>CM077012.1:121256040-124236873 GCA_039090855.1 Macrothele yani
GCAGCTTACCTGTATTTAAGCATTTTGGAACATGGAAACATAGTTGCTGCCAGGTGAGATGGGCTACTCCATCTTGGAAATTGCTATGAAATTTGGATCCACACGGTCAACACCAAGTGTGTACCTGGACTAAACCCTCAGGGAACACATCCAGAGCAAGTAGTCCGGTGTGGCTACAGAAAAGCTCCTGGACGATGTGTGGACAGCTGCCATTGGCATGCAAACATTGCCACAAATCACAGCACAATCTAATGCTGGGGCCAGCTAGCATCACATTCAGACAGTGCAACCTCTTCCCCCTGTGTTCTATGTGGTTGCAGAGACAATGGCCCACCAGAGTGCTACTGCATGACCCGATTTATTGCTGCTACTCGCCCCGCCTGGGCTCAGGTTGTAATAAATTTTTATGGTGCATAACATATTTGCCTGAAGAGTACCAAGTACAAGACCATCAAATAAAAAAAAGTGTGGAAAATAATAGTTAAAAGCATGTTGATGCTCTGGGTTTGGGAATAATACCATTGGATGCAAGGTGACTGGAGACATGTAGTCTGGTCTGATTTATCGTGGTACCTACGAAGCTTCTAGCACAAGGCTAACTCTGGAATGAGGCAACACCATGACGAGGCGATGGATCCTGCATGCCAGCTTTCTTGTTCTGTTATGGTACGTGGCGTTTTTCAGCAGGCACGCATTAGGAGACCTCGCACCAAGATTTATACTGACAGGTGGAGGCTAAACAACCATCCTTCAGAAATATTTGCACCGATTGATGTCATGCAACCACTCCGACAGGTAGTGACCTCTTTCAACACAACAACCTTCCAGTGCACATGCCCACAGTTGGTGTATTATGGGCAGAGGAACATTCCACAGAGTTTGTGCATCCTGACTGCCCCCCCTCCTCCATTTAAATGCCATCAAAAATATCATGGCGATGTTATCCAACATGCCTTCAATGCTAGAAATCCTCCACTTTGGCAAATAATTGCTAATACAAACATTGTAAGTATAGTTTTTTAGGAAATACAGGTGTGCAATGCTGTTTATTAGTTTCTACCAATAAAGAAGACAGCACATGAGTACTTAAATTAGGTCTCAATTCTATTCTCTGGTTTTTTTTTTCAACATTGAACATTCTTTCTCTAATTTACCATTGCTATGAGGGACTATTAAAATTATTTTCATAATTTTGCTTAATTATTCACACTTCAACTGGCCACTTTCATTTTTCATGCCAGTGAAATTTTGTACCACACTTCATCCATTCTCCCAGAAGTAACAGCACAGTTAAAATTTTCAAACTGGTAGTGAGCAAATCTAGATTCCACCTTGTCAGATTCTTCTGGTTTTAAACTGGAAACAGGGAACACATATATTGGACTGATGCAAAGAAACACTTTGCCTTAATCACACAACTGTAATTTCAGCATGACTTGTGAAAATTAATCATTAAGTGGAAATTTTCTTTAAATGTAACCGCAGCTCGACTTGTAAAATTCCCTTCACTCTCAGAATAAAAAGCAGCCACTGTATCTTCATTCAGATCCGCAGTTGTGTTTATATATAAGATCTCGCTTGCAGCCCAATTACGAGATCACAGTTTTCTTTTGATTTCTTCCTTCTTTCAAAATTTCCATCTGCAAGAGATGTTGCTGTCACGTCAAATGCTGATGGCTTGATAAATCGTACAAGCAATTCAGATTACAGACTATGGAAGTTTTCTTGTTTTAATACATGCACAAGCGGAGCTTCCTGCTGCAAGAACACGTTAACAGATTTAAACAAAGGAAGAGTAGCAGATAAAAAAAGACAATAAAGTTTAGATGAAGGAATTCCAACTCATACTTGCAAGGTTCTTTATACTGTGAATTAGCTTCTTCATTGTCACTGAAATAATGTACTAGAGCTCTCCCACTGTTCTAAAATTCTGTCAATGGATTGCAAAAGTGATAACCAGCTAAGTATTGACATGATTTAGAATTTTGTTTGGTTTGAAGTACCACAAACAGCTTGACTCAGTTTTTAAATTGAGTTTCCTCCTTTTTTTTTCTTTTTTTTTTTTTTTTTTTTTTTTGGGAGAAAAATTCAAACTGTATTAGAAAAAAATGCTCAACATTACATCCTTTCAGTTGGAAGTAGCAGATTTCCACAATACCTGCAGTAAATTCACTAAATGGCATGAACATCGCTGCACTATGATTGCAGGCTGAACCTTCTTTTATGTGAGAAACAACACCTTTTACTTGACATATATCATAGTGTTAGAGCATGGTCACAGGAAAATGACAAGTTGCTCCATGAGATATTTTTTTTAACAAACTCATTGTTCAAAACACTGATATTCTTTCACCTGTATTATTACTTGATTCAACCAATGATAACAAAACAGTTGAGATTTTTCTCTATTTTTCTCGTCAAAATACACTGACGGAAAAAAAACTCCCAACACCAAGAAGGGGTTGTGTTAGATAAAACGACAGTTGGTAGGCGGTGAGAGTACATCTGTAAGATGTCTATGCAAATTGACTTTCCGGAGCATAATGGTGTGGGCGCTAGTACGCGCCCTTTCGGGTGAACATGCACAAGCAGGTTTGCTGTAAATACGCGTTGTAACGTTCGTGAACGTTAGTTATCGTTGCAGATTCCTACGTAGTGATGAGTTGATGTTAGTCAAGAATGCCTTTAGAAGAAGCCATTATCAACAGCTCACGGAGTTTGAACGGAGGTCGTGGTAATAGGGCTAGAAGAAGGTGGATGCCTTCTTTCTCGCAATATTGCAGGAAACGACTTGGCAGGAATGTAGCCCGCACAGTGCATGATTGTTGGCAGCGGTGGTCAAGGCGAAGGTACTGCCTCCAAGAAGACCGGGCTCCGGCCGGCCACGTGACACTACTGAGAGAAGACCGCACGTGTGCGGCGTATGGACGTGGCGCATCGTACTGCGCTCAATGCGAGCAGCAATTTTGAGCTGCAGTTGCAACCACAGTGACACAACCAACTGTTACAAATCGGTTACTTGAAGGACAGCTCCGAGCCAAGACGCCTCTGCTAGCGTGCAGATTCCACTTACTCCAAACCACTGCCGCTTTGCGACGTCAGTGATGTCCAGCGAGCTCATTGGAGGACGGAGTGGAGATCTGTGTGTGTTTTCTGGATGAAAGTTGCCAGTTCTGCTCTGGGGTGCCAGTGATGGCCGTGTGTTGGTTAGGAGGAGGCCAGGTGAGGCGCCTGCAACCAACCTGTCTGCGGCCCGAGACACAATGGACCTACACCTAGAGTTATGGTCTGGGGGAGCAATTTCCTATGACAGCAGGAGCACTCCCTCGTGGTTATCCCACGCACCCTGGACGGCACAGTTGTGCGCTTCGGTCTGGTGATTCAACCTGTTGTGCTGACAACATTCCATGAACAGCATTCCAGGGTGTTTTCCAACAGGGAAAACGCTCGCCTGTATACCGCTGTTGTAACCCAACATGCTCTACAGAGTGTATCGAAGCATGTTGCCGTGGCTCTGCTAGATCACCAGATCTTTCTCCAATCGAGCACGTATGGGGACATCATTGGACGACAGACGACAACTCCAGCGTCACCCCCAACCAGCATTAACACCGTCCCTGTATTGACCCGACCACAGTGCAAAAGGCAGGGAACTCCCATCCCCCACAAACTGACATCCAGCACCTTGTACGACACAATGCATGAACATTTGCATGCTTGCATTCAACATTCTTGGGCGGTTACACCGGTTATTAATGTACCAGCATTTCACATTTTAAAATGGCTCTTCTGCGCTTACACATTAAGCTGTGATCTTGAAACCTTAATACGATTACATATGTTACCTATACAAATGTAATATTGCCGCCATTTTCCATTCCCTCTACAACTATTAAATTCGTGGTGTTGGGATTTTTTTTCCTATTGTCAGTGTACATTCCATACATATCACTACGCTGTTCTCTGATATTTCAAGAGGTTAGCTTCACAAAGAAATACAAATTACCAGATAATTTTTACTTACTGTTGCTGTATCAAACTTCTCCATTTACAGTGATCTTGATATACAACTCAGTGCTTTACTCACATCCATCACACAACGTACACAAGATCTTCTATATACTTCATAGCTTGAAGGGTTGTAGCTCACAGATTTTTTTATAATTTTTTCTCCTGCACACTCCTGAATCTGATCATCCTATGACTTCCTTTGCCTTTCCATCCTGCCACTTGGGCTAAAAAGACTTTTCTTAATAAGCATCTAATCATTCATATTTCTTTCAACATGAAGCTAAACCACCGAAGCATATTAGCTCTCCACCTTGCTAACAACATTTTGCTTCACATTACACAACTGCATACATCATCTTCATTCCTCCACACAATCAGAACGTGTCTTGCAACTTAAACCCCCGTAAGTAACTTGCATTTCTCCAGCACACAACGACTCCTGTGTTTCTTCTGCAGTACCCAAGTTTCACTGCCATACATCAGAGTAGGAACAAAAACTCTCTTCGAGAACTTCCATCATTCCTGTGAAAACCACCTAAGAGCAGCTTTCCAGTGACTTTCAATGAAGAATTCACCTTGCCTAGTACTTTTAAAAATCCAAATTGTTCTCTCTGTGAAACATGCTTCCTAAATACACAAACTCATTCACCTGGTCAATCACTGCACTATTTAGACATATATTACATTCAGTACCTCACCAGTTCTTCTCTCAAAAACCATAACTTTGGTTTTTCTCTTATTTATACTCAGTTTCAATTTCCATGCAAACTTTGTATATTCGAGACAACATACTCTGCAACTCACTTTTTTTGCTCTCTGCCAACATGACAGTGTCATTAGCTTACAGCAATCTACATAACACCGGATGACACCAAGACATAAACCACTAGTATCTATTTCCTGGCATCACGCATCCATAAATATATTAAACAGCCATGGTGACATTAAACAACCCTGTCTTGACTTTTGCACCAATAGAAAACCATTTTGATAAAACACCATTCATTCGTACACAAGCTCTACTGCCAGCGCACATGGCTTTTACACTGTTAAGTAGATTCCCAGTAACACCATATTCATTCAATACCTTCCACAAAGTGTCCTATTTACTCACTCGTCAGCTTTCTCTAAAGCTATGAAGGCAGCAAAAACTTTCTTACCAGCAGCCAGACACTTTTCAATCATCATGCGTAATGCAAAAATTTGGTTAGTGCAGCCTTTACTAGGCATAAAACTACTCTGAACATCCCACACTTTCTCTGATGTAAGACCCCGTACTTTTTTCAATAATTACCTTGCCAAACACCTTTCCCTGGCACACTCAGTAGGCTAATACCAGGATAGTTCTTGCAGTCAGTCTGGTAACCTTTTCCCTTATACAAGGAAGCATTCACCAAATTGCAAACCCGGTTTGAGATGCTAGTACCAGACACTCCCTCGCATTCGCTTATCGTAGTTCAGAAGCACAACCACATGAAAACTGGAAATGTGACAGCAACGTATGGGCTCCTCATTCCAAGAGAGTGTTTCACAATACAACGCTGCCACCTGTGACGTTTTGAAGATAGCTTCTCTTCAATGAACTGCGGCTATTCAGAAATTTGGTGAACGGAAAAAATAATAATAATAAATAACGTACTTTTCAAGGACTCGTACAAAATTCAAGGACTTTCAAAGGCCCTTGAGAAGGAAAATTAAATTCAAGGAGCTTTCAAGGACAGTGGTCACCCTGTTTAAAATGAAAACATTTATAATGGAAAAGAACATTTAACACATAGGAGAGTAAGACATTGTGGGGAAAAAATTAATAAGAAATTCTTGCCATGTCCGATTTCTGCATTCAAAAATTTCCCCCATTTTCAAGCTGAAATACAAATATTTATGGAATAGCACGATATCTAACAACAGTACTGGACAGACAAAACAGTGAGAAAAGAAGTTTACGATTCGTGAGAAATTTTCACTCTTTCTACCCGTTTTCGAAAAATTTTAATTCCATTCTGTCAAAAAAATCGTCCCCCTCCCAATGCATACACCACCACTCACACACATAAGACCACCACCAGTACCCTGAATCTGAGGAAGAAACTGATATAAGATTACAGAGAAATTTTCATGCGCCATTGAGCTTCCATTTTTGAAAAATGGTTGCTCACAATTCCAAACTGAAACAGAAATATTTATACAGTACTGGACCATGGTTCTCACTCTTTTTCCAAAAAATAAAATAAAAATAAAAATAAAAAAAAAATCAAGGACTTTTCAAAAGACTCGCAAAATTTTTCAAAACCCTATTCGTGCGCAATAAGAACTATCATGAAACAGTCAAAAAGTTCAATTGCAATTATAGTTATATCTAAACATAGCGGCATATCTTGGCGAGGCATTATCGTTCCACAAGATTTCAGGATTCCTTATCACTGACAGTACGTTACACATTTGACAAACAGTTAAAAGCAAAATATGTTTCATTGAAGTCAAACTAAGTGAAGAATAAAATATAAGAAATTGAAAGCAACATCACCTAGAGCACTATGGAATATGGTCATCAGTTTCAGACAAACACTACATACTGACATTAGGTTGAAGCTACCACAGACTGCATATTAAAACACAATAATAAAACAAACTTAACACGTGCGAAACACAAAGTTGATCCCCCTGGTGAGAGCACGATAGGGAAAATTGTGAGATTTTTCCACTAATTGAAACTTCCACCAGTAGAAATCAGTCGGATGCGTTTAGAATTTCCCACCTGACAGACAGGAAATTCGAAATTTGTAAAAAATGCATCAATTTTTACAAATTTGTCACCCCCATCTGTTTTAGGGGATTTCCCCTTCCGTTACCAAGTTTAAATGGAAAAACTTATGGGACCGTGGATATTTAGAAACGCAGAAGAGTGGGAACATGGGAGGAGGGTACATACAGGAGAAATCCACACTCTGTCCAACTTTTGGTATTGGAAATTTCCCCCATATTTTTCAAGCTGAAATAAAAAAAATATTTAAACAGTAAAATGTATTTAACAATAAAACTGGACAGAGGCAACATCGCGAGAAAAAGAAATTACGATTACAGATAAAAAAATTAACTCCGTCGACCTTCAGTTTTAGGAAAGTTTCGTAAAGATGGAATTCCATCTTACGAAGAACATCCCCAGTCTCTCAAATTTCTGTTTAGTCACTCCGTCTCAATTCAGGCAGACAGTACCAAAATGTGTCAGGTGACCATTTTAGATTTGTTCCAAAACATTACAGTGGTTACAACTATTGGAGACATAAAATATTCTGAAAAGGATTTTCCTAAAAAAAAATTTTCTCAGAGCTACACCGTTTTGAAGTTTGGTTAAAATCTAGCGACCTTTGAAAAATGGGGAAAATGCTTATTTTAAAATGAGCGCTGCTTCAAAACTATTTAATCTATTCACTTATTTTTTTTTTAATTTTGTAGCTATTGAATTAAATTTTAACTTGGCATAGTTTGAATAAGCCTGACTGGCATAATTAATAAGGGGGGGGGAACGTTATTGCAAGAAGAAAAAAAAATTTTTTTGCATTTTCGGAAAAAAAAAAATTCCCACTAAATTATTTTCAGGTAATTAGTAAGAATGGCAATCTGAAGTCCCTCAATGGTAGTTTTACAGCAAATTTTATTTTAAACCTAGGATGCACGCAGTCCATAAAATTTAATTTTAAGTTATGCGGAAGTTCAAAAAAGCTCAATTTTTGAATGACATTACTAAAAAACCCCATTTTTTTTTAATCTGAAAATCTGTCCATTTGATGATGTCCTCTTAGTTGTTAATAAATTGCTCATTGCAGAAATGTATTTTTGCCTGGTTAATTTTTGAAAATGGCGGAGTTCGTCGAATTAGTGGAAGAATCTTGTGCCTGAAGTTTCAAGGTAAAATACAAACAATAAAATGATATTTAACAAGAAATACTGGACACAAAGGCAACATTAGGCGAAAAAAATACAATTATGGCAATCACCCCCTCCTCGCTGAAAATTATCCCCAGTTTTGCATTAATCTAAAGAATGACCTAAATAAATAAAAAAAAAAAAAAGCGCAGAATTCCACGAATCACACGTATATCATAAAATAATAGCAAAATTAAAAAAATAAAAAATGAAAACTCGTAGAACCCATAGTTTCAACAGCGAGTTCAGTAGTCAGACAACAAAATCTGTAGAAACAAATTACAAACATTCCGTAGTAGTAGGGAGGTATGCGCACTACATGACAAGATAAAGCAAAACAATAGTTTAATGCATGGTGACTCTAAACATGATTACTCCACTGATGACAAATGGAGGTCATGATCAGACATCAATGCAATGCCAGCATCATTAAATTATCCGAAGAACTGTTATTTATAGTTTCAATGATACAGTCTTTTTTTCTTGGGACTCTAGTGATGGTGAACATATATTTAGCAGATCTTATCAAAGCAGTATAGTCAGGAAGGGTTAACTAAACATTAAGAGGAAAATATGACAGGTTAATAACTAATAACAAAACAATCTACCTTTGGTGACACATCCCTGAATGTTTCTGGAAACTTTTCCTTCTTGTCCTTTTCACCATCCTTGGTTTTAGCTTTCAATTCAAAGCCTTTAGAGCTTGGCATCTGAACTTGTTTCTAAAGAATAACAATAGCACTTTCAAAATTGTGTATTTTCATAAACCAGTTACAATTGAAATTTAAGAACTACCAACACTTTTTGGAAAGATATTCACACCATAGGTTACCACTACTCAACAACAGTACACAAGTAAACACATAAATAATATCTGAAAAACCTTTGTCATAATTTGTTATCTTCATACCAAACTCTAACACCTACACAAATTATAATGACTAGCTTATCACATATCCTGTAACCAGTAACTCACTCACCCAGATTTCACAAAAGATTAGTGCAGAAATAATTTGAAGAACATGTTTATTTTATTGTTTCTGGATGCAATTCTTTAAAATTTTTGTCTAGTAGTTAACTGGTCAGCTTAATTTAAGATGAAACCATCTAACTTCATTAGAGGCCAAGTAAATTGTATTTACTTTATAGACTTTCTTACTGAATCAAATTATTTTAACAAACTGTTTAAACACAAGTACAGCTCATACTTATTATTATTGGTCATAAATATCAGCATTCAGGTTTCTATGTGTGTGCATACATATAAAACTGGGAAGGGCACTACCATTTCCATTACATACCACCCACACACGAGGTTAATGATATTGTCCGCAAACAACGTATGTATACGTAGAGGCAGAGCTCAAGTAGTAGCATTTGCAGTTCAGATAGCAGCTTACCTGTATTTAAGCATTTTGAACATGGTATTATAGTTGCTGCCAGGTGAGATGGGTCACTCCATCTTGGAAATTGCCATGAAATTTGGATCCACACGGTCAACAATTTCAAGTGTGTACCTGGACTAAACCTCAGGGAACACATCCAGAGTGCGAGTCGGTGTGGCTATAGAAAAGCCCTGGACGATGGTGGACAGCGGCGTTTGGCATGCAACATTGCCGCAAATCACAGCACAATTCAATGCTGGGGCCAGTAGTAGCATCAGTATTCAGACAGTGCAACTTTCCCTGTGTTCTATGGGGTTGCAGAGACAATGGCCCACCAGAGTGCCACTGCTGACCCGACGACACAAGGCTACTCGCCCCGCCTGGGCTCAGGTTGGTAAATTTTTTATGGTGCAAGGGCCATATTTGCCTGAAGAGTACCAAGCACAAGACCATCAAATAAAAAAAAGTGTGGTACAATAGTTAAAAGCAGGCTGATGTCCTGGGCTTGGGAATACCACCATTGGATGCAAGGTGACTGGAGACATGTAGTCTGGTCTGACGTATCGTGGTACCCTACGGTTTCGTGCACAAGGCCAACTCTGGAATGTGGCAACACCAGCACGAGGCGATGGATCCTGCATGCCAGCTTTGCCTCTGTTATGGTATGGGGCGTTTTCAGCAGGCACGTATTAGGAGACCTCACACCTGCAGACTGCTCTGACAGGTGGAGGCTAAACAACCATCCTTGGGAAATATTTGCACCGATTGATGTCATGCAACCACTCCGACAGGTAGTGACCTCTTTCAACACAACAACCTTCCAGTGCACATGCCCACAGTTGGTGTATTATGGGCAGAGGAACATTCCACAGAGTTTGGCATCCTGACTGCCCCCCCCTCCCCCATTTAAATGCCATCAAAAACATTTGCGATGTTATCCAACATGCCTTCAATGCCAGAAATCCTCCACTGGCAAATAATTACATTACAACATTGTAAGAGGCTTTTTTAGGAAATAAGGTGTGCAATGCTGTTTATTGTTTCTACTAATAAAGAAGACAGCACATGAGTACTTAAATTAGGTCTGAATTCATTCATGTTTTTTTCACAATACTGAACATTCTTTCTGTACTTGCATTGCTATGAGGGACTATTAAAATCATTTTCATAATTTCTCTTAATTATTCACACTTCAACTGGCCACTTTCATTTTTCATTAAAGAAATTCTGTGCCACACTTCATCCATTCTCCCAGAAGTAACAGCACAGTTAAAATTTTCAAACTGGTAGTGAGCAAATTCAGATTCCAACTTGTCAGATTCTTCTGGTTTCAAAACTGGAAACAGGGAACACATATATTGGACTGATGCAAAGAAACACTTTGCCTTAATGCTACAACTGCAATTTCAGCATGACTCAGAAATTAATCATTAAGTGGAAATTTTCTTAAAATGTAATTGCAGCCTGACTTGTAAAATTCCCTTACCTCAGAATAAAAAGCAGCCACTGTGTCTTCATTCAGATCCGCAGTTGTGCCTATATAAGATCTCGCTTTTGACCCAATTACGAGATCACAGTTTTCTTTTTGATTTCTCCTTCTTTCAAAATTTCCATCTGCAAGAGATGTTGCTGTCACGTCAAATGCTGATGGCTTGATAAATACGTACAAGCAATTCAGATTACAGACTATGAAGTTTTCTTTTTAATACATGCACAAGCGGAGCTTTCCTGCTGCAAGAACACGTTAACAGATTTAAACAAAGGAAGAGTAGCAGATAAAAAAAGATAATAAAGTTTAGATGAAGGAATTCCAATCATACTTGCAAGGTTCTTATACTGTGAATTAGCTTCTTCATTGTCACTGAAATAATGTACTAGAGCCTCCCACTGTTCTAAAATTCTGTCAATGGATTGCAAAAGTGATAACCAGCAAGTATTGACATGATTTAGAATTTTTGTTTGGTTTAGTACCACAAACAGCTTGACTCAGTTTTAAATTGAGTTTCCTCCTTTTTTTTTTTTTTTTTTTTTTTTGGAGAAAAATTCAAACTGTATTAGAAAATGCTCAACATTACATCCTTTCAGTTGAGTAACAGATTTCTGTGCAGTAAATTCACTAAATGGCATGAACATCGCTGCACTATGATTGCAGGCTGAACCTTCTTTATGTGAGAAACAACACCTTTTACTTGACATATCATAGTGTTAGAGCATGGTCACAGGAAAATGACAAGTTGCTCCATGAGATATTTTTTTTTTTTAACAAACTCATTGTTCAAAACACTGATATTCTTTCACCTGTATTATTACTTGATTCAACCAATGATAACAAAACAGTTGAATTTTTCTCTATTTTTTCGTCAAAATACACTGACGGAAAAAACTCCCAACACCAAGAAGGGGTTGTGTTAGATAAACGACAGTTGGTAGGCGGTTAGAGTACATCTGTAAGATGTCTATGCAAATTTCGCACTTTTCGGCGCATACGTGTGGCGCTAGTAGCGCCCCTCGGAACATGCAAAGCAGGTTTGCTGTAAATACGCGTTGTAACGTTCGTGCACGTTAGTTATCGTTGAGATTCTACGTAGTGAGTTGATGTTAGTCAAGAATGCCTTTAAGAAGAAGCCATTATCAACAGCTCACGGAGTTTGAACGAAAGGTCGTGTAATAGGGCTAGAAGAAGGTGGATATTCTTTCTGCAATATTGCAGAAGCGACTTGGCAGGAATGTAGCCACTGTGCATGATTGTTGGCAGCGGTGGTCAAGGGAAGGTACTGCCTCAAGAAGACCGGGCTCCGGCCGGCCACGTGACACTACTGAGAGAGAAGACCGCCGTGTACGAGGCGTATGGACGTGGCGCATCGTACTGCGTCTGCGGCAGCAATTTGAGCTGCAGTTGCAACCACAGTGACACAACCAACTGTTACAAATCGGTTACTTGAAGGACAGCTCCGAGCCAGACGCCCTGTAGCGTGCATTCCACTTACTCCAAACCACTGCCGTTTGCGACGTCAGTGATGTCGAGCGAGAGCTCATTGGAGGACGGAGTGGAGATCTGTTGTGTTTTCTGATGAAAGCCAGTTCTGCCTGGGTGCCAGTGATGGCCGTGTGTTGGTTAGGAGGAGGCCAGGTGAGCGCCTGCAACCAACCTGTCTGCGGCCGACACACAATGGACCTACACCTAGAGTTATGGTCTGGGGAGCAATTTCCTATGACAGCAGGAGCACTCTCGTGGTTATCCCACGCACCCTGACGGCACAGTTGTACGTCGGTCTGGTGATTCAACCTGTTGTGCTGACATTCAAGAACAGCATTCCAGGGGGTGTTTTCCAACAGGATAACACTCGCCTGCATACCGCTGCTGTAACCCAACATGCTCTACAGAGTGTCGACATGTTGCCGTGGCCTGCTAGATCACCAGATCTTTCTCCAATCGAGCACGTATGGGACATCATTGGACGACAGACGACAACTCCAGCGTCACCCCCAACCAGCATTAACCGTCCCTGTATTGACCGACCAAGTGCAACAGGCAGGGAACTCCATCCCACAAACTGACATCCAGCACCTGTACGACACAATGCATGAACATTTGCATGCTTGCATTCAACATTCTGGTGGATTTACACCGGTTATTAATGTACCAGCATTTCACATTTAAAATGGCTCTTCTCGCGCTTACATTAAGCTGTGATCTTGAAACCTTAATCGATTACATATGTTACCTATACAAATGTATTGCCGCCATTTCATTCCTCTACAACTATTAATTCGTGGTGTTGGGATTTTTTTTTTCCCGTCAGTGTACATTCGTACATATCACTACGCTGTTCTCTGATATTCAGAGGTTAGCTTCACAAAGAAAATACAAATTACCAGATAATTTTTACTTACTGTTGCTGTATCAAACTTCTCCATTTACAGTGATCTTGATATACAACTCAGGCTTTACTCACATCCATCACACAACGTACACAAGATCTTCTATACTTCATAGCTTGAAGGGTTGTAGCTCACAATTTTTTATAATTTTTTTCTCCTGCACACCTCCTGAATCTGATCATCCTATGACTTCCTTTGCCTTTCCATCCTGCCACTTGGGCTAAAAAGACTTTCTTAATAAGCATCTAATCATTCATTCTTTCAACATGGCTAAACCACCGAAGCATATTAGCCTCCACCTTGCTAACAACATTTTTGCTTCACATTACACAACTGCAACACATCTTCATTCCTCACACAATCAGAACGTGTCTTGCAACAAACCCCCCGTAAGTAACGCATTTCTCCAGCACACAACGACTCCTGTGTTTCTTCTGCAGTACCCAAGTTTCACTGCCATACATCAGAGTAGGAACAAAAACTCTCTTGAGAACCCATCATTCCTGTGAAAACCACCTAGAGCAGCCATGACTTTCAATGAAGAATTCACCTGCCTAGTACTTTTAAAATCCAAATTGTTCTCTCTGTGAAACATGCTTCCTAAATACACAAACTCATTCACCTGGTCAATCACTGCACTATTTAGACATATATATTACATTCAGTACTACCAGTTCTTCTCTCAAAAACCATAACTTTGGTTTTTCTCTTATTTATACTCAGTTTCAATTTCATGCAAACTTTGTATATTCGAGACAACATACTCTGCAACTCACTTTTGCTCTCTGCCAACATGACAGTGTCATTAGCTTACAGCAATCTACATACACGGATGACACCAAGACATAAACCACTAGTATCTATTTTGGCATCACGCATCCATAAATATATTAAACAGCCATGGTGACATTAAACAACCCTGTCTTGACTTTTGCACCAATAGAAAACCATTTTTGATAAAACACCATTCATTCGTACACAAGCTCTACTGCCAGCGCACATGGCTTTTACACTGTTAAGTAGATTCCCAGTAACACCATATTCATTCAATACCTTCCACAAAAGTGTCCTATTTACTCACTCGTCAGCTTTCTCTAAAGCTATGAAGGCAGCAAAAACTTTCTTACCAGCAGCCAGACACTTTTCAATCATCATGCGTAATGCAAAAAATTTGGTTAGTGCAGCCTTTACTAGGCATAAAAACTACTCTGAACATCCCACACTTTCTCTGATGTAAGACCCCGTACTTTTTTCAATAATTACCTTGCCAAACACCTTCCCTGGCACACTCAGTAGGCTAATACCAGGATAGTTCTTGCAGTCAGTCTGGTAACCTTTTCCCCTTATACAAGGGAAGCATTCACCAAATTGCAAACCCGGTTTGAGATGCTAGTACCAGACACTCCCTCGCATTCGCTTATCGTAGTTCAGAAGCACAACCACATGAAAACTGGAAATGTGACAGCAACGTATGGGCTCCTCATTCCAAGAGAGTGTTTCACAATACAACGCTGCCACCTGTGACGTTTTGAAGATAGCTTCTCTTCAATGAACTGCGGCTATTCAGAAATTTGGTGAACGGAAAAAATAATAATAATAAATAACGTACTTTTCAAGGACTCGTACAAAATTCAAGGACTTTCAAAGGCCCTTGAGAAGGAAAATTAAATTCAAGGAGCTTTCCAAGGACAGTGGTCACCCTGTTTAAAATGAAAACATTTATAATGGAAAAGAACATTTAACACATAGGAGAGTAAGACATTGTGGGGAAAAAATTAATAAGAAATTCTTGCCATGTCCGATTTCTGCATTCAAAAATTTCCCCATTTTCAAGCTGAAATACAAATATTTATGGAATAGCACGATATCTAACAACAGTACTGGACAGACAAAACAGTGAGAAAAAGAAGTTTACGATTACGTGAGAAATTTTCACTCTTTCTACCCGTTTTCGAAAAATTTTAATTCCATTCTGTCAAAAAATCGTCCCCCTCCCAATGCATACACCACCACTCACACACATAAGACCACCACCAGTACCCTGAATCTGAGGGAAGAAACTGATATAAGATTACAGAGAAATTTTCATGCGCCATTGAGCTTCCATTTTTGAAAAATGGTTGCTCACAATTCCAAACTGAAACAGAAATATTTATACAGTACTGGACCATGGTTCTCACTCTTTTTCCAAAAAAATAAAATAAAAATAAAAATAAAAAAAAATCAAGGACTTTTCAAAGACTCGCAAAATTTTTCAAAACCCTATTCGTGCGCAATAAGAACTATCATGAAACAGTCAAAAAGTTCAATTGCAATTATAGTTATATCTAAACATAGCGGCATATCTTGGCGAGGCATTATCGTTCCACAAGATTTCAGGATTCCTTATCACTGACAGTACGTTACACATTTGACAAACAGTTAAAAGCAAAATATGTTTCATTGAAGTCAAACTAAGTGAAGAATAAAATATAAGAAATTGAAAGCAACATCACCTAGAGCACTATGGAATATGGTCATCAGTTTCAGACAAACACTACATACTGACATTAGGTTGAAGCTACCACAGACTGCATATTAAAACACAATAATAAAACAAACTTAACACGTGCGAAACACAAAGTTGATCCCCCTGGTGAGAGCACGATAGGGAAAATTGTGAGATTTTTCCACTAATTGAAACTTCCACCAGTAGAAATCAGTCGGATGCGTTTAGAATTTCCCACCTGACAGACAGGAAATTCGAAATTTGTAAAAATGCATCAATTTTTACAAATTTGTCACCCCCATCTGTTTTAGGGGATTTCCCCTTCCGTTACCAAGTTTAAATGGAAAAACTTATGGGACCGTGGATATTTAGAAACGCAGAAGAGTGGGAACATGGGAGGAGGGTACATACAGGAGAAATCCACACTCTGTCCAACTTTTGGTATTGGAAATTTCCCCCATATTTTCAAGCTGAAATAAAAAAAATATTTAAACAGTAAAATGTATTTAACAATAAAACTGGACAGAGGCAACATCGCGAGAAAAAGAAATTACGATTACAGATAAAAAAATTAACTCCGTCGACCTTCAGTTTTAGGAAAGTTTCGTAAAGATGGAATTCCATCTTACGAAGAACATCCCCAGTCTCTCAAATTTCTGTTTAGTCACTCCGTCTCAATTCAGGCAGACAGTACCAAAATGTGTCAGGTGACCATTTTAGATTTGTTCCAAAACATTACAGTGGTTACAACTATTGGAGACATAAAATATTCTGAAAGGATTTTCCTAAAAAAATTTTCTCGAGCTACACCGTTTTGAAGTTTGGTTAAAATCTAGCGACCTTTGAAAAATGGGGAAAATGCTTATTTTAAAATGAGCGCTGCTTCAAAACTATTTAATCTATTCACTTATTTTTTTTTTAATTTTGTAGCTATTGAATTAAATTTTAACTTGGCATAGTTTGAATAAGCCTGACTGGCATAATTAATAAGGGGGGGGAACGTTATTGCAAGAAGAAAAAAAAATTTTTTTTGCATTTTTCGGAAAAAAAAAATTCCCACTAAATTATTTTCAGGTAATTAGTAAGAATGGCAATCTGAAGTCCCTCAATGGTAGTTTTACAGCAAATTTTATTTTAAACCTAGGATGCACGCAGTCCATAAAATTTAATTTTAAGTTATGCGGAAGTTCAAAAAGCTCAATTTTTGAATGACATTACTAAAAACCCCATTTTTTTTTAATCTGAAAATCTGTCCATTTGATGATGTCCTCTTAGTTGTTAATAAATTGCTCATTGCAGAAATGTATTTTTGCCTGGTTAATTTTTGAAAATGGCGGAGTTCGTCGAATTAGTGGAAGAATCTTGTGCCTGAAGTTTCAAGGTAAAATACAAACAATAAAATGATATTTAACAAGAAATACTGGACACAAAGGCAACATTAGGCGAAAAAAAATACAATTATGGCAATCACCCCCTCCTCGCTGAAAATTATCCCCAGTTTTGCATTAATCTAAAGAATGACCTAAATAAATAAAAAAAAAAAGCGCAGAATTCCACGAATCACACGTATATCATAAAATAATAGCAAAATTAAAAAAATAAAAAATGAAAACTCGTAGAACCCATAGTTTCAACAGCGAGTTCAGTAGTCAGACAACAAAATCTGTAGAAACAAATTACAAACATTCCGTAGTAGTAGGGAGGTATGCGCACTACATGACAAGATAAAGCAAAACAATAGTTTAATGCATGGTGACTCTAAACATGATTACTCCACTGATGACAAATGGAGGTCATGATCAGACATCAATGCAATGCCAGCATCATTAAATTATCCGAAGAACTGTTATTTATAGTTTCAATGATACAGTCTTTTTTTCTTGGGACTCTAGTGATGGTGAACATATATTTAGCAGATCTTATCAAAGCAGTATAGTCAGGAAGGGTTAACTAAACATTAAGAGGAAAATATGACAGGTTAATAACTAATAACAAAACAATCTACCTTTGGTGACACATCCCTGAATGTTTCTGGAAACTTTTCCTTCTTGTCCTTTTCACCATCCTTGGTTTTAGCTTTCAATTCAAAGCCTTTAGAGCTTGGCATCTGAACTTGTTTCTAAAGAATAACAATAGCACTTTCAAAATTGTGTATTTTCATAAACCAGTTACAATTGAAATTTAAGAACTACCAACACTTTTTGGAAAGATATTCACACCATAGGTTACCACTACTCAACAACAGTACACAAGTAAACACATAAATAATATCTGAAAAACCTTTGTCATAATTTGTTATCTTCATACCAAACTCTAACACCTACACAAATTATAATGACTAGCTTATCACATATCCTGTAACCAGTAACTCACTCCACCCAGATTTCACAAAAGATTAGTGCAGAAATAATTTGAAGAACATGTTTATTTTATTGTTTCTGGATGCAATTCTTTAAAATTTGTGTCTAGTAGTTAACTGGTCAGCTTAATTTAAGATGAAACCATCTAACTTCATTAGAGGCCAAGTAAATTGTATTTACTTTATAGACTTTCTTACTGAATCAAATTATTTTAACAAACTGTTTAAACACAAGTACAGCTCATACTTATTATTATTGGTCATAAATATCAGCATTCAGGTTTCTATGTGTGTGCATACATATAAAACTGGGAAGGGCACTACCATTTCCATTACATACCACCCACACACGAGGTTAATGATATTGTCCGCAAACAACGTATGTATACGTAGAGGCAGAGCTCAAGTAGTAGCATTTGCAGTTCAGATAGCAGCTTACCTGTATTTAAGCATTTTGAACATGGTATTATAGTTGCTGCCAGGTGAGATGGGTCACTCCATCTTGGAAATTGCCATGAAATTTGGATCCACACGGTCAACAATTTCAAGTGTGTACCTGGACTAAACCTCAGGGAACACATCCAGAGTGCGAGTCCGGTGTGGCTATAGAAAAGCCCTGGACGATGGTGGACAGCGGCGTTTGGCATGCAACATTGCCGCAAATCACAGCACAATTCAATGCTGGGGCCAGTAGTAGCATCAGTATTCAGACAGTGCAACTTTCCCTGTGTTCTATGGGGTTGCAGAGACAATGGCCCACCAGAGTGCCACTGCTGACCCGACGACACAAGGCTACTCGCCCCGCCTGGGCTCAGGTTGGTAAATTTTTATGGTGCAAGGGCCATATTTGCCTGAAGAGTACCAAGCACAAGACCATCAAATAAAAAAAGTGTGGTACAATAGTTAAAAGCAGGCTGATGTCCTGGGCTTGGGAATACCACCATTGGATGCAAGGTGACTGGAGACATGTAGTCTGGTCTGACGTATCGTGGTACCTACGGTTTCGTGCACAAGGCCAACTCTGAATGTGGCAACACCAGCACGAGGCGATGGATCCTGCATGCCAGCTTTGCCTCTGTTATGGTATGGGGTGTTTTCAGCAGGCACGTATTAGGAGACCTCACACCTGCAGACTGCTCTGACAGGTGGAGGCTAAACAACCATCCTTGGGAAATATTTGCACCGATTGATGTCATGCAACCACTCCGACAGGTAGTGACCTCTTTCAACACAACAACCTTCCAGTGCACATGCCCACAGTTGGTGTATTATGGGCAGAGGAACATTCCACAGAGTTTGGCATCCTGACTGCCCCCCCTCCCCCATTTAAATGCCATCAAAAACATTTGCGATGTTATCCAACATGCCTTCAATGCCAGAAATCCTCCACTGGCAAATAATTACATTACAACATTGTAAGAGGCTTTTTAGGAAATAAGGTGTGCAATGCTGTTTATTGTTTCTACTAATAAAGAAGACAGCACATGAGTACTTAAATTAGGTCTGAATTCATTCATGTTTTTTTTCACAATACTGAACATTCTTTCTGTACTTGCATTGCTATGAGGACTATTAAAATCATTTTCATAATTTCTCTTAATTATTCACACTTCAACTGGCCACTTTCATTTTTCATTAAAGAAATTCTGTGCCACACTTCATCCATTCTCCCAGAAGTAACAGCACAGTTAAAATTTTCAAACTGGTAGTGAGCAAATTCAGATTCCAACTTGTCAGATTCTTCTGGTTTCAAAACTGGAAACAGGGAACACATATATTGGACTGATGCAAAGAAACACTTTGCCTTAATGCTACAACTGCAATTTCAGCATGACTCAGAAATTAATCATTAAGTGGAAATTTTCTTAAAAATGTAATTGCAGCCTGACTTGTAAAATTCCCTTACCTCAGAATAAAAAGCAGCCACTGTGTCTTCATTCAGATCCGCAGTTGTGCCTATATAAGATCTCGCTTTTGACCCAATTACGAGATCACAGTTTTCTTTTTGATTTCTCCTTCTTTTCAAAATTTCCATCTGCAAGAGATGTTGCTGTCACGTCAAATGCTGATGGCTTGATAAATCGTACAAGCAATTCAGATTACAGACTATGAAGTTTTCTTTTTAATACATGCACAAGCGGAGCTTCCTGCTGCAAGAACACGTTAACAGATTTAAACAAAGGAAGAGTAGCAGATAAAAAAAGACAATAAAGTTTAGATGAAGGAATTCCAATCATACTTGCAAGGTTCTTATACTGTGAATTAGCTTCTTCATTGTCACTGAAATAATGTACTAGAGCCTCCCACTGTTCTAAAATTCTGTCAATGGATTGCAAAAGTGATAACCAGCAAGTATTGACATGATTTAGAATTTTGTTTGGTTTAGTACCACAAACAGCTTGACTCAGTTTTAAATTGAGTTTCCTCCTTTTTTTCTTTTTTTTTTTTTTTTTTGGAGAAAAATTCAAACTGTATTAGAAAATGCTCAACATTACATCCTTTCAGTTGAGTAACAGATTTCTGTGCAGTAAATTCACTAAATGGCATGAACATCGCTGCACTATGATTGCAGGCTGAACCTTCTTTATGTGAGAAACAACACCTTTTACTTGACATATCATAGTGTTAGAGCATGGTCACAGGAAAATGACAAGTTGCTCCATGAGATATTTTTTTTAACAAACTCATTGTTCAAAACACTGATATTCTTTCACCTGTATTATTACTTGATTCAACCAATGATAACAAAACAGTTGAATTTTTCTCTATTTTTTCGTCAAAATACACTGACGGAAAAAAAAAACTCCCAACACCAAGAAGGGGTTGTGTTAGATAAACGACAGTTGGTAGGCGGTTAGAGTACATCTGTAAGATGTCTATGCAAATTTCGCACTCGGCGCATACGTGTGGCGCTAGTAGCGCCTCGGAACATGCAAAGCAGGTTTGCTGTAAATACGCGTTGTAACGTTCGTGCACGTTAGTTATCGTTGAGATTCTACGTAGTGAGTTGATGTTAGTCAAGAATGCCTTTAAGAAGAAGCCATTATCAACAGCTCACGGAGTTTGAACGAGGTCGTGTAATAGGGCTAGAAGAAGGTGGATATTCTTTCTGCAATATTGCAGAACGACTTGGCAGGAATGTAGCCACTGTGCATGATTGTTGGCAGCGGTGGTCAAGGGAAGGTACTGCCTCAAGAAGACCGGGCTCCGGCCGGCCACGTGACACTACTGAGAGAGAAGACCGCCGTGTACGGCGTATGGACGTGGCGCATCGTACTGCGTCTGCGGCAGCAATTTGAGCTGCAGTTGCAACCACAGTGACACAACCAACTGTTACAAATCGGTTACTTGAAGGACAGCTCCGAGCCAGACGCCCTGTAGCGTGCATTCCACTTACTTCCAAACCACTGCCGTTTGCGACGTCAGTGATGTCGAGCGAGAGCTCATTGGAGGACGGAGTGGAGATCTGTTGTGTTTTCTGATGAAAGCCAGTTCTGCCTGGGTGCCAGTGATGGCCGTGTGTTGGTTAGGAGGAGGCCAGGTGAGCGCCTGCAACCAACCTGTCTGCGGCCGACACACAATGGACCTACACCTAGAGTTATGGTCTGGGGAGCAATTTCCTATGACAGCAGGAGCACTCTCGTGGTTATCCCACGCACCCTGACGGCACAGTTGTACGTCGGTCTGGTGATTCAACCTGTTGTGCTGACATTCAAGAACAGCATTCCAGGGGGTGTTTTCCAACAGGATAACACTCGCCTGCATACCGCTGCTGTAACCCAACATGCTCTACAGAGTGTCGACATGTTGCCGTGGCCTGCTAGATCACCAGATCTTTCTCCAATCGAGCACGTATGGGACATCATTGGACGACAGACGACAACTCCAGCGTCACCCCCAACCAGCATTAACCGTCCCTGTATTGACCGACCAAGTGCAACAGGCAGGGAACTCCATCCCACAAACTGACATCCAGCACCTGTACGACACAATGCATGAACATTTGCATGCTTGCATTCAACATTCTGGTGGTTACACCGGTTATTAATGTACCAGCATTTCACATTTAAAATGGCTCTTCTCGCGCTTACATTAAGCTGTGATCTTGAAACCTTAATCGATTACATATGTTACCTATACAAATGTATTGCCGCCATTTCATTCCTCTACAACTATTAATTCGTGGTGTTGGGATTTTTTTTTTCCCGTCAGTGTACATTCGTACATATCACTACGCTGTTCTCTGATATTCAGAGGTTAGCTTCACAAAGAAATACAAATTACCAGATAATTTTTACTTACTGTTGCTGTATCAAACTTCTCCATTTACAGTGATCTTGATATACAACTCAGGCTTTACTCACATCCATCACACAACGTACACAAGATCTTCTATACTTCATAGCTTGAAGGGTTGTAGCTCACAATTTTTTTATAATTTTTTTCTCCTGCACACTCCTGAATCTGATCATCCTATGACTTCCTTTGCCTTTCCATCCTGCCACTTGGGCTAAAAAGACTTTCTTAATAAGCATCTAATCATTCATTCTTTCAACATGGCTAAACCACCGAAGCATATTAGCCTCCACCTTGCTAACAACATTTTGCTTCACATTACACAACTGCAACACATCTTCATTCCTCACACAATCAGAACGTGTCTTGCAACAAACCCCCCGTAAGTAACGCATTTCTCCAGCACACAACGACTCCTGTGTTTCTTCTGCAGTACCCAAGTTTCACTGCCATACATCAGAGTAGGAACAAAAACTCTCTTGAGAACCCATCATTCCTGTGAAAACCACCTAGAGCAGCCATGACTTTCAATGAAGAATTCACTTGCCTAGTAATTTCAACATCCAAATTGTTCTCTCTGTGAAACATGCTTCCTAAATACACAAACTCATTCACCTGGTCAATCACTGCGCTATTTAGACATATATTACATTCAGTACTACCAGTTCTTCTCTCAAAAACCATAACTTTGGTTTTTCTCTTATTTATACTCAGTTTCAATTTCATGCAAACTTTGTATATTCGACACAACATACTCTGCAACTCACTTTTGCTCTCTGCCAACATGACAGTGTCATTAGCTTACAGCAATCTGCATACACGGATGACACCAAGACATAAACCACTATTATCTATTTTGGCATCACGCATCCATAAATATATTAAACAGCAATGGTGACATTAAACAACCCTGTCTTGACTTTTGCACCAATAGAAAAACATTTTGATAAAACACCATTCATTCGTACACAAGCTCTACTGCGAGCGCACATGGCTTTTACACTGTTAAGTAGATTCCCTGTAACACCATATTCATTCAATACCTTCCACAAAAGTGTCCTATTTACTCACTCGTCAGCTTTCTCTAAAGCTATGAAGGCAGCAAAAACTTTCTTACCAGCAGCCAGACACTTTTCAATCATCATGCGTAATGCAAAAATTTGGTTAGTGCAGCCTTTACTAGGCATAAAACTACTCTGAACATCCCACACTTTCTCTGATGTAAGACCCCGTACTTTTTTCAATAATGACCTTGCCAAACACTTTCCCTGGCACACTCAGTAGGCTAATACCAGGATAGTTCTTGCAGTCAGTCTGGTAACCTTTTCCCTTATACAAGGGAAGCATTCACCAAATTGCAAACCCGGTTTGAGATGCTAGTACCAGACACTCCCTCGCATTCGCTTATCGTAGTTCAGAAGCACAACCACATGAAAACTGGAAATGTGACAGCAACGTATGGGCTCCTCATTCCAAGAGAGTGTTTCACAATACAACGCTGCCACCTGTGACGTTTTGAAGATAGCTTCTCTTCAATGAACTGCGGCTATTCAGAAATTTGGTGAACGGAAAAAATAATAATAATAAATAACGTACTTTTCAAGGACTCGTACAAAATTCAAGGACTTTCAAAGGCCCTTGAGAAGGAAAATTAAATTCAAGGAGCTTTCAAGGACAGTGGTCACCCTGTTTAAAATGAAAACATTTATAATGGAAAAGAACATTTAACACATAGGAGAGTAAGACATTGTGGGGAAAAAATTAATAAGAAATTCTTGCCATGTCCGATTTCTGCGTTCAAAAATTTCCCCCATTTTCAAGCTGAAATACAAATATTTATGGAATAACACGATATCTAACAACAGTACTGGACAGATAAAACAGTGAGAAAAGAAGTTTACGATTACGTGAGAAATTTTCACTCTGACTACCCGTTTTCGAAAAATTTTAATTCCATTCTGTCAAAAAAAATCGTCCCCCTCCCAATGCATACACCACCACTCACACACATAAGACCACCACCAGTACCCTGAATCTGAGGAAGAAACTGATATAAGATTACAGAGAAATTTTCATGCGCCATTGAGCTTCCATTTTTGAAAAATGGTTGCTCACAATTCCAAACTGAAACAGAAATATTTATACAGTACTGGACCATGGTTCTCACTCTTTTTCCAAAAAATAAAATAAAAATAAAAATAAAAAAAAATCAAGGACTTTTCAAAGACTCGCAAAATTTTTCAAAACCCTATTCGTGCGCAATAAGAACTATCATGAAACAGTCAAAAAGTTCAATTGCAATTATAGTTATATCTAAACATAGCGGCATATCTTGGCGAGGCATTATCGTTCCACAAGATTTCAGGATTCCTTATCACTGACAGTACTTTACACATTTGACAAACAGTTAAAAGCAAAATATGTTTCATTGAAGTCAAACTAAGTGAAGAATAAAATATAAGAAATTGAAAGCAACATCACCTAGAGCACTATGGAATATGGTCATCAGTTTCAGACAAACACTACATACTGACATTAGGTTGAAGCTACCACAGACTGCATATTAAAACACAATAATAAAACAAACTTAACACGTGCGAAACACAAAGTTGATCCCCCTGGTGAGAGCACGATAGGGAAAATTGTGAGATTTTTCCACTAATTGAAACTTCCACCAGTAGAAATCAGTCGGATGCGTTTAGAATTTCCCACCTGACAGACAGGAAATTCGAAATTTGTAAAAAATGCATCAATTTTTACAAATTTGTCACCCCTATCTGTTTTAGGGGATTTCCCCTTTCGTTACCAAGTTTAAATGGAAAAACTTATGGGGCCGTGGATATTTAGAAACGCAGAAGATTGGGAACATGGGAGGAGGGTACATGCAGGAGAAATCCACACTCTGTCCAACTTTTGGTATTGGAAATTTCCCCCATATTTTCAAGCTGAAATAAAAAAAATATTTAAACAGTAAAATGTATTTAACAATAAAACTGGACAGAGGCAACATCGCGAGAAAAAGAAATTACGATTACAGATAAAAAAATTAACTCCGTCGACCTTCAGTTTTAGGAAAGTTTCGTAAAGATGGAATTCCATCTTACGAAGAACATCCCCAGTCTCTCAAATTTCTGTTTAGTCACTCCGTCTCAATTCAGGCAGACAGTACCAAAATGTGTCAGGTGACCATTTTAGATTTGTTCCAAAACATTACAGTGGTTACAACTATTGGAGACATAAAATATTCTGAAAGGATTTTCCTAAAAAAAAAAAATTTTCTCGAGCTACACCGTTTTGAAGTTTGGTTAAAATCTAGCGACCTTTGAAAAATGGGGAAAATGCTTATTTTAAAATGAGCGCTGCTTCAAAACTATTTAATCTATTCACTTATTTTTTTTTAATTTTGTAGCTATTGAATTAAATTTTAACTTGGCATAGTTTGAATAAGCCTGACTGGCATAATTAATAAGGGGGAACGTTATTGCAAGAAGAAAAAAATTTTTTTTTTTTTTGCATTTTCGGAAAAAAAAATTCCCACTAAATTATTTTCAGGTAATTAGTAAGAATGGCAATCTGAAGTCCCTCAATGGTAGTTTTACAGCAAATTTTATTTTAAACCTAGGATGCACGCAGTCCATAAAATTTAATTTTTAAGTTATGCGGAAGTTCAAAAAAGCTCAATTTTTGAATGACATTACTAAAAACCCCATTTTTTTTTAATCTGAAAATCTGTCCATTTGATGATGTCCTCTTAGTTGTTAATAAATTGCTCATTGCAGAAATGTATTTTTGCCTGGTTAATTTTTGAAAATGGCGGAGTTCGTCGAATTAGTGGAAGAATCTTGTGCCTGAAGTTTCAAGGTAAAATACAAACAATAAAATGATATTTAACAAGAAATACTGGACACAAAGGCAACATTAGGCGAAAAAAAATACAATTATGGCAATCACCCCCTCCTCGCTGAAAATTATCCCCAGTTTTGCATTAATCTAAAGAATGACCTAAATAAATAAAAAAAAAAAAAGCGCAGAATTCCACGAATCACACGTATATCATAAAATAATAGCAAAATTAAAAAAATAAAAAATGAAAACTCGTAGAACCCATAGTTTCAACAGCGAGTTCAGTAGTCAGACAACAAAATCTGTAGAAACAAATTACAAACATTCCGTAGTAGTAGGGAGGTATGCGCACTACATGACAAGATAAAGCAAAACAATAGTTTAATGCATGGTGACTCTAAACATGATTACTCCACTGATGACAAATGGAGGTCATGATCAGACATCAATGCAATGCCAGCATCATTAAATTATCCGAAGAACTGTTATTTATAGTTTCAATGATACAGTCTTTTTTCTTGGGACTCTAGTGATGGTGAACATATATTTAGCAGATATTATCAAAGCAGTATAGTCAGGAAGGGTTAACTAAACATTAAGAGGAAAATATGACAGGTTAATAACTAATAACAAAACAATCTACCTTTGGTGACACATCCCTGAATGTTTCTGGAAACTTTTCCTTCTTGTCCTTTTCACCATCCTTGGTTTTAGCTTTCAATTCAAAGCCTTTAGAGCTTGGCATCTGAACTTGTTTCTAAAGAATAACAATAGCACTTTCAAAATTGTGTATTTTCATAAACCAGTTACAATTGAAATTTAAGAACTACCAACACTTTTTGGAAAGATATTCACACCATAGGTTACCACTACTCAACAACAGTACACAAGTAAACACATAAATAATATCTGAAAAACCTTTGTCATAATTTGTTATCTTCATACCAAACTCTAACACCTACACAAATTATAATGACTAGCTTATCACATATCCTGTAACCAGTAACTCACTCTACCCAGATTTCACAAAAGATTAGTGCAGAAATAATTTGAAGAACATGTTTATTTTATTGTTTCTGGATGCAATTTTTTAAAATTTTTGTCTAGTAGTTAACTGGTCAGCTTAATTTCAGATGAAACCATCTAACTTCATTAGAAGCCAAGTAAATTGTATTTACTTTATAGACTTTCTTACTGAATCAAATTATTTTAACAAACTGTTTAAACACAAGTACAGCTCATACTTATTATTATTGGTCATAAATATCAGCATTCAGGTTTCTATGTGTGTGCATACATATAAAACTGGGAAGGGCACTACCATTTCCATTACATGCCACCCACACACGAGGTTAATGATATTGTCCGCAAACAACGTATGTATACGTAGAGGCAGAGCTCAAGTAGTAGCATTTGCAGTTCAGATAGCAGCTTACCTGTATTTAAGCATTTTGAACATGGTATTATAGTTGCTGCCAGGTGAGATGGGTCACTCCATCTTGGAAATTGCCATGAAATTTGGATCCACACGGTCAACAATTTCAAGTGTGTACCTGGACTAAACCTCAGGGAACACATCCAGAGTGCGAGTCCGGTGTGGCTATAGAAAAGCCCTGGACGATGGTGGACAGCGGCGTTTGGCATGCAACATTGCCGCAAATCACAGCACAATTCAATGCTGGGGCCAGTAGTAGCATCAGTATTCAGACAGTGCAACTTTCCCTGTGTTCTATGGGGTTGCAGAGACAATGGCCCACCAGAGTGCCACTGCTGACCCGACGACACAAGGCTACTCGCCCCGCCTGGGCTCAGGTTGGTAAATTTTTATGGTGCAAAGGGCCATATTTGCCTGAAGAGTACCAAGCACAAAACCATCAAATAAAAAAAAGTGTGGTACAATAGTTAAAAGCAGGCTGATGTCCTGGGCTTGGGAATACCACCATTGGATGCAAGGTGACTGGAGACATGTAGTCTGGTCTGACGTATCGTGGTACCTACGGTTTCGAGCACAAGGCCAACTCTGAATGTGGCAACACCAGCACGAGGCGATGGATCCTGCATGCCAGCTTTGCCTCTGTTATGGTATGGGGTGTTTTCAGCAGGCACGTATTAGGAGACCTCACACCTGCAGACTGCTCTGACAGGTGGAGGCTAAACAACCATCCTTGGGAAATATTTGCACCGATTGATGTCATGCAACCACTCCGACAGGTAGTGACCTCTTTCAACACAACAACCTTCCAGTGCACATGCCCACAGTTGGTGTATTATGGGCAGAGGAACATTCCACAGAGTTTGGCATCCTGACTGCCCCCCCCTCCCCCATTTAAATGCCATCAAAAACATTTGCGATGTTATCCAACATGCCTTCAATGCCAGAAATCCTCCACTGGCAAATAATTACATTACAACATTGTAAGAGGCTTTTTAGGAAATAAGGTGTGCAATGCTGTTTATTGTTTCTACTAATAAAGAAGACAGCACATGAGTACTTAAATTAGGTCTGAATTCATTCATGTTTTTTTTTCACAATACTGAACATTCTTTCTGTACTTGCATTGCTATGAGGGACTATTAAAATCATTTTCATAATTTCTCTTAATTATTCACACTTCAACTGGCCACTTTCATTTTTCATTAAAGAAATTCTGTGCCACACTTCATCCATTCTCCCAGAAGTAACAGCACAGTTAAAATTTTCAAACTGGTAGTGAGCAAATTCAGATTCCAACTTGTCAGATTCTTCTGGTTTCAAAACTGGAAACAGGGAACACATATATTGGACTGATGCAAAGAAACACTTTGCCTTAATGCTACAACTGCAATTTCAGCATGACTCAGAAATTAATCATTAAGTGGAAATTTTCTTAAAATGTAATTGCAGCCTGACTTGTAAAATTCCCTTACCTCAGAATAAAAAGCAGCCACTGTGTCTTCATTCAGATCCGCAGTTGTGCCTATATAAGATCTCGCTTTTGACCCAATTACGAGATCACAGTTTTCTTTTTGATTTCTCCTTCTTTCAAAATTTCCATCTGCAAGAGATGTTGCTGTCACGTCAAATGCTGATGGCTTGATAAATCGTACAAGCAATTCAGATTACAGACTATGAAGTTTTCTTTTTAATACATGCACAAGCGGAGCTTCCTGCTGCAAGAACACGTTAACAGATTTAAACAAAGGAAGAGTAGCAGATAAAAAAAGATAATAAAGTTTAGATGAAGGAATTCCAATCATACTTGCAAGGTTCTTATACTGTGAATTAGCTTCTTCATTGTCACTGAAATAATGTACTAGAGCCTCCCACTGTTCTAAAATTCTGTCAATGGATTGCAAAAGTGATAACCAGCAAGTATTGACATGATTTAGAATTTTGTTTGGTTTAGTACCACAAACAGCTTGACTCAGTTTTAAATTGAGTTTCCTCCTTTTTTTCTTTTTTTTTTTTTTTTGGAGAAAAATTCAAACTGTATTAGAAAATGCTCAACATTACATCCTTTCAGTTGAGTAACAGATTTCTGTGCAGTAAATTCACTAAATGGCATGAACATCGCTGCACTATGATTGCAGGCTGAACCTTCTTTATGTGAGAAACAACACCTTTTACTTGACATATCATAGTGTTAGAGCATGGTCACAGGAAAATGACAAGTTGCTCCATGAGATATTTTTTTTTTTTAACAAACTCATTGTTCAAAACACTGATATTCTTTCACCTGTATTATTACTTGATTCAACCAATGATAACAAAACAGTTGAATTTTTCTCTATTTTTTCGTCAAAATACACTGACGGAAAAAAAACTCCCAACACCAAGAAGGGGTTGTGTTAGATAAACGACAGTTGGTAGGCGGTTAGAGTACATCTGTAAGATGTCTATGCAAATTTCGCACTCGGCGCATACGTGTGGCGCTAGTAGCGCCCTCGGAACATGCAAAGCAGGTTTGCTGTAAATACGCGTTGTAACGTTCGTGCACGTTAGTTATCGTTGAGATTCTACGTAGTGAGTTGATGTTAGTCAAGAATGCCTTTAAGAAGAAGCCATTATCAACAGCTCACGGAGTTTGAACGAGGTCGTGTAATAGGGCTAGAAGAAGGTGGATATTCTTTCTGCAATATTGCAGAACGACTTGGCAGGAATGTAGCCACTGTGCATGATTGTTGGCAGCGGTGGTCAAGGGAAGGTACTGCCTCAAGAAGACCGGGCTCCGGCCGGCCACGTGACACTACTGAGAGAGAAGACCGCCGTGTACGGCGTATGGACGTGGCGCATCGTACTGCGTCTGCGGCAGCAATTTGAGCTGCAGTTGCAACCACAGTGACACAACCAACTGTTACAAATCGGTTACTTGAAGGACAGCTCCGAGCCAGACGCCCTGTAGCGTGCATTCCACTTACTCCAAACCACTGCCGTTTGCGACGTCAGTGATGTCGAGCGAGAGCTCATTGGAGGACGGAGTGGAGATCTGTTGTGTTTTCTGATGAAAGCCAGTTCTGCCTGGGTGCCAGTGATGGCCGTGTGTTGGTTAGGAGGAGGCCAGGTGAGCGCCTGCAACCAACCTGTCTGCGGCCGACACACAATGGACCTACACCTAGAGTTATGGTCTGGGGAGCAATTTCCTATGACAGCAGGAGCACTCTCGTGGTTATCCCACGCACCCTGACGGCACAGTTGTACGTCGGTCTGGTGATTCAACCTGTTGTGCTGACATTCAAGAACAGCATTCCAGGGGTGTTTTCCAACAGGATAACACTCGCCTGCATACCGCTGCTGTAACCCAACATGCTCTACAGAGTGTCGACATGTTGCCGTGGCCTGCTAGATCACCAGATCTTTCTCCAATCGAGCACGTATGGGACATCATTGGACGACAGACGACAACTCCAGCGTCACCCCCAACCAGCATTAACCGTCCCTGTATTGACCGACCAAGTGCAACAGGCAGGGAACTCCATCCCACAAACTGACATCCAGCACCTGTACGACACAATGCATGAACATTTGCATGCTTGCATTCAACATTCTGGTGGTTACACCGGTTATTAATGTACCAGCATTTCACATTTAAAATGGCTCTTCTCGCGCTTACATTAAGCTGTGATCTTGAAACCTTAATCGATTACATATGTTACCTATACAAATGTATTGCCGCCATTTCATTCCTCTACAACTATTAATTCGTGGTGTTGGGATTTTTTTTTCCCGTCAGTGTACATTCGTACATATCACTACGCTGTTCTCTGATATTCAGAGGTTAGCTTCACAAAGAAATACAAATTACCAGATAATTTTTACTTACTGTTGCTGTATCAAACTTCTCCATTTACAGTGATCTTGATATACAACTCAGGCTTTACTCACATCCATCACACAACGTACACAAGATCTTCTATACTTCATAGCTTGAAGGGTTGTAGCTCACAATTTTTTTATAATTTTTTTCTCCTGCACACTCCTGAATCTGATCATCCTATGACTTCCTTTGCCTTTCCATCCTGCCACTTGGGCTAAAAAGACTTTCTTAATAAGCATCTAATCATTCATTCTTTCAACATGGCTAAACCACCGAAGCATATTAGCCTCCACCTTGCTAACAACATTTTGCTTCACATTACACAACTGCAACACATCTTCATTCCTCACACAATCAGAACGTGTCTTGCAACAAACCCCCCGTAAGTAACGCATTTCTCCAGCACACAACGACTCCTGTGTTTCTTCTGCAGTACCCAAGTTTCACTGCCATACATCAGAGTAGGAACAAAAACTCTCTTGAGAACCCATCATTCCTGTGAAAACCACCTAGAGCAGCCATGACTTTCAATGAAGAATTCACCTGCCTAGTACTTTTAAAATCCAAATTGTTCTCTCTGTGAAACATGCTTCCTAAATACACAAACTCATTCACCTGGTCAATCACTGCACTATTTAGACATATATTACATTCAGTACTACCAGTTCTTCTCTCAAAAACCATAACTTTGGTTTTTCTCTTATTTATACTCAGTTTCAATTTCATGCAAACTTTGTATATTCGAGACAACATACTCTGCAACTCACTTTTGCTCTCTGCCAACATGACAGTGTCATTAGCTTACAGCAATCTACATACACGGATGACACCAAGACATAAACCACTAGTATCTATTTTGGCATCACGCATCCATAAATATATTAAACAGCCATGGTGACATTAAACAACCCTGTCTTGACTTTTGCACCAATAGAAAACCATTTTGATAAAACACCATTCATTCGTACACAAGCTCTACTGCCAGCGCACATGGCTTTTACACTGTTAAGTAGATTCCCAGTAACACCATATTCATTCAATACCTTCCACAAAAGTGTCCTATTTACTCACTCGTCAGCTTTCTCTAAAGCTATGAAGGCAGCAAAAACTTTCTTACCAGCAGCCAGACACTTTTCAATCATCATGCGTAATGCAAAAATTTGGTTAGTGCAGCCTTTACTAGGCATAAAACTACTCTGAACATCCCACACTTTCTCTGATGTAAGACCCCGTACTTTTTTCAATAATTACCTTGCCAAACACCTTCCCTGGCACACTCAGTAGGCTAATACCAGGATAGTTCTTGCAGTCAGTCTGGTAACCTTTTCCCTTATACAAGGGAAGCATTCACCAAATTGCAAACCCGGTTTGAGATGCTAGTACCAGACACTCCCTCGCATTCGCTTATCGTAGTTCAGAAGCACAACCACATGAAAACTGGAAATGTGACAGCAACGTATGGGCTCCTCATTCCAAGAGAGTGTTTCACAATACAACGCTGCCACCTGTGACGTTTTGAAGATAGCTTCTCTTCAATGAACTGCGGCTATTCAGAAATTTGGTGAACGGAAAAAATAATAATAATAAATAACGTACTTTTCAAGGACTCGTACAAAATTCAAGGACTTTCAAAGGCCCTTGAGAAGGAAAATTAAATTCAAGGAGCTTTCAAGGACAGTGGTCACCCTGTTTAAAATGAAAACATTTATAATGGAAAAGAACATTTAACACATAGGAGAGTAAGACATTGTGGGGAAAAAATTAATAAGAAATTCTTGCCATGTCCGATTTCTGCATTCAAAAATTTCCCCCATTTTCAAGCTGAAATACAAATATTTATGGAATAGCACGATATCTAACAACAGTACTGGACAGACAAAACAGTGAGAAAAGAAGTTTACGATTACGTGAGAAATTTTCACTCTTTCTACCCGTTTTCGAAAAATTTTAATTCCATTCTGTCAAAAAAAATCGTCCCCCTCCCAATGCATACACCACCACTCACACACATAAGACCACCACCAGTACCCTGAATCTGAGGAAGAAACTGATATAAGATTACAGAGAAATTTTCATGCGCCATTGAGCTTCCATTTTTGAAAAATGGTTGCTCACAATTCCAAACTGAAACAGAAATATTTATACAGTACTGGACCATGGTTCTCACTCTTTTTCCAAAAAAATAAAATAAAAATAAAAATAAAAAAAAATCAAGGACTTTTCAAAGACTCGCAAAATTTTTCAAAACCCTATTCGTGCGCAATAAGAACTATCATGAAACAGTCAAAAAGTTCAATTGCAATTATAGTTATATCTAAACATAGCGGCATATCTTGGCGAGGCATTATCGTTCCACAAGATTTCAGGATTCCTTATCACTGACAGTACGTTACACATTTGACAAACAGTTAAAAGCAAAATATGTTTCATTGAAGTCAAACTAAGTGAAGAATAAAATATAAGAAATTGAAAGCAACATCACCTAGAGCACTATGGAATATGGTCATCAGTTTCAGACAAACACTACATACTGACATTAGGTTGAAGCTACCACAGACTGCATATTAAAACACAATAATAAAACAAACTTAACACGTGCGAAACACAAAGTTGATCCCCCTGGTGAGAGCACGATAGGGAAAATTGTGAGATTTTTCCACTAATTGAAACTTCCACCAGTAGAAATCAGTCGGATGCGTTTAGAATTTCCCACCTGACAGACAGGAAATTCGAAATTTGTAAAAAATGCATCAATTTTTACAAATTTGTCACCCCCATCTGTTTTAGGGGATTTCCCCTTCCGTTACCAAGTTTAAATGGAAAAACTTATGGGACCGTGGATATTTAGAAACGCAGAAGAGTGGGAACATGGGAGGAGGGTACATACAGGAGAAATCCACACTCTGTCCAACTTTTGGTATTGGAAATTTCCCCCATATTTTCAAGCTGAAATAAAAAAAATATTTAAACAGTAAAATGTATTTAACAATAAAACTGGACAGAGGCAACATCGCGAGAAAAAGAAATTACGATTACAGATAAAAAAATTAACTCCGTCGACCTTCAGTTTTAGGAAAGTTTCGTAAAGATGGAATTCCATCTTACGAAGAACATCCCCAGTCTCTCAAATTTCTGTTTAGTCACTCCGTCTCAATTCAGGCAGACAGTACCAAAATGTGTCAGGTGACCATTTTAGATTTGTTCCAAAACATTACAGTGGTTACAACTATTGGAGACATAAAATATTCTGAAAGGATTTTCCTAAAAAAAAAATTTTCTCGAGCTACACCGTTTTGAAGTTTGGTTAAAATCTAGCGACCTTTGAAAAATGGGGAAAATGCTTATTTTAAAATGAGCGCTGCTTCAAAACTATTTAATCTATTCACTTATTTTTTTTTTAATTTTGTAGCTATTGAATTAAATTTTAACTTGGCATAGTTTGAATAAGCCTGACTGGCATAATTAATAAGGGGGGGAACGTTATTGCAAGAAGAAAAAAAAATTTTTTTTGCATTTTCGGAAAAAAAAATTCCCACTAAATTATTTTCAGGTAATTAGTAAGAATGGCAATCTGAAGTCCCTCAATGGTAGTTTTACAGCAAATTTTATTTTAAACCTAGGATGCACGCAGTCCATAAAATTTAATTTTAAGTTATGCGGAAGTTCAAAAAAGCTCAATTTTTGAATGACATTACTAAAAACCCCATTTTTTTTTAATCTGAAAATCTGTCCATTTGATGATGTCCTCTTAGTTGTTAATAAATTGCTCATTGCAGAAATGTATTTTTGCCTGGTTAATTTTTGAAAATGGCGGAGTTCGTCGAATTAGTGGAAGAATCTTGTGCCTGAAGTTTCAAGGTAAAATACAAACAATAAAATGATATTTAACAAGAAATACTGGACACAAAGGCAACATTAGGCGAAAAAAATACAATTATGGCAATCACCCCTCCTCGCTGAAAATTATCCCCAGTTTTGCATTAATCTAAAGAATGACCTAAATAAATAAAAAAAAAAAAAAGCGCAGAATTCCACGAATCACACGTATATCATAAAATAATAGCAAAATTAAAAAAATAAAAAATGAAAACTCGTAGAACCCATAGTTTCAACAGCGAGTTCAGTAGTCAGACAACAAAATCTGTAGAAACAAATTACAAACATTCCGTAGTAGTAGGGAGGTATGCGCACTACATGACAAGATAAAGCAAAACAATAGTTTAATGCATGGTGACTCTAAACATGATTACTCCACTGATGACAAATGGAGGTCATGATCAGACATCAATGCAATGCCAGCATCATTAAATTATCCGAAGAACTGTTATTTATAGTTTCAATGATACAGTCTTTTTTTCTTGGGACTCTAGTGATGGTGAACATATATTTAGCAGATATTATCAAAGCAGTATAGTCAGGAAGGGTTAACTAAACATTAAGAGGAAAATATGACAGGTTAATAACTAATAACAAAACAATCTACCTTTGGTGACACATCCCTGAATGTTTCTGGAAACTTTTCCTTCTTGTCCTTTTCACCATCCTTGGTTTTAGCTTTCAATTCAAAGCCTTTAGAGCTTGGCATCTGAACTTGTTTCTAAAGAATAACAATAGCACTTTCAAAATTGTGTATTTTCATAAACCAGTTACAATTGAAATTTAAGAACTACCAACACTTTTTGGAAAGATATTCACACCATAGGTTACCACTACTCAACAACAGTACACAAGTAAACACATAAATAATATCTGAAAAACCTTTGTCATAATTTGTTATCTTCATACCAAACTCTAACACCTACACAAATTATAATGACTAGCTTATCACATATCCTGTAACCAGTAACTCACTCCACCCAGATTTCACAAAAGATTAGTGCAGAAATAATTTGAAGAACATGTTTATTTTATTGTTTCTGGATGCAATTCTTTAAAATTTTTGTCTAGTAGTTAACTGGTCAGCTTAATTTAAGATGAAACCATCTAACTTCATTAGAGGCCAAGTAAATTGTATTTACTTTATAGACTTTCTTACTGAATCAAATTATTTTAACAAACTGTTTAAACACAAGTACAGCTCATACTTATTATTATTGGTCATAAATATCAGCATTCAGGTTTCTATGTGTGTGCATACATATAAAACTGGGAAGGGCACTACCATTTCCATTACATACCACCCACACACGAGGTTAATGATATTGTCCGCAAACAACGTATGTATACGTAGAGGCAGAGCTCAAGTAGTAGCATTTGCAGTTCAGATAGCAGCTTACCTGTATTTAAGCATTTTGAACATGGTATTATAGTTGCTGCCAGGTGAGATGGGTCACTCCATCTTGGAAATTGCCATGAAATTTGGATCCACACGGTCAACAATTTCAAGTGTGTACCTGGACTAAACCTCAGGGAACACATCCAGAGTGCGAGTCCGGTGTGGCTATAGAAAAGCCCTGGACGATGGTGGACAGCGGCGTTTGGCATGCAACATTGCCGCAAATCACAGCACAATTCAATGCTGGGGCCAGTAGTAGCATCAGTATTCAGACAGTGCAACTTTCCCTGTGTTCTATGGGGTTGCAGAGACAATGGCCCACCAGAGTGCCACTGCTGACCCGACGACACAAGGCTACTTGCGCCCCGCCTGGGCTCAGGTTGGTAAATTTTTATGGTGCAAGGGCCATATTTGCCTGAAGAGTACCAAGCACAAGACCATCAAATAAAAAAAAGTGTGGTACAATAGTTAAAAGCAGGCTGATGTCCTGGGCTTGGGAATACCACCATTGGATGCAAGGTGACTGGAGACATGTAGTCTGGTCTGACGTATCGTGGTACCTACGGTTTCGTGCACAAGGCCAACTCTGAATGTGGCAACACCAGCACGAGGCGATGGATCCTGCATGCCAGCTTTGCCTCTGTTATGGTATGGGGTGTTTTCAGCAGGCACGTATTAGGAGACCTCACACCTGCAGACTGCTCTGACAGGTGGAGGCTAAACAACCATCCTTGGGAAATATTTGCACCGATTGATGTCATGCAACCACTCCGACAGGTAGTGACCTCTTTCAACACAACAACCTTCCAGTGCACATGCCCACAGTTGGTGTATTATGGGCAGAGGAACATTCCACAGAGTTTGGCATCCTGACTGCCCCCCCTCCCCCATTTAAATGCCATCAAAAACATTTGCGATGTTATCCAACATGCCTTCAATGCCAGAAATCCTCCACTGGCAAATAATTACATTACAACATTGTAAGAGGCTTTTTAGGAAATAAGGTGTGCAATGCTGTTTATTGTTTCTACTAATAAAGAAGACAGCACATGAGTACTTAAATTAGGTCTGAATTCATTCATGTTTTTTTTTCACAATACTGAACATTCTTTCTGTACTTGCATTGCTATGAGGGACTATTAAAATCATTTTCATAATTTCTCTTAATTATTCACACTTCAACTGGCCACTTTCATTTTTCATTAAAGAAATTCTGTGCCACACTTCATCCATTCTCCCAGAAGTAACAGCACAGTTAAAATTTTCAAACTGGTAGTGAGCAAATTCAGATTCCAACTTGTCAGATTCTTCTGGTTTCAAAACTGGAAACAGGGAACACATATATTGGACTGATGCAAAGAAACACTTTGCCTTAATGCTACAACTGCAATTTCAGCATGACTCAGAAATTAATCATTAAGTGGAAATTTTCTTAAAATGTAATTGCAGCCTGACTTGTAAAATTCCCTTACCTCAGAATAAAAAGCAGCCACTGTGTCTTCATTCAGATCCGCAGTTGTGCCTATATAAGATCTCGCTTTTGACCCAATTACGAGATCACAGTTTTCTTTGATTTCTCCTTCTTTCAAAATTTCCATCTGCAAGAGATGTTGCTGTCACGTCAAATGCTGATGGCTTGATAAATCGTACAAGCAATTCAGATTACAGACTATGAAGTTTTCTTTTTAATACATGCACAAGCGGAGCTTCCTGCTGCAAGAACACGTTAACAGATTTAAACAAAGGAAGAGTAGCAGATAAAAAAAGACAATAAAGTTTAGATGAAGGAATTCCAATCATACTTGCAAGGTTCTTATACTGTGAATTAGCTTCTTCATTGTCACTGAAATAATGTACTAGAGCCTCCCACTGTTCTAAAATTCTGTCAATGGATTGCAAAAGTGATAACCAGCAAGTATTGACATGATTTAGAATTTTGTTTGGTTTAGTACCACAAACAGCTTGACTCAGTTTTAAATTGAGTTTCCTCCTTTTTTTCTTTTTTTTTTTTTTTGGAGAAAAATTCAAACTGTATTAGAAAATGCTCAACATTACATCCTTTCAGTTGAGTAACAGATTTCTGTGCAGTAAATTCACTAAATGGCATGAACATCGCTGCACTATGATTGCAGGCTGAACCTTCTTTATGTGAGAAACAACACCTTTTACTTGACATATCATAGTGTTAGAGCATGGTCACAGGAAAATGACAAGTTGCTCCATGAGATATTTTTTTTTTAACAAACTCATTGTTCAAAACACTGATATTCTTTCACCTGTATTATTACTTGATTCAACCAATGATAACAAAACAGTTGAATTTTTCTCTATTTTTTCGTCAAAATACACTGACGGAAAAAAAACTCCCAACACCAAGAAGGGGTTGTGTTAGATAAACGACAGTTGGTAGGCGGTTAGAGTACATCTGTAAGATGTCTATGCAAATTTCGCACTCGGCGCATACGTGTGGCGCTAGTAGCGCTCGGAACATGCAAAGCAGGTTTGCTGTAAATACGCGTTGTAACGTTCGTGCACGTTAGTTATCGTTGAGATTCTACGTAGTGAGTTGATGTTAGTCAAGAATGCCTTTAAGAAGAAGCCATTATCAACAGCTCACGGAGTTTGAACGAGGTCGTGTAATAGGGCTAGAAGAAGGTGGATATTCTTTCTGCAATATTGCAGAACGACTTGGCAGGAATGTAGCCACTGTGCATGATTGTTGGCAGCGGTGGTCAAGGGAAGGTACTGCCTCAAGAAGACCGGGCTCCGGCCGGCCACGTGACACTACTGAGAGAGAAGACCGCCGTGTACGGCGTATGGACGTGGCGCATCGTACTGCGTCTGCGGCAGCAATTTGAGCTGCAGTTGCAACCACAGTGACACAACCAACTGTTACAAATCGGTTACTTGAAGGACAGCTCCGAGCCAGACGCCCTGTAGCGTGCATTCCACTTACTCCAAACCACTGCCGTTTGCGACGTCAGTGATGTCGAGCGAGAGCTCATTGGAGGACGGAGTGGAGATCTGTTGTGTTTTCTGATGAAAGCCAGTTCTGCCTGGGTGCCAGTGATGGCCGTGTGTTGGTTAGGAGGAGGCCAGGTGAGCGCCTGCAACCAACCTGTCTGCGGCCGACACACAATGGACCTACACCTAGAGTTATGGTCTGGGGAGCAATTTCCTATGACAGCAGGAGCACTCTCGTGGTTATCCCACGCACCCTGACGGCACAGTTGTACGTCGGTCTGGTGATTCAACCTGTTGTGCTGACATTCAAGAACAGCATTCCAGGGGGTGTTTTCCAACAGGATAACACTCGCCTGCATACCGCTGCTGTAACCCAACATGCTCTACAGAGTGTCGACATGTTGCCGTGGCCTGCTAGATCACCAGATCTTTCTCCAATCGAGCACGTATGGGACATCATTGGACGACAGACGACAACTCCAGCGTCACCCCCAACCAGCATTAACCGTCCCTGTATTGACCGACCAAGTGCAACAGGCAGGGAACTCCATCCCACAAACTGACATCCAGCACCTGTACGACACAATGCATGAACATTTGCATGCTTGCATTCAACATTCTGGTGGTTACACCGGTTATTAATGTACCAGCATTTCACATTTAAAATGGCTCTTCTCGCGCTTACATTAAGCTGTGATCTTGAAACCTTAATCGATTACATATGTTACCTATACAAATGTATTGCCGCCATTTCATTCCTCTACAACTATTAATTCGTGGTGTTGGGATTTTTTTTCCCGTCAGTGTACATTCGTACATATCACTACGCTGTTCTCTGATATTCAGAGGTTAGCTTCACAAAGAAATACAAATTACCAGATAATTTTTACTTACTGTTGCTGTATCAAACTTCTCCATTTACAGTGATCTTGATATACAACTCAGGCTTTACTCACATCCATCACACAACGTACACAAGATCTTCTATACTTCATAGCTTGAAGGGTTGTAGCTCACAATTTTTTTATAATTTTTTTCTCCTGCACACTCCTGAATCTGATCATCCTATGACTTCCTTTGCCTTTCCATCCTGCCACTTGGGCTAAAAAGACTTTCTTAATAAGCATCTAATCATTCATTCTTTCAACATGGCTAAACCACCGAAGCATATTAGCCTCCACCTTGCTAACAACATTTTGCTTCACATTACACAACTGCAACACATCTTCATTCCTCACACAATCAGAACGTGTCTTGCAACAAACCCCCGTAAGTAACGCATTTCTCCAGCACACAACGACTCCTGTGTTTCTTCTGCAGTACCCAAGTTTCACTGCCATACATCAGAGTAGGAACAATAACTCTCTTGAGAACCCATCATTCCTGTGAAAACCACCTAGAGCAGCCATGACTTTCAATGAAGAATTCACTTGCCTAGTAATTTCAACATCCAAATTGTTCTCTCTGTGAAACATGCTTCCTAAATACACAAACTCATTCACCTGGTCAATCACTGCGCTATTTAGACATATATTACATTCAGTACTACCAGTTCTTCTCTCAAAAACCATAACTTTGGTTTTTCTCTTATTTATACTCAGTTTCAATTTCATGCAAACTTTGTATATTCGACACAACATACTCTGCAACTCACTTTTGCTCTCTGCCAACATGACAGTGTCATTAGCTTACAGCAATCTGCATACACGGATGACACCAAGACATAAACCACTATTATCTATTTTGGCATCACGCATCCATAAATATATTAAACAGCAATGGTGACATTAAACAACCCTGTCTTGACTTTTGCACCAATAGAAAAACATTTTGATAAAACACCATTCATTCGTACACAAGCTCTACTGCGAGCGCACATGGCTTTTACACTGTTAAGTAGATTCCCTGTAACACCATATTCATTCAATACCTTCCACAAAAGTGTCCTATTTACTCACTCGTCAGCTTTCTCTAAAGCTATGAAGGCAGCAAAAACTTTCTTACCAGCAGCCAGACACTTTTCAATCATCATGCGTAATGCAAAAATTTGGTTAGTGCAGCCTTTACTAGGCATAAAACTACTCTGAACATCCCACACTTTCTCTGATGTAAGACCCCGTACTTTTTTCAATAATGACCTTGCCAAACACTTTCCCTGGCACACTCAGTAGGCTAATACCAGGATAGTTCTTGCAGTCAGTCTGGTAACCTTTTCCCTTATACAAGGGAAGCATTCACCAAATTGCAAACCCGGTTTGAGATGCTAGTACCAGACACTCCCTCGCATTCGCTTATCGTAGTTCAGAAGCACAACCACATGAAAACTGGAAATGTGACAGCAACGTATGGGCTCCTCATTCCAAGAGAGTGTTTCACAATACAACGCTGCCACCTGTGACGTTTTGAAGATAGCTTCTCTTCAATGAACTGCGGCTATTCAGAAATTTGGTGAACGGAAAAAATAATAATAATAAATAACGTACTTTTCAAGGACTCGTACAAAATTCAAGGACTTTCAAAGGCCCTTGAGAAGGAAAATTAAATTCAAGGAGCTTTCAAGGACAGTGGTCACCCTGTTTAAAATGAAAACATTTATAATGGAAAAGAACATTTAAAACATAGGAGAGTAAGACATTGTGGGGAAAAAAATTAATAAGAAATTCTTGCCATGTCCGATTTCTGCGTTCAAAAATTTCCCCCATTTTCAAGCTGAAATACAAATATTTATGGAATAACACGATATCTAACAACAGTACTGGACAGATAAAACAGTGAGAAAAGAAGTTTACGATTACGTGAGAAATTTTCACTCTGACTACCCGTTTTCGAAAAATTTTAATTCCATTCTGTCAAAAAAAATCGTCCCCCTCCCAATGCATACACCACCACTCACACACATAAGACCACCACCAGTACCCTGAATCTGAGGAAGAAACTGATATAAGATTACAGAGAAATTTTCATGCGCCATTGAGCTTCCATTTTTGAAAAATGGTTGCTCACAATTCCAAACTGAAACAGAAATATTTATACAGTACTGGACCATGGTTCTCACTCTTTTTCCAAAAAAATAAAATAAAAATAAAAATAAAAAAAATCAAGGACTTTTCAAAGACTCGCAAAAATTTTTCAAAACCCTATTCGTGCGCAATAAGAACTATCATGAAACAGTCAAAAAGTTCAATTGCAATTATAGTTATATCTAAACATAGCGGCATATCTTGGCGAGGCATTATCGTTCCACAAGATTTCAGGATTCCTTATCACTGACAGTACTTTACACATTTGACAAACAGTTAAAAGCAAAATATGTTTCATTGAAGTCAAACTAAGTGAAGAATAAAATATAAGAAATTGAAAGCAACATCACCTAGAGCACTATGGAATATGGTCATCAGTTTCAGACAAACACTACATACTGACATTAGGTTGAAGCTACCACAGACTGCATATTAAAACACAATAATAAAACAAACTTAACACGTGCGAAACACAAAGTTGATCCCCCTGGTGAGAGCACGATAGGGAAAATTGTGAGATTTTTCCACTAATTGAAACTTCCACCAGTAGAAATCAGTCGGATGCGTTTAGAATTTCCCACCTGACAGACAGGAAATTCGAAATTTGTAAAAAATGCATCAATTTTTACAAATTTGTCACCCCTATCTGTTTTAGGGGATTTCCCCTTTCGTTACCAAGTTTAAATGGAAAAACTTATGGGGCCGTGGATATTTAGAAACGCAGAAGATTGGGAACATGGGAGGAGGGTACATGCAGGAGAAATCCACACTCTGTCCAACTTTTGGTATTGGAAATTTCCCCCATATTTTCAAGCTGAAATAAAAAAAATATTTAAACAGTAAAATGTATTTAACAATAAAACTGGACAGAGGCAACATCGCGAGAAAAAGAAATTACGATTACAGATAAAAAAATTAACTCCGTCGACCTTCAGTTTTAGGAAAGTTTCGTAAAGATGGAATTCCATCTTACGAAGAACATCCCCAGTCTCTCAAATTTCTGTTTAGTCACTCCGTCTCAATTCAGGCAGACAGTACCAAAATGTGTCAGGTGACCATTTTAGATTTGTTCCAAAACATTACAGTGGTTACAACTATTGGAGACATAAAATATTCTGAAAGGATTTTCCTAAAAAAAAATTTTCTCGAGCTACACCGTTTTGAAGTTTGGTTAAAATCTAGCGACCTTTGAAAAATGGGGAAAATGCTTATTTTAAAATGAGCGCTGCTTCAAAACTATTTAATCTATTCACTTATTTTTTTTTTAATTTTGTAGCTATTGAATTAAATTTTAACTTGGCATAGTTTGAATAAGCCTGACTGGCATAATTAATAAGGGGGGGAACGTTATTGCAAGAAGAAAAAAAATTTTTTTTTGCATTTTCGGAAAAAAAATTCCCACTAAATTATTTTCAGGTAATTAGTAAGAATGGCAATCTGAAGTCCCTCAATGGTAGTTTTACAGCAAATTTTATTTTAAACCTAGGATGCACGCAGTCCATAAAATTTAATTTTAAGTTATGCGGAAGTTCAAAAAAGCTCAATTTTTGAATGACATTACTAAAAACCCCATTTTTTTTTAATCTGAAAATCTGTCCATTTGATGATGTCCTCTTAGTTGTTAATAAATTGCTCATTGCAGAAATGTATTTTTGCCTGGTTAATTTTTGAAAATGGCGGAGTTCGTCGAATTAGTGGAAGAATCTTGTGCCTGAAGTTTCAAGGTAAAATACAAACAATAAAATGATATTTAACAAGAAATACTGGACACAAAGGCAACATTAGGCGAAAAAATACAATTATGGCAATCACCCCCTCCTCGCTGAAAATTATCCCCAGTTTTGCATTAATCTAAAGAATGACCTAAATAAATAAAAAAAAAAAGCGCAGAATTCCACGAATCACACGTATATCATAAAATAATAGCAAAATTAAAAAATAAAAAATGAAAACTCGTAGAACCCATAGTTTCAACAGCGAGTTCAGTAGTCAGACAACAAAATCTGTAGAAACAAATTACAAACATTCCGTAGTAGTAGGGAGGTATGCGCACTACATGACAAGATAAAGCAAAACAATAGTTTAATGCATGGTGACTCTAAACATGATTACTCCACTGATGACAAATGGAGGTCATGATCAGACATCAATGCAATGCCAGCATCATTAAATTATCCGAAGAACTGTTATTTATAGTTTCAATGATACAGTCTTTTTTCTTGGGACTCTAGTGATGGTGAACATATATTTAGCAGATATTATCAAAGCAGTATAGTCAGGAAGGGTTAACTAAACATTAAGAGGAAAATATGACAGGTTAATAACTAATAACAAAACAATCTACCTTTGGTGACACATCCCTGAATGTTTCTGGAAACTTTTCCTTCTTGTCCTTTTCACCATCCTTGGTTTTAGCTTTCAATTCAAAGCCTTTAGAGCTTGGCATCTGAACTTGTTTCTAAAGAATAACAATAGCACTTTCAAAATTGTGTATTTTCATAAACCAGTTACAATTGAAATTTAAGAACTACCAACACTTTTTGGAAAGATATTCACACCATAGGTTACCACTACTCAACAACAGTACACAAGTAAACACATAAATAATATCTGAAAAACCTTTGTCATAATTTGTTATCTTCATACCAAACTCTAACACCTACACAAATTATAATGACTAGCTTATCACATATCCTGTAACCAGTAACTCACTCTACCCAGATTTCACAAAAGATTAGTGCAGAAATAATTTGAAGAACATGTTTATTTTATTGTTTCTGGATGCAATTTTTAAAATTTTTGTCTAGTAGTTAACTGGTCAGCTTAATTTCAGATGAAACCATCTAACTTCATTAGAAGCCAAGTAAATTGTATTTACTTTATAGACTTTCTTACTGAATCAAATTATTTTAACAAACTGTTTAAACACAAGTACAGCTCATACTTATTATTATTGGTCATAAATATCAGCATTCAGGTTTCTATGTGTGTGCATACATATAAAACTGGGAAGGGCACTACCATTTCCATTACATGCCACCCACACACGAGGTTAATGATATTGTCCGCAAACAACGTATGTATACGTAGAGGCAGAGCTCAAGTAGTAGCATTTGCAGTTCAGATAGCAGCTTACCTGTATTTAAGCATTTTGAACATGGTATTATAGTTGCTGCCAGGTGAGATGGGTCACTCCATCTTGGAAATTGCCATGAAATTTGGATCCACACGGTCAACAATTTCAAGTGTGTACCTGGACTAAACCTCAGGGAACACATCCAGAGTGCGAGTCCGGTGTGGCTATAGAAAAGCCCTGGACGATGGTGGACAGCGGCGTTTGGCATGCAACATTGCCGCAAATCACAGCACAATTCAATGCTGGGGCCAGTAGTAGCATCAGTATTCAGACAGTGCAACTTTCCCTGTGTTCTATGGGGTTGCAGAGACAATGGCCCACCAGAGTGCCACTGCTGACCCGACGACACAAGGCTACTCGCCCCGCCTGGGCTCAGGTTGGTAAATTTTTATGGTGCAAAGGGCCATATTTGCCTGAAGAGTACCAAGCACAAAACCATCAAATAAAAAAAGTGTGGTACAATAGTTAAAAGCAGGCTGATGTCCTGGGCTTGGGAATACCACCATTGGATGCAAGGTGACTGGAGACATGTAGTCTGGTCTGACGTATCGTGGTACCTACGGTTTCGAGCACAAGGCCAACTCTGAATGTGGCAACACCAGCACGAGGCGATGGATCCTGCATGCCAGCTTTGCCTCTGTTATGGTATGGGGTGTTTTCAGCAGGCACGTATTAGGAGACCTCACACCTGCAGACTGCTCTGACAGGTGGAGGCTAAACAACCATCCTTGGGAAATATTTGCACCGATTGATGTCATGCAACCACTCCGACAGGTAGTGACCTCTTTCAACACAACAACCTTCCAGTGCACATGCCCACAGTTGGTGTATTATGGGCAGAGGAACATTCCACAGAGTTTGGCATCCTGACTGCCCCCCTCCCCCATTTAAATGCCATCAAAAACATTTGCGATGTTATCCAACATGCCTTCAATGCCAGAAATCCTCCACTGGCAAATAATTACATTACAACATTGTGGGAGGCTTTTTAGGAAATAAGGTGTGCAATGCTGTTTATTGTTTCTACTAATAAAGGAGACAGCACATGAGTACTTAAATTAGGTCTGAATTCATTCATGTTTTTTCATAATACTGAACATTCTTTCTGTACTTGCATTGCTATGAGGGACTATTAAAATCATTTTCATAATTTTGCTTAATTATTCATACTTCAACTGGCCACTTTCATTTTTCATTAAAGAAATTCTGTGCCACACTTCATCCATTCTCCCAGAAGTAACAGCACAGTTAAAATTTTCAAACTGGTAGTGAGTAAATTCAGATTCCACCTTGTCAGATTCTTCTGGTTCTCAAAACTGGAAACAGGGAACACATATATTGGACTGATGCAAAGAAACACTTTGCCTTGATGCTACATCTGCAATTTCAGCATGACTCAGAAATTAATCATTAAGTGGAAATTTTCTTAAAATGAGAGTAAATAATATATTAGGATTGTTTTCTTTTGTTTTTACGGGGACGAGTCATTTAATAGTGACTTTGAGACTAGGGTGGGTTGCCTGGTTGATGAGATTAATTATGGGATGGTTTATCTCTGTAAAAATTCCCTGACCTCAGAATAAAAAGCAGCCACTGTGTCTTCATTCAGATCCGCAGTTGTGCCTATATAAGATCTCGCTTTTGACCCAATTACGAGATCACAGTTTTCTTTTTGATTTCTCCTTCTTTCAAAATTTCCATCTGCAAGAGATGTTGCTGTCACGTCAAATGCTGATGGCTTGATAAATCGTACAAGCAATTCAGATTACAGACTATGAAATTGTCTTTTTAATACATGCACAAGCGGAGCTTCCTGCTGCAAGAACACGTTAACAGATTTAAACAAAGGAAGAGTAGCAGATAAAAAAAGACAATAAAGTTTAGATGAAGGAATTCCAATCATACTTGCAAGGTTCTTATACTGTGAATTAGCTTCTTCATTGTCACTGAAATAATGTACTAGAGCCTCCCACTGTTCTAAAATTCTGTCAATGGATTGCAAAAGTGATAACCAGCGAGTATTGACATGATTTAGAATTTTGTTTGGTTTAGTACCACAAACAGCTTGACTCAGTTTTAAATTGAGTTTCCTCCTTTTTTTCTTTTTTTTTTTTTTTTTTTTTGGAGAAAAGTTCAAACTGTATTAGAAAATGCTCAACATTACATCCTTTCAGTTGAGTAGCAGATTTCTGTGCAGTAAATTCACTAAATGGCATGAACATCGCTGCACTATGATTGCAGGCTGAACCTTCTTTATGTGAGAAACAACACCTTTTACTTGACATATCATAGTGTTAGAGCATGGTCACAGGAAAATGACAAGTTGCTCCATGATATATTTTTTGTTTTAACAAACTCATTGTTCAAAACACTGATATTCTTTCACCTGTATTATTACTTGATTCAACCAATGATAACAAAACAGTTGAATTTTTCTCTATCTTTTCGTCAAAATACACTGACGAAAATAAAACTCCCAACACCAAGAAGGGGTTGTGTTAGATAAACGACAGTTGGTAGGCGGTGAGAGTACATCTGTAAGATGTCTATGCAAATTTCGCACTCGGCGCATACGTGTGGCGCTAGTAGCGCCCCTCGGAACATGCCAAGCAGGTTTGCTGTAAATACGCGTTGTAACGTTCGTGAGCGTTAGTTATCGTTGAGATTCTACGTAGTGAGTTGATGTTAGTCAAGAATGCCTTTAAGAAGAAGCCATTATCAACAGCTCACGGAGTTTGAACGAGGTCGTGTAATACGGCTAGAAGAAGGTGGATATTCTTTCCGCAATATTGCAGAACGACTTGGCAGGAATGTAGCCACTGTGCATGATTGTTGGCAGCGGTGGTCAAGGGAAGGTACTGCCTCAAGAAGACCGGGTTCCGGCCGACCATGTGGCACTACCGAGAGGGAAGACCGCCGTGTACGGCGTATGGACGTGGCGCATCGTACTGCGTCTGCGGCAGCAATTTGAGCTGCAGTTGCAACCACAGTGACACAACGAACTGTTACAAATCAGTTACTTGAAGGACAGCTCCGAGCCAGACGCCCTGTAGCGTGCATTCCACTTACTCCAAATCACTGCCGTTTGCGACGTCAGTGATGTCAAGCGAGAGCTCATTGGAGGACGGAGTGGAGATCTATTGTGTTTTCTGATGAAAGCCAGTTCTGCCTGGGTGCCAGTGATGGCCGTGTGTTGGTTAGGAGGAGGCCAGGTGAGCGCCTGCAACCAACCTGTCTGCGGCCGAGACACAATGGACCTACACCTGGAGTTATGGTCTGGGGAGCAATTTCCTATGACAGCAGGAGCACTCTCGTGGTTATCCCACGCACCCTGACGGCACAGTTGTACGTCGGTCTGGTGATTCAACCTGTTGTGCTGACATTCATGAACAGCATTCCAGGGGTGTTTTCCAACAGGATAACGCTCGCCTGCATACCGCTGTTGTAACCCAACATGCTCTACAGAGTGTCGACATGTTGCCGTGGCCTGCTAGATCACCAGATCTTTCTCCAATCGAGCACGTATGGGACATCATTGGACGACAGACGACAACTCCAGCATCACCCCCAACCAGCATTAACCGTCCCTGTATTGACCGACCAAGTGCAACAGGCATGGAACTCCATCCCACAAACTGACATCCAGCACCTGTACGACACAATGCATGAACATTTGCATGCTTGCATTCAACATTCTGGCGGTTACACCGGTTATTAATGTACCAGCATTTCACATTTAAAATGGCTCTTCTCGCGCTTACATTAAGCTGTGATCTTGAAACCTTAATCAATTACATATGTTACCTATACAAATGTATTGCCGCCATTTCATTCCTCTACAACTATTAATTCGTGGTGTTGGGATTTTTTTTTCCCGTCAGTGTACATTCATACATATCACTAAGCTGTTCTCTGATATTCAGAGGTTAGCTTCACAAAGAAATACAAATTACCAGATAATTTTTACTTACTGTTGCTGTATCAAACTTCTCCATTTACAGTGATCTTGATATACAACTCAGGCTTTACTCACATCCATCACACAACGTACACAAGATCTTCTATACTTCATAGCTTGAAGGGTTGTAGCTCACAATTTTTTTATAATTTTTTTCTCCTGCACACTCCTGAATCTGATCATCCTATGACTTCCTTTGCCTTTCCATCCTGCCACTTGGGCTAAAGACTTTCTTAATAAGCATTTAATCATTCATTCTTTCAACATGGCTAAACCACCGAAGCATATTAGCCTCCATCTTGCTAACAACATTTTGCTTCACATTACACAACTGCAACACATCTTCATTCCTCACACAATCAGAACGTGTCTTGCAACAAACCCCCCGTAAGTAACGCATTTCTCCAGCACACAACGACTCCTATGTTTCTTCTGCAGTACCCAAGTTTCACTGCCATACATCAGAGTAGGAACAAAAACTCTCTTGAGAACCCATCATTCCTGTAAAAACCACCTAGAGCAGCCATGACTTTCAATGAAGAATTCACTTGCCTAGTAATTTCAACATCCAAATTGTTCTCTCTGTGAAACATGCTTCCTAAATACACAAACTCATTCACCTGGTCAATCACTGCGCTATTTAGACATATATTACATTCAGTACTACCAGTTCTTCTCTCAAAAACCATAACTTTGGTTTTTCTCTTATTTATACTCAGTTTCAATTTCATGCAAACTTTGTATATCCGAGACAACATACTCTGCAACTCACTTTTGCTCTCTGCCAACATGACAGTGTCATTAGCTTACAGCAATCTGCATACACGGATGACACCAAGACATAAACCACTATTATCTATTTTGGCATCACGCATCCATAAATATATTAAACAGCCATGGTGACATTAAACAACCCTGTCTTGACTTTTGCACCAATAGAAAACCATTTTGATAAAACACCATTCATTCGTACACAAGCTCTACTGCCAGCGCACATGGCTTTTACACTGTTAAGTAGATTCCCAGTAACACCATATTCATTCAATACCTTCCACAAAAGTGTCCTATTTACTCTCTCGTCAGCTTTCTCTAAAGCTATGAAGGCAGCAAAAACTTTCTTACCAGCAGCCAGACACTTTTCAATCATCATGCGTAATGCAAAAATTTGGTTAGTGCAGCCTTTACTAGGCATAAAACTACTCTGAACATCCCACACTTTCTCTGATGTAAGACCCCGTACTTTTTTCAATAATGACCTTGCCAAACACTTTCCCTGGCACACTCAGTAGGCTAATACCAGGATAGTTCTTGCAGTCAGTCTGGTAACCTTTTCCCTTATACAAGGGAAGCATTCACCAAATTGCAAACCCGGTTTGAGATGCTAGTACCAGACACTCCCTCGCATTCGCTTATCGTAGTTCAGAAGCACAACCACATGAAAACTGGAAATGTGACAGCAACGTATGGGCTCCTCATTCCAAGAGAGTGTTTCACAATACAACGCTGCGACCTGTGACATTTTGAAGATAGCTTCTCTTCAATCCACTGCGGCTATTCAGAAATTTGGTGAACGGAAAAAAATAATAATAAATAACGTACTTTTCAAGGACTCGTACAAAATTCAAGGACTTTCAAGGGCCCTTGAGAAGGAAAATTAAATTCAAGGAGCTTTCAAGGACAGTGGTCACCCTGTTTAAAATGAAAACATTTATAATGGAAAAGAACATTTAACACATAGGAGAGTGAGACATTGTGGGGAAAAAATTATAAGAAATTCTTGTTACGTCCGATTTCTGCATTCAAAAATTTCTTCCCCATTTTCAAGCTGAAATACAAATATTTATGGAATAACATTATATCTAACAACAGTACTGGACAGATAAAACAGTGAGAAAAGAAGTTTACGATTACGAGAGAAATTTTCACTCTGACTACCCCTGTTTTCGAAAAATTTTAATTCCATTCTGTCGAAAAAAATCGTCCCCCTCCCAACGCATACACCACCACTCACACACATAAGACCACCACCAGTACCCTGAATCTGAGGAAGAAACTGATATAAGATTACAGAGAAATTTTCATGCGCCATTGAACTTCCATTTTTGAAAAATGGTTGCTCACAATTCCAAGCTGAAACAGAAATATTTATACAGTACTGGACCATGGTTCTCACTCTTTTTCCAAAAAAACAAAAAAAAAACAAGGACTTTTCAAAGACTCGCAAAATTTTTCAAAACCCTATTCGTGCGCAATAAGAACTATCATGAAACAGTCAAAAAGTTCAAATGCAATTACAGTTATATCTAAACATAGCGGCATATCTTGGCGAGGCATTATCGTTCCACAAGATTTCAGGATTCCTTATCACTGACAGTACATTACACATTTGACAAACAGTTAAAAGCAAAATATGTTTCATTGAAGTCAAACTAAGTGAAGAATAAAATATAAGAAATTGAAAGCAACATCACCTAGAGCACTATGGAATATGGTCATCAGTTTCAGACAAACACTACATACTGACATTAGGTTGAAGCTACCTACCACAGACTGCATATTAAAACACAATAATAAAACAAACTTAACACGTGCGAAACACAAAGTTGATCCCCCTGGTGAGAGCACGATAGGGAAAATTGTGAGATTTTTCCACTAATTGAAACTTCCACCAGTAGAAATCAGTCGGATGCGTTTAGAATTTCCCACCTGACAGACAGGAAATTCGAAATTTGTAAAAAATGCATCAATTTTTACAAATTTGTCACCCCCATCTGTTTTAGGGATTTCCTTCCATTACCAAGTTTAAATGGAAAAACTTATGGGACCGTGGATATTTAGAAACGCAGAAGAGTGGGAACATGGGAGGAGGGTACATACAGGAGAAATCCACACTCTGTCTAACTTTTGGTATTGGAAATTTCCCCCATATTTTCAAGCTGAAATAAAAAATATTTAAACAGTAAAATGTATTTAACAATAAAACTGAACAGAGGCAACATCGCGAGAAAAAGAAATTACGATTACAGATAAAAAACTTAACTCCGTCGACCTTCAGTTTTAGGAAAGTTTCGTAAAGATGGAATTCCATCTTACGAAGAACATCCCCAGTCTCTCCCATTTCTGTTTAGTCATTCCATCTCAATTCAGGCAGACAGTACCAAAATGTATTAGGTGACCATTTTAGATTTGTTCCAAAAAATTACAGTGGTTACAACTATTGGAGACATAAAATATTCTGAAAGGATTTTCCTAAAAAAAAATTTTTCTCGAGCTACAGCGTTTTGAAGTTTGGTTAAAATCTAGCGACCTTTGAAAAATGGGGAAAATGCTTATTTTAAAATGAGCGCTGCTTCAAAACTATTTAATCTATTCACTTATTTTTTTTTAATTTTGTAGCTATTGAATTAAATTTTAACTTGGCATAGTTTGAATAAGCCTGACTGGCATAATTAATAAGGGGGAAACGTTATTGCAAGAAGAAGAAAAATTTTTTTTTGCATTTTCGGAAAAAAAAAAAATTCCCACTAAATTATTTTCAGGTAATTAGTAAGAATGGCAATCTGAAGTCCCTCAATGGTAGTTTTACAGCAAATTTTATTTTAAACCTAGGATGCACGCAGTCCATAAAATTTAATTTTAAGTTATGCGGAAGTTCAAAAAAGCTCAATTTTTGAATGACATTACTAAAAACCCCATTTTTTTTTAATCTGAAAATCTGTCCATTTGATGATGTCCTCTTAGTTGTTAATAAATTGCTCATTGCAGAAATGTATTTTTGCCTGGTTAATTTTTGAAAATGGCGGAGTTCGTCGAATTAGTGGAAGAATCTTGTGCCTGAAGTTTCAAGGTAAAATACAAACAATAAAATGATATTTAACAAGAAATACTGGACACAAAGGCAACATTAGGCGAAAAAAAATACAATTATGGCAATCACCCCCTCCTCGCTGAAAATTATCCCCAGTTTTGCATTAATCTAAAGAATGACCTAAATAAATAAAAAAAAAAAAAGCGCAGAATTCCACGAATCTCACGTATATCATAAAATAATAGCAAAATTAAAAAAATAAAAAATGAAAACTCGTAGAACCCATAGTTTCGACAGCGAGCTCAGTAGTCAGACTACAAATCCGTAGAAACAAATTACAAACATTCCATAGTATTAGGGAGGTATGCGCACTACATGACAAGATAAAGCAAAACAATAGTTTAATGCATGGTGACTCTAAACATGATTACTCCACTGATGACAAATGGAGGTCATGATCAGACATCAATGCAACGCCAGCATCATTAAATTATCCGAAGAACTGTTATTTATAGTTTCAATGATACAGTCTTTTTTTTTTTGGGGGGGGGACTCTAGTGATGGTGAACATATATTTAGCAGATCTTATCAAAGCAGTATAGTCAGGAAGGGTTAACTAAACATTAAGAGGAAAATATGACAGGTTAATAACTAATAACAAAACAATCTACCTTTGGTGACACATTCCTGAATGTTTCTGGAAACTTTTCCTTCTTGTCCTTTTCACCATCCTTGGTTTTAGCTTTCAATTCAAAGCCTTTAGAGCTTGGCATCTGAACTTGTTTCTAAAGAATAACAATAGCACTTTCAAAATTGTGTATTTTCATAAACCAGTTACAATTGAAATTTAAGAACTACCAACACTTTTTGGAAAGATATTCACACCATAGGTTACCACTACTCAACAACAGTACACAAGTAAACACATAAATAATATCTGAAAAACCTTTGTCATAATTTGTTATCTTCATACCAAACTCTAACACCTACACAAATTATAATGACTAGCTTATCACATATCCTGTAACCAGTAACTCACTCTACCCAGATTTCACAAAAGATTAGTGCAGAAATAATTTGAAGAACATGTTTATTTTATTGTTTCTGGATGCAATTTTTTAAAATTTTTGTCTAGTAGTTAACTGGTCAGCTTAATTTCAGATGAAACCATCTAACTTCATTAGAAGCCAAGTAAATTGTATTTACTTTATAGACTTTCTTACTGAATCAAATTATTTTAACAAACTGTTTAAACACAAGTACAGCTCATACTTATTATTATTGGTCATAAATATCAGCATTCAGGTTTCTATGTGTGTGCATACATATAAAACTGGGAAGGGCACTACCATTTCCATTACATGCCACCCACACACGAGGTTAATGATATTGTCCGCAAACAACGTATGTATACGTAGAGGCAGAGCTCAAGTAGTAGCATTTGCAGTTCAGATAGCAGCTTACCTGTATTTAAGCATTTTGAACATGGTATTATAGTTGCTGCCAGGTGAGATGGTTCACTCCATCTTGGAAATTGCCATGAAATTTGGATCCACACGGTCAACAATTTCAAGTGTGTACCTGGACTAAACCTCAGGGAACACATCCAGAGTGCGAGTCCGGTGTGGCTATAGAAAAGCCCTGGACGATGGTGGACAGCGGCGTTTGGCATGCAACATTGCCGCAAATCACAGCACAATTCAATGCTGGGGCCAGTAGTAGCATCAGTATTCAGACAGTGCAACTTTCCCTGTGTTCTATGGGGTTGCAGAGACAATGGCCCACCAGAGTGCCACTGCTGACCCGACGACACAAGGCTACTCGCCCCGCCTGGGCTCAGGTTGGTAAATTTTTATGGTGCAAGGGCCATATTTGCCTGAAGAGTACCAAGCACAAGACCATCAAATAAAAAAAAGTGTGGTACAATAGTTAAAAGCAGGCTGATGTCCTGGGCTTGGGAATACCACCATTGGATGCAAGGTGACTGGAGACATGTAGTCTGGTCTGACGTATCGTGGTACCTACGGTTTCGAGCACAAGGCCAACTCTGAATGTGGCAACACCAGCACGAGGCGATGGATCCTGCATGCCAGCTTTGCCTCTGTTATGGTATGGGGCGTTTTCAGCAGGCACGTATTCGGAGACCTCACACCTGCAGACTGCTCTGACAGGTGGAGGCTAAACAACCATCCTTGGGAAATATTTGCACCGATTGATGTCATGCAACCACTCCGACAGGTAGTGACCTCTTTCAACACAACAACCTTCCAGTGCACATGCCCACAGTTGGTGTATTATGGGCAGAGGAACATTCCACAGAGTTTGGCATCCTGACTGCCCCCTCCCCCATTTAAATGCCATCAAAAACATTTGCGATGTTATCCAACATGCCTTCAATGCCAGAAATCCTCCACTGGCAAATAATTACATTACAACATTGTGGGAGGCTTTTTAGGAAATAAGGTGTGCAATGCTGTTTATTGTTTCTACTAATAAAGGAGACAGCACATGAGTACTTAAATTAGGTCTGAATTCATTCATGTTTTTTTTTCATAATACTGAACATTCTTTCTGTACTTGCATTGCTATGAGGGACTATTAAAATCATTTTCATAATTTCTCTTAATTATTCACACTTCAACTGGCCACTTTCATTTTTCATTAAAGAAATTCTGTGCCACACTTCATCCATTCTCCCAGAAGTAACAGCACAGTTAAAATTTTCAAACTGGTAGTGAGCAAATTCAGATTCCACCTTGTCAGATTCTTCTGGTTTCAAAACTGGAAACAGGGAACACATATATTGGACTGATGCAAAGAAACACTTTGCCTTAATGCTACATCTGCTATTTCAGCATGACTCAGAAATTAATCATTAAGTGGAAATTTTTCTTAAAATGTAATTGCAGCCTGCCTTGTAAAATTCCCTTACCTCAGAATAAAAAGCAGCCACTGTGTCTTCATTCAGATCCGCAGTTGTGCCTATATAAGATCTCGCTTTTGACCCAATTACGAGATCACAGTTTTCTTTTTGATTTCTCCTTCTTTCAAAATTTCCATCTGCAAGAGATGTTGCTGTCACGTCAAATGCTGATGGCTTGATAAATCGTACAAGCAATTCAGATTACAGACTATGAAGTTTTCTTTTTAATACATGCACAAGCGGAGCTTCCTGATGCAAGAACACGTTAACAGATTTAAACAAAGGAAGAGTAGCAGATAAAAAAAGACAATAAAGTTTAGATGAAGGAATTCCAATCATACTTGCAAGGTTCTTATACTGTGAATTAGCTTCTTCATTGTCACTGAAATAATGTACTAGAGCCTCCCACTGTTCTAAAATTCTGTCAATGGATTGCAAAAGTGATAACCAGCGAGTATTGACATGATTTAGAATTTTGTTTGGTTTAGTACCACAAACAGCTTGACTCAGTTTTAAATTGAGTTTCCTCCTTTTTTTCTTTTTTTTTTTTTTTTTTGGAGAAAAATTCAAACTGTATTAGAAAATGCTCAACATTACATCCTTTCAGTTGAGTAGCAGATTTCTGTGCAGTAAATTCACTAAATGGCATGAACATCGCTGCACTATGATTGCAGGCTGAACCTTCTTTATGTGAGAAACAACACCTTTTACTTGACATATCATAGTGTTAGAGCATGGTCACAGGAAAATGACAAGTTGCTCCATGAGATATTTTTTTTTAACAAACTCATTGTTCAAAACACTGATATTCTTTCACCTGTATTATTACTTGATTCAACCAATGATAACAAAACACTTGAATTTTTCTCTATTTTTTCGTCAAAATACACTGACGGAAAAAACTCCCAACACCAAGAAGGGGTTGTGTTAGATAAACGACAGTTGGTAGGCGGTGAGAGTACATCTGTAAGATGTCTATGCAAATTTCGCACTGGCGCATACGTGTGGCGCTAGTAGCGCCCCACGGAACATGCAAAGCAGGTTTGCTGTAAATACGCGTTGTAACGTTCGTGAACGTTAGTTATCGTTGAGATTCTACGTAGTGAGTTGATGTTAATCAAGAATGCCTTTAAGAAGAAGCCATTATCAACAGCTCACGGAGTTTGAACGAGGTCGTGTAACAGGGCTAGAAGAAGGTGGATATTCTTTCCGCAATATTGCAGAACGACTTGGCAGGAATGTAGCCACTGTGCATGATTGTTGGCAGCGGTGGTCAAGGGAAGGTACTGCCTCAAGAAGACCGGGTTCCGGCCGGCCACGTGGCACTACTGAGAGGGGAAGACCGCCGTGTACGGCGTATGGACGTGGCGCATCGTACTGCGTCTGCGGCAGCAATTTGAACTGCAGTTGCCACCACAGTGACACAACGAACTGTTACAAATCGGTTACTTGAAGGACAGCTCCGAGCCAGACGCCCTGTAGCGTGCATTTCACTTACTCCAAACCACTGCCGTTTGCGACGTCAGTGGTGTCAAGCTAGAGCTCATTGGAGGACGGAGTGGAGATCTGTTGTGTTTTCTGATAAAAGCCGGTTCTGCCTGGGTGCCAGTGATGGTGGGTGCCAGTGATGGCAGTGTGTTGGTTAGAAGGAGGCCAGGTGAGCACCTGCAACCAACCTGTCTGCAGCAGAGGCACACTGGACCTACACCTTGAGTTATGGCCTGGGGAGCAATTTCCTATGACAGCAGGAGCACTCTCGTGGTTATCCCACGCACCCTGACGGCACAGTTTTACGTCGGTCTGGTGATTCAACCTGTTGTGCTGCCATTCATGAACAGCATTCCAGGGGTGTTTACCAACAGGATAACGCTCGCCGGCATACCGCTGTTGTAACCCAACATGCTCTAGAGTGTCGACATGTTGTCGTGGCCTGCTAGATCACCAGATCTTTCTCCAATCGAGCATGTATGGGACATCATTGGACGACAGACAACTCCAGCACCCCCAACCAGCATTAACCGTCCCTGTATTGACCGACCAAGTGCAACAGGGGAACTCCATCCCACAAACTGACATCCAGCACCTGTATGACACAATGCATGAACGTTTGCATGCTTGCATTCAACATTCTGGCGGTTACACCAGTTATTAATGTACCAGCATTTCACATTTAAAATGGCTCTTCTCGCGCTTACATTACGCTGTGATTTTGAAACCTTAATTGATTAAATATGTTACCTATGCAAATGTATTGCCGCCATTTCATTCCTCTACAACTATTTTTTCATGGTGTTGGGATTTTTTTTCCCTGTCAGTGTATGTTATTGTAATGGGATACAGTTTATTTGCTTGAGCATCATTACTTCCGTCCATAGATAGAGAAAAAGGATTTTTTTAACTTCAGATACGATGTTACTTGTAGAAACACTGGCCATGTGCTGAATTAGTGCAGTAGCCTTGGTTCTTCCACACGAATATTTTTTTGCGATCGCTGAATCGGGAAACATGGCTTGAAATAACGGTTTTTCAAGCCTTCGGTTTTCGGAAATTTATCCAACATTTTCAAGCTGAATTTACTTCAGTTTTCGGAAATTTATCAAACATTTTCAAGCTGAAATACAAATATTTATGGAATAAAATGTTATCTAACAATACTGGGTAGAGAAAACATCGCGAGAAAAAAATAATTACGATTACCAGAGAAATCTTACCTCCGTCGGAGAAAACGACCCCCTGCCCCCAATTCTCCCAAAATTTAAGTTCAGTTATGCAGCGATTTTGTACATGGTCCAAATGATAAAAAAAAAAAAAGACGGAATTCTTTAAATCAGCGTGAGAATCTTGTTGCTGAAGATTACGGGGAAATTTTTTGGCGGCCTAGCTTCCGTTTTCGAAAATTGTTGCCTACAATTTCAAGCTGAAATTATATTTAACAATACTGAACAGAAGCAACGTCGCGAGAGAAATAAAATACGATTACGGGAAAAATCTGCACTTCGTTTAACTTCTGTTTCCGAACGTTTAAAAAGACAAAACAACGTCCCCAGACGGAATACGACAACCCCCCCCCCCCCCCCCCACCCCAAACTAATATCCCAAACATTTCTTCACTTTTGCATCGATCTCGACGAAAAAAAAACAAAAGAAAACGGAGGGGACTCCGCGAATGAATCTCACGTACGAATTAACCGCTGAATCGATTTCGAATGTCGTAAGATAACGCTAAAATATCGATGACCGGTAAATGTTAACTTTTGGCACAAAATTGGCGCCGATTTCGGCGAAATGGCGATTTTTTTAGCAGAATAGCGCAAGAACAACGTTTAGGTGCGGGCTGGCGCAGGTCTGGCAGCCCTGAATCAATTTTTTTTCCCCCAGAAAAACTTGAAGAACCAACAAAAATTTTTAAGTTGATGAAAATTTGCTTTCTATCTCAGAAAATTAAATCAAATGGCGATTTTCGATAATTTCAGCGGTGTTTCCGTACTTCCATAACAGCAACCAAAAATCCGTAAAATTACAGAAAATCCGTACTAGTTGGCATCTATGTAGTACCAACAATAGTTGCATTTTTTCAAGAGGAATATGCAGAGGATTAGATGTGGATGTTGATGCAATAGGCTGTACTTGCTTAAATCACTTGATACACATAGCAATTTATCAACAGTTAGTGGAACATTTTTACAGCTTTCTGTCAACATACTATGTTTTTTTCCTTTCATGTGGCTTCTTAAGCAGATTCCCCCATATTTGAAACCTCTATTACTTTAATGCATAAAATGCATTTTGCAACATGGCAATCGCTTTTCATCTTTTTTAATCCATCCAGCATATTTAGGATTTATTAGCCAAAGATTACTAAAAGTACACTTACCCATATTTAATGGGGGTGGGATGGGTAAATCAACTGAAACAGTAAATGAAAACTAAAAAAATATCTAAGATCAGGAACCACGCTGAATTTGAATGACTGTCTGACACAAGGGAAAGCACACAACTAAAAATTGAGAATTTCCCCTGAGTCCAAGGGGCTACACATGTGACCAATTAATACAGGCCAGATTTTAAGTAATTAAAGAAAAAGGGGTCTTACTGCTATGTTCTTTCCTGCTCCCCCAGCTTTGTCCTTTATGCAGCCTGGGTTGCAAATGCTTTGGCATTGATTTAGTCTTCATTCAAAACAAGGAAACAACACTTAGTGAAGTTACTGTTTTATGATCTATCTGCCAATCAGTAGACTGAGAGTGTTGTGCTAAAAGACTTACAAAGCATCACCTCTTACAGCTGGGCTCCAAACCAGAGGAAAGGAAATGTCAACAAACACTTAGTGCCTGAGGGAAGTAAAACTTTGTACTGGGTCTCCTCCTCCAAGTCTCAAATCTTTCATACTTACCTAGCTGGAGAGTGGACGTAGGGCTTCAAGGTCAGCAGATTCACCATGATATTTAATCGCGATATGCCCTCCAATAATTAAAACTTAGCACAAATCTTGAGACTGCCTTCCCAGAACAACAAAAAATGGGGTATTTTGCTATTTCAATTTCTTACTCAAAAGTGCAGATTACCAGATTTTCACTCCCCGAAAAAATCAATAGTTCCGTCAAAAATTGTAGACCTGACAAAAGTGTTATTCAGTAAGCGTACACTTACAAAGAGCTGAAAGTGAAAAAAAATAATAAATAAAAAAAAATGGTGATGCCTTCAAAAGGCACTTCAACAAATGCTTTGAATAAGATGTAATTACAGGGGGGATTGCGAGATCAAATCAACAATCTGAAATTAGCGCAACACGATGAAGATAACGGGCAGTGTATGCCAAGTGAGCTTACAAGTACAAAATTTAAGATTTTTTATTTTAGCTTTTATATAAACTGGTTTATCCTGCAAAAACTATAAAATCTTTTGCTTTAAATTTAAAAATTGAAAGTCTAATATATATATATATATATATATATATATATATATACACTCACCAACCCGCTTGGCCAGCGTGGTGAGTTATGGCCAAACCCCTCCAAAATGATTCCACAACTTAAATCTTGGCCCTCAGTCTCCGGCAGCTGGAATGTACCTGGCCAAGGCAGCGGCCAGTGCGACATGAAGGCAGAGGGTGCTAAGAATCCCCGGAGGACCGGACTAGGCTGCCATTTGATGCTGACCTTGGCTACCTATAACGGACGCTCCCTATCTTCTGATTCAAGGCTTCTTGAATTGGAAGAGGAACTACAAAGGATCAAGTGGGACATCGTGGGGCTAAGTGAGGTAAGGAGAAAAGGAGAAGATCTCATCGAACTGAAAAGTGGACATCTCTTCTACTATCGTGGGACAGATACTGGCAGAACTAGTGGTGTTGGATTTATAATAAACAAGAAACTGAAGGATAAAGTTGTAGAAGTTGAAAGTTCCTCTGACAGAGCTGCACGACTTGTTATCCAACTCTCGAAAAGATACCAGGCTCAGATTATTCAAACTTATGCACCCACCACAAGTCATTCTGAAGAAGAAATTGAAGAATTTTATGAGGAAATTTGTCATCTAAATAATAAAGGTAAGCAGCACTTGAAAATAATTATGGGAGATTTCAATGCAAAAATAGGGCAACGGCAACAGAATGAAACTTCAGTAGGTAAATTCGGTCACGGCAACAGAAACCAGCGTGGAAATACTCTCGTTGAGTTTGCAGAGGCAGAAGGGTTTTTCATCTTGAACTCCTTCTTCAAGAAAAAGCCACACAGGAAATGGACATGGAGACATCCAAATGGGACGACAAGTGAAATTGATTTTATTATGTGTAACAAAAAATTTGTCATAGAAGACTGCAGTGTGCTAAACAAGTTCAACACAGGTAGTGACCATAGATTGGTGAGATGTAAGATGCACCTCAACACTAAACTCGAACGTGGCAAGCTCATAAGACAAACAAAATCTATTGACATAACAAACCTTAAAAAACACCATAATACCTTCAAGTTAGAACTGAAGAACAGGTTCTCTGCTTTAGAAGGCCTAACATCGGAAGAAGTGGACATCTCTGAAGTTAACAGAAAAGTAACCAAAGCTCTTATGGAAACAGCAACAAAATTAGCTGGGTCTAAGAACAAGTTGCATGTGAACAAATTATCAGGAAAAACCAAAATGTTGATGCAAAAAAGAAGAGAGATGAGGACAACTAAAGAAGATGTGACTTCCAAAGTGGAATATATAGAGCTATGCAAGACAGTAAGAAAAAGTATCACTGAAGACGTAAGAAAATACAACTGTGAACTAGTGAGGAAAGCAATTGAAAACAACCAAAGCCTAAAGATAGCAAAGGGACATCTCAGTAAGGGAAGAAAACAGATTATGGCACTGAGAAAAGAAGATGGTTCTGTAACAAGAAATAGAAGCGAAATTTTGACAAGAGTGAAAGATTTCTACTCCAAATTATATGAAAGGGATGATATATGCACTCCAGACATCATGAAAGATACCAGTACCAGAGTTCCTCCAGTCCTTCCAGCAGAAGTTGCACATGCAATCAAGAACATGAAGCGGGGAAAAGCTCCAGGAGAAGATGGAATTACTGTAGACATCATACAAGAAGCAAGTGGAGAAATCGAAACAGTACTCGCCCAAATTTTCACTCGATGCCTTAATGAAGGGAAGATTCCTGAGGATTGGAACAACGCTACAATGATCCTGCTACATAAGAAAGGTGACATTGAGGATCTCGGAAACTACAGACCTATCAGCCTCCTATCAGTAGTTTATAAAATCTTCACTAAAGTTCTTTCACACCGCTTGAAGGTAACACTGGACATGGCTCAACCGAGAGAACAAGCTGGATTCAGGAGTGGCTACAGCACAATAGATCATATCCACGTGCTGAGAGAACTAATTGAAAGAGCGAGGGAATATGAACTTCCATTGTGCATGGGTTTTATCAATTATGAAAAAGCCTTTGATTCGGTGAAACCATCAGCAGTTACAATGGCTCTGAAAACCTGTGGTATTGAAGATGCATACATTAATATTATTAATAACATCTATGAAAATGCAAGTGCAAAGATTAGGCTGTTTGAAAATACAACACACGTAAAAATTGGAAAGGGAGTGAGACAAGGTGACACCATATCTCCGAAGCTCTTTAATGCCACATTGGAGGGTGTTTTTTAGTCGCTGAGCTAGGAAAACAAGGGGATAAAGATTAATGGAGATTATCTAACCCACCTTCGTTTTGCTGATGACATAGTCATTTTTGCAACAACCCCATCAGAGCTGCAGAGTATGATCCAAGAACTTGCTGACAAGAGTAAAGAACTGGGATTAAAAATGAACTTTCAGAAGACAAAAGTGATGTTCAATGCTTTTACAAGAAATGAAGATTTATCGATTGATGGAGAAAAGCTGGAGATAACAGACACGTACGTTTATCTTGGACAGCAGATATCAAGTGAGGGTCACATTGATGAAGAAATTAATCGGCGTACAAAACTTGCCTGGAGAGCTTTTGGAAGAAACAGCATAATTTTCAAGAGCAATATGCCATTATGTCTTAAAAGAAAAGTGTTTGATCAATGCATCCTTCCAGTGCTTACGTATGGTGCAGAGACGTGGACCTTAACTAAAAGAGACATACAAAGGCTGCAGACAACTCAAAAGCATGGAGAGGTGCATGCTTGGTGTAACCAGGAGAGATAAGAAGAGGAACTCGTGGATCCGAAAAATGACAAGAGTGGAAGACATCATGATCAGAGTTAAATCCCTGAAATGGCAATGGGCTGGACATACTGCCAGAAGGACAGATCATCGATGGACAGCCGACATTTTAGATTGGATTCCAAGGGACAGGAAAAGATCCAGAAGAAGACCACATGGGAGATGGGTGGATGAAATTCGAAAGTATATAGGGGTCACATGGAGGAGACTGGCACAAGACAGACCGTTGTGGAGGAAACTTGGGGAGACCTTCGTCCAGCAGTGGATTGATAATGGTTGACAATGATGATGATGATGATGATATATATATAGACTTTTCATTTTCCAAAATTCTGTGTTTAATTGGTAAAAAAATTCGGAATTCAGGATAAAATCCTGACCACAATCGCCCCGTAATTAGCAAAAGATCAGCATGGGGGGCTTAAAAAAGCGAAGGAGGAAAAATGATGCAGCTGCATAGATTATAAAATGCTTTTCAACATATGACTGACCTTGCACAGCTCTGCAGTTTAAGGTTTATTACGCAAGTTTATCAAGCACAAGATCGTAAAGAACGGATTCTGTTCTTATACCGACCTTTGAATTTGATTTGGACTATTTTATACAAGGGTAGGTTTCCCCAGGTCTCTTCTCCCTGATAACATACCAAAACTTCGTTGCAATCAAACAGATTTTATGTGAGTTAACATTCCTAAGCTTGGAGAACGAATACTGCTCTTATGTCTTGGCCTTTGAATTTAATTTCGACCATTTTCAACAGGGTAGGTTCCTAGGTTGTACCTAACAGCATACTAAAATTTCGCCGAAATCCAACCCCTTTTAGGTGAATTATCGTACAGACAAATGGAAAAAGCCAAAGCATAAACGTTTCTGCAACCTACAGTTTGAAAGGGTTAGTAATTTCGAAAATAAAAACATAACGAACAGCACGAAAACTAGCTCATAAACAGAATATTTGAAACTACAGTATGCACTCTCAATTATTAGGGATGGTAGGGGGGAAGGGAATAGAACTGTCCAAAATTAGCATGTTTTTGTTGCGCTAGGCGCTTAAGCACTGCTGAATTCAGTCAGACCCCCACGTACCCCCAATGGTCAAATGATTGAAATGTGCTTGTTCATGGAATGAAATGGTTGATCAGCTATGATAACCACATAAAAGTTCAAGGTGGGGGGGGGGGGTTAATTTATGCAACATTCTACATTACTCCAGCATTTATCTTGTCATCATCAACAATAGCAATGTAACTACCGCTTACAATCGCGGATATTGACCAACTGATATCCGCGATCGTAAGCGGTTGTTACGATTGTGGATATCAGTTGGCCAATATCCGCGATCGTTTATAATGTTTAAAAACATGTTTTGCTTGTTTTTACCTGTCGTGTATAATAAAGGAATTAGGTTGATATTTTTTTTTATGGAATCAGACTTCCATATGTCCGATTGTCTTAGTCTGAGTTCCCACGTTATCTACTGTGTACAAGTAGACCTCTTTTTTCAGCTCAAAAATATGTAGTTTTGTATATATTCAGAGTATAAGTCATTCCTTATTCCCATAGAACTGAATTCAGCAGATGCAAAATGAAGAACATAAAGACCCACCAAACACCATGTTTCTGATTGTCTGCTGTTTATATTCAAGAAATGCGAATATGGATCAATGGTGAATGCAGCAACTATGATTTTTATTTATTACCAAGAAAAAAAAGGAACCTGAAAGCTGTAAAGGATATCCCCCCCCCCCCGGTGCAGAAAAACATTCCGATTAAGATCAAACAGCAGGAGCACGCGTCCACGCACACAACCTCTGGAATGTCCTAATGATACAGCTTCTTTTCATTTGGCACATCGCCATAAATTCCCACCTGCTGCTCACTGAAGTGTCTTCCTCCTTCACCATAGGAGAAAACGTAAAAAAAAAGGCTCCCCAATTTTCGACAAAATGACCAAATTTACATCATAACGTTGCAATTTACTAAAATATGTTTATCTGCTGAATTTCACCTAAATCCATTGAAAACTTTTTAATTATAGACGATTTTTTTTTATTAAAACAGTAACTCAGACTTCTGAATAAAAATGTATGTTTGTAATTCAAATAGAGTACTTATAATCACAGAAAAAAATATTTAAGGATCACCCTGTTTAAATAAACCATGACATCTAAAAAAATAATTCACTTGCTTTTCCCGTAATTTACAATTACTGTTTCTTTAATTTGCACTAGAACTTTATTGTGATGTATCTTAACCACTGTAAAAATTTTACTGCGTTATTTTCAAAATTTGGGAAAATGGATTTCTGAAAATGCTCTCCTAGTCCTTTTGAGCCGTGGAAGTGATAAACAGGTGTTTGCTTTCTTCCCAACCAAGGGCTTTGGATCAGCACTCCCAGCTGTCAATCAACCACTGCTATGGTAACACCCTTTCTGCTAGAGGCTCACTCTGTCCAAAGAGGCACACATACTTGTCCATAATAAAAATTTCCAATGCTAACATTTTAAGTTTTAAACCCATTCAATTGGAATTTTGGGAGTGAGCTTCTGTAATCCAATTATAGTGAATGCAAAAATTTCAGCCACTATCGTGAAAAATTCGCAAAGATAGTTTTCTTATTTTTTATCATAAGTAGCTGAAGTCTCTTGAGGAGAGGGCCGGAAACAAATGTCTGGCATGCACATAAACATTACAAGGAGCAGATGAATGTGTTATTCAGGCATACTCCTCACTGGTGAATGCCAGCTGACTTGGTACATACGTGACTCCCCTGCAAATGCTAAATGTCTCTTCTTTCCCCTTCCGTTCTCAGCAGTTGTCGGACGGACATCAAGCTCCCCTTCCTAACAGACCTACTAGTAATCATCCAATTTTATTGCACTGTAAGTAGTGCTCTTCCCCCCCCCCCCAAATTAGGATTTGGTGCACGTCCGAAACAGCACTGATGCCGGTGGGTTTTTTAAAACAGGAAAGGAACTTAAAAAACTGAAGGGGTAACACAGCAACATGATTTCCTAAAAGGACATTTTTTTAAGCACTATTTTCAAATTTCAAGGCTTTTCAAAACAGCATTAAAAAAATATTGTTTTTCCAGGATATCCAGGCCTTGAAAACAATCATTTTCCAGGGCTTTCCAGGTTTTCAAGCATGCATGCACACCCTGCTTAATTATTAGGAATAAAATAAGATGAAATTAAGAATTTCATTCAGGGTTCCCACTCAAAAGTAATAAAAAAATTCCCTGACTTTTCCAGGTTCTCCAGGTGGTTTTTAAAGTTTTCCAGAGTGGCATGTTGCAAAGAATTGTTACATTTCATTCCATTCCATTAATTTTTCTCACCAAAGCACACACTTTTAAATTCTTTACGTAATTTGTCTTTATAAAATTACCTGCTTTTCATTAATAACAACTAATTTTGCACATTATTTTCTGTACCAAAGTTCCATGAACTTTTGTGAATACTACCCACACAGAATTTGTAAATACATTCCCATAGAAACAGGTCATATGTAAGAAAAAATCTGTCAGTTGAATACTTTCAGTTTTTTTATAACATAATGCAGCTAAGCTTAATGATGGAATGGCTCTGTTCCAAGAAACATGTTTCAAGAGAACCAACAGAGAAAAAACTTTGATCCATCATTTGGTTGGTTCTCTTGTGAAGTGTTTCTTCAAGCAGGAGCCATTGTGCCTAATTGTTCCATGTTATAACAACTGCCTGCAGAAATTGAACAAAAGCTAGTAACTGGCAATTTTAAAAATTAAATTTTGCATCTTTTTTTAGAGAATAAAGGAAATACTTAATATAACTGAAAGTAAGATCTACCAAATTCTGGCAGGCAGTAATTGCAAGCAAAAGTTTGAAATCTTTAAAAAATAAGTTTTTTTGGCAAAATAAATTATCCATTGATTTTTACCAAAAAAAAGTAAATTTCCCTGATTTTTACAAAAAAGGGTAATTTTCCCTTAGTTATCCCTGAGTTTTGGAACCATTTTCAAATTATCTGAGAATTCCAGGTTTTCCCTGTTTTCCAGGTTGAGTGGGAACCCTGTCATTTTATTTTATTTCTGATTGTGGTCCACGCTTTCTGGGTTTGCAGAAAGTTTTCTGTTTCAATGATTGTGCATGCCAGGGCTGGAAAAATAGGTTCCACATCTAGGAGACAGTTCCCAAAATTTAGGTGCCAGCTGAAGTAAATTCAAATTTTAAAAAATCACATTTAAAGTAATGTGTCAAGATGATGGAACAGAAAGTTATAGTGTATTTTTCTTGTCATTTTTTTTAAATCCAAATCACTTACTGCTAAATAAAATGTCAATTTGGTCCATAGCCCCTCCCGTCACGTTTCTCTAGTTCCTACTCTCAAAAAAATTAAAATTTTAGGTTTTCATTTTATTTAAGTATAATTTATTGAAATTAAATTTTGCACATATAAACTCAAAGTATCGTATTTTTCTTCCTATAATCCAGAGCAGCATTATAACTCACGGGCTACGAAATTTAGAAAACAAAAAAAAAAATCTTGCTCATAATCCGCCGCGAGAATAAAAAAAAATTCTTGCGCATAATCTGCGGTGAGAATAAAAAATTTTTACGCGTCATTTCCGGTGGTGTATCGTAAAATTCAGAAAAACAGAATTTTTCCATCATATAACCACGTCAACCTATCCACAGATCGTGTAATTCCTAAATAAAATATTGGCACCTGTCATGTTGATCCTGTAGCATAATTTCCAACAGAAAAGTCATGATTCATACAATGACCAAAAGTCCAAAGACGTATGAAAGAAATTATCTTATAAAAAAATGTAACTGTCATTTTTAAGTACTTTTATGTTATTTTTAGATGAGAAGAAAAAAAAAAAAAAACAACGAAAATTCTGTTGTTTTTTTTTCAGCATTACCATTGTTTATTAGTTAGACCTAAAAATCCGTAGTATTTTGCATTTCTGAAAATTTCTCAAAAACTGAAGGACGAACAAAAGCTATGACACTAATGTGATTAATGCAACAAATAACGAATGCGATTTGGAAAGTGATTATGCTACCGCGATGGCAACAATTACATGGTGTGGAATAGCTCAGCGAGTTTTCCAGAGCACTTAGCCTGGCCTGCTGAGCTATTCCACACTACTAATTGAGCGCAAAATATTTTCTGTCAAACTGTTCGTAAAATAAATAAATGAAAAAGCCATGTTTTCATCGGCTCTCTAACCTCCTACTACGTTAAAAAAAAAAAAAAATTTTTTTTGCTACTGTTAGCGCATTTTTCAACACCACTCGCTAGCTAGCTGTCCTGATGCCACGCAGAATTTTTAAAAATTAAAGTACCATAAAATCTTGTTATCCGCAGAACTTAACATTTTAACTGATAATTCGTGGATTTATACGACGAAAATACGGTATTTACTGCAAATTACGCAACTTGAATAAAAAAACCAAAGTGGGGCATCGCTGATGGGAGGGGTGGGGGCAAAAAAAGAAACCCACTCCAGGTTGTATTAAAATAGGAATGTCATCAAAGTTCAAACATTTTTAAGTGCTGATGGAAATGAAATAACTCATTACGCAATATATATAAAAGCATAAATAGTTTTTTCCTTTAGTATGTGCCCACAACACCTCGCCACCGCACATAGCCGCTGGAGCAAGAGTGAAGTAACATGCACTATAAATATCATATGCCTTTCAACCTAATCTACTGAGTTGCTGGTTTTCAAGAATTATCAAGAATTACTAGATCCATACTTAAAAATATCTTAACATCCCAATTCTTGAGGATTACTAGAATATGCAACAACAGAAATGGTATTATTAAACAGTTAAAAATTATTTTTATAACACTAAAAAAAATGGTTATCCTCAAAGTTTTTGTTATACGCAATATAAGAGATTAATAAATATTACCAATAAAATAACATTATACAATATTAGAATCTGTAACATTATTGATAAAAACTTTCTTAATTAACAATTTTCTTCGGGCCACCAAAAAATACTTTTTTACCTCCGAGTCGCCTCGGAGAAATTTAATACAGGACTCTACTTTCTATATATACATTAGGGAAGATTTGCTCTAAAAGCAATATACATTTTGTACATAGATGGCGTAACCTGTGGAGCTGTCGATATATTACGAACACACCTCTGTTGAGCAAATCCACATAATTACTTATGTGAGTAAAAATAGTCATGGTACCTACAAAGTGTCAACCTTAACTCATATATTAGGCTTGTCTTCACGGTGCTGAAAGTTTGTTTTAGTTTACCTTTATTTGAATTTATAATTCAAGAGGTTACAGATAATAGAATAAAGTATTGGTTATCTAGGTTTCAGTTGAGTAAAAAGGTTTTATACATTCAATTGTATTAAATGTTGGTATAAAATGTTCGGGTAGGGAAAACAGATGGCTCTCAAAAATATTATTTTGAAAAAAAAATTTTTTTTTTGTTGAAATTTGGTTACCTGGAATTTTTTTAAAATAGTTGCCATCTTATGAAACCCGAACACATTGGTTCCTGGCTCCCAAGCGTTTTCCCCTGAAGAGTGGTTCGGGGGTCGGGAGCGTTTCTTGTATTTCTTTATTTTTGTATTTTATTTGTTTTTTTTTTTTTTTTTTTTTTTTTTTGCTTTTTATTTGTACTTTCGTTTTTTATTTTTTTTTTATTTTTTATTTGTTTTCTTGTTCCTTTCATTAGTATTTTTTCGGGGAACAATGGCATGTGTGGGTTCTGATGTGATGTTGGGTCTACCTGTTATTGTGTGCGTGTGTGGGGTGGGGGGTGTTGTGGGTGATATTTATAGAGTCTATGTATGTATGTATGTATGTATGTATGTATGTATGTATATATATATATATATATATGTGTGTGTGTGTAAGGTCAGGTGATGCGTAACATCACAGCCTCTCCTTAACAAATGTCAACCCCGCCTTCTCGTGGTGCATCCTGTTCCCACTAAAGGGGCTCTGACGACCGCCAATAGCGGTATAACTATACCATCGGGATTAGAGGAAATGCTATCCCACACTCACCAACCCGCTTGGCCAGCGTGGTGAGTTATGGCCAAACCCCTCCAAAATGACTCCACAACTTAAATCTTGGCCCTCAGTCTCCGGCAGCTGGAATGTACCTGGCCAAGGCAGCGGCCAGTGCAACATGAAGGCAGAGGGTGCTAAGAATCCCCGGATGATCGGACTAGGCTGCCATCTGATGCTGACCTTGGCTACGTATAATGGACGCTCCCTATCTTCTGATTCAAGGCTTCTTGAATTGGAAAGGAACTACAAAAGATCAAGTGGGACATCGTCGGGCTAAGTGAGGTAAGGAGAAAAGGAGAAGATCTCATTGAACTGAAAAGTGGACATCTCTTCTACTATCGTGGGGCAGATACTGGCAGAACTAGTGGTGTTGGATTTATAATAAACAAGAAACTGAAGGATAAAGTTGTACAAGTTGAAAGTTCCTCTCACAGAGCTGCACGACTCGTTATCCAACTCTCGGGAAGATACCAGGCTCAGATTATTCAAACTTATGCACCCACCACAAGTCATTCTGAAGAAGAAATTGAAGAATTTTATGAGGAAATTTGTCATCTAAATAATAAAGGTAAGCAGCACTTGAAGATAATTATGGGAGATTTCAATGCAAAAATAGGGCAACAGAATGAAACTTCAGTAGGTAAATTCGGTCACGGCAACAGAAACCAGCGTGGAAATACTCTTGTTGAGTTTGCAGAGGCAGAAGGGTTTTTCATCTTGAACTCCTTTTTCAAGAAAAAGCCACTCAGGAAATGGACATGGAGACATCCAAATGGGACGACAAGTGAAATTTATTTTATTAAGTTGTAACAAAAAAATTTGTCATAGAAGACTGCAGTGTGCTAAACAAGTTCAACACAGGTAGTGACCATAGATTGGTGAGATGCAAGATGCACCTCAACACTAAACTCGAACGTGGCAAGCTCATAAGACAAACAAAATGTATTGAGATAACCAACCTTAATCAACACCATAATACCTTCAAGTTGGAACTGAAGAACAGATTCTCTGCTTTAGAAGGCCTAACATCGGAAGAAGTGGATATTTCTGAAGCTAACAGAAAGTAACCAAAGCTCTTATGGAAACAGCAACAAAATTAGCTGGGTCTAAGAACAAGTTGCATGTGAACAAATTATCAGGAAAAACCAAAATGTTGATGCAAAAAAGAAGAGAGATGAGGACAACTAAAGATGTGACTTCCAAAGTGGAATACATAGAGCTATGCAAGACAGTACGAAAAAGTATCACTAAAGGCGTAAGGAAATTCAACTGTGAACTAGTGAGGAAAGCAATTGAAAACAACCAAAGCCTAAAGATAGCAAAGGGCATCTCAGTAAGGGAAGAAAACAGATTATGGCACTGAGAAAAGAAGATGGTCCTGTAACAAGAAATAGAGGTGAAATTTTGACAAGAGTGAAAGATTTCTACTCCAAGTTATATGAAAGGGATGATGCATGTACTCCAGACATCATGGAAGGTACCAGTACCAGAGTTCTCCCAGTCCTCCCAGCAGAAGTTGCACATGCAATCAAGAACATGAAGCGGGGGAAAGCTCCAGGAGAAGATGGAATTACTGTAGACATCATACAAGAAGCAAGTGGAGAAATCGAAACAGTACTCGCCCAAATTTTCATTCGATGCCTTAATGAAGGGAAGATTCCTGAGGATTGGAACAACGCTATAATGATCCTGCTACATAAAAAAGGTGACATTGAGGATCTCAGGAACTACAGACCTATCAGCCTCCTATCAGTGGTTTATAAAATCTTCACAAAAGTTCTTTCACACCGCTTGAAGGTAACACTGGACATGGCTCAACCGAGAGAACAAGTTGGATTCAGGAGTGGCTACAGCACAATAGATCATATCCACGTACTGAGAGAACTAATTGAAAGAGCGAGGGAATATGAACTCCCATTGTGCATGGCTTTTATCGATTATGAAAAGGCCTTTGATTTGGTGAAACCATCAGCAGCTACAATGGCTTTGAAATCATGCGGTATTGAAGATACATATTATTAATAACATCTATGAAAATGCAAGTGCAAAGATTTGGCTGTTTGAAAATACAACACACATAAAAATTGGAAAGGGAGTGAGACAAGGTGACACCATATTTCCGAAGCTCTTTAACGCCACATTGGAAATGTCTTTCAATCACTGAACTGGGAAAACAAAGGGATAAAGATTAATGGAGATTATCTTACCCACCTTCGTTTTGCTGATGACGTAGTCATTTTTGCAACTACCCCATCAGAGCTGCAGAGTATGATCCAAGAACTTGCTGACAAGAGTAAAGAAGTGGGATTAAAAATGAACTTTCAGAAGACAAAAGTGATGTTCAATGCTTTTACACGAAATGAAGATTTATCGATTGATGGAGAAAAGCTGGAAATAACAGACACGTACGTTTATCTTGGACAGCAGATATCAAGTGGGGGTCACATTGATAAAGAAATTAATCGGCGGACAAAACTTGCCTGGAGAGCTTTTGGAAGAAACAGCATAATTTTCAAGAGCAATATGCCATTATGTCTTAAAAGAAAAGTGTTTGATCAATGCATCCTTCCAGTGCTTACGTATGGTGCAGAGACGTGGACCTTAACTAAAAGAGACATACAAAGACTGCAGACAACTCAAAAAAGCATGGAGAGGTGCATGCTTGGTGTAACCAGGAGAGATAAGAAGAGGAACACGTGGATCCGAAAAATGACAAGAGTGGAAGACATCATGATCAGAGTTAAATCCCTGAAATGGCAATGGGCTGGACATACTGCCAGAAGGACAGACCATCAATGGACAGCCGACATTTTAGATTGGATTCCAAGGGACAGGAAAAGACCCAGAAGAAGACAACACGGGAGATGGGTGGATGAAATTCGAAAGTATGTGGGAGTGACATGGAGGAGACTGGCACAAGACAGACCGTTGTGGAGGAAACTTGGGGAGACCTTCGTCCAGCAGTGGATTGATAATGGTTGACAATGATGATGATGTTATATATATATTTAAAAAAATGGTCACTTATATGTCACAGATCCCTCAAAATGAACGGTCAGCCGCTCCCCCACTATGTTTCTCTCCTCATAATAGTAAACATGATCGATTCGTGGAATACCGTTTGGTACGGCAAAGTTAAATCAACAAACTTCCCAACTTTCCTCCTTGTGTGCAAGAACCAAACCTTCTGAAGTGATTAGCACAAGAGGATTTGGTTTGGGGAGATGGAGACAGAAATCTAAGGTGCAACACTTCTAAATTGCAGCGAGGGAGGAAGAACAAAGAAACAATTGCATTCTCTGTAAAAAGACACTCCCACAACCCTTTGGTATTCCTTTCAGCGAGCGTCGCATACACCACTGGTAGCATTGATGCGGTTTTTGATAGGCATCTGTCAGCGTCCGTTTTACTGAAAACTTTTTTTTTTTAAAATAAAGACATAATAGTTAAACATAATATTCAAGATGACTCTTACACTAAAATATTTTTTGCTAGATTAAAATTTTACGGGAAATGAAAATACCATTAATTTCGAATTATTTCTGTGAAGATACAGTTTGAGCAAAAAATATTTTTGTGAAAATACCGTCCAACGGTATCAAATCTTGCTTGAATCGACCCTTGAATGTTCACACAACTTGTCGAAAATCGAAATGCATTCCTACAGCATAGCATGTCTCAGCGTTAAGGGCAGTCACATGAGAGGATGGTCCTATCAGCGCCAGGGTTATCAGTTCAATTTGAGGAAGTGCGCTGCATGTTCATATTTGGAACGAGCCATTGCTTAATGGAAACATGGAATCTTATGTTTATCAGCAGTCAAAATAATGCTTTAAAAAGTTATTGTTAATGTTTTTTTAGGATATACATTTATATTGTACGTATTTAATCACGCAACTTGTAAAAACCACTTGAAACTTGCATCGCAAAAAAATGCGACACAAATCTCAAATTCTATCGCAACTCCATGCAAAATACGATACCAGTCAAATTTCACCCTGGCACAAGAACCTCCTCCTCACGACGATTCCTCTGCAAACTAGATTGCCATAGTCCAATCTGTGGTTCGATGGAGAGAAGTTTGTTCCTGCCCTGCTGAGATCAGAGGGACTGCCATTCAGCCATGATGAATGCACAGATGCCAGGACAAAAATCTCTAAAAAACTGTGACAGTCGAGTGATCGGCATGGAGGCGACACAACAGAGACCTGGCAGAGGCATCCGCCAGCTCATTACCACGAATTCAGCACCAGTCAAAGTCCGCAGGTGACGAACATCCCTGGTGACTGGAAAGAACGCCCTCAGGTAAGTGCGTGTGTGTGCGCGCCTAAAAAAAAAAAAAAAACCCAAAGGTTCGTGTATCGCATTTTTTTTTTTAAATTTCAATTCTGTACTTGTTTCATGTGAATAAACAAACAAGAGCAAAACAAAATATGAAGTGTCCTACTGGAATCAGGGGGAAAAAATTTTTAATTGTAAACAAAACAATTCAGATCATGAATGAACATGCATATAAGTTGGAAAAATACAAAAAAAAAAGTAATATACCACAAACTGAGAAACTAAAACTAAAACCTCCATGGAAAAAACTGCAAAATTGAAAAATTCAAGCAAGCTTTCAGCAGGGTTCGTACACTTTGGGGGTGGGGGGAACAACCATTTTTCAGGCCTTTTCCAGGACACACACAACAAAAAATTCGAGGATGATTATTACGCTTTACAGTATCATGGTCAAATAATTTTTTAAAAGCTATTTTGGTTTTAAGTAATAAAAAATGATGAAAGATGTAAATGCATTAGTGTGCTTTTTTACTAATTACATTTCTTTAAATGTTTTTAATTGGAGGATTATCCAATAATGCAAAACTGAATCATGGTGGTGCAATTACCACAAGGCCTATCTCAGAAAATCCTTCACACGTCTAATCAGTTTAAATACGAAATATAGAAGGAAATATGATAAGTCTACATGTGCATAAGAATTGAGAATAATGAAAAAAGGATTTTCCAAATTCGTCTCCCGGAAGCAGAGATAGCGGAGGGGGGGGTTGACCTTTAAGCCCCTTGCATTGCATTATTTAAAGAAGATAATATCCACATCTCTATTGTAGCAAATGGCATACAGCTGCAAACTGAAGTACAAAACCACCACCTAGCAACAGAACTGTGAACTACAAAATTCCTCATATACTAGCCTAAAGTGTTCTACAAGGTAAGTGGCATCTGGTGTTGAAAGAATTTTTAAATTGCGCATGTAGAGAAAACAGTTTAAAAATTGACATATTGAGAAAACAGATTAAAATAAGTTGTGCATAAAAGTAAGGTTTTAACAAAAGTTGGTCCTACAACAGCTACAGGAAGAGTTTATCGACTTACAGACTCAGAAACCAAAAGGGCAAACAAGAAATTATTTGTTAAATTAAAGAAGAACTAAGAGGTCGCTATTTTGGCGTAACTACAACTCTGAGTGCTAACTAAAAAAATTTTTATTAATTTTACCAGGTAAAAGTTTCAGCCTGTTGGGACTATCCTTCCCTTGTTTTATGTTTGACTATGTATTAGTATGATGCATTATTTAGATTTTAAAACTCAGCGTCTGTTATCATGTAAACATACTAAAACGAGAATTATATTCCATTATTACTTGTACAGTAATAATGTTTTTTGTTAGTTAGTTGATTTTAGTGGCGCAAGGGCCAGGTTTGGCCAAAGAGCGCCAGACACAGAACTATCAGTTAAAGATTTTTAAAAGTGGGGTGAAATGATTAAGAGCAGACAGACTTGGTAAAAGTTAGAAAAAAGAATGATGAAAGCTGTGAAGACTAGTTAGTTAATTAGGTTTATATATATATATACACTGACAGAAAAAAAAAATCCCAACACCAAGAAGGGGTTGTTGTTAGATAAACGACAGTTGGTAGGCGGTGAGAGTACATCTGTAAGATGATGTCTATGCAAATTTCGCGCTCGGCACATACGTGTGGCGCTAGTAGTGCCCCTTGGAACATGCAAAGCAGGTTTGCTGTAAATACGCGCTGTAACGTTCGTGAGCGTTAGTTATCGTTGAGATTCGACGTAGTGAGTTGATGTTAGTCAAGAATGCCTTTAAGAAGAAGCCATTATCAACAGCTCATGGAGTTTGAACGAGGTCGTGTAATAGGGCTACGAGAAGGTGGATTTTCTTTCCGCAATATTGCAGAACGACTTGGCAGGGAATGTAGCCACCGTGCAAGATTGTTGGCAGCGGTGGTCAAGGGAAGGTACTGCCTCAAGAAGACCGGGTTCCGGCCGGCCACGTGGCACTACTGAGAGGGAAGACCGCAGTGTACGGCGTTTGGCCGTGGCGCATCATACTTCGTCTGCGGCAGCAATTCGAGCTGCAGTTGCCACTACAGTGACACAACAAACTGTTACAAATCGGTTACTTGAAGGACAGCTCCGAGCCAGATTTCCTGTAGCGTGCATTCCACTTACTCCAAACCACTGCCGTTTGCGACGTCAGCGGTGTAAAGGCTAGAGCTCATTGGAAAACGGAGTGGAGATCTGTTGTGTTTTCTGATGAAAGCCGGTTCTGCCTAGGTGCCAGTGATGGCCGTGTGTTGGTTAGAAAAAGGCCAGGTGAGCGCCTGCAACCAACCTGTCTGCAGCGAAGGCACGCTGGACCTACACCTGGAGTAATGGTCTGGGGAGCAATTTCCTATGACAGCAGGAGCACTCTCGTGGTTATCCCACACACCCTGACGGCACAGTTGTAAGTCGGTCTGGTGATTCAACCTGTTGTGCTGCCATTCATGAACAGCATTCCAGGGAGTGTTTTCCAACAGGATAACACTCGCACGCATACCGCTGTTGTAACCCAACATGCTCTACAGAGTGTTGACATGTTGCCGTGGCCTGCTAGATCACCAGATCTTTCACCAATCGAGCACGTATGGGACATCATTGGACGACAATTCCAACGTCACCCCCAACCAGCATTAACCGTCCCTGTATTGACCGACCAAGTGCAACAGGCATGGAACTCCATCCCACAAACTGACATCCAGCACCTGTATGACACAATGCATGAACGTTTGCGTGCTTGCATTCAACATTCTGGCTGTTACACCGGTTATTAATGTACCAGCATTTCATATTTAAAATGGCTCTTCTTGCGCTTACGTTAAGCTGTGATCTTGAAACCTTAATCGATTAAATATGTTACCTATACAAATGTATTGCCGCTATTTCATTCCTCTACAACTATTTTTTCGTGGTGTTGGGATTTTTTTTTTCCGTCAGTGTATATATATATTTATTTATTTACTATTATTATTATCATAACTTTTTTTTATTATTTATTTATTTAAATAAGTTTTAAATTTTAAGACGTCAATTTGTTTTAAAAAGGAAAATACTGCAACAGTGTCGCAGTGGTCGCCCAAAAGCTTTTGCAACGTAGCTGCGCCGTCGTCCAGCAGATGAGACTGAAAATAGTGAAACCGATGATAACGAAAACGAACACAATTACACAAAACATGAGAGACTGTGAGTAAACAGTCGCACGTCTCACACACCGGGGCAGTGTCACCACACAGCAAATAGATATGCGTGACGCGACAATGTCCAATGCGGAGACGCGCAAGAACAACTTCTTCCCTACGGTTCCGGCGACACGATGATTTCCAGACTCCAAGGAAAGGGTTTAATACGGTGCAGTTTATTCTCCAAAATAAATGTTGGTCCCACAGACCCGGCCACGTTCACCTGATATGATCGTGAACAAGAAAGCGAAAATCACGGTGAAACAGTGGCAAGGGTGTGACGACCAAAGAGGAGGCAGATCTAGCAGCAGCAGCAGCAGACTCATTCCCTGAGATCCCAACATGCCCAGGAATCCAGCAGAACCGAATCTGGGCATCGGCCTCGAGCAAAGAACGAAGAAGTCTCCGTACGGTAAAAAGAAGTGGGTGGCCAGTGAAATCCAAAGATGACAATGATTGCACAACACTCAACGAATCAGTGTACACAATAGCACGCTGGTGATAGCTGACTGCACATGAACAAGTGCAAGATACACAGCATGCATCTCTGCCGAAAACACCGTGGCCTCAGTAGGAATGCGGGCAACAGAAACTTCGTCAATGCAGACGGCGGCGGATCCAACAACACCAGCCGCCTTAGATCCATCGGTGAAAACAGGAATAAAGTCTGCATGGACGTAACGGTGTTCAGCAAAGAGCTGCTGGTACACTGACGGAGGGGTTGAGGACTTATCAAAAGATGTAAAGCTGGTATCAACCATGACACCAAGAGGGTGCCACGGCGGATCCTCAAAGCCCCTGGTCTCTCCAACAAGTGACAAGTCGAGCCCACCATCACGAGCTACGGCCGCCATACGAAGACCGAAGGTTTGAATGCATGAGGGACGGATCTCAAACAAACGAGCATGTTGGGGATGAAAAACTGCATCGTATAAAGGATGGTCTGGGAGAGATTGAAGTTTCAGGTAAAATTGAAGAGACAGCTGCAGACGGCGTAAATGAAGCTGTGGTTCGTTCGCGTCGGCATAAAGGCTGGGAATGGGTGACGTGCAAAGTGCTCCCGTACAAAGACGCAGGTATCTAACGGCCGGAGAACGGAAGGATGCACAGAGCCATACATCCATAATCCAGTTTAGACCAAATGAGAGAATGGTAAATACGGAACAAGGAAGTCTTGTCTGCACCCCAGGAGACTGAGGCAAGGATCTTAAGTATTGACAAAGCTCTCAGACAGGAAGTCCTTAGCCGTCGAACGTGCGAGCGAAAGGTGAGCGCACGGTAAACGGTCAAACCAAGGAACTTGGTTTCCGGCAAAACTGGAATGACTGCACGGTCCAAATAGAGCTCTGGATCGCGATGGAGGCCATGCCTCCGGCAGAAATGGACACAGGCTGTCTTGTCGGGAGAAAGAGCAAACCCATTGTTGTTAGCCGCTTTAACAATCTGGGTAATTGCAGACTGCAGCTGCCTTTCAACGAAATGCATGCTTGATGACGAACAGAAGATGTGACGGTCGTCAACATAAATGGTAGCCGAAACCGCCGGAGGAAGATTTTTGAGCAGACAGTTTATGCGGAGGATGAACAGAGTCACTGATAGAATGCTGCCTTGAGGGACACCTTGTTCTTGATGGAAAAAGGCAGAGAGCGTCGTACCCAGGCACACCTGGAACACGCGGTTACGAAGGAAGCTGGCAATGAATGTTGGGAGGTTTCCCAAAACCCATTTTCGTGGAGGTCACGGAGGATACCGTGACGCCACGCTCTATCGTAAGCTTTTTCGATGTAAAAAAATACAGACACAAGGTGCTGCCTACGTACGAACGCCTCCCGAACAGACGTCTCAAGGAGCAGGAGATGGTCAGGAGCTGAACGATGACGGCGGAAGCCGCTTTGTGATGGAGACAGTATTCGATGTTCTTCTAAAAATAAATTAGCCGGGAATTAACCATTCATTCAAGGATTTTGCACAGACAGCTAGTGAGGGCAATTGGCCGATAAATAGAGGGAGACTTGGGGTCTTTGCCAGGCTTGGGAAAAGGTAAAACAAAAGCTTTTCGCCAAGAGTCCGAGAAACTGTGCTCCAATCAAATGCGGTTGAAAAGCACTAACAGATTCTCGAGAGACGACTGCGAGAGATGACGGTTCATGTCATAGTGGATGCCGTTGGGACCGACAGATGTTGCACCGGACCGATGCAGAGCCACCCGTAATTCAACCATGCTGAAGGGGAGTTATACTCAGCGTTATAAAAACGCGCAAAGGAGATTCTCTGGCGTTCCGCGGTTGTCTTAATCCTCTGAAAGGACGGGAGATACGCCTGAGAACTAGAAACTGAGGCAAACGCTTCGCCCAAGCAATCCACAATCTCCCCTACTTCAGCATACGTGCAGCCGTTACTCTCAAGAATTGAAATTTGGTGGGAACTATAGTTTTCCCGGATCTTAGGAATTTTTTCCCAAACAGTTTTTGAACTGGCACGTGAATTAATAGAAGAAACGTACTTCATCCAAACTCCATCTTGCTTCGTCGACGCACCAACCGAGCGTAAGATTTTGCTTTTTTAAATTTAACAAGATTAGCCTCGGTTGGGTAATGCCGAAAAGTACACCAGGCCTTATGTTGAGCTCTCCTAGCCGTTGCGCAATCAGGGTTCCACCAAGGCTTCGGACTTCCTGGGAGCGTCGTTGATGTCTTTGGGATAGAGAGATCCGCTGCCTGAATGATACACGTTGTGACATCAGTAACAGCTGCGTCAATTGACCCTCGGGTTACCATGGCAGAAGATATCACTGCGTACGATGTGAAGACCTCCCACTTGGCACGGTCCATCTTCCAACGAGGAGGGCGAGAGGCAGAAGATGGCACGCTCACATTATATCTAAGTACAATTGGGAAGTGGTCGCTTCTATGGAGGTCGTTACACACCGTCTACGACCAGTTGGCCATAACCAATGGTGGACCCAAAGATAAATCGATCGCACTGAAACTTCGTGTAGGCTCGTGGAAGTAAGTGTCAGCACCGGTGTTAAACATGCACAAAGCGGTCGAGGAAAGAAGAGATTCGATCCTACGGCCTCATGTGTCTGTTCTGACACTACCCCACAATGGATTATGAGCATTGAAGTCACCCAGAAGAAGAGCAGGTGACGGCAGCTGCTCAACTAAGCTCTCAAGAATGGACAAGCTCACGTCCTCATCCGGCGGCAGATAGACGCTGCAAACAGAGGCACAGGCATGGAGATACGCACCACAACGGCTTGTAAAGATGTTGAGACCGCAATGGGAGAAACTGGAACACTGTGAGGGACAAGGATGGCAACTCCCCCGCAAGCTATATCTCCTGATACATCATCTTTCCGAAATGCACTGTAGCCTTGAACTGAAAGCAGGTCTGATGGTTTAAGTTTTGTCTCCTGGAGGCAAAGGCACACCGGAGAGTATGACGAAAGCAGATGTTTCACGTTGTCATGTCTTGTCCGAAAGCCTTGACAGTTCCACTGAACGATTTGACCCATGGTTTGAAGTGTGGTGAATGAGAAAGAAACGAAAAACTAAACCCGAGAAAGACTGGGACGACTAATAGTTGTCCGACTACATCAGTTCGTCAGCTATGTCCATTTGCGCTTGGGACTGTTTTGTCCGACGCCCTGCAGTCTCTGGTGGTAAAATGGGGCGGTATTTTGGTTCCTGTGTCATTGATGATCCTGCCCGATCCTGGTTCTTATGATGAGAGTTTGGAGACGATTTCTTCTCTTTTTCTTTTGTCCCGGGGTTGTGAAAGTCCCGGTGGTGCTGGTGTTAGTTGCAGCAGGTTTAGACATAGCGGTTGTTGGAGCTTTCGTGTCCCTACCTCGAGATTGCAGTGCTGCCAAACCAGCAGCTATGATGTAATCTAGCTTGTAGGGACAACGATCCAATTGACTTGGAACGACCTTTCTTCTGGCCTCTGGATAGGAGATTCCCTCAACGGTCTTAATGCGTTGGATCTCTTTTTCCTCTTTCCACTTTGGGCAGTCTCTTGATGATGCTGCATGGGATCCCTTGCAGTTGAAGCACAGCTCGGCTTCGGCATGGCAATCTTGCAAAGTATGGTCTGTTGCTGCACAACACCCACACCAAGCAGTGCTCCTGCAAGACTGCTGGGAGTGACCATATGCTTGGCATTTGAAGCATCGTAGAGGACTTGGTATGAAGGGGCGCACTTCAAGGTGTAGATACCCTGCCTTGAATGATGTTGGCAGGGATGGGGTGTTAAAGGTCAGTATAATGTTTCGAGATGGGACAGATTGGCCATTTTGCCGAAATAGGATGCGCCGGACTCCACTCACTTGTTGGTCTTTCAGTTCCTCCAGAAGTTCTTGGTCACTGCACTCCAGAAGGTCTTGAGAAGAGATAACACCTCGTGAGGAATTGAGGTAGCCGTGAGAGGGTAACCTTTACTGGACAACCTAAAAGATAGGTAGTGTTTAAAAGCACCATAGCATATCTGGGACTCGATATCTCAACAAGAAGATCTCCAGATTGGAGCTTCTTAACGCTCTTAGGAGAGCTGGCAATTGATTGCAATGCTTTATTTATCCAGAAGGGACTTCTGGTGTTTAATGGGTTTGAAGCGTCCAAGGAGTGGATGCAAAAGAACCAAACATTGGCAGAATCAGGTGTAGGTTTCTTGTTGGGAGGGGGTGACCCTTCCTCTATGGGCCGCTTTGTTTGAAGTTCTTGGGAAATTTTTTTATTAGCCATGAATAGAAGTGAAATGTTCGTCCGTCGAGTTCCCCGCCCACAACCGAGCCCAACAGGGGAGAGCCGGAGGTCCGCAAGCCCAATTGGACGCAGGACACGACTCTAGGGTTAAGCAACGGATATAGCATGTTGATAGCGCAGACATGCGCTCAGCGAGTACCGCGATTTTCCCAGGTCTTGGTAACACCCCTTTGGCATACCCGCACTGTCCCCAAACTCACCCTGTCATACGTAACAACAAGCTGATTGACTAGGAGCGGGTTAGTTCCTAGCTGCCCATTTAGGGTGAAGCAGGGGGCAAAGAGGAGTGTTGGCGACTGGCGAAAACTACAACCTGGCCACCAGAAACCTCAGCCTCCAGCATCCCCTTTTCCACTTTACGGGTCACCGCACATGGCAAACGTGCAGGTAGGTCTAGCTAACCAGCCCGGAAAAACAAGAGAGGAACAGAAAATGGAGAAGAAAAGGAGAGTAGAAAATGGAGAAAAAAGGAAGAACAGAGAGTGGAGAAGAAAGCAAAAACAGGAAAGGGAGAGGAAAGGGCTGGTGCATAATCACAACCTCGGCAACCTACAACTGAGGCGGGTGCTGTCAAGGTGGCAACACAAAGTTGTAATGGGAAATATCAAACATAACATGTCAGCTGGGGCCGTGGGGTCGCTACTCCCCATCAGCTGGATAAACAGCTGCCCCTGCGGTGACGTGAAAGCACAAATACTAGAAAGCAATAAAAAACCGTCACAAGGTCAGCTTGGGCCATGGGGGCGCTGCTCCCCAAATAACTGGAAAACCAGTTATCCCCGCGTGGGTTTTTAATTTTTTGCCATAGCTCCCGATCTCACTCTAAAAGTTTCAGGATTTAAAGCTTATAATATTACAAAAAACATTTTTTTTTCAAAATTTTTAAAAAACACTTATTTTTAAATTATTTTTTTTTAAATAAAAAAAAACAATTTTTTTTTCACCAAGCATAGTCAAATTGCATATCAAATTAAAACTTTTGAAATTCTCTTTAAAATGAGGGGTCAAACAACTGTCTAGGCCTTATAGAACTTGAGAAATTCAAGATTAAAAAGTTTATGCATGCCAAAAAGCGACAATTTTTCAAAAATTTTAAAAATTAATTACATGAAAACCCAATGAGATAAAAAAATTTTAAAAATATATTCTCATTTATATCATTAGGGAGAATGATCCCTGAAGGTTTCATTGAAATCCGAGATGGTCCGGCTGAATATTGAAATTTTTTGGTTGATTTGGCATGGAATGACCCGTAAACTCTAGTGGAAATATGCAGACTAAATTTGTTGTCCTGCGTAATGTTACTTCTGGAACTGAAGCAGATTTAAAAATATCTTTATTACATATATTGGAAGACTACGGAATTAACTTGAAAAAGAAGCTTGTTGCATTTTATTCAGATGGTGCAAGTGTCAACCTACGTATTAGGCAAGGACTAGTTAAAAAACAAAAAGATTGCCCGTGGCTTGTAATAATGCATTGCCTCAATCATTGTCTAGAACTGGCTGTTAAAGATTCCATTAAAGATACGTATTTTGAAACTGTTATAAATATGACGAACCTTTATTCATATTATAAAACTTAGCCCCAAAAGACGAAGGGAACTGCAGGAATTAGCCGACATATTGGACGAACAAGAAAATACGAAAATGCATAATCCAAAAAATGTTCAAGGCAAAGCTAGATCGACCACAAAAAAGAGCAGCTATAGCACTTGTGAAGTCATATGCCCTGATCATTGCTCATTTGAAAAATACAGCTTCGGAAACTAGTGGTGATGTGGCAAAAATAAAGAGCTATTTAAAAATTTTATTTAAAATCAAGGAAGTTCGTGTACCATCTGCATTTAATGGTAAAAATATATAGTATCTCGAAATTATGCCTAGCTCTACAGAAGGATAGTTGCAACCTTATACATGCCACCACTTATCTATATAAACTAGTGCATGCCCTTCAAAATTTAACTGCTAACGATGACGATACAGCATCTAACATTTCTGCAGTAGTAAAAGGTGAGCCATTTGCCGGAATATGTTTAACAGGATGCTCATTGGATATGGATGCAAATGGGGTAACAAAATATGGTACATAACTTCACGAATGCATCAGACAAAAGGTTTTTGGACATCAAAGGCAAATTATTTCAATGTGTGAAAATTCTGGATGTTACACTGTGGCCTAATGAAATGGACACTTTAATGATCTATGGACAAAATGAAATTGAACTGGTAAAAAAACATTTCAAATAATTTCTTTTAGGGAATAATGTTGCCCTTTCACAAACAGAGGAAGAGTGGCAGAAGCTGAAAGTGTTTTGGAACCAAAGCCTCAAGACTCTTCAGTTCGTAGGATTTATGGAATTTTGTTTTGAAAACAAATAGAGAAAAATTTCCTAACCTGGCTCACCTATTTGAGATACTCTTGGTCTTTCCTGTCTCAAATGCTGTTGTGGAAAGAGGATTTTCCTACATGGGAAGGATAAAGACTGCAAATCGCAATAAACTGCAAAAAGAGGCATTGGAAACCTTGGCTCGTGTTAGTATTGACAGCCCTGCTATTGAAGCTTCTTGAAAGATTTTCTTCCAAGCTCCCCGAAGGCCCAACACTTTACTGTACGGCAAAAGAAAGAGGGATTCTGACTGATTATTTGTTGGGTGTGCTGGAAACTCAAATTTAAATGAAAGTGTAATATTTTATTCTACATATTTATCTGTCATTAATACGTAGAAATGTGAAATAAAATATATCTACCAACTCTCTACAATGCCATCGCAATTCATTACCCCACGATATATTGCATGTATGCCAGTGCTACACAATATTTAAAAACTGCCACGCAAAAAAAAATTATGCATAGCACTACTGCTATGCAACAAAAAAAAAAAGTACATCCAATGCTGGCGACACAGCTTACACCCTATAGCAAAGCTGAAACTACAAGCACTGCATAAACAATACAATAAAACTTCATGAAAATATGGTGAAAAAGAGCACAGGTTTACACCAGTAAACACGAAACCTATTTTGGACATCTGCTCCATAGTTTTTGTGTAACAAATGCAATGCATATTTTGTGCAATGAATATAAACACCTTCTGGATAAGATGACCCTGAAATCAAACAGTAGCTTCTAATGTTTGAAGATGCTTCATTTTGAGGGTGCCAATCAAATTAGAAATAAATGCACATCATGATAGATTATCTTATCATGAAAACTATTTAGTGTAGAAAAAGAAAAAACAACTGAACTTGCCAATGAGAGATTAAGTAAAATGTATGTATCAGGCATAAGTAAAAGGTGTGTATCAAGTAAAGATATACACCAAAGGAAGTTTTCTTCACTGAATACTTTTCTTACTTATCACCAGAGCAACAGAAAGTAGATGTATGCAGATAGTTTCCAAATTATTAGCAGATTTTGAAGATAGTTTTTGCTTGTAGATTAAAAAATAAAAATGTTATTTACAGCAATTACAACATTTACTCAAGGCTTTACTCAGATTAATATACTTCATCTGAGTTTGCAGAAATGTTTTTACAAACATTTCTGGCAAACTCAGTTGTAAAAAATAATAAAATCTAGAGGCCTGTTCTCAATGTATAGAAACTGTATCAAAAGTTTTGCTTACACAGAAAGAACCTAAACTTCATTACCAGGTTTCTCTTGCAGTTGCCAGTTATTAAATTAAAATATTTTCCTTATGTAATTTGTAAGTCTTTCTGAATTAAGTTTTTTAAAAATGCTATTTATAAATTTTGAAGGTTCATTAATGGAACTTTTTCTGAATATCAAAACTTTCTTTAGTCACTTGTTTTTATGAAGTTCATAATTCAATATTTTTATATTTAACCATAAAAGTCTATTTCACACACATTGATGCACCTTCAGTTGTAAGTACTTATTTTGTTCTCATTGGAATCTAATATTCTAATAATTATTTATTGTTTTATTAATTTTTCTACATATTATTCTGTTATTGTGGTTCGCAGGTTTGCAACAAGTTTTCTGTTTCAATGGATGCATTTATTTTTACACAACTCTGCTTATCACATAATTTAATCTTGTTTTTGCAAACCAATTAATACAGAAATCAGATGTTTTCAAGCTAGTTATTTCACACTTGATAACACTGGAGTTTACAAAAATCACTGGAGTCAACAAGCTGCAAGTAAAAATCAGAAAATCACAGCTCAACAAATAGAGTTGTTGAGAAGATAATCTACTACATATAGCTAATGAAGTAACTGTGAATCACCAACAAACAGAGATGAAACATGACAGTGCCAAATCCGGTGCTGCTCAAAATCAGTATTTCAAAGGCCAGACTTTAAAGGCAGCACAAAAATGTTTAACAACTGAAGTTATTTCGGTAAACAATGATGGTAAAATCAAAAATTGCTCAAAATATATGCTGCCACCCATATAACAAGTTAAAAAATCAGACCTGAAAATTTACTAATTAATAAAATATAAAGCTACCTTGTCTGCAATTTTACTGTGACTGGGTGAAACTATCTCAGCATCATCATCCAACTCTGAATCAGAATTCATCTGAAAAACAGAAGTGGATCCATGAGCATAAAAAAAGCATTGAACTTACATGTTTAGCACAAAATGAACCACTACCACAAAAACAAATGTATGTCAATCTTCTAAAATCATCACAAGATGGGCAAACAAAAATTAAACTATCTACTAAAGAACAAAACACGAAATCTAGGCTACACTTGCAGGAAGATAAAAATCACTTCTGCAAAAACACTAAAATTTAGCTTTATCCCTTTTACATAGTGTCATACATCCTACTTTCACACTTCATCAAATGTATGACTGCTTTGAATCAAACACAAACCCAATTAACCTCTAATGACAGGTTTAACTAGAGAAAGGTACTAAATGACATAACTCACAAAGTCGGTGCAAATTTAGAAGAAATTATATTACCATTTACAGAAAAATCATATACATGATAAACGACAAATTATTAAAAAATAACATGAAAAAAAGAAAAAAGAAAAAGGGGTGCCGATTCTGAGCAAACAAATTCTGTGCACGTGTATAACCATGTTAATAGCAACCATTACTTTAACACATATTGGCGAACACGTATGCACTGCCATTTGAAAATGATCACATACACTTTACAATGAAAAATCTCTTTTGGCATTAGTTTCACCATAAGAACATTTGCATTAGGTGTGCTGAACTTATATAAGGTTTTTTTTTTTTTTTAAACACAAACATTTTAATACGTATGCAGCTCAATTAAGTTGTTTAACAGTTTCTTGCACCTACCAGTCATGTTTTACCTACTGAAAAAGGCATTAAGTCATAAAGAACAGGAGCATCTAAAATTAGTTATCTTTAATCACTAAATAGTAGACCAGGGGTACAAAACCTTTTAACACCTACGGGCCTATTTGAGATTCACTGAACAACAGCGGGCCACGGCCCGCTGCTGTTGATGACGACATATCATGCTTCAGTTACGTAAAAATTAAAGGGTTGAGACGTTTTTTGTGTGTTACGTGTCTCACTGCTAATTATTCACACTAAAATTAAAATACACTGACGGAAAAAAATCCCAACACCACGAAAAAATAGTTGTAGAGGAATGAAATGGCGGCAATACATTTGTATAGGTAACATATTTAATCGATTAAGGTTTCAAGATCACAGCTTAACGTAAGCGCAAGAAGAGCCATTTTAAATATGAAATGCTGGTACATTAATAACCGGTGTAACAGCCAGAATGTTGAATGCAAGCACGCAAACGTTCATGCATTGTGTCATACAGGTGCTGGATGTCAGTTTGTGGGATGGAGTTCCATGCCTGTTGCACTTGGTCGGTCAATACAGGGACTGTTAATGCTGGTTGGGGTTGACGCTGGAGTTGTCGTCCAATGATGTCCCATACGTGCTTGATTGGTGAAAGATCTGGTGATCTAGCAGGCCACGGCAACATGTCGACACTCTGTAGAGCATGTTGGGTTACAACAGCGGTATGCGGGCGAGCGTTATCCTGTTGGAAAACACCCCCTGGAATGCTGTTCATGAATGGCAGCACAACAGGTTGAATCACCAAACCGACATACAACTGTGCCGTCAGGGTGCGTGGGACAACCACGAGAGTGCTCCAGATGCCTTCGGAAATTGCTCCCCAGACCATAACTCAAGGTGTAGGTCTAGTGTGTCTCGGCTGCAGACAGGTTGGTTGCAGGCGCTCACCTGACCTCCTTCTAACCAACACACGGCCATCACTGGCACCCAGGCAGAACCGGCTTTCATCAGAAAACACAACAGATCTCCACTCCATCCTCCAATGAGCTCTAGCTTGACACCACTGACGTCGCAAACGACAGTGGTTTGGAGTAAGTGGAATGCACGCTACAGGGCGTCTGGCTCGGAGCTGTCCTTCAAGTAACTGATTTGTAACAGTTTGTTGTGTCACTGTGGTGACAATTGCAGCTCGTATTGCTGCTGCAGACGCAGTACGATGCGCCACGGCCATACGTCATACACGGCGGTCTTCCCTCGCAGTAGTGTCACGTGGCCGGCCGGAGCCCGGTCTTCTTGAGGCAGTACCTTCCTTTGACCACCACTGCCAACAATCATGCACGGTGGCTACGTTCCTGCCAAGTCGTTCTGCAATATTGCGGAAAGAAAATCAACCTTCTCGTAGCCCTATTACACGACCTCGTTCAAACTCCGTGAGCTGTTGATAATGGCTTCTTCGTCTTCTTAAAGGCATTCTTGACTAACATCAACACCCTACGTCGAATCTCAACGATAACTAACTCTCACGAACGTTACAGCGCGTATTTACAGCAAACCTGCTTTGCATGTTCCGAGGGGTGCTACTAGCGCCACACGTATGCGCCGAGCGCGAAATTTGCATAGACGTCATCTTACAGATGTAATCTCACCGCCTACGAACTGTCGTTTATCTAACACAACCCCTTCTTGGTGTTGGGATTTTTTTTTTCCGTCAGTGTATATATATTAAAAAATGTAAAAAGCTAATAAAGATGTGTACAGAAAGTAATTAAACAAAAGAACTTACTTGCTTAAAAAACATGCAGGCACTGCCAAACCTTTTTATAGGTCTCTAGTGAGAAATTTGACATTGTTTATTAGTCTTTCAATATCTGGTTCAATGCTGGACACCACAATCTTCAAGTTTCCCTCCAAGTGTTCATCAGTTAGATGAGAACGACCTTTTGATTTCACCCGTTTCATTACAGAAAATGATTGTTTGCATAAGTAGGTGCTTCCAAATAATGCAACAGTTTTTTGAGCTTGGATTTTCAATCTCTTCATTTCACAAGGCAAGTAGTTTTTTGTAAAATACTAGTAATGAAACTTCTGCAAATTTAGCCTTCAATTCGAAGTTATTTTGAATATCAGAAAGCTCCATCCCCCGTAGCAGAATCACGGCGACGGGCGGCACACATTTTATTTTGCTCTTGCAGACAAAAATGAGATCCCCAGAATCTTTATTTTGTTCCTGCAGAGAAAAACGACATCCCCCGAAACCTTTTTTTACGCTTTCCAACCGTAGGTTGAAGAAGCATATATGCTCCAGCTTCGTCTATGTCTGCGCAATAACTCACCTAAAAATGATTCGATTTCAATGAAATTTTAGTATGTGGTAAGGGACAACCCTATTGAAAATGCGTGAAATACAGTACTCATCCTGAGAAGAAAAATCCCCCTTCAACATCAGCACTTCCCTGTCAAATAGCCAAACATGCTTTCAGAAATCTTGTAACAGTGGGATATTTAAGATGCCCATTTAAGCAAAAATGCACAAGATCTTGAACAGATTAATTATCCACACATAGAACTTCTCAGAGAAAGATTTTTCAAACAACTGGATTTTCTTGCATAAATTTATGCCTTGAATTAAATTGCAAGTACTGCAATCAATTACAGCACACTGTTTTACAAATTTTTATTACTGTAATTTTACAGTCCATTTTGCATTCCATGTCAAGTGATCTGAAGTAGTAGAGAAAAATCCTATTCAAACATTTTAAGAGCAGCAGAATTTTAGAAAAAGTGGAATTATAAAAGCTAACCAGCAGCTAGCAGCAAGAAGCACCTGAAGTTTTCAAACAAGCATCATCATGGAATTTACAATTCAATCTGTCCATAAAGACCCAGATCAGTTGCACGTACAGGGATTTTCACTCAAAGTACTTTTCTTTTGGAAAAAAAAAAAAAAAAGATAAGCACACACAGAATATAATTCATTCTATAATTAAATATTCAAAATTTTTACCAAAAGAATCTCCAGCGGAGGATCGAAGACACACTTCAACTTCGACTTCATTAAATTCTCTGGAAGAACTTCAGGCCACTGAAATAAAAGTATCTTTAAGAAATTACAGTTCACAAGGTGCATAAATTTCAACAGTAAATTTTTAAGTGTATATATATATACAACAGTGTGTTTCTTTTTGTTTCAGCACTTATGAGCACTGCAAAGATATATTTCTTGTTATAAAAAAACTTATTTTCTTCATAATATAGTTAATCTACACATTAAATACAAGAGCAAGATTATCCAATCCTAATCTCAAATGCTCACTTACTTACCTTTCCAACAGACAGTGCACGAACCAACTTTAACCTGAAGCCCTGTAGCAGAATCTCAGAGATGGGAGACTTATATGTCACACATTTTACTTTGGACCTGCAGACAAGAATGATATCAACAGAACCCTTTTCAACTCTCTCCTAGCTTTGTGATGTTGAACACAAGTTTCCCATCTGGGGATGGAATTCAGTCTTTCAAAACTGGCTGAAAACGGAAATTAGATAAGATTTCTCCCACAATTGCAGTTTGTTTTTTACCTCTCTCTCTCTCTCTTTCATGGTGTTTGTTCTGTCCATGTTATTGTTAAACATCATTTTATTGCACAAATGTTTGTGTTTCAGCTTAAAAACTGAGGCAACAATTTCCGAAAACAAAAGTTAGGAGCCCTGTATTTTTAAACTCTCTTTCCCATGATGCTTCTTTCTGCTCTGCATTGTTAAATGTTTTATTCCATATTTTTTGTAAAATTTAGCCTACTTTTAAGTTTAGAGCAATTTCAATCGTCTGTAAATCATTGTTCTGACAGTAATTGTTTCATGTCTTTAATTATTTTTTACTTATTATTACTAATCATGGTTCAAGCTTTCCCAGTTTGCAACAAGTTTTTTGACACAGTTTTTTAATACAACTCTATGATTACACTCCAGCTGAAATCTCATGGGGGGGAGGGAGATAATAGATAATAACACTCCAGGTTGTATTAAACCAAGAAAGTTATCAAAAGGTCAAAATTTTTAAGCGCTAGAGGAAAAGAAATAACTAAAACATCAAGAAAAAAAGTATATGACAGAATGTGATCCCCCATTAAACATGTAGACACCCCTCCCCTCTCCTCATACTTTTAAGTGTTTACTGGAATTCAGCCTGTATGACAAAGATTAATCTAAAAAAGACAAGAAAAAAAAATACATCGATGTTTGAGCATCATTGTTTTGCCAGTAATAGTCAGTGTTTGAAACTGCAAAAGAATATTTATGCAAAGTAAATGATTTTTTTTGTTGCATTCTTTTAATGGGAATATAATATTCCTGACGTGTATTAGCCAATTTTTTTTTGCTGTTCTCTTCGATGTTTTGTCGCCAAAAATGGAGTTCTTATCAATGTTGCAGAAGCCCATACAGCAAAGAAACATCAAGCGTTTTAACAAATACTGGTTACTGAATGTTGAATTGGTGAGTAATCACTATCAAAGTTATGGAAAGCATCAAGAAAGACAGTGAAAATATACCTGGCATGCAAGAACAAGCTATACATATACTATAAGCATTGTCTGCTTTTCTATGTCACGTATTACTAACACGGTTTCTATATTTTTGTTTTGCAGAATTGTTATTCCCGGAATCCGATAGATGGCGCTAGGTGTGGCCTGATGAGGAATGTATGAGAAATGCACAATCAGTAGTCATGTCATCCGTACAGCAGAAGGCGATGTGTGTGTTATGGCTTGCGGAATTAAAGTCTGTCATTAAAGTTAGAAGACGGTACCATTTAGAGTATGGTTGTAGTCCTTCAACTAATTCAATTAAGCGGTGTATGAAACAGTTTAAAGAAACTGGCAATGTGGAACATTGTGGAGGAGCCGGTTGACGAAGTTAATGAAAGTTTCCGAGGAAACGCTAGGAAATTCGTTCGTAAAGCAAGCAGAGAACTGTGCATTCCAATATCGACAGTTCACGATATCTTGCACATGCTTATAAAAGTATGTAAGTGCCTAAATGAGCATTTCCCCAACAGATGGATTGGGCGTGGTGGTCCCATCCCATGGCCTCCTCGCTCTTCAGATCTAACTCCATTGGATTATTTCACGTAGGGTTATGTCAAGGATCGTGTCTATCAGATGCCTTGTACTGATTTGCAGGAACTGAAGCAGCGTATCACAGCTGCTATTAATTCCATAGCTCTTCAGATGCTTGCCAATACATGGCATGAAACAGAGTGTTGCTTGGACGTACTACGAGCAACCAAGGGATCTCACATCGAAATTTATTAACTTGTGTAGTTACATTGTAAGTTAGTACCGTCAGTTTCTTTCTATCTGTTTGTTTTATATAATTTTGTAATGTGTCCAACAATTCTCGTACACCCTGTATATAAAACTTTCACCCCCTCCCATCCATTCTCTTTCTGTAAGTCAGCAATGTTATTCGGCCATCTGGAGCAGACCATATCTAAACAGCAATGTGTTCTCCTCTAAGAAATATAAAATTCTTAGAGGAAAAACATTGATTGTGAAAGTACGTCTCCCACTTAATTGTGTGTTATAAGCATGAAACAATAACCTCTGTGGATGTAGAAAGGACTTTTTCTATATATAAGCATCTTTTCACTGACAGAAGGCAAAATTTCTTTCAAAAATATAAAAAAATCATTTAGTTATGTGCACTCATGAAAATATTTACGGTAAACAAGAGTAAAATAAGTCATGTAAATATATGAATCCTACAGTAAAACGTAAATACTGTGAGTTTAAAAATATGAAAAAACTTTTTTCTCCCTCTATCACCACTCTTCACAAGACTGAAAAAGGTGAGTTGTCCTTGGGGTTGGTCTGTCATGTTCCTGGTGTTTTAAAAGCAGCCAGTACAGTTTTCTTTTAACTAGGGTATGCAGGTTTGATCTTGAACTGTCCTAATGAGACAGAGAACTCAAAGAGCAGTTCACCCTTCTCATCCTAACTAACAAAGCCTTTTCACATAGTGAGCATACTGATGGTCTGCTCCAGATGGCAAAATAACATCGCTGACTTAAAGAAAGAGAAAATGGATGGGAGGGGGGTGAAAGTGACTTCATATCTAAACTGCAGTTGTGCTGCTTTTGCACTTGGCATCTTACTTTTCAATTTCTCCAGGGAAACGTTTGGTAAGAGCGCCCAATTTGCTACATTGTGCATATGTCCCAAACACTTTGCCCATTCTTCAGTCTTACTTCTTGCTCAACATTGTTAACAGAATGCTGTGTGGTAAGAGGGGAAAGAAATGTGGATATAGAAATCATTCAATGGAAAACAAGAGTGCCATCTATAATCAGCGATTACAGCTACTACGACATTTTCAATGTTGATGAAACGAATTGTTTTCACAAGCAATACTAGATAAAAACTTTAATTGAGAAAGGAAAATCATCTTCAGGAGGAAAGTTAGCCAAAGACACGACTGTCCCTTTTGTTGCCGTGCAACTGGTGAAAAAGAAGTACCATTAATTATTTTAGAGGTCATCCAAGCTTTTTTGTTTGCATGACAAGTCCTAGGTGTTTCAAGGGAGTAGATACTGCAACACACGGCACTATATCTGGCATGCAAACAAAAAAGCTTGGATAACCACTAAAAATTGTATTGAATAGCTGGAAAAATTAAATGAGAAATGGAGATTCCAAACAGAAAAGTTTGTTTGTTATTAGACAATGTAGCATATCACCTTCCTAACATAGCATTTTCAAATATTCAGCTTAAAATTTCCCCTCCAAACACAAGCTATTTGCATGCAGTCTTTGGATCAAGTTGTTATCCGCCAATTTGAACTTATTTACTACAAGAAGTTGATGGAAATGCTGGTGGTCCATATGGATACCTGCCAAAATTTGTTTGATCTGAAGAAAACTGAATGTTTTGGATACCACGCAAAGGATAACAAGCTAATGGAGTAAATTAATGTAACAATTCAAAAAAATTTTGAGAGATATGGAATTAAAGCTGCTCAGGAAACTGGTCCAATTGTGCCACAAAATGAAGCAACCTCAGAAGATAATTGTGATTCAGAGGAGTTGAAGTCTCTGTGAAGCAGCTACACAACTGTGTCACAAATGAAAACAAGCAGTGCTGCGATTATGAAACAGCAATCTGCAGCATAGACGATTGTGAAAACCATGATAAATGTGAGGAACAATCAAACAAAAGAATGCACAGCCTCCACTTTTCCATTGAATGGATCTTTAAATGTGATCGTCCATCTCAAGATCAATATTGCAGGTATATGATGATGAAATGCCAGCGTGCTTACAACAGTTTGGACTTAATGGAGTATGAAATTGAAAATATCATATTGTGCAAAAAACTCAAAACAACTAAAACAAACTTAATGCAGTTTTCCCAGAAAAAATGAACCAGTTGCCACATGTACATACATACCACTAAGCTGTTCTGATATTCAGAGGTTAGCTTCTCACAGAAAGAACTTGCTGTATCAAACATCTCCATTTACAGCGATGTTGACATACAGCTCGAGCTTCACTAATATCCATTAGTATTTCCATGGTGGACTATCCTTCTCAAGTGTGGTAGGTCCACGATATCCCACGCTTCAGTCCTTTTTGTTCTTTCGTACAGTCATAAAAAATCAAGATACATCAGCCCAAAGTGAAATTTAAATAAAGTTATATGGGCACTTTTAATGTGTTTCAGAGCACAGTTGTTTCATTTTACTTAGTTTATTAAAGGAATTTAAGTAAAACACCAGAATCATTAAATTAAAAATGTAACGAGTATGAAAGGAAGAACAGGCACTCTACAGCAGGTTATATTAAAAAAACCCTTAAGCCTTAATTCATTTACATGTGGCAAACTGAATCATTGTATTCAGCGATTACCAGTTAAGAATGTCATTTTTTAAAAGAACCGTGGATGACCTTGTTAGACAAGTTTAAAAGTATGTATGTTTGTATGTACATATGTATATGTTATCTAAAAATTTGCACTGGCCACAAACACACTAACCTAACCTTTTCTTACCCCAACATCATCAGATCATTCATTTGATCTATGCCTAGCATTTATTTACTGTTAGGTAATGATGTCAACTCTAACTTCCAGTATCCAGCCTGCAACAGTTGCATATCACATGTCACACCATACCAAACAAATGAATTACATAAATACATACATATCACTAAGCTGTTCTCTGAGATTTAGAGTTAGCTCCAAAAAGAAATACAAACTACCAGATAGTTTTTACTTACTGTTGCCGTATCAAACTTCTCCATTTATAGCGATCTTGACATGCAACTCAGGCTTCACTGACATTCATTACATGCCATACACAAGATCTTCTATACTTCATACTCAAAATTTGTTTCTCATGCAGACACTCCTGAATCTGATCCTTCCTCTACCTTTCCTTCCTGCCACTTGGGCTAAAAAGATTTTCTTAGTAAGCATCTCATCACTCATTCTTTTGACATGGCCAAACCACCAAAGCATATTAGTCTCCACCTTGCTAACAAGATTTTGCTTCACATCACACAACTGCAACACATCTTCATTCCTCACACAATCAGAACGTGTCTTATCACAAACCCCTAGTTAAATAACGCATTTCTCCAGCACACAAACGACTCCTATGTTTCTTCTGTAGTACCCAGGTTTCACTGCCATACATCACAGTAGGAACAATTACACTCTCATAAACAGCCATGCGTGACTCTCTTGAGAACCCATCATTCCTGTGAAAATCTCCCAGAGCAGCCATGACTTTCAATGAAGAATTCACTTGCTTAGTAATTTCAACATCCAATTTGTTCTCTCTGTCAAACATGCTTCCTAAATACACAAACTCGTTCACCTGGTCAATCACGGTGCCATTTACATTCAGTGCTACCAGTTCCTCTCTCAAAAACCATAACTTTGGTTTTTCCCTTATTTATACTCAATTTGAATTTCTTGCAAACTTCGTACATCAGGGACAACATACTCTGCGACTCACTTTTGCTCTCTGTCAACAGGACAGTGTCATCAGCATACAACAATCTGTACACACGGCTAACAGCAAAACATAAACCAGTATCATCTATTTTGACATCACACATCCACAGGGGTGGGGAATTACGCTCGCCCACTCGCCATCGGCGAGGGGATTTCCTGGATTTTAGACCTCTTAAAAATTGTAGCTTATAAAATATATAAAATAATAATATTGTAGGCTTTCACTATTTTTTTTTTTACACCTTAAGCTTCTTCATTTATAATACGGGCAAGTATATTCTAATTCGAAACCTGAACTTTGAAGGGCAGAAAAGCATTCTATTTTTTTAGACCGACCCGGTGTTCATTCGTACGAAAGAGCGGAGCTGACGTCGCGGATGCTTAGCAGTCGCCCAAGGCCAAGCTGAGTCACTCCAGCTGCTGGTGGAATAAACCAGTTTCCCCCACTGCAGAACGCTGTGTGACCGGCGGGAAGCGCGCACGGGATTAATCGTTGCTGACATCCCGCCTGTTCGATCACGTGGTACCTACGGCTGTCTTCTCGGAGCACCAACTAAATCATTGTTTGCCTGAATGCGCGTTGGAAACAAAAACATAAACAAGGTTTTGGTGGACAAAAGGCTTCTGCAAAATAAAAAACCGCAGTATCATTGAAAATCGGTGTGTGATCTCAATATGTTTAATTCCAAACCAATCATCTTTATTTACATTTTTCCAACGTAATTCGTCCGGTAGCAATGTAGCCATGCCATGTGATTCATCCTCTACGCCACATGTTTTGGTTGATAGCAATGTGCTATAACTCGATCTTGGTTCTGAAAATGTTTTATGTGCTACAACTCAATCTTGGTTCTGAAATGCCAACAGGGTTGGTGAAGTATCTGGTTTATGTGCCAACTTTAAAGAAATTTTACCACATATATTGTCTGTGCATTGTGTTGCTCACCAATTGCAGTTAAGCATACTTTATACTCTGAAGAATGTATATTTAGTAAAGTTTGACTCTATTCTTATTTTAATTTATAAATTTTATGGACATTCCAGTAAAGAAATCAAGCACCTGGAAAAAATAGCCAACTTATTAGCACAAAAAATTTTAAAAATTCAGAAATATCACCAAATTAGATGGGTGGCATGTAAAGTAGGAGTTTTGAGAGCAATTTTTCATGACTACCAACCAGTTGTGTTGCATTTAGAAAATGAAGTTAATGAAAAACAAGGTAGCAAAAATGCAGAAGGCATAGCAGTTGTGTTGCATTTAGAAAATGAAGTTAATGAAAAACAAGGTAGTAAAAATGCAGAAGGCATAGTAAAGAAAATAAAAGATTTCCGATTTCTGGCAACCCTCAGTTTTCTCCTAGATTTTCTTCAAATCTTTAAAGACTTGTCCCTCGTTTTCAAAAACAGCATTTGCTTTTATGTCAAGTCAACAACGAAGTTTTGAAAGCAAAAAAGAAATTAGAAAGTTTGCAGAAAGAAAGAGGAAAATATGAAGAAAAAATTTTTAGCTCCTATAATGGAGAAACTTACAAAGATGTAGTTCTGACAAATGTTGCAAATGGGAAGAAGTTCTTCAAATCTGACAGAAATACTATGATAGACTTTGCAAAAAAATATTTATTGGAAGGATTTTGTGACATTAATTCTCCTGTAATCACTTCAACATATGTTTTTGACACATTCACTTGGCCCACTGGAAAAGATTTAAGTGACTTCAGAGACAATGAAATCAAAATTATCTTGCATCATTTTAAGGAAGTAATCACACATAAAAACAATGAGAAAGATATCAAAAAAAGTGTGGTAGACGAATGGTTTGACTTCAAAATAAGTAGCCAGAACTTGAAAGTTGATGAACTACTTTTAAAGATTACTGTACATAAGGAGAAGTTTTTTTACATAAGCCAGTTGTTTTCGCTTCTTTGTGTAATACCAGCATCAACATCAACCTGTAAAAGAGGCTTCAGCCAGATGAATCTTATCAAAAATCACTTGAGGACCTCATTATTCAACAGAAGTATGAACAGTCTCCTAAATATACGCATTAATGGGGCATCATTAGAAAATTTTGATCCAGCAGACTCTATAGATAAGTGGTACTTTGGAGCTGGAACAAAGCATGTACAAGGACATAAAAGAAAATTTTGTGATGCTGAATAATTGATGTAAAAATTTAAAAGAAACAAAGCTGAACAATCACTATTAATTAGGTATGAAATATTTAATTATAAAATAATAAATTGGTGTCATACATTTCCGTTATAAATCAAAGGTTTCATGGGGATTTTTTTAATCTGGTATAGCGTATGTATGTATTTGTATTACATAGGGGCAGAAATTCAAAATTTGTGTCATATCCCATCTCTGTACACTGTTGTTGTAATGTGCCTATATCGCGTCTTCTTGGCTAGTGGTAAAAATACCTGGCTGGTAAGATTTTCCCGGAATTCCCCACCCCTGCGCATCCATAAATATATTAAACAGCCATGGAGACATTACACAACCTTGACTGACTCCTGCACCAATAGAAAACCATTTTGATAAAACACCATTCACTCATACACAGGCTCTACACTGTCAGCATACATGGCTTTTACACTATTAAGTAGATTCCCAGTAACACTATATTCATTCAATACCTTCCACAAAAGTGTCCTATTTACTTGGTCGTAAGTTTCTCTAAATCTATGAAGGCAGCAAAAACTTTCTTACCAACAGCCAGATACTTTTCAATCATCATGCGTAATGCAAAAATTTGGTTAGTGCAGCCTTTACCAGGCATAAAACCACTCTGAACATCCCACACTTTTTCTGATGTAAGACCCCGTACTTTTTCAATAATGACCTTACCAAACACTTTCATTGGCACACTTAATTAGGCTAATACCACAATAGCTCTTGCAGTCAGTCAGATCACCTTTTCCCTTACACAAGGGAGCAATGATAGCATCCCTCCAATCCCGTGGGACCATTCCTAACTCCCAGCACAAATGGCAAATTTCAGCTAACCAATCAATTACAGAGTCACCACCACATTTCAACATCGGCAGTTATGCCATCAACTCCCGGAGCCTTACCATTCTGAAGAGATTTTAGAGCTTTACACACTTCTCTTGAGATCATCCTTCACTGTGCCATCCTCTGCATCTGTCTCAGAATCATCTTTGCTTTTCTGATCTAATAACTCACAGAAGTATTCACCCCATCTTTCACTTAACTCATTGAGTTCCCATATCATTTCCCCAGCCCTATTCTTCATACAACTTAACACTTTGTTTCCCTATTTTTCCTGAGTCTCATATACTTTAAGAAATACTTCTTATCTTTCCAAAAAGCCAATTTATGCCTTTCCACCTTCTCCTTCCTATCTCTTGCCTTACTCCAAGATTCATACTCTTCCAAGCAAAATAAATTCAAGCACTTTTTCAACCCAAATTATCATATGCGTGTACTATCGGTCAGTCAGTATGTAGGTATTTTAGTAAGTTCAAAACATTAATATCAGCTGGGATGGGCACACCTTCAATGACGTGCCTGTTATGCTGTGCCCCCAGTTGGTTTATTTTATTAACTTTGAATTGCCCATCAGTTTTTTGGTGTTTTTTGAAATCATTTTATTTTGCGGAATATTTTGAAAGGGTACATTATTTTCATATTCATCTGCAGGTATGACACTTATTGTTTGTTTTAACTTTTTATTTTTGATGCATGACTTTAACGCTTTGATGCAGCCAAGAGATGAAGGATCCATACATGAAGCACAAGCAATTCCTGGAAGTTCCACCCTCTGGCAAGAATGCGTCCCTAATGCCAAAAAACAGAAGCCCACCACAATTTGTGAATACATCATTAAACTTATTTTACTCACATGGCTGATGCTTTACTTTTTAGTGATATCATAGCCAAGGCACTAGCTGTCCACACAGTCCCCTGGATTGACGCAAGTCCTGTGCTATTTGATCAGCTTGGTGTCTTATCAGAACTACACAGAAATCTCTTATACATCTTTTCAGCACAAACAATTATTTAACACGTGCTCTTTCATATCATTAATTAAAAAAAAAAAAAAAAAAACATTCAAGTACTATTTACAGTCTTAAACTTTTTATAGTACTTGAAAATGAATTTTTTTATTCAAGGACTTTTCAAAGAGCGTACAAACCATGTACTCTGGCGAACCAGTTTAGCGGCTTCACGCTTCTTACAGCAATGTTCATCCACAGAAACTCTACCTTGCAACATCCCCAAATAGGCTTCCTTCTTTCTCTTTACTGCCTCTTCAATCTCACTATTCCACCAAGCATCACCTCTATTGTTACCCACTGTTATGGTGCCACAGACCTCTTCAGCAGCAGTGACTATACAGTTTTTAAAACATTCCCACTTCTTTTCCACATCCCTTTCACAAGACTTCAGCTCCTTCAGTCGTTCTCTGAGCAAGTCAGAATAACGCTGATGATCTTCAGGGAGCCTTTCAACCTTTATTCTTTCCATCCTGGGCCTCTTCCTATTCCTCCAACCAACATTCAGTTTCACTCGTGACACTAGCAAGTAATGAATCAGAGCCAACATCCGCACCTCTCATCACATGAGCGTCCAACTAAGTGTTTCAGACGCTGATCATAGACAATAAAATCCATCACATTTTTTTGATCAAGCGTATGATTTTCCTAAGTATATGTGTGGATATACTTATGGTTGAAAAATATATTAGATACATACAAACCATTCTCAATCCACAGTTCAATTAATCTTTCATCATTATCATTCATACAAGGATCATTAAACTTACCCAGAACATTGTCAAAAATTGCATTCTGCACACCTACTCTAGCATTGAAATCCCCTGCTATTATAACTTTCTCTTTAGCACCAAACTGGCTCAAAACAGCTTTTAGCTCATTCCAGAAATCTTTCCTATCAGAGGGTTCAGTCACAAGGAGCATACACTACAACAATGACTGTTCTCTGAAGTTTCACTTTCAAACGAATCCAAAGAATTCTCTCACTTAAAACAACTATAGTGAATCAAGTTGTTCTTCATCTTTTCACTTAAAATTACACCTACACCAGCCTGTCCTCTCATATTATCCAATACTCTAGACCACACACTCATCGCTCCATTCACTTATTCTATACCAATTTCCCTCTTTTTCGTTTCACTTACACAAAGCACTTCAAATCTATACTTACTCATCTCCTCAAACACCTCATTCATCTTGCCATTTATACCTCTAGCATTTCATACACCAATCTCACACTCACTCAGCCAAGATCTTTCTCATAAGTCGTTTTGAAAGTCCAGGTCAATTCGGTGGTAGATAGTCCTTCTGATCTCATGTGTGGTAGGTTCACCACATCACACACTTAAGTCATTTTAAATATTTCTTTTTAATCAGGTAAGTACATCAGTGTGGGGATTAGCCCACAGCTTAATAAAAGAATTGATTATATTAGTTACAATATACTTTTTTCTGAACAGCATAAATGGAAAGGTGATTAAGTACTTACTACAGTTTCAGGGTTGCAGTCATAACTATGTGCAAGCACTGACAAGATCTTGAAGTAGTGACTACGTTCTAGAACAGCCTCAGACTCAATTGGCTTTAAAACAACTAGAGGTAAAAAAAAACATATTAATGGATCATAATTATCATATTCTTCACATGCCACAATTCTGTAACACAAAAACAATCTTTAATTTACCATGTTATAAACATTAGGCACACTCCAGAACCTTCCTTAATAGCCAGTGGGTGAAATTTTGCTTTAAAATTTAAGCAATGCTGACTTTTGAGAGTACTTTCTTTTTACATTTGAAAAATAATTTAGGTCATTTAAAAGAATGACCAAAAGGAGAAATATACCACATTTTGGCCCACAGAAAAAAAAAATCCAAAATACTGCACTTTTGATCTAGGTGTTTGATATTCAGCTTAAATAGTCCAGAGAAGATATTGAAGAATCATTCTTTGTGTATCACAAGCAAGTTCCACTGTCACTACCGTTGAAAGTTATTTGACTAAGATTTTTGTCAGTTTACTAATATAAGAACTGAAAAACATGCCAACAATTTGAGTACCACTTTACACAATCTTACCACAGTTTGAGAATCTACAAAATGGAGTATGCTGTCATTCACTACAAACTTGAATAAAAGCCTGCAGTGATCATATTTAACAACTGACCACTTAGAAGAGATTTTAAAAGCACCATCTTAAAATTTGGTTCTCCAGTGTGATTGCTGACAAGAAATTTAATGTGCCTCATTAACTAAACATGACCAGTAACTGAAAAATAAATTTGAAATTGTGTTGACACTGAACTCAGTACACTCATTCTTGCATGAAAACAAAAATAAACGAATTTTTAATCTTACTTCCATTTTTGTTTTAAATGAACTCTGAAGGAAAGCATGATACACCAAAAACTAAATTGTGTTAACTTTAAAGCAATAGTTCTCAAACTTAATTTTTAAATACACGAATATATAATACCACTCTAACATACACCCTTCCTTACTGCAAAAAGACCGAGGCCCTAAGTCCCCCCCCCCCCATATACGCATCTAACTACGGCTAAGTCGCATTAGACTGACCTACATGAACAAGCACAATTCCATATTCCCAATAGAAGTTGGAAATGGATCATACACAATTTTGAGGAGCTTAAAGTTATATAAGTTGGTGTTCTTATGCTGCAAAACAAAATATCTATAAATGTGCTATTTCCACTCTGACATTTTGGGGCACATATACAAGGATGAATCAAAAAGTAAAGTCAATGCTCTTGTTATGTAGGCAAACAGCTGTGGCAGAGTGTTATTTGGGGAGGGCATGTAACCTTGACAAGTAGCGGATGCAGTTGCTAATCTTGTAACTGCAGTTACTCAGCAGTTGTAAAGGCACAAAAACATGGCCGCGCGTTTGTCGAAATGCTCCATCATCGAGCAGCGAAGTGTAGCAAGATTTTTATGGGCTTAGAGTGTGCAACCCGCTGAAATTCATTGTAGGATGCTTGTGCAATATGGGGAGGACAAGTGTATGAGCCAGAGACATGTATACAAGTGGATAGAAAAGTTCAAGCCGGTAGAATAAATATGTTTGATACAGCTCGCTTGGGCAGTCTGTTGACTTCTCACACAAAGGACCATCTGGACCGCATTGACCTGCTCATTAAAGAAGATGGCTGGTTTACTCTGTCTGAGATCGCCCAAAAGGTAAGCCATTAACCATGGTTCTGCATTCTCAATAGGGCATGACGATCTCTGATATCATAAAGTGTGTGCCAGTTGGGTGTCACGCCAGTTGTCTGATGCGCACAAGCAGCAGGGCCAGGAAATTGGCGGAATTTTTTTTTTTTTTGCAGCAGTAGAGGCACGTCTAAGTATTCTGGAAAGGTTTGTAACTGGGAACGAAACATGGGTCCATCATTACGACCCCGAGAGCAAAAGGCAAATCATGGAGTGGAAACATCCGATCTCCCCATGTAAAAGAAGTTAAAAGTTGTCCCTTTGGCACAAAAATTAATGCTGACTCTTTTTTGACACGAAAGGATCCATCATTGAACACTAAAGCACAGGGTAACTCAATTAACAATCTGTCATATTGTGACTTGCTAAAAGAAATTGAAATCAGCAACTCACACAAAACAGGGATTGTTATCCAAAAAAGTGCTGTTGCTGCATGACAACACTCACCCCCATATGGCATTGGCAACTCAACAAACAGTTACAGAGTTGAAGTTTGAGGTGTTACCACACCCTGCTTACAGCCCTGATTTGGTGCTGTGAGACTTTCATGTCTTCGGACATCTGAAATATGCTTTGCAAGGCCACCATTTTGAAAGTGATGTCCAGGTACAAGAAGTGTTGCATTCGTGGCTGCAGGAACAACCCAAAACATTCTCTGCGGGAATCCAGAAGCTTGTAGACAGATAAAATATGCATTGAACAGGGGGACTATGTTGAGAAATCAGGTAATTTCTATCTGTATGCCTTTTAGTTTCTTTAATATATGACAACGTTGACCTTACCTTTTGATTTACCCTCATACTAACAATGCATCATTTTTTTTTTTTTTTTTAATTGGAGGTTTAACGACCACCGCGAGCAACTCAATGGGCTATAAGCAGTCACCCGTCCCTTATTTAGGGTCACTGGTTCCAGGGAAGGGAGAGAGCCAGTGCCGTAAGACAAACACAACATCCATGCCTCACCAGGATTCGAACCCGGACCCCTTACGGACGAATGATCAGAGGCCAGCGCCTTAGACCACTGCGCCACCGGGCGGCACAATGCATCAATGCCAGATGCTTTATTTAAACATTCTAAGCTATTAATATCTGTTTATTTTTTCCCTGTAGGTCATCAAAATTCCAGCTTTTCCTACAAGAGATATATAGATGAACTAACTATAATTACATGCAAGCTAGGAGTAACCCATTTTGAATTTTTAAGAATAGATTTTTGCCATGTAAAACAAACATTCTGTCCTGGTGTGTGCCTAAGCAATTAGCACAAGTGTCAGCCTTCTAGTTGCTATTCCATTGAACAAAACAAAATATTACCCATACCAGTGAAAAACTGAAATGAAGTTCAATTTATGCGTTTATTTATTAATATTACATAGTACAGTAAAACCTCCTTAACGGACAATTTTTTAATCCCCAGTCCCAAAGTATAGGTGGTTGTGTGTCTTTAACTTCCGAATAATGGACGGTGATTTCGGTTGAAAAAGCTGAAAATGCATCCTCGAAAGGGAGGCAGAAGAAAAATGTGCACAAGATTTTATTGCGATGCCAAGCCCACTGCACTGAAAATATTCCTAGCTACTGTTTGCTTCCTCTCTCACAAAAAATAATGCTATTGTTAGCCTCAACCGTAACCTAGGTCATCGTGAAATGCATCTCCCTTACTGACCCCTTTTGTGCAGTGAAGGTAGTTATTTCCCCCCATTCAGATGAGTCCACCTCTCACACGGTATTGTACTGAACAATTTGCTTGGCACCCCTTTCAGAGCTTGGGCGATTTGCTGTCTCTTATCTTTGACTGCGTGCGGTCACAACCTCGAGTAAAGTCCCTCATTACAGCTTTTTCTCTTGCTTTAGTTGGGGACCTCGTGCATTCGTTTGGTTCTTGTTATGGCGTCGAAACAGAAATGACTGACGTTGAAAGAAAAAATGGAAATTATAAATGTGTCTGAAAAAGAGAAATCAAGTGCGCAAATTCTCGCCGAAAATTTCTGAGTCAGTAAAACACAACTCAGTGATATTTAAAGAAATAAGGAAGATAAATTGAAACTGTGGATGATGAACAGTAACAAAAATGCGAAGAATCTGAATGTCAAGATGCAAAAGACACCGAGTAGGGGCAATAGATTCCATTGTGTTCGACTGGTTTGCAGCTGTTTGGGCGAAGAACATTCCTGTTAGTGGACCTCTGCTGGAAGAGAAAGCATTGGAAAGCAGCAAAGCACTTGGCATAGAAAACTTCAAAGCTTAAAATGGGTGGCTGGTGAAATTCATGTCACGCCATAACATCTCTTTCAAAGCCATTAGCAGAGAAGCCAAATCCTTCGATGCAAAAGAAGTGGCTGATTGGTATGAAAGGCTCCAAACAATATTACAGCTACGAAGACAAACATTTTTTTAATGCAGACGAAACTGAGCTTTTTCCCCGTATAATGCCAAACAAGACATTGTGCTTGAGGAAACTGGAATGCATAGGAGGCAAGGAATCGGAAGAGCGATTAACGCTGTTATGCTTCTAACATGTTAGGGGAATTTGAAACCCCCTTGTGATAGGCACAGCATTAAAACACAGATGCTTTAAGAACATTGATGTAAGCAAGCTTGGTGTCCTGTGGCATGCAAATAATAAGGCTTGGATGACACACACTTTAATGACAGAATGGCTGACAGTTTTTAATGCCAGAATGAAAAACGAGTGAAAAAGCATGCTGTTGTTTCTCAACAACGCAACTTCCCATCCAGCCGATTTGAAATGGACAAATGTGAAAACTGTTTTTTTCTCCAAACACAACTTCTGTATGCCAACCCACTTGACCAGGGTGTAATACGTAGCTTTAAAGCATGCCACAGGAAGTGTTTTTTGCATTATATCATTACACAACTAGATTCACGTTGAAAAACTGAAGAACTGCTGAAATCTGTTAATGTTTTGCATGCTATCACTTGGGTAACCTCTGCAATAAAAAACATTAAACTGCAGTGCGTTAACCGTTGTTTCTGAAAGGCAGGGTGATCAAGAGGCAATGGACGAAGTTGCACAAGAGGTGTGGGACATTAAGAGCTTTACAGACGCTGCAAAATATAGTGAAGAACTTCAGAATTTTTTTATTAGCAAAGGTGATTCTGAGGAACTGGCACTTCTGATGAATTTGAAAATTCCTATTGAAAAAGAGGCTGTAAACAGCAAAAGAAAAAGACAAACTCGTTTGTCAGATTTTGTTTGCAGGCAAGAATGCTAAGTCATGAATTAGCTGCAAGTACCTTTTTAAAATTTTAAGACTTTTATTATCGGAAACATACACGGAATTACGCAATTGTATACATGAACGTCAAATGCCTTTTTCCTCATGTTAAAAATAAGTACATATAAAGTATTACATCTCTACACGTAACTGTTTTTGACAGCAAAAGAAAAAAAATGGCATCTAAGTTCATGTTGAGCGATGGCTTGCGTAGATAGGTGTGTACCTACCAATAGCGGACAGATCATCTAGTCCGAAGGTGTCAGCTGTTCAGAGGTTTTACTGTATTAGGAAAATACTTTCAATTCATGCATTTATTAATATTATGTAGTATTTCCAAAGTACTTTACTTTATATGACAATAAACTTTTTATCATTTTCCCCTTTTCAGGAGGGACGACACTATTTGAAATGTTTTCCTCATTTGATGCATCTTTAAGAAAAATAACACTTTAAACATAACATATTTAAAATTAGCCTTTAAAAAAATAATGGATGCACCTTCACAAGTTAGTTATAATTTTCGTAATTTTAAAAAACCTAAACGTAACCCAATATTCCGAATTCTAACAACTTTCTAAACAACTGCAAAAATGAACATGTTTTAAATGAAAATTCTTTTTATGAAAATCTCTTACAAATGTATTATTTGCAGAAAAATAACACCTCACTAAATGCATTTTACATGACATTTTATAATAATTTTATTTATACACACTTTTTGTCGGGAATAAAAATGCACACTATTTTGAAAGGTCTCCAAATACAAGTTAGACTGTTTTTCCAGGCATAAAAAATCATGACATATAATTCAGGTAGTCAAAGGCATGTGTTTTAAGTCTGAGAAATACACTGTGCTGATGCTACACTTAATAATCAGCACTCCAATACAGTTTTGAACTTAAAAACAGTTTTTGTTAGAAAGCAAATCAACTTCAGTAGATGGTTGGCTCCGGGAAGGCTAAATATAAGAATGTTAAGCAAGAACACACTAATTTGATTTAATTGTAACAATTATTTATACAAAATGAAATCACTTCCTGCAAAATATTCATGTAACAGACCATTTACATAGAGCTGCTTAAATGGTAGCATGAATACATATGTGCTGAGCAAAGAGGACAAAATTGTGACTAACATGCACAGGCTAAATCAAATATTTGGATGGAAGCTAATAATGAGCTTTCTGTCTAGCTGGTCTGAAAGATGCTCAGGACACTTTTTATTCAACATGACGTGCACAAAAAAAATTCATTCTAGCAAGAAAGCCACCAGGGTTAACAAACAGCTTACTATCCACAGAGGAGCCAAAACAGAAGGGGTGGGGGAGGCAATAATGCTACTGGAATATCATAAGAACAGGAATCTAGTCTTCATGTCATAACAGAAGCAAAATGATTTCAACAATCACAAGGAAAAATTGGGATGCATCCATCAGGAAAATAAAGAAATGGATTTAGTTAGGAAGTTAGTAATACCCTACTTAGTTTACATTAAGACTTCAGAAAACAAAAGGGGGAAAAGCAAAATGCATATCCAATGGAAATAATACCTTGATGGTAGATATAGCAGGAGTACTTCTGGAGTAAAAGTGATTCTGCAGTAAGCTTCTGTCGCGTTATCTTCAGGCAATCCTAAGGATGTAAGTTGAAACCTGCGCAAGTGCATTTTGTGGGCTAATTTTCTTTTTCTATTGATGATACAGAATATATACCTGTGATGGCTTTTAAGATCAGCAGAATGGTTTAAAAATAATATACACTGGTGTGCAAAAATTAAGGACAAGACGACTCAAATCATACCATAAGATCCCCAAGATGTAAGAATATGGGACAAGTGAGCAAAACCATCCAAACAAGGAATCCAAAGGATACAAAGACACTTTATTGAAAAGGTAGCTTCGAGCACAACTAGACAGAAACGTACATGTGACAGACGGCTGCACACCCCCCCCCCCAGATCCAGTCTTTAGTAGGGGTTATGATCACCCCTGACTGTGTTGCAGAGGACAAGGTTGTCAAGGAGCTGTTGAGGCATCGTAGCCCATTCCTCTTGTAGCACCAATCGCAGCTGCGGAATCGTTGCTGGCGGCTGGTGATGTGCTGCCAAGCGTCTCCCGAGAAGGTCCCACACGTGTTCGATTGGATTTAGGTCCGGGGACCTTGCGGGCCAATCCATGCGCTGAATATCTTCACTCTCCAACAGCTCTGCGACAGCCACTGTACGCTGAGGTGTAGCGTTGTCGTCCATGAAGAGGAACTCAGGACCCACAGCACCTCTAAACAGACGCACGTGAGGCAGGAGAACCTCAGTACAATAGCGGACACCAGTGACTGAACCTCCTTGGAAGATGTGGAGGTCAGTACGGCTACCAAGGACGATATCGCCCCAAACGAGAACTCCGCCACCTCCAAACCGGTCCCTTTTGATGATGTTGGAGGCGCGATTACATGTTCCCTGCTCTCTCCAGATGCGTATACGTCCAGAATCGCCCGTCAGACTAAATCGGCTCTCATCTGTAAAGAGAACTCGACCTCATTGCTGAGGTGTCCAGTTCTTGTGTTCCTGGCGCCACAGAAACCGCCGTCTCCGACGAGCAGGTGTTAATGGCATACACCGTACTGGTCGTCGTGCAAATAGACCACCTTTGTGCAGCCTCCTGGCCACGGTAAAACGCGATAACAGACGTCCAGTTTTCTGTTGCATGTGCCTTGCGATTTCTCCCGCTGTCTGCCGTCTCTCTTCTCGCCTGTAGGACAATATACCGGTCGTCCGCCACCGTGGTTGCTCGTGGACCGACGACTGCTAAACCCTCTGACAGCTGTTCCTGTCGTTTTAAATAAAAAAAAAAAAAAAAAAAAACACTGGATCCATGCCACAATTTTTTTCTTACTAATTTTTAATAGAAACATTCTGAAAACATTTTGATACATTTAAAATATTTAAATTATCCAAAATAGATCCACTACATTGATCTTTTTTTTTTTATTGGAGGTTTTAACGACCACCGTGAGCAACTCAATGGACTATAAGCAGTCGCCCGTCCCTAATTTAGGGTCACTGGTTCCAGGGAAGGGAGAGAGCCAGTGCCGTAAGACAAACACAACACCCATGCCTGACCAGGATTCGAACCCGGACCCCTTACGGACGAATGATCATAGGCCAGCGCCTTAGACCACTGCGCCACCGGGGCGGCACATTGATCTTAAAATTCTAGCCTAGGTTTGACTAACAAGAGGACCTTACAGATGACCACCAGCAGATTTCGCCGATTTTTTTTTTGAAATGAAAGTAGAGGCAAAATGAGGACATACATGTCTTGGCATTTGATCCAATGCCTCTTATTTTCGGAATAAAAAATCATAACGATCCGAAGACGATAAAATGAACAAAATTCGTGATTTCCTGTAAATGATACTTAGTGTTCTCCCTACAGCCTCTTTACTGGGTGGCCCACCCAGCTAAAAAATTTTTAATGAATGTTTTCACAACACACACAATAGTGAGAGTGGAAACAGGGTTCGTACTCTTTTTGGGGGAAAAAATTCAAGGACTTTCCAGGCCTTTTCCAGGCCATATACAAAAAATTCCAGGATGATTACTACGCTTTACAGTATCATGCTCAAATTAGTTTTTAAAAGCAATTTCAGTTTTAAGTAATAAAAATGATGAAAGATGCAAATGGATTAGGGATGATAGGGGGAAGGGAATAGAACTGTCCATAATTAGCATGTTCTCGTTGCGCTAGGCGCTTAAGCACTGCTGATTTCCGTCAGACCCCCAATGGTCAAATGATTGAAAGGTGCTGATGTTCATGGAATGAAATGGTTGATCAGCTATGATAACCGCATAAAAGTTCGAAGGGGGGCGATTTCTTTTTTACGTTATGCAACATTCTACATTACTCCAGTATTTATCTTGTCATCATCAACAATAAGCAATGTAACTACCACTTACGATCGCGGATATCGGCCAACTGAAAATCTGCCATACAACTAAGGGATACAACACACAGGTATCATGTTACAGTGTATTGTAATTGAAAAAAAAAAAAAAAAGGTTTCAGAAATTAAAATCGAAAAAAAAAACTTTCAGAAATTAATATCATCAAGTCATGGTGTTTCAAAAATCCGCTTTCCTTTATAATGTTTAAAAACATGTAATGTTTTTTCTTTTTTACCTGTCGTGTATAATAAAATGGGTTGATTTTTTTATGGAATCAGACGTCCATATGTCCGATTGTCTTCGTCTGAGTTCACACGTTAGCTACTGTGTACAAGTAGACATATTTTTTCAGCTCAAAAATATGTAGTTTTGTATGTATTCACAGTATAACTCATTCCGTATTCCCACAGAACAAAATTCAGCAGATACAAATGAAGAACATCAAGACCCACCCAACACCATGTTTCCGATTGTCTGCTGTTTATATTCAAGAAATGCGAATATGGATCAATGGTGAATGCAGCAACTATGGTTTTTATTTATTACCAAGAAAAAAAAGGAGCCTGAAAGCTGTAAAGCTGAAACGGATATTTCTCCCCTCCCGAAAACATTCCGATTAAGTTCAAACAGCAGGAGCACGCGTCCACGCATACTCAACCTCTGGAATGTCCTGATGGAACGGCTTCTTTTCATTTGGCACATCGCCATAAATCACCACCTGCAGCTCACTGAAGTGTCTTCCTCCTTCACCCTAATTATAGAAGAAAACGTAAAAAAAAAATGCTGTCCAATTTTCGACAAAATGACCAAATTTACGTCATAACGTTGCAATTTACTAAAATACGTTTATCTGCTGAATTTCGCCTAAATCCATTGAAAACTTTTTAATTATAGATTTTTTTATTAAAACAGTAACTCAGACATCTGAATAAAAATGTATGTTTGTAATTAAAAGTCCATATCATCACAGAAACAAAATTTAAGGATCACTCTGTTTAAATAAACCATGGCATCTAAAGAAAAATAATTTGCTTGCTTTTCCCGTAATTTATAATTGCCGTTTCTTTTTTTTAATCCGATTTTGCAACGGAAGATTTTTTTTTTTTTTTTTTTTGCATCTGCTAAAGTTTCAAACGGAATTCGGCGAAATTTGCACTAGAACTTTATTGTGATGTATTTTAACCACTGTAAAAATTTTACTGTGTTATTTTCAAAATTCCGGAAAATGGATTTCTGAAAATATCTCTTAGTCCTTTTGAGCCGTGGAAGTGATAAACAGGTGTTTGCTTTCTTCCCAACCAAGGGCTTCGGATCAGCGCTCCCAGCTGTCAATCAACCGTTGCTATGGTAACACCCTTTCTGCTCAAGGCTCACTGTCTAAAGAGGCACACATAATAAAAATTTCCAATGCTAACTTTTTAAGTTTTAAACCGATTCAAATGGAATTTTGGGAGTGAGCTTCTGTAATCCAATTATAGTAAATATAAAAATTTCAGCCACTTTTGTGAAAAATTCGCAAAGATAGTTTTCTTATTTTTTATCATAAGTAGCCGAAGTCTCTTGAGGGGTGGGCCGGAAGCAAGCGTCTTAATGCAATAAACAAGGAGCAGAAGAATGTGTTGTTCAGGCATACTCTTCACTGGTGGATGCCAGCTGACTTGGTAAACACGAGACCCCCTTGCAAATGCTAAATGTCTCTTCTTTCCCCTTCTGTTGTTCTCAGTAGTTGTCGGACGGACATCAAGCTCAGGGCTAGAGAATGCATCAAGCTCCCCTTCCCTAACAGACCTGCTAGTAATCATCCAATTTTATTGCACTGGAAGTAGTGCTTCCCCCCCAGCCAAATTAGGATTTGGGAACATCCGAATTACCACTGTAGCCGGCGGTTTCTTTGAGAACAGAGGAGAGGAACTTAAAAAAATTAAGGGGTAACAGTCAGTAACACGATTTCCTAAAAGGGCATTTTTTTTAAGCACTAATTTCAAATTTCAAGGCTTTTCAAGACAGCATTAAAAAAATACCGTTTTTCCAGGATATTCCAGGCCTTGAAAACGTAATCATGATTTTCCAGGACTTTCCAGGTTTTCAAGCACGCGTGCGCACCCTGTGGAAAACTTACTCCCACATACACCATAAATATTGGTGAAAACTTACTTCCACATACATCATAAATATTGGTGAAAACGACTGAAATCTGTGTTGAACATGATTTATCAGTAAGCATGTTAAGCAAAACAACATCCTTTCCTTTCTTTTTTTGATTGAAGAAGGGGTCGTTTAAAGTAACATCCAGCTAAATTTTTTCCCACCCAGCTGTAAAAAAGCTCTAGGGGAACACTAATACTTTACTGTAATGTCACGAGGTCCTGCAACAGTGTGTTATAGCATATATTTCCTATTATGGTGGCTAATGTCGAAAAGTGGGGAATGAACAGTTTTTCACGAAATCAATCAATAGCAGCAAAGAACGCGGAATGCCTGCATTTTCCCATCCTCCCTTAAAGCTCTCTCATTCTGACTTTTCAGAATTCAGTAAGGAGTTACAACATTGTATGATATAGGTAGATACTGAATGAAACAGGGACAATTTGGACCTCTTGTTTCTAAGATTGCGGAAGAACTAACGGCGGAATATGGAAATGTATTCGTAACATCGTAGAAATCAGGGAAATTAACAAAAGAGCATTTCAGCAATTTCGTGAAAAACATTATCTGACCATTTGGCGAAGAAGAGAAGTTTCTACTCATCTTGAATTCATGGGGAGGTCAAACAGATCCAGCACACTTTAATAGGGTCTTCACAAAGGACGACGGCACTTGTTCTTCTACTGTTGAAATCATTCCACCTCATTGTACCCCATACTGTCAACCTTGTGATGTGTACTTTTTCCGTCAAGTAAAAAATGTTATTAAAAAATTACAAAACTCTGTCGAACTTTTAAAAGAAAATAGGCATTTAAACAAGCGAGAAGATGCCCTGATGATCCATTCACTTATACATCAACTTTCTGCGCCAATTTTCAAGAATATGTTGCAGTACACTTGGTTTGCTGCAAAGTTAATAAATGAAAGAAAGGTTTTTGGAAATGTGAAAGAAGTGTGTTTTCCGTACGACGTTCGACAAACAAGATGTAAGTGCTCGAACAGTTCTTTTATCAAACGCTCGTGTTATGTTTTCGTGATAATTATCATCCGCAACTTTGTGTACCAATAAACGATAGCGAAATCTCCGTTAGTGGTACCTACAAACATACATATGAGTTAGGTCTTCAAATAAAAGTACGTAATTATACTTTATAAGCTAAAATGTGATATGTCGATTCTCCCAACAATTACTCTGTCCCCATATGGGCTATTTATTATTAAAGTCCATTATTCAACGATTACTCCTACAAGTTCCTTATTATTTGTTAGTGGAACTACACCGAATTACCATTGACATTAGCTAGCTCATGCAAATATTGCACAGAAATACATGTTTCATTCAGTACCTACCTATAGCACACAATGTTGTTGTAACTTCTAACTGAATTCTAAAAAGTGAGGAGAAAGCTTTAAGGGAGGATGGGAAAATGCAGGCATTCCGTTCTTTGCTGCTACTGATAGTTCACTGTTCATTCCCCGCTTTTCGACATTAGTCACCATAACAGGAAATGTATGCTATGACACACTGTTGCAAGACCTCGTGACATTACAGTAAAGTATCATTTACAGGAAATCACGAATTCCGTTCATTTTTCCGTCCTCGGATCGTTATGATTTTTTATTCCGAAAATAAGAGGCATTAAATCAAATGCCGAGACACATATATCCTCATTTTGACTCTACTTTCATTTTTAAAAAATTCACCGAAATCCGCGGGTGGTCAGCTGTAAGGTCGGTCCCCTTGCAAGTCTAAAAATTACAGAAATTTACAGATCACAATCAGTCCAGCAAGAAATGGCAAAAATGTTACAAAAACATCATTGAAGTGTTCAAGATACCTTGTCTCAAACAGGAACGGTCTGTAAACATTTTCTTATTAACAGAAAATCCTCGTTCGATGGATCGTTGACCATGAGAAAGACAAAGAGCAGCCTTTACTAAAGCAGCAAGATGTGGCTATATGCAGCTTTGTGTACTTTCTTCTGAAGTGACATCACTTGAGCTCAGTATTCATCAACAGGCCTCCATGTAGCACTATCAGACGTTTCATAAAACCACTCCTCTGGAATACCACTGTCAGTAAGATATTTAATCTCCATCTGCAATTTTATCTTTACTTGCAACTGATACAGATTTTGGTAGCATAACAGCTAACCTCTTGATATACGTTATGATATTAGCAAGTGGCCGTTTCCTCATCAGTGGATGCAAAGCTTGCAGAGACTTTGCAGCTTATTTTTTAGAGGGAGTTTTTTAAGCAAATATAATGTGATATCTATGTAGATTTTTTTTAATATTGATCATGAAATACCGTCTATCTTCTTCAGTAAGTTTTTTTACATAGTTCCTTAGCCTCTGATAACATTTCCACATTTTTTTTGTTTCATGGCTTCATCTATCTGTAACTTGAACTGAAAGCAGTTCCTCCCTGTGTAGATTTCTTATTTTCTCACAAAGTCCAAAAAACAAAACATTTTCCGTACAAAATTATTGATTTCATCATATAATAGATGGATAAGTATATTTTTAAGACTATTTCATAATTTTTTTAACCTATCCAAATTCACCAACTTCTTGTTTTGTTTATCAGAGGGCAAATCAACTAAAAAATACTGCTTCAAAATCAGCAGTAAATTCAAAATTCTCTGTAGCACATGAACAGTTGATACCCATTGGTTGCTGACATGCCGTAAAATCTGAATATTCACTCTGAATCGTCACAGTTAAGAAATGATGACTTAAGTCTTCTTTCCAAGAGGGGTATTTATTAAACCAAGTATGAACATCTTCAACAAACTCAACAACTTCTGCAAATGATTTTAAGTCCTTGACCAAACGCATTATGTACAATATGCAAGTCACACGAACCAATGTTCACTAAACCACCTGCTCCTTCCTGTCTTAAACGCTTATCCGTTATTTAAAAAATACTGTCAAATTCACATTTGGACCATCTGATCCAAGCATCAGCATATCTGCCAATCACAGGTCATTAATGAGACATTATTGCAGAGTCAATGTCTGTAGCTGTCGCATGGCCTAGTAATTTGCTACCAATATAGCGTTCCACAATATGGTCAGATTCAGTGCTCCAATATCTCATAAAAATGTCAAGTTGTTTATTTTGGCTTCATTCAGTGTTTCATCATACATAAATGTATACAGAGAGCTGGACTTGTTGACATCTGATATTGTTTTGCTTAAAAAATATGGACTAAGACAATGTGAAATTTCATAAGCAATTTTCCTTGATAACTTTAGTTCCTTACTTTCAACACACTGTGGAAACATTCGACGAAACAAGTCACTAATGCCACCAAAGGACGAAAAGTAATAGTTGTTAACTGCAACATGAAGGGTACAAAGTATTTCTACGCAACAAATTCTTTCATCTTTAATAGGCCTACTCCAAATGGGAACAATTCCTGTTTTACTGCTTGATGCAAAGTAATTCAATGTGTGCTACTACTAGTAACTACTTTTTGAAATCTAGTTTGGGAATTATCCAAGATTTCCTTTGATTTATTCTTATGTTTACTAGAGTTGGAATGCAGCAGTAACAGACTTTTCCCACTGTTTACTGTTGCAATGTTACATTTGCAGTAATTACAATCATCTTTACCTTTTAATACACCAAACTTATCATTCCCATTTGCATCTAAATCTTTAAGATTGGATCCCAAGCCCGAAGAATGAAAAAAAGGAGATTGGACGAGATTTTGGGAAAAGAATTTAGGCTGGAGGTGGAAGACGAAAAACTGGGGCATTAATTGTTAGTTCTTCAAACGGAGAGGTTCTTTTTAGATCTCGTCCAGACGGATTAATTCGTGAAACGTAATAGGAGGAGGCCATTTTTCCAGCCTCTCTCTCCGAATCATTAAGTGAATTTCGGTAGTACGGGAAGTCCAGAGGCGGACCTTTCCCAGAAAATGAACATATGAACGTAGGCTCAAACTGGGCGAGATGCAGGCATGAAAGTGGGCAGTGATAGGAAAAGCTGAACTTCCACACGCGGGGGAGGGGGATGGTAACAAAGTGTTGAATTTTGCATTTCACTCTCTAATGTATACAGCCATGGCATTTTGGTATTGGCCACATACCTGCCAACTAAATAGATTTAATGTATGTATTTTGTTTCAAGAAAATTAAATATATAGTACAATATAATGTAAGGGGAAAAATTGCTGATGTGGTCATATGCATAGAAAATCACTCACCTTAGTACAGAACGATGTCTTTAATCAAATGAGGAAATTAATCAAATGTCTTTATAAGATAATGTTGTATGGAAATGAAATCTTGAAGGTTTGAAAAACTGTAAGACATGTTTATTGATAAGTAATAAAAGTTTGATGAAGAAATATGATAAATGCTTGCGAAAACGTTAGACATTTTGTAGATAAATAATAAGTCATTCACAACTAATGAAATTTCATTTTCTTAAGTTGTTTCTGTCTAACAATGTGTTCAAACCTTTTATGAATTAGCCAGCTAGAGTTTTCTTTCTCTTGAACCAATTAATTCGATTTTAATTTGCTGTGTAAGTTATTAGAGATATTTAGCTCTTTTCATCTTTTCATTTCTTTCTTATCTTGTATAATTCCTTTTTATATTCTGAATATGATGATTTCATATTTTGGCATAAATTTCTATTTACAAGGTCATGCAAATAATAGTTTTTCTTAAGAAATTCCAAGGCTAACTTATCCTGATTCAGCAGCTTATATTTCATGGCTTGAACAGATGAAAATGTTTCAATTTTCATGTTACTCGATTCTTTATCAAGTACATCCCTTATCATACGAAAGGGATTTTCTACTTGAGAGCCAGGAAAACAACTCAATAATGCCTTCATTATTTTTGAGAGGGTAATGAATTTGTTTAACTTTTTTTTAAAAAGTGCATGATTTGGAATTCACTGAAATTTATTTATGGAAATATTAAACTGGAGCACATCACTGCATCCGAAGTATAACATTACTGACATTTAAGAACAACACAGGGTGGAGAAAACGTCGCGTGAGCGGGGATTACAATTAATGGCAAAATCTTTGCTCCATCCGACTTCAGTTTTCGGACATTTTCCCCACCGTTTTTCAAGCTAAAATACAAATATTTATGCATTAAAATGAAATTTAATAAATAACAATACTGGACAGAAGAAACATCGCGAGAAAAATAAATTAGGATTATGGGGGGAAATCTTTACTCCATTTAACTTCCGTTTTAGAAAGTTTTGAAAGATGAAATACCGTCCTCAAACGGAAAAGAACCCCCCCTCCCCCAAAACAGCTTCTTTTCAGTTTTACATCAATCTCGAGTATGACCCAAATGATGACAAAAAAAAACGGCATTCTGCGAATCCACGAAATATCATGCATGAGTAAGAAGTAACTAAAATGGAAAAACACAAATTTTATGGAAAACGAAAGTGAAAAATTGATACTGCGTTGCTCATTCTGCCATGAAAATATTTTACGGGACACTGAAATGGCGCGGATTCCAACACGGACGGAATAACTATTGATCTACAAATTTAATCTCATTTAATAAAAGGAAACGGGGCGAAAACGATTGCTCTCTATTAATTAGTTTTGAAGAAGTATGTATTAGAAATAAGGTAACATACATTTCATTAGAAAAAATTCTTATTAAAAAAAAACAAAAAACGCCAAGTCGCTACTTTTTACTATTACCAAAGATATTAAAAACGAGTAATACGACAAGAAAACATCAAAAATAAAAATATGATCAGGCAGAGAGAGAGAGAAAAAAGGGGGGAGGGGCTTAGTCAAAAAAAATTTATATGAGGGAACGGGGAAAACGACGTGATATTCTCAACACACAAGAAACATTCCCGAAAATATTTAACAAGTGTTAGAATCTTGAAAAGACAAGAATAAACTTTACACAGATGTTTAACAACGTTATTTCACTGAGATTTTCGACGTTTTCCATCGTCCGTAGCGGACAGACGATGTCCATGACAAACTCTTGTTTTCCGTCGATTTCCATAGTAACTACGTAAAATTCCTGGTACTTGGAGTCGCTGAATCATTCTTCCCACCACATGGACTTACTCAGCGTCAAGCGGAAGAGTGTGCACACAGAATTTACTGTGCCGACGGGGCACAGAGGTTCCAGCGTCCAACGGCGCAAAACCTGCCTTTTGCAGCAAGATGGCGCAAGACTTTTGTTTTGGCACACTTTGGTGTAGAATTTCCATCTCTGGAAGAGGTGACTTCATTCCCAGCCATAACCATCCCGTCGTTCGAAGTCATTACGATTTTGCTTTCTGCAAGAGAGAGGCATACCCCTCCCCTAAAAAAATGTTATTCCTTTTTTTGGAATAATATCGGTAACACCAAAAACGCGGAAGTCTTTCATGCCTGGAGATGACAACAACCCAAGGGCAACGGAGGACTCTGAGAGGAAGGACGGATGACCCGGAGATGCAGATGATGTGGAGGGCTACAAGGACGTTTCCTTAGAGAACCAGGGAACAGATCCAACCCAACTATATATAATGACGAACATCGTGGAATCGAACTAAGAACTGTACTTCTGATATTTTATTAAGTGCGCTGAAGGAATATATTACAAACCACACAGTGCGACGCAGGAAGAAAGGTAAAGCATGTCCTTTTCCCACACCTTTAATTGTTTCCAGAGTGGCATGTTCAGGTAATTTATTCGATGTGGGAATTAAAATGAAAGTAGATAAATTAAGCATCTAAATATTATTAGGGAACAAGAGTACAAATTGGGAATCTAAAGAAGTCGAGCAATGGGAGTAGTCATTAAACTAAGGATAGGACGAAGAGAGGTAAGGGAGACTGGTAGAAGAAATACATAAGCCAGTGGGAAGATAGTCCTGAAAGTCAAAACATTCCATTACAATAATTAACTGAGCAATTGATTCAGTAAAGTAACGTATGTGTAAGTAAGGTCCTGGTAGTGAATATTACATAGATCAATAGTCTGAAAAAATAAATACTCAATTTGTTATGTTATTTGCAGTTTTAATCATTGTGTATATCTGTTTGATAAATAACCTTTTGGTACTCTTAGCAAAACTTACTAAACTAGATAAGACATTACTTCAGGAATATCAGGTACTAAAGTTTACCCTATTTTAACTTGAAAGATAACTTCACAATCATTGCTTATAATAATTTCCCAGAGGTATCTCTTTAAGTCCACGTAATAAATCTTAAGTTTGTAATTCATAGACGGTCATGGTAAACATTGCGGCACACGTAACAACTGTGATACTAACGGGACACTGCGTGTGAAACACAACGCCCATCTTCAGAGGTTGAAGCTACGTGGACCCAACAGTGGGAAAACGCGACCTCATAATCTGCAAGACAAACCTGAGTAGTTGGCAGGTCCGGGAGTCCATACCAAGGGAACGGATTCGTATCCAGGTACTGATTACGTAAGCGGTAATTAGAACGAAATTAGGTTGCTTGGGGAATAATAGTGAATTTATCATAAGCTAGAAATAACCCGGGAAACAGACAACAGTTTAACAAAGCCGAAAACAAAAATATGCTGCCCTTACCACACAAGTGTGCTGTGAAAGAGCTATAATTACGATTGCTTTCAGCTTTTGCTGCAGATCCGACATAGTTTGAGCCTCACAGCTTCTCTTCCCATCGCGAGGGCGAGTCAACTCTTGAGGGGGAGGGGGATATGACGGTTGCATTACCACGAGTGAAGAGCGTACAAAGTTCTTGTTGCATCACCTTGTGTGTCTGCATGGGGTGACATCATGCCACAAAGCATCGGTGCAGCTCAGTTGGAGGGGCCCCGGTCGAGGGGACAGGGTGGGAGGATTCCAAACGGCATTTACGATGCTCACTCTCTGTGCATGCTTGTCTGCCTTGGAAGCTTGGGGGCAAGGTTTTTGGATGGGATAAGGTTGGTTACTGCAGAGGAACAGCTCCCATTGGTTGTTCCTCTGTAATAACCTGAAATTATCGATTGCAAATATACTTTTCTACCATTTGGGAAATCGGCAAGTGAAAAAAATATAAGAATATAGGACAAATTTCAGTGATTTTTCAAAAATCCTAAAAATGTGCACAGAAACTTCTAAAAATTCCTATTCACAATAAATTAAACAGTGCATTTTCAATTGCTCCTTGTGAGATATATTAAAAGACTCAATAAGGGCACGTTATATATGTATGCTACAATTCTTCCCTTTTGTGGTGCTAGACTTTGAATCCGAAGATATAAAACAAAAACGTGCATAACAGAAGATATAGTAAGATAGTTTTACTATTGAACAAGAAACAAAACACGTAATTTAGTATGCTCAGCATATTATGAATGAGAACTCAAATCCTATTCACATGCTGAAAATAACTGAATTTATACAAAACACTTTGGTTTTTGTTTATGTACCAGAGGTGAGGAACCTGCAGCCTTTTGAGTGAATCCAAATTTTGCAGAACAAATCTTTTTATTAATATGTTTTTGTTAGTCTCTTATTACTTTTATTTTAATCTTAAAACGGCCATATTTAAAATACCAAAGAGTAAATTAAGATTCCATGAAATAATGCTATGTGACTGACAGCCACAATTAAAACATTAGTAAGTCATAATGGCTATTTTGGCACCTGCTATGCTCATGATTTTGTTCTATGGCTTCTAAATAACTACAGATGGAATTGATTGAGCTCCCAGAAGATGACATTTTAAAGTCCTTATTTGATGCCACGAAAGATCCAATTGAAAAATGCAATAGAATATCGATGCCTTCGACAAAGTGCACAAAAAATGCTTTCTTGCTTTTCAACCACTTATTGCTGCGAATATACACTCCGCTATTTAACCCAAATGAAGATGCTCTTACGGTCACAAACAGTGGATGTCCATCTAGAGTTTTAGCTAAAACTGTGGACCTCCATACTGCAGCAGCAAATATTTAAACGCCTTCCAACAAAAAAGCAGTCAACAATCATTAAAGTTAACAAATTAATAACAAGGAACTGTGCACCAACTATACTTAAAATAGTATAACTACACTAGTAATCCAAATTTCTTGGCATAGCTGTCTATCTTCCTTGAAAAAGCCATCAATCTGGTTGATGTGCAAAAGCTTGGAACTTTCATATTTATTTTAAGTTTTTTAATGCGGCCTTTAAAACACGAAAAGATTCCTCACCTCACCTCTGGTTTACACAATCACACTTGCAATTAAAAACCCCCACATGGTTATTAACATTTTACGCATTTCATTAAAATATATTTAAATGGTAATTCAAAAGAACTTACCAGAAAGAACTGTAGTTTCCATGGGTTTAATTAAACCACAGTTAGGGCTAACATAGTATGCCTTTGGTGCTGTTGTCTTTACCTTGAAGCAAACTGGTACCTCTGTAGGATTAGTCAAACTCAGCTTAACTTCAGTGGCATCAGTGAAGGGACCTAAATTCAATGAAAACACAAAAATTCATATAACTAACATATGATGTGCATATTTACACAAGATTTCATACAATATGCAAAATATAATATGCTAAGGTATATATTAAACTGGTATTAAAAGAACAGCCCATAATAGGCAATTATTTTACTAAAAGTCAAAATACATAGTTATTTAGTACTAACACATACTTCTAAAGCAGTTGTACAAAAATAAAATGTATCTGCATACAAAACCATCGAAACAGAAAACTTGCTGCAAACGTGCGAATCATGATAACAATAGAATAAGATAATTTAAAGAAAAATTAATATAACAACAAATAATTATTAGAACATTACAGATTACAGAGAGGACAAAAGTACATTACGACTGAATGCGCAGAAATGTGTGTAAAATGGACCTTAAGGCCAAAACCTTAAAATCTGGACTATGAACCTCAAAAACAAGAGACTAATAATTAAAGAAAGTTTTTATATTTAGAAAAGCAGTTCCGTTAATGAACCTTCAAAAATTATAAATAGCATTTTCAACAACATAATTAAAAAATAGTAGACTTATAAAATACATAAGGAAAAGATTATAATTTAATAAAATTCTGGCAACTACAAGAGGAACCTGGCAATAAAATTTAAATTCTTTCTGTGTAAACGAAATTTTTGTTACAGTTTCTATACATTGAGAACAGGCCTGGATAAAATCGAGGACAGAAACGTCTGTAAAAACAAAAAAGAATTCATTATCGGAAGATATGAAAAATAGTTTAACATTCTCGCGTTGAGATAGAATTAAATATATTAATCTGAGTAAAACCTTGAGTAAGTGTTTTAATTGCTGTAAATAAAAAAAATTTTTATCTACAAGCAAAAACTCTGCAAAATCAGCAATAATTTGGAAGCTATCCACATACGTCTATATTCTGCGACTCTGCTTCTAAGAAGGAATTTGACAAGAGGTGGATAGGCTGGATAGATTAAATCAAGTGGGTAGACTGGGTAGATTAGTTTGAAGTGGATAAAATTGTTTTTCTTTACAACAAATTTTACTTTGCTTGCCACATGTTTTGAAATACCAAACTCATCCTGCAAGTTTTGCAAACTCTAACCTTTTGGTAGTACAGTAAGATTTGTAGCTTTTGATCTAGACTTTTTATCGATGAACTTCTCGGCTAACCTTCAGTTTATGCCCTGCTTTTTCATTTATTTGTAAGCACATCCCTACAGATGGTATATCTAGTTACAGAAATTGCTATAGTTATATTTACAGTGATAATTATAAATTCATAATTAGTGTTGAAAAACAAGTTTTTTTTTTGGGGGGGGGGGATATTACATTAAAAATATCTGGACATTCAAGTGAGTTGTGAAACCTATACATTTTGCATAACGGAGACTCAATTTGCTCCAGCATCATTTCTGCAAAATGGCACTGCAAATAGTTCAGATTTTGTCCCAGGTGAACATGGGACACGAAAACTTAATTGGTTTACAATTTGAGTATCATCCATCTCTCCACTGATGATGTACAGGAACTTTAGTTGGAGAACCTTCTCGATTGCAGAGAGGTCATGAAGAATGTCAGGTCAGCCGTTGGGATGTCCGCTATATGAACATGAGTCAATTTGTAAAAGGTGTCTAAGAAATTTTTTCAAACTTTCTCGATTTCATTTACTAGAGTTATAAGGCTAGGGCTCCAAATGATTGCTGCATACTCCAGTGCGGATCTTACCGTAGTCTCAAAAATGCGAATAAGTGTCTGAGTATTCGAGAAATACTTGGAATGTTGCATGATAAATCTAAGATTTCTGTATGCTGTACGTACAATTCTTTTGGTATGACTTTTAAAATTGAAGTTTGAATCAAACGTGACTCTCAGTCCTGGACATCGTTTGTCCGGCTAATATAGTTGCCAGCTTTGTAGCAAAAGAATTGGGTTTCTTTTCTGCAAAAAGGAAACATGACACTTGGAGATGAGGTGGTGGTTTAATGTACACCACTGAAGCAGGTTATTGACGACAGTTTGAAGAGCAAGACAATCATCAGGAGTCTGCTGATTATCTCAAGCTTTATTGCAATGTACAAACAAGAGAGAAGGGCCATCAATGCAAAAAGGAAGGTCATTAATGTATATGGAAAACAGAAGTGGTCCTAAACTCCTGATATTCCAGATGTGGCAACATAGGGATTTTTTTTTTTTTTTGATTGGAAGTTTAACGACCACCGTGAGCAACTCAATGGGCTATAAGCAGTCGCCCGTCCCTAATTTAGGGTCACTGGTTCCAGGGAAGGAAGAGAGCCAGTGCTGTAAGACAAACACAACATCCATGCCTCACCGGGATTCGAACCCGGACCCCGTTCGGACGAATGATCAGAGGCCATCGCTTAGACCACTGCGCCACCGGGGCGACAACATAGGGATCAGAAACATGGTTGTTATAATAACAGACTGGGGTCGGTTGAAAAGATAGGACTTAAACAAGGACATCAGGTCATCACTGAGGCCAAGACATTTCCATTTCTTGAGTAAAATGCTAGGATGAACTTTATCAAAAGCTTTAGCAAAGTCAGTGTAAATAACCAACTTGTGATTCTCTGTCAATAGATGAAGAAATATCCTCTGTGATGTGGAATAGGCATTGAGCGTTTCTTCACAAAACCATGCTGTGTAGAACTGAGGACACACTTGAAGCAATCATATAGCTTAGAAAAAATAAGAACTATTTTTCGCTAAGAGAGAAATTGTGATAGGTCGATAATTCTAAATAGTCTCTGCTGCTTTTTTTTTTTTTAAAAAACAGGAATATTTTTCGTTTTTTTCAGATTTGGAGGTAAAATTTTAGTAATGACAATTAGATTATAAATATGAAGCAGTGGCTTACTAAGCGTCTCACCACATCCGTTGATTATGTACGAAGGAATCATTTGGGCCAACAGCTCTACTTCCTTTCAGTTTCTTGATATCGTGTAGGATCTCATTCTCAGTGAAGTGGTCAATGTTAAGAATGTCAAGCTGTTCGTACTGACCTTCGGCAGCTACAGGGAAAATACCAGGTTAGTGAGAAAAATAATTATCTTTAACGAAGACAGAAAAAAAAAATATCTGCAAAGCCGTTAGCAATGTTCTGGCCACACTCAATTCTGGTGTTATTGAAATTCAGTATAGAGTGGGATGCATCACTTCTTCTTAAGAATTGTAAATTCCCAGAATTTGGATGGGTCACGAGTGATTAGTTCTTCAGTTTCTCTCATAAACGAAATATGCACGGCTTTTACCGCTTTTTTAACTTTGGCCTGGAGATCTTTATACCGTCTGTAGTCATCAAAATTAAATTATGTTTCATGAATTTTCTTCTGTAATGATTTTTCAGAGCAAGAGTTTTTATAATATACTCACTGAATCACGGGAGGTACTTATTCCTGGAAGCTTTACACTTGGGAATGAATACGTTCATTGAAGATACTGTAGAACTCGTCATAAAAGCAGTTTAAGGCATCTATGCTATCAGCTTGCTTATAAAGATAGGACCAACAGCAAGTCTCTGAACGGTGATTACACCAAGCTCTATACAGAGTATAGAGCTTGGTGTAATCACCGTTCATAAGTAGACAAGCAGAGTATTACGTTGGAGCTTAGCATAGCGAACCCAAGGAAAGGATAAAACTAAAGCTGGATGATGTCCTCCCTCTCTCAAGAGCGGGGAAGTAATGGGATACCACACACTCATACCTGCAGTTATTTATAAAGAATTAAATTCAAACATTTATTGTTGACATTCACAGTGTTGTTCAACTGATACAAGTTAAGAGCAATTGCGATTTCAGTTTCCCGGTGCGTACGGAAATCCAAGTTAGTTCCAGTAGGTAAGTTGAAATTGCCAACAAATATCATATCCTTCATTACATACAGACAGATGACAGTTAACATGATTAAAGTAATCCGAATAAATTTGTAAATTGGAGGATGGGGAGAAGTAGATAGTGCCGATATAAATTGGTTTTGAGTGATTAACTTTAATATTAATGCAGATATTTTCAAGTTTTCTAATTCATTCATTCTGTAACTGTGAAAGGTGTTCTTAACAGCAATTAAAACGCCTCCTTCAAAATTTTTATCAGTCGCATTCAAATTTCTATCTTTTCAATAGAGGTTCATTCCGTGTCAAATCAACACAATTTTAATATGAATTTTAACTTACCATCTCAGATTTCGATGAAACTTGGCACAGAGGTAGCCTACATATAGATGAAGAAAATACCCAATTTTATTAAAATACATCGACCCATTTTGAAAATACGGCGATGTGAAGTTGTCAAAAATCGCCAAAAAACACCCCACTGCCATAATTTCAAATTGCTGTAGCAACTCTCCTAATTAAGCTAAAATGATGGGAGAGGTATCATTTTGAAGCATTTTCCAAGAGCTTTCCTATGATATACAACACAACATGGGTTTGAAATGAAAATTGTTTTTCAAATTTAAATTTTTAATTTATCAAAAAGTGTATCTTCAAAAAATTTCAAAATATTATATACAACACTTCACTATTGTTAACTAATTCCCCAAGTATAAAAGTGAGACTGTCATGGGTGCACACCTTTATAAAATTTCAAAAATACATATTCCACTAAAAAAAATAAGATTTTTGTAAAATTTATAGATTTAAGCGGAAATATACATAACTTACCCGTAAATAAATCTTCACTTTTTCATAAATTTATTTGTAATATATTTAAAATGCAACAAGTGACCATGACAGGGTGATTATTCGATTAGAACTACTAAAAATATATATTTTTTTATGAATACAATTGTTATCTGATAGCCATAATTAGTAACAGTTTTGAATATATACTGCTGGCCACCCAAAATGCAACGCCACGAAGAACACGAGATAGCAAAGCCAAATTTACTGGACACATGACAGCAGATACAAAGATGAAACGATTGAGCTCACAGGCCCGTGCGACTTGCGGAACATGCAGACATTGATAGTTCGTGTGGCCCCCATGGCTGGCAATAATGGCCGCTACACGCTGCGGCATCAAACAAAAGAGGCTTTTGATGTGGGCTTGGGGTATGTTAGTCCAGGCTGCTTCCACACGTTGCCACAGTTCATCAGGCGTAGCCGCGGGCGGTGCTTGCCGGACCACTCGGTTGCCGATCAGCGACCAGACGTGTTCGATGGGTGAGATATTGGGAGAACAGGCGGGCCACGATAGCAGTGACACCTGGTGGGCCGAGAAGAATTGTTGCACGATGCGTACCAGAGGGGTGCGGGTGTCATATCCAATTGCACCCCAAACCACAACGCCAGGCGACGGACCGGTATGGCGATGCATAATGCAGGCGTCATACAGTCTCTCACCGCGGTGCCACCACACGCGGATCCGACCATCGTGGTGTTGCAAGCAGAAGCGGGATTCATCAGAGAAGACAATGTCATGCCATTCCATAGTCCAGGTGCGGCGTTCAACGGCCCACTGCCACCGCACTCGCTGGTGGTGTAACGTCAATGGTATTCGGAGCAATGGCCGCAGTGCGACAAGTCCCCGCACCTGCAGATGACGTCGAACGGTACGTGCTGACACAGGTTGTTGCGCAACACACCCTAATTCCTGCGCTAACGTTCGTGATGTGGCAGTGTGAGCCGTCAATGCCCGCCGCACAACATGCCGGTCCTCTTGTTCGTTGGTGTGCCGCGGCAATCGCTCACGTCGGTCCGTCCGTCTCTCCTGCATCCCCCGAATCCATACTCGCCTTACTGTGGCTGGATGTCGTCCAACACGGCCACCGATGTCTTGGTACGATAAACTGCTGTCGCAATAAGCCACTATTCGTCCTCTGTCGAACTCCGAAACGTGCTGGAATGACTGCCGTATTCTGCGCAGTGTAAATAAAAAGTACAAATTGGGATAAAAAAATTTAATTGTTTATTCCAACTATCATAAATAGCAAATTGCAATTTCATTGGAACTGCTCAGACCCAGCTATGCCAGTTCAGGGTCATGCCACATGTCTGGAACTGCCCGAGTCTGGAGCTGTTATGACTCAACTGGTTTAAACCACTTTAAACCTGTTCCAACTGGTTTAAACCACAGGCAGACTGATCAGTCTTCATACTGATTTAGTGGCAGTTGGATGTGTATGTTGTTGGTGATTAATGTGGTGGTATAAGTTTCTTTTTTAAATGTTAATATTTTTTGAGGTGTTGGTATTAGTGAAAAAAAATATTTTCAAAGTATATCACACAGATCTCAATTTTAATTGAGATCTGTGTGATATACAATGGAGAAAGAAAGATATCGGGCACTACAATGTTGCAATCCTTTAAAAAAAAACAATCATTCTGTGAAAAACATAAAGAGACAAAGAAATGTGCCTGAATAAATGTGTGATATGTTTCCTGATATGATGCCAAAGATAAAAAAATTGTGATAATTGTAGGAAGCAGATTGGTTCACTGAAAAATATGCAAGAAAATAATGATTGCAGTTCGGATGATAATGATGAAAAAAGCTATGATCTTCCACCTTCAGCTGTTCTGGAGACACTAAATATGTCTCTTCAGGAATTAGGAGAGTCCCCTGTACGTAGTACAAATCTTCAGATGAAGCAGTATTCAACCAAAAAATTAAAAAACATTGGGTTAGCACTTTAAAAACAACCATTTGCTAATGCAGAGGATTCCTCAGAAAATGAATGTTAGTCACTGGAACAATCTGTCATAGGTAACCAGAAAACTAGCTTTTCTTCGAGTAGTAGGAAAAAGAAAGTAATGCTACTAACTTGTTTGCCTGAATCTTGGAGTATAAGAAAGATAATGCGTGAATTCAATGCTCCTAACTACATGGTACGCCAGGCAAAATGGCTTTTGAAGAAAAGAGGTATATTAGAAAGTCCTGACCAAAAACCGGGAAAGAATCTGTCACAAAAGTTGTGCAAACACTAAATTCTTTTTATGAAAATGATGAAATAAGTAGAGTAATGCCAGGGAAGAGAGACTAACTGTGAAGGGGGAGAAGAATGGAGATAAAACAGTAATATCTAAAAGACTTATTTTGTGCAATTTAAAAGAAGCATATAAAATTTTCAAAGATAAATTTCAAAAAATGAAGATTGGGTTTTCTAAATTTGCAGAACTGCACCCAAAACACTGCATTTTAGCAGGACATAGTAGAACACACTCAGTATGTGTTTGCACTACACATCAAAATGTCAAACTTACGATAGAAAATGCTAAGCTCGGTGTGTTAACCAATGGAGAATTGGCCTCTTATAAACACTGTTTGGCAAAAGTGCTGTGCAACCCAGCATCAATTCACGGCATTATGGGAAACTGTAGTTCTTGCCCAGGAAGCGACCCAATAAAAAGTACACTACAAAATGCATTTGATAATAATATGGCTGAAAATATCACTTTTCGACAGTGGGTTTCAGTAGACAGATGTAACTTAGAAACAATGCAGAAGACCTCATCGGAGTTTATTGAATTATTTTCTGAAAAATTGACCACATTGATTGATACTCCACGATTTTCTAGCTAAGCAGCAAAGCTCTTTTATAAATGAAGTCAAGGAAAACTTGAATGAGGGTGAATATGTTGCTACATGTGACTTCTCTGAGAATTACACTTTTGTGATCCAAGATGAGGCCCAGAGTTATCATTGGTCAAGTGATCATGCAACAGTGCACCCCTTTGTAGTGTATTACAAAGGAGAAAAGAAAACAGAGCATATGAGCTATGTCATAATTTATAACTGTCTAGAGTGCATAACACCATAGCAGTCTACTGTTTTCAAAAAAAGCTAATTCAATAATTTAAAAACAGAGGTTACATGCCTTTATACCGATAGCATCAAGTACATCAAAATTATTGGTAAAACCTTTTTAGATACAACAGAATCTACTGTTGAAACAGTCACAAAATCTCTGGAAAAACTGGTTTTGAGAGATATTCATAGATACATTACTGCCATCTACGACAAGAAATGGTGGCTAGCTTACGTTTTAACAAAAGACGAAGGTCTTGATGAAGTTAAAGTTACTTTCCTTCACCCAGCTAGCCCATCACTATCTTATACATATCCTGCAAAACCTGATATTCTATGGGTATCTGTAAATGATGTTCTTTGTAAAGTAAACCCAGTAACACCAACAGGAAGAATATGTTCTTTGTAAAGTAAACCCAGCAACACCAACAGGAAAAATATATCAAATTCCTGGGGATGATACCGTAAAAACAAATGACGCGTTTAAAAAGAAGCGAAATCTTAAAACACATACTGTTTGTATCAGGTTTCACAAGTGACATTTCAAATGTATGTGTTAACAGTAAATTTGAACGTGTACATAGATATATTAAGAATAAAGAGTAAAGATTTATTTACGGATAAGTTATGTATATTTCCGCTTAAATCTATAAATTTTACAAAAATGTCATTTTTAGTGAAATATGTATTTTTGAAATTTTAGGTGTGAACCCATGACAGTCCCACTTTCATACTTGGGGAATTAGTTAACAATAATGTGAAGAGTTGTATATAATTTTTTGAAAATTTTTTAGGATGAGCTTTTTGATAAATTAAAAATTTTAATTTGAAAAACAATTTATCTCAAACTTATATTTTGTTGTATATCAGAGGAAAGCTCGTGGAAAATGCTGCAAAATGACCTCTCCTATCATTTTAGCTTAATTAGGAGAGTTGCTACAGCAATTTGAAATTATGGCAGTGGGGTGTTTTTTGGCGATTTTTGACAACTTCACATCGCCGTATTTTCAAAATGGGTCGACGTATTTTAATAAAATAGGGTATTTTTCTTCATCTATATGTAGGCTACCTCTGTGCCAAGTTTCATCAAAATCTAAGATGGTGGGGTAAAAGCACTGTGTTGACTTGACATGGAATGACTCTAGACAGTATATCCAGAGTCTAAAAGTCCAGAATCAAGAACATCAGCCTGCACTCAAGTTTCAGTTATACAAATAATATCGTAATCCTTAGCAAGAACTGAGGTGTAAAAGTCCTGTGTTTTGGATTTCATACCACCAACATTTTGATAATATAATCTGCATTTTGAGGTTACTCACCTTTATTCTTAAAATCTTTTAGGAGGTTTTCGTCTCTACACATTTCCAACACTTATTTTTCTTAGTTACATCGTGGTCCCCCCCCCCCCCCCAATAAATAAACCGTCTTTTTCAACTCACGCAAACTTCGTTCCCATCTTTTCTTTTCCCAATGAACAAATGCGGATTCAAAATAATCAACCACAAGTACACATAATTGAACTCCCTAAATCACTAATAGCTAATTAAAACTTATATTACACATTTCCTAAAACGTCAAAGTTAAAAAACTGTAACCCATAATTACTTACAAATTCACACCGGTAACCAATTAAAATTACCTTAAAACCTGACACAACCACTATACTCGACAATCACGGACCACTCCCCACCAAGGTCTTTAGATATATCTCATGGACTCCCCACTGCCCACTCAGAAATAAGCATACTATCCTAGCACTTTCAGCCTCTGCCCAGGCCATTTTCAAGGAGTGGACGCAACAGATGAACCACCCGTCACCGCCCTCAAAACGTAGCGAATGTTCCAGTGCTCGCGAAGCATCGTCTCATTCCCGTTCTTCGCCTGGTCTATCAGATGACTTATAGCCTTCTTTTCCTTTCGTACTTATAAATATCCGTTAGATAGCTGATTGTAGTTGATTCATGAAACTAATCTTATATTCTATCATTTTTTTTTATATTATGTTACATCATTTTTTTCCCTTTTCCCCTCTGTTCTTCTCTGCAGCTTTCCATTCTGATCAAATCCTTCCAGTACAACATTTAAGCTATTAGGATAATTTACGTTACATAACCTGTGTCTATTTTTTCAATCAACACCATCTCCGCCAATCTCAAATGCCATTCCGCACACCAATTCTTAATAATTTTCATTTCATCAAACTTTGGGTATTGCTTTTGTTTAATACAGTACTGGACCAATGCAGATTTTGCTTCTTTTTTCTTCCAATTCCGTAGTTGCTGTTGTAATCGATGTTTTACTTTATTTTTAGTGCTTCCTATGTATGATACTGTTGGATTGTTACTTATAGGAATTTCGTAAACACCAGCTCTATCCAAGCACTTCTTGTTTTCTTTCGTATTGATTACAATATTTTTAATGGTGTGCACTTTATTGCTCAATTGTAAATAATACTTATTACACAATTTATTAATTTCAGCTGAAATTCCTTTTATGTATGGAAACAATCCAATATATTTATTCTGCTTATTATTATTTCTTCTTATGTTTGAAGAATTAATACAATTGTTCTGTACTTCATTAATCCATTTCTTTATTTTTTTACCAGGATACCCATAATTTTTTTGCAACATCTGTAATATATTTCAATTCATCCTTTCTGTATTGCATATTTGGTGTGTGCATAAAAGCTATTTTTATTAAAGTCTTAATACTGTTAATTTATGAGCATATGGATGATAAGAATCATATGGTATAATCACAGGTACATACGACGTTTTTCTATAAACAGTATAATCTAATGTGCTGGGTTGTTTTACAATCTGTACATCAAGGTAAGCCACGGTATCCTGCTGTTCAACTTCAATCGTTACTTCAATGGATGAATACTCTTCTTTAAATTTTTTAGCTATGTCTTCTAGTTCTGTAAAATTCAATTTTGATAAGATGAAAATATCAACATATCTGCAGTATATCAATGGTGATTCATTCAGGTTATTTATCACTTTGGCTTCAATATCTGCCATAATAACTTCTGCAAATAATGTAGACAGGGGTGATCTCATAGGTCCTCCTGTATTTTGCCTATAAATAATATCTTCAAATGCAAAAACATTTTCATATACAGTAATGGCCAAAATTGTGGAAACTTTTTTTAAATCCTGTATTTTTGAGGTTTGATGGCTCGTAACACCACTTTTTTTTGGTGTAATACCATAAAATTATGTATCAATGGAAAGATAATTCCATCAAGAATGGAATGCAATAACGTTTATCTAGGATTTGTATTAGAACAGCAGTTATGAAGAAGAAAAATGAAACACACAGAAAAAAATGAGATATACAAAAATTCTCACCATGTTAGTTAATATTTAGTTGGGTAACCTTTAGCGTAAATTACGGCTTTACAACGCCTTTCCATGGAGTAAACCAAGTGTTTTAGTTCTGTAGCTGTTATAATGTGAAACCAAGATTAAACTATTGCTTCTATTAATTGGGTTTTATTGCTGGGTTACTTCTGACTAACAAGTTTCTTTAGTTGGCTCCATAGATTTTTGATGGAGTTAAGGTCTGGGCTATTTCCAGGCCATTCCAGTAGTGGCAGGGTTCTTTTTTTTTTTTTTTTTTTTTTTTTTTGATTGGAGGTTTAACGACCACCGTGAGCAACTCAATGGGCTATAAGCAGTTGCCCGTCCCTAATTTAGGGTCACTGGTTCCAGGGAAGGGAGAGAGTCAGTGCCGTAAGACAAACACAACATCCATGCCTCACCGGGATTCGAACCCAGACCCCGTTCGGACGAATGATCAGAGGCCATCGCTTAGACCACTGCGCCACCAGGGCGGCGCAGGGTTCATTCTAGGATTAAACAAGAAAGATGACACCGAATTATCGGGTGTAATAAGCACGTCTTTTGAATCCATTCTGATGCAAATTAAATTTATTAAATCTATTCAAAGTCAATGGAACCGGTATGGAAAACAATAGTATCTGACGGAGGAAGTTTTTCAATCGGGGTTTTTAATCTCTCAGGTTGCAGAATTGTGCTTTAAGAAAAACATGAATTTATATGAGAAACATTTCGCACTGGAAACGGTCTCCAACACAAAGAATTTTTCAAATCGGACACTTAGAAACAGAGATATCGACAAAAATAAGATGTGACTTTACGTCCTCTGGTGGGAAAACCATGCATTATTTTAGGAAGAAAGTATTTCTCAAAAGGTTTTTCCATATGAGCGGTATCGGTCCAAGAAAAAAAAATTTAGTCGAGTTTTCTGGAGTCCAGATTTTGCTACAAATACATCAGAAGCAGAAATTAACACTTATGCCCCCTGGTGGCCAAACCATTCTTTACCAAACATTAGAACTTATGTGAAAAATATTTTCCATCGGGTCTTGTATGCGATACAGGAAAAAAATTTCAAATCGGAGTTTTAGAAGCAGAGAAAATGCTATTTACCTTTGTGCCCCCTAGCAGAAAGTCTATGATTTACTTGAAAATTTTGAATTTATAGGGAAAACATTTCGCATCGGAAACACTATCCAACAAAGAAGGAATTTTTCAAATCAGACTCCTAGAAGTACAGATATTGACAAAACTAAGATATACATCTACACCGCCTGGCGTAGAAACTGTGGAATATTTTAAGAAGAAAATATTCCGAAAAAGGTTTATCAATGTGAGTGGCATCAGTCCATGAAAGAAATTTTTCAATCGATATTTTAGAAGCTCAGATTTTATGGCAAACACATCAGAAGCAAAAATTAACACTTACGCCCCCTGGTGGTTAAAGTATTATTTACCAAAAATTTGAAATTATATGCAAAAGATTTTCCATCAGGAGGGGTATCCCCGCTGAAGAAAAAAATTTCAAATCGGACTTTTAGAAGAAGAGTTATCGGCGGAAATGTAATTTACTTTTAAGCCCCCTAGCGGAAAATCTGCGTAATTTGAAAAAGTAACTATCCAAAATACTCTTAGACATAAATGGAATTGAAAGATAAAATAATTTTTTCAATCGGATGTTTAGAAGCAAATATGTGGAATAAAACATTTTTTAAGTCGACATTTACATTTACGCCCTCTAGCGGCGAAATTGTACATCGTAAAAAAAAAAAAAAAGACGAAATAAAGGATCATCATTCGTACATTTCAAGCTTCTGAATGCAAAAAGAATTTTTCCAATCGGACTAATAGTTGAAGAGATATCGTGGGTACAGACGGACAAACCGGTAACATAAGCACAATCTTTTTTTACTAAAGTGTGCTTTTAAAAAGGGCACTTTTGTAACTGAAAAGGGTTTAATTTTTATTTATTTTGTTATGTAAATGGAATAAAGTTGCACATAATATGCAAAGGTTCAATTATATGAAAACAGACACATGCTTTTACTATAGTTTTGAGAGAACTGTAAACGTTAGTGTTTATATACCATATCAGTAATACTTCAAGAGTAAGTACCCTTCAAGTAGTATATTTTCATCAATATTGTGTCCGAAACACACACAGAAGTTTTCAGACAGTCTGAAGTTTGTATACACTGTTGTCCAAAAGTTAAGGACAGATCACATTTTTATGTATTGGGTATATAAATAGTGTTTACCCTAGAAACAGAAAAGGGCAGGGTATTTTTTTAAAAAAGGGCACATTATGCATGCAAAATGTCATAAGATCTGAAAGAAGGGCACTTTTGTATCATGAAGGAGCACTTTATAGGCTGGAAAAGGTCATATCTGAGAAAAGGACACTTTTGTATTAAAAAGGGGCATTTTATGCATATGTAAGGTCATAAGTTTAGACTGCACACACACAAACCCCACCCCACACTCGTGCAACCCAAATAAAGTCCCATTCCAGGACAATGTGATTTTAAGGTTTTTAGGGGCACATCTTCTTGCACGATTAATTATATATGTATTTTTTTGCTTAGGTATCTTTATAGAATAATTTGACATCCATCTGCACATAACATCTATTTAACCCTATTCTCATCCTAACCATAGTAACGTTACATAGTACTGTGGTGAGATAGGAATGTTTCAACGACAGGCTCTATATTTTTGGAACTTCTTTTTTTTATTTAAATATATTTCTATATGAAACCAAGAATGTAAATGATTAAAAATCATAATTGGATGAAACTATGCATTTTTTTTTTTTTTTTTTGGCAAGCCAGATAATTTGCCTCGAAGTTATTAATACCTGGTGAAAGTGATGGCAAGTAAAAACTGGTGATTTTTCTAATGCCAGTGGATGGTCAAAATGTAGCGGCCACCTTATTAGGCCTATTTCATGCTGTATATGCAATATATCACTGCACTGAACCTTTCGTATATTTAGACACATATATTATATAACAGAATGAAACTTCTGTAGGTAAATTCGGTCACAGCAACAGAAACCAGCGTGAAAATACTCTCGTAGAGTTTGCAGAGGCAGAAGGGTTTTTCATCTTGAACTCCTTTTTCAAGAAAAAGCCACACAGCAAATGGACATGGAGACATCCAAATGGGACGACAAGTGAAATTGATTTTATTATGCGTAACAAAAAATTTGTCATAGAAGACTGCAGTGTGCTAAACAAGTTCAACACAGGTATCATAGATTGGCGAGATGTAAGATGCACCTCAAGACTAAACTCGAACGTGGCAATCTCATAAGACAAACAAAATGTATTGACATAACCAACCTTAAAAAACACCATAATACCTTCAAGTTAGAACTGAAGAACAGATTCTCTGCTTTAGAAGGCCTAACATCGGAAGAAGTGGATATTTCTGAAGTTAACAGAAAAGTAACCAAAGCTCTTATGGAAACAGCAAAGAAATTAGCTGGGTCTAAGAACAAGTTGCATGTGAACAAATTATCAGGAAAAGCCAAAATGTTGATGCAAAAAAGAAGAGAGATGAGGACAACTAAAGAAGATGTGACTTCCAAAGTAGAATATATAGAGCTATGCAAGACAGTACAAAAACATATCACTGAAGACGTACGGAAATTCAACTGTGAAACTAGTGAAGAAAGCAATTGAAAACAACCAAAGCCTAAAGATAGCAAAGGGACATCTCAGTAAGGCAAGAAAACAGATCATGGCACTGAGAAAAGGAGATGGTTCTGTAACAAGAAATAGAGGCGAAATTTTGACAAGAGTGAAAGATTTCTACTCCAAATTATATGAAAGGGATGATACATGTACTCCAGAGTTCTTCCAGTCCTCCCAGCAGAAGTTGCACATGCAATCAAGAACATGAAGCGGGGAAAAGCTCCAGGAGAAGATGGAATTACTGTAGACATCATACAAGAAGCAAGTGGAGAAATCGAAACAGTACTCGCCCAAATTTTCACTCGATGCCTTAATGAAGGGAAGATTCCTGAGGATTGGAACAACGCTACAATGATGCTGCTACATAAAAAAGGTGACATTGAGGATCTCGGGAACTACAGACCTATCAGCCTCCTATCAGTGGTTTATAAAATCTTCACCAAAGTTCTTTCACACCGCTTGAAGGTAACACTGGACATGGCTCAACTGAGAGAACAAGCTGGATTCAGGAGTGGCTACAGCACAATAGATCATATCCAGAGATGCCAACCTGAGAGAAGGGTCATCAGTACAAAAATCCGAAGTTTTCAGTAGTTTTCAGTTCAATTGCTTCAACTTTCAGTAAGATTTTCAGTACAACAAAAATATTTATTTTAAAATTCCATAAGTGATTAATTGGACTTAAGACTTAATTTAGTTGGTTTTTTTTTAGCTCTGTTCACTTCTTTTGTAAACTTTTTCTCATAACAAAGTTCAGATTTTGCAATGTCCATGGTCTTCTCAAGCATCAACGCACTTAATGTTCCTGTTGACAAGTTGGGTCAGAAATTAGTGGCATTTTTCTGCACCAAAGAGAAAACTCTCTCACTTGCAGCATTACTATGAGGAACAACTAAAACATTTTTCATCAATTTACTTAAATTTTCGTATTTTGTCTTCCCATTATCGTCTTTCATTATAGAAATTTAATGCCACACTTTGTCCATTCTACTATCTAATTTATCAAAATCAAAAGTTTCATTTTGATAGTTGGCAAATTCTACTTCTAACTTATGCATTTCATCAGTGGAGAAATTAAAGATGGATGATAAAAATTGTATTGATGAAAAAGTTACCTTCTTTTTGCAAACTGATATCAGCAACTACAGCATGTGATAAAAACTCATTATTTAAGGGAAAATTTTTATGATATAACAACATGCAGCAGCATAAAATTCTCTCACACAATGGTAAAATGATCCAATATCATCTTTGCTCAAAGCAGAACAATTTTTAATATATGCATGAGTTTTTGCTCCTATCACCAAATCATTATCAGCTTTCTGGTTTTTAACCTTGTCATATTTTATAAGTTCAACATTTTTGGTAGTGTCAAAAGCATGAGGTTTGATAAACCTTGAAATTAAACTCATTAATAAATTGTTCATCTTACCTCTAAGCTTAAATATCAATCAATGGTTTTGCATGCTGCAATTCTTGATTAATAGCAGTAAAAACTGGAAGTGTTAAAGACAGGAACAAACAGTTCAACTTGGATAATGGGTTCCTTATTGAAGACTGCAAGTTTTTAAACTGTCCATGATCTTCATCAGCATCAAAAAATTTTTCAAGAGCTTCCCATTGTTCTAAAATTCTATTAACACTTTCAAGAAGTGATAGCCATCGGGTACTTATGTACTTCAATATCTTGTGTGGTTTGGAATTGCAGATTGCTTGGCTTATTTTTAATGCATTTTTTTCTTCTTAAGCTTTTATCTAAGTAGAAAAATAACTGAACTACAAATTGCTCCACATCAAAATTTTTAAGCTTTGAGGAAGCTTTTTTGCAGCCAAATGGATAAGATGACAAGTGCAAGGGGCTATGACGATAGAAGGTTGAATCTCTTTTATTAGAGTTGCAACACCTTTTATAATGCCCACCATCGTACTCGCATTGTCGCATGAAAATGCTACACAGTTTTTCCAAGATACGTTATTTTTTTTCAGTTCACTATCAATGGCAGTGAAAATTCCTTTAGCTGTGTTGTCTGATGTTTCTATCAATGAAAGCACAACTGTTTTATTGCAGCCATTTATCGCATCAAAGTATAACGAGATGATAATTTTTTTATCATTTGTATCATTAGTTCCATCAGTTGCTAAAGAAAATGCTTGCTCTTTAATAACAGACAATATTTTTTCTTTGGTTGAATCAGCCAAACAATGGATGAGTGCTGATGTTTTTGTTCTAGCACACGCATAATTTTTTGCAACTTCTGAATCCGGAAACATCCTACGAAACAGATTTTTGGCATGGTCGGCAGCTGCGATACGCAAGTTGTGTTCAATGATGAACAACGTAAATAAGACCTCTGCTTCAGTAGAATCATTAGTTTTCACAGAAAAAAAATTATCCAAAGACTGGGATTTCAACTTCACATAATCTTAATGCTTCTTACTCTCCGCATGACGCCTACAATCATCGCGGCCACCATGTGCTACGCTAAAATTGCAGCCGCATGTCTTACAAAACACGTGATTCGGCGAAACTTTAGATGCTTCATAAAAAGTCCATTCTTTACTATATATCTCGTGATACACTTGACAATAAGTCTTAACTGACTTTGCTATTTTTGTTGTCACAGCTGTTTCACTGCTACGTTTCATTTTGTTTTAATCTAAATTAAAACATTTTATTGCACTAAAATTTTCACGAGTTCAAAGCCACATGTAATCAACGTAAACAGTTCGCAAAAGGTGCTGAGCAGCTGAGTTCCCGCTCAGTTTTTGCGCACGGCACTCTCAAATACAAGCGTCTCGGCGCAACCAGTTTCCCGAGGGACTTCCATTTGCTCCTCAAGAACGTGGTTGCGCCCTGACGTTTGCCTCTCGAATGGTTGCAGGGTGACCAACTTAGCGATTTTGTCGCCAGATCTGGAGATAATGATTTACTTCTGGTGACAAAATTATCATTCCGGCGACATGTCTCAATACTAGAGATATCGTTTCTCATCTAGTGAGAAATCTGGAGATTTTAGTCTTACTCTCTGTTTTTGTCAAATTGCAACCCTAACCGTGAACGTCCATTTCGATTATTCCATCTACAAGTCCGCGGCCGGGTGGTTTCTATGTACCATCTGGTTTATGAGGAACCAAATTTAACTACAAAATGGACAGAATGTATCAAAAGTATGGGAAGATATAATACAAAATTGGAAACAAAAAGTTATTCCTTCTTTTTAAAGAACAAAATTATAAACTCTTTACATTTCTCAAAGTTTTATTATTTTGCCAGAATCTTTGAAATTCCTAAAGATGTCATAAAAAAGGCAGAACAACTTCCTTTTCGTTTCATTTGGGAAGGAAAGGGGGATAAAATAAAAGGAAGCGTAATGTATAACAATTTTGAATACGGGGGATTGGGTATTGTGAGACCATCTTTGAAAAGCGATTTACTCCGTTTCCTTACACTTTGAAATGTTTTTCAAAATGAGAAGCACCCAGCATTTAAAATATTAAAATTTCAGGTCGGTAGAGAATTACAGTGCTTCAACTAATCCACACATCAAAAAACATTTGTTTATTTCACAGGAAATAAATATGCAAAAATGAGAAGTATTTGGAAGGAAAAAACGGATAAATCCATTTTAAAAAATATCACCCATGATGATAAATTATGTAAAATATACCTAGCGTTAAACAAAAATCATTCAATAAAATTAGAAGATTTTTTACTGTATTACTATCTAATACAGTAAAAAATATTTGGATACAGCAATACAAAATAAAATTAAGTACTCACACTAGAGACTTACTCTTCAAAATTTCACATAATATTGTTCCTACAAGAAAATGGCTGTTTAAAATTAAAAAATTACCTAATCCAAACTGCACCTTCTGTGTTCAGAGGAAACTCTAGAAAATTTATTCGTTGATTGTAATAAAAACACATCTGGGATAGGTTACAAAAATATTTCAATTATAAAGATAAATTAACTACCCACCAAATCTTGTACCATGCACCGTTACACTGCTCTGAATCAAAAAAATTAATAATACATCATATAATAGCAATTACAAAATACAATATTTGGAAAAATAGAAAGGCATTATCCTTTGAATAAAACTCCAAAAATACAGAGCAGATAAAAATTGCCATAAAGTGTGACCTCAAATGATTTCTGGAATTTGAAATCAGATCTAACGGTACTCAAATAACTTTTAATAAATTGAAAGCAATGGCTCCTGTAATTTTTTAAAAAATATCGAAAGTACTAAATAAGACTATTGATTAAGCTTTTTAAATTTAAAATATTTGTAGCTAAAATGTAAAATGTACCATAACTTAAAGATACCTTATACTCTCGAACATATTTTTTATTTTAGCTTCCAAGATAGTAGCAGTATTTACTTGCAAAAATTTTATATAAGGATTAATTCTATTTTAACCAGAAAATTTATATTTCAAGAATTTACTAAAAGTAAATGTAATATGCACACTTATTCATTTTAAATATGGGAATATCACCGACAAAGAATAAAAATAATTGTTAACAACAAACTGATAAACAAATGGATCCATTTATGTTTTTCAATCTTGTCTTTCGTATTTTCTGTTCTATTGTATTTCACCACTTTTTTATCCTTTCATGTTTTAAACAATTATTTTCTTTTCTCTAGTTTTTGTCAGTTTTTTTTTCTGAAATACTTTTGACTCAAACCTCATACGAATATGTAGAGTGTTCTAAAAGGAGATTTCTAAATAAATTGTATACTTCCTGTTGCAAGCGGTAACTCTTGCGCAGGCTCCCACCTCCTCAGTTGGTTGTCTGCTCTGAATTGAAGTATAAGAAAATGTTTGTCATTAACAGATCCTATCTTATAATTATCTTATATTTCAAAATTTTAATATTAATTTAACACCAGAAAATATTGAAAAGAATATGCGAAAAAAATGTGTTCTGTTCTTGAAGGAACTTGGAGCACAGCTGAGGAAACGATTACCATCGAACATTTAGATTTTGCAGCATATGTCTTTGTTATCTGTATCAGAAAGTTTAAGACCACTGAAGGCTTCTGTTGTAAATTTAGGAGCACCTTTTTATTCCGATGCATCTATATTAACGCAGATTGAAAGACAATGGCGAAATTTTCATTATGTCAAATGGACTGAAGTTCATGACACTGTAAAGCTGTGGTGTGAAATAGCATCATACAAGGACTCAACAGGAGAAAATCCTTTTAAGGAACTTTCTGATTTTGCGTTACATGTTTTAACACTTCCATATTCGAATGCAGATGTTGAACGAGTTTTCAGTTACGTAAATCATGTAAGAAACAAAACCAGAAATACAATGAAAACTGACACTTTAGTCAGCATACTGATCATAAAGTTTGGTTTGAAACGTGAGGGCAAGTAGTGTCATGAATATGAGCTTCCGAAAGAAGTAGTTGAAAAATTGTCACAATGGCAATTTATGACAGATTCACCGAGGGTCAGTCGTCATCTTCTCAGATGCCATATTCAGATGATGAATTTGAAACATTTGAGCAGACTGACTGATAAAACATTGTTTTTCTTTATATACTGTAAAATTGTTCAGTTTTCTTACAAAGCTAACTTGAAGATAAATTTATGTCCAAACTTGTAAATTATACAGTGATGACAGAATGTATATTTAAGGCTTTAGCTGTGTAAGTAATACACTAAGAAATTGTTTCAAATATTAATACAAAATTTTCAAGTGATGGAGATAAATTCCATTTTATATCACATTTTCATTTCTTATGGGTCCTCCAATTAACTCTCCTGCTGTTGAGAACTCGTATTCTGTGGTAAATGTTTAGTATATCAAAGAAGCCAGTTGAATTCACATTAATAAGAACAAATAAAATATATATATATATTCGTTCTTTTAACTACGTCATTGCTTTATTCTCTGAATTTTATTGTATTTGCATATAATTTAACTCTACGTCCTTGGTTTCAACGTTGTTTGTTACTTTATCATGATTTTATTCTCAGAGTTTTATTGCATGTACATATTGTTTTACTCTAAATCCTTGGGCTTAACATTCATTAAGATTTTTAAAAGTTCGCATGTTGTTTGGTCTTAGCGTTCATTGAGGTTTTTCAAATTCTCAACATAAATGCTTACATTGTGTTTTCATCTATCTCTATATATATGTCTATATCTATATCTATCTATATATATATATAAATTATATATATACATATTAATATAACTTATATTTCGTTCCAGACTTGTGTAATACGGCACTGCTGATTTCTTCCTTAAATCTGGTGATTTTCTGGAGATATTTGCTTGTGATTTTGGCGATATAAAGAGTGGATTGTTGGCCGCCCTGAATGGCTGTTCGGAGAATCGTGATGATCAGTGATTACAGCCTCCGCTAACAGAGGCAGAGCTTCCGTTAGCGGACAAAGGCAGGAATGCCAACCTCTTACAGCATTCATGTGTAGTCCAAGCCATAAAAATGCGTAGTTTTGAGCTTTCATGTGTAGACACAAGAAATACTACGAAAAAGTATTTTAAGATGTTTTAAATTTACTACAGACTAGACAGTTATAAAAATAACCAGAAAAAAATCAATATTGAGAACTGTATGTGCGGATTTGAGATTTTGATTTAAACAAGTAGCGACTTATACACAAACGAATAACATCAGCATTTTATTTTCATGAAAGAGAAGAGCAGCTTAAAAAGGACCAACAGGCATGTGCCATTTGTCACTCACATCCGAGACCCGCATTGCGTGGGCGAGACTCCCACGCAATGGGTTTTGGTAACGTCTTCCCTTTCATTCACGGCAACCTGCTGAGTTACTCATGCAAAAGAAAACAAAAAAATTCCAAATTTTCACTTAATAGAGCTGAATTTTTGACAGATGCCATAACTTGGTCTTATAAGATTACCCTGCAAATTTCGCTTGAATCTATTGGAAACTTTTAAAGTTACGCACTTTTCTTCTTTATTATTATTAAGAGGTTCAGAGAAAAAAAGATCAACTTTACGGGAAAGCGCAGATGACCAAGAACTATGAGCTTGCAACATTCATTTCTATACCCCCTTTTACTCTGAGCCCATTAGCCACCTGCTGTTGTTGTATTGCATCTTTGCTTAACTGAGGATTAAAATGTGAAAAATTAATTTTCCGAATTTTCATTTTAAAAAGCTGATTTTTTTATAGATGTCCTAACTTGGTCAAACAAAGTTACCCTGAAAATTTCGCCTAAATCCGGTGAAAACTTTTTAAATTACATCATCATCATCATCATCATTGTCAACCATTATCAATCCACTGCTGGACGAAGGTCTCCCCAAGTTTCCTCCACAACGGTCTGTCTTGTGCCAGTCTCCTCCATGTCACTCCCGCATATTTACGAATTTCATCCACCCATCTCCCATGTGGTCTTTTTCTGGGTCTTTTCCTGTCCCTTGGAATCCAATCTAAAATTTCGGCTGTCCATCTATGGTCTGTCCTTCTGGCAGTATGTCCAGCCCATTGCCATTTCAGGGATTTAACTCTGATTATGATGTCTTCCACTCTCGTCATTTTTCGGATCCACGAGTTCCTCTTCTTATCTCTCCTGGTTATACCAAGCATGCACCTCTCCATGCTTCTTTGAGTTGTCTGCAGCTTTTGTATGTCTCTTTTAGTTAAGGTCCACGTCTCTGCACCATACGTAAGCACTGGAAGGATGCATTGATCAAACACTTTTCTTTTAAGACATAATGGCATATTGCTCTTGAAAATTATGCTGTTTCTTCCAAAAGCTCTCCAGGCAAGTTTTGTACGCCGATTAATTTCTTCATCAATGTGACCCTCACTTGATATCTGCTGTCCAAGATAAACATACGTATCTGTTATCTCCAGTTTTTCTCCATCAATCGATAAATCTTCATTTCTTGTAAAAGCATTGAACATCACTTTTGTCTTCTGAAAGTTCATTTTTAATCCCACTTCTTTACTCTTGTCAGCAAGTTCCTGGATCATACTCTGCAGCTCTGATGGGGTAGTTGCAAAAATGACTACGTCATCAGCAAAACGAAGGTGGGTTAGATAATCTCCATTAATCTTTATCCCTTTGTTTTCCCAGTTCAGTGATTGAAAGACATTTTCCAATGTGGCATTAAAGAGCTTCGGAGATATGGTGTCACCTTGTCTCACTCCCTTTCCAATTTTTATGTGTGTTGTATTTTCAAACAGCCGAATCTTTGCACTTGCATTTTCATAGATGTTATTAATAATATTAATGTATGCATCTTCAATACCGCAGGATTTCAGAGCCGTGGTAACTGCTGATGGTTTCACCGAATCAAAGGCTTTTTCATAATCGATAAAAGCCATGCACAATGGAAGTTCATATTCCCTCGCTCTTTCAATCAGTTCTCTCAGTATGTGGATATGATCTATTGTGCTGTAGCCACTCCTGAATCCAGCTTGTTCTCTCGGTTGAGCCATGTCCAGTGTTACCTTCAAGCGGTGTGAAAGAACTTTAGTGAAGATTTTATAAACCACTGATAGGAGGCTGATAGGTCTGTAGTTCCTGAGATCCTCAATGTCACCTTTTTTATGTAGCAGGATCATTGTAGCATTGTTCCAATCCTCAGGAATCTTCCCTTCATTAAGGCATCGAGTGAAAATTTGGGCGAGTACTGTTTCAATTTCTCCACTTGCTTCTTGTATGATGTCTATAGTAATTCCATCTTCTCCTGGAGCTTTCCCTCGCTTCATGTTCTTGATTGCATGAGCAACTTCTGCTGGGAGGACTGGAAGAACTCTGGTACCTTTCATGATGTCTGGAGTACATGTATCATCCCTTTCATATAATTTGGAGTAGAAATCTTTCACTCTTGTCAAAATTTCGCCTCTATTTCTTGTTATAGAACCATCTTCTTTTCTCAGAGCCATAATCTGTTTTCTTCCCTTACTGAGATGTCCCTTTGCTATCTTAAGGCTTTGGTTGTTTTCAATTGCTTTCCTCACTAGCTCACAGTTGAATTTCCTTACGTCTTCAGTGATACTTTTTCATGTTGTCTTGCATAGCTCTATATATTCCACTCTGGAAGTCACATCTACTTTAGTTGTCCTCATCTCTCTTCTTTTTTGCATCAACATTTTGGTTTTTCCTGATAATTTGTTCACATGCAACTTGTTCTTAGACCCAGCTAATTTTGTTGCTGTTTCCATTAGAACTTTGGTTACTTTTCTGTTAACTTCCGAAATATCCACTTCTTCCGATGTTAGGCCTTCTAAAGCAGAGAATCTGTTCTTCAGTTCCAACTTGAAAGTATTATGGTGTTTTTTAAGGTTGGTTATGTCAATACATTTTGTTTGTCTTATGAGCTTGCCACGTTCCAGTTTAGTGTTGAGGTGCATCTTACATCTCACCAATCTATGGTCACTACCTGTGTTGAACTTGTTCAGCACACTGCAGTCTTCGATGACGAATTTTTTGTTACACATAATAAAATCAATTTCACTTGTCGTCCCAATTGGATGTCTCCATGTCCATTTCCTGTGTGGCTTTTTCTTGAAAAAGGAGTTCAAGATGAAAAATCCTTCTGCCTCTGCAAACTCAACGAGAGTATTTCCACGCTGGTTTCTGTTGCCGTGACCGAATTTACCAACTGAAGTTTCATTCTGTTGCCGTTGCCCTATTTTTGCATTGAAATCTCCCATAATTATCTTCAAGTGCTGCTTACCTTTATTATTTAGATGACGAATTTCCTCATAAAATTCTTCAATTTCTTCTTCAGGATGACTTGTGGTGGGTGCATAAGTTTGAATAATCTGAGCCTGGTATCTTCTCGATAGTTGGATAACGAGTCGTGCAGCTCTGTCAGAGGAACTTTCAACTTCTACCACTTTATCCTTCAGTTTCTTGTTTATTATAAATCCAACACCACTAGTTCTGCCAGTATCTGTCCCACGATAATAGAAGAGATGTCCACTTTTCAGTTCAATGAGATCTTCTCCTTTTCTCCTTACCTCACTTAGCCCGACGATGTCCCACTTGATCCTTTGTAGTTCCTCTTCCAATTCAAGAAGCCTTGAATCAGAAGATAGGGAGCGTCCGTTATAGGTAGCCAAGGTCAGCATCAAATGGCAGCCTAGTCCGGTCCTCCGGGGATTCTTAGCACCCTCTGCCTTCATGTCGCACTGGCCGCTGCCTTGGCCAGGTACATTCCAGCTGCCGGAGACTGAGGGCCAAGATTTAAGTTGTAGAGTCATTTTGGAGGTGTTTGGCCATAACTCACCACGCTGGCCAAGCGGGTTGGTGAGTGTGGGATAGCATTTCCTCTGATCCCGATGGTATAGTTATACCGCTATTGGCGGTCGTCAGAGCCCCTTTAGTGGGAACAGGATGCACCACGAGAAGGCGGGGTTGACATTTGTCAAGGAGAGGCTGTGATGTTACGCATCACCTGACCTTACATTACATACACACACAAAAATTGGACACTTAGAGAAAGAGGGATTAATAAGAAAATTGCATTTCTAACTCAAAAAGTTAAGTTATCGAAGTGAAATTTTCAGGGTAACTTTGTTTTAATAAATGACGGCATCTGTAAACAGTTCTCTGTACATTTAACTGAAAATTCAGGAAAAAGATAATCCGCAATTTTGTTTCCCAGTATGTAAAAACATCACACTGCTTGCACTAGGCAGGGATCCCTCACATCAGTACTTATCTTGAGTCATTCACCTACTACGGGCATTGCAATGTGCTTTCAACAGCTTAAGCCGGCCAAGTGACGCAACTTAAACAAAACCATTACAAAGAATGCCCACATTAAAGCGCGATTTCCTTCTTCCTTTTCTTCTGCCCCCCCCCTTTTTTTCCGGATTTTAACAGTTTCGGAGAGAAATGATTGTGCCACCCTTGAATTTTTTAACAATACAGAGCAATTATGAAATAAAATGCAGTAAACTATTTTTTATTATTTTATCATATCTACACCAAGATTGGTCATTTTGTCCGAGGTAGGGAGTGGGGTTGTGACATTGCCAAGGATCAACGTGGAACCTCCAGCCTCTGCGGCGAAGCAGCAGAAGCGCCACCTATCGGCAGTTGCTTTGTTGTAGCAGACGACGCAGGCCAGATACCGAAGTATAGCTGGCAAAACATTGATGGAGATTCTGCATTGCGCTTTTTGACTATTCTTATATGCAACCTGTTATTGAGTTGTCTGAATACACTTAAGCACTTGGGTCCATGACAAACGCTTAGGGGGTCCGCAAATAACACAAAAATTATGCTAAATAAAGTTAGTGAAGGGGGGGGAGTGCGGCGTCATAGCAACAAATGCGCAGTTCGTAGTAAAGCTAAAGAAATGCCTAGTTTCTACGCCAAATGCGTAGGGGTTGGCATCCCTGCGAAGGCGTATAGGGACTATCTGTAAAGTGCGTTTTTTTCCCCAAAAAAATAGGTAAAAAATACAAAATTGCGTTCAGGAATCTTGCTGGGCTTTTCCGTAGATTTTTGGGTGCCTTCCGTAAAACCGTAAGACGAAGTGAAAATCCGTACAAGTTGGCATCTCTGCATACCCACATACTGAGAGAACTAATTGAAAGAGCAAGGGAATATGAACTTCCATTGTGCATGGCTTTTATCGATTATGAAAAAGCCTTTAATTCGGTGAAACCATCAGCAGTTACAATGGCTCTGAAATCCTGCGGTATTGAAGATGCATACATTAATCTTATTAATAACATCAATGAAAATGCAAGTGCAAAGATTCGGCTGTTTGAAAATGCAAGTTCAAAGATTCGGCTGTTTGAAAATACAACACACATAAAAATTGGAAAGGGAGTGAGACAAGGTGACACCATATCTCCGAAGCTCTTTAACACCCCATTGGAAAATGTCTTTCAATCACTGAACTGGGAAAACAAAGGGATAAAGATTAATGGAGATTATCTAACCCACCTTCATTTTGCTGATGATGTAGTCATTTTTGCAACTACCCCATCAGAGCTGCAGAGTATGATCCAGAAACTTGCTGACAAGAGTAAAGAAGTGGGATTGAAAATGAACTTTCAGAAGACAAAAGAGATGTTCAATGCTTTTACAAGAAATGAAGATTTATCGATTGATGGAGAAAAGCTGGAGATAACAGACACGTACGTTTATCTTGGACAGCAGATATCAAGTGAGGGTCACATTGATGAAGAAATTAATCGGCGTACAAAACTTGCCTGGAGAGCTTTTGGAAGAAACAGCATAATTTTCAAGAGCAATATGCCATTATGTCTTAAAAGAAAAGTGTTTGATCAATGCATCCTTCCAGTGCTTACGTATGGTGCAGAGACGTGGACCTTAACTAAAAGAGACATACAAAGGCTGCAGACAACTCAAAGTAGCATGGAGAGGTTCATGCTTGGTGTAACCAGGAGAGATAAGAAGAGGAACTCGTGGATCAGAAAAATGGCAAGAGTGGAAGACATCATGATCAAAGTTAAATCCCTGAACTGGCAATGGGCTGGACATACTGCCAGAAGGACAGACCATCGATGGACAGCTGAAATTTTAGATTGGATTCCAAGGGACAGGAAAAAACCCAGAAGACCACATGGGAGATGGGTGGATGAAATTCGAAAGTATGTGGGAGTAACATGGAGGAGACTGGCACAAGACAGACCGTTGTGGAAGAAACTTGGGCACACCTTCGTCCAGCAGTGGGTTGACAATGATGATATTATGTAAATACAAACGGCTTAGCAGTTAGAAGAGCAACAATATTATCCAGTGGAGAATATTAAATGGATAAATAAGATCTAAAAATCCTTAGCATGTTTACCAGAGATGAGAACGTTCCATGATTTTCAGAACTTTGAATTTTTCTGATCAATCCCCCCCCCACACACACACACATTTCATTATATGCTTCTTTTTTTTTATATATATATATTTTTCTGACCATGCTCCTCATTTTCAACATTTTTGGTAACTTTAAAAACAAGCGGAGCTTTGTATTTTCTAAGAATTTTTCTATATAAGTGCATGCCTTCCTTCTGTTTTTCAAAACAAATCAGTCTAGCAATCATTTTGGCTCCCTTCCCCATTTTTAAAGCAAAATTAAATTTCAATATAGGTACTTAATCTGTCCATGATAGAATGAGTCATTTCTGTGACCCGTAAAATTGTATTTACAGCAGAGTGAACAATGCAGTGCCGATTTTGAACATTTAAGTTCGCTTAAAATGTGTTTTCCCATTTCTGAGTAACCACCTGCGCGAATTGGGGGGCAGAACAAGAATTCTGTAATTTCTTTATGGTGAAATTAATGCTCTAAAACTCTACTGTGCGGAACGATGTGCGATACCCCACTATTGCTCCAAAACGACATGCTGAAACTGCTCGCATTTGCAGGGATCTTACACAACTTATTATGCATAAAAGCGAAAGAATAAATCCATATCCTATGTCTTATTGTGCACAGTGAACTGAAGAATGAAATGTTCCGCCTTTTTACACCACAGCAAGTCTGCAATTTCCACTCGATCTTGTTAACCGTAAGGTTTGCGGGCATCGTCTTCGAGAAAGAAGACGATACCCGCAAACCTTAACGGTATGTTCATGGGCGTGGCAAGGTGCGGAACGGCAGACTAAAAATTGGGAGAGGGCAGCTGGAATTTTACAGTCCAAAATAAAGGGGGGGGGGGGGGCAGGGTGGATTTTAACATGCCAAAAAAGGAAAAAAGGGCAGGGTGCTGCGCCCTGCTAAAACGGCCTAAGGGGAACACTAATAAATAAGTTTTGAGGTGAACAAAACACGTTGTTGGAGAACAGAAACAATATTTTAATATTAATCGAAGTATGCTCCCTCTGAAGCTACAACTTTACCCCATCTTTCGGGCAGTGAACGTATGCTCCGAAGTAAGAATTACGGTTCCTTTGAAGAGATCCAGTTGTCCAGCCAATTTTTGATGTCTTCATAAGAACTAAACCGTTCTCCAGAAAGTGCTGACTGCATCGACCGGAACAAATGGTAATCCGATGGCGCAATATCTGGCAAATATGGTGGGTGGGGAACTTACCAGTCGGATCCTTCCAAGTACTTTTTCACAGGTAGAGAAACATGTGGTCTTGCGTTGTCATGCTTTAAGATGAATTTGTCGCGTCTATTCTCCCATTCCGGCCGTTTTTGCGTGAGAGCTAGTTTTAAATGCATTAATTGGGTTTGATACCAATCAGCAGTAATAGTTTCTGATGGTTTCAGCAGTACATAGTGGATCACACTCTTCTGGTCCCACCAGATACAGAGCATTCATTACCTTTGAACCATGGATATTGCGTTTTGGCGTTGAAGGACCTGGTTCACCTGGCTTCACCCATGCTTTCTGCCATTTAGGGTAATCGTACCATATCCATTTCTTGTCGGCAGTAATAATACGATGCAAAAAAAAACTTTGTTTTTTGCGTTTGAAGCAGCAATTTGCAAATGGTTTTTCGCCGTTCAAGGTCTCTTTCCCACAAATCTTGTGGAACCCAATTCCCTTCTTTTTGCACCATTCCCATGGCAGCTAAATGTTGTGAAATGCATGGTTGACTAACATTTAATGCTGCTGCTAGTTCTTTTTGGGTCTGGCACGGATCCTCGTCGAGTAAAGCTTCCAATTCGGCATCAGCAATTTTTTGGGGTGGTCCAGAGCGTTCTTTATCACCGACATCGAAAATCGTTCCTTTTGAATAGTCTAAACTAATACTCACATGTTTTTATGGATGAGGAATGTTCAACATTGATATCTGACATTAAGCTATAGCTGTCGGCAGCACTTTTCTTGACAATAAAGTAATGCACTAACACTTCCCACAAATGCTGTTTTGTCGGGACGAAAGTTGCCATCTTCCATCGAGTAAAACAAATAAGTCTTCGCACCTCAATCGAATGCTGTATACTGACTCTGACAGCTGGCGTCTCGTACTGCGATATCGCAGTGTTGCCACCTTAAAATACATGCGAGCAGTAATAAGTACGGCACCGAACGGAAATCCCTCAAGACTTATTTATATACCCAATAGAAATGAAAAAATTATGTCTGTAGCTAAATTTGGCAGTAGAATTATTGCCAGTCCTGAAGCAGAACTTTTTTCAGGAGTCTGCAAGATAAAGGGAAGCCTAAATATTTTTTTTAAATAAAATTTATAGTCAAACTAGAGCTTTGCCTCGATACGAAAAAAAGAGATGCTATTTTACGTAGAATTTAAACATCATCCCTTAAATGCTTTTGAATTTTTAAAAATAATAATCTGGAAGTATAATTAATAGTAAATAATTTGAAATTCATAAGATATTTTTTTTATTTTTTGCGTGTAGTTAATCGATTAAACTTTTAACTCCCTCCTTTAAAGGATGATATATATTGTGCTTTTATTAGTTCCTGCAGCAATCATGTTTTATTGGGGGCCTCATCAGCTGATGATTTAGACAGCTGTGTATGATCATGTCAACTTTGGAAATCATAGTAAATATATATTATATATCACATTTCATTTGTTTGTAAACCTGGTGCCCATATAGAATTTTTTTTGGAATCCTTTTGTGCACTGACTACAGGTTTTGAGAAAAATTTACTGAATTTGTGAAAATGTGGTGGAAGCAATTTAATTGATTGAAATGAAATTATCTGGAAGTAAATAGAAAAGGAAAAAAATGTGACCATCAGCTACTGGAATGCTACATAATCAGTGTTCGAAGTGGGCCGGTATGCCATAGACGCTTGACAGCACCTCACCAGCCGCCAGCAACGATTGGCGCTACAAAAGGAATGGGCCGTGATGCCTCAACAGCTCCTCGACAACCTCGTCCTCAGCATGGGCAGACGTAAATCCTGCAACGCAGTCAGGGGTGATCATATCTCCTACTAAAGACTGGATTTTTCTTGGCAGCCGCCTGTTACATGGACGTTTCTGTCCAGTTGTGCTCGAAGCTACCTTTTCAATAAAGTGCCTTTGTATCCTCTGGATTCCTTGTTTGGACGGTTTTGCTCACTTGTCCTATATTCTTACATCTTGGGGATCTTATGGTATGATTTGAGTCAATGTGGAGCATTTCTGCACGACGTTACATTCGAAAAACCGTCTCATCCTTAATTTTTGCACGCCAGTGTATATCTAACTTACACAATGTTATACGGGAGCTAAAAAAGAAAAATTGCGGCCACCAGTTTCCGGAATGCAGCGCAAGACGGAAGTGGTGGAAACGGAGACGCTGTTAAAAAGTGCGCAAAAGTATCGCTTCCTAGCTTCATTATTGAAAGAATACAATATTCTTGTTAAGTCAAAGTTACCTGTTTGTAAAACAAGGAAGAAGAAAATTAAAATAAAATGAAATAAAACTGAACATGTGTTACTTCATCATTCTGGGTGGTGTAGTGGCTAGCATACTCGGGCGCTAACCGGAAGAGTGAGTTCGATTCCTGCTCTATGACGACGAAATTTAAGTTTTCGGATGTTACCCATGTCATATTTACACCAAAAAACGGATTCACATCTTCAAAATTCAATTGTTACTTGATCTATCGACACACATCTGGCAGCGGGATCCAACGTTAAAATCATACAAAAATTTCCCTTCCTTTGCTTTAAAATTGAAAAGAATGCTAGAAACAATGAATGTTAAAGAAATAGTCAGAAAAAACAGACTGTGCACCTTTCCAAAAAACTACAACGGGCGTTGCGTTGTGTTTGTTCCTGGGGTTGAGTTGAGTAAATAGTTAATGAAGTAAATAATATAAATTTTTGAAACTTTGTGAAAGCGATCTGCAAAGATTAAAGTAATCTGCGGCGCCCGCTGCAGTGCTGTATTGACTGAAGGTTCCTTTTTAGCTGTGTGTTCTGACTTGCTGAATTTAAATAATGGGTAAAGGTGGAAGAAAAAAGATCCTGTATGGGAGCATTTTCAAGAATTAGAAATTAATGAAAAACAGACTGCCAAATTCAAAAAGTGTGGCAATATACACAGCAATAAAGCAGCAAGAATTAAAACACATGTGAGCAAGTGCTTAAAGGTTCCTTCAGCAAATGATTGACAATTTGTTGCAGTCTTCAACTTCAATTGCCATTAATAGATATTATAACATTCAGCATTTGACAACAGAACTGAATGAGCTAAGAAGGCAAAGATTTTGCAAGACAACTTAAATAAATTTGTAGTGAAGACACCAAGTAATGAAAAGGTTAAAATTGATATTCTGATTGCAAAACTATTTTATGGGTGCAACATACCATTTGCTGTTGTTGAAAAAGAAGCATTCAAAAACTTAATCCATGCATTACAACTGGGTACAAACCTCCCACCCTGAAAGATCTTTCAAGTGAACTGCTAAATGATGTTTACACTGAACTGGAACAACAAATAAAAGAAAATTTTAAAAGATAAGCAAGGTACTTTGGTAATTAATGGCTGGAGCAACATTCACAACGAGCCTATAACAGCTGTGTGTGTTCAAGTTGGAAAATCTTCATGTGTTGTGGATGTTGAAAATTTCGGGGACAACCAAAAAGCCTGCTGAATATTTAGTCAAAAAGGTCAATGAAATCATTGCTAAAGTGGAAAATGTGTACCAGTGTAAAATAAAAAGTATTGTTACAGATGATGCCAAAAATATGGAAAAGATGAGAACAGGAATAGCACAAAACAAGTGCACTGGTTGGATACGGCTGTTTAGCTCATCATCTAAACCTTTTGGGGGAAGATATAACTCCTTCAAATGTGTCGAAGCATGTTGTTGAAATCCAGAAATATTTTCGAAACCATCATGCTCCAGGATCTTGGCTTAAAGAGTGTGCTGATTCTGTAAGACCTCAGTTACCATGCAACACTCGGTGGAATAGTCAGGTTAGTTGTCTGGAATCGTTTGTATGTAATCACAGTGCCTACACAACGATTTCTAATGACATAATGAACCAAAACATAGTACATAATATACTAGATTTTAATCTTTATCGTCAAGTCAAAGATCTGCTTCTGCAATTGAAACCTGTAGCAGATGCTTTAAATATTTTACAAAGTGATTTTGCTACAATTGCTGATGCTTGTAGCTTATGGTGTTCCCTGCTAAGAAATGATGTCTTACATCCTCACTATGCTAATAATTGAGAAAAGGTTTAAGAAAGCTATTCAACCATGCCACTTGGCTTCATACTTACTGCATCCAAAATATAGAGGTGAATATTCAGCAATGAGCAGAAAGAATTTGCAAAAAAATAGCTGGAAGATATAAATTCTTAATTTCTGCCTTATGCTTTAAAATTTGATTTAAAAAGATAGGCCATTCCCTCCAATGTACTTTTCAGAAAATGTGATAATTTCACTGTCTGCTGAAAAATGATGGAACAGTGCATCAGGTGCCTGTGACATATCAAAGGACTTTTGTGATTTTGTAGCTCACCTTCAAATTTGTCCTGCGAGTTCAGCTGCAATTGAAAGGACTTTTTCGAACTTTGCATTTATTCATTCAAATATTCAAACCAGACTTGGTGTGGAAACATCAACAAAACTGTTGTTTTGTTTTGGCATTCTTCAAAAACAAAAACAAGTATAGCATTTTTTGTACATCCTCAGTGAGGTAAAAATTATTAAAACAGGTAACATGAATTCTTTCTCTTTTATTTCATAAGTTTTTCATCTGTTTTCTTATTCAAAGACATTTTTTCCAATTTTGCCTGGCTATTACCACGCTCCCGGCAAAAATACCTTTCTGCCGGCAAAATGACCAACCCTGTTATCCATCATTTCACTTGAAAGTGCAACTGCAGATGGATACAAGAAAGCAATTTATAGTAGACTGAAAAGACTAGAGCTGTCAGAATGGTTAAGTTCCAATCATTTGATTGGTATTGGGACTGATGGAGCAGCCAGTATGATTGCTGAGAATGGTGTAGTTCAGAAGATTTGTCAAAAATTGAGTCATGTGGTAGGTGTTCACTGTATTGCATTAAACTTAGGTGTGTTGAGTGCTGTGAAAAATGTAAAATTCATTGATAGTGTTCTTAAAAAACTGTACAAATTTTATCGGTCATGACTAAAGAGAATGCGTCAACTAAAGCAGGTATCCGAAATTTTGCAGGGCCAACTTTTAAAATTTCAGTTTCTCTACAAAGTAAAATGGATTGCTAGTAAAGTTGGTGCACTTGCTGCTTTGGTAAAACATTGGAAATGTGTGGTGGTACATCTTGAAGATATTTCTAATGAGAAAGTCGATGCTTCTGCAGTTACAAAGGGTCTGTTGAAGGAACTGAAGGATTTAAGGTTTGTCCATATGTTACACTTTGTTAGATTATCTTACCGTATAATAAATATTTAACGGGAATTATCGAGGATAAATTTATTAGGTACATTACCTCTCAAATTTTTTATCTAAACACTAGATCTTCGTCAGGAGTTCTTGCTTCCTTCTACTTCCACAGATCTGGTGACCTGATGGATTTTCAATCCAGCATGGTCATTGATGTTGCCACCTTGTGTCTTGTAAATTTCCAGGGATTCCTCTAATTTCCGGATAATTGCATGGGATTGACGTTTGATCACTTTTAAGGAGTCCCAGTCCATTTTGTGGCCAGTTTCTTGTATGTGCCTGTCTAATCCTGTTTTATTTGAGCTGTTCCTTATTGCTGCTTTGTGTTCTTTAATTCTGGTGGTTAACCTGCTATTATACTGAAAGTAATAAGAGGAAGTCATTAATTACTAGGATTATCTTACTGTATTTAAGAACCTGTCTCACATATTTCAAAGGCAAGGCCAGAACTTTTTATGAGTGCTGTTGAACTGCACATAAAAAGTACTGTAACACTCACTGCATTGATCGATGTTCCTGGTCATTATGAAGACATGTTCATTAGTAGCACAGCACTGAAAGGCATTTATCAAGAAGTGCAACTACATGGACTGAATATGCCAGTTCAAGAACTTCCTTTGAAGTTGACAAAAATAACCTGGTGCAATGCGGAGCACAATATTTACAGGTAACATTTCTGAACAATCATAACATCATTCAACATTGCTGGATTTTTGTTACCTTCACGTGGCCAACATAAAAGGATCTGGAGAAGTTTGGAGTTCATGAGATAACAGCCCTAGCTCAAAATTTCAAAAAACTATCATTTTCAGATATGAATAGCGAAACTTGCATAAATCTTTAGAACGTATGGTAAGAGTTTAAGGTGCTTGGACAAATGATGAAGCTCAGCGAATTGTTGAATAAAGTGCTGTCTAACAGTGACAGATTTCCAGTTTTAGGGAACTTATTATTATTAACACTATTATTTAATAACAGTATTAACACTATATGATCAAAAGTATCCGGACGCCACTTTTGAGCTGTGGATTTTATAATGTCACCATGCAGGCATTATCGCCTATTTGTGGATTTTATAATGGTCCATGCAGGCATTATCACCTATTTGTGGATTTTATAATGGTCCAGCAGGCATTATCGCCTATTTCCACTGCAAGTTGTGAACGGTTTCAGCTTGATGAACCTTATTAAAAACAAATTTCAATCATCAATGGAACCGGAGAGCTTAAATGATGGTTAACTTTAATGGTCCCTTCTTATCTGAATTTGACCCTTCAAAGGCTATTGACAGGTTATATTTTGTCACTAAAACCACATGTCCATGGCCATAAAGAGCATCTGGGATTTAGTTCCTGTGCCCTATTTGATTTTTACAATTCACTGTTTTCTATGGCTTTTACTCAGTAATTTAATTCGGTCTCATTTGTTTAAAAAAGTTTCCACATTTCAATCCTTCAATTGCTGCACAATATCATAAACAGTCTCCATATTATAGGAATTATGAAAAATCACCTGCTTTATACTCATAAGTGAATTGAAAAACAAATATAACTATGTTCATAAGTAAACTGAAAGACAAATATAAATTCAGACATAATTCTAAAGAAATTATGAGTCCTGCAGCAAACTTACTGCATGTTGTGGTTCTGGAACTGAAATATCTTTATGATTTCAACAAGCGCCTAGGCATAAGGTATGTTTCTTATTGATATGCTTCATGTTATTTGTCAATGGTATGTAAAATACATTCTACTCTATTATATATTTTTATCCTGTCCAGATTTCTTAAAATTGAGAGTAAATAGAAGGAAAAAACTATAAACCTTAAGTCCTCCCCTTTGTTTATTGATATTTTATTTTTATCAAATTTAAAGGAAATGAATACACCATCACCACCTCAAGTTGTTGTTGTTTTTTTCAGCTACAACCATGGCTCCTAAATCTGAATCATATTTGTCAAGGCCTGCTGATAGCAGTGTCAGGCATGCAGGTTTTAAAAATGTTATTGTTGCAACTGAAACTACGGATCTTCACTGAAAGACATCACAAAAACTTTAAAATGAAAACTTGCTTGAATCAAGAACTAAGCCAGTAAATGAATATAAGTACAAAAAGCAGTCATTAATAACATGACAATTGTTCCATATATTGCAAATATTAAGCATTACTGTCAAAATAGAAATGATAAAATATGCACACATAACTCTGAAGAAAATGTCATACAGACACTACTTTTACCATTAGCAACAATTGAAAGGTTTCTTTAGTTCAGGATTTTAACTAAGTGATTATTATTAAAGAATTTATTTTTTACTTACAACTCTGAACCTCTTTTATCGTGCACTTATGTATGCATACTTCAATTGGTTTCTTTAAAGAAGTTGCCTACAGAAACATCCATATGAAAGAAGGATCTCGTAGAGAAGAAATTCCCTAATGCTAACTGCCTGCATACAAGTGCTCATATTTCTTGCACAAAAACAAATATAGAATAAATTTAGCATATTTTAGAAGACTGAATGACTTGCTTACTAATAATGGGAATAAATTAATATTTCAAATCTTTTGTCAGTTTTCAGCAATTACAAGGATTACACGAAACACCACAATACAATAGACGCTACTGAAACAATACATTAATGTTTGAAAAATCAAGCCCTGCAATCATAATTATCATACTGATTTGATAGTGTAGACAGCGAGTTTAAACTACTAATACTTTCAATATTTCACAACACCCATGAAACAAAAGATTCACAGTGAAATAATTTCTAACATGCATTAGAAACAAAGTTTCTTCACCGGATGATTCAGTAATATGTAACTAATCACTGTTTTCATGTAATCTCTTTGTTTCACACGCAATCTAAGCAATGGAAAAAGTAACATTTGAATTTCATTTTTTAAATACGAAACTGAATTTTTTTCAGTCATTAAAAAGGTAAACAATATGTTTGCCAAAATGTTTTATCGATCGTCAAACGATTTTTTTTTTCCACACATTGCGAATGCGATCGGCAGCGCGACCCCTGCATGTACACAAATCCCCTCCTTCCTCTTTTGGCCTAAGAGTAAGACACCTGTTTTCAATTCTGCTGAAGTGATACCCAAAGATTCACTTGCACAACTTGCTTGTTGGGCATTTGATGTACTCCCCATTGCTTTTAGATCAACATTCATCCACTAGCACACCAAGATTCCACTGCAGTGTTGCAGTTTCATCCCGTATACCACCATTTCCATTCCAGGAGAGTACGCAGGTTTTCTCAGACTCGTTAAATTGTTTTCTCATGTTTAAAATTAATCTTGTAGCTTTTCTCCCCTTTGTTAAACATGGGGATTTCATTAAATTTTGTCCATTAAAAGCAATCAAATAAGCTTTACCATTATAAAAAGCAATAGTTCTTGTTTTGCTCTTTACATCCAAGATCTCACACTAAATATGGGCTTGTTATAAGCAAATTTTACTGTCAAATTGAAATATGCCTGTTTTACTTAGTTGGTTCATACAAAGAAACACCAAGCTTTCATACCCCTTGCAAAGCCTTATCAAGATAAAAGTTTAAAACGAATTTCACGACATTTTTTATAACAAGCACTAAAACTTTCAAACTGTGATGTAGAAAGTCTTTTCCAAAATTTTATGTGTTTGCGCTTTTTACTTTCCCCCTTAGAGATCTCTTAGAGTGAATCTTGCTTTGCACTTCTATACGGGTGTAGAACTGGCCACAAAAATTTTAAGAGGCCATATAAAAATAACATTTTTGACCGATTTGTGGCCACGACCCTTAGAGGTTGGTTATCAGTCATAAAGTTTCCGTAATTTCATTGCCGCCCCGGTGGCGCAGTGGTCTAAGCGATGGCCTCTGATCATTCGTCCGGGGTCCGGGTTCGAATCCCGGCGAGGCATGGATGTTGTGTTTGTCTTACGGCATTGGCTCTCTCCCTTCCCTGGAACCAGTGACCCTAAATTAGGGATGGGCGACTGCTTATATCCCATTGAGTTGCTCACGGTGGTCGTTCAACCTTCAATAAAAAAATCATTTTTCCTAATTGCAATTATTAATGTAATTCTTTATGAAAAATGTTTATGACCTACAACTCCACAAAAGATTTCAGGATTTACAAACTGCAATTAATTATCTCTGAGGGGGCATGTGCTGCCTCAGAATACCTGTTGGGGGGGGGGGGGCACACCGAAAGTATAAAGAATTTCTGGTCTGAGCCAGCGATTTTCAGCATTTACAACCTACGAACTTTAAGGGCATGTACTAACTCAGGAAACCTGGAAGGGGGTACCTAAAATATAAAACAAAAACAAGGTATTTCTAGTTGTAAATGCTGAAAATCTCATGATCGGACAAGAAATTTCTTATATTCCATACTTTTGTAAATTACCCCCCCCCCAGCAGATTTTCTGAATTAGCACATGTTTACAAAGAGTTTGTTCAGATGTAGTTTGTAAACGCTCAAAATCCCCAAATCTGATTAGGAATTCCTTACATTTAAAAAAAAAAAAAAAAAAGCTTGTTCTTTCAACGCTTGACACATACTTGATAATCATCAATTCCTGCAATACTGAAGATGAAAACACATACAGGTCCAGACTGTTTTGGTGCTGATAAAAATGAATTTAAATGTTAAATTTTGCAAATCAATTAAATAAAATGTATTCAACTCAAACCACTTCACTTAAAGAATGACACAACTAAAATCCTAATTTTAAATTCTTATAGGGACATATGATCCCATCTGAAAGTTCGTTTTCAGAACTCGCTGTATGCGTTCACGTTTCAAATGCAAACTATATTTACTTTTAAACTACTACAATAAAAATTTATTGTAATAGTTTAAAAGCAAACTATTTCACTTAAAATTTATAGGGAAGAAAAAGAAGGATGCCCTTTTAATTCTATTTCGAACAAAATAATATGGTCGAATTGCTGCCGTACAAATTAACATGGCGTCGTATTGGGAACTTGCGCCATTTTCATTCGAGAGAAGTTTTGAATGCAATAGTCGGCGAAACTCTGGTAACTTTTGTTTCTGAAAATAACGGTAGTAATGCATTTGAAACATTTAGTTGGAATTAACATTATACGCTGGTTACACAACAGTAGTCTTCCTGTAAACACACACAAAAGTTTGAATAGAAGAAATTCCGATCACTTAATCAAAATATTAGTTTATATAAGCCCTCCGATAATCAAAGAAATTCGGAAGACATTAATGGAGAAAAATCGAAGCTGAAACTCCAGTTTAATAAACAGAACCAAAACATGAAAAGAACACAAAGCACAAGTCAGAATTCTACACTTTTAAAGAAATGTGAAATAGAATTATGCTCGTAGCACGCGCGAAATTCAGAATTATAACGAAATTTAAAAAATAAAAATTATTTCGAAACAATATGGTCGAATTGCTGCAGCAATAACATTACAAAGTAACACGGCGCCATTTTTATTCCAGACAAGTTTCGAATGCAATGGCCGCCGAAACTCCGGTGTCTTTTGTTTCTGAAAATAACGGTAGTTGAAACACTTAGATGGAAATTAACATTATAAGCTGATTAAAAACAGAATTGGTCTTCCTGTAAACACACAGAAAACTTTGAATACAACAAATTTTGATCACTTAAGAATCAAAACATTCGTTTATATAAGCTCTCCGATAACAAAAGAAATTTGGAAAACGGTAATGGCGGAAAATGAACGCTGAAACTCCAGTTTGATAAATAGATAACACAACATGAAAAGAACACAAAACACAGTGTAGAAGTCAGAATTCTGCACTTTTAACGAAAGGTTAACTAGAATTATGCTCTTAGACGTGCAAAATTCAGAATTATAAAAAAAATTTAAAAACTAAAGAAATTACGTTAATCACAATAGAACGCTGTACTTCGCGAGAAAAGCCATCGCATTAAAACCGTTATGACACGTAATGGTGGAAATACTCCGTTCTCGACATACTAAAAACGGCACACACAAAGAAAATCCCAAAATTTTTAGATTTTAAGCGTAAGCATAGATAAGTACTTGAGATATATAACTTCATTAAAATAACCCGATATACAAGCTAAAATTTCGATGTTCTTAGATTCACTGATTTGTATAACATAACCGAAATACACTGCTAAAGCACGGTTTGATAACTGAAAATAGATTTATTTACTTTTATGACAAAGAAAAACAAAACTTTTACGTTATTAATTAAGAAAATTAGCGATAAAGCTCAACAACAGAATGTTCAACAAAGAACCGAACGTTAACAGAACACCTGCCAATAAAAGGCAAATTAGGCCTAAACATTACACAAAGCAAATTAGGCCTAAACATTACACAAAGCAAATTAGGCCTAAACATTACACAAGACAAATTAAATACGTAAATTTGGCACGGGAAAACACCACTGCTTAAAAAAAAAATGAACACTTCTAAAGACTAACGCGAAAACATATTAAATATAAGAAGTATGATCGGCGGTATAAATTTTGCTTTTACTTCTAAACCTGCTTCTAAAAGTTTCTTCAAAATATCCATACACACTTAAATTAATTTCGCTTAGACTTTATAAATTAAAACCCTACACAAAACGAAAATTACTACTTGAGTAAAATTGAAATCTAAACAAATTACCTTCAAATACCAGCTCAGAAGCCGGTTCCAGAAAAAGAACCTGTTCCATGTAAAACTTCGGCATTGTCTTCTTACCACCGTTCGGCGCATACAATTATCCAGGAACAGACACAACGCAGGACCAAAGTTTCTGAGAACTGGAACCAAACTGATCTTATTGGACGTTGCTGCAGCAATAGCCTGGTATACCCGCATGTGATTGGTCAGAAACGTATTTCTTCTTCTTCTTGCGCGGTGATATTAAAACTATGAACACTTGTCATATTTTTCGATATTGAAAATCTTGCAATAAATACGCAAAAACTGCTGGATAAAAAATTAGATTTTCCCTAGAAATTATAAAAGAAAAAGATTTAGTTCACTAAGAGAAGGATGTCGTGATGTAGCGAAGGAAAAGCAGAACACTGAATATGACGTAATTGGCAATCTCAGCGGTCCGCTCTCCCTCTAGCGGCAAAAGGAAGAATTACTGTAGTACGGGTAATGTTTTGGGCTCAATTTGCTGTTGGTAGTTAAATAACCTTGGTTGGTAGATTAATCATTGCGTTCAGTTGTCGTAGTTTGGTGTATTTTTGCATTCATTCTGGAATTAGAGAGTTGTATAATGGAGAATTCCGTGAAGAAGAACAAATCATATTGTTGTGTCCCGCAATGTCGTTCCCAAGGTTTCGGCTATGTTTTTCACAAGTTAGTATAAAAGTTTGTGCCTTGCGTTTGAAATCCTTCCAGTGAAATGCTATTAACCTAGTAACGTCTTTGAATGAATAATAAACAAGACAGCATGTTTTTATTGCATAGTAGTAATTGAAAAATCCGCATTTCTACATAATCTTGAAAACAAATAATTGCTGTTATCCATATAAATTTAAACTTCATTATGGAACAAGATTTGCAATGTTCTGTCAACAGTGATCGGTTCAAAAACGCAGAACCCAATGATGATCAACAATTACCAATTCACAAACACTTTTAGGAACAGAATGTTCAAAAATTACAAATGTTATTGTTGACAGTATTGAAAATGGGTCCTGGGAAACGTCAAGTGAAACGAAATGTCAGCTTTTAATAGTAATCCAGATTAGAAGTACTGTTGAATTATGTTATATTCTACTCTTAGCATTTAGCAGTTTCATGTTATCCAACTTTTACATAGGTATTTAAACAGCAAAGGCAGTGCAAGTCTTTTGGGAACTAATGCATGTGTTAAAATAATTTGTATTCTCATAATTCCAAACATAATGATCAAATTTTTTCCAGTGATGATGTACTAAAAATGGCAATGACTATACTATTTGCTTTCAACCAGTCATATGTATCACATGAGTTGGTATTTTACCACTAGGTGTAAGGTCATCCTGAAAAAATTGTATGTATGCTGTATGTAATCTCACGTATACTCCAACTGCACCCATTTCTACCAATTGTGTGTGCTAAGGGCAGAAGTGTACACAGCAGAAAATTTCATGATCATTTGTATTCGTTAAAACTTAAAACTGAAACAGGCATTGCTTGTTGCAGTGAGGTGAATGTTGTCCCTCCCTGCCATATCATTTTTCATGTCTTCATAAAGGCAGTTAATAAATGCTTAGGGATCCCATTTGTCTAATTTTTCGGGGACAGCCCCAGTTTTAAGGGTTGTACAGAGATGTGGCTGGCACCATATTAAATTTTTTATTTATGTCCATTAATTTGCTTGTTGTTGGCAGGAGCTCTCAAGAAACATATTCCTGTGTCATGTTTGCCACATTTGTACTCAATCATGACATAATTAGAAGTCCAGATTCTTTCAAACATATGCATACTCACTGTACAGTATTAAAAAATGGTCAGTATGGGAGGTTAGTCATTTACTTTTTCCATGTTTCCCTACACTATGATCATGTCGTACTGTGTTAGATAAAATAATATAATTCATATCCTCAATATGTGATGGAACATATTTCCTCAGAAAACATAAGTCGTATTGTGCAATGCAATACAGCAGTATTTTCTGTGTAAAATATGATATTTGCACCTGATGAATGAAGATTAACTAGAAGGATACTTAAAAAGTTTTGCTCAGCACATGAGAATGTTTGTGGCAAATGTGCTGTTTCTTATATTGGCACAAAAATTTGGACAACGCAGTGTACTTTAAGAAATAAGATTGATTTTTTTTTTTTATATAAAATTAAATTTTCTTATTTTTGGCAATTTTTGCTTGCTTCAGTATTTTGAGTTATGCTTAAATTATTTTTAAGGCTTTTACTTTCGAAAATGCAAATTGTGTCTCACCTTCTTCCCCTCTCTTTTATGTAAAACTGGTGAAATATTGCACACTTCAGGCCATTGTTGTTTTTTTATGTTTCTTGGTGTTTTAAATGCTCATTTTACGTTGTTGAAGGACACACAAGAAAGCAAACTATTTTATGGACTGGTGAAAAGTACCATTACAGATTTGTCTCTATCAGAAGTATGATATTGAGGTGTGATTATATAAATATTCCACCCATTTTCATACTTCCGATGGACTGAATGCATCATGTATACAAAAACTGGCAAAGAATGAAAGCTTGAACAAAGTGCTGCTTGGGAATTTCTTTTTTAAACTCTAAAATGTTAGATTTCTGTATTTAATAATTTAATGGGAAGGGGTTTTTTTTTTTTTTGTGTGTGTGTCCTCAATGATTGTAAAGGATTTGTATTTCGGCATTATTGTAGTATTAGGACATATCAAGAATTATTTCTCTAAAATGTTAGATTTCTGTATTTAATGGAAAGGTTTTTTTTTTGGTGTCCTCAATGATTGTAAAGGATTTGTATTTCCGCATTGTAGTATTACGACATATCAAAAATTATGCCGCCCCGGTGGCGCAGTGGTCTAAGCGATGTAAGCGATGGCCTCTGATCATTCGTCCGAACGGGGTACGGGTTCAAATCCCGGTGAGGCATGGATGTTGTGTTTGTCTTACGGCACTGGATCTCTCCCTTCCCTGGAACCAGTGACCCTAAATTAGGGACGGGCGACTGCTTATAGCCCATTGAGTTGCTCACGGTGGTCGTTAAACCTCCAATAAAAAAAAATAAAAAAAATAAAAAATTATTTCTACTCTGGTAGGAAAAATCTCAAAGAAATGTGAGCAGAAGCTCGTTTTGGTATGCAAATATATGTTGGGGGGGGGGGGGGTAGGATCCTGATGTTGGTGGTTCCACCACGTGTAGTTCATTTGTTTTGTGGGTGGGGGTGCCACCTTAAAGTACTAAACAGTTGCCCAATTACAGAAACAAGATGTGGAAAAATTATGGACATTGTTCATATAATTAATTTTTGCAAATTGTGGAATCAGAAAATGCAGGAGTGGTAACAAAATGGTGATGCCTGCTGAGTTTTCTTGTGAGAGGCAGAAAGAGTATTGTCAGTGAAGTAAGTGCATGATGTTGCATTAGAAAAAATGAAGTAATGCTAAATGTGATGAATATCGGAAAATAAATTGTTAAATGTTATATTGCTCATAAAGATCACTGGCATGCTGTTTAACTTATATTTAACAATTTCTGTCTTGCAGATTTCCCTCTGAGAAAAGCAAAATTACTGTTAACAGAGTGGGTCAGACACAAGCCATCAGCAGAAGAAATAAGTGGATTAAGAGTCCTGAAAATAGGAAAGAAGGTTTCAAATAGGATGTCTGTGTGTTCCCTGCATTTTCAGAGATCAGATTACTTACATCCTGGTAAATATCTTGGATTACATGTGGCATAGAAATGCATTGATAGTATCATTGTTACACATACTGTGTCATAGTCCAGTTGTTCAGTGTAATTTGAAAAAGAAGAAAAAAAAATCTTTATTGTCAAACCCGGTAAAAATAACCTAAATTTAGCAAGTTAGCTTATAACATTTGCATGTGCTGTGAATTAAAACACATACTCAAGCACCCTTTAAATCTGAATAGATTCTTTCAATGCTAGTGCTCCTTTCAGGTTACAAGCCCCCCCCCCCAACCCGGGGGCTATAACAGGGGTTAGCATAGTACCCGATAAAAAAGAAAATACATACATGGTTGAAGAACTTTAAGAGATTTCACCTGAAATATCAATTGCCATAGTAGTGGACAGGTGCACCAGTGTTTCAGAAAATGACCTAGATAGAATATCACAAATTTAAATTCGTCACGTTGGCCCATAAGGGGACTTTTTTTTTTTGCTTACTGGTCGCATCTCATTTTGAAGATCTTTTCATGAATATTGTTTTATGGATCCTCTAGGGTAAGGGCTTTTTCTTTTTAAGATTACATTTTGGCACAGACACCTATCAAGAATGACATGGTCAAATGGTCAAAGGAACAGCTGAAGGAGCTGAAGAAGAGGCAGTGGACGGAGTTGCAGAAGAGGTGTGTGACATTAAGAACTTCACAGCCGCGCCGAAATATAGTGAAGAACTTCATACATTTTTATTAGCAAAAGGGACTAGCACTTTTGATGAATTTGAAAATTCATAGTGAAAAAGAGGCTGTAAATGGCAAAAAAAAAAAAAAAAAAAACTTTTGTTTATTACTGCATAAATATGTAATATAAAGTAGGAATATTTATGCATGTAACGTTATTTTTAAAAGCAAAAAGAACAAAAAAAACCTGACCACGAAGTTTGTATTGTGCGATGGCTTGGTCAGACAGATCATCCGGTCCGAAGGTGTCCGCTATTCATAGGTTTTACTGTATTATCATAGCTGTACTCACTTTTTTCAAAGGAAAAATTCAGTCCCAAGTTTAGGCTCTTTACTGTTTATGACATGAAAATACATATTTGATAGTACTTTCACCTATACTGTCTAAGAAATCATCAATTGCAACACAGTTTTATAGTTGAGGATGACTTAGACAGCAAAGGTGAAAGTACAGTTGAAAATGTATTTTTTATGTGTTTTTTTTTTTTCTGCAATAAATAGTAAGCCTGAAAGCAGACTGACTTTTTCCTTTGTAAGAAGTACAGTTTTGATAGTATTTCAAAATTAGCATAATTTATATTTAGTACTTGTAACACACTTACATGAATGTTCTGTTGTACAAGAAATTTTTAGTGTTTGTAGCCATTTTTATATTTTAGTGTAACATTTTCATTATGTCAGAATATTTGGATTCACTATATATTTTTTGTGTGTTTATCAGTGGATAAAACATCCTGTTTTTCCATAGATTTGCCTAGATTGAGGAAGCATTTAAAAAATATAGCTGTACCAAGTTTGAATTTGCCAGTGTCATGTACTCAAAATTTAGAAACTTTGAAAAAAAAATGCTAAAGAAAAAGAAAGGAGGTATGAAAGCCGCTGTGCAAAGAGGTAAGAAATTTTTATTTCTTTGTTAGAGGTATGTAGGTCGCTTTTTATGTTTGTGAATGGTAATCAAAATATATTTTTGTACTATAAATTTTAAATCAAAATTAACTACATATTATGCTTCAATGTACTGTCCTTTGATACTAATACCATGTGCATACTAAATGTATTAGTATTTGTGCCATTTTTGGACCAGTAAAAATGAGTGACCACCTCATTTTGGTATACACTAGCCTTGCCAACTATTTGACTGCTTACCATATTTTGAGTTTTATTTATTAGCATATTTTCATGCGTACATGTACAAATTCTGTTATTAATTTCTGATATACATCCCAATGAAATGATGTGTTAATTTTTTACATATATTGTGAATGCGTAAGTTTTTCATTCACAGACCAGTGGCTATTTTTGCGGACTAGTGTTTTGCAAATTCAAGTGGTCCGCTGGGCCTGTAGAAGATTTTTTCTAATTCCAACACTGCTATATCTCTAGAAGCCTATAGTGCTACCGTGGACACTGCCAGCATTTTCCCGGGACAGATCTTTTTCGGAATCATGTCCATCATTTGCTTCTTATGGGGGGAGGGAAGTAAAACAATATGAAATATTACATTTGTAATGTTTAATGCATTTAAAATTATTAAACCATATGCATAAACCTCAAGCTTTTTTTTTTTTTTCGCCCATGTACTATGTGCCATTTGCAACATAGCAATTTTGTATTAGTTACAATTTTTTTAATGAGTGATCTCTCTCTTTTGGTTATTAAACTCCCTGAGGAGCTGTTGCCACCATAACCAGTTTCCTACAACTTGCATTGTTTCTTTTTTTGTGTGTGCTGTGTGTGCCACATCAGAAATGGTTATGCCCAAAATGTCAGTAATCCCATCATTCTGATAGCCTTCCTCCCACCATTATTTTTTTGTTGTTCCTTTACAGTTTTTGACAGAATGATATCCCTTATATACACTGAAGTGCCATTGAATTCGACATACTAGTAACACAGCTCACCTCTTCTCCCACCATAGCATGGGAAAACTCAAATGTCTTAATGACTTGTGAGATGGAGTGACCCAGTCTCTGGACACCAATGATCTGCCTTCAATCAAAAACATCCAAATCATGCATCTCACCCATTACACCTGTAATCGATCACTGTTAAGGAAATTGTACCCAATGGCTATATTTAAACCTAGTTTTGGCTGAGCATATGTGATGATGTGCAGGTAGCTGGCATGCATTTGCATAATTGCTGCCAACTCTAATTCAATGGCACTTCAGTGTACAATGAGGAGGCTCTATTCTTGGACTATGAGGCCCCTAGGTAAAGTCAGACCCAAATTCACTGGTAGTACTGTTTATTGGTTTGATTCTGATACAACACTTATATTAAAATAAATCTTAAGCTGGATTTGAGGCAAATATTGGTACATGTTTTAAATGTCAGTACAGTGTCTTCAGGCAAACTCTTCTAATCATAATCGCCATGGTACGGATATGGTATTTGTGGTGGATTGATGCTACAATTGCTCGATTTCGTTTTCTAGACCCATCTTGCTTCTGCATATTGTAATGACGTCACACTGTATATAATACCAACAACATGGCAACTACTGATAGAAGAATCTGTATTAGTAGCAGTAATTTGGCTTTAGTAAAATATCTTCTAAAAATTTCTCTACCACATCCTTCAAGCTTAATTATGTCACTTCCTGAAAGCTTAAATCGTATGAAATTTTGGACATTTATTGAAATTTATGTCCTTCAAAAATATTTTTCGAATTGCTATTAAAATTTTGTGTAAAGGATACTAGTCCATTATAGAATTCTTAGCTTCTGTTTTGTTTGTGAGATTGGTAGTATTCCATTAATATAATCCACGTGCACTGCCACATTGGTTTTATTTGTTTGAAGCATTGTATGTGATATTGCTGTATATCATTGTTGGTTGCAAATAAGGTATCCTCTGTTATAATGTTTTTCATTGCCGAGTCATTTCACTCTTTCTACAGGTTAACTGTGAAGGTGGGACAATCTTCAGACCACACTGTTGTGCTTGGAGATGAGCTGCCTGGGAAAGATGGTGAGGAAGATCGTCATCTTCCAGCAACTGGTTCACGTGAGCTGATGACAGATAATGTAGCCCACCTTGGTGAGAATCCAGGCAGAGATGAAGAGGAAAACCGTAGTATTGCAGTGATGAGCCTGCTTCAGCTGATGGATAGTAGGCCTATACCAGCTCAGCAGCACAAGGCAGTGCAAGTCTGTTCAGGGTCAATAAAACAGCCAACTGTGAATTTTGAACAGTTGTGTTCTTCAGGCACACAATTCAAATAAATCTTTTACTGGACTACAATCCAAGGAACTGTTAGAAACCATTGTTACTATGATACAAGAAATCTTTCCCGAGCAACCAATTAGACTTAATTCATTACAGCACATGGTTCTCTTAACATTAGTGAAGATGAAAACTAATGTGAAATGGACCATATTAGGGGCTCTGTTTGTAGCCCAAACACCTGCAAGACTGTCTTTTGCGAATCAATTAAACTGATGTCACAAGTGTTGGACTGTGCAATTTATTGGCCAACAAAAGAAGAAATTATGTGCAATTTGCCCAAGTATTTCACAAATTTCAAAAAGGTGAGTAGTACTGGACTGCATGATGTGTTTAAAGTTGCTGCAGCATTGGCAAACCTTGGAAACCCAATTCTGTCTGAAGACAAATTTTAATTTTATAGTGGTGGATTATTTTAAAATGACAAATAAAATCTGATTTGAACCCACTTCTCAGTAAATTTAGTATGTCAACTTGTAGGGACTTTTTAATAATGTTTTAGGTAATGTACACTTAATATTATATAAATTGTATTTGGTAAGTAAAGTATTTGAATTTCATGAGGATAGTGTGAAGTTTAAGTCTATTTGTAAGCATTGCAATTTAAGGTTAACTTTTGAGATAAGTGAGTAAGGTATATAATGCAGTAGGTGTAGTGTGGTACCTAGAATTGATTTTGTATCAAGTAATGCTAAAGTGTTGTGCTATTTTATTTTAGGCCAAATTTTCCTGGGAGTGTAGAACCATTTATTAATGCCATTTTTTGATTATTGGTAAATTTGTGCTCAGTTGTTGTAATATCTAAGATTAATGTGGGTCATGTAAATCTGGTTGAAGAGGTTGTTCGAAAGGGCAAATCAATACCATAGTACACATATTCTTATAATTTCCACCCCATAGAAAGAGATATTTCACTTCAGCGACATAACTTATTCACCATGTTCATTGTGTGTGTGTCATATTACAATCTAAACAGTGCCGTATATTTTGTGAATTTCAAATGTGTGATGCTTTTTAAGCCTGCTATAATAATCTAAAATTTAGAGGAACTACCTGTTAAGAAATACCCATGTGTAAAGAAAGACCTCACAATTATTTTTTGGAAACGTTACACTTTCCTTTTGTATGTATAAATTTTTGTCCCTTTGGAAGCACATAAGCTGCACTTCATATGATTAATTTTTATTGGACCCTGTGGCCAGGGTTAGAAATGTTGACATGCACAGCTGAATGTGGTTTGAAAAAAAACAAAAAAAAAACTTGTTTACTTTGATGAAGTTTATAAAATAAATATAGGCCAAGTGGCCTTTCAAAAACCCAGACTTTGTGCAGTGAAGAATTATGTGTTCCAGTTGGATTTCCTCTCGGGGTCACACGTTTACCCACCTTAGCTTGACTAAGGGCTGATTTGAATCCTGGAGTTTGGATCTGGCTCCTAAAATTGGAGCTTATTTTTCCAGCCCTGAATTAATGCATTTTGTCCTAACCACTAAATTGACCTTCATTGCCTCCAAAAGTTATTACAAGAGTACATTGCATACCATTGATTTTTAGTATTCACATATTTGGTACACATGCAAACAATTACCTATTTTCCACTTGCAGGTGTTTCAATCATTGTAAACATAAACATACAATGATAACTTTTGGAATTTCAAATATCAGTGTTGCATTTTATTTTATTTTATTTTTCATTTATCATGGCCTTAAATAGATTGGATCTAACTTTTGTTTCAAAATGCATTCACCCATCTCCGAAACTTTAATTTTTACTCAAATTTCAATATTCAACTTCAGTTTAATATTTGCATAATTAAATTTTTATTAAATACAATAACCCGTAATCAAACAACCTTTTATATTTCCACCATAACAACAATTTATTATACTCATGTGCCTAATCATGTGGACTCACTTTTCACCCACACAATATTTGCAACATGTGCCATGGATAAAAAGACAAGCATAGAGATAATAACTTCTACTTTAGGAAAAAATAACTTGAGGCTATGATTTCACTCTTAAACACTCTTTTATTGCACAAGAAATTTCAATACAAAGAAGTACTTTCAGGCACCAGGAGCCCAGGACGCTGTGCCTTTCCTCAGCTTTTTACTGTTATGTCTGACACAGAAACTTCACAAACATTTATCTTTTAAAACAGGCAAAACATATCAATTCTAATTTTTGCAGCATGCCTGCAATGAATTCCTGATCTATATGAACATCAATTCTGACATAGGAATTATCTACTGATGAATATAGTATAAAGTGGCGCACTTTGGCTCCAGTTATTGCCATTCCCATTTGGACCTATGCATAGTATCTGTGCTTTTTTTTAATACATATTGTCCCGTTTTTTTATCATTGGCAATATAAGTGGTACTCGGTACAAGTTGTGCTGCTGAATGTTTTGTACCCATAAGTGGGCATTTAATTTTTCCAGAATAATAATATCATCATTTTGGATCACTAAGCCATCTGGACTATAACCAGCCCATGGTATTTCTGGGTGTATTATGATTCCTGGTACACAAACATTCAACCCAGTGTTACTTATGAATGCAGTTCTTGCTGCAGCTTCATATTTTTGACCATGACCAGTTGCATAATTTCCTTTGAATTCGGAAAAGTAGATGGAATTAATCTTCCTGTCCCACTGAGGATTTTTGTTGAATGCATATGTGTATAGCTCATAACATATGCTCCCAGTTACTCTTTTTTCCCTTTCAGCTTTCCACCTGAAAAAACAGTAATACAACTACATTATAATATGTATTTTAGTATATTCTTGCACTGTAATGAAATGCAGGAATTTATCTTGTCAGTGTCACACCATTTGAGTTAATATAATGGAACTAATTAGAAAAGCATGGTGTGTACACAAATATCTTTTACTAGATGCACATGATAGTAACAGTCAGCAGCCTTCTAAAGTCATGCTTATAAAGCAAAAAATACATATGAAAACCTGTAAAGTAATTTTAGAAAGCATATTAAGTGAAATGAAGAGCCATACATAATTTTAGGACCTACATTTGAAAATCTGTAAAATAATGTACCTATGCCTGATGTGATCAGCCTCTGAGGTATTCCCTTTAATTTCAAGTTACCTCAAAGGCAGTATGCAGGATTTTTGAAATCGGTTTTGACAAATCAGCTGTTAACATTGAAGTGTGCAGGTGGACTCTGATCCTTACCTAACACCCCCCCCCCCCCCGCGACCACCACCACCCAGTTGCCTTTGTATAGTTTAAAGGCTTACAAGCGTACAATTCCTCCACCCTGGCACTCAACGAAACACTTGTTTCTCTGTTGTAAAGAAAAAAATGTGCATCTCAAACTAATTATCACAGGATAACATTTCAAACAGATTTTAAATCTGCAGAATTTTCTACCACAAATCAGTATCAAACTTGGTGTGATAAAAAAATAAATAACACAAATTGGGAAATATGTTTGGCAATTTAACATGTACGGAGATACATGACAACTGATTTTACCTGTCAACCATCACAAAGGTGCATTTATTTGACCTTTCTTTTTGAATATATACTCATTTTTATAAAAAATTTTGAAAAAGCAAAGGGTACGGTACATCTGGAAAATAATGACTATTTTACAAGTTCTTATATACTACAAATAATTTTTTTATAAATTACAAGTAGTGCTTATAATTTTTTGCCATTTTTATTTTTATTTAGCAGCTTCTACTTTACCATTTCCAGGTTCACTATTTTTACTATTCATATCAACTTTATTGCTCTTAATTTTTTTTTACATTGTAAGTTTAAGGAATTTCAAGATTGTACAGAAAATAAAAAATAACACAAGGCAATTAATTATGTATAGCCGATTCAGTGGGATACCATCTTGCACTATTTATGAAGCCATTTGAAGGAAAGGTATGGGTACAGCATACTCTAAATTCCCTGCACCACAAGTGTTGTCTTCAAGTGGCCCATTTCTCATCAAAGAACAGACTTGCATCTCTACCCATCAGGTCAGAACACCATATTTTAAGCAGAAAATGCTACAATATCATATTTTAGAACTCAGTGTTGATTCAACAACTTTTTAATGATGAAACGTGTACCATCACATATTGCAGATAAACCATTATTTTGCCTGAATTAGTACAACATTATTGTACTGAGTAGAATCATAGGATGACTATTTTTTTAACACTGTGCACTGAGAGCACATATGTTTATAAGAATTTTGAGTTCTAATTGCATTGCGATTCAACAGGAATGCTTAACCTGAATTAATTGGCAAATACATTCCAGGACATAGGAATGACTTTTCTGACAGCTCCTACTAATAGAAAACAAATTAATTGATATAAATACTGAATTTAATATAGTACAAACAGATCTGCAGTGGAAGCTAGATAAAATTATTCTATCTGGTACTTCAAAACTCAGAAAAAAATCAGAGCACTTCCAAAATTTGATAATTTAATAATAATCTGTAGCACAGATATTCTAAAACCTAGGCATCATACACAATGGCCGAAATAGATATTGGGCCACATTTTGAAATTAACAAAAACCTGTCTCAGATTTTCCACCCAACAGGTCTACTTCACTTGGGTTAGGAGAGCTACAGTTTATTAAAATGTTTTCGATTGCAGATTAACCTGACCAAATAACTGGACAATTTAAATTACACCTAGAAACCATAAATAATCTTACAATGTGTCAATGATCCAACATTATATGGTTTAAACAAAAATATAGGCAAATATATCAATCACTATGTGACAAACATTCATCAGAATGATACTTGCCTGTACCATGCTGATTTTCAGTGACTTAAAATTTTGCATCTGGAGTTATTGATATAATTCATGGCTTTGAATTATATGAATCTATGTATACTGCATTAGCTTGTTTTAAATCGCCAGATTGTGCGGACTCTTAATTTTTTCGTGAATGTAATCTTTTAATATTTATATTGTTACATGAATTTATCGAATCTTCCAGATTTTCCCCCCTTATACCAGTTTCTTTATGAGCACTTCAAACGTACATCTTACTGCATAATGGTCCTATTGCTGTCTTTCACTTTACAGATCCAATTGTTTTTGTCTAATTTACAGACGGAAAAAACAAAACTAATCTGCCAGTATACCTACTAGTGGTGTGGCGGGTGAAGGAGGACACCAAAATGTGACTTTCCCAGGGTCCCGCTAATTCTTGCCACACCCCTGCCGGTATTACTATATCACTTGCCTGAAAATGTAAAAATAAAAATTACCTGTTACAGTAAAGCATTACTGCTACACGGTGCTTACACGTTCCACTTCTGCCCGCTTTACAAGAACACTCAAATGACTTTATAGAAATTTCACTGTTACTTGTATCTGAAACACCGTTGATGGAATGAGGGGACGACGTTATTGCCGTGGACTGAATGCAGTGCGAAACTATGAGAATTTCTCTTCCATCTTCCTTCTTAATTCCACAAGAAATTATATGGCCTGCATTAACAATCACTTCCCCTTCTTTAATGCATCTTGAATTTTTGGAAGCGTCCACATATTTCAAGGATTGAAAGCGACAAACCAGCCATTCTAACATTCGACTTTATGGAAACACGTGCAACGTTACCCAAGGTCTTTAGATATATCTCATGGTATAAGGTTGGGCTCGCTACGATGTCAGCCTCTCGTTGGCTGCTGAAATGACGTTGGCGTGGACGCTCGGGGCTCGGCAGCCAACATGGCAGCTTTGAGCGTCTTGTGGTGTTGGGTTACGGCATACGAAAAGATCGTAATAATCACACTTAGTATGATAATAACGAAATAAAAGTGCAAAAAACTGCTCATACATAAATCAAAATCATAAAATCAAACCATTTACCTTCCGTGAAGCGCAACATTTCCAAATTTATTTGCATGTATATGAACTCACATTTTAATACTTACCGCCAAGCCACTACAAAATAAACATCTACAAGAATTAAGGCTAAACACTGATACTTAAATTATTTCTGAAATCTACTTTATCAAAAAATGCCAACAAAGGCGGCGATACGTATCGCTGCCAAATCAATCAGTTCCGTATTGTTACTGTGAACAACACGAAAACTATTCTGTCTCTCTATATATTCACTCTTGAAACATTTTTCAACATTCCTTCATGGTGTGAATGTATATAGCACATAAGCAAGATAAAAGAAACAAAACAAAACAATAAAACAAATATATGAGCAAGAAAACCAAGAGTTAAGTGTTATATATTTAGTGTTATACATCCTTTTTATTATTTTTTTTTTCAAAATTACTTTTTTCTGTAAAGTTAAATAAGCTTATTATTTTGCTCTAAGTTTAAGAATGTGGTTTTCACTTTAAATCTTTTTTACTTTTTTACCAGCATTTGTGCTAGCTGGTTGTTTTAGTAGTTTACAAGTTTAGTAGAATTTAATGTTCAAAGATTTTATTAACTTACAAAATTTATATTTGGTGCACTTAAGCAGATGTAATATAGCAGAAACCCACTTTCAAGTCTTTGTAGAAATGAGAGAAGGATCATTTCTGTTTGACAATGAAGAAGGAATAAGTGATTATTCTCAACATGTTCTACATTACATGTCTCCTTTCATAATCTCACTTTTAGAGTTTACAGTTTTTTAGTTTTAGCCCTCATCAAGGGGAGAAATATAGCTCGGTGATTGGGTTTTGATATTCTTCTTTTTAGGTTTTTATTTTTAAAATTGTTTGTACACACCCACACACATCATTTAAGAAGGTTGAAATTTTTTCTGGAAGTAAAGATATAGAAGCTATATCGAATATCTACTTAAAAAATGACATCTAGAAAAATACACACACACACACACCATATATACATACATATACACACACACACCATATATACATACATATACACACACACACACACCATATATGCATACATATACACACACACACACACACACACACACACACACACACACACACCATATATACATACACACACACACACACACACACACACCATATATACATACATACACACACACACACCATGAAGGAATGGTGAAATTTTTTCATCTTTAAAAACTGTCTCTCCTATATATGTGTGTGGTACTTTTTTTTTTTCTTATGTTAATGACTAGCAAATAAGTTAGTATACTCATTACCACTAATGCTGTGCTAATTCAATTCTACAACTTTTCCTTTACCAGATTTGATCCTTAACACAATGTGCCCATGACAGATGTATTGAAATAAAACTTTTCTTTCTCAGATGAGTATATATAATAGCTATCAGAAAAATTGCAAATACTTGCATATATGCATACAAACAATGAAAAATTGAAATAAAAAAAAACTTAGCTTCTGATGGCAGAATTCCTTGGCATTATTCCTGCAGGTTGCTTACATTTTCTCCATGGCATGAAAAATCTGGTTTGGCCATGTGCATCCAGGAAACTTTCACTTTGATGAAGCCTGCCAATTACGTGCTTTTCTGCGTTGAGCTTCTTCTGCCTTCCTAACTTTTGCATTTAAATTTCTTAGCCGTATAAAGGTTCGGGTTCTAACATATAACTTTATCACTTCTGTAGGAACATCTGGAAACCTCTGACAAATTTTCACACATAGTTTGTGTACAATCTTGTGTTCCTGGGATAAAGAGTCATGTCCATGCACTTCTACAAACATCAACTCAAACTGGCTTACTTTCTCCAACCATGGATCTGATGGAATAAGCAGGCCACCTCGTGAAAGGGTATCAATCCAGCCAACAGGTACTGATTCTGTATTTGATGGTGGATTAAGTAGCTGGCCAGTTGGCGTACCCAACGAACGGTCATATTTTCTTCCTCTGTAAGCTATGTAACCTGCAAGGTAACGAAAGCCTTCTACAGAGCAATCAGAGCCAAAGGGAGTAGCAGGTGGTACTTGAATACCTGTAGAGTCTTGTAGTGTAATATCCCGAATCTCAGTTTCACCTTCAATCATTGTCAGGGGTTCTGACATATCAGGTAAAACAGCACTAAACAATTGAGATGTCAAAAAGTAATCATCATCACCACCACCTTGCGCAACAGGAGCAGCACTTGAAAATGGAATGTCACTTACATTGGCACCTAGAAGCAAAAGACGCAAACGGGATTTCACTTCTGTAGGCAACGGATGATCATAGAAGTGGTCAAGCCCACGTATTTGTGAAAAAAAAATTTCAAGGCAGTCTTGATTGAGTCGAGCAGTTAGGATGTATTTTATGTTCAGAGGCTTCAGGTCAGTGAAGAGTCCCAGTAATGAGCGAATGGTTGTAATGAATCCTTTCTGAAAGGGTAACAGATGTGTTACATTACCTACCTTCATTCCTCGGATGCATGCATGCAGCTGTCGTAGAATCCTCTCTTGCGTTTCACGATGAGTTCCAAATCCACATGCCAGAGACTTCTCATCTGTAGGCCTTCTTGAATTTAGCACATCAAACGAGTCGTTCAGAAGCTGAACAAATTTCGCGACGTGTTCTTCATGTGGCATAAGAAAGCGTATTCCTTGTGCAATGTTATTTGAAAAGAGCTGAGTTGCCAAATATACACGTTGGCGGTCACGGCCCTTCACACTAATGTGATGAAGTGTCAACTTGGGGAATATCTTCATCTCACTGCAATCCAGAGTAAGGAGCTGTTCAATAGTAGCTTTCGTAATTTTATTACCTGGAAGTGTTAGTCCATCATCGAGAAAATGATTTCTTAGCAGCTGGTAAAGGTGTGGAACATCTGCAAACTCCCAAACTCGTTTATTTGGTATTTGAGGATTGGGGAAGCATGTGTTTGTTACTTGTAATTCCTTCCACACAGCACGACCTTATTAATACCAGTATTATTGCTTGTGGGAAGGTGTAGAGTAGGTACTGCATCAGGCTTCAACACTTTCCTGCTAGTTAACCCAAGTAACTCTGCCTTTAAGTCACGCTGGTAGTTATCCTGTGTGAAATGTTGAGAACACACTCTTGCATTGGAAACTTTGAAGGAATCCTTATGCTTACATTTCTGAATCCACAATTTTTGTAGTAATAAATCCTTGGTAAATACATGGTACATAATGTCAGTGTTCTTGGTTTTCCTAATTTTCGTAGTATAACAGGCCACTGCACAACCCGGTATTATTGCGTTTCTTACGAAACACAGAAGCAATGAATTTCAGTGATAAATACGTGTAAATATCAAAATAAACAAAACATAAACATAAAACTATATGATACAAACTTCAAGCGGTTGAAAATCAACTGCGTTAATAGAGAAAACTCCAGCACACCAATTGTAAACAAACAGGGATGCAAGAAGTCGAAAGACTGAGCGTCCAGCCCTAAGTCATGCGTGGTTTCAAAATAACCGCATCTTACACTGCGCAGCCCAAGCGGGACCCTCCTGGGCGTTACCCGTACTAGAGAAGTTTGTTTATGTTTGCGCAGCGCCCCCTATAGTTCGTTGAGGTTTCCAATAAAAATACAACTACAAGACTAAGGTGACCAGATATCTGGACACTGATTTGGGGACAAAAGGGCGTGGCGTCCCCAAATCGGTAGTTCATTTGGGGACACATACGTACTCAAAATAAATATGCAAATCTTTTTGTCACAAAACTGCATTGCTTCAATAAGTGTCATATTACACGTTAAAAACTGTGTCTTAAAAGGATATATCTTGTAGAATGTTGGTAATTTATATTGACAAAGCAGAACTATGATGGCGAGAACATATTAGCAAAAGTGAAATGCTTTACTTTAGGTACATGCGCTGAATTAAAATTTGGCTACACACCATAGTAATTGCATGGCGAATTTTTCATTTTGTCAAAGTTTTTGGAGAAACTCAGAACAAGTACAGTCGAAATTTGACCACGCCAGTGGTGCATTGACCTAGTGCTGGCTACTGACCATTCGTACAAGTTGGTACGGGTTCGAGTCCCGAATGAGGCACGGGTGGTGTGTTTGTCTTGCAGCACTTGGTATCTCTCTTCCCTAGAACGAATATCTCTAAATTAGAAATCAAAATTTGTTTTCACAAGAAGCATGTTGGAAAAGTAGTACAATGGAAACTACTTTTAAGAACATTTTTCATTGAAAATCTAAAGAGTTAGTGAGGAAGTGTAAATTCGAGGACATTTGGGGACAAACTTTAAAATTTGAGAACAATTTGCGTCCCCAAAGGCTTCACACGTTTTTGGGGACAGTAAACTAAATTCGAGAACTGTCCTCAAGAATTGGGGACGTCTGGTCAGCTTATACAAGACAGAAAGGCATTTTGTCCTTAGGGCAGTGGCGTAACTACTATCCCCGCAGTTGCGAAAGGGGACGAGAGGGCGTACAGTCTGTGTTGTTTATAATATATATATTTTTTTTTATTGGAAGTTTAACGACCACCATGAGCAACTCAATGGGCTATAAGCAGTCGCCCGTCCCTTATTTAGGGTCACTGGTTCCAGGGAAGGGAGAGAGCCAGTGCCGTAAGACAAACACAACATCCATGCCTCGCCGGGATTCGAACCCGGACTCTGTTCGGACGAATGATCAGAGGCCATCACTTAGACCACTGCGCCACCGGGGCGGCTTATAATATTTGGCTTTATTAAAACTTAATCTCCTCAGCGGTTATCATTCAGCAATTACGCACGGACATGGCACCTTTAAATGGCTACCTCTTTCTGATTCGGAAACGTCCTTCCCCGATGTGCTTCTGTAGCTCCGGTCCTGCCTCCTGAGACTGTTACTCACTTCCTCCTCTCCTGCCCTGCCTACAGCGCATATCGGAGGGTATGTTTCGGTGTGACAACCCCTCCTTCCACAACTTCTGTCTCTTCTCAAACATATTCCTTGTTGGACTTTCGGGACGTTTCCGTGGCGAAAAGAAAAGTTCGGGCCTTGGAGAAATGTATAGTTATCTCCAGACGCTTCTCATTTTGAACACTCCATTTCTAACCCTCCTTTTCATGAGCGTTTCCCTTGATGGACTTTTGTGATACTGCCGTGGCTTCTCGTGCTGTTCGTGCATCTTAGTGATTCATCGTGATCAGGAGACATTTTCGCTGTTACAGCTTGGCCAACACTAGCATCTACCAACAGAGATATGATCAGCTCATGAACACGCATTCCGTTATCTCATTTGTGGGTGCCGTCACGGCACGGAGTCGGCACCCACCAATTGGAGACCGCGGTTATTCTGTTAATGTTTTGATATGGGGACGATCATGGCTGCTTCGATTCAAAGAGGTAAGTTTTTATCTCGTGCTTTTTTTGATCTGCAGAATACACAATCACATTTCTTTTTTGCCCTCACATCGGAACAGTGGTGGACTAAGCCTTTTGAAGGAATAAACATGCATTTGTGGACCACATTGATGCATTCGGTTTGTATCGTGATCGTCATTTCGTGCTGTCTCGATTTTTTTTTTCCTTCCCATTCCTATCGAAACAGTGGAGGATTAAGCCTTTTGAAAGAATAAACCTATGTATGGGGTCCACAGTCGAAATTTTTATATGATGTTCGTATATGCCATTCGTAGTTACATTTCTGTTTGCCCCCACCTGAAAACTAAACAATCGCCACCCTGTTTGTGGTCAAAGGTATTGGAAGGTAAAAATAATGTTTTGAATTGGGTGTTTTCAACCAGAAATAAAAACATTTGACAGCACTGGCAGTCTTTTATGAACTTCTGGAGATTGGCTAATGTTATACAAAATCGTTAGTAACAGGCATTGGTAAAACTAGACGAAACCCGTCGGAATCGACGGTTAGTTTTTTGTTTTGTTTTTGAAAAGAATGAACTCATATGAAACAACAAATGTGAACTTTATTTGATTTACAAATTCATTCAACCAATTCAGTAAAGCCAATAGCCCAGGTTCGTGATTTTTTTTTTAATTAAATAATAAATTTGTATGAAACAACAAACGTAAAATTTATTTGATTGACAAATTCATTCAACCAATAACAGTGAAGATAAAGTCCAGATTAGTGATTTTTTTTTTTTTTTTTTTTTTGGTGACTGAAGACAAGGATCACCACCATGAGCAACTCGATGGGCTATCCATAGTTGACCGTCCCTAATTTAGGTTCACTGGTTCCAGGGAAGGGAGAGAGCCAGTGCCATAAGACATGAACAAAACATCCATGCCTCACCGCGATTCGAATCTGGTAGACAAAACCCGTTAAAATCGACGATTAGTTTTTTTTTTTAAAAGAATAAACTCAAATGAAGCGTTTATTTACATAATGGGAAATGTCTTGCCTACGTGAATAAACTGCATCAAATGAATGTTAAGTTGTATGTATACATCACACAGCCCAATGGCGCAATGCAATCAGGTCTTTGAGTGTTCGCTGTTCCAATACGAACTTTCATACAAATTCTTCCTAGCGATCTTTTGCACAAGGGTTCGCTCAGAATAGAGACTTTGGACTATCTCAGTCACTCCATGCTTCCATCTTCAGCAGCGCATGAGTCAACCGCTGGTGATCGGATGTGAACTGCAGGCTTCTCCAATAGATTTTACGTGGGAAATTTGCCGCCCCACAGCACTCGAACTGTTGCCCCAATCTCATTCTTGTCTTCGACTGGCACATCTACATGGTAAGACCTTTGTTTTGATACCTCAACCATATGTTTACGTTCAGCCATTACGTCACAACTGGTCTTACAGTAAAAAACCTTATAGAATTAATATATAGATGATTTAACACCCCCCCCCTCTAGAATTCAGGTTCGTTGCTGTCCTGTAGAGCTGCAGATTGTTATCTTGGATATCTTTAGCTGCTATATTATAGCGCTTTTATTTTCTGTGAGACTTATTAATCACATCGTTCATGCTTGAGATTATTATAGCTTTGCACGCATCGTTATCCTATGTATACATTACCAAAAGCTTGTTTACGATTTACAAGGTGTGTACCAAATTTGGGAAATGCAATTTCATGACCACTTTTAAAAGCTCTCTCTCTGCATATATATATATATATATATATATATCCCTATCTGAGGCAGTGGTATGCATGTGCTCATGTTCCAGAAGGGAAAGCCACCCCTGCTAGTAGTAAAAAACTGACTCATCATACTTTGACTATGCCCAAAGTAAGGAGGCTTAGTTGAAAGATATGTAATGAAATCGTGTAGCACTATTGCAGTACATGCTTTCATTACAATATTTCTTTAGCATTTATACCTGGAAAACGTCATGACTTCCTAAGGAACATAATTTAAAATTGTTCTCAAAATTTTGTACATATACACTGAATGATCACTGAATTATGACCATAGGTTATCCTTTCGCCCTCAGTACAGCAGCTATCCGACATGGTATCAATTCAATAACATGTCGGAAGCAGTTGGGAGGTATGGCTAACAAAAGTGGGTGTAATGCAGTCTTTAATGCTGTTACGGAGGTATAATCGGTGTGTTGAGATGCCTGAAATGCTCTTCTGTAATGCTGCAAAAGTGTTTTATGGGATTGATACTGTTGGAGTTTGAAGACCAGTTTATATGCTGGAAGTCTGAACTGTGCTGCCCGAACCATTCCTGTATAGCATTGGACCTGTGGCTTGGCGCATTGTCATCTTGGAAGACATTGTCGCCATTTGGGAAAAAGTGCAAGATTGCTGGGTGTACAGAATCAGCAAGCAATTCACGACAGTGAGCACAAGTCACATGTTATTCCACATGCACCAGGGGTCCAAGTTTCTGCCAGGTAAACACATTCCATACCATAACAACTGCCACCACCGGCTAACACTGTTGATATCAGGCAGGATTGATCAACCACCTCATGTTGTTTCTGATCTGTTTCATAGATCCACGCCCAAAATTCTTTTCGAGTTTTTGGAAAAGTGAAATATTCAGGGGATAAAAAAACTGTGGTTAAATTTTATTTACATGTAAATCCTTATAACTTCCTATAAGATGAGCAAGGCAATGAAAAAGTGAAGCTAATTTTTTTTTCCCCTTTCATGTTTTTTTGTTGTGTTCCGTGTTGCAAAAACATTCAGGTTATTTTGAGGAGTACCCGGAATGTGTGGGATAGTATCGTTTGATAGTGTTTCTCTCTCTCTCTGTATGCTTTGGTACACAGCAGAAGAGGGAAAATAAATTCAATGTAAATATTATTTGGGTAACGAGAGCACATTTTATTTGATATTTAACACTTATGCAATGTAATCTGTAATAATAGCTGTACTTTAGTGCAACTTGAATATAATGTTAATACGTATTGCAAATATATTTATTTCATGTTATTGTGAGTTTCAATCGCCGTCAAACAAAATGGCAGTCGTCAGTTGAGTTTCAGGTATCTTAATTTTTTTTTTTTTTTTTTTTGTGTGTGTGTGTGCCAAGGCTGTTAGAAGAATTAAAATGTGATGTGTGGTCGGTCATGAAGTAATATATTAAGCCTCCGGTTGGCCGGCACTTATATATACGTTCGTAGATTTCTGTACCCAAAGTGACGACAATGCAATAATACGTTCATCTGAAACCTGTTCAAAAGCGGCGAGAACGCATACATGCGCATCTTAATGACAAATACTACAGAAAGACGGGACGCTTTTAGGGGAGTCTCCTGTTATTCATGTGACAAAATTTCGCATTGCTGCTTCCAAATCCCCTGCTGCCACCTCGAGGGTTAATTGAAGTTGTACATTATTTTTTTTGTTCCCCTTTGTGTAAGCGCATTTGAAATAGCCCCCCCCCTCTTTTATCGCCCTTTCATCAGAAGGAAATTCCAGCCATTGGGGTCAAGTGGAAAAAAAGGGTGCAGCTAAGAGCTATGGCCACGTGTTTGTTAGAGTACACTAAATTTATACATACCAATGTTGAAACCATTTTGCCGTTGCAGAAATCTCAGCATTATGGACCTGTGTGGGGGAGGGGGAGGCAAACAAGGCACACAACCCCACCTGTGTTTCTTGGACGAGCATGATGTCCTCAAGAGACGCCGACTAACTCGTTAAGCTTTTACCAGCAGACCCTAGAAACAATCTCAGCAAAAGACCGCACACACACAGCGCTATCCCATTAGGTCATGCACTCACATAAAAGACTACAAAACTTTAGATGTTCACCCGCTCTCCATAGAACAGCCTAGTCTGCTCTATGTTAAAGCCCCCTAGAGGGTTAGAACAGTGTTGCAAGCTGTAAGCGTCACATCCTTTGCCCAAGGATTTCTGTTGTTCAACAGACCACACGTCTAGCATCAAATCAGCCTTCTACATACAATTTTGGTGCTCCAACACATCCTAGCAGGCACAGTGGAAACACAGGCAGGTGGCTGTTTCAGTGTCGTTGCCGCACTTGTTTATACCCACCAACGGCAAAATGTGCATCTGGTAGGTAATTCCTTTGCTACAGAGTATATTTGTCTTAAAATTTTACAAAAAACCATGATATCAATGTAGAGAAACAAACGATTTAAGAAAAGGAACATGTAAGCACTTTACAAACAATGCCTACAAATTTTGCATTTAAATTTCCAAAACAAATGACACAATCAATCATATCGCTAAAAGGTTTCGTTGCCGGAATGTAAATTTTCTGAGTCCTGTCAAAAAAATAATAGGAAAGCGATAAAGGAAAAAGGGCAGGAAAATATATTGTAGAATATATGCACTGCCTTTGGTTTATGCTAAGAAAAGAAGCAAACTAAAATGGTCTCATATTCATGTCAGGTTATGTGTTTATTCTGTTTTTAAAATTAAAATTTTATTGATGTGTGGAGGGTGGCATGTGTTATATTTCTACTAAGTTAATTCAGTTGATCACAGGTTATCTTATATTTTGTCCATAGTTAAATGATATTGCTTATTTGTTATTAAATTAAATGGCTAAGACCTCCTTTGTTAAGTGAACTACTGTAGTTTACTCGGAAAATGTCTTTAAATATTTGGTAGGTTAATTTTATTTGGTGTTTCAATAGAAGTTAAATTTGATTAATTTAATTTAGCATATATGATTTAACATTTTGTGTTTATTTATTTTGACTTGATTATGTATTTTATTGTTCTAGTAGCAGGGATACCCGGGATTTCCAGGGTAAATATTACTGTTCATGGAATCAGCAAGTGAAAGTTAATGGATGAAAAAGATATTCCTGTAATTTTCTAGTAAATTTATTTTAATTGACTTAGGTTATTACTGTTCGATGAACAATTTTTTGGATTTTCCATTGGGAGCAAAAATATAGATTTTAAGGTTTGTCAACCCTTGAGCAGGCGACGTTGAATTGTTCGTGTGAAAAGCAGAGTTCCTCCAAATTAATGCCAGCCAGTGCTAATGACTGGCTGATGCGGTAATATTTCATATCTTTTTTTTATTATTTAGTTAATTGACTTTTATGCAACAAAAAGAAAGGAATGGAAATACTTACCCTTCGAGGAGGCATCCATAGAACTGCTGTACATTTGCCATGTGCTTCTGAGAATCCTCCGACACTGGAATGCAATATACCTATGTCATGTTGTGTGCATGTGACTTGACATTGGCACTGCTCATCCTTTTGTTTACCATTTTGAATTTCAAATATCTGGAATTCTCTATTTACATTAGATGGTATTTATTCCTGATGAAGCTGTCTGTTAATGGTGAAAGCTAATGTTTATTCATTTGTGTTTTTAATACACCATTAAATGGATATTTCTGCACTTTATTGTTATCTACGGTCTCTAACTTAGACTGTAGATTTGGTGTTGGAGTGCTGAATTGTGTTGCAGTTCTTAAAAATGGAAATTTTTATGAAAATTTTGTATGGGAGCCCCTTGACCCTGATTCCTTCCAAAAACCATCTAACTAAGAATACCATGAGATGGCATACCAAATTTGGTGGTTCTAAATTGAAAACTATAGATTTGTATAGCAGACATACAAACAAACATTCAATTATGTACATATATATTTGTATATGACAACTACTAGGCAGGCCCTAAGGGATGAGAATACTGGTTTTGCTTGTGCTTTCAGCTTTTTATGCAGGTCTCAGTTCCCATTAAGTGACCAATCAGAGCGAAGATTTTGTGCGATTGGTTGGTTTAGCAGTGCTCTGTTGTTTTGTATACTGTTGTGTTTTTGCTTATTTTGTAGCTTATTTATTTTATTGATTTTATATTTAAGAATTTTTATAATGGGTTTGTATATTTTTGTTGTATGACAGCAAAATAATTTACTGCTTATGTTATTGATTCATTAGTGTCCATTTTTAGTTTTTCATAATTTATGTCAAGATTCAAGATAACTTCATTGATTGTTTTGATAATTGGTAATTATTGCCAAAAAAGATGCAAATGATTGATTGTTTTGATATGTTTTTAATAATTTCAAATAATGTGGTCCTTTGTTTTGGAAGATTATGTTAATTACTCTATTATGAAAAGTTTTAGGTGTTTTGTCTTTCGGTGCAGTTGCCCAATATAACTGCCCCGTATGTAGTAATTGGAACTAAATAGGCATTTTCCATAATCTGATTTTGTATTTTAACTGCATTTACTTGTCTTTCTAAGAAGTAGAGTCACTGCATTTTTAACACAATTAGTTTTTCAGTATTAAAACTTTCTTGATATGTTTGTCTCAAGTATTTTTTTGTCAACAGTGAGTCCTAGGTACAGGCCCATAGCCAGACAAACAAGCTAGAAGGGGCGGCTGATTATTGAGATTGGGCGAAAAATGTAAAGTGGTCGAGCAAAAGATGTGAAAGAGGTCGGGCACTATACTGTTGTGCGAGTCGCTAGTACGGGCAAAAGGAAACACAGGTTGTGCGCAGCCTGGCCTGTCTACAGCCCTGCTTAGATATTTCATATAATTTCTCAGTGGTAATTTTGTGTAGCAAATTTTTGGCCTTGTTTTTGGAATAATGCTTGTGTGGCTTTTAGAAAATAATATTGCTTGCTTTTTTTCTTTATAAAGACTTTGATGTTCCATTTTGTGAAGTATTTTTCAGTTTTTGTTCAAAGTTTCTGTAGTTTTAGTTACTGCATGTTTGTAATTTATAATAGAGATAATGCTTTCATAAGCATATGAAGTAGCTTAGTATTTGTTGTCTTCCTGAGTTATCTCACTGAATTAGTTGTACAAAAAGCAATAAATGAGAACTCCTGCATGACATTCATGGTATCTACAGAAAGGGTTACAGTTACCACTGTGAAAAGCTCAACCTAGTTTTCAATTGTCATATTGAGCAGAAAAGTCAAAACTGTTTATAATGTTGATTTTATGTCAAGACTATGCCTGTAGTACTGGGACTTGTAAAATAGCCATGAAGTTTGTAATACTGATTTCCTGTGAAGCCTTTAGATACTTCATACAACTTGTTTGTTTTTCCTGTTCAAAAATGTTGTGAAAGTTCTTTCAATTGAATTTTTTTTCTACACACTGATGCCACCAAGTGTGTTGTTGTCAGGACAAGACTGTCATAATTGTTGTTACACAGTGCTCATGAAAGCTGAATACCTCTTTTTTTGTAGGGAGATAAGTGCTGGAGAGGAGGAAATATTGTGACACCTCCTCACATGCTCAATATTCTCAGAAGGCAGACTACTTTCTGTGCAGCTGTGGCATCCTTTAACTAACTTTTACTGAAATAACTGCTAAAATTTTGTGAGGAAATCCTTTTGCTTTTAATGAGCAATGAAATATGTTGACAAAAAATGTTGTCTGTATTGGAAACATGGAGTGAGAATATGGGTAGAAAAATTCTTAGAACAGAACAATGTATTACATAGCTGAGTATTTTAATGAGCTGCACGGAACTATTACATTAGTTTTGTAATGGACCTAAACTTTTACAAAAGATCTGTCAAGCAAAAATATTGAAAAACAAATCCTTTAATAATCTATTGGATAGATGAAAAAAAACTTTCTATTTTGTGAACTGTATATTTATGAAATACCTACCAATATTGCAGTTAACCATGTTACAGGTATAATTTTTTTCCCCTGGCATAACTCTTGTGAAACTCGTTTTTTCCTAAAGCAAATCTTAAGATCATGTACTTCACTTCAATGTACAAATTCTGCATAGGAAGAAGCACCTCATTCCTGTTGTGTAAAGAAATTGGTGCACATTTATACACATGATATATCAGAGTTCTTCATGTATATGGTCATCAACTTGTAAGACTAATGAGTTATTATTATTATTATTATTATTATTATTTATTTTTTTTTGCACAGAAAAAAACTTTGTATTTACAAGACTTAATGCTCTTATAACACTAGCTTGGTAAATAAGTTTCTCATGTATGGAAATATTTGTAGATGTAGGCTAAATAAAATGGTATAGAAGGCGGAGATGTTTTCCACCGCTAGTTTGCAAACTTATTATAACATACTACTGGCAATTTCTGCCACTTTTCATGCATTCCTTTGGTTTCAAAGGTGTTTGTTGATTTTCTGCAACTTGTATGAATTTCATTTATGTGTGTCTGTGTATAGTAGCATGTGCACAAGTGAAACTAAAGCAAAACCATGAATTCCTGTTTAATGACCTACATTTAATTTGTCCATCAGTAGCCCAGCTGTTTGTAAAAGATCATAATGTAGGTTCAAAAGTTTCTGAAATAGTCCCAAACTGTGGGGATAAAAAATGTGGGATGAATTTCCATTTCAGACATTCGCAAAAATCATCGTAGAGTGCTAACAATTGCTGCCATTGCATTTCCTGTCTGTGTTGAGCACCAGCAGTTTTTATTTTGTTGTGTACTGTGTATTATTAGTTTTGAGAAGTGCCTACTGTAATAATATGTGTTGCAAACCAATATCAGCATGTCAGTTTTTATTTTATTTTTCCCTTTATTTTTGCATATGTACTGTATCCCTGCCTTAAGAATGAATAAATAATTTAAAAAATCCAATTTGCGGTGCATTCCTTTATCACGGATTTAACACTCAGTTTTGAAGCATTTCCATGTCATTATCAGAATTGAAGAATACAGACGTACGCAGATAGTTTACAGATTATTAGCAGATTTCACAGCTTTTGCTTGTAGATTTTTTTAAAAAAATGTTATTCTCATTTTTCTTTTTGTTTTAGACAAAATTTCCTTTTTGCTTTAAATTTTCTGTTTACCCATTTTCGGCCACCACTTCAAGATATTACACACTAAATAAATACACTGGCGGAAAGTGAAAAAAGAACAAGAAGGAATTGGCGGACGATCATGAAATTTACATATGTTAATGGGGTCGAGTGTACGTAGGTGTGATGTTAATTTCGGGACCAACTGGTGAGCGCTTACGCCACAGCACGGCATAATATGCAAATTATCTTTGGTGGTATTTAAGGAGTACGGCGAAGTGAATGTAATCAGTCGTCGGTGCATGGACACGTGCGAAGACCCTGAAGAAGCTGCAATGCCTGGACATAGAAAACGTGTACGATTTCAGCAGTTACGGACTTTGAGCGAAGTTGTCTAGTCGGACTCCACGAGGCCGGGTAGTCGTATTGTGGAGCGAATTGGACGGGAAGTTTCGGTGGTGGTACGATGAACATTGCCACACGAGAAGACTTGGAATCGGGAGTCAGAGGCGGACCGATCGACGCAAATCTGAGGTGACTGTGCGAATAATCTGCAACCGTTTACTGGATGCAGGACTACGTGCATGTGTACCTCTGACTCCAGCCCACCGTCAGGAACGGCTGCAATGGAGAACGCAATGGTGATCTGTCATGTTCAGCGAAGAAAGCAGATTCTGCTTGGGATCCTTCGATGGCCGTATGCGTGTTCACAGACACACAGGGGAGCATCTCCACCCTTCTTGCATCCGCCAGCGGCACACAGGGCCTACACCTGGTCTCCTGGTGTGGGGAGCGATCAGCTATCACTCCCGTACACGACTAGTGTTTGTACCAGGTACGTTAAACAGCACCTCCTACATCAACATCATCATTCAGGCAGTTGTTGTGCCATTTATAAGGTCGGTCCATCGGGTTTTCCAGCAAGATAATGCATACCCACACATGGCACGTGCAACGCAACATGCACTTGAGGGTGTGAGACAATTTTCATGGCCGGCACGTTCACCGGATATGTCCCCAATTGAGCACGTGTGGGATTTTATGGGACAACGACTTATCCGGTCTCCACGGCCAGCCACGACCATCCCCGATTTACGTGTCCGGGTTGAGGATGCTTGGAACTCAATACCCCAAACTTACATCCAACATCTGTACGACATACTCCATGCCAGAATTGCACAGTGTGACGCAGTTCATGGCGGTTCAACCTCGTACTAACCATGTTACATGGAAATTTATTTTTAGTTTACCAGCAAATGCAGCTGTATTTTGCCATAATTTTCTGATCACGTTATCCTCTGTATTCCGTTATTTTGCTGTATACATTTCGTTGGTATCAGACATCTTCTTGGTGTTCTTTTTTCACTTTCCGCCAGTGTATGTAAAACTAATAAAAAAAGCCCATGGAAATGTGGTACCTGCACCCAATACCATAAATGTGATGGAATTTGAAATCATGAATTCTAACCACCTCATTTCTGGTTGAAGGTAAAAAACGAATCTAGCCATTTCACACACAATGATGTACATTCAATCCCAATGTACTTTTGTTCTCATTGGAATCTGGAATGTTCTAAAAATTATTTATTGTCTTATTCGTTTTTCTTTAAATTATCTTATTCTATTGTTATCCTGGTTAGCACTTCACATTGATTAAGTAGAATCATTGTTATTAGTGACATTTTAAAGATACATGTTCCAGGATGGAAAAAAAAAACAAGTATTTAGCATGGAAAATTTATTTTACAATTTTTTTTATTATTATGTCAGTGAGACAAAACTAATTCCTTTAATTCTGCATGTGCAAGTTTATACAGAGAAATAAAGATGCTGCTCACATTTCTCAGACTTTGCAATCATAATTGTACACTGCAGTGTGTATGTTGGTATACAAACTAAATGCACCGATGAGCCATTATATTATGGTCATGTACCTAATAAGCTGTAGGACCCCCTTTAGCCCGCAAAACAGCAGTCACTCGGCAAGGTATCACAATTTGATGAGGTGTCAATAGGTATCCTGGGGTATCTGGTTCCTGTAGATTTCAGGGTGGTGTTGATTTAGCAGAAACTCCCGTTTTCCAATTCGAACCACAAATGTTCGAGTGGGTTCGTGTCAGGTGAATTTGGACACCAGGGCATTAACAGAAAGTCACCAGCGTGTTCCTCAAACCACTCCTTGACAATTCTGGCAGTGTGGTATGATGCATTATCCTGTTGGTAATGGCCATCACCAGCAGGGAACACAGTTACCATGAATGGGTGAACTTGTTGTGCAATGATGTTCAGATACCTGACAGCTGTAGGAATCGGGATAATGGGGGCTAAAATGTCCCCTGGAAGGAGAAACACGTCGACACCCATTGCAGATTCTCGGAAAGGTGTACAGTGTTTTTTTTATTTTCTTAACATTGTTTTTAAGATTTTTTAAAACAAAGGAAGAGAAATTTTCACACCTTTTGTAACGGCTCCCGTTCCAGACGTAAAGTTATTATCGATCACGGAAGCAACTGGTTTCCACCCTCCCCCATTTTATTTTAGCTTTAATTCTTCCATGTTTTTGCACAGATAACTTCAACTTGATAAGATATAATTGTTTTTTTTTTTCAGCTTTAAATTTAAAAAGTGCTGTTTTTGTGCACTTTTAACACACCATGCACATTTGATGTGGCATTTCGGAAGGTAATGGGCACAATTTTTCTTATTTTTCTATTTTTGGCATGGACGACTAAACTTTCATCTAACTGAAAGTTAGATGAAGGGTTTTTTTTTTTTTAAAGAGCCATATTTTTAAAGCGTTTTCTCCATTTCTGCGGACACAGAAACGAAGAAATGCTGCAACTTAACGGAATATGTCGGCATTCCGTAAGTTGACGTCTCAACTTAATTTTTTTACTGTATGCTTCGAAGATAGCTTCACTTAGATTGATAAGGTTTTTTTTTTTTTTTTTTTTTTCCTTTTTCAAAAATTATGTTTTTACACATTTATATCGCCCTCGTTCTGTTTTGTATGGTCGCACTGTGAGACATTCTAGTGGCCGTGCGCAGTTCTGTCATTTTTGGCACCCAGATAGCTTTGTTCCAGTTAGATTGCTGCTGGTTTTTTTTTGTTTTTTTTTTGTTTACAAAATCCATATTTGTGAAGTGTTTGCAACATTCCCTTCAGTTTCCGCAGCCATGCGGCATTTTGGAAATTAAGTGGTCGCCTTTTATTTTATCTATTTTTTTACTTCCAGATAGCTTTACTCAGATATTTTTTTTACTAAAACCATATGATCACAAATTTTTAAGTCCCTTGCTTCGTTTCCAAAGCCATATTACGTGGTATTCCGGAAGCTGACTGTCCCAACTGTCTTTCAATGATCTTCCAGATTGTTTCATTTCAGATTGACGAGGTGAAAAGTTTTTTTGCTTTACAAGAACCATTGCTGTTTTGCTCACTTCAGTTTTATGTGATTTCAACAATTATATCAATGAAAATTCCCCCATCACATTTTCACAAATTCACCAAATTTTTCTTAAAACTGTGGTCAATGCACAAACTGGATTTCAAAGAAAAATCTCATATGGACCCCTGTTTTACAAATAAAGTTAAATGTGGCAAAATTACTGGTATTTCTGAAGTTGACATGATCCTTACCTTCTCACATAATCACCTGGTGAGGTCCCTAGTACAACATACTGTAATTGCTGCAGGAATAGTAAGAACAATGTCTATCAGGAAAACATCCTTCGAAGAGAGGGAGTTAAAGTTTGATCAGTTAACTAAATGCAAATTAAAAATACGGATTTCAAATAATTCCTTATACTTTTTGACCATTAATTTTAAAATTCCAAAAGCATTTAAAGAATGATATTTAAGTTCTGAATGCATTAAAATAGTTCTAGTATCTTCATGCGTTTTTAAGAGGAAAAAGCTAGTTTGACTATTGCAACTAAATATGAATGTCTATTATCAATATCTCAAATTGACTCAGTGCAGAACAATAAATTTTATGGCAAAATTAACATTTAGGTATCCCTTTACCTTGCAGACTTCTAAAAAAGATTCTGCTAGTGAGAAGTGTCCCAAAAAACATCGGCCACAGCATTGTGCCACTGCTAGCCTATTTCTGCCTAACAGTGCATCCAGGTGCCATAATCTCTTTTGGTAATTGGCATATCCATGCTTGGCTGTCTACATGATGCACCAGGAATCTTGATTAGCCAGACCAGGCCACTTGCTTTCATCATCCATGATCCAATCTCGTTGATCATGGCACATTTCATGCAGTGAGTATGGGGATCTAGCTAGCTCTTCGGGTACATAGGCCCATGCGCACAAATTTGCAGTGAATGGTGTGCTGTGACACGTTGCCCTGATCACCACTGTTGTATATGTGTGTGATTTATTGCACTGTAGTTGCTGTGAACAATGTGAGACAGTCTCCCCTCCCCTCTGGCATCGGTGAACTGCAGACGACGATTCCTCATTTGGCCATCTGTGCACCACTTTTGATACCTACTCACTACAGCGGCACGTGAACAATCCATAAGCCACACTGTGCCATCACAATTTGTCCTTTATCAAACTCCTATAAATCGGCAGCTTTTCCCATTCCGACTCAACACTCTACTAACCGAAAGCTGGTCTGGTTGTTTATATACTGCTCTGTGAACTTCACCTGCTCCACTATTTGGTCTCCAGGCACACTCATTTTAAAACTTCTATTTTTTTTGCCAGTGAGTAGCAACAGTTTGATAATGAGTAAGTTTCAGCATTTAACATTATAATTCATTCATAAATAAATTTTATGCTGTTATATTTTTCTCAGCTGAGTCCAATTTTTCCCCCATTTCTGTCATTGAAAAGCCTGAAAGTGAGCTGCATTTCATACTATCGTAACCTCTGGAAAAATATAACAAAGCTACCATGTCCCGATGGTGGTTCAGTTGCACAAGACAAAAGAGAATAAATGAGCTAATTACTATGTGAAGAAAAAAATCAGACAAGTTGATGCCTACACAAATGTAATTAAAAAATATTACCAGAAAAGACTTACCCACAGTATCTGTAGCGTGAACTTGAGATCTGCTTACTGCTGTAACTGTGACCATCAGAAAGAAGTGTTTTAGTGGACTTTTTTTTATATAAATCCACTATGAAACACTTATCTCAAATAGTCAATGTCATCTCCAGGTGACATCTCTCATTAGCTGCAGGAAAATGCTTTCAAACATGCAATGTTTTCCACAATAAGTACGTGTGTTTGTCCTCTCAAAAAGTTTAGCCCTTTTAACTGTTCTAATGGAAAAACAAAAAGGAAGAGGGTGGAGTGCATGGATATACAAAAACCAGAATACCCAAAGGTTTCAAGAAATCAAAACAAAACAACAAAGCTGTAAAAAAATACCAAAGTGTTAGGTACAAGAGATTATATTGAAGTGTAAAATGATATAAGCTAATGACATTGTAAGCTGTTGAAAAATGTATCAAAAGAACTTTGTTGCAATGGGGATTCACTCATATAAGGAAAAAGAAATGAGCTACAAGGGTGTATCACAAAATAGGTTTCACATATTAGTGACTATCAGAAATAAATACAACACGGCTGCAGAGAGATGTCACACATTTCATCATCTGCTCATGGAAGGAGTGTAGCACAAATGTGTTGCATAGTTTATTCGTTAACAGGAGTTTGTTATGGTGCAGCAGCTGGAGTGTTATTCGAATTCAGAAGTTTACGGAACAGTGTTTTGTTTTTTTTACGAGCAAAACATCTGAATCCAACAAAATCCACCGTGAAGTGTCGGTTGTTTATGGAGAAGAGGCAATATTGCTCATCAAATGTTCAGTACTCTCTAGGTTCCGAGGGAGTATATGAGCTTCTGCCACAGAAAAGAACACACTAAATCAGCCATCTGCCTGTGTTTCCACTGTGCCCCCTTTAGGATGTGTTGGAGCACCAAAATTGTATGTAGAAGGCTGATTTCATGCTAGACGTGTGGTCTGTTGAACAACAGAAATCCTCTGTGGGCAAAGGATGTGATGCTTACAGCTCGCAACACTGTTCTAATCCTCTAGAGGGCTTTAACAATAGAGCAGACTAGGCTGTTCCATGGAGAGCGGGTGAACATCTAAAGTTTTGTAGTCTTTTGGATGAGTGCATGCTCTGATGGGACAGCGCTGTGTGTGTGTACAGTCTTTTGCTGAGATTGTTTCTAGGGTCTGCTGATAAAAGGTTAACGTGTTGGTTGGCGTCTCTTGAGGACAGCATTGATCAAGTAATAATGGACATTTTCGACTGTTAGAGGAATTCAGCTTACAGGCAATGTTATCAACAAAAAACACATGGCCATAGCTCTTAGCTGCACCCTTTTCCACTCGAACCCAATGGGTGGAATTTCCTTCTGATGAAAGGGCAATAAAGGGAAGAGGGGGGGGTGACCATTTCAAATACGCTTACACAAAGGGGAACAAAAAAAATACTGTACAACTTCAATTAACCCTCCAGGTGGCAGCAGGGGATTTGGAAGCAGCAATGCGAAATTTTGTCACATGAATAACAGGAGACTCCCTAAAAGTGTCCCGTCTTTCTGTAGTATTTGTCGTTAAGATGCGCATGCATGCATTCCCGCCGCTTTTGAACAGGTTTCAGAACGTATTATTGCATTGTCGTCACTTTGGGTACAGAAATCTACGAACGTATATATACGTGCCGGCCAACCAGAGGCTTAATACATTACTTCATGACCGACCACACATCACATTTTAATTCTTCTAACAGCCTTGGCACACAAAGAAATAAAAATAAATTAAGATACCTGAAACTCAACTGACGACTGCCATTTTGTTTGACGGCGATTGAAACCCACATTAACATGAAATAAATATATTTGCAATACGTATTAACATTATATTCAAGTTGCACTAAAGTACAGCTATTATTACAGATTACATTGCATAAGTGTTAAATATCAAATAAAATGTGCTCTCGTTACCCAAATAATATTTACATTGAATTTATTTTACCTCTTCTGCTGTGGACCAAAGCATACAGAGAGAGAGAGAAACACTATCAAACGATACTATCCCACTCATTCCGGGTACTCCTCAAAATAACCTGAATGTTTTTGCAACACGGACCTCAACAAAAAAACATGAAAGGGGGGAAAAATTAGCTTCACTTTTTCATTGCCTTGCTCATCTTATAGGAAGTTATAAGGAGTTACACGTAAATAAAATTTAACCACAGTTTTTTTTATCCCCTGAATATTTCACTTTTCCAAAAACTCGAAAAGAATTTTGGGCGTGGATCTATGCAACAGATCAGAAACAACATGAGGTGGTTGATCAATCCTACCTGATATCAACAGTGTTAGCCGGTGGTGGCAGTTATGGTATGGAATGTGTTTACCTGGCAGAAACTTGGACCCATGGTGCATGTGGAACATGTGACTTGTGCTCACTGTCGTGAATTGCTTGCTGATTCTGTACACCCAGCGATCTTGCACTTTTTCCCAAATGGCGACAATGTCTTCCAAGATGACAATGCGCCAAGCCACAGGTCTAATGCTATACAGGAATGGTTTGGGCAGCGCAGTTCAGATTTCCAGCATATAAACTGGTCATTAAAAAAATCAGATTTCTAGATAGTTCATGAAAAAAAAATGAAGAGCAATGCTTATTTTTTTTCAACATGAACTTAAAAAACAACAAAAAAACACGAATGTTTGTGATTTCCAATCACGAACATATGTAATTTGAAAAGGAAGAAAACTGAGGGGGGCAAATATGATGTTTTGCCCCCACACTCATCTGCGTGCGGGGGCAGTTCGGTTCCGACGCCGCTGAATGCATGCATATATTACAGTGACAATTTCCAACCTGTGAAGTCTGTAAATGGTTTTCAAACTGGTGATGCCGCTTCAATTCAAATTGCCCAACACGTGTTCCCGGAAGATAAAACAGAAGGAAATCTAGCATACATTAAATCAAACTTTGGCATTTTGGCTTCAATGATTGCGTGTTTAGTAAAACGGTATGGAACTCATCGATGTAATCAGTTACGTTGAAAAAGCAAGCCAAGTTCTTAAAGAAGCCAAAGGCAAGGTTGGACAATCTGTCTTTGCCAAATTAAACAATGTTCTGGAAAAAAATGTTGGATTCCAGACTTTGAAGAAAATCTCACATATATTAACTGGAGAAACACAGTTTTGAAATAGAAGAACAACTAGCTGTTTTCAAGTATGCCCCTGTCACATCCGTTGATGTCGAGAGAAGCTTCTGGAGATTTAAAAACCTTATTTACAGATAATAGACATTCATTTACCTTCGAAAACATTAAGATGCACCTTATAATTCAATGCAGTTATGATGCACTTACATGAAAGACTTTCAGTGTACAAACAAATAAAATTCATATGGGATTGGTATGTACTGTTCTTTATTTTCCTTATGCAGTTACTAGTTGTTGTTTTTTCGATTAATGTTTATTTTAAAGAAAAGAAATATAATTTATCAATTATTTTAAGACAATACAACAATTTTTGGCAAAACTTACTGTAAGAACTGTTCTAGGTAGGTTTTCTTTTAAAAATTTTAAGGGCATTTTTTTTTTTCATTTTATGGGCATTTTTGCAGTTTTTAAGGACATTTTCTGCAACTTTTAAATGCATTTATAAGGATTTTTTTTTGTCATCAAAGTCTGAGCATTAGTTATTACACAGTCTTTAACATGTCATGCTCTAATTAAGCTGTTATGCTTTTTTCATTTTGTTTACTCTTTTATTCTCGAAAGGTATTACACCAAAAAATATACTGCACTAAAGAAGTACTTTCTTTTAAAAAAAGTGTTTTTTTTTCCCTGGGAAAACTACTGCTGAAATTATTCCCCTCTTTAAGTGTTAAAATGTCGCAGATTTAAGACCTTTGTTATAACAGAGGTTCAAGAGAGATTTTTGTTGTAACTCTTTTTCAGAGAAGGGACACTATAATGTGAAAAAGAAAATTGCCCTGTTCCTCAGAGTGGATAGCTAAACTTCCTATTGGTAAAAAAAAATCTGATAAGTTACAAAAAATCTTTTAAAGAGTGAACTTTGAACTGACGACAGCCTCATCAATTCACAGGTGATGAAACTGATACTTAAAATATCATAAGCCAGAATAGTAGTGAAGGTGAAAAAGCCCCCCTGGTGGCACAGTCATCTAAGCCCTGGCTTATGACCATTCGTCTGAGATGAGTCTGGGTTCGAATCTCGGTGAGGCATGGATGTTATGTTTGTCTTACGGCACTGGCTTTCTCCCTTCTCTGGAACCAGTGACCCTAAATTAGGGACAGGTGACTGCTTACAGCCTCTTGAGTTGCTCATGGTGGTCATTAAACCCACAATCAGAAAATTAAAAAGAAAAAGGTGAAATATATACATAAGTAGGGAAACATCTGAAAGTGCAATACAAATTTTGAATGTATCTTTATCGTTAATTTGCTAAGCTCCTGAAAAAAGAAAAGACTACTTGAACAAAAACATCCTTATGCAAATTTGAAAAAACACTACATGGCTTTTACTAAAGAAAGCTATATTAATCTTTTCCAGATGCCTAACACCCAGCATGTGACCTGAAAACAGAAATTATTGCTCAGCTTAAAGAAATGTTAAATGATACAAAGTGAAGAGCTTAAAAGCTACAAATTAATACTGTACTACCAAAATGTTGAAGTTTTCAAAACTTTGAGGATGAATTCAGCACTTCAAATTACATGGCAAGAAAGACAAAACCATTTCCAAAACCTTAAAGCTAAGAAATATATTAAAACAAGAGACAGTTGATCTGGTGCAACATTTTTATTGCCATGACAGCATTGGCAGGCCAATGCCTGGGAAATAAGATTGCTGCAGTAACAGTACTAGCTAAAAACTACAGATTTACTAAAAAAAGGGAGGGGGTGGGTCTCATTAAACAGTCTGGAAGATATTCACAAGCAGTTTAAGATTGCATACCCATAGATAAAAATTTGCTTCTCAAAGTTTGCAGAACTGCATTAAAAAAACTATCACTGTTGGAGTACATGTAGTATACATATGTGCATCACAATTTATAAAAATTTTAAAGTCACATTTTTAGGGTGTCATATGGCAAAATTAACTACTGAACATAATCTTCCCATTAACAGCTACACTGACGGTAAAAAAAATCACAACACCAAGAAGGGGTTGTGTTAGATAAACGACAGTTGGTAGGCGGTGAGAGTACATCTGTAAGATGACGTCTATGCAAATTTCCCGCTCGGCGCATACGTGTGGCGCTAGTAGCGCCTCGGAACATGCAAAGCAGGTTTGCTGTAAATACGCGCTGTAACGTTCGTGAGCATTAGTTATCGTTGAGATTCGACATAGGCTGTTGATGTTAGTCAAGAATGCCTTTAAGAAGACGAAGAAGCCATTATCAACAGCTCACGGAGTTTGAACGAGGTCGTGTAATAGGGCTACAAGAAGGTGGATTTTCTTTCCGCAATATTGCAGAAAGACTTGGCAGGAATGTAGACACTGTGCATGATTGTTGGCAGCTGTGGTCAAGGGAAGGTACTGCCTCAAGAAGACCGGGTTCCGGCCGGCCACGTGGCACTACTGAGAGGGAAGACTGCCGTGTACGGCGTATGGCCGTGACGCATCGTACCGCGTCTGCGGCAGCAATTTCAGCTGCAGTTGCCACCACAGTGACACAACAAACTGTTACAAATCGGTTACTTGAAGGACAGCTCCGAGCCAGACGCCCTGTAGCGTGCATTCCACTTACTCGAAACCACTGCCGTTTGCGACATCAGTGGTGTCAAGCTAGAGCTCATTGGAGGACGGAGTGGAGATCTGTTGTGTTTTCTGATGAAAGCCGGTTCTGCCTGGGTGCCAGTGATGGCCGTATGTTGGTTAGAAGGCGGCCAGGTGAGCGCCTGCAACCAACCTGTCTGCGGCCGAGACACACTGGACCTACACCTGGAGTTATGGTCTGGGGAGCAATTTCCTATGGCAGCAGGAGCACTCTCGTGGTTATCCCATGCACCCTGATGGCACAGTTGTACGTCGGTCTGGTGATTCAACCTGTTGTGCTGCCATTCATGAACAGCATTCCAGGGGGTGTTTTCCAACAGGGTAACGCTCGCCCGCATACCACTGTTGTAACCCAACATGCTCTACAGAGTGTCAACATGTTGCCGTGGCCTGCTAGATCACCAGATCTTTCTCCAATCGAGCACGTATGGGACATCATTGGACAACAACTCCAGCGTCACCCCCAACCAGCATTAACCATCCCTGTATTGACAGACCAAGTGCAACAGGCATGGAACTCCATCCCACAAACTGACATCCAGCACCTGTACGACACAATGCATGAACGTTTGCATGCTTGCATTCAACATTCTGGCGGTTACACCGGTTATTAATGTACCAGCATTTCACATTTAAAATGGCTCTTCTCGTGCTTACATTAAGCTGTGATCTTGAAACCTTAATCGATTAAATATGTTACCTATACAAATGTATTGCCGCCATTTCATTCCTCTACAACTATTTTTTCGTGGTGTTGGGATTTTTTTGCCATCAGTGTATAAAGACTGCACTGAAAGAGTATTATGTAATCCTTTACTTCCTGCATGCTATTTCAGTAAATGTCACTTTTTTCTGAGTATCATATTTACTGAAAAGTTTTATTATTGATCTTGTGGAACAGAATAATATTGATTCTGTGACATTTAAGCAGTGGGTTTATAAACCAAACATCTAAAACGCTGACAAAATCAGCAGAAGAGTTTGTTCATTTTTTTTTCTTAAATCTTTTAAGACTTATAAAGAAATGCATTGCTATATTTTTTGTATTACATTTTAGTTCAAAAAATTATAGTTATTAAAGGCTTACTATTTAGCATATCATGGAGATACCTTCTGATTGATTAATCCTCCCAATTTAAATCGGCTGTTTCTCCCTAAGACACTTTCACCTTTCATTATGTCATTTTGAGGCCATTTTTGGCAAAGGTGTATTTCATTTTTATATTTTATAAATGATCCCATTGCGGTCCCAACTTGAAAGTTGGCATACTAGTAAAAAGTATTCCAACTTTCAAGATGGGGCTGCAATTATATATTATATGGCATCATTAGACATTTGTTTACTTACTAGCAAACAAATGTCTAATGATGCCATATAATTTTTTAAGAATTTTAAATTTTTAAAATATTCAAGGTCAAAGGTTATTTCTGTGACTTGAAAAGGTCAACCAATTTTTTTTTACTTTTCAGCACATGATTTAAAAACTCATTAAATGCTGCAAAAAGACACTAATTTCAGCCTTTTAGCCCAATTAGGTAACGAGATACAACTACTCAAAGATTGGAGGTCACGATTTTCTAATTTTCAAGGTCATGTAATTTGAAGCCCCGTGGGTGGACAGGGCTGAAATTTGGGATTTATGCATGTCTATATGCCTGACAATCACACCAAATTTCAAGGAAATCAAAAGGAGTCGGGTTGTGAGCCTTGTTGATTTGACACAGAAATGACCCTTTAGTTTTTTCGTTCTCATTATTATTATTTTTTTAAGTTACTGTACTTTGAATATTCCTTTTCGTGGAAACAACACACAGTTGTCAGAACATTAATGGTAGGACAGTGTTACATATAAGGGGAAAGTTTTGCTTGCATTCTCAAATTCTTGCCCGAAAGCATATAAAAACTGAGGCTTTAACCATTTCCTGTCATTTGTAAAGTTTTGAACTAGGGAAAGAAAATGAATTTTTTTTTCTGTTGGTTTCCAAAACAGAAAAAAAGTTCAACATATTTAATTACAATTTAATCAGTGAAATTACTGCTAACACATAAGTATCTAATTATAGTAATCATTAATTAATGGAATGTAACAGAGGCTATTGTATTTAAATTACTGTGCAAAATATTTTTTCAGATTAATCCGATGCCCCTGAAAATTTTGCCGTCAAACCCCCCTCCCTCTTTAAATTTTGATATCAGATCGGTACAGAGATGGGGTCTGGCATTTTGCGAAAACCTTTCAAAGTAATTTGTCGATGTCGTCTAAATAATAGCATTCTCTTTGTGCAACAACTTTCGAAGTTATTAATTGCGTCTAAGTATTACCATTTTTATTTTCTGTGAGAACATTCTAAGTAATTTGTCAGTCAGACATTACACATTGCGTTCATTTTGTGTAAAACCTTCTAATTTGTTAGGTTTGTCGAAATATTAGCTTTTCTTTCACTTTGTGCGATAACATTAAAAGTTAATGATTAATTTCGTCTAAATATCGCATTTCGTGCCACAGCGTTTTTAGTAATTTGTAACAAAACAACAGCACATTTCGTTTATTTTGTGAGGCAAATTTCAAAGTTCCCATCAGCTGGAATTCTAAACGAAGACTTCGCAAATACTTTGTCAGTTTCGTTTAAACATTAGCATTTCCTTCATTTTGTGTAAAACTCAAAGTAATTTGCGAACTAAATATTAGCACATTTTATTCATATTGCAACACAACACAACCTTCGAAGTTTCCATCGCTCACGTTTTATGAGATTCTCCCGCTACTCTGTCAGCACATTACTGATAGCTGATCATGATTAAATGTAGAGGATTTTAGGAAGGGAGTGTCTGACCCCAGGTCTTAAACAACCCTTAGAAATAGGAAGCTAGGAGATTTGGGCTAGAGTGCCTGATAGGAAAGTGACACGGAAGCGAAGTAGAAAGAGGGAGGAAGACGCCCTTATTTATTACCGGGGGGGGGGGCAGTGCCCGCGGGCCGACGGCTTAACGTGCCCATCCGACGCACGGCGGATATTTAGTGGATCGAGCGTTCGTACCTGCCTGGAATCTAACCTGAGGTCCTTTCGGCAGTCACGAACGTTGCCCACTAGGCCATCCGCGGCCCCTAACTGATAGCTGAGATGACGCACACACGGTAGCTGGGACTAAGTTGGTCACATGACCTCAGCGGCAGCCGTTCGTTTCAGGGCCTCCTCTTTCTAGTTGGCTATGATTCAAATCATTGTGACATCAATCACAGTTCTGACAGTCACGGTTTTTGGTGAGTTGTTTCCACACGCTTGAAAGATTTATTTTTTTTTATTGGTGGTTTAGCGACCACCACCGTGAGCAACTCAATGGGCTATAAGCAGTCGCCCGTCCCTAATTTAGGGTCACTGGTTCCAGGGAAGGGAGAGAGCCAGTGCCGTCAGACAAACACAACATCCATGCTCACCGGGATTCGAACCCGGACCCCTTTCGGACGAATGATCAGAGGCCATCGCTTAGACCACTGCGCCACCGGGGCGGCTGAAAGAAATGGAGTCGACGTCATGTCGTTGACAAGCCGTGAAGTGTTCCAGTATATGTGGACAGCTTCCAGTGTCGAATCTAGCGGGGGACGATTGGGCGACACCCCCCCCGAAACCCTAACGAAGTTTTTACGTTTAAAGTGGCAAAGATCGTAAATGATTAACTTTGCGTATTTTGTTTTCAGTTTTTCTAAAAAAAATAATAATTAAACTTACTACGGAATGGGATTTAAAATACGTATTACATTGATTTAGTTTCAATAAAAAAAAAAAGAAAGAGAAGAGAAAAGAAGAGAGAGAGGGAGAGGGAGAGGGGGCAGCGCAAAAGATAACGGGAAGACAGGGACAGCGGCAAAAAAAATATGGGGGTGTTCTTTGTGAGTTCTTTGTATTGTCATATTGTCTAGCTTCTGTAACTTCTCGAAACAGTCTGTAAGCCGCCCGCCCCGGTGGCCCAGTGGTCTAAGCGATGGCTTCTGATCATTCGTTCGAAAGGGGTCCGGGCTCTAATCCCGGTAAGGCATGGATGTTGTGTTTGCCTTACGGCACTGGCTCTCTCCCTTCCTTGGAACCAGTGACCCTAAATTAGGGACGGGCGACTGCTTATAGCCCATTGAGTTGCTCACGGTGGTCGTTAAATCTCCAATAAAAAAAACAGTCTGTGAAAAATTTAAAACAATCCTGAATGCATAATTCAAACCTCATTGTTTTTTGAGAAAGCTAATATGTCTCTAAATTGTACTTAAGATAGTAGTCGATTCTGAACTATCATAAAAACGGAAACTTTCTAACTTTCTATTAGCTTTTGGGAATTTTGGTGCTATAAAATTTTCACAGGAAAAGATTACTAATATCGTAAAAATTCCAAGCTGTTTAAATTTGGTAATCGTCGAATATTAGGAGGCACTGTTTACTTGGTTTCACATTACGCATTCATTTAAAGGAAGTTTTCAGTTCTTCATATGAAATTAGGGGAACTTTGTTTTTCAAAAGAAAAACTAAGTTCTCTTCATCTCATTTTTGTACGAGTGTGACTAACACACACTGAGTACGCCCGTGTGTCCACCGTCCTTCATTGGAGTTTTCATTCATGTACGTAAAGTAACTGATATCAGGAACTGCTTTCTTTTCCGTTAATTCCCAATGGACGTAGAGTTTCGTTATTTCATCACCAATGAAAAGAAGTCGAAAATGATTCTTTTTGTCGCCGTAGGGCACAGTAAAAACAAAAAAAGTAGGGGGGGGACAAAATTCCAATTACCGTGTTTTATATTTAGCGATTTTATGACTAAACCGTGTGTTCATTATGATTTGGCTGAAATCAAGCGTTTGTTTACTTTAATGTATGAGAATATTTCAGGTGAAGATCACTAATTTTTTTTTTTTTCTTTGAATTAACCAGCTCCGAATATAAGGGCTTGGGCTTTATTTTGAAGGATTTCATTCAGACGAAGTCTGTTCTGTGTCGATTTAGAAAAAAACATAAAGTTGATATCTTCGGGAAACGCGCAATCGATCGCACAGAAACAATTGTAATTTTTCACCTATTGCTTGCTCTCGTTCAGGTACAGTATTTAACGATTTAAAATTCTTGGAGCAAGTGAAAGTGTTTTAAAGACCTTGCAAAGGAACGCCAGGTATAGGAGCGGCACCGCCAAATGTATATCTAAAAAAACCTTCCATAGTGTCCCCCCCTTTTATGTCGACCCCCTAGAGTAAACTTCTGGATCCACCCCTGACAGCTTCCAATTCATTAAGCTTAATAGTCGAACCAGGTTTATCAATAACCGTGGCTTTTGCAAACAAAAATTTATGGTTATTTTCGTGACAATGTTGGGCTATAGACGACTTCTTCAGCTCACAGTTCCGTACGTAAGTCTTGTGTTCCTTCACACAGAAACTTAAAGCCTTGAGGGTCTGTCCTAAGTCTACCTTCACAAAGTAAGGAATTTATGACTTTTTCACGTAGTCTTTTGATCCGTAAAAATATATCTTGTTTATGGGTTAAAAAATAACTCTGAAATGAAAACCTTTGAGAATTTTTTAAATTCCGAAGCAAATCTGAGGAGCAAAAGGGGTAACCACCCAATTCTCTCGTATTGGGAGGTCTATTGGCATCAGCGAGCAGACAGGTTTTAGTTTCCTAAATTTTTGGACAGCTTTGTCTATAACGGACTTTGTCTATAACGGAAGGGCTATATCCTCTGTGTACTGCAGTTCGTTTAATAAAATCAAGCTCTTTCTGCAAGGAATCCTCATTTGAGCATATATTTATTGCACGATATACGTATGTGTAGAAGACGGAGATTTTTTGTTTCCATGGGCAGTGGCGGACTTACAGATTTGGCGCCCATAGGCACAGATTTTCCAAGCGTCTCCTGCGGAGGAACTCATCACCCGTACACTCGTTCTCGTTCTGATATCGGGACCGGCAGAGTCGTACTCATGGGGGTCCAGCTCCAGGTGGTCTGGAATCCTCCTAAATGTTCGACTTCATGGTCAAACATATATATTCATATATTGGCTGAGCATACACGATTTTGTGCTTACCCCCTTGGCTTGTACCTGGAGCTAAACCCCCATGAGTAAGCACGATTTTGTGTTTACTCATGGGGGTCCAGCTGCAGGTGGTCTAGAAACCCCCTCCTAAATGTTCGACTTCGTGGTCAAACATATATATTCATATATTGGCTGAGCATACACGATTTTGTGCTTACCCTCCTCGAAATTAAGTTCTGCGTGCGTACCTGGGGCCCGGTTCCTAGCAAGATATGGCTGCGCTGCGTCCCCCCACCCCCGCCACTTTCTAGGCAAACGTTTTTATAGTTTCGTGATCCCAACAGGTCCCTATTCCTAAAAAGTACCTTTTTTTCAGCTTGGTTCATAAAAGTCCATAATTTTAAAAATGCCCCTTCTTTTTTCCATGGAATGAAGGTCCTCAAAATTTTTATCAGAATGATCAATTTTTAAATTTTTACATAAAAAAAGTTCAGTTATGTTATAATATCTCAATCAACAATCAACAGAAATATCTACATGCATGTAGCTATAATATTGTACTATTAGAAATTGGTGATTTGTAAAGAAACACCGCAAGGAAATAAATTTTTATTAAGAAAAGGAATAAAAATATCTGTTTATTGATGTAAAAATATGATTATTAAAGCATAAGCTTTCAACACCAACGGGCGCCTTTTTCAAACTTATGCGTGGATAGGCAAGACAAGAGAACAGAAAAATTAAAAAAAAAAACATGAAGAGAATATGAGAACATGCTATGTTGTGTCGCGTGCGTGCGACAATGAGAGATGTCTACAGAAACGTGCTAAGCGCGAAGAAATGTGCGCGATATTTGAGGAAGCTCAAGTGAGACGTCATCATTGCAGACTACAGGGTTAGTCAATATCTCGATGGTTCCTCTTAGGGCAGTGCCTCTGGCGGTAGTATAAGGAGCCACACTCTTAATCTGGTTCCACTTCCCGGGATAGTGCGGTTGTCAATTTTCTGAGCGAGACGTGCCGCTTGTGTTCGACTAGTCGAAGAGCGAAAGAGAGTTTTTTCATCCCGATGTAATGTTTGGTGGTACCATCCGGGTATTCCAATGGTATGGAATACACTCCCGCATCAGTTAGTGAGGTATGGGTGTTCCTGGATGATAGCAGATGGCGTGATATCGATCTTGGTGAGCGTATCCCAAAGCTAAGCTCGAGCTTCTTTAAGGTGTTGTTCAAGAAGCAGGCTTTTCAGCAGCTTAGTTTCCCTTCCTTTTTTTTGCAATCGCGATTTCCCAATTCTGAGCCCCACTGAGTTTTCCTTTTTTTGCACTCATCACTCACGGAGATTCCAGCACAGCACCACACACACACTGAAACAGGCTTGTTCAAACTTTCTAGTAAAAATCTAAAAAAGTACAACTCACCGCAGAAACTGCCGCAAACGCTAGGTTAATTACGAGTATGACACTTTGATACACTTATAGCTCTGAGCTCTGACCAATTCCAGTTCCTTGAGCTTTGTCTTTGCGAAGCGCATTTTCATCTGGTTGGCGGTTGGGGGTACACGTTTCCAGTACACGCACTCCCAGCCATTCAGATGAAAGCAATTTAAAAACGTTTGACTTCGACCAGATATGGTATGGTAAACGGGTCTCACACGGTCACACCCATGCCTCCTCCCATGGGACTCCCTGGGAATGAAGTATGTCTTGTCCCTTTTCTTTGCTTTTTTTTTTCTTTTTTCTTTATTCGTTGTTGTTTGTTGTGTCGTAGTCCCCATCAGGGAAGGGAGGGAACAGGACAGACGTCGCGTGTTCAGTGCCCCTCCCCTCCCTCCCGAATACGTCGCTTTTCTTTTTCTCCTCAACCTGTTTGGGTTTCGGTCGGAATGATCAGGATGAACCATTTCTGACCATGCCTCCTACGTTGCAGCAGTAGTTCCGTCCAAGAATGTGAGCTGGGACTCACTCAGACAAAGAAAACTCCCTCCCCCTTCCCAAACAGGTGGTTGTGGTGCGGTGGTGCCCCAAAGGCGCTGCTAGTGTTGTTGTCTGACACACACACACACACACACCCCAAAAATAAATTTTAGGGAACGCTGCTATGTCCGAACATGACTCTGCTTAGCATTGTTCCTAGTCCCACCACAATTTTACACCCTCACTGAAATGTTTGCGCCCATAGGCAGGGGCGGATTCCCCACTAGGCGCAGTAGGTGCGCGCCTAGGGACCCAGAGCCTGAGGGGCCCCGAAAACGTATAATTGGTTTACCAGTTTTGCTTTTCACGGACCGAAATAAATCAATAATAAAGGGACAACTTTATTGCCAATTGATAATTTACTTTCTCATTTTAAATTTTCGAATTGTTATCGATGTAATTCTTTTGGAAGAAACTGTTAAAATAACCTAGCCTTCCTTTTAGTGGTAGATGAAACAAGGATTGACGCTTCCCACAGTTTTCATTGTTTAAGGCGAATAGTTAGCTGGCTGTGATATAAATTACTTTCATATGACTTCCAGCCAAGGAAAAACATCTGAGTTGGAACTTTTTACCTGTCTTTCCTGAGCTGCGATGAAGAGTTCTTGTAGAAACTGTCCTGATGATCTGGGATGTTTGCTGTTTCCTACATAATCAAGTTCTTCCTTAGCCCTAATCTTCCTACACCACCCTAAACCAAAGTAGCTAATACAATCTTCTCTTCACTAAAAAGAAAGAAAGAAAACGAAGCACCGAGAAGGAAACACCCAATCAAGATTAAAATTGGCATGTGTAATGTACATGTATAGGAGAAGAAATGATTGCAATTCCACAACAGTTGGGCCATTTATCCGGATAAAACGGTTACATGAGTAGAAGAAGTCAGTAAGTTGCATTGTAGCGCCACCTCTCGCTCGGATACAAGCAGAAACCCAGCGTGGCAGAGACACATACAGTTTACGGATACTGTTCTGAGGTATGGAATGCCAGATGGTGCCCAAATTGTGGGTCAATTCGCCGACATTCCGGGATGGGTGTAGGTGGGGTCCCATCATGTTTGATCGGTGAGAAATCGGGTGATCGGGCTGGCCTAGAAAGGTATCGACATTACAGAGGCAGGCCCGGGAGAGCTGTGCCGTGTGTGGCCAGGTATTATCCTGTTGCAAAATCATTCGGTGATGTGCTACAAGAAGGACAACACAGCAGGTCGTAGAATGCGTCGGCGTACCGTTGAGCCGTGAGGGTAGTACGGAGGACTTCGAAGGGTGTCCATCGCTATCGTAGGAAATAGCTTCATAGACAGTCAGATCGGGTGTCCAAGCCCTGCGCCCTTGCACGATAAAAGCAGGATCCGTGCGCTGGTTGGTTCGTCTCTAGACACGCATGCGCTGGTCATCGGCGCTAAGTGCAAACCGTGACTCATCATTGTAGACAACATGACACCACTGGACATTATCTCTCGTCGATCGGGTCCGACACCACTGCAACTGGTGCCTGCGATGCTCTCTGATCAGTAGTAAGCGGCGGATTGGCCTTCTCGAATGTAATCCCTGTGCCGTAACTCGTCTGGCAACGGTCCGAATACCCACTTCCGTGCCTGTGGACGACGCAACATGGCCATGGATTGTTGAGAGCGACGAATTCGGTTCTGTTCATGCGGCTCTCACAATAGGTCAATGTTCGCGTTCTGTCGTTGCCCTCGGCCCTCCACTGCCTAGTGTGCCGCTGGATTGTGGTGCTCTGTTAGACCCATTGGAGCCAACATCGTCCGATAACCGCATCGCTCCGATCCAAATGCCTGGCGATACGGCGATTTGACCAACCGGCTTCTCTCAGTCCAATTATATATCCTCTCGCAAACCCGCTCGACTTCTCGTGGTGTGCAGGGATCCGTTATCGTGGCATCCTGACAGTCTGGAGGGTTTTTTTATTGGAGGTTTAACGACCACCGTGAGCATCTCAATGGGCTATAAGCAGTCGTCCGTCCCTAATTTAGGGTCACTGGTTCCAGGGAAGGGAGAGAGCCAGTGCCGTAAGACAAACACAACATCCAGGCCTCGCCGGGATTCGAACCCAGACCCCTTTTGGACGAATGATCAGAGGCCATCGCCTTAGACCACTGCGCCACCGGGGCGGCAGTCTGGATATTAATGTACCAGTAATTCGCTGTCACAATTGTCCGGTACGTCAACGCATTCTACGACCTGTTGCGTCGCTCTTTGCTCTTGATATACCTTTCTCGATGGGGTTCCCATGCGCTGTCGCGGGCCGCTATTTAGTCATTGCTAGTTATTTTTTAATTAATCATTTGCATATTCGGCCCTAAGGTACTTGCATGCAGAGTTTCATTAGGATCAAAGGACTTTCTCGGTGTGCTTTGTTCTTTTCTTTTTTTTTCACAAAAAGTGTGAGCTTATTTTATTTTTTTTTTTTTTTATTGGAGGTTTAACGACCACCGTGAGCAACTCAATGGGCTATAAGCAGTCGCCCGTCCCTAATTTAGGGTCACTGGTTCCAGGGAAGGGAGAGAGCCAGTGCCGTAAGACAAACACAACATCCATGCCTCACCGGGATTCGAACCCGGACCCCTTACTCACGAATGATCAGAGGCCAGCGCCTTAGACCACTGCGCCACCGGGGCGGCAGTGTGAGCTTAGGCTGCAAAATAAAGAAGTTCGAAAATGTTGCACTGTTTATCTTTTTCTTATTGAATGTGTTAAAAGAAATGTTTATTGTATTGCAATAGCATTTTCTTATTGCTTTCTCCTCCCCTAGTTTAGTACTGATAATTATTATCAAGTATTCTCACCTGTTCTATTCCTTAAATTGACAACAAATTAACATTTGAAAAAGCAATAATTTTTTTTTCTTTGATTGAAGGTTTAACAACCACCGTGAGCAACTCAATGGGCTATAAGCAGTCGCCCGTCTCTAAATTAGGGTCACTGGTTCCAGGGAGGGAGGGAGCCAGTGCCGTAAGACAAACACAACATCCATGCCTCATCGGGATCCGAACCCGGACCCATCTCAGACGAATGGTCTTAAGCTAGCGCTTAGACACAGCGCCACCCGGGCGGCCAATAAAAGTTTCAATGATACTCTTACTCGAAAAACTGTGGACCCTACTTTTCCATTTTCAAGCTGGATCTGCCGCCCCGGTGGCGCAGTGGTCTAAGGCGCTGGCCTCTGATCATTCGTCCGTAAGGGGTCCGGGTTCGAATCCCGGTGAGGCATGGATGTTGTGTTTGTCTTACGGCACTGGCTCTCTCCCTTCCCTGGAACCAGTGACCCTAAATTAGGGACGGGCGACTGCTTATAGCCCATTGAGTTGCTCACGGCGGTCGTTAAACCTCCAATCAAAAAAAAAAAAAAAAAAGCTGGATCTTTTGCACTTAATCCTTATGCTTCTGTTTCTGATAACTGCGGCGAAGGTATAAAGAAAATCTTACTCATCTTTTTGACATAATAAAAGAAAACGCAGAACTCAATTTTCTGATGAAAGTAATAAGGAAAAATGTTTTCAAGAAACTCTTCACCCTCTTGCTTATTTGCACTAACTGATGAAATTCTTACTGTCCAACTTTTTTGGTCCACGACATTTGTCTATGCCATGGACGGCTGAATTTCTTCGATTTAGAGAATCGTTCGCTTCAAGAAACCTCCTCCACGAAAAGTCAGCCACCTTTTTAAGCGAAGTACTGTGCACAAATTGAAATTTACCCGTATTTTGTAACGTGGAGGACTTCTCTGGTTGCCAGTGTCTTCAAGTATTTTATTTTTGCTGGATACCATGCTCGTTGCCTACTAATTTGTTCATAACGTAAAAACTGTGATTTTCTAAAGCTGAAGCAATGGAGAGGGCACGTTTTGCAATTGAAACTTATTCCAGTTTCATGACAATTTATACGAAATGTATTGATAAATTTAGCGAAACTCATTTTTCAGCGCCTTTAGCGTTAAATTCGCTGAGTAACTATAGCAACTGAAGATGTACTAATGTAGCTAGTTTTGCCAAACGTATCAAACTGAAAAAGAACTTTTGCCGTAACCGAAATGGTCTCTCATAGCGTAAAGCTGAAATTTCTTAAATTTCCAATTCCAGAACTAGAGAGAAATTTATGAACTGGTAGTGAAATTTAAAATGGCCAAAATTTAATGAAATTTTATGTCCTATCATTCGCAAAAATAATTTTTTGAAGAATCTGTAAAAACCACATTTATTGTCCTTCAGTACCTCTAGCAGGAAACTCATGAACTTATTCGAAAATTTAAGTATTTGAGAAGGAACTGTAAAGCCTAAATCTGAGAGGCACAAAAATATTTCTTCACAAGAGAACTTTAATTTCTCGAATGTTTGACTTTGACAGCCTTTAGTCGTAAATTCATAAAGAATATGGGATATTTAAAGTGCCAAACTTAGCGCCCTTTGATTTCCTCTTAGCTGCAAAGATAATTTTTGAAAAATCTGTAAAAACAAAAAGTTCGATGTGCGCAAACAGTCAAACTGATTACATTAGCACTGTTTCTGACAAAACGTCCTAATAATTTATGATAGAATCGCATTTCAAAAAGCGCAAAAACATTTTTCTTGGCTTTACTTTTTTTTTTTGTTAATCTGACGGATGAAAATTTCTGAGGCGATAAGAAGGGGCAGGAGGGGGCCCCAAAATCGTTTAGCGCCTAGGGCCCCAAAAGATTTAAAGTCGCCTCTGCCCATAGGCACGTGCCTACCGTGCCTAATTGGAAATCCGCCACTGTCCATGGGTGATTTGGTGTAGCAAAATCATTCCCAGAGACGATTTGAATGTCATTTACTTTACAGCTATTGTTCTGAGCCCAGGTGTTGGGAGAAAAAATGCATCCCGCTGCCTAATTGTTGAACCCAGATCTCCGGGACTTACAGCTTTTAACCTGTGACCTCGGGGATAGTTTAATCTACTGCTTGAAGAGAGAGAACAAACGGAGGAATTTTTTTTCGTACCTCATCATAACACTTCCTCCGCACGTAAAAGATTAAACATAAACAAATTGTCTGCTTTTCAATAGCGCGAAATGCATGGACACACAGAAAGGGAAAATGTAACAATTGCCAGTGCCCCTTAGTGTCTACTAACACTTTTGACGAAATTTTTCTTTTTTTCTTTCAGCAAGTACCATGGTCAAATGACAAGGTGATTGGTGATTCCAGTACTATCGACGGATTGCTGTATGTGAGAGGAAATCATCAGGATTACAAAGATTGGGAAAGGCAAGGTGCAAACCGGATGGGGCTGGAGTGAATCTTTACAATATTTTAAAAAAGCCGAAAACAACACAGACCCGGAATTTCTGAGAAATGGTGATTTTCGAATTCATTAATTGAGTGTGTTCATTAATATTTATTTCGTAGCGGCGTTGTATCATTCACGAACAAATTTTAAGAGCACTGGAATATTATTTGCAGCTCATTTGGTTCTGAATCACGTTATGAATACAGGTTTCTCCCGCTATCCGAAAGTATAGAGCAATTCTATGAAACCTTTCGTATGCCGAAATGGCGTAAAGCGGAAAAGCAGTTACCATTCATTTATATGGGGGAAATTTTTCAGCGTTCCTAAACCCAAAAAATAATCTACTAAATCATAGTAAGTAAAGCATAAAACCTAAAATAACACAAAACGTATAGTGAAAGCAGGAATGATATGATAAATACACAGCCTATATAAAGTATAAATAATATATGGACGGAGTAGTTTCACTTACCAAAATCAGGAAAATAGCAAGCACACTGGAAGGCTGAGAGGTGATGAGAAGGTACTAATGGTTTCTGAAGTTACTATTGTTCCTGCCCGTGGCGCACACAGAATTTCATCAAAGGTAGAGTCCAACAAGAAATTTACTGGAGAAGAAAAATGTGCTATATTTTTTATATCATCATTGTCAACCATTTTCAATCCACTGCTGAACGAAGGTCTCGCCAAGTTTCTTCCACAACGGTCTGTCTTGTGCCGGTCTCCTCCATGTCACTCCCGCATACTTTCGAATTTCATCCACCCATCTCCCATGTGGTCTTCTTCAGGGTCTTTTCCTGTCCCTTGGAATCCAATCTAAAATTTCGGCTGTCCATCGATGGTCTGTCCTTCTGGCTGTATGTCCAGCCCATTGCCATTTCAGGGATTTTACTCTGATCATGATGTCTTCCACTCTTGTCATTTTTCTGATCCACGAGTTCCTCTTCTTATCTCTCCTGGTTGCATCAAGCATGCACCTCTCCATGCTGCTTTGAGTTGTCTGCAGCCTTTGTATCTCTCTTTTAGTTAAGGTCCACGTCTCTGCACCATATGTAAGCACTGGAAGGATGCACTGATCAAACACTTTTCTTTTAAGACATAATGACATATTGCTCTTGAAAATTATACCGTTTCTTCCAAAAGCTCTCCAGGCAAGTTTTATACGCCGATTAATTTTTTCAACAAGGTGACCCTCACTTGATATCTGCTGTCCAAGATAAATGTAGGTATTGGTTATCTCCAGCTTTTCCCCATCAATCGATAAATCTTCATTTCTTGTAAAAGCATTGTACATCACTTTTGTCTCCTGAAAGGTAATTTTTAATCCCACTTCTTTTCTCTTGTCAGCAAGTTCCTGGATCATACTCTGGAGCTCTGATGGGGTAGTTGCAAAAATGACTACGTCATCAACAAAACGAAGGTGAGTTAGATAATCTACATTAATCTTTATCCCTTTGTTTTCCCAGTTCAGTGATTGAAAGACACTTTCCAATGTGGCATTAAAGAGTTTGGGAGATATAGTGTCACCTTGTCTCCCTCCCTTTCACTGCCTTTCCAATTTTTTATATAGATACATGAAAATCTTATTCTGACTACAGCTAAGTTAAATATACATATATATATATATATATATATATATATATATATATGAATGTACACTATATTTTCAAAAGTATTCGGGCACCACAATGTTTTGGGACAAATGGCTTTATTACCGCAATTAGTAGTTAGTCTGTCCAATTTTGCTTGCATGACAGCAGCAACACGCCAAGGTATGCTATCAATAAATTCCCGGTAGGTCTCGACAGGACTAGCTCCCCATTCCTCCTGTAAATCTGCTGCAAGAGTGGAAAGCGAAGACAGTCGTTGTGGTCAATTTCGTATCCGTCACTCCAGTTCATCCCAGAGGTGTTCTATAGGATTAAGATCAGGACTCTAAGCAGGCCAGTCTAACAATATCACCTCATTTTCAAGAAACCAGTCCTGCACACGCCGTACAGTGTGGTAGGGAGCCGGATCGTGTTGGAAGGGACAACGGTCATTTCTATAATATTGCCACATTGTTGGTAGCGCAGAATTTTCCTGAACGTCGAGGTACACTTCAGAGTGTATGGTTTTTGGTATAATAGCCAACGGGCCGAGTCCCATCCACGAAAAACAACTCCATACCTTGATGGAACCTCCGCTGAACTTAACAGTTGGAAGAACACATTCCGACGAAAATGGTTCGCGGGCTGTTCCCAATTCTAAACGCGTCGACCATATTGGAGGAACTAAAAGCTTGATTCATCACTCTAAAGAACAGCTTTACAGTCGCCAATAGTCCAGGGACGACACAACACTCTAAATGGCACTTCGCATTCATAGTAGTGACGTGCGGCTTATGTGCCACTGCTACAGAATGATAACCCACACTGTGCAAGTCTCTGCGGATAATTATGGTGGTAACCGAGCCGTTACGAGCATTTCCTACTTCAGCAGCGATAGAAAGTGCAGAGGAAGAACGGGATTTCTTAAAATTTCTTACCATGGCTTTTCTGTCACGTTCCATTAGTTTGTGCGGCTTTCCTGAACGTTTTTTAACTCTCGCTGCACCTTCCTGCTTCCATCTCTTCATGACATCAGTTACGATTGATTTTGGTGTGTTTATTTTAGCTGAAATACTCCGTATGGAAACGTTACTCAAATGACGTCCTATGACGAGCCCACGCTGGAACTCGGAAAGTTCACATCCACGCGACATATCTATTCAAAGTTACTAATAACACGACAAATCTTCTCAGCTTTATATGTATTATACATGTATGTAATTCCCCACTCACACAGCGCGCACCTTCCTGCGCAACCGTTCTTTGCATTTATGTAAATATTTGGTAGCGTCAGAATACTCTTGATAATATAGTGTATGTATGTATGTTCTTAATGAATGTTAGCGTCAATCAACGCAGATGGACACACATATTAAAAAACTTCTCTGAAGAAGTAAGATAAATCTAGTAATCATTGAGCATAAGACGTTCATAAATATAACGATCATTACGAAAATTAAGACTGACAGAAAAATAATTGATCATAACGAAAATACTAAATTTATAAAACCATGCGTAGAATCTTTTTTTTTTTTTTAATTTAGCCGTAGTCGGAATATATTTTAAAAGAAAATAATTTATTTTAAGAACTCTGGCCTTTTTGGGAGGGGTCCGGACCCAACTGACTTTCCCCGTGTGTGCACCACTGGTTCCTGCTACTAACAGAACCAATAGTAACTACAACAGCTTTCAAGATTCTTTCTCTCTGCATGTTAATTGTACGAATATTGGACGTAGACAAGTTTACCGCACACGCAATGTCTTTTATTTCGTTCACCACGATCGAAACGCTTAATTGCGTCCACTTTTACGTTAAGCGTAACTCCCTTACGAGCTCCCTTAGTCTTTTCTGATACCGTAGGACACATCTTGCTAATGGATGCGCAAAATAAATCGAGATAAAGCACAGATGTTCACACAGTTCAAAGCTTCCGTGACTTTATGCTGAGTGTAGTTCCCGGGGAAGGAGCTTGGGGGCGCCACACTCGCTGCTCAAGGTGCGCGCTGCCTCATAACGGCTGGGCCCAGAACAAACGTTGAACCCTATTTCTGCTGTTCGCCTTTTTTCGTAAAAGCGAAAATTTTCTTCGGATTTCTTTCGGTTAGCGAAAACGGGTACTGACGTAGATCTTCTGTAAAAGTGCAGTGGCGTACAGCGAACTTTCGAACAGCGGGGGATACTTGTATCAATAAGCTGAGAGAGAGAGAGATGGTGGAAAGTCATATAGCGCATGGTTTTGAGAACAAACATACACTATATTGACAAAAGTCACCGGACACCTGGAAGATAAACACAACATAGCATTTATGGACATACATTAGTACAGTATCGGTCCACCTTTGGCCTTAATGCATGCACTGACCCTTCGAGACATGCTTTCGACAAGGTTTTGGAACACAGCGATAGGCATGCGCTTCCATTCAGTACATAATGCTGCCGCTAACTGTTGCATAGTAGTAGGCCTTGGTTCCAAACTTCATATGCGGTGCTCTAATTCATCTTATAGGTGCTCTTTGGGATTAAGATCAGAGCTCTGTACTGGCCAATCCACACATGATATTGGATTATCGTCAAACCACACCGTAACAGTCCTTGCTTTATGGCTCGGTGCATTATCCTGCTGGTACCAATAAGGCTCAGTTCCATAGTACTGCCACAGAGTTGGTAGAGCATAATTGTCCAGAATATCGAGGTAGACGTGACGGTTAACAGATTTGTCCACGATAACCAATGGGCCGGGACCATACCACGAAAAACATCCCCACACGATTACACTTCCAGCTCCAAACTTGACCGTAGAAACAGTGCACTGTGTTAAATAGCGTTCCCCCGGCTGCTGCCATACCCACACACAGCAATCAGACTGATGGATCGTGTATCTGGATTCATTAGCCCATAGGACCCGTTTCCGTTGATCTACGGTCCACGATAAATGTTCTTTAGGCCATGCTAAACGACGAGTAGCTATCCGAGTGGTGATGAAAGGCTATGAGCAGCCGCACTACCACGGCAACCCATGGAATGAATGAAGTTCTCTGCGAATGGTACGTGTACATACCGAGGTTCCAGCATTTTAACTCACCTGTAAACTGAGGTCTTGTGCAGTACTCCATCGATTAGCTGTAACGACTCTCCTGAGGCTTTGACGTCCTCTATCACTGATTTTCTTTGGTCTGCCGGTACGTTTTGCTGCTTTAGACACGCTCTCGTATTCCTTTTCGTATTACCTCGATTGTTAATTATTGTCCTTGTGTTGCGAATGTCTTCCACCCACTCCTCCCTCCATCTCCAAGTAGCGTACACTTCCCAGCTGGACAGTCAGCGGCCAAAATTGTGAGCGCTCTTGATTGAGTAACTTCTCGTGTATAACACTGGTCTACAAAAAAAAAAAAAAAAAAAAAAACGTTTTTTGTTAGTATTTTTTTTTATGTTGAATCAAATATATTAGTTTTTTTGTTTTTTTTATCACACAGCGATTTTTAGTGGCCTGATAAAAAAAATCGATATTTACATACACTTATAATTTATAAATAAATTACCGTAAAGTAATAATTGATGACTTCCTGGTTTATTTCGCTTGTGGAACGTTTCTTTTAAGTGTCCAGTAATAGTCAGTCAGCATACTGAGAGTCCACTTGCCCTGGTACCGCTTTTCCATGCTCGAAAAATCTTGATGAAATCGCTCACCATATTCGTTGCTGACAGCGCATTAGTGCTTAAGAAAGGAAACCAAATGGGAGTCCAAGAAATGGATTTTCAGGGATATACACTGAAGAGCAATTGAATTAGAGACAGCTGGCGTAATGCAAATGTGGCGCTGTGGGCGTCCCTGTAAACGGAAACGACATAACGTATGCAGCGATCCGACAATATAAGGAGTGATGCGACAGGAATCAGTAAGAGTCAGACGCAGTATGGGCAAGACGAATGATCTAAGCGCATTTGATCGTGGGCAAATTGTCGGGCTGACGAATAGGTCACTCCATCTCGGAAGTCGTGCAGGCACTGGAATTTTCACGAGACACTGTGTCACGGGTGCACCGTGAGTACATCGAATCCGGTAAAACCATCCCTGCAAGAGCCAACTACCGTGGACAACAGCGTGTGGATGAACGGGGTCATCGTCGTCTAGCTCGGATTGTAACAGCGAATAGACGGACCACAGTGCAAGAAATCACTCGGCAATTTAACGCTGGTGCACAAAAACGTGTAAGCAGACACACCATCCAGAACCATCTCCTCGCTATGGGGTACAGAAGACATCGTCCCACGAGGGTACCGCTGCTGACCGCACATCACAGGGAACAAAGATTAGCATGGGCGCGGGAACATCGCCACTGGACCCTAGACATGTGGGAAAATGTTGCCTGGACTGATGAGTCGAGATTCACGTTAGTACATGCGGATTGCAGGATACGAGTACGGCGCAAACCACATGAAGCGATGGATCCTTCTTGCCAGCAGGGTACTCTTCAAGCTGGTAGGGGTGGCTCTTGTATGGGGACAGTTTACGTAGACTGAAATGGGACCCCTGGTACATGTGACATCGTCCCTCACAGGTCAACGTTACTGGGATATCCTGGACGACCATTTGCTCCCAATTGTGCGTCTTCAACATCCCACTGGGGACCTCATCCTGCAACAAGACAATGCACCGTGCCGCTCCCGAATTGTATCCGAATGGTTGGATGGACACTCCACCGATGTGACCTCGCTTCCTTGGCCAGCTAGGTCACCTGACCTCCATCTCATCGAGCACATCTGGGATACCATCGAGAGAGATGTTCGAGGCTCTGACCCCCTCCACCAAATCTTCGTGAACTGTGGGAGCTTGTTCAGGGGTCGTGGATCCGTATGGCTTCCCAACGCTTCCGGTGTCTTGTCGAGTCCATGCCAAGACGAATAGCCGCCGTCATCAGGGCGAAAGGTGGTGCTACACGTTACTAGACAGGTATCTCTAATTCAATTGCTCTTCAGTGTATCTCTCACCGAGGGAAGTCTACTTGATAGCCTCTTCTAGCATAAACATACATCTTTCTTTGACATTTTTTTCTAGTGATGAGCCTCAGTACTGTTGTTCTTCGGTAAGAACATACTACATTCTGTTAAAATTTTAATACCAAAATCAACTTGAATACATTTTTTTCTTCCCATTGACATCATACAGTCTACTCTGAAGACTTTTCTGGTGTAAGAGTAATTCTTGGTATAATTCAAGAGGATCAGCTTTGGTTTGCTGAAGAAGGCTGCCCAGTCTTTCAAATTCCTCTGCAACAGGTGTCGCATACACATAGAACAAGCAAATTTTGTAATTTAACATTTTCTTTAACAGTTTTGCTTTGAATTTTGTGTCAAACTTTGATTGGGCTAATTCAGTACTACTAAAATAAGCCTTCAGCTCTTCCCAGTTCATCAAAATATTAAGCATAACGTGGAACTTTCAGTCAACTGTAAATCAAAGTTTAAACTGCGCAGATTCCGATTTCTGGCCACTCTGTCGTTAATGTGCTGTCATTTTGGAGCAAAAATTACTTTTTTAAAGGAAAATTACTTTAAAAGAGGATGATATATTATTTTCGTGTAACTAATGTAAAAAGCCAGGAAAAGGTTAAACAAGCCAAATCAATTCTCTGACGCCAAATAAACTGAAAAAATAAAAAAATCTAGATTTTGGGAGTTTGGCGTCCCAATGTGGCAACCCTGATTTGATACACCACATCACTCGCTTTTACTTGTAAAAAGAACTAATCCGAACCAAAATATGCTCTGAGAGGAAGTCTTCATATCATGTCAAGTACAAGCTATTCTTATATAATCAGAAGCAGCTTGGGGCACATATAGTAAATAATTTTATTGCTCTGGAAATTCTTTACTGCACTTATTCTTTCTTCCTGTAACACTCGTAAAGCACAGTTTGTTTGTTTGTTTTTTCTGTTCATGTGTGCTTTTTAATTTTTGCTTGTTTTATTATATTGATCATTTTGTTGTTTCTAACTGGTAAAGCTGACAGTACAGGAATTGCGTTTTCTCTTTGTGGGAGATCATGTCTCAGAAAGGAATTATACAGCGTCAAATGAATATTCTACTGATTTTTGGCAACTGGAGGCAAGTGCAAGAGAAGAAAATGTTCGATGAGGTAGAGTGCTTTGAAATGACATTACAAGATTATATGTACTTGTGAGAAAAAGTGCCCCGACTGTTACAAATGAGTTAAACTAAAGCTAACTACAGTTAGACGTACAGTAGCGAACAAAAGTATTTGGCGAAACACTTTTTCGACCATAATATTTTTTCTGCTGGACCAAATCGGGTCATTTTGGGATATGATATGTGTTATTCAGTTGTAAACATGACCCATATGCAGATGGATCGGAAACCTTAACACAGATCAGGTACCGAGCTTAATCGCAAAGATCATACAAATTGACCAACAAAGTAGGTGTGTATCACATTCATTTAATGCAACGATAACAGAAAACAAGTACGAGAAAACGACAAAACAATAACTAATACTTAGTGGGATAACCACGAGACTTAATAACAGCTGCACAACGGGCCGGCATCGAGTCCACTAGCTTCTCGACGGTGACTTGCGGAAATCGCGCCCATTCTGCAGACATCTGGTCGAACTTCTGGGCCCTTCAGGTTTTCTTCGCACATCGTCTCTCCAGCTCCACTCTCATGTGCTCGATGGGGTTGAGGTCTGGAGATTGGCTTGACCAGTCTAGAAGTGTGACCTGTTGCTGCTGGAGCGCTGCTTTCGATACTGTGGAGGTGTGCTTCGGGTCGTTGTCTTGCTGCATGATCCATCCGGGTGGCATGTTCTGGTTTCCCCATGGAAAGACATCGTTGATGAGCATGTTCCTGTAGCTCTGGCCGGTCATTATTCCGTAAATCTTGATGATTGGGCCCATTCCATTGCAAGAGAAGGCGCCGTAAACCATGGGCGATCCTCCTCCGTGCTTGACAGTTGGCTGAATGAACTGGGGGTTGAATCTCTGGCCACACGGACGTCGTACGTATCGGATGCCATCACTTCCGAAAAAGGTGAACTTGCTCTCGTCGCTGAAAAGCACCTTACTACAGTCCGCCGCGGTCCAGTGTCGATGACGGCGCGCGAACGCGACTCTGGCTCGTCGATTCTTGACTCCGATGAGTGGCGGGGCTTCTTCCATTCAATCTACCAGCAATGAGACGACGGGAGATGGTCATTCGGCTGACGTTCAGGTCGTCGCGGTCGCGAAATTCGATGTCCACAGCAGTCAAGGTGGGATCAGCACGAGATCGACGTAGGATGCGTCTATCCTGACGCAACGTATTGGAATGAAGCCTACCACATCGCGGACTGTTCTCGACAATCCCAGTCTTCTTATAACGTTGCAGGATAGCTGAAATGGACTGGTGTCGGATCTTCAGGGCCCTCGCAATGTCGATGACGCGAATTCCGGATTCCATCGTGTTCACGGCCGCCTGACGAGCTCCAACAGGGATCTCCGCCTTTTTACCCATTTCTGAAAACCTAAGATTGACTTATTATCACACTAAACATCACAAAACCCACAAAAATCACAAGAAAAACATTAATACATGCAGCAAACAAATGGGTAATAATTGGCGACTATTGAATATGGCCCATTTCGAACGACAAATTCGCTCTGAGCGAAATACAAACTACGCGGCATTGTAACCCACGAATCAACACATATCATATCCCAAAATGACCTGATTTGGTCCAGCAGAAAAAAATTATGGTCGAAAAAGTGTTTCGCCAAATACTTTTGTTCGCTACTGTATGTCGTTGGACTTTAAAGCTCAGGGTCATTGGATGACACTATCCTCCTTTTGTAAGTTTGAAGGAGACACTAGCATCTAGCAGCGTAGGTAGGAATATTGGGGCCTTGGTGCAGAATCGTGTAATGGGCCCCTTGTTCCATAGAAATACCGTGGTATGCATAGGCGTATTGCTGCGAATTTCATTATTTTACATACGGCATTTTCTTAGATACTGACCTGTAGCTCATCATGCAATCAGAAATATGGGTTTCAGAATATAAGGTTGTCAGCTGCCCCCTCACGCAAATGAGTGCGAGGGCAAAACATCGCATTTGCCCCCTCACTTTTCTTCCCTTTACATGATGTTCGCAATTGCAAATCTCATTAACATTTGGAATTTTTTTATTTCCTCATTTCAAGTTCCTTTTGATAAAATGAGGTACTGATTTCCATTTTTGCCATGGACTATCCAGAAATCTGATTTTTTATTCCACTCCTGAAACGCGTGGTTAAGCTGTCTTTGCTCTATCAAGTAAACTGAAAAAAGTTTCAAGAAATATTAGCCCTATTAAATAATCCAGAGAAATGGATCCTGTTCGAAGGCCAGTAGTTTTGCTTTTCATTAGATAAAAAAAAAAAATTCAGTCTTCTAAAAAGTGAAAAGAAAAAGAAAGGAAAAAAAAGTGAAAGCAGGGTCAGAAATGAAATATGTCTTCATTCAATGTTTGGTTATAACGTCTGGAGCTGCAATTCTTGGGGAATTTGTACCAATTCGGGAAAGTATCAAAATTAATATACAACGGCCGTTCCATAAAAACCGAGAGTAAAATCACACAAAGTGAAGAAATATAGGTACAGCAAAATATGTTATTCTTTAACAAAGTAACTTCCCTCGGATGATATGCAGCGGTCCCATCGTTCAGTCCAATTTTTAAATCATGTGGCGAAGGCATTTTATGGAAGCTGCTTTAGCGACCCCTATACAGCTTGAATAAGGTCAGCGTCATTGTTGGAAACAACCAGAAATCGCACGGGGCGGGGTCAGGACTTTAGGCAAGCTGTGGCATGATTTCAATACTGCATCTTATATAAGAAACTGTTGAACCCAAACAGCCACATGTGGGCGGGCGTTATCATGGTGTAGGGTCCACTTGCCCACCAGTTCCGGTCGCTTGATCGATATGTGTCGTCGCAGACGCTTCAAGACTGAAATACAATACTCAGCATTGACAGTAATTTGTGGAAGAACGGCATGCTGGTAGTCTACACCTTTATGATCAAAGAAAATTAGCATCATCACCTTTCCAGCTGATTTGGTTTGGCAGGCTTTTTTTGGAGGAGGCAAGCTTGTGTGTTTCCAGACACTCGTTGCGCGCTTCGTGAGGGTGGAAATATAGTGGACTCATGTTTCATCGGCAGTTATTACTGTGCTTAGAAAGTTTGGACCCTTTTCAATCATTTGTTTCCACTCATGGCACACCTGAACTCTGGCTAACAATTGTTCTCTCGTCAGGTGATGAGGTACCCATCAGGAACACACACGATGCAGCAGTAATTCGTCGCCTAAAATGTGGAATGCCAACGTTTCTGAAATATTAGTTGACTCCGCCATGTCTTCGCACGTCATTCGTCGATCTTTTTGCAGGTTTGCCCAAACAGTGTTAACAACACGCTCCGTAACACTTTCAGGTTGACCAGGCCTAGGAGCGAGTTCTGTTAATAAACGACCTTTTTTGAAATCATGGTGTCATCTAAAAATCGTTGACCCACCCAAGCTTTGTAAGCTTTTCATCTTTGTAGGCTTTTTTCATTAAATCAACTGTTTCTGGAGCCGTTTTATCCAAACGATAGCAAACTTTAATCGGACAACGCAGTTCACTACTGAACTCTGAATCACTCACCTCAGCTGTATGGCGAAATGCAGACGTACCATAAACAACTGCGCAATAACAAAATCAGAATCGTCTGCCACGGCTAATAACTGTTGCCATAGATACTTCCTTAATTCAGTTAGTCGTCTGCTTGGTTATTTTCCCCCTTCACTGTTGCCAACTCAAAAAAAAATACTCTGAGTTTTTATGGAACGGCCTTTGTAGTTTATGTGGAACTCTACATGGATATGAAAAAATAGACTTTTATAGATGAATGTTTAATCGATATAGTCGTTTTGTCTGCACTTTTCCTAATGACGTCAGCACTTCTTATTTTGCAATAGTACGGTAAATTTTATGTTTTGATCAAAATTTCGTATTCTGAAATCTTGTCCCCGCTGTCAAAAAATCGTACCGACGCCCCTGACCATTGTCTTCTGTTGGCTTACTGTGGGATGAATTTTGTTTCACCTTTCAGAATGTCATACAAGTCTCTCTGCAGACAGACAGAAATTGTTAGGTTAATATGTCATATTGTCATAAATGTTTTCATTGCTACCCTTCGTCCTTTCTGTAGCTTATCATTATCAGCAATGGGCCCTTCCAGTGGCTGGGCCCTAGTGCAACTACACCACCTTGCCCTATGTTGCTACTCCACTGCTGGTATCCCTTGTAATGGCCTATCATTCTTACATCCTTATTAACACACTGACACATAACACAAAGCGATTCTACTGCAAAGGTATTTCGAAATCAGTGTCCCACCCACATTTCTCTTAAAAGGAACGATTTACTAGTACTAAATTATGGGTAGACTTAAAAAAGGCGTCTACTCAAGAAGGAAACACCAGTATCATTGCTCAATTTGGCGATCAGTGCCCAATAAAATTGCTATGTGTCATAAGCATATTTCAACTTTCAGAGTAATAGGCATCGTGATTTTGTTGTACATGGGGTTAAGAGACCAGTTCTTTATTTTATTTTTTTCAAAATCAAAATATTTAAGGAAAAATAATTGTCTGGTTGTAACATACCGCACTCCCGTTTTGAGCGTAGTTTGATGTTACACTCAAAACGGGATAGGAGCAGATTTTAAAAATTATTTCACCGTTAGATTGTTAAAATTCATTCACAACTGAATTCGTTTTACTATGCTTATTTCAATAGTTCTCTTTTATCCAGGATCTATGAGATTTTTTTTCCTTATGAGAGAATTTACGGGCAATTCCCTTGTAAATACGTTTTAATAGTGGACAGCACGACTAAAATTTCTGGCCTGGTTTGGTCAACCCAATCCTAGCCTGTGTGTGTGTGCAATATACATAGGCGTAGCCAAGGGGTGGTCCTCGGGTCCAGATCCCCCCCCCTCTTGAGGGGAGATTTAGTATGATGCAAGTGCAAAGATTCGGCTATTTGAGAATACAGCGCCCATAAAAATTGGAAAGGGAGTGAAACAAGGTGACACTGTACCTCCCAAACTCTTTAATGGCACATTAGAAAATGTCTTTCAGTCACTGAACTGGGAAAACAAAGGGATAAAGATTAATGGAGATTATCTAACTCACCTTCGTTTTGCTGATGACGCAGTCATTTTTGCAACTACCCCATCAGAGCTGCAGAGTATGATCCAGGAACTTGCTGACAAGAGTAAAGAAGTGGGATTAAAAATGAACTTTCAGAAGACAAAAGTGATGTACAATGCTTTTACAAGAAATGCAGATTTATCAATTGATGGGGAAAAGTTGGAAATAACCAATACCTACATTTATCTTGGACAGCAGATATCAAGTGAAGGTCACATTGATGAAGAAATTAATCGGCGTATAAAACTTGCCTTTAGAGCTTTTGGAAGAAACAGCATAATTTTCAAGAGCAATATGCCGTTATGTCTTAAAAGAAAAGTGTTTGATCAATGCATCCTTCCAGTGCTTACGTATGGTGAAGAGACGTGGACCTTAACTAAAAGAGACATACAAAGGCTGCAGACAACTCAAAAAAGCATGGAGAGGTGCATGCTTGGTGTAACCAGGAGAGATAAGAAGAGGAACTCGTGGATCAGAAAAATGACAAGAGTGGAAGACATCATGATCAGAGTTAAATCCCTGAAATGGCAATGGGCTGGACATATTGCCAGAAGGACAGACCATCGATGGACAGCTGAAATTTCAGACTGGATTCCAAGGGACAGGGAAAGACCCAGAAGAAAACCACATGTGAGATGGGTGGATGAAATTCGAAAGTATGAGGGAGTAACATGGAGGAGACTGGCACAAGACAGACCGTTGTGGAAGAAACTTGGCGAGACCTTCGTCCAGCAGTGGATTGATAATGGTTGACAAGGATGATGATGATGATGACGATATGTATGCATGGGGCTTTCACCAAGGAACCAAACCCATGACACCCCCTTCCTCTTAAGAAATTTCTGGCTACGCTACTGGCAATATATACTAAAATCTATGTACACATATAGCTGCTTTTGTTGAAAGGAATCAAATCCGCTGCTTACACTATGGTTTTTCAAGTAAAAGTTGCATAAATTTTAAATGGATGGCGCCAAAATAATTGTTTTGTGCGTCATTGGCGATCGCTCTTCACTTCCTGCGTCTTACTTGGTTCGCCTTGTTTCTGCCGCCGCTTTGTTTTTAAGCTTGCGTTGTGAGTCTGTGGATGTTGACATGTGGAATTGGAAGCGTTTTTTAGAGGAAGGTGCGAAAGATGAGGATACATGCATTGCTTGGTGTGAGCGCAAGGGATTTTTTACAACTGTACGAAGATCTTCAGCAGGTCATCCAATGACTCTGAGAGTGGATATGTATCGTCGTTTAGGACAATTCAGGTGTCACTTTTCACGGAAATCTGAGCAGTGTTCCAGTGACGTAGTTCGAGAATGCTCGTATTCCTATTGATATGGTGATAACTTTTGTATATTATTTCGCCAAAGGATTACAGGTTTTAATTCTGGTGGAAACCCATATTTTCCGTCCCAGTAAATGTTTCAGAATAGGTACACAATGAACATTCAATAAAGTCCCTTTTAAGGGCTGGCCAAAATACTACAGAAACACATTCGATACAGAATAATCTACGCCGCGTATTTCATGTTGTCCGAAAGATGGCAGCACGTCACTAACAACTCTTCTCTTGTAGTAGACGACGGGAGCAGCAAACCGAAGTATATCCGAGTGCAGATCGCTTCCAGAAGCGTACATTGAGTTCTACATTGAAAACTAATTAATCATTTCAACAATAATTGTTTACTAGTAGTTGTTTATGTTTCGCTTTTAAATAAATACCGTTTTGGGTTAATTATCGAAAGGGATATTTTTGGCGGAAAGCAAGTGCACTGTTGAGTTACTGAGATCGAATATTATATTAAACATTTTTAATAAAACACATGAGAGCTCAAATATATTTAAATAATTCAACACAAATATTTTATGAAGGATGAAGTTAGTAAGCTTTTTCGCAATACATTTACGTCTGTCGGTATAAATAAAAGAAATCATTTGAAAAAATGCGTTACTCATTGTTCAAAGGAATAGAAAAAAATCTGAAATTAGACGCTTTTGTTTCAGATAATTTATATAATTTCTAGAGTTCAACTTGGGCATAAAAAGAAGTAAAAAAGTTTTAAAAATGAACGGCCTTCCATACGTATCTTCTATAGCCCACACTTAATAAAGTCAAAGTATTTCAAATTACCACATGTTATGCTTTATTTTGCATTTATTCCACCTGTATTTGAATAATAAAAGGCAACCGAAGACCTCATAAATGATATTTAGTTTGCTTATTGTTAACTCCGACCAAGCAGTACTTATGCTGTACGTTCCTGTGAAAGGCCCAGATCCACTGTGGATTTTCGGCACCGACGGGATTCGAACTCGTTAGCTTCTGAGCACTGTGCCTTCAGCGGCAAGAAGTAGGGCAGAAAAAGTAAGCCGGCCCCGGTGGCGCAGTGGTCTAAGCGATGGCCTCTGATCATTCGTCCGAACGGGGTCCGGGTTCGAATCCCGGTGAGGCATGGATGTTGTGTTTATCTTACGGCACTGGCTCTCTCCCTTTCCTGGAACCAGTGACCCTAAATTAGGGACGGGCGACTGCTTATAGCCCATTGAGTTGCTCACGGTGGTCGTTAAACCTCCAATAAAAAAAAAGTAATTTAAAATAAAATTTAACAGCAGGAACAAAATGTTAACTTCGAAAAATGTTGCATCCAATGAACCCGTGCAACGGATGCAAGTTTGAATGTGGCCTGGCGTTGCCAAGGTTCCGTCACTGACGTTATAACCGTGGCTGAGGGACACTCGTTAAACCACCTTGACAGCCCGACCGTTAGTGTGCGTTTATATAAAGTAATAAATGTTCACCCATTGTAACGTTTACTGTTTAGATCTCCAGGTTAGATTGTGTGCAACAAATTTTTCGCTCCATCGTGCTTTCTGTCGCTTTTTTTTTTTTTTCTAAAGACAGCATCCAGAAACGCTGTGTATTTCAATTCTTTTCTCGTGCGGAGACTAAATTCAGCACTTAACAACAGACTTTCTCCGAGTTGATTTATTTATTTCATTTTTTCTTTTTTTCATGCTGGCTGATATACTTCTAGATTAATTTAGTTTTTCTTTTATTTACGTTTCAGCAAGTCTTGAGATGTATGAAACATACTGTATAAACATTCGTGTTTGTTTTGCTATGGTATATTTGTCCTTCCGTCTCTCTGTGGGCAACATAATGGGATTTGAAAAATGCGTTTCCGTTAGTATTTCTCCCGAAGCACAGTCTTACCTCTAAAAACCGGGGTGGGGTGCAGTGGCGTGCCCAAGGGGTAGGGAGCTGTAGGTTGGGTGTTAAACCCTCCTTCCCCCCAAAATTTGGAACCTTTCGATATTTCAAAAATATGTAGTCAGTAAATGCACTGATTTCAAAATATACTGTTGGTAAATGCATTCATAACACATTTAATTGTATAAAAACATTAATTTCGTAACACCCCCCCCCCCCCGAAAAAAATGATGGGTACGCCACTGAGGTGGGAATGCATATTGACATCATATCGTATCCTCGATATCCTTACAAATTAGTTTTTCGTGTAGAATATTTGAGGCGCATATTTTCTCTTTCAAACAATGCTGGGTTTTATACCGCTAGGCAGGGGCGGATTGGGACGACCAAATCAGGCCGAGAAATTTAGATTTGTGGTCCACTACAGCAAGAATTATAAACCACCCCCTTTCCAATTTCTTCAGACCCCATAAAAAACCTAAACATTCCTCCATTTGAAGGTGTGTAACACACACAGGTATGTATATACTGTATACATTGTATATATGCTTAAAAGAACTATATATATATACATACTTTATTGCCATATTTTATTTGAGGTCAATGTACATAGCAGTCTAATGTATTTCTCAGTTTTTCTTGTTTGAATTACTTGTTTAAAGTTAGTCATTATAACCATGAAGCATATGTGCATCGCTTCATTTTAGTCTGTTACAGACTGTGCAGATATATCTCTGAATCATTTCGGCATGCACAAGTTTTGTGAGGTTACTACTTGGTTGCTTTAGCCTTGGTTAGGGAAGCATTCAGACGAGAGAGATAAAAATAAAAACAACTACAAAACAAAATACCGCCTGTTGTTTTTGATAAAAAGATTCATAGCTAGGCTATAACCATCTGATCTATTGAAAATTAAGCAGTTATCCATTTCTGGGATTTTTCGAATTTTTAATCCTCGATTTAAAGCTTAAATATGTCACAATAAAAATTTTCAGCGTTCGAAAAATTTTCTTTTATCCAACACTCCCCCAAAGTTTTTCAGCACCCCCTTCTCCCAGCCCTATATAATATTCCTAGATAAACCACTACACTATAGGAATATACGTATCTACCGGTGAATGCCTCATAAATTTCCTCATGGAAATCATTCTGTTAGATCTTGGATGAAAGGAAAATGTGTTGAAATGTGCTAAGCATAGTAAAACAAATTCAGACCTGAACAAATTTTACTAAAATTTAGCGGTGAAAGGATTTTTTAAACCCGTCCGATATAATGTAGCATCAAGATTTTTTAAACCCGCCCGGACATTTTATTGACGGTTCGGCAGCGGCAACATGGTGCTGGGCCATTGCTGGCAGTGCTGGCTGCCAGCAATGGGCCAGTGCTGGCCCAGCATAACTGTTTTTGCTGGGAAACGTTGTTTCGCACCTGACAATTATATTCCCTTCAGAAAAATTTGCTTTTTATAAAAAAAGAAAGAAACTTGAGTCTCTTGAAAGCCACATTTTCAACTAAACCATTATAAAAATCGTTCTGAAAGTCCAAATGTACACATGTACATGGTAATTTTTCTATGAAATTAATTTTTATATTTATTTTCCCACTGTTTGCCGACTGCGCAATCGTATTGGTATCTCCCTGAGCAAAGGCCTTTATTGATTTATGTGAGCCAGTACTGGCGAATCGTTATTTCTTTTAAGGTCAGTATGGGCATGTAATAGTGTATGCAAAAGAGAAATCTTTGACGTAATTTTATTGATTGGGGGGGGCAATCAAACTCCAACAACTCTTCACTTTCTTAAAACACTTCTCTCATCAAAAGAGGTGAAGCGCACCATCCCTCCGACTGAGATTGTCTCACCACTCGTAAGTTTAAACTTATATTTATTTCAGTAATTACATATGGTAATAATCTGGGAGGATTAGATACATCCGACATTTTTATACTTTTGTTCATTTGAGATTTTGTACTACGAGTTTAGCCCCGTTCTCGTTCGGATCAATTTCTGGATAAAACGTACAGCGTGCCCGTTGATTAATACATTTTTAGCAGTACGTCACTAATAATTTTCATTCTTTACATATGCCAATTATTATTAACCAGGTAAATGTGATTAATAATAATTGGCATATGTTTTTAACTTTTTACATTCCTTTTAGATTCAAAAATCTAAAATTACATTGCAAAGGCAACGTAAATGTGAGGTGATCGCAAAAATTCCAAATATACACTGACGGAAAAAAATCCCAACACTAAGAAGGGGTTGTGTTAGATAAACGACAGTTGGTAGGCGGTGAGAGTACATCTGTAAGATGACGTCTATGCAAATTTCGCGCTCGGCGCATACGTGTGGTGCTAGTAGCGCCCCTCGGAACATGCAAAGCAGGTTTGCTGTAAATAAGCGCTGTAACGTTCGTGAGCGTTAGTTAACGCTGAGATTCGACGTGGGGTGTTGATGTTAGTCAAGAATGCCTTTAAGAAGACGAAGAAGCCATTATCAACAGCTCACGGAGTTTGAACGAGGTCGTGTTAATGGTAATGCATCTCACAGCGGGAAGTCAAAGCACTGAAAAAGAAGGTGGATTTTCTTTCCGCAATATTGCAGAACGACTTGGCAGGAATGTAGCCACCGTGCATGATTGTTGGCAGCGGTGGTCAAGTGAAGGTAATGTCTCAAGAAGACCGGGTTCCGGCAGGCCACGTGGCACTACTGAGAGGGAAGACCGCCGTGTACGGCGTATGGCCGTGGCGCATCGTACCGCGTCTGCGGCAGCAATTCGAGCTGCAGTTGCCACCACAGTGACACAACGAACTGTTACAAATCGGTTACTTGAAGGACAGCTCCGAGCCAGACCATCACCCCCTAATAGTTTAGCAGGCCCGCGCACCGAACGCCGGAAGCTGCGTGACGTAGGGGAGAGTAGGCTGATGTCCGTGGTGGGTGGTCGAGCATGCATGAGCTTGCTCATTCTGTGTAAGCGTGACTACGGATGTGCGTGGTTGTTGTTGTCAAATTGTCAACTAAATTTATTTTCATAGAGGAATATTAAAAGTATTCAAATTCCTTACTAATGGGGAGGTTCTCAGAAAACGGATTACAGCAATAAAGCGTGAAAATTTTCAACTCTAAGGTACGTGGAAACCTTTTGTTAACCTTATTTTAAACTACTCGTAAAATAAAAATTTTGAACTAGAAAATTTAAATTTGGCTAATTTTATAATCTAATGCATCTCACAGCGGGAAGTCAAAGCACTGAAAAGATTTTTGAAAAATGAAATTTATGTTTGTAATGGAAAGAATAGATTACTTGTGTTGTTATAGTAACCCATAACATGTTTTTGCCAATGTATCAAATAAGTTCAAAGTAAAATATGTATATTTAGGAAGGGGTTTTAAACTTTATTATGGACACAGAATAATAAGGGTTGCATGTTTTTGATCCCAAGAGTAATATGTTGATACATTCGTACTTAGTTATTTAAGTGTTTAGGGAGCGCCAGATTAACTTTTTTGGGGTCCCTATTTCTGGGCACAAGTGCTTGTAAAATACCTATATCCTATACGAAATATATGTATGTCATGTACACATCTAACATGCCTATGTCCTTTATATAAATGCTAAGGCCTTGTTGCCATGTGAAATACATCTTTTGTGTTTGCAGACATGGAGAGTTGCATTGAATTATCATTTTTAATATTTATTACTAAAGGAACACAAACACTGAATCAAGTATAGACAGCAAAAATTAGATCTGAATGCACAAAAACAGAAGTTCACACATAGTTCAGGAGTAAGTTTGCCTTTAAAATGTCCGTTTAAAGATTTTGAAGCATTTTTCTACAAACCAACACATTGAAGAACTCTCGTGTGAGCAGTGTGTATGCTCTATCTGTGGTAGGATGGGAATTTATCAGAACCATTCAATTTCTTAAAAATTAGGTGAAATATATCAGTACTACCTGGGTAAGAAATTATTTACTTGACCAGGTAGTAAAAGCTGGATGCGCAGGAAAATGTATCTTTTAAGATAACAAACCAGAACCCTATTTTTTTTTAAGTTAAAAATATGAACTGTTTTAACATGTTTGCACTTCCATTTTAAGGGTCTGTATTACAAATGTTCAATGCACAAACGTGTGTATATCAATTTTTAAGATGCTGATGCTAAAATTGGTATGAAATGGTACGATGATGAAACTGGTGTTTCGGAAATTTAGTGATTAGGCCATGTTCCTTTTGTTAAAGTTTTCTCCCTTTGTCACTAAACATGAGAGGCCAGTTACATCAGAGGCATGCATACTGTTGTTGATTATAAACAAAATTTGGAGCAAAACTAGGTTTCCGATTTCTGGGCGTAGAGCATAACATAATTAAAGATGTGATATTACTCTTTCCTTGGTACTTCGTAACAATAATACAACTTCCATTAATTAACAATGACATGAAACACGACATGTGATGACTGTCTTTTTTTTCTTGTGTAGTAGGAAATTTTATTACAAACTTTTTTATTTTAAAATTTAGTTACCATGCACAGGCAATTAGATGTTTTATTTACCTGCCCAGACGAATGATTTACATGCTCTGGGCATCTCGGACATGGTATTTTTAAGCCTTGGATATTGTTATTTTTAAGAGAAAAAAAGTACGTGGATCAACATGAATCCACATATTGTGGAAACTATGTTCTAAACAAACAAGATTTTTAAAATACAAGTAGAAATATATACTCGCTTCTTTTTTTTTTTTTTTTAAAAAACATTTGCTTAAAGTGAGAGATCAACTTTTTATTCATTTATCTAGACTTATCTGTTTCCAGACTTCCTGCACTGTGTCTTCACAAGCTACAGCAATAATAACTGGAACTAATATATCTCATATTATCCGATAACTACTAGAAAGTGTGCTTCCAAACGTGAGGGTGGGTGTCAATTTTTGTATGGGGAAAAACTTCTTCAATCCTTCATAGAATTTATTTTGAAACCAAAATCATAAAAAAAGGAAAAAACAATCTTTTTCAATAGCTTTAGCAATGACAAAACATTTGTGCAAAATTTTATACCATTGCTTTTTATAGTTTCTGAGAAAATGGTACATCAAGTTAGTCAATTTATAATAAAACATGTACATCTTTTAAAATACATCCTGTAGTACCAAACAATCGCTTAGATTTATTCAGTACAATAACTGCATGGGCATTTGTCACGTTCTCAAAAAATATAATAATTATCTGAAAAAATACTTTAAGAAATTATTGGAACAAATTTCAGATTTTCTTAGAAACGTGTCTTTGAAATTCTTCAAGGAACAGCTAACGGACACTTAATTAAATTGTGCTTGTGATACACAAAGAACTACACAACCATAATTATATGTACATTGGCAGTTTTCCTGAATACTTCTTGAAAATCAAATTTCAGGAAATTTTTGCCAATAAGTTGCTTGTATTTTTCCAGATAAAAAGAAATGCTTATATTGTGGATCCAAATAGTTTTGCTTAATGCTACTAATATACTTAATACATTGACAAGGTGACTTTTTTGAAATAGTGCTCTGGAAGACAAAAATTATAAACTTTATATTTGCTTATCAAAATGAAGTTGTCCAAACACGTAACTAGATGGTATTAAAATTAGGAAAACTTGTTATGTCATTATTGTACGTTTAATAATGTAGCAACTGCATAATTTTCTTGAAATCTTAATTTATTTGATGCAATCAGTGGATCAAGTAGCAATTCACTGTATGTATGTTAAAACGTGTTTTATTGAGCCTTTGGTAATAATTAAAAAACACAGAAAAAAATTCAGTTTTTCTTGACCTTTTTTCATATATTAGTGATCACGGATTGCATATAAAATACATTTTCACTAAAGGAATTATTTCATTACTAAAATTTTCATAGTCATAAGTTTGCAATGAATGAAAAATCTTTTTCCTTAAATATGTCAACCGACATCTTTTGAAACGACTGCGATACTTCGTAATGGACCCTCAAACTGATCTTTCAAGTACAAGAACGAGTTGTTCACAAGTACAGGAATCGTTCGGCTAACTATAAAGACACTATAACTTCAAGTGAAACTACGACAACAGTTTATAATTTCGATTATAGGAATGGTTTATCACTTCCAGTGAAATGACAGGGATGCTTTCATTAAGTTGACGAATCTGTGTTGCTTACCCTTTCAAGTCGAAATTATTGCTACGCTAAATTTTACGCGGTAATTTCTTTTTCTTCTGTATTTTAAAAGATTATTAAACAAACTTGTTAACTCTGCAGTTATTTGAAAACTAACACACAAGTTCTTATTTAAATGCAGTGAAACTCTAAAAGAACGCACGACCTGGTTAGTTGGTGTACTTAAAGACGCGTTCGTTCGCACATCGTCGTAATGCCCCTCTCCGAGACTACGGACTACTCTAGTGACGTCACAAATCGGTGCGTGGGCCTGTTAAGCTATTAGGGGGTGATGGTCATAGGCGCCGACTACGCGGGGGCAATGGAGGTGATCTCCCCGTCAGGGATTAGACCGCGGGGGCGATCGCCCTCTCAGTGATTAGACTGCGGAGGCAAAAGTATCACAGTTGTGCGCCAACGGATCCGGACAACCCCCTTAAAATAATAATTATGACCCTATAAGGCATGTGAATTAAGATAGAATATAATCACCGCCCAGTTTAATAGGAACACATCCATGTAATCCCTCTGAGAAGAAACATTCAATGTTATTAAATTTTTAACTAGCATTTTAATAAAAAAATGGAACATAGCAAAAACTGTATCAACTCAATGAAATATACCAAATACACCAAAAATTTAACATCAATTGCTCATTAAATTAAGAGAAAATAGATGCTGAAAGATACAGGGTTTCTTCTTCATTTTATAAATTAATAGAAATTCAATTAAAACAGAAAATAAATGTACCAACAATTGTGAAAAATTACTTCATTCACTGCTTAAGCATATGTTTCATGATAACAGAGGGCATCATTACCTAATTCGAAAAACCTTAATATCGCTTCAGAAAAGAGTCTTGCCGCCTGCGTTTAACAAATTCCATTTCTTGTTAATTCAATTATAGCAAGTAATACTACTTTTGAAATTTGGAACATTTTATATAGAGATGAAAAATATTTGCTGTGTGGCACTTTTTCATTAACATGGTATTTAAAAAGTTACTGGTTATTGAATGTTACATCTCACAGGGATATAATAATGGTGGTGCCCTGAATAAATTGGAAAATGAGTGTATGCATATGTGCAAAACTCAGAGACTATATTTCGTTTTTGGTTCATTATAAATAAATTTTACCTATGTATGTACTATATATACATAGAACTCAAAGACGATATTTTCAGGCCCCCTCGAAAGCATAATTAGTCTGGGAATTTAAAATTCCATCTAACATGAACTTGAAATATATTACTATTATTGTACTGTATGTCATTGCTTTAGTGCACATGTGCTTGTATATGTGTGTGGTTAAACGACGATCAATTTAAAAAGTAAATGCTACTTTTTCGTGATTTTTTGGTTCGCCTCCGTGGTATTCATGAAAAGTCGGCGCCTATATGCACCGGGTCATTTCCCGTTAGACCACTCGAGAAATGTGGACCACTTTCTCGTATCTTTTTCGTCTGGAATTTTTGGGACGGACAAATAATTCTTGGTTCTTATGAATAATAACTGTTATAACATAATTTGAGCTTTACTTCTATCTGAAAAGTTACTTCGTTCAAAATATATATATTTATATATCTTATCTATATGTTGAGCTCTTGCTGTGAAACGACATAACAAAATTATTTGTACTTAAAGAGGAAAAGTCCCGCAGGAACAAGTACGCCATTTAAAGTAATTAAGCAAAAGCTAAGGCGACGCCCTCTGTGGCAGAGTGGTACGAGGCGCTCCCTTCTAATCATTCGTTTGAGTTGGGTCAGGGTTTGAATCCCAGTTGAAGCGTGGAAGGTATGCTTGGCTGACAGCACTGGCTCTCTCCCTTCCCTGGAACCAGTGGATCCAAATTAGGGAGGACAGGCGGCTGTTTATAGCCTATTGGGTTGCTCACTGTGGTAGTTAACCCCCAAACAAAAAGCAACATATAGACACAGGCTGTTGTGTTTGCAGCTCAGGGTCATTGGAATGCCCTACCCTCCTTTTGTAGTCTTGAAAGAGACACTAGTGCCCATTGTTATGGTCTATCATCTCCACTCCCTTATCCACACACTGATACAAAGCACAAAGCGGTTCTCCAATATAGATATATTCCGAAATCTACTTTCCGCCGCCCCGGTGGCGCAGTGGTCTAAGGCGTTGGCCTCTGATCATTCGTCCGTAAGGGGTCCGGGTTCGAATCCCGGTCAGGCATGGATGTTGTGTTTGTCTTACGGCACTGGCTCTCTCCCTTCCCTGGAACCAGTGACCCTAAATTAGGGACGGGCGACTGCTTATAGCCCATTGAGTTGCTCACGGTGGTCGTTAAACCTCCAATCAAAAAAAAAATCTACTTTCCATCCAAATTTATCATAAAAGAAATAATGATTTACTAGTAGAAGTTCATGGGTCAAAATAATGGGTAGAAAAGGCGTGTATTTAAGAAAGAGTTGCCAATTCCACATCGCAATGGGCTATATACTAAATAAATGTAAAAATGTATTGCTTAGGAAAGTTGTTATGTGCACATTTCAACTTTCAGAATGATTGATTTTCATTGTGATTTAGTTGGAAATTGTGTCTTCGACATACTCGTGCTTTTTTCGAAAGCAAATTATTCAGAGGAAAACAATTATCTGGCGCAATACCTCGCCTTGAGCGTGGTTTGAAGCTGCATTCAATCAGAAGCGGAAAGTTCTTTCGCTGTTAAATTGTTAAAATTCTGTTATTCGCATATTTTCACTGTATTCCATGTAACCACGTCCTTCAGAAAACTTGAAAATTTTCATCGTCCTGAAGCGGGAATCGAACGTCACGATTCGCGGTCGAGCATGCTAATCATTACACTACCCAGGACAAGAAAATTCCAAACAACTGAACGTGGTATCTGAGAACCTTCAGATTTGCACTAGTCGAAGCTATTCCTGCCCCATCATAGGGTCCCACGACTTTTATCTCACATCCATATGTACATATATGATATTCTTAAAATTCGTTCACGACTGAATTTGTTTTACAATGCGTAGTTCAATAGTTGTCTTTAATCCAGGATCTACCACATTTTTTTTTTTTTTGATGAGGGGATTTTTGAGTTATTCCCTTCTAAACAGGTGTGTTTTAATAATGGACGGCAAGACTGAATTTCCCGGCCTCGTTTGGCCGTCCCAATCCGGCCAAGTATGTGTGATACGAATTCTAAAGTTTCAGATGGATTCAGGGAGCCATTTAAGCGCGAAACCTTTAGGTTTCGTAATAAATTAAAACCGTATAAGAAACTCATGGAAACATTAACAAGTTAGTAAAATCATGCAATGCATTGATTATGATACGCAGTCTAGCATACCAGAAATCATTATTCAAGTTATGAGGATAATGGCTGTGGAATAAATCTCCCTCCTGTGTACTGACCTTTGACCCCATTTCGATTATATTAAACAGAACCAGTTCAGTATACCTCCGGAACAACATGATAAAGTTTTGTCGCAAATCGAAGCATTTTTACGTAAGTTATGACGCATAAGGGCGATGGAATGGATACCGCTCCTATGTCCTGACCTTTGACAACATTTCGCCCTTTTTCAATAGGGTTCGTCCTAAGATTGTCCCCTACCACATACTAAAATTTCATCAAAATCGAACCATTTTTACGCGAGTTATCGTGCGGACAGACAGACGGACAAAGCTGGAGCATATATGCTTCTTCAACCTGCGGTTGGAAAGCGCAAAAAACTAATGACACCAGAAAACACTCTTTTTGGAAGATGTGCCAATATTGTACAGTGCTGGCCATTCCACTCCGAGACATCGGTGCTCGTGTGGGACGGCATGCGGCCACGGTGGGTAGAATATGGCGTCAGTGGGTAGCGGAGGAACGAACGCACCGACGTGCGGGATTCTAACGGCCCGTCACACCACCGAACGAGAGGGAACTACATCTGGTGCGCATGGCTCTGACGGATCGTACAGCCACATCGACCACCGTAACTCAACAGTTCGGGGGTGTGGCACAACACCCAATCTCCGCACGGACGGTTCGACGTCGTCTCCAGCAGCGGCGCGTTTTTGCACGGCGCCCATTGTTTCGGCTACCTTTGACTTGTACAACACCAGCGTCTGCGTCTGTAATGGGACCAAGGACGTCGCGCATGGAGAAGCGAGTGGAAAGGGATCGTGTTTCCTTACGAATCCCGCTTCAGTTTGCAGCACCATGATGGACGAATCCGTGTCTGAAGGTACCGCGGCGACCAGCTGAGTGAGTCCTGCATTATGCTACGACATAGCGACCCGGTACCTGGCTTTATGGTATGGGGTGCCATTGGATTCCACTCCCGTACGTGCCTCGTCCGATTACCTGTACGTTTAACAGCCATCGTAACATCACTGCGATGTTGGAGACGGTTGTTGTACCATATCTTCAGGGACTGTCTGGTGCCATTTACCAACAGCATAGTGTGCGACCGCATGTGGCTCGCAACGTCCAAGACTTTCTGGATCGTCACCATGTGCCACGTCTTCCTTGGCCCACGCGGTCCTCGGATATGTCGCCTAGTGAACACGTGTGGTCCATGATCGCCGACGACTGGCACACCAGCGACCACCCCCGGCTACACGTAAGAATTGTGGCATCGTATCGAAGCTGCATGGACGGACGTTTCCCAAACACACATCCAACGTCTCTTCCTCTCGATGCCGGGGCAGCTGTAATATACGCCCATGGTGGGGACACCATATACAGAATGTTATGCGTTCCCCTCGTCTCACCGTGCTGTATTTGTAATCGATTCACCCTTGTATCATCTGCTTTCTTTACAATGAAAATGGATTTGATATCTCTTGTCTTTCGCGGTGTTGCACTTTTAAGGCCAACAATGTATGAGTGCAAGGATGTTTAAGTATCTTGAAATTCTATTTAGCGCTGCATTTTACACTCAATGGACAGAACTTTAGAGAAACCTATTTAATAGCATGTTCGTCCTTCTCTAGCGCGAATAACAGCCTGTACACACAGAGGCATCGACTCCACCAGATGCCGCAGAGTTTCTGGAAGTAATACCACCCATGTCTGTTGCAGCATCGTCCACAACTCCACCCGAGACGTCAGTCCAGGATCCATGGATCTCATGTTCCAAACCACGGCATCCCAGAAAGTTTCCACAGGGTTTAACTCTGGGGACCATGGAGGCCACTGGGTGGTTCCAAACTCAGATGTGTGTTCCTCGAGCGGACACGTGCTTTCGCTATCGAGATCACTCCAATGCAGTGATCCATACTCGCAGGTGAGGCATAGCTAAGCAAGCTTAGCTATGCCGAGAAGTTTCGTACTTTTACCTCCCTCATCTGTCCTGCTATTGGTGCGCAACTGCAGTCATTTACATAACCCAAGTGTCAACACATACCCACCCGTTCTCATGGTGCTCCGACAAATATCCTTCCCGGAATAGCATTTTCTATATCGAGCAGTGTACACATACACCGCATCCATCCACAAACCTAACACACCACAGTAATGTTGCCTGCACAAATGACCTGAAGGCTATAAATAGGTCAAATACCTACCAGCTGTATAGAGTACTTGCAACCATGACGACGGGTAAGCATGGCCACCTCAGCCAGTTCGATTGTGGGCAGGTAATCGCTGCGAAGACGGTGGGATGCTCCATCTCCGCGACTAAGATTTCCGCATGAGACCGTCGTACGTGTGCATTAGGATTACAAGAAAGCTTGCAGCCATGGAAAAAATATAGCCGTAAACGTGCCGTTCATATTCGAGGTTAGTGTCACCTCTCCCGTGTTGGAACGAAGAGTCACAGTGGAGTGGATAATATCGGCATTCAACAGGAAAACGAAAAAATAAACATGTGAATAACGACTGGGCTCGTACGAAGGTTTTTACAAAGACCATTTGACGTACAATAGCACTATTGAGCTACGGTAACCGCTTCCCACACGGTTAGCTTAGTCCGGCGAATCGGGGATCTAACTACAACACTCAGACTGGAGTGGCGTAGACCACACAAGGCCATGGACTCCAACTGTCAAGTCGTGGTGTTAAAGGACGGTGAAGACGGTATAATGTTCTGGGGTGTGTCCCTTATATGTGGACTACCTCGGGGCCGATTTTATCCTTTGAGGCGACTGTTATCCCTACAAGGCTACAATGGCGTACTCACCGTGTAACTTATACTCTAGATTCACTTTCCTTTTGATTTTTACTATCTCTGGTTATTTTATTTTCCTATGTAAATTATCTTCTTACTGAACGAGATGTTATTTCTCCCGCTGAATGAGATCTGGCAATGAGTGTAAGTCATGACGTGGTGGTAGCCAGTATAAATAGGCGCGTTCAACGATACCTAGGAGAGCTGTTGTTTATGTGCGGAGAGAGCTGTTGTTTATGTGCGGAGAGAGCTTTTTGTTGATGTGCGTAGGGAGAGCTGTTGTTTATGTGCCAGAGAGCGTTTGTTTATGTGGAGGAGAGCTTTTGTTTGTGTTACGTGAGAGAGCTTTTATGTGTAAAGAGATCTTCGTTTATGTGAGTAGAGCTTCGTCGTATGTTGGAGGATACCAGGACTTTCGATGAATAAGCTTTTGTTGTAAGTACGTTTTTCTCAGTTCATAGTTTTGTCAGATCTCTGTCTGGCTGTTAGGTTTATTTCTTTAGTTGTTATTATTAACAACCAGCATAAGACTTTATTCATCTTAATTACTACTACAACATTACTAGCAGTTACAAGCTTGTTCATTATTATTACTACACTACTAGCAGGAAAGTTTATTCATGATATAATTAACAAACAACAAGCATTAGAAGAAGCTTAGAAGAAGTTGTATTCATTATAACCGACCACTCGTTCATGGCTATCTGTTTGCCACAGTAGGATGCCTTCTTTCAACCAGACAAAGTCCTGTATCATTGCTCCCGTTTGGTGAAGGACTGACAGGAGGAGCATTCCAGTGAGTTCGCTACCTTGAAGTGGCCCTCCCACTCTCCAGATCTGAAGCCATTTGAACATCTGTTGAACGAAGGGGAGCGATGTATCTGACTGAGCTCAAAACCCATCACAGGAAATTTTCTGCACTTTACGGAGGTCTGTCTTGGAATCATGGGCCGCAGGCATGGGCTCCCATACAGTGGGCAAGAGGGTACACTAGCCCTCTCCTGGATATCTGATAATGCCCATTCCTTTCTTTTCTTAGAAGGTACTACGGCGATTTTCGTGATAGCACTAATTTTGATTTGTAACATTTCTGTCGAACTTCTGGATGCGTGTGTATGCAGTAAAAATAGGAAAAAGGTGGTAATTTCTTTTAGAAAAAAATAGAAATTCCCAACAGAAAGTAATAATGCAATTTTCCATTGCATAGAGTGTGGCGTGGATACGTACAGTATGGGAAAATATGAAAGGTGAAGATATGGAAACTACACGGTCGAGTTACATTATTGTGACCACCAGCTAATATCCAGAGTAACCGCCGTGTGCAGCGCGTACAGCAGCTAGACGGGCTGGGAATGACTCAATAACGTGCTGTAAGGTGTTCACGGGAATATGGAGCCATGCTGACTGGAGTGCATCTGACAGCTGCTGGAGGGTTCGTGGTGGAGGATCCATAGAGCGAACAACACGATCGAGGAGGTCCCACAGATGCTCAGTTGGGCTTAAGTCTGCGGAATTAGGGGGCCAGGGAAGTACTTTGAAGTCTTCATGGTGCTCTTCCAACCACCCTCGGACATTTCTAGTTGTGCGACACGTCGCATTGTCGTGCTGGAAGATCCCATCCGCCCCAGGGAAGACAATCAGCATCTATGGGTGTACGTGGTCTGCAAGGATGGATTCATAACGAATTCGGCCCATAGTGCCTTCCACAGATATGAGTGGACCCAGGGAATGTCACGAAAACATTCCTCAGACCATAATGCTGCCTCCACCAGCTTGTATCGTTCCAGCAATGGTTGAAGAGTGTTTGTTCTCCGATGTTTCTCGCCTTATACGCCAACGTCCATCCGTTTGATGAATCAGAAAATGTGATTCATCGGAGAAGACAATCCTTTGCCAATCAGCGGAGGTGCAATTCTGATACTGCCGTGCAAATGTAAGCCTTTTCTGCCGATGCACCTTCGTTAGCATAGGTGCAGTGACCATCGTCTGCATGGAGGCCCCATACGCAGCAGGGTTTGCTGAACTGTCGTTTTAGACACACTTCTGGTAGCCCCCTGGTTCATTCGGACAGTGAGTTGTTCCACTGTAGCGTGTCGATCGGCCCTCACGCACCATCGCAGCCGACGTTTACCTCTCACATCAATGGCACGTGGTTCTACACAGTTTCCATGTCGCTTATTCGCAATGATGCCATTTCTCCAATCATGATACACTTTAACCACAGCAGCACGTGAACAGTTCACAAACTGCACTGTTTCAGAAATACTGCCATCCTTGGCCCGAAAGCCGATAATCATCCCTTTTTGCAAATCTGATAAATCGCTCCTTTTATCCATGGAAGCAACGAGGGATATGTTTTCAGAATGCCTACAGCACACCTTATATACCCTCCAAAACTGAGATGAAGAGAACTTAGTTTTTCTTTTGAAAAACAAAGTTCCCCTAATCTCGTTTGAAGAACTGAAAACTTCCTTTAAATGAGTACGTAATGTGAAACCAAGTATACAGTGCCACCAAATATTCGACGATTACGAATTTAAACAGCTTGGTTTTTTTACGATATTATTAATCTTTTCCTGCGAAAATTTTACAGCACCAAAATTCCCAAACGCTAATAGAAATTTAGAAAGTTTCCGTTTTTGTGATAGTTCAGAATAGACTACTATCTTAATTACAATTTAGAGATATATTAACTTTCATGAGAAAAATGAGTAGGTTTGAATTATGGATTCAGGATCCAGGTTTGTTTTAAAATTTTCACAGACTGTTTCGAGACGTTACAGACGCTAGACAATATTACAGTAGCAAAGAACTAACAAAGAATACCCCCATGCTTTTTTCCCAGCTGTCCCTGTCTTCCCTGTCTTCAATTTTGCGCGTACGCGCTCTCTCTCTCTCTTTATTCTATTTCCTTCTCTTTCTTTTTTAACTGAAGCTAAATCAATGTAATACGTATTTTAAATCCAATTCCGTAGTAAGTTTAATTGTTATTTTTTTTAGAATAACTGAAAACAAAATATGCAAAGTTAATCATTTACGATCTTTGCTACTTTAAGCGTAAAAACTTCGTTAGGGTTTGGGGGAAGGGGCGATCGCCCCAGTCGCTGGATCCGCCCCTGAGGAATATCTCTAACTTTTTGTGACCAGTGTATATTACAATTAGAACATACGGAATAAGATGTTTCTAACAGTTAACATAAGGTGACCAGATTTTTGAGAATGCAATTGAGGACAAAATGACGTTTGTCCTCAATTTCAATGCAAAATTGAGGACAATTTCGTTTCAAAATGAGGACATAATTGAGGACAGCATCTGACACATTACGGTAAAGTCAAAGTTTAGCAAAGAATGTTATGAAATGTCCCATAATTGTCCAGTTTCATTAGAAAACATACGATGAATCGGAAGAATTATTTTCATGTGAAATAAGTATAAAATAGCAATAAAATATTATCATGCAGAATATTACTTCCCATACATTTTAAATCTTATTTGTAGGGGGCAGCACTTGCAAACAAAGTTACATTTGTAATTTGTACTCAAATTTCATTGTGATTCTGTACAAGAATAGATATCTGAAGCCAGAAAATTACAATGCGCTGACCGAGCAGAAATCATGGAGTAGCTCTATGATACAGTGGCGTCTCGTGGTCGAAAAAATAGGTGAAGAGCTACAAGAACAATATAAAAAGATATCTGCTGTCTTCAATGAAAATCACTGTATGAGGACTGACCTATTTTTTGTATATTAGATCAATTCTTCTTTCTTTAAAGCTGCAAATTTGTCGATTATGTCGTCATGGAATGTTTGTTTCTTCGTGAGCATCAATAAAATATCTTTCTGAATAGAAATATTTGCCAAAGAAGCAAATCTATCTTGAGAAATAGTGTTTCTTGAGTAAGTTCTATTCTTTTAAGGCAAGAAAAACTTATTTCCACTGACACACTTGTAGATGGTATGGTTAAAATGAGGACAACCAATTTATAAGCTTCTGTAAAAATGTCTTTATCTTCATGAAGCACTTGCAGAAGTTCTTGAGTCAATATATTCCTTAATTTTTCGTTGGCATATACAAGACTCAGTTCATTTTTAAGGCGCTGGATTTTAGTAAATAGTTTTCCGTAAAAATGATGTAGATTTTCAAAAGCGTGAGAGGGAAAGCTTGAATTAAATTGTTCGAATTCGGTTGTGTCAGCAAGACAAACAAATTGAAGTTTTTCACAGTCTTGAAATCTTATAACCATTTCCATAAGAATGTGGTCTAAAATTTCAAATTACAATTGTTTATAATTTTAAAAAATTGTTTCTTGTGTAAGAGCAGCATATTCCTGTTTAGATCTGCTTATTTCTGTGATTTTGCTAGCTTTTCCAAACAGTGTTTCAAATACTTCATCGTTCCTTTTATGACTCAAAATTTCACGAGTTTTTTTTAATTTGAGTTACACAGTAGTTTATGTCTAGTGATTTTTTCTGCAAAATTTCGAATAATAGATCGATGGGGCCAAAAATTTCATTAAATACTATTGCCAAAAAGGTAAATTCAAAAATGTTCATATCGTTTAAAAACCTTTTGGCAAGTTAATTGACTTTTTGTCTGATTGTTCACTATTTGTCTGAAATTCGAATACATCCTTCAATTTATCCCAATCTTCAACTATTACACTTACTAACTTCGAAGTGGAGAACCATCGAGTTTATGCTATGGTTGGTATGCATCTTGCGGTTGTAGATGTGAGTGTATAAGATCGCTTCACTGAGTGGTGAAAAAACGAAGGAATTCCAGTGAGGCTTGCGTAAAATATACGACACTTTGAAATTTTAGAAAAACTCTGCTGTAATACAAGGTTCAAACGATGTGCTAAGCAATGAACAAAAACAGCTTGAGAAGCTTTATCCTTGATTTTTTTTCTGGAGCCTATTCAAATGTCCAGACATTACACTTGCCCCATCGTAATATTTTCCTATTAATTTGTGCTGATAATCGAATTGTTCCAAAATTTTGTCTAGCATTTTGTATAAAGCTACTGACGTTCGATCTCCACTCGCGTCGTGGAAACCCAAAAATCGCTCAGCCTATACACCTTCCGAATCAACAAATCTTATTATTAAAGAGCATCTACTTGAATAGAAAAGCATTGAACTTCATTTATTTTATTTTTAACGTGATCGTTTATATATTCAGAAATACTTCATAATTCATTTTGAATAGTTTTTGAGTCACCTGTGAAGACATTTTTTATCTTTTCGTATTGATTTTGAATTTCTAAAGGACTTCTTGATATCAACAATGAAAGTAATTCCTTGAAATTTCCATGATTTATCGAGTCCATGCTTTCGCCATGGCCACGGAAGGCTAGTTCTTGTTTGATCAAATATAATACTGCATCAATCACTGTCTGCAGGAAAAGTCTATTTAAACGAATATTTTCGTTGAAATGCATTTTCAAAAGCCTAGCATTCTCCTTCAGGGCATCGGCAATGGTGTTCTGATTTTTTTCAAAATTCCTTAGCATTAACTCGCATTTCAGGTGTTCGCTAGAATCACCATGTTAAATGTTTATGAAGTGAGCGTGTTATATTTAATAAATCTGAGAATCCGTCTTTATTCCATGCCGAATATTTATTACTAAAAAGTAAGCAGGGCCAACAAAATAATTTTTGTAACACAGAAGGACTACAAAGCCATTTCTATTCAGTAAACCAACAATTTTTTAAATGAATATTGTAAGATTTACCGCTCTTCTTGATTTTTTTTTTTTTTGGCAACAATTGTCAGTGAATCTGTTGGTCGTTCTTGAAGTAAAATGTTTTTTTTATCTGCATCTTTCCACTGATTAAATGGAGTTTGTAATAAATTACAAACAATGTCGTTCACAGGATACATACTTTAATTAAAACTATCACTAACTGTTAAACTGTACACGCAACTACAGTAACAGCTAAACTTTTTGACAAATAATCACAAAGCACGAAAAAACAAATCCCTTTCGGAAAGCATGTACCACAACACCGCAAGGAAAAAGCCCTAGTGATTGGAAGGTACCCTGGGTAAACCGTGCCGTTTCACCGTGATTTCCTTCGAAAGTCACGAAGAACTGCAGAGCCTGGGCGCCGAAAGCTAAAGCACTTCATTTGCGCGCCAGATAGGGGAGGTTGACGTCACGGTTACCATAGCAACTCGGTCGAAAGCTGCAGACTTCCAAGGGTTTTCATTTCGGCTCTTCACTTGCACTGTTTTGCGTATGAGGACTTGTTTACCGTATTGAACGCCCTATGTGAATTGTTATCTAATCAAAATTTTGAGTATTTTGGAACACAATAGAGGCAAAAAAAATATTATACAAATTATTGAATAAAACTTTATTTTAAGTAAAGTAGGTGAAAAGGCACTTCACCTACTTCACCTGAAAAACCGCCACTGCTATGAGAAGGAATATTCCAAGTCCAATAACCTCATTTGAAGAAACAGTTTAATGAAAAATGTACTGAACAAAAGTTGTGGAACTCTCAATGGAATTTATCAAATGTAACCAAATTTATTACATCAATTAGTTGTTTGATTGCAAGAAAGTGGATGCTGAGAAATATGAGATTCATTTCCCATCCTAAAAATATTTTAGTTAAATCCAGTTAAAATAGAAAAAAGTACTTAAAACAGAAACGAAATCTTAACAACACATTTATCGAGATGACTCTGTTTAATGCTTCGGCATGTCTCCCATTAATACTGCATTATTTCTAACTTAATTTAAAGAAAAATTCATCCACTTCGAAAAATAGTTCCATACCTTTCCTTTATGAATCCATTTCCTAGCAATTAAATAAGAAATTGATGCTAAATATTTTGTAGCATTTGGTAAATTCAATTGAATTCTACGCCTTTTGTTTAACACATTTTTACAAATTTCAATTTTTGGGGGGAAATTTCAAAAATTGTGCACAAAAACTAAGTAATTGAGGACATTTGACGTCCTCAATAAGTTTTTACGAAATTGGGGACTGTCCCCAGAAAATGATAACGTCTGGTCACCTTAGTTAACATCAACTATAGATTACTAAAAATTAAAATTGATATATTCAACACACACTTTTGAGGCAGCATATGTTGAATATACTATTTTATCATAAAGGAATTCTGCATATGTCAGTTAAAATTTCGTGCTGAATTCAATACAACACACATATTCCAGTTCTAATGAGAAATGTAAGATTTATTAAGAAAAATATGAAGGAAAACAAGAAGACTCCCCGGTGTTCAAGTGGTGCCAGGCGTTGACTGTGAAAAAAACGTTAAAAAAATTTTCACATTTTTTTTTTCGTCTTATAGCAAATGGCTCAGTTTCTTTTCAGTAACCAGTCGCTTCAAATTAGTGACTGGTGACATCTTATATATCGCAAATAGTTACTCACGATGGCCGTTACCCCCCATCCCCTGAAAAAAACGAACATCTTTTGCCCGTAATATATTCAAATTCACTCCCACGCATGAGGACTGAATGAAAAAGGGGCACTATTTCAAATATGTTCAAAAGTTTACTACTGGATAACTACAGTGAAACCTGGGTTATACGTTGGTTTTCTAAGTGGTGGCCTTAAAAATCACATAAATTTAAAAAATTGTGTAAACGAAATTTTACAGCGTTAAATAATACTGTAAACATTATGATTTAAAGGAGTATAAAATGTTCCTTAACGGTGAGTTATTTGAAGTCGAATCGGCGGCGAAAGAAAATAAAAAGCGGTTTTTTTCGTATGTGTATGTCTGCGTTTTTTAGTGTGTGTGTGTTTTTTATTGGACGTTTAACGACCACCGTGAGCAACTCAATGGGCTATAAGCAGTCACCCGTCCCTAATTTCAGGCCACTGGTTCCAGGGAAAGGAGAGAGCCAGTGCCGTAAGACCAGCACGACATCTACACCCCACGGGATTCGAACCTGTACCCATCTGGGACGAATGGCCACGGGCCAGCGCTAAGACCACTGCGACACCGGGCCGCCAAAAAAAATCGTTGCATATTGTGATATATTTCATCGCACTACAAAAATCATAAGGACTATGAAAATCAAACTTTATTCGTTTTGATGACTCTATCTGTCTATAAAAATCCTGATTCTAGTTAAGTGAAATCTTCACAGCTAAGAATCTGAGACCAATGTTTCAGTATGGAACTTGTGTATTAACAGTGTTTTTTTCTGTGGAATTTGAGTGCATCGATTTGAAACCGGAATGTTGAATGTTGAGGATATATTAACGATTCTGCTGTACTACGCTGCGAAATAGTGAAGTTACAAAGTTACGGCCCAGAGATATATCAATTTTTAAATAGCGCATATGTATGTGAGTCATAAAATGCGAAACCAATTTTTTTCCATCCAAACCGAAAGTAAACAACATACTCTTCTCTGATAGCATCAAGGTTCACCTTTGGCTGCACAACGAAGGAACCTAACAGCGCTGTTTTAATTCTCTCAAAGTTGTAACATACCGGGTCACGTATAAAAGAATCAAAGAACTGTGTACACTTGATAATCTGAAATTCAAATTTTAACGTATAATCGCAAAAAGCATATAAACGAATTACCTATAACCAAAGCGAGTAAGTACATGGTAAGCGTAGGAACTTCAATGGAGATGGTGGATCCCCGAAACCTCAGCGCCATCTGGTGGTGAGGGGACAAACCAACATGGTCACATGCCAGTCCTAAACCACTAGGAGCAGATTACAGATCTTCGGTTAGAAGTTCACGTCTTGCATGCAATCTGGTGAATGAGTATATCAATATGGTGAAAAAACGTTTTCATTTTAAGGATTGTTCAGTTACAGATGAGGACAAATTAAGCCTTTTTCGATTTCCTAAGCGAAAAGATCGTCAAGTGTTTCTTTGGTATTTATTTATTTAGTAATAATTATTTGTCATTGTTGACGAACTCACGTGGAGCTTGTGTGAAGCTGATAGTATTGAATCCTTATGAGCTCACTTCAAGAAGCGAAGGTTGCTGCAGAAGTTTTGTCCGCAAGAGGAATAAACATTTTTGCCGAATCAAAAAGAATAATTAATAAAGTTTAATAATTGTAATACACACGTGACCCTAGCTCCGGCTCAGCAGGGATGTGCTCCCACAATGCATTGCGCGAATTCTGTTTTGCCCCTGGCCGCTGCTTCAATTGGCGCTGCAAGCGGAGAATTCTTGAGTCTCGAAGCTCTCGTTTTTAACGTTAAGTTCCCTCGCTTACTCTTGTACTTGCTTTGCCTATAACTGAGTAAAAAAGAATGTTAGGAACTACAGTAAAATTTCGGAACTAACGCAGTATTGCGTATAAAAGTGAAAAACGCATAACTGAGAAACGTATAACCGAGGTTCCACTGTATTATCAGCAACACATTATCATTCGTTCTATTTATTTTAAAGAAAATTAGAGCATAAAACAAAAGTCTTTTTTTTTTTTTTGTATGTTTGTTTTTGTCGAGCATGCTCTGGGGTTTACGCTTATGATATAAAATTACACTATCGAGTAAGATATAAACGGGATAAAGCACTGAAATTTTTAGAATTTTCAGTAAATTTATTCATATGTTGTGCGTTTCTATTTTCTATGCCCGTCAGAGAATGAATTTGCGCCCCTGGTATGACCATTCTGGGAAAACAACGGCCCTCTCTGTTCTTCTGGTAGCTATGGGCCTGGGTCCCTTTCAATAAAATTAAGTACACAAATACAGCTTGGCTCATCTTATTGAAAAATCATAGTTTTTGTTTTATAGCTCCACGTTATCTAATGCAAAATGAACCAACCTCTGCGTTAATAAGCCACAAGATTTATTTCCAAAATGCTAATGAATAACAAAATAAGTAAAATCTCTTTTTTCCTCTTACAGTAGTGTTATTCATTTGATAAATAAGGCATGGCTACTCTTGATTTCCAGCCACATGCTGTGTTTCACATGTTCTCGTTAAATGTGCTAAATGTGCTAAATGTTTGAAACAATTATCGAAAATAAATAAATAAGTAAAAAGTACACAGAATTTATTTTCTGTGCCTTTATTTATTTTTTATTATTTTTTAGGACGGTGCCATCATTTGACAGATTTTGGAAATGAATGCATGAATTTTAAATGCCCCGCAGAATCTCAGCTTTTAAAATACCTTTTTCAAAAATTCCCTTTGCTCTGGGTACCTCATACCTTTTCCACGATTATCGACAAGTTCCTTCTGTCCACTTGTGGTAGTCAGTCTGCAATTTTTTTTTCATGGAACAGCTGTTTCTCAAGTAAAGTCTAGTTTTCAAAAAGCCTAGCAAGTTAAAGGCAAAAATCATCCTTTGCTTTCAAAATAATACGCCCTCGGTGTAAATCAAAGAATATAATACATTTTTTTAGTGCTTCCTTTAGTGTCACAGTTCTAAATTTCATGTACGAATGTCAACTTCATTTTTGTTTTGCACTATGTGTGTGTAAATTTTGTTGCATATGCTTTTTGTTACATATATATACAGGTAAACATTATTTGTTTATGGTTTACTTAATAGCTCTAAACAATGGGATTACATAAATATATGTGTAATTTCAATGTAACAAATCTAGAAACCTTATCATGATGCTTATTTGTCTGAAACACTGCCTTCATCTTGTAAACTCATTTTTTTAGTGCTTCCTTTGGTGTCACAGTTCTAAATTTCATGTACGAATGTCAACTTCATTTTTGTTTTGCACTATATGTGTGTAAATTTTGTTGCATATGCTTTTTGTTACATATATATACAGGTAAACATTATTTGTTTATGGTTTACTTAATAGCTCTAAACAATGGGATTACATAAATATATGTGTAATTTCAATGTAACAAATCTAGAAACCTTATCATGATGCTTATTTGTCTGAAACACTGCCTTCATCTTGTAAACGGCAGCAATTACCAGAAGGTAAATGTAATTAAAGAAAAGGAAGAAAAGAAAGAAAGAAACAAGATTGAAATGCCAACGATTTTACTAGGTTTTACTTCCGTTTGAGTTATTTTAACGACATGCCATTTCTACAACAAAATGTTATAAAGACAAGTATAATTCACAAGAAAAACAAATATATACAACACTTACATAATATATTTCATATCTTCGGTATCGTGATTGGCCGAAAATGAATGACAATAACTAAACCTTTAACACCAGATTAAGTGTATGTCCTCTTATGCTAGCACACACAGTGAAGAAAATATATATCAATACTTTTTCCACAACCTACTTGGCATTTTGATAATGTAAATTATCACACCACAGCATAAGTGGCAGCTACAAAGTATATTGTTCACCTTTGTGTGTGTTTGTGTACCTTAGATGTATGGTAAGTACTTACGCTATTTTTTATAGGACACATTACAAGTGCCATTTATGATTAATCTTGTGACTGGAATAGCTTACAATTTTGTTGTGAATTTTCCTACAACATACAATTTTTATACCACTTTTTAGAAGGTAATTTTTTCTCTTCAAAGACAATAAAAATCAAACATTCTATTTGCAATTAAAATATGTACAGGTGATATTTACAATAAAAAAATGACAGACGAGTATCTCACCAATGCGTTGACAAGAAGCGAACAAATGTCAATAAACCTCATAATAAGTGTAGGAAGCTTGCAAAAAAGAATCACAACGATGTACATTCAGCATTAGTCAGTGCCACCAAAAGAATCACTGTCACTAAAAGAACTTTTGACATGAATTCAAGGTAAAGACCAAGTTTGTAGATAAAATTGAATATGTTTAAGACGCATATCAACATCTATTTTAAGGACCTAAATCAATCGTGCGTAGATAATTTTTAAAGAGATTGTGTGCAGTTTTTTAGTCATATTTTAAAAGTTAATTTTATCACGTTCGTACATGAAATGTCTTGCCATACATAGAAATGCTACCAAAGGAACCGCACTTCTGCATATTGAAAACCACTGCATGATCACAAAAGATACAGCCCAGCAGTTATCAAAAAAGGTCTTAGCAGAACGTGGTTTCGAACCACAGACATTTTTGTTAGAGTTATACGTAACGTGGCGCATCTCAAAAGTTGATAAATGGAAACTATCCAATTTTTTGTCAAGTTTGAAAGTATGCGTGTTTCAATACTACAGATACGGGACGGTGACTGTTAATATCCTACAAAGTTGCTCACGGCGGTCGTTAAACCCCAAACTGAAAAGAAAAACGGACGGAGGGTATTATTAGTCTACATCGAAAAACATTTTTCAATAGAAAATGTGAAAAAAAATGGCATGTGCTCCTGTAGGGATTCGAACCATTGACCTCCAGATCTGAAGCGCTATCCACTATACGCTAGAGGAACTGTCCCTGACAGCATGACAGTTATGAAAGTAATATTTCATAACCTTCATACTGGCTGCGTGCTTAGTGAAGCATACAAAGATGAATGAATAAAATTGAAATTGGAGTAGTATTCAAAGCTACCAGGTTCCTAAATGAATGCAAGAAGACAGATGAGAAAAAGAAGCCAGAAAACGCACCAGATAATTGCACAAAGAAAAGATGAATAAAAAATTAAATAAAACGGCAAAGACAGTAGGTATCCTATGAGAATGTACATACACTGAAGAGCAATTTAATTAGAGAAGGCTGGCGTTATGCAAATGTGGCGCTGTGGACTGCCCTGTAAACGGAAACGACATGACGTATGCAGCGATCCGACAATATAAGGAGTGATGCGACGGGAATCAGTACGAGTCGGACGCAGTATGGGTAAGATGAAGGATCTACGCGCATTTGATCGTGGACAAATTGTCGGGGCCCGACGAATGGGTCACTCCATCTCGGAAGTCGTGCAGGCACTGGGATTTTCACGAGCTACTGTGTCATGGGTGCACCGTGAGTACTTCGAATCCGGTTAAACCATCCCTGCAAGGGCCAACTACCGTGGACAACAGCGTGTGGATGAGCGGGGTCATCGTCGGCTAGCTCGCATTGTAACATCGGATAGACGGGCCACAGTGCAAGAAATCACTCGGCAATTTAACGCTGGTGCACAAAAACGTGTAAGCAGCCACAACATCCAGAACCATCTCCTCGCTATGTGGTACACAAGCCATCGTCCCACGAGGGTACCGCTGCTGACCGCACATCACAGGGTGCAAAGATTAGCATGGGCGCGGGATTATCGCCACTGGACCCTAGACATGTGGGAAAATGTTGCTTGGACTGATAGGTCAAGATTCACGTTGGTACATGCGCATGGCAGGATACGAGTACGGCGCAAACCACATGAAGCGATGGATCCTTCTTGCCAGCAGGATACTCTTCAAGCTGGTGGGGGTGGCATTCTCGTCTGGGGACTGTTTACGTGGACTGAAATGGGACCCCTGGTACGTGTGACATTGTCCCTCACAGGTAAACGTTACCGGGATATTCTGGACGACCATTTACTCCCGTTTGTGCATCTTCAACATCCCACTGGGGACCTCATCCTGCAACAAGACAATGCACCGTGCCATCACTCCCGAATTGTATCCGAATGGTTGGATGAACACTCCACCGACGTGACCTCGCTTCCTTGGCCAGCTAGGTCACCTGACCTCAATCCCATCGAGCATATCTGGGATGCCATTTAGAGAGATGTTCGAGGATCTGACCCCCTCCATCAAATCTTTGTGAACTGTGGGAGCTTGTTCAGGGGTCGTGGATTCGTATGGCTTCCCAACGCTTCCGGTGTCTTGTCGAGTCCATGCCGAGACGAATCGCTGTAGTCATCAGGGCAAAAGGTGGTGCTACACGTTACTAGACAGGTATTTCTAATTCAATTGCTCTTCAGTGTATATTCAGTAGACATCAGCACTTTGCTGCAAACGCTACGTTAGCAGTCCGCACTCGCGTTTTTTCTCATGTTCGCCTGTTTTTACTACACTGCTGGCCATCCAAATTGCAACACCAAGAAGGACACGAGATAGCAAAGCCATATTTACTGGACACATAACAACAGATACAAAGATGAAACGATTGAGCTTACAGGCCTGTGCGACTTGCGGAACACGCAGACATCAATAGTTCGTGTGGTCCCATGGCTGGTAATAACGGCCGCTACACGCCGCGGCATCAAACGAAAGAGGCTTTGGATGTGGGCTTGGGTATGTCGGCCCGGGCTGCTTCCACACGTTGCCACAGTTCATGAGGCGTAGCAGCGGGTGGTGCTTGCCGGGCCACTCGGTTACCGATCAGCGACCAGACGTGTTCGATGGGCGACATAACGGGAGAACAGGCTGGCCACGGCAGCAGTGACACCTGGTGGGCCGTGAAGCATTGCTGCACGATGCGTGCCACGTGCGGGCGCGCATTGTCCTGTTCAAACGTGGCCGCTGGCAGGTCCTGTAGGTAAGGGAAGACTACAGGCTCCAAAACATCGGAGATTTAGCGGTGGCTGTTGCGTGTACCAGCGATGCGTACCAGAGGGGTGCGGGTGTCATATCCAATTGCGCTCCAAACCATAACGCCAAGCGACGGACCGGTATGGCGATGCAAAATGCAGGCGTCATACAGTTTCTTGCCGCAGTGCCGCCACACGCGGATCCGACCATCGTGGTGTTGCAGGCAGATTGCGGGGTTCGTCGGAGAAGACAATGTCGTGCCATTCCGTAATCCCGGTGCGGCGTTCAACGGCCCACCGCCGCCACACTCGCTGGTGGGGTAACGCCAATGGTAATCGGAGCAATGGGCGCAGTGTGAAAAGTCCCCGCTCTTGCAGACGACGTCGAACGGTACGTGCTGACACAGGTTGTTGCGCAACACACCCTAATTCTTGCGCTAACGTTCGTGATGTGGCGGTGGGAGCCGTCAATGCCCGCCGCACAACATGCCGGTCCTCTCGTTCGGTGGTGTGCCGCGGCTGCTGCAATCGCTCACGTCGGTCCGACCGTCCCTCCTGCACCCACAGAATCCATATTCGCCTCACTGTGGCTGGATGTCGTCCCACACGGGCGCCGATGTCTCGGTACGATAAACCGCTGTCGCGATAAGACACTATTCGTCCTCTGTCGAACTCCGAAACGTGCTGGAATGACTGCCGTATTCTGCGACGAATCATCAGGAAGCTTCCCACGCACAGGTCCGGCAGCACAACACACTTCCACTACTTACATCCCGCCTTCTGTGCACCCTTCTTATAGTGCTTCTCGGTGGCGTGCCGGCCGCATATGATTTGCATATGCCCTGCAATGCTAATCGTTTGCATGTCCTCACGCGGGCGACGCATGCTGCGAATTTCAGGCCAATAGGATGCTTCCTTCTTGGTGTTGCATTTTGGGTGGCCAGCAGTGTAAATATCTTGGCTCTTGAGAACCGTTTGAGACAGATTCGAAATTTTTTGGATCGCTTTAAAGGGCAGGACATAATTGGCACACCGTGTCTGCACTTCATGTGTCTTCTAGTTCGCATGTACATTGTCCGCCCTCTGTTTTCGATGAATATTTCGGGAGCAGTTTGACATGAAGACTTGAAAATTTCTAAATAGCCTTTTGTGTCCTAACATAATTTTCCTCCCATTGAGCACTTTGTCCGTTCGTTTGCACGTCTGTCTCTCTGCCCTTCGATTAATATCTGGGGAACCGTTTCAGGTGGAGGTTGCCGTGTTCATAAGGAAATGTAATAATCAAATGAGGTTTCCCTTCAACACAAAACTAAGTCTCTTTGTTTATGTTATCATTTCAGCCAATACTTCATAAAACACGCCTTCAACTTTTAGGTCGTTATAATTATTATTTTAAGGGAAGTCCGGACCTGTTGGGCTTCCTTGTCGGTACGCCGCTAAAGAAAAGGCATGTATTATTGGTCAGAGAGAGAGAGACGCACACACACACACCCAAATCTATTTCTCAAGTTTTCAGTAAATAAACAATTGCCTAATTATTTTTGCTCTTATTTAGGTGAAATTAACAATTGACAGTATTTTTTTTTTTTTGTTAATATATCTCTTATAGGCTTTTGCAATTGTCCTGGTTCATGAGATATTTCAAATGCAAGCTGAAAGTCCAAAGTTTCTTTGTAGTCTTGCAGCCTCAGATGCATAAGGAAGAGGTGAAAGCTAAGCACTCCACAAAATTTATTCATATTCTAGCTATTGCGAAGTGATGTAACTATTCAGAGTTCCTTTCTAGTTTTCAAAAATTCCTTGTTAAGCTACCTCATTTAAAATTATTTTTTTTGCTACATCATTATTTCTTTACCGTATGATTATATTTTTGTTTTAGGGATTAATGACCTCTGTAAGCAACTCTAAAGACTAAAAACAGTCGTCCGTACCTAATGTTGGCCGCTATTTCCAGGGAAAGGAGAGAACCAGTTGCGTAAGACAAGCGTACTATCCATGCCGTATCCGAGACTGGAACCCGGGTTCATCTCGGACAAATTGTCTGAAGCCCGCACCTCAGACCACTCGGCCACCTATAACGAAGTAAATTTCTCCGTCATTTTTAGTCTACGCCGGGATTCGAACCCGAGTACGCTTATTCCGGAACAAGTCGCTCTACCAACTGAGCTACGCAGACGATTATTCTGATTCCTATCTGCCTTTATGTCGTGTGCGTCCTGCTGGCAGGTACGTCACACACCAAGACTGCTACATCGTTATCCCTCATATAAAGTATATTTGTATGTGACATGCATTCACTCTGGTACATAACAGAAAATCATTCAACACATTGTTTCTGCTAGTAAAACTGCAACAACATTGAGGAAGAATATTTTTTTCAAAGTGAAAAAAAAGTCAGAGATCTTCCAGACATGCTATTGGGGGCAACATATACCTTAATTCTACATCATGGTCATTCCGTCTGACACTTATTTACTGATAATATTCTTTTACAGCTAAGGTGACCAGAAATTTGAACACTGATTTGAAGACAAAACTGCCAAGTGTCCCCAAATTTGGGGACGCATACAGACTCAGACCAAATATGCAACAAAAATTGCCATTAAATTATATTGTTTCACTAAGTGTAATCTACATCTAAAAAGTTTTAGGCCACCTCGGTAGCGCAGTGGTTTAAGCCCTGTCTCGTGTCAATTCGTTCGAGATGGGTCCGAGTTCGAATCCCATGAGGCACAGATGTTGTTTATCTCACGGCACTGTCTCTCTCTTTTCCCTGGAACTAGTAGCCCTAAAGTAGAGACGGGCCACTACTTATATAGCCCCTGAATTGTTCACGGTCGTCATTAACCGCCGCCCAAATATATATACAGTGATGTATTCAGGCATCTTCTCGGGGTTGCTTAGCCCCCCTAAAATATTTGAATTGGCTCCCGTAAGTTTTTGGGCGATCTTCCCTTATATATAGTCTAATTGTGTTCGTTTATAACTGAATATTTAGAGAAACTAATTCTTAAAAAATGAGAAAATAAGGGTAAATATTATAATAATGCAAAAAAATCCAGATGTGCTTCAATCTGAAGTTTCTATCATCCTTCAACAAAACATTAAACAGTCCTTGCTGAAGGGTCAATTCTTCAAGCACTGACAACTCGGACTACTTTCGTAATAAAAACCTAATTCCACATATTAGAGATGTTTGCCCTGCAATACATCATCATATTTTGGAAGCTGGCATTCAGTTTGATTTCAGTCTTCTGGATGCCACCATTCCATGTATACGGTTAAGCCTTAGTGTAGCTAACGTGGCGTTAGCGCTTCCAATGTAACAATATATTTGCTATCTAATTTCTAACAATAACAAATTATTAGAAATTGTTCCCATAATAAGGTTTTTTTTTTTCTGGTGGTGTAGGTTTACACCCTGTGACAAAAATAAAAAAATAAAAAAATCGAGGAACATCAAACTGGCATCGATAAATGATTAGTTAGTTGTTTTTTTTAGTGCTATTTGCTAATCTAAATCGGCTGAAACCGAATGGCTTACACCACACGTTTTCAGGTAACACTGTAATGATTCCTTAATAATCAGAAACACGCTTGTAGTAAGGCGAGGACATTTTTACCACTCCTAATGTCTTGGGAGGATTTTCTCCAGCACAACCCTTCCTTTACTAGCGTCCTCAATATTTTACAATACCCCATGTTGAAATCCGTAGTCCGTTTACTGAATTAAAACAAAGTATAACATTTTCACATTTTTAATCACTTTTATGTGTAGATTTCTTGGAATCTGCATTTGCGATATAACAGCATAAGAAAAATTTTGTACCCAATTTAAAAATTTTATATATATATATATATATATTAATATATATATATTCTATAAAGAAGATACCTAAGCAAAAAAATACATATATAATTTTGACTCACACCTAGTACAACATAGAAAAGGTTATGTATCTACCTGTGTGAGTAAAAGGAGAAAAGATAAAAAAATAAAATAAAACAACTGAATGTAGAAGGTGTCGAGAATACTGAGCCTTGGCTTTATCAAGGACCAGCAAAAACTCTGCATTTTCTCACTTCCACAAAGACCTAGTTGGAAATGGGTTTCTGCAAGGCCATAGATGCAAGTAACATTCCCACCTAAAATAGTTTTAAAAAAATATATATAAGTCATGTCCTCCGTAGAGTAGCATGACCTAGCACTAGTTAACAATTTCGCTTGCATCCATTAACCTTCATGGCCCGACCCATGCTCTTCATCTGTTACTATTAAACAGAGAGAAGAAGATTAAAGAGAACTCAAGCTGTGAGAGTGACATAATAAATTGAAATGATTTTCAGCTATAACGAAATTCCAAGTTCGTTTGAGAGAGAATTTAAACCTGAAAAACAATGCAAAAGAAATCCAAATTTTACATTGCAATTAAAAAAGGAAATGTTAATTTATAACGAACAGATTTTTGAAAGACAACTTGAGTCTAAAACCCCCTACTCTACAACTTATGACAGCACGAAAACGAGAATAAGTTAAAGATAATAATTAACTAAAGAAAACTTTGTGAAAGTTATATACCTTAAACAGTTAGTTGCAATATGTACAAAGTATTTCAGCAGTGCTTTAAGTGCATAATTAATTAGTTATTAAGAACTTAACTACTTTGAAAAAACAGCGCATAGACAGCGCATAGAAAAGGAACAAGCTTAGCCTTCTTCTGTTCCTAGGTACCCCAAAAGACGCTCAAAGTTACAAAGAAAAGTAAGAGTTAAAACCCGTATAAATGTTAACAGACAAACCAATGCTTAAAAGCTGAAAAGCTAAAGAACGACAGAGAAAAGGTACATAAAGTACAAACATTGAACATATAAAACCTAGAACCCAAAAACAAGGAAGAGAGCTTACCTCTTGTGTGACAAAAACTTTTCTCCTCACAAGAGGAGAACATGGCTGACCCCTTCCGCCACTCCCTAGACGCTGGGGGGCAGTGAGGGTGGGGCTGATGGCCTCCTCATACAGCAAGAAACCAACGCGCGGAGATTTTAACCAGAGAAAAAAATATATAAACTTAAGACTGTGGATCTGTATGATCAGAATGAGCAGAATTAACTCTCCAGAATACATGAGAAATATTATAAAATACACGAGCAGTTTATTTAATAATCTTTGCATGTATTAAATCACCTTAGTGAGCTTCTATAGATTAATCAGAATCTTATTAATTTTAATGTTGGTTTTACTATTTTTAGTATAGCTATCCTAGTGATGAATAACTAGTTTTCTTTTTTATTTGTTTTTATTTTCTTTTATAAACAGATTTTTAAGCTTTTTTTGTGATTTTGTTTATATTATTTAATTTTTTGTTTTAATAGGACCGTCATATCCATAGCACTAAGGTTCCTTTAGGTAGTTAATAGGCATCCTCTAGCCAACTTCCTTACGGCTTTGATTGGTCAGAATCATATTATTAACTGTGTAGAAAATTAAAGCAGATCTGCCAACCTTACTCTATTATTCAGAATAATTTTTCTTAAAGTTCTTTTGATGAAAGAAGAAGGAATTTCGTTCTCTAGAAAACTTTCTAATAGTATATTAATGTGGTAATTGAAATCCAAATTGTTGCTGCAAATTCTTGAAATTCTTAGGACCTGAGAAATTAGTACATTCTCAATTACTTTGGTTGAAATGTTATTATTCCAGTGTAGATATTTAATTACTTTGAAAGGAAAATTAACTCTTTTATCAAAGAGGCTAATAGATGGGTTACCTCTGTTGAGCTTAATGCTTAAGTCTAGGAACTCAAGTTCCTGATTACTGTGGTTGGTTTTACATAAGTTAAGAGAGCTAGGATAGATATTATCAAAATCACTCTCTATAACTTCTGAATTATTGATACACAGCAGATCATCAATATATCTAAAAGTGTAAAGGTAGAAACTGTTCTAACTTGATGTACAGAGATTTTTGGATAATTAATAATAATGCAGAAGTAATTTCTACTATACTCAAAGTTTGTCCCCTAGATATTAATAGTTATGATTTTGAAAACCTATATACTAATCTGCCTCTATCAGATATAATCACTACCTTTAAAGAGCTGTATGCAGAATTTAAACTTAACCAATTTGTTGATGTAGGAACTTGGAACTCTTATCTTAATTGCTGCATAAAAAATAACCATATCTTATATAATAATACTCTCTATAAGCAAGTGAACGGTATTCCAATGGGAACATCAACGTCCACAAATATCGCTAATCTATTCCTGTTCTTTAAGGAATATAAATTCATTAAAAATCACCCCACCTGCTCAGATAACTACCTTTACACTTTTAGATATATTGATGATCTGCTGTGTATCAATAATTCAGAAGTTATAGAGAGTGATTTTGATAATATCTATCCTAGCTCTCTTAACTTATGTAAAACCAACCACAGTAATCAGGAACTTGAGATCCTAGACTTAAGCATTAAGCTCAACAGAGGTAACCCATCTATTAGCCTCTTTGATAAAAGAGTTAATTTTCCTTTCAAAGTAATTAAATATCTACACTGGAATAATAACATTTCAACCAAAGTAATTGAGAATGTACTAATTTCTCAGGTCCTAAGAATTTCAAGAATTTGCAGCAACAATTTGGATTTCAATTACCACATTAATATACTATTAGAAAGTTTTCTAGAGAACGAAATTCCTTCTTCTTTCATCAAAAGAACTTTAAGAAAAATTATTCTGAATAATAGAGTAAGGTTGGCAGATCTGCTTTAATTTTCTACACAGTTAATAATATGATTCTGACCAATCAAAGCCGTAAGGAAGTTGGCTAGAGGATGCCTATTAACTACCTAAAGGAACCTTAGTGCTATGGATATGACGGTCCTATTAAAACAAAAAATTAAATAATATAAACAAAATCACAAAAAAGCTTAAAAATCTGTTTATAAAAGAAAATAAAAACAAATAAAAAAGAAAACTAGTTATTCATCACTAGGATAGCTATACTAAAAATAGTAAAACCAACATTAAAATTAATAAGATTCTGATTAATCTATAGAAGCTCACTAAGGTGATTTAATACATGCAAAGATTATTAAATAAACTGCTCGTGTATTTTATAATATTTCTCATGTATTCTGGAGAGTTAATTCTGCTCATTCTGATCATACAGATCCACAGTCTTAAGTTTATATATTTTTTTCTCTGGTTAAAATCTCCGCGCGTTGGTTTCTTGCTGTATGAGGAGGCCATCAGCCCCACCCTCACTGCCCCCCAGCGTCTAGGGAGTGGCGGAAGGGGTCAGCCATGTTCTCCTCTTGTGAGGAGAAAAGTTTTTGTCACACAAGAGGTAAGCTCTCTTCCTTGTTTTTGGGTTCTAGGTTTTATATGTTCAATGTTTGTACTTTATGTACCTTTTCTCTGTCGTTCTTTAGCTTTTCAGCTTTTAAGCATTGGTTTGTCTGTTAACATTTATACGGGTTTTAACTCTTACTTTTCTTTGTAACTTTGAGCGTCTTTTGGGGTACCTAGGAACAGAAGAAGGCTAAGCTTGTTCCTTTTCTATGCGCTGTCTATGCGCTGTTTTTTCAAAGTAGTTAAGTTCTTAATAACTAATTAATTATGCACTTAAAGCACTGCTGAAATACTTTGTACATATTGCAACTAACTGTTTAAGGTATATAACTTTCACAAAGTTTTCTTTAGTTAATTATTATCTTTAACTTATTCTCGTTTTCGTGCTGTCATAAGTTGTAGAGTAGGGGGTTTTAGACTCAAGTTTTCTTTCAAAAATCTGTTCGTTATAAATTAACATTTCCTTTTTTAATTGCAATGTAAAATTTGGATTTCTTTTGCATTGTTTTTCAGGTTTAAATTCTCTCTCAAACGAACTTGGAATTTCGTTATAGCTGAAAATCATTTCAATTTATTATGTCACTCTCACAGCTTGAGTTCTCTTTAATCTTCTTCTCTCTGTTTAATAGTAACAGATGAAGAGCATGGGTCGGGCCATGAAGGTTAATGGATGCAAGCGAAATTGTTAACTAGTGCTAGGTCATGCTACTCTACGGAGGACATGACTTATATATATATTTTTTAAACTATTTTAGGTGGGAATGTTACTTGCATCTATGGCCTTGCAGAAACCCATTTCCAACTAGGTCTTTGTGGAAGTGAGAAAATGCAGAGTTTTTGCTGGTCCTTGATAAAGCCAAGGCTCAGTATTCTCGACACCTTCTACATTCAGTTGTTTTATTTTATTTTTTTTTCTTTTCTCCTTTTACTCACACAGGTAGATACATAACCTTTTCTATGTTGTACTAGGTGTGAGTCAAAATTATATATGTATTTTTTTGCTTAGGTATCTTCTTTATAGAATGTGAATTCTGAATTTTCAAAACTGCTGCGTTGCGCGTTTTGATTTTCAGGTTATTTTGCACCCTTCGTTTTAAATTCTAAAATTTTTTCCTTAGTCTTCAGTTTTGCTCTTAAGTATATATATATATATATATATATATATATATATATATATATATATATATATATATAATGATGCTGACCTTGGCTACGTACAATGGACGCTCCCTATCTTCTGATTCAAGGCTTCTTGAATTGGAAGAGGAACTACAAAGGATCAAGTGGGACATCGTGGGGCTAAGTGAGGTAAGGAGAAAAGGAGAAGATCTCATTGAACTGAAAAGTAGACATCTCTTCTACTATCGTGGGACAGATACTGGCAGAACTAGTGGTGTTGGATTTATAATAAACAAGAAACTGAAGGATAAAGTTGTACAAGTTGAAAGTTCCTCTGACAGAGCTGCACGACTTGTTATCCAACTCTCGAAAAGATACCAGGCTCAGATTATTCAAACTTATGCACCCACCACAAGTCATCCTAAAGAAGAAATTGAAGAATTTTATGAGGAAATTTGTCATCTAAATAATAAAGGTAAGCAGCACTTGAAAATAATTATGGGAGATTTAAATGCAAAAATAGGGCAACGGCAACAGAATGAAACTTCAGTAGGTAAATTCGGTCACGGCAACAGAAACCAGCGTGGAAATACTCTCGTTGAGTTTGCAGAGGCAGAAGGGTTTTTCATCTTGAACTCCTTCTTCAAGAAAAAGCCACACAGGAAATGGACATGGAGACATCCAAATGGGACGACAAGTGAAATTGATTTTATTATGTGTAACAAAAAATTCGTCATAGAAGACTGCAGTGTGCTAAACAAGTTCAACACAGGTAGTGACCATAGATTGGTGAAATGTAAGATGCACCTCAACACTAAACTTGAACGTGGCAAGCTCATAAGACAAGCAAAATCTATTGACATAACCAACCTTAAAAAACACCATAATACCTTCAAGTTGGAACTGAAGAACAGGTTCTCTGCTTTAGAAGACCTAACATCGGAAGAAGTGGACATCTCTGAAGTTAACAGAAAAGTAACCAAAGCTCTTATGGAAACAGCAATAAAATTAGCTGGGTCTAAGAACAAGTTGCATGTAAATAAATTATCAGGAAAAACCAAAATGTTGATGCAAAAAAGAAGAGAGATGAAGACAACTAAAGAAGATGTGACTTCCAAAGTGGAATATATAGAGCTATGCAAGACAGTAAGGAAAAGTATCACTGAAGACGTAAGAAAATTCAACTGTGAACTAGTGAGGAAAGCAATTGAAAACAACCAAAGCCTAAAGATAGCAAAGGGACATCTCAGTAAGGGAAGAAAACAGATTATGGCACTGAGAAAAGAAGATGGTTCTGTAACAAGAAATAGAGGCGAAATTTTGACAAGAGTGAAAGATTTCTACTCCAAATTATATGAAAGGGATGATACATGCACTCCAAATTATATGAAAGGGATGATACATGCACTCCAGACATCATGAAAGATACCAGTACCAGAGTTCCTCCAGTCCTTCCAGCAGAAGTTGCACATGCAATCAAGAACATGAAGCGGGGAAAAGCTCCAGGAGAAGATGGAATTACTGTAGACATCATACAAGAAGCAAGTGAAGAAATCGAAACAGTACTCGCCCAAATTTTCACTCGATGCCTTAATGAAGGGAAGATTCCTGAGGATTGGAACACCGCTACAATGATCCTGCTACATAAAAAAGGTGACATTGAGGATCTTGGAAACTACAGACCTATCAGCCTCCTATCAGTAGTTTATAAAATCTTCACTAAAGTTCTTTCACACCGCTTGAAGGTAACACTGGACATGGCTCAACCAAGAGAACAAGCTGGATTCAGGAGTGGCTACAGCACAATAGATCATATCCACGTGCTGAGAGAACTAATTGAAAGAGCGAGGGAATATGAACTTCCATTGTGCATGGCTTTTATCGATTATGAAAAAGCCTTTGATTCGGTGAAACCATCAGCAGTTACAATGGCTCTGAAAACCTGCGGTATTGAAGATGCATACATTAATATTATTAATAACATCTATGAAAATGCAAGTGCAAAGATTAGGCTGTTTGAAAATACAACACACATAAAAATTGGAAAGGGAGTGCGACAAGGTGACACCATATCTCCGAAGCTCTTTAATGCCACATTGGAGGGTGTTTTTCAGTCACTGAGCTGGGAAAACAAGATGATAAAGATTAATGGAGATTATCTAACCCACCTTCGTTTTGCTGATGACGTAGTCATTTTTGCAACTAGCCCATCAGAGCTGCAGAGTATGATCCAGGAACTTGCTGACAAGAGTAAAGAAGTGGGATTAAAAATGAACTTTCAGAAGACAAAAGTGATGTTCAATGCTTTTACAAGAAATGAAGATTTATCGATTGATGGAGAAAAGCTGGAGATAACAGACACGTACGTTTATCTTGGACAGCAGATATCAAATGAGGGTCACATTGATGAAGAAATTAATCGGCGTACAAAACTTGCCTGGAGAGCTTTTGGAAGAAACAGTATAATTTTCAAGAGCAATATGCCATTATGTCTTAAAAGAAAAGTGTTTGATCAATGCATCCTTCCAGTGCTTACGTATGGTGCAGAGACGTGGACCTTAACTAAAAGAGACATACAAAGGCTGCAGACAACTCAAAGAAGCATGGAGAGGTGCATACTTGGTGTAACCAGGAGAGATAAGAAGAGGAACTCGTGGATCCGAAAAATGACAAGAGTGGAAGACATCATGATCAGAGTTAAATCCCTGAAATGGCAATGGGCTGGACATACTGCCAGAAGGACAGATCATCGATGGACAGCCGAAATTTTAGATTGGATTCCAAGGGACAGGAAAAGACCCAGAAGAAGACCACATGGGAGATGGGTGGATGAAATTCGAAAGTATGCAGGGGTGACATCTAGGAGACTGGCACAAGACAGACCGTTGTGGAGGAAACTTGGGGAGACCTTCGTCCAGCAGTGGATTGATAATGGTTGACAATGATGATGATGATGATATATAATAACAAAATTGTGATTATATGTACGTAATCAGTCAACAAGATTTAGCAACCTCGAAATTTGTGATTGCCCCCTGGAAAAAACTCTGTGAATGCAACACTGTAAATATATATATATATATATATATATATATATATATATATATATATATATATATCATCATCATCATCATTGTCAACCATTATCAATCCACTGCTGGACGAAGGTCTCCCCAAGTTTCCTCCACAACGGTCTGTCTTGTGCCAGTCTCCTCCATGTCACCCCTGCATACTTTCGAATTTCATCCACCCATCTCCCATGTGGCCTTCTTCTGGGTCTTTTCCTGTCCCTTGGAATCCAATCTAAAATTTCGGCTGTCCATCGATGATCTGTCCTTCTGGCAGTATGTCCAGCCCATTGCCATTTCAGGGATTTAACTCTGATCATGATGTCTTCCACTCTTGTCATTTTTCGGATCCACGAGTTCCTCTTCTTATCTCTCCTGGTTACACCAAGTATGCACCTCTCCATGCTTCTTTGAGTTGTCTGCAGCCTTTGTATGTCTCTTTTAGTTAAGGTCCACGTCTCTGCACCATACGTAAGCACTGGAAGGATGCATTGATCAAACACTTTTCTTTTAAGACATAATGGCATATTGCTCTTGAAAATTATGCTGTTTCTTCCAAAAGCTCTCCAGGCAAGTTTTGTACGCCGATTAATTTCTTCATCAATGTGACCCTCACTTGATATCTGCTGTCCAAGATAAACGTACGTGTCTGTTATCTCCAGCTTTTCTCCATCAATCGATAAATCTTCATTTCTTGTAAAAGCATTGAACATCACTTTTGTCTTCTGAAAGTTCATTTTTAATCCCACTTCTTTACTCTTGTCAGCAAGTTCCTGGATCATACTCTGCAGCTCTGATGGGCTAGTTGCAAAAATGACTACGTCATCAGCAAAACGAAGGTGGGTTAGATAATCTCCATTAATCTTTATCCCCTTGTTTTCCCAGCTCAGTGACTGAAAAACACCCTCCAATGTGGCATTAAAGAGCTTCGGAGATATGGTGTCACCTTGTCTCACTCCCTTTCCAATTTTTATGTGTGTTGTATTTTCAAACAGCCTAATCTTTGCACTTGCATTTTCATAGATGTTATTAATAATATTAATGTATGCATCTTCAATACCGCAGGTTTTCAGAGCCATTGTAACTGCTGATGGTTTCACCGAATCAAAGGCTTTTTCATAATCGATAAAAGCCATGCACAATGGAAGTTCATATTCCCTCGCTCTTCCAATTAGTTCTCTCAGCACATGGATATGATCTATTGTGCTGTAGCCACTCCTGAATCCAGCTTGTTCTCTCGGTTGAGCCATGTCCAGTGTTACCTTCAAGCGGTGTGAAAGAACTTTAGTGAAGATTTTATAAACTACTGATAGGAGGCTGATAGGTCTGTAGTTTCCGAGATCCTCAATGTCACCTTTCTTATGTAGCAGGATCATTGTAGCGGTGTTCCAATCCTCAGGAATCTTTCCTTCATTAAGGCATTGAGTGAAAATTTGGGCGAGTACTGTTTCGATTTCTCCACTTGCTTCTTGTATGATGTCTACAGTAATTCCATCTTCTCCTGGAGCTTTTCCCCGCTTCATGTTCTTGATTGCATGTGCAACTTCTGCTGGAAGGACTGGAGGAACTCTAGTACTGGTATCTTTCATGATGTCTGGAGTGCATGTATCATCCCTTTCATATAATTTGGAGTAGAAATCTTTCACTCTTGTCAAAATTTCGCCTCTATTTCTTGTTACAGAACCATCTTCTTTTCTCAGTGCCATAATCTGTTTTCTTCCCTTACTGAGATGTCCCTTTGCTATCTTTAGGCTTTGGTTGTTTTCAATTGCTTTCCTCACTAGTTCACAGTTGAATTTTCTTACGTCTTCAGTGATACTTTTTCGTACTGTCTTGCATAGCTCTATATATTCCACTTTGGAAGTCACATCTTCTTTAGTTGTCCTCATCTCTCTTCTTTTTTGCATCAACATTTTCGTTTTTCCTGATAATTTATTTACATGCAACTTGTTCTTAGACCCAGCTAATTTTGTTGCTGTTTCCATAAGAGCTTTGGTTACTTTTCTGTTAACATATATATATATATATATATATATATTAAAAAGATATATCTTGCAGATTGTTGGGAGTTGGTACCAAAGACCTTTACGATACAGACTGGAAACCCGTAAGTTAACCGTGCGACATTTGAAGTTCAGCGTTGTATGGCAAGAATCTGTCACATCTTATTGTTTACTAAAGGCGTTCGCGTATTTATATCAGTTACATCCACTTTTTTTATATATATAACCAGTAAGATTTATTATTTTTTGTTTTTATAATAGTAAGTATATATTGTAAAGTATTTCAGAAAATAATATAGCCAGATTTAATGAGCTATACAAATTTTCAATTAAACGAAACTTTTTAATGAGCTTCAATTTTTTCAATTTAAACAATTCTCTTTTCCGAGACTTTCAATCCCCGAGATTTGAAATTGTCTAAACTCTAAATCATGTTAAGAGGGCATTTCTTTTTATCATACTTAATGTTTCATTTATTTTTTCTCCCATTGAGCAGCTATTATACGAACTCTAGTACTGCTGTAAAAACTTCCAATTAAAAGTTTTTATCTCGGCCACATTAAAATGATTTTTGACATTATTTAGAGTGTGAAATACGAATATCATGCAACTAGATCACGCAGTTTGCAAGCAGTTGAAGCCGAAATATATTTTACCCGTAGGACAAGCAACGTTTCCTTTCGGTTATTTCATATCCCCCAAAACTACGATAATGATGTTTTCTTTAATCGTAAGTTAAAAGGTGCAACGTACAATTTACCACTTTGAAAAAAAGTAATACACAGTATTACACTGGTGTGCAAAAATTAAGGACGAAGAGGAGAAATTAGCATAACAGCGGAACGAGCAGGCAGAACGGACCGAAAGACCACTCAGGAGATAGACTAGGGTCCGGTACGGTAGGGCATGCGCATATATGGAGCATGACGTGGGGTGGGGGAGTGTTGGAAGGGTATGAAGCACACGGGCGGTGTACACTCAGAAATTCGCCGCAGGTGGCCTAGTGGGCAACGTTCGTGACTGCCACGGAAAGGACCTCAGTTCGATCCCAGGCAGGTTCGAACACTCGATCCACTAAATATCCGGCGTGCGTCGGATGGGCACGTTAAGCCGTCGGACCCCGGGTACTGGCCCCCCGGTAATAAATAAGGGCGTCTTCCTCCCCTTTCTACTTCGCTTCCGTGTCACTTTCCTATCGGGCACTCTAGTCCAAATCTCCTAGCTTTCTATTTCTAAGGGTTGTTTAAGACCTGGGGTCAGACACTTCCTTCCTAAAATCCTCTACATATGATCATGATCATGCTCAGCAATTCGACGGCTGCGGGTGGCCGAGTGGGCAACGTTCGTGACTGCCACGGAAGGGGCCTCAGGTTCGATCCCAGGCCGGTACGAACGCTCGATCCACTAAATACCAGCCGTGCTTCGGATGGGCACGTTAAGCCGTCGGACCCCGGGTACTGGGCCCCCGGTAATAAATACGGGCGTCTTCCTCCCCTTTCTACTTCGCTTCCGTGTGACTTTCCTATCGGGCGCTCTAGCCAAAATCTCCTAGTTTCCTATTTCTAAGGGTTGTTTAAGACCTGGGGTCAGACACTCCCTTCCCAAAATCCTCTACATATGATCATGATCATGCTCAGCAATTCGGTGAAAGCTATTGCACGGTGAACATCGGTTTGAACGCCGTCGAGTTGCTGCCACCGTGTGATATGACCAACAGGCAATCCAGTAGACGACATCTAGATGACTTTACCCGAGGTCGCGTCATTGGGAGGTTGGAAGAAAGTCGAAGTGTGATTAGTGTGGCCGAGGAGTTCGGGATCGCTCACAGCATCGTTTCACGAGCTTGGAGAGCATTTCAAACGACAGGAACAGCTGTCCGAGAGTTTAGCAGTGGTCGTCCACCAGCAACCACGGTGGCGAACGACCGGTATATTGTCCTACAGGCGAGAAGAGACAGATGGCAGGCAGCTGGAGAAATCGCAAGGCACATGCAACAGACAATTGCACGTCCGTTAGCGCGTTTTACCATGGCCAGGAGGCTGCACAAAGGTGGTCTATTTGCACGACGACTAGTACGGTGTGTGCCATTAACGCCTGCTCATCGGAGATGGCGGTTTCTGTGGTGCCAGGAACACAAGAACTGGACACATCAGCAATGGGGTCGAGTTCTCTTTACGGATGAGAGCCGATTTAGTCTGACGAGCGATTCTGGACGTATACACGTCTGAAGAGAGCAGAGAACACGCAATCACACCTCCAACATCATCGAAAGGGACCGGTTTGGAGGTGGCGGAGTTCTCGTTTTGGTCGGTATCATGCTTGGTAGCCGTACTGACCTCCACATCTTCCAAGGAGGTTCAGTCACTGGTGTCCGCTATTGTACCGAGGTTCTCCTGCCTCACGTGCGTCTGTTTAGAGGTGCTGTGGGTCCTGAGTTCCTCTTCATGGACGACAACGCTACACCTCATCGTACAGTGGCTGCCGCAGAGCTGTTGGAGAGTAAAGATATTCAACGCATGGATTGGCCGGCAAGGTCCCCGGACCTAAATTCAATCGAACACGTGTGGGATCTTCTCGGGAGACGCTTGGCAGCACGTCACCAGCCGCCAGCAACGATTCCGCAGCTGCGATTGGCGCTACAAGAGGAATGGGGCAGCGATGCTTCAATAGCTCCTTGACAACCTCGTCCTCAGCATGGACAGACGTTGTAAATTCTGCAACGCAGTCAGGGGTAATCATATCCGCTACTAAAGATTGGATTTTTCTTGGCAGCCGCCTTTCACATGGACGTTTCTGTCTTCTGCCTAGTTGTGCTCGAAGCTACCTTTTCAATAAAGTGCCTTTGTATCCCTTGTTTGGATGGTTTTGCTCACTTGTCCCATATTCTCTCATCTTGGGGATCTTATGGTATGATTTGAATTGATGTGGAGCACTTCTACACGACGTTACATTCGAAAAACCGTCTTGTCCTTAATATTTGTACGCCAGTGTATAACAACGTAAAATTCCTTCTTCTGCGCAGGTAAAAGAGCGTAATTAACATTGTTTAATAAGACACAGACCGTTTTGCCGTACAAGCACTGCGATCAAAATGCCGCCAGCTGCTGCCACTCATTTACACCAGAACTTCCAGTCTATGTATCTCAAAGGTCTTTGGTTGGTACCACAAAGCGCAGCTGTGATGGAGAAGACATATTCAGCAAAAGTAAAATATATTGTCTCAGATACACGTGCTGAATTAAGGGCGAACTGCAGAATCCTTATATTTTCTCAGAAGATCAAACTTTGTGGGCAATTTTCTCATTTTGTAAAAGTTTTTGGTGAAACTCAGGACAAGTACAGAAAAATGAGTTTTTACAATAAGAATGTTGGGAGATGGCTACAACGAAAGCTATTTTTAAGCGCATTTTTCATTAACAACGTAATGTGCTTTTGATAAAATCTAAATTTTGAGGGCAAAAATCATAATTCGAGGACTGTCCTCAAGAATTCGAGACCTCAGGTTAGTATATTTGTAGCAAAACTGCATGCGCTGGGCTGAATGAATTCGTAACAAGAAACATGCATATAATGTATTTTCTGTATCATTTAAATTATTTTCAGTAGTAAGTACTTCAAAAACATTTGCATGTATTATGAAAAAAAAGAAATAAATCTGCCTTTTGTAATATTTTTTTTATTTGGTGATTTAACGACCACCATGAGCAACTCGATGGACAATAAGCAGTCGCCCGCTCCCAATTTAAGTCCACTGGTTACAGGGAATGGAGAGAACTAGTGCCGTAAGACAAACACAAGATTCATGCCTTACTGTGATTCGAACGCGAAACCATATCAGCCGAATGGTCAGAAGCCAGAGCTTAGACCACTGCACCACTTGGGGCGGTGTTGTGACACTTCGTATGCTCTTATTTGAAAGTAAACGTAATTGAAAGTTTCATAAAAACTCCATGAAAATATACCTTTCCCATGTCAGAATAGCATTACAGATTTATGACATCTCGCAAAGAGATAAACATTAGCTATTCTTTTGATGTTAACAAAACACAGTTTTCTGATAAAAACATATTGATGAAAAGTAGATGTCATTTTGTTGTCTTTAATGAATTCATCACATATCTCCTTTGTTTTTAGAAACTGTTTTTTCAAATAGGCTACCAACACACAGTACTCATAAATAGTTAAGGACCTAGAAAACTTGCCTGGTATGCGAGTAATATGCGAAGCTGCGTGCAGTCTTCCTGCTCCTTCTACTGGCTCCACTTTTTTTGGTTAGGAGATGGATTTTCGGTATTTCTTACTGCACTGGCGCTCTTCTTTACCCAGTGACCTTAAATAAATAGGAGCGTTGGACCAGACTCCGTAGCTTTAAATGATTATGAGTGACCTAAAAAAAAAAAGAGGGGTTGGGGGAGGGTAAGAATTAAAAATAGTTGTCTTCCCATAATTTGAGTTGCTTGAAAATAAATACGGTACATATCACTTATAATCATCCTATAAATACAGAGTACAAGGCAATGGATCTGATTTGGGATCTCGAGAACCTTAAATTTGTAGTTCAAAATCATTTTTTAATAACAACAATTGTTTCCGAAACTTGTAACCTATCATTCTTTTCACATGGCCATGCTACAAGAAGGAAGTATTTCTATCTCCTCACTTTCAGAATCGACTCAACTGCGAACTTCTGGAGCATTTTAATTCTTCTGAGATTAGTTTTCATGATTAGATCTTCTTTCATGTATCTCTTTCTTTCTTGTTTTCTGTTTTTTGTTTTTTTTAGAATGAGAACCGAAAGAAACAAAGCGGAAAAGTGTAGACTAGTGTTTTCAGCATCTTTGCTGTCAAAAACTCTGCATGTAATACGATATTATGAACTAGTCACTACGGGATACCCCAATCCTCTGGTTTAATTCCCATGGAAAGTATTTTTTTCTTTAATTTTTGGCTTTGGAGTTTAACGATGACCAATACGAAAGGCGGTTGGCAGTCGCCCGTCCAAAATTTAGGGCCACTGGTTCCAGCGAAGGAAGACAGCCAGTACCGTAAGGCAAACACAAAACCTATGCCACATCTGGAACTCGAATCCAACTCCAACTCAGACGACTAAACAGAAACCCCCGCCTCTGATCACTCGGCCACCGGAGAGACAAAATAATTCTTCAGTTGGTTCACATGAACTCTAAATAACACGAATGCTTGTTATTGCAATTTTCTGGAACCTTTGATAGGGATGTTTTTACATTTACGCTTCTCGAGGTGGTGCTTTGCGCTTTGAAATTTAATGAGTGGAAGCGAAACAACTTGGACAGCCTTTTTGAATGAGTGGAAGCAAAACAAAGAATTACGTCTTTAAATTTAAACACTAACACAGTTTTCTGCAAAAGACAATCAGGTTGAATTAAAGGGAAAAGAGAGAGAACCATACGAGCCACGATGTTCTGTGTGATATAGTTTTGATGAAGAGCCACTTCTTATTCAGCTCAGATTGCTCCTGCCTATGCGCATTTTTTCGCCGTTAATTTCTTCACTATTACTTTTAGAGCGTTCGTTGCTTTTTGTTTCGTTTTGAATATCACTTACTGGCAGAGGCAAAATCACTCCTTTGCCTTCTGAATTACGCAATTTATCGTACAGCAGTTTCCTTTCCGTCAACGTATTGCTTGACTGTACGCGTGTTTTCTGAAAGTGAAATCTCCCACTGTGTTGATGACTAGTGGCGCTAAAGTAGATATATGCTTGATTTTTCGTGATATTGAATGCTTTGCAGATGGTATTTAACAATAGCTTACGCTTTGTTGTGCGAAGTGGAAATGAGGGACTATACGAAAATACTGTAAATATCTGTTCATACCATTCGTACCGTTCAAAACATATTTATTTCTAGTAAATGATCAGCTGTCGGCTTTGCTGTAAAGTTTGTTTCCAATGGGCGTTAACTGCTAATCCGTGATCCCCCTCCCCCTGAAGGCCTCCCCCGAACTGTGAAATTATACAGCATCAATCGTGATTTTTTATAACTGTCCTTGGATGGCAAGATAAACATTCTACTCCTATGGGTACAGGAAGAGACTGTAGTTGACCTGTTAAATTTCTAGATCGACTTATTCTTCTGTATACTTCTTATGCTGAAGACATACAAATTTAGCATCTGAAGGAGCCTTACGGCTGTAAACATCATGACAGAACACGACATCGACTTCGAAAGCCTACCTGCCGATGTTAAAGATAAACTAGCAGAATTAGAGTTAGAACTGTCTGAGGGTAAGTTATAAATACTAGCATTTTGTAATCATACATGTTTACTGATTTCAGCAGCGAGGTGCGTAATGAAATTTGTTGGTTAAGGTCTCGGAACATCATTTGTGTTGCCTTGGTTTGTACATAAACAATTATTATATTTAAATTAGTGAGAATAGAGGTTTTTTCTTGGGTTTTCTGAGAGAAAAATAATGTCGAGGGCTGTTGCAGAAGTAAACTAAAAAAGAACACAAGTTCCTGTGTCAAATTTGTAGGTCCATCACAATGTGTAAGTGACATGTTTATAAACTTCAGATTGAAGTATTGCTCAGGAATACACATTATGTGGTGTTTTCATATCATGCATAGAACCTGAAAACCTGTGTTCACATTATATATAAATTGCATTTCGGTGTAGGGAAAAAGTTGATACTGAAATGCATGTATTAAATCAGTGGTTAGAGAATAAGTATGAATATACTGTACGAGCATAAACAGTATTTTCTGTTTTCTTTGGATCCAGGGTCATGCTTTACTGGAGAGTGTTGATGTGTTACAGAAGAGACAGTTTTAAAAATGCCAAATCTGATGTAGTTATGTAGACAGTAAATTTCCACGTTGTCTTTTCACTAAAATTTATTCAGGAGCACAATAAAACTATCTATTGAACTTAATAATATCAAAACAAAACATTTTTGATCTGTGAATTAATCTCTTTTGAGGAATTTAATGCAGGGTTATCTTCGTAACCTTATGTAATTTATTGCCAGATTTTTATGTGTAATGTGCAAAATTTTAATGTGAATATATTTACCTGAAAATTGTCCCAAATAGTGTGTATGATGTTTTTTTGGTGTACAGGCAAGTATTATTATATACATGATTAAGTGGCTGTTTTTATCCCCAAGGGACCAGTGCTTTTCTGATCATCATAAATTGGGCAGGTTATAATTGATTAGTGTGAAGAATTTTTTTATTTCTCCTGTGTGATTTTTTTGTGTGTTATGCACATATGACAGGGTAGTTAACAAACATGAAATGAATCTAAAGAAATGGGTGCAGAATAATTGTTTTGTAACTATATAATTAACTATTTTGAGAAATCACATAAAGTATTATTTGAGAGTACAAAACTTAGGCTCTTATTGAAGCATCTTAAAGAAAAAAATGCAGAACTGATCAGTAAAAGTAAAGCAGATACATTGTTGTTATAGTTCTGTACATAGTTACATTTATACATTATATACAAATTTTGACATTTAACACAGGGTTTGATGTAAAATCAGTTATTTTTTTGCTTCGATTAATGTATTTCCACACACATACACACAACAAATGCATTCAGACCCTTATATTTATGTGCAGTTTTATGAACAGTACTCTGATTAAGAGTACACAGTTGCCATTATAATTTATTGAAATAATATTTATTAAAAGAGCTGATTCTCTTGTATTTATTAATATTTGCTAGGAGCAGTATCAACAGACCTACATGAGGCTTAGAGAAACCAAGCTGTGTTTACCGTGTACATAAATAGCTAAATAAATAAATGAAATACATGAAGCACATATAGAAAGTAGTTTTTTGTGATTGTAGTATTCTTAATAGTAACTGAATAATTATGTAAAATCTTTTCCTTAGAGACTCGCTCGCAAATGGAATGTATGTTGGTAATTTGAAAACTGATTTATACTACAGTTCAGATGAATTAATTCTTGAACTATTGCTACGTGAAGTACTGTTCTTCATGAATTTCTGTATATTTAAGGAATATTGAAATAACCTGTAACAAGAGACTATAGCTGGCCCTATAAATGCATGGCAGTCTAAAAGTTATGTTATTAAAAGAATGGGTTTTATTGAGGTAGAATATCTGGCTAACCTTCCAAAAGTGGCCCGCTCCGATAGATGGCGCCATGGTAGCACTTCACCTCTCCTCTCTTCTTGCGCTTACGTGGTTTTTTATGCTCACATTCCTATGGATATAGTGATGATTCTGACGTATTGTTTCACCAAAGGATTGTCGTACGATGAGGGGATTGAAGAAACCTCACATGATAATGTTACCACATCCACTGAGACAGTTTGCGACTGGTATTTGTATTGCAGACAACTAGTCTCAGAGTTTATGGTAGCCTCGCAATGTGGGGAAGGAAGGCTTGGTGGAACCATTATGATGGACCAGTGGGCTGCATATCACAATCTCCAAACCTATGGCTACGCTCATTTAATGGTCAACCACTCCCGCAACTTCATTGATCCCATCACAGGGGCGCATACACATAAAGTAGAGAGCAATTGGCATTCCTTGAAACATAAATTAACACAGGGCAACCACAAAATGTACTTGGCAGACCATATTATGGAATATTTTTTCCGACGGAATTGCTGTTTTTCCTCAGAACGTTGCTTTTTAAGTCCTGATTCGTGCGATCAGGCATTTCTTCCCTGGCAGATAAAACTTTTCTTGCTTTTATTCTGCTATGTAGACAGTTTCATATTCATGAGGAAAACTTATTCTTCCGTCATAATAAATATTTCACACATATGCCACAATGTATATTCATAAAGGTCCTTTTAAGGGCCACCTTTAATCCATATTATTCACTTCCTTTGCCACTTTCACAACGTAATTATGTAACACAACGCTTTACGATGTAGCGATAACGTGTCACCATCTATCGTCGCTTCAGAAAACTATTTCTGGGCCACATTTGGAAGGTTTACCAAATATCTTACCTCCATATTTTGGATAATGGCTATAACCTATTTTCAAGAAATAATGCTGCTGAACTTGGTACCACATTCTTCCATAGTTTTATGTGTCGATTCATATAAAGTGGCTTTGTTTTTTTCCGACAAATTCGGGCCCCATGTCCATCTCTCTTTAAAACAATGAGGTTGAATGAATATTGTTAGTGAGTTATAGTTACTGTGATTTGACTAGATAAATATGCATTTCAGTTGTGACTGAATGTTAATCTTTAAAAGGAAGTTGGAAGAGTGACTTCAAATAGGAAAGAAGATGTGAATCACAGTCGGTGACTGTTTAGATTGATCTTAAAATCAGGTGTAGAGTCAAGCCATGATTCATTAGTACTTGGAAATGGAACAGATTCGGCCACTCTGTGGCTTGAAAATTCAGTCAAAGTATTTCATCAGCATGGAGTTAATTTCATTTTCTTCTTGTTGTAATTCAAAATTTTCTTTAAAACTGAATTATTTACTTGCCTGCTTGATAACTGATTTAAATAATTTTGTTGTCTGGCTATGTGTGCTGTTACAAGACTAAAAATAAAATAAAAATATTGTAAAATTTAACATAGGTTAAAATATGGATATAAGCACATAACTGTTAATAACAAAGTATAAACACTTTAAAATGTGCTTAAATTATGTAAAAGTTTAATTTAAGGGAGCTTTCAACTGATAACTTCAGTCTTCGCCAGCCTTGTGACAGATGGACGATAACAGTGGTTGCCAGATCTGTAAAGTCATATATGTTACTGGAAATTTTTCTTAGCTCCAAGAACTGCAGTTCTGATTCCCCTTTCATCATAACATTAATGTGGCAACCACTACCATTGTCGTCCATCTGCCAAAAGGGTGACGAAGTCTGAAGTTGTCAGTTGAAAGCTCCCTTAAATTAAACTTTCTAATGTAACTTAAGCATGTTTTAAAGTTTTTATACCTATTTAACTTAGGATGTAAAGGTGTTTGTTGGTTATTGAAAAATAATGAACAACGTGGAATGGAAAATCATTTTGCCAAATAATGAATCTAACAGGAGCTACAAAACAGCAGGCTTTAATGTATCCATTATTAGGTATATGATATATTTACAAAGCTGAGCCCTCACCTACCACAGTACGGCTTTTTTAAGACTACCACACAGTTCAGAGCTTCTGTATGTATCTTTGAACTACATGGTAATCTAGAAAAAGCCTCCTTGTAGAAGGTGAAAGCACGGCTGTGTGAATGCATATCATATACTTATTGATGGATACATTGAAGTCTGTTTTGTAGCTCCTGTTAAATGAACAACTTGTTTATAATGGCAACTTTCAAAATTTAGATCTGGACTTAAAATCAAGTTTATTAACTGTAATAAAATGGCTATGTTAGCATATTACAAGATTGTGTTACATACTGCATTAAGTTATTCTACATTACAAGATTGTCATGTGAAGAAAATTTAGGGTTCTGGGAATCCTTAATAATTTTTTTTTTTTTAATTGGTTGAAGTCTAAATGATCAAGTTTAGAAGAAGTTTTTATTTAAAAAAGTTTTTTAAGTGGGTAAGACAGGAACATTGGAATAGACAAGCCCAAGAGAGGAACGTGTGGAAAGAGATGAGAGAAACCTATAGCCTCAATTGGCCATAAAATGGGTTTGAAGAAGAAGAAAGGTGGATAAAGAAAGGGTAGTCATTGAAAAAATAAGCCTAGAGAATAAGGTAAATAAGAACTCATCATCCTTATTCTGTGGACTTTAAGTGGGTTTGCCTGCAGGGGGCACTCCACTGAGGAGGAGTGGCACACATGACAGCAACAAGGGCCTCTGTGAATCTGAGAAGCTGATGCAAAATTAAGCTGTAGGCTTCGGTATAAATATTATTGAGGTGCCAGATAGTTCTGTAGGGCATTAGCCAAAGCATTCCTGCTCACTGGTTTTTGTTCCAGAACCCATAGGTAAGAAATAAAAGTACATACTTTTATGATTTTCAAGACTAAGCATTTGAAGGACTAAAATATGGTATATGGTGGATCTACCAGACTTAAGAAGGCTGGTCCACCACAGAATCCATCTTCTTATTGTTCGCTAACTACCATTTATATATATATAGTGAGTTCCTAGACTTAAGCATTAAGCTCAACAGAGGTAACCCATCTATTAGCCTCTTTGATAAAAGAGTTAATTTTCCTTTCAAAGTAATTAAATATCTACACTGGAATAATAACATTTCAACCAAAGTAATTGAGAATGTACTAATTTCTCAGGTCCTAAGAATTTCAAGAATTTGCAGCAACAATTTGGACTTCAATTACCACATTAATATACTATTAGAAAGTTTTCTAGAGAACGAAATTCCTTCTTCTTTCATCAAAAGAACTTTAAGAAAAATTATTCTGAATAATAGAGTAAGGTTGGCAGATCTGCTTTAATTTTCTACACAGTTAATAATATGATTCTGACCAATCAAAGCCGTAAGGAAGTTGGCTAGAGGATGCCTATTAACTACCTAAAGGAACCTTAGTGCTATGGATATGACGGTCCTATTAAAACAAAAAATTAAATAATATAAACAAAATCACAAAAAAAAGCTTAAAAATCTGTTTATAAAAGAAAATAAAAACATATAAAAAAGAAAACTAGTTATTCATCACTAGGATAGCTATACTAAAAATAGTAAAACCAACATTAAAATTAATAAGATTCTGATTAATCTATAGAAGCTCACTAAGGTGATTTAATACATGCAAAGATTATTAAATAAACTGCTCGTGTATTTTATAATATTTCTCATGTATTCTGGAGAGTTAATTCTGCTCTTTCTGATCATTCAGATCCACAGTCTTAAGTTTATATATTTTTTCTCTGGTTAAAATCTCCGCGCGTTGGTTTCTTGCTGTATGAGGAGGCCATCAGCCCCACCCTCACTGCCCCCAGCGTCTAGGGAGTGGCGGAAGAGGTCAGCCATGTTCTTCTCTTGTGAGGAGAAAAGTTTTTGTCACACAAGAGGTAAGCTCTCTTCCTTGTTTTTGGGTTCTAGGTTTTATAAGTTCAATGTTTGTACTTCATGTACCTTTTCTCTGTCGTTTTTTAGCTTTTCAGCTTTTTAGCATTGGTTTGTCTGTTAACATTTTTGCGGGTTTTAACTCTTACTTTTCTTTGTAGCTTTGAGCGTCTTTTGGGGTACCTAGGAACAGAAGATGGCTAAGCTTGTTCCTTTTCTATGCGCTGTCTATGCGCTGTTTTATTCAAAGTAGTTAAGTTCTTAATAACTAATTAATTATGCACTTAAAGCACTGCTGAAATACTTTGTACATATTGCAACTAACTGTTTAAGGTATATAACTTTCACAAAGTTTTCTTTAGTTAATTATTATCTTTAACTTATTCTCGTTTTCGTGCTGTCATAAGTTGTAGAGTAGGGGGTTTTAGACTCAAGTTTTCTTTCAAAAATCTGTTCGTTATAAATTAACATTTCCTTTTTTAATTGCAATGTAAAATTTGGATTTCTTTTGCATTGTTTTTCAGGTTTAAATTCTCTCTCAAACGAACTTGGAATTTCGTTATAGCTGAAAATCATTTCTAATTATTATGTCACTCTCACAGCTTGAGTTCTCTTTAATCTTCTTCTCTCTGTTTAATAGTAACGGATGAAGAGCATGGGTCGGGCCATGAAGGTTAATGGATGCAAGCGAAATTGTTAACTAGTGCTAGGTCATGCTACTCTACGGAGGACATGACTTATATATATATTTTTTAAACTATTTTAGGTGGGAATGTTACTTGCATCTATGGCCTTGCAGAAACCCATTTCCAACTAGGTCTTTGTGGAAGTGAGAAAATGCAGAGTTTTTGCTGGTCCTTGATAAAGCCAAGGCTCAGTATTCTCGACACCTTCTACATTCAGTTGTTTTATTTTATTTTTTTATCTTTTCTCCTTTTACTCACACAGGTAGATACATAACCTTTTCTATGTTGTACTAGGTGTGAGTCAAAATTATATATGCATTTTTTTGCTTAGGTATCTTTTTTATAGAATGTGAATTCTGAATTTTCAAAACTGCTGCGTTGCGCGTTTTGATTTTCAGGTTATTTTGCACCCTTCGTTTTAAATTCTAAAATGTTTTCCTTAGTCTTCAGTTTTGCTCTTAAGTATATATATATATATATATATATACATTTTTATATATATTATATGTTGCACTATGACATTTGCAGTTCCAGTGTTTTTTTTTTTTTTTTTTGTCTATATTTGTACGAGCTATTTTCTTACAGTTTTGGATGTTGAACAGTGTAGAATTTTTTAACATTTTCTGTATAGTGATTGCACTAATTTTCAAAAAGTTGTGGCTAATCACAGCTGTTGCAGATTATTAGACTATGGATATTACTTTCTGGCCACAGTCTATCTATCTGCCTGTTGATTTTGTACAAGCCAACATGCACATTAGTGTAAGTTACTGCAAGTGATCCATTTTTCAACATGTGTTAAGTTTCTGTCGAAAGAGTGGACCGTCTTTCCTGTATTCAACCTGTATAGCAGATTTCTAACTATATATTTTTCTGTATTTCATTCACTTTATTTAGGTTCTACATATCCTTTTTGTGTTGGGTGGATGCCTGGGAAAACTACATCTTTGTCAATAAGATTTGTTGGCAGTTATCATGTAATGGATTTATATCAGCTGAAATATTCAGGGGCTTCTGGTTAATCATCTGAGTTGGGACCAAGGTTTGGATAAGACATGGGTGGTGTGTTTGTTGTATGGTGAGTCTCTCCCTTCCCTGTAACCAGTGGCCCTAAACAAGGTATAGGTGATTCCTTATAACCTTTGATGCCTGCAGGAACAATTAAACCCTCCTCCTCACATGCAATTCTTCAAATGCAATTATCCATGTTGGTAGATGCATACATAATATTTAACCTGCTTTTCTATGCTGTTACCTTATTATAGATGTTGATAACTCTGTGGTGTAGCAGACCTGTGAGAATAACTCCTGTTCACAGAAGAGGCAAACAAAGTCCATCCAGCATTGATTTTCACCTTATTTAAGTAGTCCATTGTAAAGCACAGTGAATGTTTTGTTAACTTTGAAGATCAAGATATTCAAATCAATAATATTGAAAACATAATGCTCATACAGAAGGGATTATTCCAATTTCTGCTACTGATCTGCTATTGTATTGATTACCTTTATCTGTAACAAGTCTGGGATATACTTTTGATTACAGACACTTCCACATAGTTTCCAAATTCATGCGTATCACTCCACCATGTTTACATAATAGCCAGCTCACATCCACAATGAAGGGGCAAAAGAACTGGCATTGCATGAATTTCATGCAGAGTATTTTCATTGAAAATTAATTTCAACACTCTTAACACAGATATTTTTATACACAAAAATGCAAATTCTCTTATACAGAGGAAATGCAGAATAATACAGTGGCAGTTCTTTTCTCATCAGCCTGCTCATGCTGATCGGCTGAGAGTTTGCACTCACCTTCAGCAGTCCGTGACTCTGAACTCGTGCACATGCACACAGTGCTAAGGGCAGAGCTTCTGCCATAAAAAAAAAAAAAACAAGTACATCATTTTAAATTGAACTATGTAGTTATAATTCTATTTAAATACTAATCATACATACCAGTTATTATCCATAACGGTGCCCCCCCCCCACTCGCTGAGAGAAACGCAGCTGATAATATAACTGACAGAATGTCAGAAAACTATATCAGTGTCTCATGCAGCAAGCAAACTTGTTTGGTTTTTAGAGTTCTGGAATGTTTTTATTGTAGAGAAGCAAGTGGCATTAAATTAGCATTAGATACCATCTGTTGCAATAAATATATTCAGTTCATCAAATTGGAATATTTCCTTTTTGTCGTATGTTTCTATTGTCTTTCTTTAGCGGTGGAGCTAGTTCTTTGGCGCTCCTTTGTGGTGGTGTGAGTCGGTTGTATGTAAGTATGCTAGAGCAATACTTGGGAAACTACATGAAAGTGTCCATAATCATAAATCCACCTAAGTCCATCCGAGTAGAAAATAGGTTATGCAGGGTTCCCATAAATAAGTATCTTGATTACAGCAGTATGCTGTAATTTTTTTAATGACTAGTATTACATCCATTTTCTTTTTACAAGTGATCTTATACACACATAGTTTCTGTGTTGGTGTGTTTCATATACTGCATCTGCAACAAGGAGTGCTGTAGCAGCTCTGCAGTTAAGATGCTTAGAGAAGGCATAATGTGTTGTGTATGTGGTTGTCTGAAATTAAATTGTTTGTTAGTGTTCTGCAAAAGTTCACAACAAAGTATGGGAAGAAGCCACCGGATACAAAGTTAAGTCATAGATGGCAAAATTCTTGGAAACAGGAACAGTAGAAAAAGGAAGGAGCATTGTTGGACTGGACTGTAAGTTTCTATTGAGATAGTGGGAAATATTTAAAAGGCTTTCACATAGTCACCATGGAAATTGTAGTATATTAAGTTCATTATGCATTAAAACTTTTTGTATATGTTTATCTACTCCTGTTTAAAACTGTGTTTAATTACTAGTGTTCATTTAAAAGTTATAATGTGCTTAATTCAGGGTAATAATTTATGGACACTCTATATATATTTGCACACTCCAAAATGAAAACATCAGCAATCATCATAAAAAGAAGTTGAGTGAGAAAAAATTGCTTTCAGAAAGTGCCCATATTCTGCTGAATTATTGAGGTCTGTAATGTAAAAAAATAAATCACAAAGTGACAGGTGTTACAGTCAGTCTTTATTTTACTGCAACCTTAACAGCAAGCTCTCTTACAAGAAATATTTTTAATACAGTGCTTGTGAAACCTATCATGAAATTGTGGAACTAGGTTTTAACTGTAGCTTCTGTTGCAAGAAATGTGAGTTAATAATCTAAAGCAACTTTTATGGGAATTTTACTAGGAAATTTTTTCATTAATAGCAAATTTTCGGAGAAAACTCTTCTCCTTCTTCAGGCTGTCTTGTTGTTGTCACTTTTTACTTGTCACTATCACGGTTACAGTTAACCTTGACGGTTTAGGTTTTTTTTCAACAAATCCTGCCAGATGTTAGGCAGGGAAAATCCTTTGCAGTCATTGATGATGGAATTTTGATTTTTCTCAATCTCTATTCCTTCTTTCAGTTTTCTTTTTTGGAAATTGCTTTGGAAACTGATTACTTTAAGGGAATTCCAATCCATGCTGTGCCCAGTTTCTCTAACATGCCTATCTAATCCAGTCTTGTTGGAGCAATTTTTTATAGCTGCTTTATGCTCAGCTATACGAGTTTCTAGTCTGCGATCTGTTTCACCTATGAAAGACAGTCCACAACTACAATTTACTTCATAAACTACTCCTTGCATTTTTAAAATATCTTCTTCTCTTTGAACTATTTTAGAGAAAATTTTTTTAACTTTGTTCTCTAAACTTGGAGCTAGCCTAATATTGTATTTCTTACTAATTCTCTTTAAAGACTCAAATAAACCTTTGTGATAAGAAATTTTTCTAGTGAATTTTACTTGTTGCTTTTGTGGGTTCTTCGTACCATTAAAATTCAGAAGCTTCTCAATTTCTTCTTTAGGATAGTTATTCTCTGCAAGTATGACTTTAAGCTCTTCTTTATGGGCTTCTTTTTTATCTGCAGTAGAAACTATTTTATTAATTTTTTCTAAAAACTGACTTGCTACATTTTTCTTAATTTTTCTTAATAAAATGCAAGGAGTAGTTTATGAAGTAAATTGTAGTTGTGGACTATCTTACATAGGTGAAACAGGTCGCAGACTAGAAACTCGTATAGCTGAGCATAAAGCAGCTATAAAAAATTGCTCCAACAAGACTGGATTAGATAGGCATGTTAGAGAAACTGGGCACAGCATGGATTGGAATTCCCTTAAAGTAATCAGTTTCCAAAGCAATTTCCAAAAAAGAAAACTGAAAGAAGGAATAGAGATTGAGAAAAATCAAAATTCCATCATCAATGACTGCAAAGGATTTTCCCTGCCTAACATCTGGCAGGATTTGTTGAAAAATAACCTAAACCGTCAAGGTTAACCGTAACCGTCAAGGTAAACCGTAACCGTGATAGTGACAAGTAAAAAGTGACAACAACAAGACAGCCTGAAGAAGGAGAAGAGTTTTCTCCGAAAATTTGCTATTAATGAAAAAATTTCCTAGTAAAATTCCCATAAAAGTTGCTTTAGATTATTAATTCAATTAAACTAGGAAGCCATTTCTCAACATGAGCTTTATTCAAAGAAATGTGAGGTCTCTGTGAGCTCTGTTTTGTGTAATGTTCTGTTACTGTATTATGCAATGGACATGAATAAAACTTGGAACCTGTGTCTGGATTGGTGTGCATGTAGAAGTGTTAAACTTGGAGCCTGTGTCTGGATAGATTTACATGTAGGAGTAAAATTTAATTTGCTGCTGTTGTACAAAAGTTATTAAGGATTCTTTTCCATTGGTGATGGTGCTTGTGGAGGCTGGTTTGAAGGAAATTTTCATCAGATTTCTTGTAGCATAGTATGTAAAATTAAATGTACAGAGCTTGGACATTGTCTACAGTGGTGTTTGGGACATCAGTGGAGATTTAGCTGTATTAGGTGAGATGATTACAGATTGTTCCACTGTTTGCTCAAGAAACGTTTATACCAGTGAAAAACCTTGTTCTGCCTATGAAAAAATCACTGATTAATTAGATGAAAAAATCACTGATTAATCAGATGAAAAGATCACCGATTAATTAGATGAAAAAATCACCGATTGATTAGATGAAAAAATCACTGACCAATTAGATAAGCATAAAAAAAAAGCAATCAGTGATGTTTTTAAGACTAACTGACATCAGCAGGTCCAGCATTTATATTCTGGGCATAGGGGAGGCAGAACGAGTAAGCAAATTTTCAGTTACCACTAGCAAACGAGTAAAATTTTCATCATTCTATGTTTTGAGTGATTACTCTCTTACAGGTTAATTAGAATGGGAAATATAAACAATTTTCGACTTAAAGGTTTTAGTAGAATGTGTAAGCTGTTTCAGTGGCTTCTGAGGTGTTGCTGGCTAGCCTGTGATCATTTGTCTGCGATGGGTCCAAATTTGAGTCTCGCCCAGCATTTCAGATGAGGCATAAGTGGTGTGTTTGTCTTTCGGCACTGGCTTGTTCCCATCCTGGGTACCCGTGGCCTTAAATTGGGATGGGCAACTGCTTATTCATCCTATGAGTTTTTCATGATATTTGTTAGATCAACAAACGAAAAAAGTTGTATGAGGGTGTGTGTATATGTGCTCCACCCCTAGATCTTACTGTATTAAAAGATGAGGGGCTACAATGAGCTTCTAGAAATCTTCAGGAGTAGATGTCTTACATTGGGTTAAAGATAGTGAATGAATGGGAAATTGCCAACTTGAATTCTGTGTTTGGCTTTCTAATGCTTGTTTTTATTTATGGGTGTAAACATGAATATAGAGATTACAGAACTTGTAGCAAAGGCAAAAGTGGTCAATGTGTGGTTAGTCAGAAAGAATAAAGCATTATGTTATAGATATTAATAAGAAAGAAATCTTTGCATATACAGGGAAGGCATAGAGACATATTATTTATGGCTAAAAATTCTGTATTTAACTGTTACCATGTAACCATGTCCTCAGGAAAACTGATAATGGTAATGCCCTATAGTCAAAATCAAATGTATGTGTCCTGATTTCTTGATTCTATGATATTCCATTAAAAACAAACAAACAAAAAAAAAAAAAAAGCTGGTGAAATTAGAGAATACTAAGTAGAGCTTAACTAGGTTAGCTAAGCTTTACTGAGCACCATTTCTTATTGGTGCCCTTTCACCCACCATGGGATAGATGTCCTACAAAGGAGTACTTGGGATACACAGCTGTCAGGTATAAAATCACCCCTGGGTGTCTGTTAAAGTCCAACTTATCACTAAAAAAGGCATGATGGCCATGTCAAAAGGTGCATGATGACAGCTGTGTGTAGAAGACAGCCTCTGGAGGCTGAGGCACTAATAAGAAATGATGCTGAGTAAAGCTCTGCTTCATCTTTTCTGGTTTCATCAGTTCCCTTGAATGCACAACATCACACAGCACTGATGTCATGTAAGCTTATGTAAATGAACTGCTTTGTTGCTACTGAAACGGCATTTACAAATTCAATTACAACTGAAATTGTGTTAGGAGTAGTCAACCCATCAGAATCTCCCACAAGAAAGTGGCAAAATGAAGTGTTTGTATCTGAAAATTCACTAGAGCATTTTGAATGTAATTTTGCATACTAAAATGTAGTAGCACAACTCATATACAAAATTTAAAAAGGATCCATCCACCCATTTCAAACTTATTAAAAGTCAGATTTCTGTGTTTGATATAATCATAACTCAGTAGGTTTGGAAGCTTTTAGTTTTAGCCTAGATTTTGCACGCAATTTTGTCAGTCATCAGGCTAAATTTGGTTTAAAGGGAACAATTCATTCCTGAAGAAAGGCAGAAGAACAGCTAAAATTGGCTCTTTTATATTGGCTAAGTATGTCCAGTTTTAAGCATCAAAGGTCCTCCCAAACTCAACAGAGACCTTTCAAATGAACTGTCAACATCTATTTCTTCTCTGGTTGTTGCCTTGCCTTTGTTGACAATCCTCACGACTACTTGTCGTGAGGATTGTCAGGGTATCTGCATCTCAAAACACACTAGAGTGTTTTGAACCAAATTTTTCTTACATACTAAGACCTGGTAGGACACCTGGCACACCAAATTTCCATCCATTCCATTATACAGAATTATTAAAGGCCAAAATTCTGTGTTTAACATAACATGTCCTACTGATCAATAGTGCTGTTTCACCCATTGATCTAAAGAGTTATTTTAGCCCTGTATTTATTGCTGGAGTTGTTATGAGGAAGATTAGATGCTTCAGCAAGTACAATCTGATGTTTGTTCAAATTCTTGTACATCAGTTGCTTGGAAATATGCTGTACTAGAAGTGGTGACTTTTTTCTAGGCTAGGCTTGGTTTAGCTACACTTCTCATGGCTAGAGAAGCTAAGCAAAGGAATTTTGTTAGATAATCACATATGAAAAAATAGGGAATACTACATTTGTTATGTAAGCATACTTGTATCTTAAATGAATATTTGTGTCACATTGATGAGACTATTTGGATGACTAGTTGGATCACACAGTATTTTTTTAGTGTATCTCATAAATCATAAGGGTTCTAGTGTAAAGAGAATGGGAACTCCTTTGAAAAGACAGCAGTTTTTTAAATGAAGTTACAAGAGGCAGTTTCTACGTGGGTTAAGTCTGTACAGCTGAGACGGAAAACAACTGGGAAAAATTAAGTTTTTGAAGGCTGAGTGACAAATGTTCTGTGGTCGCTAAGGGCGTTTCTACTAAATAACTCGCCTCCGGCAATAGACTCCAATAAAGGTAATTAAATTCCCTGAACTCATTTTCTGATTCCTTATGAGTAACATGAAAAAAAAAAATCTGCTTCATGTACTGCATAATTCCAAAAAACAACAACAAATAAAAAAATCCAGCATATTAATCGCATGTATACATGTGACTAATGCATATTATTCACATTGAATATTTGGAGTTATGTGGAATGACATGTGATTCCCATATAAATTTTTTTTATTTAAAATTGCTCAAATTAAGCAACTTTTATGAAGACTGATAAAAAAAAATTGTAATAAAAGTACAAAACAAAAAGAACAAATTAAGCTTCAAATTGTGTTTGAAAATATTGAGGGCCTTCTTTCTGGCATGTTTTTACCTGATTCGTTCTCACTAATGCACTTTGTTTCATAGAGCTGTATCACTTTGCACTAGGTGGTGTTACAGTTATGTGCTTAGAGAAAATTTGGATATGCAAGTTCAATTTCCATTCAAGGATGACATAATTTTCAAGTTTTCAGGAGTTGGTTACAGGGAAACAGTTAAATATGGTATTTCTAATAATAATGATGTTATGTTCAATATCTTTTGGATTTTCTCTTACCTATACAGAACAAATGGTATTAATTCTCATGAACTTCAACATCTGACTGATATGACATCCTCCTTAAACTTTCGTGTTGAGGGAGCTTTGTCATTGGAGTAACGATAACATTGCTGAGTTTAATTTGTGTGAAACTCAGTTCTTTGTTCAATATAGCAATCAATCAAAATTTATCGACGTTCCAGAATGCAACCTCGTTTGGTTTGATTCACTGTTAGCAAAAGACCTGCTGTTCTTCAGTTATCTGCTTTTGGCTCCAGATCTGTGTTCCTTTCATGCTTTTTATCTCATCCAACCATCTGTCTGAATTTCCCTTGTTGTAGTGGCCCAGTTTAAGGTTTCATATAATTATTTTGCTAAAGATCATATCCCATCATCCCTTTGGAATAGGTGGTGATCAGTTCATTTTATTAGTTTTGTGGTCATAATGCAGCTTCTGTTTAATTTTGTTGTATTTCATAATTCTGTTTTTATCTTCCAATGTTATAAACAATTTTTCTATCTCTTGGTGTGTAACTTATATTTTCTTGCATTGTTTTGCATTTAGTGTTCATGTTTCTCCAGCATATGTTGAGATTGGACATGTGCATTAATTGCAAGTTTTCGACAAAATGGGAATATTGTTCCTGAATATATTATCGTTCCTTTTGCTTTTTATGCACTACTGCACCCTATTTGCACCAATGAAATCAACATGGATGACGTTTTAATGTTCATTCAGTGTGGAGGTCAAGTTTGCCTTTCACCAGGTGATTTGCAATTAATCGTATCTTCAATTGTTTAAACTTTTATTTGGAAAATCGTTGTAATTCCTCCATTGAATGCAGAGCTATCAATGACACGAGTAACAAGTTGACAAATATTTTAATGTTCCGAATTGTATTTGATACAACCGCATATACTGTTCATCATTTCATGCTGACTGGGTCCTTGTTATGGATTGAAATAGGCGATTCAAATTGTATTACATCATTTGGTGTACGCTTTTTGCTGTGTCTATAAATTTTAAAGGTTTTTATCTAGAAATTCTTGTGGCACTTAATAAAATATCTCTGATATGTACACCATTAAAGTTTGTAAAAATGTGATAATAAAATTCGGCATCGCAAGAAGTTCAGAAATAAAAATGAGCAATTGCATGCACAGTCTGAATAAAAATCCACGTACTTCATGTTTCTAACAACCACAGAAGTATTATAACAATAGCCATATGCTTTGTAAAAAATGCAGGTGAGGATGATCATAGGAAAGCTTTGACCTTTCTTATGTAATTAGTAAGTCACTTATTAATTATCCATGCCTCAAATTTACACGGACTCTGTGGATGCCCACACTCTTTCCATAAGATTTTATTTAATGGCATCAGTGTGACTGCATTGTAGTTACAAGGTATACTATTTTATCTGCATGTACACTACAGGGACATCGCTAGACTTTGAAATCAGGATGGGCGAGCATTATTTTTGGTGGGCAAGCTTGATAGCATTTTTTTTTTTTTTTTTAGGAAACACTGGAAGAACAAACGAATTTGTATTTTTTTTTCTTTTTTTAGATCCGTGAACAACTCAATGGACTGTAAGCAGTCGCCTATCCCTAATTTAAGGTCACTGGTTCCAGGGAAGGGAGAGACCTAGGGCCAAAAGACAAACACAACATCCATGCCTCACCAAGATTCGAACCCGGATTCTTTTCTGACGAATAATCATAAGCCAGCTCTTAGACCACTGTGCCAATGGGGCAGCTTTAATGCTTTTCACTACTTGCTACGAAGAAATTCGTACAATCTTCACTCCTTCCACCTGAATACACATACATACACAGATCTGACTAATTATACCAGTGGTGTAAGGTAGAAGTGTTGGTAGAATGTCGCCTTCAACTTTTTGCTTGATCTGAATGCATCGTCTTAAACTGTTTTTCAAAGTTTGGCATTTTTGCTTACGGAAATAGTACTGTACTTGAACGATTTATTTAAAAGAAAATGTAGTTTTTGTTTGTTTGAATCAATTTTTAATGTCATGTCACACAGACACAATATCTCCTTTTTCCTTGACTTCCTTCCTTCCAGCCAGCAACTTTGCCTTGCACTCCTCTCCTACAAAGCAGTTGTCAGCCACTTTCTGCGCTTTCATTGTCCCGGGACAGTCTTAAGAGCGCTAGTGTAGCTTTAGACTCTACTTTGCGTGTTGGAATCCTATATTTAGTAGCTAAAACAAACAGCAGAGCAATTAGTAATGATCGCCCTCAGTTAATTCCTGTCCCCTCTCATCATTCTCCTTTGGCCATGCTAACACGAAAAAGAGGCTTAAACTAAGGATTTAGAAGAGTGAAGAACAATTGAATTTTCATGGCCGTGCTGATATTTCGATAACCTTCCTACGGAGAAGTAAACAACTAACTTCTTAGGAAAAAAATACGAAGGGCTGCATGAAATAAAACACAAGACTTGACAAAATGCAGATTATATTTTAAAGGTAAATATACTGAAAATGGCACATTTTGAACTGGGTGGGTGGCAGAGTGGGCAAGACAAATTTCAGGGTGGGCTTCAGCCCACCCTTGTAATTCTTTGCCAACATCCCTGGTACACTATATTGACAAAAGTCACTGGACACCCCTTCAAAAGCAAATGAACGGATCTGCTGCGATGCTAAGATGCTCGGTACAGCTGCAAATGGTATAAAAACAAGCCTGCAGCTGACTGTGATCATATCGCATCGTGAGGTTGAGAGAAAGTGTCGCGGCGGGAGAGGACTGACTTTGAGAAAGGAAAGATTGTTGGGTGTTATATTAGTGGGTTGTCCACAAGAGAAACCAAGAGGTGTTTAAACATACCCAAGTCAACTGTTTTGGATGTTCTGAATAAGTGGAAGACACATGCTAATTGACGGAGTAGTGCACAAGACCTCAGTGTACAGGTGAGTAAAAATGCTGGAACCTCAGTATTTACACGTACCATTCGCAGAGAACTTCATTCCATGGTTTACTGTGGTTGTGCGGCTGCTCATAAGCCTTTCATCTCCACCCGGAATGCTACTCGTCATTTAGCATGGGGTAAAGAACATTTATCGTGGACCATAGATCAATGGAAATGGGTCCTATGGACTGGTGAATCCAGATACACGATCCATCAGTCTGATGGCCATGCGTAGGCATGGCAGCAGCCTGGGGAATGCTATTTACCACAGTGTACTGTTTCTACGGTCAAGTTTGGAGTTGGCAGTGTACTCTTGTGGGGGTGTTTTTCGTGGTATGGTCCCTGTCCTTTGGCTATCGTAGATAAACCTGTTAACCAGCACGTCTGCCTTGATATTCAGGACAATTATGCCCTACCAACTCTGTGGCAATACTATGGAGCAGAGCCTTGTTGGTACCAGCAGGATAATGCACCGAGCCATAAAGCAAGGACTGTTATGATGTGGTTTGACGATAATTCCGTATCGTGTGTGGACTGGCCAGCATAGAGCCCTGATCTTAATCCCATAGAGCACCTATGGGATGAATCAGAGCGCCGCATAAGAAGTTGGAACCAAGGGCTACTACTAAGCAACAGTTAGTGGTAGCATTACGTACTGAATGGAAGCACATACTATCGCTATGTTCCAAAACCTTGAAACCTTGTCGAAAGCATGTCTCGAAGGGCCAGAAGTGGACGACACCATACTAATATATGTCAATAAATGGTATGTTGTGTTTCTCTTCTGGGTGTCTGGTGACTTTTGTCAATATAGTGAGTGTGAACTTAATTTTTTATGATTGATTTTTGTAATAATAATAATACAAATTTATTTTCAGCAGTCTGATTGTGGTACTAAATTGCTTTGTAGATCTCTGTTCACCATGAAGCAATTTGGAACTGTAATCTAATTGCTGAAAATAATATACTTGTGAATTTACCATGTACTTGTGAAGCATATTTCTTCTCTAATTCTGTAACAATACGAGCAGTAAAATGCAATTTCCTGCCTACTCTTGATGGCATAAATAATTGAAGAAACTCCTACTGTGTGATGTTAATTTGCAGTGTAACGTATAGATTTTTACACAAAATTTCACCTGAAAGTTAGTCTACAGCAGATAAAACCATTTCTCATTTTTTGAAAACATGGAGCTGTTCAAAAGTAGTTTTTTTGTTGTGTTTTACTTCAAAAGTGAAAGTTGTTATCTTCAGAACAAACCTTGCATGGATGAAAAGTCCAGAATAGCTTTGTGGAAGAGAAGTGAATTAATTAAGCAATTCACATAGAATTTAAATATGTGGAAACGATTTTGATGTTTAATAACTTTTTGGAAGACTGCGCTTGGTAACTCTTTGGGTAATAATCCTGACACTTGGTTAAATGGAAAACTGCAGGATGCTGAACTAGAATGACTGATCTCCACAGCAGTAATTCCCAACTTGTAGGTCTTGACTCTTTGAGAGGCAATGCTAACAGCTAAAAAGAAAAATGCCAAGTTCTCAAAATATCTTTCAAAACTGAATTCATTACAGTGGCTATGGCCACCCCGGTGACGCAGTGGTCTAAGCGATGGCCTCTGATCATTCGTCCGAAAGAGGTCCGGGTTCGAATCCCGGTAAGGCATGGATGTTGTGTTTGTCTTTAGGCACTGGTTCTCTCCCTTCCCTGTAACCAGTGGCCCTAAATTAGGGACGGGCGACTGCTTATAGCCCATTAAGTTGCTCACGGTGGTCGTTAAACCTCCAATAAAAACAAACAGTGGCTATGAAAAGGAAGTCTAAAGTGCAAATTAGTAGTTGGGCAAATATTTGCAACACAAGTCCCCCTTTTTCAGTCTGGAATTCCATTTAGAGATTTATTTTTTTGAGTCAAAAATCTTATTATGTCAACAGTTAATATTTAGGAGTCTTACCCTACTGAACCACTAAAAGGAGATGGTACACTGTGGAAAGGGAGAAACTCTATATTGATATTCATCCTGATATATAATTTCCACTGTAATTTCTCTCCAGCTGAATAGTACATATCAGTGTCTCAGTATTTTTTTTTTTTTTTTTTTGGAGAAGTTATACAATACCTTAAGAGGTAAAATAATGTTTTTGTATGGTTTCTACAAACTAGCTCTTGTTGCAGTACTCTTCAGTGTGCCTCCAAACTCATATGAATTCTTACTACGGCTGGTGCCTAAGAAATGCAACTCTGCTGCAATTCCATAATCTTCTTTATGCCTGCAGATATTTAAATTTTTTTTAGATTTCATACTGAGCATTTGATCCATATCTGAAGTATAATGAATCTGTGTTATGAAGGTTTTTCCTAATCTTTTGCTGGGCAACAGTTCAAAAAGCTATGAAAATTTTTAGCAGTATGTGCCAGTCACTAATAAAGCACATATCCGTTACCTGCAAAGTGCCCCTGAATATTTTACCAATGGAAAGCTTGGGAAGAAATCTGTATTCTGCAAGTCAAGAAGGGCAGTTTCCCAGCCAGTTCTTTTGTTTTTCTGAAGAAACCTCTTTGTGATTTCTGAAATGAAAAATAATGATGGCTTTGTTCCTCTAGCCATTGATGAAATCATCAGTATGAACTGATTTCACTGATAGATTTCAGCAGTCAACTTGCAGTCAACTTACTCCAATGGTAACTGCTGGTATTAAGAAGGAATGTTTAAGGTTTATCTTCTGGTTGGACACTCACTGTATTACACTCACTACACCATACCATACACACAATCATAGCCAATAATTGCATGTAATTAACATTTCTGTCAGCAGCATTAAGCTTTAATTTTACATTCAGGTGGTACAAATAAAAATGGAACAAATACTGTGACTGACCACCTGCCATAACACAATCCTTAGGTCTGTGGTTAGTAAATCTTTAAAGGCTACTGGAAACATGCAGAAAACTTTAAATAATACACACAATTTTGTTACATTTATCAGATTACATTTCTACTGACACAATTTTTCTCATCTGGACAAATGTCACAGTTACTATGATCTTGCAAAAACTTCCTGCACATTAGTAGTAGCTTCTTTCTTTGGTTTTGCCCCTTTTTGATTTATCAAGCCTTTCAACCAAGGAAGTCATGGGAGGATCAGATTCAAGAGTGTCTGCATGAAAAAAAGATTATGAGTATATAGTATAGAAGGCCTTGTGTACGTCATGTGATGGATGTTAGTTAAGCCCGAGTTGTGTGTCAAGATCGCTGTAAATGGAGAAGTGTGATACGGCAACAGTAAGTGAATAATCATTTAAACATTTATCTGGTAGTTTGTATTTCTTTGTGGAGCTCACCTCTGAATCTCAGAGAACAGCTTAGTGATATGATGATGATTCAACCAAATATGCTATCATCTGAAAGAAACTTGTACTCCTGTTGTAAGGACGAATATCCAAATCTGCACCTTATCACAATAAATTTTCCTGTATAAGCTGCTACAGGAAGTCTTCACTCATTTCAAGAATATCTGATTTTGATTTTTAAATTGCCTCTTCTGCAGGTAGAAAAAGTGTTTAAGGTGCTGGTAAAACAATCCATTCCATAAGCTGTTTTTCCAGTAAGTATGACAGCTGTTCACAGCTCTTTTGCATTTTCATTTCATTGACAAACCACTTCGTGCTTCAAAGCTTTTGATCAGGTTGTCCAGTATGTTTGATTCTACTAGATATGGTTCACCTTCTATTGAGATGGAGAGATTACAAACAGCTTAATATATTTCATCAGAAGATAGACACAATTTTTTTCCAGATACTAGACCAATTCCAGTTACTGCAACTTTTTTTGAAGAAATTGAAAGTGATGGCTTTCACAGATTTCTTAGACAATGATTTTGAAATGGCTCATAGCAATGATGATGGTTTTGGAAGTATTACTTTTGTGAAATTAAACCATTTATATCTAGCATTGAATTAAGATTTTAGAACAAACATTTGTTGATCTTTACTGCTCAGAAATTAATGCTTTCAAGGTTATTTTCATGTCTAACATAACACTCAGGAAACTAACACTGCAATTTACCGTTCTTCCTGAGTGCTTCCAATAAACTAAATCACCAATGTAAGTGATCCATTAGCTCACTGCCTTAGCTTTCTTATCAAGGTAGACATTATACGAAATCATCCGAAGACACACAATAGGTGGTCCAGATATATGACATATGGCCCATAGTCAATGGGCAAACAAAGAGGTGGCTAAAAAAACTGTATCAATATGTACTCACAATGATGCTGATTAGCAGCTGTTAACAGAGTAACTTATTTCAAAGATATTGGTAAATGGTGCCCACTGTAGCTCAGATACCTGCTTCAATAAGCATAATTAGCAAATACCATAATGAATATTTATTGAGTAAATTGACTTACAATTTACTTGAGACTTCTATTTGGCAGACACCTGCAGGACATGGTCACAGGCAGCCACTTTTGAAACCCATTCGAGAATATACCACTCACACATTCCATGGTTACCTGCCAAAGTGGGCAGTTTTGTCTGGCATAGATATTATTACCAATAGGCCACCGAAGCACCTGTCCAACCATCACGTAGAGGCCTTCACCTGTGTCACCTTCATTGACATGTTCAGCATGTGTACCACCTGATGGCTAATTTTTCAATGTCTCTCTATGTTGTAATCAATGTTCTTTTCCTTTTTCATATTTCCTCGTTTCATTTCTTCTTGTATAAGATCTTTCCATGTGTGAGAGAGGTCTGCTGGGAAGTTAGTATTGCAGTTGATATTTTTGGTCTTTTATAATAGATTCTGTTGTTAATATTTGTTTGTTTCTGTTTCGGGTATGTGCATAATGGTTCAATACTCTCCCAGTGTTTCCTAGGCAGTATTGTGTCATTGATGTTTAAAAACGCTTCTGATTCAAGTCTTTCATGTGTCCTTTCAAACAGTTACCTAGGTTACGTTTAGTACTTCCTATATATACTTAAGGATTTATAGTAGGATCTTGGTGTATTATTAGAATTTTGTCTACTACTCCGGCATGTCATAGAATGGGTTTCTTATTATTCGTGCTAGTTAGTGTGTGTTCAATGTCTTGTACTTTTTCTGCTATTTCTAAATTTGACATTTGACATTCTTTCTTCAAAATATTTGATATAGGTCTACTGAAAGTTATACTTCCACAATATTTTGCTTGATTGGTATCCTTATATTGGCTTCTTGGTAGATTTTAATTTATATTTAGAAATAGTTGGTCTATGATTTTTGTATTGTAGTCAAAATTTGTGGTTAAGTTCTTAATCCATTTTAATTCCTTGTTTAAATTAATTTTGCCTGAGGAAGATGTAATGCACATGACAAGGTTTGTAATCATTCAGTGTTCTGTTTTTCTGTTTACTGCCATGTATGTGGAAGACAAAAATATTACGTACTGCTTATGTGTTACACATAGAAATCGAGCGAAAACACAGAGTCATGTATGGTAAAAGGTTCGTTTTAGCGGTAGCTTTTGGTCATCCTACGACCTTGATCACCGGCGATCGGCTGGATGGGCTGGTTGCCAGAGCTATAATTTGAAGTTGGGGTGTTGGAACTGTTTGCCAGATTTCAGTAGAGAGATCCAAATAAATAGGATTTGGTGAGGGGTCTCTGAATTGCAGTTTTTGGTGAACAAAATTTCTCTTTCCGATAAATTCTGATGGGTTCACTTCTCTCTCCACTTCTGGCTGAAGTTTTCATGCAACATATCGAAAAAAACATAGTCATGGAACACAATCTACAACCTTCCATTTGGCTTTGATATGTTGGTGATATTTTTGTAATTTGGCCACACAATAGAACTGACCTTGAATCTCTTGAAAAGATTTTCCTGAAGTTCCCATCAATAAAATTCACCATCAATGAAGAATCAGTGCAAGGCATTGACTTCTTGGATGTCCATCTGACAAGGCAAGGGAATCATCTCAACAGATCTGTCTACAGAAAACCCTCTGCAATAACAAACATAATCCCATTTTCATCCCACTTCCCCACTGCTCACAAATTTGCTGCCTTAAAAACTTATGTTAATTGTGTCAGGATTGTCTGCAACACTGAATCTTCCTTCAATGTAGAAATTGACACCATAAAGACAATTGCTGAAGCCCATCAGTTCCCACCTTCTACAATTGAAAAACTCCTCCAAAATTCCCATTTAAAAAATCTGTCTGCTCTTTCACCAATACTAATGGAAAAACCACCATTCATTGGTTCCATCCCTTTCCATGGATCCTTCTCTTATAAGATGTGTAAACACTTCAAAACTATGGGCTACACTCTCACAGTGAAACCAAACCCTTGTGCAATAATGTGCATGCTTAAAGACAGGGATCCTGTCTTCCCATTTGGAAAGAAACAAAAAACGTTGCCCCATTCATCAACAAAGCATCTCTGCATTTCCAAGAAAGCATTTAAATTTTGTTCACCAAAAAACTGCAATTCAGAGACCCCTCACCAAATCCTATTTATTTGGATCTCTCTACTAAAATCTGGCAACAGTTCCAACACCCCAACTTCAAATTGTAGCTCTGGCAACCAGCACATCCAGTCGATCGCGGGTGATCAAGGTTATAGGATGACCGAAAGCTACTGCTAAAACGAACCTTTTACCATACATGACTGTGTTTTCGCTCGATTTCTATGTGTTATTGTCATGTGAAGCCTGAGTTTTAAACCATGCTTATGTGTTAGATCAACTGATATTTTCTTTGCTGTTAATTTTTTGAAGTCTTTCATTGTGGAAATTATATCAATATGCAAATTCTTGATGGCACTGTTATTGATTTTAGTGGACTATAAGCATTATGCAGAACGGCTATGAAATAATGAGACCATGCTTGTGGCGAATAAAATGCACGGTGCAGGTTGAAAGTATGTGGGCAGCAAGCCATTAACCTTGAACTGTCCGTAACTGGAAACGCAAACTTCCTCTTACTCTCTGCGTTAGTTTGGTGACACGTGTCAATAAAAGTAGATATGTTGTTTGTTGCACATCAGGAAAATGCAGAGTTCAAGAACTAAGCAATGGATAAACGTGAAATTTCTGGCAAAATGAAAGAAAACGTGCTGAAACTTTTCTTATATTAAGTGAGGCATACGGAAAAGAATGTGTTTCACATGCATGTGTTTTTGCGTGGCATAAAAAATTCAGTGAAGGCCAGGAACACCTTGAAGACAACAAACTTTCCAGATGTCCATGCACTTCAAAAACTGAAGACATGGACAAAACCTGTGCAATTATTTGAAATGATCCATGGCTGAGTATTAGAATGATAACTGAAATACACTCAGTAGACAAAACATAACAGATAGGGGTGATGGGCAGTTGACATGGGCATTCCCTGTGCTGAGTTGAACAGACTCAAACCAAATGCAGGTAATAAATAGGCAAACAGCAAGGCTCCCCAGCAGTATATCACAATCAACGAACATGAGTAAATGTGGTGATCTGAGTGAATTTGATTGTGGACACATTGCCAGTGCAGGATACATGGGTCATTCTATTGCCCAAGTAGTAAGAACCCTAGGGTTTCTGAGGGCAACTGTATGAAGGGTGTATTGCGAGTATACCATCATGGATGTACCAGCGCCTTAAAGACCAAGCGGTGGCCGACACGCCATTGATGACCAGGTCGACATAGACTATCCAGGCTCATACAGACCGATTGTTTGGCAGAGCAAATTACATCCAGGTTAAGTATCGGAGGCCCAAGCAGCATCAGTGCGGGAACGGTATGGCGCATGCCTCAAGCCCTGGACTATGGGAGCCAGCATCCTACTCATGTGCCCCTGTTGACTGCTTGCCACCTGATATTACACCTCACCTGGTGCCAAGAACATAAAAATTGGACTTCTGCAGAGTGCTGCCATGTCGTGTGGTCAGATTAATCCCATTTTCAGCTGTACTGAGCTGATGGGAGGGTGCAGGTGTAGTGTTGATAGCACGAGGCCATGGCCCCATCATGCCAGGTTGACTCTGTTCAAGGTAATAGTGGCTCTGTGATGGTTTGCGAAGCCTTCTCATAGGACACATTAGGTCCCTTAGTGTGTCTTGAGAGGTCCTAAAAACATCAATAAATAGACTGTTAGACAAATTTTAAAAATCAGAACAGACAAAGGTTTTTGCCAAGCTAGTTCCAAAGCTTCTCATGCCTGAACAAAAAGAAAATCGCAAGCAAGTATGTGTGTGCTGACATTCTTGGGCAAATTCTAGCAAACCCCAACCTTTCCGAAGGTGATATCACTTGTGATGAAACCTGGATCTTGTAATACGACCATGAAACGAAAAAACGATCCGAGACATTGGGAAATGCATATGGTGAAGAAAACACAGAAAAGCAAGTCCAAGGTCAAGGCCATGTTGATGGTTTGCTTTGACATTATTAAAGGTGTAATTTCAGCAGTGTGTGTTCCTGATGGAGTGACAATGAACTAGCATCACTACAAACAGGTTCTGGTAACTGAAAGAATGAGTCAGAAGAAAGGGGCCAGAGTTGTGGAAAAATGGCTTCATCCTTTCCCACAACAATGCATGAGCTCATTCAGCACTCTCATTGAAGCAGTTTTTAGCCAAGAAACACATCACAGTGCCAGAACATCCTGCATACTCACCAGATTTGGTGTTATGCAACTTTTTTTCTTTTCCCTGAAGTCCAGTATGTACTCAAAGAGACCTGTATTGAGTCCGCCACTGTGGTAAAGAAGAAAATGGCCAAGCTTGTCAAAGGTATCAAACCAGATGAGCTACATCACTGCTTTTCCCAATGGAAAATCAGAACACAGCGGTGTGTTAATGTGGAAGGGGAGTAGATTGAGAGTGATCAGAACTAAAATTAACTGAAGTTATAGTGTTAGTCTTGTTATTTAATAGCCATGCCTCATAGAAATTAGTAATTTTTCTTTTCCACAAAGCATCTGAACTGACATAGGTAGTTTCTGTTTATCCTAAATTCCATTTTTACTTACTTGGAGTATTATTGATATTAATTAGTATGGCAATGATCTGTTGTAGCTACTGTATTTATATCTTTGATGATTTGCCATACTGTGGTAACAAGTATCTGCCCCCCCCCCTAAAACAGAACATTCTTTTTAGATTTACTGTTATTATTGGCAAAGATTTGTTTGCCAGTATTTTCTGATGTATTACATGCATTGAATTTTATATGTAGCTTAATTATTTTTGCATTGGTAGCACAAACATATTCTGTCTACAAGGCAGTTTTATATTTTTGATATTGAATCATCGTGGAGTTGAGCAGTTTAATAAAGTAGCTCTTTAAATCTCCGAAGCTGTAGCTAACAAAACTGTAAACTGAAAGTGAAAGTTTGTGAATACAAAAATTTGCTCACTGTATTGAAAATTAGGGAAAATAGTTGTGCGCAAATAGGTACCATAGCCTGGAACATTGCATCTGTCTGCAAGTGAAAAAACGTGATTTCAGATGCTTTCTAGAATCTCAAATCATGAACTAAAGCCAATAAAATAGCGGCAACCTGTTAATTCTTTCTGTTAAAGCACGATGTTAGAACAGTAAAACTGCACGTGTCATGTCTAATGTAATTATGCTGGATTACTTAACTCCTTAAAATGAATGATTTTTGAAATTTTTTAACTATTTCAAAGCAAATGTATTAATTGCCACTTGCAGAATTTAAATAATGCTTTGTTTCATGTGTAAATAAATAGGTATAATTGAAGCTACTGACTTTTGGAGTAATATTTCTCATGCACAAGCTATTGGACTGAAGAAAAATTAAATACTACAAGAAATTTTGATGAAAGCATGTGTAAACATAATGCCAGATATACACGGTGTTTCCTTTTTCTCTGGAAAATATATTGTATTGTTTCATGAAGGAAAACACACAAGTTTGTCTAATTTCAAAAAATAAATTGCTGTGCAATTTTTTTTTTTATACACTGCTGGACAATTGCTAAGGACGGATCATAAACGGCTATATAGCGCATAAAAAAGTAAGTGAGGTTGGATGCCAAGTGAAATAAAATAATGTCAGAATGCCAGGACATTACAAGAAAGACAATTTATTGTGCTCTGAAATCCAGAAGGCTTTGGAGCGTGTTCAAGGAACAAACAGGCCATTTTGTGCAGAACACGTAAACGTGAAAAAAATGAAATTACCGTCCGCAGGCGTTCCGGCGTAAGATGTCAATACGGGATATGGCCACCATGGAGGGCGATGCAAGATTCCACACGTCGTGTCATGCTTTGCACAACATTATCAAGCAGCTGTTGGGGTAATTTGTCCCATTCCTCTGTCAGTGCACGGATGAGGGTGTCCTTGTTTATTGGAGGTCATTGGCGACCAGCAAGACTCCTCCCCAAAGCATCCCACACATTTTCAATGGGATTCAGATATGGAGAACGTGCTGGCCATACGAGGCGTTGAATATCCTCGCTCTCAAGACACTCCTGGACAGCGACTGTTCGATGACATGTTGCGTTGTCGTCCATGAAAATGAATCTATCACCGACAGCACCACGGAACATGCAAACATGAGGTAGCAGAACATCATTAATGTATCGTGGCCAGTCATAGTCCCAGTTGGAAGCACATAGAGGGACGTACGGCCATTGATCATGATGCCAGCCCAAACCATGACACTACATGTCGAATATCGGTCCCTTTCCTGTATGTTTGCTGGACACTATGCAGTACCACTATCACGCCAGATCAGTTGTCGTCGACAATCAGACGATAGACTGTATCTACTCTCATCTGAGAAGAGGACAACAGACCAGTCGTTATCAGTCCAATTGCGATGTTCATGGCACCATTGCAAACGGGCGGTACGGTGACGTCTGGACAATGGGATGCACACAACAGGACGGCGGGCGTATAGTCCTCCTTCATGCAAACGTCTGGCGACAGTTTTTCGGGAGATCCGCTTGCCAGTAGCAGCCATAAACTGATTTGCTACCTCACTAGCTGTGCTGCGCCGGTGTCTTTTTGTTGATAGCACTATGTACCGATCTTCTGAAGGTGTCGTACTGCGAACACGACCTCCCCCGTGACGTTTGCTACACTCTCCATTTGTTTGAAATGATTTCCAAAGCCTTGAAACAACACTGTGGCTGACGTCGAACTCCCTGGCAACATCTGTTATTTTTCGCCCTTCTTCAATCTTGCCAATAATACGGCCACGCGTAAAATCATCTAGGTGATGTCGGGAAGACATACTGAAAATTGCAAGTTCGTCAATTGATTCTTTCCCTTTCAACTTTGCGTTTGAACAACAACGGTCAATACGCGTCAGATCCTTTATATCTCTTATCAGCGCTATGACGTCACGAACAAGTTCGGCAATCCAAAATTTGCATACGCACAACACGTCTTACTGTATCCCGCACTTATGCTAATTTCCACATTTTCCTGCCTTCCATTTTATGGTTGCTATCGTTGCTATTGTCATCCGTCCTTAGCAATTGTCCGGCAGTGTATAAGTGTTGGACATGTTGTCATGAATTCTGCCCTAAACAACTTTGTTTATTTATTCATTTTACTCAACTCAAGTCACGTAATTGTTTATTTTCTTCAACAACAATAGAACTTTTTTATTTGTAGTCAGTTGCTGTTGGGCAGTGCTTGAGTAATGTTGCCATGAGAAGAATGGATAGTTTCTGTGTTCTCGACAATTACAAGATTCCCACTGAACTTTTTATTCTACATAATAGTCATTAATTCTTAATTTACATGTAATATAAATTACTTCAAATGGATCCTGGGCCTGCTATATATGTATATACACTGAGTGGCCACTTTATTATGACCACCCCCTCAGTACTTCGTTGGGCCACCTTTTGCCTTTAATTCTACGTCAATTCGTCGTGGCATGGACTCCACGAGATGTTGATAGGTGGTTTGTGGAATCTAAGACCATGCTTGATGAATAGCACTTTCCAGGAGTGCGAAATTGCAGGATTGTGGATCCAGCTGTCTGATGGCTCGTTCAACTTCATCCCGCAAATTCTCAATGGGGTTGAGATCTGGAGATTGTGGGGGCCACCTAAGCAAAGTAAACTCACCGGCATGTCCCTGAAACCAATCCTGTACAATACGAGCACTATAGCAGGACGTATTATCTTGTTGAAAGTAGCCATTGCCATTGGGATAAACCATCCACATGACAGGATGCACTTGGTCCGCAACGATGTTTAGATATGATGTGCCAGTCAGACGTTGATCAACACGAATTAAAGGGCCCGAAGTTTGCCAGGAAAACATTCCCCAAACCATAACGTTGCCTCCACCAGTTTGAAGGGTTGTAGCAATGCATTTGGGGTCCATGCTTTTGTGCTGTTTCAGCCATCTTTTCACTCTGCCATCGGCATGGTGCAACTGAAAAGGTGATTCATCAGACCACATAATTTGTTTCCAATTATCGACTGTCCAATCCTTGTGCTCCTGTGCGAACTGGAGACGTTTTCTCTTGTTAACTGCAGACAGCACAGGTGTTTGAACAGGCCTTCAGCTGCCATATCTCATCCGATGCAGTGTACGGCGAACAGTGCCTGCAGAGTTTGAGTGAACTTCATGTACCTTTTCTCTGTAATTTGCTTTTCAGCTTTTAAGCATTGTTTTGTCTGTTAACATTTATGCGGGTTTTAACTCTCCGTTCCGCCCGAGCAGTCACTAGTTGATGACGACCACACGTTGCACGTAGAGACCCAGTTTTTTGGCTGACAGTCCAGTCTTTAAACACTTTAACAACAGCTGCTCTGGAACATTTCACGAATGCGACGGTTTCGGTGATACTCGCTCCATGGCTCCGAGCTCCTACAATCATCCCACGTTGAAAGTCCGTCAAATCGCTTTTTTTACCCATCTCGTCACCCAAAAATCACTTCTACCACTGTTGCAAGCACTAAGCTTTCCCTTTTTATACTAGCCTCGCCCTCTGGCGGCAACAGCATGCAGTCATAGACTCATTTGCTTAAAACTGTCAGGTGGTCATAATAAAGTGGCCACTCAGTGTATATATATATATATATATATATATATACTTAAGAGCAAAACTGAAGACTAAGGAAAAAATTTTCTCTCAAACGAACTTGGAATTTCGTTATACCTGAAAATCATTTCTATTTATTATGTCACTCTCACAGCTTGAGTTCTCTTTAATCTTCAGAATTCACATACTATAAAGATACCTAAGCAAAAAAATACATATATAATTTTGACTCACACCTAGTACAACATAGAAAAGGTTATGTATCTACCTGTGTGAGTAAAAGGAGAAAAGAAAAAAAATAAAATAAAACAACTGAATGTAGAAGGTGTCGAGCATCTATGGCCTTGCAGAAACCCATTTCCAACTAGGTCTTTGTGGAAGTGAGAAAATGCAGAGTTTTTGCTGGTCCTTGATAAAGCCAAGGCTCAGTATTCTCGACACCTTCTACATTCAGTTGTTTTATTTTATTTTTTTATCTTTTCTCCTTTTACTCACACAGGTAGATACATAACCTTTTCTATGTTGTACTAGGTGTGAGTCAAAATTATATATGTATTTTTTTGCTTAGGTATCTTTATAGTATATATATATATATATATATATATTAAAACTTGAGTTTACTACATGTAAAAGCCTCCGATCTTTTTCTTCATATTCTTGTCGAATTTGACTAACACAATTTTTTTTATCACGAAGTGGAAAGCAGAAGATTGTAATATTCGAGTCATCCTCTTTCATGATTATGAGGCTGAGTTGCCAAAAATATTATATTAAAAACATTAATATATCGAAGTGATTCATCATCTAAAAAGTGAAAGAAAATAATTTTTTTTTTGAAAGAATAGTGGTCATAAATATAAAGTTCAAGATGGTGCTTTATCGTGAAAGTGTACAGATAGAAAAACTGAACAGTAACAATCATGCAATATGGAAATTCAAACTCAGCCAATTGTTAATAAGGGATAGTCTACATGAAATAGTGTTTGGAAGACAACCAGAAAAATCAGACCAAGAGTGTGTCAAGACAGATAAGTTAGCAATTGTTTACACATGGGAGACTTGCAGATCATTCATGTATTACATCAGAACACTGCACAAGATACTTGGAACAAGTTAAAATCAATTCATGAGAGGCAAAATCTTTCTAGCAAATTGTTTCTATTAAGGAAGTTGTATTCTATAAAGTTCAGTGGGGGAATCACAATGCAGGAACACATTAAAGAAGTATTAGAGTTGGTAAAAAAATTAAACTGCATTGGTGAACCTATTAAGGATTTGCATCTGAGTGCAATTCTTTTATGCAGTCTGCCTGAATCATATTCAACCCTCATAACCTCACTTGAAAGTAAATCAGAAGATGAACTTTCCCTAGAGTATAAGAGTATGTTAGTAGCAAACTAATAGATGAGTGTGTGAGAAAATCTCACACGTCACAAGCAACACAAGAAACTTATGCATTTAAAGGAAACTCTTCCAAGAAGAACTATTCAAACAATTGTAATAATACCTAAAGTAATGTAATGAAGTTTTGCACATACTGTCATAAAACCAGTCATAACAAAGGTGAATGCTGGTATTTTAAGAATAAGAAGAGAGAACAACAACATTCTTCAAAGAAGCAAAATATTCACCAAAATCACAAACTAAATGTTTGTACACATCAGGTAGTTGTACAACAACAAATTTTAATTCCATATGACTCAAGATCATCACAGGATCTCCGAGATGGTTTGGAAATACATCATACGACACTAACAGGAACTACTTCCACAAAGGAACTACACGATACAAAAACTAATTACAAACAAATACAAAACTAATCTACAAACAATACGATACAAAACTAATCTACAAACAATACGATACAAAACTAATCTACAAACAATACGATACAAAACTAATCTACAAACAAAAATTCTAAATACTCATGAAGGTGTTCCCATAATTCATAAAGATCCTAAAATAGATAGAAATTATATCTTGAAAGCAGAAGAAAATGTACAAGACTCAGGTGCAACAAGTGACATGAATGGAAATGTTAATTTTTTCACACAATTAACAGAAAGTTCTGAAAACTCAGTTGTGATAGCAAATGGTGCGAGGCTACTCACAGCTGGAATTGGTAAAGGCAGGCTGAATGTCAAAACTCTTCAAAATGAAGAACGCAATATGACACTTGAAAATGTGCTATGCATTCCAGAACTCATATGCAACCTGTTGTCAGTTAAGGCACTAACTCGTAAGAACTGTACTGTATCCTTCAAGGAAAATATTTGCACTATAATGCAGAATGATTATATAATTGCCCATGGCATAGCAACAGATGAAAGTTTGTATAAATTATTAGTGGTGTCAAATGCAAGGTCCGTTATGTCAAAATGAAAATTGTTTGATAATCAATATTGCTGTATTTCAAAAATGCAAGGTCAGTTATGTCAAAATGAAATTTGTTTGTTCAAATGTCAAAATGAAATTTGTTTGTTCAAATGGCATTTGAGATTAGGTCACACAAATTTTGATACTATTAAACTAATGGCAGCTCATAACCTGTCAAAAGGGTTTATTGTAAACAACTGCTCACATGACCTCCAGTGCATGACTTGCATCAAAGCAAAATCAACTGATAAGCCTTATCCCAAACAGGCAAATTTTAGAGCCAAAGAACCTATAGAATTGATTCATACTGACTTATGCGGTCCTATGGAAACTGAAAGTTTTGGTGGAAATAAATACTTCATAACGTTCATAAATGATTTTACCAGATATTCAATGGTCTACTTGTTACAAAGTAAGGATAAGGTCTAGAGCAAACTCAGAGTTTATAGTGTCAACTCAGAATAAGTTCCAAACAAAGATTAAAGCCATTAGAACTGATAATGGAAAGGAACACTGCAGTCATCAAATTCAAAGCTTCTTAACAAGTCGAGGAATACATCATGAAAAATCAGTACCTTATTCTCCTCCCCAAAATGGTGTGGCCAAAAGGAAAAATAGAACATTAATGGATATGTCAAGAGCAATGATATTCAATACAAATTTATCAAAACTCTTCTGGAGTGAAGCAGTATTAACAGCAGCGTATATTCAAAACCAATTGCCAACGAAAGCAAATGACAAGACTCCATATGAACTGTGGAATAATGTTAAGCCTAACTTGAGTCATATCAAAGTATTCAGATGCAAAGCATTTGCATATATACACAAGCAAAGAAGGCATAAGATTGATCAAAGGGCAATAGAAGGCATCTTTGTTGGGTACGATTACCATAGCAAAGGCTATAGAATCTACACAAGCAACAAAAGAGTGGTAATCGCAAGGTCTATCAGATTCTTAGAGTTTGAACATAGTGTCCAAGAACCTCATGAAGAAGGAGGTAGTATTATTCATCTACTGATAGATGTTATGAATCAAGTAACTAGAGAAGAAGAAATCCCACAAACAAATCCCCAATTAAATGATGAAAGTGATAAAACTGAGTCAAACTCAGACGTTGAACCACTAAGATCGCAAAGGTCTACAAAAGGGATTCCGGCTTAAAGGCTGTCTTTAAATGCTGCAGAATCACTAACTAAAGAAACTACAAATAGTTTTCCTTAAGAATTTGTACTAATGGTTAAACATCTAGATCCCAAGTTCATAAAAGACATCCAAGATTTGCTGAAGGTTAAACAGGAACAATGAAAAACTGCCATGCAAGAGGAGCTCAAATCACTTTAAAAAAATAACACAGGGTCATTAACAGAACTACCAAAGGGAAAAACCTTTATTGGATGTAAGTGGTTCTTCAAAACAAAATGCAATGCACATGGTCAAATAATAAAAAGGCTAGTTGCTAAAGGTTATGACCAGAAATACAGGATGGACTGTGATGAGGTCTATGCACTTGTGGTGAAACCCACCATTATAAGGTTATTTTTTGCAGCTGCTGCATGTAAAAAGGTGTTCATTCACCATGTAGATATAAAATCAGCATTCTTAAATGCAAAACTTAATGAAGATATTTATATGGATCAACCAGAAAGTTTTGAAGAAGTAAGCAATAACAATCATGTATGCAGACTCAACAAAGCAATTTATGGTCTTAAACAAGGAGCAAGATCATGGAACAAATCCATAGAAGCTACTATGAAAAATCTGGGTTTTGTTCAGAGCAAAGCAAACTCGTGTCTTTTCACAAAATCTGAAAAGGATGACACAATGTACTTAATTCTATATGTTGATGATACTTTGATAAGTTCACAAAATCCATATTGAATTGATAAAACTGTTGAAGCTCTGAAGCAAAGCTATGAATTAACCTATTTAGGCCAAGTGAAACATTATCTTGGAATAGAGGTTTCTCGAAATCCAAATGGTGAATATTTTCTGAGCCAGAGAAATAAAATTATTGAGTTAGTCGAAATATTCGGACTACAAGATGCAAAGCCTACAAACACACCGATGGAAACCAGTTACTATCAGTTAAATGATGAACAAGAATTATTAGACAATAACCACAATTATAGACAAGCTATTAGGTCTCTGCTGTATGTTTCAAACTACACTAGACCTAACACCACTGCTGCCACCCACGTCTTAAGTAGAAAGCGTGCCAAACTGACACAGAGAGACTGCATCTGGTTAAAAAAAAAAAAAAAAAAAAAGTGCAGTCTCTCTGTAACCACAAAATACTTGAAATTGAAGATATCTCCAAAGGAATCTCCAGTTCTTAAAAGTGTATTCCGGCAGACTAGGCACAAGACAAGTAAGACAGGAAATTGACTTCTGGCTTCTTAGTATTTCTTGGGAACATTCGTATATCTTGGAAGTCTAGAAAGCAAAATTGCGTGTCTCTTTCATCCTCTGAAGCAGAATACGTCTCACTGTCTGAAGCTGCACAGAAATTTTCTTGGGTGTTGCAATTATGTGAAAGTTTTAACTTGAAACAAAATCTTCCAGTGACATTCTACGAAGATAACCAATCAACTATCAAAATTGCACAATCCGAAAAAAAAGCAACTCCAGATTAAAGCACATTGAATGTAATGTAAGTATAAATGGCACTGTGATTGACCAGGTGAGTGAGTTTGTGTATTTAGGAAGCATGTTTGACAGAGAGAACAAGTTGGATAGTGAAATCAGTAGGCGAGTGAATTCTTCTTTGAAAGTCATAGCTGCTCTAGGAGGTTTTCACAGGAATGATGGGTTCTCTAGAGAGTCCCGCATGGCTGTGTATGAAACAGTAATTGTTCCTTTTTTTTAATTTGATTGACATTAAATGTCTGTAATTACTGTTTCACACGTTATGCAAGTTCAGCAATCGGGAGATTGCTAAAGGACGTTAACATAGTATTGGCAATTGAAATCAAGAATAATAATAATAAGTATCTGTACTTACAATTTTCATAGTGGCTGTCGGGGTGTCATATGTACGTCTTCAAAGAATGTGAATTTTTTTCAATTGTGAAGTTTAGATTAAAATTCATGATATTGTAAAATCTGCACCAGATAAAATTAAACAAGATGAATTTTTACAATGCAAATTTTTTTAACATCGATGAAATAAGAAATTGAATTAAAACCTTGTTGAATTTTTTAAAAAACGAACTATAATCTTGAAGAGGAAATAATCTTGACCGCGAAGCACCTTGATACACAACGAAATATGAAGACGAATTATAATTTTGCTGAAATTTCAAAAACGAACAGTCTTGAAAAAGAAAATAATCTAAAAAAATACAAATCTCCCGACTGCGAAGCACTAATAATAATCTAAAAAATACAAATCTCCCGACTGGTGCTTCGCAGTCGGGAGATTTGTATTTTTTTAGATTATTTTCTTTTTCAAGACTGTTCGTTTTCAAAATTTCAGCAAAATTATAATTCGTCTTCATATTTCGTTGTGTATCAAGGTGCTTAGCGGTCAAGATTATTTCCTCTTCAAGATTATAGTTCGTTTTTTAAAAAAATTCAACAAGGTTTTAATTCAATTTCTTATTTTATCGATGTTAAAAAATTTTTTGCATTGTAAATATTCATCTTGTTTAATTTTATCTGGTGCAGATTTTACAATATCATGAATTTTAATCTAAACTTCACAATTGAAAAAATTCACATTCTTTGAATATGAAGCCCCGACAGCCACTATGAATATTGTAAGTACAGATAATAATTATTATTATTCTTGATTTCAATTGCCAACACTATGTTAACGTCCTTTAGCAATCTCCCGATTGCTGAACTTGCATAACGTGTGAAACAGTAATTACAGACATTTAATGTCAATCAAATTAAAATATCGTAGCCACGTAAAAAGTATGTTCATCGCAAATCGGCAAAAATTGAACAACAATATAAGTAATTGTTCCTACTCTGATGTATGGCAGTGAAATCTGGGTACTGCAGAAGAAACATAGGAGTCGTTTGTGTGCTGGAGAAATGCGTTACTTACGTGGGGTTTGTGGCAAGACACAATCTGATTGTGTGAGGAATGAAGATGTATTGCAGTTGTGTGATTTAAAGCAAAATGTTGTTAGCAAGGTGGAGACCAATATGCTTCGGTGGTTTGGCCATGTTGAAAGAATGAGTGATGAAATGCTTACTAAGAAAATATTTTCAGCCCAAGTGGCAGGAAGGAAAGGCAGAGGAAGGCCAAGCAAGACATGGGGGGGGGGGGAGCAGATTCAGGAGTGTCTACATGAGAAAAAGATTATGAGTATGAAGTATAAAAGATCTTGTGTACGGCGTGTAATGGATATCAGTGAAGCACGAGTTGTATGTCAAGATCGCTGTAAATGGCGAAGTTTGATACGACAACAATAAGTAAAAATATCTGGAAGTTTGTATTTCTTTTTGGAGCTAACCTCTGAATCTCAGAGAACAGCTTAGTGATATGTATGTATGTATGTATGTATGTATGACACTAAATTGCACTATGTAAGGATTTTCAGCATCATGGTATCATCAAGGTCAACTGCTGTTCATCTACTTTGATGACTGCTGACATTATGACCAAGCCCCTCCCAAAACCTGCTTTTATGAAACATAGAGAAGCTCTCAACTTACAAACTTGTTTAGAGCAAGTGGAGGATTGTTGGACATGATGTCATGAATTCTGCCCTAAACAACTTTGTTTATTTTTTTTTACTCAACTCAAGTCACGTAATTGTTAATTTTCTTCAACAACGATGGAACTTTTTTTTGTAGTCAGTTGCTGTTGGATAGTGCTTGAGTAATATTGCCATGAGAAGAATGGATGGTTCCTGTGTTCTTGACCATTACAAGATTCCTACGGTGAACTTTTTACTCTACATAATAGTAATTAATTCTTAATTTACATTTAATGTTATTTATTTCAAATGGATCCTGGGCGTGCTATATATATATAAAACTTGAGTTTACTACAGGTAAAAGCCTTCGATCTGTTTCTTCATATTCCTGTCGAATTTGACTAATGCAATTTTTTTTTTTAGCACAAAGTGGAATGCAGAAGATTGTAATATTCGAGTCATCCTCTTTCAATAAGTTTTCAAATGTGAATCATGTCATCATTGGTGACATTATCGGATTCTTTTTTAATATCAATATCGCAATAATTTTTGTGATATTAATATTAAATTGAGTGCAGTTCCACTAATTTGGGGTTACTGTTAAATTACCCCTGAACAAAATCCTTTAAGGCTTGGCTTATATATACACCTTTGATACAAAGGCTTTATTCAGAATGTTAGTTACAAAATAATCTGACTTCAAGTAAGCTTGTTAAGTACAAGTTTTTGCAAGCATTCCAGTTTACATTTTAACACCATCTGTAAATAAATGTACAGAATAAAGCAATTAGTGTAAACTTTGAAGCAAAACCTTTCAAATTAGATGCAGCTGTAAATGAATCACAAAAATTTTGATCTTTTTTCCACAGTACAAATTTAGTATGTAGGAAAAATATGAATCAATCATGTTAATAAAAAAAATACTAATGGTAAGTTGCTTATGGTTTCAGCAACATGAGGTGGGCACGTAGTTTCTCTTTCACTAACGGAAGTATCTTTTGTTGCCATCATAATGTAATTTCAGGCAAAAAGTAACAAATGGTCCTCATTACAAGGAAAACTTACAAAATATAAATAACAAATCAGTATCTCTTTGTTTACTGCTGAAGATTTATAATTTTTCACTGGCAATTAAGTAGAATAAACTGCCAATTTATTAAATTTCTTCTTTTGGACAGCATTATTGGCTACCATCAATTAAGTATGCATTTGGTAAAGAATGAACACTTACTAATATGTAGCCTTACATACACTGTATGTTGAATAGTCTATTCCTTGCAGCACACCTTTTATTATCAATTTTAAAATATATGAGTTGCTAAAATTAACATAATTAATAGGTTAGATCTTTTATTGTTTCTCTTCTCTTTTACTGTATTTCACTATTTAAAAAAAAGCAAAAACTATTGAAATAAAAGCCCGGTTAAAAGAAGAAATTCTTTGTATCATGAAAATGCAGAAACCACATACATGTTGTTTACTAACCTTTTCCCTTCTTAAATCCCTAAAAATTGAACTATTGTACTTTAAAATATGTATAACACCGATAAAAACATAAAAGGTGAACATCAGCTTATTGTATTGCACCATTCCGGGAAGGTTTTTTGGAGACATGAGTCTTCATTCTCAAGTTTATTACCAGACCTGATAGTACCATGTCCCTACATGTCACATTCAAAGCTGCTTCTCTTGCTGGGAGAAAGAGTCTGGTCATTTCCTATTGTATATTACTTCATGACACTGAAAACATAGGAATCCATTGTGTTGCACTCTACCATATTTTAATATTAATTATAGCTGGAATAATTAAATTTTGTGCTTTTTCTTCATTCTGCATGCTTGCTGCATAATAAAAACAATTTATGAGTACCTTCTGAAAATTCACACATTTTGAAGTTTTATCTATTAAAAAGTTTAAAATTTGCACATTATGAAATATTTTATAAAAAGTGAGTTATGTTTCTTTGAATAAAGCTTGTGTTGAGAATTGGCTTCCTAGTTTCTTAATTCAATTACTAATCAAAAACTACTATTATGGGAATTTTTACTAGGATTTTTTATTTTATTTTAATTGCAAATTTTCGGAGAAAACTTTTTTTCCTTCTTCAGGCTGTCTTTTTGTTGTCACTTATTCCCGTCACTATCACGGTTACGGTTAACCTTGACGATTACGGTTATTTTTCATTAAATCCTGCCAGATGTTAGGCAGGGAAAATCCTCTGCAGTCGTTGATGATGGAATTTTGATTTTTCTCAATTTCTATTCCTTCTTTTAACTTTCTTTTTTGAAAATTGCTTTGGAAACTGATGACTTTAATGGAATTCCAATCCATGCTGTCACTAGTTTCTCTAACATGCCTATCTAAACCAGTCTTGTTGGAGCAATTTTTTATAGCAGCTTTATGCTCTGCTATACGAGTTTTCTAGTCTGCAACCTGCTTCACCTATATGTAAGATAGTCCACAACTACATTGAGAAGCTTCTTAATTTTAATGGTACGAAGAACCCGCAAAAGCAACAAGTAAAATTCACTAAAAAAATTTCTTTTCACAAAGGTTTATTTGAGTCTTTAAAGAGAATTAGCAAGAAGTACAATATTAGGCTAGCTCCAAGTTTAGAGAACAAGGTTAAGAAATTTTTCCCTAAAATAGTTCAAAGATAAAAAGATAATTAAAAATGCAAGGTGTAGTCTATGAAGTAAAATGTAGTTGTGGACTATCTTACATAGGTGAAGCAGGTCGCAGACTAGAAACTCGTATAGCAGAGCATGAAGCTGCAAAAAAAAAAAAAAAAAATTGCTCCAACAAGACTGGTTTAGATAGGCATGTTAGAGAAACTAGTCACAGCATGGATTGGAATTCCCTTAAAGTCATCAGTTTCCAAAGCAATTTAAAAAAAAGAAAGCTAAAAAAAGGAATAGAGATTGAGAAAAATCAAAATTCCATTATCAATGACTGCAGAGGATTTTCCCTGCCTTATATCTGGCAGGATTTAATGAAAAACAACCGTAACCATCAAGGTTAACTGTAACAGCGATAGTGACGGGAATAAGTGACAACAAAAAGACAGCTTATGAAGGAGAAAAGTTTTCTCCAAAAATTTGCAATTAAAATAAAAAAAATTCCTAGTAAAAATTCCCATAATGGTAGTTTTTGATTCGTAAGTGAGTTATGTTTTGCATTTCCATTCCCCCATTTAGTGTCCATGTTATAAAAGTAAGTGTATAGCTGATCTCACACACAAATTATTGATACATAATTTTTCCGAAAAGCACTTAAACAGAGAAAAGGGCACGTTAGGTGACATGTGTTTGAAGAAAAATATGGACATAAAGGCATAAAGGTATGAACGTGGGATTTACATTATGTCTCAATGGCATCATCTAGATGATTTCACTTGGGGAAGAATTATAGGGAAGCTGGATGAAGGCTACTGAGTGTGAGTGATCTTGCCATTGTGCTTGGAATCATGGTTAGTGTGGTATCCAGGCTCTGGGCAGCATTTCAAACCAATGTAATGTGTTCCAGATGCATGCTAGGAGGTCACCCTTGCTCTACTAGGATGCATGAAGACAGATTTTTAGTTGTAACAGCAAGACTTAATCGCTGCACCATGGCTGGTCAGCTTGCGAGTCGCCTCCATTCCAGCTCAGGAACACTGACGTCTACGACATATAGAGCTATATACCCGAAGGCTTGTAGTCTGTTTCCCTCTATCCAGAGCTCAACGTAGTGCATGTTTTCAGTGGTGTTGTATCCACAGAAATCGGACACGTCATCAATGGGCCAATGTATTCTTCACAGATGAATCATTTCAGTCTGTCATCTCTGATTCGTTGTGTCAGTTGATCTGGCATGAAAGTGGTACTACATACCAGCATGAGAATGTACAGGAACGGGACAGATACTGTGGCGCTGGGGTTGTAGTGTAGGGTGGCATCATGATTAATAGATGCATCAAGAAGCTACAGATGCTAAAAAATGGGACTATGACAGCGAAGGATATTGCAGTGAAGTTCTATGTCATGTCGATTATTCCGTAGTGCTGTAGGCAAACACTTTCTATTTATGAGTGATAACGTGACACCTTACCAGAGCAGGGCAGACACTTTTGGAGACAGGATATTTACCGCATTGACTGGCCAGCACCCTCCCCAGACCTCAACCCATCGAACGATTCTGGGATGCAATGGGTAGATGCATTGGTGCTTGAAACCCTCTCCAGAAAACAAGCAGGGCCTCATCTGTGCTCTGAGGGAGGAGCTGGCAAATTTACCCCAAGAACTCCTGGATTACTTTTTGTTCACATCCGATGACTTTGCGAGAGCTACATCACAGTTCAGGGTTGACATATTCCATACTGAAATGTCTTTCCGCCTGGTTATCGGTAAGCACCGTACATCCATTCTTCAACTGTCCTTCAGAAATTTTTAACTTTTGTGTAAACAGTGATTACAATGTAATTTGTGCATCATTTATGGTAATTTTTTATATCTTTTCATGTGTTCATATGCTGGAAATGTAATTATTTCCCTATTTGGCTGAGATCCTCTATTGTTTTTCTTATACAAGTAAAAATGTAGTCTGTCCTTAGGTTTTGGACACCAGTGTATTTGCATTTTAGTGATTCATTTTTGAAGAAACTACATTTATTTATGTTTTTTTTACTTTGTACAACAAGGATATTATACACCGATAATTGTAGTTTAAAATTATTTTCACACGAGTGATAAGGGGTGAATTATTTTCACACGAATGATAAGGGGTGAATTATTTTCACACCAATGATAAGGGGTGAATTATTTTCACACCAATGATAAGGGATATATACTGTATATATATAGCATAAAAGGGATGTAAGGTCAGGTGATGCGTAACATCACAGCCTCTCCTTGACAAATGTCAACCCCGCCTTCTCGTGGTGCATCCTGTTCCCACTAAAGGGGCTCTGACGACCGCCAATAGCGGTATAACTATACCATCGGGATTAGAGGAAATTCTATCCCACACTCACCAACCCGCTTGGCCAGCGTGGTGAGTTATGGCCAAACCCCTCCAAAATGACTCCACAACTTAAATCTTGGCCCTCAGTCTCCGGCAGCTGGAATGTACCTGGCCAAGGCAGCGGCCAGTGCGACATGAAGGCAGAGGGTGCTAAGAATCCCCGGAGGACCGGACTAGGCTGCCATCTGATGCTGACCTTGGCTACGTATAATGGACGCTCCCTATCTTCTGATTCAAGGCTTCTTGAATTGGAAGAGGAACTACAAAGGATCAAGTGGGACATCGTGGGGCTAAGTGAGGTAAGGAGAAAAGGAGAAGATCTCGTCGAACTGAAAAGTGGACATCTCTTCTACTATCGTGGGACAGATACTGGCAGAACTAGTGGTGTTGGATTTATAATAAACAAGAAACTGAAGGATAAAGTGGTAGAAGTTGAAAGTTCCTCTGACAGAGCTGCACGACTCGTTATCCAACTATCGAGAAGATACCAGGCTCAGATTATTCAAACTTATGCACCCACCACAAGTCATCCTGAAGAAGAAATTGAAGAATTTTATGAGGAAATTTGTCATCTAAATAATAAAGGTAAGCAGCACTTGAAAATAATTATGGGAGATTTCAATGCAAAAATAGGGCAACGGCAACAGAATAAAACTTCAGTAGGTAAATTCGGTCACGGCAACAGAAACCAGCGTGGAAATACTCTCGTTGAGTTTGCAGAGGCAGAAGGGTTTTTCATCTTGAACTCCTTCTTCAAGAAAAAGCCACACAGGAAATGGACATGGAGACATCCAAATGGGACGACAAGTGAAATTGATTTTATTATGTGTAACAAAAAATTTCGTCATAGAAGACTGCAGTGTGCTAAACAAGTTCAACACAGGTAGTGACCATAGATTGGTGAGATGTAAGATGCACCTCAACACTAAACTTGAACGTGGCAAGCTCATAAGACAAACAAAATGTATTGACATAACCAACCTTAAAAAACACCATAATACCTTCAAGTTGGAACTGAAGAACAGGTTCTCTGCTTTAGAAGGCCTAACATCGGAAGAAGTGGACATCTCTGAAGTTAACAGAAAAGTAACCAAAGCTCTTATGGAAACAGCAACAAAATTAGCTGGGTCTAAGAACAAGTTGCATGTAAATAAATTATCAGGAAAAACGAAAATGTTGATGCAAAAAAGAAGAGAGATGAGGACAACTAAAGAAGATGTGACTTCCAAAGTGGAATATATAGAGCTATGCAAGACAGTACGAAAAAGTATCACTGAAGACGTAAGAAAATTCAACTGTGAACTAGTGAGGAAAGCAATTGAAAACAACCAAAGCCTAAAGATAGCAAAGGGACATCTCAGTAAGGGAAGAAAACAGATTATGGCACTGAGAAAAGAAGATGGTTCTGTAACAAGAAATAGAGGCGAAATTTTGACAAGAGTGAAAGATTTCTACTCCAAATTATATGAAAGGGATGATACATGCACTCCAGACATCATGAAAGATACCAATACCAGAGTTCCTCCAGTCCTTCCAGCACAAGTTGCACATGCAATCAAGAACATGAAGCGGGGAAAAGCTCCAGGAGAAGATGGAATTACTGTAGACATACAAGAAGCAAGTGGAGAAATCGAAACAGTACTCGCCCAAATTTTCACTCTATGCCTTAATGAAGGAAAGATTCCTGAGGATTGGAACACCGCTACAATGATCCTGCTACATAAGAAAGGTGACATTGAGGATCTCGGAAACTACAGACCTATCAGCCTCCTATCAATAGTTTATAAAATCTTCACTAAAGTTCTTTCACACCGCTTGAAGGTAACACTGGACATGGCTCAACCGAGAGAACAAGCTGGATTCAGGAGTGGCTACAGCACAATAGATCATATCCATGTGCTGAGAGAACTAATTGAAAGAGCGAGGGAATATGAACTTCCATTGTGCATGGCTTTTATCGATTATGAAAAAGCCTTTGATTCGGTGAAACCATCAGCAGTTACAATGGCTCTGAAAACCTGCGGTATTGAAGATGCATACATTAATATTATTAATAACATCTATGAAAATGCAAGTGCAAAGATTAGGCTGTTTGAAAATACAACACACATAAAAATTGGAAAGAGAGTGAGACAAGGTGACACCATATCTCCGAAGCTCTTTAATGCCACATTGGAGGGTGTTTTTCAGTCACTGAGCTGGGAAAACAAGGGGATAAAGATTAATGGAGATTATCTAACCCACCTTCGTTTTGCTGATGACGTAGTCATTTTTGCAACTAGCCCATCAGAGCTGCAGAGTATGATCCAGGAACTTGCTGACAAGAGTAAAGAAGTGGGATTAAAAATGAACTTTCAGAAGACAAAAGTGATGTTCAATGCTTTTACAAGAAATGAAGATTTATCGATTGATGGAGAAAAGCTGGAGATAACAGATACGTACGTTTATCTTGGACAGCAGATATCAAGTGAGGGTCACATTGATGAAGAAATTAATCGGCGTACAAAACTTGCCTGGAGAGCTTTTGGAAGAAACAGCATAATTTTCAAGAGCAATATGCCATTATGTCTTAAAAGAAAAGTGTTTGATCAATGCATCCTTCCAGTGCTTACGTATGGTGCAGAGACGTGGACCTTAACTAAAAGAGACATACAAAGGCTGCAGACAACTCAAAGAAGCATGGAGAGGTGCATGCTTGGTGTAACCAGGAGAGATAAGAAGAGGAACTCGTGGATCCGAAAAATGACAAGAGTGGAAGACATCATGATCAGAGTTAAATCCCTGAAATGGCAATGGGCTGGACATACTGCCAGAAGGACAGACCATCGATGGACAGCCGAAATTTTAGATTGGATTCCAAGGGACAGGAAAAGACCCAGAAGAAGACCACATAGGAGATGGGTGGATGAAATTCGAAAGTATGCAGGGGTGACATGGAGGAGACTGGCACAAGACAGACCGTTGTGGAGGAAACTTGGGGAGACCTTCGTCCAGCAGTGGATTGATAATGGTTGACAATGATGATGATGATGATGATAGCATAAAAACGAGTTAAAGCTATAACAGCCAAAAACTGAACAGAAACAAGACACAATAAACGATAAAATAGCTTACATTCGAAGGTAGCGCATGCAGCTGCTGGTCAAACGGTGAAGCAACATATGAAGTGTACATTATGACGATTCAAAACACCTCGATGGATAGACAAAGAACAAATGATGAAACATAAAACCGTAAACCGCGAACTGTCTTCATCAGGAGAGTACCAGCACATGGCAAGAGCAGTGAAAGGTAGGTAAATTTGGTCTTTTACCTAACTTTCACCTGCATCAGAAAAGCTGCCCTCGCCATGTACTGGTGCTCTCCTGATGAAGACAGTTCATGGTTTACCGTTTTATGTTTCATCATTTGTTCTTTGCCTATCTGTCAAGGTTTTTTGAATCGTCTGCACACTTCATATATATACTGCATTGTCACTTTATGTTTGATGAATGCTGTAGCTCTTGCGCTACTAATGATTTACTACTGGTAGTAAACAACTAGCTATTGATGATAGTTGTTTTTTTTCAGCTAAAAGCTTGTTAATTTAGCTGTCTGATTCTCAAGCAGACATAATTCTGGATAGATGCTGTACCATCCAGATCAGATTTGCTTATCTAATGTAATGGAGGAGAAATCTCGAAAGTAGAGATATTTCAGAAGATATGAAGGCATATACATTACATCCCATTTGTACTGAGAGCCATTCTTACTTGGTCCTCTGTATACAAGTTCCCTAAAAAATGCATTTCATTCGTACTGCATTGTTTATAGTTATTGTTTAGTTGGCATCTTATTATATATATACACTGAAGAACAATTGAATTAGAGACAGCTGGCGTTATGCAAATGTGGCGCAGTGGACGGCCCTGTAAATGGAAATGACATGACGTATGCAGCGATCTGACAATATAAGGAGTGATGCAACGGGAATCGGTAAGAGTCGGACGCAGTATGAGTAAGACGAAGGATCTAAGTGCATTTGATCGTGGGCAAATTGTCGGGGCCTGACGAATGGATCACTCCATCTAGGAAGTCCTGCAGGCACTGGGAGTTTCCCGAGCCACTGTGTCACGGATGCACCGTGAGCACATCGAATCCGGTAAAACCATCCCTGCAAGGGCCAACTGTTATGGACAACAGCGTGTGGATGAGCGGGGTCATCGTCGGCTAGCTCGCATTGTAACTGCCGATAGACGGGCCACAGTGCAAGAAATCACTCGGCAATTTAATGCTGGTGCACAAAAACGTGTAAGCAGCCACACCATCCAGAACCATCTCCTCGCTATGGGGTACAGAAGCCATCGTCCCACGAAGGTACCGCTGCTGATCGCTCATCACAGGGTGCAAAGATTAGCATTTGTGCGGGAACATCACCACTGGACCCTAGACATGTGGAAAAATGTTGCCTGGACTGATGAGTCGAAATTCACGTTAGTACATGCGGATTGCAGGATACGAGTACGGTGCAAACCACATGAAGCGATGGATCCTTCTTGCCAGCAGGGTACTCTTCAAGCTGGTTGGGGTGGCATTCTCGTCTGGGGACTGTTTACGTGGACTGAAATGGGACCCCTGGTACGTGTGACATCGTCCCTCACAGGTCAACATTATCGGGATATCCTGGACGACCATTTGCTACCATTTGTGCGTCATCAACATCCCACTGGGGACTTCATCCTGCAACAAGACAATGCACCGTGCCATCGCTTACGAATTGTATCCGAATGGTTGGATGAACACTCCACCGACGTGACCTTGCTTCCTTGGCCAGCTAGGTCACCTGACATCAATCCCATCGAGCACATCTGGGATGCCATCGAGAGAGATGTTCGAGGCTTGCCAGAAGGACAGACAGGTATCTCTAATTCAATTGCTCTTCAGTGTATATATATCATCATCAACCATTATCAATCCACTGCTGAACGAAGTTCTCCCCAAGTTTCTTCCACAACAGTCTGTCTTGTGCCAGTCTCCTCCATGTTACTTCCGTATACTTTCGGATTTCATCCACCCATCTCACATGTTGTCTTCTTCTGGGTCTTTTCCTGTCCCTTGGAATCCAGTCTAAAATTTTGGCTGTCCATCGATGGTCTGTCCTTCTGGCAATATGTCCAGCCCATTGCCATTTCAGGGATTTTACTCTGATCATGTTTTTTTGCATCAGAATTTTGGTTTTTCCTGATAATTTGTTCGTATGCAACTTGTTTTTAGTACCAGCTATTTTTGTTGCTATTTCCATAAGAGCCTTGGTTAGTTTGCTATTAACTTCAGAGATGTCCACTTCTTCCAACGTTAGACCCTCTAGAGCAGAGAATCTGTTCCTCAGTTCCAATTTGCAGGTATTATGATGTTTTTTGAGGTTGACTTATGATGTTTTTTGAGGTTGACTTATGATGTTTTTTGAGGGCCAGTGAATCAGTCCCCACAAGTGTTTTCAGGGAAAAGTCTGTTGTGACAGCATGTGGTACCATTGTGATGTTCTAGAAGTGAGTATATGAAGGTTTTGATTTAGAATTTTTTTTGTGTGTGTGAGTGATAGCCTGATGTATTGCAAGTTACTCTAAAATAGGTGACAGAAGTCGGAAAAGGGAAGAGTCATTGTATGATACAGGATTTATATGAAGAGTTGTGGGTATTAGGAAGAGAAAAACTGTTGCAGAGCATATGACTTCTGTATCACTGAGAAGCAGGTTCAGGACGGGGGGGGGGGGGGGTTGTTAACTCATTGCTAAAACATGTGCCAAAACCTAAAAAGGCTGCATGAGGGGAGGATCAGCTTTCCTTCTGCAGTTAGAAAAGCATCCAAATGATGGTGTGCTTGAATACTGAGAAAATGAGATCATAGAGTTTCAAATAAGTACACATTTGTTGAAAGCCAATAATCATTGCAAAATATCAAGTATTAGTTCTGTTTTTCATGCTGTTTCCTGCCCATCTTTATTTTCATTACAATCATTAATTTGCCACTTATGTGAGAAAGTTATTGGTAATATTCTTAATAAAGTGTGTATGAAGTTGCCAAAGTATTACTTAGGAACAGCTTGTGAGGCAAGATAGTATTCTAAAATAAATACTTATTCACAAATAAAGATTTCTATTATTCAGGAAGTTGATATTGATAACAGCTGTTTTGTTGGCTTCAGAGTCATTAATTTGGTAAAATTTGAGTGTGTTGCTGTACAGAACTGTTGCTTAGATGACCTATTAAATTTCCGTAAATGGGCTATTACATAATCTATACAGGCCAAATATTTTAATGATTGGTGGTATTTTTAGAACAAAAGTGTATGTCATGGTTTTAAGCATACAAATGATGAGAAAGTTGTGTACCTTTTGATTTTAAAGAATAAAATGAAATCAAATATTTCTCAGAGCATTCCAGTACTTTTGTAATTTTTTGTAGTGATTTTATGATTCTGAGGGTGGTAAATGCTTTTTTCATTTGATGAGCTCACGTTTCATAATTTGGTTACCCGAGTCACTAAGCTAGTTCATGCAGTTGGCAGTGCTACTATTTTTATATACCCTGCTCCACCTTATCCACAGTTTTCACATAAGTTTGAATAGAAATATCTGTTAACAAGGGTACCAATATATTTCTCATGGAAACAAGTTATAAAGTTCTTCCTATTTTTTTGCTCTGGTGAGCTGCACCACCTGTGAAGTAATATGTGCATTTTGTATGGCATCTCACATGAAGTATTTTCATCATGCATTGTAGTGAGATAGTTTGTATTAGATTAAAATTGACTGTTGTATCATGTGATAGACAAGTAGATGTAAAGATATTGTTGGAATGTTCTTGGAACAAAGCACACAAGATGAATTGGTAAAAACTTTTCACATTACAAGAGTAAAACTCATGTTAATATAAAAAATTAGTGGATTCTGAACTGTGTTTAACATATTTTCACTGAAGCTCATCACATCTGAGGTCTTGCCACACCTTATTCTGTGATTAGTGATAAATAAAGCCCAGAAGTTGAGGCAAAGTGCCTTAAAATGCTTTTTTTGCCTTTTCGGCTCATATTTGAAGAAAATGCCTTAAAATGCTTTTTTTGACTTTTCGGCTCATATTTGAAGAAAATGCCTTTTTATGTTTTTAATGCCTTTTGTTTCCTATACTCAACAAATGCACTGTTAAAAAATGATTTCTTCTTAAGAATGCGATAAAATCAAAGTTTTGATAACAATCTAGCATGCAGTACGTTGTGTTTCAGGGGAAACACATAATTTTTTTTAAGTTATTCATTTCTTTTAAAAACACGTTTTTAAGGTATAGGTGTACAAACCATAAGGTAGGTGGCATTTTCTCTAAAACGAAATCACAGTCGGCAGACATCTGAAAGTAAACACGAATACAGTCAGTACATTCAAAATGAGGTGCTGCAATTTAAGCAGCGGTGGCAGACGCATGTGCAGAGTCTGTGATGATCGGCATCTCATTTTATGTTTTGCTCTCCCTAGAATCCTAAATGATAGTTTCTGCGCATGGCGGAAGTAGCCGAATCCAGTCAGATAACATTGTAACCAATCAAGCTAGAGTGAAAGCCAAGAATGCACATACACACATAAGACCTTGAACGTAAGTGCAAAACAAGAGAGGAAGATTCTGTTAGTTCGCTACCCCTAATAGATCTCGCCTTACGTCCAAGTGAAACAATAATGCCGAAAACTGCTTCTTCAACCAGTGCTAAATTAAGTCGGTATGCTCAAGAGTATGGAAGTGATATCTTGTCCACTGATGGATTGGTGTTGTTTTGTAAAATATGCGATACGAAACTGAATTACGAAAAGAAATTCTTCATTTCACAACATTTAGCAACAGCTAAACATAAAGCTGCTGTTATTCGGAAGATTGGTGAAAAAAGGCATGTTTGATTTCGTCATTCGCTTCTACTTCGAGCAAGCAGTCGCGGTTTGCAAGTGATTTGTGCCATTTTTTATAGATGTTGGAATACCTTTGTGGAAGCTGGAAAATTATTCACTGAATAATTTTTTGGAGAAATATACAAAGGAAAATATTCCGTGCGAAGCAACTTTGCGGAAAACATACTTAGATTCCTGCTACGTCGGTATAATGAAAGAAATACGAGAAGATGTCGGGGATAAAAATATCTGGATCAGTATCGATGAGACAACAGATGCCACGGGAAGGTATGTGGCAAATGTTGTTATAGGTACAATGGAACCTGCTCAGCCCTCAACTATCTACTTACTTACATCAGAACAACTTCCAAAAACAAATAGTAGCATGATTTCTCAGCTTTTTGCCTCTTCATTAGCTCTTCTTTGGCCTGGCGGAATAAAGTATGAAAATGTACTATTGTTTTTAACAGACGCAGCTCCTTATATGGAAAAGGCTGCCCACAGCCTGAAAGTTCTCTTTCCAAAACTGCTTTATTTAACTTGTTTGGTTCATACTCCCCACAGAGTAGCGGAGGAAGTACGTGAGTTATTTCCGGATGTTGATGCGTTAGTGAGTAATGTGAAGAAAATTTTCCTTAAAGCTCCTCATCGAGTTCACTTATTCAAAGAGATGGAACCAAATCTTGCTTTACCGCCTAAACCGATTTTGACAAGATGGGGAACATGGATATCAGCCGCTGTATATTACGCAAATAATTTGAACAAGATTGCTGAAATTGTTAACAGTTTTAAAGAGGATGAATCCTGCGCAATACGCAATGCTCAACAGATACTAGCTAAAGATTCCATTCGTAACAATTTAACTTTTATTCAAGCACACTTTTCACAGTTGCCCGATATATATGATTACTTTGCTGGAAAAAAGGAACAAAACGTTAGTGAATGCCTTGAAAATATTAAGTGTTGTAGTTAGTACAATTAAATGTGTTCCCGGGAGAAAGGGTCAAATCGTGAGTGAAAAATGTCAACGAGTTGTTTCAGCAAATAATGATTGGAGAAAATCAAAGTCATTGCTGAAATACTCGAAGGTAAAAGTTCATTTTCTATTGAAATGGATCCTACAACTGCCTCATGTTTCAAATACGCTCCCATTACCTCCGTAGAAGTTGAAAGATCATTTTTGCTTCTAAAACATATCCTAAGTGACAGAAGGCAGAGTTTCACGTTCGAACATTTAAAAAAACACCTAGTACTTATGTGTAACCGCAAAAATAAGTAAGTGATAATCTGATAAATGATTTTGCCAGATCAGCTTAACACCTGTGTATGATTCAAAATTTTTCGACCACTTCTATAAATGCCTATTTTTGATGCCTATTTTGACGCTTTATTTCGCTTATTTGCCTGCCTATTTTTAGCATTTTTACTGCCTCAACTTCCGAGCTTTAGTGATAAACATTTCTGTCACTACTTTTGCGATGATTGCAGATCAAGCTATCATGTTCACATTTGTACATAACAGTCCAAATATCTTATGAGCTCCTTAACAAAATGTGGTTTAGATCTGTTATTGATCAGAAAAAAGGATATAAATACTAAGTGATTCATCAAGAAGTATTTCTAATATAATATTAGAAATTGTAGCATTATTCTTGATATAGCAGTTCCTTGTCATTATCGATATAAATACTCAAAACAGAAGAGAGCTATAAATGAAATCGGTATGCAGCATACTTTATTTCCGAACAGGTAAGTTTTTTTTCAGCTTAATTAATATTCTGTTATTTTTGAGGTTGTCATTTCATAAGGAGTGGCTATGATTAAGTGTAGAATCAGTATTTGTTAGTTTTGAAAGTGTCGGATCTGAAGAAAAATTTAATCTCTCTTCAGCTTCAGATGATCCATATATGCTAAGAAATGTAGCTCCCCCAGAATTTTATATTCTTAGAGAATTCCAGAAATGTAGCTTTTTGAAGAATTAAAAGGTTAGATTTTGCATTTGCCTTAAAATTTTTGTGTTACGCTGATTTAGTTGAAAGCTTATTTAAAATGAGACCACTTTTCAGCTCTGTATTAGATAGAACCAGCATTGTGACTCAACCTGGTCATCCCTTGAATGAAGTCCAATTTTTTGCTTCATTTTTGTATATTGAAATTTCTCAAATAATTAAAAAAGGCAAAAAAAAATGCACAATTGCACATATTATAGGGGATACTGTAGTTAGTTTATCGCCATATTCAGAATTTGAGGGAGCAGGATTGTAAATGGTACTTTTTGGTATACAGAGGTTTCCCATGGAAAGCCATGTGCTCCAATTTTTTGTATCTAGTTTATGAATAAGAAAGAGTTAGCTAATTATTTTCCGGCATACATACATACGGCATAAAGAAGTGTTGCCCATCAGTGATGCAGTCCTGCAAATAGAAGTGGCTTGGTGCTCCAAAGACCGGCCCAGGCGTTATCGATTCCAGCAGGTATGTGGGGGAAGGGGAGGGGGCAATAAACCTTCGAATATCTTAATATATAATTTGTTAGAGCCCTCCTCCTTGGCACTTTTTAAGTCGTCATAGCAACAACCGAGAAACAAATGTTTGTGACGCCACGCTTATCTTTTCGTGTAGGTGACGTCATCACCTGCATGCGCACAGTCCACGCGTGTATCACTTTGTTCTGTTGTCATAGCAGCAAAGAACACAGCTGCTGGTGTGACGTCACGTAATCCAAATCATTCTCACTTGACGTCAAAGATGTGTTACGTCACACGGTCTTTAGAGATACAAAAACTTTATCAGGAATTTTGGTTCACTACCTGAACAGGTGTGTAGCCATCTGTATGTGGCAATGCTAAGAGTACGACGATCTGACGATGTCAAGATAAAAATAGTTCACAGAAAAGAACAGGGGAAATTGATACAGGGACACACACACACACACACACACACACACACACACACACACACACACACACACTTATATACTGTCTGGTACCCATTTCACTGTCTGTTTCTGAGGTGGTTTTGGTAAACAAAAGTTCTACAGATTTGTGCATAGCCAGCATGAAAAAATAAATAAATAAATAAAGAGAGAAGAAGAAGAAGAAAGAGAAAACAACTCATTTAAGATTATTTGTGTTAAAGTAATGTCAATTTCGATGGGCGACGATTGAAGAAATAAATTTGAAAAAGTCCGATTCGGTTAGGTAAAAAGTAACCTGACACTGCCAAGCCTTGAAATAAAGTGGCCTGGCAGCGCCATGCCCTGCCAGGCATCGACTGCATCCCTGTTGCCCATGCAATCAATTCCATTGAAAAGCTGAAAATAGCATTGTGGTAGAACAGGACCTGAACCTACACCTCCTTGTTTCTATCCAACTACATCCCCATTCAAAATAATGAATTTGACCATTCAGGATGATGCCATTTTTGAGTTTTGTGAGCAGTTGACAACATTTGTGATACCCAAGTATTTATGATATCAGGACAATTTATTTTCTTAAGCAACAGATGAACACAACATGCATGTGTGGCAGATGAGTCTTGCTTTTCAGGTTTTATTTTCATATGTAATGCTTACTGTGGAAGGATGGAAACTATCTGCTGTGTCATCTTTTCTGTGACATTTTACAAGATTGCATCTTTACTGGCAGGCAGTTTAAATTACCATTTGAAGACTTCAAATTGGGGGAAATAAACAAAAAAAAATTGTACTTGGTGAAAACAAATTTCTCTGTGTTCTTCACTTTGCATATAGGAGTCATGAAAAAGCATTAAATTTACATTATTGCGTAGTTATTTGAAATTTGTGACGTACAGAAAATCTGATGTTGAGATCTAATTGAAGACCTTACTGCAACAATGGGCTAACCAACAACGTAGCAGAACATGTGATAATGGTGGAAATGGTTGACTGACTGACCCTCTATTTGTCCCAGAGGTTGGATTAACCCACTGTATCACTAGCTATCTATTGGAATATGCTACCATCTGGTCTATCCCTGAATGTATATCCCCAGTGACTACAACAGTAGGTTATTCCACAAACATGTTGCATTTTTATAAAATATGGGTTAGCCCACTATTATCGTAAGGTCTTCATTATAAACTTGATACAAGTGAATAGGATGGATCAAATTTAAAGTACCATTTGGCATCCAGGTGTGAAAAAAATGCTGTTACAACAAAAAGCAAAACAAGAAATATTTTAAATTGAGAATGATGGAAACATATCAACAGTTCTTAAACAAATAGAATGCAGGACATGTAGACTACTAACATTAAAAAAAAGAATCTGATATTCCCAGTTTTCCTTTAAGTTGTGCTTGGGACATGGTGATAACTTTAGTATGAGACTTCACTGGTAAGTGCCTTTTTTAATTATGTTTTGACATCACATGAGCTTGGAAATGACCAAGAACACAGCATAATTTTTTGTAGTAATATTGTGGTCATGAGCACACAATTTAACAGGACATGCTTGCAGATCACTAGGCATTGTAGATTGTGCAGGGTTTTGTTCATTGAAGAAAAATACACTGACGGAAAAAAAATCCCAACACCAAGAAGGGGTTGTGTTAGATAAACGACAGTTGGTAGGCGGTGAGAGTACATCTGTAAGATGACGTCTAGGCAAATTTCGCGCTCGGCGCATACGTGTGGCGCTAGTAGCGCTCCTCGGAACATGCAAAGCAGGTTTGCTGTAAATACGCGCTGTAACATTCGTGAGCGTTAGTTATCGTTGAGATTCGACGTAGGCTGTTGATGTTAGTCAAGAATGCCTTTAAGAAGACGAAGAAGCCATTATCAACAGCTCACGGAGTTTGAACGAGGTCGTGTAATAGGGCTACAAGAAGGTGGATTTTCTTTCCGCAATATTGCAGAACGACTTGGCAAGAATGTAGCCACTGTGCATGATTGTTGGCAGCGGTGGTCAAGGGAAGGTACTGCATCAAGAAGACCGGGTTTTGGCGGGCCACGTGGCACTACTGAGAGGGAAGACCGCCGTGTACAACGTATGGCCATGGCGCATCGTACCGCGTCTGCGGCAGCAATTCGAGCTGCAGTTGCCACCACAGTGACACAACGAACTGTTACAAATCGGTTACTTGAAGGACAGCTCCGAGCCAGACGCCCTGTAGCGTGCACTCCACTTACTCCAAACCACTGCCGTTTGCGACGTCAGTGGTGTCAAGCTAGAGCTCATTGGAGGACGGAGTGGAGATCTGTTGTGTTTTCTGATGAAAGCTGGTTCTGCCTGGGTGCCAGTGATGGCCGTGTGTTGGTTAGAAAAAGGCCAGGTGAGCGCCTGCAACCAACCTGTCTGCAGCCGAGACACACTGGACCTACACCTTGAGTTATGGTCTGGGGAGCAATTTCCTATGACAGCAGGAGCACTCTCGTGGTTATCCCACGCACCCTGATTTGTACGTCGGTCTGGTGATTCAACCTGTTGTGCTGCCATTTATGAACAGCATTCCAGGAGGTGTTTTCCAACAGGATAACGCTCGCCCGCATACCGCTGTTGTAACCTAACAGGCTCTACAGAGTGTCGACATGTTGCCGTGGCCTGCTAGATCACCAGATCTTTCACCAATCGAGCACGTATGGGACTTCATCGGATGACAACTCCAGCGTCACCCCCAACCAGCATTAACCGTCCCTGTGATGACCGACCAAGTGCAACAGGCATGGAACTCCATCCCACAAACTGACATCTAGCACCAGTACGAGACAATGCATGAACGTTTGCGTGCTTGCATTCAACATTCTGGCAGTTACACCGGTTATTAATGTACCAGCATTTCACATTTAAAATGGCTCTTCTCGCGCATACAATAAGCTGTGATCTTGAAACCTTAATCGATTAAATATGTTACCTATACAAATGTATTGCCGCCATTTCATTCCTCTACAATTATTTTTTTGTGGTGTTGGGATTTTTTTTCCCGTCAGTGTATGATTGAGCTACTAGTGTGTCCCAAGGTAAGTCTAGTTGTAATTTTAGAAATTGCAACACTTTCAAGTTGAGACACATGAAATAATTAATACAGACATAAATCAAACTGTTCTTTCCATGTAACATTACCTCACTATGTAACATGGAAAGAACAGAAAGAACCTGGTTATGCTACATGGAAAGAACAGCTTGATTTATGTCTATAATAATTATCCCATATACACTGTATTTGAACTTGATATATAGTCATTTGCTGGTGATCTAACTTAGCACTACGATAAGACACGTTCGTTTCTATTAGTGCAGTGAAATAAAAAATGTCTGACGTTTCAGATTAATGCTTTAGTTGTTTGGATTTCATTGTCCTGGGTGGTGTAATAGTTAGTATACTCAAGCGCAAATCGGGGGGATGCAGGTTCAGTTCCCATTCCAGGACGATACAATTTTCAAATTTCTGTGGTTATGTTACATGGAAAGAACAGCTTGATTTATGTCTAAAATTTTCGTATGGATCTCTCTGCTTTAGTAACAAAAAGGGTAAGTAATAAAAATTAGAAGTTATTTTAAAATTTTGTTGGGTTAAAGAATTCACTTCTCTTTAACCTCTGAGTTTATTTTCTTGCAGATATTTCTGGCCTTGGGTGATACCAAGGCTTGTTCTCATCCACTCCACATAAGTTTTTGACAGAATGCATTTTAAAACTAGTTGTATGATCTGAGATTAATGTTATGGCACATTTTAAAGGACATGCAACCAATGTTCTTCTTGAATCTTATTTCATGTCATTAAAGAAAACATTGAATATCAGGCATATGGTTTTTGTGGTTTTATTGATTGCTGATATATAGATTTGGGATTGATGGGAGTTCTGGAATGAAAGGCAACTAATAGTTACTTAAGATATATTTTTCATGGAGAATAGATGCAGTTCATCATATCTTAATATTACTAAGGGGAGAGGGGAGCATGGTTTTAAAAATTTGTATTGCCAAATAACAGTTTGTCTAGACACAACAAAACGGTTTGTCTAGATTGAGTCAAGCACAAAAAGGCACTTGATTTTAAACATAATAGTAAACTTTGTTTCCCATGTGTTGTTCTTGTATGATTTCCAGATTTAGGTTTTATAGAAAGTCATGTAAATTTATGGGGGTACAGTGGTGAGATACTTTGTTGTTGCTGTATAGAAACAATGAAGTGAGAACAAATAAAATAATACTACTTTTTCCCTAAGGTTGTGTCCAGGTTCATGAGATTAACCCCTAAGCATTGAGCTATACTCAGTGATATAAAAATCAGCGCAATCAACATATTTCCTACACGGGACAGGCACACACATACACACATGCAAACAAACACTCAAACACTAGCATTCATACCTCAACCAGTAGTACTAGTTTATTCAACTGAATTAGCAAGTGAATGTCACTAGATCTAACATCAACCAAGATACAAAATATTCACCTGTGTGGACATAATCTGAGTTAAGAAATGCCTAATTATTATACATATGCAAATATTTATGTGTGTATGCAAATATATGTGAGTTGTGTGCAGAATTCACTAAATGCCATGTGTGGCAGTAGATTTTCATATAACTAGATGCATCTTCTGCACTTCTTCCTGAAATTGTAGTGAAAGTCTAGTGGTGTAAGCATGAAAAACGTATAATTGTAATAGAATTAAAAAGATAATTATAACATTTGATAGCCCTGAAATAACATAGTTCTATATGGCACTTGGAAAATGACAATATGGACACGGGTTTGAAACAGCATCAGGACTCATGCACTGGGTTGTAAACAAATAATCATAGGGATTATTTTAAAAAATAGGAGTGTGAATATTAGACTATCCCAAGCTTAACAGAATCAACTAGAACAGCAGTTGGCAAAAAGTTCACACAGTGTTAGCTTATGCCATAAAATGACATCAAAATGTGCCAGTTGAGAAGGAATATTATTCTGGTTGTTAATTGCCAACTACAAGATGAGTTGATTTCGTGCGAGTAGAATCATTCAGTAATTAAAGTGCCATCAGTTACATGATTATTAAGTTAAACAGGTTAAAAAACACACATTAGATCTTTCGATCTCACATTGGGATCATTATCAGATGTTAAAAGGACATAATAAACACTAGTGAGGGGTATATACACAGAACAAGGACGTGAAACATGATGTCAGATACATGAAATACAATAATAGAATGTATGGCAGTGAACATAGGCGCCGACTTTGTGGGTTCGAGGCACTTTTTGAACCCCCAATAATTTTGTTGTGGGTTCCTCGAACCCCTAATATTTTTGTGCATATTTTGTGGGAAAATACACGTACGCATAAATGCATAAATTTTGTGTTTCGTTATCAATTCTTTAAGTTTTTAATATTCATTCCCCGTTTACTATGCACTATATTGACAAAAGTCACCAGACACCCCTTCAAAAGCAAATGAATGGATCCGCTGCATTGTTAAGATGCGCGGTACAGCTGCAAATGGTATAAAAACAAGCCTGCAGCTGACTGCGATCATATTGCACTGTGAGGTTGAATGAAAATGTCTCGGCGGGAGAGAACTGACTTTGAGAAAGGAAAGATTGTTGGGTGCTATATTAGTGGGTTGTCCATAAGAGAAACCAAGAGGCGTTTAAACATACCCAAGTCAACTGTTTTGGATGTACTGAATAAGTGGAAGACACATGGCGTGCCTGAAGCAGCAAAACGTACTGGCAGACCAAAGAAAATCAGTGATATAGGATGTCGAAGCCTCAGGAGAGTCCTTACAGCTAATCGACGGAGTACTGCACAAGACCTCAGTGTACAGGTGAGTAACAATGCTGAAACCTCGGTATGTACACGTACCATTCGCAGAAAACTTCATTCCATGGGTTACCGTGGTCGTGCGGCTGCTCATAAGCCTGTCATCTCCACTCGGAATGCTACTCGTCATTTAGCATGGTGTAAAGAACATTTATTGTGAACCGTAGGTCAATGGAAACGGATCCTATAGACTGATGAATCCAAATACACGATCCATCAGTCTGATGGCCATGTGTGGGTATGGCTTCAGCCGGGGAAACGCTCTTTACCACAGTGTACTGTTCCTACGGTCAAGTTTGGAGCTGGCAGTGTACTCGTGTGGGTGGTGTTTTTTGTGGTATGCTCCCGGCCCATTGGTTATCGTGGACACCTCTGTTAACCAGCACATCTACCTCGATATTCTGGACAATTATGCCCTACCAACTCTGTGGCAATACTATGGAATCGAGCCTTGTTGGCGCCAGCAGGATAATGCACCGAGCCATAAAGCAAGGACTGTTATGGTGTGGTTTGACGATAATTCTGTATCGTGTGTGGACTGGCCAGCACAGAGCCCTGATCTTAATCCCATAGAGCACCTATGGGATGAATTAGAGCGCCGCATAAGAAGTTTGGAACCAAGGCCTACTACTAAGCAACAGTTAGCGGCAGCATTATGTAGTGAATGGAAGCTCATACCTATTGCTGTGTTCCAAAACCTTGTCGAAAGCATATCTTGGAAGGTCAGTGCATGCATTTAAGCCAAAGGTGGACTGACATCGTACTACTGTATGTAAATAGATGCTATGTTGTGTTTCTCTTCTAAGTGTCTTGTGACTTTTATCAATATAGTGTATATAGAAAGTGTGTATAGAAATTTACCCCTCAGACTGTTTATTGTGCCTCAAAAAAGAATTAGTGGTTGTTCATGCTCATCAAATTTGACACGACAGACAATACCTCAAGTACCGTTGTTTAAGAGCATTTAAAACTGCCTCCTTTATAAAAGAAAATTATTCGGTTTGTCTGGTTTCCCAGAAAATACAAAAGTCTAGCTCTACATTCAGAGACGGAACCTATTCGAGGTCATAGTGATAAAGGCGGAAATATGTTGTACAGTCAGTTGACCCACCCTATCTTCGTACAGTCGAAGACCGAGGAGGTTAGAAGAGAGAAAAAATGGCATCAGCAGCCACTGGTGAAGCCAAATCTGATCATCTGGTTTGTTTCGCCCTACGGGTGGGGAGGGTTCAGTGACGTGACGTCACTTACTGAAGACCTGTGCTGGAGCACAGGTTAATAGCGGCCATCTCTTACTATCTGCAGCAGGTCCTGAAGGTCAACAAGGCTCCCTCAGCTTTAGCAAGGCTGTGATTGGTTAATATGCAATATGCACTTCCGCTCGACAAAGCATAATTTTGTTTATTTTTTTTAGAGAATACTAAACAGTATTTCTGTAACTTTTTGCAATTTTTTAATATATGCATGTATATTTCGGTCTCATTTTTCTTGATTGTAGATGCTGCACAAGTGCCTCTAAAACCTCTTTAAAGTCAATGATTTCCCCATAGAAAAGTACAGAAACAGTCCAAGTTGGGCATACTGGGCATACACAGCTGATACGAAATGGAGCCCACGGAAAATGCAGGGCATGTGGCTGATGCCATGCCCTCTCCCTTCTAATCTCCTATTTTAACTCAGAAATCATTTGAAGAAAAAAATTAAAAAAAACCTTAAAATAAATTTTACATGTTTTTGTTACTTTTATAAGACAATTGAGTTGGAAATCCACACAGTATCTGTGTATTGTATATAATAATGTCGCACCTACAAAAGCAAAATGAATGAAATAAATAATTACCTAGAGAAAAAAAATTCTGTAATTAACTATAATTTGCTTCATTTTAGCATTTCAGGCATCTTAATGTGCCAGATAATCTGACTGAATGAAATTTAAATTAGACTTTTAGGCGGGTTTCCTATATACTGAATGTTGAATGTCCAAGGTGTTAGGATTACCTTGTAATAGGAAATTCAAAAATGGTAGAGAGTTTTGGATTTCCTATTACAATGTAATCCTGACACCTTGGACATTCAACATTCAGTATATAGGAAACCCACTTCTGTTCACTCATTGATTCCAGTTGATTCTGCCAACCCCCTATCTCACAAGTTATCATCTGATTCATTTTTTGGTTAAACGTGCTTTTACACATTCATCCAATGCACAAGACCGTGCTTCAGAACTGTGTAAAATTAGGGAACTAGCACGGTCATTTGGCTACCCTGACCTTTACATGAATCACATTTTAGTGAATTATCTGCAACTTTCATTCACTACTCTTTGTCAAGAATTTGTACAGCTGAGATACGTGGGATCCATATCATATGACTTAAATGTTACCTCGATTCTGAAAAACTTATGTAAATGTCATCATCTCGACTTCGGCGTAAAAACTGTGAATATCTTCTGAAGTATCAAAACAGATCGTGTCCTTGTTCCTCCCGCTGATCGATGTGGGGAACCACCGTTGATGACAAGAAATCTACCATTTCATACATAGGCTCCACACAGAGTTCCTTAAAAATTCATGTCATAGAGCATAAATATAACATATGAACAGGATCTACATTTACAGCACTAGCCCACCTGGTTTCTGAGGGTACTTATTACCCTAATTGGGATGAAGCACGCATCATATTAACTACCTAAAACAAATTTATTTTACTTTTTGCTGAAACTTTGCATATTTTTAACTATGGTACTTTACGTTGTAATGGCCTTTTACCGAAACATATCCCACACCCGTGGAAATTACTTATTCAGAATAAAAATAGCACTCTTGGCAATGTGCATCCAATTCATCATGAACGAAAACTCTGTAAATTTGATCTCTATTATGTTCACTACCATACATTCTATTACTGTAAGTATGTATCTGGCATCATGTTTTATGTCGTTGTTCTGTATATATGCCCCTCACCAGGGTTTATTATGTCCTTTTAACATCTGATAATGATCCCAATGTGGGATTGAAAGATCTAATGTGTGTTTTTTAACCTTTTTAACTTAAAGTTTTTAAACTTCATGATCGTGTAACTGACGGCACTTTAATTACTGAATAATTGCCAACTAACAGTGAGAATAGAATCGGTCATAAATTCAATGGCCACACTGATGGTTGAGTCGTAAAAAGCATTGGGTTTTAATCATTTGTCTGAGAAAGGTCTGGGTTTGAATATTTCTGAGGCATAGATGGTGTGCTTGGCCTAACGCACTGGCTCTGTCCTCTTCCTGGAACCAGTGATCCTAAATTAAGGATAGGCAACTGCTTATATAGCCCATTGAGTTGCTCACTGTGGTCATTAACCTCCCAAACAAACATTCAACTAGAACTCAATGATTGCTATTTTTTAAAATGATTTCCACACATCAAGATACTTATTCCATCATCTAAATTTAAGGTTCCAATTTTATTCTTCAAAAATTACTCAGGTGTTGTAGGTGCTATTGTCACCTAATGTTTTTGTGATAAACTGGTATAGAAATGAAATGGTCATCATTTCTCTGAAGAAGTGTCCAGAATGCAGATTCTGTTTTCTTCTTCACTGATGATCTTAAATTTTCTTGTAAGGAATTTTCCATTGATCAAATTAGTGAAAATCACCAGTTTCCCCTTGAAATGAAACCAAATTACAAAAAATATAATCAACATATCACAGCCAAATAGAATTTCAAGATGTGTTGTCTCATCAATGCGTTGCAAATATATTTCAGTAAGAAAAGGAAATTAAACAAAAAAAGTCCACTAAAAAAAAGGTTTCCTTCAATTTGCTTGTAGGATGTCAGATTTTAATCTTTTCAAATTTGGTGCCATAAAATCTTTTGTTCCCAGAAGTAACATAACCTGTAGCAATACCATTTTCCTTGGAAAAGAATATGCAAGAATCCCATCATGCAAGAAATCAGTACCTTAATTACATACACAGTATGAAAAGAAGTCTCCAACTTTAGCTGAGTTGGAAATCTGCAATTTTTTGACCTTCTGTGGTTGTACCTGAGACCTTTCTTATTATTTTCTGTATCATCTCCTGATTCCTTGATGTCATGCACATTACATGAAACATGCTTATTCCAAATCAGTAAGTCCCGTAACAGTATACTTAGTTCCTAGTGAAGCCAGAATCCACTCACCAAAACTGCATTTGTAAAAGTCAGGAGAGAATTTGCACATACTCATCTTTAAAATATTTTATAATTCTGCTGACATGTTTTCCTGTTTCCAAAACGAACTAGCTTCATCATCAACAAAGCTATTAATGGGTGTGTATGAAACAGGAAAATTTAGCAGCATACGGCCTACTCATAACCTTTTCATTAAAGAGGTAAAGGGGGTTCAAGCTATATAGCATCACTGAACATTTTTAGCTGTTGTATTTTGCTTGTCACAGGAAAGCTGGCTTCTAGTTGCCTTTCCGGACAGGGTGTTTCTAAAATGTTTGGCCAAACTGTGGAAACTTGTTGTACCCCCGATTCTGATGAAAAAAGTCATTTAAACATACAAACAGAAAAGCTTTCTTGCTGAAATATAGCACGTGTTAAACTGCAAGTCATACATACTAAGAAGATTAAAAGGTTGTATTGCAGTTAGTACTGTACAACTATTTATTGCTACATCACAGCAAATGTTTGAAATGGGCTTCGTTGACACCACTGCATGCCATGCCGCACGTGTTCCTGAAGTCTCCCAGTATTCCGCATTGTCGCACAATACGAGTATCTACGATTCTTTGGTGAAGAGCCTGTTGTTCATTAAGCACCGGAGTAACATAAACACAGGCCTTCATCAATTTTCATACAAAGAAATTTAGTGGATTCATATCGGGAGATCGTGGTGGCCATGCAATGTTCCACCTATATAACAGCCGGGATGGGCACAATCGAAATGTTCTCTGACAATTCGACGAAAGTGTGCTGACTCTTATGCACGAACTACATGCGCTAGGGTGTCGTTAGTAGCTCGTTTTCCAATAAACCCGGTAGTATCCTCCAAGAAGTATTGGTACCGTTGTCCGTTGAGCGGCGGTGGCAAGCAGTGGACCGATAAGGTAGTCTCCAATGATGCAGATCCAAACATTCACATGAAATCTTAGCTGAAGCCGAGACTACCTGATTTCATGCGTGATAAATGTTGTGAAAGATCACAGTGCCATCTCGGGTGAATTACGATTCGGTGGATCGATTTTTCATTGAATTGACCGTGATCTATTTCAAAGCAGCGCGGTACACCAGTCATCAAGTAACGATTCTTACTATAACTACAATTTCGCGACAAAACGTTTTGTGCATATTGTAACCTGAAACTCGAATTCTTGATGCTTATCCGTCTGATGTTTGGGAAAATGAACAGAAGTCTTGCTTCATCATAAACCCTTTGCAGATTTAAAGAAAGAGAGAAAAAAAAAAGGATGACCTGTCTCCGTGAGAATGAGGAGTAAATACTATCGATCAGGGGTCATTCTAGCATAATACAGATTTTTAGTCTTGCATTAATCACCCAACAACAACAAAAAAGGCATTATATCTTTATTAATCTAAACGGAATGAATTTGTGTTAAATAATATTTAGGTACACAGTGCAGCTTCAGAGCTGTCAGGGAAATACTTCTTAAAACAAGTGCCGGTAGGATTCATAATTTTCGCATGAGAATCGGGCAAGGCGCGCCGCCCTGCGAACAACGCCTAGAATAAACCACGCTGTTGATGATTTATGTTTACGAAAACAGTTTCAGCTGTGGGTGAAGAAATGTTTATCGGGGAAAGCTTTTATTCAGTTATTCATATGCGCTATGCTTCAAAAATTACTTCTTGTAATGTTGTTGTCATCTGCCTCTTGCGAATGGTTTACAGAAAGAGAAACGACGAACTAAAATAGACACAGTGAACAAAAAGAATATGTTAATAATGGTGAATGTATTCACAGCCATAGATACTTAAGGTAGTCAGAAGGCCGAGAGAGATCAAATAATGATTTTTTTTTTTTTGATGGGAAGGGCGAAAATAATTTCAAAATTACAGGAAAAAATGTTGGTCACAAAATAAATTGAAAGTATGAGAAGTTAACGTAAACTATTTCTCACATTATAAAAATTCTGAAGTTTATATATATATACACAATTTTTCATACCTGCCAAGTTTTACGATTTACCTGTAAAATTTACACAAATTCTACTTGTTTTACGGTTATTTTACGGACGACATATTTTACAGATTTTCGCTTTTTGGGTGTTCTTCCGACGCACGGAACATCGCAAATCCCACCTGCAACATTGCTTATGACGTTCTTATCGCCGTAAATAACAAATCGTCTTATGTTGAGTTAAAATGGTGTACTGGAAATGACGAAGCGTCTGTATGTTGAGTTAAGATGATGTACTGGAATTTTTTCACGTTTTGTACTGAAGTTGTCAAGGAAAGTCAAACATGTATTACGTGGTATGAGAAGGAAGGTTTAATCCTTGTGACAAGGAAATGTTAAGAAGGGCAGGACATGAAATTGTATTCCAAAAGAGCATGGACTTAGAATGTTCGGATGTCCGAAGTATCATAATGATGGCCGTCGTGGGGAATCTGCCTCTAGGGCACGAAGAACCTGGTTTGCTAAAACAGTATTGTCTCCTCAGGAGGCATTGTTGATAACGTACAGCCAGGGGCAGCTCCTGCTATGGGGCTGTGGGGCTGCAGCCCCCTACCCAAAGCAGTTTTATTTTCATGCTGTGCCAAGAGAGAGAAGTTTTCTGAAATCAACTGGAAGTTTTCCCTGCATAACACCACTGGGAGCGCAAGGAACGTTGGCGGACTGCGCTGCTTGCAGCCCTGACGAATATTGAAACCAACTCATGTGGGAAACTTTGCCTATTCCCACATCAGTTCGTTTTCTTTGAATAAAACTTCCCTGGGGACTGCATTAATGGCAGTCTCGCTAGCACGGGTTGCTCGCGAATGTAGTCTCTCGATGGGTGGGAATGCATCGCAGGGCCTGCGTGCTTTGTTGATTAATACGGTTCTTGTGCTTCCGAATAAGAAATGAAATAGGGGAATGAATTAAAATAATGACGAATGTTGAAATAAAGTATTAAATAAGGTATGTTTGAATATATTACTCAACCTGTTTTTTTTTTCTTTTTTTCCAATTTTTGGTTTGTTCCTGCTTTTATTCAACGTAATAATTCTAACACCATCGAACTGTAGAATATTTGTGTTTGCTAATGACAAATACTCAGTTGCCGGGACTTTTGCAAAAAAGTTTTACTTATATTTTCTCTTCTGGTCAAAATGGGCATGTGAACAAAGTGCGATTAAGAATAGAATTCAGTATTGGATAAATTGAAAAAAAAAAAAAATGAAGGAGAGAGAGATTAATTTCTGCAGCGAAATACTTGCACAAAATTGATTTCTTCACTTACCAAGCACAACGAAATTTTCACGTAAATTTTTATTTACCAAAAATCATTGAAGTCACCCACTTGGTACAATTTTTTTTGCTGCATCCCCCTCCTTCCCAAAAATAAGCTGCGTATTTCAATTGAGGTAGTGCATTATACTTAATTACTTAGAAAAGAACATTTAATCAGATATATCATTGTTTAGAAAATTTACGAAGTTGGTAAATTTGGTAAAACACATTTTTCTACTCTAAATTGTTATCATGGCTTCAAAATTAAAACTGGACTGAATATGTTTCCAATCCGTTTTTATTAAAGAGAATGCCGGTGTGTGAGTATCGCAATAACAACTCATCGCGAAATTCTGGCAGACCCTTCAAAATTCTACAAAATGTTTTTCATCGCCGTCCAAGTTGCAGTGGTCGGTATCAAGTCGAAGTTTCAAAGGGAGTGTACCAGAAGGAAAAATATTTATTGTCATATTTCTAGGGGTCACAATGAGAGACTTGAGAATGCGTACATGACCTTGAGTGTGTGTCTCCGCTGCCACTGCCACACGCATTAAATTTTTTACATTTTTTGTCCTTAGATACTTATATATATACGTATATGCATGTATATAAAATTTGCAACCACTATCAATCCACTGCTGGATGAGAGTCTCCCAAGTTTCTTCCACAACAGTCTGCCTTGATCCAGTTCCTTTCATGCTTTCGAATTTCATACACCCGTTTCCCTCTTGTCATCTTCTGGGTGTTAATTTTTCCCTTGCTATCCAGTTCAATATTTCAACTCTCCGTCAGTGGCTCTTTCTTCTAGCAATATGTCCATCTCATTGCAATTTCAGGAATTCTGATCATAATGTCTTCCACTCTTGTCATTTTTTCGATCCACGAGTTTCTATTTGTATTTTTCCTGGTAACATCAAACATGCATCTCTACATGCTGCTTTCAGTTGGCTGCAACATCTGTATGTCTATTTTTGTTGAGGTCCATGTCTGTGCTCCATGCGTAAGAACTGGAAGGATGCACTGATTAATCAGTTTCTTTTTAAGAAATAATGCATCTGACCAAGTTTTATAGTTCGATTATTTTCTTCATAAATGTGGCAATGTGCCATCGCTTAACATCTGTTGCCTAATTTAGGTATCGGAACTCTACATTTTCTCTATCAATCGCTAAATATAAATATTAATTTCTTGTAAAAAAAGCACTTTCGATCAATGTATATCATCATCATCATCATTGTCAACCATTATCAATCCACTGCTGGACGAAGGTCTCCCCAAGTTTCCTCCACAACGGTCTGTCTTGTGCCAGTCTCCTCCATGTCACTCCCGCATATTTACGAATTTCATCCACCCATCTCCCATGTGGTCTTTTCTGGGTCTTTTCCTGTCCCTTGGAATCCAATCTAAAATTTCGGCTGTCCATCTATGGTCTGTCCTTCTGGCAGTATGTCCAGCCCATTGCCATTTCAGGGATTTAACTCTGATCATGATGTCTTCCACTCTCGTCATTTTTCGGATCCACGAGTTCCTCTTCTTATCTCTCCTGGTTATACCAAGCATGCACCTCTCCATGCTACTTTGAGTTGTCTGCAGCTTTTGTATGTCTCTTTTAGTTAAGGTCCACGTCTCTGCACCATACGTAAGCACTGGAAGGATGCATTGATCAAACACTTTTCTTTTAAGACATAATGGCATATTGCTCTTGAAAATTATGCTGTTTCTTCCAAAAGCTCTCCAGGCAAGTTTTGTACGCCGATTAATTTCTTCATCAATGTGACCCTCACTTGATATCTGCTGTCCAAGATAAACATACGTATCTGTTATCTCCAGTTTTTCTCCATCAATCGATAAATCTTCATTTCTTGTAAAAGCATTGAACATCACTTTTGTCTTCTGAAAGTTCATTTTTAATCCCACTTCTTTACTCTTGTCAGCAAGTTCCTGGATCATACTCTGCAGCTCTGATGGGGTAGTTGCAAAAATGACTACGTCATCAGCAAAACGAAGGTGGGTTAGATAATCTCCATTAATCTTTATCCCTTTGTTTTCCCAGTTCAGTGATTGAAAGACATTTTCCAATGTGGCATTAAAGAGCTTCGGAGATATGGTGTCACCTTGTCTCACTCCTTTTCCAATTTTTATGTGTGTTGTATTTTCAAACAGCCGAATCTTTGCACTTGCATTTTCATAGATGTTATTAATAATATTAATGTATGCATCTTCAATACCGCAGGATTTCAGAGCCGTGGTAACTGCTGATGGTTTCACCGAATCAAAGGCTTTTTCATAATCGATAAAAGCCATGCACAATGGAAGTTCATATTCCCTCGCTCTTTCAATCAGTTCTCTCAGTACGTGGATATGACCTATTGTGCTGTAGCCACACCTGAATCCAGCTTGTTCTCTCGGTTGAGCCATGTCCAGTGTTACCTTCAAGCGGTGTGAAAGAACTTTAGTGAAGATTTTATAAACCACTGATAGGAGGCTGATAGGTCTGTAGTTCCTGAGATCCTCAGTGTCACCTTTTTTATGTAGCAGGATCATTGTAGCATTGTTCCAATCCTCAGGAATCTTCCCTTCATTAAGGCATCGAGTGAAAATTTGGGCGAGTACTGTTTCAATTTCTCCACTTGCTTCTTGTATGATGTCTATAGTAATTCCATCTTCTCCTGGAGCTTTCCCTCGCTTCATGTTTTGATTGCATGAGCAACTTCTGCTGGGAGGACTGAAAGAACTCTGGTACCTTTCATGATGTCTGGAGTACATGTATCATCCCTTTCATATAATTTGGAGTAGAAATCTTTCACTCTTGTCAAAATTTCACCTCTATTTCTTGTTATAGAACCATCTTCTTTTCTCAGAGCCATAATCTGTTTTCTTCCCTTACTGAGATGTCCTTTTGCTATCTTAAGGCTTTGGTTGTTTTCAATTGCTTTCCTCACTAGCTCACAGTTGAATTTCCTTACGTCTTCAGTGATACTTTTTTCGTGTTGTCTTGCATAGCTCTATATATTCCACTTTGGAAGTCACATCTACTTTAGTTGTCCTCATCTCTCTTCTTTTTTGCATCAACATTTTGGTTTTTCCTGATAATTTGTTCACATGCAACTTGTTCTTAGACCCAGCTAATTTTGTTGCTGTTTCCATTAGAGCTTTGGTTACTTTTCTGTTAACTTCCGAAATATCCACTTCTTCCGATGTTAGGCCTTCTAAAACAGAGAATCTGTTCTTCAGTTCCAACTTGAAAGTATTATGGTGTTTTTTAAGGTTGGTTATGTCAATACATTTTGTTTGTCTTATGAGCTTGCCACGTTCCAGTTTAGTGTTGAGGTGCATCTTACATCTCACCAATCTATGGTCACTACCTGTGTTGAACTTGTTCAGCACACTGCAGTCTTCGATGACGAATTTTTTGTTACACATAATAAAATCAATTTCACTTGTCGTCCCAATTGGATGTCTCCATGTCCATTTCCTGTGTGGCTTTTTCTTGAAAAAGGAGTTCAAGATGAAAAATCCTTCTGCCTCTGCAAACTCAACGAGAGTATTTCCACGCTGGTTTCTGTTGCCGTGACCGAATTTACCTACTGAAGTTTCATTCTGTTGCCGTTGCCCTATTTTTGCATTGAAATCTCCCATAATTATCTTCAAGTGCTGCTTACCTTTATTATTTAGATGACGAATTTCCTCATAAAATTCTTCAATTTCTTCTTCAGGATGACTTGTGGTGGGTGCATAAGTTTGAATAATCTGAGCCTGGTATCTTCTCGATAGTTGGATAACGAGTCGTGCAGCTCTGTCAGAGGAACTTTCAACTTCTACCACTTTATCCTTCAGTTTCTTGTTTATTATAAATCCAACACCACTAGTTCTGCCAGTATCTGTCCCACGATAATAGAAGAGATGTCCACTTTTCAGTTCAATGAGATCTTCTCCTTTTCTCCTTACCTCACTTAGCCCGACGATGTCCCACTTGATCCTTTGTAGTTCCTCTTTCAATTCAAGAAGCCTTGAATCAGAAGATAGGGAGCGTCCGTTATAGGTAGCCAAGGTCAGCATCAAATGGCAGCCTAGTCCGGTCCTCCGGGGATTCTTAGCACCCTCTGCCTTCATGTCGCACTGGCCGCTGCCTTGGCCAGGTACATTCCAGCTGCCGGAGACTGAGGGCCAAGATTTAAGTTGTAGAGTCAATATATATATATATATTATTATTATTATTATTATTAAACGGACAGCAGAATCTCTACTCATCAGTCCAGGCAACATTTTTCCAAATGTCTAGGGTCCAGTGGCGATGTTCCCGCGCCCTTGCTAATCTTTGCACCCTCTGATGTGCGGTCAGCAGCGGTACCCTCGTGAAACGATGGCTTCTGTACCCCATAGCGAGGAGATGGTTCTGGATGGCGTGGCTGCTTACATGTTTTTGTGCACCAGCATTAAATTGCCGAGTGATTTCTTGCACTGTGGCCCGTCTATCGGCAGTTACAATGCGAGCTAGCCGACGATGACCCCGCTCATCCACACGCTGTTTGTTGTTTATGGCAGTTGGCCCTTGCAGGGATGGTTTAACCGGATTCGATGTACTCACGGTGCACCCGTGACACAGTGGCTCGTAAAAATCCCAGTGCCTGCACGACCTCCGAGATGAAGGGACCCATTCGTCGGGCCCCGACAATTTGCCCACGATCAAATGCGCTTAGACCCTTCGTCTTACCCATACTGCGTCCGACTCTTACTGATTCCCGTCGCATCACTCCTTATATTGTCGGATCGCTGCATGCGTCATGTCGTTTCCGTTTACAGGGCCGCCCACAGCGCCACATTTGCATAACGCCAGCTGTCTCTAATTCAATTGCTTTTCAGTGTATTCCGATGTGTGCAAGTGGGTTGTGGATGCCTGGAATTCTGTCCCTACGTCTATCATCCAGAATGGATTCCTACGGGCCTTTGAAAGCGCCGTTCAAAGCGACAATGAAAATTTTTCCCAAGCCGAAGAGCAGTCTGATGATGAAATTGATGGCGGGGAACCCTTGGCTGATTATTCCAATATTTTTCACTGTGACAGGGATACGGAAATCGACGATTAAGAATCTCTCTCTCTCTTTCTTTCTTTCTTTCTTTTTTTTTTTTTTAATGCTGTCAGACAATTCATTAATTGAAAAAATATCTATCTATCGTTTTGTACATGTATCGTACATATTAAATTTGGAACTGAATGCTGTTTTTATTGGCTGAATTCTAAAGACAGATACGGTACCGTATGTCTTACCAAATTCTTTGCCAGCATTTATGGATGGTTGGTGAAATGGAAGAGAAAAACGATTAAGTCACAAATTTAAGTTACTTATTTTGTTTAAAGTTTGGGAGTGCGGACTATCTGGGAAATTTTGTCGTTTTCAATACGTACTTTTTTCCTTGCGGATTATCTGCGGGTCGGACTATCGAGGAATCTACAGGATAAAAGAGAATATTTGTACGTGTGGCAGCCAATAACTCATCGCGAAGTCTTGGTAGCCATTTCAAAATTTGGCTGATTGTTTTTCATCATCGTCCCAGTTAAGTGGCCGATTTGAAGTTGAAATTCCAAAAGGGTGGTTTGCTAGAAGCAAAAATATTTATCATGCTATTTCTAAGGGAGACAGATGAGAACGCGCAGGTGACCTTGAACGTACATGCGTGCTAAATTTGCATTGCGATCAATGGCTGCGGTTAGAACTAAGCGAAATGGTAGAGAAATGGAGAATTTTAGCGCCTAATGGAAAGATTGTGAAGGTAAATTTATAAAGAAGTGTATGTATGAATTTACAGCATATCTCTTTTTTCCGTTTTCATGTGTTATAAGATAGTACTGCACTCTGATAATATTTACACATGACTGCATAAAAGGCGAATATTTCTCTTGGGTAGGATTTGGTTCTCTTTCACTGCTGTGAAAATCAGAACATACAGATTGCATCTTTAACGTCATACGTGGCCAATGCCAAGCACAACTCAGTTAGTGCTCAGTCAAGTGAATTCTTATTGTAACTACTCTCTCCGAATAGTGTAAGAGCACACAGGAACTTGTTTATTTTGTAATTTTGAATTAAGGTGGACGTTTAGTGATTTTTCTCCCTATACTTCCAATGGGAAAAATTCGACCCTGTTTCCTCAGCGAAGAAAGATTTCCCATACATTAAAATTGGCCCACTGATAAAAAACAAACAAAACATCCTACCTTAGATTGTACAATCTGTTTTCCGCAAAAACGTTTTCTGGACTATATTAAAAATCAGTAACTTTACTTCGATGTAGTTATGATACTTGCGTACAGGTGGCGCCAGCGCCACTCTTCCTTACCACTGCTTCGAAGTAAAGTTATAGATTTTTAATATAGTCCAGAACAGTATTTAAGCTGGAATGTTTTCTCCTGTAGTAATTTGGCTATTTTGTCAGAAAAAGTTGTAGCAAAATTCTGCGCATATTAGCCAAATTTACGGTTCTATTTTTTGCTATATTTACGCATGAAAATTCAAGCGCAATGCATTGGCCAAATAAAATTTTGTACTTTAAATAGAATTCAAGAATACAAATAGGTATTTTATACACTTCTAATTAAAAAAAAAAAAATACGTACATTTGCTGATGTATTCGGTTTGTATACAAAGACCAGGACTAAGCAAAGACACAACCAACGGCACACCTACCGACAGGTGGACCCGAAACTAAACGGCGCGTACTGCTCCAGCGATTGCTTCTGCGGCTCCGAACGGCCACAGAAACAAATGAAACGCCTGTTTTCTCATCCATTACACCAAAGCCCTTGCGAAAGGTCCCCCGAGGCTCACCGGTGCCAAAACAAGTTACGGCTCGGCAAGACGCAGGCCTAACGAGAGGAGGAGGGGGGGGGGGCTGTAGCACCGGGGTCCAGAGCCCGTTTGTAAAGTAATTTTTTTCTAATTGTTATTTTATGGTGTCCGAATATTTTCCAAGCTATAACGTCACCAGGGTTGGGAAGTTACACTTAAAAAAATATTTTCTACGTGACGCGTAAAAATGCGTAATTATGTCATAAATGTAAAACATTTAATAAATTCAAAACTTGCTTTAAATACAATAAAAAAAATTGAAGAGTTACAACCAGTCGGGAAGTAGGGGAATGGTGGGTGGGGGATAGGTGAGGAAACGGAAGCATGGATTTTGTGGTTAGTGGAGGAGCCGAGGGGGGGGGGTAATTGCACTGGGGCCCGAGCACGCTCTCCACGGCCCTGGCAAGACGTAACTAGCGCCGCCATATCTTAGGAGTTAAAATGCAGTACACAGAAGCCAACATACAGGCTGTTGCCGGAGCAGACTGCGCATGCGTATTTCTCTTAACTTCTGTTCTTTGGGTAAAGTCAGCCGAGCTACTCACAGCACGTGATTACCTTCTCGGTAGCATAATCACTTCGCAAATCGGCTATGTTAGTTTTGTTACGCCAGTCGGGTTAGTTAAGGCTTTTGTTTGTTCTTCAGTTTTTCAGAAACATTTTCAGTAATGCCAAATACTAGGGAATGTCTGCATTTTGTACGGATCCTTAGGCCTAACTGTAATATTTGCTAAAATTTAATTTAAATAGTGATACTAATGTTATTGCATATTTTTCTCATCAAAATAAGGGATGCGCGGGATATCAGAAAACAACAACAACAAAAAAAAAAAAAAAAAAAAAAAAACTGCTCTAAGCAAATAGTCATCAGATCGAAGGAAACCATCGCTTTTTTTTTTTTGATTGGAGGTTTAACGACCACCGTGAGCAACTCAATGGGCTATAAGCAGTCGCCCGTCCCTAATTTAAGGTCACTGGTTCCAGGGAAGGGAGAGAGCCAGTTCCGTAAGACAAACACAACATCCATGGCTCACCGGGATTCGAACCCGGACCCCTTACGGACGAATGATCAGAGGCCATCGCTTAGACCACTGCGCCACCGGGGCGGCGGAAACCATCGTTGATCAAAAAAAAAAAAAAAAAGCTTCACTGCCGTACTCCCCCTAACGTGTTTTGGCCGTCCCGGTGGCGCAGTGGTCTAAGCGATGGCCTCTGATCATTCGTCCGAACGTGGTCCGGGTTCGAATCCCGGTGAGGCATGGATGTGTTTGTCTTACGGCACTGGTTCTCTCCCTTCCCTGGAACCAGTGACCGTAAATTAGGGACGGGCGACTGCTTATAGCCCATTGAGTTGCTCACGGTGGTCGTTAAACCTCCAATCAAAACAAAAAAATAAAAAAATAAAAAAAATAACGTGATTTGCTCCTGAATGGTAACTTTCCCGCAAAGCATATTACCTCTTAAGTGGCGCTGTTGTCGCCTGTTTTTGTTATCTCTATGAGAGTTGGTGTTCTTCTCCTTTCTGCGAAGAAGAGGGAAACTGTGATATAAAAACAACAGGGCGAAGCAGCGTGCGACAGCGACACTAAAAGAAAAAATGACGGGAAGGATACCAGCCCGGCAGGGGGAAGCAGCGATGACTGAACGAAAAAATGGTGGGGGTGAAAAACAACGCAAGGGCGAAGCAGGGGGTAAGCGGGATGACGAAAGAAAAATGACGGAAAACATTCGCATTTTGGCGATTCAGTGGGGTCCTTTTATCGCAAAATTACCGTCTTTAGCGCTATTTGGCTAATATGCGAACGACAGCTTAAACACTGATCCAGCAAACATTTTTGCGAAAAACACCGATTGTGCAATCTAAGGTAGGATTTTTTTTTTTTTTTTTTTAAATCATCAGTGGGCCAATTTTGATGTATGGGAAATTTTGCTTAGTCGAGGAAATATAGGGTCGAAATTTGTCCCATTGGAAGTATAGAGAGCAAAATCACTAGACGTCCATCAATGAATGCATGGGTGATGTGCTTTTCTTACGGCATTGACTCTTTCTCTTCCCTGAAACTAGTGGCACTAAACCGGGGACGGGCGACTGCGTAAAGCCCATCGAGTTCCTCAAACCTCCCCAAACGAAGAAAAAGGGTAAAAATGTCAAATATATAAAAACTGTATATGATGCAATGGTGCAGTTCTGAAAAAAGGGGAGTGGCTTGGCGCTCCGAAGAGAGAAGGGGGAGGGGGTGTCTTTGAAATCGAATATAAATATAATGTCTGGTACCCACTTTGGCCATTTCTGAGGTGGTCTCGGTAAACAAAAGGTCTGCGCATTTGTTTATAGCCACCATGAAAAAAAAAAAAGTAGAGAGAGAGAGAGAGAGTGCAGAAGAAAAAAAACTCGGTTAAGATTATTTGTGTTAAAAAATGTCGATTTCAATGGGCGACAATTGAACTAATAAATTGAAAAAAGTCCGATTTAGTTAAGTAAAAAGTAGCCTGGCGGCGCCAGACCTCGACTGCACCCCTGATATGATGCGGGATTTAATCTACGAGTTTTTAGCAAGGTGGTACGCCCTGCCCTCTCTTAGGTTTGCAAAATCTCGCCGCGAAGGGCTCTCATTCCACAAATTATACTCCCTGTCGGCATTTAAGTTTCAAAAAATTACGCGTTGACTGCGCTGAAATCGTATTCCGTTGCGGCCTGTTACTTATCTGCAGCTTTATTGTGTTTATATTAGTAAATAAATAAAAATGAATAATTTTAGTTAAGTGCCCCCCCCCCCTCTTTTTTTTTTTTCAGTCCGCTCCTTGCTCTTTTAAAATGGGAAAGAGTTTGTATGAAGACGTTATGAGCAGATGCTTCAATTTTTAGTCGCTGAAAATATACCGTTTCTGCCAGAAAAATTCTAATTAGCAGTGTGGTTGTTACTACGCGTATTTTTATTCATTGTACATTGCATTTTAATGATTATTGTTTGTGGTTTCGGTCGTGCAATAATTATTTTACGATGATTTCGAAGAAAAATGGGAACTCATGTTAATACAACTTTCTCCGTGTCCAAACGTGTGTGTCCTTGTGTGTGAAATAAGAGAAAGATATCGCGAAAGAACTGCACATGAAGTGGAAATTGACACTTCAGTTATGCAAAATTTAATTAATGTACTTCTAGCATAACCACACACAGGCGCTCTTTGTTGAAGAAAACTCGAAAATTTATTTCTCCCGCTTGAAAACGTAAATTATTAATTCATATAAAATATAATTTTGAGGAGGTTTCTAGAGACCTAGATAAATGGCAAGGGCGCCTTTGGGCTGTAAGTCCGTAGACAGTAGACACTCAAGATTGCATTGATGCGGCTAATAAAGATACACAACGGCAAGTATTTCAAAACAGGGACGTCGCCAAGAGAATGCATGGGTGCGCTAGAGCCCACCCTGAGATTTTTCTTGCCCATCCTGTCGCCCACCCAGTTCAAGATGTTCCATTTTTCAATTTTTTAACTTTAAAATACAATATAGACTTTGCCAAGTAGTAATAAGTCTCGTGTTTTTCGTCGTGTAGCCCTACGTTAAAATAGCATCCGATGGGGCCATGGGAATTCAATTATTTTCTACTATTCCAGGTCCTTAGTTTAAGCTTTTTTTCTTTTTCTTGTTAGTATGACCACGGGCAAATTAAAAGGGTGGATAGGAATTCACTGAAGGAGATCATTACTAATTGCTCTGCTGTTTGTTTGTGCTATTAAGAGAAAATTTCAACACGAAAAATGAAGTCTAAAGCTATACCAGCACCCTTTAGCCTGTTTCATTGCAATGTGTGAGCGGAACGTTGCCGACCATTGCTTTATAAGAGACGAATGCAAGACAGCCGCCCCGGTGGCGCAGTGGTCTAAGGCGCTGGCCTCTGATCATTCGTCCGTAAGGGGTCCGGGTTCGAATCCCGGTCAGGCATGGATGTTGTGTTTGTCTTGCGGTGCTGGCTCTCTCCCTTCCCTGGAGCCAGTGACCCTAAATTAGGGACGGGCGACTGCTTATAGCCCATTGAGTTGCTCACGGTGGTCGTTAAACCTCCAATCAAAAAAAAAAAAAAAAAAAAAAAAAAAGAATGCAAGACAAAGTCGCTGGCTTGAAGGAAGGGAGTTAAGGAGGTATCGTGTCTTCGTAGCTTTACTTCCTTTCAACCCTAATCCTTCTTAAACATTTCCTTTCAGACCCTTCTCCTAGGCAGAAATTTTTCTTTTAGTCAGTGCGTGCTACTGGTGCAAGATGCCATGTTTACTATATGGGTATGCAACTCTTCAGATTTTACTAATTTTATTAAAAATGGATGGACGGAACATTAACTAAAAAAACAAACAAACCCCAAACTTTGGATTTTTTGTATTGCAAAAAGTGCAAAAACTTCAAGACAGTTCCAAAATTAATGAATTACGCATCCAAGAGGATGGGATTGTACGAATTCCTTTGCAGCCTGTAGTAAAAAGCATTAAAAATTTTCTTTCGGTGTTGCGCTAAGAAAGTTGCTATAAAACCTGCCTCCTGCAAAAATAATACTCGCCCACCTATCGCCCATCCTGATTTCTAAGTCTAGCGATGCCCCCGATTCAAAAATAAAACAAAACAAACAAACAAAACGTTATCGGAGCATCATCTTATCCTTGCAGTTGAATGTTTACCCCTTTTTTAATTTGCTGAATATGCCACAGAAAAAAGCATTGCGCATTCCTTTTGACTTAAAATACTGCTTGCGTTTACTCAAGTCGCTTCCCGAAGTCGGCTGTGTGTCGTCCGGTGGTCGAGTAGTCTGCAGGGTCTGGGTTCGAATCGTAGTGGAGACATAAATCTTGTGTTCGCCGTTTCGATTCTTGTCCTCTTCCTTTCATGGAACCGATGGCTCAAGATTTGGGGCCGCCCCCGGTAGCGCAGCGGTCTAAGCGATGCCCTCTGATCATTCGTCCGAACGGGGTCCGGGTTCGAATCCCGGTGAGGCATGGATGTTGTGTTTGTCTTATGGCACTGGCTCTCTCCCTTCCCTGGAACCAGTGACCCTAAATTAGGGACGGGCGACTGCTTATAGCCCATTGAGTTGCTCACGGTGGTCGTGTTAAACCTCCAATCAAAAAAAAAAAAAAAAGATTTGGGACGAGTGACTACTAGTCATAGATGCACTATGGGATTCATCAAAATTCCGAAACAAACGAACAAAAATATCTTGTTTTCTGAGTGGCATAAATTGTATGTTCTGTTCCCGGGCGCCTACAGCCCTCCGCTGTGCCTCTGGTTGTTTCTTCTAGTTTAGACAAAATTCAGTGAGACAGCCTAGATTCTAGAAGATGGTAATTTGATATCATTTTTAACGGTCCCGGACGATTCGTCCAACGACGATTTGTCCAAAGGGACGATTGGTCCAATGTCCGATTCGTCCAATGGTACGATTGGTCCAATGCGGATTCGTCCAATGGTACGATTGGTCCAACGCCGATTCGTCCAATGGTATCTTACCAACGGTAAACTTTTCTATTTTCCAGAAAGGAATAATAATTTAAATTATTCTCCTCTTTATATCCTTTTGAAAGATAATTTCCGTATATTTGGTAATTGTAAACATTTTACATAAACCTGGTAAAAGGCACTCAATGGAGCATTTCTCAGCTTTTTGCAAAGCACCTAGGCCGCGGGCCTTTTTAGAAGATTTTGAGTTACAACCTAGATATTTGGTATTTGTAAACATTCTATAAAACCTTATAAAAGGCCACTCATCGAATCATTTCCCAGGTCTTTACAAGGCACCTGCCGCGGACCTTTCTAGAAGATTTTAAGTTACAACCTAGATATTTGGTATTTGTAAACATTTTATAAAACCTAATAAAAGGCACTCATCGTATCATTTCTCAGCTATCTAACAGGCAACTAGGTCGCGGGCCTTTGTAGAAGATTTTAAGTTACAACCTAAATATTTGGTATTTGTAAACATTTTATAAAACTTTATAAAAGGCACTCGTCGTATAATTTCTGAGGTCTTTGCAAGGCACTTAGGCCGCAGGCCTATGGATTAATATTTCGTGCTTAAGTGAAAGCGCAATATTATTAATTTGATTTAATATGTAAACGTTATGAATATGACATCGGTAGAATAAAAAGTCCTGACAAGGCGTAGGCCTAGAGCCTATGAATTAATATTTCGTGCCCAAGTAAAGGCTCAATATTAATAACTTGATTTGATATGTAAACGTTATGAATATGACATCGCTGGAATAAAAACTGTTGAAAAGGCCTAGGCTTAGGGTCTATGAATTAATATTTCGTGCTTAAGTAAAAGCGCAATATTATTAACTTGATTTAATATGTAAATGTTATGAATATGACATTGGTAGAATATAAACTGTTAAAAAGGCATAGGCCTATGAATTAATATTTCGTGTTAAAGTAAAAGCGCAATATTATTAACTTGATTTTATATGTAAACGTTATGAATATGACATCGCTGGAATAAAAACTGTTGAAAAGGCCTCTGTCCAAATCCCGACCAGTTGTTTCCATTGGGCAGTTGGCGGAACCCCACTGCATTCTACAAACAGAAACGGAAGACTAGTATTTTTTATTATTTCATGCAAAAGAGAAACATTGAAGTTGATTGAACGGCTCGTACATCAGTAACTTCATACGGCAGCAAGGAGACAGTATAACAAAAAAACAAAAAAAAAAAAAAAACGCGATTCCAAAAAAAAAAAAAAAAAAAAAAAAAAAAAAAAATCTGTAACCACAATCATCATCATCATCATTGTCAACCATTATCAATCCACTGCTGGACGAAGGTCTCCCCAAGTTTCCTCCACAACGGTCTGTCTTGTGCCAGTCTCCTCCATGTCACCCCTGCATACTTTCGAATTTCATCCACCCATCTCCCATGTGGTCTTCTTCTGGTCTTTTCCTGTCCCTTGGAATCCAATCTAAAATTTCGGCTGTCCATCGATGATCTGTCCTTCTGGCAGTATGTCCAGCCCATTGCCATTTCAGGGATTTGACTCTGATCATGATGTCTTCCACTCTTGTCATTTTTCGGATCCACGAGTTCCTCTTCTTATCTCTCCTGGTTACACCAAGTATGCACCTCTCCATGCTTCTTTGAGTTGTCTGCAGCCTTTGTATGTCTCTTTTAGTTAAGGTCCACGTCTCTGCACCATACGTAAGCACTGGAAGGATGCATTGATCAAACACTTTTCTTTTAAGACATAATGGCATATTGCTCTTGAAAATTATGCTGTTTCTTCCAAAAGCTCTCCAGGCAAGTTTTGTGCGCCGATTAATTTCTTCATCAATGTGACCCTCACTTGATATCTGCTGTCCAAGATAAATGTACGTGTCTGTTATCTCCAGCTTTTCTCCATTAATCGATAAATCTTCATTTCTTGTAAAAGCATTGAACATCACTTTTGTCTTCTGAAAGTTCATTTTTAATCCCACTTCTTTACTCTTGTCAGCAAGTTCCTGGATCATACTCTGCAGCTCTGATGGGCTAGTTGCAAAAATGACTACGTCATCAGCAAAACGAAGGTGGGTTAGATAATCTCCATTAATCTTTATCCCCTTGTTTTCCCAGCTCAGTGACTGAAAAACACCCTCCAATGTGGCATTAAAGAGCTTTGGAGATATGGTGTCACCTTGTCTCACTCCCTTTCCAATTTTTATGTGTGTTGTATTTTCAAACAGCCTAATCTTTGCACTTGCATTTTCATAGATGTTATTAATAATATTAATGTATGCATCTTCAATACCGCAGGTTTTCAGAGCCATTGCAACTGCTGATGGTTTCACCGAATCAAAGGCTTTTTCATAATCGATAAAAGCCATGCACAGTGGAAGTTCATATTCCCTCGCTCTTTCAATTAGTTCTCTCAGCACATGGATATGATCTATTGTGCTGTAGCCACTCCTGAATCCAGCTTGTTCTCTCGGTTGAGCCATGTCCAGTGTTACCTTCAAGCGGTGTGAAAGAACTTTAGTGAAGATTTTATAAACTACTGATAGGAGGCTGATAGGTCTGTAGTTTCCGAGATCCTCAATGTCACCTTTCTTATGTAGCAGGATCATTGTAGCGGTGTTCCAATCCTCAGGAATCTTTCCTTCATTAAGGCATCGAGTGAAAATTTGGGCGAGTACTGTTTCGATTTCTCCACTTGCTTCTTGTATGATGTCTACAGTAATTCGATCTTCTCCTGGAGCTTTTCCCGCTTCATGTTCTTGATTGCATGTGCAACTTCTGCTGGAAGGACTGGAGGAACTCTGGTACTGGTATCTTTCATGATGTCTGAGTGCATGTATCATCCCTTTCATATAATTTGGAGTAGAAATCTTTCACTCTTGTCAAAATTTCGCCTCTATTTCTTGTTACAGAACCATCTTCTTTTCTCAGTGCCATAATCTGTTTTCTTCCCTTACTGAGATGTCCCTTTGCTATCTTTAGGCTTTGGTTGTTTTCAATTGCTTTCCTCACTAGTTCACAGTTGAATTTTCTTACGTCTTCAGTGATACTTTTTCGTACTGTCTTGCATAGCTCTATATATTCCACTTTGGAAGTCACATCTTCTTTAGTTGTCCTCATCTCTCTTCTTTTTTGCATCAACATTTTCGTTTTTCCTGATAATTTATTTACATGCAACTTGTTCTTAGACCCAGCTAATTTTGTTGCTGTTTCCATAAGAGCTTTGGTTACTTTTCTGTTAACTTCAGAGATGTCCACTTCTTCCGATGTTAGGCCTTCTAAAGCAGAGAACCTGTTCTTCAGTTCCAACTTGAAGGCATTATGGTGTTTTTGTAACCACAATATTACGTATGAAATGTAACATTATTTTACATTCTTTGGACTACCGGTACTTTCGTATACCATCGGAGGTAGAATCAGAACAGATGAGACTTTTATAGCACGAGTAGCAGTTCGGACAGACAGATAGGACGGAATTGGACCAATAGTCCCATTGGACGAATCGTACCTTTGGATCAATTGTCCATTGGACGAATCGGCATTGGACCAAAAGTCGTTGGACGAATCGTACCAGACCCCATTTTTAATGCTCCATTGTTAAAAAAACTGATGCAAAATTTGTGTGTTTTACCGGGACTAGCCAAATTCAGATTGTGCTTATAGTTTTTTCATGGAACTGTTTATTTTCATTGTTATGTGATAAAACGTATGTGTTTATTAAAGTAGGTGTTGTACAATTCGGCATTTATTCTTCTAACAGCTAACTAGCTATGTACCAAATTTCAGATGACTGCGTGCTGTATTCTTATCGTGTTGGTATATCGGTTTTGCATTCTGCTTAATGACAGGTAAATAGTTAAGTTTACTATAAACAAAACATCTCGCAGCTGCTGTTGCAGCTAAGCATAGGTCTGTCGTATTTCTAACACCTGAAAAGGACATGCTTTTGACCTTTACTCCCAGAAGCATCTCAAAGAATGGAAAACAAACAAACAAAACAGTTTTTTTTTCCAGGAGAGAGAGAAAGAGAGACGAGGAAAAAAGAATAACTATAATGAATAGAAAACTGGCCTTGACACTTTTAGGAGGTTCATTTTTGTTTAACACTCCCTGTTTTGTTTTACCTCATTAACAACTCTTCGGATAGTTTCTGAAGCTCAACGCCCAGCAAATATCTTTTCGTTGTTGAATATGCACGTGAGTTCCTTTTTCAGTATGTTTCACCGTCAGTCAGCGAGCAGGCTCTTTTGCTTTTGTCTTAGTTTTAATGAGGATCTAAGTCGGTTTTGATTTCTTTTTAGTGTGCTTGTCGGCAAGTCAAGCTCCTTATTTTTCCAGTGGAAGCGTTCAATTTGTGTAGTTATTAGTCATTATCGTTCCAATTGAAGTGGCTGCTGCAGTGCATGATGCGTAACATATTAGTCACCCATTTTCTCCCTAATGAAGTGCGGGAAGTCGACTGGGTCTCTGAATAGAATTCAAGGCTTTCTGTCCAGTAAGTGACTGTTTTCTGCGTTTCTTTAAAAGAGGCTACATCACATTTATTTATCATTTTTCATGTTCGTTAAAGGTGGGGAGGTTTCATCTCCCACCACGAATGCATTGCCATAAAAATTATCCAGTTCCCTTAACATTTTGCATGCTAATGGTGGCATTGTACAATTGTGTTCGTGCGTCAAGCTTAAGGAGATTAATAGTCAAATAAGAGCACTCAATTATGTGAATTAATCAAATTTTTGTCGACATCAGCAAAATTAATTGTTTGCAGAATTACAAACTACATACATATACTACATTATCAAAAGTATTCGGACACCACAATGCTTTGGGACAAATGGCTTTATTATCGCAATTAGTAGTTAGTCGGTCCACCATTTGCTTGTATGACAGCGGGAACACGTCGAGGCATAATATCAACCAATTTCCGGTAGGTCTCGACAGGAATGGTTCGCCATTCGTCCTGCAAAGCTGCTGCCAGATTGGAGAGCGAAGGCTGTCGTGGTCGATTTCGTATTTGTCGCTCCATTCATCCCAAAGCTGTTCTATGCAAATAAGATCAGGACTCTGAGCAGGCCAGTTTAACAATTCCACCTCGTTTTCCACAAACCAGTCCTGCGCACGCCGTGGAGTGTGGCAGGGAGCTCGATCGTGTTGGAAGAAACAACTGTTATTTCCATAATACTGCCACATTGTTTGGAGGAAGAATTATCCAGAACGTCGAGGTACACTTCAGAGTTCATGGTTTGTGGTATAATAACCAACGGGCCAAGTCCCATCCACGAAAAAACAACTCCATACCGCGATGGAGCCTCCGCCGAACTTCACAGTTCGAAATACACAGTCCGCGAAGGCGAACGCCAAATCCAAACACTTGCATCAGATTAGGAGCGTGACTCATGACTCTAAAGAACAGCTTTCCAGTCGCCCACAGTCCAGGAACGACGGGAGACATACCACTCCAAACGCCGCTTCGCATTCACGGTAGTGATGTGTGGCTTGTGTGCCGCTGCTCTACAGTAATAACTCACAATGTGCATCTTTGTGCGGATGGTTATGGTACTAACCGAGCCATTACCAGCATTTCGTACTTTAGCAACGATGGAAACATCAGGGGAAAAACGGGATTTCTTAACATTTCATACCATGGCTCTCCTGTCTCGTTCTGTCAGTTTGTGCGACCTTCCTGAACGTTGTTTTGCTGTAGTTGTACCGTCGTACTTCCATTTCTTCATGACATCACTTACAATCGATTTTGGTAGGTTTAGTTTAGCTGCAGTGCTCCGTATGGAAACGTTATTCAAATGACATCCTGTGTCCAGCCCGCGCTGGAACTCGGAAAATTCACGACCATGCGGTATATCCGCTTCAAAGTTACTGATAAAAAGGCAGAACATCTCAGCTTTATATGCACCCCACTCGCAGCGTACCTTCCTGTGCAACCGTTCTTTGCACTTATGAATACTTTTGATAATATAGTGTATAACAACAAGGATAGAGCTCTAAACATTCATTACGAACAAACAAAAAAAAAAAAAAAAAATTGAAGACCTGAAAACTAAATGCGCAAAAGTAGCAGAGAAGAATTCTCAAAAAAAAAAAAAAAAAAAAAAAACCAGCTAGAGCAACAAGATGCCGTATCAAATCGGAGCCAAAAACAGGAGAGGAAAAAAAAATGCAATGCATACGAGGAAGGAACACAAGCAAAGAATGTAGAATATATATATACAGTATATCACACTAGGTGAAAGCCCGTCAATAATGACGGGGTAAAATATAAAATATGCAATTTTTTTAAAACCAGGTATTCTTTTTTTGTTCGTGATGTCCAAATGTGGAAGAACAAAGGCCGTTCCATAAAAACAGTAATTTTTTTTATTTTTGTTTGAGTTTGCAACAATGCGAAGGGGAAAAATAACCACCCAGACGACTAAATGAATTAAGGAAGTATCTATGGCAACAGTTATTAGCCGTGGCAGACGATTCTGGTTTTGTTATTGTGCAGTTGTTTAAGGTAAGCCTGCACTTCGTCATACAGCTATAGAGGTGAGTGACTCACAGTTAAGAAGTGAAATGCATTGTGCAGAGGTAACTTGGGCGGGGCGGCTGCCCCGGGCGCACCTCAAGGGAGGGCGCAAAAATTACTATGTACAGTCTAACTAAAATTGGAATTGAAACTTTAGCACCAGTTTGTGGTATAGTTTTCCCTCGCCATATTCCGTCATTTGTCTATTTCCAGAAATTTCTTATATGTTCAAGGACGTTTTAGGACCCTGTCAATGAGATTCGGACTCCTACCGAAATTTCTCGCCTACGCTATTATTAGCACGTCTTTTGTAAAAAAAATCGTGTTTATATGTTACCGGTTTGTCTGTCTGTCTGTCCGTCCGTTTGTCTGTACCCACGATATCTCTGCAACTATTAGTCCAATTTGAAAAATTCTTTTTGCATTGGGAAGCTTGAAATATGCGAATGATGATCCTTCATTTCGTTTTTTTTTTTTTGCGATGTACAATTTCGCCGCTAGAGGACGTAAATGCAGATGTCGAATTCAAAAATACGTTTTATTTCACGTATTTGCTTCTAAACATCCGATTGAAAAAAATTCTTTTATCTTTCGATTCGATTTATGTCGAAGAGTATTTTAGATATAGTTACTTTTTCAAATTACGCATAGAATTTTCGCTAGGGGGCGTAAAACTAAATTACATTTTCCCCGATAACTCTTCTAAAACTCTGATTTGAAAATTTTTTTCTTCAGCGGATACACCCATTGATGGAAAATCTTTTGCATATAATTTAAAATTTTTGGTAAATAATACTTTGGCCACCAGGGGGTGTAAGTGTTAATTTTTGCTTCTGATGTATTTGCCAGATCTGATCAGATCATATGTAGAGGATTTTTGGAAGGGAGTGTCTGACCCCAGGTCTTGAACAACCTTTAGAAATAGGAAGCTAGGAGATTTGGGCTTGAGTGCCAGGTAGGAAAGTGACACGGAAGCGAGGTAGAAAGGGGGAGGAAGACGCCCTTATTTATTACCGGGGGGGGGCGGTACCCGGGGTCCGACGGCTTAACGTGCGCATCCGACGCACGGCGGGTATTTAGTGGTTCGAACGTTCGTACCTGCCCAGGATCGAACCTGAGGTCATCCCTATGGCAGTCACGAACGCTGACCACTAGGCCACCCGCGGCCCTTGATGTATTTGCCATAAAATCTGAGCTTCTAAAATGTCGATTGAAAAAATTCTTTCGTGGACTGATGCCACTCACATCGATAAACCTTTTCGGAATATTTTCTTCTTAAAATATTCCACAGTTTTTCCGCTAGCGGGCGTAGATGTATATCTTATTTTTGTCAATATCTCTACTTCTAGGAGTCCGATTTGAAAAATTCCTTCTTTGTTGGATAGTGTTTTCAGTGTGACATGTTTTTCATATAATTTCAAAATTTTCAAGTAATTTATAGACTTTCCGCTAGGGAGCGTAAAGGTAAATTGCTTTCTCTCCTATATCTCTGTTTCTAAATCTCCGATTTGAAAAATTCTTTCTGCACCGGATACAGCTCCTGATGGGAAATCCTTTGCACATAATTTAAAATTTTTGTAAAAAATGGTTTGGCCACCAGGTGGCGTAAGTCTTAATTTCGCTCCTGATGTATTAGCAGCAAAATATGAGCTCCTAAAATCTCGATTGAAGAAAAAGCTGTTTGTTGACCGATACTACTCATGTCGACAAACCTTTTAGGAACATTTTCTTCTTGAAATAATGCATGGCTACTACGCCAGGGGCGTAGATATATCTTATTTTTGTCAATATCTCTACTTTTAGGAGTCCGATTTAAAAAATTCCTTCTTTGTCAGATAGTGTTTCCGATGCGAAATGTTTTTCCTATAAATTCAAAATTTTCAAGTAAATCTTAGACTTTCCGCTAGGGCGCACAAAGGTAAATTGCGTTTTCTGCGTTATTTCTGCTTCTAAAACTACGATTTGAAAAATTCTTTCTGTATCACATACAAGACCAGATGGAAAATATTTTTCACATAATTTCTAATGTTTGATAAAGAATGGGTTGGCCACCAGGGAGCATAAGTGTTAATTTCTGCTTCTGATGTATTTGTAACAAAATCTGGGCTCCTGAAAACTCCACTAATTTTTTTTTTCTTGGACCGATACCGTAGCTCATATGGAAAAACCTTTTGGGAATACTTTCTTCCTAAAATTATGCATGGTTTTCCCACCAGGGGACGTAAAGTCACATCTTAGTTTTGTCGATATCTCTGTTTCTAAGAGTCCGATTTGAAAAATTCTTTCTGTGTTGAAGAGCGTTTCTGGTGCGAAATGTTTTTCATATAAATTCATGTTTTTCTTAACGCACAAGTCTGCAACCAGAGGGCGTAAGCTCACGATTCCGTTTACAGCAATATCTGAGGGATTAAAAACCCGATTGAAAAACTTCTTTCTTCTGTCAGATACTATTGTTTTCCATACCGGTTCCATTGACTTTGAATAGCTTTGATAAATTTAATTTGCATCAGAACGAATTCAAAAGACGTGCTTATTACACCCGAAAATTCGGTGTCATCTTTCTTGTTTTTTATTGTTTTCATACAGTCATTTCAAAATACTACTTTTTACGATGTAATTATATTTATGCAGTTTGTGCGTTCTTTTTATTTTTACGTTTATATAGTTAATCAGGTTAGGTGAAGTTATTACAACTTTTTTGAATACACGTACGTTATGTTATACCTTCAACATTTTTTTCTCTGATCGTCTCGCCTTTTGTGTGTTGACTTCTCACACGAGGGAGGGGGTGGGATAGACACAGACAGACAGACAGATAAGTAGACAGACGAGAACACAACGATTTCTGTGCAGTAGGGACTATAAAGTATCGCCTCTAAAAGTTAATTTACTGCATACTTACAGCCTTATTTTGAAAATATGTGATTCGTGCAACAGAAAGTCATATCTTATGTGGTGTGAGAAATGGAAACTGAAATAGATTCCAAAAAATTAACACTCGCCCGTTGTTACTACACCCCTTGTCGCCGTGAACAAGAATTCTAAGTATTTGGAAGCTATTAAAAGTTCACGGTTAGCTCCCAGTCTCAACAACAAATAAATGCTGGTGTTTTTTGTTTTTTTTTACATTTCTTGATGATAAGAGGTTTAAATCGGTTTTAAGAAACAAAACTGGCCACCAATGACTGCAAAACTATATATAAATTAAAATATGTATGTTTTAATTTAACTTAAATGGGGTTTTAGACTCAAGTTTTCTTTCAAAAACCTGTTCGTTAAAAATTAACATTTCCTTTTTTAATTGCAATGTAAAATTTGGATTTCTTTTGCATTGATTTTCAGGTTTAATTTCTCTCTCAAACGAACTTGGAATTTCGTTATGGCTGAAAATCATTTCTAATTATTATGTCACTCTCACAGCTTGAGTTCTCTTTAATCTTCTTCTCTCTGTTTAATAGTAACAGATGAAGAGCATGGGTCGGGCCATGAAGGTTAATGGATGCAAGCGAAATTGTTAACTAGTGCTAGGTCATGCAACTCTACGGAGGACATGACTTATATGTATATGTTTTAAACTATTTTAGGTGGGAATGTTACTTGCATCTATGGCCTTGCAGAAACCCATTTCCAACTAGGTCTTTGTGGAAGTGAGAAAATGCAGAGTTTTTGCTGGTCCTTGATAAAGCCAAGGCTCAGTATTCTCGACACCTTCTACATTCAGTTGTTTTATTTTATTTTTTTGTCTTTTCTCCTTTTACTCACACAGGTAGATACATAACCTTTTCTATGTTGTACTAGGTGTGAGTCAAAATTATATTTGCATTTTTTTGCTTAGGTATCTTCTTTATAGAATGTGAATTCTGAATTTTCAAAACTGCTGCGTTGCGCGTTTTGATTTTCAGGTTTTTTTGCAACCTTCGTTTTAAATTCTAAAGTTTTTCCTTAGTCTTCAGTTTTGCTCCTAAGTATATATATATATATATATTCTATTAAGAAGATACCTAAGCAAAAAAATACATATATAATTTTGACTCACACCAAGTACAACATAGAAAAGGTTATGTATCTACCGGTGTGAGTAAAAGGAGAAAAGATAAAAAAATAAAATAAAACAACTGAATGTAGAAGGTGTCGAGAATACTGAGCCTTGGCTTTATCAAGGACCAGCAAAAACTCTGCATTTTCTCACTTCCACAAAGACCTAGTTGGATATATATATATATGCACACACACACACACACACTATATTGACAAAAGTCACCGGACACCCCTTCAAAAGCAAATGAACGGATCCCCCGCGTTGTTAAGATGTGCGGTACTGCTGCAAACGGTATAAAAACAAGCCTGGAGCTGACCGCGATCATATCCCACTGTGAGATTGAGTGAAAATGTCGCGGCGGGAGAGAACTGACTTTGAGAAAGGAAAGATTGTTGGGTGTTATATTCGTGGGTTGTCCATAAGACAAACCGAGAGGCGTTTAAACATACCCAAGTCAACTGTTTTGGATGTACTGAATAAGCGGAAGACACATGGTGTGCCTGAAGCAGCAAAACGTACCGGCAGACCAAAGAAAATCAGTGACAGAGGACGTCGAAGCCTCAGGAGAGTCGTTACATCTAATCGATGGAGTACTGCACAACACCTCAGTGTACAGGTGAGTAAAAATGCTGAAACCTCGGTATGTAAACGTACCATTCGCAGAGAAATTAATTCCATGGGTTACCGTGATCGTGCGGCTGCTCATAAGCCTTTCTTCTCCACTCTGAATGCTACTCGTCGTTTAGCATGGTGTAAAGAACATTTATCGTGGACCGTAGATCAACGGAAACGGGTCCTATGGACGGGTGAATCCAGATACACGATCCATCAGGCTGATGGCAGTGTGTGGGTATGGCTTCAGCCGGGGGAACGCTCTTTACAACAGTGTACTGTTCCTGCAGTCAAGTTTGGAGCTGGCAGTGTACTCCTGTGGGGGTGATTTTCGTAGTATGGTCCCGGCCCATTGGTTATCCGGGACAAACCTGTTAACCAGCTAATAAGCATGTCTATCTCGATATTCTGGACAATTATGCCCTACCAACTCTGGCAATATTTTGGAACCGAGCCTGTTTGGTACCAGCAGGATAATGCACCGCGCCATAAAGCAAGGACTGTTACGGTGTGGTTTGACGATAATTCTGTATCGTGTGTGGACTGGCCAGCACAGAGCCCTGATCTTAATCCCATAGAGCACCTATGGGATGAATTAGAGCGCCGCATAAGAAGTTTGGAACCAAGGCCTGCTACTAAGCAACAGTTAGCGGCAGCATTATATACTGAATGGAGGCGCATACCTATCGCTGTGTTCCAAAACCTTGTCGAAAGCATGTCCCGAAGTGTCAGTGCATGCATTAAGGCCAAAGGTGGACCGACACCGTACTAATGTATGTCAATAAATGCTATGTTGTGTTTCTTTTCCAGGTGTCCGGTGACTTTTGTCAATATTGTGTGTGTGTGTGTGTGTGTGTGTGTGTGTGTGTATACTATCGATAAAAACATAACACTACAAACTACAAATTCAAAAAAAAAAAAAATTGTGAGAATTTTTTATTTTTTGGATACAAAGACTCAAAAAAGCATTATAACCAAAAAACAAGCCGATCTCATCAGGAGAACACCTAAGTAAAAAATTTTAGAATTTAAAACGAAAGCTGCAAAATAAAAGCTGCAAAATAACCTGAAGATCAAAACGCGCAACGCAGCAGTTTTGAAAATTCAGAATTCACATTCTACTAAGGAGAAACCTAATAAAAAAAAACACATAAATAATTTTGACTCACACCAAGTACGACATAGAAAAGGTTATGTATCTATCGGTGTGAGTAAAAGGAGAAAAAGATAAAAATAATAAAATAAAACAACTGAATGTAGAATGTTTACTCACACCGATAGATACATAACCTTTTCTATGTCGTACTTGGTGTGAGTCAAAATTATTTATGTGTTTTTTTTATTAGGTTTCTCCTTAGTAGAATATATATATATATATATATATATATATGGATTTTTTCGTGGAATTCTAGCTTTTAGACCAAATTCCTGTAGTCTGCGCCGAACCGTCCTTGCACTCAACTTCACATTCCATTGCTCCATTCCATCTTGTATACACCCAGATGATTTTCTTCTGTCACCTAGGCACAGTCTCTTAATTCTTCTATCATCACTTGCTGTTGTGCACCTTTTCTTGCCTTTACCTGTCTAGTTTTGTAGTGACTGAGTCTCCTTATACCTCTTCACAAAATTTAGAAATGCCACCTTTGGTTAAGTTTCCACCAATTTTTCTTCTAATTTTTTCATAACTGAAGCCTTGTTCAATAAATGGTACTATTTTACATCGGTTTCTGGGTGATCAGTCAACTCTTTGCGCCATTTCTTTAATTTTGTTACACTTTACAAGTTCACTCAATCAAAGAACACACACACACACACCCCCACACACAAAACTTGATAGCAATCAGATAACACACTGTCCTCCTCTCAGCTCCAATACATGACAATAGCTGATTCCTACTGTGACCTGATTGGCTCTTTGCCAAAACAAGGTGACACCTGATTGGCTCTCTAAACACTCATGCTCATTGGCTACATTCAAATGAAGGAAACCTGCTTCATATCAACCTAAGCAAATTGTGCTACCTTTTTTCTGGTTATTTGGCTATAACTTTTCAGAGAATACAGATCATTGAACAAACGTCATTGCATTACATTCTTGATGAAATTATCTTTCCACAGATATATAATTTTATGATATTACTCCGAAGAAAAGTGGTGTTATGAGCCAAAAAACCTCAAAAATACACTTTTTCCAAAAGGTTTCCACAATTTTGGCCACTACTATATATATATATAGATTTATCGATTGATGGAGAAAAGCTGGAGATAACAGACACGTACGTTTATCTTGGACAGCAGATATCAAGTGAGGGTCACATTGGTGAAGAAATTAATCGGCGTACAAAACTTGCCTGGGGAGCTTTTGGAAGAAACAGCATAATTTTCAAGAGCAATATGCCATTATGTCTTAAAAGAAAAATGTTTGATCAATGCATCCTTCCAGTGCTTACGTATGGTGCAGAGACGTGGACCTTAGCTAAAAGAGACATACAAAGGCTGCAGACAACTCAAAGCAGCATGGAGAGGTGCATGCTTGGTGTAACCAGGAGAGATAAGAAGAGGAACACGTGGATCCGAAAAATGACAAGAGTGGAAGACATCATGATCAGAGTTAAATCCCTGAAATGGCAATGGGCTGGACATACTGCCAGAAGAACAGACCATCGATGGACAGCTAAAATTTTAGATTGGAACTTCAGTAGGTAAATTCGGTCACGGCAACAGAAACCAGCGTGGAAATACTCTCGTAGAGTTTGCAGAGGCACAAGGGTTTTTCATCATGAACTCCTTTTTCGAGAAAAAGCCACACAGGAAATGGACATGGAGACATCCAAATGGGACGACAAGTGAAATTGATTTTATTATGTGTAACAAAAGATTCGTCATAGAAGACTGCAGTGTGCTAAACAAGTTCAACACAGGTAGTGACCATAGATTAGTGAGATGTCAGATGCACCTCAACACTAAACTCGGACGTAGTAAGCTCATAAGACAAACAAAATGTATCAACATAACCAACCTTAAAAAACACCATAATACCTTCAAGTTGGAACTGAAGAACAGATTCTCTGCTTTAGAATGCCTAAACATCGGAAGAAGTGGATATTTCTGAAGTTAACAGAAAAAGTAACCAAAGCTCTTATGGAAACAGCAACAAAATTAGCTGGGTCTAAGAACAAGTTGCATGTGAACAAATTATCAGGAAAACCCAAAATGTTGATGCAAAAAAGAAGAGAGATGAGGACAACTAAAGAAGATGTGACTTCCAAAGTGGAATATATACAGCTATGCAAGACAGTACGAAAAAGTATGACTGAAGACGTAAGGAAATTCAACTGTGAACTAGTAAGGAAAGCAATTGAAAACAACCAAAGCCTAAAGACAGCAAAGGGACATCTCAGTAAGGGAAGAAAACAGATTATGGCACTGAGAAAAGAAGATGGTTCTGTAACAAGAAATAGAGGCGAAATTTTGACAAGAGTGAAAGATTTCTACTCCAAATTATATGAAAGGGATGATAAATGTACTCCAGAGATCATGAAAGGTACCAGTACCAGAGTTCTTCCAGTCCTCCCAGCAGAAGTTGCACATGCAATCAAGAACATGAAGCAGGGAAAAGCTCCAGGAGAAGATGGAATTACTGTAGACATCATACAAGAAGCAGGTGCAGAAATCGAAACAGTACTCGCCCAAATTTTCACTCGATGCCTTAATGAAGGGAAGATTCCTGAGGATTGGAACAACGCTACAATGATCTTGCTACATAAAAAAGGTGACATTGAGGATCTCAGGAACTACAGACCTATCAGCCTCCTATCAGTGGTTTATAAAATCTTCACTAAAGTTCTTTCACACCGCATGAAGGTGACACTGGACATGGCTCAACCGAGAGAACAAGCTGGATTCAGGAGTGGCTACAGCACAATAGATCATATCCACGTACTGAGAGAACTAATTGAAAGAGCGAGGGAATATGAACTTCCATTGTGCATGGCTTTTGTCGATTATGAAAAAGCCTTTGATTCGGTGAAACCATTAGCAGTAACAATGGCTCTGAAATCCTGCGGTATTGAAGATGCATACATTAATATTATTAATAACATCTATGAAAATGCAAGTGCAAAGATTCGGCTGTTTGAAAATACAACACACATAAAAATTGGAAAAGAAGTGAGACAAGGTGACACCATATCTCCGAAGCTCTTTAATGCCACATTGGAAAATGTCTTTCAATCACTGAACTGGGAAAACAAAGGGATAAAGATTAATGGAGATTATCTAACCCACCTTTGTTTTGCTGATGACATAGTCAGTTTTGCAACTACCCCATCAGAGCTGCAGAGTATGATCCAGCAACTTGCTGACAAAAGTAGAGAAGTGGGATTAAAAATGAACTTTCAGAAGACAAAAGTGATGTTCAATGCTTTTACAAGATATGAAGATTTATCGATTGATGGAGAAAAGCTGGAGATAACAGACACGTACGTTTATCTTGTACAGCAGATATCAAGTGAGGACACATTGATGAAGAAATTAATCGGCGTACAAAACTTGCCTGGAGAGCTTTTGGAAGAAACAGCATAATTTTCAAGAGCAATATGCCATTATGTCTTAAAAGAAAAGTGTTTGATCAATGCATCCTTCCAGTGCTTACGTATGGTGCAGAGACGTGGACCTTAGCTAAAAGAGACATACGAAGGCTGCAGACAACTCAAAGTAGCATGGAGAGGTGCATGCTTGGTGTAACCAGGAGAGATAAGAAGAGGAACACGTGGATCCGAAAAATGACAAGAGTGGAAGACATCATGATCAGAGTTAAATCCCTGAAATGGCAATGGGCTGGACATACTGCCAGAAGGACAGACCATCGATGGACAGCCGAAATTTTAGATCGGATTCCAAGGGACAGGAAACGACCCAGAAGAAGACCACATGGAAGATGGGTGGATGAAATTCGAAAGTATGCGGGAGCGACATGGAGGAGACTGGCACAAGGCAGACAATTGTGGAAGGAATTTGGGGAGACCTTCATCCAGCAGTGGATTGATAATGGTTGACAATGATGATGATGATATATATATATATATATATATTATATACACACATACACGTACATACATACATACCTATGCGCGTGTGTGGTGTGAGTAAACGACATATTTCCTCCGTCAGACCAAGTGAAATGACTCAAAATTTGGGATGGGCGACTTCGTGTAGCTGTCAGTATTTTAACTGCGCTTATGGAATTACCATTGAGTAACCTTGAAGGTACGGTGTTATGAATTAATTTTTGAGCTACCTTTTTTTTTTTTTTTTTTTTTTTTGATTGGAGGTTTAACGACCACCGTGAGCAACTCAATGGGCTGTAAGCAGTCGCGAGCTACCTTCCAGTCAATTTTTGCTGCGTATTTGGATTTACAGAATAATTTGATTTTTATTTATGTTAATTACAAATACGAAATGTATTGTTTTATCGTTTTTATTGCATTTCTTATTTGAAATTCATGGATTGTGGTGAACAGGTTCTAATTGTGGGCCCCTTGGTTCGCGGCAAATGTATATTTGTTAATATATCGGTGACAAGTTTTGAGAATGCGTATATTTATGCTCTGAGCCAAAAAAAAAAGGATTTTAAATATATTTCTCGTATATCTTTAATATTATTTACTCGTTTTTTCGTACATCAGTAATCCTTATTCAAAAAGAAAAAATAGCCACGTTCAGAAAATTACTGTGAAAGTTCATAAAACGTAGGCGTCATGTCATTGTTATTTATATACAGGGAATGATGAAAAAATTGGTGTTGTGCAAATTTAATGTATGAGCAAAAATCTGCTTTTTTGACACTACTGATTTCTTTTGAAACTTTTAGTTTTCAGCAGTAATTGGCGCGGAATCGCCTAATGCTTCACCGTAATAAGGTTGCGGAAAGTAACTACGATGAACACACACAACACATACTTGTATACATAAAACAAGGTACTATATCATTATGTATAAGCGCTTATTATACAGTATTTTATTTCATTTCATTTATTGATCTTGCTGTTACATATTAAAGTTAATAATTCTGAACAGTTGAGCGTAAATATGTAAATAACAGCAGGGAAGGTCAAGGATAAGGTCTCGAAGAGACCTGACTTAGCCTTGATCTCCCAAGGTATAAATAAGTCAAGCCAAGAGGATTCATATAACAGCAAAAAAGTCAGAAAAGAAAACATTGAAATAAAAAGAGAACGAAGAAAGAAAAAACAAAACAAAAAGTAAGATAGAGTAACATATCTAAGTTACAACATGTTAACTAAATTAGATATATAGTATGATATTGAATTGACAGCATATCGAGGGAAATATAATGTAAAGTAATGTCAATCATGAATTGCCCCCCTCCCACCCAATCCTCATTAAATAAATCCCCCTTGCCCTGGCAAATCCTCCTGCCAAACCCTCCCCCCACCCTCCCCCTTCATTCGAATAATCCCTGTATTAATCAACTTCCCACCCTGCATTTTTGAATGAGTATTAGTTATTAAGTAGGTAGTGTTTTAATTTATTTTTAAACAAATTGAAATTATTAATAGATATTAATTCTGCAGGCAATGAGTTCCAGAACTGTGGACCAGAATAATCTAGGCTTTGTTTAGTAGTTTGTGTTCTAGGTGTAGTAAGTCTCAGCAAAGCTTGGTTTCGAATATTGTATCGGTAGGTAGCAGTATTAATTTCTATGAGCTCCTGTCCAAAGTTCATTTTAATTCGTTTATACATAATTTTGCCTAAGTTAAAATGAAACAGTTGCTGAATTGTTAGAATATTATATTGTATGTGTAACATACAGGGTTTAGACAGAATAATGTGAACACCTAGGAAAAGAAGGTTTTACGTACCTAATAGGGTGTGGGACCACATTTGGCATTCAAAACCACCTGGATCCTCCTGGGAATGGATGCATATTAATCCTGAATGGTGGTTAGTGGGATGTTACACCATTCATGCAGAACCTGCTCCAGGTCCTTGAGAGATGCAGGAGGAGGATAATGGGATCGTACTCTGTTTTCCAACACAGACCAGAGTGTCTCGATGATGTTTAAGTCTGGTGACTGGGGATGCCGAGGAAGGCGTGAAAGTTCGTCTTCATGTTCCTCAAACCATGATTGGACATTCCAAGCTCTGTGAATTGCGGCGTTATCATCTTCATGGAGGCATCCCCTGCAGGAAACAATGCCTAAGCAATTGGATGTACTTGGTCGGCCAAAATGGTTCATACGCCCTGCGAGTTATCCGTCATTTCAAAGTGATCAGAGGACCTGCTGAGAACCACGATATGACGACCCACAGCATGACAGAACCACCACCACGCTTCACTGTTGGGAGCAGACAGTCTGGGTTGTACACTTCTGACGGTGTTCTCCACACGTAAACACATCCCGCGGTGGGGAATAGTGTGAATGTGGATTCATCCGACCACATTACACGCTTCCATGCGTCGGCAGTCCACGTTGTGTGGTCCTGGCACCACTGCCGTCGCCGTTGTGCATTCACCCGGGTCACCAAAGGTTTTGCAATAGCAACTCTGCCATGAATGTCTTGTTTATGCAGTTCTCTGCGTACTGTTTTCGTTGATACTGGGGTCTGAAGATGCAGATTGAGCTCTGCACTAATTTTCTGGACTGTGGGCTTTTTATTACGGGTAACAATCCTCTTTAATGCTCTCCTGTCTCTATTTGTCAGGGTCGTTTTTCGGCCGCTCTTGTGTTTCGCAGACAAGGTTTTGCCACGAACACGGAATGCTGACCTGACGCTAGGCACAGTAGCTCTCAATACCTCCACTACCCTGGCGACTGTTATCACGGAGGCACCAACTAGCCGGTCACGAACAATTAGCCCTCTTTTTAAGTCCGTTCGGTCGCTCATTTCGTCGTCACCCTTAAAGAAGTTTTGCAACAAGACATTTTAAATGCACTTAAACAGGGCCTTGAGGTTCTAAACATAGCTATTACAACCAAAAAGTGGTGGATACCTTTTCGTATTGCGACGTACGTAGCTGCATTAACAGTCACGTCTCTGAGCGTCATGTTCATATTATGCTGCCCAACCCCCTGTACATGTGTATGTACACCTATTGTAACATGATTACACAACGCTTGTTATACACCGAAGAGCCAAAACATTATGACCACCTGCCAAATATCGTGTTGATCCTCCACGTTCCGCCAAAATAGCTCTTAAATATCTTACCTGGTGAGGCATAGACGCTACAACATTTCTAAAGGTGTCTTGAGGTATCTAGTACCAACATGTTACCAACAGAATCTTTAACTCTTGTAAGTTACGTGGTTGAGCTGCCGCGTATCGGATTTGCTGTTCCAACTGAAACCACAGATGCTCGATTGAATTGATATCTGGGGAATTTGGAGGCCACGGCAATACCTGGAAGTCTTCCTCGTGTTCCGTTAACCATGCTCAAATAATCTGGGCAGTGTGGCATGGCGTATCATCCTGCTTAAAGAAGGCACTACTAGAGGGGAATACTGTTGCCATGAAGGGATGTACCTAGTCTGCAAAGTTGTTAAGGGGGATGGTAGATGTAATAGTTTCTTGCACATGAATGACTGGACCCAGGGTTTCTCACGAAGACATTGCCCAAAGCATTATACTTCCTCCTCTGGCTAGTTTTTCGTCCCACGGTGCATTCTGGTGCCAACACTTTCCCAAGTAAACGACGCACACCATCAACCACCAACACTTTTCAAGATAAACGGCCGTCAACATGGTGCAACAGGAAACGTGATCCATCGGACCAGATAACCTTCCAATTATTCAAGGTCCAGGTTTAATGCTCGCGTGCCCATTGTAGGCGTTTTCGACGGTGAACTGAGGTTAGAATGGACACTCGGAGCGGCCTGTGGCAACGCAGCCCCATTTCAGCAGCGTTCGATGTACTGTGTGTTGTGACACATTATCAGCATTCAATTTGCCGTCGAGTTACGCCACAGTATCTCTTCTGGCTTGTAACATACGGGATAGCCATCGCTCACCTGTAGCACCGATAAGCCATGATCGACCCACGTCTTGCCGGCGGTTTGTTGTGCCCTCCTCAGACCACTTTTTGAAGGTAGTAACCACGACTGACTGTGAGCACCCTACAAGCCCCTAAAGTCTCGGAAATGCTATTACCCAGTGGTTTGGCCATTACAATTTGGCCTTTGTCAAACTAGCTACCTTTCCGATCTGCAGAACATGAATAATACTGATTAACAAAGCTCAGTATCAGTTGTTATTCATACCGTTTCATGACCTTTTGCACGTGCCGTCGTTTACCTGCATTTGCGTCGATTTACATAAAGATGCGCTGACCATGTTTCGACTCTTTGGTGTATATACATATAACTAATTTCTGTACATCGATTGTTTATGTATTTCAAAAACTCCTGTGGCCATAAGATGTCTAACAGCACTGTAGAACGGGATACAGATGAACAAAAATGTCGGTTCGGGCCACGGGGACTCCAGCCAAGACCGTCTAGGAAGCACAGGGCTATGACATTAGAGAGCTGATTTCCTTCCGTTGCTGACGTCACTCTCATGTTAGCGGCCTGATACATCGTTGTCGTGTTTGGCGTTATACAAGACAGCGTTGGAAGCCAGTCGAAAGCTTTGATTTCCGTGTGACATCACTAAATGAGGAAACTCATCTCTAATGTCATGGCCTTGTGTTTGTTAGACGGCCTTGCTACAACCCAACTCTGATTCTGTACTTCGGTTGCAACCCTACACATACTGAAAGCACTGTCGTGATGTCGGAACGGAGGGCTACAGCGAAGAGGATAACGTTGGCATGTAACGAAAGGGCACCTACGAAGGTTTGTGCGAAGGCCATTCGACTTACGTTGGCACGACTGTGCTAAGGCAATCAACTCCCACGTCGAGTTCTCGTGTGCACACACACACTATATTGACAAAAGTCACCGGACACCCTTCAAAAGCAAATAAACGGATCCGCTGCGCTGTTAAGATGCGCGGTACAGCTGCAAACGGTATAAAAACAAGCCTGCAGCTGACCGCGATCATATCGCACTGTGAGGTTGAGTGAAAATGTCGCGGCCTAACTTTGAGAAAGGAAATATTGTTGGGTGTTATATTAGTGGGTTGTCCATAAGAGAAACCGAGAGGATTTTAAACATACCCAAGTCAAATGTTTTGGATGTACTGAATAAGTGGAAGACACATGGCATGCCTGAAGCAGCAAAACGTGCCGGAAGACCAATGGTAGAGGACGTCAAAGAAGATCAGTGATAGAGGACGTCAAAGAAGATCAGTGATAGAGGACGTCGAAGCCTCAGGAGAGTCGTTACACTTAATCGACGGATTACTGCACAAGACCTCAGTTTACAGGTGAGTAAAAATGCTGGAACCTCAGTATGTACACGTACCATTCGCAGAGAACTTCATCCCATGGGTTACCGTGGTCGTGCGGCTGCTCATAAGCCTTTCATCTCCACTCGGAATGCTACTCTTCGTTTAGCATGGTGTAAATAACATTTATCGTGGACCGTAGATAAATGGAAACGGGTCCTATGGACTGATGAATCAAGATACACGATCCATCAGTCTGATGGCCGTGTGTGGGTATGGCGGCAGCCAGGGTAACGGCCTTTACCACAGTGTACTGATCCTACAGTCAAGTTTGGAGCTGGCAGTGTACTCTTGTGGGGGAGTTTTTCGTGGTATGATCCCGGCCCATTGGTTAGCGTGAACAATCCTGTTAACCAGCACGTCTACCTCGATATTCTGGACAATTATGCCCTACAACTCTGTGGCAATACTATGGAACAGTGCCTTGTTGGTACCAGCAGGATAATGCACCGAGCCTTAAAGCAAGGACTGTTACGGCGTGGTTTGACGATAATTTCATAACGTGTGTGGACTGGCCAGCACACAACCCTAATCTTAATCCCATAGAGCACCTATGGGATGAATTAGAGCGCCGCATGAAAAGTTTGGAACCAAGGCCTACTACTGAGCAACAGTTAGCGGTAGCATTATGTACTGAATGGAAGCGCATACCTATAGCTGTGTTCCACAACATTGTCGAAAGCATGTCTCGAAGGGTCAGTGCATGCATATTAAGACCAAAGGTACCCTCGTATATATTGAGACCACTGTCACCGAACAAGACTGTATTGACTTAAATACCGACCATCTACAGTCTACACCTACTTACGGCTGTCAATTTCTCACAGCAGGATGCCCTCTTTCAACAAGACAACGTCCGGCCTCATCGCTCCCGTTAGGCGAAGGACTTTTTGGAGAAGCATTCCAGTGAGTTCGCAATTGTGGCATGGCCCTGTCCCTCTCCGGATTTGATCCCAATTGAGCATCTGTCGTGCACTACATTCGAGCTGAAAACTCACCGCTTGCAACTTTCAGCGTTTTACGGACGGTTGTCCTAAAATCACGGGCGGCAATAACACCCGTATATTTCCAACACCTAGTGGAGTCCATGCCACGATGTGTTGCTGCTGCCCGGAGTGCCAAAGGTGGGCCCACGCGTTGTTAAGTGGATATGTGTAATAAATTGTTCTTTCAGTGTATATACACGGTCGAGTCACATTATTGTGACCTCCATCAGCTAATATCCAGAGTAACCGCCGTGTGCAGCGCGGACAGCATCCAGACGGGGTGGGAGTGACTCAATAAGGTGCTGGAAGGTGTTCACAGGTATGTGGAGCCATGCTGATTGCAGTGTATCTGACAGCTGCTGGAGGGAGCGTGGTGGAGGATCTATAGAGCGAACAGCACGATCGAGGTGGTCCCACAGATGCTCAATTGGGTTTAAGTCTGGGAAATTAGGGGGTCAGGGAAGTACTTTGAAGTCTTCATTGTGCTCTTCCAACCACTCTCGGACATTTCTAGCTGTGTGACACGTCGCATTGTCTTGCTGCAAGATCTCATCCGCCCCTGGGAAGACAATCAGCACGCATGGGTGTACGTGGTCAGCAAGGATGGATTCATAACGAATTCGGTCCATAGTGCCTTCCATAGGTATAAGTGGACACAGGGAATGCCACGAAACCATTCCCCAGACCATAACGCTGCCCCCACCAGCTTGTGTTCTTCCAGCAGTGGTTGAAGAGTGTTTGTTCTCCGATGTTTCTCGCCTTATACGCTAACGTCCATCTGTTCGATGAAGCAGAAAACATGACTCATCGGAGAAGGCAATCCTTTGCCAATCAGTGGAGGTCCAATTCCGATACTACCGTGCAAATGCAAGCCTTTTCTGCCGATGCACCTTCGTTAGCATAGGTGCAGTGACCATCCGTCAGGATGTGAGCCCCATACGCACCAGGGTTCGCTGAACTGTCGGTTTAGACACACTCCCGGTAGTTCCCTGGTTCATTCGGCCAGTGAGTTGCTCCACTGTAGCGTGTCGATCGGCCCTCACGCACCTTCGCAGCCGACGTTCACCTTTCATATCAATGGCACGTGGTGCTCCGCAGTTTCCACTTCTCTTATTCGCAATGGTGCCATTTCTTCAATCACGATACACTGTAACCACAGCAGCACGCGAACAGTTCATAAACTGCGCGATTTCAGAAATACTGCCACCCTTGGCCCGAAAGACGATAATCATCCGTTTTTACAGATCTGTTAAATCGCTCCTTTTATCCATGACAGCAACGAGTGATGTTTTCAGAATGCCAACAAACACACCTTATATACCGTCCAAGCCAGCTTCACGACACGTACCTTCTTTCATTGGCTACGCGCTGTTGAGGTCAAGAGTGTTGAGGTCACAATGATGTGACTCGACTGTGTATAAATAATTAGACTATAATACGTAATAGTTTCTTAGTCATAACGAAAAACGAGAGTCCTAACGGCGAAAAATATGCAGTGGAGAAGAAAAAGTTATTGAAAACTGGAACTTGCTTGTAATGTGCTTTATAAGAAAAACTGTTTACTAGAAAAGCTTTCTCTCTCTGAAGCTAACGAAAACTTTCCTTAATTTTGGGAACAAATGACAATTTTTAGATTTCTCTATAATCAGTTCTGATCGATCCACTGTTGGGTGAAGGTCCTAGTTCCCTCCATAAATTCCCTGAATAGTTATCTATTGAAATACTTCCAGCACGCTTTTAATTTTCATACACCGCGTGAGCATTTTTTTAATTTGTGGCGTATTATTGTGTTCAGTTAAGTCATTTCTGTTTGCTGGCCTTGGTTTGTTCTTCTTTCAATATTGTCCAACAGTTGCCATTTTGAATGCCTATATACGTGTGATTACGCCTGTAACGTAAGATAGTATAACTATACTAGTGTTCCGAATTTATTGGCATAGATAAAATCAGTTTCCAAGCTTTCGCACATCAACCAGATGGCTTCTGGTTTACCTTCCTTGAAAAAAGCCATCTGGTTGATGTGTGGAAGCTTGGAAACTTTGATTTTATCTACGCCAATAAATTCGGATCACTAATATACTCTGGCGGAAAGTGAAAAAAGAACACCAAGAAGGAGACGTCTGATCCAACGAAATTTATGCAGCATAATAACGGAATACAGAGGATAACGTGATCAAAACATTATGGCAAAATACAGCTGTATTTGGTGGTAAACTGAAAAATAACATTTCCATGTAACATGGTTAGTACGAGGTTGAACCGCCATGAACTGCGTCACACTGTGCAATTCTGGCATGGAGTCTGTCGTACAGATGTTGGATGTAAGTTTGGGGTATTGAGTTCCAAGCATCCTCAACCTGGACGCGTAAATCGGGGATGGTCGTGGCTGGCCGTGGAGACCGGATAAGTCGTTGGCCCATAAAATCCCACACGTGCTCAATGGGGGACAAATCCGGTGAACGTGCAGGCCATGGAAGTACTCTCACATCCTGAAGTGCATGTTGCGTTGCACGTGCCGTGTGTGGGCGTGTGTTATCTTGCTTGAAAACACCACGATGGACTGACCTTACAAATGGCACAACAACGGGCTGAATGATGTTGATATAGGAGGTGCTGTTTAACGTACCCGGTACAAACACTAGTTGTGTACGGAAGTGATAGCTGATCGCTCCCCACACCAGGAGACCAGGTGTAGGCCCTGTGTGTCGCTGGCGGATGCAGGAAGGGTGCAGACGCTATACAGCCATCGGAGGCTCCCAAGCAGAATCTGCTTTCATCGCTGAACACGACAGATCGCCATTGCGTTCTCCAGTGCAGACGTTGGCGACACCACTGCAGCCGTTCCTGACGGTGGGCTGGAGTCAGAGGTACACATGCCAGAGGCACACGTGCACGTAGTCCTGCATCCAGTAGACGGTTGCGGATTGTTCGCACAGTCACCTCAGGTGCAACGGCAGCTCGGATGTGCGTCGCAGTGGATATTCTGCTTGACAATGCCGCTCTTCTTATGCGTCGATCGGTCCGCTCATCAGTCCGTCTGTGACTCCCGGTTCCACGTCTTCTCGTGTGGGAATGTTCCTAGGACCATCTACGCCACCATCGTACCACCACCGATACTTCCCGTCCAATTCGTTCCGCAATACGACGATACGACCACCTTGCCTCGCGGAGTCCGACTAGACGACCTCGCTCAAAGTCCGATAACTGCTGAAATCGGACACGTCTTCCATGTCCAGGCATTGAAGCTTCTTCAGGGTCTTCGCACGTGTCCGTACGCCGACGACTGATTACATTCACATTGCCGTACTCCTTAAATACCACCGACGATAGTTTGCATATTATGCCGTGCTGTGGCGTAAGCGCTCACCGGTTGGTCCCGAAATTAACATCACACCTACGTAAACTCGACCCCATTAACATATGTAAATTTCATGATCGTCCGCCAATTCCTTCTTGGTGTTCTTTTTTCACTTTCCGCCAGTGTAGTTATACACTGAAGAGCAATTGAATTAGAGACAGCTGGCGTTATGCAAATGTGCATGGCGCTGTGGGCGGCCCTGTAAACGGAAACGACATGACGTATGCAGCGATCCGACAACATAAGGAGTGATGCGACAGGAATCAGTAAGAGTCGGACGCAGTATGGGTAAGACTAAGTGCATTTGATCGTGGGCAAATTGTCGGGGCCCGACGAATGGGCCACTCCATCTCGGAAGTCGTGCAGGCACTGGGATTTTCACGAGCCACTGTGTCGCGGGTGTACCGTGAGTACATCGAATCCGGTTAAACCATCCCTGCAAGGGCCAACTGCCGTGGACAACAGCGTGTGGATGAGCGGGGTCATCGTCGGCTAGCTCTCATTGTAACAGCGGATAGACGGGCCACAGTGCAAGAAATCACTCAACAATTTAACGCTGGTGCACAAAAACGTGTAAGCAGCCACACCATCTAGAACCATCACCTCGCTATGGGGTACAGAAGCCATCGTCCCACGAGGGTACCGCTGCTGACCGCACATCACAGGGTGCAAATATTAGCATGGGCGCGGGAACATCGCCACTGGACCCTAGACATGTGGGAAAATGTTGCCTGGACTGATGAGTCGAGATTCATGTTGGTGCATGCGGATGGCAGGATACGAGTACGGCGCAAACCACATGAAGCGATGGATCCTTCTTGCCAGCAGGGTACTCTTCAAGCTGGTGGGGGTGCATTCTCGTCTGGGGACTGTTTACGTGGACTGAAATGGGACCCCTGGTACGTGTGACATCGTCCCTCACAGGTCAACGTTACCGGGATATCCTGGACGACCATTTGCTTCCGTTTGTGATACTTCAACATACCACTGGGGACTCATCCTACAACAAGACAATGCACCGTGCCATCGGTTCCGAATTGTATCCGAATGGTTGGATGAACACTCCACCGACGTGACCTCTCCTCCTTGGCCAGCTAGGTCACCTGACCTCAATCCCATCGAGCATATCTGGGATGCCATCGAGAGAAATGTTTGAGGCTCTGACTCACTTTCCATCAAATCTTTGTGAACTGTGGGAGCTTGTTCAGGGGTCGTTGATCCGTATGGCTTCCCAACGCTTCCGGTGTCTTGTCGAGTCCATGCCGAGACGAATCGCCGCTGTCATCAGGGCGAAAGGTGGTGCTACACGTTACTAGACAGGTATCTCTAATTCAGTTGCTCTTCAGTGTAGTATCTTATGTATAGTTGGTGTAGAGTTCCTTGTGTTATTAATTACGCCTGTAACCTTTGTTTTTCTTGATCCATGCGTTGCTGGTTACCCCAGTCACGCTCCGTTCGCATACATCGAGCATTCTTTGACCTGTGACTTAGTTCTGTTGTCTTAGATGGTTTGAACTGGCGCGTCATCGGAAAATAGGTTGGTGCTGCTGCTTGCTCACAAGAAAGCTTTTTGTGCCCGCTTACCTCTCTTTTTTTTTTCTTTTTAATTACGTTTTTGAATTTTGTTTCGCTGTTTAACGACTGCCATGAACAACTCGGAGGGCTGTAAGCAGATGCCTGTTCCTTATTTGGTTCCAGGGAGGGTAGAGAGACAGTGCCGTAAGACAAACACACCACCTATGCTTATCGGGACTCGAACCCGGGCCATGCGCCGACGACGAAGCAGAAACCTACGCCTCTGACCACGTGGCTACCGGTGCGTTCCCCTGTTATTAGTGTCTGTGTTAAGATTTCATTTTTCCAATTGTAGATAAATAATTAAATTGTTTTATGTAGTTTAGCTCATATTACTTCGTGATCTTGATATTCAGAAGATATTACATTTCAGATTTTTTTTTTTTTTTACCGAAGATCTCGCTCTGTTAAAGTAAAACTACTTTCGTAACTGTTTTTTGAGATTGTAGAATTATTTTATAGTACTAATTTAAATATTTTGAGCTGGCAGAATTATGTGATATAACAGTATCAGTTGAAAGAGTGTGTCTTAATTTATTCAAAGCTACATTTTGCGTACAGGTAGTCTTGAATGATTGAGTTTAGGAGCATACCCAGAAATTATTTTGGGGGTGCGTCTTATTTATTCGATTAAGATTGATTTTTAATCAATTAAAATTCGATTAATAACATTGTTGCCGTTATCAATCATTGTACAGTTATTATGAAGCCTTGATAATTTAGGTGTTTTGTTCTACTTTATTCACATTCCAGGATGTGGCATAATCGGCTTTCTACTCCCTGTCGAGTCCCTCCATTCGTTCACCGTGCCTAAGCGATACCCTCGTATCATCCACACCGCCATGCCACAGCCTCTAAACTTCCTCTCTGCAGCTTGCGTTGCCCTTCTACTCACGAAGACACCTCTACCGGGCATCATAGCCGTGTAATACAAACCGGAAATTGACCGTCTCGTATGAAGAAAAGTTCGAATGCCGTGCCGTGCAAAATACCTCTAGCCCTAATAAAAACTCAATGAAGCTTCCAGCGCTGTTAGTGCCCAGCGCAATAAAATGCAACCGATAACGGGTAAGATCACACAGTGCTACGATGAGACGCCTACATACAGCTTGCGAATATTTCACTATATCTGACTATATTACAAAAGCTAATATAAGGACGAGTTTTGAAATGAGATTCTTTTTCTTTTATCGTTTTGCAGTTATTTAATACTTTAGAAAACGGGAAATTGAATAATATATATTCAGTTAAACGTCACGACCAAGGAGGCTAGAATGAGATATCTGGAGAGGCCCTTGTCAGCGGAGCAGTACCACTTTGTGTGAAGCCTTTAAACGCGAGAGACTGCCCTCAAAGTGTGGGAAAGCTGATGGTTTTCCTATTGCAATGCATTTTGTGTTGGCCAAATCGCCTTCTTTCGTCGCAAATGTTTCCAGTTTCGTATTGTAACTTGCTGCCAATGTGTGAGAAAATGCTGAATTTGTAAAATTCTTAATTATTTTGAGGCTTCTTCCCATTTTTATTTTAAATTGAAATACACGAACGTTAGTGCGAATTCTGAACAAAACATAATGTTAAAATTAAAAACTTCACTCGTGTAAGAAATCTGATTAATTCCGGGTTGACAGTAACACGGTTTTTGCAACCCCAAACTACGCAATTCCAAAATACACACAGTTGAAATTACATAGGTATCATGTAAACAACGCAAAATTCCCACACCAGGCGGCTTCACGGTTAAGAGACTCAGGGCATCTCTAGAAATATTATTCTAACCTCCTTGGCTCACGACACAGGGAATTTTTTGGTGGTGGTGGGGTTCAAATGCACTGGAGGGGGGATACGCTGCTGATCTAGTTTGTTAACAAAGCGAATGTAGTTAATCTGCTTCCTTCAAAATCGAAAAACTAAATGGGCTTTCGTAAAATAAAAAATATTTTACATATTTTGTAAAATTTTGAAGGTATTTGACATTCGTAAAGTTTAAATTATACAGTCATGGTGGCAACCTCGATACGAACGCTTAATACTTTGCTGCGCATTTTTCTCAATTTTTTTATACTCATTTATTTCCTTTTTTAATGTAGGAATCAGGTGGTATGTGTGGAATCACACCTGTTAACATCAGGGTGAGCCGCTGTACGTGCAAACCGACCGGTGGCTAAAGCAGCTGCGTTTCCGTTGTTGCACTGTTGTGTCATGCTGCTGACCTGGAAGAGGGCTGATGTCACTGACGTAGGTTGACTCGTGCTGCCCGCAGCCATTTCCCTTTTTCGTGGTTTAAACATGTAATATTCCTGTTGTTCTGTGAAATTCGTAAGTCACTGAGGCAGTAATTATCTTTTGTGGTTCTGCAACTGTAGAATATTTGAAGTTCCTTGAAGCTGCTTAGTGACGCCACTAAGCAGATGTCGATTTTTTTTTTTGCGAATACCGATTAAAGAGGAAATCCGCTGCTTGTTTTTCTTTTTCGCTCCAGAGCTGTTTATTACCATAGGTGTATTGAAGTCTTGAATGAATATTCTCAGAGAACTGATGACTAGCAAACCATTTGAACTTTAGAGCAGACGCTGTTATCCACATGTATAGGATGGTGCGTAAGTCGCGCCCAATTGGTGGATCATTATGGTATGCATTACAAGCTTTGCCTTTAATGATCTGTTCTTCATTACAGAAATGAACAGTGTAATAGCTGTAAAGGTTAAATTGTTGGCAAGGCACAAGCTGTTTTATTGCGAGTACAAATTACCTACGATATCTGATCGCATATAATTTAGTGTGTACACAGTTAGGGAGCAAGCAATTTCATCGAAAACGAAATCGTCGAATGCAAAATCATCGAAACGAAATCTATCGAATGAGCAATTTACGGAAAGATAACGTTTTAGAGAAAATGAAACGAATTCATCGAAATGATAAATTTTTCGATAAATTCGTTTAATAACTCGGATATACAGTATTATCACTTCTCTTAACAGTAACCGTAAAGCATCGCTTAAAAGACGCGATTTAACCCATATGTTGATTAATTATAATTCGTTAATTTTCATCAAATGAAGAAATATTGCATTTCTGCATTGCTCCCCTCACCTTTTATGTCCTTCTGTCTCACCCCATGGTAAAATCGCCAACCCAAAATTAGCTTTGGGTAAGACCGTTTAATGAAGTTGACCATCATATGCGAATATACTTTTCGTTGGTGTAATGTTTTATAAAGTTTTTTATTTGTAGATGATCTAATTTTCTTATTAGAAAACGACGTATTTAGACGCTTATAAAGCTTTTATTAAATCATTTTGAAATCACGTAAACTCATTTGAACATTTTAGCGAACTTAAGTAAAGTAGCATTTGGGTATCTTTAAAATAATTTTCGCGATGTAGTTTTGTTGAAATTTGTTTTAAGAGCGCTACTGATTTTTATTTACTATTGCAATTTATAGAGTGTATTTGATTTTCGGCCTTTAAGAGCATGAGTTGTTTGATAAAATAACAACAACTTCTTAGCGGTTTTGATTTTTAATCTGATATCTCATTTGGGGTCTGAAAAATATAAATTATATATATTTTTTATTTAAAATTCTAAATTCTTTTAAAAGAAATTCAAGATTTCTGATTATCAGGTAAATGAACCCATCGAAGATCCGTTATGTTTAAAAAATCGAGTAAATAGGATTTCAACAATTCTCTGTCATAGAACTTCACCATCATTTATCAGTATGCATATTCCTAAAAGCTTACGCTAATAAAGTTTAATAATTAATTCAGCTTCCGCAAGTCATTCATTTTTGTGTCTTTCATTAAACAATGCACTGTATTATAGAATTAATATTATTCTTAAAATGAAACGAAAATTAAATATTTTGGGCAATTTTGTTCAAATCATAAGCTTAACCAACAAATGGAACTCCCAACATAGTCCTCTTAATTACCACAATCATTCCACGAAGAGAATTCCATTTACTTATACTAGTAATTTTCGAAAAGCTTGCTTGACCTACGTTGTTTCATCTTTTAATGATTCCACTTAGAGCCATAATTTTCGAAAAATTTGCCCTGCGATGAATTCTCCTTTCGATATAAATTCTATGGAAGAAATATTCTTCTCTTAATACGTGAAAGTATGTCAGAATTATTAACTTAGCAATCAGATACGCCTGAATTGCCAGTATTCACTGTTCCGGAAGTAACATCAATCAATATAACATTAGTGTTTTCTGTTATGATTGATGTTACATACTGATTAGTGAATAGTGGCAATTCAGACATATCTGATTGCTAAGTAAATAATTATAAGTTTGATGACTTCGTCCATAATACAGCTGGGGAATATCGGCTCATTCTATCAGGGGGTAACAGACGGCTCACAGTCTCCCAGTTAACGTAATCAAGCCGCGCAGATAAACGTTTCCCAGCACATAACCCAGCGGGCGACACTCTTGCGAATTGGATCTAGGGAGTCGTAAACCCTTTCATGTGCCACGGTGATCTATCATCGACAACTTCGCCTGCAATGGGCACGGGAGTACCCTGATTGGACATTCCGCCACTGGAAAAGAGTTGCCTGATCCTATGAGTCCAGTTTCAGCACTGTGATGAACGCGTCCGTATTCGACGCCGCGCGGGTGAACTACTGCAAACGGACTACTCGGTTAGACGAAAAAGGCAGTAACATGGCATGGGGATTGTTCTCACGTACATCACTTGTTCCCCTCGTTCCCGTTGAAGACACCCCTTGGAAGACACCCACACTGCCGAATCTTACCTAGGCATTGTTTCGATTCAAGTGTTGCCCTACATAGTCACCATGTATCTAGATTGTACTGAACTCTTTCGACAAATCAACATCTCCTGCCACAAGTCTTGCATTGGGAAAGAATGGCTCGGGGATCATGTTTATGCATTTCGTATGCTCTCCTGGTCTCCAAGTTTCCGTGATTTGAATCCCATTGAACATTTGTGTGATGCAATGGGACGAAGTATTCGCCAGGTGACGAAGCGAGGCACCTTTAGCGCCTCGCTTCGTCGCCGAAATCCGAGTCGTTATTCTATGTGGCTGTTTCAGAATACCCGAGGACACGTTCTATGGTTTAGGAAAGTCGCGCCCGCTGGGAGAAATAGTTCTAGCGGCTATAGGCGGCCTAACACGCTATTATGTGGGTGGCCATAATGTTATGACTCGTTGTGCGTGCGTGGGCGCGCATATTATTGAGTATGAGAACATAACAAAATACAAATAGTAAGGTTATACATGTTTTTTGCTTTCTGCATGCATATCACGGCGCATCAGTTTAACTTATTAGCAATTAGAATGGGAATGTTGTAATGTGATTAATTGGGAGAAGCTTTAGGCTCCTCCTGCAAATAACAGTTTGGGCTACTTTCTGTGAAAGGAGCTTAATAGCAATATTTGTTTAGCTGCTTTATGTATTGCCGCTGAATTAATTTCCCACTTGATATGCCTTATGCTCGTCGCATAAACTTAAATCGCATGCCATTTGCCACCAGTTGGCTGACACTACCGTTGACCATTCGACCAGTTAGGCTATCTTTTTAAACAGTATTTTCCTATATTGTGTGCATGTATGCGCACAAGAGTATTGTGTGCATCTAAGACTAGTCGGTCGTGTTTTATATTAGGTGTCACTGATTTTGTCACCTAGTTTTTAAAATGCCTGTTACAGTGGGTGAAATAAAATAGGTTTACAACGAGTTTTAGTCAACTATTCAAGCATAAGACGGTTCAGACTGCCAAACATAACGGTACGAAATTAGCTGGCGTGCGTTTGTTTCGTCGTAGAGGTGGAAACTGGAAATTCGCCAATTGCGCAAAATTCGGCGAGCTCTAAAATTTTAACAGGTGTTTTGAAAAGACTGTAATATGCGGGACAAAGATTCTTTTATTTTTATTTTTTTTATTTTTGTGTGTCTCCCTTCTGTTCTGGTGTTATGGATATTTTCATTACCTTTAACACCTAGGAGCGTCGAAACTGTTTTATCAATCATCGTTGTACCTTTAGGGCGAAACATTTTGTAAGTGGAGCAATGATTTTTCTGTGTTAGATATCCAGATAACACTCACCATATCACTTAATTTACCATGTGAAGTGATTTTCTGGGTGATCTAAAAGTGCCCCAGATTGTTATGACCAGTAGTGGTATGTAATTTTCTTAGCACCATGTGCATCAGAAACAAATGCGTCGTTCGTGTTCAATTTTTAACGTATTAGGAGTGGCCCAAGTTAAACAAATATCACTCAATTTTTTTGCGCGGTTTCTCTGGCGTCAGGGAAAGTAGAGAACCAAAACCGACGAGCAGACTTTGTGCGGCTGTCTTAGCTAGGTCCACAGTGCGAGATTGCTTAACCAACTCACCGCACTGACAGCAACGATATGAGCGTTAGTACATTACGCAGATAAATTTTTACGTAATTTACATGGTAAGTATGCCCTAAAAATTTAGTTTTTGTGGAAAGATGGATTCCTATGTGACTCACAATAAATGTAACTTCGAGTCTGTTTACAGTATTATTAAGCAAATTGCATTTTGACTTCTGAGCTGTATTAAGCCGTAGAATCATTTAACGTTGCATGTCATTTTAGTTGCTTTGTGGTGATGTGAATTTTTCAGAGCTACCTCGTAGTTTATTTATATGAGTATGACAGTCTCGAAATCTGATGTGGATGGCTTGTTCATTCTGTAGTGTGCTTCATCCTTTGAAGTCAAGAAATCTAAATTAGAGACGACAGACACCTAGTCTTCAGATGGAGGTGTTTGAACCACCCATATATTGCGGATAAAATTGTATAAAACGCGCTATCCAATATCAGAAAAATTGATTGATGATAATAGATGGCGTTAGTTGGGCGTCGTTTTACTCTGGCTGCTTTGATGAAGTCATTCTTAAACAGGACGAAAATTTAGGTTCTCTGGTTAGTCATTTCTTAACCAAAGAGGCCAGTGGGTCCACAGGAGTGAGAGTTTTCGTGCGTTTTAACTAACCGTGTTGAAGAATCTTCAGGAAAAATCATGTTAGCAGTCACTGGAAAAAACGATTTTGAATCTAGCTACATGCTATTCCTACGTGAGTTAATCTAAATCCAGAGAAAATAAAACGTTCTGTAGTTACAACTTTAAAGTTGTTTAAAGAAAAGTACACATTCCGTTCATGTGTGCAAGATTGATTTCATGGTCTTCCGGTGGAAATTTTTGAAGATACGTCTTCCCGGTTACCGAATGGTCAGAGCGCTGGTGTTTCTAACGTGTCGTCCGGGTTAGGGTCCGGGATGGGGCATGGATCACTGCGCTGGCTCTCTACTTCCCTGAAACCAGTGGCCCCAAAATAGGGACGGCCGACTGCTTTTGGCCCAAAGAGTTGCTCACAGTGGTCTTCCCCGAAACAGAAAAATAAAATAAAGATAAAAATGCTAAGATAAAAATGCTAAGATAAAATATTTTCTAGCGTTCGAGTGTGGAAATCCTTAAATATGTAACACAAGAGGTATTTTTTCATGTTAGTTTCTTGTAGCTGAAAATCATACTACCAAGTGATTACATTTAACACATTCATTGGTCCTCTAAGAAATTTAGTCCAGCGTCAGGCTCCAACACCAGTTATTTTATGGTACCCAAACATAAACACATTGCGTTAAAAACATTACAGTAAACTCTTGCATACATTATATCATCATCCATTCTTGATCCACTGCTGGATGAAGGCCTCACCAAGTCTCCTCCACAAACCCTGTCTTGAACAGTTCTCTTCTTTATCACTCAGGCATGCTTTCGAATTTCATCCACCCATCTGTCACGTGGTCTTCTGGATCTTTTCCCTGTCTTTTGATACCCAGTGTAGTATTTCAGCTGTCCAACGGTGGTCAGTTCTTCTAGCAGCATATCCATCCTATTGCCACTTGAGAGTCTTTACTTTGATCATGATGCCATCCACACTTGTCATATTCCTGATCCATGAGTTCCTTTTCCTATCTTTCATGCCTGCACCAAGCATGCATATCTCCATGCTTCTTTGAGTTGTCGACAGCCTTAGTATGTTGTTTTTAGTTACGGTCATTGTCTCTGTTCCGTAAGTAAGAACTGGAGGGATGCATTGCATAAACACTTTTCTCTTAGGGCATAATGATAAATTGCTCTTAAATATTGTACTATTTCTTCCGAATGCTCTCCAGCCAAGTTTCACACAAGGATTAATTTGTTCTTCAATGTTCTAGCTTGATATTTGCTGTCCAAGGTGATGTAAGCCGGCAGTGGCGCAAGCTTCTCGCTAATCTTCTGAGTTGGGTCCGGGCTCAAGTCCTGAATGGGCATCAGTAGTGTGTTTGTCCTGCGGCGCTTGTTCTGCCCTTTTTCTGGGATCCTTGATTCTAAATTAAGGACCGTAGATTCTTAGTAGCCTTAAGTGCTCATGGGAGTCGTTGAGCCCTGATACGAAACAAAACGAAAGGAAAAGAAAGATTGAAAGCTAGAATTAATATTTCGTGTATGACACCTGACTTTGTGCGCTAAATTTCAGCTGTACAGTTTAATTAAAAAACTGATAGTGGTACGGAACAGAATTATTTAGTTTACATGAGTTATCAACGCTACAGTTGTTGCACGGGGTCTTACAAGTAGTTTCCAGCATTACCGCCGTGTCTGATGTATTAAAGCAGAGCTGCGGTTTTGCAATCGAGTCATGCTATGTCTGAAAAAGCGGGTGGCAAATAGCGGTTGTTTCTGTGTGTTTTCTGCCCAGGGGTTTCAATGAATTGCCGTGAATGACAACTTGTACATATGAAGATAGTCGTTTTTCTATTATCATCCTCGTCTCCAGTTTTATGAAGTTGTAGCCGTAAAAGCTTTCATGTCTAAAGCATCCTGCCGGAAAACAAAACAAGTATCAAGTTCTAGGCCTGCTTACAACTTATTACAGCGTAGTTATCGTAATAGAAACATACCAAACTGTTACGTTGTTACTGGAAAATGCTTGTTACCAAGATTATAATAGTATAGTAGGCCGCTTTATTTTCATCTTATAGTTAGCTAAAAGGAAAGTTTATAACGGCCATCAAGGGCACACCACGCTAATATTTATTAGTAACCGCTCAAAAGCGTTTTCCAGAGGAATCGAGCATTGTGCGCATGCAGAGCTCTCGCAGCTAAGAGTTTTATAGGAACAATAATTAGGATTCATTTACCTTCTTTCGTAATATGATCTGAAATACTGTATGGAACACCACAAACCCATCAGTGGTGCGAGACATAGAATGGTTGTATTTACATGAAATAGTACCCTTTCTTGCCACTCATCACAAATTTTAGAAAATTCCGGATCCGAACTGTAGATTCTGCCAAGAAGCTGGTACTGTCGATCACGTATATACACTGGCGTGCAAAAATTAAGGACGAGACGGTTTTTTTAATGTAACGTCGTGCAGAAGTGCTCCACATCCACTCAAATCATACCATAAGATCCCCAAGATGTAAGAATATGGGACAAGTGAGCAAAACCGTCCAAACAAGAAATCCAAAGGATACAAAGGCACTTTATTGAAAAGGTAGCTTCGAGCACAACTGGACAGAAGACAGAAACGTCCATGTGACAGGCGGCTTTAGTAGGGGATATGATCACCCCTGACAGCGTTGCAGGATTTACAACGTCTTTAGTAGGGGATGTGATCACCCCTGACTGCGTTGCAGGATTTACAACGTCTTTAGTAGGGGATATGATCACCTCTGACTGCGTTGCAGGATTTACAACGTCTGTCCATGCTGAGGACGAGGATGTCAAGGAGCTGTTGAGGCATCGCGGCCCATTCCTCTTGTAGCGCCAATCGCAGCTACGGAATCGTTGCTGGCGGCTGGTGACGTGCTGCCAAGCGTCTCCCGAGAAGGTCCCACACAGGTTCGATTGGATTTAGGTCCGGGGACCTTGCGGGCCAATCCATGCGTTGAATATCTTCACTCTCCAACAGCTCTGCGACAGCCACTGTACGATGAGGTGTAGCGTTGTCGTCCGTGAAGAGGAACTCAGGACCCACAGCGCCTCTAAACAGACGCACGTGTGGCAGGAGAACCTCGGTACAATAGCGGATACCAGTGACTGAACCTCCTTGGAAGATGTGGAGGTCAGTACGGCTACCAAGCATGATACCGCCCCAAACAAGAACTCCGCCACCTCCAAACCAGTCCCTTTCGATGATGTTGGAGGTGTGATTGCGTGTTCCCTGCTCTCTCCAGATGTGTATACGTCCAGAATCGCTCGTCAGACTAAATCGGCTCTTATCCGTAAAGAGAACTGAACCCCATAGCTGATGTGTCCAGTTCTTGTGTTCCTGGCACCACAGAAACCGCCGTCTCCGATGAGCAGACGTTAATGGCACGCACCGTACTGGTTGTCGTGCAAATAGACCACCTTTGTGCAGCCTCCTGGCCACGGTAAAACGCGATAACGGACTTCCAGTTGTCTGTTGCATGTGCCTTGCGATTTCTCTCGCTGCATGCCGTCTGTCTCTTCTTGCCTGTAGGACAATATACCGGTCGTCCGCCGCCGTGGTTGCTCGTGGACGACCACTGCTAAACTCTCGGACAGCTGTTCCTGTCGTTTGAAATGCTCACCAAGCTCGTGAAACGATGCTGTGAGCGATCCCGAACTCCTCGGCCACACTAGTCACACTTCGACCTTCTTGCAACTTCCCAATGACGCGACCTCGGGTAAAGTCATCCAGATGTCGTCTACTGAATTGCCTGTTGGCCATATCACACGGTGGCAGCAACTCGACGTCGTTCAAACCGATGTACACCGTGCAATAGCTTTTACCGAATTGCTGAGCGTACACCGTCCGTGCCGTGTGCTTTATACCCTTCGGACACTCCCCCTTCCTACGTCATGCTGCATATATGCGCATGCCCTACCGTACCGGATTTCAGTCTTATCTCCTGAGTGGCCTTTCGGTCCGTTCTGCCTGCTCGTTCCGCTGTTATGCTGATTTCTCCTCTTCGTCCTTAATTTTTGCACACCAGTGTACAAGCTGTAAGCTTCTTGATCCGCTTCTACAGTCAGTTTTTAAACCTGCAAAGAAAATGTGTAACTCTGCACTGTTTTAGATGATTATAAATTCCTGCAGTTTCAGACTCCTACTAACCACTTTGTTCAGTGCTGTTCTTGTATACTGAATACATAATCCACATTTTCCACCAAACAGTTGTACCGAACGTCACTACAATCACTCCAAAAGATGGTCACAGTACGTTATTTAAACTGTTCAGAACAAAATTAACTTCAAATTTACAAGTCGAGTACAACGACGCCGGACGACAAAATCGTGTTGAACACTTTCGGAAAGAATGGTCATATAATATAAAAATTGGTTTAATATCCTAGAGCAGAAAGTACACCTTCTGTACTAGAAAGTCATTTTCGTGGTCACGGAATAGACATTGGATGACGTTAGAAGCATTTCTGAAATTAACGTATATCTTTCTTTATAAATTTCCTTTAAATTAACTGTCTATTTTAAAATAACTAACTTCTTGTGTTTCGTTTGTATATATACTAAAGTTTAACACCACTGTGTGAAAAGATAGCGTTTATATTTGCAGCTAGACATTCGTTTCAAATAGCGGGAACACGAAGACGAGAGTTCCTCATCCCCCAATATAAATAGTGCATTGTATATAAGTCATTCTACATTATAAACAACCATATCATCCTTTGTTCCTGTAATAACTGTTTTTTAATAAAGAATTATTGAAAGGCAGCACGGAAAGTGATCGCAGACTATACATAATGAATTTACACCTTTACGGCGTCATTAGCCGTTTCATTCAGAGCAAGGGGAAAGCCAGGGGTCCAGAAGAATCTCTCTCTCTCTCTCTCTCCCTCCCCTTTCTCTCGAATGTTTTACTGCAAATATAACGCTACTTCTCTCTTCGAAGTCTTCTGGAGCGGGACGCGTGAAAGTATCGGAAGTGCTGAAAGGAAGGGATCTATATATTAATTCTATAAGGTTTTTTACTGTAAGACCGGTTGTGAGAGAACGGCTGAACGTAAACATATGGTTGAGGTATCAAAATAAAGGTCTTACCATGTAGATGCGCCAGTCAAAGAGAAAAATGAGATTGGGACAACGGTTCGGGCGTTGTGGGGTGGCAAAATTCCCATGTAAAGTCTATGGGAGAAGCGGGCGGTTGACTCACGCTCTGTTGAAGGCGGAAGTATGGAGGGACTCAGATAGTCCAAAGTCTCTCTTGTCAGCGAACCGTTGTGCCAAACAACGCTAGCAGGAATTTGTTTGAAAGTTCTTATCGGAACAGCGAACACTCGAAGACCTGATTGCGTTGTGCCGTTGGACTGTGATGTATACATACAATTTAACATTCATTCGATCCAGTTTATTCACGTAGGTAAGACGTTTCCCATTATGTAAAGATGTAAATAAACTTTTCATATGAGTTTATTCTTTTCAAAAAAACAAAAACAAAAAAACCGTCGATTTCGACGGGTTTCGTCTACCGGGTTCGAATCCCGGTAAGGCATAAATGTAGTGTTTGTCTTACGGCATTGGTCTCTCCCTTCCCTGAAACCAGTGACCCTAAATTAGAGACGGGCGACTGCTTATAGCCCAAGCAAGCGTTGGCTTATGATCATTCGTTCGTGAAGGGTCCGGGTTCGAATCCCGTGAGGCATGGATGTCGTGTTTGTCTTACACCACTGGCTCTCTCCCTTCCCTGGAACTAGTGACCCTAAATTAGGGACGGACGACTGCTAAAAAACTAATCGTCGATTCCGACGGCTTTCGGCTACCTGGTTCGAATCCCGTGAGGCATGGATGTTGTGTTTCTTTTACGGCACTGGCTCTCTCCCTTCCCTGAAACCAGTGACCCTAAATTAGGGACGGGCGACTGCTTATAGCCCAAGCGTTGGCGTATGATCATTCGTTCGTGAAGGGTCCAGGTTCAAATCCCGCTGATGGATGGATGTTGTGTTTGTCTTACGCTACTGGCTCTCTCCTTCCCTGGAACCAGTAACCCTAAATTAGGGACGGGCGATTGCTATAGCCCATTGAGTTGCTCACGGTGGTCGTTAAATCTTCAGTCACAAACACACACAAAAAAGAAATCACGAACCTGGACTATATTGTTTTTACTGAAGTGGTTGAATGAATTTGTCAATCAAATAAAGTTTACATTTGTTGTTTCATATGAGTTTATTATTTTCAAAAAAAAAAAAAAAAAAAAAAAAAAAACTTGCCGTCGATTTCGACGGGTTTCGTCTAGTTATCTGTTGAAAATAGAAAGTAAAATAATTATAAGTTGATTGAACAACTAAAATAATCTTGGAACAACACCTAATCACTTAACAAAACAAGCCTTAACTAAACACACACACACCCAACGAAAAGTCACAAATGTGTCTCCTGCTTATTTCGTGTCATATTGTCTCATTACAAGAGTTGAAAACAAGTCGAACCCAAAACTTAAAGAGTAATATCCCACTAAACAGAACACCACTGCAATGATTTAATAAAACTAGATTTTTTTTTTTTTTTTAATTCTATTTTCTCGCTTTCAGTGTGGAAATGTGAGGATGTCTGCTTAACTGTTGCAGGCACATGTTTCACGTAAGTAGCCATAGCTCAGTCGGATATGACGTCACGGAATGTGACATCGTAGGCGCGCTTCCAACTTTTTGCAACAGTTTCAAACGCATGTTTCTCATAACCTGGTAACTGCTTTGTTCTGAGTGACGTCACTGCGTATAACTTCAGAAACTTACGTTCTCTTCTTAAAGCAGGTGAGACCGCAGTCTTACCTTTCAACTTAGATACGCAATACTATATTTTCCTAATTTTAAACCGGTGTATTCTTTAAAAGGCTTTCGCGAAGTGGTAGTGAGGTTTTCAGATAGGTGTGTCTGTCGTACTTGAGACTTCTATCTCAGGTACATGATATCGCTTTTGATGAGGGACATCAAAGGAAAGAAACCAACGATTGAAAGCTGATCAAACACTATAAAAAAAGAATAAGTTAAATTTCAGAACAAACCAACAATTAAACTAAAGTAGAGATTACAAGTTGCAGTTGCAGTGATTTATTATTGAAATGTAATTCCTCCTTCTCCAAAATGGCAATCGTGCGTTCACGTAAATGTTTTAATAATAAATTTTCAATCTAAAAATCAACTGGTTACTGCTTAGATTATACATTTTCGGCACGGCTACATTGGCGTATGTTACGCCAGGTAAAACTTCTTAGATTTTCTGTTTTATTTCATCAATAGGCAGCGATTTCACAATTCGTATCTTTCTGCTTGTCATGGATTTAAGTGCTAAAAACAACGCCTCACTATTTGTTACCTATTCCCGTTTCTGGCGTCACGTTTGTATACTGTAGACTTCGTTGTTGGTGGAGTGTATACTAGGTGCTGTTTCTTTGTTAAATGGGTATTGTAGCAGTGTATTAGGACCTGAAATCTGAACAACACTGTTGTCACAGGAAGTGAAAATATTACAATTGTTTAGATTCTGACTCACTGGAGGCCCAGTTTGTTTGTTTTTTCATTCGGGACTTCATATGGCATCAAAACCTTGATACGTCGCGCATGTACGATTTATTTCGGCCGATAGCCTGTTTCGTGTTGTGTGCTGACACGTTCTCAGGCGAATTGTCGCACACGAGGCACTCTCCGAACATATAATCATCCGTCTGATCGGTGATAATTCTTCCTTCAGTGGCTTTTTGACTCCCCCCCCACCCTTCGCTTTGCTAGAAGCCGATTCACACCGTTGCCTTATCTCCTTCCCGACACGGTCCACGTCCTGGAATAAACTCAAAGATCCTTTTAAGAAAGCCTTCTTTCCATCCTGGCTTTTCCTTTGACTTAAATATGTTGAATCTTACGGCAGCAATTGCGTAATACTCGCTGCCCCCTCCTTCAACAAAGGGAGAAGCTGAAACAAGCTTACTCCACTCCATAGTTATTGTGGTTGTGTTTTAGCTAAGGTACTTTTATACTTTGGCAAATCTCCCCCCCCCCCTTCTCCCCGATCCGATTTAGCCTCGTATTTTATTAAGTGGCATTTAAAGGGGAAGCGTTTTAAGTCTGTTTATGCAAGCTGCATGCAGTTCATGTTATCTTATTGTAGATATGCTACTTACATAGCTTCTGATGTCATAGCATGACCGTGAAGCTTTGATATAGATTTGATTTCAGTTTATTTTGCAATAATATCCCCGCTAGGTAATCTACTTCGCACGTTCCTGAAGCTCTCAATTCTCTGGATGGATGGATGTAAGGATACATCTCATGACTCGGACAACTTCTCACACTTGAAGCATACCATACGAACTGAATATTAGTTGCAAATTATGTGTATTTTTCTTCATATTCTTCGTCATCGCTTCGAGCGTATAGGTCGTCATAAGTATGTACTGTTTGATGTAAAGGTCTTGGACCCAAGTGTTTCAAGTATACCGAAATTGTAGGTTCGTACGCTTTGTGCATTACTCCTAATGGAATTACTGGGTGAAAGAAAATTAAAATGCTGTTAAAGATAGTTGACTTTCATTTTTCCATTTTGGTTGAAAAGAAACAAAAAGCAGAAAAAAAAACAGAACCAGCGCGGGCGCTAGCACACACACACGCACACACACACACACGCACAATAAGTGATACTGCAAGTAAAAAAAAATTAGATTCTGTAAACCGAACTCTATGGAACTACTACTGACTGAATTGAAATCAAAACATTGTCAAAGATATTGGACTTTTCTCCATTTTTTTTTTCAGAACCACACACACTCACGTACACACCAGTCATGTAACACTGTAAGCGAAAAAAAGTTTTTTGCGTCCGACCAACTCGATTCTGGACGGTAGGTAAAGCGATTATTACGTGGTGGCTGTATGACTACTGTAAGATGTCTGATTTTTCAGTAATTTTTCGGAGTGTAAAAAAAAAAAAAAAAGGATTTAAAAGGGAATCGTGCATTGGCATGTTTAAATTTTTTCCCCTTTCGCTTTCCTGCAGCCAAAAATTTCATAAAAGTTGTAAGTAATTTGTAGTGAAATTTCATATGCAAGTTAGCTTTTATGTCTGAGGTATGTGAAAAGTGCATTTCTGATGTATCTTTTGAAAAAAAAAACCATACGTGCTTACATTCTTCATTTGTTCGTTTGTCAGTTGCAGACCCTATTGTAGACACTACTTGTGAATCGGATTCTCAAAATTCACTTTTACATCAAATCGCGCTGAGCGTGGTAATCATAGTTTATGCATTTTAAAATATTTAAGCTGCATGTTTTCTTGCTATATGGCATAAAGGTATTTTAGTGTTTGGTCTGATGCCTACACTTCTTAAATTCCAGGTTGGGAAGCTTTTTTGCATTCAGTAGCTGAAAAATATAATTTCGGACGCATTTTCTATTTAAACGGAGTACAGTTTTTCTTTTTTTGCTAGATGGCGGAAATGCGTACGTGCGTTCTGTTCGATATCTCTGCTTGTAGAGTAATTTTTGGAAAATTCGTTTTATATCTCTTCCATGCTATTTTCCAAGAATTTCCAGACATTTTCTTACTTTTTCGCTTCCATGTAAAAAAATATCCTGTACTTTTTGGTTTTCTAGATTCACATTTTCCCGCTAGATAGTGTAATAATACATTTGCACTTCTTAAGAGTCGCTTTTGAAAAATTGTGATAAATCAATGGCCAGGATTATCTGCCAATATTACACCATTCCCTTTGTGTAAAAACTTCTGCTAGCTGACGTAAATGCGTACTTGAGCTCTGTTCATAGAATTCAAAATGGGAAGATCTCTGTCATCAGCATGCGATGATGACAGCATCGACAGATGACCATCCTATCTACCCTAAATATCATGGTAATTTTTTTGAAGGGACAGGGGTTAACAACCCCCATGGGCATCTTCTGGAGCCCTATGGATTTGACTCCCAAATTTTGGGATCGCTGGTTCCTGGGGTACAGTCTAGGCCTGGCGGCTCGCCACTTTTTTTCAAGGCGAGGGAGCACCAGGCTACTTTTTACCTAAAGGAATCGGAGTTTTCTAAATTCGTCACTCACTCGTCGCGCATTGAAGTAGATATTTTTTTTCCACAAATAATCTTATAACCGACTTTTTTCCACAAATAATCTTATAACCGAATGGCCTCACCATTCGTGTGCACTTTGCCTGCTCAATAGACGATCGGCGCTCAATGTGCACGCCTGATTTCACGTTAATGCAAATGTTTTTTTGTTTTTTTTTTGATTGGAGGTTTAACGACCACCGTGAGCAACTCAATGGGCTATAAGCAGTCGTCCGTCCCTAATTTAGGGTCACTGGTTCCAGGGAAGAGAGAGAACCAGTGCCGTAAGAAAAACACAACATCCATGCCTCACCCGGGATTCGAACCCGGACCCCGTTCGGATGAATGATCAGAGGCCATCGCTTAGACCACTGCGCCACCGGGGTGGCTAATGCAAATTATTAGCTTAATAAACCGTGTTGTTTTGCAATCAGAATGACTGCACGAACCTTTATTATTTTCGCACATTGAAAATGTGCATGACTGCATTTCTCCGTAATGGTTTTTATGTTTCACCCTAACGTTGCTTTTTGCGAGTAATGTGCAAACGTCACTTATGTGGCATTCTCTGCAGCAGCGACCTCTATTGTCGAGATTTTGAAGTATTTTTTTCTTGATGCCATACAAAATCCCGTATCTCGGTGAATATTAATCTGCAAACTGCATGTCTCTCCGACCCATAGATCGTTTTTAATCGCATTCTACTTTTGCACCGAACTTTTGAATCATCCTGTATATTAACAAGAGAATGTGAAAGAAACATCAGTTGGCAATGAATAACATTTTTATACCAATGATAATTAGGTATTAGGTATTACACACTGTTTGCACATAACTACGCATTCTTCAGAAAGAAAATAATGAACTAAACGGTGTTCTTCGCGGGGACTAAGAAACTGATCTGTGTCATTATTTTTACAACAGAGTCCAGAGAAAAAAATACTATATGCAAAACATTGGGGCATTATGTAAAGTGCTTTTTATATTTAAGAATAAATAATTTAAGTAATTTTAATTTTTGTGCCTCAATTCTTAATTGTTACCTATTTATTTGCTTACTTATTTTCTACATTTTCGTATAAATCGGGAAAGGTCATTAGGCACTGTCACACGGCAGTTACGTGTTTTGTGCCTGTGATCGTGAGGCATTTTAAAGAAGTTAGCCTTAGTTCTCCAAAAGAATAAAATTTGCATGATATGATTAAACACGCAACATAGTGCAATAATTTTGGTTTTACGAAAAAATACTTGTAGGTTACAAAGAATTTGAATTATCAAAGCACCCATAAAACGTAGTTAATATGGAATTTGAAAACTTCAGTAATTAAAAGCAAATAGATTTTCGTAAAAAGGCCTCTAGGACATTTTTTGCGAGGGGGCAGAGATTTTCGTAAAGGCCTCCAGGACATTTTTTGCGAGGGGGCAGAGTTTTTCCGGTACTCCATTGATGTCACTGAAGGAGTGGTTTGGCACCTCATAATATGCCCACACAGTGTATGTGTGTGCTGTACTGTCTTTGTCTTTTTTTGTTTTGTTTTTTAATTTTTATTCTCTCTGAGGGAAATAAAATAGCTGTTGTGTTCTTCAGATCCTTAAAAAGAGGTATTCCTTAGAAAAAATGTGTTGAACCAATTAGAATTGATCATAACCTTTGCAACTTGTCTTGTTCCTCTGTTTCGGTATTACTCGTGAGCCTTATCCTTCTGCTGTGAAAGAAAAAGGTCGAGAGTTTTACTGATTGAGTATAAAGGCTTTGGAAATGCATCATTTTGTTATTCTTGTCCTTTCCAAAAGTTCGACGTCTTCCTGGTGTGTGAGCGATCATGCGTGGCCCAGGATCTGTTTTTTGTGTATATATGTTGCGTGATTTGTTTGTATTCGTACTTCCAACATGAATTACCAGATTTCTTCTTTTACCGTAAAATCTCTGAATGAAAAAATGCACACACATTCGAGAAAGAGAGAGAGAGAATATTAATGTAGACAATTTCGAGATGTAGCAACTTCCGCGTTTTCTCATTATATGTCAGGGTAAGTTCTGTATTGCTTGCTAAAGGAAAACACGTTCGTAAGGACTTCATTTTTATCCAGAAGAATTTTACATGTATTATTCCATTGGGTATTATGAATAGTGACGAAATCCATTGAGAAATTTAAGTCAACTCTCCCCCCTCCTTAAAAAGTGCAGTTCCTTATTTGGAAATTAGAGGATCTCTGTATTTCCATTTACTGGAAAATCGAGTGTCGTTTAAATTCAGGCTAGGAATGAAAACGACATCAATTGTTTTTTGTCCGCCCCATGTTAGTGACATACAATTCAGGTATTCAAAACGGAATAATTTTAGCTTCCTGAAGTCGTGTAATTTGGGAAATACGAATTTCAGCAAATTTTCTAGAACGCTGTGAATCACTAAAGATTTGTTTCAGGTCTGAAAATGAAATCTACTGGGTGGCCATAAAGTCTAGAAACACGTGAATATACATTCAATGGACAAAACATTAGAGATACCTACCTAATAGCGTGTTGGGCCTCCACCAAATGCAGGAGGGTTTCCGAAGGTAATGCCAGCCATGCCTGTTGCAGCATTGTCCACACTTCCGCCTGAGACGTTCATGGATCTGATGTTCCACTCCACAGCAACCCATAGAGCTTCCACGGGGTTTTAATCCGGGAACCTTGAGGGACACTGGATGGTCAAAACTCGGAAGACTGTTCCTCGAGCCATGCCTCTGTGGTTACAGCCTGGTGGGTGGTGCATTGTTCTGCTGAAACAGACCATCGGTCGCAGCATGCGCGAAGGCCACGCAAGCTTGTAGGTGATCAGCCAGCACATGCTTCAGATCATATGTAGAGGATTTTAGGAAGGGAGTGTCTGACCCCAGGTCTTGAACAACCCTTAGAAATAGGAAGCTAGGAGATTTGGGCTAGAGTGCCCGATAGTAAAGTCACACGGAAGCGAGGTAGAAGACGCCCTTATTTACAACCGGGGGCCAGTACCCGGGGTCCGACGGCTTAACGTGCCCATCCCACGCACGGCGGGTATTTAGTGGTTCGAACGTTCGTACCCGCCCAGGATCGAACCTGAGGTCATCCCTATGGCAGTCACGAACGCTGACCACTAGGCCACATGCGGCCCCAGCATATGCTTGTAGCGCGCAACGGTTAAGAACATCTCAAGACTCTCTAAGGGACCTAATGTGTCACACGAGAAGGCTCCCAAAACCATCACAGAGCTACCACCGCCTTGAACACAGCCGGCCTTGCACTACGGGCATAGCTTTATGCTATTGATTCCACACCAGCACCCTCCCGTCAGCTTGGTACAGGTGAAAACAAGATTCATCTGCCCATACGATACGGCGCCACTCTGTAGCGGAGCGGTTCAGTTTAGATGTTCTCGGCACCAGGCAAAGCGTAATTTCCGATGACGAGCAGTCAACAGTGACACATGAGTAGAACGTCGGGCTTCCGTAACCGTTCGCTTGCTGACGCTGCATGGCCCTCCGACCGTTAACCTGGATGTGATTTTCGCCGCCCCTTGCCAAACGGTCGGTCTTGTATGTGCCTGGATGGTCTACGTCAACCCGGTCATCAATGGCGTGTGGTCGGCCACAGCTAGCCCTCTGGGCGCTGGTATGTCCGTCGATGGTATACTCATGGTACACCCTTGATACGGTTGCCCTCGTGAACCCTAGGGTTCTTACCACTTGGGCGATAGAATGGCCCATCTGTTTTGCTCTGACAATGCATCCACGATCAACGTCTGTCAGATCACCACGTTTACCCATGTTCGTCGACTGTGATACACTATTGGGAAGCCCTACGGTCTACCTATTTATCTCCTGCGTTTGGGTCTGTTCCACTCTGGAGCCGCGGATGGCTTAGTGGTTAGCGAGTCAGACTATCGATGCAAGGTCCTCAGGTTCAAACCTGGGCTGATTTTTCAGAGATGGTGTGATTTACTAACAATCGCTGAATATCCGCCGTGCATCGGACGAGCACGTTAAGTGACGGCCCCCAGGCTGGACCCACTGGTTAAATGGGTATCCTTTCCTATGCCCCCCTTCCTGAAATTCTCTCACCCCTCTGCGTGCAACATCGTACTTGTACGGTGGCGCCATCTACTGTACTCTAATCTCACTACAAACTGTTCTGTCAAAGTCGCTGGACTTGCTCTCATTCCTTTCGTTTCTGTGTCCTGCCCAAAAGGCGATCTCGCTGTAGGTGGCTGGGACCTAAACTCTTCTCCCTGTGGACGGAAGTCCTACAAGAAAATGACAAATGCTGTTCCACTCTGCGCGTGGAATGCCCTTGTCAACTGCCCGTCACCCTTATCTCTAATGTTTTGTCTACTGAGTGTACATAAGAAATGGTTTATATAGATAGGACTTTACAATACATGATATGTTCAGTGACATTACATACTATGTTCAATGTGTTGTCCCTCCTTAGCAGTAGGTATTTCAGTGCGCTGTGCAAAACTGTAATGAACGCGGTGCGTTAACGCAGCATTTCGGTGAGCATGCATCTGTGATACGTTGCCTGATAATTTGCGCCTTCGATTTTCACTCAATAAGCCTGCGCTTTCACAAGCCGTGAAGAAGTAATCAAGGGGGTTTATTTATTCCTGCTATCGTCTGTGTTTTCACTTTCTGGCCGCCTTGTACATACGTAGTTCATCTCCAAAACTAAGCATATTATATACACTGCTGGCCACCCAAAATGCAACACCAAGAAGGAAGCATCAGATTGGCCTGAATTTCGCAGCATGCGTCACCCGTGAGAGGACATGCAAACGATTAGCATTGCAGGGCATATGCAAATCATGTGCGCCCGGCACGCCACCGAGAAGCACTATAAGAAGGGTGCACAGAAGGCGGGGTTTAAGTAGTGGAAGTGTGTTGTGCTGCCGGACCTGTGCGTGGGAAGCTTCCTGATGCCTCGTCGCAGAATACGGCAGTCATTCCAGCACGTTTCTGAGTTCGACAGAGGACGAATAGTGGCTTATCGCGACAGCGGTTTATCGTACCGAGACATCGGCGCCCGTGTGGGACGACACCCAGCCACAGTGAGGCGAGTATGGATTCGGTGGGTGCAGGAGGGACGGACGGACCGACGTGAGCGACTGCCGTAGCCGCGGCACACCACCGAACGAGAGGACCGGCATGTTGTGCGGCGGGCATTGACGATTCGCACCTACACATCACGAACGTTAGCGCAAGAATTAGGGTGTGTTGCGCAACAACCCGAGTCAACACGTACCGTTCGACTTCGTCTGCAGGAGCGGGGACTTGTCGCACGATGCCCATTGCTCCTATTACCATTGACGTTACACCACTGGCGAGTGCGGCGGCAGTGGGCCGTTGAACGCCGCACCTGGACTGCGGAATGGCACGACATTGTCTTCTCCGACGAATCCCACTTCTGCCTGCAACACCACGATGGTCGGATCCGCGTGTGGCGGCACCGCGGCGAGAGACTGTATGACGCCTGCATTATGCATCGCCATACCGGTCCGTCGCCTGGCGTTATGGTTTGGTGCGCAATTGGATATGACACCCGCACCCCTCTGGTACGCATCGCCGGTACACTCAACAGCCACCGCACCATCTCCGACGTTTTGGAGCCTGTAGGCCTCCTTTACCTGCAGGACCTGCCAGCGGCCACGTTTCAACAAGACAATGCGCGCCCGCACGTGGCACGCATCGTGCAACAATTCTTCACGGCCCACCAGGTGTCACTGCTACCGTGGCCCGCCTGTTCTCCCGATATGTCGCCGATCGAACACGTCTGGTCGCTGATCGGCAACCGAATGGTCTGGCAAGCACCACCCGCGGCTACGTCTGATGAACTGTGGCAACGTGTGGAAGCAGCCTGGACCGACATACCCCAAGCCCACATCCAAAGCCTCTTTCGTTCAATGCCGCGGCGTGTAGCGGCCGTTATTGCCAGCCGTGGGGGCCACACGAACTATTGATGTCTGCGTGTTCCGCAAGTCGCACGGGCCTGTAAGCTCAATCGTTTCATCTTTGTATCTGTTGTTATGTGTCCAGTAAATCTGGCCATGCTATCTCGTGTCCTTCTTGGTGTTGCATTTTGGGTGGCCAGCAGTGTACTTATATATCCCTGCTGTGTAGTAACACGTATTTGAAAGTGTAACAGAGAAATATTTTTTTTTTTTTTTTTTTATCGGAAAGTAGATTTAAACTGCCCCAGTCACTGCATCTTTGCTATTCATTCACTACTTTTGAATTATGGTGAATATAACATTCTGCAAAACGTTGGATGCTCCGTACTGCATTTTTAGGTTGGGAGAGTATTAATTACTGTTAACATATTTGGTTTACAGGTTGACCATTCTCGTTTTGGTCATCTCCCTCCGTTCTTTGTGCATCGCCATGGTGATGCTACTAGTGTTGCTGCATCTGTTTCTTCCGTAGTATGACCAACAAACAATGGTGTTTTGCAAACTTCTAATTCACGGCTTGCAGCATCCATTTGCTTCGTAGTCATGGATATGATGACCTTGATGACTCCGCAAAATTAATCATTACATCGATACCTAAACAGGTTTGGTTGGTAGGGAAAAGATCCGGAAATCGGTAGTTGTTCAGCTGCTACAGTGAGCTGGCCACGAAATTCTGTGGCATTCACGTTAAGGGAAAAGAAAAATAATGAGAGGTCAGCTAGGTAGGAGAGATAAACAAAATGAGTTCAAGAATGATGCAATACATACTTCAGTTTCATCGATTTTATGATGCTGCTGCCAGAATGTTTTCGTGTTGTGTTTTGGAAGAATTGGCGATTATCCCTGACAGTACATTTACTGAATATTAGTCATTAGAGGAGGGGAATGACACTCCCTCAATGGTAGATACTTAATTGCTATTAAAACACGAAAAAAGAAAAAAAAAAGATTAATAAGATTACTTCTCCTGGTTGTCATTCGGAGTTTTCAGTTTTGTGGACGAACTTCCTAAAAAATTTTCAAATCGCGGTTTTAAGAAGAAACTTATTTGAAATTCTCTGAGAATAAAGATCAATCCACCGGAATTAAACGTTTTTGTTAATAAAACATAGTCACATGGCAAAACCAGTAAGCTACAAAGAGCATCCGTAGTTACGTTTAATTTCATTTTTTCGCTTTTAGGTAATGCAGCATTTATTTTAATCATTTACGTTGCACTTTCAAGACCGATCGAGGTCTTGAAATTTTCTACATCATTTACTCATGAGGTTAAGTATATAGATATTGAAAAATAATAATCAAGAGGATGTTACCCAATTTTGGGGTATTATGAGCACGTCTTTTGACAAAAGTCACATGCCTAGTGCTTTATAGGGACGTTTCAAAGTGCATTCAGTTATTTCTTAAACCGGAATGTTTCTCAGATCACACGTGGTAAATAAAACGTGATCTAGTTCTTCAAAGCTGGTTGCAATAATTTTTTTCTTGATTTCGATATGTAATAGAGATATCATAAAATGCTGGAGTACGCGCAGAAAATTGGGGTGATGGTTACGAACGCTCGATGAAAAAATAACGTGTACCCCAATGACTAGAAGTGAAAGTTTCTTGCCTAATTTAGACATCATTTCTTGATAATTTCTCATCAAGATCTTGATAGAAACATCTCGATATCGTGACCATTGTGTTACGAGCTGTGCTCTTCAAAAATAATTTCCCAATCTAACTTAAAAGAAGATATGGTAACAAATATAAAGCAGGTATCTTTCGAGACACGGTTTTTCGCTAATACCTCTCAGAAAAGTTAAGTATAAGATTTGAGATAGGCAGTATTTATACTCACTTATATGACCAATGAGTTTTCATGATCACGACATACTTATAGGCCTACACTGTTGGACAATCGCTAAGGACGGATCATAAACAGCTATATAGCGCATAAAAAAGTAAGTGTGGTTGGATGCCAAGTGAAATAAAATAATGTCAGAATGCCAGGACATTACAAGAAAGACAATTTATTGTGCTCTGAAATCCAGAAGGCTTTGGAACGTGTTCAAGGAACAAACAGGTCATTTTGTGCAGAATACGTAAACGTGAAAAAATGCAATTACCGTCCGCAGGCGTTCCGGCGTAAGATGTCAATACGGGATATGGCCACCATGGAGGGCGATGCAAAATTCCACACGTCGTGTCATGCTTTGCACAACATTATCAAGCAGCTGTTGGGGTAATTTATCCCATTCCTCTGTCAGTGCACGGATGAGGGTGTCCTTGTTTATTGGAGGGCATTGGCGACCAGCAAGACTCCTCCCCAAAGCATCCCACACATTTTCAATGGGATTCGGATCTGGAGAACGTGCTGGCCATACGAGGCGTTGAATATCCTCGCTCTCAAGACACTCCTGGACAGCGACTGTTCGATGACAGTCGGACAGTTGTCGTCCATGAAAATGAATCTATCACCGACAGCACCACGGAACATGCGAACATGAGGTAGCAGAATATCATTAATGTATCGTTGGCCAGTCATAGTCCCAGTTGGAAGCACATAGAGGGACGTACGGCCATTGATCATGATGCCAGCTTATACCGTGACACTACATGTCGGATATCGGTCCCTTTCCTGTATGTTTGCTGGACAATATGCAGTACCACTATCACGCCAGATCAGTTGTCGTCGACAATCAGACGATAGACTGTATCTACTCTCATTTGAGAAAAGGACAGCAGACCAGTCGTTATCAGTCCAATTGCGATGTTGATGGCACCATTGCAAACGGGCGGTACGGTGACGTCTGGACAATGGGATGCACACAACAGGACGGCGGGCGTATAGTCCTCCTTCATGCAGACGTCTGGTGACAGTTTTTCGGGAGATCCGCTTGCCAGCAGCAGCCATAAACTGATTTGCTACCTCACTAGCTGTGCTGCGCCGGTGTCTTTTTGTTGATAGCACTATGTACCGATCTTCTGCAGTGTCGTACTGCGAACACGACCTCCCCCGTGACGTTTGCTACACTCTCTATTTGTTTGAAATGATATCCAAAGCCTTGAAACAACACTGTGGCTGACGTCGAACTCCCTGGCAACATCTGTTATTTTTCGCCCTTCTTCAATCTTGCCAATAATACGGCCACGCGTAAAATCATCTAGGTGATGTCGGGAAGACATACCGAAAATTGCAAGTTCGTCAATTGATTCTTTCCCTTTCAACTTTGCGTTAGAACAACAACGGTCAAGACGGGTCAAATCCTTTATATCTCTTATCAGCGCTATGACGTCACGAACAAGTTCGGCAATCCAAAATTTGCATACGCACAACACGTCTTACTGTATCCCGCACTTATGCTAATTTCCACATTTTCCTGCCTTCCATTTTATGGTTGCTATCGTTGCTATTGTCATCCGTCCTTAGCAATTGTCCGGCAGTGTATCACGTCTCTCGCATCGACAAAGTGATGAGACAACCTATCTCACATGAGGGTTAATCACTGGTCAGATTAAATTTAAATTCTTCACTTTTGACCCTAACACCAACAGTTTTTTAATGTCGTACACCCGCGGGGGGGGGGGGGGTACTTGCCGCCCGGGTGCAAGCCCAGATTTGCCGCCCGTTGTACGAGACTGTCCTTTAAATTTTATTTGTTTTTACATGAAATAAATACCTTTAGAAACATCATTTTCTATTACCCTTAAATTAAAAAAAAAAACCCAAAAAAACCCCGGAAAACTCTACTTCAGAAAATCTATTTTCTCCGCAGTTGTTAACATGCCATGTGTTCTACATTGTTTTAAATAGCCATATATTTCTTGAACAGTGGTGAAAAGTTAACAAGTTCTAGAGAAACCTTTTCGTCCTCATTTACGACCAGACCTCTCAAGTGTGAGCCGCTCAAGGTATATAAAATGCCCAAGGTTTTTAGGTCGAAAAAGTATGTTTTTTGAAGTCCATTGTGTTTTTCCTTCATGCTGGCCACATTTTTTATAACTGTAGCCTCAAATCATGAATGCTGAAATTTTCATGATTTAAAAAATTTAGAAAAAAAGGTTAGTCCTTTGCCCATGGTATACGTTACAGAACAAAACAATAAAACTTCTTCACGTTTTGTGTTGAGTTATAGAAGGAATTATTTTTTCTAAAACATAAACGTGCCACGTAACTTGCGATTTCTCTCAGTAAAACGTTTTCTTAACTTCTCGCACGTCTCTTATATTGATTTATAAATGGTAAAATTTGATTAGGGCTTCCTGCCGCCCCCGGGAATCTGGCGTCCAGGTGCATGCAGTTCATGCCTTGCATTCTCTCTGGGCGTTTCCGTACGTACACCTCCTTCGAACTCTACGGTTACATTTCCCATAAATTTGTGATTGACATGTTATATTTAATCTGTATTTCGATTACACTTTCTGTTTATACTTAACGTTTTTCATACGTCAGCTATGACACAGTGATGATTTAGTTGAAATTTCTGCGGTAGAAACTAATAATTCATTTTACATATTATTGTTAGAGGACATAAACCTACTAGGATACGCATTTTAGAGGTACTCGTGATTTTAAGAGAACGCAACTGCAATGCAACATGAAGGAAATTTGTATCAGTCTCACGGCGTTAAGCATGTGGAATATTATGGGAAATATTATTCATAGTTATAGCTACATGGGGGGAAAAGCAATATTTGTGAGACTTCCACAAGCTGAGTTACCGTGTTTAATTCATGTATACATTTATGCCATTTAACGGGAAAATTTTACATTGAAAAAAAAAAAAAATCAATTGAGTTCTTTCGGTGCGCAGATGTAGTGCCAAATATAAATTGCAGTTAATGCCACCTAGCGAGAAAATTGTACATCTGAAAAACCAGAAACCATGTGAATATTATTAGTCGTAAAACACAAAAATATGTTTACGCAGCGAAGCGTAGCTGGAAACTGCATCAGGCCGCCCCGGTGGCGCAGTGGTCTAAGCGATGGCCTCTGATCACTCGTCCGAAAGGGGTCCGGGTTCGAATCCCGGTGAGGCATGGATGTTGTGTTTGTCTTACGGCACTGGCTCTCTCCCTTCCCTGGAACCAGTGACCCTAAATTAGGGACGGGCGACTGCTTATAGCCCATTGAGTTGCTCACGGTGGTCGTTAAACCTCCAATAATAAAAAAAAAAAAACTGCATCAGAAAAAGTGGATAATGCATGGTCTCAGCTATCAAATACGAAACAGATTTTTCGGATTCTTGAAGTAGATACTGAGATATCCTATCTCTAGATGGAGTACAAACAAAGTGATACAATAAAAACGGGGGGGGGTGCTTTTTTTATAAGACATGAATCAAACGTTACGAGAAGTCCACTGTAATTTGATTTTAGTTTTACTGTTCAAAGTGAATAACTTTGGCTCATTATTACAATATTCCGATGTGTCGGAGTATGTACGCACGTGCGTCGTTAGAATTTGTTATCACCTAATAAGCTGTATGACCCCACCCCCCTTTAGCCCGCAAAACAGCAGCCACTTGGCGAGGCATCGATTCGATGAGGTGGCGATAGGTATCCTGAGGTATCTGGTACCATAATGTTAGCAGCAGGTCCTCCAGTTCCCGTTACATTTCGGGGTGGAAGTAATATAGCGCGAACCCGCTTTTCCAAGTCGAACCACAAATGTTCGATTGGGTTCATGTCAGGTGAATTTGGAGGCCAGGGCATTAACAGAAAGTCACCAGCATGTTCCTCGAACCACTCCTTGATGGTTCTGGCAGTGTGGCATGGCGCATTATCCTGTTGGTAATAGCCATCACCAGCAGGAAACACAATTGCCATGAACTTGGACCGCAACGATGTTCAGATACCTGACAGCTGTCAGGGATTGTGCTATTGGGATAATGGGGCCTAAAGTGTCCCCAGGAAACATCGTCCACAGCATAACACCGCGGCCGCCGTCCAGTTCCCCCCCCAACAGTGCATCCAGGTGCATACCCTCGGTTGGTAATCGGCGTATCCGCGCTCAGACGTCTCCGTGATGCACGAGGAATCTTGATTGGTCGGACCAGGCCACCTTCTTCCAATCATCCGCGGCCCATTTCATGCGTAGCTGGCGATGACGTGCAGTGAGCATGGGGATCCGGCTGAGTCTTCGTCTACGCAGGCCCATGCCCAGAAGGCTATGCAGGCCCATGTGCAGAAGGCTGCGATGAACTGTGTGTTGTGACACCACATTGCCCTCATCACCACTGTTGTAGCTGCTGGTGATTTGTCGCACTGTAGCCCCGAGGTCGTTGTGAACAATGCGTGACAGTCTCCGCTCCTCTCTGGCATCAGTGAGCTGCGCACAACGGCTCATCGTTTAGCCATCTGTGCATCAATTCTGATACGTACTCACTGCAGCGGCACGTGAACAACCCACAAGCCGCGCCGTTTCCGAGATCGTAGTTCTGAGGCGCCGTGCCATCACAATTTGTCCTTTATCAAACTCCGATAAAACCGGCAGCTTTTCCCGTTCTGACTCCGAACGCTCTACTAACCGAAAGCCGGTCCTCGGGTTGTATATATACTGCTCTGTGAACTTCACCTGCACCACCGTTCGGTCTCCAGGCGCGCTCATTTCTGTAGACTGGGGGTGGTCACAATGTAAAGGTTCATCGGTGTATAATGAACGCTGTGATGAAGAGATTTATAACATCTGGATGATAGCAGTCACCGTGGGTATTAAAAACAAACACACCTACTCAATTATTCAGGGATTTCGAACTTGTTTCGTTCGATGTTCCTAGGCTAACCTAATTGATTAAACTGTAAAAATATGAAATATTACGTAAATTTATAGTTCTAAAAAGCACTGGCACATCAACACATATGCCTCAAGAGCATGAGTTGAGGAATTGGTTGACAGGCACCATTATCTCCCCCACCCCCGTCTTTCGGTAATGCCAGAGAAAGTGTATAAAGCCACCACTGTTTTATGTTGAGCATATATCTAACAAAGTGGTCACTTCAACGCGAACCCGCTGCGTTCGACACAACGCTGACTACTGTGAAGTTACAAGAAACAAATCTACCAAGGTCACTGGCAAAAGCAAGATGGAATTTTTTTTCTTACGTGCAGGGCATTGATTTGCCTTTGTCCGTTTGCGCAATGTTCACTGTGGAGTCATGCGAAAAATATTTCCTTTATATTGTCGGCAAATAGAGTTATCGACTTGATATTTTTATTTCCTTCGCATTCTGAGCTAATGTAAACTATTGAAGTGACGTTGACTTTTGGAATAGCTTTTTTATTTTCGTAGAAACTCTTATTTTTTATACAGAGGGTATACGATCACTAAAAGCCCGCTTACCTCGTTTGTTGTTTTTTCTATTTCTTAGAAATTAACATAATCAAAGCATGCCATAAACTTATCGCATTTTGACAGCAGTATGAAACAAAAACATGATTGAAAGGAAGTGCATTCTTGAAACTCGACCTGTTTTGGCGTTTGCAATATTTTAAACATTCACAGCTTTGTCCCTTGAGTATGAAAGAAAGCAAATATGATCTTATGTCAAAGACGTTGTCAGGAATTGATTTCAGGAAGAGATGGGGGTAAAAGTGAAAGAAGAAGCGCGCGCCCGCGTGAGTGTGGCAGATATCATCATCATTGTCAACCATTATCAATCCACTGCTGGACGAGGTCTCCCCAAGTTTCCTCCACAACAGTCTGTCTTGTGCCAGTCTCCTACATGTCACTCCCGCATACTTTCGAATTTCATCTACCCATCTCCCATGTGGTCTTCTTCCGGGTCTTTTCCTGTCCCTTGGAATCCAATCTAAAATTTCAGCTGTCCATCGATGGTATGTCCTTCTGGCAGTATGTCCAGCCCGTTGCCATTTCAGGGATTTAACTCTGATCATGATGTCTTCCACTCTTGTCATTTTTCGGATCCACGAGTTCCTCTTTTTTTAGTTAAGGTCCACGTCTCTGCACCATATGTAAGCACTGGAAGGATGCATTGATCAAACACTTTTCTTTTAAGACATAATGGCATATTGCTCTTGAAAATTATGCTGTTTCTTCCAAAAGCTCTCCAGGCAAGTTTTGTACGCCGATTAATTTCTTCATCAATGTGACCCTCACTTGATATCTGCTGTCCAAGATAAACGTACGTGTCTGTTATCTCCAGCATTTCTCCGTCAATCGATAAATCTTCATTTCTTGTAAAAGCATTGAACATCACTTTTGTCTTCTGAAAGTTCATTTTTAATCCCACTTCTTTACTCTTGTCAGCAAGTTCCTGGATCATACTCTGCAGTTCTGATGGGGTAGTTGAAAAAATGACTACGTCATCAGCAAAACGAAGGTGGGCTAGATAATCTCCATTAATCTTTATCACTTTGTTTTCCCAGTTCAGTGATTGAAAGACATTTTCCAATGTGGCATTAAAGAGCTTAGGAGATATGGTGTCACCTTGTCTCACTCCCTTTCCAATTTTTATGTGTGTTGTATTTTCAAACAGCCGAATCTTTACATTTGCATTTTCATAGATGTTATTAATAATATTAATGTATGCATCTTCAATATCGCAGGATTTCAGAGCCATTGTAACTGCTGATGGTTTCACCGAATCAAAGCCTTTTTCATAATCGATAAAAGCCATGCACAATGGAAGTTCATATTCCCTCGCTCTTTCAATTAGTTCTCTCAATAAGTGGATATGATCTATTGTGCTGTAGCCACTCCTGAATCCAGCTTGTTCTCTCGGATGAGCCATGTCCGGTGTTACCTTCAAACGGTGTGAAAGAACTTTTGTGAAGATTTTATAAACCACTGATAGGAGGCTGATAGGTCTGTAGTTCCTGAGATCCTCAATGTCACCTTTTTTATGTAGCAGGATCATTGTAGCGTTGTTCCAATCCTCAGAAATCTTCCCTTCATTAAGGCATCGAGTGAAAATTTGGGCGAGTACTGTTTCGATTTCTCCACTTGCTTCTTGTATGATGTCTACAGTAATTCCATCTTCTCCTGGAGCTTTTCCCCGCTTCATGTTTTTGATTGCATGTGCAACTTCTGCTGGGAGGACTGGAAGAACTCTGGTACTGGTACCTTTCATGATCTCTGGAGTACATGTATCATCCCTTTCATATAATTTGGAGTAGAAATCTTTCACTCTTGTCAAAATTTCGCCTCTATTTCTTGTTACAGAACCATCTTCTTTTCTCAGTGCCATAATCTGTTTTCTTCCCTTACTGAGATGTGCCTTTGCTATCTTTAGGCTTTGGTTGTTTTCAATTGCTTTCCTCACTAGTTTACAGTTGAATTTCCTTACGTCTTCAGTGATACTTTTTCGTACTGTCTTGCATAGCTCTATATATTCCACTTTGGAAGTCACATCTTCTTTAGTTGTCTTCATCTCTCTCCTTTTTTGCATCAACATTTTGGTTTTTCCTGATAATTTGTTCACATGCAACTTGTTCTTAGACCCAGCTAATTTTGTTGCTGTTTCCATAAGCGCTTTGGTTACTTTACTGTTAACTTCAGAAATATCCACTTCTTCTGATGTTAGGCCTTCTAACGCAGAGAATCTGTTCTTCAGTTCCAACTTGAAGGTATTATGGTGTTTTTTAAGGTTGGTTATGTCAATACATTTTGTTTGTCTTATGAGCTTGCCACGTTCGAGTTTAGTGTTGAGGTGCATCTTACATCTCACCAATCTATGATCATTACCTGTGTTGAACTTGTTTAGCACACTGCAGTCTTCTATGACGAATTTTTTGTTACACATAATAAAATAAATTTCACTTGTCGTCCCATTTGGATGTCTCCATGTCCATTTCCTGTGTGGCTTTTTCTTGAAAAAGGAGTTCATGATGAAAAACCCTTCTGCCTCTGCAAACTCTACGAGAGTATTTCCACGCTGGTTTCTGTTTGCCGTGACCGAATTTACCTACTGAAGTTTCATTCTGTTGCCGTTGCCCTATTTTTGCATTGAAGTCTCCCATAACTATCTTCAAGTGCTGCTTACCTTTATTATTTAGAAGACGAATTTCCTCATAAAATTCTTCAATTTCTTCTTCAGGATGACTTGTGGTGGGTGCATAAGTTTGAATAATCTGAGCCTGGTATCTTCTCGAGAGTTGGATAACGAGTCGTGCAGCTCTGTCAGAGGAACTTTCAACTTCTACTACAACTTTATCCTTCAGTTTCTTGTTTATTATAAATCCAACACCACTAGTTCTGCCAGTATCTGTCCAACGATAGTAGAAGAGATGTCCACTTTTCAGTTCAATGAGATCTTCTCCTTTTCTCCTTATCTCACTTAGCCCGAAGATGTCCCACTTGATCCTTTGTAGTTCCTCTTCCAATTCAAGAAGCCTTGAATCAGAAGCACTGGGTAAAAAACTGCACTGGGTAAAAAAGAAAAAAAAGCTTAACGATTTCTGTAGAAAGCACTTGAATTTAAGATAAGTTATTTTAATATTTTAACTTGCAGATGGCAACAACAACTGTCCCATAACTATGTGAAGAGCTGTTATGACTGTGCTGAAACTCCTACTGTTGCGGTTTTTATTCTGTGTGTGAGGCTTCAGAAACTGTCCCCATGTTGAGTTTGGGAAGGTCACTGATTTAATCCTTCCACTTTAGAGTGCTGACCTGCCTCGATTTATTTTTTCTTAACCTTTTCTTTCTGTTATTGTTAAAAAAAATAAATTGTGTGCAAGTTCCTTTCTTCAGATTCCCTGAATGAAAATGTTATGTTTTCTATTCAAAATATACTCTTCCGTTATTTTACGGCACAAATGTATCAGAATAAACTTTCGTCTGTGTAGCCCTCTGTTTAAAAAAAAAAAAAAAAAAAAAGGTCAAAATTGCTCTTTCACGGAATGGAATCGTACCATCACCCCTAATAGCTTAGCAGGCCCGCGCACCGAACGCCGGAAGCTGCGTGACGTAGGGGAGAGTAGGCTGATGTCCGTGGTGGGTGGTAGAGCATGCATGAGCTTGCTCACTCTGTGTAAGCGTGACTACGGATGTGCGTGGTTGTTGTTGTCAAATTGTCAACTAAATTTATTTTCATAGAGGAATATTAAAAGTATTCAAATTCCCTACTAATGGGGAGGTTCCCAGAAAATGGATTACAGCAATAAAGCGTGAAAATTTTCAACTCTAAGGTACGTGGAAACCTTTTGTTAACCTTATTTTAAACTACTCGTAAAATAAACATTTTGAACTAGAAAATTTAAATTTGGCTAATTTTATAATCTAATGCATTCTCACAGCGGGAAGTCAAAGCACTGAAAAGATTTTTGAAAAATGAAATTTATGTTTGTAATGGAAAGAATAGATTACTTGTGTTGTTATAGTAACCCATAACATGTTTTTGCCAATGTATCAAATAAGTTCAAAGTAAATATGTATATTTAGGAAGGGATTTTAAACTTTATTATGGACACAGAATAATAAGGGTTGCATGTTTTTGATCCCAAGAGTAATATGTTGATACATTCGTACTTAGTTATTTAAGTGTTTAGGCAGCGCCAGATTAACTTTTTTGGGTCCCTATTTCTGGGCACAAGTGCTTGTAAAATACTTATATCCTATACGAAATATATGTATGTATGTCAAACATGCCTATGTCCTTTATATAAATGCTAAGGCCTTGTTGCCATGTGAAATACATCTTTTGTGTTTGCAGACATGGAGAGTTGCATTGAATTATCATTTTTAATATTTATTACTAAAGGAACACAAACACTGAATCAAGTATAGACAGCAAAAATTAGATATGAATGCACAGAAACAGAAGTGCACACATAGTTCAGGAGTAAGTTTGCCTTTAAAATGTCCGTTTAAAGATTTTGAAGCATTTTTCTACAAACCAACACATTGAAGAACTCTCGTGTGAGCAGTGTGTATGCTCTATCTGTGGTAGGATGGGAATTTATCAGAACCATTCAATTTCTTAAAAATTAGGTGAAATATATTAGTACTACCTGGGCAAGAAATTATTTACTTGTCCAGGTAGTAAAAGCTGATGTGCAGAAAAATTTATCTTTTAAGATAACAAACCAGAACCCTATTTTTTTTTTAAGTTAAAAATATGAACTGTTTTAACATGTTTGCACTTCCATTTTATGGGTCTGTATTACAAATGTTCAATGCACAAACGTGTGTATATCAATTTTTAGGATGCTGATGCTAAAATTGGTATGAAATGGTACGATGATGAAACTGGTGTTTCGGAAATTTAGTGATTATGCCATGTTCCTTTTGTTAAAGTTTTCTCCCTTTGTCACTAAACATGAGAGGCCAGTTACATCAGAGGCATGCATACTGTTGTTGATTATAAACAAAATTTGGAGCAAAACTGGGTTTCCGATTTCTGGGCGTAGAGCATAACATAATTAAAGATGTGATATTACTCTTTCCTTGGTACTTCGTAACAATAATGCAACTTCCATTAATTAACAATGACATGAAACACGACATGTGACGACTGTCTTTTTTTTCTTGTGTAGTAGGAAATTTTATTACAAACTTTTTTATTTTAAAATTTAGTTACCATGCACAGGCAAATTAGATGTTTTATTTACCTGCCCGGACGAATGATTAACATGCTCTGGGCATCTCGGGCATGGTATTTTTAAGCCTTGGATATTGTTATTTTTAAGAGAAAAAAAGTACGTGGATCGACATGAATCCACATATTGTGGAAACTATGTTCTAAACAAACAAGATTTTTAAAATACAAGTAGAAATATATACTCGCTTCTTTTTTTTTTTTTTTTTTTTGAAAATATTTGCTTAAAATGAAAGATAAACTTTTTATTCATTTATCTAGACATCTGTTTCCAGACTTCCTCCACTGTGTCTTCACAAGCTACAGCAATAAGTACTGGAACTAATATATCTCATATTATCCGATAACTACTGGAAAGTGTGCTTCCAAACGTGAGGGTGGGTGTCAATCTTTGTATGGGGAAAAACTTCTTCAATCCTTCATAGAATTTATTTTGAAACCAAAATCATAAAAAATGAAAAAAAAACAATCTTTTTCAATAGCTTTAGCAATGACAAAACATTTGTGCAAAATTTTATAAAATTGCTTTTTATAGTTTCTGAGAAAATGGTACATCAAGTTAGTCAATTTATAATGGAACATGTACATCTTTTAAAATATATCCTATAGTACCAAAACAATCGCTTAGATTTATTCAGTACAATAACTGCATGTGCATTTGTCAGGTTCTCAAAATATATAATAATTATCTGAAAAAATACTTTAAGAAATTATTGGAACAAATTTCAGATTTTCTTAGAAACGTGTCTTTGAAATTCTTCAAGGAACAGCTAACGGACACATAATCAAATTGTTTTTGTGATACATAAAGAACTACACAACCATAATTTTTTGTACATTGGCAATTTTTCTGAATACTTCTTGAAAATCAAATTTCAGGAAATTTCTGCTAATAAGTTACTTGTATTTTTCCAGATAAAAAGAAATACTTATATTGTGGATCCAAATAGTTTTGCTTAATGCTACTAATATACTTAATACAGATGTGTTGAACTTTGACAAGGTAACTTTTTTGAAATAGTGCTCTGGAAAACAAAAATTATGAACTTTATATTTGCTTATCAAAATGAAGTTGTCCAAACACGTAACTAGATGGTACTAAAATTAGGAAAACTTGTTATATCATTATTGTACGTTTAATAATGTAGCAGTTGCATAATTTTCTTGAAATCTTAATTTATTTCATGCACTCAGTGAATCAAGCAGCAATTTACTGTATGTATGTTAAAACGTGCTTTATTGAGCATTTGGTAATAATTAAAAAACACACAAAAAAATTCAGTTTTTCTTGACCTTTTTTATATATTAATGATCACGGATTGCATATAAAATACATTTTCACTAAAGGAATTATTTCATTACTAAAATTTTCATAGTCATAAGTTTGCAATGAATGAAAAATCTGATTCCTTAAATTAGTCAATCGACATCTTTTGAAACGACGGCGATACTTCGTAATGGACCCTCAAACTAATATTTCAAGTACAAGAACGATTTGTTCACAAGTACAGGAATCGTTCGGCTAACTATAAAGACACTATAACTTCAAGTGAAACTACGACAACAGTTTATAATTTTGATTATAGGAACGGTTTATCACTTCCAGTGAAATGACAGTGATGCTTTCATTAAGTTGACGAATCTGTCTTGCTTGCCCTTTCAAGTCGAAATTATAGCTACGCTAAATTTTACGCTGCAATTTCTTTTTCTTCTGTATTTTAAAAGATTATTAAAGAAACTTGTTAACTCTGCAGTTATTTAAAAACTAACACAGAAGTTCTTATTTAAATGCAGTGAAACTCTAAAAGAACGCACGACCTGATTAGTTGGTGTACGTAAAGACGCGTTCGTTCGCACATCGCCGTAATGCTACTCTCCGCGACTACGGACTACTCCAGTGACGTCACAAATCGGTGCGCGGGCCTGTTAAGCTATTAGGGGTGATGATCGTACCCGCATCTCCAGGTTTCCACCAGAGCTGGTTTGTTCGGTTTCTTCTGCAGGACCATTTGTTTTTTCAAGTTTTCGGAAATTAGTTTTGCCACGTAGACGAAAATTAATATTTCCGACATCTCTATGCAGGACAGTTAACAGGAGGCTACAGGGGCTCAGCCCCCCCCCAAACAAGGGAAGCGAGCCCCACCCCAGAAAATGGACGTCGTTGTAACTTTTTTGAACTTGTACTATAGGTAGTTTATGAAAATTGCTTTAGTATTTCATTAGAAGCATAAATATTTTGCCTTACTTATTCGTGCCGTGCGCGTTTTTAAGAATAGATCAATTAAAGAGATACAGCACGAACGATGGAAAACTCAAAAGAAATTACTTCTGGAAGTGCATCAGTAGGAACAGCTGTGCCAATGATTCTCTGCTACACATGGACACCGGACGTGTTGCTGCTAAGGCTAAGGGAAGATACCCCCCCCCCCCTTTTTTTTTTTTGAGAAACGTAAAATATAAAAAAAATATCTCTAGTAGTTACGCATACGGATGAAACACTGTTTGCCACTTGGTAAGTCACTACGAGATGCTAAGCTGTTATTAAAAACTTCCAAGTATTTAATTGCCTACAAAGATGAGTTGTTGAGAGAAAGCTTTCTGCTTCTTCCTGTTCATTGTTTTGCGGTTAATAGGAGCTGCTTCCCGATATGCATGTGTGGGAGAAATGCTGTGTGTTGGCAGGGAATCTGAGGGCTTTTAGTTTTTGAGAGGTTTTGCTGTTGACCACGGTAAGAACTAGCTATCTTCGAGCACCAGCGAAGGGGAATGCGCGATTACAGATGGAGAAAAGAAAGAGCCAAAATTCGGCATCGATAACTTTTCGATGCTATTGCGAAATCCACAGAAAGGAACCAGAATAGTAAACTAAAAAAATAGATACGTTTTTCATGTCTGTTGGGAGCTACCTTTCCTCCAGTGATAATGACATTGCGACTCAGCCACTGTCAAACAGTCAAATTCTGATAATGCGATTTATTTTATATATTTGAAAAGATTTCCGTTTTTTTTATCCTGCCTACTGCCCCCCCCTTCATATTTTGAATTTTATTTTCTACGTTTCGGGATGGAGAAATTGTTTACTAGTGAAGTAAATTAACAAAAGGAACGAAAACATACAAAGCAAAACTTGCATCTGTATTCGTGGATGAATATAATTTCTTGTTGAACACAGAGCCCCCTCCAGATGAGTCTTTAGCCCCCTCCCGCGGTTGTTCGGAGACCTAGCTACGGCTCTGTCTCAGTGCCATAAAATAACTAGTTTCTGTGCTTTCCTTGCGAACTGGAGATTATTTGTTTGTGATTTTCTGCGCTGTATGTACTCCATTATATTTTTCTCCAGAACAAACATATGCACACGTATTTCAGTATCATCGCCGTTTCAAATGCCTTTAACTTAATGGAAGTTTCTTTAGGGTTTTTACAGAAAGCAGCCTCTGTGAAAATAGTTGATACTTTAATCCTCAGTTTCTTCTGTATGTGGAAGATCATAACTTGTCAAGTAGTAACTGAAAGTTCATGATTTGCTAAATCTACAGCTTCAGTATTGTAGTAAACGCTTGCCTTTCTTTTATATAAGTTGAGGAACAGCCGATGTTATCTAATCTTTGATAATGTGAAGTTTTATGCTTCATCTTCGTCAAATTTTTAACACTTTTAATTGTATGGAAATTTCCCATCCATGACTCTTACACATATTTGAAAGCATGTGCGAATTCCACTCAGCGTTACAGCCATATTTCTTTCAGAACAGCATATTAAAATCGTGCTATCAGAACATGTGAGAATTGTGTTCATTTTCCTATTCTGACATAACTGTCAATATAATCTGATGCCTGACAATCTCCATCATATATGTTCACGATATGTGGAGAAAAAAAAAATTCCCTTCGAAAGAGTATCTTTTCCAGTTTTCAATCATTCTGTATTCTCTCATTGCCTCCTAATCCGGGTAATACTTTTTGGTATTAGAAGCAGTGAAATCCTCATTTTCCAGAGATAATGTGTCAAATTACATTCAACCAAACCCTTGGCTCAATATATTAAAAACAATAAACAAGCGCCACAATTAACTTTTTTTTTTTTTATAATGTTCGATTACAGGTCTCCTTACTGGCATTTCCTCTTCTAACTACTTTGACATTATGTCCAAAATTATTTTATTGGCAGGAAAAATTCTACTCATAAATTCTACACTGTAAAAAATAAGTGGTGTGAATTCAGGGGTCGCGCTGCCGATCGCCATCTTCGCAATTTGCGAAAAAGAAATCGTTTTGGCGATGGAAAAAAGATTTGGCGGTTAGCTTTTCGTAGTGTTGTAATACTTTGGCGAAAACAAATTGAATTTAGCGACTAAATTGGCGAAAACTTTAGAAAAGCCAGCGCAACCCATGTGTGAATTCACTGAAAATAACGTGCGGCAAAGTTGCCAGTAAGCGTCCGTCTTTTAACGAAATTTCAGTTTTTAAAAAGAGCTCAATTTTTTTAACTTTCGCGTTTTCACAGATTTACCGTAGTTAGTAATTCAGTTTATTTCAGAAAAGTTCGTTTCAAGTTTTTCCGTTCCTATACAAAAATTTCGCTAAATCGGATTTTTACCTTAAAAGGGTATGTGCCGTTTCCCATTGAGTAGTTAAAGACGCGCTTCAGCCGTTACGCCAGAAAACCCTTATGTGCCGGTAGCTGGAATCGAACAGACGTCGCTTGGGTTAGTTTCCACAAAAGATGCGTGTCTTAACCACCCAGCCAGACACGCTTTGGCGTTACATGCCCGTTTAAGGTAAAAACAAATTGCGCGATATTTCTTCTTTTCTCTTCTTTAATGCCAGTGATTTAGTCATTTTATATTTTGTTGGACCTTATTTTTTTTAATACGTTTGTAATAATTTTACTTTTCCTGTAAGAGGGCTTATCACAAATTAACTATTTTTTAGTCGTGATTTTTCGAAGCAATTAATTATACATAGAATGCTTTGGAACTTGAGATCTTTTTTTTTTTTTTTTTTTTTTTAACTGACGACTTCCAACTATTTTAAGAAAAGGTGAAATGTACTGTTTTATACACAGTCGCGTCACATTATTGTTACTATCTCCTACTTTTGACGTCAACAGCGCGTAGCCAATGAAAGAAGGCATGTGTCGTGAGCTGGCTTGGAGGGTATGTAATGTGGGCTGTAGGCATTCTGAAAACATGGGGGCCGCGGGTGGCTGAGTGGGCAACGTTCGTGACTGCCACGGAAAGGGCCTCAGGTTCGATCCCAGGCAGGCACGAACGCTCGATTCACTAAATACTCGCCGTGCGTCGGATGGGTACGTTAAGCCGTCGGACTCCAGGTACTGCCCCCCCCCCCCGGTAATAAATAAGGGCGTCTTCCTCCCCCTTTGGTTAAAGTGTATCGTTATGGTTATGCTGTGGTTAAAGTGTATCGTTATGGTTATGCTGTGGTTAAAGTGTATCGTTATGGTTATGCTGTGGTTAAAGTGTATCGTTATTGGAGAAATGGCACCATTGCGAATAAGAGGAGTGGAAACTGCGGAGCACCACGTGTCATTGATATGAGAGGTGAACGTCGGCTGCGAAGGTGCGTGAGGGCCGATCGACACGCTACAGTGAAAGCAAAACACTCGCCGAATGAACCAGGGGGCTACCGGAAGTGGGTCTAAAACGACAGTTCAGCGAACCCTGCTGCATATGGGGCTCCGATGCAAACGGATGGTCACTGCACCTATGCTACCGAAGGTGCATCGGCAGAAAAGGCTTACATTTGCACGGCAGTATCGGAATTGAATCTCCGCCGATTGGCAAAGGATTGCCTTCTCCGATGAGTCATGTTTTCTGCTTCATCGAACAGATGGACGTTTGCGTATAAGGCGAGAAACATCGGAGAACAAACACTCTTGAACCACTGCTGGAAGAACACAAGCTGGTGGGGGCAGCGTTATGGTCTGGGGAATGGTTTCGTGACATTCCCTGGGTCCACTTATACCTATGGAAAGCACTATGGACCAAATTCGTTATGAATCCATCCTTGCTGACCACGTACACCCATACCTGCTGATTGTCTTCCCAGGGGCGGATGGGATCCTCCAGCAAGACAATGCGACGTGTCACACAGCTAGAAATGTCCGAGAGTGGTTGGAAGAGCACAATGAAGACTTCAAAGTACTTCCCTGGCCCCCTAATTTCCCAGACTTAAACCCAATAGAGCATCTGTGGGACCCGATCGTGTTGTTCGCTCTATAGATCCTCCACCACGCCCCCTCCAGCAGCTGTCAGATGCACTGCAATCAGCATGGCTCCACATACCTGTGAACACCTTCCAGCACCTTACTGAGTCACTCCCACCCCGTCTGGCTGCTGTCTGCGCTGCACACGGTGGTTACTGTGGATATTAGCTGGTGGTCACAATAATGTGACTCCAGCGTGTAGTATTATTTCACAAAACTTCTAAATATAAAATTTACTCCTGAAAGCTATAATTGCTTTTGTCTTAAGGGGTCTACAGACTGCATAGGCATCGTGCAATCACCTGTACAATAATTTAAGTATCCGGTTTCTTACGGTTACACAATATTAGATAGCTGGTGCATAAAATTGAGGAGAGGAGAAGAAATATCCTGTGCCACACAATAACCAAAATTCATGCGAAATGCTGTCCACAATATCCGATCTCGTTACAGAACTTTAAAATCAGTTCCTTTGACAGATGATTGAAATTTAACAGTTAATCAAACCTAAAGTATTCCCGCGATTTATCTTCATCTCAATACCTATCGAGCGCATCTGAAGCACTCATCAAAATTGATGGCCGCACGAGACGTTGGACACGTGAAACTGGCAACATCGTCACAACCAAGAAATGAAAACGCTTAGTCCTGATGGAAGTGGGCCATATATCCCGGCGAAACTATAGTAGACTTTAAGTTATATATATTGCATTCATAAGCATTGTTTTCTAAATGAAATGAAATATAATTATGCAATGCCTGCAAAAAGTTCAACTACTTCAATGTCATCGTTATTCATAAAAGTTATTGGGCCTCCATTAATCCAGTTGATCCTACAAAACACGTCCGATGGTGGCTCCTTCGAGGACACTATTCATCAGTAGATGCGAAAAGCAAGGAGCGGACGGTAATTATACAAATATCTCAAGAGTTGAACAAAATTTGGACTGCATTGTAGGGTCAAAATGGCAGTCACCTATAGTTTCTGTTTGTAATGTAATCCTTAGCGCAAATTAAACTCCCATTCGTGGGTAAGCTTGACAGATTCTAATTTCACCATTTGCTATGTATTGTTAATCTGTTATGGAATGCTGATTTTCAATATCATAAATTAATATATGAGCATGTAAATTATGCTTTTGTATTTTGTATCATGCAACACAGTAATAGATCTTAAAGAAATACGTTTAAGAAATTGATTTGGTTTTTATTAGGTCAACGCTCCCCTCTTAAATACACTGACGGGAAAAAATAGTTCTACAGGAATGAAATGGCGGCAATACATTTGTACAGGTAACATATTTAATCGATTAAGGTTTCAAGATCACAGCTTAATGTAAGCGCGAGAAGAGCCATTTTAAATGTGAAATGCTGGTACATTAATAACCGGTGTAACCGCCAGAATGTTGAATGCAAGCACGCAAACGTTCATCCATTGTGTCGTACAGGTGCTGGATGTCAGTTTGTGGGATGGAATCCCATGCCTGTTGCACTTGGTCGGTCAATACAGGGACGGTTAATGCTGGTTGGGGGTGACGCTGGAGTTGTCGTCCAATGATGTCCTGTACTTGCTCGATTGGTGAAAGATCTGGTGATACAGCAGGCCACGGCAACATGTCGACACTCTGTAGAGCATGTTGGGTTACAACAGTGGTATGCGGGCGAGCGTTATTCTGTTGGAAAACACCCTCTGGAATGCTGTTCATAAATGGCAGCACAACAGGTTGAATCACCAGACCGACGTACAACTGTGCCGTCAGGGTGCGTGGGATAACCACGAGAGTGCTCCTGCTGTCATAGGAAATTGCTCCCCAGACCATAACTCCAGGTGTAGGTCCAGTGTGTCTCGGCCGCAGACAACTTGGTTGCAAGCGCTCACCTGACCTCCTCCTAACCAACACACGGCCATCACTGGCACCCAGGCAGAACCGGCTTTCATCAGAAAACATAACAGATCTCCACTCCGTCCTCCAATGAGCTCTAGCTTGACACCACTGTCGTCGCAAACGGCAGTGGTTTGGAGTAAGTGGAATGCACGCTACAGGGCGTCTGGCTCGGAGCTGTCCTTCAAGTATAAACCGATTTGTAACAGTTCGTTGTGTCACTGTGGTGGCAACTGAAGCTCGAATTGCTGCCGCAGACCCGGTACGATGCGCCACGGCCATACGCCGTACACGGCGGTCTTCCCTCTCAGTAGTGCCACGTGGTCGGCCGGAACCCGGTCTTCTTGAGGCAGTACCTTCCCTTGACCACCGCTGCCAACAATCATGCACAGTGGCTACATTCCTGCCAAGTCATTCTGCAATATTGCGGAACGGAAATCCACCTTCTCGTAGCCCTATTACACGACCTCGTTCAAACTCCGTGAGCTGTTTATAATGGCTTCTTCGTCTTCTTAAAGGCATTCTTGACTAACATCAACATACTGCGTCGAATCTCAACGATAACTAACGCTCAGGAACGTTACAGCGCGTATTTACAGCAAACCTGCTTTGCATGTTCCGAGGGGCGCTACTAGCGCCACACGTATGCGCCGAGCGCGAAATTTGCATAGACGTCATCTTACAGATGTACCCTCACCGCCTACCAACTGTCGTTTATCTAACACAACCCCTTCGTGGTGTTCGGATTTTTTTTTCCGTCAGTGTAACTTAGTTTAAGAGTTTCGGCACCTTTTTCTCTAGAAAAAGCGCGGCATATAGCTCACAGTGATCATTATACTCGAAAAAAAAAAAAAAAAAAAAAGAAAAAGCGCAGGAATAAGACACCGCTTCGTTTGATTGGCTGCTACCAGCAAGGAGCCCGAACTTACTGACTGATTTACCTTCCTGTAGGTGGCGCGCTATTAGCTGCTCATGTCCAACCCTTACCTAAAGGGTTTAATAATCCATATCAGCATGTAAAGTTATAAGAAGTCCCGCTTATTATATACTGCTGGCCCCCGAAATGCAACACCAAGAAGGACACGAAATAGCAGAGCCAGATTTACTGGACACATAACAACAGATACAAAGATGAAACGATTGAGCTTACAGGCCCGTGCGACTTGCGGAACACGCAGACATCAATAGTTCGTGTGGCCCCCATGGCTGGCAATAACGGCCGCTACACGCCGCGGCATCGAACGAAGGAGGTTTTGGATGTGGGCTTGGGGTATGTCGGTCCAGGCTCCTTCCACACGTTGCCACAGTTCATCAGGCGTAGCCGCGGGTGGTGCTTGCCGGGCCACTCGATTGCCGATCGGCGACCAGACGTGTTCGATGGGCGTCATATCGGGAGAACAGGCGGGCCACGGCAGCAGTAACACCTGGTGGGCCGTGAAGAATTGTTGCACGATGCGTGCCACGTGCGGGCGCGCATTGTCCTGTTGAAACGTGGCCGCTGGCAGTTCCTGCAGGTAAGGGAGGACTACAGGCTCCAAAACGTAGGAGATGTAGCGGTGGCTGTTGAGTGTACCGGCGATGCGTACCAGAGGGGTGCGGGTGTTATATTCAATTGCGCCCCAAACCATAACGCCAGGTGACGGACCGGTATGGCGATGCGTATAGCAGGCGTCATACATTCTCTCGCCGCGGTGCCGCCACACGCGGATCCGAACATCGTGGTGTTGCAGGCAGAAGCGGGATTCGTCGGAGAAGACAATGCCGTGCCATTCCGCAGTCCAGGTGCTGCGTTCAACGGCCCACTGCCGCCGCACTCGCCGGTGGTGTACCGCCAATGGTATTCTGAACAATGGGCGCCGTGCGACTAGTCCCCGCTCCTGCAGACGACGTCGAACGGTACATGCTGACACAGGTTGTTGCGCAACACACCCTAATTCCTGCGCTAACGTTCGTGATGTGGCGGTTCGAGCCGTCAATGCCCGCCGCACAACATGCCGGTCCTCTCGTTTGGTGGTGTGCCACGTCTGCGGGAATCGCTCACGTCGTTCCGTCCTTCCCTCCTGCACCCACCGAATCCATGCTCGCCTCACTGTAACTGGATGTCGTCCCACACGGGCGCCAATGTCTCGGTACGATAAACCGCTGTCGCGATAAGCCACTATTCATCCTCTGTCGAACTCCGAAACGTGCTGGAATGACTGCCGTATTCTGCGACGAGGCATCAGGAAACTTCCCACTCACAGGTCTGGCAGTACAACACACTTCCACTACTTACACCCCGCCTTCTGTGCACCCTTCTTATAGTGCTTCTCGGTGGCGTGCCGGGCACACATGATTTGCATATGCCCTACAATGCTAATGTTACACGGCACTAGCAGTGTTCCTGCCTAGTCTGCCGGTAACGGTGCTTGAGACCTGAAGTACAATTTAGTTGGCCACGGCACCAGGTGAGAATCTCAGGTGCACTGCTGCACTCAAAGATTCACACCAGAACATAAAAAATGAAAAGTTGAAGAATGACCCGAAGCATAAGGCTTGGGTGAATCCACCTTGTGAACAAAATAACAACAACAAATAAAAAATAAAATAATCTAAAAAAATGATACTTTGGGATCAGAGTTGTGATGAGGTTCACCCGCAATCACCAATTCGTGACTGAGTGTAGTGGTCCGGATCTTACTCCGGTACATTCAATCCCCAACCAGCCAGTACAACACTCACTTTCGCAAATAACACATGATTCTCAAATACACAACACAACATTTAATAACGTTCTGCGAGATTTAAACAGATCCGGCGCTCTCTAGGCGCATAGACAATTGCCCCTCATATGTGGGCAGCATACGGTGTCACTTTTTACTGTCGGATAACGCAGCCGACTGAGTCTCCACCGGACTATCTGAACAAGAGATACTACTCGTTTACACACTAAATAGAGCTGCAGGTGATATTCATATACAATTGCTTAGAGAATGAAAAAAAAATTATATGCAAACGATCACATTAAAAATACTCGCGACACAAAATACACAAGCACGTTAATTTGCGGTATAAGATTATAGGTGCGAAATACTGCCAAAGTTAATTAACTAAATCTAATAAGCATGCACATGCAGAACCCTGCCCCGCTGACGTTGGTCCTGAACCAAAGTTAAAAGAAACTGTCCCGCCCAGCGGAATTTGTGGCCACACCTTCTCCCTTATTCATGTAAAAAAAGTAATCAGGAAATGGGCCCTGTAAGAAATTGAAATCTGTATGTGCAGGTATTTCCTCTGAGGTTCAGTCACTCAGCATTACTGCATCTATGTCCATGCAGCTTTGGGTGTCGGGATGGCACAAGTTCGCAGATGTGCGAAGAAAGAAAAAAGGAAATATTCATCTACTTACAGTTTAGTGACTTTGCTGTGCAAATCCGTTGTGCATCACATAATATCACTCGACAAAAAAAAACACGCACACAGACACTTGCACCATGTGGCAGCACCGATGATTCAACACTTCACTTTGACGCTTGATGTAAATGAAGCACACAATTAAAAATGGTAATATCACGCCGCACTTTGTTGCAATGATTAGAGTGCACACTGATCTATTCTCGTGACGATTTGAAGGTGGCCGTTAAGCAAAATAGGCCCTCTCACATCTGATGTTGCGGTTTCCAAGATTAATTTTCTCGGCCGAGCGAAATCAGACGTGCTTTTACCTTAAGCGTATATCGGCAACTCAACATTTCACCTGTATATTTGTTAGGTATCGAAGCCACCGCTCTTACGCTCATATTTTTCTTTCGACATGTTTTTATCCCGTCGCACTTACACGTAGTGGCTTCGCTGCTTACGCGACCACACACGCACACATGGGGCCTCGCTTCACCCCGTAAGACAAGCGCATCTCTTCACTTCCTCCACAGTAGGGGATGAATGGGGGTGACGATTCCACACTGCAGTGGTTGGCATCCGAACCCGACTTTGCTTGGCTTCGCTTCTCATAGGAATGACCACTGTCCACTCGCAGACTTCTTAATTCCCCTGTAACTTGGCTTTCATTAGGCCAAACAGTCGCTGAGTTCCATTACGCTCCAGCCTAGAAATTTCTGCTTTATCCTGCGGATTTAGGCATTCTGCTGTCTTTATGGCAAACTGGCATCTCCAGCTGCCTCGAGTTGTCTCCATTTCTTACCAAATGCGGGGAGGTTTGCTGCTTCATTTTTCCCAATTCATTTTTGCAGATCCAAGGCATCCAGCCTTTCACATCGGAGAGCGCACAGACAACTAACTTTCTTCCTTATGTTCATGCCAAGTGCGAACTCTTATTTTTCTGCACGGACCACACAGAGAGCAATTGTTCTCGAAAATGCCCCAAACAATCGACGAATTTACGATTATTCGCTAAACCTTTTGTCCCCATCTTCATTCATTTACTCAAGTGGACCCCTCTTCGAAAGGTACCATTCCGTGTTGCTTAGTTTCCCGTCAGCTGCGCCCTGATATTTATGACCTAACAGAGCTATTCTGAGACCACCCAGCCAGAGAGAATTCTTCGCCTCTTTTCTTTCCAAACCCCCAGATAAAACTTTATCTGCTGTTTACACTTTTAAACTCCAATCAAGCCTCGAACAATTAATACTTAATTAATTTCACACATCAACCACGCCCATTAATTACTAAATTAATGGCGGGGGTGGGTCGTAACATCGGCCCCTAATCAAGAAATCCAGAAGTCCTCTTCTGGGCCTATCGCTTTGCTCTTATCAATTTCCAGAGCAACCATTGAGTGCTACCTTTTCCCACAGGTAGAAATAATTCAAAATGGCAAAAATATTGCGTTTCTTGCCTTCAAGAGCATTGGAGCGACTTCCCAATTATCCCGCAATTTTGTTAATTAATTTAGAGAACATCCGAAAGAAAAAACAACGTAAATGAGAAATAAATAAAAAAACTGAACTGTAAAAGAACATGTGAGCCTGCCGAACTGTGATTCCTAGCTGCCTCATACCATACGCGACATGGCGGACAAATTTTAAAGTTTTCTTCAGGTTTTAGGAGGGGGGGGTGTCCACTGTAACATTCCATCCCCCCATGAAAGAAAAAAAAAAAAAGGGGTGACTGGATGAAGTTTATTCATCCAATCATTCTATTTTTTTTTTTTTTAACTGTAAACACTCAACCCTTTCCCACCGTCGCAAGGCACCTAATTCCGGATTTAAGTGCCCTGAGAGCGGAAGGAAAGTTTAAGGATTTCATCACACGTTCATTGCTACCCGTCGAGATATGCGGAAAGAAAGTTTAAATATGAGGCATAGCTTCGAGAATCCACGAGTTCCACAGATCTCTCACGTTCGATGCTCCTACACCCGCTTTTATCTGCGCTCGATGCCAAATTCTTGCGTTCCACTGTCTTCGAGTTCCTTCTCAACATCGTAGATAATCGTGGTGTCACAGTCTTCCTGGGGATCCACTATAATGTCGACTGCTCCCCGTCTGTCAGTGTGTGGCATGGTGTTACTAGCGCTTAACACCCGCCCGTAATCATCCCTTGGTCTCAGCGACGCCCGCGAAATGATTGGAGGACTTTTGACCTGGCTTCCCTGCACTCGTAAGGGATCTACAATCATGCGGGTTCGCGTTGCAAAGGAGTTCGGTTTCAGCCCTCAGCTCATCGCTATCAGATAGAAATTCAGCAGATCTCTCCGAAATTTAGATTTAGCAATCGCGAGTTTAGTTTGCTCACTCCATCTACCCTCCTCCATCGCTACACTTTCGACATCCTGAAAAAAGTGTTTAGCACGATACAGCGGATCAGTGCCTGTAAATAGATTCAACATGTTTATGCATCCCGCTATTTGCTCACCGTAAACCATAGGTGCGGCTAAAGCCGTTTGTCTCAGCTGTGATGTACCCGCTGTACTTGTAACAGGTGTACTCTCTTCCGGAACAATTGCAGCCCCAGTGCTCACATGTTCTCCGTCAGAGTGACCACCAGAATCATCTGAATCCATGTGACTCGCAGATGACGATTTTTTCGTGTTAGCCATTTTGTTTTTCTTACCCACTAAAATTATGGCAGTTCTTAGAAAACAGCTTAAGGCTTACTTAATGCTAAATTATACAAAATTCGCACCGAACAAAACTAAATAAAAATAGTAATGGCAGTCAATTCGCACTTATTTTACGAACATGAGTGTTGTTCCGCTAGCTGCAAAATATAGGTATCGATCCTGGGACAACGGCACCATTAATGTTACACGGCACTAGCAGTGTTCCTGCCTAGTCTGCCGGTAACGGTGCTTGAGACCTGAAGTACAATTTAGTTGGCCACGGCACCAGGTGAGAATCTCAGGTGCACTGCTGCACTCAAAGATTCACACCAGAACATAAAAATGAAAAGTTGAAGAATGACCCGAAGCATAAGGCTTGGGTGAATCCACCTTGTGAACAAAATAACAACAACAAATAAAAAATAAAATAATCTAAAAAAAAATGATACTTTGGGATCAGAGTTGTGATGAGGTTCACCCGCAATCACCAATTCGTGACTGAGTGTAGTGGTCCGGATCTTACTCCGGTACATTCAATCCCCAACCAGCCAGTACAACACTCACTTTCGCAAATAACACATGATTCTCAAATACACAACACAACATTTAATAACGTTCTGCGAGATTTAAACAGATCCGGCGCTCTCTAGGCGCATAGACAATTGCCCCTCATATGTGGGCAGCATACGGTGTCACTTTTTACTGTCGGATAACGCAGCCGACTGAGTCTCCACCGGACTATCTGAACAAGAGATACTACTCGTTTACACACTAAATAGAGCTGCAGGTGATATTCATATACAATTGCTTAGAGAATGAAAAAAATTATATGCAAACGATCACATTAAAAATACTCGCGACACAAAATACACAAGCACGTTAATTTGCGGTATAAGATTATAGGTGCGAAATACTGCCAAAGTTAATTAACTAAATCTAATAAGCATGCACATGCAGAACCCTGCCCCGCTGACGTTGGTCCTGAACCAAAGTTAAAAGAAACTGTCCCGCCCAGCGGAATTTGTGGCCACACCTTCTCCCTTATTCATGTAAAAAAAGTAATCAGGAAATGGGCCCTGTAAGAAATTGAAATCTGTATGTGCAGGTATTTCCTCTGAGGTTCAGTCACTCAGCATTACTGCATCTATGTCCATGCAGCTTTGGGTGTCGGGATGGCACAAGTTCGCAGATGTGCGAAGAAAGAAAAAGGAAATATTCATCTACTTACAGTTTCGTGACTTTGCTGTGCAAATCCGTTGTGCATCACATAATATCACTCGACAAAAAAACACGCACACAGACACTTGCACCATGTGGCAGCACCGATGATTCAACACTTCACTTTGACGCTTGATGTAAATGAAGCACACAATTAAAAATGGTAATATCACGCCGCACTTTGTTGCAATGATTAGAGTGCACACTGATCTATTCTCGTGACGATTTGAAGGTGGCCGTTAAGCAAAATAGGCCCTCTCACATCTGATGTTGCGGTTTCCAAGATTAATTTTCTCGGCCGAGCGAAATCAGACGTGCTTTTACCTTAAGCGTATATCGGCAACTCAACATTTCACCTGTATATTTGTTAGGTATCGAAGCCACCGCTCTTACGCTCATATTTTTCTTTCGACATGTTTTTATCCCGTCGCACTTACACGTAGTGGCTTCGCTGCTTACGCGACCACACACACGCACACATGGGGCCTCGCTTCACCCCGTAAGACAAGCGCATCTCTTCACTTCCTCCACAGTAGGGGATGAATGGGGGTGACGATTCCACACTGCAGTGGTTGGCATCCGAACCCGACTTTGCTTGGCTTCGCTTCTCATAGGAATGACCACTGTCCACTCGCAGACTTCTTAATTCCCCTGTAACTTGGCTTTCATTAGGCCAAACAGTCGCTGAGTTCCATTACGCTCCAGCCTAGAAATTTCTGCTTTATCCTGCGGATTTAGGCATTCTGCTGTCTTTATGGCAAACTGGCATCTCCAGCTGCCTCGAGTTGTCTCCATTTCTTACCAAATGCGGGGAGGTTTGCTGCTTCATTTTTTCCCAATTCATTTTTTGCAGATCCAAGGCATCCAGCCTTTCACATCGGAGAGCGCACAGACAACTAACTTTCTTCCTTATGTTCATGCCAAGTGCGAACTCTTATTTTTCTGCACGGACCACACAGAGAGCAATTGTTCTCGAAAATGCCCCAAACAATCGACGAATTTACGATTATTCGCTAAACCTTTTGTCCCCATCTTCATTCATTTACTCAAGTGGACCCCTCTTCGAAAGGTACCATTCCGTGTTGCTTAGTTTCCCGTCAGCTGCGCCCTGATATTTATGACCTAACAGAGCTATTCTGAGACCACCCAGCCAGAGAGAGAATTCTTCGCCTCTTTTCTTTCCAAACCCCCAGATAAAACTTTATCTGCTGTTTACACTTTTAAACTCCAATCAAGCCTCGAACAATTAATACTTAATTAATTTCACACATCAACCACGCCCATTAATTACTAAATTAATGGCGGGGGTGGGTCGTAACATCGGCCCCTAATCAAGAAATCCAGAAGTCCTCTTCTGGGCCTATCGCTTTGCTCTTATCAATTTCCAGAGCAACCATTGAGTGCTACCTTTTCCCACAGGTAGAAATAATTCAAAATGGCAAAAATATTGCGTTTCTTGCCTTCAAGAGCATTGGAGCGACTTCCCAATTATCCCGCAATTTTGTTAATTAATTTAGAGAACATCCGAAAGAAAAAACAACGTAAATGAGAAATAAATAAAAAAACTGGAACTGTAAAAGAACATGTGAGCCTGCCGAACTGTGATTCCTAGCTGCCTCATACCATACGCGACATGGCGGACAAATTTTAAAGTTTTCTTCAGGTTTTAGGAGGGGGGGTGTCCACTGTAACACTAATCGTTTGCATGTCCTCTCGCGGGCGACGCATGCTGCGAATTTCAGGCTAATCGGATGCTTCCTTCTTGGTGTTGCGTTTTGGGTGGCGAGCAGTGTAGATTTAGAGCCACTGGTTTTAGAGAAGGGACAGAACTAGGTCGAGAAAGACATACAACGTCCGTATCATGCCTCAGCTTTCGAACCCAGACTACAACGCAAAAGCCCACGCCCTAACACTTTCGTTGCGGAATCAAACACTGATAACTCACTCAATTAACTGAAATTTGTGTAACTGATTTTCACGCCTATTTGCAAGCGAAAATCAAGTTTTCGTATCTCCACTTATGTACAATTTATGATTATTTTACGTAACGTTAAAGGTATCCTAGAGGATACCTTTAACGTTACGTAAAATAATCATAAATTGTACATAAGATTATTTTACATAACGTTAAAGGTATCCTAGAGGAAGGAAAACAGACACACGTATCATGTTAGACTGACAGCGCTAGCCGAGAGAAGAAAAAATGTATTATACTTTTTGTGTACGTGTAATATTTTGCACAACGGCGTTTTGGTGGTGGAAGGGGCGATTCGATCGGGGGTCCTTGTAATTAGTAGCGAAGCGAGAAATTCTTAGATATTACATCATGAAATAGGCAACGGAGGGTAACATTTTACAGTTGCTTTCTTTTCAGAATACATCCTTAGAATTTTAATAAAGCTAATAAATCTGTTAGGACAAATTTTTATGTCATTTCATTGCCGAAATTCATATTAGTGTCATGCTGACAGAAAATATTTGAAATAAAAAAATGCACGTACAGTACTTTTGCAAATATGTTTAGTTTCAAATATTCATTTGAAACTAAACTTGCTGCTCTTAATCTGCGATCTAAATGTGAATGCTACTAACTTCATACAAATGGTCTGCGTAAAAATTATTAGAAGAAATCCGGAATATATACACTGCTGGCCACCCAAAATGCAACACCAAGAAGGAAGCATCCGATTGGCCTGAAATTCGCAGCATGCGTCGCCCGCAAGAGGACATGTAAACGATTAGTATTGCAGGGTATATGCAAATCATGTGCGCCCGGCACGCCACCGAGAAGCACTATAAGAAGGGTGCACAGAAGGCGGGGTGTAAGTAGTGGAAGTGTGTATTGCTGCCGGACCTGTGCGTGGGAAGCTTCCTGATGCCTCGTCGCAGAATACGGCAGTCATTCCAGCACGTTTCGGAGTTCGACAGAGGATGAATAGTGGCTTATCGCGACAGCGGTTTATCGTACCGAGACATCGGCGCCTGTGTGGGACGACATCCAGCGACAGTGAGGCGAGTATAGATTCGGTGGGTGCATGAGGGACGGACAGACCGACGTGAGCGATTTCTGAAGCCGCGGCACACCACCGAACGAAAGGACCGGCATGTTGTGCGGCGGGTATTGACGGCTCGCTCCGCCACATCACGAACGTTAGCGCAGGAATTAGGGTGTGTTGCGCAACAACCTGTGTCAGCACGTACCGTTCGACGTCGTCTGCAGGAGCGGGGACTTGTCGCACAGCGCCCATTGCTCCGACTACCATTGACGTTACCCCACCGGCGAGTACGGCGGCAGTGGGCCGTTGAACGCCGCACCTGTACTACGGAATGGCACGGCATTGTCTTCTCCGACGAATCGCGCTTCTACCTGCAATACCACGATGGTCGGATACGTGTGTGGCGGCACCACGGCGAGAGATTGTATGACGCCTGCATTATGCATCGTCATATCGGTCCGTCGCCTGGCGTTATAGTTTGGGGCGCAATTGGATATGACACCCGCACCCTCTGGGACGCATCGCCGGTACACTCATCAGCCACCGCTACATCTCCTACGTTTTGGAGCCTGTAGTCATTCCTTACCTGTAGGACCTGCCAGCGGCCACGTTTCAACAGGACAATGCGCGCCCGCACGTGGCACGCATCGTGCAACAATTCTTCACGGCCCACCAGGTGTTACTGCTGCCGTGGCCCGCCTGTTCTCCCGATATGACGCCCATCGAACACGTCTGGTCGCTGATCGGCAATCGAGTGGCCCGGCAAGCACCACCCGCGGCTATGCCTGATGAACTGTGGCAACGTGTGGAAGCAGCCTGGACCGACATACCCCAAGCCCACATCCAAAGCCTCTTTCTTTCGATGCCGCGGTGTGTAGAGGCCGTTATTGCCGGCCGTGGGGGCCACACGAACTATTGATGTCTGCGTGTTCCGCAAGTCGCACGGGCCTGTAAACTCAATCGTTTCATCTTTGTATCTGTTGTTATGTGTCCAGTAAATCTGGCTTTGCTATCTCGTGTCCTTCTTGGTGTTGCATTTTGGGTGGCCAGCAGTGTACATACACTACAGCTGTATGGAATTTTGAGTTCCATGACGTAATTTCTTCGGAAAGAAGAATTTCTGTATTACATAATTTATGTTTGTTTTCTGAATTTCCTCATGTTCAATATTTAACACTGCTAATGCACTAAGCCCTGATTCACTCATCATGTTTTTTAAGTGTAGTTCTAAATCACTTTCATTTTTGAAAGCGATCCTTCAGTCGAAGCTGTCGTCACAGGAAGGGTTTGATATACACTGCCGGACAATTGCTAAGGACGGATGACAATAGCAACCATAAAATGGAAGGCAGGAAAATGTGGAAATTAGCATAAGTGCGTGATACAGTAAGACGTGTTGTGCGTATGCAAATTTTGGATTGCCAAACTTGTTCGTGACGTCATAGCGCTGATAAGAGATATAAAGGATTTGACGCGTATTGACCGTTGTTGTTCAAACGCAAAGTTGAAAGGGAAAGAATCAATTGACGAAGTTGCAATTTTCAGTATGTCTTCCCGACATCACCTACATGATTGTACGCATAACCGTATTATTGGCAAGATTGAAGAAGGGCGAAAAATAACAGATGTTGCCAGGGAGTTCGACGTCAGCCACAGTGTTGTTTCAAGGCTTTGGAAATCATTTCAAACAAATGGAGAGTGTAGCAAACGTCACGGGGGAGGTCATGTTCGCAGTACGACACCTGCAGAAGATCGGTACATAGTGCTATCAACAAAAAGACACCGGCGCAGCACAGCTAGTGAGGTAGCAAATCAGTTTATGGCTGCTACTGGCAAGCGGATCTCCCGAAAAACTGTCGCCAGACGTTTGCATGAAGGAGGACTATACGCCTGCCGTCCTGTTGTGTGCATCCCATTGTCCAGACGTCACCGTACCGCCCGTTTGCAATGGTGCCATCAACGTCGCAATTGGACTTATAACGACTGGTCTGCTGTCCTCTTCTCAGATGAGAGTAGATACAGTCTATCGTCTGATTGTCGACGACAACTGATCTGGCGTGATAGTGGTACTGCATATTGTCCAGCAAACATACAGGAAAGGGACCGATATCCGACATGTAGTGTCACGGTATAAGCTGGCATCATGATCAATGGCCGTACGTCCCTCTATGTGCTTCCAACTGGGACTATGACTGGCCAACGATACATTAATGATGTTCTGCTACCTCATGTTCGCATGTTCCGTGGTGCTGTCGGTGATAGATTCATTTTCATGGATGACAACTGTCCGACTGTCATCGAACAGTCGCTGTCCAGGAGTGTCTTGAGAGCGAGGATATTCAACGCCTCGTATGGCCAGCACGTTCTCCAGATCTGAATCCCATTGAAAATGTGAGGGATGCTTTGTGGAGGAGTCTTGCTGGTCGCCAATGCCCTCCAATAAACAAGGACACCCTCATCCGTGCACTGACAGAGGAATGGGATAAATTACCCCAACAGCTGCTTGATAATGTTGTGCAAAGCATGACACGACGTGTGGAATCTTGCATCGCCCTCCATGGTGGCCATATCCCGTATTTGACATCTTACGCCGGAACGCAATTAACACCTGCGGACGGTAACTGCATTTTTTTCACGTTTACGTATTCTGCACAAAATGGCCTGTTTGTCCCTTGAACACGTTCCAAACCCTTCTGGATTTCAGAGCACAATAAATTGTCTTTCTTGTAATGTCCTGGCATTCTGACATTATTTTATTTCACTTGGCATCCAACCACACTTACTTTTTTATGCGCTATATAGCCGTTTATGATCCGTCCTTAGCAATTGTCCAGCAGTGTAATATAGAAATAATGTGCGTAAATCAGGTAGACTACTTGCAATACTACTATAATCACTAATTAAAAGGTTTTGTAAATTCTTTCATGTTTTTCTTTAAAGTTATGTGCTTGTGAATTCTCTCTTTTTCTCTCACAGTGGCAGCTGACACGTCTAACTCCTCCTACATCTCAACACATTTCCTAGTTTGTGCCTTCCCAGCCGGAGAGGGGGGGCAATTAGCACTTCGTCCGTCTCTTGTGTACAAAAATAAGAATCACGTCGAAGTGGATCTCAGCCTTCTGTCCGAAAAACTGAAAGTGTTCTAAACCTTGTGTGTGTGTGTGTGTGGGGGGGGGGGGGGGCATATCTACGCCACTGCTGTCGCACTACGTGGTGTGTGTGTGACTCACTGCAGTAATGAAGAAAGTAGGTTTGCAGAGGTTACCCGATGCGTTGGTTTCTGTTGGAATAGTTTTAGTATGGAGACATAAGCGTGAGCCTGTGGGATCGCTGCAGTCAGTTGTAGGTTTCCAGAGAACAGACAGAGCGCCGTAGGACAGACGCAACATCACGCCTCATCCGGGACTTGAACCAGGGATTAGTCAGAAACCGGCTCCTCTGACCAGTCTGCAACCAGGGAGGTAATTTTGAGTTCAGGAATTATCGTTGTTTTAACTTTTCATAATAATTATGAACGTTGCTTAATGGAGGCTAATATTTCTATTCTGTAATGTCACCGGTTCCAAAGTTAGGGGTCTCCTTTCATTTAGGCTTTTGGCCTGTCTTTTTTTTTTTTTTTAATTGGGGTTTAACGACCACCGTGAGCAACTCAATGTGCTTTAAGCAGTCGTCCGTCCCTAATTTATAGGGCCACTGGCTCCAGGGAACGGAGAGAGCCAGTGCTTTAAGACAAACACAGCATCCATGCCTCACGGATTCGAACCCGTACCCATCTCGCCTTTTAATTTTGACACACTGGTGTGTGTGTGTGTGTGTGTGTGTGTGTGTGTCTTCAGCTCTTGCACTATACTTCATTCCTGGATCCATTAAGCATCAATCAGGAATGGGCTACTCACGGCAGTAGTACAAGTTCGTTAGTACTAAAAAGCTACGGAAGAAAACAAATGCCATTTCATTTCATATTGTCGGTTTAAAATGAAATCCAAGTAATTTTATACTGACTCAAGAGTGAAAGTCTCTCAGGGATGGTAGACATTCGAAAGGGGTGAAGGTTAACATACCTGTGTTTTAATGCCACTATGTCAGCGATGATATCTTTTTCTTAACGAAGTGAAACAATGTTTTAATTCGCCAATAACTGTACGTAACGTAAATTGCTTACACTAGGTGAACATTCTCCAAAAATTAGTAGTGCTGACCTACCGGCGTTATCGTAATGTCTGGAAGAATGTACCTTAACGCCAGTCCTGTACGGGTGTCTCCAGACCAGCCTCGTACAGGTACTTGCGCCATATTACTAAAGGACTAAAAGTTGAAATAGGAAATATACCTACTTGTAACACTTACACGAATGCGTCACCTATAGCTTCCATTAAACCCTAATATTAACTCGCGATCTAGCTTTGTAAGGTGTGAAGAGCGTTGATACATAAAAAAAAAAAAAAAAAATCGTTAAGAAAAAGTGTTTCGGTAGTAGTTCTCTTATAGAAGAGCTGTTTTTGTTTTAGAACTTCGACAAATAAAAACTTGTCAGAATCGTGAAACAAACACTGTATATTCACTTACCTTTGTACTGCGGAATATTTCTATCTACAAGAACCATGGCGTTCGGTAGGTGAAACCTCAACACAGTGCAGTGAACGAAGAACACGATGCAATGAAGAAGCACTTTGTTCCTTTCTTCAAGTATAAATGAAAATTCTAAGAGAAACTGCTTTCGGAAACATTGTTTCATAAGCACTCTCCCCCAGCTTAATCCTGATGCAATTGAAACCTCTGTATCTGCCAGAAATTTTTTATGTGGTTGTAATGTGGATTCTGCGTCATCCGATTGCTCGCTACCTGGAAAGCACACGATTACGTAATTTTAACGTAAAACACTTCTGTGTGCGTTGCAACATGATACGATACCATTGGAAGTGCGGATTGGTCGCTAGTGCCTGTGCTGCATGTTTATCAGCGAAGTGGACGTTGAGATTTGGTGTCAAAATGAATTTAGTAGGGACGTACAACGATTCACCTGATGTTAAAGATGTGCTCCACAGGAAAGAAAGCTGTTCCAAATTTTTTAATTGTAAGTTGAATGTAGTATTTCTGGTTTTGAAGTCGTATACCTTATTGGAATATATATGTATTTTGTCGGTGTTGAAAAAAAATCGCAAATTGAAAAGATTGTGCAGTGCTGTGTATATAATCGTCCTAAATTAAACGCACTTCTGAAGCCTTATTTGATGTGGTAGTCATCGCACATCTAATCTATTCTTACTGTATTTATTAAACAGATTTTCAAGTTTGTAGTTGTTGTGAAGATACTCACTACTAATTTATACAGTGGAAGCCGGATATAACGCTAGTCCGATCATGTCTCCCAAACAAAATACATACTCAGATTCGGATACAACGCGGTTATCTCTATAGCGCGGTTATCTCATTGTTTCGGTATACCCGCGTTATAACAGGCTTCCCCTGTATATGTAATATGTATACTTTTTTCTTGTGTAACTATTTTCTCTAATGTCCAAGTCTGAGAATTCGTCCATCCGTGATTTAGAATTGCCGAAGAAACCCAGAACGGGTGAAAATATTCAATTATTACACTTTCGGCTTGATTTTTTTTTCTTTTCAAATTTTGTGGTAGTTTTGTGTTTTTCTGCGTCTGTTTCCCTTTTTCAGTCTAAAGAAAATTCGTAAAAGAAATAGATATGTAGTAGCTAAATTATGTTAAAAATTGTTCATTCAAAATTATTTATGGTAAAGAGATTTATAAAGTTTCTGCTTTGATTTTTAGTTTTTGTTCAACCCAGAAATTATGGAATTAAAGTTATCTTTGGTTTACTCAGTGTTTCTAGGAGAACAATTGTAATTTCTAAGTGAATTGTAAGGAACACAGTGGCTTTTCGTCGAAAAAAAATTTAGGCTTGCATCCGGGATCTTTCTTTATCTTTGAAAAATAATTTTTTTCACTTTCGTACTTCGAGAATATTTTGTAGTTTCCTTGGTTTTCGCAGCATATGAGCTGGTAAAACAGCATTTATCCACCCCCCCTCTCTCTCTCTCTGTCTCTGTGTGTGTGAAAAAAGTCTAAACAGAATTTACATGTTCCTTTTCGAATTTATACATCCACAATGAACGGGACGTATGCCGTGCGAAAAATTCAGGAGCGTTGTGTGACTTGATTCGTGCCCCTAACATTGTGGATAAAATTTAAAATTTCTGCTTGTCAGAAAAATACACTAGAGCTGTCGTGCTTTTGTTACCAACCCATTTGAGCACTTAATGAAAATGTTGTGCGTTTGGAAGCTTGGCTATTGAGTACATTCAGAAGCACAGTTTCAATGTTCAGTTTGCAATTAAATTGAATTTCGATGCATACATAATCGTTTAGTAGCAATATGTTAACCTTCTTTTAATCTTTTGAATTTGCGTTACTTTAACGACAAATACGGTATTTCTGCGCTATTGAGTCCGCTTGAGATATCTCAAAATTCTGAGTGCCGTTTTTTGATGCTATGCATTTTTCCCGACAGTAGTAAAGTAAATCCCAAGTAAAAAATTTCGATGTAACGAAAATAGGTAACGGAAGTAGTCGGTGAGCCACATAGGTTAATTTTCTTTTCTCAAATATCTCGAAAACTGTGCGTCGGCGTCGTAGCGAAATTTGACGTCCTCTGGACTTTCCCACGGGAGATTACTTGCTATTGACGAGAGCTTTAAAATGATGTATAACACGATGGTATATAACCTGTAGATATCCTAGACCAAGAGTTGCCAATCCCCCTCGCTAACACACTTGCGATTCAGTTTTTCTTTGGGGTGGCCGAGTGGGCAGCGTTCGTGACTGCCACGGAAAGGGCCTCAGGTTCGATCCCAGGCAGGTACGAACGTTCGATCCACTAAATATCCGCCGTGCGTCGGATGGGCACGTTAAGCCGTCGGACCCCGGGTACTGGCCCCCGGTAATAAATAAGGGCGTCTTCCTCCCCCTTTCTACGTCGCTTCCGTGTCACTTTCTTATGGGGAGCTCTAGCCCAAATCTCCTAGTTTCCTATTTCTAAGGGTTGTTTAAGACCTGGGGTCAGACACTCCGTTCCTAAAATCCTCTACATATGATCATATCATATGTAGATATCCTAGACCAAAAGTTGCCAATCCCCCTCGCTAACACACTTGCGATTCAGTTTTTTTTTTGTCTTTGAGGTCAAATTTTAGCTTTCGCAGGTGAACTTTTGTGCTGCATCACATTTCATCGGTGTCAGGGTCATTTCTTTCGTTCGTTTAAATCTGAATATATAATAATGAAAAATAAGTACAGTAGTACTTTTGAAAAACTAAACAGTCGAAATACTGTTGCTGCTGCCATAGTTTAGTAAATGTTTACTTTTATGATTCGTATATCTTCTTTCATTGGTTTTACGACAATAACATTCATTAATCTAAGTGCCACTCAATGTCAGGAATTAGTAAACCTCATTGTTTGTTATGATTTAATTCCACTTAGTATGTATGTACCGGACTGTGGCTCGGCGTTATCGTGAGTGACCCGAATAAATGCAATGTGTTGTGCGTAAATAAATGGATATTCTCGAATCACTCGTTTTATTCCACACACCCAAAGATCGTGGAACGCGCAAGACGCATAGCATTATCTGCAAAGTATACCAGGGTACTCTCTCGATTTTTTTTTTCTCGTGAAAATATGGTTTTACATCTGGAAATTACATGCCTACTGTTTAATGAAACATGGAACGTGACGTTTCTTCATACCATCAGTGTAATAAATACACGAAAATAATTCTTATTGTATATTTGTAACTAAAAAAAAAAAAAAAAAAAAGATCAGAGCCAACACATACCAACCGTACTGCATCCGGGACCCTGGACTGGGATCAACTCGAACGGTTAGCCAAAAGCGCGCATCTAACTATTCAGCCGTGTTGGCGGCTATAACAGAGTTCTCCCTTATACGTTATTTGATAGCAGAGGCGTAACTAGGTCGGGGCGGCTGCCCCAGACGCAGCTCAATAGAGGGCGCAAACATCCCTACTTACAATCTGATTAACAATTAAAATTTTTGCACTAGTTTTTGGTACAGTTTTTTGTTCGCGCCATACATTGTCATTTGTCCATTTACAGAAATCGTTTACAATGGGCTTTGCCAGTTTCGGTAACTTTGGCAAATTAAAATTCGTACTTCTTTCTCAAAATGTTCTGGGGATGTAATTGCTCACTTTCATGTCGGTGAGATTGCATCTACGTTTACAAGGGAAGAATTTCGTTCACATTGTTTAAGAATTTCCGGGAGCTATTTGATCATTACTGCGGCAGCCAGCCACGACTTTCTAGATGCATTCGGTCCGTTTGATGTAGTTCCCACTGTCCGAAGTTCGAAGAAGCTGGGAAAATCGTAACGGAAGTCAGTCTGATGGTGCTTCCTCATAGAAAAGAAAAACATTGGAGTGTGACATTAACTTTGTTTTGTTGAGTAACGTATACTTTTGAATATATAGTAATATACACTATTAAATTAGTTATATATAAGATCGAAAGACATGGGGGGGGGGTTGCAATATTTTGTGGTTTGCTCTGGGCGCAGAAATGTCTAGTTACGCCTCTGTTTGAAAGACACGATATCCATAGTATCTCTGCTATGTTGGTGATTATATCGCTTATGTAGGATCTGGAGAGAAGATATGTGTGTGAAACAGAAATACATTGTTCATTCGTCCATTCTAACCGGCAAAGATAGAATTTCCATGTTTGGTTAGCATCAGGAGGTGACAGTCGTGAAACGGAATGCGTGCCCCCCCCCCCTTTCCCCCGACTTTTGATCCGATGCTCGCAGTATCGGCCAGGTTCGCACTTTGGCCTCATGGTAACAAGCACGTGCAGTTTCGGCGCGCTGTTCGTGGTTTCTCATCATCCCTTATGTAAACATAAAGACTATGGTGTCGTTAAGGCTTTCAACTGCTCCCGCTGCTCCTTGCTCTTCGAACGTCTACGCTGAACATCCGGTTTCTTAAAGGAATAAAAAAGTTAAGCAGTCCCTGGCGCTGACAGTTTTATCTGCATTATCGAATATAACCGACGCACAGTGGGGTATTTGTTTCGAAAAGTTGGCCAAAATTATTATTGTACTTTAGTCGCATTTGATTGAGATAATTTATTAGTTTACGAAGTAAGAAGGGGATTAGGTGACTTTTAGAAAAGTCAAAAATATATTTAATGCAATTATTTTGAATACTGGCTTTAAACATACATTGAACACGCTGTATATGAAAGAAACTCCCGTTGTTTAAGCCAAAAACTGGAGATCGATAAAAAATCTTCGGTTTGTATTGGGAACATCTACAGTAATGCCCAGTTTGTTTTTAAATTCATCTTGAATGTTCGCATTTCTTTGTTTAACTACACATTTGTCGTTTTCGGACCTTAGTCGCCACTTTTTGACGCACAGTTTGTCTGACAAGTGCAGCAATCTACCATGTCAAATGGATAAATCAAACTTCAGTGTACTTCCATGAGCTCCCCTTCTTTTTGATAAATTATAAAATCCTTTCGATGTGGCTCCGCAGATGTAACATTTTATAGCTGATGTAGTTAGTGCCAGTGGTATAGCATCGCATGCTTTGGAATCGGTCATTGTTAATGTCATCGTATGTTTTATAGATATGGTTCTACCTCTATTTTCGTTTCTTTCAAATTGTTGACTTTTGTCTGTACGTAATTTATTTCTTTGTTAATATGTCAGAGGATTCGTTAACAAATCTCATGCTGCTCGGTAGACAGTACCGAGCAGAAGACGGTGTGGGATTTTGCAAGATTATTTGTCTGCTGTCTGTACCGCAAATTAGTTCTAGCGATACTATACAGCTTTGAAATATATTGGCATCTGATTCTAAGCTACTTTCAACCATCTCCTTAAATTGTACCTGTTGAGATAATCCGTATTCCCACTCCGTCATTAATTCCAATGTGCCATTGTCACCTTTGCTCAGAGTTTGAACTACTGCCAAATGCAGCAATAATCCTACAGCAGTATGGTCCAATAAATCTTGCAGATTGATCTCAGCGCAATTAGCTATCACTTAATAAGATTCAGCAACAGGGTAACAGTATTTTTCAGCTTTTTGCAATACGGTGTAACATGGATAAAGCATTTGTCGCTGGTTCTGATGTAGTATTTTCTTCGTGACAAACGTGCTTCTACAAATATAGAAAGAGCTTGTAAAGATGATAATTGTTCTCTCTCTCTCTCTCATTTTTTTAAACTACTGAAGTACCCTTTCTTGTGTTTCATCGCTTGTCTAGGAGATTTAGTAATTTCGTTAACGAACTTTTGATGCATCTCCTTTGCCGGAGACTCGCAGTTTCATCTGGGTGTCAAAAGTAATTCGTCGGTGTCCAGTGTTTGTCAGATTTCTTCCATTTTTCTTCTTTTACTAAGTTCGCTTGAGTCGCTAAAAGACGTCTTTGGTCGGCCCGAATGACTTGGTGTAACAGGTGTTTCTAAAGTCCCTTGCAGCCAACTTTCATTCTTTTTTTTTTTTCTAATGTCTCATCTTCCTTGTGTGCAGCCAACCATCTGCGTTAAAACTCTGATTTTATAGGATATTCTGTGCTTGTAAACGCTTTATATTGTTCTTCCGTATAATTATCTCGGCTCTTTTCAATATATTCCAATTTTTAGTTGATATCTTCGTCTTTGAGCTGTTGCATAATATCATATAATTGTTTCCGTGTCATTCATTGGATTCCGGAAGGCTCTACAAATAGAAGAAAAACAAATTTCTTGTAAAGTTAACAAAAATGTGAAAACTAGTATTTGTGACGCAAGCGCTTAAAAAATAATACCACGCGATTCCGCGGCTAATTCTTTTGGTTTTATAAACCCATAGCTTTACTCATTGTAATAACATGAGAAAAATCATCGGGACACACCCTGAAGTACAACAAAATCATTCGTGAAATGTTGCATTCGTAAAAAAAATCACTGAATTATTTACTATTTTCAAAGCGCGATAACTACATGAAGATAAATGCTATAAAAGTAAATAGCTTTCAAAGGTGTAGTACATGAGTGCCTCAGAAGTTTCCATAATGCAACACTTTACGCTGTTTCTTTAAAATGTATACAAATCGCTAATACACGTGCGATGTTTCAGAGACTGCCTAGAAGAGATACGTGCACTCTTAGCAACCCTCAACTTTCGACTGAGCGCCACATCTGTGCACGGGCGAATAAAAAAAAAAAAAATCACTTCTCATCGTTCCCTGTCTATTCAACTCCCTCTGTGGCAAAAATTATACGGCTACGGAAAAATTTAAGAAACCGACTTTTGGCCAGGTTTTCCATGCAAATACCCCACTGTGCGACGTTTCTTAGAAATTTTTAGAACAGCCATAATTGTGGTGGAAGATTTCGACCAATATTTGTATGCTAATACGGGAATATGTGTGTGTGTAAAATATTCCTACGAGGTTTTTAGAATTTGTACCAACTAACACCGTGCTAAAATGTGTACGTTTTTTGTTCTGACTGATGGAGCAACTAACTTAAAGTTAGTTACTCGTGATGAAAACGTAGTTTCTCGGAATTGAAGTTTTTACTGACGGACCGCCATCCATGTCGGTGGTCATCATGGGTAGCAGCCAGGGAGGGTCCGTTGCCCCCAGAATTTGGGGAAGTTATTGAAGCTTATAACAACCTTAGAAAGAAGAAGCTAATTCATGGTTCAAATTATGGAGAAAAGAAAACTAATTGAGCGTAGAGCTGGAAGATTTATCCAATTCTGATTTACTTCGTCACTGGAATATTTTCCCTCCCTTTTCAGAGGCTCTGATCATGTTCCTTCACTACCTCCAACTATACGCACATTTGAAAGGTCTTTTAACACTTTTGAGGACTGGGAAAGACATGGCTACGTCTAAAATGCCAGAAGATCGTGTTATTGGTCTTTTGCATGTTAAGTTTTCATAGAGAGATGGTGAATAACTTAAAGATCACTCTATTGAAAAGGTCATTGAATTCCGGAAATGAAAAAGATAATTGGAATTTTTAGTTTCAGAAAAGAAAGTCTGAAAGTCAGCGGCCGCCCCGGTGGCGCAATGGTCTAAGCGATGACTTCTGATCATTCGCCCGAAAGGGTCCGGGTTCGAATCCCGGTGAGGCATGGATGTTTTCTTTGTCTTACGGCACTGACGCCCCTTCCCTGGAACCAGTGGCCCTAAATTAGGGACGGGCGACTGCTTATAGCTCATTGAGTTGCTCACACTGGTGGTTAAACCTCCAATCAAAAAAAAAAAAAAAAGTCAGTGAATTTCATTCATTTTTTTTAATATACATGTAGCACTTGGTTTAACCGCTTCAATTTAGGCGCACTTCGCTTTTGCGCCTCTCATAGATCACGATTGGAGAGAGTGATGAGTCATGTCTCTGCCCGACTTCTTAGACGTAGATAGTCCCGGCATTGTAATAAAACTACAAGGTTGGTGATAAAACTATAGCACTAAATGATTGAACTACGGCCTAAAATTTAAATAATTAAACGGAAAATTAAAAGGACTAGATGTCGAAAGTCGGTGACATAAATGAACTCTTTGAAAGTCATGTTGTCGCAGAGAGAGAGAGAGAGAGAAAGAAAGAAAGAAAGAAAGAAAGAAGAGCTTTCAACTGAAGGTCAGGACACTAAGAGTGAAATCAATGCAAGAGGCTGTTATTAAAAGGGATGTGAGACCGGGGCGTATTTAGAAAGGCCCGCCCGAAAGTGTTTTATTTTTTGTTAAAATGCGACTTACGATGAAAAAATTACTTTCATTTAATATAACTTCATAATGCTTTAATTTTTCTTCTCTTTTTCATTAATTTTTTTTTTGCCCTGATGGATTTTAATTTCAAAAAACTTGCATTTTCTGTCGCCTCTCCCCGAATTTTTTTTATATACCCCCACCCCCTCTGATGTGAGATTTTCTGTAGCAACGACTCTAAATGGGAGTGGAGGTCAACCATTAAGAGAGAAATTAAGACAGCTGTACAGCCATACTATGTATAACTTATTATCAGAAAAGAATGAAACCAATGAGGCACATTTTTTCTATCGTTTTTAAAGCAGTAAATTTCCTTTCTTTTTCTTAAACATTATTATTTTAAACATTATACAATTTTCAATACGTCAATTTCATAAAATAAAACATCTTTCAAGTGTTTTGTGTTGATTACTGAAAGTCTTTGAAAGGAACCTACTGTATTTACATATGTTCCCATTATATTTTTGGTTCTGTTTGCGCTGCTTCATTTTACGCCTGAGATCTCAGGAATCTAATCCCGGCGTAAACCCAGTCCTACGTGCACTTTTTATTTTCTTTCAGTTATGAAGTGGTGTTTTTGCGTTTTTCAATAAAGCTTTCCGGGTGTCGGGTAAGTGTGGGTAAAATGTTGTTAATTAATACCTAGCCTCCCTTTCCGCCCTTCACATTACCTATAAAAACCTTACAGCGCTCATGGTGAACATTGCAAATCTCTTATCAGAATTCAAAATGTTAGACACTTGGAAGTGAAATATCGGTACGTCGCCCCCTTGACGCTGTGGTCTAAGCACTGGCTTTTGATCATTCGTCCGAGATAGGTCTGCGTTCGAAACCCGGTGAGGCATAGATGTTGTGTTTGTCTTACTGCACTGGCCCTATCCCTTCCCTGGAACCAATGGCCCTAAATTAGGGACGGGCGACTGCTTATTGCCCATTGATTTGCTCACGGTGGTCGTTAAAGCTTCATTCATTTAAAAAAAAAAGAAAAAGAAAGAAACATCGTTACCCAAATTCGCGAGGCGAAGACTGGCGAGTCATATCGCTTGGTAGTCCGCGTTTGTGACTTGCAGAGATAGTCAAGTTTTATCGCGCAGAGTAGGAGACTTTATATTTCTCATTGTGAATGCTTCCACTACTAATGCAAGTTTCAGGGGAAGGACCGTTAATAGTTCCAATTGTATGGAATGAGATGAATGACAGATTTGTTAGGTTCAGATATAATGTTCTTTTGGTTCTGAACACTGCGCAATTGAAAACTTCTCCTTCCCCCAATTTTTTATGGCATTAACAGAATCATGCATAGGTTTCAGTATACGTATTTCCTTTTTTATTTTAGGAAAGCCAACTAAATATTGTCAAGAAGAGACTTACAGACACAGTGGATTCAGCTCTACAAATACCAGCCGTCGCAATAATACATGAGTATAAACAATGGGTTTGGTTTCTATCATGTCTTTTGGGGAGATAAAATGCTTGTTTATCATATCACTTTGTTTGACGGTCTGTAGAGACAATATCATGGTATGTATAAAAATAATAAAAAATAATTTTACACACCTTATAGTATTAACTGTGGGGATTACGATTTCATACATTGTTAAATTTCTGTGACGCATAGTTTTTCGGCTGCCCTTCTGGCCGCGGAGTGGTCTGAGGCTTTGGTCTCTGGCCGTTCACCCGAGATGAGCGCGGGTTCGAGTCCCCGGCTAAGGCTTGGATGGTGTGCTTGTCCGATGGCGATGGCTCTGTCTTGTCGGTGAAACCAATGGCCCTAAATGAGAGACTGGCGTTTGCTTGTAGCCCGCACAGTTACCCATGGCTGTCGTTAAACCCCAAAACAAAAAACGAAAAAGGAAAAAAAAAAAAAAGGTTGGCCGCGCGGGGGCGTAATTATTTATTCACGTTCGGCATGGTATCCAAAAATTTAAGTGGAAAAATTCAATTTGCATTCGACAGCTGGAACTGCGTGCAAAACTTTCAATGCATTTCTTGCGTCGTACGATGCAGTTTTACGACTAGATGGCGCGATGTGTCGTCTGCGTGCATACACACTGAGATGCTAGTTTATTAGGTGCACGTGCTCGCGACTCATAAATGGCTCCTTCCAAAACGTAATACGGCACGTGATCGCGATGTGCTGGTAAAAATCAGATCATCTCGCCTCGCATCAGTTAGCGTTCGACTGAGGGTCGAAATAGGCAAAACGAGTGATCTGAGCAACTTTGAACGTGGCGTGATAGTCGGCGCCAGGCGTGCCGTTTCGAGCATCTTCCAAACGGCCGCCGTCGTGGGCTTTTCCGCACAATACTAGCAGTGGTTTTCTGTGAATGGTCGTCAGATATGCAAAAAATTACTAGCAGTAGGCGATCCTGTGGACGAAAATAGCTAGTGAATCAGAAGACTGAAAGTTAATTATTAACATGGCTATCGGCTGTTGTTGCCCATTCGCGACATGGTCCAGTGTAGAGGTGACCCTCGGCACAAAAATGTTGAATTTGCGACGATTTGCCGCGTTAAGATCCGTCTGTTTGCTTATGCGATTCTCACCCGTCTCCTTTGACCTTCTGATCCATCAGCTGATTTCGTTCACAGGATGGCCGATTGATAGAGTTTTTACGTTTCGCACCATTCACGGTAAACCCGTGCTGCGGTTGTGCGTGAAAAGCCCAAGAGAACGGCCGTTTGGGAGATGACCGAACCAGCACGCCACACGCAAACCATACCACATTCAAAGTCGCTTAGATCACTGGCTTTGCCCATTCCGACCCTCAGTCGAGCATTAACTGATGAAGAATTGCCCATACACGAACTTTAAAGAGACTGCCATCAGGGAAACAGTCGAAATCCTATCCAGCAAACTAGCGTGCAATGATATAGTTTCTACTGAACTACCAAGAGCTTGGCATGCGTTATTAAAAGATGGAAACACATCGCGAGACACCGTGATAAACATTTGTGTAATATGCTCGTGATGTAACCCGCGTTATTTTCAAAAATCACCTTTGTTCCTTACGTGTTCCGATTCCCTTTATTTTTATGTCTACCATTGCCTTGAGAAAGCCTTCCAGTGGAGTGCGAAAACTTGGCGAATCTTTGTACTTACTACGTCACAAAAATAAACTGATTTAATACGCTATATGCGTCTCTTGAATGTTCACAGCAATTAGTAGTGACCCCCTCAGTGAATTCCTGTCCACCCTCCTCATTAGCCCCGTGGCCGTACAAACATGAAAAAAAGGCTTAAACTAAGGAACTGGAAGAGTGGCGAACAATTGAATTTTCATGGCCCGTGGGATGCTATTTTGTTAACCTTTCTACGGAGACGTAAACAACGCAAATTCTAGGGGGGGGGGGGGTGTACATGATATAAAACAGAAGACTTATTACTTGGAAAAGTCCAGATTATATTTTTAAATTAAATATCTTGGAAAATGGCACATTTTGAACTGGGTGCGCGGTAGGGTGGGCAAGACAAATTTCAGGGTGGGCCTTGGCGACGTCCCTGCTCAGTACATGTACGGTGTATAACAGTGATCCTTCTGCATAAGAGAGAGTACCTAGAGGACTACAGATCCACAGCCTCCTATCAGTTGATTACAAATCTTCACTAAGGTACTCGTATACTGTAATTAAACTTTCCTTTTTGGTTCCGGTTATATAAGTCAATTTTGGTTCATTCTCCTTAAGCATTTTCTGAACGTAACACTACATTTCTCTTTCGCTGAATGTTTTAGTGACAACCTTAATTGAGGTCAAAAATTGAATGACGTATGTTTGCAACACAGATAAGTATGTTTGCGATATATGTCTCTGGCTGTCTCTCGTTAGATATATTTGGCTGGCTCAAGTTAGATGTATTCACGCTCTAATTAGATGTATTGAGTCTTTCGTTAAGAGGATCGCTGTTGTTAGAAGTCTTCTAGATTGTTATTCTGCTTTGTTGATAGAAGTTAAACGTTTATCGACCTGTCATTAATTATTTCTTTCACGTTCAATGTTTGAAAAACATCAGAAAAGTATTCAATTTAATCGAGGCCGCCCCGGTGGCGCAGTGGTCTAAGCGATGGCCTCTGATCATTCGTCCGAACAGGGTCCGGGTTCGAATCCCGGTGAGGTATGGATGTTGTGTTTGTCTTACGGCACTGACTCTCTCCCTTCCCTGGAACCAGTGACCCTAAATTAGGGACGGGCGACTGCTTATAGCCCATTGAGTTGCTCACGGTGGTCGTTAAACCAACAATAAAAAAAAAATCAAAATTTAATCGAGAATCAGTTGTATCCAAATGTCAAAGTGCTGGACGATTCTATAATGTATGTGTGTTGGCATTTCAAGTGCCTAGAGGAGTTTAATAAATATTTTGGATTCGTAAATACAAGACTTGTTGATTTTCCTGGAGGTTAAAGCTAAGTGCTTAATTAAAGATACCTGTGTTATATAAGTTATCCGGAGCACGACGTAACGCTACAGAAAGATTTAGTAAAATAGCAATTATCTGTACATAATGTTAGTGTTCTGGGGGAACATTGACTTTCAGCTAATATATCCAACCAAACACTGAAGAACATTACATACGGTTTTATCGCTTGAAGGACACACTGGACTCAGTTCAACCAAGAGAAAAATTTGATTCAAGCGTATCTGTAGCCCAACAGATCATATCCGTTCACTGCGAGAACTAATTGAAAGAGGGAATGAATATGAACTCCCACTATGTTTGACTTTTATTGTTTATGAAAAGGCTTTTGATTGGTTAAACTATATCAGTTATGTCCTTGAAATCCAGCAGTGTTGAAGATCATACGTATTGATAACATCTATGAAAATGTTAAGTGCTATATAGTTCGACTGTTTGAGGACACATCATCATAATTGTCAACCATTATCAATCCATTGCTGGATGAAGGTCTTCCCAAGTTTCTTCCACAACTGTCTCTCTTGAAAGCATGTCATCCAGGTATGCTTTCGAATTTCATCCATCCATCTCCCATGTGGTCTTCTTCTCTCCCTCTGAATGCAGTCTAAAACTTCGGCTGTCCATCAGTGGCCCATTCTTCTGGCAACACGTCCAGCCCATTGCCATTTCAGTGATTTCGCTCTGGTTATGATGTCGTCCACTCTTGCCATTTTCCTTATCCACGAGTTCCTCTTCTTATCTTTCCTGGTTACACCAAGCACGTATTATCTCTCCACGCTTCTTTGAGTTGTCTGCAGTCTTTGTATGTCTTTTTTAGTTAAGGTCCATGTCTCTGCTCCATACGTAAGCACTGGCAGGATGCATTGATTAAACATTTTTCTTTTAAGACATAATGGCATACTGCTCTTAAAAATTGTAGTGTTTCTTCCAAAAGTTATAAACATTGGAAATGAACTGAGAAAAGGTGACATCATATCTCCCAAGCTTTTCAGTGCCATTTTGCTGAATGTCTTTAAGTCATTGAACTGGTGAGGCATTAGGATAAAGTTTAATGGTTGGTTGTGTGATATTGCAAGTTTTGAGAGGGTTATTAACAAAAGAGAAGAGTGTTTATGCTAATATTGAGTTTCTAAGTAAATTGTAGAAAATTGAAATTTGGGAGATGGGTGGATGCATTTCGAAACAAAACTGAAATTTTGAATAAGGCCATGAAACAAAATAGAAAAAATAAAATGCACCACTGAATTTGGAAACTCCCAAAAGTTACTATTGTATTGTTTGCGTTAGACGAGTAGATACTCCTGAAAGTGGAAGAAAGGTAACTATTGTTTGCATGTGTACCATTGCCGCCCCGGTGGCGCAGTGGTCTAAGGCGCTGGCCTCTGATCATTCGCCCGTAACGGGTCCGGGCTCGAATCCCGGTCATGCATGGATGTTGTGTTTGTCTTACGGCACTGGCTCTCTCCCTTCCCTGGAACCAGTGACCCTAAATTAGGGACGGGCGACTGCTTATAGCCCATTGAGTTGCTCACGGTGGTAGTTAAACTTCCAATAAAAAAAAAAGAACAAATGTGTACCATTAAATTTTAGTGTTTACAGATGGTTGATTTTTGTGGCGCAAGGGCTGTTTGGCCAAGGAACGCCAGACACAAGACAATCAAACAAGCAGTTTTAAAAACGTGTTAAAATGGTTAAAATCAGGCTGATTCGATAAAAGTGAAAAATGAGAATGATGAAAAGTTTAATGGAGATGGTTTAACTGAGGCCTCCCTCTTCTAGTGACGTCACACAGTAAACAAGGCTTCCGATTGATTTTCAACGTTTGATGAGCATGACGTTAACACGACACCGGCGTATCAGGCCGTGTAACATGAGTGACGTCACAAACGGAGGGAACTCATCTCTCAAATGTCATGGCCGTGTGCTTTCTAGACGGCCTTGGTTTAACCCACTATATCTGGTTTTGCTGACGACATAGTCATTCCTGCAAGAGCTGAAAATTGCTGACAAGAGTAAAGAAGTGCGATTAAAGATGAACTTACGGAAAACAAAACGGAGATGTACAATAAGTTAACATGAACTTGACAACAGGTGTCAAGAGAGGGCCACGTCGAAGAAGAAATTAATAGACGTTTAAAACTCTGCTGGAGGTACATATGGAAAAAACAGTACAATGTTATTTTTCCGCTATGTCTTAAAAGAAAAGTGTTTAAAATGCATCCATCCAGTTATTACCTATGGATGATAGATATGGATTTTAACTAAAAGAAGACTTACAGAGGCTGCTGACAACTGAAAGAAGCATGGAGAGATTCCTACAATGGAACCTTGGTTATACGTTTTTCATTTTTATACGTAATTCTGCGCTAGTGCTGATATTTTACTGTTGTTAGCACGTCCTTTGTAAAAAGATCGTACTTATGTTATCGGTTTGTCCGTCCGTCCGTCCGTGGACACCATACCTCTGCAACTAATCGTCCGATTTGAAAAATTCTTTTTGCATTGGGAAGTTTTAAATGTGTGTCATTTCGTTTTTTTTTGTTTTTTTTTTCCGCGATGCACAGTTCTGCCGCTAGAGGGCATAAATGAAGATATCGAATTCAAAATACATTTTATTCCATATATATTTACTTCTAAACGTCCGATTGAAAAAAAAATCTTCTACCCCTCGATTCCATTTATGTCGAAGACTATTTTATATACAGTCACTTTTTCAAGTTACGCATAGGTTTTCCGCTAGGAGGCGTAAAAGTAAACTGCATTTTCCAAGATATCTCTGCTTTTAAAACTCCAATTTGAAAAGTTCTTTCTGCAGCGTATACAGCTCTTGATGGGGAATCTTTTGCATATAATTTCTAATTTTTGGTAAAAAAACAGTTTGGCCACCAGGGGACGTAAGTGTTTATTTCTGCTTCCGATGTATTTCAGCAAAATTTGAGCTCTTGATAACTCGATTGAGAAAGTTCTTTCGTGGACCGATACCGCTCACATCGAAAACCTTTTGAGAATACTTACTTCTTAAAATAATGCATGGGTTTTCCGACAGGGAACGTAGATGCACATCTTATTTTTGTCAATATCTCTGCTTCTTAGTCCGATTTGAAAAATCCTTTCTTTGCTGGAGAGCGTTTCCGCTGAAAAATGTTTCTCATATAATTTCAAATTTTTCTTAACGAACAAGTTTGCCAGTAGAGGGCGTAATCTCACGTTCCCGTTTACAGCAAGCAATATCTGCGGGATTAAAAACCCGATTGAAAAACTTCTTTCTTCCGTCAGATACTACTAACTGTGCAAACTCTGTGTGCGCATTTTCTTTCCAAAATAATGCACAATTTCGCCGCTACAGGGTGCAAGTGCTTAATCTGTTTTTCTCAATATCTCTGCTTCTACATGTGCGATTTAAAAAATTCTTTCAATACCGGATGCTACTTACCTTGTAGAACACTTTAGGCTAGATGTGAGAAAAATTTTAGTTCACAGTTCTGTCGGTAGGTGGTGTTTGTGTACTTTAGTTTACAGCTGTATCGCTGCTTCGAAAAGCACTATTGAGAAATTTCTTCTTTACTGTATGTCATGCGCTACACTCAAGATGGGAGCATTATCCTCTTTAAGTAATGCACTGATTTCCCGCTAGGGGGCGTAAAGGAGGAACTTTTTTTTTTCGTTATTTCTGCTTCCGGGGGACGTATTTGAAAAGTTGTTTTTCCTTAGCATAGCTTTTTCCATGCAGAATATTTTTCACCTATTTTTAACTTTTCCATTATGCTAAATTCTTCCGCTTGAAGTCATAGAGTTATATAATGTTTCCTTCTCTCGTGCATTTCTTCTTTTAACTGTTCGATTTGAAAATCTTTTTGTCTCTGATACTTCCCTTGTGCTGTGAGAAACTTTTTGTGCGCCATTTTCTGCGCGTAACATGCTTTTTAGCCGCTGGTGGAACTAAGCAGATGTTTCTATTTCTGGATGTTTTATGGATTGTTGAAACCGGTTGACTGTTTTCCTAACCGATTCCATGGACTTTGAATAGCTGTGGTAAATTTTATTCGCGTCAGAACGGATTCAAAAGACGTGCTCATTACAACCGAAAATTCGGTGTCATCTTTCTTGTTTTTATTCCTTTTTCAGTTAGGTTATATGTAATTCATTTATACTCTTTTTGCTATTGTATACGTTAAATTTTGAATTTCAGATAATCAGAAATGCACGATTCTTTTATACGTAACCCGGTATATTACACAAGCTTTGAGAGAATTGATGTAGTAGTTTTTTGCAGGCATGAAATAAGTGATGCATCTAAAAATTTAGTAAGCATTCACAGTTCTCTTTTTTCTCTGAATTCAAGAAATTTGAATTTTTTACCCGAAACTAATGCTAAATTTGTTTTCTCTGAATTCAAGAAATATTAATATTTTACCCGGAACTAATGCTAAATTAACTATGGACAAATTGCTTTTAAAAGAGCGTTCGATGCTTTTAAGTAAAGGATGTGTAATAGAGGTATTGAATTTAAAACAAAATCGTATTCAGGTTTACTATGTACTTAGCATTTCAAAGGTGAGGTTCTTTAATCTTATATCAAAAATGTGAAATCGTACAGAATTTCTTAACCAGAAAATAGTAAAACTTTGCTAGTAATCCGATTTATTGGCGTAGGAATATATAAATAAACATTTCCAAGCTTTCGCACATCAACCAGATGTCATTTTCAAGGAAGATAGACTCTTTCTTGAAAAATCCATCTCGCTGATGTTTTTTTATATATTCCTACGCCAATAAATCGGATTACTAGTAAAGTTTTACTATTTTCTGCATAACTAGTGTATAGCTCCTGGTTATTAATTTGTTTTTGCCATTCTTCGAACAATGTGGAGCGCATTTAAACTTTTTATGCAGTTTTTGTCTAACTTCCTTGAAAAATCCATCTGGTTAATGTGCGAAAGCTTGGGAACGTTTATTTGTATATTCTACGCCAATAAATAGGATTCTTAGTAAAAGTTTTACTATTTTCTGCATCACTGCTGTATAGTTCCTCGTTATTAATTTCTTAACCAAACTATATTATGAAATTAGAATAAAAATATTACCAAAGTCAAAATAGACATAAGCTTAAGAAAGTAAACAAAGTATTCATGTATGTACGTATGCCTTACATTATAAATTAGCGTAATCTAAAATTGTGTATTAATTACGAGGAACTGTACATCAACTATACGCAAAATAGTAAAGCTGTACTAGTAATCCGATTTATTCACATACAAATATAAATATACGTTTCCATATTTATATTTTTAAGCCAATAAATCGGATTACTAGTACAGTTTTACTATTTTTGTGTAATGTTTGTTTCCTTTTGGAGGCATTCAAAATTTTACGATAGTATTTATTAACATTTTGGAATTTCTTTTATACGTTTTTTACATTTTTAAGGCCATCCACTAGAGAAATGTATAACCAAGATTTTCCGCTCTGTATTTGGTGTAGCTAAGAAAAATAGGAAAAGGAACTCGCTGATATGGAAAATGACAAGAGTTGATGACATCGTGATCACTGTAAAGACCCTTAAGTGGCAATGGGCTGGACATACTGCTAGAAGAACTGACAGTCGTTGGACTACCGAAATACTAGACTTGGATACCAAGAGTCGAGAAAAGACCCATAAGAAGACTACATGGGAGATGGATGGATGAAGCATGCCGGAGTGACACTGAAGAGAATTGTTCAAGACAAAGTAGTTTTGGAATCGGGGAGACCATCCAACAGTGGATTGAGAATGGTTGATATGTATGTCATCAATCATTCTATATTCATTGGTATATGTTGTTGTATTCAGTACTAAGACGACATGAGCATCTCGTAGGGCTGTAAGCAGTTGTCTGGCCTTAATTTTGGGCCACTGGTTCCAGGGAAGGGAGAAAGCCTGCGCCGTAGAACAAACACACCACCCATTCGTTTTCGGGGACTCACACGCGGACAGAAGTCGAACGTCTAGCCAGAAAACAGCATCTCTGACCACCCTGGCACCGGAGTAGCCATACGTATATTCCTGCTAACTCATGTAATTTTATTACACAGTTTTACCTCGTTTATACGTTTTCCGTTTATACGTTTTTCACGTTGATACGTAATTCTGCGCTAGTCTGATATTTTGTTGTAGCTTCTATTGCGTTTTCAATTCGGTTATACGTAATTCGTTTATTTACTTTTTGCGATTATAACGTTCAATTTTGAATTTCAGATTATCAAAATATATACGGTTTTTTATCCTTTTATACGTAACCCAGTATTTTACAACGTTGAGAATCGCGAGAGCGTGTTTTTGCAGTTATAAAATAGAATACGGAACTAAATGTTACTAAATAACTTTCACAGTTCTCCCTTTTCTCTGAATTCAAAAAATTTGAAACAACCAAAGGTTAGTGAATATTTTACTCGGCATTAACGGTAAAACAGCTAATGGACATACTGCTTCGAAAAGAGCTATGCTTATTAGTAAAGGACGTGTAGTATACAACAAAATCATGTTTGGGTTTACGGATATACAACAAAATCATGTTTGGGTTTACGGATATACAACAAAATCGTGTTCGGGTTTACTACATGTATTTCAAAGGTAAAGTTTTTTTTTTCCGTACTATCGTCGAAGAATAAATGCTATTCTAAATCTTCTGCTTCACACATTATAATTTTAACGTTTTGACGGAGGAAGACAGCGTGCAATCTATTGCTTCTAAGAAGTGGTATTATATTATGCATTTTATAATGACAACGTAAATGTTAACTCACCAGTTCTTCGGTTGAATGTCCCGCAGGCTGCAGCTTGAGTTAAACACACGGAATATATGTCAATTCATCAAATGAACTTATAAAAAAACTATTGATAAAAACAGAATGAAGCAATAACTTTAAAAATGGAATAAAATTGAGTAAAATAATGCAAAGAACTCGCCAATCGTATAAAAACCCCTGAAAGACTGTTAATGTTCACACACGAACGCTACTGTCACTCCAAATGATACAATAACAGTAATACAATGTGAACAATAACAGCCTTTCAGGTTTTTTTAAACGTTTGGCAATTTCTTTCTTTGCGTGCTTTTATTCGATTTTATTCCGATTTTAATCCGTTTTAAAAATTTTTGTTTCATTCTGTTTTTATTAATAGTTTTTTTATAAGTTTATTAGATGAACTGATATACATTCCTTGTGCTTAACTCAGGCTGCAGCCAGCGGAATATTCAACAGAAGAACTGGGGAGTTAACATTTACGTTGTCATTATAAAATGCATAATACCACTTCTTAGAAGTAATAGATTGATTGCACACTGCCTTCCTCGGTCAAAACGTTTAAATTATAACGTGTGAAAAAAGATTTAGCATTTATTCTTCAACAATAGTATTAACAATTACCACGTAATGCAGCAGCAAGCTTAATTTAGCTTGAGCTATGATTTTTTTTTCATACAATGAACATTTGAAATAGTACAGAATTTCTTAACCTCGTTTTTATAAGGAAATTTGAATGAAAAATTAATACGATAGTCGAAATAGACATAAACGTAAGGTAGCAAACAAAGTGTTTGTATGTATGTATGTATGTATGTCTTACATTATAAATTAGAGAAATCAAAATTTAAGAGCCCCCCACTTTTTTTTTGTTTTTAGATGCATTCAAAATTTTATATTGGTATTTAACCTTATGAAATTTCTTTTATACGTTTTTAAGGCGATCTCATAGAAAAACATATAACTGAAGTTCCACTGTATTTGCATTTGGAACTCACCGCATGTATATTTGTAAGAATTTAATGGGGAAAAGTCACTTCTGTGTCTTGTAACCGTAATTTCAAACAAAAAATTTCATGCATACATTGGAACCTTTTATGAAGTGAATTGTGCTTGCCAGTCGGCATAAATTTATATTTTAGTAAAAGACAGCTTCGCATTTAATACACGTACTGTAAAAATTCTTTAGACCTCGACGAACTTTGAACATAATTCGCCTTTGACGTAGATGCACTATTTCTCTCCAGGAAGCGTCATTGTCTATTTCTGTTTAAAACTGTGTTTCCATTTCCAAAAGTGCTGTTTCAAAAATTGCTTTATTTGTACCAGATTGCTTATAGTCGTGATCACAATTTCTCATGCATTTACCAGGATTTTGGTGGAAAATGTTTCTGCTGGGTAGCGTAAATTTCGAATTTTTCTTTGACGGCACCTTACCTTGTACAGATCGGTTTGCAACGCGGAAGTGCGATAATTAGTATCCACGTACCTTCTGACTTCACATGCAGTAATTTCCATTCTGGGATCACGTAACAGTGTATTTGAATTTGGTACTGCGTTTGTGGTTTATAAGATATCTGAAAAATTTTACTTGATATATGTAGACGATACCAAGGCCAAGATTATGTCCACACATTTTCCAGTTTTGTTTCATCTGAAGATTTCCCATCAGGTCCCACAGTTGCATCATTTCTCGCTGAATCGCGTAAAATTGTATTTAGCCCCAATTCATCCCCATCAAAATGTATCGGAAATTCTTTTTTGTAGTGGATAATGACCTATCTTACACACACACATTTTCCAATTGTTCTTTGTGAAAATTTGTCTCGCCATTTGGCGGGGGTGTGTTATGTGTATTATATCTCTACTTTTATGCGTCGAACTGGAAAAAATGCTTTTTACCGATCAAACATCTATAATTCACTTCCAAGATTTTTCGTGTATTTACCTGCTTTCTCCGATTCGGAATCTTCCATTGTAGTATGTGCGAACATACTTTTGCATTTGCTTCTATATCCCTTTTACTACAAATCTGACAAAGAAAAAATTCGTTTAGCATCGGAAGGGGCATCAAGGAACATAACCAAGTTTGTCCCCGTGTTGTTTTGGAAATCGTCACTTTTTAGAAAAACCAATGTTTAAACACATTTTAAAATACATTCTGCGCTCCGGGTTTTGGGAATTTTGCCAAAATTCGTGCGCATTTTCATCCGGGATTTCTGTGTGGCTCCCCTTCCCCACAATTGGAAATGTACAAGAATTGTGCAGTGTTTTCTCACTCGTGCTAGAATTTTCTTTCCTGCCATTCTGTATGAGGGTTTCAAGTGTCGGGTTTTTCGTTGCTTCATATCCTTGCTTTGTCATTCTTCCAGATGGTGGGAGCTTCAGGTTGTTTTTCTGTACCGATGAATGATGTTTCATTTTATGGTGGTCAAAGAGCTTAGGAGGCATAAAGAGTTCCCTTGTGAAGCGGTTTTAGTTTTGAAAATGTAACGGAACATAGTTTTCAGTTTTTTTGTGTATATGTTTTTGAATATGATTCACGTAGCTTTGGCAGTAAATACTAAATAAGTGTAAAGGCAGCAAAATTCTCGTCCAGTTCTTACTTCTCCTTCATTTATACACTCTTTCCGAGGAAATATCCGAGAACACTGACGCCATCTTTATAAAAAAATTTCCCATGCTGCATCCTTGATATCAGGCTTTAAAACTTTCCTCAGTTCTTGTTTATTTGGGAAGAAACTGGCGTCTGTGTGAGGTGTTCTTTTTAGCTCTCGTGTGGCGAGTGCTTGACTCAACACATTCGGCAATAAAACACCTATATTATTAGGTGATGTTTGTAGTTTGGTTGAGGTATTTCTTACCCTCACAATTAATGGGACATTGAAACATTTGGTATGTCAGTTTTACGTGTACTGAATGTTTCCGTGGCGGGGACTAAAAGTGCAACAACTTCTGTCGCATCACTGTACGAACTGCTGAACAGAACGGACCGGTGGTCAGAGGCGTATGTTTCTAGCTAGTCGTCCGAGCTTGACCCAGATTTCGAGTCGGGCATGGGCGGGTGCGTTTGTCTTTTGGAGCTGGTTTTCTCCCTTCCCTGGTACCAGTGACCCAAAGTTAAGGATGGACGACTGCTTATATTCCGTAGAGGTGATAATTAAACACCAATAAACCACTCCGATGGGTAAGTGGTCTGAGACGCTGGCGTCCAAGATATTTCGGATGAGGCATGAGTGATATGTTATTCCGATGGTGTTTGCTCTGTCCCATCCCTGGAACCAGTTGACCCAAATTAGGGGCAGATGACTGCTTGTTGCCCATCATGGTGGTCGTTACCCCCGCTCAAGAGGCAAAACAAGAAATGGACGGTGAAATTTTGAAAACTATCTTCAGATTTCACTCTTGCGTAGTCCACACATTTGGACGATCATGATTAATTAGTGGCAAAATGTGTACTTCAGTTTGTCATATTCCCATTAGGGGAACAGTTCAATCCCTTCTAAGCCGCCCCAGTGGCGCAGTGGTCTAAGCGATGGCCTTTGATCATTCGTCCGAAAGGGGTCCGGGCTCGAATCCCGGTGAGGCATGGATGTTGTGTTTGTCTTACGGCACTGGCTCTCTCCCTTCCCTGGAACCAGTGACCCTAAATTAGGGACGGGCGACTGCTTATAGCCAGCCCATTGAGTTGCTCACGGTGGTCGTTAAACCTCCAATAAAAAAAATCCCTTCTGACTATGGTGTTCGTTACAAGTGACGTTCTTTCGTAACTGAGATTAGATGATGAAACTTCTGTCGCGACTACGTTCAGAACGTCTTGCTCACTCTGGCAAAGCCACAGTACGTTGATGCTACGACAAAAGTGTCAACATGTATCGAAAACTACATCGTGCCGACTCTCAGTGTATTACATGCTTTGAGAACGTGATTTTGATCGGGTTCACTAGGAAAGAATTAAATGTTTAATGTCACAGATAGTGCCGAACCACATCTAACGATTTTAATCCGTTTCAGAAAAACAGTCAATAATGAAAAACTGCCGTCTCTGCACGGTATAGTTCGGGGTCCATACTGGAACACCCAGATAGGTTTTATTAAAACACAAAAGTAAAAGGTTAAAATCATAAGACCTTTCGAACACCCGCACCAAGATCCATCATCAGATACACTAAAAAAGAGAGAAAGATGGACTAGCCCCAAACACACACACACACACACACACACACATATATATATATATATCATCATCATCATTGTCAACCATTATCAATCCACTGCTGGACGAAGGTCTCCCCAAGTTTCCTCCACAACGGTCTGTCTTGTGCCAGTCTCCTCCATGTCACCCCTGCATACTTTCGAATTTCATCCACCCATCTCCCATGTGGTATATATATATATATATATATATATAGATGATGTATGATGTATATGACGTAATTACAAAATGCCACCTAGTGTGGAAAAGAAGCAAACTGACAAAACACACGATTAAAATACCGATGAATGATTAAACTGTATCAGGTTGACTTGTCGAATTATGAAAAGCATTGTCCGAAAACAAGAATGTCCAAAGTCTCTGTACAACATGTGGAACATAGTTGTTGCAGCATAAATGTCCCCTCCAAATAATGAATAAACTTTCGGCAAAAGTTAAATGCGACCTCTTACCTGGTGTAAGGAGGATCGTCGCTTCTTTCCAGATGGGAAAGTGTGTTCCCGAGTGAACCAATCTAGCGAGTGCAGTTGTCATACCTCCAACACGAACACTGTACAAATGTTCCTTGATTCAGGTGTTCAATGTGTGTGAGGTAGACCCTATGTCTTCTTGATCCACATCTCCTCGGTTGGACGCTTTCAGTGGTAGTGTAACAACTTCTGCCGAGTCTGTTATCCGGGCTTCTGAAACAGATTAGAGCTTTATCATATAAATCCGAAACAGCTACTCGGTAACAGCAGTAGCCATCACATATCCATGCGATTCATTTGCTACTCCTTTTCGGCTCTGGGAAAACGTGTTGCACCAATCGTAGACACTTGCCTTTGACAGCGTTTTATCCCCATACTGTGCTTCAACTGTTCGCAGCATTTCAGTGGGTTTCACCTACTTGACAAGACATTTAATAATACAATGCTGTTCCTGACTCATGCTTCCCACTATGTCCCGTGCTCTCTCCGCATGGACGAAATTACTACTGGCCTGATGGGGAGGTTCACACGGATTCTGCCGCTATCTGTACAGAACATGGAGAGTTGCAATATAAAGTCCAGTTCAACCTCGAAACCACCCTCGTATATTTATTTTCTGGAAGCAAGCAAAATCCGATCGGCCAAACTTTCAGTAGCCCGAGTTTAGCTTCCCATTCCCAACGCACGTTGTTTCAGATATTTTTGGAGGGACCGTTCGAAAATCGTTGGTGATAAGTATGTGTGGAACACGTGTTTCCCGCTATTTGTCTGAGAAGGAATTATGGAAGTATCAGAATTGTTTACGCCAGAGATAGTCTTGAAAGTTTGTTGAAGTATTGTGACAGTTGCGTTGGACACATGCTTCTATAACTTTTAGGAGAAGAGCGATCGAAACAGAATCGTTCACTCACCAAATGAAATCTTGCGCATGTCTCTGCACCTTAAAGTTTGCACATTTTTATTAAAATATGTCTTGATCGAGCGACGTAAACTTTAATGGAAGTTCCCTCAGTTGCATAACGTATGCTAGTGATGGTGGTTAGTGGGGACACATATTTTCAACTCGCTTTCCACACGATTAGTGCATAGCAATAGGGCTTTAGGACACTCAGGGGCCAAATGTGCCCGTAAAGAGATTTTAGTACGAGTGTCAACTAGAACAGGAAAAGAACGCGACAGAGAGTATAAAACTTCGGATTGACGATAGAATTCACAAAAGTAGCAAATCATTAAGAACGCCTACCTAAAAAACGTGTTGGGCCTCCCTTGTAGAATGGCGTATTATCCTTCTGGAAGTAGCTCTCTCCATCAGAAAACACCATGCACATATACAGATATGCCTGGTCCGCAGTGATGTTAAAATACTATGTGGAATCCAGATCATGAAAACAGATTCCAGACCATTACACCAGCTTGTACAGTTAACGCTAGGCAGCTGGTATCAATCGATTTATGCTGTTGACGCTATACTTCGACCCATACATCGGCTTATATTAAATGAAAATGAAAGTATGATTCATCGGACCAGGCAACCTGTTTCTAATCCTCAAGGATCCAGTTTTGGTGTTCCCGTGCCCACCGCGGACGAATTTGTCAGTTTTTGGCAGAGACGATTGGTACACGAAGGAGCTGTTCGCTGTTGTAATACATTGGCGTCACGGGCTGTGTATGCTGAAATTCTCCTTTCAGTATACTGTTATACTACGCTGTTACCTGATGCAGTGGAGCTCGTACAATCCCATCCAGCAGCCGCCGTTGCCCTCGAACATCGAGCAGTCGTTTCTGCCCACAGAAAGATCGCTGAATGCTTGTTTTGTTGTGTTGTGCACCACTCATTGTGTACAGCCTCGATACAGTTATTCTTTCATAACCGAGAAGGTTTGTCGTTTCTGAGATGCTTACATCTGCCCACCCATCACTCACTTTGATGTTTCTTTCAGCGACGCTTAAATCAGAAGTCTTTCCCACATTGCTGCTATATACGCTTCGTACACGTCTGATTCCTTTGTGGTGAGCTATTTATAAATCCATTTGAACTTAATAGTTCAAGCGAGAATGGCACCTGTCTGATTGCTATTGGTTGTTTCTAATGGTTTAATTCAGTGTACATGCACTACCGGAGAATGGATTGTGAGGAATTCAACCCCTTATCAGCTAATGTATCTGCCAGTTCCATTCTAGTGTGAATACATAGTCTGTATATTAGCACTGGATTTGATCTAAATTGTCCTTCAGTTGTATAACAATGTATAAGGTACCAGTGATGTGGTGCTGACAACCCCCCCCTCCCCCCACCCCACCCCTCGATTTCCTCAAGGTGAGTGCGTAGTAATGGGTTTTATAATTCAAGGCTGGGAAAGAAAAACAAAATCTCGTAGAGAGGAAAATTAGCTGTGAACAAAGTTTGAGCAATGGAGGATACACCCCACCAGCTGTTGTCCCAGCCTGTCCCATTCCGTTTTGTCATTGGGAACATGAGTAGGTTAGTTTATTAAAGGGTTGTTCTGTAGCTCGTCTGTGAAGAGATTTTAATATCACCCAATCATATTTTCCAGAAACTCTGAACACTCACATTGAAAAGGGTTAAGAGTATTCCTTGTCATATGTGGACGTCTCCCAAGAAAATAAATTTCTCGTTGGGAAATGAATTGGTTGTTCCAAAACAAAGCAGTCACGTGGAACCCTGTCTTACAATATAGAAACAGCATCAGTTTGTAAGCGCAGGGTTGTGTTGTTCGAAAGTTTAGAGAAAGAACGGGATTAGGGGAAGGGGAGGGACAAAAATTGTACACAGCTGTTTGCTTGATATTGTTTCGCGTATGGTCACCAACCTGACCTCACTAAAGGTTGAAGTCCCGTCACATTTCCTGGAACGGGTTTAACAAAAAGTGGCTTTCATGAAGGAAGTGGGAGAAGCACAGAAAAATATCTCGTCTGTTTATATCATGAGCGGTTGTTTCCGTTTTTTGTTTTTTTTTTCTTATCCCATTTTGCGTCTTAAGTAATATATCTTCGGCATCTCTCCCAATTTAAGAAGTTCCTTCGGGAACGAGAAACCTGCTGTAAGCTGACAATTTTCTTTCGTCGGTTGTTGTAAAGAAATAAGGAATGTGGTGCGCCCAAATTCCGGTAACCATAGGTCATCCTTACGCCACGAATATTTACGGACACTCATTATCTTGAAGCACATATTAGGAAAGTGGCTTGTGCGAATGAAGTACTACGTTTTCGGTACTGAATATTATTATTGTATGTTTTAAATGTAAACTTTGACGGGCCGCGCTGGTGGCCAAGTGGTCTGAGGCTCTGGCTACTGACATTCATTCGTCCGGGTTCGATTCCCGATGACGTACGGGTGTCCTGCTTTTCTGATGGCTCTGGTTCCATCATTTCTCTGGAACCAGTGCTCACAAATTAAGAACTAGCGACTGCTTCTAGCCGTACGAGTTGTTCATGGTAACAGTGCCCCCCCCGGAAAAAAATGGATTGTATCTTGGCAGTGTTTACTTGTTCGTGATTTAAATAATTGAAAGTTTTAATTTCCTGGAAAGATGCAGCCAGGTAAGGAATTCCAAAGTTTCAATATAGTAGAAATGAATACTTTGGCAAAGCGATAAGTGCGGTACTTTATCACCCAGAAAGGAAATTGGTGACCGTGCTTTTTTTTTAGGGTAACGGAAACCGTGAATTGAGAAACGAGGGCTAACAACTATTGAGTGTAACGTCCGCATCAGTAAACACAGACACACAACTAGCTATCACTGCCCGCCTGTGAGAAAGGAATTGAAGACAATCAGTTAGTGCAAGGTTGTTAATTAGGCGAATGCCAGAGCGCTGCGTTTATTCACAGTGCCGTTACTCGAATTGCCCAGTGGCATAGGCCGAGTGTAGTGCAGTGGAATTTTACGCAAATTATGAATTTGAGTTTCATAGCATCAGCGTTGAGGACATAATGTATTGTAATTTATGTCGGTCCATGTTTTCGGCTGAACGTATATTCTACGATAGGAAGTGAAGGAGGACAGAAAAGTAAGAGAATTTATTTTAGAGTTAAATCTTTTGGTGCTGTTATCCATCCCACTAAACTCCCAAAAAAGCATGACGATGCACCTTACGTAAAACTTACATATCACACCAGTGTGAAGGTAAATAAATATCTTAACAATTTATCTGCCTACAATTGGGTGCGTGAAGGAAATTGAAGCCAGAAACCGACTGACTGATGCGATCTCTCAACTGACCAAGTGGTGCGAAGTGAAATTTTCAGGGCTTGTGACAAAAGCTGTCAAGGCTTTCGCCTGTGTGATGTATCGATGTGACCATTAGTCTCTAAACCTCACCATAAATCGCGTAGCGTCTGTCACTCTTTTTCAGGTATCCCGTACAGCTTCAAGAAATCATATTGGATATGAATTCTATTCATGGTTAGTTGCTTGATTTGCGTTTATTGCTGTTTATTGACGACTTGCCTCAATAGGCCAAAGAGCGCTAAGTCCTACGGTTTATAACAACAGTATAACGTGAATTCCATGACCGGATCCCTCGGCATTTTCTACTGTTTGCTGGACACTGAAGTTCCTGTGCCAAACCCAGAAGGACGATATCATTTTCTTTCACCAGCGTAATGCATACAACTTATGAATTGTGTCAGAATACCACGAATTTCGGAATTTGAACCCTGAATGATCTGTATGTGAGTAATTTCGAAAAGCACGCGGAAAAATAAGAAAGAGGGGAATTCTCTGTGGGGTTTGTGTGGTCATTGCCTGATGGTGAAAACTTCCGGCGCTTAAATATTGTCTTGCCATTTTCTGACTTTTTTTTTTTTTTTTGCCTTTTCGGGGTTTAACTACTACCATGAGCATCGAAGGCTATATAAGCAGTTGCCCGTTCATAATTTTTCATTACCTAGGTACTGGTTCCAAGGAAGTCAGACAACCATCGCAGAAGGCTATACACACCAGTAATGTCTCATCGTAGATTCAACCTGGACCCAACTCTGACGATTAGCCAGAGGCCCGCTCTTCTGATCACTCGGCCAGCCAAGTGGCGAGCAGTCAATTCCACCCACAGCATAACTGGGCCCAGTGAGTGGCTGGGAGGAAAGACGCACAGCGTTTTAAATCCGTAAAATTTTGTTACCCTGGTTAAACCCCCCCACACACACAGTGGGCCAAAATATGAATTATTTTTGCAGCAACTGTAAGATTGACAAGATTTAAGATTGATTGGAGTGCATTACTGTAAAAGTTGGAACAATACTTCAGTGTTGGATGAACTTGATTTACGTAGTGCCAAAAGTTGTTTACATGAAAAGTACCATGAAGCTGGTAAGAGATATAGTTTTTTTTTCTTTAAATCACATTTAGCAACAGAAAAAATGTGAGTGCTCCAAGACAAGTCGCATAGCATATTTGAACTAGAGCAGAAAGCGCACTCTTTGTTAGATGATTTCTTGCAGTGGAAATATTATATAATATTGATCTCTCTGTTTACAATGAGTAACCAGTAAACCTCTCGAAGGTGCCTTCACCCCAGTGACGAATGGCTTCAATATCGTAGTTAGGAGGCCTCAACATTGCAGTGATGTCGGTATTGTTTACTACCTTTGTGTCAACAAATGAAGGCAAAAGGTGCATTGGATTAGCTGTAATGGAAAACAGGTCATTAATATACAAAGTGAAGAAGGCAGGTGGCGGGACCGATCCCTGAAGCGTGCTTGGGTTGCAGAAAAATGCTTCAGAACGTGTATCTTTAATAACTGAACGTATGCAGTGTTCAGAAAGGAAAGTGTAGAGCCAGTGCCACAGTAGCAGTACAAGAGCCATATGATCGGATTTACTTAGATTTTGATACTAGACTTCATCAAAAGCCTTTGTAATATTAAATGCCATTATTTGAGTTTCACCAAATCCTTACCATAGTCGTATTAATTCAAAAGTGCTTAATACGATATATTCATTTATTATATTTGTATTATTCATAGGTGCTCGTATAGACTGAAGTGTGACCAATAGATGGATTTGCAAGATTTCTATGTCATGTCATCTTCACAGCAGAATCTTTTATTAGCATGAGGTGCTTGGCTGTTAATTTCTCTCGCAATTTTAACAGTTGGTACTTCGGTAGGCATTTCCAAATTGGAGGGTAGGGTTGCTGAAAAAGTTAAGAGGAGTGTTAAACATTGAGGGGTGTTGGATGAAAGCAAGTTCTTTGAAGGCTGAAAGATTTTCAGTGAAATATTTAGGCTTTAAACCTAGAATTGAATATGGGGTATATTTCGAAAAAAAAAGAAAAGAAAAAAATTGACGACTGTTGAATTTTTTATAGTTAAGAATGGTTAAAAACCGGGGATCTTTTTTCCAGAACTACACGCTATTATTTTGTCTTCGTGTTGTTTTTATTTTTATTCTTTATTTCTCATATAACACCGATTTTTCCCTAAACAAGGCTGAAGCAAAGATGTATTATTATGAGTTGCTGTAACAGTAGATATATTTTCACAAATCTTGTGTATGCTGAAATGATTCAGAAGTATATCTGCAAAATCTGAAACAGACTGAAATGAGGAGACACTTACGTATGTTTTCTAGTAGCAATGACTGACTTTAAATATATGCTTTTAACAAGAAAAACTAAAAAAGAAACATTATACAGCTATAATATACATGCATTTCAAATAAAAAAAATAAAAAAATATTGCATTATGGTAGAAGATACTTCAAGATAAAGCTGAGGAATTCATGTTAATACTAACTGCTGTGGACAGCTGTGCAATGCGATTAAAGGGACTAACACTTACAAATTAAAAAATGTGTGTATATATTTCAGTGTGTGCATGTGTTACACACCTTCAAATGAAAGAGTGTGAAGGGAAGAAGGATTTTTTTTTATGGGGATGTCTGAGAAAATTTGAGTGGTGGTCGTTCATAGACTGTAAAACTCCCGGGAGCGTATGCATTCAGGATTAGAATTTTTCTTTTCATGTTGGAATTTATGTTTGAAAGGATTTCAATGATAATAAAACAATGTATACACGAATGGAAAGCAGAATTTACTGCAACCGAGAAATGAAAGCTAATGCATATACAGAGCGTGCTGTTGATGTGTGTCACGGCGAGAAACTGAGATTTAGGGCATGCGTGGCTTCTCAAGATTCTCCGTTCATTGACTGGCACATTCTCGATGATAAGTATATATATTCGTCCTTTCTGCCAAACGATGTAAATTCAAGGAACATTTCGACGTTAAATGGAGCTGTTCCTGAATTACTTAATGATGTAAATGCAAATGGACCCATAGTACTACCTAAAATTGTATTACACTATCCCATGCATGATAAACAACCTAAATGAAGTAATTTGCATACACCTTCTGATGTTAAAACGCATGCTGAGATCAGTATCACATTGAAATTGTTTGGTGCCCAGTCATACTAATCAATGGAACGTGACTGGATCCAACGAAATTATGAAAATATCGTTTTACAGCAGTGTAAACCAACAGTTTTTTTACGACCTCTTTCTATGTGGTAATTTTGTACTCGTATAACAGTGGCGTAACTACAAATTTTCGGCCCTTAAACAAAATTATGAAAAAGGCCACTCTCGCTTCTGTTCTAGTTACAAAGCTAACAAAGAACGTCAAAATAAAAGTGCATACATTTTAACTTGTAAAAACATTTATTTCATGAACAAATTCTTATGCTTTTATAGGTAGCTTTATAGATCTTTCTTCGTATAGGGCCACGGATGGCCTAGTGGTCAGCGTTCGTGGCTGCCTTGGAGAAGACCTCGGGTTTGGATCCCAGGCAGGTACGAACGTTCGAACCACTAAATATCCGCCGTGCGTCGGATGGGCACGTTAAGCCGTCGGACCCCGGGTACTGGCCCCCGGTAATAAATAAGGGCGTCTTCCTCCCCCTTTCTACCTCGCTTCCGTGTGACTTTCCTATCGGGCACTCTAGCCCAAATCTCTTAGCTTCCTACTTCTAAGGGTTGTTTAAGACCTGGGGTCAGACACTCCCTTCCTAAAATCCTCTACATATGATCTAATCTGATCTTTCTTCGTATGCTTCTCGCGTTTTTTTTTTTTTTTTTGATTGGAGGTTTAACGACCACCATGAGCAACTCAATGGGCTGTAAGCAGTCGCCCGTCCCTAATTTAGGGTCACTGGTTCGGGAAGAGAGAGAGAGCCAGTGCCGTAAGACAAACACAACATCCATGCCTCACCGGGATTCGAAACCGGACCACTTTCGGACGAATGATCAAAGGCCATCGCTTAGACCACTGCGCCACCGGGCGGCACTTTTCGCGTTAGAAAAATCTCTAATTACATTTTTGGTATTTATCTGCTTCTTGGGCTTCAGTGGCTATTCGTGAAAGATATTGTAGTAGTTCGTAACATATTGTATTTCGCAAATTATATGTGACTATTTGCAGCTTGATGAATGATCTTCCGCTACTGTAACAGGTAGTGATGGACATAAAATAAGTGCTGTAGAAACGTCCTCGTAACAGCATAACAAATTGTAAAACATTATAATTAACAATTCTTTTATTGAATTTATTGGTTTAATTTCTTCTTTTATATAGGTGTTTGAAACTATCTGCAAAAGTTGAATGGACATTTTTTTACTTAGATCTCTAGAATTTTTTTTTTTTACAAATTCTCTGCATATTTTAAAAGACCACTTTCTGTTAGTGTAAGCAAGTTCTGAAGCTCCAAAAACGCAAAATTGAGAATTTTTTCTATATCGATAAATTTTGCTTTAATTTGTGTTATATATTTGTCTAAACTTCTGTATGCTTCTTGAGCTCTTTTAAGTCATTGTTTGGCACCATGCCAACAACCTCCCCTGCACTGCTGACGCCATCGAGATTTCCCGTTTACCCCCCTCCGCAAACTGATGGCCCTATTCCGCATGAGTTTTACGGAGCAATTCCCCATGATTTTAATAGCCCAATTCCGCATGGGTTTTATAACCAGAAGTTTCTCTGGAAGTCATGGAAGTGCGTACTGTATATGTTCAGTCAACGAGCAAGGATTTGCAAAAGCAAAGGATTTAAGCGTGCTCAAATCTTGAGAATCTAATTTTACAGAACTTTTCGGACCGTTGTTGTCGAAGTTGGAATCCCTGAATTTTTACGTACATTCGTTTCTGTGGAAGTGTGTGCTGTACGTACTGTACATGTTGTGTCATTGAGAAAGTATTTGTTGTGTACTGTATATGTTGTATGTATTGTATATGTTGTCAAGAGAAGTTTCTGTGGAAGTGCGTGCTGTGTTTGTTGAGCCAATAAGGAAGTGCTTAACGGATAAATACGGGACAAAAAAACAACAACAATAAACTCATGCGGAATTGAGCTGTCAGATTGGGAGAGTGGGGTGTAAAAATTGGTATTCTTGCGGAAATGAGCGACCTCTGAGCCATAGCAGACGACCGAACCAAAGACTCCGTGACCGAACTGAAAAGAGCCCTTCTGTGTCTCTAGCTTGCTGTTTGCACTTAGTATTATGCCCCCCAATCGCCCCCCCCCCAATCGCTCATCATTGTATTTCGTCAAAGGATTTGAGTTGAAATTTCATTTTCTTAATACTCTTTGGAACTCCTGACGTCTCGGGCCCTTAAGCATCGCTTACGCTCACTTAATGTTAGTTACGCCACTGACGCAGAATGACTACATAACGAGGATTCTGTCTCCCAAACTCTTCTGCCTCTTTCAGGTAGACACGTGTCCTTACAACACGGAACCTACGGCACTTCCTATTTCGGTATTGCTGGTTAAATTATTATTGTTATTCGACATTCACGACTGCGATCTTCCTGGATATTTATTAGTTTTCCAATTTACCGCACTTTGCACGCCACCGAAAATCATCGAATGCGAATTCCCGTATTTCGCAAGAGCTATTTTCAAGCCGCAGTTGGGTCTCATTTGAAATATTTCAACAGTTGAGATTAAAATGTTAATACTACAAAGGCCGTTTCATAAAAACCGAGAGTAATTCTTTTTGAATTGGCAACAGTGCGAAGGGGAAAAATAATCACGCAGACGACAAACCGAATTAAGGAAGTATCTATGGCAACAGTTATTAGCCGTGGTAAACGATTCTGGTTTTGTTATTGCGCAGTTGTTTAAGGTACATCTGCATTTCGCCATACAGCTATAGAGGTGAGTGATTCAGAGTTTAGAAGTGAAATGCGTTGTGCGATAAAATTTTACTATCGTTTGGGTAAAACGGCTCCATAAACAGTTGGTTTAATGAAAAATTAGATGGCACCATGATTTCAAAAAAGGGCGTTTGTCGGCAGAACTCGCTCCTAGGCTTGGTTGACCTGAAAGTGTTTTTACGGAGCGTATTGTTACCACTGTTTGAGCAATCCTGGAAGAAGATCGACAAATGAGGTGTGGAGACATAGCGGCGTCAACTGACATTTCAAAAACGTCGGTATTCCGCATTCTACGCGACAAATTACTGCTGCATCATGTGTGTTCCAGATGGGTACCTCATCACCTGACAAGAGAACAATTGTTAGCCAGAGTTCAGGTGTGTCATGAGTGGAAACAAATGATTACAAAGGATCCAGACTTTCTAAACACCGTAATAACTGCCTATGAAACATGGGTCCACTATTTTGACCTCCTCACGAAGCGTGCAACGAGTGTCTAGAAACACATAGGCTCGCCTCCTCCGGAAAAAGTCCAACAAACCAAATCAGCTGGATCTTTGGAAGTGGATGAGACGTCTGGTTTCGAGACAGTTTAGATATTCTGCGTCATTCGTTCCCTCTGTCAGAATTTTTGTTTTTTTTTTCATTACGGACTTTAGTTGCATGTAAGTTTTTAACGAGTTTACCCTTTTATTAATGATATATATTTGAAAAATGGGTTCTAAGAGACAAACAGGTAACAATCTCCGTAGAACTGGTCAGTGGCCTGAGCGAGATGTAAATTTTGTGTTTGTTGTAGGATCTTGGATATCTAGCTTTCCTGTAGGCAGATATCCAATAGGCCGTTGCTTCCAGTCTTAAAATAGCGCATTGGTATCAATGAACAACGAGAAACTGTAGAGAACCGGGTAAAACGAAAACAACAACGGCAGCAACAACAACGAAAAATAGCTTCATGTTGAGACTAGTATTGTGAAGAGCTCCGAAATCTGTTAAGCTGTGTAACGTTACTGCGGGTATTAATTTCGCGGGAGCGGAAAAAGAAAAGGATCTGTCTGTAGAATTTTCTTGATCCTATCACTGCATTTGTTGTCGAGTTTTTTTTTTCTTAGTGGTGACGTTTGCGAATTTAATGAAACAACAATTTGTGAGTCATGATTATTTATATCATTTGTTTCAGTATTTTCGCGACGTTTTCCGCACACGTAATACCTGTCAGTACGAAGAGATTACCTTTTTTGCATAATCGACAGTGTTGCAATGTTCGAGCATTGTTCTCCTGCGACTTCTGAAAGCTCAGTCAGTCAAGGACAGATTTTGCAACGTTGCACAGGGTAGGAGGCATCACTTGCATCTAACATTTGGATTTTATTCCGATTTATGTATAATATATGCACTCATACGCGTATATATGAAATATACATCGTGTTCTGCGCGGTTTCTTTTTCCGTTCCGTGTAGCTTTCGTGTGCCTGTAGGTAGAACAAATAATTTCAGTTTTTTGAATGATGTAGATGGTATTAAACTCCGCGTGTATTAAGACCGCTTACTAAATATGCGTCTCTGAAAGTTTTTGATTTCATCATTTTTTTTTTTTGGTAATGCAAAATATTTCTAGCAAAATATACGTATATGGATTTTATGAAGTTGTTTCACCTAGGAAAGAAGTGAATTTCACTTCTATGAAATTATAAAAATTGGGACTTGTAGTTTTTTCAGTGTTTTTCAACAGCTCCGCTTGCAAGCTGAACGTGTATTTTGTGATCAGTATTTTTGAATAGCAGCAGTTGTTGAAAATCACTGTTCGCAGACGTACAAGTCAGTCACAAAAGTCAACATACACCTCAAAATGTAACAGTTTAAGAAATTATGACCGTTTGGGGAAACCTCGGTCGTTTAGTAAACTTATATTTTACGAGCACAACAATATTGTAAACTAATAAATGATTGAACAAAATAAATTCACAAGAATATGCAAATAACTTCTAAAATCAAGTCACAAAAGTCTGCATACAGCAAATGTATTTCTGTTTGGTCATACGAACTCGTTCTTATTTAAGTAATAAAGAAACTGTAGTGCATCACACTGCTGAAAAGTTAATCTTGTGTGTGTTAGTTAAGTTCCTTTTAGTGTTCCAGTTAAAATGGCTGAACGAATTGAAATTTCTCTGCAAATGAGAAATATAATAATACAATTGAAAAAAAAATCTTACATTGAGATTTCAAAAACTGATGGAAAAAGCAGTTCAAGTGTCCAAACTGTTATTAGGAATTCCGAGTCTGCAGGAAATTTGTTCCACAAAGCTCGAAGTGGTCGCCTCAGAGTATTAAGTGATCGAGATTCTCGAGCTGTTCTAAAAGGAGTGTAGTCAAATCCAAAAATATCTGCTCCAATATTAACGGAATATATTGCAACAATAATTGTTAAGATTATAACAGCCCTATTTATCGACGAAAGCAGTTATAATATTTTTGGATCTGACTGTCGTGGAAAGATATGGCGACGAAAAAATGAAACCCGAAAATATGGTTCCCACAGTCAAGCATGGTGGAAGCAATGTAATGGCTTGTGATCGGAACTACAATAAGTCGGCTGGTGTTGGGAAATTAGTTTTCATCGAGGGTACACTGGATCGCTTACAATGCTGGAAGATATTGCTGGCCAATTTACAGAAATCTGTCGACAGCTTAGGACTTGGAAGCCAATGGGTCTTTCAGCAGAATAACGATCCTAAGCACACATCCAAGATTGTCAAGGAGTGGCTGCTTTATAGGGTACCTGAACAGCTCCATTCACCTTCCCAGTCATTGGACTTAAATCCAATTGAACACCCATGAGATAAATTCGAGAGAAAAGTTCGAAAGCACACTATCTCTGATCAGAAATCCTTAAAGGAATCATTAACGCAGGCATGGTCTGAAATTACATCGGATACCAAAAACATCTCTTGTGTTGTCAATGCCCAGGGCATTACAAGCAGTAACTGATACAAAAGGAGGGCCTACACGTTAGTACTTTATTTTCCAGAGGTCTGATTCATCTTCTTTCCTTTGTATGCAGACTTTTGTGACATACATACGCAGTTGAGTCACATTATTGTGGCCACCTCCTACTTTTGATGTCAACAGCGTGTAGCCAGTGAGAGAAGGCACATGTCGTGAGCTTACTTGAAAGGTATATAAGGTGTGCTGTAGGCATTCTGAAAACATATCACTCGTTGCTGTCATGGATAAAAGGCGCGATTTATCAGATTTGCAAAAAGGGATGGTCATCGGCTTTCGGGCCAAGGGTGACAGTAATTCTGAAACAACGCAGTTTGTGAACTGTTCGAGTGCTTCTGTGATTAAAGTGTATCGTGATTGGAGAAATAGCACCATTACGAATAAACGACGTGGAAACTACGGAGCACCACGGGCCATTGATGTGAGAGGTGAACGTCGGCTGCGAAGGTGCGTCATGCAGGGTCTATCGACACGCTACAATGGAGCAACTCATTGGCCGAATGAACCAGGTGGATACCGGAAGTGTGTCTAAAACGACAGTACAGCGAACCCTGCTGCGTATGGGACCCGATGCAGACGTATGATCACTGCACCTATGCTAACGAAGGTGCATCGGCAGAAAAGGCTTACACATTTGCACGGCAGTATATCGGAATTGGACCTCCGCTGATTGGCAAAGGCTTGCCTTCTCCGATGAGTCAGTTTTCTGCTTCATAGAACCGATGGACGTTGGCGTATAAGACAAGAAACATCGGAGAACAAACACTCTTCAACCATTGCTGGAAGAACACAAGCTTGTAGGGGCAGCGTTATGGTCTGGGGAATGTTTTCGTGGCATTCTCCGAGTCCACTCATACCTGTGGAAGGCGCTATGGACCGAATTCCCGTACACCCCATACATGCTGATTGTCTTTCTTGGGGCTGATGGGATGTTCCAGCACGACAATGCGACATGTCAGACAGCTAGAAATGTCCGAGAGTGGTTGGAAGAGCACGATGAAGACTTCAAAATACTTCCCTGGCCCCCTAATTTTCCAGACTTAAACCCAATTGAGCATCTGTGGGACCACCTCGATCGTGTTGTTCGCCCTATGGATCCTCCACCACGCACCCTCCAGCAGCTGTCAGATGCACTGCAGCCAGCATGTCTCCACATACCTATGAACGCCTTCCAGCACCTTATTGAGTCACTCCCAACCCTTCTAACTGCTGTCCCGCGCTGTACGCGGCGGTTACTCTGTCTGTTAACTGGTGGTCGCAATAATGTGACTCGACCGTGTGTATTCATTAGATACTGTATATTTTTTGTATATTAGCTTGATGTTTTCTCATTTTCTCAGATAAACCATCTGTGTATACTTAATCTTATACTGTAATAAATGTATTATTTCTCAATTTCTTATAGTTTTTGTAATAATGCCGTTTTTGAAGGTTGCATGTGGACTTTTGTGACTGACTCTATAACGTGTTGCAAAGGAATTCGATGTTTTAATAGCTTTCCCACTTGATACTTTTTACTCACCTTGCACATTATTCCAAGATTTAGGAGAAAAAGTAAGTGGCGGAAAATGCATTATCAGGGAAAAGTCAAGAAAAATCATTGCCATTCTTTGGTAATAGGTTCGCCCACTAATAATTTTCCGTTTCAAGATCAGGAAAATAATTCACTAACCGGAATTTCAGTGAATTCGAAAAAAAAAAAAATGCAAGTGAGGGCGATTTAAGGTATACAGTTACTCACTGTGCCGTCACGTCGCGCGCCCTTGCTATCGATAAATTAGATCGAGAAAATGTGTTCATTATTTATGACTTGCCATTTCCCTTCTTGACACAGTTCATTTTAATATCTTTTTAGCACGTCTTTTGTAAAAAAAGATCGTGCTTATGTTATCGGTTTGTCCGTCTGTCCGCCCGTCCCCACGGTATCTCTGCAACTATTAGTCCGATTTGAAAAATTCTTTTTGCATTCGAAAGCTTGAAATATGCGAATGATTATACTTCATTTCGTTTTTTTACGATGTACAATTTCGCCGCTAGAGGGCGTAAATGCAGATGATGTCGAATTCAAAAATACGTTTTATTCCTCATATTTGCTTCTAAACATCTGATTGAGAAAAATCTTTTATCTTTCGATTCCATTTATGTCGAAGAGTATTTTGGATATAGTTTCTTTTTCAAATTACCCATAGATTTTTCGCTAGGGGGCGTAAAAGTAAATTGCCTTTTTTCCGATAACTCTTCTTCTAAAACTCTGATTTGAAATTTTTTTTCAGCGGATACATCTCCTGATGCACAATCTTTTGCATATAATTTCGAATTTTTGGTAAAGAATACTTTGGCCACCAGGGGCGTAAGCGTTAATTTTTGCTTCTGATGTATTTGCCATAAAATCTGAGCTTCTAAAATATCGATTGAAAAAAATTCTTTCGCGGACTGATGCCACTCACATCGATAAACCTTTTCGGAATATTTTCTTCCTAAAATATTCCACAGTTTCTCCGCCAGGGGGCGTAGATATATATCTTATTTTTGTCAATATCTCGACTTCTAGGAGTCCGATTTGAAAAATTCCTTCTTTGTTGGATAGTGTTTTCCGTGTGACATGTTTTTCATATAATTCCAAAATGCCGCCCCGGTGGCGCAGTGGTCTAAGGCGTTGGCCTCTGATCATTCGTCCGTAAGGGGTCCGGGTTCGAATCCCGGTCAGGCATGGATGTTGTGTTTGTCTTACGGCACTGGCTCTCGCCCTTCCCTGGAACCAGTGACCCTAAATTAGGGACGGGCGACTGCTTATAGCCCATTGAGTTGCTCACGGCGGTCGTTAAACCTCCAATCAAAAAAAAAAAAAATAATTCCAAAATTTTCAAGTAATTCATAGACTTTCCGCTAGGGGGCGTAAAGGTAAATTGCGTTTCCCCCTATATCTCTGCTTCTAAATCTCCGATCTGAAAAAGTCTTTCTGCACCGGATACAGCTCTTGATGGGAAATCGTTTGCACACAATTTCTAATTTTTGTAAAAAAATGGTTTGGCCACCAGGGTGCGTAAATCTTAATTTCCGCTTCTGATGTATTTGCAACAAAATATGAGCTTCTAAATTCTCGATTGAAATTAACATCGTTTGTAAACCGGTACTACTCATGTCGACAAACCTTTTAGAAACATTTTCTTCTTAAAATAGTGCACGGTTTCTACGCCAGGGGGCGTAGATGTATATCATATTTTTGGCAATATCTCGACTTCTAAGAGTCCGATTTAAAAAAATTCCTTCTTTGGTGGATAGTGTTTCTAGTGTGACATGTTTTTCCTATAAATTCAAAATTTTCAAGTAATTCATAGACTTTCCGCAAGGGGGCGTAAAGGTAAATTGCGTTTTCCCCTATATCTCTGCTTCTAAATCTCCGATCTTAAAAATTCTTTCTGTACCGGATACAGCTCCTGATGGGAAATCGTTTACACGTAATTTAAAATTTTTGTAAGAAATTGTTTGGCCACCAGGTGGCGTAAGTCTTAATTTCCGCTTCTGTTGTATTTGCAGCAAAATATGAGCTTTTAAAATCTGGATTGAAAAAAGTCTTTTGTGGACCGATACTACTTATGTCGACAAACATTTTAGGAACATTTTCTTTTTGAAATAATGCATGGTTTCTACGCCAGGGGCGTAGATGTATATCTTATTTTTGTCAATATCTCTACTTCTAAAAGTCCGATTTGAAAACTTCCTTCTTTGTTGGATAGTGTTTCCGATGCGAAATGTTTTTCCTATAAATTCAAAATTTTCAAGTAAATCATAGACTTTCCGAGGGCGCACAATGGTAAATTGCGTTTTCTGCTCCTAAAACTCCGATTTGAAAAATTCTTCCGGTATCGCATACAAGACCTGACGGAAAATATTTTTCACGTAATTCCTAATGTTTGGTAAAGAATGGTTTAGCCAATAGGGGTCATAAGTGTTAATTTCTACTTCTGAAGTATTTGTTGCAAAATCTGGGCTCCTGAAAACACGACTAATTTTTTTTTTCGTGGACCGATACCGCTCTAATGGATAAACCTTTTGTGAATACTTTCTTCCTAAAATAATGCATGGTTTTCCCACCAAGAGACGTAAAGTCACATCTTATTTTTGTCGATAACTCTGTTTCTAAGAGTTCGTAAGCTCATGATTCCGTTTACAGCAATATCTGAGGGATTAAAGACCCGATTGAAAAACTTCTTTCTTCCGTCAGATACTATTGTTTTCCATACCGGTTCCATTGACTTTGAATAGCTTTGATAAATTTAATTTGCGTCAGAACGGATTCAAAAGACGTGCTTATTACACCCGAAAATTCGGTGTCATCTTTCTTGTTATTTTTTTACACTGAACCGACAATTTATTAGACGCACCCACCAAATAACGGGGCCCACCGTTCTCCCTCGCAACTGCAACACGTCCTTAAAGCGCCTATAGGGTTCCCTTTGGTGGGTTTGTTGGTCGAATGCGTCGTTCCACTTTGTCCTATGTCGTTCCACTTTGTCCGATTGATTTCAAATCTCAGAGTTGAGAGGACCATTCGACGGTGCGAACTAAATGGAATGCTCCTCCAACCAGTCCTTCACAAAACGGGAGCTATGAGACTGGCATTGTCTTGTTGAAAGAAGGCATCCTGCTGTGCGAAATGGACAGCCATGAACAGATTTAGGAAGGTTGTCGGCGTGTACCTCAACATAACCTTACACTGTGGTGGTGGTCTTAGTAGGTGCAAAGGGTCCCAAGGTGGCCCACGTACACACTCCGGAATTTGCGTTTTCTTGTTTGGGAACATAAGCGAATGTGCCTGGGTTTGTGGAACCAACAGGTGAGAAATCCTCAGGGACGTCCTGATAGCCTCCGCAACCCCGCACGGGGGGGGGGGGGGGGCATCTAGGTTAAAAGGGCCTCCAACCTCAGCATAAAGATTTTACAAAATTTTTTGCAGAAACTTCGTGTGAAACTGGTTGAAGAAATAGCCGAGAATCAAGGCAGCTTTGAAGGAAGTATTGAAAAGAAAAGCAATTTTTGCTCTCTTTTTTTCAGTAAATAAGTAAAATCTTTTTAATTTCTTTGCTTTAGTTCATGAAAACTGGATGACTGGAAAGCAGCTATTCGACGCCCCTTTTCACAGCCCTTGCAGTAGTTTTTATGCATATACTGTATGTTAACAAGAGAATGTGAAAGAAATATCAGTTCAATGAACGGAATTTTTATACCAATGAGGATAAGGTATGTATTACACTTGTTTGCACACAGCTACGAATCCTTTAGAATATAATGAACTGAAAGGTGTTCTTCGCGGAACCGAAAAATCAGAGACGCGTGCATCACTTTTTTTATATCAGTCAAAATAATTTTTTTTTACAATGTGCAAAACATAGTGGCATTATGTTAAGTGTTTTTTTTATATATATTCCAGAGTAAATAATTTACATAGTTTTGCGTTTTTTTGTGCTACAGTTCTTAATCTTTACTTAGTTATTTGCTTACTTAAGTTTTAAGTTGTGACATTTCGCATAAATCTGAAAAGTCGTTAGACACTATCAAGTTGCATATTTTATGTGTTTAATCGTTTGGCATTTCAAAGAAGTTGGTCTTAATTCTTTAAAATAATAAATTTTGCATGATATGATTAACTTCGATGTAAGTATTTTGTAGTAATTTGTATGGGTATAAAACCAGGGCAATTATTTTAATTACAACGTACATGTTTGTGTTTCACGCAATAAAGTGAAATAATTTTGATTTTACGTAAAATACTCGTAGGTGTTCCAAAGAATTTGATTTATTGAAACACTCGTAAAGCCTATAGTTTTAATTTTGAAGCCTGGAAATATTTTTGCGGGGAGCCTCCATGAATAATATGGAAGTTAAAATTTTCAGTAATTGAAAGCTAATGGATTTTCGCAAAAGTGCCTAAAAAATATTTTTGCGGGGGCGGGGGCATTTTCCGGTACGCCACTGCGTCTCCATATTGACGTTTCACTCACTGTTATACATGTTTTATGTTAGTGTCGTTGTTTTTTTCGTTAACGTGCTCGTTTTCTGCTTTTACCCACTCTACCGGACAACTCAGAAACCCTTGAGTGAATCGCCTTTTAAACGATCATTGCGATGTGGCTTTTGCCGCCCGGGTGGCGCAGTGGTCTAATTGATGGTTTCTGACCATTCGTACGAGATGGGAGAATGTTCAAATTCCGTGAAGCAAAATCTACAAACAAACAAACAAAAAAATATTTCTTCTGTGTCCTCAACCAATATTATACTGCCTCCACTTGTCTGTAACATTCCGACTTAACAGTCAGGGTCCGTAGCCTCGTGTGGTCTACGCCACACACACTCCTTTCCGTTGGCGTGTTGTATAGTTTGAACATTGATTCGTCAGACCAGGTTACCCGTATCCTGTATTCCACGGCCAAATGGCGATGCTCCTTCGCTCACTGCAGTCTCTTAGCCCGGTGATATGCTGTTAACAAGGGTACTCGATATGGGAGTCTGCTACCATAATCCAAATAAGGGTACTCGTTCGTCGAGTGGTCTTTTTCCAAAATTGCAAGGCCCACCGTTCCCCTCTAACATCAACGGCCCGTTTACGAACACATTTCCCCTGGCGGCTGCCGGTTTTGATGTAATTCTGGTACACACGTGCGATGACCGTACGCTGAAATCCGAGACGTTCTGCAGGTCGCGGAGATGGGGCACCTGATCTTCCTCGCATCGATTACTTGCGCATGATCAAACTCGCCCAGGTCGCCGTGTGTACCGATCCTCGTAGTCTGAGATACTCCATACAGCAGATAGGTACCTGACCTACTTATAGCCCGTAGGGGGTTTCGACCTGCCTCATTATTGTGGCGGCGCAGGGCAGGTTTGTGAATCGGCGTTGTATTTATAATAAATTATGCTTTCAGTGTATATAACTGTTGATAACCTTCGGATCTGGTTTAGAGTTGTTCGTTATTTAAATGGATCCTTTTTTGGAAATTGATTCCCAAAGATGAGTTATTTATGCAGAATATTTGCATTTGCTAATGTTTGGTCATGGCGATTACTGCATTTGGGTCGTGAGTCCGAGTCATGAGACCGATTAAAGGTGTTATTAATTTTTCAGAGTTGCTAAAATGGCGGCATAATGAGATTTCGAGATAGTCTCAGATGCTGTTCGTTCGTGAAATGAAAATCCGAGATTTTTGTTATAGAATCGGATGAATTAATAGTGCACCTCTCTTAGTTTTAAAACCATGCGTTATTGGACAGATGTGTGGTGTTCTGTTTGTATTGTGTTCAGACGTAGTGAAGAACTCTTTGAAGCGCATGAACTCTGTGACACGGAGGAGAGGTCTATTTTTCGGTTGCTAAGGTCGCGCGTACGATCTGTTGTAGCTTTCTACCGGCACGTAGTATCGGGTTTCAGAGACGTCTGGAAACAGTTGACAGGAGCGAGCAGGTGTGACATTCCTAACAGCTGTTTAAAATATTCCGTTTCGTGTTCTTTCTTTTTTTCTTTTCTGGCTTTCAAGCATTTGGTCAGACCGTTTATCAGATAACAGCATCATTGGATTTCAGTAGTATACAGTTAAACATTATGCTTTTTAAAGATGCGATTTCACATTGGAATCCTGCGAAATACAACATTCGTTCACAATCCTCCTCCTTCCCTTCCTCCTCTCCCCCCCTCATAGGTTTACGAAAAAAAGAAAACTGTTTTAAATAAGATGTTTCGTGCTTCTCAAGCACCATAGTAAGATTGTGGCAGATCTTCAGTCAAACATTTGCAGTGCAGCATTTTTTTTAAGCTATTGGGTTAAATTGATTAGAAAAATTGTGTGTGTGTCTGTGTGCTAAAACAGACGAGCGAAACTGTCTTTTAAAAATTTTAAATTATGCGTTGGAGGAAGGAAGTTCAATTAAAATATCTCAGACTTGAAAGAGTTAGTCTTTGAAATTCGAAACTGAATTGCGACGAAATGTTTTTTCTCCTTCAAAAGGATAAACCTCTTGCCATGTGTGTGTGACAACTCTTACATCAACAACACAGAACGAAAGTTCGAGTTGATGTGGGTAGGAATGAGTGAGCGATTTTCCCTTCAATAAAAACTAAGAGCAATGTTCTAATTTCGTTGAAGCAGCAGTGGTTGACGGAAGGAGGGGCTGATAAGGATTACAGAACTGATCACCTTTACTACGATTAAGCGATACTTGAGCAGGAGTCTTTATATGAGATTTTTGAAGAATTAGAACTTACTTTATGAATAAAGTTAACTGCCATTTCTAAAAGTTGCTCTCTTGAAACTTACCTTAAACGAAGAAGAAAATGTAACGTGAACACATGCAGGTAATCGATTTTAGTTTCGGACAGTCCGAATACTAATCGAAATAGGGCTTTTCAGCCTTTACCTCTGCGGCGATGTCAGTTCGCCCCGTTTTGAGCTACATATAATGTTGGGCTGCCATTCCTGTGCCAAAGACGTGCCAGCGTCAACTGGGTACCGCGATGACGTGGAACACACGAGGCTGATGACGTGCATTTGACACGGTACCACAATGCATTATCAGGTGAGTAGGAAATGGAGGTCGATAAACATGCTGTTTGGATGCTCGTACGCCATTAATGGAAAAAAGTGTTAAACCCGGCAGCAAAAGCGAGCGAAATTTGTGCAGCCGGGGGCGAGGAAACAGTAGACAGCTGTACTGCATGAAAACGGTTCCGCCGTTTCAATGTTGGATATACCAGTCTCTAAGACAAGCCGAAGTCGGGACGTCCAACGACCACCAACACTGACACCCTGGTCGAAGCTGTGACAGCAAAAACGTGTATCAGTGCACGACAATTGACAGCTTAGGTGGTGTCTTCCCAATCCACCATCGTTCGTCACCTGCACCAGCTTGGTTTTTTCACCAGGCGCCTTTAAATAGTTTCCCATGAATTGACACTCTAGCAGGCGGAACAATGCGTTGCTCTCTGTCTCAGATTGATGTCAGATCCACAAGACGATTAGTTTCGGTGTCGTATTGCCACAGGTGATGAAAAGTGGATGTTCCTGCGTTATCGTACCACTGGAAACTAGTGGCAGAGGCCACGCCAATAAGCACAGCCAGTAGTGCAAAGAGAGCAGTTCGAGAGAAAAGCCATGGCACGCATTTGATCGAATAGTGAAGGTTCTGTGCACTGGGAACTCGTGCCAGGTGGCCAGGCTGTGGATTGGAACTTCTATGCCGAACAGCTGCGGCGGGAATATGATGCTCTGCGCCAATGCTACCAAACGCTCATCAATAGGAAGCGGGCATTGCTTCAAGTGGATTATGCCCCAAGTCATACCTCCAGAGTGGTTTCCTGAAAACTGCAGGATTGGAAGAGGTTGAGATTCTGCCCCATCATTTATACAGTCTAGACCGTGAACCCATCTAACCACCACCTCTTTCCCTCTATTACCCATTTTCTACAAGGACGGCACTTTGCTTCGATGGTGGATGTGGATTCTGGCATCCGAGTTTTTGTCCTCGAAACCTGCTGAGTGGTACCGCCGTGGAAACGTTGGCGAAGGACTATAAAAAAACAACTGCCTGTATTTTTCAGGATTTGGTGAGCGTGTATGGCTTTCTTGCGTCACTGAACTTTTTAGCTGCAAGCGGGACGAACTTTTGACTTACCTTATTATATTGGATTTAAATGTACCAGGTTTAGCACGTCTTCATGCTAACAATTGTGTGGCTTTATCTACACTCAAAATAGTAATATAGGGAGAAAATTAGAAAATCATTTACTTAAACAGTTACATTTTCTGAGGAATATCATCATCGGCTTTTCTCAATCCACTGCTGGATTAAGGTTTCCCCAAGTTTCTTCCACAACTCCGTCTTGTTCCATTCTCTTCCATGTCACTGGTCATCTTTTGGGTCTTTTCTCGTCTCCTGGTATCTAGTCCAGGATGTCAGTTGTTCAACGGTGGTGAGTTCTGCCAGCAACATGTCCAACCCATTGCCTCCTGATGTCATCAATTCTTGTCATTTCCCTGCACCTCGAGTTCCTTTTCTTATCTTTCTTGTCTACCCCAAGAGTGCATCTTACCTCTCCTCGTTTTTTTCTGTTTTTTTTTCTTTTGTTGTTGTCCGCAGTCACTGTATGTCTGTTTTTGGTCAGTAAGTAAGAACTGGAAATAATACATAATGGCTGATTTCCCTTGAAAAGTTCTCTAGCCAAGTTTTACACGCCTGTTAATTTTTTCCTCGATGTGGCCATCGCTTGATATCTGTTTACATAAAAAAAAAATTGTAGGCATGGTAATTGTAGCCATCAGTTATTTCTGCATTTGTCCCATCAACCTCTAAATCTTCAGTTTTTGTAATGCATTGTACATCAATTCTGAGGAATACGTATATTTGGTTAAATGCGTAGCCTAACTGTAAGAATAAAATACATTCGTTTTTTGCCAGCGAAGATCTGAATTTCTGATGTGTTTTCCATCGGAAATTTATTCATCTCATTGAAGGGCAACGTGGGTTTAGTCTCACTTTAAAGTAGACTGATACTCTGATGGTATCATTTGGAAAATTAAATATATGGAGTCCAGGGGAAAACCTTGCACACCTGCGCAAAAACAACACACACACGAAAAAAAAAAAAAAAAAAAAAAAAGGTTCGCAACATACCACGAATCCATCAGTTGTCGGTTAGTGGCTGAGCTGTTAGGGTGTTAGATTCAATTTTCCTGTTCGTTATTCGAATTTGATTGTGTTCGTTATTGGGGACCAATATTGCAAATTATGAATGCGCGCTTCTCTCTTTCTGGCCTGTTTTGTTCGTGACGATTAGTAAACCAAAGAAAAAAGATTATATGACTGAAGCATGAGGAAAGTGTGCGAAATGCAATTCCCAAAGCTGATTGGAAATTGCGTTTAAAATGCATGTGATTACAACATAGGTTCCGTTGGCTAGAAACTGCTTTTAACTCTTGAAGCCCTCAAAGCACGATTACGAGGTTACATATTAAACTCAAAGTCTACGTGTAAAATTGTTGAGACTTATTAATATTGGAGATGCCCTTTTCAGGTATTCCCCATCCTACACCGATTTTCAGTTTTGAAACTAGTCATCGTAGTTTTGAAAGTATGATTTGTTAGACAGGGCAGTTTTACATCGTTGAACATCTCTTATGAATGAAACAATTCTGGCGTGTGTCACAGTTCTTGTGATATGTGATTGCCCATGCTTCAGATGTACCGTTTTGAACTTGTATTTAGGTATGGGGTTTATTCGAATAAATTCGTACGTTGTTGAGGTTAATCACGTATGCAATGCTGGTACATTTTATATCATCGTGCTGTTTATGGTTGAAGAGCCAGAAAGGTACCGTGGCAAACTGGTTTGTGACCTTGTTAAGGTTACCCATAGCAGCAAATTACATTAAAATAGATTGGGCGGAGGGGTTCGTTGTTTAACGGTTCTAGAAGTAAACCATCTCAAATATAGTATCACTTGCTCTGGAAAAGGAAGCCCTCAGTGCTTCAGAATTGCGAAGAGAATAGCAAATATAACACTCATGTCACTCGCCGAAGTTCTCGGTGCAAGAAGGTTACGTGTTTCGCTCAGCGGACGGGATGTAAATGATGATGCATATTGCCATGTCATGAACGTACAAATGGATGCTATATCTATTTTTGCATACTTCGTAACAACGGCGAAGTACATGAAACGTGGTTGATTACGTTTCAAAGTGCGCTGAATATCGCCCCCCCCCGTTTGGTTTATGCTCGTTATTGCCACGGGTGCATGATCTGTTAAACACTTGCACTATGTCTGTGAATTATGCCCCCCCCCTAATCTATAAAAACTTTATAAAATGACTTTATTACACAAGTTTTGATTCCACAGAAACTGTTGAAAACTTACCCTTTTCCTATCCCGCTTATGTTGCATCATTTTTTGGAAAAATCTGAAAATGAAGTTTGTTAGGTTTTGGGTTAGTACCTTCTCTGCAAAAAGTGTCTTTATCTTAAAAGTTGCCACGCTTTTTCGAGACTGTTACTTTCTTTAGGTTAATTTAATATTTTGTGCGAAGTTACTGTTGTAATTTGAGTGGAAAAAAGTTTGAGGCGTTGTATGGGGAGTTCAGCTTCGTTGTCTGAAGACGCGCTTTGCTTGATATGTTCTGCCTGAGGTAATGCTGTCGTCACGTACCAGTCGGTTTTGTAGGTTCTTCAAACGATCTCGTTGTCACGTCGTTAATATTCATCTGGATGCTGTTCTTTTGCCCTAAGATAACAGCTCTGTTGATATTGAATTTCACCAGCTGTAGAGGATTGTAGGAAAGTCTATTTCATCCCCCACCTTGTTTTTGTTGTTCAGTCTTCTGGACTTAACGGGGCTTTGACCTAAGAGTTTATCGTTCGCAAAACCATTACTCGAAAAAATAAAAATAAAAAACAGTTTCACACAGATTGTGTGTGTGTGAGAGAGAGAGCGAGAGCGCACAAAAGCGTACTAACTCTTTTGTAATGCATAATTGGAAATAATAACATTAAATATTAACTAATTGTGTGCTCATATATTAACTGCAATTTAAACTTTTGCTCGAGAAATTTTTCTTTAAAACTGGATTGAGGTTATAAAAATATCAAGATGCTTGGTCAACGTGTTAATTAGAGAACGAAAAGCTTTCTCACTGTCAGTATTTATATATCATCATCATTGTTAACCATTATCAATACACTGCTGGACGAAGGTCTCCCCAAGTTTCCTCCACAACGGTCTGTCTTGTGCCAGTCTCCTCCATGTCACTCCCGCATACTTTCGAATTTCATCCACCCATCTTCCATGTGGGCTTCTTCTGGGTCTTTTCCTGTCCCTTGGAATCCAATCTAAAATTTCGGCTGTCCATCGATGGTCTGTTCTTCTGGCAGTATGTCCAGCCCATTGCCATTTCAGGGATTTTACTCTGATCATGATGTCTTCCACTCTTGTCATTTTTCGGATCCACGTGTTCCTCTTCTTATCTCTCCTGGTTACACCAAGCATGCACCTCTCCAGGCTCCTTTGAGTTGTCTGCAGCCTTTGTATGTCTCTTTTAGTTAAGGTCCACGTCTCTGCACCATACGTAAGCGCTGGAAGGATGCATTGATCAAACACTTTTCTTTTAAGACATAATGCCATGTTGCTCTTGAAAATTATGCTGTTTCTTCCGAAAGCTCTCCGTTCAAGTTTTATACACCAATTAATTTCTTCTTCAATGTGACCCTCACTTGACATCTGCTGCCCAAGATAAATGTAGGTATTAGCTGTCTCAAGCTTTTCTCCATCAATCGATAAATCTTCGTTTCTTGTAAAAGCATTGTACATCACTTTTGTCTTCTGAAAGTTCATTTTTAATCCCACTTCTTTACTCTTGTCAGCAAGTTCCTGGATCATACTCTGCAGCTCTGATGAGGTAGTTGCAGAAATGACTACGTCGTCTGCAAAACGAAGGTGAGTTAGATAATCTCCATTAATCTTTATCCCTTTGTTTTCCCAGTTCAGTGATTGAAAGACATTCTCCAATGTGATATTAAAGAGCTTGGGAGATATGGTGTCACTTTGTCTCACTCCCTTTCCAATTTTTATGTGTGCTGTATTCTCAAACAGCCGAATCTTTGCACTTGCATTTTCATAGATGTTATTAATAATATTAATGTATTCATCTTCAACACCGCAGGATTTTAAAGCCATTGTAACTGCTGATTGATGGTTTCACTGAATCAAAGGCCTTTTCATAATCGATAAAAGCCATGCACAATGGAAGTTATATATGCTTAATCATATTAGATTTTTTCTGAAAGTTTGCTAATTGAAATGAGTATTGGAAGCGACTTTTTTCTGTGTTTCGAATACTGATCTTGGAATAGCCCTTTCCTGAACGGCCTGTACTTCTGCGCTAAATGTTCGAATTTTTGTTTTCTGTTCACCATGTTTGGATACCTAGTAAGAGCTTTTTGATATTTCTTTTGCGTTTTTCTTACGTCCGTTCAAGAGTTTTTGATGTAATACGACACATTTTTTTTTTTTTGCAAGAGAAACGATTTTTTGATGCGAGAGAAACAATTCAAGACATTTTTAATTGTTGTACTGTTTTTGGATTTTGCTTAGGAAAGAGCTTTTAACCTGTATTGTATCTTGAAATTCACGTTGCTGTAAATGAAGTTTTTGCTTTCCTTAGTTATCTTTATCAATTTTATCACACGTGGTGCAATAAGGAATTGGTAAAAGCAAGAGGAAATATTACTAAAACTTTGTCATTACATGTAATCTTCTCTCTCCCTTACGAGGAGAGAGAGGAAAAATACTTTTAGTACGGTAGTTAACAAGTTCTAATTGCATTATTGCATTTTTACATCGTTTTTTGTTTCTTGAAATGCTGTTCTTTCAGAACTAAAAGCCACGTGCAAAGAAAGAGAACCACCTATTAACATTTGTTGCTTATGGGCACTTGAAACTTTTTGAAAAATTATTATTTGATTTAATTTCTTTAATTTTATTATAGCTATTGTTCCCCTTATTCACTAGAAACTCATTTCCACTAATTCCTTGCTTACCGTGAATCTGAATACATACAACGGCCGTTCCATAAAAACAGAGTAAAATCACACAAAATGAAGAAATATAGGTACAGCAAGATATATGTTATTCCTTCTCAAAGTATCTTCCCTCGGATTATATGCAACGGTACCATCGTTCAGTCCACTTTTCAAAGCATGTGGCGAAGGCATTTTATGGAAGCTGCTTTAGCGACCCCTGTACAGCTTGAATAACGTCAGCATCTGTGTTGCATGTCGCGCCACGGAACTTCTACTTCATTGTTGAAAACAACCAGAAATCGCACAGGGCGAGGTCAGGACTGTAGGCAGGCTGTGGCATGATTTCAGTACTGCATTTCGTAAGAAACTGTTGAACACAAGCAGCCACATGTGGGCGGGAGTTATCAAGGTGTAGGGTCCACGTGCCCACCAGTTCATGTCGCTTAATCGAAATATGTGTCGTCGCGTACGCTTCAACACTGAAATGTAATATTCAGCATTGACAGTAATTTGTGGAGGAATGGCATGTTGGTAGACTACATCTTTATGATAAAAGAAAATTATCATCAGCGCCTTCTCAACTCATTTGGTTTGGCGGACTTTTTTCGGAGGAGGCGCGCCTGTGTGTTTCCAGACACTCGTTCGCGCTTCCGTGAGGGGGGTCGAAATAGTGCACCCATGTTTCATCGGCAGTTATTACTGTGTTTAAAAGTTTGGATCCTTTGCAATAATTTGTTTCCACTCGTGACACACCTGAACTCTGGCTAACAATTGTTCTGTCGTCAGGTGATGAGGTACCCATCTAGAACACACACAATGCAGCAGTAATTTGTCGCGTAGAATGCGGAATGCCTACGTGTTTTCGATCTTTTTCCAGGATTGCTCAAACAGTGGTAACAATACGCTCCGTAAAAACACTTTCAGGTCGGCCAGGCCTAGTAGCGAGTTCTGCGACAAACGCCCTTTTTGAAATCATGGTGCCATCTAAAAATCGTTGACGCACCCAAACATTTATCTTTGTAAGCTCTTTTCATTAAATCAACTATTCCTGGTGCCGTTTTACACAAACGATCGCAAAATTTTATCGCACAAGGCATTTCACTTCTAAATTCTGAATTACTCGCCTCCATAGCTGTATGGCGAAATGCATATGTACCTTAAACCATAGGCGCCGACTTGAAAAATTATTGGGGGTTCCGGAAATTTTTAATCGAATTACCTATGCATTTTTCAAAGTATTTAAGTCTAATTTAAATTTCATTCAGTCAGATTATCTGGCACAATAAGACGCCTGAAATGCTAAAATGAAACAAATTATAGTTAAATACAGAATTTTTTTCTCTCTACATAATTATTTATTTCACTTAATTTGCTTTTGTAGGCGCGATATTATTATATACATACACAGATACTGTGAATTTCCAACTCAACTATCTTTTAAAAGTAACAAAAACATAAGATTGTTTTTACCAATCTTAAAAATGCCAACAATTTTTTACTTCACAAAGATTTCTGAGTTAAAATAGCAGGTTAGAAGGGAGAGGACATGGCATCAGCTGCACGCCCTGCGTTTTCCGTGGGCTCTACTTCTTATCAGCTGTGTATGCCCAACTTGGGCTACTTCTATACTTTTCTATGGGGAAATCGACTTTGAAGAGGTTTTCGAGGCACTTGTGCAGCATGTACAGTCAGAAAAAAATGAGACAGAAATGTACATGCACATAACTAAAAATTTGCAAAAAGTTACAGAAATAGTGTTTAGTATTTTCTAAAAAAATTAAACAAAATTATGCTCCGTCTAGCGGAAGTTCATATTGCGTGTTAACGAATCACGGCCTTGCTAAAGTTGTGGGAGCTTTGTTGACCTTCAGGGTCTGCTGCAGAGAGTAAAAGACAGCCGCTATCAACCTGTGCTCCAGCACAGGTCTTCAGTAAGTGACGTCACGTCACTGAACCCTCCCCACTCGTAGGGCGCAAGAAACCAGATGATCAGATTTGGCTTCACCAGTGGCTTCTGATGCCATCTCTCTCTTCTAACCTCATTGGTCTCGAACTGCCCGAACATAGGGTGGGTCAACTGACTGTACAACATATTTCTGCCTTTGTCACTATGACCTCGAATAGGTTCTCGTCTGCCACCCCGGTGGCGCAGTGGTCTAAGGCGTTGGCTTCTGATCATTCGTCCGTAAGGGGTCCGGGTTCGAATCCCGGTGAGACATGGATGTTGTGCTTGTCTTACGGCACTGGCTCTCTCCCTTCCCTGGAACCAGTGACCCTAAATTAGGGACGGGCGACTGCTTATAGCTCATTGAGTTGCTCCTCACGGTGGTCGTTAAACCTCCAATCAAAAAAAAAAAAAAAAAAAAAAAGGTTCTCGTCTCCGAATGTAGAGCTAGACTTTTGTATTTTGTGGGAACCCAGACAAACCGAAAAATTCTCGTTTTATAAAGGAGGCAGTTTTAAATTCTCTTAAACAACGGTACTTGAGGTATTGTCTGTTGCGTCAAATTTGATGAGCAGGAAAAAACACTAATTCATTTTTGAGGCACAATAAACAGTCTGAGGGGTAAATTTCTATACACATTTTCTATTTATAGTAAACGGGGAGTGAAAAATAAAAAAAATGAAGAATTGATAACGAAAAACAAAATTTATGCTCATAATGCATACGTGTATTTTTCCCACGAAATACGCGCAAAAATATTAGGGGTTGGAGGAAACCACAACAAAATCATTGGGGGTTCAAAAAGTGTCTCGAACCCACGAAGTCTGCGCCTATGCCTTAAACAACTGCGCAATAACAAAACCAGAATCGTCTGCCACGGCTAATAATTCTTGCTATAGGTACTTCCTTAATTCAGTTAGCTGTCTGCGTGGTTATTTCCCCCCTTCGCACTGTAGCCAACACACACACACACACACACACACACACACACACACACACACACACAAATACTCTTGGCTTTTTATGGAACAGCCTTTGTACAAAGAATTAAATTTTTTGCATATTTCCTTTTAGCATGAAGCTAGCGCCACGATCATAGGTTGATCAACGTTTATGTTCTTAACCTCCACCTTAACCTTTAAACGCCACATTCAAATTTCACGTAATCGACTCTGGCTACAAGATTTAATTTTGGGTTGTTTAAATTTATCGTGCTTTTTAGGTATTATGTGTTTTCTGAACTATTATTAACCGTAAAACGTTCAAGTGAAAATATTTCGTAGCCAGTTTTTGGGAAAATAACAAGTGCGTGCTGTGCATAGTAAACCAAAATAGGGAAATATGGAAATTTGCTAACACATAAAATCTAGTCATTTTGTTTGTTTCTAAAGCCTGTTTCTTACGCTATAACTATCGAATATCAAGTGTAATTACTACACGGATATCTTTACTTGTGTGCAGCACTGCTGGAATAGCCAAACTGCATGAAGTCGTGAATGTTTACAGAAACGTTAAAAAAATCTGTCTAGACAGTTATTTCTAATATTTGTTGTGTTTTCTTTTACTCAGGTGTTTTGTTTTATTTTACTGTACAAAAAAGAATAAAGAAAAGTTTGAGGAATCGTAATTAGTTGAGTTTGTTTTCCCTCCTCCATAAAATCGCTAGTTTGCTGTGATTTTTTTTCCTGGAACGGAGTCCTCGAGGTTGTAAATTAACTGCATTCCGTAATTGTCACTTATTAGCATGTCTGTCCAAAAAAAAAAAAAAAAAAAAAAAGTTTTTGTATTTCTAGATCCGTGGCTCCACACCATATCTCTGGATATTAATCCTATTTAAAAAAATTAATTCTTGCTGTCGAAAGCTTGAACTGTGAGAACGTCGATCTATACGTTTCGGTCTTTTTCCGATGTATAATTTCGCCTCGAGCAAATGCACGTGCTATTAAATTCAAAATATACACTCATGGACAATGAAATTTGTGCACCAAGAAGGAAGCATCGGATTGAACTGAAATTTTATGGACGTAATGATACAGATGAATGATACACATGATGGCAAAAACAGAGCTGTAGGACAACTACAGAGTGATATGTGGCACGCAGTCCGGTCATATTCAATAGCGCGTCGCACCTCCTCGTGCGGCGATACATGTTGCGAACAGACGCCTGATGTTGTCCTGCGGCAGACTGGCCCACAGGTGTTGGACGGTGTGCTCGAAATTCTGGATAGTGTGGCACGTGCGTTTCAACTGATTCCACACATGCTCGATAGGGGACATTGTCCGAGGAGCGGGCAGGAAGTGTCTGGACATGACGTAGGCAGTCCTGGGCAACCCAAGCCGTGTGCGGGCGGGCATTATCCTGCTGGTATAGCGCACCTGGAATCCCGGCCAGGAATGGGAGCACATGGGGCCATAGGATCTCCTCCACATACCTCTGGCCCGTCAATGATCCACATACCACTACTAGAGCTGATCGACTATCGTAGGCAATGGCTCCCCAGACCATAATGCCTGCAGTGGGGGAGGTGTGGCGCTCGATAGCAAGGTTGGGATTGTGCCGTTGACCCTGGGACCTCCACACCCGGACACGATGATCATCTGTCCCCAAAACGAAGCGGCACTCATCGCTAAACACCACACGTCGCCAGTCTGTGGCATTCCACGTCGCTCTAGCCTGGCACCACTGCACACGGAACCGGCGATGTTCCGGTGTTAATGGCAGCACACGTAAGGTGCGCTGGGATCGCAGATTCGCTTCCGCGAGGCGTCTGAAAATGGCTCGTGGGCACACAGGAGCCGCTACACCTGCCTGTATAGTGGACCGGTTTCCCGTGAGATCCGTTCGTGCCTGGCACACGATCCGTCGATCCTCTCTATCGGTGGCCCTCCTGGTCCGTCTGGAGCCGCTCCGCCGTGTTTCAGTGCCGTCACGTGTCCACTGTTCCCAACAAAGTCGGGCGGTATATTCAGAACGATCCACGTGGTGGGCTGTACAGCGCGCCGACCACCCTTCGATTTTCAGCCCGATAATCAGGCTTCTCTCAAAGTCCGTAAGTTGCGTAAATCGACGTCTCTGGCGTCTACCCGGCATTCTTGTCACTCTGTACTCTTGCTTGCGTCGGCTGGTGCTTTTCATTTTCATGGGCATCGACTACACGTCGGTTTATAAGGCTGCCGGTTCGTGCTAGCAGCGCCACCACAAGGTGTGCGATCATGCGCACTCGCACCAAACGTGGATCATTTGCATACCACCACGCACTCTAGCTATTTGCAAAGTTTCGCGGTTGTAGCATGTTTTCTTCTAGGTGCGCAAATTTCTTTGTCCGTGAGTGCATTTTACTTTATACAGTTGCTTAAAAAAATTCAACAAAAATATTTTTGCTTTCAGATATCTTTTACCACGAAGACCATTTTACATAAAGTTTCTATTTGAAATAATGCATGGTGTAACCCGCTAGAAATAAATCGTATTTTCTCCGAAATCTCTGCTTCAAAAAATGGGATTAAAAAAATTATTTTTGCATCAGCGGTCACGACAATGAATATTTTGCATGAATTTTACAGTGTTTTGTGACAAAATGCTTTGCCACTAGGGGGCACAAAGGCATGTTTCTGGTTTGAACATGCTTGCAATATCTTCGTATTCCTGTTTTGAACGTTTTGCAAAAACGTAATTTATTTTCAGTTAGATTTCTAGTATCTTCGCTTCTGAAAATCTGAAGGAAAAACATTAGGCTTTGGTTAGACGGCACTTACCGCGGAAAATATTAATGTGTACTCTCGTTTTCAAAATAATGGTTAGTTTCTCCCCTGTGTGTGTGTGTGGGAGTGGCAACTTTTAAAAGTTCGATTTAAAAAACTGTGTTTGCTATTGATAGCGTTTGTGGCGAGGAATTTTTTCATGTATTTGCAAATTTTTGTACCACACTGTTTTGCCACTAGAAAGTGTAAGTGTTCATTTCTATTTGTACCATACTTGGAACCGTTTCTACGTTTCCGATTTGAAAATTTCCCTTTGCCTTGGGTACCTTGTGTTATGAGAAATGTTTTGTACGCAGTTTGGGATTTTTCGTAACGCACATTACAACCCCTGGTGGCGGAAAGTAACTATTTCTATTTGTGATTGTTTTACCGATTCTTTAGAAATCCGGTTGATATATTTATTTTAACCGGTTCAATACACTGTGAAGAATATTGCCTATATTGCACAGGTTTTCGGTAGGAGGCGTAAATGCATTCCCTTTTTGAGCTGAATTTGTTCTTCAGAAAATCTGCTTTGAAATACGCTTTTCGTGGCGAAAATGATTCAAAAGACGTGCTCACTACATCCGAGAATTTGGTTTCATCTTTCTTGTTTTCTTTATAATCAGTTTGATGAACGCAGTGTACAATTGAGACCTCCAAAGCGCCGTCATAATTTTCAATGACACCAATCTGTATTTGAGGACCTCAAATGTTTGCTAAAAACCGAATACTCCCATTTAATAGCACTAAACATTGATACGTATGCTGGCCACAAATTGTAGTTCTACTATGATGCGGTTGTCTGTAGTGGCAAAGGAGAGCATCAAATTGATATTTTGAAAAAGCGAGACAAAAATGATCTGTGGGAGAGAAGAGGGTCTACAAATATGTCTCTGAACCATAAAAAACAGGCAGAATGCGTTGATTTGTATTTTTATTCCGAGAGACGTAACTGTTACTTTTTTTTGAAAAAAAAATTGCAGTTCTTAATGCACTCGGACTCAATGTGCTTATGTGTTTTTTAATTATCTCCCTGCTGATTGAACACTCCATTATGTGCGTCTGTATGGTTTTCTTACGGGAAATGATGTGCATGACGTTCTCTATACTCACTCAAGAGTAGATATAAATAACATGTAACCACTTTTTGAAATTGTTACCACAATTGGTTGCACATTAGTTCGAAGTCTTGAACAAAAAAGGAAAAGTTTTGTTTGTTTGTGGAATGTGTGTGTGTGTGTGTGTGTGTGTTTGTAAAACCAGAAACCAGCCATTACCTATTCTTCACAGGTTTGAAGGTCTTCTGCGCCTAGGGCTGCCAAGCACTCAAAAATAATAGTACATAGAGCCGACACTTCAGTCTTTGTATAGCAGTGAGAGCTGTGATCTGTGTTCGCCCCTGATGAAGCCATAGGTGCAGCTGTCATTTTGTTCTGCAGTCTTTCCTTTTTCTATCTATCTATCCATCTATCTATCTATCTATCTATCTATCTATCTATCTATCTATCTATCTATCTATCTATCTATCTATCTATCTATAGATACTTAAGAGCAAAACTGAAGACTAAGGAAAAAATATATAAATATATATATATAAAAAAAAAAAACACCCAAAAAACGGAGGTTTTAGAAACGTGTGAAAATGCTGAAAATTTTCTAAGTCCAGAAACTTAGAAGCTTCCGGTGTCCATGACGTTCGCGAATACATTTTCGCACATGGCGAGCAAAGTTGGTGAAAAAACACAAGAGCTCTTTTCAGGGCATTTGTGTGAAAAACTGAGTGTTTTTTGTTTTTGTATAGTTTCTTTGGAGTGGTTTTTTTTTTTTGTTTTCTCTTTGTAGGCTCCCCCTTTCCCTGACCTTTCTCCCTTTTTCTCTTCTGCTGGTGCTGGTAGTTTTTTGGGAGTGCTAGCAGGTAATGTATGTAGGGCAGATTACAACTTCACCATCTTAACTGGAAACAGTACTCTTTAAACCCGAATTTCTTCCCAACTTTTTCTTTTCCACTTCTATTTTTTCAGCCCTTCCAAGAGACTCAACGAGTTGTAGCTAAAGGGGCTCTAAACCTTTTGAGGCTTTCGTCGTGCCGTGTCGCTTTGCTCATTTCTCAAGATGACGTTATGCCTTCAATTTCACGTGAATTTGGAATCACTGCGGACTCGTGCTTTGTTGCTGTGTAGGTAAACCGAGAACGCGAGAGTTAGCATTATCAGTCAATGCTAAGACAGATATCAACAAAAATTGGGTATGTTGAGAAGATAGAAGGCCCGCGGCATCTTGCGGTAGATGCAAAAGCACATAGAAATCAATTTAGAAAGTAACTGTGTCCGAACAGTGTCATAATCCAATGGTTCACGTTTATATAAATAAATTGCATTAACTTTTTTTTTTTTTTTTTTCTGATTTTCCATTTCCTGCGTTATTTTTCTGTTAAAAGAGTTCTTCGAATGTATGGAAACAACTGTAACGTAAAAGGAAGCGCAATAGTGTCTTTTGGCTCAGGTAGACATAAACGTCAACCACACTCCATCAACTTGCAGATTTTGTTTTTGAGAACTCTTCTATTGTTTTGTCTGCTGAGAGTTCATCGTTTACTTCACTTCTCCGCTACAGCTCGAGTGATGATTCGCAGTTTTGAAAGACTGTAAAAATAACGGTAGGCTGTAAAGCGAAGGTAAAATGAATGATCCCCGTGGTCGTTGTCCCATTGTTGTGCCAGTTCCTTGGTAGAAAAATACATGTAAAGTAGAATTGAAAAATATGGAAGAGTTGTCATCATTCTGCAACACTACTTTTATATTTTTGTATTTTTTTAATTTCCTGGGCGCAAAAATCAGGCGCTTGGCGATTCGTAGTCACTAGGGATGCTAATACAAAAATCTTCTATGCCTCGGCATTTCAAAGCGTTTGAAACTGTTTGCGCAGAGTGAAAATTCTTCACACACACACACACACACACACACACACACGCCACACACACACACACACACTATATTGACAAAAGTCCAAAAGTCACCAGACACCTAAAAGAGAAACACAACATAACATTTATTGACATACATTAGTACGGTGTTGGTCCACCTTTGGCCTTAATGCATGCACAGACCCTTCGAGACATGCTTTCGACAAGGTTTTGGAACACAGCGATAGGTATGTGCTTCCATTCAGTACATGATGCTGCCGCTAACTATTGCTTAGTAGTAGGCCTTGGTTCCAAAGTTCTTATGCGGCGCTCTAACTCATCCCATAGGTGCTCTATTGGATTTAGATCAGGGTTCTGTGCTGCCCAGTCCACACACGACACAGAATTATCGTCAAACCACGCCGTAACAGTCCTTGCTTTATGGCTCGGTGCATTATCGTGCTGGTACCAACAAGGCTCGGTTTCATAGTATTGCCACAGAGTTGGTAGGGCATAATTGTCCAGAATATCGAGGTAGACGTGCTGGTTAACAGGTTTGTCCACGATAACCAATGGGCCGGAACCATACCACGAAAACCACCCTCACACGAGTACACTGCCAGCTCCAAACTTGACCGTAGAAACAGTACACTGTGGTAAATAGCGTTTTCCCCGGCTGCCCCCATACCCACACACGGCCATCAGACTGATGGATCGTGTATCTGGATTCATCAGTCCATAGGACCCGTTTCCATTGATCTACGGTCCACGATAAATGTTCTTTACACCATGCTAAACGACGAGTAGCATTCCGAGCGGAGATGAAAAGGCTTATGAGCAGCCGCACGACCACGGTAACCAATGGAATGAAGTTCTCTGCGAATGGTATGTGGACATACCGAGGTTCCAGAATTTTTACTCACCTGTACACTGAGGTGTTGTGCAGTACTCCATCGATTAGCTGTAACGACTCTCCTGAGGCTTCGACGTCCTCTGTCACTGGTTTTCTTTGGTCTGGCGGTACGTTTTGCTGCTTCAGGCACGCCATGTGTCTTCCACTTATTCAGTACATCCAAAACAGTTGACTTGGGTATGTTTAAACGCCTCTCGGTTTCTCTTATGGACAACCCACTAATATAACACCCAACAATCTTTCCTTTATCAAAGTCAGTTCTCTCCCACCGCGACATTTTCACTCAACCTCACAGTGCGATATGATCGCGGTCAGCTGCAGGTTTGCTTTTATACTGTTTACAGCTGTACCGCGTATGTTAATAACGCAGCGGATCCGTTCATTTGCTTTTGAAAGGGTGTCTGGTGACTTTTGTCAATATAGTGTATATAATAATAATAAGGATCACATCGAGTTCCCATTTCATTGAAGAGATCATGTTATCTCGCAGATGCATATATGTTCTACGGAAAAAGCAAACACAGAGTAAATTAACTGAAAGTAGTTCATTAGAAAATAGTGCTTACGGCGCAAAGCGTTTAGTGACAGTGGCTGCTAACGGATTACGCCGTCTTCGGTGGCGCAGTGGTCTAAGCACTGGGCTCTGACCGTTCGTTCGAGTGGGTCCGTGCTGGAGTCCCGGATGAGACATTAGTAGTGTACATGTCTTAAGGTACTCTTCTTTCCCTGGAACCAGTGACCACAGATTAGGGACTGACAACTGCTTTATAGCCCTTACAGTTGCTCTCGGTGGTCGGTTAAACCCCGAAACAAAAACAAAAAACAAAAACTATTCCGCCCGCAATTTACAATGAGCTACTAATGTTATCTTCGACGTCGGTGCTGAATTCAGGTGTGAAATATACTGCTGTTTATCAAAATTGCAACACCATGAAGGACTGCTGGTGCTAGCTTGAAACTCACAGATGTACTACAGGCTGGGACATGCAAATGATTAAAATGCCAGTGAAAATGCGCTTACGGTTTAGGAGCAGCTTCCTCTGAACTGATCTTGGGTATAAAGATCTGGCTCAAACGAGATGTTGCAATCAGTGAAGTGCCGATTTTAAGTCGAAAGAGTATTTCTCGTGTATCACTATGCCCCGTCATCGAAGAAGGTCGCATTATGAACGCCTGACGGACTTTGAGCTAGGGAGGATTGTTGGGATGAGAGAAGCTGGATTTCCCTACAGAGCAAAATTGCTACTCGTACGGGGTGAAACGCCAGTACATGATGCGAACGTGGCGTAATGTGAAGACGCACAGAAATCCGGAAATTGGACCGCGAAATAGCACAACTTCACGGGATCAGAGACACCTCTACCTCATGGCAGTGACCTATCGCACAGCGACATATCCACGGTGTTAGCGCCGAAGTGGAGCACTGTCACAGATCAGGCTTTGTCCTCCAGCACAGTCCAACGTCGTCTGCTTAACAGAGGATTGGTTGTTAGCACCCCATTGCTGCGCATTCCTTTGACTAATAACCACAGACGCCTTAGGTTGCTATATCGAACACAGACGTTGGCGCGCTGATTGGCAACAAGTCGTGTTTTCTGATGTTTTCAGCTTCATGAACCATGATGATCGCATATGTGTTAGATATCATGGTGAACGGAGCCTTACAACGTCATACCGCCCCAACGCCAAGTGTCATGGTTTGGGGCGCCATTGAGTTCAATTCGCGTCTCGCCTGATACGAATTGGGAGAACCCTCAACAGCCAGCGGTACATCAGGGATGTTTTATAGGCCGAGGTGATACAGTTCCTTCAGAGTTGCCCTGGCGCTATATTCTAGCAGGACAATGCTCGACCACATTTATCCCGGAAAGTCCAAGACCTCTCCTATGCACGGCAAAATAACGCCTCTTCCCTGGCCTGCACGTTCGCGGGATATGTCCTCGATTGAACATGTCTGGGACATGGTAGCTAAGCCACTGGCCCGTCAAGCGCCTCCGCCAGTTACCACAAATAAACGTTGATCTCGCATAGAAGCAGCCTGGCAGACAATTCCCCGATATCAAAAACCTCTTCCATTCAATGCCACGACATATTGATGGCGGTGGCTTCTCACCGTACTGAGTTTTGAAGCGAAAAAATCTTGTATTGCTCTACAAATGCAATAGTTATCTAGTGTAACATGAAGAATCTGTGATATTCATTTCATTTGAATAGCACAATTCTTTCTTGGTGTTGCAATTTTCACAAGCAGTAGTGTGTATTAAACGTTATATATATATCATTGTCAATCCACTGCTAGATGAAGGTCTCCCCGAGTCCCTTCCACAGTGTTTTGTCTTGAGCCAGTCTCCTACATGTCACTGCGGCGTGCTTTCAAATTTCATCCACCTGTCTCCCACACAGTCTTCTTCTGGGTGTTTTCCTGTCCCTTGGTATCCAGTCTAAAATTTCGGTGGTCCGTTTTTCTGACAATATGTTCAGTCCATTGCCGTTTCAGGGATGTAGGGATTTTAATCTGATTATCATATGTCTTCCACTTTTGTCATTTTCCTTATCCACGTGTTTATCTTCTTAACTTTACTGGTTACACCAAGCATGCATCTCTCCATACTTTATTATATATATATATATATATATATATATATATATAGGGATGTAAGGTCAGGTGATGCGTAACATCACAGCCTCTCCTTGACAAATGTCAACCCCGCCTTCTCGTGGTGCATCCTGTTCCCACTAAAGGGGCTCTGACGACCGCAAATAGCGGTATAACTATACCATCGGGATCAGAGGAAATGCTATCCCACACTCACCAACCCGCTTGGCCAGCGTGGTGAGTTATGGCCAAACACCTCCAAAATGACTCTACAACTTAAATCTTGGCCCTCAGTCTCCGGCAGCTGGAATGTACCTGGCCAAGGCAGCGGCCAGTGCGACATGAAGGCAGAGGGTGCTAAGAATCCCCGGAGGACCGGACTAGGCTGCCATTTGATGCTGACCTTGGCTACCTACAACGGACGCTCCCTATCTTCTGATTCAAGGCTTCTTGAATTGGAAGAGGAACTACAAAGGATCAAGTGGGACATCGTCGGGCTGAGTGAGGTAAGGAGAAAAGGAGAAGATCTCATTGAACTGAAAAGTGGACATCTCTTCTATTATCGTGGGACAGATACTGGCAGAACTAGTGGTGTTGGATTTATAATAAACAAGAAACTGAAGGATAAAGTGGTAGAAGTTGAAAGTTCCTCTGACAGAGCTGCACGACTCGTTATCCAACTATCGAGAAGATACCAGGTTCAGATTATTCAAACTTATGCACCCACCACAAGTCATCCTGAAGAAGAAATTGAAGAATTTTATGAGGAAATTCGTCATCTAAATAATAAAGGTAAGCAGCACTTGAAGATAATTATGGGAGATTTCAATGCAAAAATAGGGCACCGGCAACAGAATGAAACTTCAGTAGGTAAATTCGGTCACGGCAACAGAAACCAGCGTGGAAATACTCTCGTTGAGTTTGCAGAGGCAGAAGGATTTTTCATCTTGAATTCCTTTTTCAAGAAAAAGCCACACAGGAAATGGACATGGAGACATCCAATTGGGACGACAAGTGAAATTGATTTTATTATGTGTAACAAAAAATTCGTCATCGAAGACTGCAGTGTGCTAAACAAGTTCAACACAGGTAGTGACCATAGATTGGTGAGATGTAAGATGCACCTCAACACTAAACTGGAACGTGGCAAGCTCATAAGACAAACAAAATGTATTGACATAACCAACCTTAAAAAACACCATAATACTTTCAAGTTGGAACTGAAGAACAGATTCTCTGCTTTAGAAGGCCTAACATCGGAAGAAGTGGATATTTCTGAAGTTAACAGAAAAGTAACCAAAGCTCTTATGGAAACAGCAACAAAATTAGCTGGGTCTAAGAACAAGTTGCATGTAAACAAATTATCAGGAAAAACCAAAATGTTGATGCAAAAAAGAAGAGAGATGAGGACAACTAAAGAAGATGTGACTTCCAAAGTGGAATATATAGAGCTATGCAAGACAGTAAGAAAAAGTATCACTGAAGACGTAAGAAAATTCAACTGTGAACTAGTAAGGAAAGCAATTGAAAACAACCAAAGCCTAAAGATAGCAAAGGGACATCTCAGTAAGGGAAGAAAACAGATTATGGCTCTGAGAAAAGAAGATGGTTCTATAACAAGAAATAGAGGCGAAATTTTGACAAGAGTGAAAGATTTCTACTCAAACTATATGAAAAGGATGATACATGTACTCCAGACATCATGAAAGGTACCAGAGTTCTTCCAGTCCTCCCAGCAGAAGTTGCTCATGCAATCAAGAACATGAAGCGGGGGAAAGCTCCAGAGAAGATGGAATTACTATAGACATCATACAAGAAGCAAGTGGAGAAATTGAAACAGTACTCGCCCAAATTTTCACTCGATGCCTTAATGAAGGGAAGATTCCTGAGGATTGGAACAATGCTACAATGATCCTGCTACATAAAAAGGTAACATTGAGGATCTCAGGAACTACAGACCTATCAGCCTCCTATCAGTGGTTTATAAAATCTTCACTAAAGTTCTTTCACACCGCTTGAAGGTAACACTGGACATGGCTCAACCGAGAGAACAAACTGGATTCAGGAGTGGCTACAGCACAATAGATCATATCCACGTACTGAGAGAACTAATTGAAAGAGCGAGGGAATATGAACTTCCATTGTGCATGGCTTTTATCGATTATGAAAAAGCCTTTGATTCGGTGAAACCATCAGCAGTTACCACGGCTCTGAAATCCTGCAGTATTGAAGATGCATACATTAATATTATTAATAACATCTATGAAAATGCAAGTGCAAAGATTCGGCTGTTTGAAAATACAACACACATAAAAATTGGAAAGGAGTGAGACAAGGTGACACCATATCTCCGAAGCTCTTTAATGCCACATTGGAAAATGTCTTTCAATCACTGAACTGGGAAAACAAAGGGATAAAGATTAATGGAGATTATCTAACCCACCTTCGTTTTGCTGATGACGTAGTCATTTTTGCAACTACCCCATCAGAGCTGCAGAGTATGACCCAGGAACTTGCTGACAAGAGTAAAGAAGTGGGATTAAAAATGAACTTTCAGAAGACAAAAGTGATGTTCAATGCTTTTACAAGAAATGAAGATTTATCGATTGATGGAGAAAAACTGGAGATAACAGATACGTATGTTTATCTTGGACAGCAGATATCAAGTGAGGGTCACATTGATGAAGAAATTAATCGACGTACAAAACTTGCCTGGAGAGTTTTTGGAAGAAACAGCATAATTTTCAAGAGCAATATGCCGTTATGTCTTAAAAGAAAAGTGTTTGATCAATGCATCCTTCCAGTGCTTATGCGTATGGTGCAGAGAGACGTGGACCTTAACTAAAAGAGACATACAAAGGCTGCAGACAACTCAAAGAAGCATGGAGAGGTGCATGCTTGGTATAACCAGGAGAGATAAGAAGAGGAACTCGTGGATCCGAAAAATGACGAGAGTGGAAGACATCATGATCAGAGTTAAATCCCTGAAATGGCAATGGGCTGGACATACTGCCAGAAGGACAGACCATAGATGGACAGCCGAAATTTTAGATTGGATTCCAAGGGACAGGAAAAGACCCAGAAAAAGACCACATGGGAGATGGGTGGATGAAATTCGTAAATATGCGGGAGTGACATGGAGGAGACTGGCACAAGACAGACCGTTGTGGAGGAAACTTGGGGAGACCTTCGTCCAGCAGTGGATTGATAATGGTTGACAATGATGATGATGATGATGATATAGGAATCATTTATTACTGTTTCTAGAGCCGTGATTCATAAATAAAATGTGTGTGTGTGTGTCGGGGAGGAGGGGGGTCGTTGATTGATTAAAAATATCTCCCTTCCAAACATAAATGAGCACTGTCATCATAATTTATTTTGCAATATTGGCCTTGTGCCTGACGTGAATCTACCAATTGCTGTACAACGTTGATCTCTAATTAAACTATTATACATTTTTAGCTCAATAATACTGTGCTAAAAGCGTTGAAGTTTTATTTAAACTAAAGGTAGTATTTACAGATCTCGATTAAAAAAATTAACTGTTCTCACACTAATTTGAACGGAGTGTGCAGTACTTGCTTTTGTTGGTGGATCTGACATTTAAATGGAGCTGATGAACTACTTCGTGTTCCATCACGTGGTGATCCTTGGCTTTTGGTGAAATATAAAAAAAAAGTAGTCTGCCCGTAGAAGGACAGAGACAGTCCTTGTGAAACATTAATTTTCCGTACGTAATTCTGCTACACAAGGCCGGCTGTGATTCAGATTCAAGAAAAATGTGTCTATTCTGTGTGTTCCGTTTGATAGCTGAAACTGGGAATAAATAATACAAGCCATGAAGGCGATTTTTCCTACTCATATTTCACGGCTCCTTTCCAAAACTTTAGTATTCCCTAATTGCAATGTGCAAATCATCACCAAAAAGGACTTGTAAACAGCTAAGTGAACCTTCAGCTCTGTTAACTGTGGTTGATGTTCCTGAAGTCATTTCATGACGTGTCTTTTTAAATGATCCCAGCAATGGTAGGAAAGACCACTCGACCTTGACAGGAAATTGACTAATAACTCGGACATGGGCAGCAGCAGTCAGTTCGCAAACTTCGCCGAGTAGAAGCTCTTTTTTAATGCATGCATGCATGCATCAAGGTCCCTTAGGGCACTCAGATGGCGTAGTCTGTCAACAGCATGCATCCATTGTTCATTGATTATGCTGCTACGTGTTAATGGGGAAGGAAACTGACATTGCAAAACTAAAACATTCAATTCTTTGGGCTGAAATTCGAGTCACTCAGTGACGTTCCAGATTTTTTCTTAGCCGTTTTAATATAATTTTTGTTCTGTTTGTTTAATATATTACGAATGGAGAGATTTAAACGACTGGTAAAAGTCCAGACGTCGGTTTATCGGTAATGTTTATATTAATCATTGAATCGAAGATTAATACTGCGTTTCAAGTGTGGGGTCCCGGAGTTCGGCGCCTGACCCCCTGCGAATTGTATCATATTTTTCAGTTGTTTTTTTTATATACAGTTTGTTCACATTACTTTCATAATGTATCGCTTTTGCACTGTTTTTCTCCTCTAGTTTGTAACGTTAGTTAATGGGGCTTGACCGAAATTTTATAAATGAATTTAAATGTACATTATATTGTATGTTCATTTTTTTTAACAGATCTTACTATTATTTCTTCGTGTGTATCGTTTCCTCCTCCTCCCTTTCGTTTGAGAACATCGCCGTATTTTTTAGGGCGGTTGATGTACTTAGGTGATTTACTGCTGACTGGTTTCAGAGCAGTAAAATATGCAATGAATGTTAGTAAAAGTGCTGCAAATTTGCATAAAATTAATATTGCCTCTGCACTTTGTCTGTCTACCTAATATATAGCATGTATATATGTTATATACATTATATTGACAAAAGTCGCCTGACACCTAGAAGAGAAACACAACATAGCATTTATTGACATACATTAGTACGGTGTCGGTCCACCTTTGGCCTTAATGCATGCACTGACCTTTCGAGACATGCTTTCGACAAGGTTTTGGAACACATCGATAGGTATGCGCTTCCATTCAGTACATAATGCTGCCGCTAACTGTTGCTTAGTAGTAGGCTTTGGTTCCAAACTTCTTATGTGGTGCTCTATGGGACTAAGATCAAGGCTCTGTGCTGGCCAGTCCACACACGATACAGAATTATCGTCAAACCACGCCGTAACAGTCCTTCATTTATGGCTCGGTGCATTATCTTGCTGGTACCAACAAGGCTGGGTTCCATAGTATTGCCACAGAGTTGGTAGGGCATAATTGTCCAGAATATTGAGGTAGACGTGCTGGTTAACAGGTTTGTCCACGATAACGAATGGGCCAGGACCATACCACGAAAAACACCCCCACACGAGTACACTGCCAGCTCCAAACTTGACCGTAGAAACAGTACACTGTGGTAAATAGCGTTTCCCCGGCTGCCGCCATACCCACACACTGCCATCAGATGGATGGATCGTGTATCTGGATCCATCAGTCCATAGGACCCGTTTCCATTGATCTACGGTCTATGATAAATGTTCTGTACACAATGCTAAATGACGAGTAGCATTCCGAGTGGAGATGAAAGGCTTATGAGCAGCCGCACGACCACGGTAACCCATGGAATGAAGTTCTCTGTGAATGGTACATGTACATACCGAGGTTTCAGCATTTTTACTCACCTGTACACTGAGGTGTTGTGCAGTACTCCATCGATTAGCTGTAACGACTCTCCCGAGGCTTCGACGTCCTCTATCACTGGTTTTCTTTGGTCTGGCGGTACGTTTTGCTGCTTCAGGCACGCCATGTGTCTTCCACTTATTCAGTACATCCAAAACAGTTGACTTTGGTATGTATAAACGCTTCTCGGTTTCTCTTATGGACAACCCACTCATATGACACCCAACAATCTTTCCTTTTTTAAAGCCAGTTCTCTCCCGCCGCGACATTTTCACTCAACGTCACAGTGCGATATGATCGCGTTCAGCTGCAGGCTTGTTTTTATACCGTTTGCAGCTGTACCGCGCATCTTAACAACGCAGCGGATCCATTCATTTGCTTTTGAAATGGTGTCCGGTGACTTTTGTCAATATAGTGTATAATATTCTCTCCAAAACTGGATGATTAGCAAATTGTATCAGTGATTTTACTTTTTTAACTTTTTTATCCATTTCGATAATTATGTTAAAATTAAGTTTTTAGTTATATCATGCTGACTTCTTCTATTCAGTTTAAGGTCTTATGACAAAAGTATGTTGTATTACAGTATACTGTATATACACCTACTGGCCAAAGAAATACAAACCTTTATTTAGTATCGAGCAGGGCCTCCTTTGTTGCGAATGATGCGACGCTACATGGATTCTGTGGGGTGCTTGAGTTCGTTTTGGTTCCAAGATAGCCATTCGTGCAGCAAAATGTCGCGCAACTCTGTCAGTGTTGACAGAAGAGAAAATCGACTCCTAGAAGCGCTTTCCAGCGTGTCCTACAAATTTTTAATTATATAGGATTGAGATCAGGAGACTGTGTAAGTTGATGAGATTATGGTAGGCTTCTTCGTGCTCATCAAACCATTCATGCGCGACTCCATCACGATGTGATGTTGCATTGTCATACATAAAAGTGTAACACGCAGGTTGTACTTGGTCCGCTACAACGCTCAGCTATTCCTTTGATGTTATCTTGCCTTCCATTGTATCAGCAGACCCAATCCGTACTAACAAAACATCACCCATAGCACGGTGCCACTTTTAGATGTTTGGTTTATGTTCACAAGGCATGTCGGTATCATCGGCCCACCCGGTCACCGAGTGTTCAGAGGCGCGGACTTCTAAGTAATCATTTGAGCTTGGTCTGGGTTTAAGTCCTACATGATTTGTAGTTCTCCAGATAAACAATTTCCCCGCTGGTGTAGTAAATTTACATTTTTATTTCGAAGCCTTTATAGGTCAGATGGGGAAAAAATGGCTTCAACACCAGCTGGCTGTGAATATGGTTTTCCAGCTGCGCTGTATTCCCTCTAACAGTGTATTTGTATTGGCACTATATTTACGTTTGTGAAAAAGTCTCGATTGACTTCAAATTTACGAAAACACCTGATGCAAAAATCCACATTACTTCAGAGCAGTTTTCCCATGAAAATATCCGTAGCGCAAGGACGCTAACTATGGGTGGAAGGGAGGCAAAGTGAATCTTGTCCCTCCAATAATTTTACTGGGGGGGGGGGGCAGCGCCCACCTAACATTTTCGGCCTGTTTAATTAAATTATCGCGTTAGCCTCATAAGGTGGATCAAGCTCCACCTTATGAGGCCAAAGTGATTTATTTCCAAAAAATTAATAAATAAATCAGTAAAAACTTTTTTCCCATATTCAACATCGCTCATTTGATAACAAACTGGAGTGCCAGTCCCGTATTGTGTTTCACATGTTCTCCTGATATGTGGTAAATGTTTAAAACAGTTATCTAAATAAAAATGCAGAAACGTATAATCTCTAAGAGCTCCTTTATTTATGTATTTTTTTACGCTTCTTGTTCTTTGTTTGAGTAACCCATCTATTTTCTCACATTTTTTTTATAAACGTTTGGAAATAAAAACTCTAAATATTTTTATAAAATCACAGGCTGAATTTTGTTTTTAAAAATATTCAGCAGAAGAATATTTCTCTTTCCTTGTTCATTTGCTGAGGAGTCATTACCATTGTGTTTTAAAATATGTGTCGAATCTCGTTGTTTATCTTTTTTCCGTTTTTTTTTTTTGTATTTTCGTCCTGCAAATGGAAGAGACGTGCCCCTTCTCACGCCTGATTTCTTCACGCCTGCCCCTCCCCCCCCCCAAATACTTTGGTAAAGTAGCCGCTCCTGCCTCAGCGTGAGCTTGCCTTGCCATAAGCATAATTTTAATTTCTGTACACTCGATCCGATTCCAAGATGTTTTTAGCAGTTTTCTCTCGCATATCTTGCGTTCTGGCATTATCGGGCGTAAAAACAGGCGTTTTCCAAACGTTTATCGCTTTATATCTAAGAATGATAAAGCACATTATAACAAAAGTGACTGCACGTAATTTATCAGAATTCTGAATTAAAAAAAATAAAGATGCTAATGTAGTTTCGTGTTCGACCACTGAGACACTAGTATAAAAACGATGTCTGAACCTCTGTCTCTTCTCTCTGTAAAGCTGGATACATAAATAATTTTTCATTTTGATTTGCTTCTTAATTTAACCAATGAGGAGGACTAGCTTGTGGAATCAAAGTAGCTGCTAATTTGCTAAAGTTGATTAAATGTCCGTGGAATTGGCGCAGTCTAAAAGAACTGTGGGAAAATTCGACATCGCTAGAAATGAGTAAGCGGTGACGAGCAAGTGTGGGTCTGCTAGTTAGATAGCTACTATACAAATTTTGAAGTTGTGAATCCGTTTATTGGTGTAAATATGACATGAATGGTAAATCAGATAATATTCGAAAACTTGAAAATTTCGTCTTCCTGGAGCGGTAATCGAACCCGCGTCTCCCGGCTAGCGCCCGAGTATGCTAGCCACTACACCACCCAGAACAACCAAGTTTCAAGTTTCTGATTAATTTGAATATAACCATCGCAAGATTAGCTAGTCGAAGCAGCCGGCATTCATATATAGCGAATCTTGAGGATTAGAATTCTTTCCCGCGATTGCCCTGAGAAGCAGAATATCAATGAATAAAATACGGGATTAAACCATTGTACAATACAAATTTTCAAGTTTTCGGATATTATCTGACTTACCATTCATGTCATATTTACACCAATGAACGGATTCACAACTTCAAAATTTGTATTGTACAATGGTGTAATCCCGTATTTCATTCATAGATAGCTACTATTAGACTGCACTTGTGACTTGCTATTCACTTACGCAACGTCCTGTGAACAGACAATTGAGTTTGTGTTTACTTAGTATTCGTTTCGTTTCTGGTCAGCTTGTTGCTATCAAATATTAATAAAAGCGTACCTTATACACATGTATGTGAGTTATTTCCACCTTTTGCAAGAATGACAGACTAAAAAGCGAAAATTTGCGGAAGCCGAATTTTTAATGCAGATGGAGGGGGATATATATGTACCGATGTTCGTAGGCCAATGCCATATTTACTGTAAATACAGGGTTATTATTAATGAAATATAGTTTTAACATTTTATAAAACCAAAACAAAACTATGTAAGATATTGGCACTCATGATGTACCATTCTATCACCAATATAACGATTTTATTATACATTGTTATAGATGCGTCACTAAAAGATTGTTCGTTTTAACCGCCACGTGACCGCTCAGGCAAGATGGCCGTAAATGCTGTGGAGAAGGCGTTCTGTGTGCATGAATTAAGTAAAACGAATTATGTTACTGTTGTGCAATGGCGTTTTAGAACACATTTCAAAAAATCACCGCTGAATAGGCTATCCATCTACGACTGACACAAGAAATTTGAAACAACAGGATGTTTGTGTAAAGGTAAAAGTCATGGAGACCACGTGTATCTGATGAACAAGCAGAGCGTGTTTGTGCCATTTATCAACGCAGTTCAAGGAAATGCCAACGATGGATGGTAAGTCGGGAGTTACAAATTGCACAACCGACTGTTTAGAAAATTTTGAGGAAGCGGCTGAAAATGACTCCTTACAAACCGCAGTTATCGCAAAGTCTAAGTGACAGTGACAGAACCGCACGTCGCGATTTCTGTACAGAAATGCAGGAGCGTTTTGAAGAAGATAGTTTGTGATTGTCTTATTTTCAGCGACGAATCGACATTTTGCCGCCCCGGTGGCGCAGTGGTCTAAGGCGTTGGCCTCTGATCATTCGTCCATAAGGGGTCCGGGTTCGAATCCCGGTCAGGCATGGATGTTGTGTTTGTCTTACGGCACTGGTTCTCTCCCTTCCCTGGAACCAGTGACCCTAAATTAGGGACGGGCGACTGCTTATAGCCCATTGAGTTGCTCACGGTGGTCGTTAAACCTCCTATCAAAAAAAAAAAAAAAAAAAAAAAAAAAAAAGAATCTACATTTCGCCTAAATGTTAAAATTAGCAAACATGACATTCGTATTGGGGGACTAAAAATCCTAGAGCAACAGTGGATCATGTGCGGGATTCTTCAGAGGTTAATTAACGTGTTCTGTTCTGTGTCCCGTAAAAAAGTGTATGTCCCTTTCATTTCCCAAGAAAACAATGTAACGGGAAGTTCTTATCTCGATATGCTAATTATATAGTTGATGCCTCAACTGCACAAAGACAGTGACAACTTCCTTTTCCAACAGGACGGAGCACCAACCCACAGGCATCGGGAAGATAGAAATTACCTCGATGGAAATCGTCCACAGAGCTGGTCTGCCCGCGCAACAGGCGACAACATGTCGCTCACATGTTGGCCACTACGAAGTCCGGATCTAATATCCTGTGAATTTTCTTTTTATGGGGCTACGTCAAAGACAAGATCTTCGTCCCTCTCCTTCCTGTTAATTTAGCTCATCTGAAACAACGTAGCACAATAGCTATTTCTGGAGTTGAAGATACGTTAACGCGTGTTTGGGAAGATTTCCACTACAGCGTTGATATATGCCATGTGACTAAGGGTGCCCACATCGAACATCTGTAAGTTGCTGTAACTAACTTCAAGTGTTCCCTACGAAACGGCGCAACGTGAGTGCCAATATCTTTGTTTTATGTAATGTTGAAACTGTCAGTTTCATTTGTAATAACCCTGTATATTTGTCCTAATGAAGTTGGCAATGTAAGACGTACCTGTGAAAAATTTTCATGTGGCTGTCATTTGAATTCTGATTCAGGAAAAGTAAAAAGAAAACGTTGACTTAAAATTTGCTTTACATAATGCCTTTCTTTATTCGTCAAAGAAGCTGGAACACTGGTTAAAAATAAAAAATAAAATAAAATTTATTTCCTGGAATGTTGCCTTGTTAAAGATTCATACCGTGATTGAGAGAGAATTCAAGAAACATATTGCTGAAGTGTCGTCGATTTTTTTAGGTTCAGGTGACTTACAACTAGAAAATATCAACATAACGATGTAAGAATTCTTTTTCTTAACTACTCTAGTAGGAAAACCTATACAAGTTTGACGGTATATGTTTTGCCTTGTTGAGTGCTGTGGAAAGAAAAGGGTAGCATGTAGTGTCATCGGAACTTCTATAGGCTAACTCATGTGATCAGATCTGAATTAAGCGTGATTTGTTAGGCGTTTATTTTCAAATGAGCTCTGTGAACCACGTGATGCGAAGGACAAAGAAGCTGTCACGGGCCACCTGTGCATGGTATACTGGTTTCTAGGAGCTTCACCAGCTTTCCATGCATTATCTAATGATCTGGATGGATGCCTGTGCGTGACTCCCCCTTTTTTTTTTCGTTCCTGAATAAATCCGACTAAACGTTTGGGTCACGTTCTACAGAAGTGTTAACCTTACCATATTTTTGTGATTTCTTTGATGTTGTTTTGCCAATCAGCTGTGTTCTTTATTCATTGGTGAATAAGTGTCGAGGTTTTATACATCGTTTCACTTTCATGTTTCCTTTGTAACGTTCTGTTTTCGAAGTGATTTAAAATTGCGATGTCCTAATTACTGTAACTTAAATATTAAAATTGCTTGCAATTACTTCTTCTAGAGAGAGAGAGAGAGAGAGAGAGAGAGAGAGAGAGAGAGAGAGAGAGAGAGAGAGAGAGAGAGAGAGGTATTTGATGAGCGGCCGTTTTAATATTGGAGGCAACTTTCATGAGCATCGACGAACAGGAGTCAATCAACCGTAATTTAGGATTACTGGTTCCAGGCTGATTGCACACCTTAAGTCCACCTTGATCTAGGTTTAGATCTTGGTCTGCGCCTTGATACCACAGAATTTAATACCTTCGTAGGCAACCCTTCATCTTCCATTCGGCACACATGTCCATACCATTTCAATAGGTTTTTATTAACTTTTTCTTTTCTGTATCTAGCGCAGTTCTAACGCTTGTCTTGCAAATTTAGTTTTGCCATTGAATCTACCAATTTTCCCTAGATACTCCGGTTACCTCTCTCATGTCTGCAGTTTCGAACCTACAGAACCTATACTCCTAATTCTCACAACCGTAAAAGAGGGTGCCTACGTTGGTCTAAGTACTGTATTGTATACAGCAAGTGTAATGCTCTAGCTATCCTTTCTTGGTAAAAATATTTTTATGCAGGTGATAAGAGACTGTGCCAGTTTTGTTGTAGAGTTCTTTTTGAAGCTCTCTAGTCTCATCGCTAATAACATTTAGATAAGATCCATAACTAGACTCTTTTCCTGTATTACAAAATTCATAATTTCTGGAGGTTGACTAAGAACCATTGATTTAGATTTCTCAGCATTGATTTTCATCCAAAAAATTTACACGTCATGCTCAACTGATTGAGATTATACTGTAACTTGCGTATACTTTTATAAATTATCACTAAATCATCAGTATATAGCAAACTGATGATGTTAGCTGCGTACTTCAACATCTAAAGCCAAGTTACTTTGTTTAAGCAGTTGATACACACAGATCGCTAACAAAAGTGGGGACCATCTACATCTGTGCCTTGCTCCATGCAGACTTCAATTCAAACCAGTCACCCATATTTCCTTCACATCCTGCCTGTTGAAGGCTTTCGGTAGTTTCCCTTTCGCTTCATAAATTTTTAGCACATTGAAAAGTTTGTTATTAGGGACTCGATCAAAGCCGGCTCAGAAGCGGTGAAGACCGTATATAAATCCTTATTCACTTAATGAAATTTGAAGGGCCGCGGGTGGCCTAGTGGTTACAGCAACCGCCCCCCGACCAGATGATCGTGGGTTCGATCCCAGGTAGGTTGTGTTGTTCTGAACCATTGAATATACCCCGTGCGTCAGGTGGGCACGTTAAGCCGTCGGACTTGAGGTACTGGACCTCTCGTTACGAATAAGGTCGTATATCCCCCGCCCTTATTTCTCTCTCACAGAAAGTGCTCATTGTGACATCATTGCCTAGTACTCACAACTATGGTAACTCGCATTTTCTGTCTGGCACTCATACCTGTCTACCTTCTGTCCTTTCGTGAGCCTCTAGGTTCCATGTCTCTTTCTTCGCCTGATCTGATAGTCGCATTTGTGACATAGGTTGGTTGGGCTTCTAAACCTTGAACTGTGGTGGTAAAACCTTTAATAGTGTCTGTTCTAGTAGCTCCTATGAAATTTTTAGTACAGGTGAACTGAAGCTGTAAGATCAGCCATTAGCGAAAACGAGGAAGCAGTGTGGTAGTGGCAGAAAAGCTTGCAATCATTAAAAGAGATTGAGAAAGTAAATTGAGAAGAAAAACAAATTTTGTGGTGGTCTTTGTTGTTGAAAAGCCTAAACGCTGTACACACACAAGTACACAGGCATGAGACCCTAATAATAATGTTCCAGGGAAGAGAGTAAACGGGAACTAAATGCTTAATAGAAATCGAACAGTATGAATAGTGTTTAATAGAAATCGAACAGCTTTGTTTGGAATTTTCACGCTGACTGATAAACTTGGACTACGTGAAGCTGCATTTAAAAACAGGTGGCGGATTATAGATATGCACGAAGGCAAATAAAATTCGTGAAATTTCTGCTGTTCACTAGATCGCTAATTGGTTTATTTTAGGTAAACCCATGATGACTTATATATTTTCTATTTTTGTGTATTTGTAATTTTTCCACTTGTCTGGCAAACAAATCTTCCGCTGCATGACATTGCCAGAAATTCGGGAAACCTTTGAAGCCGTTGAAATGTGAAATATGAATGTTACGCAGAGCATCTGAGTGATTGCCCACTATTACACCGTAGAGCCAAAACATTATCACCAGCGCGTCTTTATGCAAAAACGAAGCAACTGCAGGTAAACGATGGCGCGTGTGAAGCAGAGTTGGAAACGGGTCAAAAAGTTTGGACCCGGACGTCATGTAATTGGACCCGACCCGAACCAGACCTGGAGAAATCTGCTTTGCACTATACCTAGGTAATATATATAGGACGTTCAAAAAGTCTCTCCGCAGTGGGTATCTTCGGTTATATGGAAATCAAACAAATGTATTATAGGAACGTATAATTTACTCACTTACTTACGGGAAGTATTGAAACTGTCATCCTCCGTGGTAATGTTAAGGCTGCTCCACCTAATTTTGATAGCGCTACAGTCAAAAATTTTGAATTAAGTATCTTATATGTTTAATTTCAGTTTTTGTTGTTTTCTTGATAGCATATCAAGCTTCAGAATATGTTTCACAGCAACACCAATTTTCACAAGTTTCTGATGAGTTGAAAGTTCCCAAAATGTGGACGTTGCTTTCATCATTGTCTCTAAGAAGGAAGGGATCTTTTTTCCTTCTGAGGACACTCTTCCTTCACGTTGCATGACAAATCAATTTTCAGTCCGCGGGCACCAGTATCGAGCACAAAATGATAAGTGCGCAATTTTCTCCGAAAAAAAAAATTTTTTTTTTTTTTTTTTTTTTTGCTTTTCAAAAATCAAACGGAAATAAAATTGGGTCAGGAACACCTTGACCCGAGCAGTTTGACTCGCTAGAAATTGTTGACCCGTGACCCGTTTCCATGTCTGGTGTGAAGGTTTTGAAACGGTATAAATAACACCTGATACTGAGTTCTGCTAAGCAGTGTTATTCTTCAGATTGTAAAGGCAGCGTACTTAAGCGAGTTTGACAAAGGCCAAATTCTAATGGCCAGACGACTGGGGTCAAAGCATTTTCGAGATGGCAAGGCTTGTGGGGTGCTCACGATCAGCCATGCTTAGTACCTTCAAAAAAGTGGTCCGAGGAGGGTTAAATTAAGAACTGCTGGCAAGCTGTGGGCCGTCCACGGCTCATCGATACTCGAGGTGAGCGAAGGCTATTTATTCTGTATGGTACGACCCAATAAAAAGGATACGATGGCGCAAGTTGCCGCTAATTTGAATGCTAGTGACAGGAGTAATGTGTTACAACACACAGTACATCGAACCCTGCTGAAAATGGGGCTGCGTAGCCACAAGCCGCTCTGAGTACCCATGCTAACCTCGGTTCACACACACAAGAGTAATGTGCCACAACACACAGTACATCGAATCCTGCTAAAAATGGGGCTGCGTAACCACAAGCCGCTCTGAGTACCCATGCTAACCTCGGTTCACACACACAAGAGTAATGTGCCACAACACACAGTACATCGAATCCTGCTGAAAATGGGGCTGCGTAACCACAAGCCGCTCTGAGTACCCATGCTAACCTCGGTTCACACACACAAGAGTAATGTGCCACAACACACAGTACATCGAACCCTGCTGAAAATGGGGCTGCGTGGCCACAGGCCACTCCGAGTGCCCATGCTAACCTCGGTTCACAAACACAAGACTGATGTGTCACAACACACAGTACATCGAACCCTGCTGAAAATGGGGCTGCGTAGCCACAGGCCGCTCCGAGTGTCCACGCTAACCTCGGTTCACAAACACAAGACTGATGTGTCACAACACACAGTACATCAAACCCTGCTGAAAATGGGGCTACGTGGCCACAGGCCACTCAGAGTGCCCATGATAACCTCGGTTCACAAACACAAGACTGATGTGTCACAACACACAGTACATCGAACCCTGCTGAAAATGGGGCTGCGTAGCCACAAGCCGCTCTGAGTACCCATGCTAACCTCGGTTCACACACACAAGAGTAATGTGCCACAACACACAGTACATCGAATCCTGCTGAAAATGGGGCTGCGTAACCACAAGCCGCTCTGAGTACCCATGCTAACCTCGGTTCACACACACAAGAGTAATGTGCCACAACACACAGTACATCGAATCCTGCTGAAAATGGGGCTGCGTAACCACAAGCCGCTCTGAGTACCCATGCTAACCTCGGTTCACACACACAAGAGTAATGTGCCACAACACACAGTACATCGAACCCTGCTGAAAATGGGGCTGCGTGGCCACAGGCCACTCCGAGTGCCCATGCTAACCTCTGTTCACAAACACAAGACTGATGTGTCACAACACACAGTACATCGAACCCTGCTGAAAATGGGGCTGCGTAGCCACAGGCCGCTCGGAGTGTCCACGCTAACCTCGGTTCACAAACACAAGACTGATGTATCACAACACACAGTACATCGAACCCTGCTGAAAATGGGGCTACGTGGCCACAGACCACTCAGAGTGCCCATGCTAACCTCGGTTCACAAACACAAGACTGATGTGTCACAACACACAGTACATCGAACCCTGCTGAAAATGGGGCTGCGTAGCCACAAGCCGCTCTGAGTACCCATGGTAACCTCGGTTCACACACATAAGAGTAATGTGCCACAACACACAGTACATCGAATCCTGCTGAAAATGGGGCTGCGTAGCCACAAGCCGCTCTGAGTACCCATGCTAACCTCGGTTCACACACACAAGAGTAATGTGCCACAACAGACAGTACATCGAATCCTGCTGAAAATGGGGCTGCGTGGCCACAGGCCACTCCGAGTGCCCATGCTAACCTCGGTTCACAAACACAAGACTAATGCGTCACAACACACAGTACATCGAACCCTGCTGAAAACGGGGCTGCGTAGCCACAGGCCGCTCCGAGTGTCCATGCTAACCTCGGTTCACAAACACAAGACTGATGCGTCACAACACACAGTACATCGAACCCTGCTGAAAACGGGGCTGCGTAGCCACAGGCCGCTCCGAGTGTCCATGCTAACCTCGGTTCACAAACACAAGACTGATGTGTCACAATACACAGTACATCGAACCCTGCTGAAAATGGGGCTGCGTAGCCACAGACCACTCCGAGTGCCCATGCTAACCTCGGTTCACAAACACAAGACTGATGTGTCACAACACACAGTACATCGAACCCTGCTGAAAATGGGGCTGCGTAGCCACAGGCCGCTTCGAGTGTCCATGCTAACCTCGGTTCACAAACACAAGACTGATGTGTCACAACACACAGTACATCGAACCCTGCTGAAAATGGGGCTGCGTGGCCACAGGCCACTCCGAGTGCCCATGCTAACCTCGGTTCACAAACACAAGACTGATGTGTCACAACACACAGTACATCGAACCCTGCTGAAAATGGGGCTGCGTGGCCACAGGCCACTCCGAGTGCCCATGCTAACCTCGGTTCACAAACACAAGACTGATGTGTCACAACACACAGTACATCGAACCCTGCTGAAAATGGGGCTGCGTAGCCACAGGCCGCTCAGAGTGTCCATGCTAACCTCGGTTCACAAACACAAGACTGATGTGTCACAACACACAGTACATCGAACCCCGCTGAAAATGGGGCTGCGTAGCCACAGGCCGCTCCGAGTGTCCACGCTAACCTCGGTTCACAAACACAAGACTGATGTGTCACCACACACAGTACATCGAACCCTGCTGAAAATGGGGCTGCGTAGCCACAGGCCGCTCCGAGTGTCCACGCTAACCTCGGTTCACAAACACAAGACTGATGTGTCACAACACACAGTACATCGAACCCTGCTGAAAATGGGGCTGCGTAGCCACAGGCCGCTCCGAGTGTCCACGCTAACCTCGGTTCACAAACACAAGACTGATGTGTCACAACACACAGTACATCGAACCCTGCTGAAAATGGGGCTGCGTGGCCACAGGCCACTCCGGGTGCCCATGCTAACCTCGGTTCACAAACACAAGAGTGATGTGTCACAACACACAGTACATCGAACCCTGCTGAAAATGGGGCTGCGTAGCCACAGGCCGCTCCGAGTGTCCACGCTAACCTCGGTTCACAAACATAAGACTGATGTGTCACAACACACAGTACATCGAATCCTGCTGAAAATGGGGCTGCGTGGCCACAGGCCACTCCGAGTGCCCATGCTAACCTCGGTTCACCGTCGAAAGCGCCTATAATGGGCACGCGAGATCAGATCATATGTAGAAGATTTTAGGAAGGGAGTGTCTGACCCCAAGTCGTAAACAACTCTTCGAAACAGGAAGGAAAGAGATTTGTGCTACAGTGCCATATAGGAAAGTGACACAGAAGCGAGGCAGAAAGGGGGTGGAAGACGCCCTTATTTATTACCGGGGTCCGTCGGCTTAACGTGCCCATCCGACGCACGGCGGATATTTAGTGGTTCGAGCGTTCGTACCTGCTGGGATCGAACCTGAGGTCTTTCCCGTAGCAGTCACGAACGCTGACCACTGGGCCATCCGCTGCCCCAAGGGCACGCGAGCATCAAAACTGGACCTTAAATGATTGGAAAAAGGTCGACGGATCCGATTAATCTCGTTTCCTGTTGCATCATGTGGACGGCCGAGGATACGTGCGCGTCCTTTACCTGGGTAAGTGTTGGCACCAAAATGCACAGTGGGACGAAAACAAGCTGGTGGAGGAAATGTAATGCTTTGGGCAATGTTCTTCTGGGAAACCCTGGGTCCAGTCATTCATGTGCAGGAAACTATGACACCTACCTAAACATCATTGTAGACTAGGTACATCTTTTCATGGTAACGGTATTCCCCTTTTGAAGTGACTTCTTTTGGCTAGATAATGCACCGTTCCACACTGCCCAGATTATTCGTGTATGGCTCACAGAACATGAGGAGACTTCCAGGTGTTGCTCTGACCTTCAAATTCTCAGACATCAATCCAATCAAGCACCTGTGGTTTGTGTTGAAACAGCAAAACCTATCTGCGGCGGCTCAACCACGTAACTTGCAAGAGATGTGCAGGTATAACGTGTTGGAACCAGATACCGCAAGACACCTTTTGCAATCTTGTACCGTCTATGCCTCGCCGGGTAATATCTGTTTTGGCGGCACGTGATTGACCAACATCATATTTGGCGAGTGGTCTTTTATGTTTTGTCTCTTCGGTATATATCTTTCGCGTTTATTTTAATTTTTCTTAATTTTAAACTTGATGTTAGTTTCCTTCAGTAATAAAATAAGCAAAAAAAAAAAAAAAAAAAAAAAAATGTGCGCTGGTTTCGTTCTTTACGAATGAAAAAGCAAATGTCTCGGTATTACGGCCCTGGAATCCTTAAAAATTTGGGTACAGCATGATCATAAGAAGCGGGGTGCGAAACTGTTCAGTTTTAATAGTTTGTTAACCCTATTGAATGTGTTCATGTTTGCGTTTTGATACTTATTTCGTAGTCTGATGGTTGGCAAATTGCGTATTATCTGAGTTTCTCGCTCGGGGGGGGGGGATTCAAGATGAGAGTTAGGTCTTGTTCTGCTTCTTTATCTGTCCCTAAAACAGCACCTATTAAAAGTGAATGGTTGCAAATTAAACAAAAAAACAAACAAACTGCACTGTAAAAAAAAAGTGGTCACGTGAATTCACGGAAAATTCCTGCAAATAACATGCAGCAACGTTGTTGGTAGGTGTATGTCTTTTACCGAAATTTCTGTTTTTAAAAGTGCCCGTTTCTTCTAACTTCAGTGTTTTGACAGATTTTCCGTAGTTAGTAATTCCGTTAATTCAAGAAAATTCCGTTTTGGGTTTGTTTTTTTCCTTCTTTATACAGAAATTTCGCAAAATCTTAGACTTCTCCAGATATTCTTCCTGTCGTACGAGGTTAATTCTCTTCCTTTGCCCATGGTGTGTTTCGAACCAGCTTCAACGGGAGGCGCGCGTGGCCCAGAAAGCTGTAAGAGAGAGTCACGTATAAGGAAGAACCGTGTGTGCGATGTTCCCCTCGCTCCCTGTGCGCGGGGTAGATGATGCAATATTTCTAGGTGTGCCGCCGCGTTTGACTCAGTTTATCTCGGCAACCGTGGGCGCAACACGACTGTGCGTGGTATCGTTTTAAAGCTCTCAACGAGATCTATTCAAATATACAAAGAACATTTAGCAGTGGTTTGAACTGAACATTAAAAAAAATGTTTTCTTGTGAACTGGTGAACACTTTTGACAATATCGCCGTTTATTTGGACAGCACTGAATGCAAAATGACTGTGCGTTGTATCGTTTTAAAGCTCTCGACAAGTTCAATTCAAATATATAAAGAACACATCGCAGTGGTTTAAACTAAAAATTTTTAAAAATTATTTTTGTGTGAACGGGTTAACATTTTCAACAATACCGCGGAATTCGCAGAATGAACGCAAGCAAAAGTGGAGAAAATCAAAACGAGAGGCAAAAGGGTCATTCCATGTGAAATCAACCAATAACGAATTAAATTGTTGCTCGACATTTTTAAATATTTTTTATATTTTGCATACAATATTCCCAATATATTAACACTTCAAAAATATAAAAAAATACTTTATAGGTCTTATTTTTTTTCTGGCGGCCATTTTTCTTCGGCTTCACATGACGTTTTTGACCAAAATCATCGTTTATGTAAAATTTAATAACTTCTTTACTACTAGAGCTATCATGTTCAAATAAAGATCATTCTATTTTACATGAAATGTTCTACAGTTTTGACCAAGAATGTTTTAGCTACCTCTTGTATAAAGATATGAAATGGCCCTTACAAAATGTTTAATGATTTCGTTCAAATTGCTGACTTCAGGCATAATTTTTTTTAAGAATGGTATATAAGTCTCATACTTCAGACTTTGTATGTTTACATGTATCTAGTTGGACTATTATTTCACAAAATTTGAAACCTGAGACTCTCGTCCTTTTTTTCTATAGACCTCCAAACATAGTCCGAACCCTAAAAGTATCACTTTTTTAGGCCTAATATCTCAAAAGGGACAGCTCCTAAAATTCTAATAATTTTACACAGCAATGTGATCTTAGAGGTAAACCTGCAGTAAAAATTTCAACTAGTAGACGCAAGTAGTTTTAAGGCTGTGCTGCATCAAAATAACAGAAAAATACGACCATTTTTATTTGCGAACTTGTGAGCCAGAGTTGCTTTTAACTCATCTTAAATATGTAAGAAAAATTATAAATGGTACAGTAACATTTTTAAATTTTATTATTCATTGAAATAAAGAAATATTAAAAAAAAAGAGAAATAAGACAAGCAGCGAAATAAAAATTTACCTGATTTTGAGTGCATTGTTTACAAATGTCCATTTTACATATATGCGTTACTATAAACAATAACATTAACACATTAAATTACAATAACTATGAAAAAATAAGTTTCTATTGATGTTCTAGTTGTACTGAGAAATCAATAAATTCATTGTTTGAGAAATGTTATTACACAGTGTTTCCGCGATATTGTAAGAACGGCTAGTGTGGATGGAAAAAGTGAATTTGCATATCATTGTTTTCTTCACTGATGTCTTGAATCTTTCCAATCCACCATTTTTTGTCATAAACACAGGCAACATAGTCATTTTTATGGAATGAAAATATTTGATGAGATGTGATTGAGGACACTAATACGTCTTCAAATTCTGATGTTTTAAAACATCTTATTTGAGACGAATCGAGAGGAACTATTCTATGATAATCTCTTGTGTGTGGTACTGTTTCGGCATTTGCAAATCTTACTTTGAGTCTTGCATACTTTGATTGTACCTCATCAGTTGATCCATAAATGTATGCAATGCCAGTAATTTTTTCGGAGCAATATTTATACATGTCCTGTGGTGTTAAAATTTGGTCTGTATATGTCCTTTGCAAACTACTTCTTGATACTTCTCTTTTTGTAGTACCACCTATTCCATCACTAGCATTTTTGCCGTGGGATGTAGCAAAGAAATTCCATTCGGCTTCAAGTCCAAAATCGTCAAAATGTTTGCAAATGTTAACGAAATTCTTTTTATTTTTATATTGGCTGGCAGCACCATCACTGAAATAAAAAAAATTCTTCACTGAATGTGCCACTTTTTTTATGTCTGAAATTAGATGACCCTGGAATACATGGAATGCTGCTGTGTTGTGCTCCATATGATCACTTATAATACAAAGACTTCTGCACTTAACAGCTTCTCCTAATTTGTAGTAATAAACGAATGGATGAACCGTGGCTTGTTGCCCAGTGATAACTTTGGATTTCATCCTGTACTGTAAAGGTGAAATTTTCTGAAATGTCTGCAAGTACCAAACACTCTGTCTTATTGATGTTTTTTTAATGTCTTTATTTCAATGAATAATAAAATGTTACTGTACCATTTATAATTTTCCTTACATATTTAAGATGATTTAAAAGCAACTCTGGCTCACAAGTTCGCAAATAAAAATGGGCGTATTTTTCGGTTATTTTGATGTAGCACAGAGCTATAGTGGCAGAGGGGCGCGAAACGCTTTTTCAGAACTGGATTTGTGTTTTCTCACTTGCACATTTTGCTCGTAACTTCACTAGATTACCGGTAATAACATTCTGTAAAAATATTTGAATTCAGCATAAAATTTCCTTTAAAATGATGTATAATATGTATTCCTGACTTTACTATTATGTTGTATAACCTACTTGCGTCTACAAGTTGATATTTTTACTGCAGGTTTACCCCTAAGGCCACATTGCTGTGTAAAAATATTAGAATTTTAGGAGCTGTCCCTTTTGAGATATTAGGCCTAAAAAAGTGACACTTTTAAGGTTCGGACTATGTTTGGAGGTCTATAGAAAAAAAGGACGAGAGTCTCAGGTTTCAAATTTTGTGAAATAATAGTCCAACTAGATACATGTAAATATACAAAGTCTGAAGTATGAAACTTTTACCATTCTTAAAAAAATTATGCCTGAAGTCAGCAATTTAAACGAAATCACGAAATCATTAAACATTTTGTAAGGGCCATTCATATCTTTTCACAAGAGGTAGCTAAAGCATTCTCGGTCAAAACTGTAGGACATTTCATGTAAAACAGAATGATCTTTATTTGAACATGATAGCTCTAGTAGTAAAGAAGTTATTAAATTTTACATAAACGATGATTTTGGTCAAAAACGCCATGTGAAGCCGAAGAAAAATGGCCGCCAGAAAAAAAATAAGACCTATAAAATATTTTTTTATATTTTTGAAGTGTTAATATATTGGGAATATTGTATGCAAAATATAAAAAATATTTAAAAATGTGAAGCAACAGTCACTGGTTGATTTGACGTGGAATGACCCAAAAGCAAGTGATGAGGAATGTAAGAAGCCCAAGGCACCACGTTGGGTAATTCGTGTATCGATCTGCTTTGTGTTCGCAATGTATCCAGCATTATTTGTAAAAATTATGTAGGCTACTTTTCATATTTTAAACTTGTGTTGGCTATAACAAATTAAATAAATGTTTTGAAACCATACTCGACTAGCTCATTTCAACTCTCAAGCCTGCAAGTCGTAGTCCTACGTTCTAAACTGACGGCTCAATCAAAACTAAGCCTACCGGTATTTTTTTTATTTTGTTGTTAATGCGGGTGAATTAGTCAATTTATTTTTCTGAATAGGTTTCTAATAATTTTATTTTCTATTGGAGAACTTAATTCAAATTACGTATTTTTTTCATCGTGATTTTTCGAAGCAACAGAATGCCTTGGAACTAAGATCTTTTTAAAACTGATAATGACTTTGCTTTTGTTTTTTTGAAGAAAAGGTGAAATGTGCTGTTTTGTGGTATTATTTCACAAAACTCCTAAATATAAAATTTACTCTTCTTAACTTGCTTCGACTAGCGAATCCTGTGATGGTTATATTCAAATTAATAGGAAACTTGAGACTTGGTCGTTCTGGGTGGTGTAGTGGTTAGCATACTCGGGCGCTAGCCGGGGATTCGATTTCCGCTCCAGGATGATGAAATTTTCAAGTTTTCGGATATTATCTGACTTACTATCCTTGTCACAATTAAACCAAAAAACGGATTGTCATCTTCGAATTTGTAAAATAGCTTTTGTCTTAAAGGGTCCACAAACTGATACATAGATATCATACAGTCACCTGTATAATAGTTTATGTACCCGGTTTCTTACGGTAGCACAATATACTACAGCACAAAATGGGGGAAAGTGGAAGAATATCCTGTGCCACAATAACCAAAATCTCATGTTATACGGACATGGACAATATCCGATCTAGCTACAGAACTTCAAAATCAGGTCCTCCAACAGACGATTGAAGTTGAAGAGGTAATCAAACCTCAAGTATTCCCGCGAATCGCTGCTATTACCGGAAATTTTCCGTTATATGGATACGGAAAAATTGAGGACAGAATTTCCTCGTTAATATACAAAAGGAACTGCCGAAAGATTTCTGAAAATTAAAAATTTCCTGGCGTACAAAAATTCCATGAAATTCAGGTTTTTCCCCTTAATTGCACGGAAAAGGTTGTATCAAGAATTTGCTTCGTTAATTAACGAAAGGAATCACGGAAAATGGCTCGTGAATTTCATAATTTTTTTTACAGTGTGTTTATTTTGCTGTAGTTTTAGTTCTGTTTGTATGAGTAGTTTTTCATTGGTGAATTGATCATGAAAGACACACCATCACGACCAGTCTTTTGTTTTTTTATTAATAGAAGATTTAACGACCACCGTGAGCAACTCAATGGGGTACAAGCACTCGCCCTTCCCTAATTTAAGGCCGCTGACTCCAGGTAAGGGAGAGAGCATTCGTGCCTCACCGGGATTCGAACCCGGACCTTTCTCGGCCGAATGGTCATAAGCCAGCGCCTTGACAACATGCGCCACCTTGGCTGCATCTTATTTCCGTATCATAAAACAAAGAACTGCTGAGGGTTTTTTTTTTATTTTGGTGCTAGTCTGTGCTCAGTACTTGACAAAATGCCGTACAAATTGTTCATTAACCCTTGATTTAAATAACTGAGGTTTGTATTTTTCAGGAAAGTTGCAGCCAGGTGAGAAATCCCGGAGTTTTGATGCATTTTCACAAAGCGATTAGTGCGACACTTAATCAACTGGACAATAAATGGGTGACCGTGCTTCTAGTAGGGCGACGGAAAACTGCAGGAGGTGAAACAAGGGCTGACAACACTTGAGAGCAACGCCCGTGATAGTACCGGTCAAAGACACGCAGTAGCCAGTGCTCGCCTGTGGGGGCTATCAGTGAGTGCCGAGTTGCTAAGCAGGCAAACTGTGTTTTGCTGCACAGCATGAAAAAGTAAACCCAGCAAAAACAGTGTTGCTGGGCCAGCACTAAAACCAGCAGTGGCCCAGCACTATGTTGCTGCTGCCCAACCGTCAATAAAATGTCCCGGCCGCCACCACAAGGCCAGCAGTTTAGGCCAGCAGCTGACCAACAGTTGGCACCCCATCAATTGTCATATGCCAGAACAGGGCTATCAGTTATCCATCACCGGCGCTGCAAGCACGTACCATAAATGATGGCTAGTCCTAATGTGGTCCTCTAGTTTCCCGGCAGTGGCAGCCGGCAATCACGTGACGTAACTGATGGCTTGCCGAATCTTGTCCGCCAATTTCCCAGTAGTAGCCATAAAAAAAAAAAAAAAAAAAAAAACGATGACCAGTTTCCCAAAGCTACAGCAACATTTTTACCCCCTACGAAAACTTCTGCATGACGGCACGGCGCTTGGGAAATTCTCTCAACAGGTCCTGAAAAACGCCCGTCTGGAAGCGAGCGCTCTCCCCACTACACTAGTTTGCCACGCACGAGCATTTGCTTGAAGCTGAGCCTCTTTCCAGCGCGATGTGAAACGAAGGGTTCTCTTTTTAATTTTATAATATTGCGAGGTATTTTTCATAAATGTCAGTTCCATATAATTCATAAATTTATTTTTTCAACGTAACGATTGTTTTTATTTAACTTGAGGGAACTTCACTCATTTTCAACTAGTGTACCAACTTAAAGGCGCTTTCCAAAGTTTTGTGCTGGCCTTGTGGTCTTGAAAGGCGATTGTTTAATTAATATATTTGTCCATTCATATCACATTCTGTTAAATTTTTAACGTTGTATCTGTCCTTTCCGCGGTCCGAAGCTACATTTGTTCTAAAGAGAAAAGATATTTTATTTTACTTGTTATTTTTAGCAGCGAATTCCTCCAATCTCGGATATTCAACCCATGGATGAGTATATTATATCCACTTAGCGTTGCTTTTTTTTTCAAATAATTCATAAATTTTGTTACGCGTATAATTCTTATTTTTTTTTTCCAACATAATGATTTTTTAATGTTTTTCTGGGACTTTTTTCTATTGATTGGAGGTTTTTAATGACCAACGTGAGCAACTCAATGGGCTATAAGCAGTCGTCCGTCCCTAATTTAGAGCCACTGGTTCCAGGGAAGGGAGAGAGCTAGCGCCGTAAGACAAACACAACATCCACGCCTCACTAGGATTCGAACCCGGACCCATCTCGAACGAACGATCAGAAGCCACCGCGTAGACCACTGCGCCACCGGGGCGGCGGACTTTTGTTTGAAGCTGTTTAGTGTATGTTTAAACGAAAGATTACACAGAAATTATTTCTTGTTATTCATGGGAATGGAGTGGATGTATTTCATGACAGTCTGTATTCTCGATTCTTTGTGTGTTAGTGCAGGAATTTTGAAACGAAATGAGTTTCTATAAATACATGAGAGTAATTGACTATTTCTTACAGTTCATTAATAATTATTTATATATTTTTTTTCCGACGGTAATCTTCGTCGACGTGGCCTTTCATTAGGAAATTAATTCGCCTCTCAATATATGTTTTTTTTCTTAACATCCGCTAAAATAACACGATGGCGATAGCGTCGTCTTCAACTAACTGGTACCGCGAGAGACACAGCACGTGTTGCTTCTGCGCATGCGCAGTCCCGTTGCTTCTACCTCGTGTTGGGGTTCGGTTGCCAGTTACGGTCCACTAGTGGCACTTGCTTGGAGGCCCGCAATTCACGGCGATGCTGCAGGGCCATCAATGGCTACCAACTGATGGTGCTGCCACCAACGGACCGCTACCGTGTCGTGAGCGGCAGATTTCAGCCAGCAGTGAACTATGACTGCCAGCTGGTGGCCAGCAGTTTCCCAACAGTTGTGTTTTTGCTGGGAAGGGTTGATTTGGGTGCACCACCACAAATGTGGGAAAGGGTTGATTTGGGTGCACCACCGCAAATGTGGGAAAGGGTTGATTTGGGTGCACCACTGCAAATGTGGGAAAGGGTTGGATGTGTGTGTATATTGACACAGCGTAAAAAGAGTATCAACTCGCTCGAAAGAGAAATTTTAGCATTTTTAATCTTGCTCCTAAAGAAATGTGGTAATGCAAAGACAAGATGGAGGAAATATTCAGATTATCAAAGGCTTGTTGGTTTGAAACAGACCTTTTCCCGTCAGTGCATATACTTCAAAGGTTTATTTAACCTCTCACGGAAACAGGAGGAAAAAGTTTAATCTCTTTTGTTACTTACAACAAGAGATTGGATTTTATAAGAATTAGGGTATACTAAGTTGTTCTCACTACGATAACAAAGGGCGTCAGTATCGCAGTTCAAGGTAGCGGGAACATTGCAGCTCATTTCTGTCGTTCTTTCTGAGCACTATGTGAACAATCAGTTGCATAAGATGCTGTCAGCAAAACTGCGCATTGAATTTATCTGTAGTGCAAAGGAGGTCACCGCAAGAAAAGAAATTAGTCATGCAGTATATTTTTGAGTAAATTTTTCTTGCATTTCCTCCTCATTCTTTCCGCGCTAAGCTTTTGAGTATTCGGCAAGCATTTATATCTGGTGGTTTAAGGAAAATTATAAGTCGTAAGGGAAAATGAACAGAATTCGGAGAATGCTTACAGCGGAAATAGAATTTCTTCGTACTTCCGTTTCTTGGCTGGGAGGCACCCATTACGGAACCCTTGACATTATTACCCAGACTTCGACAAGTTACTCCATTCTGAAACGTCGTGACCTTCGACTGCCGGTTCAACCACCCACGGTGTAGTTAGGGTATTCATTCTTTTATCAGCGACACTGAGTGGATCAGGAGAACTGACTGACTTCATCGCTGCTCTTAGACGCAAATCTGATTGCCGCTCCTGAAAACAGCGGATGTTCGTCATGGTGTGTTAACTCTGTTGGTGGGTGATGCATTGTTTTCGAAGAAGTGCCTGTTGCTTTTTCTTGAGGGGTCTAGGTCTTGGCGAAGTCACACCAACCTACTGAAAATTCCTTTCCCTTTCCGTGACACTTACCGTGTCTATTGATTAGAGACACATTACGCTCGCTATTGTCGTCTTACTTTTTTCTTGTTTCTTTCTTTCGCGTAGCGGATGAGGTTAATTAACGTACTAGGCAACTACTTCATTAGGGTTGCTTATTGTGTTTTAAAAATAAAGTATCGTTTATTAATGAAATCCGATGTTTTATTTTAGGATGTGTTGACTATTCTTTCTTTTTTTCGGTCAACAATATTAGAAGATAATGTAGAACAGTGCATTAGTCATTGCCCACTCTCATAAATACACTGAAGTGCCATTGAATTACAGATACCTGCTGAGTAATGCGTTTGGCCACCTCTTGTCCTAATGACGGCGGCCACACGACGAAGAATGGAGTCCACGAGCTTACGAAAATGTTCTGCACGTATCGTCACCGATGCTTCGTCCAAAGCAGAACATAATTCACACTGGTTCGTAGCCGGTGGGGACACCTGCCCAAACAGCCCGTTCGACGGTATCCCAAAGATATTCGATTGGGTTTAAATCCGAGCTTCTAGGTCGCTTCTGAAGGGTTTCGAATTCACTACAATGCTCTTGTAACCATACAGTAGCCAGGTGGGACCTGTCGGATGGACAATTATTTTGCTAGAATACGCCAATGGCACTGGGTTATATGCTGGACATGAATGGATATAAATGATCAGCTAGGATGTATACATACCAAAGATCCCAAAGCATCCCAGCTGAAGACACCCCAGACCATCACTGAGCCACCACCAGCCTGTACGGTTCCAACTTGACATGAAAAGTCCATGGCGTCATGAGGTTGACACCAGAATTGCACTTTCCCATCGGCTTGATTCAGTTTAAATCTGGATTTATCACTCCAGGCTATCCGCTTCCAGCCCTCTGTGGTCCAGTATCGGTGTGCTTTTTACCCAGGCAAGGCGTTGATCCCAGTATCGTGCCGTTAACAGTGGAATTCTTATGAGCCGGCTGTTCCCGAACTCAACGTTTAAGAGTACGTTGCACTGACATGGAGACTCAATCCACTATTCAAATCGATGGTAATTTGTGATTGTCTTGCGCCTATCAGTTCGAACAATGCGGCCCAGACAGCGTACACCTCTATAATTCATTCGGGAGTTTGTAAAGTCTTTTGCCAGAATTTTCGTATTCCTGAGATACTGTAGATACTGTGGCACGGGAAAATTCCATGTGTTGACGACGTCCGATATGAAGTGACCCACCTACAATTGACGCATAATCTGGATGCTTTTGACAGTGAGCAAATCAGCGGGCACCTACAATTTGCTCACTGTCAAAAGCATCCAGATTACGCGTCTTATACCCATCACATATGCAATCGATCACTATTGGGGAAACTATTTAACCACAGTCTCGGCCTGGCATGCGCAATAATGCGCGAGTAGCAACCAAGCATGTGCATAACTTCCGCTGTCTGTAACTCAGTGACACTTCAATGTATATGGAGCGTATTGCAATACAAAGCATGCCTGAATTCCTTATGTACAGATACAGAATAGCCTGTAGATCACGGGCCTTCCGCTGTTTTATTTCAGTTGTCTCAAGCAAAAGCTTGTCTAGACTGGAATTCAGAAATTATGATTTTGTTAGTAGTCCTGTAAGTGTTCCAAAGAAGTTCATGTTGAAGAGATTTTATATCTTCCGATGATCTGCATTTATAGAATGAGTTTTAGGATTTTAGGACGCTAAAAGAAATTGTCTTAAGTTTTCCGTGTTGGAGGAATCAGTCCTCTTTTTTTTTTTTTTTTTTTACGCGCTGAGCCCCATATCTCATTAGTTTTTCAAATGCAAACTACACTGCTGGCCACCCAAAATGCAACACCAAGAAAGACACGAGATAGCAAAGCCAGATTTACTGGACACATAACAACAGATACAAAGATGAAACGATTGAGCTTACAGGCCATTGCGACTTGCGGAACACGCAAACATCAATAGTTCGTGTGGCCCCCATGGCTGGCAATAACGGCCTCTACATGCCGCAGCATCGAACGAAAGAGGCTTTGGATGTGGGCTTGGGGTATGTCGGTCCAGGCTGCTTCCACACGTTGCCACAGTTCATCGGGCGTAGCTGCGGGTGGTGCTTGCCGGGCCACTCTGTTGCCGATCAGCGACCAGACGTGTTCGATGGGCGACATATCGGGAGAACAGGCGGGCCACGGCAGCAGTAACACCTGGTGGGCCGTGAAGAATTGTTGCACGATGCGTGCCACGTGCGGGCGCGCATTGTTCTGTTGAAACGTGGCCGCTGGCAGGTCCTGCAGGTAAGGGAGGACTACAAGCTCCAAAACGTCGGAGATGTAGCGGTGGCTGTTGAGTGTACCGGCGATGCGTACCAGAGGGGCGCGGGTGTCATATCCAATTACGCCCCAAACCATAACGCCAGGCCACGGACCGGTATGGTGATGCATAATGCAGGCGTCATACAGTCTCTCGCCGCGGTGCCGCCACACGCGGATCGGACCATCGTGGTGTTGCAAGCAGAAGCGGGATTCGTCGGCGGAGAAGACAATGTCATGCCATTCCGTAGTTCAGGTGCAGCGTTCAACGGCCCACTGCCGCCGCACTCGCCGGTGGTGTAACGTCAATGGTAATCGGAGCAATGGGCGCCGTGCGACAAGTCCCCGCTCCTGGAGACGACGTCGAACGGTACGTGCTGACACATGTTATTGCGCAACACACCCTAATTCCTGCGCTAACGTTCGTGATGTGGCGGTGCGAGCCGTTAGTGTCCGCCGCACAACATGCCGGTCCTCTCGTTCGGTGGTGTGCCGCGGCTACGGCAATCGCTCACGTCGGTCCGTCTGTCCCTCCTGCACCCACCGAATCCATACTTGCCTCACTGTGGCTGGATGTCGTCCCACACGGGCGCCGATGTCTCGGTACCATAAACCGCTGTCGCGATAAGCCACTATTCGTCCTCTGTCGAACCCCGAAACGTGCTGGAATGACTGCGGTATTCTGCGACGAGGCATCAGGAAGTTTCCCACGCACAGGTCCGGCAGCACACCACACTTTCACTACTTACACCCCGCCTTCTGTGCACCCTTGTTATAGTGCTTCTCGGTGGCGTGCCGGGCGCACATGATTTGCATATGCCCTGCAATGCTAATCGTTTGCATGTCCTCTCGCGGGCGACGCATGCTGCGAATTTCAGGCCAATCGGATGCTTCCTTCTTGGTGTTGCATTTTGGGTGGCCAGCAGTGTAATTCAACTGAAAATTCAACAGGGAAAGAATCCAATAACACACATTGAGTTAAAAATTCTAACGGAAATGCTTTCATGCACTCATCCTTGAAAGTGTTATTAGTATAGAATCTCCTGACATACATTAATTATTAAGCATATATATGAATTTCTTGAGCATTGCTCAAGTCCAGTTACTGGGTTGCATTGTACGAAATGCAAAAACATAATTTATGTGTTCATATATTATTAAAAACAGGCATTCTTTAGCAGCAAATGCTGAAATTAAAACTTATATAATTTACATTTTCATCTATTATTAAAAACAAGCATTCCATGTACAGCAAATGCTGAAATTAAAATCTCTGGTACACTTACTCACAAATGAGAGCATAGCCGTAGCCAGGAGGGGGTGGTGGTGGTTCCTCGGGTTCGAACCCCCTTTGAGTGGGATTGAGTACGCATTTAAATGGATATATAATTTTAGGCTAACCCCCCCCCCCTTAAGAAATTTCTGACTATGCTACTAAATGAGAGTTACATTTGAGCTAATATTGCATCACTGTGAGGAACAGAAGGGAACTGCATTTTGATCCTAAAATGCAATCCAAATTTTGTTCAACACTTGAGATATATCTACCGTTCTCACCCACTCCTTGCTTTTCGTATCCACTGCCGAATGGTGTTCTCGAAGGAGCCACGGTACGACGCATTTTGTAGAATCAAACTGGATTAGCGAAGGCTCAACAGTTTTTATGAATAAGAATGTGGTTATTGCTGTGGTAGAAAGAGAAGACCTAACTGGAGTGAGTATCAAATTCGTCAAAGAAAACTGCCTTTCACATTCGTTAGAAGATACAGCAACGGTTTGCGAAGTTCACTTCAGCCGTAAAACTTGCTTAGGTTTTTTTTTTTTTTTAACCTTGAAGTTCTAGGTATTCCTTAAAATCACGAATCATGTCTCTTTCATCAAGTTGAAACCTCTTAGGTGTAACTTCCTGCTTTTTGTTCACGATGTAGTATATTTCTCTTTATATATAACTTATCGCTGTGCAAAGGTTGTATATATATATTTCATATATATATAAGTTATATATATATATTTCATATATATATATATATATATATATATATATGAAGCAAGTGGAGAAATCGAAACAGTACTCGCCCAAATTTTCACTCGATGCCTTAATGAAGGGAAAATTCCTGAGGATTGGAACAACGCTACAATGATCTTGCTACATAAAAAAGGTGACATTGAGGATCTCGGGAACTACAGATCTATCAGCCTCCTATCAGTGGTTTATAAAATCTTCTTTAAAGTTCTTTCACACCGCTTGAAGGTGATACTGGACATGGCTCAACCGAGAGAACAAGCTGGATTCAGGAGTGGCTACAGCCCAATAGATCATATCCACGTACTGAGAGAACTAATTGAAAGAGCGAGGGAATATGAACTTCCATTGTGCATGGCTTTTATCGATTATGAAAAAGCCTTTGATTCGGTGAAACCATCAGCAGTTGCAATGGCTCTGAAATCCTGCGGTATTGAAGATGCATACATTAACATTATTATTAACATCTATGAAAATGCAAGTGCAAAGATTCGGCTGTTTGAAAATACAACACACATAAAAATTAGAAAGGGAGTGAGACAAGGTGACACCATATCTCCGAAGCTCTTTAATGCCACATTGGAAAATGTCTTTCAATCACTGAATTGGGAAAACAAAGGGATAAAGATTAATGGAGATTATCTAACCCACCTTCGTTTTGCTGATGACATAGTCATTTTTGCAACTACCCCATCAGAGCTACAGAGTATGATCCAGGAACTTGCTGACAAGAGTAAAAGAAGTGGGATTAAAAATGAACTTTCAGAAGACAAAAGTGATGTACAATGCTTTTACAAGAAATGAAGATTTATCGATTGATGGAGAAAACCTGGAGATAACAGACACGTACGTTTATCTTGGACAGCAGATATCAAGTGAGGGTCACATTGATGAAGAAATTAATCGGCGTACAAAACTTGCCTGGAGAGCTTTTGGAAGAAACAGCATAATTTTCAAGAGCAATATGCCATTATGTCTTAAAAGAAAAGTGTTTGATCAATGCATCCTTCCAGTGCTTACGTATGGTGCAGAGACGTGGACCTTAGCTAAAAGAGACATACAAAGGCTGCAGACAACTCAAAGCAGCATGGAGAGGTGCATGCTTGGTATAACCAGGAGAGATAAGAAGAGGAACACGTGGATCCGAAAAATGACAAGAGTGGAAGACATCATGATCAGAGTTAAATCCCTGAAATGGCAATGGGCTGGACATACTGCCAGAAGGACAGACCATCGATGGACAGCCGAAATTTTAGATTGGATTCCAAGGGACAGGAAAAGACCCAGAAGAAGACCACATGGAAGATGGATGGATGAAATTCGAAAGTATGCGGGAGTGACATGGAGGAGACTGGCACAAGACGTGGAGGAAACTTGGGGAGACCTTCGTCCAGCAGTGGATTGATAATGGTTGACAATATATTGATAATGGTTGACAATATATATATATCATCATTGTCAACCATTATCAATCCACTGCTGGACGAAGGTCTCCCCAAGTTTCCTCCACGTCTTGTGCCAGTCTCCTCCATGTCACTCCCGCATACTTTCGAATTTCATCCATCCATCTTCCATGTGGTCTTCTTCTGGGTCTTTTCCTGTCCCTTGGAATCCAATCTAAAATTTCGGCTGTCCATCGATGGTCTGTCCTTCTGGCAGTTTGTCCAGCCCATTGCCATTTATATATATATATATAATATATATATATAAGTTATATATCATCATCATCATCATTGTCAACCATTATCAATCCACTGCTGGACGAAGGTCTCCCCAAGTTTCCTCCACAACGGTCTGTCTTGTGCCAGTCTCCTCCATGTCACCCCTGCATACTTTCGAATTTCATCCACCCATCTCCCATGTGGTCTTCTTCTGGGTCTTTTGCTGTCCCTTGGAATCCAATCTAAAATTTCGGCTGTCCATCGATGATCTGTCCTTCTGGCAGTATGTCCAGCCCATTGCCATTTCAGGGATTTAACTCTGATCATGATGTCTTCCACTCTTGTCATTTTTCGGATCCACGAGTTCCTCTTCTTATCTCTCCTGGTTACACCAAGTATGCACCTCTCCATGCTTCTTTGAGTTGTCTGCAGTCTTTGTATGTCTCTTTTAGTTAAGGTCCACGTCTCTGCACCATACGTAAGCACTGGAAGGATGCATTGATCAAACACTTTTCTTTTAAGACATAATGGCATATTGCTCTTGAAAATTATGCTGTTTCTTCCAAAAGCTCTCCAGGCAAGTTTTGTACGCCGATTAATTTCTTCATCAATGTGACCCTCACTTGATATCTGCTGTCCAAGATAAACGTACGTGTCTGTTATCTCCAGCTTTTCTCCATCAATCGATAAATCTTCATTTCTTGTAAAAGCATTGAACATCACTTTTTGTCTTCTGAAAGTTCATTTTTAATCCCACTTCTTTACTCTTGTCAGCAAGTTCCTGGATCATACTCTGCAGCTCTGATGGGCTAGTTGCAAAAATGACTACGTCATCAGCAAAACGAAGGTGGGTTAGATAATCTCCATTAATCTTTATCCCCTTGTTTTCCCAGCTCAGTGACTGAAAAACACCCTCCAATGTGGCATTAAAGAGCTTCGGAGATATGGTGTCACCTTGTCTCACTCCCTTTCCAATTTTTATGTGTGTTGTATTTTCAAACAGCCTAATCTTTGCACTTGCATTTTCATAGATGTTATTAATAATATTAATGTATGCATCTTCAATACCGCAGGTTTTCAGAGCCATTGTAACTGCTGATGGTTTCACCGAATCAAAGGCTTTTTCATAATCGATAAAAGCCATGCACAATGGAAGTTCATATTCCCTCGCTCTTTCAATTAGTTCTCTCAGCACATGGATATGATCTATTGTGCTCTAGCCACTCCTGAATCCAGCTTGTTCTCTCGGTTGAGCCATGTCCAGTGTTACCTTCAAGCGGTGTGAAAGAACTTTAGTGAAGATTTTATAAACTACTGATAGGAGGCTGATAGGTCTGTAGTTTCCGAGATCCTCAATGTCACCTTTCTTATGTAGCAGGATCATTGTAGCGGTGTTCCAATCCTCAGGAATCTTTCCTTCATTAAGGCATCGAGTGAAAATTTGGGCGAGTACTGTTTCGATTTCTCCACTTGCTTCTTGTATGATGTCTACAGTAATTCCATCTTCTCCTGGAGCTTTTCCCCGCTTCATGTTCTTGATTGCATGTGCAACTTCTGCTGGAAGGACTGGAAGAACTCTGGTACTGGTATCTTTCATGATGTCTGGAGTGCATGTATCATCCCTTTCATATAATTTGGAGTAGAAATCTTTCACTCTTGTCAAAATTTCTCCTCTATTTCTTGTTACAGAACCATCTTCTTTTCTCAGTGCCATAATCTGTTTTCTTCCCTTACTGAGATGTCCCTTTGCTATCTTTAGGCTTTGGTTGTTTTCAATTGCTTTCCTCACTAGTTCACAGTTGAATTTTCTTACGTCTTCAGTGATACTTTTTCGTACTGTCTTGCATAGCTCTATATATTCCACTTTGGAAGTCACATCTTCTTTAGTTGTCCTCATCTCTCTTCTTTTTTGCATCAACATTTTCGTTTTTCCTGATAATTTATTTACATGCAACTTGTTCTTAGACCCAGCTAATTTTGTTGCTGTTTCCATAAGAGATTTGGTTACTTTTCTGTTAACTTCAGAGATGTCCACTTCTTCCGATGTTAGGCCTTCTAAAGCAGAGAACCTGTTCTTCAGTTCCAACTTGAAGGTATTATGGTGTTTTTTAAGGTTGGTTATGTCAATAGATTTTGTTTGTCTTATGAGCTTGCCACGTTCAAGTTTAGTGTTGAGGTGCATCTTACATCTCACCAATCTATGGTCACTACCTGTGTTGAACTTGTTTAGCACACTGCAGTCTTCTATGACGAATTTTTTGTTACACATAATAAAATCAATTTCACTTGTCGTCCCATTTGGATGTCTCCATGTCCATTTCCTGTGTGGCTTTTTCTTGAAGAAGGAGTTCAAGATGAAAAACCCTTCTGCCTCTGCAAACTCAACGAGAGTATTTCCACGCTGGTTTCTGTTGCCGTGACCGAATTTACCTACTGAAGTTTTATTTTGTTGCCGTTGCCCTATTTTTGCATTGAAATCTCCCATAATTATTTTCAAGTGCTGCTTACCTTTATTATTTAGATGCCAAATTTCCTCATAAAATTCTTCAATTTCTTCTTCAGGATGACTTGTGGTGGGTGCATAAGTTTGAATAATCTGAGCCTGGTATCTTTTCGAGAGTTGGATAACAAGCCGTGCAGCTCTGTCAGAGGAACTTTCAACTTCTACAACTTTATCCTTCAGTTTCTTGTTTATTATAAATCCAACACCACTAGTTCTGCCAGTATCTGTCCCACGATAGTAGAAGAGATGTCCACTTTTCAGTTCGATGAGATCTTCTCCTTTTCTCCTTACCTCACTTAGCCCCACGATGTCCCACTTGATCCTTTGTAGTTCCTCTTCCAATTCAAGAAGCCTTGAATCAGAAGATAGAGAGCGTCCATTGTACGTTGCCAAGGTCAGCATCAGATGGCAGCCTAGTCCGGTCCTCCGGGGAATTCTTAGCACCCTCTGCCTTCATGTCGCACTGGCCGCTGCCTTGGCCAGGTACATTCCAGCTGCCGGAGACTGAGGGCCAAGATTTAAGTTGTGGAGTCATTTTGGAGGGGTTTGGCCATAACTCACCACGCTGGCCAAGCGGGTTGGTGAGTGTGGGATAGAATTTCCTCTAATCCCGATGGTATAGTTATACCGCTATGAGCGGTCGTCAGAGCCCCTTTAGTGGGAACAGGATGCACCACGAGAAGGCGGGGTTGACATTTGTCAAGGAGAGGCTGTGATGTTACGCATCACTTGACCTTACATCCCTATATATATATATATATATATATATATATATATATATATATATATATACTTTTCCGTGTACAACTTGGAAAAAAATCAAATGCAAGGGGTTAACTTCAGCCAATATCTCTCCCTCCCATGTTACGGTAAATACATGTTGTTACAGTTATTTCGGTATTTTAATAAAAAAAATTATTCTGAAACTCAAAACAAGAAAACTGGAACGCCGTTCCGGCGTATTCTGCCATAAAAATTGCCTTTTCAAAGCTTGAAAAATACCATGCTCAAATACCCGGGGCATGTAAATTAGTGGTCTGGGCAGGAGAAAAAGCACTCTAGTAGCCCGGATTGTGCAACGGAATTTAAAAATGAAAGTTTGGAATAGTACTTCCAACTACAAGAAAAAAGACAGTCGTCGCATGTTGTTTCATTTCACTGCTAATCACCCGAAGTTGTATTATTGTTACGGAGTCCCAAGGGCAGAAGAATATCACTTTTTTAATTATATTATTCTCTAGGTGGAACCATATATAATTTTGCTCTAAATGTTGTTTATAGTCAGCGACGGGATGCATGCTTCTGATGGAACTAGCCTCCGGTGTTTAGTGACAAAGGGTGAAAATTTCAACGAAAGTATATGGCAGAATCACTAAATTTCACAAATACCAGTTTCGTCATCATACCATTTCCTACCAATTTCAGCACAATCATTTTAAAACTTGAGATACAGGCTTTGTGCACTAAATATTTTGAATACAGACCCTTAAAACGGAAATGGAAAACATATAAAAGTTCACCATATTTCTTAACTTAACACACCAGACTCCCTCCCCCTTTTTTTTAATCTTAAACCCTTTCCGCTTGACGGTCGGATGACACCCGACATTTCGAAATTGCCGAATAGCTCGTATGTCGGGTGTCACCCGCACCGCCGATGACGCCTCCATAGCTCATATGTCTGGGCTGGCGAGATATTTTTTCTGTATCAAGCTCAACTTTCACAGCAAAGTTGTGGAATCTACTGCAGAAAAAAACAAACGAGTATGGGCGAAATGTTATTCTAGTGGAAAGGGTTAAAAAATAAATTTTCCTGGTCATCTAGCTTTTACCATCTGGATAGGTAAATAATTTTTGCACATGCCCAGATGGGCATGCAACTTTACAGATATTTTTCAAGCCCTGCTTATATACAGGGTGTCCATAAAGTCTTTCCCACATTACAAAAATTAATATAAAAAAATCTATGTAAGTTAAAATAAAATGGTTGGCAACATAATATAGCAGCATTCATATTTTTTTTTCTGTTCTTTAGTTGAGCGCTACTGCTGAATAAAAGAGCATTTCATCGATAATGGCTTCCATACAAGAAAAAGCGGCATGCGTGTTGTGGTTTTGAGACCAAATCGCTGGTCCAGCGTATTTTCAGAAAAGAGTACAGACGGTCACCATCGGACCAAAAAAGCATAAAAGCTTGGTATGAAAAGTTTAAAGCGACGGGGAGTGTTGGCGATCTCCCCGAGCGGGCCGACCAACTGTTACACAAGAGATAGCTGCAGCTGTTCAGGAGACATTTCTGCGAAGCCCCAAGAAATCCATTCGTCGTGCTTCATTGGAAACGGATTCCTCGTGCCACAGTTCACAAAATTTTACACAAACTTCTTCATCCGAATGCTTATAAGGTACAGATCGTTTAAGCTCCTTAGCCTGATGACTGGCCTCGCCGTGCTGCATTTGCGGCGGAGATGTTGCAGCGCGTAGCTCATCATAGTGATTATCTACCCCGTGTCTGTTTCTCAGATGAAGCCACATTCCACGTCTCTGTTACAGTAAATAGGCACAATGTGCGAATCTGGGGATCAGAAAATGCCCATTATGCCATCGAACAACAGAGGGCTAGCCCGAAAGTGAACGTATGGTGCGGCCTGATGCATGACATAATCATCGGGCCCTTCTTTTTTTACAGAGCCCACGGTAACATGCAACGTGTACCTGGACATGCTGGAACTTTTTGTAGCACCTCAGTTGCATGCACTCCAACCTTCGGTTATTTACCAACAAGACGGTGCCCTACCACATTGGTCAATAATGGTTCGTGAGTTTCTGAATGCCACATTTCTAAACGGATGGATTGGCCGCGACGGTCCCATGACATGGCCACCTCGATCGCCCGACGTAACTTCTCTAGACTTTTTCCTGTGGGTTTACGTGAAAGACCAAATTTACTCTTCTATAGCAATGTTCCGGATATGGAGACGTTGAAGAGCAGAATGACGGACATCATTGGTTCTGCAGCATGTGCTGAGATGTTAAACAAAACATGGCGTGAAGTCGAATATCTGTTAGATGTCCTCCGGGCCACAAATGGCATCCATGTGAAGGTGTACTGACACTGAAAAAAAAAAAAAAAAAACTTGTGCACCATCATTGTCGTGCAATCCCGTTCTTGTACCTGCAATACATTTTCTATATTAATTTTTGTAATGTGGGAAGGAATTTATAGACACCCTGTATATACGTGTGTGTGATCAACTAATGGCTGGGCTGTACACTAGTGGCAACTAGTGTATTGATACCCGTGGCTTGTTGATGGGAAGTCAAGCAGCTGTCAATATAAACGTTTCTTGGAGATTGCCGTGAATGTCTGTTAGATGACGAAGTCTATCCGAAGGACTTGGATTTTTTTTTTTTTTTTTGTTGCTTTTAGGCTGCAAAAAATCGCCTTTGCCAAATTTAGCGCCATGCGTTCTGGGACAGAACCAGCGTCGTAGGGCAAAACACATTACCCGTGCCTCATGCGAGACTCGAGCCCAGGCCTGGCTCTTTCGAATAGTTAGCCCATGTAGATGTGCAAAAATGGTGTTTCTTAATCATATTAAAACATTCTGTTGTGTTCGAAGAAAGACTAAGTATCTGGAAGTATTATTTTGTGCGTTATTTTGATTCTAAATGTGAAATTGTCAGCACGGCATCTTCGGAGTCAATCGATGCAGCAGCGCTACTGCACGAATCAAGGTACTCTTACAGGAAAAACGAGTACCTGTTATAACTGCAAAGGTGTCGTATCCTGTGGCGAGCTTAATAATACCACATTAATGGGTCAGTCTACCGGCGCAACGAAATATTTCAAATTCTGCGAACTTTAACTTTGGTCCTTTTCAGTAATAACGTAGTTGAGAATTACATGATGACAAAACGTAGCTTTTCACGTTAAGTTTGTTATTCATCTTGAGTTTTTGTATTTAAAAATAGTGTCGAATCTGGATTTCTGCATTACGGGAACTTTTTTTTTTTTGTGCGCAAAATTAGTTATGTTAGGAAATATACTGTATGCTAAAAACCTAATTTATTTCACAATTATTGTAATCTTCCTTAAACGTAAACTATTTATTAAAAATAAGAAAATAAGCACTTACTTTTGACAAGTCAGAATCGTAAGAATATGGTAGAAGATTAAAAATTTATTAAATGGGAACACGATAAAGGAATCAATAAAAAATCACGAAAATATTACGGCAAAGCAGTTATTACCACATTAGGCAAAGGTGATCTGACCTGCTCAGAGGTGGTTGATTAAGAAATTACAACAGTGATTATTATTTAGGGGGGCAGAAATTTAATGCCCGGTATGTACTAAATGTCACGAAAATTTAAAAAGTTCTCCAATTGTGCAGTTATCAGGGAGTAAGGTTTTTCCACCTTCCCAATACTATCTTCAATAGGGTAGTGCAGTTCTTGTAGACCGTCAGTCAGTGTTAAACTTCCATTTGTGAGACTTATCGAATCTCCGTGGTGCTGGTTCATTTCATTCATGTACATTCACCAAATTAAATAATTTCTAGTTGTAAGCAACATCGTTAAATCCTTCGAAGTCTTTCTGAATTACAGGCCGAATAGGTATCCATCCATGCATCGTACTGATACTTCTGGCCATTTTAACGCAAAGCCTACCGCATCCTAAATGCTAAACTGGATCTTCCAAAATTCCTTTAGTGGCCCCTTCTTCATGTAATGTATTCTCAAAATGCTTTGAGAAACTGTCTTCGTGCAGAACCTCATGAAGTTTACTATTACTTCTTGGCCCATTGGCTAGATCGACCACGTTGTGTCAGGAGGAAAGAACTTCATTCTGGTGAAAGGAAATTTAGCTATCATTAAGAGGTTCAAGGTCACGGCCAGTGCTTTCACTTTTGTCATTTACATGGTTAAGTACATGCGCTTGATTATGTAAAAAGATAATTGTTTAAACTGCAGGACAGGGAACTCCCCGCGCAATTGATCCCTGGCCTAAGCGAAGAACGTGAAATTATTAAGAAATGAGGGCAATTTTTTATGTAAACATTTTCTTTTAAGTTGATTGCTTGATTTCAGAGTATCCAGCTATTTCGTACGGTGACGTAACCTATAGTGGGACAATAGAAACATGACTTGATCTCTTTTAGATAGCAGCATTGTCTAATTTAGGCTGCACCATTGTGACGATGAACCTTTAAATAATGTGTGTGCATTGTGCTGAACATATGAAGTAATGTGCTACCCTATTAACCAGACAGAGCGCTCGTGGTAAGCGGGAGCTAAAATATGGCCTCAAGATGGAAAGAAAAACTGAAGCGCAAATGTGATAGTAAGGGGGATTGGTAACTTTGGTCTAGGATTTCTACAGGTTACACCCCATCGTGTGATACATCATTTTCAAGCTCTCGTAATAGCAGATGGAGGAAGTGAAATTTTGCTACGATGCACCATTTTCGTAACATCAAAAATGCATTTTTGTAATGTATTTTATCACATTTAGCATCAGGTTATCGTAATTTACGGAGATTGCAATGAGATTGTTTTTATTTTTATGTAAAACGTGAGGAAATAATGTTCGGCGATAGTTTAGTAAAATATATTGTTGAGTAACAATGAAATTAACTACTGGTACGTCATTTCATGGGACAGTATTCAAAAATCAGGTTTTCAACAGTAATTTTGACTACTTCCGTTACCCATTTTCGTTACATCGAAATTGTTTACTTGGGATTTATCTTACTGCTGTGGGGAAAGGTGCATGGAATAAAACAAACAAACAAAACCCCCGACTGAGGTGTTATATCCAATGTTGCTATGCGAAAACGAGCTGGTACCGCTTACGTGACATTTGTGACGAAAATTTCGGGGATATCCAACCGGGCGATTCCTGATTTCTTTCGCTGAAGTTTGCCAGAAACTCCCCCCACCACCACCACTTCCGCTTAGTAGGATCTCATGCATTAACATTGTACGTTAGTATAATGCATTCATCAGATTGTGAAGCATAAACATCATACGAGAAAATTTGAAAAACATTTTACGGTCATGAATTGCTGAATATTACGGTTTGTGAATTTAGAAAAGTCCATTTTTTGAACTCTTTTATTTCGTTTTGAGATTGATATGGATTTCAGTTTCGCTTTGGTTAAACTGCAATGCATCAATAACATTGTTAAATGTAATTCTAACATTTGCTTGAACTTATATTCATGTTCTTCCCGGAATCCGAGTGGTCAGAGGCTGTGGTTTCTGCTAATCGTCCAAGCTAGCCAAGGGGTTAAGTCCCAGATAGGCATGTGTGTTTGTCCAACGGCGCGGACTGTCTCTCTCTTCCGCGAAACCAGTCGTCCCAAATTAGGGATGAGTGACTGCTTATACATCTCAGAGTTTCTCTCGGTTGTTCAATCCCGAAACCAAAGTGAAAAAAAAAACTAAAAAAAAAAATACATTCATGAGCGGTATTCGTAAAATTGTCTTGCGGACAGAATTCGTTGGTGTCTGGCATTTTTATACGTCAATTGTATGACCATAGATAGCACCATGTCCCTTCATCTGTGTGCTTATTGGATAAAAAATAAAATAGAAAAAAGCAAAACAATAGCACTTGCTTAGATGGTTGGTTGGTTAGTTGGAGTTTATTGACGCGAGGGACTCAATGGGCCAAAGAGCGCCAAGTGCGAAGGTTTTCCACGCAGTTTATTTCAACACGCCGGACGGAGCGATAAGTGTACATGTGTAATTTGTAAAAGAATTGAGGGAACGCAGCGAGCTCTTCACAGCTCGAAAAAACTCCGCCACACGACGTGGACGAGCTGCGAGAGGTTATTCTATAGCTCCTCGGTGAGAAGTACCCCCGCTAAGGTGAGGAGGCACCCTTGTTTTCGGAGATGAAGGGGTGTGTGTGGCTTGTTTCATTCTGGTAGCCCTCATTTTTTGGATGTTCATCTTGGCGATGTGCTGAACTCATTTCTCTTTCCCCGAACGTAATGGTTCAGCTGTCGCTGACATAGTTGCGTTGTCGGCATGAATATCGAGTGTGTGAATGTCCGTTGAAGTCGTGCAATGTAGTGGAATACGAGACTTTTGTGTAAATTTACTTTTAGCTGTAATATTCAGCAGCTAAATTCTACTACTTTTGTTACCGTTTTTTTCCGTGTGTCGTTGGAGACAATGCTATTAATGTAAGCCTGGGTACTACGGAAGTGACCAACTCTCTTTCAGCAGTTGGAATGGACGCACCCGTTTCAATTTTTTCTTTCTAGATTTTTTTTTTTTTTTTTTTTTTTCAATTTTGAAATCATTAAGAACTCACGGTAGGGGTTTAGATGTGCTGTAAAATTTCCCCTACCTTTGTTAGATTTTTCTTATCTACCTTTGGTAGGGTTTTTGTCCTCTTTAAGAACCCAACAGTAGTTAAGGTAATCCATCTCTTTTCAGAGCTATTTGCTGCCAGGGAGTTAGATAATCTTAGCTAAACATCAAACACGATGCCCATCCCATGCCGCTCCAGGTAGAAGACATTTTGAGGGTATTAAAATACTCATAGGGTCAGTCTCTGCAGCAAGTTGCGATCATCACATTTGAAAATACCTGTTCATCTTTTTAATCACTTATTCTTTGAGAAAGTAACGTTTTTAAACTTTATACGGATTTCGTTGGGGACAAAATTTCAGGTTTAACGTCACTAAACACGACCGTGTTAGCGATCTTTGGAGCCAGTTGGGACTGGACTACCTTATCTGAAGGAACTTGAGAATTTTTTTTTTTTTATTTGCTTTGTGTTTGCCACTGATCGTCGTATTTATTTTCTCTGTAACGAGACACCGGAAATCTAATTTAACGTATCTGCGGATCTGTTAGCACTGATACGTGTTGTAAGATAATCACTGCTGCCTACCGGACGTGGTTTCGTTGCCAGATAAAGCGCAAAAGCTTGTTAATTTACTAGGAGCAAAATTTATTTAACCAACCTTGTGCAGGGAAAAATTGAATACTTATTGGCTTTCCGTGGGATATTAAAGAATCAACACACAGCAAGCTGTAATCGTTAGCCTTGGTCATGATTTCCTTATTGCTGGAATGAGATCCCTGTAACAGGAGGCGATACGAAAGCTTTGTAAGAGGTGCCGAGAATGAGTCAGCTGTATGTGTTTCTGGAAAGCTCCGTGTAACAGCGATTAGCTTTAAGTTTCAATCCTAATAAATACCATGTAATCCGAAATCTTTGCACATAGAACAGGGCGAAGTAGATGCAGATCATTTGTCTGTCTCGACTTCATTTTTGTACGCATAATAATAAAAATAGAAAAAAAAATATGCTTGCGTCACTTTGTTTGTCTGGCTGTACACACAGTATAGCAGCATTTATAAAGTCGGACTTCAAAAATTAGTTTTGCATCGGATAATGCTCTAACCACGGCCGGCGGAACCAAATAATTTCAGAGGGGTCCAACTTCTTCGAGAGCTAAAACAATAAAAGAAAAAGAAAGTGACATAGAGAGAGAAACCTCGTAGGATATATCAGGGGCGAATTTAGAGGTGGGGGCAGGGGGCAAGGGGGCCTTGGTCCCCTCCGAAAGTGTTCCATTTCTTTGTTAACATGCGACTTGCTTTAGAAAAAATGCTTTAATTAATAAAGATGCACCAACTTACAATAGAAAATAGTGCTTTAATTTTGTCTTCTATTTTTCATTAACTTTTATTTTGTCCTGGTGAATTTCAAAAACTTCCATTTTCGGTCGGCCGCCCCCGAAAAAAAAATTGTATATACGCCCCTGGGATATATATGTATATAATCGTACATATCATCATGCATTATGAGTCAGCTGTATGTGTTTCTGGAAAGCTCCGTGTAACAGCGTTTAGCTTAAGTTTCAATCGTAATAAATACCATGTAATCCAAAATCGGTGTGGGATGAGAGAAAGCACATAAAACAGGGCGAAGTAGATGCAAAAAATTTGTCTGTCTCTACTTCATTTTTGTACGCATAATAATAACAAATTAGTGAAATCGTGCAACGCATTGATTATGATACGCTTTCCAACATACCAGAAATCATTACTCAAGTTATGAGGATAATGGCTGTGGAAAAAATCTCACTCCTGTACCCTGACCTTTGACTCCATTTCGATTATATTAAACAGAATTGGTTCAGTATACCTCCGGAACAACATACTAAAGCTTTGTCGCAATAGAAGAATTTTTTACCCTTTCCAACCGTATGTTGAAGAAGAGTACATTCCAGCTTTGTCCGTCTGTCTGTTCGCACGATAACTCGCGTAAAAATGCTTCGATTGCGACAAAACCTTATCATGTTGTTCCGGAGGTATACTGAACGGGTCAAATGTCAGGGCACAGGAGCGAGATTTATTCCGCAGGCATTATACTCATAACTTGACTAAAAATGCTTCTATTGCGACAAAACTTTGGTATGTTGTTCCGGAGGTATACTGAACGTATCAATAGTCAGGGGTAGGGAGGAGAGGTTATCTGCGCGCGATTTCTGGTATGTTGGAAAGCGTATCATAATCAGTGCATTGCATGATTTTACTAACTTGTTAGTCAAGTTATGAGGATAATGGCTGTGTAATAAATCTTGCTCCTGTGATCTGACCTTTGACCCCATTTCGATGATATTCACACAACTCGCCAACGGCGACGGGCTAAAATAAAAGTAAGCCCCGAGATCTTCCCTGATTACTTACGGGTAACACACCAAAGATCAGATCATATGTAGAGGATTTTAGGAAGGGAGTGTCTGACCCCAGGTCTTAAATAACCCTTAGAAATATGAAGCTAGGAGATTTGGGCTACAGTGCCCGATAGGAAAGTGAAACGGAAGCGAGGTATAAGGGGAGGAAGACGCCCTTATTTATTAGGGGGCGCAGTACCCGGGAGCACACCAAAGAAATATCCTACACCCTCTTTATAATCTCAGGAAAAACGGCGCATCAGTCACACAAACCGTGTGTAATAGCACAGTAGTATTTAAAGAAAAACTTAATGACCTTTTCCCTTTATTTAAATCACTTTAATCAAACAATTCACCAATAAGAAAAATGATAAAAGTAATCGGTAATAAATTTTACTGAAAACTATAAGAAAAATAACTTTTGAAAAATTTCAGCGCTTTCTAAGGGTTGTTTTTACCTAATCCGTTCACTTCTAAGTCAGATTTACATTCTTGCAAATAGGTGTCCTCCGTGTACTCTTTTTACATCACATTTAACTTCTCATGACTGCCACGGAGGATCTCAGGTTCGATCCCAGCCAAGTACGAACGCTCGAACAACTAAATAAATGCCGTGCGTCGGATGGGCACGTTAAGCCGTCGGACCCCGGGTATACTGGCACACGATATAGCAGCATTGAGAAAGTCGGACTTTAAAAATTAGTTTTTCATCGGATAATGCTAACCACACTACTTGATGGTCTCCTCAAGTGCCTTCCACAACTTTCTGTCTGGAGCGTGTCACTGCAGCATTCTTTCGAATTTCATCTATCCAGCTTCCACGTGGTCTTCTTCTGGGTCTTTTCCTGCCCCTTAGTATCCAATCTAAAATTCAATTGTTCAACAGTGGTCAGGTCTTCTAGCAGCGTGTCCAGCGCATTTCCATTTCAGGGGTTTTACTTTGATCATGATGTCATCAACTCTTCTAATTTTTCTGATCCATCAGTTATTCTTCCTTATTTCGACAATAGTTGCTCTCGCAGCAAAAATGCACACAAAGTCGTCCAGGCTTATTATTTTCTATGTGACAAAACTCCAAAAAAAGGCCTGTGTACAACAAAAAGTTCTATACTTAGCGCTGAATTTGAGTTCGAGTTTTTTCTTGTTCAGTTATTTATTTGACAGATGCCGTGTGTTTTCCGATCTCTAGTAGGACACATTCGGACTTGGAAAAAGAAAAGAAAACACAAACAAGTAGGAAGAGGGAGAAAAAGAACCCTCCTTGTTATTGCTTTTAAATAATTCAAAGAATTCTTTAGTAATCTCTTCTAAAGAGAAAAAAACAACGCTGAGTTAACTGATCAGCTTATTTGTGCAAAATCAGTTTTTTAAATTGTACTTGAAGTGTTTTCTGGGAAACTGTAAAGCGTGGTAATAATCTTCAGGAAATCGTCCTAAAAAAACAATAAATTATATGTGAACCAGAAATCTAAGACCCCAGTGAAATGGTCCATGAAATCCAGGGGGGTCCTGACCCTCCCGCCGCCCGTGATGCTAACCATAATGGTGATAACTCGTGCACTTTCGAATTTCTGTGACGCAGTTTTCCTAGGCGGCGTAGAGCATGATTTTATCTCAGGCACTGTATACCTGCGGATATAAAAGTCTGACTGAATATATGCTTTTTACATTCCATGGCTGGAACTGCATGCAACACTTTCCATGCCTTTTTTTTTTTATGCATGATTTACCTATAGATGGCGCCAGTGTTTTTCTACGAGATTGAATAAATACGTTTTTACATTTGGTAATATGTCTTCTCTTCTGGTAAACATGGAAAATTCTTTTCGCATCCAATAGCTTCAGTTACAAGAAAAATGTTGCTGAACGTCTCCGAACCTGCCGTCTCAGTGGCTGAGTGGTCAGAAGCGCTGGCTTCTGGCTGATCATCGTAGTTGGGCCCGTATTCGAGGCTTGGATGGTGCGTTTACCCTGCGAAGCTGGTTTTGCCCCCCTTCATTGGGATCAGTAGCTCTAAATTAGAGACTCGCGACTTCTTGTAGTCTTAGACGATCGCGCTGGTTTAAATAAACTGAGAAAAAGAAAAGGGCTTTGAACCTTTTTTTGACGTGAAATATTCCCGACAGGTGGTGTAAATTTAGATTTTTAGTTCAATTATATCTCCATTGCTAAATGTCGGACCGTAAAAATTCTTTTAATATTGGTTGGCTTTGGCAATGATCGGTACAGTCAGTACACATAACTGCCTGATTTTCCAAATGTACAAAATTCCTGCTAGGTATGTTAGTTGCGCTTCTGAAAGTCCTATTTAGCCAATTAATTTTCTGTCATCCGACCCATGACCCAAAAATATCCATACAAGTGCAAATTTTTTCTCTGAAGTGGCATAAATTTCTACAGTACCCCAGTTTTTGAAGGTTGGATTGGTTAAATCATTTTAGCGCTGGATAGTTTAAACCGCGATCAGTATTAAAATATTCACGCGCTGCTCATTCTTCATATGTTCTATCTTCCCCACCATGGGGCTTAACAATATATTTGCATTTGTCATTGCTTCTGCGCTTGTTAAGTTCTGTTTTAAAATTTTTTTCTGCATTTCTGTTTTTGCTTGTAACCACGACCTAGAATTTCTAAGTTTTCTAATGCGAAATTTTACCTTAAAGTGGCGTAATTTTTTTTTATCGAATCCTAATGACAGCGCAGTTAAAAAAATAAATAAATAAACAAACGCCTTGAGACTGACGTAATAGGCTTGCGCATTTCCGTCAAAAGAAGTGCTCACTACATCCAAGAATTCGGTATGTTCCATCGCGTCTACAGTATTGTGCTAGCTTCAAATCCGCCGTTAAACAGAAACGAATACAGTAGATTCCAGTTAATTGGGCCATCGGGTAATCGGGGTAGCCGTTTATTTGGAACAGTTTTTGAAGAACATCCGAAATTAGCTCTTTGGGATGAAGCTCCGCATAATTGGGGCAGCCGCTTAATTGGGCCAAAGTGCTTTAGCCCCCGATGTGTCCCAATTAACCGGAATCTACTCTGCCTCCAAATTGAAGGAGAAAACGGGTGTTGTCAGGAAAATCAGTATGTTTGTCAACGGGCTGTAGGCCTGTAACTAGAAAGAGAAGTTAGGACGGGCGCCTGATGATTGAGGTCAGGCAAAGGATATACAGGAGGTCGAGCAAAAGATATAAAAGAGGTCGAGCAAAAGATATAAAAGAGGTCGGGCACTGGACTGTAGTGTGAATCGCTAGGGCAGGCAAAAAGGAACGCAGGTCTGGTCCCTACCTGACTGACGGGTTGTCGAGATTGTCTAAACTTCCATGGTCCGTTAAACGTAGTATTTGTTGGCCGGCTGTCGAGTGGTTCGGGTGTATGATTTCATATCGTGTAAGTAGGTTTGTAAGTCTAATCCATGAAAAGACTAGAATGGCGTTTTTATGCTCTCTCTCTCTCTTCTCTCGGAAGTCTGGTTGGACAATTCAGTTGCATATACCTGTGCTTTTTCACCCCTTGCGCCCGAATTCTTCTAATGGTTGGGTTATCGTGCTATTTGCGATAGGATCAGATCACATGTAGAGGATTTTAGGAAGGGAGTTTCTGACCCCAGGTCTCAAACAACCCATAGAAATAGGAAGCTAGGGGATTTGTGCTAGAGTGCCCGATACGAAAGGGGGATGAAGACGCCCTTATTTTTTACCGGCGGGCCAGTATACCCGGGGTCCGACGGCTTAACGTGCCCATCCGACGCACGGCATTTATTTAGTTGTTCGAGCGTTCGTACTTGGCTGGGATCGAACCTGAGATCCTCCGTGGCAGTCATGAGAAGTTAAATGTGATGTAAAAAGAGTACACGGAGGACACCTATTTGCAAGAATGTAAATCTGACTTAGAAGTGAACGGATTAGGTAAAAACAACCCTTAGAAAGCGCTGAAATTTTTCAAAAGTTATTTTTCTTATAGTTTTCAGTAAAATTTATTACCGATTACTTTTATCATTTTTCTTATTGTTGAATTGTTTGATTAAAGCGATTTAAATAAAGGGAAAAGGTCATTAAGTTTTTCTTTAAATACTACTCTGCTATTACACACGGTTTGTGTGCCTGATGCGCCGTTTTTCCTGAGATTATAAAGAGGGTGTAGGATATTTCTTTGGTGTGCTCCCGGGTACTGCACCCCCCTAATAAATAAGGGCGTCTTCCTCCCCCTTATACCTCGCTTCCGTTTCACTTTCCTATCGGGCACTGTAGCCCAAATCTCCTAGCTTCATATTTCTAAGGGTTATTTAAGACCTGGGGTCAGACACTCCCTTCCTAAAATCCTCTACATATGATCTGATCTTTGGTGTGTTACCCGTAAGTAATCAGGGAAGATCTCGGGGCTTACTTTTATTTTAGCCCGTCGCCGTTGGCGAGTTGTGTGGTAAAAATGCCCTTGCAATCATGAAACATTTGTCACTCAGCCGTTAGGCATGTTTTGTTTTTCTCTGTCGGTTTCCCGCCTAACAGTGCGGTCTTAACGCACGGATTAAAAAACAACTCCCGTGACTTTACCTTCTTGACGGAGTTCACGTTCTTTTTACCCTAGGACCCTTACACGGTTCACGAGACGTTCAGCTGCGCGATCCGGCTGTTTATTCTCATACCTGCAACACTACGGATATGTTTGCGTCTAAAACACATTATTTCCTGTTTATGCATACATGATCATCTATAATATTCCTTTGCTTAGCTTCAACAACGAAAAATGGCCGAGCGTTCCTTAAGGCCCTTTTACACCATTACGTGCATTAGTAAGCCAACCCCAAACAGCAGTGTTTTTATCTATGTCATGGTTTTTTTTTTTTTTTCCTTTCTTCGTTTTCGTTCATATTCAAACTCAAGAAGCACTTAACTGATAAAAACATTCAAATGATTCGTTCTTCTGCGTCATTGATACTTTAAAGGACTCCTTTTCTCTTCGTAGTTTAATGACCCTAACTGCAGTGATTTCCGTAAATTAAGGAACATGAAATTTGAAGTTTAGAAAAATCGACGGTGAAAGCGGATGAATCCCCCCATTTTCAGAGTCTGGGGTCCTCATATATATATATATATAATGTGTGTCTGTGTGATCGCACCCCCCACCCCCCAGATTTTGAGACATGGTACGCCACTACTCAGATTTATGAGCATGAAATCGTAGAACGCTTTGTTAGGTCTTATGCATGAGCATTTGGCGACAATTTTCATACAGGACGACAATCCTCGTCTCATCGGAATTATTCTCCAATATCTCGAGAACACCGTCAACGATAAGGAGTTGCAGCTCGTTCCGCTCACCTGAACCCTATTAAGCACCTTTGGAGTGCTTCAGGAAAGCGTGTTGCAGCCCTACGACCCTTTCTCCAAGACCGGCAGGATTTTCGGAGCGCCTTGATGTAATGGTAATGATTGTCTGGAGAACTTCTGAACACAATTTTTAAGAGCATGAAACGTCGATGGTCACCCTCTTAGAGCAGTCTTGTATCGATTGCTCTAAGGCAGGGCTGACAAACCTTTTCTGACCAGTGTGCCACTTAAAGTTTACTTTACTGCTTTCAAGTGTCTAGTGTGCCACCTCTCTTGCATTTTTTTTTTCGTCATGAAACTTTTTTGCGAATAACATAAAAATGACATTAACAGAATAGGTAAGTAGGTGAATTTTAAGACTAAGACAATTTCAATATAAACTTGATTTAATTTGTAAGAAGATAATTAAAAAAATCATACTTACATAATCACATTGCTGTGAAACTTGTTGCTGAATGCTACTCGCCAAGGCTACTCGCTCATGCTCGGTTCATAACCTATTGTTTTCAATGTTATGGGCACCATCGGTAGTCACAGACACTATTTTATTTAAGTCAATCCCCATTTTTACTACAAATTTCTGCTTCACTTCACACATTACATATTTCCCTATAATCATAGTTGGCAAACTGAGCAATTTAATTAATTCCTCCCTTATAATACATTTCCACAAGGAAATCTAACAAAACTATCTAACCTATAAAATCAAAATATCTAACCAAACATATCTAACCTACAAAATCAAAATATCTAACCAAAAATATCTAAATTTAAAATTGTTTTCAAAAAGCTAAATTTTTACTTAATGTTAATGTTTTCTTATCAGTGTGCCACCCAAATAGTGTTCGTGTGCCACCCAAATAGTGTTCGTGTGCCACCCAAATAGTGTCCGTGTGCCACCCAGCGGCACGCGTGCCATAGGTTCGCCATCCCTGCTCTAAGGAGTGACCATAACTCTAAATTAACTCATTTTGGCGATTTCGTTTTAAGCATGCCTTGTGACCAGATATGCTAACTTGCTATTGGTTCCTTAGATTATAATTAGCTTTCTTATCTTGTACACATAAAATGAAAGGTCATATTAAATCATACCTTTTCCTCAAATTTCATACAAAAACTCCTTATACAGGGTGTCCCACTTGCTACCGAATCCGGCATTTCTTGAATAATATTAACACCAATAAAGATATTGCAACGAAATTTGAAGTGAACTTACCTCATTTCGTGCGAAATGTGATGACATCACAACATGTGCTGGAAGTGGCCACCATTTGCGTCCAGACAGCATTGAACCTGGCGCTGTCCGCCAGCCAGCTGGAATAAGTGGTACACACATTTTAAAGTGTGGCGCCACTAAGGAGCAGTCCGCCAGCCAGCCGGACTGCTATTGGACTTAAATTCTCAAAATTCCTGTATTTGGGCTAGTGAAAATCCCAACGCGATACATGAACTCCTTCATTCACAGAAAATTGGTGTTTGGTGTGGGATGACCCGGCGGCGCATAATTGGTCCCATCTTCTTCGATACAATCATCACAATATCTGCATATATGGAAATCTTAAACACCTTTGTAAATCAATTAGACGACGAAGAACTCCCCATTGGATATTACCAGCATGATGGAGCGACATCATAAGTATGGCCGACATTCAGTACTTTTTCGGCCACCGCGTCATTTCGGAGGGTCTATGGCCACCGCGCTCGCCCTATCTGACGTCTCCTGATTACTTTTTTTGAGGGATATCTAAAGGGGAGAGTTTACCAAAAGAAACAGCGTACAATAGATGCCCTGAAAGCAAACATCACCGAAGAAATTCAGGTAGTGACGACGGACGTACTGGCAAGGACTTTCCACAACATGGTTCGTCGGGTTCAGTGCTGTCTGGAGGCAAATGGTGTCCATTTCCAGCACATGTTGTAATATCCTCTCATTTCGCACGAAATGAGGTAAGTCCACTTCAAATTTCGTTGCAATATCTTCATTGGTGTTAATATTAAAGAAATGCCGGGTTCGGTAGCGAGTGGGACACCTTGTAGTTTTAGAGACATTTCAGAATTTAATTTTGTTTCTTAATTTGTGAAAACCAGTGTAGTATCAGAGGCAACATCGAGTAGCGTAGTCGTAATTTAGTATACCTGGATCCTGCGAAGGGGAGGGAAACAGTGTCTCAAGAACTGGCAAAATACCTCCGTCTTCCTGCATTCGGATTGTAGACTCGGTGTTTCGTTCGCGGAGACAAAACAGAAGCGTGCGACCTAGACTGCCCTGTGCATTCAATTTGCTTCTCATTAGCATTATGTTTGCTGTTCGGTATGCTACTCGAAAAGATGTCCTGATGTCATCTCCGCATTGGGCTTCTTTTTGTATTTCCCAACGATACATTAGTCCCCAGTACAAGAATAAGAACAAATGATATCGGGGAAGATTCGAATAATACAGCATTACATTAATGTTATAATTTATTACTGTAATGGTGATATCAATACAGAAACGACTGCGGTCACTAACCGGTACAGTGAGATGCCGTTTTACCCACACACGATAACTTTTGTTCATGGAGCGTTAAATTCTTAATCAACCTGAACGGAAGGTCGAACAAACTCATGTTTCATAAAATGAAACGTATCATCCCAATACGCTTCATTGTCTTAGGTGCAGGTTAATTCTTCACTTAACTTTGAAGGTCAGCATACAAATCTATTTCCAGTTTGTCTACCATTTGCCATTTCTTGCGAAAAATTTTAAGATGCACTGTAAAATAATTGTGAACAACAAAGTGAATGTCAGTCTTCGAGAGAAAATAAAAACGTGATGAAGCTAACATTTTGAATATTTACTTGTTTAGTTGACTGAATTTTACGTGATGTATTAATACCTGAAGATAATCGTATACTATTAAGGTGTAGCTGTGAAGCTTATTAATGAGTTACTTATGCAGATTGCTGCCGCTGAAATACTTCGTACTACGTTGTCTTACCCATTAACCAGTTAAAGGTACGACGTAAAAGTTACGCATTTTTATTTATTTTTCCTTGCGTTCTCTTCTCTCCCCTTCCCCTCGGGTCGGAGCGTACTAATAGCTGGACTATCAGACCGAGGTGATCAAGTCAGCTCATTATACGTTCTCCGCGGACACACGTGGAAATGTCCAGGGTATTTTTTTTTCTTTTTTTATATCCTTGTGGGAAGAAGCAAGGTTTTCACATAATATAAGTAATATCTGTCCCCAGTGTTCGTGGTGGAAAGGCGTCCTTGCTAATTGAAGATTTGTATTTCTAAGTCCGAATGCTGATCGAATGAATGGTCAAGGCAAAATGTTATGACCGTCGTCTTTAGACGTGGACTCTGGTAAACGTTATAAACTTTACCTGAATGCCACTAGGAAGCCGTAATGCTGTCAGAAGTAAGTGTTTTGTGAAAACCAGTCCTATTAGCAAGGCCGCTGAGATTGCAGAACAGCTCCAAGTGAGTTCCAGAACTGCTCAGCTGTATCTTTCACCGACTTGGCTATCATGGAAGAGCGGCTCGAGGTAAACCTCTTTTGCGAGAAGCAAATATTCGTCGCAGATTGGCATCAGCGACAGTCATGATTGAAAGCCCCTTAAAGCATTTTGGAACATTGTCATTCTCTGATGAGTCCCGGTTTGCACGATTTTCGGACAGTGTCAGGGCCAGAGTGTTACAATTGCCCAGCCAGGAATTCAGCTTGAAGCACTTACAGCCAACTGTGAAACATGGCGGTTTTTCAGTCATGATATTTAGAGCCATATGGATGACTGGTCGTTCAGTCCTCATAGAATGTGAAGGCAACATCAATTCACAAAAATACATAACCATCCTTGAGAGGGGTCTGCTACTAATATTCTCCAGTGGTCAGATGTCAAAGGCTATCAGAGCTGAGTTCGGGCCCAATTTTAAGAGCCCGAAGTATGTCGAACGAGCCCCAAAACTATTAACTTTTATTAACCTGTTTAGGCATTAAAAAAAAAAAAACCTCTTCCTGACTTCCACTCTTTCCTCCCCGTGCAATTAAGTGATGCCTTTCTCAACTGCGGAGTGGGGAAGGGGATGTCTATCTATCTTTATAGTTTCTTTGACAATTCATTTTTTCCTGAAATGTTTCGGGGGGGCTTCAGGAAAAGCAGGGAGGGACACAACAATCTACGTCGTACGTTGCTCATTAGAATTAGCAGGGCGGTTCCCCGTTGAGAGAGGGAGCAAAATTTCGTCAGCTTGCTATCTGCTATCTATAGTTCTTAAAGAAACTTTTCCTTCTCAGAAATTCAGTAATGCATGGCCTATGGTATTTGTAACCCAAGCCCGGAATGAATGTTCCCACTCCGAATCTAGATCCAGTTGCCGAAGAATTCTATTGAATAATTAGAAAGTGTAAAAAAGCCTCGTGTGCTAAATTATACAAAACCATATTAAAAAAAAAAATAGGAAGAAAATTCTCTCTCAGAGCCAGAGTCCGAACTCCAGCAAGTATTATGCAGCCCGAGCCCACTTCGGACTTGGGCTCGGCCCGTCTCAGCACTGAAGGCTGCCTCCTTGTTAATGGAGGATGGCGCTCCATGTCATTGGGCAAAACATACCCAAACATGGCACGAACAAAACGCCATCCAGAAACTGGTCGTGGCCAAGTTGATGCCCCAACCTGCATGTAGTCCAGACTTGTCACCATGTGACTTCTGGTTGTTCCCCATTTTAAAAACGACATCACGGAGACCACTGTTTGAGACTGATCACTAACTTATTACAACAGCGCAGGGTGCTTCAACAGCATTTCAGAAGAATAATTAAAAAAAAAAAAACATTCAAAAAGTGGGAGGAACGTTGGGACACCTGTATTCGACGCATGCCATAGGCAGTATTTCGAAAAGGATGACCATTTCCTTAATAATTACGGTATGCATATCTTTTTTATAAAAACGTTCTTAGTTGTTTTGGGGCAACCGTTGTATGATCCTTTAAAACATTAGAGAAAAAAAATTGACGGGCTTATTATTCCAACGGCCACTAAATACATTGCTTATCCATACATAATCTTTCCAGCAGACTGCATTTTACGAGACAATGGATAAAGCACAGAGCGAGAAAATCTTGCTGTGAATGTTTCTGTAATTGTTGTTCCAACGCAGTGTAGTGTTGCCAACCTGTTTCTGTAGCTGTTGTTCCATCACAGTCTTGTGTTGCCAAGTGGGCTTTCCTTCGGCGTTTTGAGTTTCTTAGCAATACAAACTATATACTGAGAAAGAGCAATTCTGAAAGCAGAAAGAATCAAACGCGTTCGAGTGTGAAAAAGAGGGATACCCGGAATTTTCGGGTGTAATGAGCACACGTATTGTGACCTAAACGAAAGTGTGATCATGTAAAATGCTATGACATTCACTGAACATATAGTGGCATTCAAAATCTTACAGAAAGGGTTTATAAAGTTTAACATCGAGAATGGTGTCCAGTGTAAAAAGAATCTTTTCAGTCTGTTTTTTTAGAAGTGGAGACGCGGCCCGAAAAAGAAAAAAATATATGTATTTGATTTGGGCCTTCTAGCGGAAAATTTTACAATGCTGGAAAGACAAAATAATTGTTGTTTCTTGTGGACGATAACCGTCAAAAAAAAAAAAAAAAATATCGGACTTTTGAAAGCGTTGATAGTCAGGGAAGTGTGTTACATATTTACCTATCCTCGCGAGAAAACTATTTTTGAAGTAAAAAATGTGCGTAAAAAGTTTGTCACTGGAAGGTTTCCGACAAAGAAGTATTTTTCTCAGTGGATATTGGATATAGTGCTATAGAAAGAAGGATATATAGCCATTAGCATTTACGACGCCTAGAGATAAGCTTTTGTATGGGGTGGGTGGGGAAAAGTTATGGATTATCGTTGTCATAGTTTAACCTATCCAATCGAAACATAATTTTTAAATCCTACTAGTAGCTGTAGAGGTATGGTGTACACAAAAAAACATGTCTTTTTGGAATTTTGAGCTAAAGCACACAAATAGCGCCGACCATAATCTGACACTTATTTCTTAAGCCAAAAAAAAAAAAAAAAAGAAAAAGAAAAAAGAAAGGGTGGGAGGGGAGGTAGGAGGGGGGGGGATTGAACATGGTTTTGAAGGAACTGTTGCTTATGCTTATGTACGCGCAGCGGGAAATTTTTTGGAGCTGTAGAACTTTCCACGATTATTGTGTGGTAATATTTTCTACTCTTTAAAAACCAGAGGTTGTACTTTCATGCAACAAGTCAAAATGTAAATAAGGCTGTCAAAGCACGATCAGATTCGTGTTAATATAGAGCACAAACACCACACCTCCCAATCACTATCTAAAAATGTAGGTTAAAAAACGTCTTTATTTACAATTAAAAGGGTGAGTTTAAAGCTTTAGCGAGCACTTTCGCGAACCACTATGGTCGCAGCATTAGGCTAAGGAGTGAAATCACTGTGAAGCGGTACATGACTTATATAGTAACAGAGATGAGTCAAAGATATTAAATGTCAATCACTACAAACTATTTACAAAATTACCTAAATTATTTTGAGGGTTGGTTCCTCGCTTGGATATTCCAACATGAGATCTCTCCACGCACTAGGAACATAAACAGGTATATCCTCATTGCAGCACTTATAAAACTGGGCAGTTCATTAACTTGACTAAATCTAATGAGTTTTTTTTTTTTTTTTGTTTAATAACCACCGTGAGAAACTCGATGAGCTATAAGCAGTCGCCCATTCTTAATTTAGTATCCCTGGTTCTAGGGAAGAGAGAGAGAGAGAGCCAGTACCGTAAGACGAAAACACCACATTACTACCGTACCGGGATTTGAACACGGACCCATCTTGTACAAATGGTCAGAAGCCAGCGCTTAGACCACTGCGCCGCCGGGACGGCCTAATGAGTTTGCGTACAAAGTTTAAAAAAACTGCCAGTATGGGAAATCGAAGGTTGTTAAGATGTTTGAGTTTGGCACGAATAGTTAAATCATTCAGTGAGCTGACTGAATTATTTTACGTTATGTCTTGCAAATGATCTGTTTAATAGATCTGAAACTTAGTGCTGTTGAAATTATAAATATGATAACCGTTCTTTCTCTATAGTGCCCGTTGCGTAGCAAACTAGAAATTTCGGTTCTAAATGAAGAGGTGCTAACTCCAGGAAAGGGAATAAGTCACAAACACATAACAAACACAACCATTTCACATCATAGGTTCAAAACGAAAAATACCGATACAACGTGGAAAAAAGAGCACAGCAGATACATCACGATGATCGATTAAAAAGCGACACAGTGTTTTTGAGTTGTCTCGTAGAGTGTGGAAAAGCAGGAAGCGACGACACCAAACATGAACAACGGATAGAGGTGAATCACACATCTCAAACATAGGAACAGTGTCGCCGCACAGCAAATAGGGGTGAGTGAAACGATAATACCGAATGCGAAGACGTGGTAGCACGATGTCGTCCCTGTGCTGGTTCCGACAGAAACTGGAAGACCATATTCTCAGAATGGTATTATATACGATGCAGTTTGTTCCCTACCTGTTGGTCCCACATAACATGCCTGGTGCAATTTTCACAAAATCTTAGATTTCTTCCCCAGAGATTGTTACTGGAGTAGGTGGTTAATCCTCTCCCTTTGCCCAGGGTGGGTTTCGAACCGGCTTCAGCTTTAACCAGAGGCGCGCGTGCTACAGTTCAGCTAGAAAGACACGTAACGCATAGTAACGTATAAGGTAGAACTGTAATGGAGCGATGATGAAATGTTTTTTCTTATTAATGTGGGTGACTTAGTAGTTTTATTTTCTGTTGGAGCTTATTATTTTTCTGAATAGGCTTGTAATAATCTTATTATTCCTATGGGAGGGACTTCTATTACAAATTACATATTTTTTTCGTCGTGATTTTTCGAAGCAGCAGAATGTTTTGTAACTTGATCTTTTTAAACTGGCAATGACTTGCAATTATCTCTAAGAAAAGATGAAACGTATTGTTTCATAGTATTATTTCATAAAACTCTGTAGTGTATAATTTACTCTTAATAGCTATAATAGTTTTAGTTTTAACGGGTCCACAGACTGATACGTGGACATCATGCTATCACCTGCACAATAATTTTAAATACCCGGTTTCTTACAGTAACACAATTTACAATAGCTTGTGACCAAAATGGGGGAGAAGGGAAGGAATATCCTGTGCCACAATAACAAAAATTTCATGCGATATACCACAATATCTGGTCTCGCTATAGAACTTCGAAATCAGATCCTCCAACAGACGATTAAAATTTAAGTTACTCAAACCCAAATTATTCTTCGAATCGCTCCTGTTACCGGAAATTTTCCGTCATATGGATACGGAAAAAGTGAACAGAATTTTCCCGTTAATATACGAAAGGAATTACCGGAAAAGTTTCTGAGAATTCAGAATTTTCCGTTAACAGCTCTTAAGACCATTCGTACTCTGAAAAGGATCCGGGTTCGAATCCCGGTGAGGCATGGATGTTGTGTTTGTCTGTCGATACTGGCTCTCTCCTTTCCCTGGAATCAGCCGCCCTACATAAAGGACGAGCGACTGCTTATAGCGCATTGAGTTACTCACGGTGGTCATTACCTGCCCACCCCCCCCAACCCCCAGTACACCTCTTAAAAACGGCAATTTACCGCGTTAATATACAAAATGAATTGCGGAAAAGGTTTATGAAAATTCAAATTTTTCCCGGTGTATGAAAATTTCGTGGAATTTAGGTTTTCCCTCGTCATTTCACGGAACAGGTTATATCAGGAATACGCTTCGTTTAATTCACGAAAGGGATAGCTGAAAATGGCTCGTGAATTTGAGAATTTTTTTACATTGTACGGACCACGCTGACAAGGGGACTAAATTGTTTTGTGCAATATTCGAACCTGTCCATTTATTAACATCTTGATAAGTATTGTGTTTCAAAGGGCATTATTCTCTTTCTCTTAGACAAGTATTCACTTACCTCTGCCGCAGTAAAAGTGATAACTTTTGTTTTGTATGTGTCGCCGAGAGAGAGAGAGAGAGAGAGAGGGGGGGGGGGATTATAAACAAACATTAAGCTTTTTCATTCGTATTTATTATTGTAACGTTTTAATATTCAGTTTGTTCTCAGCTGTCAGTCATGGAAAAGCCATCCGTTAATAAGCTTAATGTTTGTTAATTCCTTACATCAGTAAACTGACAGTCACTGTACTTCTTTTGAACACAGACGATGTCCTGCCTGGCGGTTAACTTAGTATTTGGTTGGCGCGAATGAAATGTCCGGTAAAGGACCAGCACACGTGGACGGCGAGAACAGAAAAGTAGGACAACTTACCTAGGCAAAATAATCCCCCTCGGCATCGACACATAGTTGCCATCTGTCCGGCAAGGCCATGATCCCGGAATGAAAAAAGTCTTCTGGCTGGAACCCGAAGAAGTCATCAACTGCACATTAAACCTCTTTTGTCTGACGTGAACTGTTTCCCGGACAGGAAGTGATCCAGGCGACGAAACGGATGATAGTCTGTCGGAGACAAGTCCGAGTGATAGGCAGGTAGAGGCAGTGGTGCTTCATAGCCCAAGGCACTTAGTGTCAGCATCGTTTGTTGTGCGACATGAGGGGCATCGTTTGTTGTGCGACATTGTCCTGGAGCTGAAGAACTGTTGACCAAAGCCAGTTGTTTCTGCAGCAATTTCCGGTGCATCTGGTGTAATTCAGCTCAATAACATTCTGCAGTGATTGTTTTGCCTCTTGCCAAGAAACTCTGATGAATTATCCCGGCTGTGGACCACCAAACAAGGAGCATCATCGTCTTGGTGTGTAGGGGTGGCTTAGGATGCCGTCCAGCAGGCTGTGCCTTGCTTTACCATTGTGCAGATCGTTTCAGATTATCATAAATGACCCACTTCTCGTCGCAGGTGACCATTCGATGCAGTAGTGGTTCCTGTTTATTCCTGGTAAGCAGCGACGTGCAGACTTCCAAACGCCTAGTCTTGTTGGCAGTTGTCAACTCATGCGGCAGCCACATGTCCAGCCTTTTGACCTTATCCAGCGCAGCCAGACGCCGAACAACTGTTGTGTGGTGGACACCTACCTCTGCCGCTATCTCACGACACGTTTTCCGGGGATCCACTTCAACCTCACGTAACAGAACATCGTCTGAAACAGCAACAGGGCGGTGACCACGTGCTTCGTTTTGCAGGTCCGTATCTCCGCTTCGAAACTTCAAAAACCATCGCCGAATGGTTCGTTTGTTGGCTGTATTCTCTCCAAACGCTTTGCTAACGTTTCGAGCGGCAATTCCTGCAGAATGGCCCAGTTTAAATTCATGCAGGAAGATGACTCTCAATTCCGGCGTCTGCATGTTTTCTTTGCAAGCCACGTTACGTCCAAAGAAATTACGCCTGAATCTTGTTCTTCACACACGTGCTACCTATTTATAGTAACTCTGTGACGTAATACCCGCAACACCTGTGGGTGGTTCCATTCCGCTGTGGTGGGGGCCTGTCTCTACTGCGCGTTCGCGACGGACATTTCATTCACACCAACGCAATAGTACGTATCTCGAGTATTTTTGAAGTTCTTTGTTTTATTGCAGTATTCAAAGGGTATGGCACAAAGTCACAAAGGCTGATTGCAGTTTGTAAAAATGCCATCGATGCACAATTGGGTTAAAGGGTTTAAGAAAGGTAGGACATCACCGAAAGATGCTCCATAATGCGGTCAGCCGATTTCGACTTCCAGGCAAAAAGCCGAATGACGCGTCCAAAAAAGCCTTATAGCTGTCTTGTAGGATGAATGTCAATCAGTTTTTCCAGACAACTGGGCATCCCTAACACAACGGTTTATACTGTGCTGACGGAAGATTTAGGCCTTATGAGCAAACTAGCGACGTGGGTACCGTAACTACGACACAGAAAGAATTCCGCTACGGAATTGCATGGAGTGACCTCGCGTGGTATCGTCGCAATAGTAGGGTGCTCATAAGGTTCTCTCCTAAGATGACAACTGGGTAGAATTTTACGCACCCAGGCAACATCAGTCACGGTTCTGGGGCGAACTCGGTACTTCAGCTGCGTCTTTACCCCGTGCAGAGCTACATGACCGTAAAATTTTACTGATAGTTGTCATGGATGTTTGGTGCGTGGCTTTTTGAAAAACGTATGACAACATCCCCATGGCATCTGAGCGGTATAAGTAATTTCTAGAGCAGTATATCCCGGCATGAGCAGTGCGACATCATGTAAAGCGACCTGTCCTCATACACGACAACGCACGGCCGCGCAAGTTCCAGATTGTTCATGTGTTTGAAAAGAACGGCTGGGTGGAGCTGCCCATCCACCGTATTCACCGAAAGTGAATTCCTGTGATTGCAACTGTTTTGGCCATTTGAAAAGGGAGATGTCTTGTCTTGTACTCGCTACAGCAACAAACAGGATTTAGATATCTGAATCACATCTTCCATAGATTTCATGACACTAGTACTTTTAATGGTGTTCGTGATCTTTCACAGTTTGGAAACTTATTATATTGATAAGGAGGAGAGCTAATAAATAATTATCCTCAAATATTGTAGTCATTGCTTCACTATTACAGGAATTATGGTAGTTTGAGAGCGTTCATTTACTTCTCGAACGACCTAATATTAACAATTGCTCACATGCAATTCATACTGTTATTGAGGAATGAGGAATGGTCGTGTGAGAAATACTATGAATAATATTTAGAATTGCACTTGTTTTCAGTTCTGAGATGCGAAACTTGATTGTTATCAGTTAGATTAGTAAGTAGCATGCATAACGCATGCATTCTGTTGGCATAAAGCTGAAGAAGGTTTTTGCTGTTTTTCAAAAATTAGGAAAACTACTTTTTGTGTGTCTGGATCAAATATCATTCTTAATTTTAATAAGGCATTTTTTATGTTCGTTGACGACCAGGGTTGTTCGTCGGGGATATTTTTTAAAAGAAGTTCTAGCACCTCCTAAGTATTAGTGTTTATTGAATTTAGTTTTGCGTTGAATCAAATGAGCAGTCTCTGTGAAAAGTTGACGTTTGTCTTAATGTAACGTGGGACCGAAAAACAATGAAGTTCATTTCCGTAGTTATTTCACCACCAACTCCCCCTCTTAGGAAAAGGGTGCCTAAAAATAGGGTTGAGGTTTTAGCACGCAAAAGTGTGCATTCACGGCTAAATTATTTGGTTAATTCGTATGTGTTAAATGAAATCTCCCCGGCGCTGCTGCGCCGCAATTAGCTTTACACCCTGTTTAAAAAACTGAAGTTACTGAAAAGTTGTGGATCGTGTTAATGTCATTTACCGCATTACTTTGAGGACACAAATTGTAACTCAATCACCAAAGTAGCATCATCTGACTGACGTTGAAAAAGAAAGCAATGTTTGCAAGGTTTCCTAATGACATCCAGCTACACGCCGAGTTGCCGCCCCGGTGGTGCAGTGGCCTAAGGTGATGGCTTCTGATCACTCGTCCGAGATGGGTCCAGGTTCGAATCCCGGTGAGTCATGGATGTTGTGTTTGTCTTATGGCACTGACTCTGTCCCTTCCCTGGAACCAGTGGCCCTAAATTAGGGACGGGCGACCGCTTATCGCCCACTGAGTTGCTCACGATGGTCGTTAAACCCCCAATAATAATAATAACAATAAACACGCCGAGTTAGCGTCACTTATGTGTAAACAACATAGTTGACGGAAATTGTTATATCTCGGTTCTAAGAAAGTTAAATGTCTTCTATCACGTTCTTGATTTACAAAGCGCTTTTTAAGGAAAATTGAGTCCTGATCACACATTTAATGTGTGTTCGTGAGAAGATATGTGTTTTGTAATGATCACATATTTCTCGGATTCTAACAAATTATTGTAAAGCAAGCTGTCTTCTTTCGGAGTCGGAGGAAGATTTTGAGTTTCATCGTGGCATATATTTTGTGCGAAAAGTCATAGCCCACTGGAAACAAGAGGCCCTGAAGCGATTTAGTCATGTGACCAAGAAGGTCTCAACTTCCATGCTCCGAACTGCAGATGAAGTCCATTAGTATGTTGCTGTGAAGTTGTTTATATTTTATTATTTTGATTTATTATTGTTATTTTCTTTCCAAAGAAAAACAAATTAACACTCGTAATAATAACATATATCGTTCATTTACCACTACAACAGAAGAAAATGTTGGAGCGTTATTACTTCTACCTGCTGGTTCCTTCTGTTACTGATATACAAAATTCCTTTTCTGTCTTAAGTAATATAACGTGTAAAGTTTAGTTATTTTTATATACATTGAAAAAAGGATTTGTTACTCATATGTTTTGTTGGAAAAACTATCTCAGTTGTTTAACGGTTTAGCATTTCGGTAAGATGTATACATCTTACAGAAACGTTTTTTGCACTGCTTTTGTTTTCCTTAGTGGTAGATTTACTATGTGCTTATAAGTTCAAACGACAAAAGTCCGCCGTTCCAAAAAAAATAACGACAGTAAATAAAACTCTGAAAATATGTTCACGTCAAGCAAAAGAAATAGAAAAAGTACGTAGGTTTCCTTTCTTTAGTAATCCATGAATAAGGAACACACCGACACCGCACAGCGGTAATGTTAACATTACAGGTATAGGCCGAAACCAAAAATACTGACGCAGGAACTTCGGCAATGGCGGCGGAGCAAATTCCTTTAATAACAATAGAAGGAAATTGAAAAAAGTTCCGCAAAAATTCAACAGGGAGTTCCTCAGGAGCGAAACAAAAATTTGTAAACAAGCCGCCATTTTGGAATCGATACAGACATATGCCATTAAAATATTCGTATTTCGTGCCACAACTTTTTAAGTAATTTGTCAACAAACCAACAGCAGATTTCATTTATTTTGTGCGGCAAATTTCAAAGTTCCCATCAGCTGGAATTCTAAGCGAAAACTTCGCAAATACGTACTGTGTCAGTTTCGTTAAAACATTAGCATTTCTTTGATTTTGTGTAAAACTTTCAAAGTAATTTGTGAACTAAATTCCAGCTCATTTTCTACATATTGCAACACAATCTTCGAAGTTTCCATCAGCTCACGTTTTATGAAGTTCTCTCAGCCCATCAGCACATTACTGAGACGACGCACACACGGTACTAAGAGCTAGGACTAAGTTGGTCACATGACCTCAGTGGCAGCCGTTCGTTTCAGGGCCTCTTGTTTCCAGTGGGCTATGGCGAAAAGTAGAATGACGTAATTGGTGCTTTCTCATTCTTAATGAAGTAATTGATTTTTACATATTTAAGAGTTATATAGGTTGAAATTCAGACCCCATATTACTCTAAAGTGTATGAATGAGTACTGGGGTCACACTACACACACAGCACATATGTAACTGTCTTCTTTTGCTTCTCTTTTCAGAAAGTATATGAAAACACTATTCAATTTCATTTTGTTGTTTTCTCTGACTTTTTATTTATTTTGTGTGCTGACGCTTGTACGATTGCTTCACCGTCTCGACTTTGTGGGACACCGAGATGGAGCAATAGGGGGTGATGGCTTGTGTAAGCAACATTTCGGCAATAAAACTAAATATATTTCGTGCCTTCTTGTTCACAAACGTATGGAGCTTGTTAATATCATAGTGTAGGACATGTCATTAACAGCTAGTGGGATCGTATCCTTTTTCTGCTCTAAATCGTGTCCGATTCTATCCTCATTTCCACCAAGCTACTGACAACAGAATGAGACTAACATCGTAGAGAGTGGGATAAAATACAAAGCGCCATTTAGCAGCTAGCGTTCCTTTCTCCACTGCGGCACAGTACTTATACACTGCTGGACAATTGCTAAGGACGGATCATAAACGGCTATATAGCGCATAAAAAAGTAAGTGTGGTTGGATGCCAAGTGAAATAAAATAATGTCAGAATGCCAGGACATTACAAGAAAGACAATTTATTGTGCTCTGAAATCCAGAAGGCTTTGGAACGTGTTCAAGGGACAAACAGGCCATTTTGTGCAGAATACGTAAACGTGAAAAAAAACGGCAATTACCGTCCGCAGGCGTTCCGGCGTAAGATATCAATACGGGATATGGCCACCATGGAGGGCGATGCAAGATTCCACACGTCGTGTCATGCTTTGCACAACATTATCAAGCAGCTGTTGGGGTAATTTATCCCATTCCTCTGTCAGTGCACGGATGAGGGTGTCCTTGTTTATTGGAGGGCATTGGCGACCAGCAAGACTCCTCCCCAAAGCATCCCACACATTTTCAATGGGATTCAGATCTGGAGAACGTGCTGGCCATACCAGGCGTTGAATATCCTCGCTCTCAAGACACTCCTGGACAGCGACTGTTCGATGACATGTCGGACAGTTGTCGTCCATGAAAATGAATCTATCACCGACAGCACCACGGAACATGCTAACATGAGGTAGCAGAACATCATTAATGTATCGTTGGCCAGTCATAGTCCCAGTTGGAAGTACATAGAGGGACGTACGGCCATTGATCATGATGCCAGCCCATACCATGACACTACATGTCGGATATCGGTCCCTTTCCTGTATGTTTGCTGGACAATATGCAGTACCACTATCACGCCAGATCAGTTGTCGTCGACAATCAGACGATAGACTGTATCTACTCTCATCTGAGAAGAGGACAGCAGACCAGTCGTTATCAGTCCAATTGCGATGTTGATGGCACCATTGCAAACGGGCGGTACGGTGACGTCTGGACAATGGGATGCACACAACAGGACGGCGGGCGTATAGTCCTCCTTCATGCAAACGTCTGGCGACAGTTTTTCGGGAGATCCGCTTGCCAGTAGCAGCCATAAACTGATTTGCTACCTCACTAGCTGTGCTGCGCCGGTGTCTTTTTGTTGATAGCACTATGTACCGATCTTCTGCAGGTGTCGTACTGCGAACACGACCTCCCCCGTGACGTTTGCTACACTCTCCATTTGTTTGAAATGATTTCCAAAGCCTTGAAACAACACTGTGGCTGACGTCGAACTCCCTGGCAACATCTGTTATTTTTCGCCCTTCTTCAATCTTGCCAATAATACGGCCACGCGTAAAATCATCTTGGTGATGTCGGGAAGACATACTGGAAATTGCAAGTTCGTCAATTGATTCTTTCCCTTTCAACTTTGCGTTTGAACAACAACGGTCAATACGCGTCAAATCCTTTATATCTCTTATTAGCGCAAGACGTCACGAACAAGTTCGGCAATCCAAAATTTGCATACGCACAACACGTCTTACTGTATCCCGCATTTTTGTTAATTTCCGCATTATCCTGCCTTCCATTTTATGGTTGCTATCGTTGCTATTGTCATCCGTCCTTAGCAATTGTCCGGCAGTGTATTATGTAGACCTTCAGTGAGAGATATCAAAAGCTTTGAAATCTTCATTGAGTTTTCGCAAACTAATACACTGGGGGAAAACAACAAAAAAGAAGAAGAAAAGAAAAAAACGCATTTCTTCAGCAACTGCCATGTGAAGTAAGGTAATTCTAAGAAGTGTTATTGCTGTTCTCCAAGCATATATCTTCTCAGATGTTGAGAAGAGTGTACGTAATGATTTGACAGATCATATGACTCGCTTCCAGTCATCAGATGCTCAATTTATGTTATCATTGCGCTATTTCTTCCTCTTAAGAACATTGGCAACAAGTGGTTTAGCAGTAGCAGCTCTACCATAAGTTACGGCTGTGTGTAATTTACCTACAAACTGTTTTGATGAATAGAGGATTGTTGAGATGCGTATTTGAGTTACGTTACTGCAATGGCGTGCACTTCGTGTTCATGTTATTGCGCGCTTATTTGTTAACGTTATTTTATCACTCTCGGCGAGCTTAAAGTTCTCGATCCGTGTTTGCCCCAGCAGATGCTGTCTGTTCATGTTTTCTGAACGTCACCATGTCTGTAAAAAGGCCCCTTTGGAGGCATTGAACTAATTAGCATTTTAGTCGCGGATACGCTACTGAACGGGCACTAACACTTTCCTCGCTTTGGAAATACACAGGTCCCTCATTGCTCTTTGCGTAATCTGTTGCATGTCTGGAATATTCTCTCCCGTTGATTATGTTGGAACAGGTGATAGTAGACTCGGGGGGGACGCCGACATCCTTTCAGCTACACTTAGATGCCGTTAATGAATGTTTTTGTCAAGGTCTTACGTAACGTAGGGTGTTTCCGTTATTCCGTCCAGCCCCTGTTTAACATTGGTACCTCCATTTTGTTTAGCCGTGAGAAATGGATAAGAGGATAAAGAAATAGTGTTTAGCGCTGATCACGCAGAGTTTTGCGGATAATAAAGTTTTTTACTCCCAGACTTTTAATGTCAATTCAAACTTTTTTCCTAGAAATTCCGTTTATCTTACTTGATCGAGAACACTCAGTACTTCTGCACGAAGGAACTCTCCTCGTGTTTCCCCCTCTGCCCCCAAGCCGAGTGCCGAAACAAAACATTTTAATATTTTTTTTTTACGCTTTCCAACCGTAGGTTGAAGAAGCGTATATGCTCCAGCTTTGTCCGTCCGTCAGCACGATAACTTGCGTAAAAATGGTTCGATTTCAATGAAATTTTAGTATGTGGTAGGGGACTACCTGGGGACGAACCCTATTCAAAATGGGCGAAATGGGGTCAAAGGTCAAGACATAGGAGCGGGATCCATTCCATCGCCCTTATACCTCATAACTTACGTAAAAATGCTTCGATTGCGACAAAACTTTATCATGTTGTTGTTCCGGAGGTATACTTAACCGGTTCTGTTCAGTATAATCGAAATGGGGTCTAAGGTTAGGGCACTGGAGCGAGATTTATTCTACAGCAATTATCCTCATAACTTGAGTAATGATTTCTGGTATGTTGGAAAGCGTATCATAATCAATGCATTGCATGAATTTACTAACTTGTTGCTTCTTTGCTGAACTTCTTGCAATATGCGTCTGCTTTTGCTTGTTTCTACTCAGTACTTCACCGAATGAAGCGTATTAACACGCAAGATAATGGTGTTTGGTAGTCATTAACCGTGTGAATAAATAGATCACTTCATAATTGCTGTAGCTTCTTTACAGTGGCTCAGTTTCAAAAATTTGTGGTTATTTTCGATAGAATGAATTTGCAGCCTGCATTTAGTATCAGACGGACATAGATGGATGTTGATATATGGCGAAAGAGCTGGAATTATTCGTTGATTAATATTTTTTCATCCCGCTTTATTAAACTAAAAGTACGGTAATTCACACGATTTTAAACCAGTGTAAAAAACATTCACTTCGCATGATTGGTTTTGACCTTACAAAGACATAAAGCTCTTTTGTTGCATGCCAGCCACTCCGTGACGACGTGCGAATAAAGCATAGTTTGTTTTCTAAAGTAGGTATTTTATTCATCGTCTGGTCCCGTAAAAGGATTCGCTTAGAAATCTAAGATGATAAACACTTCAAAGGAAGAGATAAGTGACTTCCTAAGTAGAAGGCCCAGTTTAATTTGAACTTGTTTGTTTTCTCTTTCACTCGCTGTCTTAGAAATGAAGTGTTTGGATTAAGAAATAAATTGGCTATTTTTTATTTATTTATTTTTACTGGATCTGGTGTTATATAATATAGTTCAGTTACAGGTATCAATACTCGTTTCGTGTACTGCCTTGCTGGTGTTTTTCTGTCATCCGGATTTAACCTTTTAACAGCAGTTCTCAACCTTTCTTTAGTTGCGTACCGCTTCAAGAACTACAGTATATGCGTCTTGATTTCGGACGTTATTCCTTTCGTGGTCTAAATTAAACTACCGTATCTTATGGTTCTGATTTATTTATTGATTTATATCTACGCTGATAAACTAAGTCGCGTGAAATGGAATTAATGTTCATGAAATTACCTAAAGGAAATACAAAGTATTAAAAATCAGAGGATCCACGAACCACCCGCTTCGATGGATATAGGTTTCAGTTAAATGACGAATTAATATACTCAGCTTTTGGAATTTTCTCCGATTGAGGACATGTTTAGAATATAAAATAAAAGGTTTTAATAAATTCCTAGTATTTTACAAAAAAAAAAAAAAAAAAATGTGCTTAACGATAAAGTGCAAATCAAAATTGAGAAGTAATTACGGAGAATTATGAATTACCGAACCTAGAGAGGAAACACAGTATACTTTAAGACACCTTGAGAGGTATGCTTATTTTTTTTGGATCTCTCCTCATTGTACGCTTTGTTTGCGTGTTCGTCTACAACTTTCTACATGAAGAGTTAGTTGGAGGGCATCTCGTTGGGTGATGCGTGTCCCAAATAGTCGCGTTTCGGAGAGGAGGACAACAACAAACTGTCATAGCTGTCAGTTGTGTGCCGCTAAAATTGTGGTTCATTTTTGTCGCGCAGTTGTTAGCGGAGTCAAGCTTATGTTCATGGGTTCCGTTGTCGTTTAACCGATTAGTGCGAATGCCCTGACTTCGCAAACTTCTCGTGTGCAAAAGCCTGTGTATGATTGCCGATGTCACATGTGCAGGAGTCGTCACACGATAACACGTGCCATATACACAGTCATATCAAAATAATATGACAACACCCGGAATCACTGTCTACCCGCACAGGCACGTCACAGAGTGCACGTGACAAAGTCGACCACGCGGAGATATTAGTAGCCGGCCAGGACACGTGAGCCACAGTGCGTCACGTGAGCACAATGGGCAGAGGTACTGATGTGACTGGCGTTCAAAAAGGAATGATCATCTGCTACCGCGCCAAGGGTGGAAGCATCTCAGAAACAGCAGACTTCGTGGGCTGTTCGCGAGGCGCTCTAGTAAGGGTGTACCAAAAATGGACCGTTGCCGCACCGAGTACCTCCCGACGTCATAACTGTGGAGCACCAAAGGCCATCGACCCCAGAGGAGAACGTCGCCTCAGTCGACTGGTAAAGGGCAATCGACGCGCAACAGTGCAGCAATTGGCCACGAAAATGAACACTGGGTCATCCAGGTACGTGTCCCCGATAACAGTAGAGCGAACGCTGTTACGCATGGGTCTCCGGAGTCGACTCTACGTCAAGACGCCCATGTTAACTCAGGCCCATCGGCAACAACGCCTGCAGTTCGCATGAGACTACCGTTATTGGACAGTGGAAGAGTGGGAAAAGGTTGCCTTCTCCGACGAATCGAGGTCCACAGAAGTGACGGGCGGTGGCGAACGGCGTCAGACACACGCGAACCAACACCTGGACACGCTTGTCAGTCAAGTATAGGCCGCTAGTGGCAGTGTGCGTGTTTGAGGGATGTTTTCCTGGTATGACCTGGGACCGCTGATACCACTGGATGGGTCCCTCAACGCCAATCGCTACATGTCCATTCTCGCTGACCACATGCGTCCCTTCATGTTGGACGTTTACCCTGGTGGTGATGGTACCTACCAACAGCACAATGCGCCCTGCCATGTCGCTAAGAGGGTGCGTGACTGGTTCCAGGAACACGACAGCGATGTCTCCGTTCTCCCTTGGCCGGTGAAATCGCCCGACCTCAATCCCATAGAGCACTGGTGGGACTCTTTGGATCGACAGGCTCGACGTGCCGACCCACAACCACGTCATCTCCTGGCCTCCGTCCTCTGCTGCAGTCCGGATGGGCACGTATGCCTCGGGCAACGGCAACCTCCCAGGGATTCATTGCGTCCATGCCACGCCGTCTCGCCGCTGTCATACGGGCCAAGGGTGGTTATTCTCATTATTAGGTAGGTGGTTATAGTCTTATTATTCTGATACGACCGTGTATGGCACGCGTAATCGTGACGAATTTCATTATTTACGTTTTATATAGCACTGAACACGCACGCGCACACACACAGTAGATCCCGTTTATATGTTTCTCACTTATACATTTTGCTCATTTATACGTAAAATGTCGCCGATCCGAAACATTCTGATCTGCCCGTAATGTTAAATTTTCCTTATTTCGTTTATACGTTTTTTCAGTTATACGTTAATTTTACTTTGTCCTTTGAAAAACGTTAAACGGGGTTCCACTGTATATATGTAAAGTAAATCGTATAGAATATAAGTGGATACGCCAGAATTATGAGTTGCGTAATGTCAATGTTACGTTAAGGACGTACAGTAGCCAAAAGGTGTTGATGATACAAAGAGAGATAAATAATGATGAAATGATTATCTTCCCATAGTGTAGCAAAACTCGTGTATTTCTGATTTTTCGGTACGATTTAGTGGGGGTTAACACCCTTCTTGTTCGTTCATAGTCCATTTAGGCACTCACTTTCTGATTTAAACCCGTGTTGACAAGATGTTCAGTTTCAGATACTGATTTCTTTTCTGTGCATGATTTTCGTTGGCTACGGAGTGCTGAAAAAGCGTCTTTTGTATAACGGCACACTGAATAATTTAATTTGTCAGGATGTTTATGTATGCGGTGTATCTCGAAGCTCCATGCTGAACAGAAAACCAGCCGATTTAACTGTACACGGTAAAAATTTTCTGAAAGTCAAGAGCCGCTTTCCGTGATTCCTTTCGTGAAGTAACTTCTGATGCTGATTGACAGAAACCTGAATTTCATGGATTTTTCGCACGCCACGAAAATTCTGAATTTTCAGAAACCTTTCCATAATTCCTTTTTCTTATATTTGACAGTAAATTGCCGTTGTTCAGATGTTTTAACCGAAATTTTTTGAATTTTCTGAAACCTTTCCGCAATTCCCTTCGTATATTAACAGAAAAACTGTTCTCTCTCTCTCTCTCTTTTTTTTTTCCGTATCCATATGACGAAAAGATCCCGGTAATAGGATCGATTCGCTGGAATACTTGAGGTTTGATTAACTGTTTAATTTCAATCGCCTGTCCAAGGATCTGATTTTAAACTTTTGTAGCAAGATCAGATATTGTGGATAGTATATCTCATGAAATTTTGATTATTGTGGCATTGTGGCACCGGATATTCCTTTCCCTCTTCCCCATTTTTTGCTCCAACTATTGCATATTGTGTTACCGCGAGAAACCGGACACTTAAGTTGTTGTACAGGTAATTGTAGAAAGTCTGTGTATCAAGCTGTGAAGTCCTTAAAGACAAAATGTATTATGGCTATCAAGAGTAAATTTTATATTTAGGAGTTTGCCGCCCCGGTGGCGCAGTGGTCTAAGGCGTTGGCCTCTGATCATTCGTCCGTAAGGGGTCCGGGTTCGAATCCCGGTCAGGCATGGATGTTGTGTTTGTCTTACGGCACTGGCTCTCTCCCTTCCCTGGAACCAGTGACCCTAAATTAGGGACGGGCGACTGCTTATAGCCCATTGAGTTGCTCACGGTGGTCGTTAAACCTCCAATCAAAAAAAAAAAAAAAAAAAAAAAAAAAAATATTTAGGAGTTTTGTGAAATAATATTACAAAACAGTACGTTTTCCCTTTTCTTGAAGATAATTGAAAGTCATTGTCAGTTTAAAAAAATCTCAAGTTCCAAAGCATTGTGTTACTTTGCAAAGTCAGTAGGAAAAAATAAATTATGATAAGTTGTCCTACAGAAAAAATAAAATTATTACACAGGGTGAGTCTAAAGTTTTGGAATTTTTTTTTTTTTTTTGATTGAGAGTTTTTTTTTTTTTTTTTTTATTGGAGGTTTAACGACCACCATGAGCAACTCAATGGGCCATAAGCAGTCGCCCGTCCCTAATTTAAGGCCACTGGTTCCAAGGAAGGGAGAGAGCCAGTGCCGTAAGACAAACACAACATCCATGCCTCACAGGATTCAAATTTGGACCCCTTTCGGACGAATGATCAGAAGCCATCGCTTACACCACTGCGCCACCGGGGCGGCGATTGAGAGTTTAACGACCACCGTGAGCAACTCAATGTACTATAAGCAGTCGCCCATCCCTAATTTAGGGCCACTGGTTCCAGGGAAGGGAGAGAGCCAGCGCCGTAAGACAAACACAACATCCATGCCTCACCGGGATTCGAACCCGGACCCATCTCGGACGAATGATCAGAAGCCATCGCTTAGACCACTGCGAAACCGGGGCGGCTTGCAATATTTGGATAACTTTGTGTCTTCATACGTACCTTTACGACGAAAACTGACTAGCATTCAAAGTATAGGCCATTGTGTTGCACCATCTTTAGCCATCTGTCTGCTATTTCTTCGATTCCGCGGCGGTAACAATTCTCGTTCTTCGAGGCGAAGAACTCCTTCACCACAGCTGCCACTTCATCCTGGTTGTTGAAGTGCCGCCCGCTAAGGAAGTGGGCCATTGACGGAAACAAGTAATAATCCGACGGGGCAAGGTCCGGACTATATGCTGGGTGTGGCATCAATTCGATGCTCTCAAGTTCCTGGAGTTTTTCACGTGTCGTTCGAGTGGTATGAGGCCGAGTGTTGTCTTGCTGTAGGAGAACGTGCTTTCTGTTCACCAGTGCCGGGTACTTCTCCTCTGAAACGGCGTACATCCGCTCCAGCTGTTCAGAGTAGAGTTTGGCGTTGTTGGCCCGAATCGTCTGGAACAAATTCGCAATAGGTTATCTCCTCGAAATTCCATCAGACGCAGGGCATCACCTTGTGCTCTAAACGTCCACGTTTGGCAACAGGTTCAGGAAGCTGGCCTGGGCTCAACCACTGCTGTTGTGTGTTAGGATTAAGAAAACAGGCCCACTTTTCATCGCACGTAACAATTCTCTTGATGAAACGTACATCCCGCGGGTTTTTCTATGAGTTTCGCGCACTCTTCCTTTCGGCGGTTTGCTTCAGCTTGCGTCAGTTTGAGAGGGACAATGCGCAGTTCCTGTAGACCTTGCCGAGATCCTGACGGTGACGAACCACGGTGGTCTGGGATATGCCCAGCTCGCCTGATAATCTCAGAGTGCTGGTTGTCGGATTTGCCTCTACGGCCTGGCATGAATCCACGGTTTGCGGACTACCTGACCTTTGCTGATCGTCGAGGTTTCTGTCACCTGAGCGAAATTTCTTGAACCATCTGGTTGCAGCACTGTGGTCTACGGGACCTTCCCCTTTCGCATGACAAATGTTTCGTGTTTTTTGAGCAGCGTTATCGCAGAATTCCAACTCGTAAAGCAAATGTTCCCTAATTTGCCGGTTGTGGCTGTTTATCTTTTAGACGTCCCAACCACAGACAGAACGACGACATGTAATGCTGTGGTTCACAGCAAGGACTACCACGCTATATCCCTTTCGACTGACTGCAGTGCGCGACTTGAACAAGGTTTAAAACACGTGACATACCCGCCGCAGCACATGCGTTTATGCAAATATTGCAGAACTTTCGATTCACCCTCTGTACAAACCTGTTAAAAGAAGAAGAAAAAAAAAAAGCTCCAGCAGAAAATAAAATGACCAATTCTCTCGCACGTCAGTGTGACTTATCAGTCTTTCTGGCTCAGCGGTTTCTTTTAAGTTAACCCAAACATCCTCGGAACGAAGGATGGTGCAAGGGCTGAAAAATATAGTTACTTCGATTTTGCGAAATTTCTGTATAAATACGGAAAACCCAGAAACGGACTTTTCTGAAATAAAAGGAATTACTGTGAAAATACGAAAGTTAAAAAAACTGGGATTTTTTGTTAAAAACGGAAATTTCGTTAAAAGACCGACCCTTTACCTGTACACAACTTTGCTGCGCGTTATTTTCATGAATTTTCCGTGAATTCACACCACTTCTTTTTTACAGTGTAACTTTAACTTGTGTGTGTTTCAATGCATGAACTACGGCATGCAGCAGTATTGCACTTTTCATAGCAGGGTTCAGCATTAATATGGCAACAAAGGAATTCGTAGTTGCTACGTGATGAATTTACTGAGCATGTGAATCAATCTCGACGGAACCGTATGTTTAATTTATTTTTGCACTTTATGTGAAATCCAGCACCTGTACTGAAATGATACTGATTATTATTTTATTTTTTTCGAGGAGATATGAGGCAGTTTGATCTAGTCAAGCTTTCGTTCGTATACTAATTTCTTTAAACTGTCGATACTTGCACCTGGTAGTTTTTCTAAAGTTTAACTTTTCCCACATCTGTCACCCGTCCCTATAATTTAGGCACGGGCGACCTCTACTTAAGGGCCACTGGTTCCAGGGAAGGGAAAGAGCCACCGCCGTAAGACAAACACAACATCCATGCCTCACCACAATTCGAACCCGGACCCATCTTAGACGAATGACCAGAAACCATCGCTGAGACCACTGCGCCACCGGGGCGGCACAGTAATTTCGATTAAACTAATTTCCATGTGCGTAAGATATGTGATCCTCGTTCTTTGTATTTAATCCATTGCTGGGAAATTAGCTGTATGAAGTACCAGCGTGTATCTGTGTGTTATACACTGCTGGCCACCCAAAATGCAACACCAAGAACGACACGAGATAGCAAAGCCAGATTTACTGGACACATAACAACAGATACAAAGATGATCTAACGAATGAGCTTACAGGCCCGTGCGATTTGCGGAACACGCAGACATCAATCGTTTGTGTGGCCCCCATGGCTGGCAATAACGGCCGCTACACGCCGCGGCATCGAACGAAAGAGGCTTTGGATGTGGGCTTGGGGTATGTCGGTCCAGGCTGCTTCCACACGTTGCCACAGTTCATCGGGCGCAGCCGCGGGTGGTGCTTGCCGGGCCACTCGGTTGCCGATCAGCGACCAGACGTGTTCGATGTGCAACATATCGGGAGAACAGGCGGGCCACGGCAGCAGTGACACCTGGTGGGCCGTGCAGAATTGTTGCACGATGCGTGCCACGTGCGGACGCGCATTGTCCTGTTGAAACGTGGCCGCTGGCAGGTCCTGCAGGTAAGGGAGGACTACAGGCTCCGAAACGTCGGAGATGTAGCGGTGGCTGTTGAGTGTACCGGCGATGCGTACCAGAGGTATGCGGGTGCCATATCAATTGCGCCCCAAACCATAACGCCAGGCGACGGATCAGTATGGCGATGTATAATGCAGGCGTCATACAGTCTCTCGCCGCGGTGCCGCCAGACGCGGATCCGGCCATCGTGGTGTTGCAGGCAGAAGCGGGATTCGTCGGAAAAGACAATGTTGTGCCATTCCGTAGTCCAGGTGCGGCGTTCAACGGCCCACTGCAGCCTCACTCGCCGGTGGTGTAACGTCATTGGTAATCGGAGCAATGGGCGCCGTGCAACAAGTCCCCATTCCTGCAGACGACGTCGAACGGTACGTACTGACACAGGTTGTTGCGCAACACGCCCTAATTCCTGCGCTAACTTCGTGATGTAATGGTGCGAGCCGTCAATGCCCGCCGCACAACATGCTGGTCCTCTCGTCCGGTGGTGTGTCGCGGCTGCGGGAATCGCTCACGTCAGTCCGTCCGTCCCTTCTGCACCCACCGAATCCATACTCGCCTCACTGTGGCTGGATGTCGTCCCACACGGGCGCCGATGTCTCGGTACGATAAACCGGTGTCGCGATAAGCCACTATTCGTCCTCTGTCGAACTCCGAAACGTGCTGGAATGACTGCCGTATTCTGCGACGAGGCATCAGGAAGCTTCCCACGCACAGGTCCGGCAGCACAACACACTTCCCCTACTTACACCCCGCCTTCTGTGCACCCTTCTTATAGTGCTTCTCGGTGGCGTGCCAGGCGCACATGATTTGCATATGCCCTGCAGTGCTAATCGTTTGCATGTCCTCTCGCGGGCGACGCATGCTGCGAATTTCAGGCCAATCGGATGCTTCCTTCTTGGTGTTGCATTTTGGGTGGCCAGCAGTGTATATTAAAAGATTGTATGAACTGATTTCCGTGACGTTTACATGGTTTTCTCATAGTTTTGTGTAGAATTGAGCACCGGCACTATACGGTATCGGATACTGTACAGAAGAAGGAAAATGTGAAAATAAAACTAGAAATGAACAGTGGGGTGGAAACGACATAATGGAAACACTGTGTATAAGTACTTTTCAAAGCATTGCAACACAGATTTCAGTGGCGCACTCATTGGGGATGCCCCAGGGGCCCGGGCCCTTCCCATCAGGTATCAATTGTTCCTTCATTCTTTGTTATTGGCTGTTTATTTTAAAATAAATTGATATGTGTTTTTAAATATATATTTTACGAGTAATTGGAAACGCACTTTGACATTGCGGAGATATTTTTACCGCTTCCCAATATTTTGGGAGATTTTTTCGCCGGGGTATTTTTATTCGCATGTCCAATATTGTGGGCCACCCCCATAAGGAAATCCTGTCTGCGCTACTGACAGATTTTTCAAAATGCTGCGTTCCGTTGAAATAACTAATAGGACACAATCTCCCACATATTATTTTGTATTGCTGCAGTTTGATTAATACTGGCCAAACCAGTACTATCGTATATCATTAGTTCACAACCGAATCCACATTTTGTAAGAAAAAACGATTTGTGCTGCAGGCTGTAGAACATTGAGTACGTCGCATCAGCTTGTAGAAGTCTCCGCCCATCCCTAATCTTATTAAGGAGGCAGTTAATAAAAAAAACCAAAAAAAAAACAAACATTACACTATAGGTTTACTATACTTAACCTCCCGATTCCTCAGTGTGGCGACGCAAGATCTCATTGAGAACGTTGTGTACGCTACCATCAGAATACCATTCTTCTGCCACTTGTCGTAATTTGGTAATTGCTTTTAATCACCGTGTGCCTCGTTTCTGACTGCATCCTTAATTTATTCCCACGTCTTCCTCTTCCACCTCGTGTGGAACTTCGTATGATTATTCAGTCGGTCCTGCCATTATTCCTGTGTACGTATTCAACACGTTAGAACCATAGAAAATGGGTTTTCGGTGAATTTCTGGTGCTGAATTACAAAACTTCTTAGATCATTTATTTTCTGCGGTAAGCGTGTCTAAGAAAGCTCTCATTTTATTTTATTTTTTTCTGACTCAAAACCGCAAACATTTTGATGCAGTTAAGTCTGATGTGTTGTGAGTCTGGTACGCTCTGATTTAACTTCCATTCACCGGGGCTCTCTAAATTAGCTAACTGACGCCCATCGTAAGGCTGTGAATGAATGGGAAGCACGAGGTTGCTCATCAATTGAATCTCGTTTTGAGTTCTATTGAAACATGGATATTTGTTCTCAGTTCTGGCCATAGGCGCCGACTCCGTGGGTTCGAGACACTTTTTGGACCCCCAATAATTTTGTTGTGGGTTTCTCGAACCCCTAATATTTTTGCGCGTATTTCGTGGGAAAAATACACGTACTCGTCGTATATGTATAAATTTTGTTTTTCGTTATCAATTTTTCAAGTGTTTTATTATTCATTCCCCGTTTACTATATATAGAAAGTGTGTATAGAAAATTACCCCTCAGACTGTTTTATTGTGCTTAAAAAAAGAATTAGTGTTTGTTCGCACTCATCAAATTTGACGCGACAGACAATACCTCAAGTACCGTTGTTTAAGAGCATTTAAAACTGCATCCTTTATAAAAAAAAGAAAATTCTTCGGTTTGTCTGGGTTCCCACAAAATACAAAAGTCTAGCTCTACATTCGGAGACGAGAACCTGTATTGGAGGTCATAGTGACAAAGGCGGAAATATGTTGTACAGTCAGTTGACCCACCCCATCTTGGGACAGTCAGGGACCAAGGAGGTTAGAAGAGAGAGGAGATAGCAGCCGCTGGTAAAGCCAAATCTGATCTGGTTTCTTGCGCCCTCCAGGTGGGGAGGGTTCAGTGACGTGGCGTCACTTCCTGAAGACCTGTGTTGCAGCACAGGTTGATAGCGGCAGTCTCTTACTCTCTGCAGCAGTCCGTGAGGTCAACAAGGATCCGACAGCTTTAGCAAGGTCGTGATTGGCTAATGCGCAATATGCACTTCCGCTCTACGAAGCATAATTTTGTTTTAATTTTTTTTAGAAAATACCAACAGCATTTCTGTAATTTTTTGCAAATCTTTAGTTATGTGCATGTATATTTCAGTCTCATTTTTTCCTGACTGTAAAGCTGCACAAGTGCCTCTAAAACCTCTTCAAAGTCGGCGATTTCTCCGTCGAAAGTACAGAAGCAGCCCAAGTTGGGTATACTGGGCATTTACAGCTGATACGAAGTGGAGCCCACGAAAAACGCAGGGCGTGCGGCTGCTGCCTTGTCCTCTCCGTTCTAATCTCATATTTTAACTCAGAAATCATCTGTAAAAAAATTGTTGACATTTTTAAAATTGGTATAAACAATCTTAAAATAAATTTTACATGCTTTTGTTACTTTTATAAGACAATTGAGTTGGAAATTCACACAGTATCTGTGTATTGTATATAATAATGTCGCGCCTACAAAAGCAAAATAACTGAAATAAATAATTATGTAGAGAAATTTTTTTTTGTAATTAACTATAATTTGCTTCGTTTTAGCACTTCATGCGTCTTATTGTGCCAGATAATCTGACTGAATTAAATTTAAATTATACTTAAATACTTAGAAAAATGCATGGGTAATTCGATTAAGAATTTCCGGAACCCCCAATAATTTTGCAAGTCTGCGCCTATGGTTCTGGCTTCCGTCCTTCCCTGGAAACAGTTAAATAGCTTTCGTTGATCATGTGGGTTCTTGAAGTACTCCCACTCCCTTTTTTTGTATCATCGAGCCATTGAAGCAAGATATTCTTGTTTTAATTGCATATGCAAAATAGAAAGCCTACATCTCGAGCAATATGTTCTGTGAAAGTCAGTGTACTCATTGCGTTCTTGAATATATAAATGATTTCTTTCACCCCGGCATGCGGTCTGTGAGCGTGCTTAATACATAGAGCCACCGCTATAGTACCCCAGAAAGCAGAAACACTCTACTAAAATGCTTGTTGCCTAATAGTGCAATATTAAGTCCCGAAGAAGGCAACCGTGGTGTGTTTGTCCCACGGTGCTGATTCTTGCTCTTCCCTGGATGGAACCAGTGGCTAAAAATCGCGGACTGGCGACTCTTTTCAGTGCTAGGTCGTTAAACTTGAAACAAACAACAAAAAAGAAATAATGTGCTAGTAGTAGATCATCACTTTTCAACATGGCAAACTTGGTTGCGTGCAGCTCATCTTTTACGCAAATGCCCAATCATTAAAAAATTTGCCTCGCGCTTTGCCGTAAAACTTCATTGCAAAATGATTCGTCTGCAGATAAGTGTATTGATATTTTTTGAATAACCCACACAAACATATACTTAAAAACCTCTCGATATTTCATACCGAGATAAATCCTGTGTCGTTTTTTTGTTCTTGTTGTTCTGCATTTTAACGACTACCGTAAGCAATCTAAGGGCTATAAAGCAGTCGCCCGTCCCAAATTTGGGGCCTCTGGTTCTAAGGAAGAGGGAGAGCCAGTGCCAAAAGACAACACCCATGCCTCATCCGAAACTCTAATCCAGGTTCACGCGGACGAATGACCAGGAGCCAACGCTTAGACCACTGCGCCACTGGGTTGTAAACCAGCCTCTTTTTCTGCATAGACATACTCAGCTGTGAGCCTAGAACTTAAAGACGCCCGCCCTCTCTACCACGCGTCATGGGATTGCACGTACCAGTGTGCCCTTATCTATACCCATGTCCTTCATATGTCTAAAAATTAATTATAAGTTCCCTGCACTTTCGACAACACAATGACAGATTGCCGCTTATCACACCCGTAGGGAACGGTAAAAGGTAATCCCGTACACAACGTGTAGACATTCTTTCTATGTATATGTTGCAATTAAGGGTGCCGAAAAGTCATGAAACGATTCCATCGCCCTAAAGAATCGTTAATTCTCTAACACACGCCGCGCAAAAGAGTCCTCTCGTGTGCTGGCATCTTCTTCTTTACTTATTGGGGAGAAGAGAAGGTTCCGTATTCCAAACATTTCTCGAGCGTCAGGATATATTAGGATGACTTCACCCATCTGACGAAGATTTTGCGCAGTCATTCAAACCACTAAACGGAAATGGGAAAAAGCACTTTGCTTATTTTGGAATAGATTTTTTGGATCATTCTGCGAATCTGAAAACTTGCTGTACACGTACCAAGATCGAACAGATGGAATGGTACTGGATAATGTAGCCAGAACCTGTGTGTCATGAACTGTTCCTAGGGGGAAAAATATCATTGGAAAATTCTAGTATTCTGTTTGTAGTATTCATTCGGTAAGTGTTACATGTAAGTGCTGTGTTTTAAAGTACCTGATTTGTGCCTGTCCTTTCACCTAGGTGAAGCAATAATTAAAAACCGTTTTAATAGCACAAACGTTTTCTTTTGTAGCTGCAGCTACCTCTCCCATAAAGTTTTCAGAATACTAGTAATGCTAAATAATACGTAAAAAGTACAATGCAAAGCACTGTATAATTCAGATAAATTCATTCTTTTCACACAGGTAAGAAGCACATGAATTAAAACGTTTAAATTTTAACTTGATAAAACAGTACAGTATTTAATCGAGAGAAGTTAAAAAAGTAACAGGAGTTTATCGAAATAATAGAAACATTTACTGTATGTGGGGAACTTTTTATTAATAAGCGGTAGGCCCACCTCGGACTGTCCGAACAGAAAGAATTCGACGAGTAATAGACTTATACAATTCATACACATGCGCTAATGGAGTTTGGGACCATTCTTCATGTAAAATATGCCCTAACTTTGTCAGTGATGTTGGAAGTGGAAAGTGTGATCTGACTTTTAGTTCCAGATATTCCCACACATGTTCAATAATACTGAGGTCTGTAGATTGGGATGTGCAGGATAACTTCTGTACCTCATGCTCATGTTCTGCAAACCACAGCTTGACACATTTCGCATAATACATGGGTGCATTATCTGATTGAAATCAGGGACGGCCATTAGGAAACAATGCCTGCAACATTGAATGCAGGTGGTTCCCGAGAATGGATTTGTATGTTGCAGATGTGACACAACCCTGCAGAACAACCAGTGGACCTAAGGAATGCCATGATATGGCACCCCGCAGCATCAGAGATCAACCTCCATGCTTCACAGTCAGAACCAAACTGTCGGGATGGTACACTTCTGAAGGTTTCGCCAGACTTGTACTTTGCCAGTGGTGGGAAACAAGGTGAGGCATGATTCGTCAGACCAGATAGCACGTTGCCAGTCCTTAGCATTTCAGATTTTACGAGCTTTGCACTACCTTACACGCTTTATTTCACTGATGTTGCTAATCAGAGGTTTGTAGATTGCATCCTGGTCATAAATACCGGCACGATGGAATTTCGAACGAACTGTTTTGATGGAAACGAGATCATTTCGACTGGTGTTCAACTCTATTTGCGATGCCGTGGTCTTGTGCTTCCGTTGTACAATCCGTGCCAACTTCGCCTGCTCTTATAAACTACTGTTTGTGAAAATTGCAACACCATGAAGGAATGATGGTAATCACGTCAAACTTACAGGATATTCAAAGCAGGGTAGGACATGCAAATGATTAGAAGTGCAGAGTCATTGCGCATGTCTGGGCCCGGCAGCGCCCTCTGAACAGTCGAGTGAGGGGTATAAAGAGAGAGCTCTTTAGGATACACACTAGCAGTGCATCGCGGGCAGGTAGTTGTAAAAGGGTCTCGACGACGACGAAGGGCGCAATATCACCATACGACAGAGGTTGAACGGGAACGAATGATTAGCCTGCGTGAAGGTGCATTTTCGTACCGCGACATTGCGGCTCGGACGGGACATAACGCTACGACACTGATACGCGTGTGGCGACAGTGGACCGAGGAGAACCAGGTGCATCGACAATCCGGCAGTGGACCAAGAAATGTGACGACACCGCAGGATGACCGACACCTCGTCCACATGGCAGTGACGAACCGTTCCGCATCTTCGCAAGTGTTAGCACAACAGTGGAGCACTCCAACAGGTCTGGTATTGTCTGCCTCCACAGTTCGACGCCATCTGCTGCACAGAGGACTGGTTGCACGCATCCCTTTGCGGCGGACTCCTTTGACCGTGAACCATGGACACCTCAGGCTCCAATGGGGCTTTCAATACATACAATGGCGTGCTGATTGGCAACATGTCGTGTTTTCAGACGAGTCCTGATTCAACTTGAATTACCACGATTGCCGCATCCGCATTAGACGGTATTGTGGCGAGCTCCTTCTTCCACCATGCATTGTCGAGCGGCCGGACGCCAAGTGTGATGGTGTGGGGTGTCATTGGGTACCATTCTCGATCTCGGCTGATACGACTTGAGGGCAATCTCACCCGCTACCGCTACATCAGGGAAGTTGTACAGGCAGAAGTCATACCCTTCCTTCAGAGCACTCCTGGCACTATATTTCAGCAGGACAGTGCCCGACCTCATGTTGCCAGGAATGTTCAAACCCTCTTCGCAGCACAGAAGATACCGCTTCTTCCCTGGCCTGCACGTTCGCCAGACATGTCGCCTATTGAACATGTCTGGTATATGGTAACTCGGCAACTGGCCCATCAAAGTCCTCCAACGGTCAGTACCAATGATCTGTGGACTCGTATACATGTCGCCTGGCAAGCAATTACCCAGGACACAATCCAACGCCTTTTCGATTCAGTGCCTCGCCGTCTATACTCCGAGTCAACCTAAGAGTGAACCACTCTGAAGGGTACGAAACAGCCACCTCCGCTACGAAAAATAGTCCCTAGTATTTAGAGCGAAAAGCATCAGAATTATTGCTTAGAATCCATTTTTGTTTGCTCAACAGTTTATCAGCGAAAATTGTTATAAAAAAAAATTCTAGAAGTTAGAGCGCTTTTAGAAATAAATTTGTTATGAGAAGTTGCTGAATCAAGAGCATCGCACTTTCGGCTATTTCTGCCCACTTGGGATACAACTGGGGAAGGGGTGGAAGACCTCTCCCAACATTAACAACACAGAGGCAATAAATTGACAATCGGGGAAACTCGAAGGCAGTAGGGGAAGCAGTTTGGTCTCCACCAGACCCCCACTGATAATCCCCACTACTTGTGAAATGTGTTGGTGGGTGGGTGGGGGGGGATCAGAAAGAAAACAGTAAAAGAGCACATTAACGCGGATGGATACCGTTCTTGCGTTCCACGACGAGATGTGATAAGACTCTCTCGCCTTTCCCAGTAGTACATTTTTCGGGTGAATTGGAGTATAGAAGCTCTTATTGCAGCTCGTGGAGGCTTCACAAGATACTGATTTTTGCAGGTAAATATTGTTGTATTGTTCTGAATATTAAATCACTTATGTACAGTCATATCAGTAATGTGGAGTATGAATTTCATTCGAATCACATGGATCCTTCTTGGTGGTACAATTTTTACAAACAGTAGTGTAGGCTATGTATATATGTACATCAATCCGCCAAAACATTAAAACCATTTACCTAATATGCTGTAGGTCCTCATCTCGCCGCCAAAAGAGCTCTCACCCGATGAGGCATAGATTCAACGAGATTTTGGTAGATGTCTTTTGATATTTGGTACCATGACTGCAACAGAAGATCCCGCAGATCCCGTAAATTACGTGGTTGGGGTGGTGCTGCTCATACCAGTTTCTCCAACTCAAACCACAAATACTCGATAGTGTTCATGTCCGGCGGATTTAGGGGGCCATGACAAATGGAATTTTTCTTCATGATCTTGGAACCATTCCTGAACCTTTTTCGCAGTGTGGCATGGAGCATTGGTTTGTTGAATGACGCCATCGCCGTCAGGGAATACAATCGCCATAAAGGCGTGTACTTACTTGGTCAGGCACGATGTTCAGGTACGTGATAGCTGTCATAGTTCACCCTACAGGGATAATGAGTCCCAAGTGTTCCCCAAGAAAATAGCCCAGACTATCACAATCCCTCCAGCCGCCTGGATCCGACCTACAGTGCATCCAGGTGAGAAGGCTTCCTTTGGTAAACGTCGCACAGGAGCTCGTCCGTCGACATGGTGTAACAGAAAACGGGGTTCATGTGACCCTCTTCCAGTCTTCTATGATCCATTGTCGATGATAACGTGCCCATTGCAAACGTTGACGACGGTTAACAGCCGTGAGCATAGACACACGAATGGGTCTGCGGCTGCAGAAACCCATATCTAAGAGCGTACGATGAACCGTGTGTTTGTACACATTGTGCCTTTCACCACAATTGAAATTCTGGGTAATCTTAGCCACAGTAGCCCTCCTGTTGCTGCGGACAAGACGAAATAGCCAGCGCTGACCTCTGGCATCAATGAGGCGTGGCCTGCCCACACCTTGTCAAAGGTTCGAATGTGTCACTGGTTTCGGACCATCTTTGATAGGTACTAACTACTACATAGCGTGAACAGCCTACCAGCGTCGCTGTTTCGGAGATGCTCTTACCGAGGCTTCTTGCCGTAACGATCTGGCCTTTGTTGAAATCAGATAAAACCTTTGCTTGAGACGAAACGAAGTACTGACTGAGAGAACTCCGATCCAGGTATATATACCATTCGCGACCTTACTACGTGACGCTGATTGGCTGCACGCGCGTTTATTTGCATAACGCAGAGGTGGTTTTAATGTTTTAGCTGATCGGTGTGTATATACACTGATATTCAAAATTAAGAGAATTTGCACATTTTGTCTAATTTCTGAAAAATTAATGGACACATTTTAATGAAATTTGGTATGGATACTCAGTTATATAAGAGAAAAAATTATACCATACAACAGTCATGGTACGCACTCATAATCGTCAGTAAGGCTCATCAGCGCAGGAACGTCCAAAATCCACGTTGCAAGATCGAACATAAAATGACTCTAATAGGGAGCATTGTCCCCTCTCACAGTCATACAGCTCTCACAGCGCGACGTCATACTGGAAACGAGGCAGTTGATGAGTCCCTGTGGCAGTCGGTCTCACTCCTGTAGCAACGCAGTTTTCAGCTCCTGGATGGTTCTCGGAGGGGGATGGCGAGCTGCAATTGCCCTCCCAAGGGCGTCCCAGACATGTTCGATAGGGTTTAGGTCTGGCTGGCCAATCCATCTGGCGAATATCCTCACTTTCAAAATAATCGTCGACCAGGTGAGCCCTATGCGGACGAGTGTTGTCGTCCATAAAAAGGGACAGAGGGCCAACTGCGCCCCTGAAAAGTCGAACATAGGGCTGTAAGATCTCATCCCTATACCTCTCGGTAGTCAGGGAGCCTCTATCAAACACATGGAGAGGTGTGCGGCCGTCCAACATGTTGCCTGCCCAGACCATGACACCTTCGCTGCCATAGCGGTCTTTTTCTCGGATGTTGGAGGAAAGGTATCGGGTCTCAGGTTCTCTCCAGATGAAGGTACGTCGAAAATCAGTGTCCAGGCTGAATCGCGACTTGTCTGAGAAGAGAACGTTGCTCCACTGAAGTCTGGTCCAAAGCTGATGTTGTCTGCACCCTGCTAAATGCGCTCTCTTGTGTGTTGAAGTGAGCGGGACGCAAACAGCGGGTCTTCTGGCAAAAAGCCCTTTCTCATGAAGCCTTCGGGAAACAGCAACCCTTGAAACTCGGGTTCCAGTGGCGGCATGCAGCTCACGAGATAGCTGTGCAGCTGGAGCAGTTCTGTGGCACCTCGTCGAAAGTGCCAAATAACGATCTTCATTGGCCGTCGTGGCTCTTGGACGACCTTGCCCAGGCCTTCTCGACATGGATCCAGTGTACTAAAACTGTTTCCACAAATTGCAGACGACATTGGGCGTTACATTGAGCTCTGTAGCAACCTGCACTTGCGATTGCCCTGCCTCCAATCTGCAGACGATTCTTCACCTCATTCCGTCATCAATACGTTCGTGGCAACTCATTTTACCTGATTGCTTATGAAGTTGAACAAACTCCTGCAAGAAACACAACGAATGTCGCCGAGGAGTACGAGCGAACTAATCGTGGAAAAAGCCACGTGTGCTTTTCATGCCCTCTGCTGTCACAGCTCCGCCCACATGTACGTGTTATCTTAGTAGGTGTTCGACTCTGCAAATTTGCATTCTTATTCGGCGGCATATTTTGTACCTTTGGTTCCGTACTTTTTGTGAAAATCGACAAAATGTGCAAATTCTCTTAATTTTGAACACCAGTGTATTTTGGAAGCATATGCCCCCACATAAGAAAATGAAGTTAGGCGTTACTGTCGTGTACTCTTGTTCTGTATGTCTGTCAGTCGACCCTGTGCGCGACGTTTTGGAGATAGGAATTCATAGGAGACCCTGTGCGCGACTGTTTGATGGTACGAATTCGTATGAGAACCTGTGCGCGACTTTTTGATGATATGAATTCGTAGGAGACCCCGTGCGCCCTTTGTTTGAAGCCGACGAAATGTTATATTCGTTCGAGCTCTTGACTAGGGCGTGGGTCTTATTGAAAAAACATTAAAAGTTCATGATTTTTAGAAGCTGATATTTCTTCTTATTCTAATTCGCCAGCGTAGATTTTTTTCGTGATTTTTTTTTCGTGTTTCAGAACGTATGCCTTCGTGTTTATACTTAGTTTTCGCGTAAATTTATTTTACATTTATTTTCTATGTGTATTTATGTTCTATGCTGTTCGTGTAAATTTTATTTGGAATTTGCCAGGTTTAAACTTCGTAAGCCGATGCGGAATTTGTGATCGCTATTTAGCATTTATAACGTTACTTCTTCACGAAAGGTTTTCCTTTTACCGGTACTGCATTCATCGCGGAAAAGTAAAAACCCGTCAAATCCTGTTTCATGTCATTAGCAAGGGAGAAAGAAGGTACAGCATCTCCTCTAAATTCGTACTTCCATGTTCATACCGGTGAAATTCATTTTATTCAAATAGAAAGAGTATAGCAAGCGCGAAAATAGAGACCCCCAAAACACACAAGTATGAATTTGAATTCTATTTGAATTAAAGCTGGCCCTCACACAGGATGAACACGTGGAAGCGTCAGCTTCTCAAAACCTTACGAAAAAGTTTTTCGTTATGAAAAGTGGAAAAATATCAGCCGCTTTTGGTTATTTTTTTTAATAATATTTGAACTTGTATCACCACGCGTATCCTGTAACCCATCAGTAGCGCTAGCTTTAATGTTTATTTATTCGTAAATCATGAATAGCCAGTTTGCGTAATAAAAACATGTGTTATACCGTCACATCATTCACATTGCACAGTTTTCTTCCTGATTTACTGCGAATATTCTGTAATTTGCCTCTAAGAAAATTCTGATCGCACATATAATTTCCCAAGTGGCGAGCAAGTGCTCCTTTTCACTTTCCTCAGTGGGCAGCCATGTAGGAAAATGAATGCTTCGTAACCTAAGTACTTTTCATGAATTGGCTTTTTTATATGTTGAATAATTAGTGTTAGCTACATTTCTTCTTACGCCTACCGCAGTGCCGCATTTTTTCGCTGAGTCAGAAAGAAAAAGAAAGTGCGCACTTGGATAAAATACTAAGTGTTGTGCGAATCTAACTTGCCTCATTTATGAACTGTCATCCGGTAAATAAAATGCTGCTGCCCCAAACTTCTCCCACACATTTCCTCAGTTTCTGCTGTGGCAAACCACTTCGTCACGGAGGAAATGGCGATGCCATTTTAATTGCTATACTTCTTTTTGTACTTACGTGTTTGTTGGAGAAGACCGTAAAACTGTCGCGTAACTGAAAATATCTAGGCTAACTTCTAAAAAATGTTACATCAGTCGTGCGCGGGGAACAATAATTATGACTGTAAGCGTTGCGCTAATCAGGTGAGGCTATACTAGAAGCAGTGCTGGATTTATTCTTGATGAGGCCCTAAGCTATATAAAGCTTGGAGGCCCCTTCTTAAAAAATTACACCAGAAGGTCTCACAAAACTTGTAAACATATACTGGTATGCCTTTTAATTATTTAGTAGCAAAACATTTGAAGTGAAAAATACAATTTATTTTCAAATGAATGCATTTATTGATTACGTATTTATCATTTGGTTGCCTTGATCCCTATCATAGATTATAATATAGTATACCGATTGGAAACAATAGTTAAAAGTAATTTATAAAATAATTTTAACACACAAAATGCTGACAAAAGGAGTAATTAGGGTTACTTTTATTAATACAAGTAATAATGAACTTGTTTGCAAAATCAGGAAAATGATATCAGATAGGCCTACAATTTAAAATATTTTCTTGATTTCCTCAAAGCAAAATCATGAATTATGTCCTCAAATGATTTTCTACGCAGCTTATCGCTTTTTATACACATGATGCTAAGTGCAGACAGTTTTTGTTGAGACATGGTTGCTCTCAGTTAATTTTTTATTCTCCTTAGCTGTGAAAATGACCTTCCTATTGAAAAATTTGTTACCATCAGACATAAGAATAGTCGTAATACTGCTTCCACCTTAGAAAAAACTAAATGAATCTTATCTTGGAAGATGATTTGATACGGTTCTTTGTGGCAAATTTGTTCTTTTCCTGGATAACTTTGCTTGACATATAATAATCAACATCGTTTAGATATTTTTTCATCAAAGCTTCTACTGCTCCGCGTAGCTGTGTGCTTCTAAAGCTTCTAAATCTACTGAAAATTAAAATTTGTTTGCAGCATAATTGTAAACTGTTGCTCTTCTGCTCAAGTTTGCCTCAAGGACATCTATTATAGAATGAAATATTTCATTCGAAATTTGTCTCTTGGAGAAAGCTCTTCAACAGCATCTGGATGAGCTCCATCGTTGGCTTGTTTTTTTCTCACTCTCTTCCTTTTCCCTGCACACTTGTATTCAACATGAGACAGTTTGGATTTAGCTTCTTGTTCAATATAGTCAAAATTTTCTCGAATATTTTTTACAAAGTGGGAGAGGGATGTGTACAGATTCGTACACGTGGTAAGTGCAATCTGTGGATCTTGGACAGCCTTACTGGTTTTGTGAAACTTCTCCAGCAAACGAGTCCATAAATGTAGCAGAAAAACAAACTCCAAAGTCTCCATTTTTTCCCAGAAGGGTACTAGCTTGTATTCTTGTATCACCCTTTTCATTCTCATTAGTATGGAGATGACTTAGAGCATCTATGATTGACCAGTAACTTATATTTATGGCAGACACAGCTTTGGCATGTGCTTCTCACTTGGTGTCAGAAGGATACTTTGGTACTCTGAAGTCTGAATTCAAGAATGATAAAAACATACCTCTTTGTAGAAGATGAAAAGAAAGTGTAATTTCTTGCACAACAGCAAAAATGTTTACTGCACCTAAATAGCAATCTATTACAGCACGGCCAACAAGATTTAGTGAATGTCCGTCACAAGGAATATACGTACATAGCATGCTTGTTTACCTCTAGAATTTTTGCTGCATTCCATTGTATTTACCAGCCGTATTTGCTGCATTAACATATGACTGTCCTTGGCACTTACTGAAATCAGTTATGCAATCTTGACTTTGATAGTCCACCCCTTATGCGCCATACTTTCACCACTGTTTTTCCAACTGTAGGAAAGTTAGAAAGCGTTCAACAGGTAAACCATCATCAGGTGATACGTATTTTACTATAACAGTTAGTTGTTCCACATGGGAAAGATCTTCTGGTGTAGAGTCCACAGACAAACTGAAGTAGTCTGCTTTTCTTAAATCATCCAAAATTGATTCTCCTACTCTATTAGCCTTAAGATGAATAAGTTCATCACCACATTGTCTTGGACAAATATGGAGACCCAGATCCTCTGTTTCCATATTGTTGTATGTGGTTGAAAAAAATGGGTCTAACTTATCAGTTAATTCTAATAGGCCAAGGAAGTTGCCATTATTTGGTGATCTAAAAGATCCATTGTCTTCACTAAAAGCTAGCCCACGTTCTGCTAATGTGCATATCACTGCAACAACACGCTGAAGCACATGCATCCAGTACTGTTTTGTTTTTATTTCTTTTGGTAGCCTTGAGTCTAAGGTTGATGAAATACGCTTTCTTGTCAAGTATGCTGTTCAGAGTTCTCATGACTTTGAATTACATACAATGGGATTTCGCCAGTCAGAGAACCCACCAGAAGCTAGTGCTGCAGTTGATGTTGAAAAGGGCTTGCAGACAAAGCAGTAAACGCAGCCAGTTGTTAGACATTTCCGATGGTATATTTCACCATTAACTTTTCTGGACTGAAACAAACCTTTTGAACAATATCTAGCTTGCTTTTTGAATGACAGCTTCGAGTTTTAAAATTTGCTGTTCCAGTGTTGACGTTCTGAAGGACCTTTAACTTCACGCAGTTCTTCCCCGTCAGCTCCGATTGAAATCGCACTCGCGGCCAATTACGGTGCAGGGACAAACAGGAAAGGTATGTTGCATAGAACAATAAAGAATACTGGAAAACATTTATTTAAACTATTTAGACTTGAACAATTTTTTCGCAGTGTGATATTTTTTGAAACATTCTTCGGAGTGCAATGCTAGTTTCCTGGTTTATGTTTCACAGTAATATACTGTTTCTCGCGGGCCACCTTTTGTTTTCCTGTCCGAACATACAGCTCAGTCTTTGCTTCCTGGACATTTATTTATAATCTAAAGTTTTCCATTTAGGCGTTCTTCATCATCAGATGTAGACCGACGCCCTCGTTTCTGTCCGCCTTTTCTTTCTTCTCTGACCAAGCCTGTGATCACACTCTGCTGGAAAGACCCGTGCGAAATAACCTGCACATCGTTCTTCTACCAATGATTTTTATGAAGCAAGTAGCTGTTGACGATTGGAACTTCTAGTAACCAGAAGTACAGCTTCCGCCACCACTTCAGACTTTTTATTACGAAACTATAGCTTGATATGTAGTGGTCAGACGTATCAACGCCTCCCATCTTGGGTGTGTAATCAATGATCACATTAGGTTTGATTATTTGTTCTTTCTTTGTTCTGTTTCTCCTTTCAACTACTGATGTGGAATTGTTTTTTCTTGTTGACAGCATCTCAACCGGGCATTTGTTTTGCCATGCTATAACCATCATTGCGTTAGTCCGGAAACATTTTATTTCGTGCTTTCTGAGACGTAAATTTTTCTTCCTGATGCCATCTGGGAGGTTCTTTCGATTAGGCTAAATTGTTCTTGTGAGATGCACATGCTGCTTCAACAGCTCCTCAGTCAATACAACACCGATATAGAAACGGTCAGTGTACAAATGATATCTTGACTGGCTTGTTGCATTTACGACATTAGCTAGTAATTGAAGGACAATTCTCTCCGAACATTTCAGATCTGGTCGAAACAAAGACTGTCGTCGCAGCGCCAAAATACGGTATCGCACTGCAAATATAGCCATTCGAGGAATCCGAAATCACATTTATTCTTAGTCCCCATTTGTTGGCTTCTGTGGATTGTACATTTTGAATAAGACATGGCCTTTGAATGAAACTGTTGATTCATCCATAGCTAAGTATTGTTGTGGCCTGCATGTATATCTCCATGAACTTGCGTGATAGGTAGTCTAAAACAATTTCACTTTACGAACTCGTGATCTGACTTGACTGTTCACATGCGTAGCACTCTCCGGATTTGATACATGAAGAGCCCAGGAAATTTGCATGAATCTCTTTCTAGTGAAACATTCGGAGAAGCTAGATGAATCCAGCCATTCTCGTGAAAAGAAATCTTGCATGTGCTTGCATTTTTGTAAAGCCGTGTTCAAAAGAACCCCATGAAATAATTTCATCTTGTGCACAGTAACATCATTCCAGCCCCACCACACAGAATGTTGTGGGAGTGGTGTCACTTTCTGTACTTTTATTTTAGCATATCTGTTTGTTTCGTCTGATAGTTTGCTGAAACAACTCATCCGTAAAAAATAACTGAAAGAAGCCGACTGGCGAAGATGGTAGATCCCTACCTTCGGCGATGAAACCACAATTGGAAGAAACAAAAGAAAAGATAGGAGAATCAGGATCACCGTCATTCCAGTTCCTCCATGAATATTGAGCAGCATTGCCAGAAATACGTTCACTCACATCGTAATCTTCCGTACTGTCACTTATATTGTTCAGTAATACACTGGCGTGCAAAAATTAAGGACGAGACGGTTTTTCGAATGTGACGTCGTGCAGAAGTGCACCACATCGACTCAAATCATACCATAAGATCCCCTAGATGAAATAATATGGGACAAGTGAGCAAAACCGTCCAAGCAAGGAATCCAAAGTATACAAAGGCACTTTATTGAAAAGGTAGCTTCGAGCACAACTCGACAGAAGACAGAAACGTCCATGTGACAGGCGGCTGCCAAGAAAAATCCAGTCTTTAGTAAGGGATATGATCACCCCTGACTGCGTTGCAGGATTTACAACGTCTGTCCATGCTGAGGACGAGGTTGTCAAGGAGCTGTTGAGGCATCGCGGCCCATTCCTCTTGTAGCGCCGGTCGCAGCTGCGGAATCGTTCCTGGCTGCTGGTGACGTGCTGCCAAGCGTCTCCCGAGAAGGTCCCACACGTGTTCGATTGGATTTAGGTCCGGGGACCTTGCGGGCCAATTCATGCGTTGAATATCTTCCCTCTCCAACAGCTCTGCTACAGTCACTGTACGATGAGGTGTAGCGTTGTCGTCCATGAAGAGGAACTCAGGACACACAGCACCTCTAAACAGACGCACGTGAGGCAGGAGAACCTCGGTACAATAGCGGACACCAGTGACTGAACCTCCTTGGAAGATGTGGAGGTCAGTACGGCTACCAAGCATGATACCGCCCCAAACGAGAATTCCGCCACCTCCAAACCGGTCCCTATCGATGATATTGGAGGTGTGATTGCGTGTTCCCTGCTCTCTCCAGATGTGTATACGTCCAGAATCGCTCGTCAGACTAAATCGGCTCTCATCCGTAAAGAGAACTCTACCCCATTGCTGATGAGTCCAGTTCTTGTGTTCCTGACACCACAGAAACCGCCGTCTCCGATGAGCAGGCGTTAATGGCACACACCGTACTGGTCGTCGGGCAAATAGACCACCTTTGTGCAGCCTCCTGGCCACGGTAAAAGGCGATAACGGACGTCCAGTTGTCTGTTGCATGTGCCTTGCGATTTCTCCCGCTGTCTGCCGTCTGTCTCTTCTCGCCTGTAGGACAGTATACCGGTCGTTCGCCGCCGTGGTTGCTCGTGGACGACCACTGCTAAACCCTCGGACAGCTGTTCCTGTCGTTCGAAATGCTCTCCAAGCTCGTGAAACGATGCTGTGAGCGATCCCGAACTCCTCGGCCACACTAGTCACACTTCGACCTTCTTCCAACTTCCCAATGACGCGACCTCGGGTAAAGTCATCCAGATGTCGTCTGCTTGATTGCATGTTGGCCATATCACACGGTGGCAGCAACTCGACGTCGTTCAAACCGATGTACACCGTGCAATAGCTTTAACCGAATTGCTGAGCGTACCCCGCCCGTGTGCTTTATACGCTTGGGACACCTCCCCCCTGCGTCATGCTGCATATATGCACATGCCGTACCGTACCGGACCCTAGTCTATCTCCTGAGTGGTCTTTCGGTCCGTTCTGCTTGCTCGTTCCGCTGTTATGCTAATTTCTCCTCTTCGTCCTTAATTTTTGCACACCAGTGTATATCACTTGCATCTTCGTCTTCAATATCACTTTCATCGTCATTCTGCAATTCTTTGAAAATATCCGCGTCAGTAAGACACGTCCGCGTCGTCGAAGCCATCTCAGATGAACTGAGTCGCACGTAAACTAAATGCTCGTGAGTCATGCCAGCGCACCGCACTTGAGCATCGAGGTGACGTAACTATCACTACATCTCAGCACTGCTCGGCTCCGACACCGAGTCGATCTACGCACGACATAGGAACTTCGAAAGGAGCTGAACACCAATTTTCATCGGAGCGGAACACCAATTTTCATCGGAGCGGAACACCAATTTTCATCGGAGCGGAACACCAATTTTCATCGGAGCGGAACACCAATTTTCCGATGTCGAGCCTCACTCGACGTGAGAGTTCATCCTTGGTTAAGTCACCCTATTGACCAACATCATTGAGCTTCGTGAATTTCGTTGTTTCACCTGTGGACGCTTGCTCTGCAACTCTCACATTTGCATGACTTCCAGTGTTTCCCTCAGCTGAGATTCCAGACTTGTCTCAGAAGTAGAAGCCCTCGGCTGTGGTTGCTTTGGACTTTGCTGATTTCCTTCAGGTTATGGATCTTTATCTATTGCTAGAGTAAAATATCTGTCAAGTGTTGGTACTTTTTGGAGTTGCTCTTCAAGCTGCTGTTTTCTTTTCCTTTTCTGGCATCCGCTCTCAAATATTCTCTTCATTGTAAGCATGAAAGCAAAGAAAATTTATGCATCTTCAGCAGTAGCTCGGGCTTTTTTAAAGTTTTCGCCAACTCATTCGTCAATATTTTTTTTTCGCCAAAGTGTTACAACAGTACAAAAAGGTAATCGCAAATATTTTCGCCAGACTTTTTTTCCATCGCCAAAACAATTTTTTTTTTGCATCTTTACTTACGTCATCAAGTCACTTGCAGTCAGCCATTATCTGTTTACAAACAGTGTAGCAGGATGTCAAACCCTCTCGTGAAAGAAATAACATTTCTCACAATATAGAGTGCAGAACAACGTCTTAGACCCTCCCGTTCGATGCTGCCTTCTATGGACAGTAGTCGGCAAACCTTCGGCGTTATAAGGCTATATTATATATTCAGTACACGTAATATTTTATTTTAAAAGCCCGCCCCTCCCCAGCAAATTCTGAAAATTTTTAAGGCCCCTGCGGATTGTGAGGCCCTAAGGTGTAGCTTTTTTTTCTATTATTTAGCTGAGGGCTAAATCCGGCACTGACTAGAAGTGATAGTTACTGTTTTTTGTTAATGTTACGACTATTGCGCTCAGTTTTCTATTCTGGCGCACTGTGTGGACGCTCATTATTCCTGCAATTGCATTTAATTTTTCTTTATCCTTTCCGAAATATTTTTTTTTTAATTATTTTTAAGCGTCAAGTGGTGTTACACATACGTATCTGCACCGTTTGTTTTCATGAAAAGAAGTGAACGGCGAGTATAAATAGTGTAACAACGTGTTGTTTAACGTTTTAACATCTGTAGAAAATTGGCGCCGTAAGTTAGTTTTTTACAAATAAAATTAAACTCCGGATATTAGTTATTGTTAAATATAATTTATTCCATAAATAATTGTATTTTAGCTTGAAAATGAATACCGGGGGGGGGGGGGATTTCCAGAAATGGAAGTACAATGGATCAAAGATTTCTCCCGTAATCGCAATTAATTTTTTCCCGCTATTTGCCGTTCTGTTATTAAATGTTATTTCCGCCCATAAATGCTTGCACTTAAACTTGATAAGGGAGGAGAAAATTTCCAAAAACTGCAGTGACGAAGTTGAAAAATTTGTAAGAATTGATGCATGGTGTTCAAAAGCATTCATATCACAAAGTTACGCTATTTATCTAAAGTAGTGGAAGTTTTGATATCGTGTATTCATGAGGTCCTCAGGCTGAAACTTCTCTTAGCTTGATCAATGAAATTACTGTCATTAGAGGAAATAATAATAAAAAAAAAAACTGAGTGAAAATGAAGGAATTGAGAAGGGAAAGGTATCAAGCGGAAAGAGAAATTAAACATTGGTTGATGTGCAGCTTGCAGAATCAACAAAAGATAAACATAAGGTACTCCATGTCCTCACCGCGCGTTTTGGTTTTTCGCCAAGTTAAAAAGTTCAGTTTTTTTTCTTCTTCGTCGTTCTAATGTATGTTTATTAGAAGGGTCCATATTTAACGTAAGTCTCATGTCGAATTACGAAGTTTCGATAATTGGGATTGTTTTCTTCAGCAGAGATTTAATCCAAACAATCATATCTGTTCATGCAATCTTAATTCAATAGATGTATGCATTGATTATTATATTTCTTTTGCGTATTCACCGAATTTTGCGTGAGCCTATAAAATGGAAAACAGCTAGAAACACTTCGTCTCTGAAACAATGGATACTGAATTGGACCGCTATCGGAAGTAGGGGTAGCTGTTTATATAATCAGAGACAGCATCCTGGGTGTTGCAAAACAGCAACCATCGCTATTTCTCATTTCAGGATGGCTCACCTTTGTTTAAATACCGCACACACTGTAAAAAATAAGTGGTGTGAATTGACGAAAAATTTCCGAAAAAAAAAAAAAAAAAAAACGTGCAGCTAAGTTTCCGGTAAGTGACCGTCTATTAACGAAATTTCCGTTTTTAAAAGTGTCCGTTTTTTTTTTGTTTATTTTTTTTTAACTGCAGTATTTTTACAGATTTTCCGTCGACCCTTTCCATCAAAATTCAGGCAGGGTCAAGGGTGTGTCAGTTGATCACCTCTGATGTTTTTGAAAAAATTATGGTAGCTACTCCTCCTAATGGTGATATAAACTACTGCAAAAGGATTTTTCATAAAAATGTTTTTTGGCCGAGCTGAAAATAGGAAAAAAATACAGCCATGGCGAAAATCACGTGAAACACCAAATTTTAAATGTACACTGCTCCTGAACTATATAACAGGTAGAGACTTGATTTTTTTTGTATTTTGAAGCTATTGAATTGGCCTTTTTTGAGTTCACAGCAATGGCGAAAAAAAAAAATCTATATTTATTACAACAAATTTGAATTTTCTTCTAATTTAGGATTTTTCTTTAAAAAAGAAAAAAGACTTATCAGGTGCGTAAGTGTGGCTATCTGCTCCCCTACTAGGGTTGTCTTAGCATTAATTTTATTTTTAGTCTGTGATGTATGCAACTCATAAAATTTATTTTTATAGTATACAAAATTAAAAAAATCTACATTTTTTAATTGCAAATCTGAAAACCCCTTTTTTAAAAATTCTGAAATTTTGGCCAATTAATGTCCCAATGGTAGGTTGTTAACTGGGGGAATCAGATTACTGGATTTTTTCCTTGAAATTTTCCTACAAATTTATGAAAATGCACTTCTCTCCTGCCCGCACCTCACGCTGTTATTAAAAAAAAAATCTAAGGTATTTCTGGTAAGTTCACTTGAGTATATATTCCAAACGGAAGTGTCAATCTATATTTTAAAGTCATTTTTGTGATTTTTAATAAATATCACCAATGTACATGTTTAATTTTTTTATTTAATCCATAATATAATCTACACATACAATACATTATCTCAGTTGCCGTTAAGATTCAGTTTCTATTTACATAAGAAAAAGGACCTCAAAAAACAAAATTACGAGCTTGCCATTGTAACTACGAATTATTCAAGCTGAGAAAATCTGCTGGATTGTATTGATTTCCTTCTCATCAAAGGTATGAAGTGGTTCAGAATGTCCGACAGGAGTTGGAACATTCATCTCTAGCAGTACATTTTTTAAGGTACACTTTGTCTCTCTTCTTGCCACATTCATCTGGCCACTGAAAACCTCCTGGCTGGTCCAAGAGGGTGCATGAAGGATACTGTTATGTCCTCAAATTCTTTAGATATGTTTGTAATCTGTCCCATCCGCCGGTTATCGTCATAAATGCATCTTATAAATCCTCCAACTTAAAAATCATTCACAGAAAGTGGGTTCTTTTTTTAGTTATTGTATTTTTCATGAAAAATTCTTTTGCAGTACTTTTGTATCCCTATTAGGGTAGCTACCATAATTCTTAAAAAAAAAAAAAAAATTGTAGGTGATCAACTGACACATGTCGATCATACCTACGTGAATTGAGATGGAAAGGGTCCGTCCGTAATTTGGTCTGTTTCTGAAAAGTTGGTTTGAAGTTTTTTCGTATTTATACAAACATTTCTGAAAAGTGAGTTTTTACCGTAAAAAAAAAAAACAAAAACATAAGGGATGAAATTCGAAAGTATGCGGGAGTGACATGGAGGAGACTGGCACAAGACAGACCGTTGTGGAGGAAACTTGGGAAGACCTTCGTCCAGCAGTGGATTTATAATGGTTGACAATGATGATCTCCCCAAGTTTCCTCCACAACGGTCTGTCTTGTGCATCATCATCATTGTCAACCATTATAAATCCACTGCTGGACGAAGGTCTTCCCAAGTTTCCTCCACAACGGTCTGTCTTGTGCCAGTCTCCTCCATGTCACTCCCGCATACTTTCGAATTTCATCCACCCATCTTCCATGTGGTCTTCTTCTGGGTCTTTTCCTGTCCCTTGGAATCCAATCTAAAATTTCGGCTGTCCATCGATGGTCTGTTCTTCTGGCAAGTATGTCCAGCCCATTGCCATTTCAGGGATTTAACTCTGATCATGATGTCTTCCACTCTCGTCATTTTTCGGATCCACGTGTTCCTCTTCTTATCTCTCCTGGTTATACCAAGCATGCACCTCTCCATGCTTTTTTGAGTTGTCTGCAGCCTTTGTATGTCTCTTTTAGCTAAGGTCCACGTCTCTGCACCATACGTAAGCACTGGAAGGATGCATTGATCAAACACTTTTCTTTTAAGACATAATGGCATATTGCTCTTGAAAATTATGCTGTTTCTTCCAAAAGCTCTCCAGCCAAGTTTTGTACGCCGATTAATTTCTTCACCAATGTGACCCTCACTTGATATCTGCTGTCCAAGATAAACGTACGTGTCTGTTATCTCCAGCTTTTCTCCATCAATCGATAAATCTTCATTTCTTGTAAAAGCATTGAACATCACTTTTGTCTTCTGAAAGTTCATTTTCAATCCCACTTCTTTACTCTTGTCAGCAAGTTCCTGCATCATACTCTGTAGCTCTGATGGGGTAGTTGCAAAAATGACTATGTCATCAGCAAAACGAAGGTGGGTTAGATAATCTCCATTAATCTTTTATGCCTTTGTTTTCCCAGTTCAGTGATTGAAAGACATTTTCCAATGTGGCATTAAAGAGCTTCGGAAATATGGTGTCACCTTGTCTCACTCCCTTTCCAACTTTTATGTGTGCTGTATTCTCAAACGGCCGAATCTTTGCACTTGCATTTTCATAGATGTTATTAATAATATTAATGTATGCATCTTCAATACCGCAGGATTTCAGAGCCATTGCAACTGCTGATGGTTTCACCGAATCAAAGGCTTTTTCATAATCGATAAAAAGCCATGCACAATGGAAGTTCATATTCCCTCGCTCTTTCAATTAGTTCTCTCAGTACGTGGATATGATCTATTGTGCTGTAGCCACTCCTGAATCCAGCTTGTTCTCTCGGTTGAGCCATGTCCAGTGTTACCTTCAAGCGGTGTGAAAGAACTTTAGTGAAGATTTTATAAACCACTGATAGGAGGCTGATAGGTCTGTAGTTCCTGAGATCCTCAATGTCACCTTTTTTATGTTACAAGATCATTGTAGCGTTGTTCCAATCCTCAGGAATTTTCCCTTCATTAAGGCATCGAGTGAAAATTTGGGCGAGTACTGTTTCGATTTCTCCACTTGCTTCTTGTATGATGTCTACAGTAATTCCATCTTCTCCGGGAGCTTTTCCCCGCTTCATGTTCTTGATTGCATGTGCAACTTCTGCTGGAAGAACTCTGGTACCTTTCATGATGCCTGGAGTACATGTATCATCCCTTTCATATAATTTGGAGTAGAAATCTTTCACTCTTGTCAAAATTTCGCCTCTATTTCTTGTTACAGAACCATCTTCTTTTCTCAGTGCCATAATCTGTTTTTTTCCCTTACTGAGATGTCCCTTTGCTATTTTTAGGCTTTGGTTGTTTTCAATTGCTTTCTTTACTAGTTCACAGTTGAATTTCCTTACGTCTTCAGTGATACTTTTTCGTACTGTCTTGCATAGCTCTATATATTCCACTTTGGAAGTCACATCTTCTTTAGTTGTCCTCATCTCTCTTCTTTTTGCATCAACATTTTGGTTTTTCCTGATAATTTGTTCACATGCAATTTGTTCTTAGACCCAGCTAATTTTGTTGCTGTTTCCATAAGAGCTTTGGTTACTTTTCTGTTAACTTCAGAAATATCCACTTCTTCCGATGTTAGGCCTTCTAAAGCAGAGAATCTGTTCTTCAGTTCCAATTTGAAGGTATTATGGTGTTTTTTAAGGTTGGTTATGTCAATACATTTTGTTTGTCTTATGAGCTTGCTACGTTCGAGTTTAGTGTTGAGGTGCATCTTACATCTCACCAATCTATGGTCACTGCCTGTGTTGAACTTGTTTAGCACACTGCAGTCTTCTATGACGAATTTTTTGTTACACATAATAAAATCAATTTCACTTGTCGTCCCATTAGGATGTCTCCATGTCCATTTCCTGTGTGGCTTTTTCTTGAAAAAGGAGTTCAAGATGAAAAACCCTTCTGCCTCTGCAAACTCTACGAGAGTATTTCTACGCTGGTTTCTGTTGCCGTGACCGAATTTACCTACTGAAGTTTCATTCTGTTGCCGTTGCCCTATTTTTGCATTGAAATCTCCCATAATTATCTTCAAGTGCTGCTTACCTTTATTATTTAGATCACGAATTTCCTCATAAAATTCTTCAATTTCTTCTTCAGCATGACTTGTGGTGGGTGCATAAGTTTGAATAATCTGAGCCTGGTATCTTCTCGAGAGTTGGATAACGAGTCGTGCAGCTCTGTCAGAGGAACTTTCAACTTCTACAACTTTATCCTTCAGTTTCTTGTTTATTATAAATCCAACACCACTAGTTCTGCCAGTATCTGCCCCACAATAGTAGAAGAGATGTCCACTTTTCAGTTCAATGAGATCTTCTCCTTTTCTCCTTACCTCACTTAGCCCGACGATGTCCCACTTGATCCTTTGTAGTTCCTCTTCCAATTCAAGAAGCCTTGAATCAGAAGATAGGGAGCGTCCGTTATACGTAGCCAAGGTCAGCATCAAATGGCAGCCTAGTCCGGTTCTCCGGTATTCTTAGCACCCTCTGCCTTCATGTCGCACTGGCCGCTGCCTTGGCTAGGTACATTCCAGCTGCCGGAGACTGAGGGCCAAGATTTAAGTTGTGGAGTCATTTTGGAGGGGTTTGGCCATAACTCACCAAGCTGGCCAAGCGGGTTGGTGAGTGTGGGATAGCATTTCTTCTAATCCCGATGGTATAGTTATACCGCTATTGGCGGTCGTCAGAGCCCCTTTAGTGGGAACAGGATGTACCACGAGAATGCGGGTTTGACATTTGTCAAGGAGAGGCTGTGATGTTACGCATCACCTGACCTTACATCCCATATATATATATATATATATATGTAGACCTGAGAAAAGAAGATGGTTCTGTAAGAAGAAATAGAGGCGAAATTTTGACAAGAGTGAAAGATTTCTACTCCAAATTATATGAAAGGGATGATACATGCACTCCAGACATCATGAAAGATACCAGTACCAGAGTTCCTCCAGTCCTTCCAGCAGAAGTTGCACATGCAATCAAGAACATGAAGCGGGGAAAAGCTCCAGGAGAAGATGGAATTACTGTAGACATCATACAAGAAGCAAGTGGAGAAATCGAAACAGTACTCGCCCAAATTTTCACGCGATGCCTTAATGAAGGAAAGTTTCCTGAGGATTGGAACACCGCTACAATGATCCTGCTACATAAGAAAGGTGACATTGAGGATCTCGGAAACTACAGACCTATCAGCCTTCTATCAGTAGTTTATAAAATCTTCACTAAAGTTCTTTCACACCGCTTGAAGGTAACACTGGACATGGCTCAACCGAGAGAACAAGCTGGATTCAGGAGTGGCTACAGCACAATAGATCATATCCATGTGCTGAGAGAACTAATTGAAAGAGCGAGGGAATATGAACTTCCATTGTGCATGGCTTTTTATCGATTATGAAAAAGCCTTTGATTCGGTGAAACCATCAGCAGTTACAATGGCTCTGAAAACCTGCGGTATTGAAGATGCATACATTAATATTATTAATAACATCTATGAAAATGCAAGTGCAAAGATTCGGCTGTTTGAAAATACAACACACATAAAAATTGGAAAGGGAGTGAGACAAGGTGACACCATATCTCCGAAGCTCTTTAATGCCACATTGGAGGGTGTTTTTCAGTCACTGAGCTGGGAAAACAAGGGGATAAAGATTAATGGAGATTATCTAACCCACCTTCGTTTTGCTGATGACGTAGTCATTTTTGCAACTAGCCCATCAGAGCTGCAGAGTATGATCCAGGAACTTGCTGACAAGAGTAAAGAAGTGGGATTAAAAATGAACTTTCAGAAGACAAAAGTGATGTTCAATGCTTTTACAAGAAATGAAGTTTTATCGATTGATGGAGAAAAGCTGGAGATAACAGACACGTACGTTTATCTTGGACAGCAGATATCAAGTGAGGGTCACATTGATGAAGAAATTAATCGGCGTACAAAACTTGCCTGGAGAGCTTTTGGAAGAAACAGCATAATTTTCAAGAGCAATATGCCATTATGTCTTAAAAGAAAAGTGTTTGATCAATGCATCCTTCCAGTGCTTACGTATGGTGCAGAGACGTGGACCTTAACTAAAAGAGACATACAAAGGCTGCAGACAACTCAAAAAAGCATGGAGAGGTGCATACTTGGTGTAACCAGGAGAGATAAGAAGAGGAACTCGTGGATTCGAAAAATGACAAGAGTGGAAGACATCATGATCAGAGTTAAATCCCTGAAATGGCAATGGGCTGGACATACTGCCAGAAGGACAGATCATCGATGGACAGCCGAAATTTTAGATTGGATTCCAAGGGACAGGAAAAGACCCAGAAGAAGACCACATGGGAGATGGGTGGATGAAATTCGAAAGTATGCAGTGGTGACATGGAGGAGACTGGCACAAGACAGACCGTTGTGGAGGAAACTTGGGGAGACCTTCGTCCAGCAGTGGATTGATAATGGTTGACAATGATGATGATATGTAGACATACATATATACATTAATATTATTAATAACATCTATGAAAATGCGAGTGCAAAGATTCTGCTATTTGAAAATACAACACACATGAAAATTGGAAAAGGAGTGAGACAAGGTGACACCATATCTCCGAAGCTCTTTAATGCCACATTGAAAAATGTCTTTCAATCACTGAACTGGGAAAACAAAGGCATAAAGATTAATGGAGATTATCTAACCCTATGTCTACATATCATCATCATCATAATGATGATGATGATATGTAGACATCGTACAATCACTTATGCAATAATTTAAATACCCGGTTTCTTACGGTAACACAATATGCAATAGCTGATGCACAAAATGGGGGACAGGAGAAGAAATATCATGTGTCACAATAACCAAAATTCATGTGATAGTGCCGATATGATACTACCCACAGTGTCCGATCTCGCTACAGAACTTTAAAATCACTTCAGTTGACAGACGATTGAAATTTAACAGTTAGTCAGAACCCCAAGTATTCCTGTAAATCTCTCCTATTACTGGAAATTTTTCGTCATATGGATATGGAAAAAGTGAGAACGGAGTTTTTCCGTTAATGTAAGGAAGGAATTGTGGAAAGGTTTCTGAAAATTCAGAGTTTTCCTGTCTTACGAAAAATCCGCGAAATTCAGATTTCTTTTTGTCATTTCACGGAAAAGGTTGTATCAGAAATATGCTTTGTTAATTCATGAAAGGAATCACGGAAAGTGGCTCGTGAATTTCAGAGAAGTTTTTACAGTGCGTGTTTGAAAACCAAGAACAAGTCATGACCCAGTTTTTTGAAAATGAATTATCAGGTTGCATGGATTACCACATCCTTACAGAAGCTGTTGGGGATAGTTAACTGCTTATGGGTCTGCACCGCCTTACAAACCTAATCGTCGTGAAAGTGTCTCCTGTTAGTAAACGCATTCCGACCGAATATCTTTCCATGGAAGAAATCCTGTGGATTGGCATTTTTAGAAGGCCGTTTAAGAAGCGAAAGTAATCACGATTTCCATTGTACAGGAATTACGTAGTTTTTCAACGAAGAGTGTGAAAGGAAACAAAACTACGTAGCACTTGAGGGGGTTTGTTGTGTTATCACGCTAACGAATCAGAAATTTTGCGTAACAATTGCCCCCACATCGTGCAGCGTATTGGTGTTTTAATTGCTGAAAGATACTGAAAGACTTACTATGTTAAATCATTAAATGTTTCTTGACGAAGAGACAGCACTGTTAAACTTCAAACAAGTTGATATTTATTCGTCATCTGCATTCAAGAACTACACATCCAGTTATATTACTTCTGAAACAACAGTGAAACTTAACTGGGAAAAAATTGGATGACTGTAGTAGCAGTTAGCTCTGCTCCTTAGGCCTACGTTTGTGATTGAAATGACTCTCGTGTTGTACGTTTCTGGTTCACGTCTTTCTGTGGTGCCAGTGAGCCTAAATTAGAGATAGGTACAAAATCACGTCACGGTTACTTTGTAACGTTACTAAAATGTCACTGTCACGGTTTGTTACCAGCGGCAAAAATCACCGTTCCAAAATCACGAGAACACTTAGGTTCTTGAATTGTTCCAAATTCACGCTATACTTTCGTGGTACGACAGGTACGTTACAAATGAAGCGTTCCCAAATCAAGCTACTTTCGTTAACCGCTCCAAAATCACTTGATATGAAATATAGATATTTCCAAGCTTTTTCATTCAGTAATCTCACTTTTAAATCAAGCTACTTTTATTAACCGCTCCAAAATCACTGATGTCAAATATAGATATTTCTCGACTTTTCTTTTTTTCTCAGTAATCTCACTTTTAAAGCTTTTTATCTGACGGTGTTGGGTTTCTTTTTAATTTTAAGTGACATTTATATATGCTATTGTGCACCCAAACCACCGTTCAATGAAGTTCTAGAGGGCCAAGATTTTTATTTTAGGGCTGGAGCACAAAATTTCAGGAAAATGCAATTATTGGCTAAAAATATGCCAGAATAAAAATCTTTTTTGTGTTTAGGTCTGTCTACAGACCAACAGACCGAATAAATGAATTACAAATAATGAATTTATCTTCCACTTGAAAATTTTTCATGTACGAGTTTGACTACTATCTTCTCTTCAGGAGTTAAAAAATTTAATATTTAATATTTCTCCGTTACTTACCTATGAAAAGAAACTAAAATACCTATGAAAACTAACCAAAATGCCTATGAAAAGTAACTAAGAATACAAGTGCCTAATTAGTCTGTCAGTGAAACACAATTAATGAAACGTTCTGCCACGCGACTAATTTGAGCACACAGGTGTTCGTTCTTGTCACAAACAGTGACTTTGTCACCGTTACTTGTCACGGTTACTTTTTTAGAACGTCACGGTTGGAACATTACCGAAAAGTCACTGTTAAGCCCATCCCTAGTCTAAATTAGGGATAAAGTAATCCTTCCACGCTTGGGGTTCATGGTGTCAGGGAAAGAAATGAATCACCGTATGGACGTGGATGGGACTCAAGTCCAATTGTAGTGAGCTCGTCATGTCAATTAATTTTGAAAATTAATTGACATGACGAGCTCACTACAATTAGCGAATGAATTCCCTGTGCTGATTTACAAAGAGGTAAAGACGAGCTCTTTTTCCGAAAGCTGAAGAGACGTTTTACCGATGTAAATACAGGATCACACATTAATACTGATGTCAACCAGTCGCAGGGTTGAATGACCGTCGATGATCAGCGACTATCTCATCAGAGAACAGGAACGCGTTTAAGAACATGATATTCTTGTCTTGGTTTTCTGTTTATTTAAGGAGATGAATTGCTTTTCTTGATTTTGTGTGAAAAATAACTCGCAGTAATAAGGTTAGATTTTGAGTCTTCTTACACTTCTTAGCTGTATCTGCATGGGGTGTGATGTGCATCTGATGATATAGGGTGGATGTTATGTGCATCTGATGATATATGTGGATGTTCCGTCGGCTTCAGGTGACTACTGTACAACGAAACCCCTAGCTTCTCTTTCCACATCCTCCCGTGTGTGTGACGTGTTAAAACCACTCATGGCCGTTTTGCCATAAAACACCATGGACCAACCGCTCCAGCATCTTAGCGTTTTCCCCGATTAATGTGCCGCAGTGTTTTTTGTGCCATTACTAGAAAATGTAGATTGCTTGTAGGAGTAATGTAACAAACAATGTGTGTGACTTGCCGCAAGCCACAGATCGTACGCAAATGCCATCAGTTGTGCAAGACGTCTTTTTTTTTTTTTTTTTTTTTTTTATTGGGAGTTTAACGACCACCATGAGCAACTCAGTGAGCTATAAGCAGACACCCGTCCTTAAATTAGGGCCACTGATTCCAGGGAAGGAAGAGAGCCAGTGCCGTAAGACTAACACAACATCCATACCTCACTGGATTCGAACCGGGACCCATTTCGGACGAATGGCCAGCCCATCGCTTAGACCACTGCTCCACCGGGGCGGCGTACAAGACTTCGCACGGTCGGTAACACTCTGTTTTTAACGCTTTTTAACAATTAACGGAAACGTTCGTTGGCCGGCAGCTAGGTTAACTTCTTCGTACTAGTGAGGAGTGTGCGAAGTGAATGGGTGGAGGGCTCAAGAAAAAAAAAGAAAACGGTGCAGAAAAGACATTTGAATATGGAAAATTATAAACCGACGCACACGCATGACGGCCTGGTGGCAAAGTAGTTGGATGCACAGGTCTCTAATGAATCTCCGGAGTTGTTTTTTTCTTTTTCTTTGAGGGCTTAACTACCACCATGAGCAACTCTATGGGCCATAAGCAATCGCTTCTTCTCTAATTTAGTGCTGCTACTGGTTTCAGAAAGGGGAGAGACCCAGTTCCGTAATAGCAACATGCCATCCATGCCTCATCCGGTATTCAACTCGGATCCATCTGGGACGAATGATCAAAGGCCAGCGCCTACACCACTGAGCCACAGGAGCGGCATCGTCCCGTGTTCCAGTGCGGAATGAATCATGTGTGTGTGATGTGTTACCTTACAACGCTGGTTCTGTTCCTTCCCTGTGAGGCGTGGCCCAAAATTGCTGGCTGAGGACTGTTTATGACCTTAAATGTTGATTGAGAGGAGGCGTTAACCCCCCAAAAGATTAACACTCACCAATTTGCGTGATTTTTGCGAACGGAGGTAGTTTACTCGTAAAGATATGGTCATTTGATTAGATATACTGTATATCTAGTTGAGTGGCGCTTATGCTCGCAGCTTTTCTTTCAAATTCTTCAAACTCAACTTTGAATGAACCAGTGTAGGATCACTGGTGTGATGCAGCAGCTAGCTGTGCCTTCCGTTGACTTAGTGAATTGAGTAGCAGCGTTCATGGGTCCCTAAAAATAGTAAACAATAAACTGATAATCATTTGCCATTTGAGTGAAACAAGTAAAAGGCTTACATTTCTGTAAGTAGATGAAAACGACGGAATCGGGCTTTAACGCACTCCAAGCAACCCAGAACTTGGCAGTGTAACGAATGCTGCAGTGTATCTTCTTCCCTGCGTGATTCCCATTTCGGTACACTGGTATCCCACGAAGTTGGTGGTGTGCTTTCCTACGATGTGTGTGTGTGTGACGTTGCGATGATGAGATTTTTTTTTTTTTTTGCGAATGTTTTCGATATTAATGCATTATTAGGGGCAGTCCCAAATTCCGATTATTGCGAAAGTCTGCCATCTTCCGATTTATTGTGAAAGTCTGCGATCTTCCGATTTATTGTGAAAGTCTGCAATGGGTTTTTCGAAATTTTGTTAAGAACATTAAAAAATGACGTTTTTGCAATTCATTTGAAAAGTTTCTTTATTTTATTGGGTTGTCGGAAAAGTCATGACGTATTTTAGCCATGTTTTGCAAAGGTTATTAATTGATAGAAAGAACAAAGATCAATCAATGATATAATGCCCGTTTTGTTCGATAACATTTTGCCATCTTTCAGGGAGCTGCAGAATGCCTCGTTCATAGAAGGACCTGTCTTTCGTGGCAAAAAACTGTACAAGGTGCTGATTTACAGCCTCATCTGAATTGAACGTTATACCGCGCAAGGACTGCTGAAGAGAGCGAAACAAGTGGAAGTCTGACGGCGCAACGTCAGGCGAGTATGCTGGGTGTGGCAACACATCCCACCCAAGCTCCAGTAATTTTTGGCGGGTGATCAAACTTGTGTGTGGTCTCGCGTTGTCGTGATGGAACACAACGCCTTTACGATGAACGAGCTCTGGATTTTTCTGGATGATGGATTCATTCAAACTGTCCAATTGCCGACAGTACACATCGAATTGATTGTTTGGTTCCGTGGTAGGAGCTCGAAAAACACACCTTTAAAATCCCACCACACTGAGACCAGAACCTTCCGCTGATAAATGTCTGCTTTGGATGGCGTTTGAGGCAAAGCAGCTTGTCGGGACCAAGACCGTTTGCGCGGCACATTGTTGTACACAATCTACTTTTCGTCACCAGTTATCAGTCGCTTCAAAAAAGGATCGTTTTCCTCACGTTTAATGAGCATATAGCAGATAATTATACGCGCCGTCAATTGAGCTTCTTTGAGTTCACGAGGAACCCACACATCGAGCTTGCTTACGTATCCCAGCTTCTTCAGGTGGTCGTGAATGCTTGAATGATGGATGTGCAATGTATCTGCAATCTCTCGTGTCGTGTAACGTGGGATTGACTCGATCAGTGCCTTGATTTGGTCGTCATCAACCTCGGTGGGCCTCCCGGACCGAGGGGCATCGTTGAGGTCAAAATCACGAGCACGGAATTTTGCGAACCACCGCTGGCATTGACGTTCTTGTAGAGCATTATCACCGTGCACTTTACGCAACTTTTCACAAGCTTGACGCGCGTTCTTCCCTTTACGGAAGTAAAACATGACTAAAATGCACAGTTTGGTCGTCCATCTTCAACTTGATGTCAAATCTCCGCAAATCAACCAAATCGCTCACTATTCCTTTTAGACTGCAGCTAGAACTAGCACCTGTCGAATGCCATTGCGATAACAGAGCTGCGCATGCTTCTAGTACTTCCAAAACCGCCCAACCGCCCTCGGGTGCCAAAATACGTGATGACTTTTCCGACAACCCAATATAATGTTTTCAGTGTGATCGCAAAATGTGGGAACGTAACAGCAATACTCAAGGGACCATGTGCACACCACCACATGGGTCTACAGAGTGAATCACAAGCCATCCAATCCTTCCTTCCTAGCAGGAGGTGCCCACTCCACTGTGATACTCCGATACCTTTGTCCTACTGCCTCAGAGTTAGTCGCTGTTCAAGAACCTCGCAACTTGGTTATTTCCCCCCCCTTTTTTTTTAATGTCCATCCCTGACTTCCATACTCCGAAATAACACCAAGTAGTGGTCATGAATGATGGGATGATTTGTACTGTGTTTTTGTTGGGGTATGTTAGGCATAGGAAGTGCAGGGGTGGGAATTCTGCGCCAATTTTCGTCAAAACGATCTTGCGCTACTGAAAATTTTAGGCCGAAACCTTCGTGGTCATTGTCATGGGACTATGCGTTTGGGAAAATTCGGAAAAGTCTGGGAAATTCGTTACTCATGTCCATCCACCGGCCGAAAATATTTGGAATCGGCGAAACTTTCTGATCTAGCTGGATGAGAACGTTCCATGGTTTTCCCCGTTTCCAATTCTTGTGGAAAAGTTATGTTTTTTTTTCTTCTCTGTCTCTTCCTGATTAATATCCTCATTTTTAATTGTTTACTAATAATGTTTCTCGTTTTTTATTTTTTCGATTTAATTTTTAACGTTTTCTGACGAAATGCGTGCTTTTCTAAACCTTACGGTCGTCTCTACAAAATCAAACAGCGGAGCAAGCATTTATTGCCCTTTCTTTCCTTTTTGTTAAACGAAATTAAATTTCAAATTCGGTACTTAATCAGACCGTGGCAGAATCGGCGCCATTGCCGTGGCCACCCATACGGTTGTTTTTCATGACAGAGTAAGCGGCTGTACCGATTTTTGAAGTTTTAAGTTTGATGAAAATATACGTTCTCGCGTTCCTTAGTCGCCTCTTGCTGTATTAAGAAACAGAACAATCATTTCCTTTTTGTTTAAAACACACTCACACTTAAATATAAATTAATTTAACAATAAATTATTACTTTTATTTCATAAACATCAGAAATTTCCTTAGTTTTATCTACTCAATGCGCTATTTTCATCGATTGTGAGGGTTGCAGTAAAGATTTGAAAGTTTCAACATATATTGATATTTAATTACGTTTTTTATATATCATCATCATCATCATCATTATCAATCCACTGCTGGACGAAGGTCTCCCCAAGTTTCCTCCACAACGGTCTGTATTGTGCCAGTCTCCTCCATGTCACTCCCGCATATTTACGAATTTCATCCACCCATCTCCCATGTGGTCTTTTTCTGGGTCTTTTCCTGTCCCTTGGAATCCAATCTAAAATTTCGGCTGTCCATCTATGGTCTGTCCTTCTGGCAGTATGTCCAGCCCATTGCCATTTCAGGGATTTAACCCTGATCATGATGTCTTCCACTCTCGTCATTTTTCGGATCCACGAGTTTCTCTCTCTCTATATATATATATAAATGTTTATTGTGGTGTTTCTGTAACCGAAAATAGAAAGAAAATCAAAAGTAGTCGTGCAGCACAGCTTAGGGGGAAATTCCATGCCGCGAAAATTTAATGTCACACTAATATAAAGCATATTTATGTGTGATGAGTAATCAGAACAATTCCTAATTTTTTTTTATAATAAAGCAATTTCATCGAGTGACAGATAAAGTTAGTGTAATTTGTTAATGTTGAAAGTTTTCGGGGTAATAATATGTATCGGAGGTTCATCTTAGTTTAACTTTTTGCCCTGCAAGTGAGGTTTAGGAAATAGTGTTTAACAGCATATTTCAACTCACGAACTTCAGGGTAAACACGTTCTTAATAGTTTTTCAGCCAGATTTCAGTCACTTTATTAATAATGATGTTTAACTTGTAACTTCGTAGCCGAGCTTGAGTGTTGTGTTTGATTTTCTCGTCTGACTCTGTCCCTTTGATTCAATAATGTTATAGTAAGGGTGAGGATTTGTTATAATCGCGGGATCCTCGTTTCAGCAGGAAACTTGAAGAAAAACAAAAGTTTTGCCCGTAAGATGTAATTATGTACTAGGGGCGAACGTGTTAATCGAAAAGTTTTGCGCTAGTGCCAACAATGTGTGCCTTACAAAATATTCCCATTACGAAGCGCGGAATAACGTAACAAAGTTTTCTTATGCCATGAAACAATTGAGTTACTGTACTAGGAGTGTTTACTTAAGAACACTAATGAATCTTTGGAAAAAAGAATCGGTCAGTGGAACTTTCTACTTCACGAATAATTGGTTTTGCGTAATTGCGTTTCTTTTACTTCGTTCGAACATGTCGTTTGGTGAAAACTTCGGTTGACAAGATGAAACTTAAATGTACATACAATTTGGGAAAACGGTTTTATTTGAAAGGAAGAAGAGACCGTACCGACTTCTGATATTTAATCATGATATTTATGCTGCTGAAGTCGCATACTCTTGCATTAAACACTAAATACTCTGGAGTAAAAAATTATTAGGAACACCCTATAGCTATCAAACACCTGTCATCCTCACTTACATACACAACTGCGACGTTGAGATGGCTTTATGAACAGCTCACTGCAGAGGAATCAGATGTGTACGAAGTATAGGATAGCGGCAATATCGGAAGCGACTTTAAAAATGGAGTGATAGTGAGTGCTATGACGGGCAAGTGCAAGCATCTCAGAAACGGAAAACCTCGGCTACATGAAAGAACAACTGTATCGAAGATGTATAATGAGTGGTACACAAACAACAAAACAAGCAATGAGTGGTCTTCTTGTGGGCAGAAACGACTAGTAGATATTCGAGGGCAACGGCGGCTGTAGCAGGCACGGACTGGGCCGCCGGGATACTGAGAGAATCCTGGTGGGCCGTCATATTCTAGGCTTGTAGGCCCTTATGCTAGCTCAAGAAATAAAGTTTATATTAGGTGTACAAATAAATTTTAAAGCGTTTTTTGTGTGACGTATACCGCTAATTTACATATCCGACATTCCCCCGCGTTGTTGTCATGTGACCGTAACTGGTCCAGATTATAAAATGTGACACAGAAGTTTGCCCGAATGTCAAACGCACTTGCACATCGGTAGGTGAAAGATAGCAAGCGATACTGCATTTATTCCACACGGCATTCGTTACGAATTTCATCAAGGAAAAAATGCTGCAAACGCATGCGCATCGATCTGTTATGTTCTGGGGGAGAATATTGTATCGAAAAACACGTGTGAGTTTTGGTTTAGACGGTTTAAAGCAGGTGATTTTGATGTTAGCTATCGAGAACGTATATAGCGGCGCCCCGCCCCTCAGAAGGTTGCACACGAGGGACTGCAAGCATTGCTGGATGAAGATTCGTCTAAAACGCAAAAAGAACTAGCTGAATAACTGAGGGTAACTCAACAAACCATTCCAATCGTTTACGCGCAATGGGAAAGATTCAGAAGGAAGGAAAATGGGTGCCACATGACCTGAGCCAGAAGAACAAGGATGACCGTGTCATGTGAAGTGTTTGAATCTGTTGAATAAACAACACGGAAAGTCTTTCCTGTGGAAAATCGTTACGGGTGATGGATATGGTACGACAATTCTAAACGGAAAAAACACTGGGTAGACCCCGGTGAAGCAACGACTTCGACACCGAAACGCAATATTCACGCCAAGAAAGTTCTGGTAGGATATGAAGGGTGTGCTCTATTATGAACTATTGGAACAGGGTCAAACTGTTACTGCTGATCGCTACAAGCAACATTTGCTGCGATTGAACCAGGAAATCCGTCTGAAACGTCCATTCACAGGCAAAGGATTGGGTCCCGTGAAATTACTGTGCATGACAACGCTAGGCCTCATGTCACGAAATCAGTCAAGGAAACGTTATTGAGGCTTGGCTGGGAAATTTTGGAGCACCCGGCGTATAGTCCCGCCATAGCCTCTTCAGACTATCATTTGTTCCGATCGATGCAACATGGTTTGCCTAATGTACGTCTCCGGACATTTTTTTTTTTTTTGATTGGAGGTTTAACGACCACCTTGAGCAACTCAAATGGGCTATAAGCAGTCGCCCGTCCCTAATTTAGGGCCACTGGTTCCAGGGAAGGGAGAGAGCCAGTGCCGTAAGACAAACACAACATCCATGTCTGACCGGGATTCGAACCCGGACCCCTTACGGACGAATGATCAGAGGCCAACGCCTTAGACCACTGCGCCACCTCTCCGGACATGAGACGAAGCGCAAAAATGGGTTGGCCGACCCGGTGGCGCAGTGGTCTTAGCGATAGCTTCTGATTATGTGTCCGAAAGGGGTGCGGGTTCGAATCCCGGTGAGGCATCGATGTTGTGTTTGTCTTATGGCACTGGCTATCTCTCTTCCCTGGAACCAGTGACCCGGGCAAATGATTGGGTCCCTAAATTAGGGACAGGCGACTGCTTATAGCCCATTGAGTTGCACACGGTGGTCGTTAAACCTCCAATAAAAAAAAAAAAATGGGTTGGTGACTTCATCGAGTCACACGACGAAGTATTCTTCATGGCTGGAATCCGTCAGCTGCCCGACCGATGGCGGAAGGTGATAGATAATGACGGCACATATTTTGAGTCGTAAAGGTATTGTTGTTTTCTCTCAAATTACGTGTTGCGATGTCGTAAAACGCTTTAAAACTTATTTGTGCACCTAATACATACCTGTACTTCATAGCCTTGCAGAAGAAAACCAAGTTATATTAAAACTGCTAAGTTTGCATACCACTTTGACGACTTCAGAGGAAAATAAGCCCATGTAGCAAATGTTCTGTTGAGCCAAACACTCCTTTTCATATACACACCCTTTCCCCTTTCTCGACTTTCAAATTTGAGCCCCGCCCCTTTCGGATGGTATCACCTCAGTCCGCATTTTGCGCCACTTGACGTTAAATATTTAGTGTATAATTAAATATGCTATCACTTGCCTGATAGAAGCTCGGAATTCGTTGTGTTCGTTAATAAACTGAAGTTCACATAGGGTGAATTTTTTGGGTAGCTGCTTTTTATATGTATATGTTCTTTTTTTTTTTTTTTTTTTTTGAACGAAATCGGCATCTGATTTATTAATTTTTGGGCTTTATAGCTACATGAATTCTTGAACTGCAGTTCTGGAAAGCCTGCTTCATCTACAGCAAAAATACCTTTTCCGTTTAGAAATAATTAAATAGAAATTAATTTTCGCATTGTTTAATTTCTCCCACTTTATAGATTTGCGGTGAAATTCTTACAATTCTGGAAATTTTCAATTTTTTCAGGATAATTTTTTGCAACTATTTTATTAGTGATAGGCAGTCTTGAAAAAAGCAATTAATTTTTGGCACATTTCGATTTCCGTTCTCGCTAAAAGTGAAGAAACTGTTACAAAATTCCGAATTCAGCCATCGCAGTAAAATTCATAACTATGGAATAAAGTTTTTGACAGTCGCTCTCAGATAACGTACTTTGTATATTGCGCCTCAGCAACGAAAGTAATTTCGTGCTTTCATTGAATTTTACTAGCGATCTACGATCTAGGAAAATTTGTAAAATGTTGTTACTTATTGCCTGAATTAAAAAACCTGCGATGATTCGTAGACTTGTGTTGAAAAGATATCTAAACAATAGACGGTGATGCTGACTGACATACCGTTTTTATTTTAGGTGAGGGCACCTTCATAATTTCCCCCAAAGTGGGCCGCACAAAAACAGCTTCCAGGGCCGTTTGTGGATCGCCAGTCCGACACTGGGCTGGAGACCATTGTACGAAGAAACAAACTAGCTCCATTATGTCAAGTAACCGCCCAATAGAACAGCTGTATCGAGAGAGGAATTTCAGCGTACACATCCCTCTGCATATTTGGCGCAAATGTGCTAGACGATTGTACCCCTCGTCTCTGATACAAACCGATAAATTCGTCGGCAGTGGGCACGGGAACACTAAAAGTGGACCCTTCAGGATTAGAAAAAGGTTTCCTGGTCCGATAAAGCACGTTTTAAGTTAATACAAGACGATAGGCGGAGCACAATATGGCGTCAACCGCACGAATCGATTGATCCCAGCTGCTTAGCATTAACTGTTCAAGCTGGTAGAGGTGGTATAATGATCTGGGGTCTATTTTCATGACGGACACTGGATTCTCGAATACCTCTGGAACATCAATAAGATGACACGAGGTATTTGAACGTCACTGCGGACTAGGCACACCCATATTTGTGTGTATGGTGTTTTCTGATTGAGAGGACTACCTCCAGTAGGATAATGCGCCATGCCAGAAGGCTCGAATCGCCACACAGTGGTTCCAGGAGCACGACAGTGACTTCAAAGTGTGGTAAAATGGCCCCCACGGTCCCCAGATCTTAACCCCATTGAACACCTGTGGAATGAGATTGAGAGAGCCAATCGTCACAGCGTAACAGAGATCCTCCTTCAGCGAACATTCGGCAATTTTTGGACGCCATCACATCCGGTCTGAACGTACCTTTAGAACGATATCAGCACCTCGTTGAATCCATGCCACATCAAATCGAAGCCGTTTTGAAAGCAAAGAGTGGCCCAACACGTTATTAGGTAGGTTTTCCTAATAATTTGGTACTTCAGTGTATATTTGAGTGAATACAGACTGAATTAACAAAGTGAAACTTATTTTCCTCCACAGGGCAGTAACACTGTCAGTTTTACATACTGTACTTCCAAAACATTTTATATATAAGCTAAATTGACCAAGAACTCTCAGGTTTTTTCATTTTTCGGGGTCTAACAACCGCCGTGAGCACTTAAGACTTGGAGCAGTCAAGTTTAGTAGTGACAAGGTTATGCTCATCATGCACTTCCGGTGATTGCTTTGTGACGTCACTGTCCAAATCGCCACCGTAAGATGATCTAATTGCCACGTTTCTTTGTATCTGCACCATAGCAGCGTGACGGAATAATTATTCATAAACCAGCTGGAATAATTTTCATAAATTCTACCAGTTTTTTTAATGCATAATGTTTTCAATTTTTAATTAAAAAAAATGGGGAATGTTGCCGAGATGCTTTTCTTATTCCTCATAAAGAAATTCTTTATTATATGACAATAATATGTCCTGCTGTGCGTTTTCCCTTCTAAATTTATGTAAAAACAGCAAAAATTCCCCTTGTAACTAAATTAACATTTAAAAGTATAACCGTTTTTCCGCCCTTTACGTAACAAAAATGTGCGGGAGGTATTTTCGAAATCTCCGTTACTAAAATATTCACGTGACTATGAATTTATACTGTATTTAATGTAAATTTGCTTTTGCACAAGCTTTTGTTCGGTGTTTGAGTTATAAAAACTGTTGACGAGACATCTTCCTCAATAGCTACAGTTCGGATCTACGATTCACATGTTAGGACGGTGATGTCACGACTATTAGTATGCGAGGAAGGCAGGATGAACAAACTTTACTGTCTATTAACCTTGGTAAGCAGTGGCCCGTGCCTAATTTAGGGCAAATGATTGCAATGAAGGGGCAACAGAACCTCGGTCGTAGGGGAAGGGTACACACAACCACCCATGCCTTATCGGGGGATCGGAGTTGGTCCTAATTCCAAAGCGAAAATTGCTGTTTACAAATCTAAACAAAACATTCTTAGATATTACGCACAATCTCATTTTTATTTTAGGGCATAAATTCTTGTAAATGTTAAAATAGAACGATGGTTCTGACGTCAAAACAAAATATGAAATACACTATTTTAAACAAGAAGCATCACACCGAAATTTCTCCATAGGGTTTTTACAAGCTGAGATAAAGCTGTAAACAGAAGTACAAAATCACCACCTAGCGAAAGAACTGTGAACTACAAAGTTCCTCACATACAAATCAAAATCGTTCCACAAGGTAAGTGGCAACCGGTGTTGAAAGAATTTTTTTAAATCACACATGTAGAAGCAGAATTATTGAGAAAAACAGATTCGAAATTGTGCGATATTTTGGGAAGAAAATGCACACAAAGAATTTTCATAGTTAGAAGTATCTGACCGAAGAAGAATTTTTTCAAACGGGGTTTTATTCCGGCAGATATTGCTGTAAACGAAAACGTGAACTTACTTCCTCTAGTGGCACACTTGTGCTTTAAGGTGGTTCCGCCTAAAATCTCTGCCTTATGTTTCCAATGGTAAAACTTCTTTACATATTTTCTTCGCAATTAATGAATTCCCAAGGATAAAAATTCGCACATCGATAAAACTATAAGTTATAGGCATGGGATACTTAATACTTGCTAAAACATAACCATAATTAAGCAATCCAACATTTGTTTGTCTACTGACGTCATCAATGTACAGGTCGCGCCATCTATTAACAGGTCTGAACATTACTCAAAGAAAAATGATTGATTTTTAATATAATTATGGTTATGTTTTAGCAAGTATTAAGTATCGCATGCTATAACTTAAAGTTAGTTTTATCGATGTGCAAATTTTCATCCTTGGGAACGCATTAATCGCGAAGAAAATATGTAAAGAAGTTTTACCATTGGAAACATAAGGCAGAGATTTTAGGTGGAACCACCTTAAAAAATATTTTAAATTATATGAAAAACGTTTCGCACCGGAAATGCTCTCGAAGAATTTTTCAAATCGGACTCTTTGAAGCAGAGATATCGACAAAATTAAGTTACGCATTTACGCCATTTGGCAGAAAAACTATGCAGTATTTTAAGCAGAAGTTATTCTCAAAAGGTTTTCTGAGGTCAGCGATATCAGTCCACGAAAGAATTTTGTCAGCCGAGTTTTCAGAAGCTCAGATTTTGCTGCAAATACATTAGGAGCAGAAATAAACACTTACGCCCCGTGGTGGCCAAACCACATTCTTTACCAAAAATTAGAAATTATATGCAGAAGATTTCCCATCAGGAACTGTATCCGATGCAGGAATAATTGTTTAAATAGGACTTTTAAAAGCAGAGATATCAGGGTAAACGCAATTTACTGTTACCCCACTCTAGCGGAAAATCTGTGCGTTACTTGAGAAAAAAACTGTGCCTAAAATTGTCTTCTGTACAAATGGTATCGAAAGGAAAAATAATTCTTTTAATCTTATATTTAGTAGCAAATATATGGAATAATTATTAACATCTATGAAAATGCAAGCTCAAAGGTTCGGGTATTTGAGGATACAGCACCGATAAAAAATTGCGAAGGGAGTGAGACAAGGCTACACCGTGTTTCCCAAACTCTTTAATGCCACATTGCAAAATGTCTTTCAATCGTTGAACTGGGAAAACAAAAGGATTAAGATTACTGGAGATTATTTAACTCACCTTCGTTTTGCTGATAACGTAGTCATTTTTGCACCTGCCCGTTCAGAGCTGCAGTGTATGATCCAAGAACTTGCTGACAAGAATAAAGAAGTGGGATTAAAAATGAACTTTCAGAAAACTAAAGTGATGTACAATGCTTTTATGGGGAAAAGCTGGAGAAACCGATACCTACATTTACCGTGGACAGCAGATATCAAGCGAAGGTCACATTGGTGAAGAAATTAATCGACGTATAAAACTTGGTTGGAGAGCTTTTGGAAGAAACAGTGCAATTTTTAAGAGCAATATGTCATTATGTCTTAAAAGAAAAGTGTTTAATCAATGCATTCTTCCAGTGCTTAGGTGTGGTCCAGAGACGTGGACTGCAGCCAACTGAAAGAAGCATGGAGGGATACATGCTTTGTATAACCAGGAGAGGTAAGAAGAGGAACTCTTGTATGAGGAAAATAACAAGAGTGGAAGACATCATGACCCGAGTAAAACCCCTGAAATGGCAATGGGCTGGACATATTGCCAGAAGGACGGACCATTGATGGATAACCGAAATTTTTGACTGGATTTTAAGGGACGGGAAAATACCCAGAAGAAGACCACGTGGGAAATGGGAAGATGGAATTCGAAAGCATAGAGGAGACTGGCGCAAGATAGACCGTTGTGCAAGAAACTTGGGGAGACCATCATCCAGCAGTGGATTGATAATGGTTGACAATGATGATGATGATATGAAAAAATGTATTTTGAATTCGATATCATCTGCATTTACGCCATCTAACGGCAAAGTCGTGCATCAAAAAAAAAAACTTAATGCAAGAAACTTGGGGAGACCATCATCCAGCAGTGGATTGATAATGGTTGACAATGATGATGATGATATGAAAAAATGTATTTTGAATTCGATATCATCTGCATTTACGCCATCTAACGGCAAAGTCGTGCATCAAAAAAAAAAAAAAAAAAAACTTAATGCAAGGATCAATTTCACATTTCAAGTTTCCCAGTGCAGAAAGAATTTTTCAAAGCGAACTAATAGTTGCAAAGGTATGGTGTCCACAGACAGACAGACCGGACAAAGTGATAATATAAGCACGATCTTTTTTTTCAAAAGACGTGCAAAAAATGACAGGTGGTCCTGCCTTCCTCCTCCTTATCCGCGCCTAAATCCGAATATTGATGTGGGAAGAGTGAGAGACTGTTGTGGCTACAGTTACTGTGAAAGAAAGGCTTACGAGAGCCTGGTGAATAGAATTGAAATTTCCGTACTTCATACTTATAGCCACTTATGAAATCTCGTATACCGCCACGGCCGGATTAAAGATTTCCAAGGCCCCGGGGCTGTTACAATGTGGAGGCCCTTAAAAATAATTGGCAACTGTGTCACAGAATTAAGTCTTAAATATAAAGTGATATTACTTTATTCTTGTTGAAGGTTAATGTGTTTTATTGGATTAAGAAACAAATGTATTGAAGAGCATAGCACTGTGTGGGGGAGGGGGGTTAAAAAGTACACCCGTCATCCTTAAATTGAAGTGGGTGTTGCGGAAAAGTTTTCATTGGCCCATGCCAAGATTTTACTGCAGAAAAATTGTACTGCAATTTTTCTATTGTGGACAATCACAGTTAGAAATTAAAAGATATTTAAATATCGTGGCAAACTCACTTAATCGACGTGGAAAAAGTGAATAACCAGGTTTAAATCACTAGTTTAGTTAGTGTATGTAATTGCGCTGGAGAAGCTTCTAATTTTGGACACACTCAATATTTATATTTGTTTAAAATTTTCTCTTAAGAACGCTGATGTAAGAACATTAAATTAAAAAAGAAAATGCTTATATAGCCTTTTCTTTGAATAAAGCTCATATTGAGAAATGGCTTCCTAGTTTAATTGAATTAATAATCTAAAGCAACTTATGGGAATTTACTAGGAAATTTTTTTATTTATAGCAAATTTTCGGAGAAAACTCTTCTCCTTCTTCAGGCTCTCTTGTTGTTGTCACTTTTTGCTTGTCACTATCATGGTTACGGTTTACCTTGACGGTTACGGTTAACCTTGACGGTTTAGGTTATTTTTCAACAAATCCTGCCAGATGTTAGGCAGGGAAAATCCTTTGCAGTCATTGATGATGGAATTTTGATTTTTCTCAATCTCTATTCCTTCTTTCAGTTTTCTTTTTTGGAAATTGCTTTGGAAACTGATTACTTTAAGGGAATTCCAATCCATGCTGTGCCCAGTTTCTCTAACATGCCTATCTAATCCAGTCTTGTTGGAGCAATTTTTTATAGCTGCTTTATGCTCAGCTATACGAGTTTCTAGTCTGCGACCTGTTTCACCTATGTAAGATAGTCCACAACTACAATTTACTTCATAAACTACTCCTTGCATTTTTAATTTCAATGAAATGGGCTGAAATTCCAGTAAATATTTGAGAGAGAGAAAGAACTGCTACTACAAAAATTATGTTGGAGTTGTACCAAAAATCCTTTCACACAAGACATGAATTTTAAATTTAAATAAATGGAAAAAAAATACAGAACTTTTACACTGTAAAATTTTCTATTTGTACTGCAATTTTTGTAAGTTTTCTATTTTGTAAGACAATCACAGTTAGGAATTTCAAGATTTTTAAATATCGTGGCGAACAGATTCTTCATTTAGTGATCATATATTCGTACGTGTTTCAATTACAAAACATGCTTTTATGCCGCGGTTATGTATTGTAAAGACATCTTATTAAATAACGTAAACAAAACATTTTGCAACTTCATGTTGAAATGATATCTCCGTAAATGCCTTCATCTGCAGCATTTATCAGTTATCACAAGGAGCGTAAGCTGCTTAGGTAGAATATTTCGGGGGAAAGGGATCGTATATGAACACCCCCGCAAATAATCTTAGTTATTTCAAAATAAGTTCTTGATATTATTAGCTTTCGAGTTCTGTGTTGTCATATAGTGGATAGTACAACCCATAATGACCATTATCTAGCATTGTTCTGCAACTTTATCAAACATGGGTGAGTATTTTCACTAATTTAACTAAAGTAGTGAAATTTTTTTAGCCCTGTTCAGCCCCCACCCCAATGCTGTTAACACACGAAGATTGTTGTGCCTCCCAAATTTTCCTGATACCGTGCCCCTCAAAACATCTCAGGATGAAATGAATGGTCAAAGAAACATAGAAATAAATAGACATCCCTTCCCCACTCCGCAGTTGAGAAAGACATCGGTTAACTGCAGGGGAGTAAGGAGTGGAAGTTTGGAAGAGGAGATTGATTTTTTTAATGCCTAAACAGATTAATCATAGGTTTTCGGGCTCGTTCGGGCCCGGGCTCTATTTTGCAATATAACATTCAGGCTCGAGCGGGCTAGGGCTGACGTACTTCCAGCTCGGGCTCTTAAAATTGAGCCCGAACTCAGCTCTCATGAGCACAGCACAAATGCTTCCTACAACCAACGGGAGTAAAATCAACTACCCCCCCTCCTTACTTGGGGAATATATACGTGGAACATCTTATACACCCCCCCCGCAACATACGGTACATACTTTCTCGTTCCTCAGCTACTAAGTGAACCCAGAAGGCCGCCCCGTGGCGCAGTGGTCTAAGGCGTTGGTCTCTGATCATTCGTCCGTAAGGGGTCCGGGTTCGAATCCCGGTCAGGCATGGATGTTGTGTTTGTCTTACGGCACTGGCTCTCTCCCTTCCTTAGAACCAGTGACCCTAAATTAGGGACGGGCGACTGCTTATAGCCCATTGAGTTGCTCACGGTGGTCGTTAAACCTCCAATCAAAAAAAAAAAAAAGAACCCAGAAGTTCCCAAGTTGCCTGGCGAGGGGATTTTTTTTCCCTAATTCAAAATAGTTTTTTTTTTTCCCCGCTTGTTATAATTAGATTATGTGTATTTCGTTTATAAAAAAAGTGTTGTGGTTCAGTTGTGTGTTTAAAACAACTGAACTGAAAACATTTTTAAGAAAGTAAAAGACAAGTACGGAAGGGGCCCAAATGTCCCGGTGGGCCAATCCGCCCCTGGGTGGAACCCAAAATGAGTATTTCTATTGAAATTTCGAAGTCGAATTTTTTTTTTTTTTCGCGATTTGCATATTAGTGTGAGAAAATCGGGGATATTCGGTAACAAAAAAAAACAAAAAAAAAAACCCTTTTATTTTTCAAGCATTGCCCGCAAAGTGAAGAGGTCCCAGAACCTATGTTGTGTGCGCAGGGCCCCGGCATAGGCGTAACCACTGGGGTCGGGAGGGGGTCAGGACCCCCAGATTTTCAGAGTCGGGGATCCTCATAATATATGTATATACATAATGTGTGATCGGACCCCCCCTCCAATTTTGAAACATGGTTACGCCACTGGGCTCCGGTAACTCTAAATCCTCCACTGCTGTCACCATCCTGCCAGGATGAATGGGAAAGGAGGGAATGCGTGAGTTACGTAATTTTTTTCTTTGTTTATGTGTTAAAGTAAATTAATTTTCCTTTCAAAACTCGAAGTCACTATGATTATTATTGTTTCGACAGTCAGTAAATGTTGCAATACGTAGTTAAATTTAGTTCCCTTACATCCGTCGAAATATATATATCAACCAAGAAACTTTAAAAACGAAGGAGGGAGGGAGCGCGCGCGAGAAAGATAGAGACTCACAAATATCACCATTAACGTCCTTGGTCTTGTTGCAAATGTGGAATTATGAAGATGACATTTAATAAAAAATTCAGTGTAGCTTATCACGAATGTAGAAGGCTGACGACGCCTTCTGGCTTGTATATTATACTCTTAAACTGCCTGATTGATAAATTTCACCCTGTTAACTTTTGAATGGTTTCTGACTCTCCCCCTCTTCATGCCCATAGGTTATGCTCTATATTTTACATAAACATTTTACAAAACAAACAAAAGTTGCTCCCGATTCGAAGTGCAGATGTGCATTTTGGTAGCTAGAGTCGCTGAAAAGAATGTTAATGTGATCTACGTACTTTTATTTTTGCAGCTACACCCTTCATTCTGTGCGCAGCTGAGCGATTTCATTTTGTCGAAACCTTTGTTTAATGCATGAATAATTCTACGGAAAATCTCTCCTCATGCGTTTGAAAGTCTGCTTACAGTATGTATGTGGGTCTTTCGGGAACAGAAAACCAGATGTTTATCTTCGTAAGCTTCTGAGACGTCATCACGCGTATTTTAATTATCTGCTTTTAACCTAGCCTGACCGTAGACGCGCAGGCATTCGAGTTATTTTGATTCTGCTTGACTTATGTTTTTTGACGAAGTTTTAATCAGCTTCAGTTTGAAAATCACCTGCCTTATTAAACAGCAAATGTGGAAGGTTAGGCTGTCATCGTGCTCTACTTGCTGCATGGTCTCAGAAATCCCACACCTTGATACGAGTTGCGAAGAAATCCCACATGATCATCGAGCGTCTGGTAAGGTCAGTTTTTTTTTCTCCCCCTTTTCCGTATGATACGCCACAGCGCCTTGGCATGGCGGGTTCCTTCACTTGTGAGTTTCTAGGCGCAATGCTATTGGCTGCAAGAGACGAGAACCACGTGGTACAACTTCAATGTCCCACAACCAAGGCAGCCGCCCCTTGGACGCCGCCTGGTCACAACAAGTCTGATCGTATGTGGTTCTGTAGTTTGCTTGTGATGTCAAATGTCTTGATGGAGTCGTAGTGATCTCTCCATACTGATTATCAGCATAAAGATGCGGATTGCAACTAATTCTCTTGTGGGATATGTAACAGCGGACACTTCGTTTTTGTGCGTGTGCTGACTTCTCGGCCTTTATGCCGTTCCATTGCTCGTATAAGGGCATCGTACCCACAAAGTTTTAGTGTGTGTGTCTGACAAGATACCTCTTGACGTGTTCAGACCTACCGACGCAAAGGAATTATTTTACTTATGGAATGTTACTTCAACGATTGGTTTTGTGCTTTTATATCCGAAGTTTAGTTGTTTGCCATGTCCCATCGTGAGCAGAGACAAGTTCGGCATTTTTCCCCTTTGCTTTATCATCTTCCTCCTGCGTTCTGGCCCGCTTTAGCCGAAGAAAGTGAGTCTGATACAGGATCAGAATCGTCCAGGTTTTCTGCTTTAGTGTCTTCTGATGGCTGCGGCACGGATACCGATTCTGAAGGTACTTATTCTCATCTGTTAACGAAAATAATAGCACGAAAAAATAATTTTATGAACTGTATAAAATGTTTCATTTACTTAAGTATTCTAAATGACTGCTTACTGAAAAGAACTCCCAAGTGATAAGTAATGGTTAATATAGTAATGGTGGTAAGTAATGGTGCTTTTAAAAGGAACGAATATGAATGAATTATGCACCCCGCCCTCCCAGTTTTTTGTGAACTATTTAAAGGAATTCTGTTTAATTTTTTTATGATTTTAAAGGATTGCTTACTGAAGGAAACAAAAGTAATGGGTTGCTTTTTAGTAGGATAGAATTTATTAATTTTTTTTACACGTAAAAGATGTTGCAGACCCAAATTAATGTCGTTAGGGTTTAGAGGTAATCAATGATAAATACGTATCTGAGGTTTCATGATATTCCCAAAGTAAATAATTAGCAATCGCAAAGTTGTGCGTAATGTTAAAGATCCGCAAACTGAAAGAATCAAAAGTGATAGGTGGCTTTTAATGAATATATTAATTACTTATTATTTTTCACGCGTAAAAGTTTGGCAAACCCAAACTAATGTCTTTTGAGCTTAGAAGAAATTCAGATATATAGTAAATTAGTAATTGCTACGAGTTTGAGTTTTCATAAAATTCCAAAAGTGTAGTAAAGAAGCCAAAATTGTGCGTCACAAAAAGAAAAGTTGCCTGACAGTGTGTGGTCAAACTGTTAACAGTGATATGATATGAATGTGAAGAATAAAAATTTAATTGGAATTGTTATCAGTTCATAACAGGGCTGGGTGAGGTTTTTAAGTGTGTGTTGTTTTGTTTATTTCTTTTTCATTTTGTCAATCGCAAAACTTTCAAGTGAGTTAAGTAGTGTTAGTCATCCATCTATTTGTGTGAAAAAAAACAACAAAAAAACAACAACTTTTAACTCCCTTGTAAGAATAAGCATTTCCTATAAATGTGATGTAGGAGCATTAACAATCAGATAACTCATCAGGTTTCTGGGTGGAGGGGGGATCTGGAAGTATTCACAATTCATGAAAGGATGAAGAAGGCCTGTCATTTGTGATTTCTCTTTTTTTTTTTTTTTTTTTTTAAATTCTGGGATAGACTAATCACAAATGACAGATGCTCATCCTTTCATTTCATAAATTGTGAATACCTCCAGATCCACACACCATACCATTGTTAACAGTTTGACCACACACACTATAAGGCAACTTTACTTTCTTTTTTTATTTATTATGCACAATTTTTATTTTATTACACTTTTGGAATGTGAAAACTCAAACTTGTAACGATAACAATTACTATAAGGATGAAAGTTTGTCATTTGTGATATCTCATTTTTTATTTCTGGGCCATACTTTGTCACCATATGACCAGTGGTTATTGCAGAATTTGTATTGCTCTGCAGTGATGTGGGACAGTTTAAACTTACAAACACTGAATGCTCTCATGAGTATTTAGGTTGAAGGTCCATCCAAAGAAAAGTTTGATCCCAGGCCTGCTGTTTTAAAGTGTATGATGAAAAAACCCGAAACCCAGATCGTAAATCATACAAAAAATAACTTTAAGATTTTGAATAGTGTTCTTGAATTTTGTGAATAAAGTTAAATAAAAAAAATGTTTTTTAAATATCTGCATTTGAATTATATTGTTAGGAACAATCTGTCAGGTCATAAAAAGATGAGTTATATCTAAATATTTGTAATCCTTTCATGTGACAGTTACAGGGGTGAAATCAAAATTTGTCATGATTTACTATAGAGGGGGATATGTTAAAGTTTCTTTTGTGTAATGTTAATAAACTTTCGCTAGTAGATAATGCAATTTGCTAGCAAAAAATAAGGCCACTGGCAAAGTGTTGCTACTAAAAAAAAAAAAAAAAACTAAATCAAGGCCTGATTGTTAGTGAAGAGCAGTACAGGTTTTTATATATTGCTTTATTTACATAAAAATTTGTATTATGTGTCAAGTGTTCAGCTTCCCGATTTCTCCAATAGTATGATTTCCATATTTGAACTTATTTCAAGTAGAAAAAGAAATGAAATTGTTGAATTTCTTGGAAAGAGCTGTTCTGAGTGCCATAGGATGTTCCACTTATTTGAGTTATTGAATTTTTCTTCATAGCTTAAATCAATGTATTTTAATAAAATTTGAACAGGACATACCTTAGAGTGTGAACAAACAGTATGACAATGTCACAGTACATACTGAAAGTAGCTACAATTTGCATGCTTGATTGCAACACTCCACATTATTGAGGGTTTGAGCCAGCATATCTGAAGTCCGTGCCACAGTTTTCTGCTGGGTGTTTTCTTGTAGTGCCTTGATTGTCCAAGGATGGCTTGTTATTGTACATACTACTTTTTAAAAGGAGCCTGAGGGAAATCAGGCAATGTTAAATCTGTGACCATGGTGGCCAAAGTCCAACTTGGAAATGACTGTCAGCAAAGAATGACCCAATTTCAGCCATGATGGCATTTGACGTGTGGCAAGTTGTACTATTCTGTTAAAATTGTCCTGTGGTGAGCTTATCATTCATTTGTTTGGTAAAAGCAGGGCTTTTTTTCTGCTAGTATGCATACTGGTAAACATTTTCAAGGAAGGCAGTAAAACTTCTAAAACTTTAGCAAGGCTAGCTCTAAGCAGCAGAAAGTCAGCAAGGCACTGCAATTGAGGAGCCAATCAAATTAATTTTATTGTAACACTGACAAGGACATCAATATAGCTGAACAGTGCATGTTCACTGATGTTTATTAAGCTGGTCAGTCTTCCTCTTTGTGTGTTTTGACTTTTATCTTACATAAATTCTTGGTTCCTGAAAAGTAGATGCCTAGCAACTCACACTAAAAGCAAAGTATAGACATGTGTAAATAGCAGTAACAATGTATTAATGACTTTTTGGAATCTTTGATATAAGGTACTGATATTTGTTATTATTATTAAATAATTTAATTTATTATTTATAATAATTATTATTGTTTACACTACTGTTGAAAGCAATGGAGTTAACGTAAGGGGACAGGATGAGAAAGTACCAGTAAACTTTATTCAGATTACCTTATATATTGGACACCTGTCCAACACTCAAGGCTTAACTTAATGTGCAAAACTGTAATAACAGATTTAGGGCAACTTACCATTCTCTGGTGTTTGCTCCATATTTCACATTTCCAGCACGTGAGACAGCCGTGGACATAGTGTCGCATGTTTCGTAGAGGTAGCATGGGTGCTCTTTAACTTTTTCAGCTGAAGTCATTCACTTTTGTTACTTTCTATTCTTGGTCATTCTGGAGGCTTCATGTAGTAATCTGCATATATTTCTTCATTTATAACAAAAGGTGGTCATGTTATATATATCTACACAACATAGTTGTGGTCCTATGTACATATCAACATTCGTAAAACTATTGGGTTGTTTATCTCCCTTGTCATACATACACACCTTACATTTACACAAACTTTATTTTAGAAAAAAAGCACTAGGTAAAAGTGTTGAAGATTTCCAGGTACACAGCAGTTGTCACTGTTTTGTGGAGTACAATTGGATCCCTTATGTGACGTTATGACGCTACATAGCAATTTTTTGAGCATGAAGTGTTTTTTTATTTATTTATTTGCAGTGCTCTGACATATGCTTTTGTAAGTTCCCATCTCCTGGACAAGTTTACACAAAAACTTATGTGGAAAAGCCAGAAGTTTTGCTTTCACGTTCTGCACCATTTCATCTGACATTTTGGGACAGCCAAATTAAATGATCCTGCATGCACGTCCAACAATATTTCTGTACTTTTCAGGGGGAGGGGGTGCCAATTTTTAAATGCAGCATTTGAAGGTGATTTTTAGCCTTCAAATTTCATTCAAAATTCTCTGTTGTGCAATGCAACTTTATCAACTTAGATGCAGACAATGAACGTGCTTTCTTCAAGGGTATACAGATACATGCTGCTCGTGAAACATACACATCAGACCACACACACTACCTGTATACAAGCAACCATCTGAGTGAGGTGGTTGTGGCAGTCCTGTTAGTCCTGCTTTTCACAGGCATTGCGACAAATGAGTACCACAGCTGTCATCGCCTAGACTGTTCACCCTTGTGCTTAAGACCCCAGTTGCAGCCACTTTCATCTCATGTGAAATGTTCATGCTTTACATAAACTAAGGTATGTTGTGTTCAAATTTTATTAAACTACACTGATTGTCCTTCAGGTTATAAAGAATGTTTCAGGACCTCTAGCTAGAGGGACACCCTGTAGAAGCTAGTACATGCTAATGAGAAATTATATGCATTGCTACTGAAAGGTTATCATGCTAATTTCATGAATTTTTGAAGTTCTGTATGGGACAGGAGTTATGTTCAGTGATTCTGCTTCTCTCTCTTTCCTGTTGCCAGAAACCCTTAGAAGGATGGGTTGTGCCTGCTAGTCTTATGATACAGGTTGTTAAACTAAAATATAGAAGATAATGAAGATTTCATACCTTTGTGAAAATTTTCTGCCTTTTTGTAAGGTTCTTGACAAGGATTAATTAAGTAAGTAATATAGTTTTTATGTACACTTAACAATTCATGGGGAGTAATATGTGATGGTGAAGGTGCTACTATGTAAATCATTGTTAGGAAGGAGGGGGATAAAAAAAGCTTTCAACTGTGTGATAATTTATATTGATATTTTGCTGTGAAAGATTTTAATAACTTCACTTACAATCAGTTACGATTTTAACTATGCCATAGCTTGTGCATCGAAAACTTCAACCTATGAAACATAACTAACATATTCATTTTTTATTGTGCTTGTATGACTGGCATGTATCCTATATTACTAGGAATTACTGTTTGTATGACAGTAAAGACAGAAAAGCAACCTTGTTTGCTGAGGTTTTTTTTTCCTCCATTCTTTTTGATCATGAAAATAATTCAAGTCTGAAGTTTTGACCTTAAAATTCCAGGTTTTTTTGTTTTCGAAATTCAGATCAAGGTAAATTCAGAATTTAAAATTGTATGTCTGTTTGATTTGAATGTTACCTAATTTTTGTCATGATGAAAATTTGTAGGTGTTTCAATGTGGCTAAGAGAAATCTGTAGTGTAATACATTTAAGGCGATTATGTGAGGTATATGATCATACATTTACGATAAGTTCACTTTGTTTTGAATTTGAACTGTTTTACATTCCTTCTCTGCCCCTCCCATTTGTTTTAGGACCTGCTCATGGTCCTAAAACAAATGGGAGGGGCAGAGACAGGTGATGCCTGTTCTTCAGGCATCACCTGTTTTTTTTTTACAGGCATGAGATTCTTTGGTGGATTCACAGAACTCCACCTTTTTGGTCATCATTTGGGTCATTCTCGAGATCGATGCAAAACGGAAGATAAATTTTGGGGGGATTGGTGGTGAGAGAGGCATTGTATTCTAGGTTTCAAAACTTTCAAAAACAAGAGTGTAGCCAAAGTAAATATTTTTCCTGTACTGTAATTGTGATTTTTTCCCTTGTGATGTTCCCTTTTTTTCCTTGTGATGTTTCCTCATTGTTAAATATCATTTTATTGCATAAGTGTTTTGCTTGAAACTATAGGTAACAATTTTCAAAAATGGAAGTTAGATGAAGCGAAAATTTTCCCTGTAATCTTGAATTGTGTTTCACGCAGTATTCCTTCAACCCAATATTGATGTTAAGTATCATTTTATCTCACAAATATTTGTATTTCAGCTTGAAAATGAAGGAAAAGTTTCTGAAAACTGATGTTGGATAGAGTGAAGATTTCTCCTGTAATAGAATTTTTTTCTCCCACAGGTTTCCTACTATCCAATGTTGTTAAATGTTAGTTTTCTCCCCCCCTAAACATTTGCATTTTATTTTGATATGGGAGGGTAAAATTTCCAAAAACAGAGGTGACGAAGTTGGAAAATTTGTAAGAATTAATGCATGGCGTTCAAAAGCATTAATCTTTTCCAAGTTATTCCATTTGTCCAAAATAGTGACAGTTTTGATATCATGCATTCATGGCCCTCGGGCCAAAATTTCTTTCAGCTTGTTGGATGAAATTATAGTTATGAAAGCAGGAAGAATGAACATTGAAACCTATTCAAACTGGGAAGACCTTTACAAACTGGAAACCTATAGAAACTGTGAAGTACAAGCTTACCAAACAGGGTAAATCTGTAGGTTTAGTTCTTCATTAAAATGGGTTATTTGGAAGAAGCAGTTGATTCCAACATTGCTAAAATGTAAGGGAATACAAAAAAAAGTAATATGGAAATGGAAAGATACCAGCAGGTGGTGCAGAGGTCTTAAGTGCTGGCTTCTGACCATTCGTCCAAGATGGGTCTCTGTTCGAATCCCGGTTAGGCATGGATGTTGTGTTTGTCTTATTGCACTGGTTCTCTTCCTTTCCTGGAACCATTGACCCTAAATTAGGGATGGGTGACTGCTTTAAATTGCATATGGTGGTCGTTAAACCTCAAAAAAAAAAAAAAAAAAAAAAAAAAATGTGCCAGCAGAAAGAAAGAAATTCAGCAATGTGGAACTTGTGTTTGAAGCAATGTCTTTTAAAACCATCTTATTTTGTTTTGAATTCAGTAATTTATATTTCTAATACATTGCTCCAGTTTAATATTTACATAAATAAATTACAATAAACAATTCCACCTTGCTCACGCTGCATTATATTCACTTCCTTTTTCACAATACAATACAATTTTTCACTTGGAAAGTTCAGCATTTTTTTTATTTCTTTGGCAGTCATACACATACCATGATGGTATGTGTACTGCCTGAGGAAAAGCAAATTGTGGGACCTTAATTTCTTTTTGTTGTTTTAAAGTATGTACGTGAAGCGCTGCTGTGCTTCTGAATTATGTCATAATCTTAGTCATGTATGTTACACAATAAGAAATAAAGTAGCAAAAAGTTTTTACAGAATTGCAATGTTTTGCTCCCCCCAGTAAAAATGATAAATTATAGGGAAAAGTGCAAAAATATAGTACTCAAAAGTATCTTTTCAGAGATATTGATATTTTCAACTCTTTTTGGCAGTTCCAGTAACAGCTGGATTTAGTTGACACATATTTAAAATTTTAATTTTTGCATTAATCAAAAAAAAAATAAAATTAAAAAACCCCCCGGAATTTTCTATTTTTGAAAAATTTGAAAACTACCGCATTATTTTCTGTCAATTATAATCTTAAACGGGAAAATACAGCATGCTGTATTTGTGCAGTCATTGTGTTGTTAATGAATTCTCAAGGTTTGTTTAATCTTATGCTGTTATGTATCCCACAGTTTGGCAGGATTTTCATTATTTTGTTTTAATTCGGCTTTGTTTTGTCTCATGACATTATTTAACCATGCTGAGTACCTTTTCTTGGGTCTTTCTTATTCTTTTACCTCAATAATAATTCTACATTCTATGTGCCATTTATTCTTTCTTGGTGTCTCTACTAGTTACTTCTTGTATAGTATTATGTCATGGTTGAAACAGTACCTGCATCTCATTCTGGAAATAATTTAGCCTTTCTGATACAAGGAATAAAATGTGCACCACCATGATGGATAACTTAGTAATAATTGATGCCATGGCTATTCCTAGACTTGATACACTATAAATTTCACTAAATTTTGTGTTTTACTCAGGAATAAAAGGAAATTACTTAGTCAAATTTTCAGGTAGTACCCCTACCCTACCTCAGGACTACAGCATAGTAGGTGTTGCCATTCATTAGCTAAATTCTAACCTTTCACACCATTTAATGTTGTACCTCTTCTTACCAATATTTAATGATGTGAAAGGTTGGAATTTAGCTAATGAATGAAAACATCTATAGTGTAGTCCTGAGGAAGGGTAAGAGTGCTACCAGGAAATTTGACTGTAAGTAATTTCCTTTTATTCTTAGGTAAAACCCATAATTTCATAAAATTTGTAGTGTATAATGGATATTTTCCATCTGAAATTTCATGATTGGCATTAATTTTATTATGTGTGTGTCTGTCTGTGTGTGTTATTTCCCTCATTTGTTTATATAATTTACATGTGTTTTGAAATGTACAAGTAATTTGTGCTTTGAAGGCTAGAAGCAAATTGATTTTCCATAGTATAATATGAATGTGACATTTGCAGTAGGTCAGAACTTGTAGATCAGTCATATATATATCTCTGCGTGTCATTCATTTGCTATGTTTGTTTTGTGACACTACTACATAATTAACTATTTCTATACCACTGATGACTTTAGCGAGAGGTTATAACACTATAGTACACAATGGATGCATATCAACAACGAAAATGATCAAAACTGGATATAAAGCCTGTGCAAGAATTTTATAATTTTTGCTCATTTTGCTTGGCTACTACATAGCTTTCTTGTTTCACATATCATGCTGTAATATAGCAAGTAGTGAGCTATGTAGAAACATTTACCTGAAGTGAGCAGGAGTTAAGTGCATTTGAAAAGGAAACATTTGCAGAAGAACAAGCAATAAGTGATAAATTGGTAACATGTTTTCTGTTATTGAAGTAACTGAAGAAGCACTTGAGATTGAGTTATCTGTCATAAACAACCAAGCTAGATGACAAAGGCACCTTTTTCAAAAGCAAAACTTTTCATATGAAGTATCCTGCAAACTTGAGCCAATTCTTGAATATGGTCTACTGTGGGGTGACTTGGGAACAGTGATAATATCTGCTCCAATTGTAACAGTTGTTTGCTGTAATTGTATGTACTCATTATTCAGACAAGGTTCAATTCTTACTTTGGTTCCTGCCAGTTACTCTGAACAGCCATTGTACCAACATTTATCAGCAAGTTGACTTTGTTTAAATTTATTAGTCTTGTAAAAATATAAAATGTGAAATAAAACAGTCTGAGATGGGCCAGATTCATGTGTGGTGTCTAGTAACAGCTGATATGGTTGTATATAGAATTTTCGTAATACAGTGTCTAATTTATCTTAATGGTTATGGTATAAGAGAAAGTCAAAATGTAGAAGTATAAGCCTTATATTTTTAAAAATTGCCCATAGTACATTTCTGATATGATTTCCAATGAAATGTCATTGCTGCCCCAGTGGCTGGTTGGTCTGAGATTTGTCAGATGGGCCGCGGTTCGAGTCTCGGATTAGGCATTAGTGTTTTGTTTGTCTGATGGTGCTGGCTCTGTTTCTTCCCTGGAACCCAGTGACCCTAAATTAGGGATGGACTGCTGCTTATAGCTCTTGGAATTGCTCATGGTGGTTGTTAAACTCCAAGTCAAGCATTCCAAACTCTTCCTTATGAAATGTTAATCGCCGCCCCGGTGGCGCAGTGGTCTAAGCGATGGCCTCTGATCATTCGTCCGAACGGGGTCCGGGTTCGAATCCCGGTGAGGCATGGATGTTGTGTTTGTCTTACGGCATTGGTTCTCTCCCTTCCCTAGAACCAGTGACCCTAAATTAGGGACGGGCGACCGCTTATAGCCCATTGAGTTGCTCACGGTGGTCGTTAAACCTCCAATCAAAAAAAAAAAAAAAGAAATGTTAATTTCTTCAGATTTTGGGTTCAGTTTATTTTTTCTGTGGATTGCCTTAAAAATTGGAAAAAAAAAAAAAAAAAAAAAACGGCTCAAAATTAAGCAAATTATGGGTGAAAAATAATCAAAAGAAATCATCAGTTATGAAAAGAAAGCAAGAAATTTCCTTATTAGTAAATATATGGGTCATTCCATACAAAATGACCCAATTTTGAAAAAGTGTGTAGCTGCATAGTTCTGAAAAAAATTGAGACTTTGCACATGTATTTGTGTAGTTGAATAATTGGCAAAAATAATAAAAAATAATTTCACTCCCCCCCTTTCCGATATTTCTGATAACTCCTGCACCAATACAGATATTGGAATGATTCAAAAAAGGTTTTGTTAAGCATAAAATGAGGATTCTGTAACACTAAGAAATTGTTGAGCAAAGCATAAAATGAGGATTCTGTAACACTAAGAAAATGTTCAGAAATCAGTCACATTCTTTACTTAAAAGCCCTTTAAACATTGATGATCGGATGCTAATTTTGTCTTACTTTGTGATTTTTTTATGAAACACAGGAAACATACACAAAGTTACAATTCACAGTGTAGAAACCTTGTTTGTCCCTTTAAAAACACACACAATTTTTTTTTTTTTTGAAATTAGGTACCCCTTTGTGCCCCCCCCCCCCGAATTTAAGAAAAAACACTTTCCCAATTTTTGAGGTCTTATATCTCTGGTGGAGTGCAATACAAAAATCTGAATTCTTGTGTACATAGCCACCTATATGATGGCTATTAACTCACAAAACTTAGTTATTGTGTTCAGCCTAGATTTTGATATACAGGACTTGCTATATCAGGGAAAATATTGTTATTGGTACATTCGTAATACTTGTTTAAATTACATCAATATCACATATTTTTATTAAATGCTCACAAATGAAAAAGTTAACAGTTAGCCATAAAATACTCCAAAAAAAAAAAAAAAATCTGTTAATAATACCTTTATAACTCTCAACAGTCAATGTCTCTGGATTTTAGAATGAAGATAAAGGATATCTCATTTTTCAGTTTTTCATCAATTTTGTAGATTCTGTGAGAACCTGATGTATAGAACTCAAATGATGTCAAGGTCTTCAGGATTTTGCTGTTTGGTATTCATGTTGATGACCTGTCATCATTGTTAGGCACAAAGGACGTGGCAGGTCCAGGAGGACTATAAAAATTGATGTTGGATTCCAAAGCCACTGTGGCGCGTACACGTCCAACTTACCAGTTAGAGCCATAGATGCATGCAACATTGTCTCTTTGTTTTGGAGTCGCAACTGATGATAAGCAACTGACTTGATGTTCATTGAAGTCCATGGATGTTGAGGTTGTTTTTGTTAGTATTTTGCTTTCTGTTGGGATAGGAATAACATAGTACATCTCACATATTCCTTTCAATTTTCTGAAGTTAACATAATGCTTTTCAAGTGTATTTACCAGAGCAAGGACCTCAGCACTTTCAACAAAAATGAAATGGACTCCTTGAATGTTACCAACACAAAATTCATAAAGAACTTGAGCTGTAAGAATGGCCACTGCGTAGGTTTCTTGCAGTGAAGCTTTCGTTACCAGACATTTGACAGTGCCTCCTATCCCACCACATGAGTTCTTGCTGTCTGCAGTGGCAAAGAAATGCCATTTGGCGTCAAGCCCAAAATCAACCTTGTGATGGAACAGATTGCAGCAGTTCTTATAATTTTTATACTGGCTGGCTGCACCATCAGAAAAGTAGAACACTTTGGTGAGATGGGGGCCAATGAGCTCCTTTACTTGTGGCAGCAGCTTCTTCTGGAAGGTAAAGACAGCATTAGTGTTGTGGGACAAATGGTCACCCAACACACAGAAGCTCTGACATTGGACTTCATTATTGGTCTTGAAGTACACCACAAAAGAGTGGAGAGTAACTTGATCAGTTTCCCAATGAAAAGATTGCACCTTATCTTGGACTACATATGTGATGTTTCACTGAAATCGCCCATGATTATACATTCATTTTGCTTTAAGTTTTCTTTTGTACTCTTAAGGAAAGAGGACTGCTGTTTTGCTACAAAATGGTGTTTCTTGAGGTCCATCACTTTTTCTATTACGGTTTCAGTGAAATTATCTGATGAAAGGGAGGCATTAACCATCTCTGTTCTGTCTGTGGTCATCCACTGAGGGAAAGTCAAAGTGTGTTCATGAAGATCCTCACATATTACTTCAAACATATTCCTGATTACATCTGGTCCTGGACAATTAAGGCATTTTTTCATCATACACTCTTCACTCTCAATGTTACACACAACACTCTCCAGTAAGTCTTTGTAAGAAATATTCATTCTTGTTCCACGCAACATTAATTTCAAGTTCTGATGGTAAAGGCAAACGCAGACAGAGTGTCCCACTTGCTCCTGCAAGAACACACCACTTCGGTCTCAAAAAGGCAAACTTGGAGAAACCAATCTTGTCATTTGGATTTACACTGTTGTAGTTTGTGTACAGTTCTCTGATATTACACAAGATCAGTCTCTTTTGTTTCAAAACCTTTCTACCTTCATTGTCCCGAACAGATATACAGTCTTTTGCTCCAGGGCAAACCCTGCTGTTCTCCTAATTAGAGGATTTATTATATTTTTTGTGTGTTTTTCAAGGGACAAGGTTTCTACAGTATGAATTGCAACTTTGTGTATGTTTCCTGTGTTTCATAAAAAAATAAAAAATAAATCACAAAATAAGACAAAATCAGCATTCGATCATCAATGTTTAAAGGGCTTTTAAGTAAAGAATGTGACTGATTTCTGAACATTTTCTTAGTGTTACAGAATCCTCCTTTCATGCTTAACAAAACCTTTTTTGAATCATTCCAATATCTGCATTGGTTCCGGAGTTATCAGAAATATCGGAAAGGTTTCAATATGCTGAAAATTGTGACGGCCATCATCTTTGAAACAACCTATAGAGGTGGGGATGAGTGGAAAAAAATGTTTTAAGTAATTTTTGGCCATGATTCAACCACACAAATAAATGAGCAAAGTTTCAAATTTTTATAAAATCATGCAGCACAACACCTGGGTGAATTCTCCATGGAATGACCCCAATAGAAAAATGACTTACCATGGGGGATTATTTGAAAATCTCTGATGGGATGGACTGTTAAAAAGTTCTGTGTGAGACACATTTTGAGATTTAATACAAGATTCTCCCAAACATCAAGCAGTAAGAATAAGGTAATTTTACAAAGAATAGAAATGATATATAACATAGTATCAGACCATAGATGGACAGCCGAAATTTTAGATTGGATTCCAAGGGACAGGAAAAGACCCAGAAAAAGACCACATGGGAGATGGGTGGATGAAATTCGTAAATATGCGGGAGTGACATGGAGGAGACTGGCACAAGACAGACCGTTGTGGAGGAAACTTGGGGAGACCTTCGTCCAGCAGTGGATTGATAATGGTTGACAATGATGATGATGATACAATGGTCAAAAGACTTGTCTACATAGGATAAAATGGGAGATATTTTAAGACTGATTTGTCAGAGTGTGATTCAGTGGTAAAAATTTTGTCTTAATAAACAGTCTGACATACAAGAGACACTTCTTGAAGTTGGAATATGTTAGAAGTGTTTAAGGCATCAGCTTCAAGTAGTGAAAAGGAAGTTAGGAGGAGGAGGATGGGAAATAGAGGGGTTAAAGTGACATCATCAGCTATGACATTGGACGGGGAGGGGGATCACTTCCATAGGAATGGCACCTTTCTCTTAACTGTTAAGTGTCACAGACCTAAAGTAATTGGCACATCCTGGAAATTCATTAACAGGTCATTAATAATTTCTCTAGTAACTGAATAGCTCATTATGAGGATTTTTCATTTTTGTCTCATAAGTATGGTTAGATTTAAAAAAGAAATATTGCTATTTTTTTTCTGTATGATGTCCTTACCAGCATTTGTTGCCTGTATGAAAAATATTCATCTACTTCACTAAAACTTACATATGAATTATGCGCAGAATGTGTCCCATTTGAGTACATGGATCAGAAAAATATAAGAAATGATTACCACTGTCAATTTGCAATTGATCTTGGAACAGCTTCCATTGAAATTAGATTGTGCTGATAGTTGAATGAAATGGCTTTATTGTTAGTCTGGACTCTCACATAAACCTTATTACCTTAGTGACTAAATCTCTCATTAAGAACCAGAAATAAGACAGAAACGGGTAAGTTGTTCAGAACATATGTACATTGTTAAAAATTGGGCACCTCTATTCCCCCCCCCTCCTCCCCCCAGGAAATGGAAGGTAAGGAGAAAATGAACATGATAGCAACATCACAGTAGGTTCAGCTTTGAAGCCATTTTCACAATCCCCCTCCTTTCTCTTCCTTAAAGTGAGTGATGTGTTTATTGCCATTTGGAGCAGATCATCAAACCTGCTCAAACAATATGGTCACTATGTGAGAGGAGGTTGAACTCCTTGGGGAACACACTCTCATTTAGGACAATTAAAGATTAAAAATTGATGCATACCCTAGTTAACAGAAAGCCATATCTGTAAATAAAATTCTAACCTGACAGACAAGGACCACTCACCATTTACAATCTCATGAATGGTGATGACAAAGAGAGCAAAAGAAACAGATGTTTCATATTTTTAAACTTGTAGCTTTTTTGTTGTCTTTCTAGAACTTCCTAAACAAGATTTTTCTATAAGTTCCACATGTTGGTAACCCAAAATGCAGGTATATTGCTTTATGCGTTTCAAAAATGGCTAGCCGTGGCTGCCAGATAAAGATATCTTATGTATTGTTACTGTTGGTGATAACATCCATGCCAGACAAAACTGTCCAGTTTTTGCAGGTGACTGCAGAATGCAAGTAACTGCCAACACAGGTATATTACCATATTGTTTTTTATTGGCCTTTGAATCAGTCAGGGAGTCAGTGTTTTTTATAATGGAATTTAGTTGTGATTTTAGTAATAACGTGTTATTTAGTGGTGTATCAGTTGATTAAGATGTTCTTACATTTTTAGGTGATATTACACAAAAAGGGTATGAGAAGAAAAGAGCAAAGCTCCTTGCCCCTTATGTGCCAGCTCGAAGTGCAGGTAATCTTATTTTAATATATTAAAATTGCAAAAAAATCCTGCCACCTGTGTAATTTTTCTTGTATTGTTGAACATGTAGTTTTTCCTTATTCATCTTATGCAGACTGTCAAAACTGTTTTATTCAGAACTTAAATTACCTCCCCTACCAGCAAGATATTTAAGTGCTCAAACCCAGTTTTATATAAGATGTTTCCTGATAAGTACAGCATTAAAAAATGGGTACTTTTTTAATAGCTCCTCAAGCAGAATCATACTATTCTTTACTATCACTGCTGTGCTTTTGTTTTAGAACTCTATTATGCTGCTGTCAAGTAACCATATTGTGGCAGTTTTTGTCATTTCATGTTTTATGTTGTCCATGTTACATCTGTATGTACACAAATCAAAATGCTTTTGCATGAAAGAAAAGAAAAAAAAAGGAACAGTTCTAGCTAAATGGCACCTCCTTAAATTTGTAGTTAATGGATTGGTCAGCAGTGCCAAATTATTATATGTGCTATAGAGTACAATGTGCTCATCAAAATACTTAATGATAGTAATATATGTAAAAGTGACAATATATATGTACTGTAATTCATGTACATCATGTACAGTCAAGCAAATGGCACTTTGCACTTGGAAGGTATAGGTTTACTTGGTTTTCAGTGTCATGTTTGGCATCCAGACATACATTTTTTACAGATTGCACAAAGTTCATTGGTATTGTGTGTGGATAGGATTTTCAAAAATCACAAAATTAGGGCTCATATTTGCATTATAAAGAACTATCTGTTCTATGTCAGGGAAGATCCATCTGAGATAATATGAGCTACAGAGTTTAGCTGTAGCATGAATTGCTATTGATCCTCCACTGAGTATTTTTTTTAATTTACCATATGATTATCTCTCTCTCTCTCTCTCTCTCTCTCTCTCTCTCTCTCTCTCTCTCTCTCTCTCTCTCATAACCTCAGTGTTTCATATGCTTGGTGTTTTCTGTTAATTTAATCATCAATATATAGTAATAATAGTATTTTATGATATATTTTTGTGATATGTAGGTAGGTTTTTATCAGTAGTAGGGTCTTTTATCAGAAGTGCACACAGTATTGTGTCACGTCACACTTTTAAAGTACATCTTTTTCACTGTGTTGTAAATAGGATTTGTGTAGAATAAGTTTCTGTGCACCCCACTTGAGTGCTACTAGTAATTTACAGCTCTTCAAAACTTTGATATCCTTTTCTCGGAATTATTAGTCCACATGCCTTTGTTAAAGAAAAGGATTGTCAGTTCTCTCCAATAAGCAATCCGCGATATCTTGCAGGGATGGTCAGAGAATAAGTGGTTGCAATCTGTGTTCGGGGTGACTGACCTTTTGGACTACGCTTCGGAGACATTTGCTTGCTGTTTGTGTAAAAATTAGAGTTCCTGTAACTGTTTAGATGTCAGTTGTGAGTGATTTGCTATTAACTGTGGCCATGCCATGCCAGTGGTTTTGTGTTTTCCAGGCATGATGACATGGCTGAATAAAAGCACTGTGCACCAGCAGGATTGCAACAGTAAACAGTGGGGTTTAAATATCATCCAGAAATCCAAACATGTATGATGTCAAGATTTTTATAGAACAAAGTAGAGGTATTGAACCTGGTAATGAACAATATACTGTATACTGAGAGTTGGCTTTGTAATGGATTCCATATTGTGTTGTAGGGTGTCCTGTGGCACAGTGTCCTACCCATGTGTTTTGCAGTGTGTCCTGTAGTGCTAGGTGTGAGGGTCACAGTATTGAATCTTCTTTGTCATCAGGTCCCAAACATGTTTGGTTGGTGTGAGATCTGTTGAGTTAGGTGGTCATAGAGGGATAGAGAGTTCATTGATATATTCCTGAAACCAATTTACAACCTGCTGGTGCTCAAAATATTTGAGGATATATTCGCTATGCTGAAGTCATGCTGTCATGCTGAAGAAGAAATTGAAGAATTTTATGAGGAAATTCGTGATCTAAATAATAAAGGTAAGCAGCACTTGAAGATAATTATGGGAGATTTCAATGCAAAAATAGGGCAACGGCAACAGAATGAAACTTCAGTAGGTAAATTCGGTCACGGCAACAGAAACCAACGTGGAAATACTCTCGTAGAGTTTGCAGAGGCAGAAGGGTTTTTCATCTTGAACTCCTTTTTCAAGAAAAAGCCACACAGGAAATGGACATGGAGACATCCAAATGGGACGACAAGTGAAATTGATTTTATTATGTGTAACAAAAAATTCGTCATAGAAGATTGCAGTGTGCTAAACAAGTTCAACACAGGCAGTGACCATAGATTGGTGAGATGTAAGATGCACCTCAACACTAAACTCGAACGTAGCAAGCTCATAAGACAAACAAAATGTATTGACATAACCAACCTTAAAAAACACCATAATACCTTCAAATTGGAACTGAAGAACAGATTCTCTGCTTTAGAAGGCCTAACATCGGAAGAAGTGGATATTTCTGAAGTTAACAGAAAAGTAACCAAAGCTCTTATGGAAACAGCAACAAAATTAGCTGGGTCTAAGAACAAATTGCATGTGAACAAATTATCAGGAAAAACCAAAATGTTGATGCAAAAAAGAAGATTGATGAGGACAACTAAAGAAGATGTGACTTCCAAAGTGGAATATATAGAGCTATGCAAGACAGTACGAAAAAGTATCACTGAAGACGTAAGGAAATTCAACTGTGAACTAGTAAGGAAAGCAATTGAAAACAACCAAAGCCTAAAGATAGCAAAGGGACATCTCAGTAAGGGGAAAAAACAGATTATGGCACTGAGAAAAGAAGATGGTTCTGTAACAAGAAATAGAGGCGAAATTTTGACAAGAGTGAAAGATTTCTACTCCAAATTATATGAAAGGGATGATACATGTACTCCAGACATCATGAAAGGTACCAGTACCAGAGTTCTTCCAGTCCTTCCAGCAGAAGTTGCACATGCAATCAAGAACATGAAGCGGGGAAAAGCTCCAGGAGAAGATGGAATTACTGTAGACATCATATCATACAAGAAGCAAGTGGAGAAATCGAAACAGTACTCACCCAAATTTTCACTCGATGCCTTAATGAAGGGAAAATTCCTGAGGATTGGAACAACGCTACAATGATTTTGCTACATAAAAAAGGTGACATTGAGGATCTCAGGAACTACAGACCTATCAGCCTCCTATCAGTGGTTTATAAAATCTTCACTAAAGTTCTTTCACACCACTTGAAGGTGACACTGGACATGGCTCAATCGAGAGAACAAGCTGGATTCAGGAGTGGCTACAGCACAATAGATCATATACACGTACTGAGAGAACTAATTGAAAGAGCGAGGGAATATGAACTTCCATTGTGCATGGCTTTTATTCGGTGAAACCATCAGCAGTTGCAATGGCTCTGAAATCCTGCGGTATTGAAGATGCATACATTAATATTATTAATAACATCTATGAAAATACAAGTGCAAAGATTCGGCTGTTTGAAAATACAACGCACATAAAAATTGGAAAAGGAGTGAGACAAGGTGACACCATATCTCCCAAGCTCTTTAATGCCACATTGGAAAATGTCTTTCAATCACTGAACTGGGAAAACAAAGGGATAAAGATTAATGGAGATTATCTAACCCACCTTCGTTTTGCTGATGACATAGTCATTTTTGCAACTACCCCATCAGAGCTACAGAGTATGATCCAGGAACTTGCTGACAAGAGTAAAGAAGTGGGAATAAAAATGAACTTTCAGAAGACAAAAGTGATGTTCAATGCTTTTACAAGAAATGAAGATTTATCGATTGATGGAGAAAAGCTGGAGATAACAGACACGTACGTTTATCTTGGACAGCAGATATCAAGTGAGGGTCACATTGGTGAAGAAATTAATCGGCATACAAAACTTGGCTGGAGAGCTTTTGGAAGAAACAGCATAATTTTCAAGAGCAATATGCCATTATGTCTTAAAAGAAAAGTGTTTGATCAATGCATCCTTCCAGTGCTTACGTATGGTGCAGAGACGTGGACCTTAGCTAAAAGAGACATACAAAGGCTGCAGACAACTCAAAGAAGCATGGAGAGGTGCATGCTTGGTATAACCAGGAGAGATAAGAAGAGGAACACGTGGATCCGAAAAATGACAAGAGTGGAAGACATCATGATCAGAGTTAAATCCCTGAAATGGCAATGGGCTGGACATACTGCCAGAAGAACAGACCATCGATGGACAGCCGAAATTTTAGATTGGATTCCAAGGGACAGGAAAAGACCCAGAAGAAGCCCACATGGAAGATGGGTGGATGAAATTCGAAAGTATGCGGGAGTGACATGGAGGAGACTGGCACAAGACAGACCGTTGTGGAGGAAACTTGGGGGAGACCTTCTTCCAGCAGTGGATTTATAATGGCTGACAATGATGATGATGATGATATTCGCTATTATAGCTAGGCTATTAAATGTATGTGGAAAATAATTAACCTCACTTTTTTTGTAAACCTTTCTTCTAGTGGCTTTGTGTAGATATATTTAAATGATACACATGATAATTAACTTGATGGAACAATTACCTGCCACTATGCACAATTCTAACTTGAGCCCATATTTATTAGGGTAATGTTAGCTGTTCCTAGTAAAAGATGCAATATATGTGAGGGAAAAAAAAATCAGGCATTTGTTAGCAACCAATTGAAATGCAGTTTAAGTTCTGTACCAAAGTTTCCAGAGTTGCATCTGAAATGCTCCCTGACATGTGTAACTATGAACAACTGTGGTTACATCCTACATGAAGTAAAGCGGATTTCTGTCAGTAAAACAGATGTACTCTTCAGGGCTTCGGAACATCTGGGCTAAAAATATGTCTGTACTGTGTGCCTCACGCAGAACGTTTTTCTTGGCCTACAGATTGTGCATGATGTATAACACGAGCTTATAGTTTGTAAGTCATATTTGCATATATAGGTTTTCATCATAGATTATAGTTTTCATTATAGCTTACATTTATAAGTTCTATTCTGTTTAAAACACTATTTAGTACATATAAATCAGGAAAGCAAGCATGATTTCTTCTGTCTGAATAGGCTGAATGAGGACAGTTAAAGGGATCTCTCACTTTTTAAGAAATTTCTTGCATCTGCATACCAAAAATCAAATCCCAGTTATGAAACATTTAAGAGCTTATTTAGAGTAAAAAAAAAAAAATCATATTGAGAAGAAGAAAAAGAGTGCAGGGTAATGTAATCAATTGTACTCCCCCACAAGTAACATTTTTTGGAAATACATGGTAGGAAAACTAAGGCAGTTTTTGGCAACAAAAATCAGCCAGGTGGATATGGCCAGGTTTCTTGAATGAGTTGTGTTATCCACAAATTCAGGATATTGTTTCAGATGATTGTTACTGTAGGCTGAAAACTATTGCTGGTTGTTCTAGGGCCATAACTGTGAATGAATAGTGAATGCATGAGCGAAGAAGAGGTCTACAACAGAAATTGAAGACCATTGACCCAAGGTAATTTATTATTACCATAGCTGTATTTTGGCATTATTATTACCATAGCTATATTTTGGCACTATTAGGGCCCATTGAAATATTGGTTTATTTTGCGGTAATCTGTAGACAACTTTGTGAAGATAATTACAGATTTATTTACTTTTGAGGGAAATTGTGTGTGTGTGTGTGGAAACCACTCACACTTGAACATTTCTTGATCCTGACAATCAGAGGAGAATGTTTGAATTAATGACTGCATCATGTTCCATTTGAAAGTGAAACTTCAGAGAATAGTAATTGTTGTAGTGTATGCTCCTTGTGACTCGGAACCTTCTGATGGGAAGAAAGACTTCTGGAATGAGCTAAAAGCTGTTTTGAGCCAGTTTGGTGCTAAAGAAAAAATTATAATAGCAGAGAATTTCAATGCTAGAGTAGATGAGCAGAATGCGATTTTTGACGATGTTCTGGGTAAATTTAATGATCCTTGTGTGAATGATAATGGTGAAAGATTAATTGAACTCTGCATTGAGAATGGTTTGTGTGTATCTGATACGTTTTTCTACCACAAGTATACCCACACATATACTTGGGAAAATCATACTCTTGGTAGAGGCCCAGGATGGAAAGAATTGAAGGTTGAAAGGCTCCCTGAAGATCATTAGCATTATTCTGACTTACTCAGAGAATGACTGAAGGAGCTGAAGTCTTGTGAGAGGGATGTAGAAAAGAAGTGGGAATGTTTTAAGTACTGTGTTGTCACATGCTGCTGAAGAGGTCTGTGGCACCACAATAGTGGGTAACAATAGAGGTGATGCTTGATGGAATAGTGAGATTGAAGAGGCAGTAAAGAGAAAGAGGATGCGTATTTGGGAATGTTGCAAGGTAGAGTTTCTGTGGATGAATATCGCTGTAAGAAGTGTGAAGCCGCTAAGCTGGTTTGCCAGAGTAAGGCAAAAGATAGGAAGGAGAAGGTGGAAAAGCATGAATTGACTTTTTGGAAAGATAGGAAGACTTTCTGGAAGTACACGAGACTCAGGAAATATAAGGGAAACAAAGTTGTAAGTTGTGTGAGGAATACGATCGGGAAAATGATATGGGAGCCTAATGAGTTAAGTGAAAGATGGGGTGAATACTTCTGTGAGTTATTAGATTAGGAAAGCAAAGGTGATTTTTAGGCAGAAGCAGATGATGTCACAGTGAAAGATGGAAGCACAGGATAGATCTTAAGGGAAGAGGCGTGTAAAGCTCTAAAATTTCTTCAGAATGTTAAGGCTTCAGGAGTGGATGGCATAACTGCAGAGATGTTGAAATATGGTAGACTCTGTAATTGACTGGTTAACTGAAATTTGCCAGTTGTGCTGAGAGTTAGGAATTGTTCCTCAGGACTGGAAGGATGCTATCATTGTTCCCTTGTATAAGGGAAAAGGTGATCAGACTGACTGCAAGAACTATCATGGTATTAGCCTACTGAGTGTATTAGGGAAAGTGTTTGGTAAGGTCGTTATTGAAAAAGTATGGGGTCTTACATCAGAGAAAATGTGGGAGGGCCAGAGTGGTTTTATGCCTGGTAAAGCCTGCACTAGCCAAATTTTTGCATAATGCATGATGATTGAAAAGTATGTAGCTGTTGGTAAGAAAGTTTTTGCTGTCTTCATAGATTTAGAGAAAGCTTACGACCGAGTAAATAGGACACTTTTGTTGAAGGCATTGAATGAATGTGGTGTTACTGGGAATCTACTTAACAGTGTAAGACCCATGTATGCTGGCAGTAGAGCTTGTGTACGAGTGAATGGTGTTTTATCAAAATGGGTTTTTATTGGTGCAGAAGTCTGAAAAGGTTGTGTAATGTCACCATGGCTGTTTAATATATTTATGGGTGTGTGATGCCAAAATAGATAATACTGGTTTGTGTCTTGGTGACATCTGTGTGTGCAGAATGCTGTATGCTGATGACACTGTCCTGTTGGCAGAGAGCAAAAGTAAGTCACAGAGTAAGTTGTCCCAGATGTACGAAGTTTGCATGAAATTCAAACTGAATATAAATAAGAGAAAAACCAAAGTTATGGTTTTTGAGAGAGGAACTGGTAGTACTGAATGTAATATAAGTCTAAATGGCACAGCGATTGACCAGGTGAATGAGTTTCTGTATTTAGGAAGCATGTTTGACAGAGAGAACAAATTGGATGGTGAAATTAGTAAGTGAGTGAATTCTTCATTGAAAGTAATGGCTGCTTTTTTGAGGTTTTCACAGGAATGATGGGTTCTCAAGAGAGTTCTGATTGGCTGTGTATGAAAGTGTAATTGTTCCTTCTCTGATGTACAGCAGTGAAACCTGGGTGCTACAGAAGGAACATAGGAGTCGTTTGTGTGCTGGTGAAATGCGTTACTTACAAGGGGGTTTGTGGCAAGACATGTTCTGATTGTGTGAGGAATGAAGATGTGTTGCAGTTTTGTAATGTGAAATAAAATGTTGTTAGCAAGGTGGAGACTAATATGCTTCGGTGGTTTGGCCATGTTGAAAGATTCACCTGGTCAATCGCTGTTGAAAGAATGAATGATGAGATGCTTACTAAGAAAATCTTTTAGCCCAAGTGGCAGGGAGGAAAGGCAGAGGAAGGCCAAGGAAGTCATGGGAGGATCAGATTTAGGAGTGTTTGCATGAGAAAAAGATTATGAGTATGAAGTATAGAAGGTCTTGTGTATGACGTGTCATGGGTGTCAGTGAAGCCCGAGTTGTATGTCAAGATTGCTGTAAATGGAGAAGTTTGATACTGCAACAGTAGTAAGTAAAAATTATCCGGTAGTTTGTATTTCTTAGTGGAGCTAATCTCTGAATCTCAGAGAACAGCTTAGTGATATGTATGTATGTATGTTCATAGGACAAGTAGAGATGTGAGCTCTTCATAAATAAGCAGCTACTTCTGGTCTAGAGATTCTGAATGTCATAATATGGAGAGAGGTATGCATTATCATGTCACATTGCCACAGTCCAGCAGGACTTCTGTCATAGAGAAAATCTTTTCGTATGACTAGTCATTTCTTCAGCAAAATTTGCTACTATCACTGCTGATACATTAACTAGTATCACACTCATTCATTTGGTTAGTTTTCATTCACAAGATAATGATATTTATGTTCATTAGTTCATGTAGCTCAGAATATATTTAGCAATTTTCAGGAGTTGTGTTGCATTCGTCTTACTGCCTCTTGCTGAAACTACAGGGAGCTAGGTTGCAGGTTATTGGTTCTTAAAAATTGTTGGTGCTATTTTTGGTTGTAATGTTTTTGCATTTAAAATGTCACTAATGAAAACATTAGTATCCAATTATCTGTCAGTTAAATTAGTAGCACTGTAACTTTGAAGTTTTAAGCATTGGGTAGTTAGTGCACAAAAGTCATTAATTATATACACTGCACTAATTAGATAACCCCAACAGCCAGAAAAGAGTCAATTTCCACTTACGAAAATCATTGTCCTTTATTATCCAAACACTTCAGGTCAATTAGGCATCTATGATAACCATCAGCCACACAGTAATGAGTATCCCTACTTTTCGATGAAAACAGCAATAACTTTACATATAGAAAGTCATGAAAGAACAATGTATTAGGTGTGCAACTTAATTCTCGGCCACTAACCACAAGCGATCATAGAATGTCAGCAAATGGAAATAGCTGTGCGCGATACGGCTGATTGCAGCGCCATCCAACAGATTTCCAGGCAACAGTAACCGCTCACAGCTGTAGTGACAGAAAAGACGAAAGTTGACGGTGAAAGCAATGTCGTTTGAGAAGCAACATTTGAGGCACTGCCTCCTGTTCGCGTTTCATCTGAAAAAAAGTGCCGTGGAAGCCCAGAAAATGATCCGTGCTGCTTTGTGTGAGGCTGCTCTGTCCTACAGTATGTGTAAGAAGTGGTTACAGCGGTTTAAGCAGGGAAATTTTGATCTCCGTGATGCAGAACGTCCGGGACAGCTACAGAAAGTTGACGATGGGAAACTGGAACAACTGTTGGACGCGGATCCCTGTCACACACAGTCAGAGTGCGTCCAGGAACTTGGAGTAACACAGCAAACCATTGTAAAGCGCCTGCACAAGCTTGGACGGATTCACAAGGAGGGTCGTTGGGTGCCCCACCAACTCGCAGCTGCGAACAAGTCTAGGCACTACGATGTTGCTGTGTCCTTGCTCTCCAGATTCAAGAAGGAGGATTTCCTCCACAAGATTTTGACCTGTGATGAGAAGTGGATCCCCTACGATAATCCTAAGTGGCGCAAAACATGGGTTTATCCAGGTCAGCTTACGACCAGTACCGCCAAACCGAATATCCATGCCAGGAAGTTGTTGCTGTGCATATGGTGGGATCAGCGCGGTGTCTTACACTATGAGTTGCTCAAACCGGATGAAACGGTCAATGCTAAGCGTTATTGTCAGCAACTCATTCGTGTGAGTGACTCAATGGGGGCAAGGGAAGAAGGTCTGTCCTGTTGCTTCAGGATAACGCACGTCCTCACACCGCGAAAACGACTTTAAACACGATCACCGACCTGGGATGGGAGAGATTTTGTCCCACCCAGCATATTCTCCAGACTTTGCCCCATCAGATTATCACCTCATTCGCTCCCTGCAACATCATCTGAGGGATACGCACTTCACTTCTGTTGTGAAGGTCCACGCAAGTATTGATGACTTTATCAGCTCGAAACAGCCCTCTTTTTTGTGCAGTGGCATTCGGCAGCTACCTGACCGCTGACTCAAATGTATCCAACACGACGGGGATTCTTTCCCTGATTAGGTACGTATTCGATTTGCTATAATTTGCTGTCAACGTGTCGTGCCTGTGGCCGAGAATTAAATTGCACACCTAATAACACAACATTAATATATACATATCACCACACCATCACTCTTTTGGCTGCTTGCTTGAACATCATACATATCTTGTTCTTATCTGTCCACACACACACACACTCTTACCTCAAGATTGTTGCCAACATACATTCAGTGAGTGACAAAATATAATGTTAAGGTTGGAAACACCTAAAGAGAATGAACTTAAATTATAGAGAAAGAAACTAAAAGTGAAAGTTAAATTAGAGTATACGTTGTATGGTGATCACAATTTTTGTGTGAGGCATGGCTGTAAGTCTGCTGGTCACCCAGCTGATTATATTTCTGTGGGACTTGCTGAAATACAATCTGATGTTATTGTGAGATCATAATGCTTAGACAATTAAGGTTAATGCCGGTTCATAATCTACGTATAAAGGTTTTTTGTCAAGTTTCTTAAACTATTAGAAGATTTTCAATTTCTGCCACATAAAATTATCTCATGTTGCATGCGATTAGATTTTTCATTCCTCAAAGGGACATGCATGAGCTTTATTTCTTACTGATGTTATAGTCATCTATTTCACTTTAGGCTTCTGAGTTAAGTTGTTTTGCACCTTTAATTGTTTTGGCAAAAATTGTTTTCATACCCCATATGGTTATACATCACATGTAACCAGACCCATGCAAAAAGTTTTCATTAACTTGTGTATAGAAATTTTGTATGTAGAGAAGCATGTAAAAATTCCATGTGGCATATATATATATATATATATATATATATATATTGGGTTGGTGCAAATTAAATGTCCGGCGTGAACGAGTAGTGGAGACAGGCCCCCACCACAGCGGAATGGAACCACCCACAGGTGTTGGGGGTATTACATCACAGAGTTACTATAAATAGCTAGCACGTGTGTAAAGAACAAGGTTCAGGTGTGATTTGTTTGGATGTAAAGTGGCTTGCAAAGGAAACATGCAGACACTGGATTTCAGAGTCATTTGTATAAATTTAAACTGGGCCTTGCTGCTCGAAACATTAACAAAGCGTTTGGGGAGAATACAGCCAGCCAACGAACGAACCATTTGGCAATGGTTTGTAAAGTTTTGAAGCGGAGATACGAACCTGCAAAACGAAGCACGTGGTCACTGACCTGTTGCTGTTTCTGATGATGTTCTGTTGTGTGTGGTTGAAGTGGACCACCGAAAAATGTGTCTTCAGATAGCGCAGAGGTAGATGTCCACCACACGACAGTTGTTCGGTGTCTGGCTGCGCTGGGTAAGGTAAAAGCTGGACATGTGGCTGCTGCATGAGTTGACACCACCAACAAGACTAGGCATTTGGAAGTCTGCATGTCACTACTTACCAAGAATAAACAGGAACCTCTACTGCATCAAATCGTCACCTGCAACGAGAAGTGGGTCCTTTATGATAATCGGAAATGATCTGCACAATGGTTAAGCAAGGCACAGCCTTCTGGACAGCATCCTAAGCCACCCCTGCACACCAAGAAGATGATGCTCCTTGTCTGGTGGTCCACAGCCGGGATAATTCATCGGAGTTTCTTGGCAAGAGCCCAAACCATCACTGCAGAATGTTATTGTGCTGAATTACATTAGATGAACTGGAAATTGCTGCAGAAACAACCAGCTTTTTTTTTTTTTTTTTTTTTTTTTTTTGGGGGGATTGGAGGTTTAACGACCACCGTGAGCAACTCAATGGGCTATAAGCAGTCGCCCGTCCCTAATTTAGAGTCACTGGTTCCAGGGAAGGGAGAGAGCCAGTGCCGTAAGACAAACACAACATCCATGCCTCACCGGGATTCGAACCCGGACCCCGTTCGGACGAACGATCAGAGGCCATCGCTTAGACCACTGCGCCACCGGGGCGGCACAACCGGCTTTGGTCAACAGACATGGTGTTCTTTTGCTCCAGGACTGGCATCCCTCATGTCGCACAACAAACGATGCTGACACTAAGTGCTTTGGGCTATGAAACACTGCCTCATCCTGTCTATTCCCCGGACTTCTCTCCGACAGACTATCGTCTGTTTCGTTGCCTGGATCACTTCCTGTCCGGGAAACAGTTCACGATAGACAAGGTTCAACGTGCAGTTGATGGCTTTTTCGGGTCCCAGGCACAAGACTTTTTTCATTCCGGGATCATGGCCTTACCGGACAGATGGTAACTATGTGTCAATGCCGAGGGGGATTACTTTGCTTAGGTAAGTTTTCCTACTTTTCCGTTCTCGCCGTCCACATGTGCTGGTCCTTTGCTGGGCAATTCATTCGCACCAACCCAGTACATATATACAGGGTGTCCAAAAAATAACTGTGCACTGAAAGTATTACCCTTTGACTGAAAGTAACACCATGTCGAACTGGTTCCTACAAGAGGTGTTGGAAATGTGCCCCACCGACGTCCAGACATGTCTGCACATGCTTCTGCATGTTGGTTGAAGTGTATGTGTGTCACCTGCATACAGCTTCCCCTTCAGTGCTCCCCTACAAAAGAAAGTCAGGCGGTGTCAGATCTGGTGAGCGGGCAGGCCACAGTCCCCGGGAGATGATGCGATTTCTGAAGAATTCCTCCAGTAGCTGTATTGATGCGCCAGCGGTATGAGTACTTGCACTGTTTTGCTGGAACCATCCTTTGTTGATTTCCTGTTCTGTGAGTTTGGATATGAATTGTTGGATAATCTGGGCACTATGCCGTTCTGAGTTAATGATTCTACTGAGGAAAATGTGCCTAATGTGCATATGAGTCGTGGCATGCCAAACACTGACTGACCTTCTGGTTGTGGAGAGGCACTTCCTTAAGTTTGTGGGGTATTTCAGTACTCCAGACAAGTCTTGGCTGTTGATATACCTGGACAGGTGGAACCATGCCTCATCTGTAAAGAAAGTAACATCCAAAGTGTCCTTACCTTCTTCTCTTGAAACCACCTGCATACCGAACACAGGCCTTGTGGTCTGTTTCTTTCAGCTGGTGCATGACAGACACTTAGTACGGGTGGAAACACAACTTCCTTTTCAGAATATTGTGGGAGATTAGCTTGTTGTGACAGCCACCTCACGGACTTGTGTGGACTCCTGTATCCTGTCCTGAATATCCTTTACAGTCTTGTCTGCTGTGCATGGCCTACTGAGGCAGGGGGCATCGAAAACACTGCCAGTTTCCCGAAATTTTGCTATGAGCTGATGTACTACATTATGGTGAGGGACGTCTGCATCACAAAATTTCCTAGCGAACTGTTTTTGCACTTTGTCCGTGTACTTGTCATGGTGAAAGACATGTTCCACCAAAAACTCTGTTCAACTAACAACACCTTTATCCTTGTGACGAGACAAGTGATCTGTCGGCTTGTTTGCATCCGTCGACCAATCGCTTGGGAATGACCTACGCTGAGAATGACAGCTGTGTGCACCTCAGGGTGGAAAGACATGAAGGTTACCAGACACAGAGCACTTCCATGTGGCGGGTCACTTCTATAGTAAATTCCATTCAAAATTTCTTTATTATTTACATTACTGCAATTCTTACTTTCAATGCGCAGTCATTATTCAAATACCCTGTATATACATGTATATTAAATTTTAATTAAGTAATGAAGCAGAAGTTGTAAAATTTATGTCAGTGATATATTTGTGTAGTACTTTAAGAAAAAAATGCATATGTGTATACATTAAACACTCAAAAATCCGGCATCCAAAAAATTGGCAAGTTCAGAAATCCGGCACTTTTTTTATTTCGTTTTCGTGAAAACATCCGATGTTTCACCAATAACCATGGAAATCTCTCGATGTACCATCTCAACAACACATCACTAGATCATCCGATCTCAGTGTGCGAATTGCCGATAGCTGCCAACGTGTAACATCAGGAGGTTTCTCAAATTCGTCATCTCATTGGGACGCGCTAAAATGACACGCCGAATCGCCATGCACATTTGAAATGCGTGTCGAACGTGTGATGATGATCTGTGCTTGGTGGTGGCAGTATGTGGATTCGATCGTGTTATGACATCTACATCGGCCTTCATGATGCGTCGTGATGTATCGTAGTTTTGTCAGTCGAAAAACCGTAACGTCGACGTGAAATTCACATCTGATTTTCGTTATATATCGATACATTGCCCAGCCCTAGCAGTTGTTCTGGCTTTTTTGAAGTTTTTGCCTAACCATTTGCCAAATTCAATTTTTTTCAACAGAGTTTTATAATAAATAGTACAAAAAAATAATTGCCAATATTTTCGTCAAAACTTTTCTTTCGTCGCCGAAATGATTTTTCTTTTCGCAAGAAGAATGCGATCGGCAGTGCAACTCGTACATATTTATAAGGCGTAGACATGCAAATTTTTGTTAAAGTGGCCTGTTGTGTGTAAGTACGTGCTTTACGTAATGCCTGTTACGCAAGTTTTGGATAGGTTCGGAAATCTGGAATTTTCATAAATTCGACACTCGTCCGGTCCCGTCGATGCCGGATTTTCGAGGTTTTACTGTATATATCTTAACCTCACCTTAAAAGTATCAGAGCTCCTTGTCATAGTACTTGTTTTAAAGTATACTGTTAACTTTCAGTTATCCAGAGATAGAATGAATTATTTGCTGGTTAACTGAAGTTAAAAATATTCCGTCTGACACATTTTGTAGTATTATCAATGTATTAGCATGTCATGTCAGTTTTGTCATGCTAACACCAAAAATCATTAATATATACATTATCCATTCAGATATTACAATTTATGGAAATTTACTCTTAGGTCTTTGTGAAAGTCTTTTATTAAAAGCTGGAGAGGTAAAATTTTTGGAAGATGCATACCAACAAATCGTATGGCATAAATCCACCTGATGGACTAAGTTATTATTACCAGCAAGAAATATAGTTACCATTCAAATTTGCCACAAAATTATATTGGTGATTGCAATTATTTAACATGATTTTGGAAGCAGTATGTGGTTGTTAGAATGTTGTTTGCGACATTGCTTTATATTGGAATCTGTGTAAACCGTTAATTCTAATTGTGCTGATGTGGGTTCACTGAAGGAATAACAACTACTAAGTCAGCTCAAGAGCAATTCAAGTTCTGGTTAGAAACAAATTGCTCAAAATAATGTTTTTGAGTGGCTTATTTTAATGCATATGATTTGGGCATTTGAGAACTGATCAATGTCAACATTAAGGGAAGAGAATAACAATGATAGTGAAAGGAAGGCATCACACAGTAAAAGTATCACTCATGGTGTTTTGCCTAATCATGTGCCATGTCTGCTAGACTGTGCAAGTGAAGAGAACAGAGTGCTTAATAACAAGCTGAAATTTTAGGTTTGTAGTTAAAAAAAAAAAAGAAGGGTAGAGCTCATCTAAGGAACAGGCATTTAACAGACTGTTTTAAGAGTGTCAAACAGTTTGTTGCATTCCTTTTTCTGCACCAGTTTACTTTTTGCTTTTAAAGAGTGATATTTTATGTTCTTAAACTAGGGTGGTGTTTTTTCTTCTTTTTTTACTTTTGGGTGATATCTGTAGACTAAATGTTTAAATGTTGGATGTAATTTTAATTAAACAAACTTATGTTAAATTAATTTTTTTAACTAGTTTTGTTTTAACTGGATTTTGTTAACCATGACCTTCCTTTCCATCCCGTACTACAGTTTGAGTGTTGACTATAAAACCCATGTGAGTTAGACTTCTTAAAGAAACCTGGTTTTTTTTTATAGTCCCAGTATTTAATTCCCTGTGTTGGGTTTAGCCTTAGAAAATGTTTGCAGTTGTGCATAGGTCTTTCAGAATTGCATTTTAGAGATCAAACAGTAGTTTTTACATTTTTTTTTTTTTTTTTTTATGATTTAAGTTTGGGGATATGCACGGTATCTCTACACTTGTTCATTTGGTTGTATGAACTGGAATATGTTATTATGACAACAATTAAATTAATTTATTTTATTGTGCTACTAGCATGAGTTGAACCCCACATTCTTTCAAAAAGACACAGGTAATTGACCTTTTTTTTTACACCACAAAAAAACAAAACAATGGCAACTTTTTAACTCACACAGATTAAGATAAAGGTCACTAGATCACCTATACTCGTAACATAAAAAAGTTGATAGGATAATCCCTTTTTCCATAAGAACCTTTGGGTGGCAGAAGTTTAGAGAAATGTGGGAGTGCAGGCTGTGAAGGATAGGTGAGAAGAATGTAACTCCATTTTAGGTATCTTTTTAAAGATATATACATGGATTTGGGTTATGGGGTTGTATCCACTTGTTTCATATATTATTATATATTCTGAAATGCATATGTACTTTTTGTTCATTTTCTCTTTTAATACGTATGGACACATGTTTACAGGAAACCACGTGAGAGTATTGTTAATTCTTTTAGTGCTTCTCTCTACTGGTTGAAGGAGTGCACCACTGTATGTGCTAGATGTACTCTGGTATGTTTAAATTTTTTTTCACAAATTAGCGAGGAGATATAGAAGTGTTTAATTACTACAGCATCCAAAACTAAGTTTAAGAAATGAAAGCATTGCTGATTAGCCGAGTGCCACTCAGATTATTTTCAAGCTTTCCAATTGGCCAAAGTTGGCACCAGTATACGTGGGTGTTGAGTTAATTGTTAGTGGGTTTACCATTGATAATTGGATCAGTATAACCCTAGGTTTAGCCAGTTATAAATGATTTATCATTAATGGGTTCAGTCGTTAAAAAGAGAGGAGATTCAACTTTATTAATGCTAAATAGCAGGCATGTGTGTTTGTGGTTATTCTTCATAATCTTTATATATATGTCTTGTAATATTTTATGACAGTGAATAACATTTTATGATTTTTCCTGTAGGAGCTGCTAGTCCTTCTACTAGAGCTAAAAGACGAGCTCAACGTAGGCTAACCAGGAATGAAAGTAGATATCACTCTGGTAAAGTTATTTTTTTTATATGATTTTAATGTTTTCAGTTTTTTTTTTCTTCCTTTCTGTTATATGGGTTTTGTTGAAATTTTGTCAGTTGGGTCTTAAAGGCCTGGAAAATGGGGAAGCTATCTATCGTGGATTATGATCACAGATATGAATGTGAAAATATCAAAGTAAAAAATCTTGAAATTAAAAGAAATAAAAGTGTTGCAAACATTCCACTAAACTGTTGAAATAAATAGTCCCTTTTCTTGAAGGTCAGGAGTATTGTTTACGTATGTTTTACATGTCAAATGATTGTAACTAATTTGTTGGTATCATTGTTAACAAGAGTGTCACCTTTTTGCTTTTTAATCTGGAAAATTGACATTTTATGAAGTCACTTCAAAGTATATTCATTCAAGTAAATTTATTTTGTCGTGACACATGTTCTCAATATTGGAATGATGTGATGCTTCCACAGTGCCACACAGTGCTGCACTAATTTCTGTACTGTCTCCTCCAGCCTTTACAGTTACTGTTTCATTGTGAATTTTATCAGATAATGCGGACTCAGTTAGCAGTGAGGCTGATGTTGTTACTCCAGATAAATTGCTCCTCTTATATAAATCCGTGGTGGGAAGTGATGCAAAATTGATGGAACAGCAGATAAAGCCTGTACTAGGCAACAAACAGCATTGCATGGCTTAGCAGAAGCATCAAATTTCCCTGATGCTAAGCTTGAGTGGTAGTGCAAGATTAAAAAAAAAAAAAAAAACTTTTTCATTGGCTGAAACACTTAATTTCCCAGTCACCAATGCAGAAAACTTAGTCACCACTCAACACCACCAAAAATAATGAAAGTCGTCAGCAAATTTCTCCAAAATTGAGTGCATTGAACTTACAAAAGTTTATGAAAGTTGCATGTATGTATTTTGTGCTTTTCTTTATTACTATTGAAGTAGAATGTTCTTTAAGCAGGCAAAACTTAAAATTGGCTGTAGATGGTTGCAACCAGCCATTTATATTGATTCTCAAATGTGAAAAATCTTATATTGTGATATGACTTCTCAGTTTTGTTAAAACTTTTTTAGATGGAATGAAAAATAAATGCAGATGACATATTATTTCAAAGTATTATGGTGTAGCTGTGGATGAGCTGTAGCATACATCATTAATATGTTTTTGTTTTGATAAAATTCACCTGTAATCTGACAATGGTTTTTAATAAATATGAAATCAGTTTATAAATGTTAATGTTCTTAATGAAAGAGATGCTTTAATTAATGAATAACCATAAATTGAGATGAAATATTTGCAAGCTATATAAGATTAAAAGTGGCCAAAACAATGACTAATGTAAAAAGAAATCCAGAGCAGGATCTGTAACAAAAATTTCTAAATAAACTTTAAACATTTAACTGCTGTGTGAGTTGAAAGACTAACTTCTGCATAGATTTATTGAAGTTTGACAATAGTGTAAGTACAATATCTGTGTGGAAAAACAAAACAAAAAACAACAACATGAATTAAGAAGTCCAAAATTGCTGAACAGCTCTTGGCATTTTGTTTTGATGTGATTGTCTGGTTTTATAAATGAACAGTCAAGATTGTTTCTTTTTCTCCATTTTCTTTTCGCAGGAGTTTTATTTTTATGCCATAGTTTTCAAAATTGTGTGGATTTCATTTTAATTCAAGCACATCTAAAAACTATGTTATGTCATTGTGTTCTGTTTTTTTGTGAGAAATACTTGTATCATTTTGTACACCACTAACCTTTCTAAAAAGTTTTTTTTTTGTCAGTTCATGCCATCACATGCTGGCAATCCTAAATGACATATAAGACTTAAAAATATGTGAAATTATGCCACAAACTCAACACAAATCTATCTGAAATGACATGTTGAAAAAAGTTACATAATGTTATCTGCATTGCAGTGTAATAGTATGTTTAGCAAAGAAAGCAAAAATATGAAATAGTTTATATTTCAGTTTAGTCAGACTGTCTATGATAACATTGTGTGACTTTCATGGTAGTTAGGAAGTGGGTTTAATTCCTTTTACTGGCACTTTTGCCAGAGATAGTCATAAACTGGTTGCAGTTCTAGAAAATGGATGAAAGTACTGAAAAATGTAAATCAGTTTTTTTCTGTATATGTATTGACTAAGTTTTCAAAATGGAATTACATATCTAAGCTCCTGTTTTTTAAAGATGAACTTTGCAGTTGCTTTGTATTTTGGTTCTGAAAATGAAGCAGCTTTACAGTAACATCAAATGCTGTGTGAAACTCTTTTGCTTTATTTGAATGAAAAACAATTTTGACTTACAACTTCCATCATATAGATGATAAACTATATTGATAATTCTTTCACTTTCTAAGAAAACCAAATTTCTGGATCTCCAACCAGTTTTGCCATGCAGACATTTTGTTGTTTTGAAATTCTTTCAGACCAAATTTATTGAATTTCTCAGTTGCTGGAATATATCAATTCAATTGATCCACACATCCAATTCACCTAAGAAACCTTCTTGCATATTGAGCCTTAAGAGCATCATAGTTTGCCAACCATTCACTGTTTATTTACCTTCTGAATTAAAACCATATCATATTAGACTTCAGAAAATGAGTGTTATTTATACTTATGTTTACTGTGCTTTCTAACTTGGAACTTAAAAAAGAACAATCTTTAAAATACTTCACCAGTAAGAAGCTAAGGCTCTTCAAAGAGCTATGAAGCACTGCTGTCGAAAAGAAATGCAGAAAACAAAAACTGATTCCATTCTGACCTTTATAATTGTTTCATTATCTGATTTTGTTTTTCTTTAGAAAATGTAATGAAAGCACATATACATTATTAATCAGTGGCATATATTCAAGTCTAGCTAGGCTAGCTGCAAAGCCCAGAGAATGCACAAATAAAACTGAATTAAATATACACAAATAAAAGTCAATTATCAATGGTATTAAAATATGTCAATGCTTTCAGTGCAAAAAGCATTTGTGGATTCGCTTCTTTGACTCAGTCTGGCGAGCGAAAACCAACGGCATAACGCAAGCAGCTCTTCCAGAGTCTTCGCAGTTCTGATGCGAAAACCTTTCGTACAATCTACTGCTAGCGTTTCCATGACAACATGAATCAGCTGGTAGAGGGGAATGGGACATTGCTTTGGGAAACGGTTCGCTCAGAAAAAAGAAGTTATACTATCTCAGTCATTGGCATACTCCCGCCCACAAGTGTTTCATGAGAGTTGTTTCAGTTTTTGTGAAGTGTCAATGAATTAAATTCGGAGATATTATATCTTAAATTCGTGGCTTTATTGGATTCGAACTGTTTTGATAAATTTTGTAAAAGCTTCCCTGAAAATCTACTGTCAGAACTTAAAGAACTCTATGCTTCAAATTTTGATACAGCTCGACTAAAAATGAACTGAAGGTGTTTTATTCCTTTGATGAATACAAAAACAAATCAGTAAGAGACATTACATTACGTGTTACATAAAGTTGAATAAATTGGACATAGTGTTTAGTGAGGTGTGCAAATTAGCAGACCTCATATTAAACTTCCATCAACAACTGCAACTGCCGAAAGAAGTTTTTCAGCATTAAAAAGAATCAAGATATATCTTAGAGCCAAACAAGGACATGCTCATTAAAAAAACTTGGTTGTTTCGTCAATAAAGAAAAACATTATTTTTAAATACGAAAAAGTACTCGGAAAAAACATTTTATGAAAACGTAGCACTCAAGTTCACACAAAAAAAATAAGTGTTCAAATCCTAATCCTCATAATTATTTGGTATCATGTTAGCAATGGCATGTACCTAAAATTTAGAAAAAAAGTTATTCTGTTACTTAACAATTAAAAATTAAACTTCACAATTAAAAAAAAAAAAAAACAGTACTGGGGGTACGGCAGGAGAGATGAGATATCCCAGGTCTTGGACCCAAGATATGCCACTGTTATAAGCCGTAGATAGTGCTGTACTATTCAGAAGCAAGCAACATATCTTTAATTCATTTTAGTTAGCTCATTTTTTATGGCATTTTGCAGGTAGCACACAATTCATTATGTTTTAATTTGCATCCATTTTTGCATGACAGCTGCAAAAATCATAAGTGAATGTGTTGTGCATCCTGAAATATGAGGGAATTCCATGTTGTATAACTTCAATTACCCTGTAGTACAAATCATTAAACCAATATAGCCTACCTTCTCCCTTAAATAGAGAACTTGTACTCTGGTGGAAGATTAACTTTTTAAATGAATCAGTGTTTTTATTATCAGTTTAAAAGCTGGTTTATTGTGGTTGATGTTTTTCATTGTAAAATTGAGTAAGTAAATCTGTAGCCAAATTTGCAACATTTTAATTATGCAGCCCATGTGCATGCACTTGTTTATTTTCAGATGTAATTAGTTAGCCCTTTGTGAATATCTTGAGAGAAAAAAACTTCAACATAGCTCCAAATTTAATATAACACAGAGATAACAGACTAAAAGTTGTGATCCATGTCAAGTTGATTGTTAAAATTGTGGTACATAATGTATTTTAGGAAGGTATTCATTACATATTTTTTGAAGTTTTAGGTATGTTGAAATAACAAAATGTAAACTGCTAGTAAACCACTATCTACGGCTCATTTTTACATCCATGTTAACTCACTCAAAAACTGTAAGTGGTTTGGGAGTAAAATAGTTCAGCTCAATTTACTCAGAGGTTACTTTGTGATGTTGCCTTGTATTCAGAGTTTACTCTCTGAAAAAGTTCTTTGTGGAAGTGTAACATTTACCAAGTCCCAATGCATTTGTAATATTTAGACATTAATACCAAAATTAAATGTTTTTGACTCCGTTAGCTGGGCTGTGATTTATGTGCAGAAATCAGTATGCAGTGTGATTGCTGGTGTTATTTGTTTCTGCACCAGGAGAGACAAGAGTGTCATTATTCATCTCCTGTTTCTGCATGCAGCAGTAGCATTTCCCATAACCATGGGTGGGGACTGTTGCTTCAAGTAGAAAAACCATCTAAATATGACCAAGAACCATTACTGATGGCTTGCTAGGAGCGATCATTTCAACATGACAATAACTGCCATGTTAAACACTGTGATGAATATTCATCAAAATTACTGTAATCAAACTAAAATGGCATCTGTATTTCCATTAGTAAGAACAACACATTGCTTGACCAGTACAGAAAATAAAATGATTTCAAAAGTATAGCAAGTGGAGATTCACATATGGCTGTCTAGATGCTTTCTCTCTAGAAAATTAAAAACCTTTTTAGGGGTTTAACATATGAAATAGTATGTTTTTCTTTTCTTCCAAGATCAAATTGTAAATAAATCTAATAAACAAAAAATGGTTTACTGAAGTAACTGAAACACAGAAAAAGAATGTATAATTCAAGCTATGCAATTTTATGGAATTTTGATACTGTTGGTTGTGTTCTAATGTGTCTGCTGAAGTATTTGATTTTCTGCTCTCTTAAAATTTAAAGGATGAAGCTAATTCTTGATATAGAATTTCTTTGTGAGACACGTTGCATTTCCAAAGGAACTTATTCTGTTTCTATTTTTTTCACCATAGAAGTACGGCAGGAAGCTGTGCAGCAAGCTCTTGCAGCTATGCAGAACAGGCCTAAACCTTCTGTACCAATGCCATCCAAAAGGACATCAGTCATGGCCACATCACCATCAAGAGAACGCCATCCTTCAGGTTGCTAACTTTACTTTGCACCCTTCTTGGTTATTAGTTCAGTTTTTCTACTTTCTTTGGTACAGATTTTATGTCTTGAACGTGTCTATTTGATTTGATACTATACTAACAGGAAACTACAACATGGTGGATAATTATTTCCATTGTGTTCAGTGCATAGCTTGAGTTGGGAGCTGTTTTACTCAAATGATTGTGCTATTCTGTGAGATTCTTAAGTTGAACTTCACACACTTTAGTATTATTTATGAGATTAAGGTAGGTAAGCGATGACAACCTAACAGTGAAAAGTGAATAACTCAAGCTGTAGTCAAGATGCAACTCAAGCTGTTTATTGTAAATGAACAAATAAGGGCCGCCCCGGTGGCGCAGTGGTCTAAGGCGCTGGCCTCTGATCATTCGTCCGTAAGGGGTCCGGGTTCGAATCCCGGTGAGGCATGGATGTTGTGTTTGTCTTACGGCACTGGCTCTCTCCCTTCCCTGGAACCAGTGACCCTAAATTAGGGACGGGCGACTGCTTATAGCCCATTGAGTTGCTCACGGTGGTCGTTAAACCTCCAATCAAAAAAAAAAAAAAAAAAAAAAGAACAAATAAGGTTGCATTATGAAGTAGGTGGAATGCAAGTGTTTTTATGGTTTTTATGCATGGATTCAGAAAATGATTGAAACTTGAAGTACTTAGCATTTCATCTATTTGCCCTTCATTTACTCCATTTATTAAATAGTATAAAAATTGCTACAACCAGGGTACCAAGCATGGTAACTGGAATTCACTAAGCACAACCAGACAACCAATAACAAAAATTAAACTTCCTGTTAATAAAAATTATATTTACTGTAATTTTCGTTGTATAATCCGCGGATTATCTGCTAAAAAGTTTAAAATAAAGGTTCTGCGGATTATACGCTGATGCGAATAATACGGCAATTTAAAAAAAAAATTACTACTATTTTTAAAAAAACATCTGCAGCATAATTGTGCAAGGGAGGGGGTATAATTGGAAAAGGAACTCCCTCGGAAGAATTTTCTTCAGTTCAGGAGTTTGTATTAAGCGGGGAGGTCGGGGAGGAGGGGGGGGGAAGGAATGTAGTAATGAAAGATCAGGAAAGTTGTGTGGGTGGGGGGTGGGGGTGGGGGGGGGTACGACAGGGGTCATTTTGTTATTGTTGAGGACGTGCCGTCTCTGTTTTTGGCAAAAGCCCTAGAAGTACGCACAGTGCTTGCTGCACGAACCTATGCGTTCCTCCTTTTGGATCTCGTGTGCGCTCCCTTGTGTTTAGTTAGTCTTTCGCCGTTTTGACCAACGTCGTTACTGCTATTTTCCTTCATTGCTATTCACGATGTCTTGAAAAGGGAAACGTTTCAGTTACACTGTCAAATTTAAACTTAAAGTGGTGGACAGAATTGAGGATATAATCATGTCACTGCACAATAGTTTTGAGGTTGGAACAAAATCGTGTAATAACGTGCAGAAAGCCTCTGTGCTGCAGTCTAAAACGTAAACAAATCCATTGGTAAATTCCGCAGGAGAATTCACGGAAGTTATTTTATTGGCCCACGTATAAGCCGATCCCTCAACTCTGAAAACAGGAATTCCTCAAAAAGCTTTCTACTTTATACGCGAGTGCATACAGTATTTCTATGACTTGTTCTGTATCAGCCTTTTGTCATTGGCAAGGTGTAATGCAATACTCTGGAGCTGCATCGGCGTGATCTATGGATGCCACACCCTTTATCTGTCTGGAGATACAAATATAAAACAGTAACCTTTAAAAATGAATTTCTTCATTTAATAAAATCGTTTTTTTTCTCTTACTTATTTGGACTCGTGGGTCATTATGTGACCGACTTTTCTGTCGTAAATTCCACTTCCGGTTCAACATGTATGATGTGCGGATTATACAGCGATTTTTTTTTTCCCTGAATGTCACAGTCTGCGGATTATACGAAGGAAATTATTATTTTTAATGTGAATTTCGCTGTCTGCGAATTATACGCCAGTGCGGATAATTCGACAAAAATTACGGTACTTATTCGAAATATTTATCAGAATTTTCAAAGCTTTCTGTGGATACAAAAACTGTAAATTACTGATAGTGATAAATAATCAGTAATGAAGTTAATAATGCAGTAAAATTAGTGCTCGTTCGTTCTTCTTTTTTTTTTTTCTGTTTTACATTTCTAACTAGTTCATCACTAACAAAAACAGATAAGAAATAAAATTCATCTCAGTCTTTTATTTGTACTTAATCTTTGTGCAGAAGAAACATGATTTCTGTTTTTTTTTTTTTTTTCAATTAAAAATTTGCTATAACTTTCTCTTGCTGCACTTATTCTTAAGTATAAGCTGAAAAGGTACAGCAACATCAGGCGAACTGGGAGAAAGAGAAGGTGGAGAAAATGGGAGAAGGTGGAGAAAATGGAACAGCATGGGTAACAATAAGGACAGGAAGGTGAAAATTGTTTTATAAGCGAGGAAAGAGGGAATGGAAAGATCCTGACTGCCGCCCCGGTGGCGCAGTGGTCTAAGGCGCTGGCCTCTGATCATTCGTCCGTCTGGGGTCCGGGTTCGAATCCCGGTGAGGCATGGATGTTGTGTTTGTCTTACGGCACTGGCTCTCTCCCTTCCCTGGAACCAGTGACCCTAAATTAGGGACGGGCGACTGTTTATAGCCCATTGAGTTGCTCACGGTGGTCGTTAAACCTCCAATCAAAAAAAAAAAAAAAAAAAAAGATCCTGACTGACATGTAACATTGTTTAACTTCAGAGAAAGTTTGAAGCATACAGAATTGCCTTTTGTTGGTAAAGAGCTGTCGTTACCTAATCTTTGCATGGTAATTGAACAGTAGCTTTGTATTGGTTTATGATAAAAATGTGCATTTGTTTCAATGTGCGACAATATGCAGGAGAATTCAAAATGATTGCCCAATTACAAATGACAATATGTAGTTTATGAACATATATACAGAGATCACATTGTTGCACAATAAAGAAGGAAGTTTAGAATTTTGTTTCCATACCTTACAAATGTACTAGATGTGACTCCCCTGGGTCACGCGGACAACATCTAAACAGTAATCCATTTCACACCATACGTTATGAAGTATGTCCATAGTCACTGATGCCAGTGCAAGCTGAATGCGCATCTGTAGTTCTTGCAGTGTTCTCGGCAAAGGTAGCACATACACATGGTCTTTGACATACCCCACAAAAAGAAGTCACAAGGAGTAAGGTCCAGAGACCTGGACCGGACTTCTCAAAATTTCTTCCATGGAACTTCCCACTGGCTTTGGTGCATGGGCAGCTCACTTTCCTATGTCACCATAGCAACACAGCAGTAGGTTCCAATAAAATTCTAAACTTCCTTTTTTCTTGTGTAAGGATATCAGCCGTCTATTTATTTTCATAAACACATTGTCATTTGTGATTGGGGACAATCATTTTGAATTACCCTGTATTTTGGTAACACAGCTTTGTTTAGATATAAAGGGCTATCTACCCAGTAAGTTATTTAGTGTTACAGGTGTGAAATAAGCTTGTGTTATGTCTATTGGTTGTTCAACATCTCTGTTGGTTCATTGGCACAGACAAGAATAATAAAAATAAAAATGTTAATTGTGGTTTGCATTTCTTAAAGATTTGTATATCTGATCAGGGCTTGAAAAATACCATGTCTAAGATTCCCAGGGCATGTAAATTATTGGTCTGGGCAGGTAAAAAAACAACCTAGTTTCCCAGTCATGGTAACTAAATTTAAAAATAAAGTTTGGAATAGAATTTCCCACTACAAGAAAAATGACAGTCGTCGCATGTCGTGTTTCATTTCACTGTTAATCACTGGAAGTTTTATTATTGTTATGGAGAGCTAAGGACAGAAGAATATCACTAATTATATTATGCTCTAGGTCCTGAAATAGGAACCATATGTAGTTTTGTTCCAAGTGTTATTTACAGTCGGCAACAGGATGCATACCTCTGATGGAACTAGCCTCTGGGGAGTGTTTAGTGACAAAAACCGAAAACTTGAACAAAAGGAACGTGGCAAAATCACTAAATTTCTCAAATACCAAATTCATCATCATATAATTTCATACCAATTTAAGCATCATCATCTTAAAACTTGAGTACACACTTTTGTTCATGGAACATTATCAATACATACCCTTAAAACAGAAATACAAAACATATAAAAAAAAGTCCATATTTTTTAACTTAAAAAATATGAGGGTTCTAATTTGTTTTTTTAAAAGATAAATTTTCCTGGGCATCCAGCTTTTACTACCTGGGCAAGTAAATAATTTCTGCATATGCCCAGCTGGGAATGTAACTTTTCAGATATTTTTCAAGCCCTGCTGATGATGAGTGCCATGTTGTAGAATGAAGGTGAACTGCAGAGTATGTGAACCAGTATGAAGTGTACAAGATTTAAGCAGAGCACAAATGAAGGAAAACTGAAATCCACGGATTCTAGGTAAGGTGCTGTTAGTACAGATGTAGGATCATTTGCAGTGGTCTGAAGTTGGACTAAGTGAAATAGTGTGCATGTTGGAACTTTGTTTACCGTGAAATGCCTTTTCTTTTTAAAATAGTTCCTTAAGAACATAACCTTCACTGTTGTGAATAATGAAAGGAAAGGGGGAGTAGCTTGATGAGTTATATACATAACTGAATTGAGTTGTGTAGTTCTAAGGCAGCAAGAAGGGGCTGCCAATGCCTTACGTAGAATCCAAATTCAGCCAAATGGTTCAAATTATCATAGATTCCTATACCTTAGACCACTTGGTAATGCAAATGATGAAATCAATTGACAGTTTCTGTTTTGGTAGTTATTTCTGCTGTAGGCTTGTCTCATAGTGATGTTGGGTCATCAGTCTGTAATGGCTGTACATGAAAGTGTTGTCGTCCCTACTCAGATGTAGGGTGGTAAAACATAGCAGAAAAAAGGATGAAACATCATTGATTGTGTGATTGGAAGTTGTTTACATACAAGGGATCTGTGGCAAGCTTTATTTGGGTCTTGTGTGGAAGGAAAATGTTCAATATGTAGTGTAAAAGTGCTATTGCTGCACCTAATTGATTTCATGTTATAAATTGGGAGTGAGTTTGTTAACAAATATGAAATATTAGTTAATATTATGTTTGTTAAACAAGTATGGTAACTAGTGAATTCTTTATTTTTGTGACTGTAGATACAGTTTTATGGTGTGTAATTTTTGTATGACTTGCATTTGCTGCACACAATTTATATCATAAGAAGGTTTTACATAAATTTTTGCATCTTTAAAGAATTAATTAGTTTAAACATAGTTTGGTTGAATGAAAGGAATACTTCATTATAATTTACACTACTGGCCATTAACAGTGCAACACCATGATTGACAAGATATATCAAAGCCATATTTATTGTACAGAAAACAGATGATACAAGATTGAATCAATTACAAGTACAGCATAGTGAGATGAGGGGAACACATAACAATCAGTATCTGGTGTATCCATCATGGGTGGCAATTACAGCTGCTACATGGCCCAGCATCGAGAGGAAGAGATGTTGGATGTGTTTTTCGGGAATATCTGTCCATGCAGCTTCGGTACGATGCCACAGTTCCTCCATTGTAGCCGAAGGTGGTCGCTGGCATGCCAGTCGTCCTGCAATCATGGACCACACATGTTCAATAGGTGACATATTCGGGTACCACGCAGGCCAAGGAAGACATGGCATATGGTGGCAATGTAGGAAGTCTTAGACATTGTGTGCCACATGCGGTTGTGTATTTACCTGTTTTTAAATGGCACCAGACAGTCCCTGAAGATATGGTACAACAACAGGCTCCAACACCTCGGCGAAGTAACGATGGCTGTTCAATGTATTCGTAATGCAGACAAGGTGCATGTGGGAATAAAATCCAATGGCACCCCACAGCATAACGCTGGGTGCCGGGCTGGTATGGTGCAGCATAATGCAGGACTCGGTCACTGCAGCACTGCCAGACACTAATTCATCCATCATAGTTGTGCAAACTGAAGCGGGTTTCATTATAAAGCACAATGCCTTGCTATTCGCTCCTCCATGCACGACGTTCTTGGCACCATTGCAGTCGCGGACACCGGTGTTGTACAGTCAAAGGTAGCCAAAGTAATGGCCACTGGGCTAGAATATTTTTTATCCTATTGTATTTACACATTGGGCAGGGTTTATATTATGGGTCTTACAGTTTGTGCAAAAATGCCCCACTGCTGCAGACAATGTTGAACCGTCCATGCGGAGACTGGGTGTTGTGCCCTGCACCCGAACTGTTTCTCTACGTGGTTGATATGGCTGTGCGATCCGTCAGAGCCATGTGCACCAAATGTCGGTCATCTCGTTTGGTGGTGTGACAAGGTGGGATCCCACACATTAGTGTTTTTGTTCCTCCGCTACCCACTGACGCCATATTCTCCCCACTGTGGCAGCATGCTGTCCCACATGAGCATTGATGTTTTGGAGGGATTATCCACAATCCCGATATGCCACTATTCTTCCCTGATCAAAGTCAGAAACCTACTGGTAGGGCTGCCGTTGTCTTCGACGGGGCATGCTGAAGCTCTCCGTGGCTAGGAATGGCGAGCAAAACACACTTCAAGTGTTTAACACCGGCTCCTTGTTCATTCCTCTTATACAACTTCCTGGGGGTGTTACTTTCCCACGTTTCCATAGGTGCTGCCTGGTTAATCATTTACAAATGCGCCCGTGTTCTGCCCTGCCAACTTTCAAGCCCCTGGGATGCGATCTTCGTAGTTACACTTTTAATGGTCAGCAGTGTATCTTCTCATATATGACATTTGTGACCAGCCTCTGGTTTTCTAATTCCACAAAGTGTGGTTAAAATCTACCTTTTTCCCCATTCAGTATGTCACCTGAAAACTTGCAATTTTACTCTTTTAAGTGCAGTTTTTGCCATGAATTGACCATTCTGTTGATGGCATGAATAATGCTCTTTCTTAAGAATATGCAATACATAATATCCTTTTCTTCTTAGATTCTTCATCAGATGATGATAGTGCTCTCAATGAGGGAAGTACCCCTGAACAAGAGCATTTGCCACCACATTTGACCCACCAGGCAACAACTTCTCAATCTGACACCTCTAGTACCTCATCAACCCGTGAAACTCCATCACCACAACAGTGGTATAATGGGAGGCCTAATAGGGCTGATGATTACTGGGCCCAACAGAGTGGTTGTGCTAGTCCTATGACAAATCTAGCTGATGTCATGCAGAATCTCACACCAAGTATGAACATTCTAGTAAAATTGAAATTGTGTGTGTGTGTGTGTGTGTGTGTGTGTGTGTGTGTGTGTGTGTGCGCGCACACGCACGCACGTGTTAATGTTTCTATACATTGCCTACATAGTTAGTCAAAGTGATTCCTCAATCAGTCTGTCTAAATATATTTTTGAGATTTTTATCTTAATGTCCTTTCAAGTATTTATTGGCACAGTTTCTGATAATTTTATGCATAAAAATATATTTGAATTGATAGCTGATTATGTGTCATAACTTGTAGGAAATTATTCAGAATTTTTAAGAAAAAAATCTATAATGTATTGGCTTGTTTTAAAAAAGTTGCTGTTCTTGAAGTGGGAATTGGCATAATTTGAGCAGAATAGTTGTAGTTATCAGATAAATGCAAGGTATTGTTAGAAAGCAAGGCTAGTAAATTATTATGCAGTACTTACATGTGTCATGTAGAGGAATGTAAGTGTGATAGATATGAGATGATTAAACAGAAAATAACATTAAAGTGACACCAGTAAGTCTGATTGCAGGAGATGGGAATTTACTATAGTGATGCATTTAAGCAGAAAGACCAAAGCATTTAGGGTTGATATAATACACTGCTGGCTACCCAAAATGCAAAACCAAGAAGGACACGAGATAGCAAAGCCAGATTTACTGGACACATAACAACAGATACAAAGATGAAACTATTGAGCTTACAGGCCCGTGCAACTTGCATAACATGCAGACATCAATAGTTCGTGTGACCCCCATGGCTGGCAATAACGGCCGCTACACGCCGCGGCATCTAACAAAAGAGGCTTTGGATGTGGGCTTGGGGTATGTCAGTCCAGGCTGCTTCCACACGTTGCCACAGTTCATCAAGCGTAGCCGCGGATGGTGCTTGCCAGGCCACTCGGTTGCCGATCAGCAACCAGAAGTGTTCAATGGGCGACATATCGGGAGAACAGGCGGACCACGGCAGCAGTGACACCTGGTGGGCCGTGAAGAATTGTTGCACGATGCGTGCCACGTGCGGGCGCGCATTGTCCTGTTGAAACGTGGCCGCTGGCAGAGGTCTTGCAGGTAAGGGAGGACTACAGGCTCCGAAACGTCGGAGATGGTGCAGTGGCTGTTGAGTGTACCGGCGAAGCATACCAGAGGGATGCGGGTGTCATATCCAACAGGGTTCCCACTCAACCTGGAAAACAGGGAAAATCTGGAATTCTCAGGCAATTTGAAAATGGTTCCAAAAATCAGGGAAAACTCAGGGAAAATTACCCTTTTTTGTAAAAGTCAGGGAAAATTAACCTTTTTTTTTTTTTTTTGTAAAAATTAATGGATACATTATTTATTTTGCAAAAAAAAACCTTATTTTTTCAAGATTTCAAACTTTTGCTGTAGGATTAATTCATTACTTGATTAATTTCTACATCTTGAACATTTTAAAGTAGATCATTGCCTGGAGTTCCACATTCACAATGGCGTCTTTCATAAATCATAGAAGTGTATCTAATGATGCCATGTGATGCCACACATGAAACCAAAGAGCTATAGTGCACGTAATAAAGCAAGGATTACCCTAACTGCTGGAATCCATATTCCTGCTATAAATGCTTGCCATGGGCACTCGTACAACAAAATCAAATGTGTACTGGAAAGCAACTAACATTCCAATGGCCTTGCCCTTGAGGATTGGTTTGGTCAGTGAAGAAAGCAATGGAGCAAATTTGGGCCTCTGTTTCATATATCTATGCTCGTGCCTTCTCACTGTTAGAAGGCTTTGATTAGGGGCATACAATAAAGATGTTAGTCTAACAAAATATGTCATGTTGTGCTTTTCAAAAATTTCTGCCCAGAAATCTGACTTGCAAAACTATGGTAATGATGCAATTATTAATGAGTTAGATGAAATGTTTGGGACTAAGAAAATAATGTTGTTGCTAATCCCTCATGTCTATTTGACAATAGCATGAGATAAAACTCCTCTAGCTTTTTGATGAAGACACAAGGATTCCTAGAAGCCCTTCTTGGAGAGGTTGAAGTAGCCAGTCCCCAGCTTGTTTGAGAAAATAGGAGGAAGAGGAGTAACATTGTTGTTTAAGAAACCTGGGTTCAACTGGCTGTGGTTGATAGCACTCAGTTATTGCACCTGCCTAGGATCGCAGGTACACCTCTCTCCTTCTCTATCTATCTCAGTCTGCAGTGTCTGCCCTCCATTTTTGGAGTAACTGCTCCTCATGCTAGATGCAGCGTTATGTTTTTGAAGCAAAGTCAGTCTACTCCCTTTATGCTTCATCATAAGTAGGCTGCATCTATCCACCCTAACACAAGACAAAATTTAGAAAAATGACACAAACAGAACAAAAATTTTCATTGTTACTTGGTTGATTCAGCTGATCCGTTGGAAACATTTTATGTACAAGAATACATATTCCTTCAAGACTTTTGGTGCATAGTGAAAAGAAAAAAAAAAAGTGAAGGCACTGCAAGTTAATCAATACAGACACTTAACGTGGACCAGGAACATCAAACAAAGATCTTCGCTCTCTCCACGTCTATAAGCGAGTCACGGAAAAATTCTCATTGGCCGCCAACAGGTGTGTGAGTCCGGAGGAATTCGAGGCCGCTGTGGTGTAGCGGAAACATATCCGGCGCGTAACTGGAAGACCCTGGGTTCGACTTCCGGTGGCGGCCAATGAGAATTTTTCAGTGACTCGCTTATAGACGTGGAGAGAGCGAAGATCTTTGATGTTCCTGGTCCACGTTAAGTGTCTGTCTGTATTGATTAATTATTCATTCGCCTTCTAATTATTTCTTCAGTTGCTGCTTACCATCTTTGGTGAATCCCCAGCATTGTGCGAGGCTCCAAGAAGCAACCTGCCAAAGTGGCTTGGCAGTTAGCGTGTGTGAGTCCGGAGGAATTCGAGGCCGCTGTGGTGTAGCGGAAGCATATCTGGCGCGTAACTGGAAGACCGTGGGTTCGACTCCCGGTGGCGGCCAATGAGAATTTTTCTGTGACTCGCTTATAGACGTGGAGAGAGCGAAGATCTTTGTTTGACACTGCAAGTTATCCAAAAGATTACACTTGGCTTTACTGGATTAATTTTCTCCATAAGTACCACAAATATAGACCACAGGTTCAATTAAAAGGACTGCTTATATCAAAACCTACTTCAGAAGTTTCAGATTTCCATTTTGTTGAGACACCAAACATTAAAACCTTTGGTTTTGAGTTCCTACTAAGTGTTGTGCTGTTAGGTATGCTTTGTGAGTATGGTGCATTGCAAGGACATGAGATCTGCTTTTTCTTTAATTTTTTTATGTTTCACCACTGCTTTCTGTTAAACATTATTTCATCCTTGATTATACTTCATTTCTCACTTAGCCTTGTGAAAATGTACAGTACCTGATTATTAAATGAAAATTTTTTGCTAATTTTCTTTTGCTATTCAGAATGCTGTATTTGTGTGGCTGAGGAGCACAGAGTACTGTTCCAGTGTTGAGTTTATTATTTTGTATGTGGATATAAATTACTTAATTATAATTGTAGCATCAGGTTCTGTCATGTTTTGGTAGAGTAAGGGAATGGCAAGTCATTTGTGCAATGAAGTATTTAGTATTACCTCTGTCTTTTTTAAGTATTTCTTTTGGGTTTTGTTCTAAGCATTGTTATGTTTTACATCTCTGTAGGTCTTAGTGTTCAACCTGACGTAACTAACACATCTGCTGCAGAAGTAACACGGTGGACGTCAGCTGACCATGTAAATCGCTATAATCAAGCTCACATGACTTCAGTTCGTATAACACATCATTCTTCAACAGGATTAAGTTATGACACAGGTGAATAATATTCAGTTATTTTGTTTATGCTTCACATCTGAGACAAGCTCGAACTTATTAAGTGATATTTATTAACACAATTATTTATTGTGTTACTCCTGATGCTAGTTATTTTGGTTTGGTATATTACAAAATAGATATTTTTTGTCATCAGTAATGGAGAGAAGGACTGGTAAATTGTGTCCCCATTGTTTTTCATTTGTATAGATAAATTGGTTACAATAAATTAGTATGGGTTGTTGAAGTCGATTGGCTGTGTTATATTCTGAATATATTACTGTTTTCAGGGCTTAATTTCTAAAAAAAGTACCAGAGCCCTCCTTTTAAGCTACGTCACTAAGCATTGCGTTATTACCAGTTTGATTGTAGCCTGTCCTTTCACCCAATGAGAAGAGTGCTAAAAATAGATGCGTCACCATGGTAGCAGGTCGCAGGACCAGAACTTTTCTGTGTGGTTAATGCTGAAGACAGAATATACTGCTCGTTCCTTTCCTTTGAGTCTTTAAAAAATACTTAAGAATCAGAAAATGACTTTTTTCTTAAAACATTTTTTTTGTAAAGAGAGGGATGATAGTTGTGAGTTTATGCTGTAAAAATTGCAATACATAATAATTTATAGTTGGCCATATCTATTTGTTAAAATAGATTCCATCGTGAAATAGAAAATTTTGGGAAATACAGAAATTGCCGCACTGGTGGCGCAGCGGTCTAAGCGACTGCTTCTGAACATTCGTCCAAAAACGGTCTGGATTGGAATCCTGGTGAGGCATGGATGTTGTGTTTGTCTTATGGCTCTGGTTCTCTCCATTCCCTGGAACCAGTGACCCTAAATTAGGGATGGGTGATTGCTTATAGCCCATTGAGTTGTTCACGGTAGTCGTTAAACCTCCATTCAAAAAAAAAAAAAAAAATATATATAGAAATTTAATTTCTCGTAAACTAAATCTGAATTCAAAAACGGGTGAGGAGGTGCAAAAATTCAGCCATGGCCCTTATATGCCTATAAGGTTTCTTGGTTCTGTGTTAGTGTGTCCGGAACGCGAACTGATAGCACATTTTTGTTTACCTTAACTTCGAAATACAATAGCTCTTGAAGTATTGCCAGAATCAAAAAATGGTTTGTTTCAGTGTGTTCTCTGAACATTTTTCTACAAACGAAGAAAATTTGTTTTTGTGTTCAATACTTTTTGCGCTGCGAGCTAGAAAAACGCGAGTGTCGTGAAATTTCTAAAACAGTGGTGGCGTGTGCGGCAGTTACTTTTGTTTAGAATAGAGATACACAAACCCTGTTGATTTGATCAGCATGATGGCAAATTTTCTGAAAAAAATTTCATTTGGATTCTCTTCTGTTGAAACACATGGATGGTTTGTCGTCGTCTGCAGTTCGTTATCCCTCGGAGTTGGAGTCACGCTTGATGGTTCAGTCAAAGCATTTTTTTTACTGCTGGCACAACCAAAATAATCATGAATTTTTCGCTTACTCATATTTTAATGCAAACCTACGTGAAAATTTAAGACCCATGCACAGTAGAAAAATCAAACGAAATGAGCAATGTAAAGGCAAAATGTGGGACATCAACAATAACCAACAGGCAACAGCAGTTACGGTTAATCCCCATATACTTTTCCCTCGTTGCCAGATATTGCTGCAGAAAAACTATGTGTGGCACGTTGCACGTGACGTCACAACAGAGGTCGGTGTGTTCAGGATGTATCGGCGAACGGTGAATTATTGCTCGTGCATTCCTAGACTTTATCTAAAGCGGACAATTGATTTTGATGTGCAATCTTCCTCCAGCGTTCGGGAGTTCCAAAAAAAAAAAAAAAAAACCCAAAAAAACCCCTATCTTTCGGAGCTCTGGAGCTCTCCAGCTGATATTGAAATATTCAAATATTCGCCAAAAATGAAGAAGTACCAGAGCTGAGCTTTGGTGAGCTCTGGCACAAATTAAGCGCTGACTGTTTTTGATGCAAGATGTCAGTTGAGACTGGTTATTTTCTCTGCAGCTTAATTACTCCCATGGTGTCGCAGATCGTCCTTCTCTGTCTATTGCGCTGTCTCACTTTTTAGATTTTCCTTCATACCATTGTGAAATAGTCCCTCCTTTTGAAAGTTGCCATGACATAGTTGATATTATCATAGCAGGTGAGCTTGTCTTTTTGTTAGATGCTAGTAAGAACTTATGTTGTGTAGTCATTCTAGCCTGCTGATTGACTAGCCAGATTTTAGTAGAACATTTTGCCATGTGATTACTACAGATCTGTGATTCTAATTCAGAGCAGTTCTCCTCAATTGTAGCTGAGAGGAGTGGTTTTGTATCTTGTGCTATAAGCACTGTTCCATTGTTCAGAGGAATTCCACTGTGACATAGTGGCACTATTCAAAATTTAAGATTTAATTTTTTCAATACCAGAAATATGAGATGAACTTCAAAAATGTTCATAAAAGGGTTTTTAAGAAGCATTTAACATTTCACCTTATTGTTGGTTAACATCAATATGGAATAAAATTAGGAATTTTTTGTATTTATGTCAGTGTATAGGTCAAGTTACCCCTGTACTAACAGCACACTTCTAATACTTTGTGTGTGTGCAGAAATGTAATTAATTTTTGAGTTTAGTAGCAATGTAAGAACGTAAATTTTAATTAGATGCTTAAATATTTCTTGGATCCCTTATTTAAACTTTCATAACTTTCTGAGTGGTAATCACAAATAATATAATTTGCTTTGTCTGAATGTTTGTCCCACTTTCAGTAGCACAATGGAAAGAGCATTTGCATATTTTGATAGTTGAATCCCTGCCTACTTTTAGTATACTTTGTTTTTTTTATTGTTGTAATGTTCATGAAACATACTTTCACGTTTGGACATCACAAACAAAAAGAATATCTGGTTATTAAAAAATTACTGTACATACCTTATTTTCCCCTGTAATTATTGACGGGCTTTCACCTAGTAACTGATAGTTTGAGAAGCACATAAAGATGCTTTCATGTGGTAAGGGTTTTGATTTGAGATGCTGGTGAGACATTAAGGGTTATTTTATTTTACTTTGCTTGGTTTTATTCCGTTCCTAAAACCACATCCTAAATTACAAATGGTTGATATTTCCTAGCATCATGGGTTAAAGATGTGATTTATCTATCCCTTTCTCTGAAGAAAACAGAAGTTAAATTATTTAACTATGTTATTCAAATGACCTTCACAGCATGCTTTTGATGACTTAGTGCTGATTTTGATGTGTTTGTTGCTTGTTTGTAACATGTATGTAACTCAGTTAAGTATGAGTTTATTGAATGTTTTCTGGACTGAATATTGTTTCTGAGTCAAATTATTAAAATATATTTGTATTTTTGGAGCATTACTTAAGAACAGGTTCAGATTTTAATGTGTTCAGTGTTGTTAATTGGGTAAAAACATTTCACAAAGAATTTGCTGCTCAAAGAGAGCTGTTAAAGACCATTTTCACCAAGAAAGATGTTGGACAAGGAGCAAAGCTGTGCTATACACAATGCAACATTTAAGCGACCACACGGAGACAGCAGGACTTTAGTCTGTTATTGTTGGCTTATGTTTTGGCACTCTTTATCCAAATATCACTTTTGTGCCAGTTTTTCTCTCAAAAAACAAAAGCAGCATTTAGACCTAATGTTACCTCCCACATAACCTCCCCATTCTTATGGTACTGTGAGTCGAGTAGGATGTACATCTCTCTGTAGGAGGTTTGAAGTGGCTGGTGCCAAATTGTTGGAAGAATATTGAGCATACGCAAACTGACTGCATGGCAAGACGGGATCAGCAGTGTAGATATGAGATCTGAAATGGGTACTTCTCAAGAAGTAGGCGTGTTTATAATAAGCTTTTTTTTGTGGTAGTATGAAAATGTTTATCATGTGGGAAATGCCCCCCAACAGATTTAATATTTTAAAAGTGACAGGATTCAGATCTAGAATGTGATGGATTGATTATGTGAAACTAGATGTTGGTAATAGAGGTTGGGATTATTTTAGTAGCAGGAAATTATGCATTGCATTATGGAAGGCAGGGCAAGTATGCTGTGAAGTAGTATGTGTGTGTGTGATTTTGTTTAGCTTGTCTCTCTTTTTTTTTCTTCTTCTTTTTATCTATTTGCATTGTAAAGTGAATCCCGTCTAAGACGGAATCTTAGGGAGTAGAACTATTTTTCGTTTCAGACAGGTTTCTGTTTTATACAAGAGCATCCATGAAAACTATTGAAATGTAAATATTTGAATTTTTGTTATACTAATAACATATTCTACAGTGATTCTTAAGAGAATTTGTTTATACTGTTACCTGCAGTAATTAGGAAGAACATTTGCTTTGGGGCAGAAGGCCACCAACAACATAACAATACAAATATTATTCAAATAAAAATCGCCAACTTCTATTTTTTTTTTTAAATTATCCAACCAGTGGCATATCTTGGGTCCGAGACCTGGGCTATCTCACCCCCCCCCAGTACTTTTTTTTTTAAATTGTGAAGTTTAATTTTTAATTGTTAACTAATAGAAGTAACTTTTTTTCTAAATTTTAGGTACATGCCATTGCTCACATGATACCAAATAATTATGAGGATTAGGATTTGAACACTTATTTGTACATGAACTCCATTCTTCTTTCCTTTTGTGTGAACTTGAGTGTTACGTTTTCGTAAAATGTTTCTTCTGAGTCCTTTTATTATATTTAAAAATGTTTTCCTCTATTGACAAAACAGCCAAATTTTTCGAATGTGCATGCCCTTGTGTGGCTCTAAGATACACTGCTGGACAATTGCTAAGGACGGATCATAAACGGCTATATAGCGCATAAAAAAGTAAGTGTGGTTGGATGCCAAGTGAAATAAAATGTCAGAATGCCAGGACATTACAAGAAAGACAATTTATTGTGCTCTGAAATCCAGAAGGCTTTGAAACGTGTTCAAGGGACAAACAGGCCATTTTGTGCAGAATACGTAAACGTGAAAAAAATGCAATTGCTGTCCACAGGCGTTCCGGCGTAAGATGTCAATACGGGATATGGCCACCATGGAGGGCGATGCAAGATTCCACACGTCGTGTCATGCTTTGCACAACATTATCAAGCAGCTGTTGGGGTAATTTATCCCATTCCTCTGTCAGTGCACGGATGAGGGTGTCCTTGTTTATTGGAGGCATTGGCGACCAGCAAGACTCCTCTCCAAAGCATCCCACACATTTTCAATGGGATTCGGATCTGGAGAACGTGCTGGCCATACGAGGCGTTGAATTTCCTCGCTCTCAAGACATTCCTGGACAGCGACTGTTCGATGACATGTTGCGTTGTCGTCCATGAAAATGAATCTATCACCGACAGCACCACGGAACATGCGAACATGAGGTAGCAGAACATCATTAATGTATCGTTGGCCAGTCATAGTCCCAGTTGGAAGCACATAGAGGGACGTACGGCCATTGATCATGATGCCAGCCCATACCATGACACTACATGTTGGATATCGGTCCCTTTCCTGTATGTTTGCTGGACAATATGCAGTACCACTATCACGCCAGATCAGTTGTCATCGACAATCAGATGATAGACTGTATCTACTCTCATCTGAGAAGAGGACAGCAGACCAGTCGTTATCAGTCCAATTGCGATGTTGATGGCACCATTGCAAACGGGCGGTACGGTGACGTCTGGACAATGGGATGCACACAACAGGACGGCGGGCGTGTAGTCCTCCTTCATGCAAACGTCTGGTGACAGTTTTTCGGGAGATCCGCTTGCCAGTAGTAGCCATAAACTGATTTGCTACCTCACTAGCTGTGCTGCGCCGGTGACTTTTTGTTGATAGCACTATGTACCAATGTTCTGCAGGTGTCGTACTGCGAACACGACCTCCCCCGTGACGTTTGCTACACTCTCCATTTGTTTGAAATGATTTCCAAAGCCTTGAAACAACACTGTGGCTGACGTCGAACTCCCTGGCAACATCTGTTATTTTTCGCCCTTCTTCAATCTTGCCAATAATACGGCCACGCGTAAAATCATCTAGGTGATGTCGGGAAGACATACTGAAAATTGCAAGTTCGTCAATTGATTCTTTCCCTTTCAACTTTGCGCTTGAACAACAACGGTCAATACACGTCAAATCCTTTATATCTCTTATCAGCGCTATGACGTCATGAACAAGTTTGGCAATCCGAAATTTGCATACGCACAACACGTCTTACTGTATCCCGCACTTATGCTAATTTCCACATTTTCCTGCCTTCCATTTTATGGTTGCTATCGTTGCTATTGTCATCCGCCTTAGCAATTGTTTGGCAGTGTATATTTTGATAGTGAGAAGAATTGGCAAGAAAACACGTAACACACAAAACATTAAAATAATTCTTGAAATCGTCATCACACGCATAAGTTACGTTGAAAAATTATGAGCGGGACGTTTCGGTAGCGACTTCTACCTTCATCAGCCATGGAACGAGACACGTAAAAGCGTCAGTTGTTGCCAGATTTCAAAATCGCTTTCAAAATCATATGGATGTTAAAAGGTGCATCAGTATTTGCAGGTGTTAGGGGTTATGGACGTATTGCTGATGGTTAAAATGGGAAGGGCTACTTTTCTTAACATCAGCGATATGCTGATGAAGGTAGAAGTCGCTACTGAAACGTCCCGCTCACAATTTTTAACGTAACTTACGCGTGTGATGATGATTTCAAGAATTCTTTTAATATATCTTGATTCTTTTCAATGCTGAAAAACTTCTTTCGGCAGTTGCAGTTGTTAATGGAAAGTTTCATATGAGATCTGCTAATTTGTACACCTCACTAAACACTGTGTGCAATTTATTCAACTTTATGTAACATTTAATGTCTCTTACTGATTTGTTTTTGTATTCATCAAGGGAATAAAACACCTTCAGTTCATTTTTTAGTCTAGCTGTATCGAAACTTGAAGCATAGAGTTCTTTAAGTTCTGACAGTAGATGTTTAGGGAAGCTTGCACAAAATTTATCAAAACAGTTCGAATCCAGCAAAGCCACGAATTTAAGATATAATATCTCTGATTTTAATTCATTGACACTTCACAAAAACTGAAACAACTCTCGCGAAACATTTATGGGCGGGAGTATGCAAGTGACTGAGATAGTCTAACTCTTCTTTTTTCTGAGCAAACCATTTCTCTCTACCAGCTGATTCATGTTGTCATGGAAATGCTAGCAGGCGATTGTACAAAAGGTTTTCGCATCAGAACTGCGAAGACTCTGGAAGACAATTCCAATTAGTAGTTCTAATTCTGACTATTATATAGCTCTAATCATTCTACTATTCTCTTTTACGTGCGATATTTCAAAGTAACTTGTACGAAATTCTAGCGGATAATGCTACCTTGGCATTCCTTTCTAGGGATGGGAACATTTCACGCACGTGTTTTCCGGTCTTTGTTGATGTTATTGTCCTAAAGTCTGTTGTATGCGATGACTGGCTTTACTTCTCACACTTTTCGCTGGGTATACTCATTGGATCTTTGCCTTAGGATTCCAAACACATCAATTTTTACCGTTCTTTATACTCGAAATTTTCGCCCATCCTCTGGGCATCCTCAGGAGCGTGGCGACTTTACCACCGATGTTCGTGGAAAGACTCCATTAGCGCGAAGTTTCCAAAAACGAATTTTGATGCAATAAATAAACACTTGATCCATTGGCTGACAAATACTGGTTGTGTTTGGTGGAAACCATGCAAGTTTTACATCATTTAGTAGGTCAAGATGAAGATGGCAGACTGCATTATGAAAAAAAAAATGTTTTTTTTGCCTTTTCACCTTTGAATTAAAATTTGTCAGCCACTTGACCATAATTTGAATTGTCATTCAGGCCGAAGTGTCTTGGTTTGACAGCTTTGCCAATCATTAATGGTTTTTCCATCTCCCCAGACAGAAAAGCACAAAGTAAAGGAAAACTGATAGGTGTTCCTTAGAACTTTTCCCTCCAGTACAGGTTTATCCTTTCAAACACAAAAGTCTTATTCCGTAGTGTCCCCCCCTAAAAATCCCCAGTATAATCACCATTGGCATTGTTTCAAGGTTCATATAGCCTTTCAATGAGTGTTAATAGTTTTTGTATCCCATCCAAAACTGTTTTGTCATTGATGTCTGCCACTGCACCACAAATTTCCTTGAATGAAATGTTGTTTCTTTCGAAAACTCTCCAACCATCTATTAAAATCATGGAACTTTTTTTCCAAGTTTTTTTACCACATCTCTTGCTTGTGTTTGCAGCATAGGCCTGGAATTCACAAATTTCTTGCTTTCTCACCTTGCACTAACAAACCTCTTGCAAACAATGTTATTCAAATCTTCGTTTATGGTTTTTCGCAGTTTTCTATTTTTTTCGATCTTTGCACCACTGCTTTGTTATCTAATTTTTGTCACTTTAAAATGTCATAAATTTGTGTTTTTCTGGCATTGAACTTTTCTGCCAAATGCTTGACACACACACAAACACACTTTCTTTTTCATGTATTTCAATAACTTCAACTTCTGTATCCAGATCGAGAACGTTCTTTTTGGTGTGGCAAGAGGCAAATGACTGAACACAACTCGCAACCAACTGCAGTGAATGATAATCTCAATAAGTAAATATTGGAGAATTAAATCGGAGTGTCTCGTTGAAATCCGCATGAAACAGCCAGCTGTAAATATTTAGGACATTGCATCCAGCAAAGAGAGCGATTCACAGCATTAGTTTTTTTTTTTTTCTGTTTAGTGTTTTTTCCATTATTAAAATACCTTGCAGGTAATTATGTCATTTTTATATCGTTTCTCTATCTTTTTATACCTTTTCCTAAGTAAACTAATTTCTTTGAGTTCTTAGTAATTGTTTCAAAACATTTTATATTTGTAAAAATTTCTGATCTTGATTTTGGGTAAGCTGTTCGATGAATGCAGTTGTTGTATGTTTCTTTGTTTCCAATTGGCTGCCACTATCTGGAAGTTATCAGTGTCAAATCAATTTTTGAGTGCAGTTGTTCAGCAGATGAAAATGAAAAAGTAGAATACTTGTTCAGTTATAAACACAGTTCCTTAAGGAAATCTTTCTATGCTGAAAATTAGGCTTAATGGATGTCCTTAAGCAATTATTCTATCTTTTCCATCTGCTAAACAATTTTATGGAAAAAACTATCTAATATATCAATACCTCTCCAGACATAGCCATTAATTGGACACAAAGAAGCACAGGAGATCACCATATCTGATCGCAACCTATTTGAGAGAAAAACAAAAAAGGGTGAATTTTTGGGGAAATAAAAAGTTTTGAATGATACTTTTAAATTAAGGGCTTAGCAACAGGGCATATATAAACAATTATTCATAGTATTTGAACAGAATAATATCTAATAAAGAGAATCCAATTTGTTGAACAGGGAAAAAAAGGTGAATGGGGAAAGAAAACTGATGCTGTAAAATTTAAAAAATAGTTTAAACATATTTTTTATATTTATGAGGCTGTTTTCATTTTTTTGAGTTTTTCTCATAGTACAGTTACAGCTCGTTAGTCTGTAATTCTCTTGCTCCTTATTTTCTTTTTTTAGCATGTCTTTTGGAAAATAGTATGTACTTGTAGTTTTAATATGTGTGCCCATCCATCTATAGACACATTATCTGTGCACCTATTAGTTCAATTTAAGAAAATTCCTTTTGCCATGGGAATTGTGAGAATGAAGACCCATGCCTTTTTTTGGTTTTGTGATATAGAATCTTGCTTCTTTTTACGTCATAAACGCAGATGCTGTTGAATTCAGAATGTGTCTTATTCCATATCATTATACCACTGCTTCTAAAAATCTGATTGAAAAGTTGATTTTTCCTGTGTATACCTTTTGCCATGAAGATAATTTTGCATAAAATTTATATTTCAAAAAATGCATTCTTTTCCTGCTAAGGTCATAAATATATTTTGTATTTCCCCCAATATCTGTGTTCTTAGAAGTTCAATTTGAAAAATTAGTTTTACTTCAGATGTTGTTTACGGTGAAGAATATTTTGCATATAATGCCAATTTTTCAGTTTGCACAGTTTTGCCGGTAGGGAGCATAAGTGCATATTTCTGTTAGAATATTTATTTTCAGCAGTATCTATGCTTAAAAAACCTGATTAAAAAAAATATTTTAGGGTCAGATACTACTTACTATGGGAAACATTTTATGCATATTTCCTACTCAAAATAATGTCCAGTTTTCCTGCTAGGATGATAAATGTGTATGTTATCTTTCTGGATATCCATCTTTCTGAAAGTTCGATTTGAAAAAATCTTTTTACGTCAGACACCATTCACTGCAAGGAACATTTTGCATATATTTTTGAATTTTTTGTAATGTAGAGTTCTGCTGCTAGGTGGCATAAGTGTGTACTTCTGTTTGCTGCTGTATCTCCACTTCTAAACATCTGATTGAAAAAACATTCTTTTTGCACTGCATGCCATTCATTATGGTGAAGGTTGTTGCAAACGTTATCCACTTTATGTAATGTACAGTTTTCCTGTTTGTAAATGTATAAGCTGGTGTTTTTTTTTTTTTTTTGCTATATCTGCTTCTAAAAGTTGTGTTTGGAAAATTCTTTTTCAATCTCATAGCTCATACTATGAAGCATGTTTTGCATACATTTTCTACTTTTTTGCCATACGCAGTTGGGCTGCTAAGGGGTGTCAGCATTCATTTTTTCGATTTGCAAGAGTACCTCCACTTCTAAAAATCTGACTGAAAAAAATCATTTCTTGTGTGGTCACTGGTCAGATACCCTTGACTATGAAGAACATTCTGAGTGTATTTTCTTTCGTAAGGGAGCTTTCTGCCATTACAGGGCATCTGTGTATGTATTTGCAAGAACATATCCTCTTCTAAGAATTAGATTGAAAGGAATCCTTTCACAATTGGATACCCTTGACCACGAGAACACCCCCCATTTTGCACTCATTTTCTTCAAATGATGCACAGTTTTCCCCATTACAGATTGTAGGTTAGGGTTTTCTCTGTATCCCTGCTTCTAAATGATTAACCTAGCAATCAGAAAGGCCTGAATTGCTAGTTTTACTATTCTAAATGTTTGATTTCAAAATTCTTTTTGCTTTGGGTATCTTCTGCTATGAGGAAAATTTTGCATACAATTTCTGATTTTTCATAATGCACATTTGTGTTGTTAGTCGGTGTAAGTGCATATTTCTACTTGCAAATGTTTTACTGATTCTAGGATTTCAATAGTAAAAATTCTTTTTGTACCTAGTACCATTCACTGCAAAGAACACCGTGTGCATTGTGTATTTCAAATAAAAAGCAGTTTTTCCATTAGGAAGTGTAAATGCTTTTTTTTTTTTTGGGCTGATTTTTCACCTCTCTTCTAAAAATCCACTTCGAATTTTTTTTTGTGTTGGAAAACATCTAGTGTGAGGAAAGTATTTTGTGTACATTTTCATTTTCTCATAGTGAACAGTTCTGTCACTAAGATTTTGAAGTGCATTTTTTCATATATTACCTGCATCTAATGCAGCCATGCAAATAAGTGTCAAATTTTTAGTGGCCATTAAAAAAACTTTTGGCCCAAACTAAAATAGTCTTTTAGTTGATTTTCAATAATTGGGTTACTGATGATAATGGCTTTAAATTGTGGCCTCCTTACTGCAGTGAAAATCGGTAATTCACTGCAGGAGTCAGACTACTCAATGAGCTTCATCTGTCCTACCTGTGGCATTGGTGACGTCTTGCCCCACAATGTTTGCCGGCACATACAGGTTGAAGTTCACAGGTTTACTACTTATACTACTTGGTGTCTCAGTTTTGATTCCAAAGATGTATGCAGTCCATGGGATGGTCGCCATAAAACTGTATTCAATCTCTCCACTTAAAGCTGTTTCCCTTTGACCTGACATTAAAGTATATGCAAGTGTGTCTACAAAAATAATTCAGGAAAAAAGGTAAAAGTGACAGAACTTTTTCATTTGCCTTCTTCAAGAGAAAGAAAAACTGGTTGCTAGCTGGAAAAACTCAGTTGCCATTAGCGACTGGGCGACCACTTATTTGCATCCACGATCTGATGATGCATGTTTTTTCTGCTAGGGTTGAATATTTAACGACCACCATAAACAACTCAATGGGCTTATAAGCATTTCTGCTAGGAACTCGAGTGTTTATTTCTATATGTGATCAAATTTCCATTTCTACAAGTATGATAAAAAAATAAATAAAAATCCTCAGGTTGTGTGTGTGAATAACATTTTCTGTGAATGTTCTACCATCATAATTCAGTTTTTTGGTAGAAATGCACATAAATGTTTCTGTTTTCAACTTTCTTCTAAAAGACTGATTTAAAAAGTTTATACACTTAATCAAATATCTAATACACGTTTTTTCTTCTGTGAAAATAAGTTAATAAATATCACAAATTTTCGGAGAAAACTCATTATCAAGTAATCACTATCGCGATAGTGATGGTTTTGGTTAACCGTAAGCGTCACTATCGTGGTTACGGTTATTTTTTTTACTAAATCTTGCCAGACGTTAGGCAGGGACAAACCTGTGCAGTCATTGATGATGGAAGTCTGATTTTTCTCAATTTCTATTCCTTCTTTTAATTTTCTTTTTTGTAGCTGCCCCTGGAAACTGATGATTTTTAGTGAATATTTCAGTTCATGTTGTGACTGGTTTCTGTATCATGTCATCTATCTAATCCTGTCTTGTTGGAGCAATTTTTTTTTTTTTAACTGCATTATGTTCTGCTGTTTGAGTTTCTAGTCTGCGACCTGTCTCACCTATGTAGGATAGTCCACAACTACATTTTACCTCATAGACCACTCCTTGCATTTTTAAAATATCTTTTTCTCTTTGAACTATTTTTGGGAAGTATTTTTTAACTTTGTTCTCCAAACTTGGAGCTAGCCTTATGTTATACTTCTTACTAATTCTCTTTAAAGATTCGAATGAACCTTGGTGATAAGTAATTTTTCTAGTGAATTTTATTTGCTGCTGTTGTGTGTTCTTACCTGAAGAATTTAGAAGTTTTTCAACTTCTTTCTCAGGATAGTTATTTTCTATAAGGATTACTTTAAGTTCTTTGTGTGCTTTCTTTATTTTCTGCTGTAGATACTTTATTTTTTCTAAAAACTGACTTGCCACATTTTTCTTAAAAGAACATGGGTGATAGGAATTGAAATCCAATAATTTATTCATATTTAATGGTTTCTTATACAGTTTCGTAAGGAATTTTCCAGCTTCATAATAGATTGTGATATCGAAAAAGTTAATCTTACTGTCTTTTTGAAGTTCCAATGTGAACTTAAGGGAATTGTCTAATTCATTGAATGTGTCTAGAATTTTTTTGGAAAATCTTTTTCCGCACTATCTATTATAAATAAAATAGCTTTATTCAAAGGTTAAAAAGTTTTTTTTTTCATCTTGCTGCATTCTCTGCGAGGAACAAATTGTTATAATAAACCCTTTGTTTGAGATTTCATATGACAATAAATGATTATTACATTTGATGGTACGACATATTTTTTGTGTTCATAAAGGTATATTCATTACATCTTTGAATTCAGTGTTATCTTTCTTGTTATTGTCATTGTTCCTACTGCTATAAAGGCACCATTGCAAAAACAGGAGCAAGTTAATATTTTTGATTTCATAATTTCTGTTCTTAACATTAGAAGAGAGACTTATCTAAGTTGTGGTGATGGAATTTCCACAAACTAATTATAATAATAAAGCAATCTTATAATAATAATCTTATATTATAATAATAAAGTAATCTTGTAGCTTACACATAATTTATATATTAAGGAAATACATTATTTCACAAATATTTTATTTTTGTGTCGACCAAAGTTTCATTGGGCTCTGGCTCAGCTTCATTAGGACGAATGGCATGTAAATATTCTAATTGCATATGACATCATCAACTGTGTTTACGATCACTGGCTTTAGTTAGTTCCTTCCACCAACTTGATAGAAATGGTGTGGATGCTTTGTTGTTGACAAGTTGCAAAGAATTCTGAAATATATGGAAGGCTTCCAAAATATCAGGTTTAGTGGTTGAATCCGGAACAATTCTCAGATTTCTTAGCTGCATATGCTTAGCTTCAGTTGCTTGAAACTTCCTTGTCCTGCATGGTGTAATGGATAGCATGCTTGACTGGAAATCTGGAGATGTGGGTTTGATTTCCACTCCACGGCAATGTAATTTACAAGTTTTCTGAAAGAGTTGCTACATGGAAACAGTAAAAATATGGCACATCTGTGCCAACAATAACATTTGTATTGCCTTCCATGTATTTGCAAAGAATTATTTCTTCAGGAAAATTCGTTTCCCACTTATGAATGATGATTTCTTCTTTCATTAATTGTTCTTGGAGGTATGTATCAAGGATTACAAGTGTAAATCCTTTTTCTGTTGTGTTTAGGCTTTACACTTCATTTTAGCACTCTCCTCTTGTATTCATGAAATGTGTGCGTTGCATATTCAGTTCATCGGCAAAATGGTACAAAAATCAATGCCAGCACAGAAGTCAAGAGCAGAGTAGACAGCCTCTGGCAAAGTAACATCCTTTGGTATTATGAATGGTACTGTTGTAGTTATGTGTTTATAGTAACTGTATTATGTAAAGCTATGTAATAGATTGGAGATTTTCAGTTGGAGTTCTTTATTGTAAATGTGACAATTGTTTTTTCCCTTCCAGGTACCGGTAAATGGAAAGTATCAGCCAAAATTCAACAGTTACTAAATACCTTAAAGGTATGTTCTTTCTTTTATGATTCAGGTTTGAAACACTGATTTCTACTGCAATTGTTTACTAGTGTATCTATTTACCTTTAGTTTATACAGTATATGTATCATGTTCTCAAAATAGTTGGGGGCAAAACAATAACAACAGCAACAAAAAAGTAGTTCTGCTTTTAATGTCTCCCACAGGAATATTGCTGTTTTAAATTATTATTTGTGGACATTCTTGTTGATGATAATTATTGAAGTGAAGACATGTGAGTGCTACTCATACATTGAAAACACAAAATTTTCCCATTTTGTCTAATTTGTCAGATGCACTGCAGTCAGCATGGCTCCATACACCTGTGAACACCTTCCAGCACCTTATTGTCACTCCCAACCCGTCTAGCTGCTGTCTGCGCTGCACACGGTGGTTACTCTGGATATTAGCTGGTGGTCGTAATAATGTGACTCGACTGTGTATATCATTAGAAAGATAATTTAATGCAGCACATTTTATTTAAAAAAAACGTTGCATTTTAAAAGAATTTATGCACAGAAAACCATGATAAAGCATGTTTTATAACTTCTCGCCATTTCTGTTGGTACTTAGTCGGGAAACCTCTTGCCACAATTAAAACGGTGTCCCATGGAATGATCCAAGCATTTTAGTAGTTCATCAGGTGTTAAAATGTGAAACTAAGGTTGTACGTTTGCTTCTCTAAATTGTGCTTCATTCCTTGGTTGCTTTTGACTAACAAGTTTCTTTAATTGGCTGCATAGATTTTCTATTGAATTAAAGTCAGGGTTATTACTTGGTCATTCTAGCAGTGTAATATGCTTTTCCTGAAACCACTTAATGCACACAGAAGCAACATGACAAGGAGCTAAATCCTGTTGAAACACAAGGCTTCATTATCCTGAAAATGATCATGTTCCAAAGGCTTCAATTTTGCTCAAGTACGTATATCAATGATGTATTTTTTGCCATTTAAAGTACCATTAATCACACAAATTTTGTCCCACACCTTTTGCTGTCATGCAATCCCACATTGTAACACTAACTGGATGATTCGTGGCAGCTGTAATGCATTCAAACAGCAAATCTTCTCCATTTCTTCTTGTTTAAATACTTTATTCCATCATTACCAAATATAGATATTCTGGTCTCATCACTCTAGATGACTCTGTCCCATTGTTCTTCAGATCAATTAACATGATTTTTAGCCCATTCTAATTTCTCCCTTCTTTGTTTGGGAGATAGAAATGGCCTTTTCCTTGGAATTCTAGAATTTAAACCAAAGTATTTGGGTCTGTGTCTAACCGTCCTAGCGCTAATCTTCAAACCACATTGAGGCAATTGATTTTAATTGACTCAGATGATTTTCTTCTTTCACTTGAGCACAATCTTTTAATTCTTCTATCACCACATGCTGTTGTGCACCTTTTCTTGCTTTTACCAGTTTGATTTTGAATTTACTGAGTTTGCTGATGTGATACCTCTTGCACAGTTTAAGAAATACCTCAGTTGGTTAGATTTCCACCTACAATTTCCACCTACTTTTCTTATGATTTTCTAATAAGTGTAGCCTTCTTCACGCAAAGTTAGCATTTTACTGTACTTTCTAGGTGACCAGTCAACTCTTTTCACTGTCATCTTACCAAGTTACGCAGCGTATTAAGTTATCAAGGAATAGAAACGTCCATGAAAGAATGAGCAGCCAACTTGATGATACTCGCACAACTAAATAGGATCACAATTACCTATAGAGATGTCGGAAACATTCTTAATAGGTTTTTAAGTAAAAACTTGCCCAATCAAAACTAATTAAACAAATAATCTCATAAGAATATGAGCATAACTCACCTTCTTGATCTATTAGTTTTCCCACATTTATAGCACGTTACTTCCTATGTCTGTCCTTTCATTTTTATGTTAAAGGGGAGGGACAGGCTATCATGCATTAATTAGTAAATATATACTTGATCAATTTGGATTGTCGTATTTAATTGTCAGTCTTTTTTTATAACAACTTTTTTTTTTATCAAACTCTTATATTAATCAGTTTTTCAGGCAGTGAATGGTCTAGTGGTCAATGTTCGTAACTGCCATGTAGAGACCTCAGGTTTGATCCCAGTCAGGTGCGAACGCTCGAACCACTAAATATCTGCCGTGCGTCGGATGGGCACGTTAAGCCGTCGGACCCCGAGTACTGGTCCCCCAGTAATAAATAAGGGCGTCTTCCTCCCCTTTCTACCTCGCTTCCGTGTCACTTTCCTATCGGGCAATCTAGCCCAAATCTTCTAGCTTCCTATTTCTAAGGGTTGTTTAAGACCTGAGATCAGACACTCCCTTCCTAAAATCCTCTGTATATGATTTGATCTAATATATTTTTTGTAAATATTTATGTGTTAACATTATTATGTTATTGTATTAGCATATTATATAATTAATAACTATTAATATAATAGATGAAACCATACATACATTGTGACTCTTTCTCCGGAAACATGTGGATTGAAGGCAGTCAGCTTATATTTGGCTGAGGCTTTTTACCATGTCGTGTGGTGTTCTCAAAACTATATTACTTTCTGGGCCTTTTTGCCCTTGACCTACTGAAATGTTTGATGCTCGGAAATGGTCTTACTTTTAGGTTTTTTTGTTCACATATCATCGAACAATGTTTCATACGTCTCTTTTTGGTGGTACGTGCTGCCATCTCATGATCGTCCTTATCACTTATGTTCATGTAGTAGTTTTTTTTTTTTGTGTGTGGTATGTGTAAGTGTTCTTTATTATTATAATAATTATTATCTTCTTTATTCGAAATATACGAATCACAGCCTATGACAAACAAAATAAACAACAAAATTATCATTGACTGGTATTGTTGAGCTGATACGAGTTTCCACCGGGGACCTAGGTATCAGTCAAGAATCAGCGTAAAATATATGGTCCCAAATAAAGCTGTCTTCTGCAGTTCTGTAGGTGGTATATCAGAAAGCTGCAATTTTTCAAAATGATTCATAACATTTTTTGACATTGTTTCAAGTGCCCCGATGACAATGGGGACTACTGTTGTGTGTTTAGTCCATAATCGGGTAACTTCTATGGCCAGGTCTCTATATTTAGTCATTTTTTCCAGTTCTTTTTTCATCAACTCTGGCATCTCCAGTGATAGCTATATCAATTATCCAGACTTTCTAATTTTCTCTGACTGTTATGTCTAGTGTATTATGTTCTACATGTCAATCGGTTTGAATTCGGAAATCTCACAAGATCCTGACTTGATTATTTTCTATGACTTTATCAGCCTGATATTCCCATGAGTTTTTTTTTATGCTGGCAGATTGTGCTTTCTGCATAATGACTAGTGAATCAATTTTGCAACCCTGTCCTGTCTAGCTTTGTAATCTGTCTGTGCAGTTTTGCTACATTCACATATAAGATGAGACACAGTTTCATCTTTTTCTTGACAAAGTCGACACTTTGGATTATCACTGACTTTCTGGATTTTAGCTTTCATAACATTTGTTTGCAATGCCTCTTCTTGTGCAGCAAAAATCAGACCTTCTGTTTCTAGATGGAACCCAATTTCAGCCATGGCCAAGTCAAGTTGTTGTCACTTTTTCCATCAATATTCTTTAGAAATTGTCCATGCAGTTATTTGTTCTTCCAGCCATCTAATCTGCTTTCAAACTGCTTTCTCTTGTATTCAGCCTTGTTTTCTGTTGTTTTTAAGATATTTTCATTATTCACTGCCTGAAGTAGCTTTTCTCTGCTTCTGTTGACGTAATCATTCAGGCTTCTTTTTTCTTCCTCTACTACCTGTTGTACTTGTAGTAGTCCTCAGCCTCCAATTTTCCGAGGTAAATATAATCTGTCAACATCACTATTTGGATGGAGTGTATGATGCATGTTCAATAACTTTCGAGTTTTCCGATCCAGTATTTCTAATTCATTTTGGGTCCAATCAACTATTCCAGCTGGGTATCTGATTACTGGAATGGCCCATCTATTTATGGCTCTGATTGTATTTCCACCATTTAATTTTGATTTCAATATTTTTCGTACTCACTCTGAGTCAGACCTTGAACTTTTGTATGCAAGATGTTATCCGATTAAAAAATTCCAAGGTATTTGTAATTTTCATTTTCCGACAAAAATTTCATTTTATTACCCTTTTCTAGTTCTATTCTATCTATATTCTGGACTTTCCCCCGGCGCATGGATAGTACTGCAAATTTTTCCAGTCCAAATTACATTTGTATATTGTCACTAAATATTTGCACTGTATGGAGCAATGTTTCAAGTTCGGTGACGCTTTTTGCATACAATTTAAGGTCATCCATGTACAGCAGATGGTTTATTTTTCCATGTTGGTCCAAAATGTGGTAGCCCATTTTTGTTTTGTTCAAAATCATTGACAATGGAATTAAAGAGATATTAAACATATTTCAAGGTGACCAAAGAATCCCCTTGAAATATGCATCTCTTGATATTAACTTCTCAGAGTTCTCAAAATGTGACATTGTTTTCCAGTTTTTCATATTTTCTTTGAGGAATCTGCAGATGTTCTTGTTAACTCCAAATAATTCCAAACAAGTGTTAATCCAGCTGTGTGGCAATGAGTCAAAGGCTTTTTATAATCTATCCATGCCATATTCAAATTCGTTTTTCTTCTTTTGGAGTTTTTTAGTACCATTTTGTCAATTAGCAGCTGGTCTTTTGTGCCTTTTGACCTTTTGAAGTGCTCCTTCTGTTCTATTGGGTACAAATTGTTTTCCCATAAGTAGTCATATATTGATCTTGCTAGTACTCTTGTGAAAAGTTTGAATGTTGTTGGGAGGCATGTAATTGGATGGTAGTTAGTAGGTTCATTGCCTTTTTCTTGATCTTTCATTATAAGGAATGTGTGACCTGTTGTCATCCAATCTTCTGTGGTAGAATTCTGCAGCAATGTATTGAATTGCATAACTATATGTTGATGAAGACTTGTAAGATACTTTAACCAAAATCCATTCAATTCATCTGGTCCAGGTGCGCTACAGGCTTTCACATTCTTTACTTGCTGTGTAATCATATCAGTTGTTATCATCAGATTATCCATGTGTATTCCTTTCAGATCTTTACAAACATCGTTGATCCACAAGGCATTTCTATTATGTTCAACTGCGCTTTCCAAAATTTTGAAGCATCGTCCTTACATGGGCAGATGTTTATTTGGATTGCCTTGATTTATAAAAGTCTCAATGATTTATAATTGAGACTTTTATTAATCAAGGTTTATAAAATACTCGTTGCTTATTCCCAAATTGTGCATTTTCGTTGTACTGTTTTATGCATTTGTCATATTTTTGAATTTTCTTTGCAGTAACTGTTACCCATTGTTTCAATTTTTTCATAATTTCAACAATTTTTTTTTTCCAGGTTGTATTTTTTTGCAGGGTCCATCTTTTATTTTTCTATTTTTAAGCTTCCCATCTTTCAAGCGTTTTAAGCTACTAATGCCACTATGGAGTTTATTTATTTTATTTTCTAGCCAAATTTTCCACTTAGGAGTGCCAGACATTTTCTTCTTCAGCATCTTGTAACCAAGTTCCATGGTTACTATGGCAGCTGTACTGTTGTACACGAGCTAGTTTGTTTCCATTAAGGAATTTTGTCCATGACTTCATTTGCATCTTTTAACAGATCTTTCACGTGTTCTCTTCATATTCGGTGAATTAAAGGAAGTCTTTGTCGTTCCTTACCTTACCTTGGCTGATATGGTTTAGAATTTTCTCTTTCAAAAGGCCTTGCTGCTCTGTCAATTCACGGTTATCATGTTGTTGTGCACAGATTGTTCAAGTAAAATATTTGCTTCCACTTGATTTTCAGGCTCTACTACCACGATGTTTTCCATGACATGGTTATTATTTTGTGTTGGTTCTTCTTTTGCCAGTTTCTCCAGTTCTTGCAATTCCAGCTCTGTAAATATCTTGTTCCTGATGATAAACCTATAATAATAATTATTATTATTATATCAATATAAATTAACTATCGTAAATCCCCCTCCCCCATGAATATTGCATATTCGGCTTTTATGTTTTTCAATAAACATAGACTTGGCTATTCTTAGTTCTTTCTTATTTTTTGGTCAAGCAAGAAGTTTAATTTTAGCAAATTTAGGAATTTTTTTTTCCCTGCAGTATTTAATAACGGCAGTTTTTTCTTCCTCTTTTTGCCAATTTTTTAATTGTTGACTTAGCCTATGTTTTAATTTGTTTTTTGTGCTGCCCATGTATGAACGGCCTCAGCCAAATGTAAGCTGACTGCCTTCGATCCACATGTTTCCAGTGAAAGAGGGACAATGTGCACTGTATTGACAAAAGTCACCAGACACCTAGAAGAGAAACACAACATAGCATTTATTGACATACATTAGTAAAACACCCCCACACGAGTACACTGCCAGCTCCAAACTTGAACGCAGGAACAGTACACTGTGGTAAATAGTGTTCCCCTGGCTGCCACCATACCCACAACAGCCATCAGACTGATGGAATCTTCTATCTGGATTCATCAGTCCATAGAACCCATTTCCATTGATCTACGGTCCACGATGAATGTTCTTTACACAGGGTGCGCACGGGTGCTTGAAAACCTGGAAAGTCCCTGCAAATCATGATTATGTTTTCAAGGCCTGCAAAACCGGTGTTTTTTTTAAAGGTGTCTTGAAAAGCCTTGAAATTTGGAATTGGTGTTTAAAAATATATTTGAATTTCTTTTAGAAAATCAGTGTTACTTCTTTTTTAGCATCTCTTTTGTGAAAAAAAAAAAAAATCATGCTTATGTTTCCGGTTTGTCCATCCATCCATCTGTGGACACCATATCTCTGCAACTATAAGTTTGATTTGAAAAATTCTTTTTGCATTGGGAAGCTTGAAATGTGCGAACGATGATCTTTGCATTCTGTTTTTCTTTCTTTTTTACGATGCACAATTTTGACGCTAGAGGGCGTATATCAAATTCAAAATAAACTTTATTCCATATAGTTGCTTCCAAACATCCGATCAAAAAAATTATTTTATCTTTCGATTCCATTTATGTCCAAGACTATTTTATGTATAGTCACTTTTTCAAGTTATGCATAGATTTTTTGCTAGGGGGCATTAAAAGTAAATAACGTTTTCCGCGATATCTCTGCCTGTAAAATTCTGATTTGAAAAATTCTTCCTCTATGGGATACAGCTCCTGATGTTCCGGAAATACTTTGCATATAATTTCTAATAGTTGGTGAAGAATGGTTTAGCCACCATAGAGTGTAAGTGTTTATTGCTGCTTCGATATATTTGCAGCAAAATCTGAGTTCCTGAAAACTCGACTGAAAAAATTCATTCATGGAGCGATACCGCTCATCTTGGAAAACTTTTTTTTTCGCTATCTCTGCTTCTGGGAGATGTATTTGAAAAACTGTTTCCTTAGCGTAGCTTTTTCCAAGAAGAATATTTTTCGCCTATTTCAACTAAATTCTTCTGCTAACAGGCGTAGGTTTATGTCATGTTTTCTTCTATATTTCTTCTTTCAATGGATTAGACATGTGCCCTCCCCATCCTTAAATTCTGGATCTACCCTTGCTTTATGTTATAATAATTTCAGTTATCAATAATAGACTGATTACATGGTAATATAGTGCAGAATAGTGATGCAGCTAAAGTGACTGATTGAATTAATCAATTTCGGATTGAGGGAAAGGATTTTCTGATAGGCCTTGTAGTAACTGCACCACCATGATTTAGTTTTGCGTTATTGGGTACTTCTGCATTAAAAAAGTTAAAAAGAGATGTAATGAGTAAAAATAACACTCATCCATTCACATCCTTCATCATTCTTATAAAAAAATAATTTGACCATGATACTGTAAAGCATAATAATCATCCTGAAGTTGTTGTTTTTTTATACGTGTCCTGGAAAGTCCTTGAATCCTCCCCCTCCTCCCCCAAATTGTACAAACCCTGTTTACACCATGCTAAACGACGAGTAGCATTCCGAGTGGAGATGAAGGGCTTATAAGCAGCTGCATGACCACAGAATGAAGTTCCCTGCAAATGGTACATCATGTACATACTGAGGTTCCAGCTAGGGATGGGCACATTGGTGGGTAACATCGATGATCAACATCGGTGGTTACTCATTCCCAAAACATCGATGCACCGATAGTATCGGTGGAAATTTTTGATGTATCAGTGAAAACCTTGATGTTTTTGCTAATAAGCCGAAACATTCGTTGCTTTCAATCTGCAGCAGTAAATACGCAATAGATGTGTAAAATCTCTGTTCAATATAACAGTGATTACTCACCAATAACATCGGGTAACTAATAATATTTATTAAAATGCTCGATGTATTAGTAGAAACCTCTATTTTTGTTCGATGCATCGGTGTAAACCTTGATGTTTTGCTAATAAACTCAAAAACTCGCACTTTTCCACCTGCACCAGTAAATGGGCACACAATTTATAAAATCTATCTTTAATATAACAGTGATACTCACCAGTTCAACAACCATTAAACATAATATTTGTTAAAACGCTCGATGCATCGTGAAAACCTCTATGTTTTTTCGTGCATCGGTGGGAACCTCAATGTTTCGCTAATAAACTGAAGAATTCGCACTGTTCCATCTGCACCAACGAATGGGCGATCAATTTGTAAAATCTCTGTTCAATGTAACAGTGATACTCAGCAGTGCAACATCTAGTAACGTGATATTTGTTAAAACGCCCGATGTGTCGGTGTAAACCACGATGTCATGCTAACAAGCCGAAGATTTCACACTTTTTGATCTGCAGCTGCGAATGGGCATATCGATGGGTAAAATCTCTGTTCAATATAATGGTGATTGCTCACCAATTCAATCCCAAGTAACTAATAATATTTCTTAAAAGCCTCTGTTTTTTCGATGTATCAGTGAAAACCTTGATGTTTTTTCGATGCATCGGCTCACATGCCTTCGAGGAAAAGATCTCGGTTTTTGCCAACAAATCAAGTAAAACAACCAATAGGAAGATGTATTTCTTTCCTCTGTATAGTTATGAATGTAACAAAAAGAAATGCATTTACTTTTCGTACAAGATATTATCTTCCAGTTCTAAACATCGGTCACGAAACCTCTATGTTTTTTCAATGCATCGGCTTCTGCAACATCGAGGTTAAAACATCGATCATCTGTGGCAGAACATCGAGGATTTTTTTGCCCATCCCTAGTTCCAGCATTGTTACTCACCCGGTATGTTTTGCTGGTACAGGCATGCCATGTGTCTTCCACCTGTTCAGTATATCCAAAACAGTTGACTTGGGTATGTTAAAACGCCTCTCGGTTTCTCTTATGTACAACCCACTAATATAACACCCAACAATCTTTCCTTCCTCAAAGTCAGTTCTCTCCCGCCGCAGCATTTTCACTCGACCTCACAGTGCGATATGATCGCGTTCAACTGCAGGCTTGTTTTTATACTGTTTGCAGCTGTACCTCGCATCTTAACAATGCAGCGGATCCGATCATTTGCTTTTGAACGGGTGTCTGGTGACTTTTGTCAATATAGTGTAGGTATGGTTTTATCTATTATATTAATAGTTACTATATTATGTAATATGCTTATACAATAACGTAATAATAAAGTTAACAAGTAAGTATTTGTGAAAAATTGATGAAAATAGGAGTTTGCTAGAAAGAAATTGTAGAAAAAGACTAACAATTAATCCTTTGTTAAAAATCAATTATAAAATTAATTAAAAAAATATGATAATTCAAATTGATCAAGTATGTATTTACTAATTAATGTATGAAAGCCTGTCCCTCCCCAATAACAGAAAAACGAACTGACAATCAGAGGAAGTAATGTGCTATAAATGTGGGAAAATGTATAGATCAAGAAGGTGAGTTATGCTCATATTCTTACGAGATTATTTAATTAACTGAATAGGAGTTGTGTTATTAGCCCTGACACCTGGAAATGAGAGCTGACTCTACTGTTACATAAGGCAGTTTTTTCTTTTTCTGGTTATTTGTAAAGATCCAGACTCACGGTTTCCAGGTCGCCACTGGCGATAAACTTCATCGTCGTGGCGACTAAAAATGTTTGATTAAATCGCCAATTCTGGCGACCTGTTCGGGAAAAACACTTATTTTATTTAACTTGTATTTACGGAATTTTTTTTTTTAACTTGTACGAAACTCGCACGTTTTTGAAAAAAATTACTCCAAATGTACGGAAATCGCACGAAATTTGAGTTGTATGGAAGTCGGCCATCACATTTTTCATTCTGCTTGAACAGCAAAAAAGAAAAAAAAGTTTTAAAAAAAGGCGAGGGCGTCTGTTTTTGATCACAAAGAATGCGCCAAGGCTGATGGGTCATCGTAGGGGAACGTGGTTCACAAGGTTGCGGTGGGAATGAAAGCCGGTGGTGGGCAGCTCAACTGTCTGCATTGGAAAAGTTCAACTGGGAGAAATTTTAATTAAAAAAAAATTCTCCATTTTTTTAAATAACTGAATGCAAATTTTACAGTAACCAAGACACGTCAAAATAAACTCCCATGTGAAATTTCGTCAAAATCCGATGAAAACTTTAGAAGGTAGGCATTTTATTTTTATTTTTTTTAATGAATGTTCGCTGAAAGCCTGCATAGTCCATAGGGAAATTCTAAAATCCGGAATCGGCATAGGCCGGATATCCGGACGATTCCGGATTTTCGAGGTTGTACTGTAATATTTACATATCTGCGAACTACTACGGAATGTCCGTAGTTTCTACAGGTTTAGTTGGCTGACTACAGACCTCGCTGTCAAAACTATGGATTCTACGAATTTTCATTTTTGTTTTTTTTGTTTTAGGATATGCATGAGATTTTTAAGCGGACTCGCAGAATTCCGCGTTTTTTTGTCATCATTTAGATCGTTCTCAGGAACAGTGTAAAACGGAAGACAATTTGCGGGTGGGGGTGGGGGGAGTTCCGTCTGGAGACAGTATTTCGTGTCTCAAAACTTTCGAAAAAGGTAGTTGAATGGAGTGAAAAAGTTACAGTAATCGTGATTTTTTTCTCCCGATATCGCCTTAGTGTAAAGTTTTATTGTTAAATATGATTTTATTGCATAAAAGTATTTCAGCTTGAAACTGTAGGCAATAATGTGCGAAAACGGAGGTTAGACGCCGCAAAAATTACCCCGTAATCTCAGGCATCAGATTCTTCCGCGAAATCGAGGAATTCCGCAGTTTTCATTATTATTTTGGTCATTCGCGAGATCGATAAACCAGTGAACACACAATTGGGGGGGGATGTTCGTTGGAGGACGGAATTCCATCTTTACGAAAATTTCGAAAACGGAAGGTTGACGGAGTTCAGGTTTTTTCCGCAATCGTAATTCCTTTTTTCTCGCGATGTTGCTGCTGCCCAGTATTATTGTTAAGTAATATTTAACTGCATAAATATTTGTATTTCAGCTTGAAAATAGCTGGAAAATTTCTAAAACCGGAAGTCGGACGGTGCATAGAGTTCTCCGGTAAGCGCACTCCCTCCCCGCGCGATGTTCCCACTCTCCTGCATTGTTTTATTACTTCAGTTTCAACTTTTCTGAAATATGCAAAATAAAATATACTGATATTATACTAAGCAATTTTATAAAAATAGTTTAGTATGAAATATGCAATTTGATTTTTTTTTTGGCCACTGAGTTTTTTTTTATGGCCACTAACAATTTTGGTCTTGGTGGCCAATGTCTACTTGCAAAATTTGTAAGTCTGGATCTTTAGTTATTTGGATATAACTTTAGTTTGATGGAATAATGATAATTCAACGCATTTTGTTGCATTGCATTCTCCATTAAATTATCTTTCTAATGATATATAATTTTATGGTATTGTTCAAAAAAAAAAAAAAAAAAAAAAAAAGACTGATGTTATGAGTTATCAAATCCTAGAAATACAAATTTTTCTAAAGGTTTCCACAATTTTGGCCACTAGTGTAGTTGAAGTGCCGCCCGTGGTTTAGTGGGAGTGGTGCAGGGTATTGGCTTCTGGCTTTTTGTGCTACTGAGGCTTGGTTCAAATCCTGGGCAGGGTGTAGATGTCATGTTGTCTTTCCATCCCTGATTCTTTCCTGGAATAACCTCTTTACATTTGTATTACCCCCCCCCCCCCCAAAAAAAAAAGGCAGGCTTTCCTTACTTTTTACAAATAGTTAGCTGCAACCGTGATCAATATTCACATATTTTATATACACTGAAGGAAAAAAAAATCCCAACACCAAGAAGGGGTTGTGTTAGATAAACGACAGTTGGTAGGCGGTGAGAATACATCTGTAAGATGACGTCTATGCAAATTTCGCGCCAGGCGCATACGTGTGGCGCTAGTAGTGCCCCTCGGAACATGCAAAGCAGGTTTGCTGTAAATACGCGCTGTAACGTTCGTGAGCATTGGTTATCGTTGAGATTCGACGTAGGGTGTTGATGTTAGTCAAGAATGCCTTTAAGAAGACGAAGCCATTATCAACAGCTCATGGAGTTTGAACGAGGTCGTGTAATAGGGCTATGAGAAGGTGGATTTTCGTTCCGCAATATTGCAGAACGACTTGGCTGGAATGTAGCCACTGTGCATGATTGTTGGCAGCGGTGGTCAAGGGAAGGTACTGCCTTAAGAAGACTGGGTTCCGGCCGGCCACGTGGCACTACTGAGAGGGTAGACCGCCGTGTATGGCGTTATGGCCGTGGCGCATCGTACCGCGTCTGCGGCAGCAATCCGAGCTGCAGTTGCCACCACAGTGACACAACGAACTATTACAAATCGGTTACTTGAAGGACAGCTCCGAGCCAGACGCCCTGTAGCGTGCATTCCACTTACTCCAAACCACTGCCGTTTGCGACGTCAGTGGTGTCAAGCTAGAGCTCATTGGAGGACGGAGTGGAGATCTGTTGTGTTTTCTGATGAAAGCCGGTTCTGCCTGGGTGCCAGTGATGGCTGTGTGTTGGTTAGAAGGAGGCCAGGTGAGCGCCTGCAACCAACCTGTCTGCGGCCGAGACACACTGGACCTACACCTGGAGTTATGGTCTGGGGAGCAATTTCCTATGACAACAGGAGCACCCTGACGGCACAGTTGTAAGTCGGTCTGGTGATTCAACCTGTTGTGCTGCCATTCATGAACAGCATTCCAGGGGTGTTTTCCAACAGGATAACGCTTGCCCGCATATCGCTTGTTGTAACCCAACATGCTCTACAGAGTGTCGACATGTTGCCGTGGCCTGCTAGATCACCAGATCTTTCACCAATCGAGCATGTATGGGACATCATTGGACGACAACTCCAGCGTCACCCCCAACCAGCATTAACCGTCCCTGTATTGACCGACCAAGTGCAACAGGCATGGAACTCCATCCCACAAACTGACATCCAGCACCTGTACGACACAATGCATGAACGTTTGTGTGCTTACACTCAACATTCTGGCAGTTACACCGGTTATTAATGTACCAGCATTTCACATTTAAAATGGCTCTTCTCGTGCTTACAATAAGCTGTGATCTTGAAACCTTAATCGATTAAATATGTTACCTATACAAATGTATTGCCGCCATTTCATTCCTGTACAACTATTTTTTCGTGGTGTTAGGATTTTTTTTCCGTCGGTGTATTTCAAATGTACAATTTTCCTGTTATGTGCAGGGTTTAACATGGGTCCTGAAATCCTTGAAAGTCATGGAATTTTATTTCTAGTATTCCAGGCCTAAAAGTACTCGTGTGTGTGTTGGGGTGGGCCGAAAAAACTTTTTTTTTAAAAAAAACAAACAAGAATTTCAAAGAAAATTTTTTTGAAATCAACCAATATCTTACGTTTCCGCACTGTTACTCTAAATTAGCATTTTTCCGACCGCATTGGGCTGTAAGCAAAAACGGATGGAATTTTTTTGTAATTGAAATCGATTATTCCCTAGTGCGGAAAAGCGTCCTTTAGTGTTCCCAATAACAGTGAAAAAAAGTTTTGAAGTTGATCGATATGCTATGTCTCCGCACTGCACGCAAAGTCCACCATTTTCTTCCCACATTTGGCCCGTAGGCTAGGTACAGGCATCCTGGCATGTAGGGCATCAGAAAATTCAGTAGGAAATTGCACTGTTATGAGTGTATCATGCGTGTGCTTATGTAGTACACTCAGTTTGCTTTGCAATTTGTATCGTGTAGCTCTTCGCTTGCTTCCAATGTCACATATGGAAACAACCCAGAACTCACCACGAGGAGGTGGCTACACTTAGAGTTCCATCCACCCTCCCTTTAGCTCAGAATTTTATTTTTACATAGTATATCTTGTTCAGTAATCCGCTTTATTCGAAAAATGAGGCATTAATTGCTGTGATGCACTTGTTGCTCTTGCGAACCAATCTCTAGTTTCAAATCCACACACTGAGGCAGCTGCTTCGGTCACCAGTTTCAAGCAACGTTCGCCAGCTGCCGAGAAAGTTGCGATTAGTCGATCCAGATCTTCGTCTGAGATGTGTTTTGTCAGGGGTGGTTCGGTAAGACACGTTTTAGTCCAATCGATCATCTTATAATATTCATTAGCATCCAGATTTTATTGCGGCGCTTCAAATTCTCTTATGACATCATTCATTTGTTGTTGTCTAGGTTTCTTTATTTTTCTCCACCCAAGAGCTCTGACTTGGTGATCAGTTTCCAAAAGTGTTTGGCCCCGTCTGAGCACGAAGGCTTCTTCTTTATGGAAAACCAGACTGGGGCATATACCTTCATTATGTAGTTGGCAACACAGATCAAAGTTTGCGATGGGTTTTGAGTGGCGACATAGAGACGGATGACTCTGTTAGCTGTTGTCAGCCACCGCGAGTGTGACCTGACAGTGGTCCTGGATTTCTTCTAGAAAGGCTGACATCACAGTCTCCCTGTGACACGGCGCAACATATTTCCAGTAAATACTGCTGGTCAGTACTAAGTTCACGTGTATCCTGCAATTCTTTCATGTGTTCTGTCCATTCTACATGAATAGCTGCAAAGTCAACTACTGGGAGGTTTTTACAGCTGTCGAGAGCTGCCCCAATCTCTCGTGAACGAGTTGTAGGACCTGTTGATTTACTATCTATCGAGTTCATCAAGCAAATGGCGAAATGGAACTTCATTGAAGTAGAACAAGCACACCATCCACTGGAAAGAACGTTGCAACTGCAGTTCCAGTTGACGTATAGCACCATTTTTCCTGCCAGTATTTATAACAGTTCCATCGCACCCAAAAGCAATGAGAAAACTTGAGTCATTGCCATTAACTTCTAAAAAACATCAGTGATGCTGTTTACAATGCTTCTGCTATGACCAGAAGTGGAGGTTACATGGCCGAGGTACTTCGATCCAGGATCCTTCAAGAGAGTAATGTGCTCTTTCTTCTCGAAACGATAATATTTATCATTTTTCTGATCTAGGAGCAGAGTTGAGTCATTCCTTCCATCAAAATAGTCTGTGAACGACTTTTCTGTCTGTCTGAGCTTTTTCCTTTACATCCTTAGATAGCTTAATTTTTTCAAGGATAATTTTGTTTTTATCAATGACCTTCTCGAGACTATCGACTGTAATGATGCCCATGTCTTCTAGAACAGATGTTGCAATAAGAGCAGCTTTCCTTGTTGGGACTGCAGTACAGTAGACTGCTAACGCTAAGCTAGGGAGAGCTACTCTCATTTGTGACTCTGAACGCGATGTCGAGGGTCCTGCTGGATCAAAAGTAAAGTCTTCAACACGTCTGCAGCTACGTTTTTCAGGAGATGAACTAGAGGCTGTGTCAGAATCGTCCAAATATGCCTCCGTCTCATCAGAATCTAACTCACCGCTTTCCTTTTTCCACTTATTTTCCCTTTCCTCTCTTTTCCTGAGTTTTTCTGTCACTATCTTGTCTACTTTTCCAATCACCATTTTCCTTTCAGCTCTTTGATCTATCAAAAAAGGAACTTCTCGAGTAGGTATTTTCCGTGAACGTTCACAAGAGCATGAATTATCCTGTATATTTGGACTTTCTCTCCAGGGTTGTCTAATGGCACTGGTCCAACACAGTAAGAAAATGGTGAACTCCACGTGCAGTGCGGAGACATAGCATATTGATTAACTTCAAAACTTTTTATTGGGACACTTTTTCGCACAAGGGGCTACTCAATTTCAATTGCAAAAAAAATCAATCCGTTTTTGCTTACGGCCCAATGTGGTCAGAAAAACGCAAACTTACTGTGCCATGCGGAGACGTAAGACATTGGTCGATTTAAAAAAAAAAATCTTTTGTTATTCTTGTTGTCTCAAATGGCAACTTTTCCGCACTAGGCGATATGCAAATTAAAAAAAAAAAAAGTTTTTTTCAGCACACCCTAGTGTGTGTGTGTGTGTGTGTGTGTGTGTGTGTGTGTGTGTGTGTGAGTGAGGGATCATGGAACAGTCTTGGATTTTTCTGTTTAGATGGAAAAGTGGCATTTCTGTTGAATCAGATCATGGGCTTTGCACAGTACTCCTGTGATTACTGCTTCTTGGTCAGTAGGGGGGAGAGAGAGAGCAAGAGATTGTGTCATTTCTTCCCATTATTGCAGCTCTGGACAGGCTGTGATGATGTCACTTCCATTGATGATGATGTCATTACCTGCCGCCCCGGTGGCGCAGTGGTCTAAGACGCTGGCCTCTGATTATTCGTCCGTAAGGGGTCCGGGTTCGAATCCCGGTGAGGCATGGATGTTGTGTTTGTCTTACGGCACTGGCTCTCTCCCTTCCCTGGAACCAGTGACCCTAAATTAGGGACGGGCGACTGCTTATAGCCCATTGAGTTGCTCACGGTGGTCGTTAAACCTCCAATAAAAAAAAAAAAAATGTCATTACCTGTTTATCTGCAGAGCAAGATAAACAGGTGTTTGTTGAACGACAGTAGTTATGTTCAGCTAGAGTTGCAACAGCATCTGACAAAAGTCCCATCGTCTCCTATGCACTCCTCTACCTAGGCTTGTCTTCATTTGCTTTTGTGAGCAGTAAATGCCAGCTTCCGAGATCAATGCTTCTCAGAGTGATTGTATAAATTTATGATGGAGTGTGACCAATGCCCATGTTGCTACATTAAAAAAGCAAAGGAAAATGTTTTACTTTAGCTGTCTGTGATGATTTTTTAAAGGAACAATTCTTACCCAGTATTCAACCATTGGAAAGTGATCATAACTGGTTATTAGTGCAGTGATGGAAAGTTTGCTCCAATTGCGCCAAACTGCACCAATTTCATTATCTTGCGCCAAACTGCACCAATTTCATTATCTTGCGCCAAACTGCTACAAATTACGAAAAAATTTAATATTTGCGCCCAACTGCGCCGAAACGGCATTCCACTGCAAAAACTTCCGAGCAAAAAAATGTTTTCACGGCAAAAAATACCGTTTTAAATGGCGATTCGAATGATGCTTTTTTAAGGTCTACACATAATTTGGTTAAACGTATAACGACACTTTATCAACACGTACCGCCAATCACAACATTTCGGAATGTTTTTCACCTACGTTCTAATTCGTTGTTTTTTCGGCATAAGTGAGGAATATGTTTCGCGATGTAGGTGGAGCTTATGGAGGAGAAGTTTTGTTGTAATCACGTGGTATGTAGAAGAAACGATGTTGTACGTTATGAAATCCTGATAAAAATTGTTTACAGATGGTTTGGTGGTCTTTCTTAGAGTTGTGCAATTGAGATTGTTTATATGTTAATATATATAAAACAATCTCAATTGCACAACTTTTGCACAATTGCACAAATTAATCGCACACCTCACCCAGAACAAAATAACTGCGCCATCCCTGCTCTTTGGGATGGCGCAGTTATTTCGTTTCGGGCGAGGTGTGCGATTACGTAAATACGGCGTAAGGTCAGTTGTTAGCTATTTCGTTGATGCGGAGGACGACTGAAAATGGCTCTCCCGTGGCAGGATACGATGGTTCTGTTTCTAAAGGATTCATAGGTATTCAGTGATGCCAACTTTTATGGATTTTCCATAGTTTGTACGGATTTTTACTCCATCTTACGGTTTTACGGAAGTCACCCAAAAAGCTATGGAAAAGCCCACGCAGGATCCCTGCACGTAATTTTCTGTTTTTTACCGTCTTTTGGTAAAAAAAAAAAATGCACTTTACAGACAGTCCCTATACGCCTTCAATGTTCTAAATTCCCCTGCCAACGGAGGCAGAGTCTTGTCACGTGATTCGCCATACAGCCATTTGAGAGTGCAGTGCGCAAAGGCCTAGAGGGAGCTCAGCTCAGTGCCTTTTGTGAACTCTTTACATTGATTACATGTGGCTTTGTGCTTGTGAAAATTTCGGTGCAAACATTTTAACCCTTTCCATTTGACTGTCGGGTGCCACACCCGACATTACGAAATCGGCGAACAGCTCGCGTGACAGGTGTTACCCGCCACGACAATGATGCCTCTATAGCTCGCATGTCGGGGCTCGTGAGAAATTTCTTTTTCACCGAATAGAGGAAAAGAAACTTCATCAGCGTGTTGGGTGTCACCCGCCATGCCGATGATGCCTCTATAGCTCACATGTCGGCGCTCGCAAGGAATTTATTTTTCGTCGAATAGGTCGGGTGTCATCCGCCACGCCTATGACGCCTCTATAGCTCGTATGTCGGGCCTTACGAGAAATTTCTTTTTTGCTGAATGTGTTGGGTGTTACCCTCCATGCCGATGACACCTCTATAACTCACATGTCGATGCTCGCAAGACATTTCTTTGTTGCCAAATAGTTTGCATGTCGGAGGTGTCCCGCCACGCCGATGATGCCTTTATAGCTCATATGTCGGGGCTGGCGAGCCAAAGCTGAGCTTTCACTGCTAAGTTGTGGCCTCTACTGCAGAAAAAAAAACAACAAAAAAATACGAGTGCTGGGTGAGTATAGATGAGCATTTATTTGAGTGGAAAATGTTCATTTAGATTAAAACAAAATGAAGCGTTGCAGTGAAACAGCTATGGCAACAAAAAAGAACAAAGTCAGAAAAACCTTATCGTCAAGTGTATCGCGATATATTTAGTAAATAATGGCCTTTTTATGAAACATCTAAAGTTTTGCCGAATCACGTTTTGTAAGCCACGTGGCTGCGATTTTAGCCTAGCGTATGGTGGCTGCGATGATTGTAGGCATCATGCGGAGAGCAAGAAGCACAAAGATCATGTCAAGAGACTAAAACGAGATGTGAGTAAAATTAATGTAACCAAAAAACTTCTGACAGCTTATAAAGAATCCTGGAAAAAATGTCGAGCGGATTAGTGCTGGAAAAATGCAGCAAAATAAGCGAAAAAGAGAAAAAATTGAATGTTCACAAGGTGGTTTGGAAACAGGAAGAAGCTGAACTTTTGCAGCAGTTGGATTCCTCTCATAGAATGTTAAACAATGCTGAGATGAACATTGAATGTGGCATAAAAAAAAAAAAAAAGACATGAGTGCAATAGAAAGTGGACAGGTACTATTAAAAGAAGTAAAACAAAATATTGGCATCTTTCTTAAAAAATAGAAGTGAGCAATTAAATATTGAGAAAAGCAGCAAAAAATTAACATTTATTGTAAAATAAATGATTAATAATAGAATCCTGCTATGGTTACAAATTTTTTTATCTTTTTGAAAACTAAAATCTTTGCATATGTGTGTGAGTATTTCAATGCAAGATGTTAAAAATTTGAGTAGGGTGCATCCAGTTTCAAAACATTTTTTGCTTTAAAGTTTGTTCTATCTACTAATATTTTACCTACTCCGAAAAAATGTTTTCTTACGCCAAAAATGTGTTTCACCTGCTCCAAAAACACATATTGCTGCTCCATAAATGCATTTTACCAGCTCCAAAAATGTATTTCACCTGCTCCAAAAATGTATTTCACCTGCTCCAAAAATGCATTTTGCTGCTCCAAAAATTATTTTGCAACTTTCCATCTCTGTTAGTGGGCCTGAAAATCACTGAAATTAGGAACACTGATCTCTGTGGTTTTCACAAAATCAAACTTTTGAGAAGGTGGCTGAAAAACCAGGTCTAAAATTTAAAACCAAAGTCTTTAATAGTATTTTTTTTTTAGGCATGCCTGTTAACTGATCTTTTTCCATTTCAATGTTTACATAATTTTTGTTTATATTCAGGTACTTGCTATAAACCATGTTATGTTTTGATGTTATGCTGTTATTAATGGATGTGTTTTTCATAAAAAAAATTTCAGAGACCAAAAAGACGCCCTCTTCCAGAATTTTATGTCGATGATGAATGTGATTTAGAAAGTAAGATTTTTTTTAATGCATTCATTATACTTCTAAAATACTGACTTATGCATAGTTAGTACTGATATTTTGGGGGCTTTCGCTTTGAAGTTATCTGTTGATTACTGTTTTGTCCATGTTTCTCTGGTTTATTTAATTTTAAAGTGTGTGCTGTGTATGTATGTTAGGTAAGAGTGATCAAGAAACATGAGGTTAGTTATCAACTCCTATACTTAAGATTTTTGTGAAGTACTTGTTAGTGTATGTGTTTACCAGCTGTATAGGTAAATTTCTTCTTTTAATTCGGTTGTAGTTTTGGGAACAAAAGTAATATTTTGTTAAATTAAGAATTGGGTGAAACATATATTGAGTAAAAAGTGTATAATGATGCTTGTATGTATGGCTTGACTTTTGGGGTGAGTTCAATATTACGAAAGACGTGACTGAGGAGAGATGAGATAAGTGTCTTCTGTTTCACTCTTTGTCTACACGTGGTAGAACACAGCTGTCTGTGTGCAGTATGAACTGTTAAGTATTATTAGGACAAAGTTAATATACTGCATCACTTGGAACCTTATTTTAAAAATCTGTGATTCGTACAATAGTAAAGACCTAATATCTTATGTGGTATGAGAAATGGAAACAGAAACCAGAAAAATTAATACTCAGGAAGTTACTACAGCTCTTGTTGCCTGTGAACAGAATTTTTACCCACTTGGAGGCTATTAAAAGTTCTGAATTAGCTCCCAGCTTCAATGAGAAATCAATGATCCATTTCGATGATGAAGAGAGTTAAATCTGTTTTAAGGAACAAAACTGGTCAGCAGTGATTAAATACTTTTGTTCAGTGCATTCAGATGTTTCTCTTAGTGTAGATGAAGTCTTATATGTAATCCTCTCTGCCCCAGTTGTCTCCCTTTTGCTCTCCAATAAAATATTTTTACAGTGATGAAAAGTTTCCAAATAATATATAAATTTAAAATTAAACATGTACCATGGGCTTTTCCATGTTACATGTCAAAGGCTCTTGGGATTCCACAAATTGTTCAACTGCTTGGCCATGCCGCGGCGGTTCAAAAATTTGACGAAGTGGCCAGGGACAGGTGTTTTATTTAGGCCCCCTCATCCAAATCCCACTCTCGGGATACACAGCTGTTGATGATGGGAAGCACAGAGTGCCCATCGCTGAGAGCCTCAAAAAGAGCTCTACATCACTCTTGTTCCTACTCTTCAGATGAGGATCTGGACCTTGGGGACTATCCGTAAATTGAAGAGGATTCTTCACTCTTAAGAGGCACTAGTATCTTAAATCTTTATTTTTCTTTCTTCTGCAGGTACAGCTTTGGGGGTGTCCCTGCTAGGGTATTCTAAAAAATTTTTTATTTATTTTTGTTGTTGCTTTTTTTAAATACTGAGCCCCCCCCCCTCTTTGTTAGGCATTGACTAGGGCAGATTTTTACCACGTTTTTAGGCTTTCCCACTTTATTTATTCACTTTATTTATTCGAGACTTCCTGGGCTCGCCCTGAACTTGTCCTTTTCTCTCGGTAGAGCTGTATGCTAGCTTGTTCTTGACCCCATAAACTAAAATTTAATCATTTATGGGGAGGGTTGGGCACGCACAAGTATTTTTTTTTTTTTTTTCATTTTGATAATTTAATTTTGTGAAGTCCATATGTCGTGTATGCTAAAAACATATTTATTTTAATTGAACTTTACATTAAAAATAACTATTTTCATTGAATTGAATTTATCTATATGTTTAATTGAATTTAATTTAAATAAATATGATATACAGTATATACAAAGAGTGTGAGATAGCATCCCAGACTCCTTTCAAAATAAAATCATGCCTGTGTCATTTCACTGCCTGTGTGCATTGATCAATGCCCAAAAGTGTTAACACTTTAAGAACTGTTAATTATATTTCTGTATCTTCTTTTTTTGTTCGAATGAAGCTGGGCCACATGCTCAGTAAAATTGCAGTAGACAATTCATTAAATTTACTTTCCCTAAAATGTTGTATACTAAAATTATAATTACACCCCCATAATAAAAGAAAACAGGCCAAAGTAGCATAGTTTTCCTGCTCATTAGGTTTTCTTTTGTGTGTGTGTGTGGGGGGGGTTGCATTATGTTGGTAGCAATTTGGTCTTGGGAACCATGGTTTCTATCTAGAACCCTGTTTCATACTTTTGTAATTCCTAATTCAAGCAGCTCCAGACTAACACAGAAAAATGGCTTTCATTCTACTTCTCTGTCTGTAGGTACAATGAAATTAGTTGAGAATTGAGTTATTCTTAAATCTCCAGTTGGAATATTCTATGGCATGAGCTATGAGGAATTTCACATTTCATGTGAGTCAGTCTTCTGTTGTGTCATATACTAAATAAACTACTCTCATGAGCTTACCATTCATTCCTCCTGTTGATGGGCACTCAGACTCCTTATAATTCTGACTGGACTTTCTGCTCAGACTGTTGGTACCACTCAAATCTCATGCAAAAAATCATTATTGCATCCATGAATATTATTGGCATCTATCAGTTCATTAGGTTAATCAGCTTTCTGAAAAAAAAAAAAGAAAAGAAAAAGTAGTATGTTATTTTATATAGGTTCTTTTAGATTTGGTTAAGTTCAAGGTAGAACAAAACCACCCTCAATTTATTGAAGAGTGGATAACATATTGTAGTTTAATTAAAGGAATGGAGCGGTAAATATCTGTGCAATCTCTACATGCTGTTTAAAAGCTGCATATCAGTGTAGGTTTGAGTATTATGTCATGAGCTGTGTTTCGATATGTTTTGGTGTCAGCTTTTGTGATACTGTGTTTGGTAAAGATACGGAATTTGCTAATCATGATAGAAGGGGAGACTTAAATAAATTTGATTATATTTTATCTTGTTTGTCACTTTCATTTCTGATTTCTTTTTGCTGCTTTGTGTTCCTATTTTTTTATTTAATCCCATCTGTTGATTGAAAGTTGTTGTTTTTTATTGGAACATAAGATGGCACTGATAGTGTCATCAAAAAACCCCTCTGATTTTGTGGTTTGTTCTGCAGCATATTGTTAAATGTGAGTTTTTCAAGGCTTTTCTTCATAAGTCAGTATCTCTGATATGACATGGATGAGCATCTAACAAATGGACAAAAAATAAGACACTGTAATCAGTACAAGAAACGACTTGCTTTATTTATTTATTTTTAAATGAAATTTTAAATTGCACAATGATGCACAAGAGTATGTAACTGCCTGCCCTCTAAATCACCTGAATTTGTTTTGGGGCAGGATCTTAACAAGGTGTCAGAGGGATGAAAAACAATATTTGGATAGCTTGCAGCGTTATTGGAGTGATTATTAATTGCAAATGTATCAGAATTTTTTGATATTTTATTATTTACTTCCTGAATTCTTTGTGCTGCATGCTTTTTTTTTTTTTTTTTCAACTTTGAGTTTTATATCTTGTTTTTATGGGTGCAGATTATTTATTTGTGATTATCTTTTTTTTTTTCCTGTGGTAGCAAAACAATTGGACCCAAATGCACCTAGGCCTGAAGGAAATGTGATGACCCCCGTAACTGGAGAAGAATTACTAGTATGTTTCAACATTTTTGACTTTCCTTTCAAAACAATTCATGTAATTACTTATTTATTTTAGCTTACCTTTTAAACCATGATGTGCTACAGAATCTTTTTGTTTTATCAGTGATCTGGATACAGTCCGTGTATGATATTTTACACACACCAGGCCTTTTCTTTTTTAGCCGTTGTGTTGCTGTATTCAGTTTTTTTAACATCATGTGCAAGTGATCTGGATACAGTCCGTGTATGATATTTTACACACACCAGGCCTTTTCTTTTTTAGCCGTTGTGTTGCTGTATTCAGTTTTTTTAACATCATGTGCACAGTTATGAATCATTCCTGTTTTTATCCAAGCACCCCTACATTCTAAAAGAAAAATTGTACTAAACCAACAACAACCAAAAAATGGCTGCCAAAATGCAAAAAGTTAAATTTTAATATTATATAGCCATGTTTAATATCTGAGAATTTTTTTATTAATAAGTGAGTTTGTTTCGGTGTAAAAATTACAACAAGAATTTACAAAACTACCAACATTTTTCAGTGCATAGTAAAAATGGTATTTTGAAACTAGAATTTAGCATTTTGCATGTTTTTCATTTAGTCTAAACAGACTGACAATTCATAGTAATGGCTGCTTTTCCAGATTCTAGGGGTTTTAGTGTCTCCAAGTTTCACAATGCCTCAGATTTACTAGCTTGTGTTCTTAATTTTTTATTTTTTATTTTGATTGTCCCTTTGGTAATTTTTCTTCAGCCAACATTTGAAAATGCTGTAAAACCTTTTTATTCTTTTCCCAGTTACAGGATTTTAAACAAAGCATGAATAGCTATAATAACATTCTGCTTTGCTGAAATTGTGATTCACAGATTAATTTTTCATGCTGTATGGACTATTCCTGAAGCTTCAGTCACAAGATTGGGTCAGAGTTTTTGTAGGTGAAGTCATTAATGTACCATTGCTAGTGAGAAACAGGCAATTGATAATGGAAATTTGTAGGATCTTGCATATATGCTAGGAGTAGCAGAGTGCAATTTAGTATAAAAATATGAGTACCCTAAGGATCAGTGTTGCACATTTTTATTTTAATTATTGTTATGGATGTAGTAGAAGCAGGAGTGAGGAAGGAAGTAGAGTGGGCTATGCATGTAGTTTGTTGATGATGTAGTATTCTCTGCCTGTATTGAGTTAACAAAAGGTAGAAAAGAATAGCAAGGAACTGGGAAGGTGATTGTTAAAAGATAGTGCTGAAGACAAGTAGAACTAAAAGAGAAGAAAGCTATTGCAGTAAAGAAGAGGAGAATCAAAGCAGTGGTGTTAATATTTTGAAGAAGTGATAAAATCAGTGACAAGACTTAAAAACTAGGAATAAGGAATTATTAGAATGCAGGTGGAATGCAGTAACTGGTAGAAAACAGATGGTGCAATTTATGATAAAAAAGCTGCCATTAAAAATTAAATTTTTAAGGCTTTACCACCAATGCTGTACAGTGCTGAGGTTTGGATGGCGGTAATAATTATGGGGAAAATAGCTAAACATAGTAGAAATGAAGAAGCTGAGGTTGATATGTAGTGTTTGGTTGATAGTGAGGTTGATATGTACCAGAAAGGATAGAATTAGAAGATAAGGTCAACTTAGTAAAAATAAGGGAGATTGCAAAGGCTCATGAAGGAAGATTATGATAATATAGATATGTACTGAAAATGGACAAGTGGTATGTAGATTTGTGAACATGGAGCTACTAGGAAAGCAGAACTCTGGAAAACTAAAAATTATATGAAGGAACTATTTAAACAGTGACCTGGGGGGGGGGGGATTTAAAGGGAGTAGCACAGACAGAACTGAGTGGCAAATGTTGTTCTGCAGTAATAACATACATGAGAGCCCAGTATTGTTATTAAATATCATTTTATTGCATAAATGTTATCATTTCAGCATGAAACTGTTTGCAACGATTTCCAAAAATTGAAGTTAAGATGACACGAAGATTTCCTGTAGTTTTCATGCATGACATTCTTCCGTGGATTCGAAGAATTCCGTCATTTCCGTTATCATTTTGGGCATTCTTGATATCTATACACGAATGAACAGAATTGGGGGGGTAATGGTGGGGGAGGAGGGGATTTGTTTGACTACAGGATTCAGTCTTTCAAAATTTTTGAAAACGAAAATTAGATGGAGCAGATTTCTCCTGTGGTCTTAATTATTTTTTTCTCGTGATGTTCCTTCTGCCTAGTATTGTTCTTAAATGTCCTTTTATTCTACAAATACTGCATTTCAACCTAAAAATGGAGGAAGAAGTTTCCGAAAACGGAAGTCGGTCGGAGCGAAGATTTCTCCCGAAATGGAATTTTTTTTTCTTCCCGCGATGCTCTCACTATCCTGTGTTGTTGTTAAGTGTTACTTTCCCCCATAAATGTCTGCACTCAAAGCTTGATAAAGAGGGCAAATTTTCCAAAAATGGAAGTGATGGAGTTTGAAAATTTGTTAGAACTGATGCATGGCGTTTAAAAGTATTCATATTCTGAAAGTCACACCATTTATCTAAAGTAGCGAAAGCTTTGATATCATGTGTTTGTGGTCCTCAGGCTGAAAGTTCTTTCAGCATGATGGATAAATTATTGTCATCTGAGGGAATAAAAGGGAAAGAGGAAAGGGAATTGGTGAAGATACAGGAAGGAAATTATATCAACAGAAAGAAAAGCTAAGAAAAGAATGCTGTGCAGCCACAGAGTGAACAAAAAGACAAATATGGCGATAAAACTTGCTGAGAAAAAAAAAGCAACAAAAGAGAAAAATTGCACTGTTCTAGCAATTACAAAAGAGGGAGAGTGTCTTTTAAAATCACTTTGTTTTGAATTCAGTAATTTTATATTGTGAATACAGTGGACAGCTCCATCTTGCTCGTGCTGCATTATATTCACACTTTCTTGTTGCATGTTCTGATTTTTCGTATGATTAAAAACTTCAGCTGTTTTGTTCCTTGGTCAGTCTCGTGTATGTAGTGACCACATTAGATGTGGGATTAACTAAAGATAAACTCTCAGGATTTGAATAATTTTGTTTCAAAATTAGGCTGTACAATAATACATAAGGTATAAAAAAATTTTGTTGGAACTTTATTTTGAAGAAGGCAATTGATCATTGACCAGTCTTAAAGATGTGTGTAGACCACAAACATGTGTAAAAAATTAAATCATGTTAAAGCATAAATAAAATAAAATGTTATTCTTCAGTTGTTGTTGTTAGTTGCTAGTGGATGTGTACTATCTTTGATTTGTGAGGTTTTTAGACAGAATTCTGTGTTCTGGGAATTTATAAAGCATTCAGCTGGAAATTTTGAGTTAATGTTACTTGTAGGTTCTCTCTCATTACTATTTCTTCCTGAAGACTTTGCCTGTATTAGCGTTTCTGATGTTTTACTTGACTTTTAAACTCCAAATACATGCTTCAAGAGTTATACCTTTGTTAACTGGCTATGATGTTGGTGTCATATTAAGTTGTATTTTAATTATCAGGTACCTTCAGGACTGCCCTTAACATGTGAAGCGGCCATAAAACGATATGGTTCTGGCACATTCAAAGCACCAGCTGCTACAGTATTGGATACCAGTGGCAAAATTAGTAATCCTTTGACATATGGTAAGTTTGAGACCTTTCATGAAAAGTCTCCCTTTTTCATTTAAATGTGTGTTCAATTTTCATAAAAATCTAATGTTGTAGTTTTGTCAGCAGTTTTTTTAACTTTTGCAGGAATTTTGCATCTGAAAATATAATATACCATTAAAGAAGACAATGTAATTGAAATCCAAAATGAATATCATTGATTTTAAAAACACCTGATTTCCAAGAGAATATGGTGGTAAACACCAAAAAATGTTAAAACCAAAGTATAGACTTAGTATCTTAGTGAAGACTGAACTAAATTTCCTTATACAGTGATGGAAAGTTTGCGCCGAACTGCGCCAATTTCATTATCTTGCGCCAAACTGCTACAAATTACGAAAAAAATTTATATTTGCGCCCAACTGCGCCGAAATGGCAATCCACAGCAAAAACTGCCGAGCGAAAAAATGATCGAATGCCGCTTTTTTAAGGTCGACGCGTAATTTGGTTAAACGTATAACTACACTTGATCACCGCGTACCGCCAATTCCATCATTTTGGAATGTTTTTCATCTACCTTCTAATTCGTTGTTTTTCGGCATAAGTGACGAATATGATTCGCGATGTAGGTGGAGCCTATGGAGAAGTTTTGTTGTAATCACGTGGTGTGTAGGAGAAATGATGCTCTATGTCATGAAATGCTGATGAAGATAGTTTACAGATGGTTTGGTGGTCTTTCGGAGTGTTGTGCAATTGAGATTGTTTATATGTCGTTCTTTGGGATGGCGGAGTTATTTCGTTCTGGGCGAGGTGCACGATTACGTAAATACAGCGTAAGGTCAGTCGTTAGCTACTTCGTTGACGCGGAGGACGACTGAAAATGGCTTTCCCTTTCAAGGATATGATGGTTCTGTTTCTAAAGGATTCATAGGTATTCAGAGATGCCAACTTTTACGGATTTTCCGTAGTTTGTACGGATTTTCACTCCATCTTACGGTTGTATGGAAGTCACCCAAAAAACTACGGAAAAGCCCACGCAAGATCCATGCACGCAATTTTCTATTTTTTACCGTCTTTTGTCCGAAAAAACGTACTTTACAGGTAGATCCTATATGCTTTCGACGTTCTGACTTCTAACACCAACAGAGGCAGAGTTTTGTCACGTGATTCCCCGTACAGCCATTTGAAAGTGTCGTGCGCAAAAGCCGAGAGGGAGCTCAGCTCAGCACCTTTTGCTAACTCTACATTGATTACATATGGCTTTGTGCTTGTTAAAATTTTGGTGCTCTTTCCACTCAACTGTCGGGTGACACCCGACATTACGAAATCGCCAAATAGCGAGACACCCGATGATTCCTCTACAGCTCACATGTTGGCAGTCACGAGACAATTCTTTTCTGTCGAATCACTCGCCGCCACGCTGATGCCTCTATAGTTGCATGTCGGGGCTCGTGAGACATTTCTTTTTCACCGAATAGAGAAAAAGAAACGTTGTTGGGTGTCACCCGCCATGCCGATGACTCCCCTGTAGCTCGCATGCTGGCGCTCACGAGGAATTTAGTTTTCACTGAAAAGCTCACGTGTAGGGTGTTATCTGCCACACCTATGACCCCTCCATAGCTCGCATGTCGGCGCTCGCAAAGAATTTTTTCCCTGCCAAATAGGTCTGGTGTCATCCGCCACGCCTATGACGCCTCTATAGTTCATATGTCAGGGCTTGTGAGACATTTCTTTTTTAGCCGAATAGCTCACGTGTCGCGTGTCACCAGCCACGCCGATGATGCCTCTATAGCTTATGTGTCGGGGCTGGCGAGCCAAAGCTGAGTTTTCACTGCTAAGTTGTGGCCTCTACTGCAGAAAAAAGATACGAGTGCTGGGTGAGTATGAGTGAAAAGTTATTCGAGTGGAAAGGGTTAATTTAAATCAAAACAAAATGAAATGTAGCAGTAAAACAGCTATGACAACAACAAAAAATGAAGTCAGATAAAACTTACCGTCAAGTGTGTCGCGATATATATAGTAAATAATGGCTTTTTTATGAAGCACCTAAAGTTTTCCCTAATCATGTTTTGTAAGCCATATGGCTGCAATATTAGCATAGCGCATGGCGGCCACGATGATTGTAGGCATCATGCGGAGAGCAAGAAGCACAAAGATCATGTCAAGAGACTAAATGGAGGTGTGAGTAAAATTAATGTAACCAAAAAACTGACAGCATATAAAGAATCCTGGAAAAAATATCAAAAGTGGATTAGTGCTGGAAAAATGCAGCAAAATAAGTGAAAAAGAGAAGAAGAAATTGAATGTTCACAAGACGATTTCAAACGGGAAGAAGCTAAACTTTTGCAGCAGTTGGATTCCTCTCATAAAATGTTAAACAATGCTGAGATGAGCATTGAATGTGGCATAAAAAAAGAGACATTAGTGCAGTAGAAAGTGGACAGGTACTATTAAAAGAAACAAAACTTTGCTAACTTTCTTAGAAAATTAGAAAAAAATAGAAGTGATCAACTAAATATTGAGAAAAGCAGCAAAAAATATTTTTTTGTACAAAAAATGATTAATAATAGAATCCTGCTACAGTTACAAATTTTTTGATTTATTTGAAAACTAAAATCTTTGTGTGTGTGTGTGTGTGTGTTTCAATGCAAGATGTTTTAAATTTGAGTAGGGTGTACTAGTTCCAAAACATTTTTTGCTTAAGAGTTTGTTCTATCTACTAATATTTACCATATTTACCTGCTCTGTAAAAAATGTTTTCTTACACCAAAAATGTATTTTATCTGCTCCAAAAATGTATTTTACCTGCTCCAAAAATGTGTTTTACCTGCTCCAAAAATGCATTTTGCTGCTCCAAAAATGATTTTGCAACTTTCCATCACTGCTTACAGTATGTAATTAAGGAAAAGAAACGAATGTCCAATGAAACATATTTATAACAGAAGTTAGGGAAGAGTGAACTTCTCAAATACATGGCAGGTGCACAAGTATATTATTTACATAACTTATTATTTAAAAATGGTTGTGTTCTATTTAGTACAGATAGTTTATACTCATTCTTGTTTGTGTAATAATACAATGCATTTTGTGTTAGAAACCATAAAATGACATACTAGCTGTTCATTATGAGAAACCAAAGATAGTACGGAAATACTTGTGTTTGAAATTGTGGATATAAATACATTTCTTTGTAAATACACGCACGCACAGACAGACGGACAGACCGACAGACAGAGCAAGAGAGATACACTTATGCTTGATTTGACTCGAGAACTGACAGTTCAATTGAGAATACTTAACTCGGATAGTAGCACTTGTTAATGCACTGCTTTATAGATTATTCATACCCTTTCTTCACAGAATGTACTTTTACTCATAAGACAGGAGTTAACATACTTTATTGTGATCAAAATGAAGACTTGTGAAAGGAATGACCTTGATAATTTGTTTAGTTTATGAAAAACTGATTTCAAGGTATTATATTTGGGACAAATGTTGCCTTTCTGTATACATCATAGTCAATTCTTGAGTTATTTTTGATGATATTAATATCTAAAAATGGTAATTGTTTATTTTTTTCCCCATTCAGTTGTAAGATTGATAGTTAGTTGTATATAACTTGCTGTATGTATTAACAAATTCTTCCAGATCTTTTTCAGTATGCTTCCAAAATATCATCAACATATCTAACAAATAGTTTGGGATATTTATTTGTAAATTTTTTGTCAGTAAGTACCTTTTTCTTGATGTCCTGGAGTATAACTTTGGCAAACAGTCCAGACAAAGGTGATCCCATAGGTGCGCCCGATAGCTGTTTATAAATCATATTGTTATATGTAAAAAAGTTATTGTCGTTAATTAGGTTTAATGCTGACACAATGCTAGCTGTTTAGGTGGTTGGTGTTTTGTTTGCAATTCACTTTTCTTCTATTAAATTAATAGCTTTATTAGTAGGAGTACTTGGGTAGAGTGAAACAATGTCAAGGCTCACCATCTTTATCTCTCTGGGTCCACAATAGGCCTCAATAGCTCTAACGACGTCGGTTGAATTTTTAACTGTGTATGTGTGGTCTTCATAATATATTTTAATAAAGTGAAATAATGCTCGTTCTAGGTTAATGGTTGGAGAAATTTTCTTTGAAACAATATGATTTATAAACAGCTATTGGGTGCACCTATGGGATCACCTTTGTCTGGACTGTTTGCTGAAGTTATACTCCAGGACATCAAGAAAAAGATACTTGCTGACAAAAAATTTACAAATAAACATCCCGAAGTTAGATATGTTGATGATATTTGATATTTTGGAAGCATACTAAAGAAGATCTGGAAGAATTTGTTAATACATTACAGTAAGATATATACAACTATCAATCTTACAACCGAATGGAAAAAAAATAAACAATTACCATTTTTAGATATTAATGTCATAAAAAAATAACTCAAGAATTGACTATGAAGTATACAGAAAGGCAACATTTGTCCCAAATATAATACTTAAGTAACTCAAATCATCCATGGAAATTTAAAACAGCAGCATTTAGGTGTTACTTAAAAAGAGCAATCGTACTTTCGTCTAATAATACTGCAAGGCAAAAAGAGTTGAAATGGATCAAAACTTTGGCTGGGGCCGGCTACAAGGAGAGATTGATTGACGATCTTCACAAACAAATTCAGAATAACCAAAATAGACCAAGGCAGAATCTGACTGATACATACTGATTTGGGGGAAAACTACCATATGTCCACCTATATCTGCTCCTTTAAAAAGGAATGCCACAGAGCAAGATTACTTATTGCAGACACTGTACTAGACAACAGCAGACTTTTGCAATCAAACAATGAACAAAATTCCATATTACATAAAGCAGGTGTATATCCCATACCAATTATTAATGTAAACGAGAACCCAGTTAATAAAACAGTTTACATAGGTAGTACGAAAAGAAATATTGATATGAGATTACGTGAACACTTAAATAACTGGAATAAGGGTGACATTCGAACTTCACTTATACAATATTGTCATAATAACAAGGCCACACCTGACTGGGAGAATATCAGTTTGGTTACTTCTCACAACACACATAAAAAGATCCTGACAGCCGAGGCTATTATGATCGAAAAGACCAAAGCATATAATTGCAATTTAAATGTCCCAGTCGAATTATTACCAGCATGGTTGAACATGATAAAACAAGAAAAACAACGAATTATTCAAATAAAAAGATCAAGTGCAAAGAAGATTAAAAAACAGGACAACACTAGATGGCACCAACGATGTTTTACGTGATGAGCACGAAGATGACGCGGGCAATTGAGTTGGCAGCAACGTTGACTTAGCTAGCAGTTAACGTGAAATGTGAGGCGAAACACTTTGGAAGTTCGATGTCTGGATTCCTTGGTAAAGTTGGCGTTTTGCATATGGTTTTCGTTTGAAGTTGAAGTTGGACAAATGGATTTTAATTTAATTTTATTATCTCATTAGATTAATTCTTTCAAATCTCTGTCGGAAGACAAGTTTTTTTCAGTTTGAGTTTTATTGCGGATTTTAGCTATCATAAATATTTTGATCGTCAGTTGTGTTTTTGTTGTGAAGTGTCTGCCCCCACAAACCCTTCTTTTGCCTACATATTGCTCGAATGTGGCTTTGGTTTGTGAAATCTCTTGACTAATCAATTTCTTCTTGAAGAATATCGATCAATCGAAGGTCAAGAGTAAAAACGAAATTCTACCAAAAGCAACTAGCCAGGAAGAAGCTACTGACCGATAAAAGGTAACAAGGCTATTATTTTATCCTCATTTTTAAGAATTAATTGTTTTTTTGGGTTCATATTTTAATATACACTATCTACCAACAAGTAATTGGACACCCCTGCAATCGTCTATATCTGCAGTTCTGATACACGTCACGGCCGCCGCCATTAAATATTGTGTGGGAAACAACAACGCAACCATTTGCATGCAAGATGCCATGCAGTTTGGAGCTCTCTGATTTCGAGAAAGTTGTAATCGTCGGGTATCACAGAAATGGCCGATCCATACGTGACATATCCAGCGAGTTGTACCCAAAATTGACAGTGGCCTACGTGATTGGCAAGTGGAAGATGAGAGGTGACTGTCGGAATGTGCCCCGACCCGGCAGATCCACAAAACTGGGAGTTAGAGACCGACGGGTGCTGGCCAGAGAAATTCAGAAGAACCGCACCAAATCGATGGGCCACATCTGCGAGGAGTTTCAACAGGCATCCGGGAGTGTTCTTTCGATGAATACCATCCGTAAGGAAGCCCATCTGCTCGGTTATCATGGACATGCTGCCGCCCACAAGCCTTTGATCACCAAGTCCAATAGCGCTGCTCGGCTAACGTGGTGCAAAGAGCGTCGACAGTGGACCGTTGAACAGTGAAAACAGGTTCTCTGGAGCGACGAATCAAGGTTTACCCTCTACCGTTCGGATGGCAGGGTCTAGGTTTGGTGTCTGCCTGGAGAAACGCCTCCTGCTGGAATGTATTGTGCCAACTGTGAATTTCGGCGGCGGCCGCCCCGGTGGCGCAGTGGTCTAAGCGATGGCCTCTGATCATTCGTGCGTAAGGGGTCCGGGTTCGAATCCCGGTGAGGCATGGATGCTGTGTTTGTCTTACGGCACTGGCTCTCTCCCTTCCCTGGAACCAGTGACCCTAAATTAGGGACGGGCGACTGCTTGTAGCCCATTGAGTTGCTCACGGTGGTCGTTAAACCTCCAATCAAAAAAAAAAAAAAAAAAAAAGTTTGGCGGCGGTGGAATTATGCTATGGGGGTGTTTCTCCTGGTATGGCACGGGACCCTTGGTCGCAATTCCTGGTAGACTCAACGCCGAGACCTACTGCACCATTTTGGATGACCATGCACTTCCTACGTTGTGGTAGTTTTACGGGGTGGACCCATGTTACTTTCAGGATGACAATGCCACCTGTCGTGTTGCGATTTCCACCATGGCTTGGTATGGTGACAATGGGGTTAATCAAATGGACTGGCCTGCGCAGAGCCGGACCTTAACCCTATCGAGCACCTCTGGGATGAGTTGGAGCGTCGACTTAAGGGGTGCCCCCACCGTCCGAAATCGGTGAAGGAACTGACCTGTCTTCTCCAAGCCCAGTGGAAGAAAATACCGTTAGCCGTCGTACAACGCTTGATTGAGAGTATGCCCCGGAGGGTTGCAGCTGTAATCGCCGCTCGTGGAGGCTCCACCAACTATTGGAGGTGAATAAACTTTTTCTTTTGCTATCACAGGTGTCCAATTACTTGTTGGTAGATAGTGTATATATCATTCACTGGCTAAATAAGAAGCTGTGGAGTCCAGACATCGGGGTTTTTAACGAACTTTTTAAAAACGTGAGGAACAGAAGAATGACAGGATTTCTGTTATATCTTGCCAAAATTCATCTATTTAGTAACTTTGTAACCCCTCTGCTATTGCAGAAATGTAATAACATTTATTACTTTAAGCAGCAAGTAAAAGTAAGTACATCATATTTCAGCACTCACAAATGCTTATTAATTTTTCATATTTTTGTGAAGATTGTTTTGAGAATGTGTTTCATGTTGTCTTAATAATGGCTTTCTGGGTTGCTTTTCCTCGTACAGAATGTTTATATGTTTCATTGTTTTTATGTGTGATTCATAGTAAGTCATAGATATGTTGCTAAATTGTAATTCTTTACTTAAAAATATATTGTTTGTTTTTTTAATTTTTAGGTAAATTATTAAGTAGATCTCAAAAAATAGCTTACAACTTGCTCAATAAAGTTGGCCAGAAGGGGGAATGTGGTATTAAACCAGGTGATAGGGTGAGTGGTTTTCCTCTTTGTCTACAGTCTTTCTCTAGTATGCTGATGATATCTTGATAAATTTATTTAAGTTTTCAAGTACTGTAGTTTAAAATGTGAATTGTACTACATGTGACCAAAATTTCCAGGGAAATGTAGAATATTTATAGACTTAGTGCTATTGATCATCTTGAATTAACTGTCCCTCACAGCATTTATAAACTTGCCAGATTTTTTGCAGGTCTCAGAAATAGTGCTGAAATGCACTTTCAGGAGGACTGAGGTGTTCTTCCTCAGCTGTTTTAATAGCCAGAATGTAGTTATAGTGATAGTTTTACTTTTGAGTTCTTTAGGAAACTAGAGTGATGTGACAAAATAGCAACTTTTTATGTGACACTGAAAATTGCTGGATACTTAGTCACTCGCAGAAGTAAATAAAACTGATTCAACTGATCTTGAACAGCATATTGTCAGCATAAGTGGTTCTCAAATCCAGTATGAAGTCTTTTGTTATCATGAACAAAAAGCCACTCCCCTCATCTCTACAATTCAGGACAGCGGTGATGAATGCTTAGTCATGAATCTTTAAGAGCAGTTGTTATATTATTTGTTGGGACAGTCTCTTTTTCAGTGACAAATTACTAGTGCACTATATCTTTTCAATTGAAAAATACAGTCAACATTGTCTTTGTTTCCAACCACTGTGCATAAAGTTTTTCAAAGTAGGTGTGAATAGGGTGCCTCTTCCACTCAGTATTTGTGAATTTGCTTGCAGGCACCAGGTTGCACCTCCATCAGTCATAGTGGAGCAAAATGTATCATTGCTTACAGTTCTCAAGTGATAATCACAAATATAAAAACAAATGCTTTTCTTTCACATAAGGTTCTGTGGTATGGTCTTTAGTTAGTTTTCTTTTACCTGGAACATCATTCAAATGTCATGACAGGTATATGCTTTTGCTAATGTTAAACTCATCTGCTAATGTTCAAACAATAACAGGAGCAATTAGGTTTTAGCTATAACATGACAATTTAAACTATTCAGACAATAGTATCATGATTCTTGATCTCAAAGACTACAGTCTTGTGACACATATATATATTAAGATCATACAACGTTGTTTGTCACATTGTATTATCTTAATATATATATATATATATATATATATACTTAAGAGCAAAACTGAAGACTAAGGAAAAATTTTAGAATTTAAAACGAAGGGTGCAAAATAGCCTGAAAATCAAAACGCGCAACGCAGCAGTTTTGAAAATTCAGAATTCACATTCTATAAAGAAGATACCTACAAAAAATACATATAATTTTGACTCACACCTAATACAACATAGAAAAGGTTATGTATCTACCTGTGTGAGTAAAAGGAGAAAAGATAAAAAAATAAAATAAAAAAATAAAAAAATAATAAAAAAAAACAACTGAATGTAGAAGGTGTCGAGAATACTGAGCCTTGGCTTTATCAAGGACCAGCAAAAACTCTGCATTTTCACTTCCACAAAGACCTAGTTGGAAATGGGTTTCTGCAAGGCCATAGATGCAAGTAACATTCCCACCTAAAATAGTTTAAAAAATATATATAAGTCATGTCCTCCGTAGAGTAGCATGACCTAGCACTAGTTAATAATTTCGCTTGCATCCATTAACCTTCATGGCCCGACCCATGCTCTTCATCTGTTACTATTAAACAGAGAAGAAGATTAAAGAGAACTCAAGCTGTGAGAGTGACATAATAAATAGAAATGATTTTCAGCTATAATCGAAATTTCCAAGTTCGCGTTTGAGAGAGAATTTAAACCTGAAAAACAATGCAAAAGAAATCCAAATTTTACATTGCAATTAAAAAGGAAATGCTAATTTATAACGAACAGATTTTTGAAAGAAAAACTTGAGTCTAAAACCCCTACTCTACAACTTATGACAGCACGAAAAACGAGAATAAGTTAAAGATAATAATTAACTAAAGAAAACTTTGTGAAAGTTATATACCTTAAACAGTTAGTTGCAATATGTACAAAGTATTTCAGCAGTGCTTTAAGTGCATAATTAATTAGTTATTAAGTACTTAACTACTTTGAAAACAGCGCATAGACAGCGCATAGAAAAGGAACAAGCTTAGCCTTCTTCTGTTCCTAGGTACCCCAAAAGACGCTCAAAGTTACAAAGAAAAGTAAGAGTTAAAACCCGCATAAATGTTAACAGACAAACCAATGCTTAAAAGCTGAAAAGCTAAAAAACGACAGAGAAAAGGTACATAAAGTACAAACATTGAACTTATAAAACCTAGAACCCAAAAACAAGGAAGAGAGCTTACCTCTTGTGTGACAAAACTTTTCTCCTCACAAGAGAGAACATGGCTGACCCCTTCCGCCACCCCTAGACGCTGGGGGCAGTGAGGGTGGGGCTGATGGCCTCCTCATACAGCAAGAAACCAACGTGCGGAGATTTTAACCAGAGAAAAAAATATATAAACTTAAGACTGTGGATCTGTATGATCAGAATGAGCAGAATTAACTCTCCAGAATACATGAGAAATATTATAAAATACACGAGCAGTTTATTTAATAATCTTTGCATGTATTAAATCACCTTAGTGAGCTTCTATAGATTAATCAGAATCTTATTAATTTTAATGTTGGTTTTACTATTTTTAGTATAGCTATCCTAGTGATGAATAACTAGTTTTCTTTTTTATTTGTTTTTATTTTCTTTTATAAACAGATTTTTAAGCTTTTTTTGTGATTTTGTTTATCTATAGATTAATCAGAATAAGATTCTGATTAATCTATAGAAGCTCACTAAGGTGATTTAATACATGCAAAGATTATTAAATAAACTGCTCGTGTATTTTATAATATTTCTCATGTATTCTGGAGAGTTAATTCTGCTCATTCTGATCATACAGATCCACAGTCTTAAGTTTATATATATTTTTTTCTCTGGTTAAAATCTCCGCACGTTGGTTTCTTGCTGTATGAGGAGGCCATCAGCCCCACCCTCACTGCCCCCCAGCGTCTAGGAGTGGCGGAAGGGGTCAGCCATGTTCTCCTCTTGTGAGGAGAAAAGTTTTTGTCACACAAGAGGTAAGCTCTCTTCCTTGTTTTTGGGTTCTAGGTTTTATAAGTTCAATGTTTGTACTTTATGTACCTTTTCTCTGTCGCTTTTTAGCTTTTCAGCTTTTAAGCATTGGTTTGTCTGTTAACATTTATGCGGGTTTTAACTCTTACTTTTCTTTGTAACTTTGAGCGTCTTTTGGGGTACCTAGGAACAGAAGAAGGCTAAGCTTGTTCCTTTTCTATGCGCTGTCTATGCGCTGTTTTTTCAAAGTAGTTAAGTTCTTAATAACTAATTAATTATGCACTTAAAGCACTGCTGAAATACTTTGTACATATTGCAACTAACTGTTTAAGGTATATAACTTTCACAAAGTTTTCTTTAGTTAATTATTATCTTTAACTTATTCTCGTTTTCGTGCTGTCATAAGTTGTAGAGTAGGGGGTTTTAGACTCAAGTTTTCTTTCAAAAATCTGTTCGTTATAAATTAACATTTCCTTTTTTTAATTGCAATGTAAAATTTGGATTTCTTTTGCATTGTTTTTCAGGTTTAAATTCTCTCTCAAACGAACTTGGAATTTCGTTATAGCTGAAAATCATTTCTATTTATTATGTCACTCTCACAGCTTGAGTTCTCTTTAATCTTCTTCTCTCTGTTTAATAGTAACAGATGAAGAGCATGGGTCGGGCCATGAAGGTTAATGGATGCAAGCGAAATTGTTAACTAGTGCTAGGTCATGCTACTCTACGGAGGACATGACTTATATATATATTTTTTAAACTATTTTAGGTGGGAATGTTACTTGCATCTATGGCCTTGCAGAAACCCATTTCCAACTAGGTCTTTGTGGAAGTGAGAAAATGCAGAGTTTTTTGCTGGTCCTTGATAAAGCCAAGGCTCAGTATTCTCGACACCTTCTACATTCAGTTGTTTTTTTTTTTTTATTTTTTTTTATTTTATTTTTTTATCTTTTCTCCTTTTACTCACACAGGTAGATACATAACCTTTTCTATGTTGTATTAGGTGTGAGTCAAAATTATATATGTATTTTTTTGCTTAGGTATCTTCTTTATAGAATATATATATATATATATATATATATATCTTATTTCGGATGTACCTTACAAAGAAATAAAGAATGATCCTTCAGAAAAACAATTGAAAAAAATACAGAAATTGATCAAAAACTCAAACTCTGAGCCAAAACATAAAAAACAAACTTAAACCTTCATACGCCCGTTATGCGAGATTCTATGCTCTCTCTAAAATACATAAATCTGGAATTCCTTTCCGGCCTGTAGTAAGTAATATCGGCAGAGCAGCATATAAGTTATTGAAGTTCTTATCTTCAAAATTATCTACTTTGGCCACTCCAAACGAAACATCTGTGAAAAATTCCATTGAGTTTGCCAATCGACTCAAACTACACCCCTGCGTAGATCAACTAATGCTATCCTTTGATGTGGTGTCTATGTTCACCTATGTTCTAGTAAAAGGAGCTCTGGAATCCCTAAAATCAAGTCTTGAAGAGCATCATTACAGCCAACCTGAAGTTGAAGAAATAACAAGACTAGTGGACATTTGCATAAAACAGAGCAGTTTTACTTTCTGTGGAACGTTTTATGAACAGACGGAAGGTCTAGCCTTGGGCAGCCCACTGTCACCTTATTATGCGAAATCTACATGCGTTGATTTAAAGAAAAACTTTTCAAACTTGTGAAATTTGACTTATGGATACGATATGTAGACAATACTTTCGTTCTATGGAAGGAAAACATTCTGAAATTCCGCAATTAGTCAAACTTGTAAATTCCATTGATCCTCACATTCAATTCAGTTATGAAACTGAAAATAACTGATGCCTACCATTCCTTGACGTCCTGGTAACTCACTTAAATGGATCTCGCGCAACCACAATTTTTCGGAAGCCTTTTGCTATTTTGTCACCTCCACATGCCAAGTCCAATCACCCTTGGCAACAAAAACTCGGCGCCTTTTACAGTTGTGTATATCGCACAATACATGTATGTTCGGATAAAGACAGTTTGGAAAAAGAACTTTATTTCCTTAAACGTGTTGCAGTACAGCGAGGATACAACCCTTCCATTATAGACAAGGCTTTAACAAAATTTTGGAAACCGAAGCCTATCTCCACATTAACTCCTGTGATGCGCCCATTGCGAGAGAATTTTGCCATTATTCCATTTTCACATGACATTGCCTTCAAAATTTCAAAAATTCTCAAAACCTTTAATTTTTAAGGTGATTTCTAACCCATAAACAAGATGAGATTTTTAGGATCAAAGGACTATGTTGAAGACAAAAACTTGTGGGGAATTTATCAAATTCCATGTGAATGTGGAGCTTTGTATATAGGATAGACCCGTAGAGCCTTGCATTTTCGATTGAAGGAGCACAAGACCTACATTCGGAATTGTGATCTAAAGAAGTGATCGATGGCTAAACATTGTTACGAAAAGGACCACAGATTTCTCTTTGAAGAAACAAAACTAATTGACAAGCCAGATTCAACTACCAAACTTGATATGTTGGAAGCTTTCCATGTATATCAGAAGTCTTCGCAACTTGTTAATGACATGGCATCCACCCCCATTTCTATCAAGCGCGTGGAAGCATGTAACCAAAACACGTGACTGTAAAACACCATTTATGATAACATATGCAATTTGAATATTAACGTGCCATTCGTCCTGATGAAGCTAGGTCAGTACCCAGCGAAACCATGGTTGGCTTAAAAAAATAAATAATTGTGACAAACGACGTTGTGTTATCTTATAAATAGTATCATGATTCAAACAGTAACTTGGCGATTTATTTGTAAATGCTGGTGTGTATGTCCCATGTTTTCAGTGGCCTGTGTGGTAGAAGAGCAGTCCAGATTGAACATTGCACAAAACTGATACTTGACAGCACTCTCATCACAAAGCTGATAATTGACAGCACTCTCATCACAAAGCTGATAATTGACAGCACTCTCATCACAAAGCTGATAATTGACACCACTCTCTTCACAAAGCTGATACTTGACACCACTCATCACAAAGCTGATACTTGACACCACTCTCATCACAAAGCTGACACACAACACCATTCTAAAACACATGCGGTGATGGTACTTTATTGCCATAAGCCTGTTATAACTTGCTATGGGTTTCTGTGACAACATGTGCTCATCATTCTCATGAATCACCCGTGTAGAATTGACACACAGGTGTTGGCAAAAGTGTTGATTCAACTGATCTTGAACAGCATATTGTCAGCATAAGTGGTTCTGAATTCCTCTTATCAAATTCTTTTGTGCATGTATGTGTGTGTGGGTCACTTACGAGTATGTAGTAAAAAAAAATACTGTATATTGCTATTACCCCCCCCCCTCCCCCCCCAAAGTTTTTGAAAAGCTCACCCAAAAATTCAAAATCTAAAGTTAGTGAAAAACCTCTTCCTACTTCCCTACCTGTGTGCAGTCCTTTTGCAGAATCTGTTTTCTTTTACCCAGCTGTCACATTAAAAAGTCAAGATATCTTCAGTAATCACAGTATAAAATCATGGTTGTGTGAATCTCCTTCTGCTGTTATAAACATAACTTACGATAGAGGTGCTGTTCACCCTCCAGCATGTTCTAGCATTTACTCTGTTCCTAACTTGATAGCTTCAGGGAATACTTCCTGTAACATGTTCCATTAATTTTCCATAAAACAGATCATAGAAATAGATCTTAAATAATCCCTTTTACCTTGCCCTAAGTCAGTGCTGTCCTACTTCTATACAGTTGCGGGCCTAGGTTCTTTAAAATAATTAGATAGCGATTAATAATGGAGTTTGATGGCAACAAATATTGGAGTAATAGTGGAGTTAATGGCAACAAATAGTGGAGCTTGTGAAATTAGTGTACAATTCATTTAATGTAAAATTACTGTACAGTACATTATTGACACTTACAGGACACTTGAAATAACTGACCAACAATCAAAATATGCTTTAATATTTAATTGGATAATCATGGTTACTTAGTAACAAAGTGCACCTTCTTGTCATGGAACTAATGAGCTTCTCTAGTTGTCCATTGGTGATAGCACGGTGCCATACGGCCCTTACAGACTCAGTCTTTAATTGAGTAAATTAAAGTATTTAATACTACTCAATTAAAGTCTTTGAGTCTGTAAGGGCCGTATAGCACCACGTTATCACCAATGGACAACTAGAGAAGCTCATTAGTTCGATGCCAAGAAGGTGCACTTTGTTACTAAGTAACCGTGGTTCTCCAATTAATATTGAAGCATATTTTGATTATTGGTCAGTTATTTCAAGTGTCATGCAAGTGTCAATGTACTGTACAGTAATTTTACGTTAAATGCATTGTACACTAATTTCATAAATTCCACTATTTGTCGCTTTTTATGACTAGACACTGTACTTTTGCTTGTAACTTCACTTTTATTACTGGTAATAACATTCTGTAAACATATTTGAATTTAGCATAAAATTTTCTTTAAATAGATGTATAATATGTATTCCTGACTGTACCATTACACTGTATAAGTTGACTTCAAACATAAAATATTTGACTTTGTCTATTGGTGCAGGACTTTGGGCCACGATTGTATTTCTGCTGTTATCTCACATGTTTTTCGGGAGTCCATTTCAACCACACGTAACAGAACATCGTCAGAAACAGCAACAGTTCGGTAAGCACATGCTTCGTTTTGCAGGTCCGTATCTCCGCTTCGAAACTTCACAAACCATCGGCGAATAGATCGTTCGTTGGCTGTTTTCTCCCCAAACACTTTGTTAATGTTTCAAGCGGCAATTCCTGCAGAATGGTCCAGTTTAAATTCATACAGGAAGATGACTCTGAAATCCAGCACCGGCATGTTTCCTTTGCAAGCCACGTTATGTCCAAACAAACCACGCCTGAACCTTGTTCTTCACACACTTCACACACGTGCTAGCTATTTATAGTAACTCTGATGTAACGACTAGCTGACGACCATTATCCTGTACCGTCCAAATGCGGACTCCACAGGGTAAGGAGAACTCTCTCAATAGATTTTTGGTGACGGCGTTGCGAGTAATCCTGCCTGGATCCGACATTCCTCCATCCGGACAGGATCGGTCTGTGGACCTGCAGTGCGCTGCTACCCCCGTTGCCGGCACTTCCCACCTCTCCTTTATGACCCGGGTGTGCGTGCCATTTGGACAGGGGCTAGAAATTTTTCTCTCTGCCCCTGACTGGGAGAATAATTGCTGGCGCGAACTGTTTGGGGCATCTGCTCTTTATTTAAACAAACAGGTTACAAACATTGTTACTTACACTGAGGAACCCATCTTCGCTTAGGAAACAAGTCCTTTGCTCAATGGGCCCTCTCACATTGAAATATTTACAGTATTTACATTACCACAGGACTAGGGTAGGTTCTGTGGTGACGACTCTGGGCTCGAGTCATCTGTTTCCCTTCTTCGGTTCTTCATTCCTCTTCGTTTCTTCTTTCTTCTTCCTTCTTCGTTCTTCTTCGGTCACCCCTCTATTAGGTAGACCGCCTGTTCCTCTTTGAGGTACTTGACCATCTCGATGAGCCCCTGTCTCGCTCTTGGGTATGCGAGCAGGATCGAGAGGTCCCTCATCTTTGCCAATTCTGGCACTAACGTTGCTCTCTTCCCTGCCAGAGAAGCACATTCTAGAATCATGTGTGCGACATCTGCAGTCTGGGCACCACACATGCACACTCGCTCCCTAACCGCAAATCTGCGGAAGTACTCCGGCGACACTCCGTGCCCGGTTAGTACTTGGTTGAGGAAGCCATTACTCTCAATGCGCCTTATCGAGATTCGGGGGAAAATACGGTATGTCCTTCTACCCGTATCCCCTTCATCCCATCTCTGCTGCCACTCCACCAATGTGGCTGATTTCAGTTGCGTCCGCACACTTTGCAGCGGCGTTCGCATCTGAAAATCTATCTCCTCTTTACCAGTAGCTTCCTTCGCTAGCTGGTCTGCCCGTTCATTTCCAACCGTACCGACATGACTTCGGATCCAGTGGAAGGTAACCCTCCTACTCTCCATTGATTTTTATAGCACTTTTATCTCTCTGACAAGGGGAGTCTTACTCCCGAATTGGCCAAGCGCTTTCAGGGCCGCCTGGCTGTCAGAGTGTATGCTATAGGCCCCTTCTCCGTTCATAGCAAGCACCCAACGCAGTGCTTCTCTGATCGCCAATAACTCTGCTTGAAACACAGAGGAATTAGAAGAGAGTTTCATTCGTTTCGCGTGCATCTCGTTGCCATCCGAGATCACGCAGAAACCTGCGCCGACACTACTTCCTATTTTAGAACCGTCCGTGTACAGTTCCTTCCCCTGACCTGTGGGGAGGGCTTTATCCCAACTCAGACAAAGCTCGTTGGCTGGATGGCAAGTCCAGTCCATTCTCAGAAGTTCCACCTCGGACGACCGATACTGGTGTCCCAGGAAGGAAACATCTTCCCCGTAGCGTAGGGTCTGCATTGCTGCTTCCCTCGCTACGACCAGGTCCGCCGGTTCGCACCCAGCCAGCACTTGAAGCGCTGCTGTGGAGGTCGTTCGGAAGCACCTGGTCATGCCCAATAGCGCCCTGCGCTGAATTTGGTTAATACCATTTCTCATCCTGACCGTATCTGACCACCAGGCGGGACACGCATATGTTAATATGCGCTCCACCCCTCGCTTATAGAGCACCTTTTTGGCTGTCCCAGGCAGCCGCATTCAGTTGATCTTATTTAGAATGCTGGTGCATCTGTCCTTCAAGAAGCGAAGATGCGGTAGCCCTGACAATCTGGTGTCAAGGATGACCCCTAGGTACCGCATCTCTCTCACCGCTTTAATAGTATGCCCATTGAAGCGACACTTTGGTGGAGTGACCAGTTCCCCCTTCTTTGCTATTAGCATTAGTGTCGTCTTTTCGGGAGCGAAGCAGACCTTACACTCCTTGCTCCAGCTATTTAGCTGTGAGAGAGCGGTGTGTACCTTCCGCTCAATCACGTGCCTACCAGATGCTGACACTATTAGCATTAGGTCATCTGCGTAGGCTTGCAGCTGCACCCCGTCTTCCAGAGGAAGCGCAAGTGCTGTATCTGCAACTACATTCCACCACAGGGGGCCCGAGCAAGAGCCCTGCGGACACCCCTTGGTGTATTCCCTGCTAAAGGTCTTGTCTCCGACCTCGAACTCTACTCTTCTATGCGAGAGAAAATCGCTTATTAACAGGAACAGATTCCTGGGGATGCCAAGTCTTTTCAGACGGTCCAGGACCAGTGGCCACCAGACATTGTTGAAGCGCCCCGCACATCCAAAGAAACGAGACAGGTGTGCTTTCCCTGAACACGATTTTGCTTTACCTGCTGAGTAAGGCTGACCAGCGCTTGGCTGGTACACTTCTCCGGTGTGAAACCGAATTGGCGGCTGGAGAGCTTACCTAGGCCGACTAGGTAGTGGGTTGCTCGGGTCACGAGGACCTTTTCCAGCACCTTACTCCACGCTGTCAACAGGCAAATCGGCCTATAAGCTGCGGGATCTGCTCGGCTCTTGTTTTCTTTGCTGAAGAGGACAAGCAGCGCAGTTTTCCACATTGATGGGAAACAACCTCTTTCCAGGCATTTATTAAACAGGGCAACGAAGTACCCAGGGTTGGATAGAAACACCTCTCTGATGATCGAGAGGTCCAACCCATCTATGCCTGGCGCCTTGCCTTTGTTCAGGCTATTGATTGCAGCACCTATCTCCGCCTCCGTGAAGGGCGGGTCGTCAACCGTGTCTGGTGGTTCTCTACAGTGCTCTCTGATCGATGTTTGATCCGGGGAGTCTCCCGTCTCCTCATCGGAAGGGAAGTGGTGGTTTAAGAGTACCTCCACTGTGTCTTCCAGGGTGGCGGTGTTGGTGCCACTCTCTGTTCTGACGGAAGCCAGTAACAGTGGGCCGGTGATCGAGCCCTTCGCCACCTTGTACGGTACCCCAAAGGGGTTGCCGACAGGGGTGGTCTCACACAACTGTCTCCAGTGCTCTCTCTTCGATGTTATCATTGCTTTGCGATACATTGCATTGTGGAGATTATATTCCCTTTTCAGGCGCTCCCTCCTGTCTGGGTCAAATCTCTCACGTTGCATTCTACGTCTGCTGCGTCTGGTCTTCCCTTGCAGAAGACTCAGATTTTCCGACCACCAGGGGAGCAGGGGTCTTGCCCTTCCCCCTGCTTTCCTGCAACCTTCACAGGTCTCTACTATCTCTTTGGTAAGATTACCAAGGTGTTGATTGAGATCTTCTACCTCATCAAGATCTGCTGCTCTTCGTTCTTTTAGCAGATCTGATAGTCGGCCTTGGAGTTCCGACCACTTGAGGTTCCGGGCGTCGAACCTAGACCTGGGTTTTTCCCCCACTTTTCTCAAACCCTATCGTGAAGGTTATAGCTAGATGGTCGCTGCAGCTCACATCGTCCAGTACCTGCCAGTTCTGGAGGAGGTTGAGGACCGATGTCCTCGTGAGGGTGAGGTCGACCCACGACGTCCCAGTGGCAGCTTGGAACGTGGGAACACTGTCGGGGTCGTTCCTGATCGTCAGATCTGAGGAAATGACGAAGTCAAGGAATTCGCTACCTCGCCCATCTTCTTCTTGGTCGCCCCAGAGGGGACTCTTCGCGTTAAAATCGCCTGCAATGATTGTCTCGTGTTGCGGGTGGGAATCCAGCAGCCGCGAGACAGTGTTTAGCACGTCCGAGAGAGCACCTGACGGTGAACAGTATGCGTTGACAAGCAAAATTTTTCTGTTACTGTTCTCGATGCCCAATGCCACCACATTGGATGTGCATTCCAGCTCCAGAGCTCCCAGGTCCGGATCAAGAACGACTGTGGCTACCATTGGTTTTTCGCATCGAGAGTAGTACCTCCGTGTGGAGTTGGGAAACCCCGCTACCCTACCATGGGAGTGGTACGGTTCCTGTATCAACAGGATTTTAGCTGCGACTTCGCTGGCAGTTTTAAGAATCTGCCCTGTAGCGGCTCTCGCGTGGTGAGCGTTGAGCTGGAGTACTCTAAGACCGGTGCTTGTCCTTGGCCGATCAACCATAATTGGTTCGGCTTCTCTGCTGCTCCAACTCCCTCAATAGGGAGGGACAAGTCTTACTGAAGCTAGAATGGGCGGTTTCCAGCTTCAGTTTAAACCGCTTATTCGCGGAAGTGCAGTTATTGCACTTCGGAGCAGCAGTGCAGTCCTTGTGCCGGTGACCTGTCTCACCGCACTTGTCCTCTGCTTCCTTGCAACCATAACTCTGATGTAACACCCGCAACACATGTGGGTGGTTCCATTCCGCTGTGGTGGAGGCCTGTCTCCACTGCTCGTTCGCGCCGGACATTTCATTCGCAGCAACCCAGTACTTCCAAACATTGAAACAACTTTTAATCCCAAATTCCTTATGTTTGAGTATTTCTGAGTGAAATTTTTTTTTTTTAAACGCTTCTGCCCCAGTCTGTCTGATCAAGCTCAAAAAAAAAAAAAAAAAAAAAAATCATTTGCTTGAAGTTCACATAATTCCGTTTGATAAATGGGGTTTGTGCTTCCAGTAGCACCTTTCAATGGTTTACTAAACAGACATATTCTTAGATTGAGTTCATCAGATTGTTTACACCTGCCATCAAAAATTCTTAAGAGTGTTTAGCTGAGGAACAAATACTTAAACTATAGTTTTACCAAGTGTTCTCATTTCATCAAAATACTTGCAGGAGTCCAAAAAGAGACAAGCTGTTTCTTTCTACATTTGATTTTAACAATGGCAGCTTGTTACAAAGACCAACTGTATGACTGCTTACAAATATTTTGGTCTTTCCCTTGCAGAGCAATATTTAACACATTCAAATGCTGCATGATATCAGTTGGGAAAGATTGTGAGTTAAGAAAAGCTACATCTGTGAGACTTAAAGTTAGATCAGTATCACATTTTTAGAAAAAAGTTTTTTTAGTTTTATTAGAAAAAGTTCTTTCTGAAGTTGAAAATATACCAGTGAACATTTTTCAGCACCCAACCAACAGATTCATTGTGCGGAAGAAAATCTTCATACTCGGCATCAATTTCATCTAAAAATATTTTTAATTTTCTTTGTGTAAGAGTATGGTTTCTGCTACTAATTAAATTTGCTATTTTCACTACCTTGTCCACTGCAGGGGTCAAAAAATTGGCTAGTCCAACACCTGGTAGTATTGGTTTTTATGTTCAGAATAGAGCAAAATATTCTTTATTAGCCTGGGACTACCATTTAAATGTTTGTGTTTCCAGAGTAATTTTTTTTTATTTCTTTTTTATGAGGTATACTAACAGCTCTTGAACCATACCCATTTTGATGCTTACATTTCTATTTCAGGAACCACATCTGCTGTGGCATGGAGCACGAGTGTGGGGGCAGGGGAGTCAGGAGAAAGAGATATTGATCAAGGTTGCCTGCTTTCTAATTTTCAACTGGGGGAGTGAAAAATAAAAAGCTAAAAAAAAAAAAAAAAACCTGAAGTTAGATGTGGGTGAGCTCTATCTTGGGAGCAAAGAAAGAGTGCTTTGTCTGCATGTCATAATTTGTATAACTGACATTTCCTAAATTTGAGCTTTACTTTTGTCCGAATTTGCTTGAGACTCGATCGAAATAAGTTGGGACTAGTTAATTCTCATTGCAGTTAGTCTGGGACTACATACATGGGTCATTCCACGCCAAATTGTCAGATGCTATCCACCACACCGTCTCAGATTCTAACAATTTTTTTGTTTTCATGAATAGGTCACCCCAATGTATGAAAATCCCGAAAGTCTAATTTTTTATTTCCCATAGATTAGAAAATATTAATTTTCAAATTCTGGTGCATGGCGGGCCTTAATTGCGTAAAAGCGCAAATATCTCTGTTGTTTGGGGGGGAAGGGGATAATACCAAAATCACCACTCCTTCGTAATTTCCCCCAAGGAATCGATTGGTGCAATGCACGAATTTCTATATTCTTTATTTTTTAAGTTACGTGCAATGAGAGAGCCTTTTTTCAAAACGTAAAAAAGCAATGTAGTACAGCACTTAGAAGATCACAATTGTTTTCCGTTTTTAAAGAAAAGTTTAGTCTAACAAATGAAGAAAAAAAACAAGCAAAAAAACCTTGGACTTTCGCGTGCACGCTGAGAAAAGAATTTTTAAATATGGCGCATGGCTCGTATTTTGAGACTGTGAAACGCGCGGGGCGAATAGCGTTGGCAGCCAGCCCGCCAAACGGCAGCAGGAGTAGATGTAGGCCTTCGGACGGGTGGCAGATCAAGATATCATCGCACGCGTTGGTCAGATCGCACGATCATTTGATGTGATGCTTGAAGGAGGAAGGATAGTGAATTAATGTTATGTTTAAAGGCATTTCAAATAATATAACTGTAAAATATTACTAAAGGGTCATTTCACGCCAAATTGTCAGATGCTATTCACCACATTCTTGCCATTCGACGACGAGGAAAACTAATATAAATCATTTCTCCGTCCAGCTTACCAATATCAGTTATACCGTGAAAAAGGTTGCACACAAATAACACATATAAATTATGCAACAGACGTCGAAAATGTATTGGTATTCTAGCCATTCAATGACGAGAAGAACTAATATGAACTTTTTTCTCCCCGTATAGCTTACCAATATACAGTACTGACGCTTATAAATTATGCAATTGATGTTGAATACAGTTTTTGGAATATTGATTAATGACATCTCAGACTGAATTTTTAGACATGAAATAGTTCTATTTCAGGAATTAATAAATTGTCTAGTTGTCCACGCCTGCCATAAGAGAAAATTATCAAGGAATGACATAGCTTGAGAAATAAAGTAATCTCGGATACATATCTTGGTGCCTATTCTTACGAGGTATAGGAAATATATACTGCATTTTTTAGTTAATGTCCGATACTTGATGATCATAGATGATGACGTTAGCAAGGCTCAGCGTCGGGTTAGAATTTTTTTATCGATTATTTTCTGGTAGATCTGGTATTTAAATAAACGAGTATATCTCGCAGTTGTCATTTTGCCAGTTTTTTCTTTATTTCTTTATTTCAGTTGCTTATTTAAAGATTACGTGTCAAGTGGGAGCTCATGAAACTCTCAAGAGCTTATATGAAACAAAACGCACCACAGCACCCTAAAATAAGGAAAACACAGTTTAACTGTTCATGGTGTCACCCAAAAATAGGAAAATACAGTTTGACAGTTACACTGAAAGAAAAAATTTATGCCTCCTAATCACATGCCAGTGTCAGAGTGGTAGCAATTGGATTTAGTTCCGCTATTATTATTTTTTTTTATTAATCATGCTAATAAATTTTGAAATAATGGGAAACATTAACAGACCTCGAACGTATGAGTATGTTTTCGTTAATGTAATACCCAATGTATCGTAATTATTGATTACCAATTTATGTAAAACAAGTATGGAACTCGTGTTACTGGTTAGCGATCGTAATTTGTCCGCTCTGTTTTATGTGCTTCTGTTTCAGTAGCAACGCAGTTATTGTCCTCATATTGACAAGTTACTTTAGCTGTCTTGAATTAGGAATTAGTTTCTTTTGTTTGTTTGTTTCTTTAACGCATTACACCACAATCACAATGCACAAAGACGCTGAGCAACTTTCTAATCCCAAGAGATTAAAAGAGATCTGAGAAAATACACTACGGAGCTTTCCCACTTGGGGTGACTGCTAAAGCCGCTGTTTGCCGGAGGTCGTAAATTAGGATCTGAGGGGTTCGAGGTCTGGGGTCATCCTGTCTTTAAAAAGAGAGAGAAAAAAACAACCTAGAAGCAAATGTGTCTGCCATAGCACAGATAAAAAGAGTAAATCGTCTCTAAGAAAAATAAACAGTTCTGCATCTATGGCGAACAGAAAGCGTTATACCATAATGGCAAATTAATTAACAAACGCTGGGCAGTGGCGCCGCTAGCCGCTCAGAACTGGGTAGGCGGGGGGGGGGGGGGGGGCATGACAAGAGAAAAGGCACACACTTTGAAGTGTTTGGCAAAAATTTTGGCAAAAAATTCCGTTGATGTGCACTTTACTCGACGCTGATAATGTTATCCCTAGTCAAAAAAAGTTGTCAAGTGAATACTGCACGTAGTATTTATTCAACGTATGTAGTATGGGAACCATGGATACGAATCTCTATGGCAAGTTACTGTTTCTTTGCAATTTTAGTTTACTCAGGTCATTTTTTTTTCCTCTCTTTTTTTCATAAGGCTATTTATGAAGTAACAGTTTGTAACCTGACAAGGAATCTCTCTGTCTCTCTCTGATCGTTTTAAACTAAAATTCTAAAACACGTGTTTCTGCTGCTCTCTTAGAAATTCGTTCAGAGGACTCCCCCCTCCCATTTCCCTCCTGTAAGTACAAAAACTAACAGCCATGTGAAATGCCATTTTTTTTTTTATTAAGAGGCTACAATTCATAAACTTCCAAAGGCCGAAAGTTTCGAACTAATTGGTTTATATCAGTGACATGAACATTGAATTTTTTTGCTTGTCATATTTAGTTTCCATGCTACAGAAAAAGTATCATATTACCTTCACAGAAAATAATTGGAGATTTTGCGTGCACATATAAAATCCTTCTAACACTTTTTTATCAACATTTTTCATCCTGCGGCGAATGGCAAGTTTATGCTATTTTTTATTTTTATTTTTTTATTGGAGGTTTAACGACCACCGTGAGCAACTCATTGGGCTATAAGCAGTCACCTGTTCCTAATTTGGAGCCACTGGTTCCAGGGAAGGGAGAGAGCCAGCGCCGTAAGACAAACACAACATCCATGCCTCGCCGAGATTCGAATCCTGACCCATCTTGGGCGAATGAGCATAAGCCATCGCTTAGGCCACTGTGCCACCGGGGCGGCAAGTTTATACTTCACAATATCTTTACGAGGAGCAATAAATTTGTGGGATGTTGATCAGACAAAGTGCACAAAAGGTCTGGAGCGTCAGGTCATTTGCAGTAACCCTCTACAAACATCTAAAAAGGAGAGAGGCTTCATTTCATTGTCGGCAGGATAAATCTGAAAACAAAGCACGACGGAACTTTTTATCCATGTATACATACATACTCGCCAGAATAAAAAGAAAATAGCTGATTAAAAAAAATACAAGATGATCCCCAAAATTGGTCGAAGAAATTTCTCCACAATCTCTAGTCTAGAGCGAAAGCATTGGCAGCAATCCCCCCCAATAATTTTGGTTTTGCATCGATTTCAAGAAATGATTCAGATGACACAAAATAAGGGAAAATCTCTTGAACACTGTAAAACCTTTAGATGTTAAATTTTATGATAATTGCTAAATTCGTTATTGGAAAAAAAAAAAAAAAGAAAAAAATGCTTTTCATGGAAGCTCAACTTCCTCTTATCTGATTTGATTAAATATAATAAAAAAACTGACATGGAATTTGATCACTGCGTTGTGAGACATCGAAATATAAACATTGTTCATGAACTAATTGTGCTTTTTTAAAATAAAGAATTCCTTTCCTTCAGAACATGAGTTCAACAATACATGAGTCCGCACGTTGGGGGGTGATGGGTGGGATCGCTTCTTGCGTGCGGGAGGAATGCTGTTCTTCTTCCAGTACCACGTCTCTGCACAGTCGTGGCCACGACACAGCGTGCTTCGCCGATTGCGCTTTCACTGTGGCAATGCACTGGCCATGCATCATGTTTAAAAATTCTTTTCTCGGCGCTCAGACAAAAGCCCAAGGTTTTATTTTCTTCATTTGATAGATTAAACCTTTCTTTGCAAAGAATAATAACTGCAGCTTTCTAAGTGCTGTACTACATTGCCTTTTTAAGCATTGAAGAAAGGCTCTGTCATTGCACATAACTCAAAAACTAAAGCAGATAGAAATGTGTGCATTGCATCAATGGATTCCTTGGTAAAAATTAAGAAAGAATGATTTGTGTATCTCTTTTTATCTTAAATAACAGAGATATTTGCGTTTTTATGCAAAATATATCCGCTATGCACCAAAATTCAAAAAATTATATCTTCTAATCTATCGGAAGTAAAAAAATTGAAACTTTCAGGGTTTTTATAAGTTGGGAGTAGCTGCCCATTAAAAAAAAATCTGAGTTGTGTTGGTAGAAAATTAATTCAAAATCTGACAATTTCGCGTGGAATGACCCACATACATATCACTGAGCTGTTCTCTGAAATTCAAAGGTTAGCTCCTCGAAGAAAGTATATCTGCCAGATTAATTATTAAATATTTGTTAGTCTGGGACTAAATGAGCGAAAAAGAAATTTCCACCCCTGCACTATATTTGATAGTCTCAGCGAAGACCCACATAATACTTGCTGGTGTACAATGCAGTGTAACATTTCAGATTTGATTCCATCTTTTTTTTTTTTGTCAGAAAGGACATTTGGTGTATTTTTCATTTGCAGCCCACAAAACTTCATTATGCTAGCCATCTGTTGGACAGCACTATTCTAAGTGTTTGCTTTGAAAGACACTTCTGTGGTGCTGGACTGGAGTAATGTGAAATGTAGTTGCTTCCCTCAAAAACAAAAGCGACAGTCTATTATTGGGAAAGCGGACCACTGCTTTCATTTTGCATCTCCAATATTTTACAGTATGGATTCACCGTGTGAACTCCCTCTCATTTATAAATCCCTTTGAGAAACTTTAAAGGAAAATACAGCCATGTAAACTCTGAAATTGGTTCCTCCATACTGTGAGTGAATTAGGTTAAGATCACACAAAAAGACTACCTTTGGTTTTGGTTTTCTTCATGCAATTTATGTTATAAAATTTTTAAGCATGGATATGCACTTGATCTTTGTCTTTCAGAGAAACTTAAGTTTAATGTTTTTAAACATATTATTTTACAGGCATTTTTATTTTCATTATGCTTTTAAAAAATATCTGCTACCTCTAGCAAAATTTGACTAAATTAAAAATACATTTGGCTAATGGAATTTGACATAAAACCAAAGCCCTTAGTTTAAGGAACACTGTTCTGGAAATTACTGCTTTAACATTATTCTGAATAGTTTAATGTAATTATGTTTGATTTTTTTTTTTTTTTTTTTTTTTGTGTGTGTAATAGGACTCATTTACCAGCTGTAATATTTCTCATGCTTGTTATGTGGACTTTGGTGTCTTAAAGTTATTACATACATTACTATGTTTTTCTCTTTGGCTTGAACTTTTTGTGGCTGTGCTTATTTAATATTCCATATATGCTGTGTCTGAGTTTTACTATTTTTGGTAGGTTGCTCTGGTGTATCCAAACAGTGACCCACTTTCATTTATGTGTGCATTTTATGGATGCCTCACTGCTGGTGTTGTTCCTGTTCCTATTGAGGTACCTTTAACAAGGCGTGTAAGTATTCAGTTGACTCAGCTGTACAAATAATAATATTTCATTGCATGCATTCATTTGTTTAGTTTTCATATTTTGCTTCCATTAACTTGGTTTATTCATGATACTGCATTCAGTAAATTTAAAATTAATCCATTATTTGGAAAACTTGTTTTATTTGTTTTGAACATTCTGTTCTTTCTACCAAATATATGGATACACATTTTGGACCCATATTAACTTATCTCTGGATGTTTTCAAAATGGAAATAAAAATGATTAGATCATTAGATTAGCAGAAGTGTTATGTGTACTGAGGTGAAAAGGTGAAAATATCGAAGATGATTGTAAAATCTTTTCAGGATTTTACACTCATCTTCAGTTATTTAAAAGGATCATAATATTGTGGAAGTATTTAATTTAACAATCCTTTGAAATTTGCAGGAGTATCACAGAAAATAATGAACTAAACTTCACAAAAACAGCAGTTGCTTCAGATTAGATTTTATAATTTCAATTTAGCTACGTGGAGGACAGTTAATTATAGCATCTCTATGCCAAAAAGGTTTTTTTTTGAGTGTCACTTAAGTCTGAATTTCACTTGTACAAGCTTTCTATTACACATTCATCCTCAACTGTGTTAGGTTAAATAAAGGAAAATTTGGGAAAAAATACAGCTTTTTCATCTCTATAAGAAAAATTGTATTTTGGAATTTCACTTCAGACTCTTCGGTTTTTAAAACTTAAGGTTAATGTGAAGGCAATAGTTTTATTTTTAATTAAATAATTTTCCTGTCAAAGTGAAATTAAAATGGAATATTGATATAAGTATGGCATCCAAAAAAGTTATTTATCCTGTCGTCAGATACAATATTTGTGAAACTTGGTACCAACTGTTGTAATAATTGAAGCAGAAGGGTGATGCACCTATAACTATTACATGCATTGGTGTCATTTGTCCTTATGCAATGTTCTGTTTTCCTAGAAAGAGGCTGGGAGGTCAGAAAACACTGGTTTCTTAGGTACTACATGGAAATTAATGTTAAGTCTTAATCACCTTTTTTTTTTTTTTTATGGGAGAGGGGGAGGCATGGGAAATACAATCAGTCATGTGGTGAGCTCTTCAAGAGTATCAAAAAGTAGCATTCGACAGTGTGTCTGTCGTAGCTGATGATTTTTCATGCTTTTCATCAGGGTGGAATATTAGTTTTTACAGAGAGATTATGGCCTTTACCAGCATGTAGTGACTGTTACTTCAGCTTCTTATGCTTCAGTTGCTTGGGTGGTGTTAATGACTAATGTACATGAATTCAAATCAGGAGATGCATGTTCAATTCTTTCTTACTGATGTACAATTTTAAAATTTATTAAGGTATGTGCCATATTGATGGCAGTTGATCGGTGCTTCTGTGCACCTATCATCTGCCATCAATTATTTGCAGCATTATAATCTTCAATGGATTCTCTGTGTAAGTCCTAAGGTGAGTGAGAGCTTTGGGTAATCATGCCCCCCCCCACCATCAGTCTTGTTTTTTGTGCACAGGGGTTTATGTGAAGTTTGGCATTTCATGGGGGGCAATGCATTTCATTTTACAATTGGAACAAGCTCGTTGTTAGGAAGTAAATTAACTGTTCATTCAGCTCTGTGAAGGAGTAGAAGTCAGTTGAATTGTGTTAAGTGATCCTAGAGGATCATATAAATAAAAACAGACTTGAAAGCTTTAAAATTATAGCAATTTGTGTAAATATTTTGTTATGAGAATGACATATCATCCTTTATTCCAGTATTTGTTTGGTGTTATTCTGACAAATATTTTCTTCATGCAGTAATTAAATTGAAATTTCTGGAAACTGATAGTTTGGAACAAAAGACAAAATGTAGTCTCATTATCATGTAGAAAGTTGATGAGACAAGATTTGCCTGAATATTTTTTCTAATAAAAAACAAATACGAATTATTTATTTTAATTAGAAAAAATATTCAGACTAAATGCCTGAATATTTTTTCTAATACAGTGCATCAAATTTGCAAGTGTTGTAAAACCCTGGTGACAAACCTCTTCACTTAATTGGAAAGAGAGAATATAATGTCTTAACATTGGTGCTCTGAGGTGTATTGGATATTTTGGTTTCATTTGTGATTGGAAGATCATCAAGTCTTTTTTAGGGGGGGGATGCCAGGAAATTTAAGACAAATTAGACTACAACTTTACTGAAAGTGCATGTGTGCTGGAAGTATAAAACATACATTACATATTCATATCAAGGGTAAATATTTTAAAATGTGCTGTGTGTGTGTGTGTATGGTGCACACCCACTGAATCACAATACAGCTACACTTTATTTTTAGATTTAATCACATTAAAACCCCTTTACAATATAAAGGGGTATGGATTCTGTGGAAGAAATATTCTTCACTAATTACATAGAAAAAGGTCAGGACTTTAGCAATCAGATAGGTCTGAATCACCAGTTTTTCTGTTCAATACATACCATTATCATATCAAAAAAACTTGAAAATTACATCACCCTGGAGCAGGAATCAAATTTGCATCTTCTGATTTCCATTAGAGCATGCTATCCATTACACCACCCAGGACAAGGTAGGTTGCAAGTATTTGAATTAGAAGAATCTAAACCTCTTCAAATTTTGCAATTCAGAGCCAATTAATTTTGCTTCCTCATAGTGTAATTAATTGCATTGCCAGTATCTTGGGTATGTATTTTTTGGAATAAATATTCTTCACTAGTTACATAGAACAAGGTCAGGATTTTAGCATTTAGATATGTCTGAATTATCAGTTTTACTGTTCAATACATTCCATCATCTCATCAGAAAAAATTGAAAAGTAAAAGAAAAATATCACCTTTGCATATTAAACAAAGGGACATGATTTATTGTACATTAAATCCCTGAATAAAACATATGTTGAGATTTTTATTACTGGGTGACAGAGATGTTCAATTTAATTTGCTGTAGATAGAGTATAGTTTTGAAAGCTCATGTTAATAAAAACCTTCATGACATTCATATCTCAGAAAGTTTTGTGCTGTAGTGAATGTCTTTAATAACCTATTCAGTGTTAATCAGACAGGGATTTTATAAATAAAAAAGCATACTTTTATTCTTAAAGATAAACTTTCAGTTTGTGTGTGTTTGTTTGAATTTACTGATGGAGGCATGCCTGTTTGAGGAGGGTATTAGTGCATGAACATTTCGCAGTTGCGATTTTTTAAAAAATTGTCTCGTCACTTTAAAACCCATTATTGTTCATTTCCCTGTTAATTGCAGAATACTAGAAATTCATTACACCATTCTGTGTTACAAAATTCATCCTTCAGTTTTACAATAAGGAACATACTTTTAAATTTCCATATGAATATTATGAAATGTAAACATGAGAATTTTTGAATTCTGTGTTCTCTTTCTTTTGCATATTTTTATTTGTTAAGCGTAATTTTACCAGGAATTTTTCCTTTTTACAGTGATGTATACGAATGGCTAATACACCACTGTGTGATTACCTGCTGTATGTGACTTTTCTTTTTTCAGGATGCTGGCTCTCAACAGATAGGGTTTTTACTTGGTAGTTGTGGTGTAAATCATGCCCTTACATCAGAAGCATGTTATAAAGGCTTACCTAAAACTGCCACTGGTGATATTCACACATTCAGAGGTATGTGCAATTTTCCTGACATTAACTTGTTTAGTGAATAATAATTGTGTGAAAAGAATGGTATTTTGTAGTATGTCATTATATGCATGATGAACTGCCCTGTGAAGCTTTTGTGTGTGGAGTTTTGAGTCAGAGTTATTTGTCACATTGGTCTAAATATTATCTGCATTTCCTTAGCCTTGACTTTTTTACCAACGAGTTTTAGCAAAAGTGGTGGTTTTCTAATACCAGGGGTCAAAAAATCAGTCAGTTTGATGCCCAGGACTATTGCTCTTTTTTTGTGTCCCTTGTTATAAAACTTTTCAATCAGCCTGGGACATGTGAAGATATGTAGTAACTTTTTCCAGGCAGTATGGTGCAAAATTTTTGTAATACTACCAGTGATATTCTGTTCTATTTCAGGAACTGCACTGCCATTTGGTGTATCAGGAGTTTCATGGAGGGCATGGAAGAGAGATTAATTAATATTGCTGGCTTTCTAATGTTGGTGAAATGGACGAGTAAAACAAACAGGTTAGATGTAGGTGGGTACTACCGAGAGGAAGGAAATAGAGTTCACAGCTAAATAAAGTATGAGTACTCAGACCTAAGTTTTAAGAAGATTAAAAGAAAAACATGACGGGGAAGTTTCTAGTCATACTGAATTAGTGCAAGTTTTGAATGATTAGTTTTCTGTGAAAATTGTTTTCCTGGGTTATGTTTCTTTAGCACAGAGGTATAGTGTAAAGATGTTCTTTGTATCCTAATTTGTTTCACACAAGATGAAAGTTTGTTGGGGCTAATGAATTCTCATTCTAGTTAGCCCTGGAATATGTGGACAAATTTTTTTCACCCATGTGTTACTGCTTTAGTATCATGAGTGCCATTCTTCAGTTGTTAGTCTTACCCCCCCATTCTAATATTGAAACTGTATTTTTTTTTTTTTTTTTTTTTTTGAGATTTTAAGAAAACCCATATTCTTCATATTTGAGGTCTTCATTTCTGATTGTAATTCACAGAAGAGAGATAGTAGGGGCTCAGACTGGAAAGAGCCATCCATGCTGAACTAAACATTTGGTATTGGAGGAGGGTATACTTGACACTGGGTTGTGTAAAAAGGATTTTTACATTTTGGTGTTAGATGTCATTGGTACCGGTTGTAAAGGCTAATTTTCATTGCAGACACATATTTACATATTTTGAAAGGCCAGGTTCTGAAATGTCTGTATAATAGGAGTTCGACATGACTGATTCAGTTGTATTCATTTGGCCTAGGTTTGAAAATGGGAGATGAGAAGGTTCATTTTCTCAATTTAATATGGTTTTTTTTATCACAAGGGTAAAAACACAATGAAAAAAAAAAAAAAGTATGTGCTCTGTGTGATGAGGATGCTGTTAGAGTTCAACTATGTCAGTATTGGTTTGCAAAGTTTTGTCTTTGAGTTTAGTCTCTTGCCGATGAACCATGTTCTGGAAGGCCCGTTGAAGTTGACGATGACCAAATCAAGATATTAATCTAAAGCTACCCACACAATACAACGTAAGCAATTGCACAGACACTGCAAACATCCACCTACCCTATGGCATTGTACAGTGGTGTGCAAAAGTATTGCATCACCTGCAAAAACCGTGAATTTTTAAGTGTAACTCTTTCTTTTTAAACTAATTTTCATAGTTATTTCATTGTTTACATGTCATTAGATGTGAAATTTAATAGTGATTTCAAAAATGTCTTAGTTTTTCACGTAGCTACTTTTGTTCTTAAGATATGACATAAAGTATGGGGTTTGACAGACGCATGGAAATTCACATCAGCTGCGTATCAGTTGTTACAGCCAATCGTAGACATTCTTTTACCCGATTGGCTGCTTCCTTATCCTACTCCAGCCTTTATAAGGGTTGACGCAGAGCTACTAGAGCATTGTAGTGGTCGCTTCTTGTTGTTATTAGGGTATAATTTGTGAACATTCTTCATAATGGTTAAAACTGTGGAATTGTCCATGGTGGACAGAGTAAAAATAGTTGTTCTGCATGAAGAGGGATATTCTTCAAGGCAAATCGCTGAAAGAATGAGATGTAATCAATCTACAGTTATTAGGCTACTGAAGAAAGTAAAAGACGCTGGTGATATTAAAAATGTGTCTCAGTGGAAGACCCAGCAGATCCACTACAACCAGGCAGGGCAGAGTGCTCATAAAGCTAAGTTTGGCAGACAGGAGTCTCAATTCACCTGAATTGCTTCAAAGGTGGTCTGAAGTAACTGATGTTACTGTTAGTACATCTACTGTTAGGAGGAGGCTGCTTCACTATAACTTACATGGCTGCAAAGCTAGGCCTAAACCATTTTTAACTGCAAATCAAAGACAGCATGGACTTCAATGGGCAAAACAGAATGTCTCGTGGACAACAAAGCAATGGGAAAATGTTCTTTTCAGTGATGAATCAGAATTTTGCCTTAATGGGAATCGGAGAAGTGCCAATGTAAGGAAATTCAAGCATGAAGAATTCCATCCAAGTTGCTTAGTGACTGCTGTTAAGCATCCGGTGAAGCTCATGGTTTGGAGCTGCATGTGTGCACATGGCATTAGGAACCTCCATATTGTCGATGGTACTGTAAATGCCCAGAAATAAATTTTGATATTGGAAAACAAGAGGCTACCATCATCTAGAAGACTTTATGAACGCAATTTTATTTTTCAAGATGACAGTGCTCCCTGTCATCATGCTAAAGTAGTGAAAAAGTGGTTTCAGGAAAAAAATGTTGAGCATCTTGATTGGCCACCACAGTTACCGGACTTAAACCTGATCGGAAATTTGTAGTTCAAAGTGTCATATGAACTATCAAAAAAAGCCAACAACCAAAATTCAACTCATTGAAGATGTAATTCAAATTTGGAATCTTATTGTTCAACCCAATCTGTAACAAAATCTTGTTCACGGTATGCCAGCAAGATGCAAAGCTGTAAACAAAGCTAAAGGCTGGGCAACAAAATATTAGGTATATTTTATAATTTTGCTTCATTATATTTCAGTATTTAAATGTTATTTCATTCCTTATGAATTAGAAAAATTCTTTATTGCTGTAAACATAAGTATTGGATAAATGATCCTTTTCATAATAATTTCAATTTGGTCAAAAATTATTATGAAAAGGGTTTAACTTGTTTGGCAGATGTTCTTTTTGGGCACTTCAAAAAGAACATCTGCCAAACAAGTTAAACCAAGAAACGAAAATAAATAAAAAAATAAAAAACCAAAAAATAAAATAATAAATAAAAATATAAATAAAACAAAAAAATACATTAAAACATTTTAACTAGAATTTGCACAAAAGCTGCTAAATAGTAAATTGAAATTAGTTACATAAGAGCAAGTTCAATAACAAAAGACATTACCTAAAAATTTTGAAACAAAATTTTCTAAAGTACCAGAAGACCATGACGTGCAACGCAGCTGCCATGAAAATTCAGAATTCAGAGTCTATTAAGAGGAGATAGAAGCAAAAACAATTTTTCAACTCATACTAAAAAACAACATACAAAAATTCATATACTGACAGGCGTGAGCAAAAGAGGATAAAATAATAGCAACCTGAATGCAGAAAGTGACGACAATGCCGAGCCTTGGCTTTATCAAGGACCAGCAAAACTCTGCATTTTCACACTTCCGCAAAGACCTAGTTGGAAATGGGTTTCTGCAAAGCCATAGATGCAAGTAATAAGCCCACCAAGAAATTTTTAAAAAAATTATTATAACCTCCTAAGAGTTGCTTGACGAAAATTAAGTTAACATTATTTTTGCATGCATCTATTGCTTTCCTGGACCAACCCATGCTCGCCATCTGCTATTAAAAAACAGAAAAACGATTACAAAAAAACAAGTTGTGAGAGTGATTGAATGAATCAAAAGAATTATTCAGCAATAACACTTAGCCAAGTTACCTAGCCGCCTAAGAGAGAATTTAAACCAGAATAGTAATACATAAGTACCACAGATTCTTATGTTGTGTAGAGAAAGAACGTTTTATGCAAAATGCCAGATAAAAGTTAATAATTTTTTTTGAAAATATAGATTCCTGAAGGAAACTGGAATATTGAACCTCCTACTCATCAACAACTGACAATTACAAGTGCAAAAATTAAAAACTGATAATAACTAACAAAAATGCTTTGTGAAGATTATATGATGTTAACAATTAGTTGCAATATATACAAAGTATTCCAGGAGTGTTTTAAGTGCATAATAATGTAGTTAAGATGTTCTAACCGACATTGAAGACACATCGTTGACTGCAAGAACAATAAGTCAGACAGCTACTTTGCCCAAGAGCCCTAAAAAACGCTAAGTTTCCAATAAAAGTGAAAGCGAAAAAAACCCATTAAAAGTTAAAATACTGCTTGCACCTAATTGCTTGATGCATAAAAAAGAAAATAACTGCTCAAAGTTCATAAGTTGAACTTAGAACCTCTTAACTAAAAGAATAAAGAAGAGAGCTTACCTCTAACACTTCTTTTCTGCCTCTACTTCCTAGAAAAATGGCCAAAAACTTTCTCCCTAGATGCTGGGGGCAGCATTGGGAGGGTCTGTAGGATCTTGCTCACTGAATAAGATCTTACGTGCAGAGTTTTAGTCAAGAGAATTAAGCAGCTAAGAATGGAGCCCTGTTTGTTCAGAGTATAGAATACTCTCCAGAATACATGAAAAATATTATCAAATACACATGTAGTGTATTTAATAATCTTTATATGTATTTAATTACCTTAGTGAAATTCTACAGACAATCATATTTCTATTTATTTTAACGTTAGTTTTGCTATTTTTAGTTTGGGGATTCAAGCATGTGAATACCTAGTTTTCTATTTATTTATTTTTATTTTATTTTTTCATCATATTTTTAAAAAAAAATTGCATAATTTTTTCTTATTTTATTTTTTATTTTTAATAGGACTGTCCTGTCCATAGCACTAAGGTTCCTTTTTGTAGTTAATATGCATCCTCCAGACCAATTTCCAAAAAAAGGCTTTCATTGGCCAGAATCATTTTATTAACTGTGTAGAAATTAAAGCAGATCTGCCAACCTTACTCTATTATTCAGAATAATTTTTCTTAAAGTTCTTTTGATGAAAGGCGTTGGAATTTTGTTTTCTAGAAAACAGTTTAATAGTATTCTAATGTGGTTATTGAAGTCCCAAATTGTTGCTGCAGATTCTTGATACTCTTAGTACCTGGGAAATTAGTACATTTTCAATTACTTTAGTTGAGATGTTATTGTTCCAGTGCAGATATATTAATAACATTGAAAGGAAAATAAACTCTTTTATCAAAAAGGCTGATAGATGGGTTTCCTCTGTTAAGCTTAATGCTTAAGTCTAGGAACTCTAGTTCCTGATTACTGTGGTTGGTTTTACATAAGTTAAGAGAGTACGGATAGATATTTGCAAAATCACTTTCTATAACACCTGAAATATTAATACAAAGCAAATCATCAATATATCTAAAAGTGTAAAGGTAGTTATCTGAGCCTGAGGAGCTATTTTTAATGAATTTATATTCTTTAAAGAACAGGAAAAGATTTGCTACACTTGTCGATGGAGATGTCCCCATAGGAATACCATTTACTTGCTTATAGAGAGTATTATTATGTAAAATATGGTTATTGTTTATGCAGCAATTGAGATAAGAGTTCCAAGCTCCTACATTAACAAATTGGTTAAACTTAAATTCTACATACAGTTCTTTAAAGGTAGTGATGATATCTGACAGAGGCAGATTAGTATATAGGTTCTCAAAATCATAACTATTAATATCTATGGGATTTATGTCTAGTAAAGTTGAAATTACTTCTGAATTATTATTAATTATCCAAAAATCTCTGTACTTCAGATTAGTACAGTTACGAATGTGTTTCAGGACCTTCTTCAAGATTTCTTCGAAAGCAAGATCAATTTTCTGTTTATGACTCCTTACTCCACTAGCTATGAATCTGAATTTTACCGGATCTTTATGAAACTTGACAGTTGCAAAAGAAAGGGAAATTCAGGCTCATATCTTCTCATTTGTGGAATTTTAAGTTCCTTGAAGAATGCCCTAAAACGATTTTCTAACTGTTTGGTAGAATAACTTACGGGCTCGTACGTTACTCTATTATTGAGTGTCTTATTCAACAATTCAAAATAGAATTTTTTGCAGATAATTGCAAAATTATTGCTAGCTTTATCTGTAGTAGTAAAAATCCTGAAGTGTGGAGAGTGACCTTTTAGCTTCTCCAGAGAAAAAAAGATTTCTGTCAAAACTTAAATCAAGACCTGCCAACTTATTAGAGAAACTAGTAATTACATTATATTTCCATTCAGCGAAGGCCTCAATAAGCTGATTGTATGCTAAACTTGTTTTAATTATGTATCTATTAACATCTTGAGCAAAGTTCTCAAGAATTCTTTCTTTGGAGATTTGGAAAGATGGTCTCAATTTAGTACCATACTCTAATAAATGAGTAAGCTTGTCATTGTCAACAAACCTCAAGTTACCAGTGATAATATGCTTGTAATTCTTATCATAGTGATCTGTGTCTTTATGCTCATCACAAGAACATGCAGTAACTACAGGTATGGAACACGAAGAATTAAGTTTGTAGTTTTTAACAATAGACCCTAAGGTCTTAACATATTTAAAACTTACAATAGACTGGTGCCTGTGTATGGGGGAAAAAATTGCATTACTGTAGAACAGCTTCCTTACATTGAGATGATCATAGGTTTTATTGAGAAACCTGATGGTCACATAATTTCTGGAAATTTCTTTAAGAGAAACACCCTGATATATATTTATATTAAAGTCTGAGGTGATGATATTTCCGAATTTCATGTTTTTTATGTAGATTTTAGTAAAAATTGGTTATTCACTTAAGTCATGCAAGGAAGTCTTGTACAGGACAAAGTTAGTTTTTTCTTCTCTGCTGGTATGACCAGGAATGTTGGAATTAAATACAGTGTAATGCCACTTAGTCTTCAACATAGGCATTTCTGCATTATTTTTTCTGGAGAGTTCTCTGGAAAATTTTAAAGCATTTTTGGGAATGCAGTTGGGTTTTTAAGTTGTGAGAGTAAAAAGAGCCTTATCACCAAGTTTTCTTTCTTTTTTTTTAACACTAAGTGGTGACCACGATTGTGATGTGTAACTTTTTAGATGCTGTTTTTTACGCTTTCCAACCATAGGTTGAAGAAGCATATATGCTCCAGCTTTGTCTGTCTGTCTGCACGATAACTCGCGTAAAAATTGTTCGATTTCAATGAAATTTTAGTATGTGGTAGGGGACAACCAGGGAACAAACCCTATTGGAAATGGGGTCAAAGGTCAGGATATAGGAGCAGGATCCATTCCATTGCCCTTATGCGTCATAACTTATGTAAAAATGCTTCACTTGCGACAAAACGTTACCATATTGTTCCGGAAGTATACTGAACCGGTTCTGTTGAATATCATTGAAATGGGGTCAAAGGTCAGAGCACAGGAGTGAGATTTATTCCACAGCCATTGTCCTCATAACTTGAGTAATGATTTCTGATATGTTGGAAAGTGTATCATAATCAATGCCTTGCATGAATTTACTAACTTGTTTTATAAAGCTAACATTCACATGTGAGAAATAATTCTCGTACAAAGGTGGTCTTGGATGCAATTCATTTTCTTCCCCTGGCCACGGCAGCTCCTTTCTTAACAGTGTCAAGTATGCCTCGTATCCAGTTAGGGAAAGAAAGTCGCAAAAACTGGACCAAATTTAAACATTATCAGTTTTCACGCCATGCAGGTTTTTTTTTTTTTTTTTTGTCCCTTTTTCCTTTACCATACTTAAGTTGTGCCTGGCAGTTGTTTGATTCTTGAGTCCCTGAAGCATTCGGGGATATATGAATGTCCATCTTTGTGAAAAAATAACTATACCTACATATATTGATCAGAACCTCCACAGAGAACATTAGAAACATGATGAACACATTAGTGTTAAACGAAACCATAGTGTATCAGATAATGTTTCATTGCTTTTTTAAGTGAACTGTGTAAGCAGTATTTTTTAAAGTAATGTATTTATGTTGGGAAATCTGCTACTGGTCAAAAGCCAGCTAGATTTTGTGAAGTCTACATCAGGCATAAGAGATAATAATTCTAGCAGTTTTCCGTTGCAGCTTTGAAAAATAGGAAGGCATTTAAGGTGTGATAAATTGCTGATTTCTGTTTCCCGTTATCTGTAAAGTGTGCAGAATTTTTGTAATATGTTGTAAATCATTTATTTTCTTGGTTTCATTTCCCTTTCTATTTTTCTTGAGTGCACTGCTCCCCCCCAATGATAATTCAAAGACATTAACAATTAGATATTGATCCATGTGTAAACACTGCTAATATTCTATTTCTTTTCCAATAATTTAGGATGGCCAAAGTTAAACTGGGTTGTTACAGAGCATCTTAGTAAACCACCAAAGGACTGGATGCCTCCACCACGAGTAACAGAGGAAACGCCTGCTTACATCGAGGTAAACTTAATTTTGTGTCACATTAGGGGTTTTTTGCTTCAATTGATGTGTGATAAGCTTCATATAAAATCTTTACACCTGCAAAGGTATGCTACAATTTACTGAGGTAAATGGTTGTGTATCTGTATAGTGTTGAACATTGTCCTCACTTTTTTTGGGCTATATCTCCATCATAGATTCAATAATTTATGAATTATTTGTTCACTTTTGCGTTATTTATTATTTGATCTGTAGTTGATAAATGGTATTTTATAATGCTGATTAGTTCTTTCAAGCAGTGTTCTGTTTGAAAAACAAATCACTATTTCAATAAAGAAGAATGATCAGTCAGCATTCATTTCATATCTAGTTGGCTTGGTGCAGATTCAGTCATTCCAGTCTGTTCATTCCTTTGACATCAGAACTTTGGGAGTTAAATTGTCAATATTCAGGTACGTATTATTAAGGTTTCTTACAAGGCATTTGTCAAATTTTTGAGCTATATGGTAGTTAATCATTGGGGCTATATGAACAAAGTAGCTGTTGCCGTTGAGATTGTAATATCCAACCCCTCTGGTCATTGATTGTAGCACCATTCCTCTTGTTGATCATCTACCTGTCCTGTAATTCTCACTTTTGAAGGCTTGTGGTTGGATCACTATGATGCTGATATAGTTCCAGTAGATTGAATTTTGAATGTGTCTACCCAATACTGTTTCATGTGAATTATTTTTAATGCTTATTTATGTTCAGCTGTCCGGATGTTTATTGTCTTCCTGTTCCTCCAGTGTACACATTTTTACCAGAACAGTCTACTTTGTGATAATTCATTTTTTTTCTCTCTTTGGTTTGTATCTAGGAGAATTTTTTTTTTTTTCAGTTTTTGATTTAGCCCAGGAGCAAGATTTGTAGGATTTTTTTAACTAATATTTTGAAGATATTCGAACAGTCCTTTATGATAATAAACCCTGTTGTTGAAAATTACTTTTTCTGCAGTCTTTGGATTTTTTTATTTCTTTTTAATTACAGGAATGGAGTGGTTGTTTTCAGCCAATATAACTTTTAACTTTTCTTTTTGGAGCATAGGAAATCAGCTCCATTCTGGATGGCTGTTAGAAGTGAGTCATTATACCTATTAAGAAGAAAGAGAGCAAGAAAAATTTGTTGATTGCCATGGCAACACATTAATTAGTTGCTGTGCAAAATTAACACAAGAATATTGAGTAAGAAGCTAGGAAAATGCTGTGATAAATCAGCTAAAAGAAGAATATTTGATACGTGGGGCTTCTGAAGTGGAGGCGGATGTTCACAGTGACATTTTTGCTCAGACGGTTTTCTCAAAATTATTCCATTAGGTGAACCAGCATTTCACAAAGGCTTTTGATTAGGTACCTATACAAATAACTGAACATGCTTTTAAAATCTATGGATTTAAAAGCAAGTTTTCGGAAAACAATTCAAAAGCATCAAAAGTCTCGCAACTGTTTGGATTTAGGGAAATACTAGTAAGTGCATTAACTCTGGGATATGACGGTTATGCAAGTTGTCTCCACTTTTTAAAAAAAACATAGTTAATTAAGCTGAATAAAGAGGTAACTTTTTAGGTACTGAATGTTAAAGTGGTGTTTCTAGTAGCAGAAATTTGTGATATGCTGGTAATTTAGTGTTAATGGTTTATCTTTTCAGATGCACAGGATGTGTGCAAAATTTGAAGTGAGTATTAATGTTAAGAAACCAAAATCAAATCACATGGTTCAGAGTCAAACTCCAAAAGGTAGCAATTATCTGATTCAGTGAAAGGTGTTAGAATGGGAAATGGGTTTTAATCACTTGTGTGCAGTAACTGATGATGCAGGGAATTTTGCAGAGGAATTGGACAGTAAAATTCATAAAGCAGGGGACGAGTGCATCTACCCTGCAAAAGTCTGCTTCCATTTAGAAAGAGGCTGTGTTAAAAACAAAGCTTATTACATGCAGTGCAATTTTTAGATCCCACCCTCTTTTATGGGAATGAGTTGAAGTATAAATCCCATTAGGTGGTTAGAAGTGGCTGATACAAGAATGATATGTAGAACATTAATGCATACCTGCCAGGTTTTCCGATTTTCCCTGTAAAATTTACGGAAACATGGCTTGTTTTACGGTTTTACGGGCAAAATGTTAATTTTACAGATTTGGTGATTTCCCTGAGATTTATTTTCCTTTTTCTGATGATTTTGCACCCACTATTCAAACTTTTTAATTTAACTTAATCCATTCAAAGTAAAGTGCCGATGTAAGCTACGAACATCTTTTCAGTTATTATAATAAGCTTATTCGTAATGTGTTTATGTGGGAACATTTGCAGCAGTTTTCCCCCCGTGTTAGGTTTTGCGTTGTTTCAAACACTAAAACTTGCGCCCCACGTAAACTGTTAAGGATAACAACCAGCTGATTTTGTTTAACCTTGGGGCTTGGTTCTCTCTCGCTGTCTCACCACCCACCCTCACCCCCTTCTCCTTTTCAGGTAATGCATTCTTTGTCCCCTGGGTCGCAACTTCTGAGGAGGCCAAAGTGGGGTGCGACTTGCATTGGAGCAAGCATTTGAGAGCAGATGTTTTTGCTACTCCCAGTTTGAAATGCGATCTTAAAACGTAGTTTTTGTAGAAAAAAATTCAAACTGATTTTAAATCTGTGTAATTTTTAAGCCCAAATTTATACCCAACATGATGAAATTAAGCAAAAGCTGTCAGTTTTGTGAAATTGAAAATGCATTGAGTCATGGTTTCGTAACTTCTTCTCTGGTAATGAATTTGACCTAACGAAAGAATGCTAAGAGGAAGTTAAAAGAAAAAAAAAAAGTAAGTCCAATGTTCATTCGAGCCAGTGCTTCTCCAGCAGTGATTTATTGTGCTCGTCCATTAGTAAGTTTGTACGCTTTCCAACCGTGCTTTGTTCGTCTCTCGATAACGTGCATAAAAATATCTTGGCTTGATTCAACCAAATTAATATGTTGTGGTGCAATTTTTCCTCTGCAAATTGCACTCTTTAAACTATTACTGTTTTACTATAGCAGTTTTACTTGCATTTTTTTGAAGTGTCAATAAATTTAGTATTAGTGATTCTCTAGGAGCAGCAATATAAAAGAGGGGGGGGGAGGGAGTACTATAAAACTTTTTGTGATGCGTATTATGCGGAGTTTCCTGTGTATTACAAAATCTTCAAAAAATGAAAAATATGCATTTTGCTCTACGTGGTGATGTAATTTTAGCGTTTCACATAGTGAAAGGAATGATATTACTAAGCACATAGCGCCAAGCATAAATCTAATGTTGACTGTGTGGAAAAAAAAATAATACGAAATTAACTTCCTTTGTTAAAAGTTATAATGAACTGGATGCGATTCGTGCGAAGTGTTAATTCACTTTGTTTTTAGTTGAGCATAATTTACCAATTAGTGTATTTCAAAATTAATTTTGAGCAACCAACTCATTGATTAAATTGTAGATTGTGTATTTTATGTTGTTCTGTGGAGACAATAGTAGACGGTGAATAACAACAGCATTAATAACTTGATTATTGTACTTTAATAAATAAATCAGTTCTGCTTATGAATATTTTTGACCTCTGTTAGCTTCTTGCACAGTGTGAACATTTGGTGCATACATAACAGAACCCTCCCATGTGTTTCTTTTTTAATTTTTCATGCAGAACCAGGAATTTGCCATTGTGCATTGTTCAACATATTTAGGAAGTTTTTTTCTTGTATCAGTACCGTCAAAATAAACTGAAGCACCATGAAAAATCAAGATGTAAAGAAAAAAGAAAAATGTGCAAAAGTGAAAAAAAGTTATTTCATTGCTGTGAAAATGAATAGATTAAAATCTCTGAAATACTTTTGACTCTGCTGAAGAGATTATTACCACATTCCAGTAATTCTTATTTTAACGAGTAGAATTCAGTCACTTCTTTGTTTTAACAACTTCTGAGAAGCTGTTTGTTTACAGTGGAATTCACCAATGATGTTCAAACACAACAAAGAGTCAGAATATACATTTCATTATAATAAGAAAATGCCTTATTTCTTTTTGAACTAAATTTCTGAGTTGAACACAGTAGTTCAGTTGTAAATAAAATACCTGATTTGCCAAATCAACACATAAAAATACACTGCCAGAAAGTGAAAAAAGAACACGATTAAAAATTGCAGCTGCATCTATGAGATTTATGTCATAGCAACAACTTGTTAAGAAAAGAAAGTGATCACACATGTGTGAAGTGATTGAATGTTTATTTTACCTTGTAATGCATATTACAGTGTACAGAAGGCACATTTTAATAAGGTATTGCACCTCCTCCAGCAACAATACAAGCTTCCAATCTCGCATGCAATTAGTCGTACAAATGCTGGATATCACGCTGGAGGATAGCATTTCATGGGCTTTCAACTTGGATGTGCAATTCAGAGATGGTCGCTGCTTGCTGGGATCCATGGAAGAGTCTTTGTCTGATCCATTCCCAGACATGCTTGATTGGAGACAAGTCTGGAGAGCTTGCTGGCCAAGGGAGTTGATGCACAGCCTGAAGAGCATGTTGAGTTGCCTGGGCAGAGTGTGGGCGGGCGTAATCCTGCTGGAATATCGCATCGGGATCACACAAAAAAATGTCAGGACGACTGACTGCGCAATGTCGCTGACGTATGTACTGCTATTCGGTGTACCCCGTACAAACACCAGTCTCATAGAGAGTGACAGCTAATTGTTCCCCACACCATGATGCCCTGTGTCGGGCCTATGTATAATTGGCGGATGCACGATGACAGAAGCCACTGTACACGACTGTCAGATGCTCCTAAGCAGAATCAGCTTTCATCACTGAAGACCACTGACAGTCATTCTTCTCTCCAGTGAACTCGTTCTTGACACCACCGCAAACATGCTAGACAGTGACAGGGTTCGTACGGTCCTTAAAAGTCCTTAAGAACTCCTTAATTTCCATTTGCCTTTTTAAGGGCCCTTAAAAAGTCCTTAAGAACTCCTTAATTTCTGTTCTGTTTTTAAGGGCTCTTAAAAGTCCTTGAAAACATCGTAATTATATTACATTTGGTCTCGTTAAAAAGGTCGTAAATTTTTTTTTTAACCAAAGAAATGCGTGCCTTACGCAGGCCAGCTGGTTTAATTAGTGTACTGATGATGGTTTTACGTCACTAGATCCACTAGATCGCATGTCACAAAAGTTTACCCATGTTCTGTGTTGCTTTTGGCAGTTTGCCAACCAGCTACCTTCAAATCCCTTTGGTTTAGATTAGATTTATTGCTGGCTTGATTTCTTTGCGCCGGGTCAGTGCAGTTCAGATCGTTATCTTCTGTGATTTATTAGAGAATGTGGTACTAAGTAAAGAGCTCAGAGCTTCTGTCTTTTTAGCTAGACATAAATATGTTCAATATTTAGATGCCAAAAAAAAAAAAAAAATGTGCCAAGCAACATCTGGGATGAAACGTAAATTGATTGAGGAGGAATTGCAAATGCTCAGTACGAAAAAACTGGAAGTAGAAAAAAATATTGCCAAATTAGAGGAAACGTGCAGATGACCTCCCGCCCAAGGGGAATTGATGAGAGATATGAACTGCTTCCTTCAATCAAATAGTTTTTGAAAATTAATAAAGGAAAAAAATGAAGAATTGGCAGAAATTACCATGTCAGTAGTTGCAAAAAAATGAGCTAAAAAATTGATTTCATTGTAGGCCTACATCCTTTGTTTGACCTCAAAAAAGTGAATATGTACATAATATAATTTCCTTGCAGTTATTGTTAAATTGCATTACTGTTTTTAGCACGTCTTTTGTAAAAAAAGATCGTGCTTATGTTATCGGTTTGTCTGTCCGTCAGTCCATCCCCACGAAATCTCTGCAACTATTAGTCCGATTTGAAAAATTCTTTTTGCATTGGGAAGCTTGAAATATGCGAATGATGATCCTTTATTTCGTTTTTTTTTTGTTTTTTTTACGTTGGGCAATTTCGCCGCTAGAGGGCGTAAATGCAGATGTCGAATTCAAAAATATGTTTTATTCCACATATTTGCTTCTAAACATCCGATTGAAAAAATTATTTTATTTTTTGATTCCATTTATGTCGAAGAGTATTTTAGATATAGTTACATTTTTAAATTACGCATAGATTTCCTGCTAGGGGGCGTAAAAGTAAATTACATTTTTCTCAATAATTCTTCATCCAAAACTCCGATTTGAAATTTTTTTCTTCAGAGGATACACCTCCTGATGGAAAATCTTTTGTATATAATTTCTAATTTTTGGTAAAGCATACTTTGGCCACCAGGGGGTGTAAGCATTAATTTTTTCTTCTGGTGTATTTGCCATAAAATCAGCTTCTAAAATATCGTTAAAAAATTCTTTCGTGGAGTGATACCATTCCCATCAATAAACCTTTTCAGAACATTTTCTTCTTAAAATATTCCACAGTTTCTCCGCCAGGGGCGTAGATGTGTATCTTATTTTTGTGAATAGTTAGTTAGTTAGTTAATTGATTTTAGTGGCGCAAGGGCCAGGTTTGGCCAAAGAGCGCCAGACACAGAACAATCAGTTAAAGATATTTAAAAGCGGGTAAATACTTAAAAGAAAGGGATGCTTCACTGTTCAGTTTTGATTCTTTGAATTCTGCCAATGTAGTTTTGTAATTTATGCAAACATTTTTATTGAACTTGGGGCTTTCAATTCCGATGATATGATTTAAGTTACGATGAACTTGTGTGTTTCAATTTGATTTAGATTTTAGATAGTGTGTTTACTTGTTTCATTAATCTAAAACAGGTCTAACAAGCTGTGCTGCATTTTTATAAAAGTGTTATTTTTTCCAGCTGCAGCACTTGCAGTGATGCCACCCGCAGAATTGATGCATTTGGTTTCTTAGCCTGTGTCCGTACATATTTGTAAAATTAATTCTAATGGAAGGAATTAAGTTATTAAATGGAAAGGTAAAGATACCAAAAATTTTAAAGACTGACAATCACAGCCATATGAAATTCTAAGCTGTATTTGTAATACTGTTTTTGTTAAAATGAATTTGTAAATTAATAAAAAAATATAAATTCAGATAAACTTTGAAGGAAAAACAAATGCAAATTTAAAAAGTTTCCGAAACCACAAAGATGGGCCTATAACCACAATTGATGGGTGAAAATTTGTTGAAAATTGAAATTCCAAAGTAAATAAATGTTATGCTTCACACCACAATACGAAGAAGCAGAGTGTTAGTTCTGTAGATGCAAAGATATGCTTCAGGACAAATAATGGATCCAGTATTACCAGTAAGTAATGTATATAAGGAACTTTTAAGTTAGTTGGTTTTTCTGTTGGAGTATTTAGGTTTATTTTAGTAGAACTAATTTTAATTCATATATTTGTGCAATGGAATATTAATTAGTTTCAACAAAATTGTTTTATTGTGTTAAAATGACGTATGTTGTAATAGTTAACTCACATTTTGTATATTGTGTATATTTGCATGCAGCGATTATGAAGTCCTTAAAAAATATTTAAAGGTCCTTAAAAATAGCCTGAAGGTCCTTAAGAACTCTTTAATTTCCATTTTCAAATAAGAGTATGAACCCTGAGTGACAGGGGGGGGGGGGGGGTCAGTGGTAACCTTGCCAGTGGCATGCATTCCTGTAGTCCTGTTTCCAACAAACTATTCTCTATCATTCTGATAGACACCCTTGATATGACAGAGGATCAGATTTGTGATGCTGTAACCATCTGCTCTGCCAAGGCCGCCCTCCTGCTACGTCGATTCTCTCGTGCATCCGTAACTCTGTGTTGCCTGGAACTACGTATGCAAGTGTGTGAATGCTCCTCTGACCACCGACGCCACCATCTTACCACAGCTAATACCCCTCGACGCACTCATTCCGCAATTTGACGCAGACCCATTATATGGCCTCGCTCGAACTTCGATAACTGAGGTATTGCACACCTGCATCACCCAGGCATGGTAGCTTCTTCTACAAGTGCTGAACAACACAACACCAAACGAATAACTTCATTCTGCACACCCTAGTCCTTTAATATGCGCTGCGTACATTTGCATGTTGTCATTCACAGTGGCGTCATTATTTCATCTAATGACATTCCAACTTGGATCACAGTTTCTGCTGCCCTTAACAATTAACATATTATAATATGACGTTCCTACTGCCGACATTCCTTCTGGGTGTTCTTTTTTCACTTCCGGCAGTATAGATCACAAGACAAACCAGTAGTTAGATATCGTTGGGCAGTAACCATAATTTAAATGTTTTTAAATAAATATTGGGTTGGTGCCTGTGAAATGTCTGCTTTCAGCAGGTGGACATGTTCGACTTGTCCAGCAGATTGGTGTTGTCCACCAATGTCACAAGGTCTGTATGTGTGCCTAATTTTGTGACAAGGTTCAAGTGCATAGGCTTTAGTCAGACTGGATCATGGAGACAAGCCAGTTGCATCTGATATATATATATATTTCAGTTCAAGCTGGCCTTCATTGCAATCTCACAGCAAAATGTCTGTGAGATTGCAATGAAGGCCCTTGTGTATCATTCGATGATTGTCTGGCATGTGGCTGCCTTGGGGAAGGTGAAAAGCTGAATGTCTGGGTGCTGCATAAATTGACAGCAGACAGTAAGATACTTTGTCTAAAGGTGTGCATTTCCCTCCTTGGCACTCGCAGATGGTATAGATCCCAGTATCAGACCATAACATGCAATGGAAAATGGCTCCTCTACAACAACATACCTGCCAACTACTACAGAATGTCCGTAGTTTCTACAGATTTAGTTGTTTGACTACACTACGGAACTACGGAGCTCACTGTAGAAACTACGGATTTTGCAAATTTTCATTTCGCTCAATTTTTTTATTTTTATTTTGCAATTACGAAATACCGTCTGGGAACTGTATTTCATGTTTCAAAACTTTCAAAAATGGTAGTTAAACGGAGTAAAAATTTTGCCGTAATCGTTATTTTTTCTCCCGACGTTGCCTGCGTGTCCAGTAGTCTTGTTGAATATCATTTTATTGCAAAAATGTTCATATTTCACTTTGAAACTGTAGGCAACAATTTGCGAAAACGGAAGTTCAACACCGCGAAATTTTCCTCGTGATCTTCTTTTTTGAATTCAAGAAATTCCGCCTTTTTCGTTCATTTGCGAGATTGATGCACAAGTGAACATAAATTTTGGGAGTTGGTGGTGGTGAAGGGGAGGTGTTCGTCAGGGGGACGGAATTAATTTTTACGAAACTTTCGAAAACGGAAGGTTGAAGGAATTCAGATTTTTCCGTAATCGTAATTTCTTCAGTATTATTCAGGGTGTCGACAGACCTGGAAAATCGGGAAAAGTCAGGGAAATTTGTGGCAAATCGAACGAAGTCTGTAATTTTTATTTCCATCGTCCTAGCTCATCTTGCCAGCGATAAAATAATAAAACATTGGATGTTTTAGCCAAATGTATTTGCGAGCTTTATTTTTTCATTAAAACGATGTAGTTTTATCGTGTGAATGGCTATGTTTTCTTTGACTCAGGCTCCAACGCACCCTTGTTCAATCAATCCACAATTCCGCCTATGCCCCTAATGCCAGCACAATGTTTCTGGAATGGCTTCTTGTTGTTGTAAATATACATCATTCAGACTGAATTATGTGTGCGCACATGATAAAAAAATCGAAAAGAGATATAATAATGTGTTAAAAGGAAAGGAAGAAAACAATTTCGGAATCAGATACGGATGCCTGCTGTGTGCATTATTTCTTTTTCCTTCTGATTGTTTTGGTACAAAAATTCGTTATTGGAGATCGCAATATTACGTACGCTTCGCATTTTCTCGGGTTCAGCTTTAGGAGTGACCTTGAGGAGACATCCTTTGCGCAAGACCAGCCGGGTTTTCAGCAAGTTTTGCAAGCTTTGTCTTTTTAGCACGTCTTTTGTAAAAAAAGATTGTGCTTCTGTTGTCGGGGTGTCCAGGGCATGACAAATCCTGGGCACCAGGTCATTCAGGCACCTAAAATTCAGGCTGTGGCGCCTAATTTTCTTCTTAGTTGAGATTTTGTAATATATTGCAGTATATGCCGTAATTTCTGTTGTGTAATCCATAGATTATCTATTAAAAGGTTATAAATTTAGGTGCTGCGGACACCGGTTAAAAAAAAAAAAACAACAACAACAAAAAAAAACAACGTTGCATCGTTTTTTGTTATTGGGAAAGTACCGAAAATGCGGTAGCAGAAAAAAATATAACGTAACAGCGAGGTAGAAGACTGCAAAGAGATTGTAAGGATATATATTTTATCTTTTACTTAGAAGTATTTTGGCAGAAAATATGACGCAAGGAAGGCGTTACCATTTGCGCGTGCGGAAGCCTACGTAGTGTGAGAATCCGTGACTCTCGGGAATCGCGCAGAGCTATTCCGTAGCGTGTACCCATTTTGCGAATTGCATCGCCTAGTTTTGGTGCGCTGATTGTATTAGTTAAGGTTTTTTCGGTATTCAGTTGAAATGTATTCAGAAATAAGACAATGTTATGAACTGTCCGCAATTTCAACGGATTTTTTAGTCTAACTAATGAACTGCGATAATGCGGCAACAGCTAACGATTTTAGTTCTTTTTTTACCTAAAAGTAACGTGACAGTTACTTTTTCAATAAGACGATCATTTTTTTCTTGCATCTTTGGATTTCTAAGTCGGTCCTGTGAATCACAGTTTTCTTTCGGAAATTACGATTCACGATTAACATGATAGGTGGGGATCACATGGTGTTGATTTATACGACTGTTATGCATGCCAATTACCATGTTTAGTTGTCTAACTACGGATTCTACGAATTTTCATTTTGTTTAAAAAAAACAAAATGAAAATGTCCTAGCTCATCTTGCCAGCGATAAAATAATAAAACATTGGATGTTTTAGCCAAATGTATTTGCGAGCTTTATTTTTTCATTAAAACGATGTAGTTTTATCGTGTGAATGGCTATGTTTTCTTTGACTCAGGCTCCAACGCACCCTTGTTCAATCAATCCACAATTCCGCCTATGCCCCTAATGCCAGCACAATGTTTCTGGAATGGCTTCTTGTTGTTGTAAATATACATCATTCAGACTGAATTATGTGTGCGCACATGATAAAAAAATCGAAAAGAGATATAATAATGTGTTAAAAGGAAAGGAAGAAAACAATTTCGGAATCAGATACGGATGCCTGCTGTGTGCATTATTTCTTTTTCCTTCTGATTGTTTTGGTACAAAAATTCGTTATTGGAGATCGCAATATTACGTACGCTTCGCATTTTCTCGGGTTCAGCTTTAGGAGTGACCTTGAGGAGACATCCTTTGCGCAAGACCAGCCGGGTTTTCAGCAAGTTTTGCAAGCTTTGTCTTTTTAGCACGTCTTTTGTAAAAAAAGATTGTGCTTCTGTTGTCGGGGTGTCCAGGGCATGACAAATCCTGGGCACCAGGTCATTCAGGCACCTAAAATTCAGGCTGTGGCGCCTAATTTTCTTCTTAGTTGAGATTTTGTAATATATTGCAGTATATGCCGTAATTTCTGTTGTGTAATCCATAGATTATCTATTAAAAGGTTATAAATTTAGGTGCTGCGGACACCGGTTAAAAAAAAAAAAAAAAAAAAAACAACAAAAAAACAACAACGTTGCATCGTTTTTGTTATTGGGAAAGTACCGAAAATGCGGTAGCAGAAAAAAATATAACATAACAGCGAGGTAGAAGACTGCAAAGAGATTGTAAGGATATATATTTTATCTTTTACTTAGAAGTATTTTGGCAGAAAATATGACGCAAGGAAGGCGTTACCATTTGCGCGTGCGGAAGCCTACGTAGTGTGAGAATCCGTGACTCTCGGGAATCGCGCAGAGCTATTCCGTAGCGTGTACCCATTTTGCGAATTGCATCGCCTAGTTTTGGTGCGCTGATTGTATTAGTTAAGGTTTTTTCGGTATTCAGTTGAAATGTATTCAGAAATAAGACAATGTTATGAACTGTCCGCAATTTCAACGGATTTTTTAGTCTAACTAATGAACTGCGATAATGCGGCAACAGCTAACGATTTTAGTTCTTTTTTTACCTAAAAGTAACGTGACAGTTACTTTTTCAATAAGACGATCATTTTTTCTTGCATCTTTGGATTTCTAAGTCGGTCCTGTGAATCACAGTTTTCTTTCGGAAATTACGATTCACGATTAACATGATAGGTGGGGATCACATGGTGTTGATTTATACGACTGTTATGCATGCCAATTACCATGTTTAGTTGTCTAACTACGGATTCTACGAATTTTCATTTTGTTTAAAAAAATATGTTGGTATTTTATGATATACATAAGATTTTTAAGCGGATTCGTGGAATTCTCAGGTTTTTTTTGTAAGTCATCAATTAGATCGCTATCACGATTGATGCAAAACTGAAGAGAATTTGGGGGTTGGGTCATTTTCCGTCTGGGGACGGTATTTCGTGTTTCAAAGCTTTCGAAAACAGTAGTTAAATGGAGTAAAAAGAATTTGCCCTAATCGTAATTTTTTTCTCCGGATGTTACGTTTGTGTCTAGTATTCTTGTTAAATATCATTTTATGGCATATATGTTCGTATTTCAGCTTGAAACTGTAGGCAAGAATTTGTTCAAAAACGGAAGTTAGACGCCGCAAAAATTGCCTCCTAATCTTTCAGGCTTGAGGTTCTTCCGCAAATTCGAGAAATTCCGCCTTTTTTGTTATGTTGGCCACTCAGGAGATCAATGCACAAGTAAATAGAATTGTGTGTGTGTGTGTGTGGGGGGGGGGGGGTAGATGTTCGTCGGAGGACGGAATTCCATCTTTATGAAACGTTTGTCAGTGGACGGAATTCAATCTTTACGAAATGTTTGTCAGAGGACGGAATTCTATCTTTACTAAACGTTCGTCGGAGGACGGAATTCCATCTTTACGAAACTTTCGAAAATGGAAAGTCGACTGAGTTCTGATTTTTTCCATAATCGTAATTTCTTTTTCTCGTGATGTTGCCTGTGTCCAGTATTTTTAAGTAATATTTTACTGCATAAATTTTTGCATTTCACCTTGAAAATAGGAGACAAATTTCCAAAACTGGAAGTCTGAAGGAATTTCCGGAATCGCTATTGCCCTCCCGTGGTGTTCCCACTCTCCAGTGTTGTTAAATATCCCCTGCCCCCATAAGTTTTTGCATTTAATCTTGTTAAGGGAAGAAGGAAAGTTTCGAAAACGGAAGTGACGAAGTTGGAAAATTTGTAAAAATTGATGCATGGTGTTCAAAAGTATTAATATTCCCAAAGTTACACCATTTATCTGAAATACTTAAAGCCTTGATATCATGCGCTCATGGTCCTCAGGCTGATGGTTGTTATCAGAGGGCACAAAAATCAAGAAAGGAAAGCAAAGCGACATGAAGAAGTAGGAAAAGAATGATAGCAGAAAGAAAAATTAAGCAATCGATGCTATGCAGTTGCAGAGTCAACAAAAGGCAGACTAATGGTAGTCTGCATTCTTGCTGTCTGTTTTGATTTTTCACCAGTTAAAATGTTCAGCTCCCCCCCCCCTCCTTCTTCTTTGGTCTCATCTTTTCGTAAACTGCAATTTTAGAGACAGTGTGATCATATGGCAAGTGGAGGTTCATGCACTGCGCATTCGCTTTCTTGGATTTCCTGTCTGTCAAGCATTGTGGAATTCTGATTTTTATCTCTACGTGTCGAATTCACATTTTTATCTCTACACTGAATACATATTTCCTTTCCATTAGGCATCCCTCAGATATTTCTTTTCTTTTTCTTTTTTGATGAGGTTTCCTTTAAAAAAAAAAAAAGAAATATAAAACACTTTTATTCTTTAGAATTGTAGACATTGTGCTTTCCAGTATTACAAAATGCTGTACATTTTTTTTTTTTTTGGCTGCCTTGTACATTTTTTTTTTTTTTTTTTTTGGCTGCCTTTAACATCTTTAACAACTGATTTTATCAGCAAAGGACAATGTGTTCAACTTGTGATTTGAAGCCACAAGTTTAGAAAAATAAGTTTTATGAAACAAAGCTTGAATTTGTTCAGAACAAGAATATGCAACATAAACTTAACAAAAAGTGCTACTGAACACCATCTGTCTATTAGGTCGAATGGTAAGATGCCAGTCTGAAATTTTTTTTTTAATGTTAGTTAAAGATGACTGTTTGATTACTTATTGGTGGTAATTGAAGATGTGCTGCAAGGAGTGTAGTGGCAGAATTATTTCAGAGGGAGATCACTTTCCAAGGTTAAAGTGGTCAACGTGGAATGTTTGCTTTTGTTGTCTGTTGTTATGAATGAGTTGTGCATCAAATCCTTGTTGTTTGAATTTTATGGGCTATTTTTTATTTTTAAACAAGAATATTTTGAGTTATCACGTTGGCCACTAAAAATTTTTTGACTTATCAAGACCATAACTTCATTATGTGCCTAGGGCACTTGCAAGGAATATTACTTTTTTTTTTGAGTTACCAGAAATTTAGTGTTATCAAAGTTAGTTATCAAGAGTTGACTTCATTTGTAAAAATAGAAGTAAAAGTTTTTTTATTATTTGCCTTTGTATTCATTAACTTTTCTGGTTTGTATGCAGTGTTCAGGGAAAAAAGTGCATTTTCACCTGGAAAACCTGGAAAAGTCAGGGAATTTTTTGTTCATGATTTTATAGCCACCTTGTTATTGTTAAATAACATTTTACTGCATAAATATTTGTATGTCAGCTTGAAAATAGGGTGAAAATTTTCAAAACCTTGGAGGTCAGACAGAGCAATGATTTCTCCTGTAAACGCCTCCCCTGCCCCGCACGATGTTCCCGCTCTCTTGCGTTATTAAATATCCCCTGTCCCATAAGTTTTTGTATTCAAGCTTGATAGGGGGGGGGAGATTCCTCAAAACGAAAGTGTCGAAGTTGGAATATTTATAAAAATTGATGCATGGTGTTTAAAAGTATTAATATTCTCAAAGTTGCACCATTTATCTAAAATAGTTAAAGCTTTGATATCATGCACTCATTCATGATCCTCAGGCTGAAAGTTTTTCCAGCATGACTGATGAAATTATTGTTATCAGAGGGAATTAAAAAAAAAAAAAAAAAAAAAAAAGGAAAGGAAAGAAAGAAAAGTGACAATGGAGAAATAGGCAGACAGAAAAATTGAGCTACAGAGTCAGCAAAAGACAAACTGACAGTAGTCCATCCACATTCTTGCTGTGTGTTTTGATTTTTCACCCAGTTAAAATATTCAGTTTTTTTTTTCCTCCCTTTTTTGGTCTCATCTCATGAACTGCAATGTCAGAGGTAGTATGATCATATGGTAAGGTGAGGTTTGTGCACTGCACATTCATTTGGTTGGATTTCCCATTTGTCAAGTGTGAAATGCTGAACGCATCTGACTGATTTTTGCTGGTGGAAGTTTCGAAATTAAATCTCCCGGTGTTACCTATCATGCCCTCACCAGGGGAATCAACTTTGTGTTTCGCATGTGTCAAGTTTGTTTAATTAGTGTCCTTGTTTGTTGTAATGTTTTGTTGTGGTGTATATTTCTTTTTCACCAAGAGATGGGTCATTTCGTAAAAAAGCGTGTATGTATGCCGCGCAATAATACTAGTTACTACTGACAAGGCTTTACCCAATGTTGGCAGGTATGCAACAATTGTAAGTGACCGGTGTACAATAGTTGAATACCACAGAGCCACCAAAACCACTGTCCAAAACCATCCCTACACCTGTGGAAAGTGCTGGTTCTCATATGGTGGACTGCTGTTGACCAGGTGAGGTCATCAGTTCAGACCACTATTGGGCTGAAAGGCAACAGATGCACAAAACACATCCAGTTTTAGTCGGCAGGCGTGGGAGCCTTCTGTTGTGCCATGATTGTCCACATGTCTTCAAAAGGACCATCCAACAAATCCACCAGTTGGACTACAAAAATCTTCCACCCTGCATATTCCTCAGTCCTTGCTCTCATGCATTATCACCTCTTCTAGCACCTGGACCATTTCCTAGTGAAGACCTTCCCAAGCTGTATGTTAGGCCATTGCTACCTCCTTTGGCTCACAGACTCCAGAGTTTTATCGCTGTGAAATCCACAGCCTCGTAATCCATTGGCAGAAGTGTGTCAGTGAAGAAGGGAAGTACTTTGACTATGGGCAGGTGCTTCCTATTTTTATGAGGATTTGCAGGTGGCACTCTCATTTCAGACATTTCATTGGAACCAGCAGAGTACATTGTGTGCAGACAAGTTTCATTTTATTTACTAACAAAAGATGGCTGAGCCTTATAGGTACACCATGACTCATTGGAACACCAAATGAATTCCCACAAAGATGGGATGGAAGCTACTAAAAGCATTTAGTGTAAATACATTAATGCTCAAATATTGTTTTAGTGTCTTGATTTCATATAATGCATATTTCTGGCTAAAGTTCATAATTCATAGTATTGTGAGCATTAAGTTAGTTGTGACCGGAATTTTTTGACCATTGTTTAATACTAAATTTGTGCATATATCTGTATTTACCGGTATTTTTGTACATTAACCCTTTAATGACCAGGTTCCTGAAATATTGTGTCAACACCTACTTTATTACCAATGACTGCTTTACCTATTTGTTTAGCAACAACAGTGGTAACTGAATGTTACTTCTGCAAAACCAGTAGATGCAGTGTAAATTCAAAGAACAGGTGGGGATAGGAAATCCTGATCACTCTAGATGGGCGTTTCGAGTGGTAGTTTAGGTTTAAGGGCATTTTGGGCATTAAAGGGTTAAAACACTTCTTCTGTGTTGAACAAAATGAAGTGATATACAAGTATGTGCTGCTCAGTCATGATGCATTTTTTTTTTGCATACATTTTCAGTATACTGTTGATAAAGATGGTGCCATGAAAGGAGTTGCAATAACAAGAATAGCCACTGCAAATCATTGTCGGGCTTTAACTGCTGCTTGCAATTACACAGAAGGTAGGCATGTTGTTTTACTTTTATGTCTGTTCCATATTTTAGATTGATTGATTTTTTTTAGCTTTACCTTTTAGATCATTTCTACCTGGAATTATAGAGGATAAATTTATTAAGGTACATTACCTCTCAAATTTTCGAGCTATACGCTAGATCATCTTCAGGAGTTCTTGCGTCTTACTACTTCCACAGGTCGCCAGCATTTCATGTTTCATGCTGGGTTGGTAGGTAAATGTTTTACCCTTTTAGTTATGTAAACTAGAGGGGTAAACGTTTTGTAATTCAATCTTCAGTTGATAGTAAAATAAGGAATGCTCTTGAACTGTAAACCTATGCTGACTTGCTGCTTTGCTAATAGAAGTCGTGATTTATGACTTACCTTTTGCTAAAAAAATCTTTATTTTCACTTTACCTTTTGTGATTTCACTTTTTACCATAATAGCCATTCATAGATGTGTGTAATATAGCATGAATTAGTCATATCACAGTTTTCAAAACATTATTAGTTATTCAGTTATGTAGTAAAATCAGAATGTAACATTTCTGTTAATATGGCTGATGTGTTAGTTTGACAAACCAACAAAGCCTGTGAATGAGATGTAAGCGTTGAAATTCTCAGCACTTGCTAAATACATTATGCTGATAAATTGGGAATATACCCTCACATATACTATTACACATGTAGCAATATAAAAAGTACACACTGATCCGCCAAAGTAGGTGTAGAACTGTCCTGAATCTTTTACTTATTATTGCCATACGTTATATATACACGTCGCAATCAGAAGATGAAAGTAAATATTAATTAAAAACAATGTAATGTTTGCAATAATACAATACTGTGGACCAGTTCGGAATTTGTATGGCAAAATATTATCTCGCAGGCATTCGGAAGTCCTGATGCACTGGCAGGCATAATGAATGTGTATAATTCCGCAAAATCTTTAGCAGTAAAACATACAAGAGCTTGTACAGTAGATTCTCGATAATCCGACCTCTTTCTCCTTGCGTGGGTTTTGGTTGCAGAAATCGTGTTAATATCAAACCGGAATGAATTATACTTCTTACACGAGTGATATTTTAAATTTTAACGTTATGTTTTTGTTTTGAATTGGCACTAACATTCATGTAATTCAATTTAAAATAAAAGTAGGAAGGATCCTCAAAATAATTCATATTACCAAACGCATCTTCATTAAAGCAGACAAAAATCTGTGACATGTTTTAAAGTGACCACACTGAGTAGAAAATGCAAGATTTCGTCTGTGCTGTATTGCAATTGTACGTATTTTTTTACTGTGTATAGTACGTACACATATATATTGTGCTTTACTGTACTGATAATATGAAAAGATAATTTCATTGCTGTAAATGAGACAGTATAGTATGTACTGATCGTGTTCTTTTACTATTATCATATCCTTGTCTTATTTATGTTTTTTTTAAATACATATGTACTACACATAGTAAACTTGTAATTGTAACATTAAATTTATTGAATTAAACTAAATTTTTATGCACTCTCAGTAATCTGTCACTCCTCTGTGCAAGGAATGGCCAGATTAGCGAGAGTCTACTGTATATCCTAAAAGTGAAGTCAGTCCAGTCTTATGGTCATAAAATGTTCAGTTATACAAGCCGCAGAGTTTCAAGTTCATTGTAGCATCTAGGACACGAAACACTAAAAACCAGGTAATTAAAAACAAACTGTAAATATTACGATATTTCCAAAATACCTTAAAAAGTAGGGACCTTTTTATATTAATTCCCAGCCAATACATTTTTCATTAATTCATAGCGAATCGCCTGAAAATATGTTTATCAGTTTAGCTTCTTGAACTTATCGATGATTAGTATTCTTTTACAGAATTTGTCCGATTCATAAACATAAACAAAAGTCGATTTCAGTAAATACATTTTTTTCTTTCCAATACATTTATTTCCACAATTTTTTTTTACTTCTAAAATTAACCACTGTAAAGAACGAAACAACAACACTTGAAAGAGTGAAAATTGTATATAGGTTTATTTTTTATATTCACATTAGAATAAAATCATACAAAAACATATGCGAAATTAAACTTTCATTAAATAACAGAAGTAAACATTTAATTGTGGATGATCATTAGGAGGCCAATATGATGCAATATCAGTTAAAATTTGATCAAAGGCATTACTATTTGCTGCTTTCACCTTTTCTCTCCACATGAATTCACATAAATAACTATCTAACATTGAGCGATGGGTGCCACACATTTTTTTGTTTTTTGATTTTGCTTTTCCCCACAAACTCTCAGTGCCCTAAGTATGTGCACCAGTATCACTCTTAATGAATTCTAATGAATGCCCATGAATAAATGAAAAGGCCAATAGAAGTAAAAGAATGCCTGCTATATGTTAAATAACTGTACGAACAAAGTGGTTTCTCAGAATGACAACTATGTGGTTACATCTCTGTCTGTTTTGTTTACCTAGTTCCAAAGTCATTTCGTGTCCCAAGCGGCACTTAAAACTGGAAAGCAGAATTCCTTTAGATTGAAAAAATGAAACTGCGCTCTCATTTTCTTTAATTTTATCATGCAATGATAATAAATTCATTTTTCATACAGAAAAAAACTAAGAAAAAAGTAATAACTTGAACTACTACTGATATATGCAATAATGACTACGAATATTTCGGACAAATTCTGTAAAAGAATACTAATCATTAATAAACATAGGTTATTATCGATAACTTCAAGAGGCTAAACTGATAAACATATTTTCAGGCGATTTGCTGTGAATTAATGAAAAAACGTATTGGTGGGGAATTAATATAAAAAGTCCAAAAGTAGATATTGGCCAGGTATAGATTCATCAATGGACCAAACATCACACCATTCTAGCATACTGCCCTGCACTTCATACCAGACCTGTTTCTGGCAAAAATATGTTGCCCATCATCAGTGGTGAATTGTATTAAACATCTGTGTGTTCTTATACACGGCTACCCCAGTCCGGACCATCCGTCATCTTGTCATTAATTGGTTCAGGATCATCATATGTGAAAGCTTGGCAATCGTCATTAAAGGTTGTAGAAGTGCCATCTTGCGGCTGTATAGCATACTTGTAAATATTATCATTCATGGCTTGTATAATTGAACATTTTATGACCCTAAGACTGGGCTGACTTCACTTTTAGGATATACAAGCGCTCGTATGTTTTACTGCTAAAGATTTTGTGGAATTATACACATTCATTATGCCTGCTCATGCATCAGGACTTCCGAACGCCTGTGAGGTAATATTTTGCCATACAAATTCCGAATTGGTCCACATTATTGTATTTGCAAACATTACATATTGTTTTGTAATTAATATTTACTTTCATCTTCTGATTGCGACATGTGTATATAACATATGGCAATAATCCATAAAAGATTCAGGACAGTTCCTACACCTACTTTGATGGATTGGTGTGTACTTTTTATATTGATACATATGTAACAGTATATGTGAGGGTATATCCCTAATTTATTAGATTCACGTCCCACGTAGTATATGGTTCAAATAGTTATGTATGTTGAACCTTATCTTATACATTATGCTGTTTCATATATGTTAAAATGTACCCTGCAAAAATAAGTGCAGGGTACATTTAACATATATGAAACAACATACGTTTAACGTCTTGAAATTTGATTTCCCTTTTTTTTAGGCCTGAAATAGTCTTAAAATTCTTCCTTACAATTAAAAAAAAAAAAAAAAGGCCAAAATTTAGAATTTTTGTTGTTGTTTGGATAGAGAAGTCTGTTTTACTATTGAAGCTAGTTGTGCACTTCTGCAACAAACACGTTTGCAATTACTGCATGGAGTATGCAAGACACAGAGAGGGAAGGATTGTATCTCTTCATTCTAGTCCAGTGTGCTGGCTGCTCATGATGACATCACTTCCATTTACAAGGAGTGCACATGTGATGTTCTCTTTCATTACATGTGTTGCTGCAGTGCAAGACATTTGAGTGCTGTATTTCCCATGACCTTGGTTTGAGTGATGTGCATGGGAATAATTGACGCCAGTCTCATGGGTGAATTTGTTCAGGTGGTTATGCGTTGCTTTGCCACAGTTGTACCGATTTATGGCAGAAAACCAGCAGCAAATGATGCTCACTTGAACAACCCGTACCATTATTTTGGGCAAATCCTGCCTACAGTGTTGTAGAATGCAGACATGTGTGCATATGTGGATAGTTTCCAAATCATTAGCAGATTTCACAGATAGTTTTTTTTTTTTAGTAGATTTAAAAACACAAATGAAAAATGTGTTTACAATTTTCTCTTCTTATTTATGTAAAATTTGCTTTAAATTACCAGTGTGTCTGCCAGGTCACGGAAGTCATGGAAAGGTCACCAAAGTCAAGGAAAATCACTGAGTTAAAGTTGTAGGTAACAGCTCTTGCAGGGATGCAAATGTTCTGTGGTTTCCTGTATTTTGAATTTTTATGACTCATGTGCTTTTTTAAATTTTGTTTCCTGATTATATTCCTTGTTTTTAATATTTTTTGGATCATGTTCTTTATTTTTTAAACAGTACAAAAAAAAATAACTTCTTAATTTTTTAAGGATTTTTCTTAATGAGATGCATGTTTTCTTATTGCTAACAGTCTCTTCAAAATCAGTCAGCAGAGCAAGTATTTTTGCCATTCCTCCATATTTGAAGCAAAACTAAATTTCAAAATTGACAATGACAATCTGTCTGTGATGGAATTGGTGCCATTTCCATGACCCCCTAGAATTGTTTTCACTACAGTGAGCCAGGGCAGTACTGATTTTTGTAAATTTAAGTTCACATTAATGCATGTTTTTTCATTCCTTAGTCCCATCTTGCTATATCAAGGAACAGAAAACAGGTATTTGTCCTTTCAATTAAAACAAAATTGAAGTTAAAAAAGTGGTACTGCCATGAATGGAATACGGGATTACACCATACGATACAAATTCCGAAGATGACAATCTTTTTTTTTTTTTTTTTTTTTTTTTGTAAATATGACAAGGATAATAAGTCAGATAATATCGGAAGACTTGAAAATTTCGTCGTCGTGGAGCGGGAATTGAACCCGTGCACTATCTGGGGGACGCAGGTTTAATTCCTGCTCCAGGACAACGGAATTTTCAAGTTTTCGGATATTATCTGACTTACCATCCTTGTCATATTTACACCAAAAAACAGATTGTCATCTTCAAAATTTGTAGTGGTACTGCCTCCTGAATTTGCAGAAAAAAATTATTTTACCAGCAATGAAAGATGGAAACAGAGAGTTCCAGTTTTGAACTTGAACTTCTTTTCAAACAGAAAAAAGAAATGCATGCTCTTTTTGTTTCTTCGTATAGCAAGAAGTGATTGAAAAGTTGAAAAACATGCACAGGCCAGCCAACCCTCCAGGTTTAGGCCGGCAATGCCGGATTTCATTACATTTCCCGGAATTCCGGATTATAAATTAATATTGCCGGATACCATCATGATTTCCGTAGCGTAAATTAAAAAGTAACTAGGAGAAAAGTTCGAAGTTCTCCGATGCATAGGAGAACTTCGATGATTACCGTAACGTAAATTAAAAAGTAACAAGGTGAAAAGTTCGAAGTTCTCCGAGGCATCGGTTCATTAGCGGAGAAGCGACCTTTCCTCTCTGAGTCAGCAGTTCTGCTCTGCCTTTGGCAGCGATGTTTACTCTTCTGTCCACTACTGATTTCTGGTGCTGCAGGAATAGGCTTGGTGTTGGCGGGCACTGTACGTACTGACGCAACCATCCACTTAGATTTTCTACCGGACCTTATGAGCGCTGTGTCACACGATGGTGTCATCTTTGACTCGCTGGCGTCGTGCGGTAGCTCTTTTTCCACAGGAGTGCTCAAGTGATGTGTGAGTACAGAGTTCGCCAAAATGTGCAATTATGCGTCTAGTACGTATCGAAATTTTACCAATGCGTAAAAATACGCATCGGGAATTTTTCTCTGCGCACAAAAATACGCATCGGGAATTTTTTTCCATGGGTAAATCTACGCATCGAATGATTTTACCAATTCATACAAATACGCATCAGGACAGTACTTCGTTTTTCAGAAACGGAAGTAAACAAAATAAAGATTTTTTGAATAAAGCTCATATTGAGAAATGGCTTCCTAGTTTAATTGAATTAATAATCTAAAGCAACTTATGGGAATTTACTAGGAATTTTTTTCATTTATAGCAAATTTTCGGAGAAAACTCTTCTCCTTCTTCAGGCTCTCTTGTTGTTGTCACTTTTTGCTTGTCACTATCATGGTTACGGTTTACCTTGACGGTTACGGTTAACCTTGACGGTTTAGGTTATTTTTCAACAAATCCTGCCAGATGTTAGGCAGGGAAAATCCTTTGCAGTCATTGATGATGGAATTTTGATTTTTCTCAATCTCTATTCCTTCTTTCAGTTTTCTTTTTTGGAAATTGCTTTGGAAACTGATTACTTTAAGGGAATTCCAATCCATGCTGTGCCCAGTTTCTCTAACATGCCTATCTAATCCAGTCTTGTTGGAGCAATTTTTTATAGCTGCTTTATGCTCAGCTATACGAGTTTCTAGTCTGCGACCTGTTTCACCTATGTAAGATAGTCCACAACTACAATTTACTTCATAAACTACTCCTTGCATTTTTAAAATATCTTCTTCTCTTTGAACTATTTTAGGGAAAAAATTTTTAACTTTGTTCTCTAAACTTGGAGCTAGCCTAATATTGTATTTTTTACTAATTCTCTTTAAAGCCTCAAATAAACCTTTGTGATAAGAAATTTTTCTAGTGAATTTTACTTCTTGCTTTTGTGGGTTCTTCGTACCATTAAAATTCAGAAGCTTCTCAATTTCTTCTTTAGGATAGTTATTTTCTGCAAGTATGACTTTAAGCTCTTCTTTATGGGCTTCTTTTTTATCTGCAGTAGAAACTATTTTATTAATTTTTTCTAAAAACTGACTTGCTACATTTTTCTTAATAGAAACTGGATGATACGAATTGAAATCCAGTAGTCTTTTTGTATTCATTGGTTTTTTATACCAACTAGTGAGGAATTTTTCATCTTCATAATAGATAGTAATATCTAAGAAGTTTATTCTTCTTTCTTTTTGAAGTTCAATAGTGAACTTAAGGGAATCATCTAATTCATTGAATGAGTCTAGAATTCTTTCTGGAACAATTTCTGAGCTATCTATTATAAATAAGATGTCATCCATGTATCTGCTATATAAGCAGAAGTATGTGGGTTGTACTAGTATCTTTTCTTCTAGTTTTCCCACATAATAGTTAGCTAAGAGTGGGGAGAGTGGGGAGCCCATAGCTAGCCCCGATTTTTGAATGAAAAAGTTTTCCCAAATTGAAAGTAGTTGTTCTGCAAAGAGAAAGTAAGCATTTCGAAAATTCCTACTAATATGTTTTTTTCCTTGTTGTGAAAAACTATTAGGTCTGCCAAGTCTTCCGCTATAAAGTCTATAAGTTGATCTATATTAATGTGAGTATACATAGACACTATATCTAAACTACCCATAATAGGAGAATCTAATTTAGGAAGAAGTTCTAGTTTTTCTTTTAGCTGCATTGAGTTTTTAATTAAGTTAGGTGGCTCTTTTAAAAGATTCTGAAGGTGTGACTTTAAAAAATAGTTTAGATTTGAAAGAATAGAGTTTTTTGAGTCTATTATTGGTCTAATTGGTTGGTGTTCTTTATGCAGTTTGACTATTCCATATATTTGAGGTAATCTGAACTGTAATTTTGAGAATTGTTTATAGTTTTCTGGAAGCTGGTTTTTCTTTTTTTGAAGTGAAATAAGCTTAGAGACTTTTTTAATCAAAATCTGGTAGTGGGTTTTCTTTTACTTCTTCATACATAGGTTTTTTTAGTTCTTCTTCCATCTTTTCTAGATAATCTTTCTTATCCATAATAGTAATCAACTTACTTTTGTCTGTTTTCACAGCAACTATACTTTCATTTTTTCTGAAATCTTTAAGAGCTTTTAATTGACTATTATCAAAATTTTTTTGAGGTTTCCTTACTTGCTTCTGGAATTTTGTAAGGCTATTGTAGTAATCTTTTCTGAGGAGGTCTGCTTTAATTTGGTCCTCTTTTTCTAAAGTGCTGCAGATGCTTTCCAATTCAATTACCAATTTTTCTGGATTTATTTTTCTTTGGATAGATTGAAATTACTTCCTTTATTTATCACTTGTAATAATTCTTGGCTAACTCCAGTAGCAGTGTTGTCCTTCACATGACTAAGAACTGCAGTTTTTTTGTTTTTACTTGAATAGTTTTTCTTCAAAAATTTTTCTTCTTTAAGGTTCAGCTTTTTAACAAATTTCTTATTTTTGTTGCTTACTCCAATTTTTAGCCAGTCATCCAATTCTGCTTTTACTGTATCCCTTAAGATTCCAGAAATTTTCTTTTCATTTTCTACTTTTACTTTTTTATAATAAGCAACATTTTTATATTTTGCTTCAATACTTCTTTTTAACGTTTTTTGCTCTATTTTTCTTATGAAGTTGGCTGAAAGTAAATCTTTAAATGGTTTTCTAAGTCTAAATGAATTTGGAATAAAGTTATTTACCTTGCAATTTTTCAGGAACTTGATTTGAGCTATGGATCTTTCCATCTTCAATGTAGCATGTTGAACTTTCTTTATTGTTTGCCAAGTATCTGACCCATACTCTGTTCTAATTCTTTGAATAAAGCTCATATTGAGAAATGGCTTCCTAGTTTAATTGAATTAATAATCTAAAGCAACTTATGGGAATTTACTAGGAATTTTTTTTCATTTATAGCAAATTTTCGGAGAAAACTCTTCTCCTTCTTCAGGCTCTCTTGTTGTTGTCACTTTTTGCTTGTCACTATCATGGTTACGGTTTACCTTGACGGTTACGGTTAACCTTGACGGTTTAGGTTATTTTTCAACAAATCCTGCCAGATGTTAGGCAGGGAAAATCCTTTGCAGTCATTGATGATGGAATTTTGATTTTTCTCAATCTCTATTCCTTCTTTCAGTTTTCTTTTTGGAAATTGCTTTGGAAACTGATTACTTTAAGGGAATTCCAATCCATGCTGTGCCCAGTTTCTCTAACATGCCTATCTAATCCAGTCTTGTTGGAGCAATTTTTTATAGCTGCTTTATGCTCAGCTATACGAGTTTCTAGTCTGCGACCTGTTTCACCTATGTAAGATAGTCCACAACTACAATTTACTTCATAAACTACTCCTTGCATTTTTAAAATATCTTCTTCTCTTTGAACTATTTTAGGGAAAAAATTTTTAACTTTGTTCTCTAAACTTGGAGCTAGCCTAATATTGTATTTTTTACTAATTCTCTTTAAAGCCTCAAATAAACCTTTGTGATAAGAAATTTTTCTAGTGAATTTTACTTCTTGCTTTTGTGGGTTCTTCGTACCATTAAAATTCAGAAGCTTCTCAATTTCTTCTTTAGGATAGTTATTTTCTGCAAGTATGACTTTAAGCTCTTCTTTATGGGCTTCTTTTTTATCTGCAGTAGAAACTATTTTATTAATTTTTTCTAAAAACTGACTTGCTACATTTTTCTTAATAGAAACTGGATGATACGAATTGAAATCCAGTAGTCTTTTTGTATTCATTGGTTTTTTATACCAACTAGTGAGGAATTTTTCATCTTCATAATAGATAGTAATATCTAAGAAGTTTATTCTTCTTTCTTTTTGAAGTTCAATAGTGAACTTAAGGGAATCATCTAATTCATTGAATGAGTCTAGAATTCTTTCTGGAACAATTTCTGAGCTATCTATTATAAATAAGATGTCATCCATGTATCTGCTATATAAGCAGAAGTATGTGGGTTGTACTAGTATCTTTTCTTCTAGTTTTCCCACATAATAGTTAGCTAAGAGTGGGGAGAGTGGGGAGCCCATAGCTAGCCCCGATTTTTGAATGAAAAAGTTTTCCCAAATTGAAAGTAGTTGTTCTGCAAAGAGAAAGTAAGCATTTCGAAAATTCCTACTAATATGTTTTTTTCCTTGTTGTGAAAAACTATTAGGTCTGCCAAGTCTTCCGCTATAAAGTCTATAAGTTGATCTATATTAATGTGAGTATACATAGACACTATATCTAAACTACCCATAATAGGAGAATCTAATTTAGGAAGAAGTTCTAGTTTTTCTTTTAGCTGCATTGAGTTTTTAATTAAGTTAGGTGGCTCTTTTAAAAGATTCTGAAGGTGTGACTTTAAAAAATAGTTTAGATTTGAAAGAATAGAGTTTTTTGAGTCTATTATTGGTCTAATTGGTTGGTGTTCTTTATGCAGTTTGACTATTCCATATATTTGAGGTAATCTGAACTGTAATTTTGAGAATTGTTTATAGTTTTTCATTCAAAAATCGGGGCTAGCTATGGGCTCCCCACTCTCCCCACTCTTAGCTAACTATTATGTGGGAAAACTAGAAGAAAAGATACTAGTACAACCCACATACTTCTGCTTATATAGCAGATACATGGATGACATCTTATTTATAATAGATAGCTCAGAAATTGTTCCAGAAAGAATTCTAGACTCATTCAATGAATTAGATGATTCCCTTAAGTTCACTATTGAACTTCAAAAAGAAAGAAGAATAAACTTCTTAGATATTACTATCTATTATGAAGATGAAAAATTCCTCACTAGTTGGTATAAAAAACCAATGAATACAAAAAGACTACTGGATTTCAATTCGTATCATCCAGTTTCTATTAAGAAAAATGTAGCAAGTCAGTTTTTAGAAAAAATTAATAAAATAGTTTCTACTGCAGATAAAAAAGAAGCCCATAAAGAAGAGCTTAAAGTCATACTTGCAGAAAATAACTATCCTAAAGAAGAAATTGAGAAGCTTCTGAATTTTAATGGTACGAAGAACCCACAAAAGCAAGAAGTAAAATTCACTAGAAAAATTTCTTATCACAAAGGTTTATTTGAGGCTTTAAAGAGAATTAGTAAAAAATACAATATTAGGCTAGCTCCAAGTTTAGAGAACAAAGTTAAAAATTTTTTCCCTAAAATAGTTCAAAGAGAAGAAGATATTTTAAAAATGCAAGGAGTAGTTTATGAAGTAAATTGTAGTTGTGGACTATCTTACATAGGTGAAACAGGTCGCAGACTAGAAACTCGTATAGCTGAGCATAAAGCAGCTATAAAAAATTGCTCCAACAAGACTGGATTAGATAGGCATGTTAGAGAAACTGGGCACAGCATGGATTGGAATTCCCTTAAAGTAATCAGTTTCCAAAGCAATTTCCAAAAAAGAAAACTGAAAGAAGGAATAGAGATTGAGAAAAATCAAAATTCCATCATCAATGACTGCAAAGGATTTTCCCTGCCTAACATCTGGCAGGATTTGTTGAAAAATAACCTAAACCGTCAAGGTTAACCGTAACCGTCAAGGTAAACCGTAACCATGATAGTGACAAGCAAAAAGTGACAACAACAAGAGAGCCTGAAGAAGGAGAAGAGTTTTCTCCGAAAATTTGCTATAAATGAAAAAAATTCCTAGTAAATTCCCATAAGTTGCTTTAGATTATTAAAATAAAGATTTTTTCCGTTATCGTAATTTCTTTTTCCTGTGATGTAGCCTCTGTCCAGTATTGTTATATGTCATTTTATTCCATAAATATTTGTATTTCAGTTTGAAAATGGAGGAAAAATTTCCAAAAACAGAAATTCGATGGCGAAAAAATTTTGCCGTAATCTTTAGCCATGAGTGCGATGGCTCTGAGGAATTTCTCCTTTTCCATCATGATTTCGGTTATCCTCGAGATCGATGCATAACTGAACAGAAATTTTTTTACATTTTTTATATGCATTAATTAAACATTAGTGCTTCAAATTATGTCCATTGATATTTCAAACATACGAAAGTATGCTTGCAGGAATTTCATAGAAAATTGCAGGATTTTTCTCTTCTTAAGGTTGGCAGTGAAACTAGTTTTCGTCTAACCACAATTACATGCGATTGAAGATAAAATATAAATCCAGCTATTTCGTTGCTGCACGTTCGATCATAGCATACTTGTCATCATTGTACTTTGTAATGTTCTAATAATTTTAATTTTTTTTTATTTTTCTTTAAATTACCTTATTCTATTATTACCGTAGTTTGCATTTCGCAGGTTTGCCGCCAGTTTTCTTTCTTGATAGTTGTGTATGCAGATAATTTTTTTTATATGCATCTCTGGCCATCGGGGTCTTCACTTTACGATGATTGTATAAAGTTGTGGCTGAAAGTTACAATAGAGTAAGTGCTGTGTGGAGGAAAATGTAAGAAACATGAATTTATTTGTGTGTATGAAACATGTCTTGCAACTCTTCCAAAGTTGTGTGGGTTCTCCATTGTTATTGTGTGCCTATGCACATTCATTTCATCTTCATTGCCATGGTTGATTTGTTTCACATTATTGTTGTGTTATTTTCAAATTGCTTTGTATAATTTTTTACAGAGCAATTTTGTCACTTCATTGAAGATGCAACACATGCGGAGGAGCATGCTGTCTGTAACAGCGGAACTATGAGACCCGTAAAACATCGTTAGGATTTCCCATGGCTTTGTAGTATCAGTTTCATCAGTGAAAGGGTTGATGTGTAGGTTGCAGTATGCATATTTCAAAGGTGTTGACTCTCCTCATTGCTCACGTGCATTAGCATTTTTAGGCAAGATGATTTGCTCACCTGTAATGGCAGATTTCAGTAGATGTTGCCACATAAGATCATTGCAAGGTGAGTTTCTGCCATCAAGACTTCCTGTAGCCAGTGATATTCCAAGCACCAGTAAACACCCTTGACTGCAGGAAATGTACAGGTCTGCGTTTTCTTGGTGATCAGGTGCTGAGGTTGTACATGGTTCTTGTTCTATGATGGTTCAGGGTCTTTCACTTTAGCTCAATGCATGCATTGTGATATGTAGACACAGTAATAAAAAACAAAATGAACTTCACAGAGGAGAGAATTTATGAGTATCATGCATGAATTTAATTTTGTTTGTGGTAAAAATGTAAGCAAGCATCTTAAGTTTGTGATTAATCAGAATGTCCCATCTCTACTAATATGTATATATTGTTTGTTTTCAGTTGATATATTCTAAATGCATAGTGAACTTCACCCCATTTGCAAAATATAAAACAAAGCACTATGCAATGATTGTACAAAAAAAAAAAAAAAAAAAATGAGTTCCTGGAAATTTTCTTTGAATATCTATGAATCCTGTAGGTACCTTGATAAAATGGAAAGTGTTGCTCCTCCATAAATATGCGACAACTATGCTGGGCATACTAACATTTATTTGGAAAAGATGTTGGAATGGGAGTACAATTTCAGTCATCATTACTGAAGTGAATTACAGGTTAGGGATTTAGTTATATCTATGTGGTTGAAAACATGCAATTCTGTTCAGATGTAAGTGCAATCTACTGGTTTCAGTTTTAGATGTAACCCAAGATGCTAACTTTTCAAGAGAGAATTGAAGTGGCCTTGCATCTGGCTGAGGCAAGTTAAATGATGAAAGACCTAAAACATGTTAAAAAATTCTATAAACCAGAGTATGAAAATATACACTCAGTAGACAAAATATTAGAGATAGGGGTGATGGGTAATTGACATTGACGTGGGCATCCCCTGTGCAGAGTGGAACAAACCCAAATCGAACGCAGTTGTTAAATAGGCAGGCAGCAGGGCTTCCCAATAGTGTATCGCAATCGATGGACATGCGTAAATGTGGTGATCTGAGTGACTTTGATCGTGGACGCTTGTCGGCGCAAGACAGATGGGTCATTCTATCGCCCGAGTGGTAAGAACCCTAGGGTTCCCGAGGGCAACTGTATTGAGGGTGTACCACTAGTATACCATCGACCATTGTACCAGTCCTCAGAGAGCAAGCAGTGGCCGACCACATGCCACTGATGAGTTGGGTCAACTTAGCCTTTCGGGGCTCGTATAGACTGACGGCCCCCGCACGGGGATAACTGGTTTTCCAGTTATTTGGGGAGCGGCGCCCCCACGGCCCGAGCTGACCTTATGACTGGTCAACATCTGATGTCATGCCATCGCTTGTTTTTTATTTTGGTGCTGTTGGTGTTTGCAGGGACGGCTGTTCATCCAGCTGTTGGGGAGTCGCGGCCCCACGATCCCGAGCTGGTCTTGTGTCTCGCTTTTTGTATTTATTTTCTCCACTGGCTAGTTGCCCGTGTTGTTTACTCTACCTAATCGCTACCAAGTTATGTACTAACACCCCGGTCTTGTGGTTTTGTTACCCTCCACCACTAACTGTTTTATATTAACCGCTCAGTTCGTAGGTTGCTGAGATTTCGTTTAGGTTCCCTTCCAGGGTTTGTCTTCCTTGGATTACTTTTTTCCTTTTAGCTGGTTTGGGTGCTAGACCTACCTGCATGTTTGCCGCGTGCGGTGACCCGTGAGGCGGAAATGGGATGTCTGGCGGCTGAGGTCGCAGGAGACCGGAGCAGTGCCTCCTGTGTACCAACACTCCTCTTCGACCCCGGCTTCGCTGTAAACAGGAGGCTAGAGACTAACCCACCTCTAGTCAGAAGTCATGTACCAAGTTGTGTACAGGGCTTTAGCGGCTTTTTTGTCGTATAGCACGGCAGGGTAAGCCCAGGGGCTGTGGGATCATGCCAAAGGCGTTGGCATGACGGTACCAGGAGGCCGAAGTGTCCGCCAAGTGCGTGTGATCACAGCCAACGGACTATATCTGCAACGTATAAGCTCCAGAACTGTGTCCAGCGTCATTTTCTTGGCTTGCGGACCTCCAGTTCTCCCTTGTAGGGCTCGGTGGTGGGTGGAGTAGTCTGCAGACGAATCTTCCTTCTTTTTTTCGATGGGTAAATCCAAAAACAAAAACTCCAAATTTAAGTCACCTGAGAAAATGATAGTTGCCAACGACTCTCCTTCGTCTTCTCAACCTACCAAGTCTCATACCCTTAAACGATCTTTAGACCATGACCTGGACCAAGAATGTGGAACCTCTTCTTCGGCAGCTGTACCAGTCGCTCCGAAGCATCGTCTCCCCTAGATTGCTGTGACAACGCATGCTACACACTTAGTTGTAGAATCCATCGATCCGAATGAGAGACTGTCCACCAGATCTCCCTTTTTCATTTCTAAAGCTTTGGACGCTGCAGTTGGCCCCTTGAAGTCTGTGAGGAAGCTTCGCTCTGGGGACCTGCTTGTCCAAACTTGCAGTGTTTCTCAGAGTAACACTTTTCTGCACCTCACTAGTCTTCAAGGCATTCCTGTCAAAGTGACGCCTCACCCGTTTCTTAACACCTCTCGGGGTGTTATTTCAGAGTTTGATCTCTTGCCATGCAGTGAAGACAAATTGGTGACTGAACTTGCAGATCAAGGTGTTATTGCTGCACGTCGTATGATGTTCCGGCGCGAGGGTTCTTTGATTAAGTCTAAAAATGTTATCTTGACTTTTAACTCCCCGAAAGTTCCGACCGAAATCAAGGCTGGCTACTTGGTCTGTGGAGTTCGCCCGTACATTCCCAGTCCTCTGCGCTGTTTCAGGTGCCAGAGGTACGGGCATTCACAACGTTTCTGTAAGAGTTCCGCTCGTTGCGCAAATTGTGGCTCCAGTGCACATGACGGGGACGGTTTCACTTCTGCGGCCTGCTGTGTTAACTGCGGTGAGGCCCATGCAGCTTACTCCCGCAACTGTATGAAATGGAAGGACGAGATGGCGATCCAGCGCCTCAAGACCCTGGAAGGCCTCTCGTACCCTGCTGCCAAGGCCAAGTTGGGTATTCCCACCAACCGTCAGCGTACTTTTGCCGCAGTAGTTCAGTCTCTGCCACAACCCGTGCAGCCCTTTGTTCCGCTCCCTGTAGCTCTCGCCGCACTTGCCAAGCGATCTACAGCAGAACAAGCGACACAGGTGGATTTCCCTGAGCTCCAGCTTTTTCGAATAGCTGAGTCTGCGCCTTCTCTTTTGAAGACGACCGACTCTTCCAGTTCCCAGCAGAAAGCCTGCACGGCCGCCCCGGTGGCGCAGTGGTCTAAGGCGCTGGCCACTGATCATTCGTCCGTAAGGGGTCCGGGTTCGAATCCCGGTCAGGCATGGATGTTGTGTTTGTCTTACGGCACTGGCTCTCTCCCTTCCCTGGAACCAGTGACCCTAAATTAGGGACGGGCGACTGCTTATAGCCCATTGAGTTGCTCACGGTGGTCGTTAAAACTCCAATCAAAAAAAAAAAAAAAAAAAAAAAAAAAAAAGCCTGCACGTGCGGAAGACCCGGCCCTCAATCCGCAAAGGTGTGCAGTGTCCATCCAACTGTCGCGGTCCACCTGACCACTATTGCAACTGTCTCGGACTCAGCGAGGTCCCCACCCTCAACCAACCTTATAGAGGAACATAGGGGGGAGGAGAGTGACAGTTCGTCCCCAGCCTCAACCAACATTGCAGAGGAACATGGGGCGGAGGAGAGTGACAGTTCGTCCCCGCCCTCGGCCAGCATTGCAGAGGGGCGTGGGGGGGGGAGGAGAGTGACAGTTCGTCCCCCTCCTGGTGACTCATCCTTTGTGTAGTTGCGTTCGATTTCGTGATGTGTTTTGTCATTCTCATTCCTCAGTTTTACTTAGTCGGCTTGTTTCTCACCATTGTGCCATGTTTTTCATACTGTTTGTTTCATTGTCTTTTTTGGCCCTTCCTTCGTACTCATGGTTCGGTTTTACTTGGTCAGCTAGATTTGGGGTTTTATGCCCCATTTTTTAATTCTGTCTGTTTGTCTTGTGTCTGGCGCTCTTTGGCCAACCATGGCCCTTGCGCCAATAAAATCCACTAACCAACCAACCAACCTAGACCGACCGCTTGACTACAGCGGGGTAAATCAAATCCAGGTTAAATGTCGGAGACTCAAACAACGTCGGCAAGCAATTGGTATGGCGCACACTGCATACCTTGGGCTACGGGAGCCGATGCCATACTCCTGTGCCACTGTTGACTGCTTCTCATCTGATGTTAAGCCACTCCTGGTGATGGGAACATCAAAACTGACCTCTGCAGAGTTGCACCACATCATGTAGTCAGATGGTCTGATGAATCCTGCTTTAAGCTGTTCCATGCTGATGAAAGGATGCAGGTGTGGCCTCAACAGCATGAGGTCATGACCCCGTCGTGCCAGGTCGGTTCTGTGATGGTTTAGGGAGCCATGTCATGGGACACATTAGGTCCCTTAGCATGTCTGGTGAGGTTCTTAACAGCTGTGTGCTACCAGCATGTGCTGGCTAATCACTTGCACTCTTTCATGTCCTTTACGCATCCTGCAGCCTATGGTTTTTTTCAGCAGGACAGTGTGCCGCCCAACTGTGCTGCTACCACCCAGGCATAGCTTGAGGGACACTCATCAGAGTTTGGAACCATTTATTGGACCCTAATGTCCCTGGATTTATACCTTGTGGAAGCTCTGGGATGCCATGGAGCGGAACATCAGATCCATGGATCCTGGACCAACGTCTCGGGCCGAGTTGTGGACAGTGCTGCAACACATACAGAGGCATGGCTGGCATTACCTTTGGAAACCCTCTGGCATCTGGTGGAGTCAGTGCCTGGGTGTGTACTGGCTGTTATTCGTGCTAGAGGACTAAACACACTATTAAGTAGGTACCTGCAATGTTTTGTCCATTAAGTGTACATCACCTTGAAAACTTATGAAGAACAGGAGTTTGTAACATGAGAATGGTTAAGGTAATCCATTGTGCTTATCTAATGAATTAATTCCAAACATTTTTGTTCTAAAAATGGAATCAAGAAAAAAAAAGTATGTAATATACAACTGAGTTGCTTTGTTCAGGCAGGCATTCCAGGACTTAATATTTAAGTGCTTCACAAAACCGAATTGAAAACAGAACATGCAAAAGAAGAAAAATTGTTGCCAAATCTTCGAACTTGACATGCAAAAATTCATTTTTGATGGTATGACGATATTTATGCGTGAAACTGTAAAAAGGGGTTAATTAGGTTCACTGAGAAGACTGTCATTCAAACTTCGAGTAACTCATTTTATGTTGTGGATTAAAATCTTAAAAATCCATCTGAGGAAATATGTATATCTCATATAAACTGTGCATCATTGGAAAATGGAAAATTATGTGTTCTGATCTCCAGGTAGTTGAAAGTAAAAACTTCCCAAACTGCATCCTTTCTTGTGATAAAGCCACATTTTACACGTTGGGAATTGTCAACCATCAAATTTGGGCACATAAAAACAAACTAGAACTGTAGAATTTGTAATATGCCAAAATCAAGTGGTTGATTGGGGTTAGTGAAAAGTCAAGTGTGCACTCTTAACTGTGCAAGTATTTAATAAAAAGACTGATAGGAGTAATCTATCTAGATGAGTTTTTAACTGTTTGGTAGTAACTCCATTGGACAATTTTTTTCTTTAATTTTACACAGTAAGATTCTGTTGTTTTATTCTGGTAAGAATTGGATTATATTGTGATTAAATATGTTCCTAATTTTCTTAGTTATTTTGTATTGTTCATCAATAAGAAAAAAATTTACACATTTTGTTTTTCAGGAGAAGTAATGGTTTGTGTATTAGACTTCAAACGTGATGTTGGGCTTTGGCATAGCATACTCACTGTGAGTACAATGATATTTTTCATTTATTTGTGTGTGTTGTTGGATTCTTTTGTAGAAATGTCTTATTTTACTCATTGTTTTTGAGGTTGTATGCAATAATGGTTTGTATTTATTGGCCTACGTATTGTTTTTAGGGGCTTTCTGCAAAACAAGTTGTATGTTTAATTTACTTGCATTTTTTTTCTTATGTTACTAAATAAAAAATATTTTGGGGAATACCTTTGCAAATACTAGTGGCTTTTTTCCTCCTAAAAGTTTTGTTTTCCTCCAAAGAATATTCTGTGTTCTCACTAGTGAAAAAAGAAATACAACAGTCTTACTGAATTATGAGTTTAGCAGTAGTACTTTATTGAGTTATTAGAGATTCACTAATGTGTAACACTTTTAGAGAAATAGTATTTATCCCATTTTCATAACGTTGAAGATTATAAAAATTATGAATAAGAATGGACATTGTAAAGTAACTGTGTGAATCAGTTTTTTAAGGGTGTAAAAAGAATATTATTTATACACCACAAAAAAATCGCACATTTTTTCATTTTCATAGGATCGGAAAGCTACAATCTGTTGAAAAATAGCACATACCACTAAAGTAAATAATGCAAGCACTGGGCTCATTATGCTTATTTTGATTTCATACTTTTGTATGGTTGTAGACATATTCTTTCATTTATTCTGAGGGACGGAGGCTATTAAGAGATGGTGTTTTATGAACAAACAATGTTTCTGTGCACTGTAAGTGATAAAGCAGAGACAAATGGTAGACTTTGTCCGTCCAACAGACAGTAGATGAATTTCGTGTTACAAGCGATATTTGTATGGGAATAGACCTCTGTCATACATAACATGATAGGCAACTTGTTCAATAACCACCTTTGACAAAATGATGAAGAGCACTTACACATTTAATCAAATTAAAAACTGTATTTACAAGTTTAAAACATATGATAGGTAAAAACACGAGAACTTTCGATCACACTAGTGAGTCGCCCACCCAATGGCATCAGAGTATGACAGCACGCAACATATATAGGGATTTTGATGCCACAGAATTTGGTTAGAGTGCATGCTCACAAAGGTTGTTGTGAACACAGAGAGAGAGAGAGAGAGAGAAGTTGCAGCACTGCGAACGAAAAAAAGAGTCAATATGATGTTACACAAGAGTTAATGATTCCGCTATAATTGTTATTATTTCCACAATGTTCAAGTAGATTAGTCCATGTTCGTTGATCGTGGGAGGAGATAGGGCATATCGTCATTACAGCAAATACCTCTATAATGGTGGATATACAAGCTTTCTGCAAAGAGGGTCATGATTTTGATACTGTGTGTAATGAGGATTTTAACTTCATCCCATATTGGTCTATGTGTGCCGCCAGCTACCAATTGAGCTAGGGGCTGTCGAATGTGAGCCTGTTCTGACATTGCATCAGTGTTCAAGCAAGCGGGTTTTTAAATTTTGTAGAGTTGAGCCTATGTACACTTGATCTATTTCATCAGGGTTTAAAGCTCTCAGGGGGATGAGGTAGACGCCATACCTGTATTTGGTTTCAACAGGATCCCTGTCATGGGTAATTAGAGTGTACAAATTGCGTGTTTGTAAACCAAAGTTTATATTAAACCTGGCACATGCATGTTTTAAAACGCTGGTGCAGCCGAGGAGAAGAGCTCATGGATCATACGTACTTGGTAATAGTGCGGGTTCGTTCTAATGAGTAAACGCAAGTCGTCGATGCTGCGGAGAATGGTGTGTACCAGGTCTTTCGGGTACCCAAATTTGCTAGCAATGGCAAAGATTCATTTAAGTTCGATGTGACGTAGGCATACAGATGACAAAAGTGTAAATGCCCGTCATACCAGGTAGCTCAGGGAAGCCAACTTGACAGATAAAGGCTGTGACGAGTTGTATGGGGCTGTAATTTAACTTTGTCTGTTTAAGTGAAATATGTTATATGAAATAGACTGTCTGTTTTCATGTAACATATTTCAGTGTGCTACTCTGTGGAAATTTCATGTGATTAAAATAGTAAGGATATTATGTGACAGTGAAGTTTTTCAGGAGCAGCTTACCCACTGATGACACTGTCCTATTGGCAGAGAGCAAAAGTCAGTTGCAGAGGATGTTGTCTCGGATATACGAAGTTTGCATGAAATTCAAACTTAGTATAAATAAAGGAAAAACCAAAGTTATGGTTTTTGAGAGAGGAACTGGTAGTACTGAATGTAATATATGTCTAAATGGCACAGTGATTGACCAGGTGAATGAGTTTGTATATTTAGGAAACATGTTTGACAGAGAACAAATTGGATGGTGAAATTAGTAGGCGAGTGAATTCTTCATTGAAAGTCGTGGCTGCTTTGGGAGGGTTTCACAGGAATGATGGGTTCTCAAGAGAGTCCCGCATGGATGTATATGAAAGTGTGATTGTTCCTACTCTGATGTATGGCAGTGAAACCTGGGTACTACAAAAAAAACAGAAATTGTTCTTCTGCTGCAGAAATGCGTTACTTTATGGCAAGACACGTTCTGATTGTGTGAGGAATGAAGATGTGTTGCAGTTGTGTAATGTGAAGCAAAATGTTGTTTGCAAGGTGGAGACTAATATGCTTCGGTGGTTTGGCCATGTTGAAAGAATGGATAATGAGATGCTTACTAAGAAAATCTTTTTAGCCCAAGTGGCAGGAAGGAAAGGTAGAGGAAGGCCAAGGAAGTCATGGGAGGATCAGATTCAGGAGTGTCTGCATGAGAAAAAGATGAGTATGAAGTATAGAAAATCTTGTGTATGGCGTGTGATGGATGTGAGTGAAGCCCAAGTTGTATGTCAAGATCACTGTAAATGGAGAAGTCTGATACGGCAACAGTAAGTAAAAATTATCTGGTAGTTTGTATTTCTTTGCGGAGCTAACCTCTGAATATTAGAGAACAGCTTAGTGATATGTATGTATGTAAGCTCACCCACTTCGTTAATTTAAACTGTTACAATATGCTAATCTACACTGAGTGCTCACTTAACTATGACCACATAATAATACTTTGTTGGCCTTCCTTTCGACCGGAGAATGGCCACCACCCAATGTGGCATCGACTCAGCAAGGTGTCTGTCTGTACAGTTGTGTGAGGATCTGCAGCTAAGCTGTTTGTATTACAGTCCACAGTTCTGTTATGGAGTGGGGTGGTATGTGTCTAACTACTTCACCTAGCATTCCACAACATCCCACGGATATTTGATTGATTTAAAATCAGGTGAGTTTGGGAGCCATTCAAGATGTCTCATATAAAAACTGTGTTTTTTGAACCATTCCTGCACAAGATGGACCCAATGACATTGGGCATAATTCATCCTGGAAGAGCCTATCCCCATTTGAGTGGAGGTGTACAGCATTGTTGGGTGTACATGGTCTGCAAGCAGTCCCTTGTAGTAGCTGGCATCCATCTGTTGGTCCACAGGCACCAGTTCATGACAGTTAAACATGCACAATGTCATAGAATCTCCCCACTGGCCTGGATAGTTAATGCCATGGAGGGTAATTTTTGTTGATGGCCTGTTGTTTAGAGTGAGTGGCATGTAGGGCATATGCTTTTGTATCCCATCTGTGCCAGTGTGTGATGCATAGTTGTGTGGGATATTGTTTCTGGTTGCCCATATTGTGTTAGGCTATCAGCTGCAAAACTGCACTGTGCTGATTGCCCTGCACAAAGTGTTTTCGCTCACCTGTCATTCATCTCTGGAATCCACCTTTTACTTCCCTTTATAGTAGGGTCACCGGTTGGTTGTTTTACCATTTCAGCAGTGGCGGCTCGTGGGTTCAAAAATAGGGTTTTGCACACATATCTTTTTCCTTAGAAATACTACTTGCGAGTGCTGTTTTTTTTTTTTTGTTGTTGTTGGAGGTGGTAGTGGTGTACTTGGTGGGGGAGGATGCTGCGCAGGAGGAGTTTTACATTAAAAGCATCGTAATGTAGCAACAAGATACTTTCTACATAATTACCTCATTCTAAAATTTCAAATTACGAAATTACAATTAATGGATAAGAAAATGAAATCAGCTCTTACCATAAGTTATTTTAAGAGAAAATCCATCCTTCTCTCTTTCTGCGTAGCAAATTTGTCAATAAGTCTCTAGCTGAAGTCGGGAATATCCATGATAAGATCCTTTTCAGTAGAAAGCATGGCCAAGGCTGACAACCTTTCCTGTGTCCTTGAGTTCCTCAAAAACGTATTTATTCTTTTTAAAGTGGAAAAACATCGTTCTGCTTCTACTGATGTCATAGGAATTGTTAAGATAAGTTTCAGTAACGTGTAACATTCACTAAATGTTTTTCCTAAATTGTTCCTCACGATGAACTTGCATAAGCTAAACAGCCCCTGAGAGTGATCTGAACTCTTCTGCACATTAGATGGACAAAAGTTCATGGCTGAGTTTCATTTTATCTATAAATGGATACATAGCACCCACTGTTTTCAATGTCTCCGCTGGGAATTTAGTGGCATAATGAAAGAACATTTGTGGTAAAAATAACAAAGCTGTAACTGGATGCCATGTGAAAGTAAACCTTTCCTTAGCCTGAGAAATAATGACATCACAGACTTCTTTTGCTTCTCTCATTCACTCAGAGTGGTCAGTTTTCCATCTTTTAAAAGAAGTAGATGTACCCTGTGTCATTGCACTATCATCAACATCAATTTGTTCCCTAATTGTCACCACATTTGTCTCAAAAATAGTAATAGCTTTCTTTGCTGTACAGGGATCAAGGTCAATTTTTTGAAGTTGACTGAACAGAATTTCTACAAGAGGCATGATTTTAGTGAATAATGAAAGGCTGAAGCTGTAACTTGTAAGAACCTTTAAAGGACCATTAGCTTGGCAAATAGTACTTTCACTTTTAACGTCATTAGACTTGAGAATGGTCTTCAGGCATTTGATAATATCTCTTATTTTATCAAATACCGTATTGACACTGCGTGAGAGAAAATTCTGTCTTGCAGGGGAAGCTCAGGGTAAACGTTTTTTCACAACCTGATCAAGTACTGCAGTTCATTGTGGGCTATTTGAAAAAAACGTACAGATGCCTTGCAAACTAGAGAAAAAAAAATCGTACATTTTTATTTATAGAAGCAGCTTTCATCATAACTAAATTTATTTGATGAGCACAGCAATGGATGTATTCAGCAGCTGGATAAGATCCCTTCACAACTGCTTGCACGCCGTGGGAAGATAATAAATGCTCCGTCGTACGTTTGTGCAATTAATTTTTCGGGATTTTTATTAATTTTATGTTTCTTCAGCTATTTTAGTAAACAAGAAGCCAAGGTTTGTGCGTCATTTTGTGAAGGAGAAATAGAATCCCAAAACCTTTCAACTGGTTTTCCTTTTACTACGTACCGGTAAACAATGGCCATTTGAAATACTTCAAATAATAGCAAAAGCTATAATTTCCGGCCAGTTCTTGGCCCTCTTTGGTGTTTCAGAAAATATGTCCTAACGAAAAGTCTGTTAGTTCACAATGGACCGCAAAGAAAATACTGATAAAAAGTACTTACAAATGTCCTCGAGTATCCAAAGTATTGATGACACCAACAAACACAGACACTCACTCACATTCACTAATATGTTGGCACTACGGGTAGCTCTTTTTCCTCTTCGGAGGAGGCGGCGTTGCTTACGGACTCTATATGCACGTATTCAAACACACAGACTTCTTTCCTCCATGGAACAAGAAAAGGTGGCGATTCTCTCTCTCTACGGGAGGGGGGGGAGGGTCCTCCGTTCCTGGGGCCAGGCGTTTCTCCTCTCCTCTGCATGAGCGAGGCGATGCCGTGATTATTTTCTCTCTCTTTGCATTTCTATTGAACTGGCTCCTTACTGCAGGTATCGGTGGTCCGGCAAGGTGAAGAAAGTTTTCAGGTAAAGTTTGTGCTGGTCATTCATCAGCTTATGTTTTTAGCTGGCTTCACCTCTTATGCTCAGAATTGCAAAAGCACGGCAGCAGACGACAAGAATTTATTCTAGCGCAAGGAAAATCAAGGCCTAGTTCTCTCTGCTATCAAACGGATTCTGCTCCTATCAACAACAATCTCCAGTCTCCCAGAACTGGTAAGCGGTGAATTCTACCACTTGAAACCGCGACATATTTATTATATACCGCTCTTCAAATCCAAGAGCTTTCCCATTGTTTCGCGCGCAGCACAGACAAAAGCTTCAAAAGCTTTTGCTGTTTAAATAACTTGTGAGCTATGGGAGAAAGCTCTTAAACTCTGACCTGCCCCATTTCCGTTTATGGGCTTTGTTCTCGTGGCAAACACCTGCAACTCGCCACTTGAATTCAAAGTGCTAGAAGATCTTTTCTTTATATACTGCCCCTTGCAAGTGTTTAAATTATAACTCTCTGTTAATTAAAACCCCCAATCAAGTTTCAATTACCGTTAATTAGCCACGCCTCTTGCCAATTAATTATGCGGGGGAAATCATCACACTATTTTACTTTTGCCCCATTTCATCACAATAACAATTTGCACCCCAGTGTGGCGTCAACTCCACTTGACTGCCGAAGGTGTCACAAGGAATCCTGTACCAGTAGGACAGAACAATGATCCTTAGTTCAGTAATGAAGTGGGGCACTGACTGGATCGGTGAATGCTGTGTTCCACTGCATTCCACAAATGTTCCATGGTATTCAAGTCTGGGCAATTTGTTGGCCAGGGCAGCACACGAAATTCTTAGGTGTGTTCCTCAAACCATTTGCGTGTACCATGCTGGCTGGCCTTGTGACAAATGTCGTTGTTTGTCTGAAAGGATCCAGTGCCATCCAGATATATGGACACCATGTACGCCAACACGCACACCTGCCAGGTTTTACGGTTTACCCATAAAATTTACGGAAATTTGACTTGTTTCACCGGCAAAATATTAATTTTACAGATTTGTTGATTCTCCAAGTCTTTTTTTTTTCTGATGAATTTGCACCACCATTGAAACTATTTATTTTACTTAATCCATTTAAAATGAAGTGCCGATGTATGTTAGGAATAAACTTTTCAGTTACATGTGTTTATGTGGGAACATTTGTCAGCAGTTTTCCCACATTTTTTGTTGTTGTTGTTTGTTTTGCATTGTTTCAAATTCTACAGCTTTCGCTGCACGTAAACTGAGCCTCCCCTGTTGGGCTTGTTTATCTCTCGCAAGTCCCCCCCCCTCTCAGTAGGCCAGCGTGATGTTGTCTTGCATTGGAGACAGCATGTGTGTTTATTACTCCCAGTTCGAAATGCTATTTCAGAAAGTAGTTATCATAGAAAAAAAATTCAAACAGATTTTAAATCTGTGGAATTTTTAAGCCCAGATCGATACCCAACATGACGAAATTAAACAAAAGCTGCCAGTTTTGTGAAATTAAAAATGCATTTGGGGCATGGTTTCGCAACTTCTCTTTTCTGGCAATAAATTTGACCTAACGAAAAAAATGCAGTAAAATAGGAAGTTAAAAAGAAAAAAGTCCGATGTTCATTTGACCCAGTGCTTCTTCAGCAATGATTTATTTTGCTGGTCGGTTAGTAAGTTTTCTACACTTTCCAACTGTGCTTTGTCAGTCAGCACGATAACGCCTGAAAATGTTTTGGCTTGATTCCACGAAATTAATATGTTGGGGTTCACACTGATTTGTCAAATTCCTATTGAAAATAGTCAAAGGTCAGGACATAGGAGCGGGATTCATCCCCCCCCCTCATGATGACCACTCGTTGGTGATGACTTACGTAAAATCAAAGCACGATTGCGATGAAGTTTTGTTACACTGTTCAGCACCCATAGTGGACCTACCCTATTGAAAATGGTTATTATCAGCATTCACGGGGCAGTGCGTACATGTGAGAGATTTGTTCTTCACCATTTTCGCACAATAACTTCCATGGAAATTAACCGATTTGGATGGAATTCTTAATTATAAAACGACGCTTGTGTGGTAGCTTTTTTAGAAAGTAGCAGGCACGAAAGAAAAAATGTTTTATAATAAAGCAAAAACACGCAAAATATACAGCCTATCAATTAGTTCATACTAAGGGATTCATTTGTAAAGAAAACAAAGTATCGTAGAGAACACTGTTTGTTGCTTTTGCAAACCCACACTTTTTGTTGGCACGGAATTTTGGGCTTTCAGAAAACAACTCTGAATTTTAAAATATCTGGATTTTGACAGCATGAGTTTAATTTAGGAAGGGGAGTAGGCTTTTTTTTTACTTTATCTGTTTAAAAACAAAATACACCATTGATTGGTATCGTAACTTCTATCAAACCGAATTGTGTGATATTTAGAGATTTTCATTTTCTAAAACCATTACGTGCATTCTAAATTTTGTCATGCTAGCTAGGCCATTTTTTTATTTTATTTATTTATTTAAATTTTTTTTTTTTTCGCAGAGATATAAGATTAAATTAAAACAACAGTTCCAACGTTTTGCGCCGTAGCTACGCCTCAAAGGGAGGAGGGGACGAGATGTAGAGGAAATCACAGACTAAGTGGCTGTATCATTTCCCGTGACACCTGGTGTAAAAGACAGTGTTAGTTTTGTTCCGGTGACACATATTGTGTTAGTTTACGGCATGAGAGAGGGTGAGATCAAGAGGGCAATAGGCCCAGATGCTGCTGCTAAAGGGGTCGGACTTTGTAAAACTTTTAACGTTGCTGCAAGGCATCGATCGGCCTGTAAGAAATGATGTGGGGGGGGGGGGGTGAGGATGACGTTCATAACTTAAACTAAACCTTTTTTTCTAGATAAAAGAGCCTTTCAGTTGGTCTGCTTTCCTAGCTGATCAGCTCTATCGGATAACTCTGTAATCGTTATTTTTTTTGTCTGCGAATTGCAGTTGTTTTAGCTGTCGCTGTTTTACTATAGTAGTTTTACTTGCGTTTTTTTTTTTTTTTTCAAGTGTCAGTAAATTCAGTTCTAGTGATTTGCTATGAGCAACAATATAAAAGGAGTAAAACAGTACTATCAAACATTCCGTGACGCATATTCTGCGGAGTTCCCGTCCATTGCAAAATCTTCGAAAAATGAAAAATATGCATTTTGCACTATGTGTCGATGTAATTTCAGCATTTCGCATGGTGGAAAAAATTATGCTACTAATCATATTTCTAGTGCCAAGCATAAATCTAATGTTGAGTGCGTGGGGAAAAAAATATGAAATTAACTTCCTTTGTTAAAAGTTATAATGAACTGAATGCGATTTGTGCAAAATGTTTGTTCACTTCGTTTTTAGTTTAACATAATTTACCAATTGGTGTCCCTCAGTCACTCTTATTTATTTCATTTTTTTTTTACTTGACTGTCTCATCGTTCGTCTCTCCGCAACATAAACCTAGCATGAAAATGGTTTGTTTTTGAAAACATTTTAGTATGCTCCATGACGGCGTGGGATACGATCTTATTGAATTTGAAGGAAAGGGTGGAACATCCTTTAGATGCAAACTTCCATAAAAATAAAATTTAATATCTTTGTAGATCATAATAATATTGAGTTGTTGGAAAAGTCATGATGTATTTTGGCACCCGATGGCGGTTTTGGAAGTACTTGAGGCATGCGCAGCTCTGTTATCGCTATGCGTTCGACAGGTGCCAGTTCCAGCTGCAGTCTAAAAGGAATAGTGAGCGATTTGGTTGGTTTGCGGAGATTTGATATCAAGTTGAAGATGGAAGACCAAACTGTGCATTTTTGCCATATTTTACTGTTTTACTTTCGTAAAGGGAAGAATGCACGTCAAGCTTGTGAAAAGTTGCGTAAAGTGTACGATGATAATGCTCTACAAGAAAGTCATTGCCAGCGTTGGTTCGCAAAATTCCATGCTGGTGATTTGTACCTCAACGATGCTCCTCGGTTTGGGAGGCCAACCGAAGTTGATGACTACCAAATCAAGGCATTGATCGAGTCAAACCCACATTACACGACACGAGAGATTGCAGACACATTGCACATCCATCATTCAAGCATTCACGACCACCTGAAGAAGCTGGGATACGTAAGCAAGCTCGATGTGTGGGTTCCTCATGAACTCAAAGAAGCTCAATGGACGGCGCGTATAAACATCTGCGATATGCTCATTAAACGTGAGGAAAACGATCCTTTTTTGAAGCGACTGATAACTTGTGACGAAAAGTGGATTGTGTACAACAATGTGCTGCGCAAATGGTCTTGGTCCCGACGTGCTGCTTCGCCTCAAATGACATCCAAAGCAGGCATTCATCCGCGGAAGGTTCTGGTCTCAGTGTGGTGGGATTTTAAAGGTGTCTTGTTTTTCGAACTCCTACCACGGAACCAAACAATCAATTCAAATGTGTACTGTCAGCAATTGGACAGTTTGAACGAATCCATCATCCAGAAACGTCCAGAGCTCGTTCATCGTAAAGGTGTTCCATCACGACAACGCGATACCACACACAAGTTTGATCAGATGAGGCTGTAAATCAGCACCTTGTACAGTTTTTCGCCACAAAAGACAGGTCCTTCTATGAACGAGGCATTCTGCAGCTCACTGAAAGATGGCAAAAGGTTATCGAACAAAACGGGCATTATATCATTGATTGATCTTTGTTCTTTCTATCAATAAATGACCTTTGCAAAACATATCTAAAATATGTCATGACTTTTCCAACAACCCAATAGCACAGTAATGAGAAATCATCTATAGATTCTATTTTAATCGCTGTAAATTTGCTGTTAAATTCAAACATCTGTAGTCATTTCAGTTAAAAGTTTGATACTTAATTTGGGTAACATATCATTTTTAATCGCTAATTTTGTTGCATTTAATCGATATGAGGGACAAATAATTTAATCGAACATATCGATTAATTTCTTTTTACGGATTCCGGTTTCTGAAAGTTGGCAGGTATGAACACATATCCTGAGCCAATGTCCAGGTGGGATCTGGTGGTGAGGGTGTGTTCAGTGGGAATGAGGGGACCCAGTGATATCCATGAAAACAATTCCCACACCATGATACTGCCAATAATGACCTATTTCTGTCCGGCCGTGCAGTCTGATTGCAGCAGTTCACCAGTGCTGCATAAAATACACCCATCTATCATCGTGTTAGAGCTGTAACCTGGACTCATCGGACCAGGTGTTTTTCCAGTATCCAGTTATGGTGGCTCTTATGTCCACTGCATGTGGAGCTGTCTATGAAGAGCAGTCAGTATAGGCACATGAATGAGACACTGGCTTCTTAGGCATATCCACATGAGTATAAACTGGATTGTCTGCTCAGAAACATTTTTCTCTGTGCACTGTCATTGTAGTTTGCCATTAATTGAGGGATTGTGAGATGTCTCTTGTTTCTGACAGCATGTGCCTACTGGCATTCATCTTGATTGCCTGCCCATGGTGGTATTTTTTTTTCTGTAGCAAATCACATTGATTGGATGTGTATCCCTCTTTGGACAACTCCTGACACACCTTTTGATGCTGTTGAAACAGCCAACCAAGCATATGAATGCTGAGATGTTGTGCTCCACGTTCCTCGCATGGATAATCATTCCCAATTCAAACTCTAGCAAGCCTTCCCTTCCCCTATTGCTTGGGCTATGTACTTGCAAATAAAGACACCCTGCCCATGTCTTCTATATAAATATATACAACTAACTCTTGTTAAGACAGCATCATTTAAGATAAACTTTCAGTTATGACAGACAAGTGGGTGCTATTTTGTGATGCTCATCAAAACATTGCGTGTCTACAGCTGTTTTTTGGTTTTCAGCTGGACTATGTTGCTGTTAACAGTTTCTCATGTGTGTTACTGTATTTGACATTTTTTTTTGTTTTGTTTTTATTCTCAACAATGGTACCAAAGCATAAATGCAATGCAAGTGATGGTGATGCATCACAGAAAAGGAAAATGATCACGATTGAAATTAAAGTGGAAATAATACAGTAACCTGAAACAGGTTAATATCCAATGAACATTGGAAAAGCATTAGGCTACAGTCAGTCAATGATTGGGACAATTTTAAAGGACAAAGTGAAAAAAAGGGAACATGTAAAAAGCTCGGTCCCAATGAAATCTTCAGTTATTACTAAGCAATGCAGTGGTTTAATTATTGAAATGGAAAGCTATTGATAATTTGGTCAGAGAATCAATTTATTAGTAGTAGTATTACTGTATAATTATGTTCAAGATGTTTTAGTGTATCTGGAAGTGTTTCTTTAATGTTTTTTATACATAGATTCTATATATTAAGACAAACATCCAGTGGTGGAAGAGCTGCGCTAAAGTTCGCAAATTTTCAAGTTCTGCGCCGGCTGCTCCGAAATACATAATTTTCATCGAAGTGCACCAGAATATAGTATGTTTAAAAGAAAAATTCTGTTTTGATATAGAAAAAATTTTCCTAACATCCTGAAATCTTAAAAAGCTCTCAAATCAATTTTAAAATGGCTGCGATTAAATAATACATTTGGCGATTTTTTTTTCCAGCGGAATCCCCCTGCATCTGATCTGTTCTGTATAAAACTGTCACCGACTTACATTCTCTCACTGTCTATTTTTAGCCTCTCCGGTGGGGCCCCAGAATGCATTGCGCGATGCCTTACGCTTCTTTAGCTTTACTTTTATATGTTTGAAGTTCATTGTGCTTGCTGCATGTGGCTAATCTTGTTTTCAGGCTCAAAGTTCATCCTAGTCCCCACAATTTTGTTTGGAAGTTCCATATTTGTATTTATGGAAAAGTTTTAGACTACGCCAACAGGAATTCATCAAAATGGCAAAAAAGGTGAGCAACTTTTAATTTTGTTCTTTGAATTAAACTTTGTAGTAGCTTTAATACATTTCTCTTTTCAGTACCGTATATACCCATGTAACAAGGGCCTAGCGTATAGGTCGACCCCCGATATTTTTTCTGAATATCTGTAGGTTTTTTGTATCGTTTACAAGCCCAGAGGTGCCAAACATTACAGATTTTTCGTAATTATTGCTGTTTCGGCTGTCTTATTACGGACAGGTTGGAAGGTTTACGGATTTCAGTGTGTTTTAGAAAAGTTCTCAATTTTGTATCTTTTTTTTTTGTTAAAATACACTAAACTGCAATTGCATTTTGCGAATATATTTATAGTTCTTTTCGTACAAATGCGAAAGCGTATAAATGGCACTGTTGATAAGTAAATTGGATACATTGGCAAAGCCGATATCGGGTGAAAAACGGCAGGGCGAATATTGCATGTGTCGGAAAAGCCGATAGCGGCTCAATGACGGCCGATATTAACCGACATTCAGCCATCATAACCAATATCGGCCCGATATCTAGCCGATATTCATTTCCACTTGGGTTATCAAAAATTAAACAAAAAATATTGACCCTTATAAAATAGAAGGGTCATGTTACAAGGTATTTGATTTTATAAGGTTATTACACATTTCACGCATTAATTTCTCATGAAATACTCTTTCCGCGCGTAAACGATGAGGTTTCGTTGGCACCTCTAAGTCTTACCCCTCCACCGATTTTTATGTGAATCTGCCGTTTTTGTATATTTTGTGTATAAATCAACATTCCTTTTTACCACATCTTTTGTAAAAAACAATCGTTCTTGTGTTATCGGTTAGTCTGTCCGTGGACACCATATCTCTGCAACCAGTGGCATTTGCAGAAATTTGAAGGGGGGCACCTTATTGCCACCATCAGGTTGGTCGAATGTCATAATATCTTACCTTAGTGTCATGGGGGGTATTTATTATCTATTTTAGATTGGGGGGGGGGGTGTGAGTTGCAGCATTATATATATGAGTGTTTTGATCAGATCTATTCAAGAGACATTACAAGTGCACCAATTTATTAATAACCCTTTTTAATAAAGAATGGAATGTGTGTTACACAAAAGTGAGTCCCCGTGGGTGCATTCGAACAAATCTCTCTAAAATCTCATCAATATTTGTTAGGGCAATATTTCGGTGAATATGCATTAACCATACCTGCCACGTTTTATGGTTTACCCGTAAAATTTATGGAAATGCGACTTGTTTTATGGTTTTTTATTACTCCCAGTCCGAAATGTTATTTCTGAACGTAGTTATCATAGAAAAAAATTCAAGCGGATTTTAAATCTGTGGAATTTTTAAGCCCAGATCGATACCCAACATGACCAAATTAAACAAAAGCTGCCAGTTTTGTGAATTTAAAAATGCATTTGGGGCACAGTTTCGTAACTTCTCTGGCAATCTTTCGCTCTTTTGCGTGACGATTTGCGTAAAATCAAAGAATTATTACAATGGCACTGTTCAGCACTCATAGTGAACCTATCCTGTTGAAAATGGTTACTATCAGCACTTGCGGGGACAGATTTGTTCGTCAGAATTTTTGCACCACAAAGGAAAGGGACGAGATGATGAGGAAATCACTGACGAAGTTGGTAGGTATGCTTAACATTATCCTGTAAGACGCTGCTGGCCCATTGTGGTTCTTAGATATGTTTTCAGCCTTTTCTTTTCATACCTGAGAAGGATCTCTCTGGCGTCGCTGTTGTAATGGGAATAATAGCTAATATTGTTAACTGAAATTTGATGTCCAGGCAAATAAGATCTTCATTGGTCTGAATTGCAGTAATGCATTCTATGGCAGATTCTGGAAAAGAATCTACTTTTTGTGATGACCAGTAAATTTTCCACAGCTCTATTTCACCCTTCACTTCAGAATGAGAGCCAAAAAAGAAAAAAATCTAAGGGTGAAGCAGAGCCAGCAGTAGTAATAAATGAATTACAAATTACCTCAACATTCAGTTTAATTTAATGTAAAAGTACTGAACCATTATTTTGTGATTCGAAGCAGAAATAAAAAATGAATGCCAAGGGGGGCACATGCCCCTGGGCCCTCCTCTGCAACCGCCCTTGTCTGAAACTATTAGTCCAATTTGAAATTTTTTTTTAACTGGAAAGTTTGAAATGCACAAATGATGATCCTTTATTTCGTTTTTTGTTAAGAAGTACAATTTTGCCTCTAGAGGGCATAAATGCAGATGATATCGAATTCAAAATAAATTTTATTCCATATATTTGCTTCTAAACATCCGATTGAAATTTTTTGTACCTTTTGATTACATTTAATGTCGAAGACTATTTTAGGTATAGTCACTTTTTCAAGTTACACATTGACATAGATTGTCTGCTAGGGGGTGTAAAAATAAATTGCATTTTACCCAATATCTCTGCTTCTAAAATTCAAATTTGAAAAATTCTTTTTGCACTGAATACAGCTCCTGATGGGAAATGCTTTGCATGTAATTTCTATTCTTTGGTACAGAATGGTTTGGCCACCAGGGGGTGCAAGTGTTTATTTCTGCTTCTGATATATTTGCAGGTGTTTTCTGCACCTGTAACACACCGAAAATAATATAGAGATTTGCAAATGAATGGATCGTGCAAAGGGTCAGTGTGCGCATTTCCATAAAGCATCAAAATTTTGGTTTTCATATTCTTATAATTAAAGTCATGTGTAAAAGGACAGTTTTTTGTAGCTTATAATTTTAAATTGTGATATTCTTATGATTAAAGTTATGTGTTACATGGTTTGTTTAAGCAGTGTTTTCTTTCTATTTAGGCGCATCAAGGTCTAGTAAATTCAATCGAGACGTCTTAAAAGAATCTGACGCTAATGGAGATTGTATTGGATTGTGGTGTATTGCTGGATTTAAACCTACAGAAGCTATTTGCATCTTTTGCAATCAAGCAATTCAGTGTGGCCAGCATGGTGTTTCTGCTATTAAATGGCATGCAAATAATGTTAAGCATATTGAAATCTTCAAGAAAAATAGGAGAGAGGATGGTACTTTTAAAAAATCATCGCAACTTAGATTTAACACCAGCGAGCCCAAAATACGTAACTCTCTGCTGAGTTCACATGCTGATAAAGTTGTAGCAGCAGAAACTTTACTCACACTAACAGTAGCTGCCAGCAACACGCCTTATGCATTTGGTGACACTGCAACAAAAGTTTTTCCATGAATGTTTTGTGATTCAGCGATAGCCAAAGATATTAAGTGTGGACGAAAAAAAAAAAAATCTTATCTGATGGCATTGGCCCATATTTCAAGACAGAAGTGGTAAATGAAATAACTAAGAGTAACTGTTTTTATTCAATTCAAGTGGATGAAACACCCATTCCTGAAAAGAGGGTACAGCAACTTGATACAGTGGTTAAGTTTTACAGTGAATGTGAAAAACAAGTCATAACACATCATTTGAAATCTTTGCACATTGGTCATGCCACAGCACAAGATTTATTTGAACACATCTCTGATGCCCTCACTGAACTAAAACTGCAGAAACTTGTTAATATTTTTAGTGATGGCCCTAATGTTATGAAAAATTTGAAGAAAAAATGCTGCAATTAAATCCACACTTATTAGATATAGGTGCATGCAATTTGCATACTGTTCACAATGCATTTTCTAAAGCACTTGATAGCTTTGGTGGTGATGTTGAACATCTGTTAATAGATCTATATTATTTCTTTAAGTGCTCTGCTGCACAGTCTGAAGATCTGAAAGATATGCAAAGCAAATTAAGATTGCTGTGCATGTCCTTTTAAGACATGTTGGTAACCGATGGCTGACTCTTAAGAGCAGCATTGGCAGGTTTATTGAACAACACAGTGTGTTAAAGGATTTTTTTAAGATAAAACATAACACAAGGTCTGAATCACTCAGACTTAAAAGAATAACAGAAGCCTTTTCTGATGACAAAGCACTGCTAGCAAAGGCACTTTTTTTGAGAAATGCAGCTAACCTATTTTCAGGATTTTAAAATTTATTTCAGAAAAAAGAGCCTCTTATAACATTTTATATGATGAGCTTGTTCCACTGCTGAAGAAAATTATGGGGCATTTCTTGAAAGTTCAGTGTTTCTCCAGTGTAAATAGTGAGAATTTAAGGTCCATTGAGATTGAAAAAGGAGAAAATTGGCTTAAGCATACTGAACTTGATTTGGACACTGAAAGAGAGCTTTCTTTATTGCCTTATGGTGAATGAAAATTATTTTGGTTGGGTGCATAATCTTTCTATATAGCATGAACAAAGATTTAATGAAAAACTTGCCTTTAGAAAACAAGTTTTTGGAAAATCTGAAGTGTCTACATCCATTGTTTAGAACTGAAAACTCGTCACTAAGGTGTGTAAAACAGTTAGCTGCATCTTTGCTGTTAGTGATTCTACCAAATGAAGTTTCTTCGTTAATTGATGAGTGGATTCGGCTGCAAACAGAAATTTTGAAGGAGAAAGAAGTTGTAGAAGAGCCAATGTTTACAGAAACTGATGAAGTTGAAGAGGCTGTATATTCCAGTAAAGTGGTAAAAAGCAGTGCACATTTTCGTTTGGACGATTACTGGAGTAAAATATTTGAGATAAAAGATACATCAGGAAAGGTGAAATACAAATTGATTTCTGTGCTTGTGAAAGATGTATTATGTTTGGCCCATGGCAATGCTGACTGTGAAAGGGGATTCAGCTCTAATAAATGTTTATTAGAAAGCCAAAGTAGCTTAAACATACATAGCACTAATGGTATCAGGTGTATTAAGTCCCATGTTAAACACTTAGGAGGGGTGGAAAAGGTAGAACTTACACAGAACTTGTTAAAAGCAGCTCGAAGTTCATATCAAAAGTACAATCACAGGATTGAATTAGAAATGGCAAAAAAAGTGAGAAAGTACAAAAACTACAGAAGGTTGAAATTTGTAAAAGTGTAGGGGGAAAAACTAAGAGCAGAAGAAAAAGTTCTGCAAAATCAGTTGGATTCAGCTCAAGCAATGTTGACAAGGGCTGAAAAAAGTATTGATGAAGGTCTCAAGAAGAAAGACATTAGTGCAATTGAAAGTGGTACAGTACTTTTAAAAGAAGCTAAAGAGAAAATAAGTACAATTTTAAACAGTATGGAAACTATATATATATACCTGGAATTCTCAGGGAATTTGCAAATGGTTCCAAAAATCAGGGGAAAATACCCTTGTTTGTAAAAATCAGGAACACTCGGGGAAAATTACCCATTTTTTTTTTTTTTTTTTTTTTAATTAATGGATACTTTATTTTGCCAAAAAAACTTATTTTTTCAAGATTTCAAACTTTGGTTTGCAATTACTGCCTGCCTAGAATTTGGTAGATCTTACTTTCAGCTATATTAAGTATTTCCTTTATTCTCTAAAAAAAGATGCAAAATTGAATTTTTAAAATTGCCAGTTATATTAAGCTTTTGTTCAATTTCTGTAGGCAGTTGTTATAACATGGAACAATTAGGCACAATGGCTCCTGCTTGAAGAAACACTTCACAAGAGAACCAGCCAAATGATGGATCAAAGTCCTTTGTCTGTTGGTTCTCTTGAAACATGTTTCTTTGAACAGAGCCATTCCATCATTAAGCTTAGCTGCATTGTGGTATAGAAAAACTGAAACTATTCAACTGACAGATTTTTTCTTACATATATATATGACCTGTTTCTATGGGAATGTATTTACAAATTCCGTGTGGGTAGTATTCACAAAAGTTCACAGAACTTTGGTACAGAAAATAATGTGCACAGTTGTTATTAATGAAAAACAGGTAATTTTATAAAGACAAATTACTTAAAAGAATTTACAAGTGGTGTTTCATTGGTGAGAAAAATGAATGGAATGAAATGTAACAATTCTTTACAATATGCCACTCTGGAAAACTTAAAAAAACCTGGAGAACCTGGAAAAGTCAGGTAATTGTTTTATTACTTTTGAGTGGGAACCCTGATTTAGTAGCACAGTGATGCAGGATTATAAATATGAATCTCATTCAATTAAAAATGAAACAGAAAAGCTGTAATTAACTGGTAAGCATTTAGTTGTTAAATAGTTTTAATTTGTGAAAAAGGTTTAGAATGTATAATTAATTTTTTATCTTAACATTTTCGTTATATGCTAATTATTTCCGAAATTAGTTTACCAATGTGTTCGTGAAAAAGACTGTGATAGTTCAGATTTTTCACTTTTGAAAGCTAGTGATTTTACATAATGTGAAATTAGAACTACCACCGTTGTGTGATTGTGAGTAATCATGCTTGGAAATTTTGCTGTGTCTTTCCAAGTATTAATTGGTGCTCAAAAATATAGATTTCCCCTCCAAACGACACTCGATGTATCATTTTATTAGCTGCTCCGAAATGTAGATTTTCCTGCTCCAGAGGCTGCTCCAAAATGGGTAGTCTGCACTTCCACCACTGAACATCTGACTAACTGAAGTTAGATACAAACCGAACCTTACTGTTCCAACTTACTTACAAATTTGACTCAAAGACAGACTTAGGAGCAGAACTCATTTGTAATCTGGGGAGTGCCTATAGTTTCCTTGTTTTTATCCTGTGGATTAACTTTTGTAAGAGACAAACAAAAATCAGAAATGCCTGTGGAAAATGCCTGCTGTTTTCACTATTTTGAACTATTGGTACATTTTCGTGGTTTATCATTTTTTTTATGTGATTTGTACTGCACATTTAGTTCCTCACTAAGATATCTATGTATACTAAACAGCTTATTTCATTTTCCCTTCTTGTTTTTGTAATTTTAACACTTTTTGTTGATTATGCTTAACTTTTGGACACCAGTGTATATTGAAACAAGTTACTAGATTTCCAAGGAAATATGATTCAGCATTGAAAGGGATAAGATACATGTGAGCAAATCAAAAATTGAAATTTTTTAATTAAGAATTTACTCTATTTCAAACTAAAGAATGGGAGAAGACCTAATGCCGAAAACCCTCAGAAAAGGATTTAAAGGCAGAGCATCCTTTCATGATATTATCATTGAGCAAGTTGTCTTATAGGCATCTGTAGTATGTTGTTTCTGGTCACTGTGAGAATGGAAAGTCGTGCATGTTTTTTAAAGACCATGCGTATGACCTTGCAAATAAGTACCAACCAAAGTCTCAACTAGCATACAGGAAGTATCGTTGTAGTGAACAGTTCAGCTACTTGTGCCCTCATTGGGATTGTTGTTCTTCATACAAGTCCTACACAGTTCAGAATTGTTAGCTGGAGGCAAGGTTGAGATCTCAAATCCCCCTGAACTGCTCGTCTATTACTCATTATCATGAAAGTCTTTAGCAGTGTTGTGCATCAGAGCTGAGCCCGAAAGCCCAAAGCAGAGGCCGGGCCTGAATTGGGCTTGAGCTGTAGAATATTTACTGTGGTTCGGGCTCTTAAAGAGAGCGAGATAATTTTTTTTAATATATAAATGTGATTTTATATGATTTAGCAAATGAGACACTTTATAGTTGGTAAAGGGAATTCTTCAGCAATTGGTTGTGGTTGAGTAGCGGGCATTCAAGATGGCTATTTGTTCCGGGCTTGGGTAGAAAATGCCATAGGCTGTGCATCAGTGTGTTTCTGCAAAGAAGAAAAAGCTTTTTCAAGAACTACAGATATTGGATAGTTGATAGCTTGCCAACGATAATTTATCCCCTATCTCCACGCAGTAGCTCCCTGCTAATCCTATTTAGCAACGTACATATTGCATCTCATTATGGCATGATAATATTAGCATTATTTGAGCAACATACAATTGCAGCATCGCCTGATCAGTTTGGATTCTCGGCCACCCAAAGCACTTCAAGTGGAAGCGAACTGTCAAAAGAATAGTTACACTGTAAAAATAGATAGAGGTCCCTTCTCCACTCCCCATATTGCAGGAGGAGGAGAAAGTGGAAGTGTGGAAAAGGATATGTTTTTTATTAATGGTTGAACAGGTTAGCCAGTTTTTGGGCTCGTTTGGGCCTGGGCTCTATCTTGCAATATAAAATTCAGGCTCGGGTGGGCTCTGGCTGATATATATGTCCGGGCTCAGGCTCTGAAAATTGAGCCCGAACTGAGCTCTGTTGTGCATAGGTTGATTAGAGCCTGGAAAAGCAGTCAGTAATGTTTAGTGACAAGAAGTGTTTCAGCTTTGGTGTGAGTGATGGAATAATATAATAAGACAGAGAGAACATCATACATAAGTGGGAAACAAATTTCCCTGAAGAAATGATTCTTCACAAATACAAATGTAATCGTCGGCACAAATGTGCCGTATTTTCACTGTTTCCATGTTGCAACTCCTTCAGAGCAATGTAATTTTCAAGTTTTCTGAAGGAGTTGCTACATGGAAACAGTGAAAATATGGCACATTTATGCCAATGATTACATTTGTAATGAAAGAGAGAGAGAGATAGAGATAGAGAGAGAGAGAGAGAGAGAGAGAGAGAGAGAGATGGATGGATGGATGGATGGATGGATGGATGCACATTGCAAACTCCTAGTGTAATAAAGGTTTGGGCAGCCATAAGTTATGACAAGAAAACAACTCTCAGATTTGTGGAGAGCAGTACAACAGCCCCTTATGTTTAAAATGTCATAAAACCTGTTGGTGTTCATCCTGTTTTAGGGTATTATGGATAATGTGGTTTTCCAATTGGATAATAATTTGTTTCCACATTGACTGTTTAAGGCTTGAATGCCCTTTCATGGTCTGTGAGGCCACAATATCTGTACCCCAGCCAAACATGTTTGTGGCCTAATTGGAAGATATGTGATCTTGAATTTGATAAATGAGGACCCTCAATTTAGAACTCAAGTGGAACAGACCTGGAGTGACACTGAAAGATGACATCCAGCATCTGTTCAATTGGAGACATGCCAGAGTGATTGTTTACACTCGAGCATGTTGGAATCATGCCCAATATTAATTTTTAAACATGTAAACATTTGGCATTGATATCTCATGTAAAATGCATTATAATCACTTCAAAATTTAATCATTTATTCTTAGTCAGTTTTTTTTTTTTTTTTTTTTTTTTGTAAATACCACCAACTTTACTCAAGACCAGATTACTCTTTCTTGGTGTTTGTTTCTTCTAGTGCACATTAGAAGATATGTTATTTTCTGCCCCACTGTGCAGGTTCCTTTGATTTTTTTTTTTGTATTTATTATGTATGCACAAGATGTTTATATTGATTTTTGATTCAGTGGGAGATATTTACACTCCCCCCCTTTTTTTTTTCAGAGTGTTCTGAATGGGATGCATGTGATTTTTATTCCATATGCTCTAATGAAAGTCAACCCTGCTTCTTGGTTAATCATGATTACAAAATTTAAAGGTTTGTAACTACTTTATGTATTTTTTTGTATATATCACTGTAGCTCTAGTTAAATACCAATTGTGTAGTTGTTTTATGCCATGTATGGGCATCTTTGTTGTTCACATCTTCCTTTGCAGGTTTATTCACCTGTGCATTTCAATTTTTTTTTTTTTTTTTACTGGGAAATGTGTTTGTATTGAAAAATTTCTGTTTACTGAGAAGTGCCAAATAAAAAAAATGTCAGTTGCTAAACAAAAATTGAGATTTTGGGAAATCTGGTTCTAAAACTTATTGCAAATTTCAAAGACTACTGCTTCTTGTACAACAGGGTTTGTAATGCACCTAAAAATTACTGATTTTGTACATGTAACAATAAAAAAATAGATTTGCAGAAATCTGGTTTAAATTAAGTTATTTCATTGATTATATGTTGTTGCTTGTGGTAGAAATAATTTTTTACTTGTTTAGAATTTTCTTCAAACTAAGTTATTCTCATAATGGCAGGAAACTATCAACAATTAAAAAATGAGAGATAAAAAAACATCATGCACAAAATCATGTAATATCAGGTAGCAAAAAGTTATATCTTAAGTAATTCCATGATGGTTTTGCTTAAAAAAGAAAGACCTAAAATGAGCATTTTGAGATAAATTAAAGCTTTTTTTTTTTTTTTTTTTTTTTAAACTCTCTCTAGCTGTAATAGTACTTCCATCCCTCCCTGCTCTGCTTAGGCTGTAGATCCTCCTGTGTATTTCTACTGATGAGTGTAACCAGTTCATCTCTGTATGGGACTGTGTTTAAGAAGGAACTTCTGGATGTGGTTTGAGAACACTCAAGTTTTCAGTTTGCCTTCCTGAGACAATAGCGTGTTCTGAAATTTAGCGTGAAAGAACTAACTGCAAAAGTGAAGTTTGTCACCTTCGATGTCCTTAGGTGGGTGGAGGAAAGCAATGCTCTTACTTTGATTTCTGTGCTGGGTAAGAAGAGACTAGCGAGGTGAGATTGCCATTTCTGCTAATAAGGAAATACCAAGAATTTCCAAAATAAATGTATTCTCATAAATGAAGTCTACTATCGAAAAGTGCGTAGCATGTGGTTCATTATGACATCACTGTTGAAGGAAGAGTAATCAGTTTTTAGGTATTTTGTTGTGGGAACTGGTCAACTATTTCTAGAAACAGCCACAAAGGTGTTGAAATATGAATCTTCAACTGGTATAATTTATATACACATTTGCTGAAAAAATGGTACTAAAGTGCATATAATATAGTATGTCTTTGGCTGATATCTGTTAAGATACAGGAGATATATTTATGCAGCAACTGGTAATTAAGTACTTGAATCCTGATCACACAAACCTATTCTTTGGTCTGAACAGTTCTCAAAAAAAAAAAAAATTTACTATATGTACTTGCATATAAACCAAACGTTTTTGGAAGAAATCCTTTTTTAGTTAAAATGCTGGTGTTGACTTATACATGAGTCAGTTAAAATTATAAGTAATTAAACACTTCAAACCCAGGATTTTAGCAATCAGATATGCTTGACAAGTTTTACTGCTCAATACAAACCATCACATCAGAAAACTTTAAAATTACATCACCTTGGAGTCGGAATTGAACCCACATCTCCCAATTGCCATTCTAGCATGCTATCCATTACACCACCCAGGACAAGGAAGTTCCTAGTATCTGAGTTAGAAAAATCTGAATATCTTCATATTTCTCCAGTTAAAGCTAATTCTGCTTCCTCGTAGCATAATTAATTAAATTACAGTATCTCAGATATGGATTCTTTGGAAGAAATATTCTTCACTAATTACGTAGAAAACTGTCAGAATTTTAGCAATCAGATAAGCTTGAATCGCCAGTTTTACTGTTCAGTGTGTACCATCATCACATCAGAAAATTTGAAAATTATATCGCCCTGGAGCGGGAATTGAAACCTCATCTCCCGACTTATGTTCGAGCCTGCTGCCATTACATGAATGTAAATTGGGAGATGCATTTTTGTTTCCTATTCCAAGGCAATGCCATTTTTAAGTTTCCTGAAAGATGATGACATGGGAAACAGTAAAAATATGTGGCACCTATATGCCGACAACTATACATATATGCCTTTCGTGTATTTCAAAGAATTATTTCTTCCAGGGATTCATATCTAATTTGTTTATATGTCCTGTATTAACCTTAAATTCCATTTAAAATGCAAAATTTAATTTTGAAAATGCATTCAGTGTTTTGTTTTTTCAAAGTAAAAATGGGTAAAAGAGAGAAAAAGAAAGGAAGGAGAAACATCGCTTATCTGCATAGCATTTTGCTACAACTTTCGCAGACAGAATAGCCAAATAGCTACAAGAGAAAAGTTCCAGTTTGTACAATGTATTATACATTAGGCTTTACATCAGGGAAGGTGTGGGCTGTACAAAGTGGTGTTTTATGCTTTGTAAGGGCTGCCCTAACCAAATTTTTGCAGTACATATGATCATTGATGGGTATCTGTCTGTTGGTAGAAAGTTTTTGGTGCCTTTGTGGATTTGGAGAAAGCTTATGACAGAATAAAGAAGGTGCTTCTGTGAAAGGGCTTGAATAATTATGGTATAACTGGCAATCTGCTTTAATGTGTGAAAGCTATGTATGTTGGCAGTAGAGCATGTACGAGGGCTGTCAGAAAAAGAATGAGACTGGTGACTTATGTTAAAATGGTAGTGGTGCTTAAAAAGACAATTGTTTGCTGAGTTAGTGTGGCGAAAGGTGTCCATCAGTGATTGGCCATTTGACAGACAGAGGGAGGGAAGTGAAGTCATATCCGATTTCAACTGTATGCACAATGGTGTCATGATAATGGAAGAGCAGTATGCTGCGTTGAAATTTTGTTATTGCCTGAACAAAACAGCAGCCGAAGCACGTGTGTGAAATGTTGAATGAGACATATGAGGAAAATGTTCTATGTGCCACAGCATTTAGGTGGTTTAAAGAATTTCAAGAAGGCTGTTAATCAACAAGTAAGGAAGGTGGGACAGGCCATCCAGCAATGGTTGTTACTGGTGAAGTGATCAACACTACTGCTGTTATATTATAATGTGAGAAGATTGTCGAGTGACTGTGAGGCAACTGGGAGAACTACTGGGAATGTCTCATAACAGTGTACTAATGCGCTATTGTGTGAGCATTTGCATATGATGCATGTGTGCAAGGTGGGTTCCACCTTTGCTAATACCTAAGCAGGTGCGTGCTGATATCTGCTGAACATGGAAAATGAAGTTGGGGGGGGGGGGCGCTTGGCAATGCTTTCCTGGAAACCATAATAACCCGAGATGAATTCTGGATTCATCATTATGATCTGAAGTCAAAGCAACAAAGTTCTGTGTGAAAGTCACCTTTTTCCCTGACACCCAAAAAGGCTAAAGTTGTGCCTTCCACTGGCAAGACAGTGATTATCGTATTCTTTTATAGTGTTTGGAGGATTTATCAACATAACTATACCACCTTATATGACCTTATTATGTCACTGTTCTGCAATAATTGAGGGAACATATCCCCCCTCCCCCAAAGGCCTGCTCTGCAAGCAGGAGGGTACACACCACACCATGATAATGCCATGTCCCATGTGGTCAATGTTGTAATGGAATACTTAGCCAAATACCTGCAACATCCACCTTACAGCCCAGACTTGTCTCCTTGTGACTTCTTTTCCATCATTGAAAAAATCATTACTTTTCTATTAGTGCAGGAGTCAAGCAAGGTTGTGCAATATCACTCTGGCTTATTCTATGTATTTATGGATGCATACATACATGATACCTAAATAGACAATACTGGTTTGTCTTGATGTTTCCTGTGTGTGCAAATTGCTATATTCTGATGGCACAGTCCTGTTGGAGAAAAGCAAAAGTGGGTTGCAGGGTATGTTGTTCTGGATGTACGAAGTTTGTATGAAATTCACACTGAGGATAAATAACAGAAAAACTGAAGTTACAATTTTTTAGTAAGGAACTTTTAGTACTGAATGCAAGATCAGTCTGAATGAATTCAGCTTTGAAAGTCATATTAAAAGGATTTCATGGGACTGATAAATTGTCAAAAAGGTCTGGAATGGCTGTGCATGAAAGTATAATTGTTTCTACTATAATGAATGGCAATGGAATTACCTGGGTACTGCAGAAGGGACACAGTAGCTATTTGTGTATTTGTGTGCTGGAGAGATGCGTTACTTACTTGGGGGGGGGGGACTTGTTCTGTTCATGTGAGGAACAGAGATGTGTTTCAGATGGGAAATGTGAAGCAAAATGTTGTTAGTAGGATGGAGGCAAATATTTTGGGTGGTATGGCCATGTTGAAAGAATGAGTGGTCAGATGCTTATTAAAAGAGAGAAGTTATTCAGCCCAAGTGGGAGGAAAGAAAGGATGAGAAAGACCAAGGAAAGCATGGGAGGACCAGATTCAAGAATATCTGCATGAATATGAAGTACAAAAGGTCTTGTGTGAGATGTATGATGGATTAGTGAAGCTTGATATATGTGACAAGATCACTGTAAATGGAGACATTTAATTTATTTTATTTATTTATTTATTAGAACTCTTTTGTTGTACAATATCACAATACAACACCCAAAAGAACAAACAATGTGTCACATAATCTAAGGTTAATAATAACAAGAATAATATAATACACCAATGGAACCGATAAAAGTAAGACAATTTTCCAGTTTTTAACAATATAATTCCCATGTTATGAAGATAAATACTTTACAACGTAAAATACAGGAACAAATTCTCACTCAAATGTTGTCAACCTTCAATATCAATTTAAAATGTACAGCAAGGAGCCAGGGGAAAAGGCTAAATTTTTTACACAAGCCCCTGATCTCCTGAAATTTTCAAAAAAAAAAAAAAATATTTTTTTAAGCCCAGTCAAGACAACAAATATGATATTAAAGTATGCACTAAATAACATCCAGAAAGCCCAAGACAATAAAAATATCTTTCTGTCCCCTTTTTATATACAATTTTCAGTAAAAAAAACTCCTTAACAATCGCCTGAAAACAGGGTATCGGATCTAATGGTCAATGGAAGTCTATTCCATTCTCGCAGGCCCAATGCACCAATATTGTTAAACATCATGCCCGTACGTGCCCAAGGGACAGCGAACTCTGACCTCCTGCGAGTATCATATGAATGAGTGGCTCTCGACAACACTATCGGATTTAAACATCTTCCTGTATTAATACGTTCGTGAATTATTAACATTAGTCTATATCTGTGCAACTGCTCTACAGCCAATATACCATAATAATGAAATAAAAATTCTGAATGAGCCGAAGAGTTCAACAATCGAACATACCTTCTCTGCAAAACAGACAGATGAGTGAGATTTCATTTTGTAGTTACACCCTAAATCAAGATGCAGTACGACAGCACAGGATAAATAAATGAATAGTACAAGATCAACAGAACTCTAACCGACAGGAAACCCGAGATTCTCGTAATTATACGAACCCTAGATCTAAGGCAAGACGCCAAGTGATCCACCTGGTCATCCCATTTCAAAGGTTTATGCAAAACAACTTTCAAGAACCTTATTGAGGCCTGATATTCCAATTCCGTGTCGTGCAAATATACCGGACTCAAATCACCATGACCATGCCTAGTACAGGAAAACAGCACACAACCCGTCTTAGCGACATTTAATGTAAGAAAATTACATGCAAACCAACGAATAAACTTCACAATTTCAAGATTTACTCGAGGAATCAGTTCATCCAAAGAGTCTCTCCTAAATAAAAGACTGACATCATCAGCGAACAGTACCATATGAGCTTTAGCCGGGACCTGAAAAATATCGTTTATATAGGTAAGGAACAAAATAGGATGCAATACCGAGCTCTGAGGGACTCCATAAGAAACGGGTCTTACTTCAGAGCAGTATCCATTGATCTGAATGTACCGTCTCCTGCGCATCAAATAACTCTGAAACACCTTCAATGCAGCACCCCTTATCCCAATCCTCTCTAACTTAATCAATAAAACATTGTGATTGACTGTATCAAATGTTCTTGAAAGATCAAAGAAAAGTCCAACAATAGAGTCCCCAGAATCCAAACTGGCATGTAATTCAAAACGTCCAAAACAGCAGTCTCCGTCGAAGAACCTTAACGAAAACCATGCTGGTTGGGACATAAAATCCCATTTCTAGCCAAGAATGAATTCAGTCCATTTAGTATTAGTCTCTCCTAAATTTTTGCAAATACCGAAATATTTGCAATCGGCCGATAATTTGCCATATCTGTTTCCGAACCCTTTTTATGAAAAAATACAGTAATTCATCTAAGAGTCAATGGGGGTGGAACAATCCCAGTTAAGGTGATATTATAAAAAAGATATAAGTCAACGGAACAACACCTTTGGGTGAACACCATCTGGACCCCCCCCGAAGGCTTTAATCCATTTAAAACCCGAGCAAGATCACCTGCAACAGAAGTGAAATAGAATGAAGAAAGGCTATGATCCGCAAGATATTCAGTTGAGTTTAAACCGGAGACAAGTTTTCCATGCAACTCCAGAAAGTAATTATTGAACAAATCAGCAACCCTCTGTGGGTCTGACACCATGTCACCATTATGATCAACCTGTATAGTTTTAGCAACAGATCTGGATAAATGTGCCAAGTCCTCCTACTGTCTGTAGGAGAAGAAAAACTGTTCAAATAATAATCTCTTTTAGCATGTCGAATTTTAATGTTATACCAATTTCGATATCTCTTAAAAATCCTCAAATCTGCCGGATCCCTGGATCTTAAAAATACCCTAAAAAGTCTATTCTTCCTATGCAGACACCTAAGAAGGCCATTTGAAAACCATGACTTTCTACAACGAGCAGAACACTTTACAGTAATAAGTGGAAAATGAAGACCATAAAACCGTGAAAAAATTGACCAAAATACTTCATATGACATGACAGGATCAATATGATCCAATACAGGTTGCCAATTTACTTCCAACATGCCAAGTCAAACAGCCGAAGATTCTCGAGACTAAAATTCCGTATTACAAATGAACGAGTGGACTACAAATTTCTATTCGTATAAGAACCCGACAAGCAAAAAATCGGCAGATGATCACTAATATGATAAGCCAGTACTCCTGAATAGATATAGAAGTGCTGTTGGTTATACATGAATCCAGCAGCGTGGCAGAAGTAGCAGTAATTCTGGTTGGGTGTTCTATAACATTCACAAATCCTGAAGCAACAACAATATCCATTAGTTTTTTTTAGTAGTGCTATCATGTACGCCACAATCAGCATTTAAATCCCCTAGACAATACAGAATCCTATCACATTCATTGGCATAATCCAGGAAGCCAGAAAAAAATTGTAGAAATTTCTCTAAGCAACTATGTGGCGGTCGGTAAACAACACAAATCACATACCAATGTGATTGAAGAACAATCATCTCATAATTTTGGTCAATGACAGTAAAATTATCGACGATTTCCATAGAGAGAGCCTGCCTCACAGCCACACCACGACCACTAGAACTCGAAGCAGTAAAAATACGATAACCAGGAACACGATACAAGTGAACGATGTTCTCCTCAAACCATGTCTCCGTAACACAAACTAAATCCAATAATGAAACTAAGGCATCCAATAAATCCAACAAGAGATCTATTTTTCCTAATAAACTGCGAGCATTGAAGTACAACAATTTTAAATCATTTTTATGAATAGCCATCAGTCCTCGCAATGCACACATTGAAACCAGATTTTTATAACAATTCATAATAATTCAAGAAAAAATAAACACAAATATATACAAATAAAATAATCTTAATTAAAATAACGCAAATCTAAGTCTTACCTACTTCTGATAATCACCACTCGAGCTCCCTCAGCCATCCTACAGTATATGCGACCATTTATAAACCAACAATATTTGATATTATTCATTTTAGAAAAGTTTCTTGCCTGCCGAAACAATTCCCTATTGGAAGCTGTTAAGTTTTCATTAATATATATACGATTATCACACAGGGATCCAGGTATAATATCCAGCTCTTTAATCACAGTCCTTCCCCTCTTCAAATAGGCATCCCAAACTGTTCTTCCTAGAAATTGCACTGTAATTGGAGAAGTCCCTTTCGGTCTCCTGGCAGGTAATCTATGTACAGTTTCAACATCTGCAATATCGAAGTTACCAATATTTAACTTACCTGCCAGATGGCACACTAGGTCTCTCAATCCAGCATCCGTCTCATTTTTATCCTCAGTTACTCCATGGATTTCCAAATTTTTGTTTCTGGTGTATTGTTACAGGTCATTATGCCTCTCACGAAGCATTTGAATGTCCGCAGCCTGTGTCTCGACCCTTGACTCAAGCTCTGCAATCCTGCCGTGCGCTTCCTCAAGTGTCTTGTCCACATTACACAATTTAACCAAGATCTCATCACATTTTGATGACGTGAACTCCACAGATTTTCGCAATTCAATAATCTCCATCTTGATATCCACAATTACATCGAGTTTCTTATTTACAATATCTTGTAATCTTTCATCAATAATCTTACCGTGAGTATCCCCAGAGTTCAATGCCACAACATGTCTCTCATCTCCCAATAATCCGGTACAAGAAGCAGTAGTAGCAGAAGTAGGAACCACTCCTCTCCTGCAATCATCACAATTCCATTTGATCTCTATTCTCTTGACATCTTTCTATTTAAGCGGTTTCAGTCAATGAGCAACAGTCGTAATGGTAATATCCTCCACAGCAACCATAGCATTTAACACCATTATCAACAATCGGGCTGTTGCCACACTTTTGACAACGTGCTTGCAACATCATAATCTGGCAAATATTAAATGTTCACCAATCAAATTATTTTCCGTTGTGCTGTGTATGAAAATGTTACCCTAAGTATTCCATATGGGAAACACAAAAGTCGACAAAAACTCTGACGCAAATCACCAGTAACGCTCAAGAAGCAGACAACAGCAAGACAACACATCCCGAAAGTACCATGACAGTCAAGTCGAACTTGCCACGTCACAAATTTTCATTCCATCCAAGATAAGGGTGCAATATTTATGATTTCAAATAAATAATAGTGACCTGGAGAAGTTTGATACGACAACAATAAATAAAAATATCTGGAAGTTTGTATTTCTTTTGGAGCTAACCTCTGAATCTCAGAGAACAACTTAGTGATATGTATGTATGGAACTCTATAGCCAATTAAAACACACCAAAACTCCAGTCAAACGTTTATACCTTATAATTCATTGGTATCAGTTCAACTGATGAAGGAAAACCTGGATATATTTCCAATTTTTTAACAGTACATCTCACTAACGAATTCTTCAATATCGTGACTTGACTGGACTTCCGAAAAAAAAAGCTTGTCAATAGTATATACAATCGAACACCATCCGTAACTTGGATTCAGCAGGTGAACTTTCTTTGAGGAGCTAACCTCTGGATCTTAGAAAAAAACATAACTTCTACATACATCATCATCATCATCATTGTCAACCATTATCAATCCACTGCTGGACGAAGGTCTCCCCAAGTTTCCTCCACAACGGTCTGTCTTGTGCCAGTCTCCTCCATGTCACTCCCGCATATTTACGAATTTCATCCACCCATCTCCCATGTGGTCTTTTTCTGGGTCTTTTCCTGTCCCTTGGAATCCAATCTAAAATTTCGGCTGTCCATCTATGGTCTGTCCTTCTGGCAGTATGTCCAGCCCATTGCCATTTCAGGGATTTAACTCTGATCATGATGTCTTCCACTCTTGTCATTTTTCGGATCCACGAGTTCCTCTTCTTATCTCTCCTGGTTATACCAAGCATGCACCTCTCCATGCTTCTTTGAGTTGTCTGCAGCCTTTGTATGTCTCTTTTAGTTAAGGTCCACGTCTCTGCACCATACGTAAGCACTGGAAGGATGCATTGATCAAACACTTTTCTTTTAAGACATAATGGCATATTGCTCTTGAAAATTATGCTGTTTCTTCCAAAAGCTCTCCAGGCAAGTTTTGTACGCCGATTAATTTCTTCATCAATGTGACCCTCACTTGATATCTGCTGTCCAAGATAAACATACGTATCTGTTATCTCCAGTTTTTCTCCATCAATCGATAAATCTTCATTTCTTGTAAAAGCATTGAACATCACTTTTGTCTTCTGAAAGTTCATTTTTAATCCCACTTCTTTACTCTTGTCAGCAAGTTCCTGGATCATACTCTGCAGCTCTGATGGGGTAGTTGCAAAAATGACTACGTCATCAGCAAAACGAAGGTGGGTTAGATAATCTCCATTAATCTTTATCCCTTTGTTTTCCCAGTTCAGTGATTGAAAGACATTTTCCAATGTGGCATTAAAGAGCTTCGGAGATATGGTGTCACCTTGTCTCACTCCCTTTCCAATTTTTATGTGTGTTGTATTTTCAAACAGCCGAATCTTGCACTTGCATTTTCATAGATGTTATTAATAATATTAATGTATGCATCTTCAATACCGCAGGATTTCAGAGCCGTGGTAACTGCTGATGGTTTCACCGAATCAAAGGCTTTTTTTCATAATCGATAAAAGCCATGCACAATGGAAGTTCATATTCCCTCGCTCTTTCAATTAGTTCTCTCAGTACGTGGATATGATCTATTGTGCTGTAGCCACTCCTGAATCCAGCTTGTTCTCTCGGTTGAGCCATGTCCAGTGTTACCTTCAAGCGGTGTGAAAGAACTTTAGTGAAGATTTTATAAACCACTGATAGGAGGCTGATAGGTCTGTAGTTCCTGAGATCCTCAATGTCACCTTTTTTATGTAGCAGGATCATTGTAGCATTGTTCCAATCCTCAGGAATCTTCCCTTCATTAAGGCATCGAGTGAAAATTTGGGCGAGTACTGTTTCAATTTCTCCACTTGCTTCTTGTATGATGTCTATAGTAATTCCATCTTCTCCTGGAGCTTTCCCCCGCTTCATGTTCTTGATTGCATGTGCAACTTCTGCTGAGAGGACTGGAAGAACTCTGGTACCTTTCATGATGTCTGGAGTGCATGTATCATCCCTTTCATATAATTTGGAGTAGAAATCTTTCACTCTTGTCAAAATTTCACCTCTATTTCTTGTTATAGAACCATCTTCTTTTCTCAGAGCCATAATCTGTTTTCTTCCCTTACTGAGATGTCCCTTTGCTATCTTTAGGCTTTGGTTGTTTTCAATTGCTTTCCTCACTAGCTCACAGTTGAATTTCCTTACGTCTTCAGTGATACTTTTTTGCTGTCTTGCATAGCTCTATATATTCCACTTTGGAAGTCACATCTTCTTTAGTTGTCCTCATCTCTCTTCTTTTTTGCATCAACATTTTGGTTTTTCCTGATAATTTGTTTACATGCAACTTGTTCTTAGACCCAGCTAATTTTGTTGCTGTTTCCATAAGAGCTTTGGTTACTTTTCTGTTAACTTCCGAAATATCCACTTCTTCCGATGTTAGGCCTTCTAAAGAAGAGAATCTGTTCTTCAGTTCCAACTTGAAAGTATTATGGTGTTTTTTAAGGTTGGTTATGTCAATACATTTTGTTTGTCTTATGAGCTTGCCACGTTCCAGTTTAGTGTTGAGGTGCATCTTACATCTCACCAATCTATGGTCACTACCTGTGTTGAACTTGTTTAGCACACTGCAGTCTTCGAGGGACGAATTTTTTGTTACACATAATAAAATCAATTTCACTTGTCGTCCCAATTGGATGTCTCCATGTCCATTTCCTGTGTGGCTTTTTCTTGAAAAGGAATTCAAGATGAAAAATCCTTCTGCCTCTGCAAACTCAACGAGAGTATTTCCACGCTGGTTTCTGTTGCCGTGACCGAATTTACCTACTGAAGTTTCATTCTGTTGCCGGTGCCCTATTTTTGCATTGAAATCTCCCATAATTATCTTCAAGTGCTGCTTACCTTTATTGTTTAGATGACGAATTTCCTCATAAAATTCTTCAATTTCTTCTTCAGGATGACTTGTGGTGGGTGCATAAGTTTGAATAATCTGAGCCTGGTATCTTCTCGATAGTTGGATAACGAGTCGTGCAGCTCTGTCCGAGGAACTTTCAACTTCTACCACTTTATCCTTCAGTTTCTTGTTTATTATAAATCCAACACCACTAGTTCTGCCAGTATCTGTCCCACGATAATAGAAGAGATGTCCACTTTTCAGTTCAATGAGATCTTCTCCTTTTCTCCTTACCTCACTCAGCCCGACGATGTCCCACTTGATCCTTTGTAGTTCCTCTTCCAATTCAAGAAGCCTTGAATCAGAAGATAGGGAGCGTGCATTGTAGGTAGCCAAGGTCAGCATCAAATGGCAGCCTAGTCCGGTCCTCCGGGGATTCTTAGCACCCTCTGCCTTCATGTCGCACTGGCCGCTGCCTTGGCCAGGTACATTCCAGCTGCCGGAGACTGAGGGCCAAGATTTAAGTTGTAGAGTCATTTTGGAGGTGTTTGGCCATAACTCACCACGCTGGCCAAGCGGGTTGGTGAGTGTGGGATAGCATTTCCTCTGATCCCGATGGTATAGTTATACCGCTATTTGCGGTCGTCAGAGCCCCCTTTAGTGGGAACAGGATGCACCACGAGAAGGCGGGGTTGACATTTGTCAAGGAGAGGCTGTGATGTTACGCATCACCTGACCTTACATCCCTCTACATACATACATAGTAATATATATGTATGTATGTATGTATGTATGTATGTATATGTGTAGAAGTTATTAGCTTCCTCCGGATGCAGTGATCGAAATTTCTTCTGATGAACATGATGATTAATATACCTCATTTTGCCAAATCTGCCCACCCTCTGTCTCACTGTTTTTGGTGTTTAAGCAGCTCTGATCTTAATGTAATTATAATTTTTGAAAATTGCACTATGTATTTTATCAGTTTTGTGATAGTTTATGTATATAGTACTTTCACTGTTATTCTGTGTGGTTTCTCTGTTATCAGTGACGTGTGTTAGATTTGTGATTCACAAAACTGGCAGAGGACAGTCTTGAATTGTAAAACTCTACATATTTTTTTTCAAGTTGCTGGTATGTTTGCTGCTTTGTACTAATCAAATTTTATGTGAATCCTCTTTTGAATTTTTAATGATTAGTATTTCTCTTTCAGCAAGCGTTGCAATATGTAAATCTCGAGATCTACACTGGGGTCTCTTAGCCACAAAAGACCACAAAGATGTAAATCTCAGTTCTCTTAGGTTATTACTAATTGCTGATGGATCAAATCCATGTAAGTATTTTTTGTTGTTGATATTTGCATTATATTATTTTGTATCATGAGATAATAAGGAAGCTGAAAGGTAGTACTGAAGAGATTTATTTCCCCTTCTCTTCTTATTTTATTATCAGTTATTGGAAGTTATATAAAACTAGTCTGAAGTGAATGTGCTGCAAAGGAAAAAAATATTTAGAAGGAATTGGTTTGCCCAGATTTTGAACTTCTAAAAAGAATAGTTTTCATGGGTCATTAAGTTAAAAAAAAAAAATTCCAAACGTTGAATTTTTAAAGTAGTCAGTGGTGTAGTAGCTGCTTGTTGGACTAATTCTGGCATTTAGTGAAAATATATGCCAAATATTAGTACATTTTTCAACTATGTATATCAGTGTATTATGGAAATGTCAAAAATGTTTACCCTTTTTTAAAAATTAGGAGTGTAAAAACTGTGGCCATATTTTTAATACTTCATCTGAGATGTAGTGCATGCAAGATGTAGTACATGCAGTATTAGAGTGTTAAGGACAGATTAGACAGCTGAACTACATGCACCAAAATTTATCACATAAAATTTCAAGAGAAAAATACATGTAATTATGGAAAGTATAGAATTTTTGTGAAAATTCAGAGTTTGTTTTCATGGTTATTACTTGTGGAAGGGCTCTTTGTAATCGTGCTAGAGCTTTTATATGCAGGCTACATACCTTCCAGATTTTCCTGTTGTTTGGTTTTTCCAGATTTTGAATATATTTATAGATTATGTTATTCAAAATTCCGATTACTTCAGGAGCTGGGTTTGAAAATTCATCTAGTTTGGTGCCCAGGACATCGAAAGCCCCCAGAGCAAAACAACTGAAAAAATTATTTCCCATAATTAATAAAAATAAAAAAATCCATCAAATTCATTACAATCCCCAAGATTCACTGAAATGAAGTGTAATTTTAAATTTCTCAAACATTCATTAAATCACTTAAAATTATTAAAACAGCAAGTTAATTGTGGCAAATGAAACAGGTCTTGTTAAAAATATTAGATGTGTAACTTCTAAAGTTCTTATCACCTTTTGGCAAAATTTACAATGGAGTTTTATGCAGGCCACTGTGAATTTTTTTTTTTTTTTAACTTGAATTACATCCCGTCACCACATGCCACCACTACAATAAAAAAAAAATTTAAAAAAAAAATCATTTTCCCCTAAAAACATCATTTTAGTCACTCCCGCCACCAAAGATTGGAAAAATTGAATTGTAAAATTTCCACCAGCCCTATTTGGCAAGAGAGCTGTCAAGTACCAGTAAGAATAAGAGATTGATTGACAGGTAGTGATGGTGTTGCTATGATAACACAGCCTCTTCTTTCTTGTGTTGTATAGTTTGCCAGCATTAGCTTCACAGTAGGGTTTGGAACCAAACCCAGATTTTTTTTCTTTTTCTTCTTCAGGGAGGGGAGAGGGAGTGTTTTATTTTCTATTCACCCAGCAGTTTGAAGGGAGATGTAAACCTGTTTAATGTGCTTAACATGAAAAGGGTCAAACGCCACCCTGGGAGTGTTGATTGCTGATGTTGCATACACAAACCTACAGATGTGTTCCCAATAAATTAGCCTAATATGTTAATACTTATGTTCTACAAAATGTTACAGCAAACTGTTGATGGCGTTGCCTTATATTGCTTGCATATTTGTTGTTCAAGTTTTAAACTTATATTTGTGCCAGTTATAGTCATTGTTATGATTTCAGGTAAAAAAAAAAAAAAAAAGTATTTCTAGTCTTTTAGAGAATCACACTCTTCAGAGTTACTTTGTATCACCATCTAGCTAAAGACCCAAGTATGGGTGTTGCACTGTTTGCTCTTCTGATTTTGGGATATGCGATGGATATAAAACTGACATTACAGTGCATTTGAAATCAGTAAAGTACTGAAGAAAGCTGAAGTAAAAAAAAATAAAAAATAAAAGGTTACTTCTTGTATGGTAAGAAATGGCAGTTGAGTTGCAGATAGGATGTAATTCATGCAGAGTGCCTTTTTATTATGTTCTTAGCGGAACATAATTTTCCAATTAGTGCAGTCGATCATACAGGCTCTTTACTAAGGAATGTTCCTGAAGTTGGAATTGGCCAAAAAAAATATGGTCCTACACGAACAATGAGTGCTGCAATAGTGAATGAAATTGCAAGTGAGAAAAAAAGGTTATAATTGTCTGGGATCTTCAAAATACTCCATTTTTAATGAGATTTGGTGACATCAAGTATGGCATTTCGAAAATGCATCTAGTTGTGACATATAATGAGAATAAGAAAAGACGACGGAGTTGCCTACTGTCAGTTGCAGATATGAAAGATAGTGCTATAGGTAAAAATATAACAAATGCTATTACTAATGTTTTCCAGCACCTGCAAATTCCTTTTTTGAAATGTTTAGCATTTGGTTCAGATCATGCTGTTATGATGCTGGGTTCCAAGAGTGGTGTTGCATCCTTTGTAAGAGAAAAGCAAGAGGAACTGAGAGAAAAAATAATGGGCTGTAGCTGCTACTTCATAAATGCAGCTTCAACTCTCCCTGCAAATCAATGTAATGTTATTTAGTGTTGTGAGGATTTATTCTTAGTTAATATCTATCGAATTAACAAATTAAATTTCTTGTTTGTATTTCTTGTCCATAAGTTATCCATGAGTGTTGACACTTCGTAGTGTTATTTTGTAATGAAACAGTATATAACTTCACTATATTATGAGAAGTAAAATTGACATTGCACAGTGCTTTTGAATACTAGACAGATAAAAGACATTTTGTGAAAGTTTTGAAAAAGAATAAAATATGTTTCACACATTATACTGTAGTCAATTTGTGCTTTCCACAATACTGTAATATTGTAAATTCAGGTTAAAACATCTATAGCAGAAGCCACAGTTGTTTTTAAATTTACGTGCATACAATTATAATAATTATAAGGTTGCTTACCTTTTTCACATTTCACTGCACGTTTTATTCTTTTTGTTGTCATGCTTGGTTTAAGCCTCCTGTGCAGTGTTTTATTTTTGTCTTCAGGTTCTTTCAAATGTTCTACGAACGCTCAAGTCCATGAAGTGCCTTGCTGTCCAGGTTGCAAAATTGTATCCTCCCCCCACCCTTCCCACCAGCGTGTAAAACCCAACCTTCATTGGTAAAAACCCCAATTCTTGAACTGAAAATCTTTTGATATTATCAACGAACATAAACTGCCTATTGACATGCATACAAAAAGCTGAACGAAAATGTTAAAAACGTATATACAACTATTTACATACGACTCATCTTATTCTTTCGACTCTCCTTCTCAACACCCCATAAACAACCAGAACATTCATTCACCACACCCTAAGCCATTCCAATGCAGACTGCCTCAAGTACTTTCTACCCTCTGCCGGGTTATCTTCAGGTGTTCTAGATGTTTTCTCTTCTGCCACTGCAGCAAGAGTGAGCGATACGCTCTGCTTCCTCACCCGCCCCAACGTCATCTACAAAAAGCTTCCAACGTGGCTCCATCTGTTATTGACTTTAGTGAACTCTTCATTTTCTTCTTCTGTGTTTTTGGTTTTTTGGTCAATTTTTATTAGTTCTTTCCATTTTTCATTAAGGATATTTGGATCGTTATTTATTACAAATTCGATCTCTATTTTTTTTCCAATTAATACAGGTCTGTATTAATTGAAAAAAATAAATAAATAGAGATCGAATTTGTAATAAATAACGATCCAAATATCCTTAATGAAAAATGGAAAGAACTAATAAAAATTGACCAAAAACACAAGAAGAAAATGAAGAGTTCACTAAAGTCAATAACAGATGGAGCCACGTTGGAAGCTTTTTGTAGATGACGTTGGGGCGGGGTGAGGAAGCAGAGCGTATCGCTCACTCTTGCTGCAGTGGCAGAAGAGAAAATATCTAGAACACCTGAAGATAACCCGGCAGAGGGTAGAAAGTACTTGAGTTAGTCTGCATTGAAATGGCTTAGGGTGTGGTGAATGAATGTTCTGGTTGTTTATGGGGTGTTGAGAAGGAGAGTCGAAAGAATAAAATGAGTCGTATGTAAATAGTTGTATATACGTTTTTAACATTTTCGTTCAGCTTTTTGTGTGTATGTAAATAGGCAGTTTATGTTCGTTGATAATATCAAAAGATTTTGAGTTCAAGAATTGGGGGTTTTACCAACAAAGTTTGGGTTTTGTAACCTGGACAGCAAGGCACTTCATGGACTTGGGCGTTCGTAGAACATTTGAAAGAACCTGAAGACAAAAACAAAACACCACACCGGAGGCTTAAACCAAGCATGACAACAAAAAGAATAAAACGTGCAGTGAAATGTGAAAAAGGTGTAAGCAACCTTGTAATTATTGTAATATTGTGTTTGAGACTTGTATGAATTGTGAAATACCTTAAAATTAGTGATTACTCACTGCTGTGTAATTTATTATGTCAAGTGTTATTATTTTTCTTGAAAGATCAAGTTACACCAATAAAATATTTTTGTATTTCAACTAAAATTTGTTTATATCAGTTGCTAGCTGAAGTAAAACTTGGGACTGATGTGATCTTGTATTCTAGTTATTTTGTGGTTCAAATAATCAGCATGAAAACTAATGTAATGAAGAATTAAAGTGTTTTCACATTTGGTCTTGCAACATGTTATGCTAGTATTACTGTTTGCATAACAGAAGCATCTGCAAGTTAAAGGAAAAAATTATAGCATTGTACAGTTGGAATATTTTTTTCATTTTATTTCTCATAAAATAGCCATCCAATTTAAGAGCCATTTGCAATGGGCTTCTACTCTGTGAACCACAGTGACATACTTAAATTTAATTGTTGAAGGAGTAATATTCCTTTTCATAACATGTGATGTGAAACACATAAGCCATTCAAAACATGGTACTTTATTAATATGAAAACATGCAGAAGTGAAACTGTTTCTTTTGATTTAGCTGTGTGAGTGTGTGCTGCATTCCTTTCACCTGTTTAATTTTTGTTTCTTAGATGCCAGCACTCGTCTTTGACGTGACTTTTCTTATGGCAATAAGTAAAAAAAATTATTTACACTAGAGTTTAACATATTCTTCTTGAAAGAACTTCCCTTGAAAGCCATAAATTGTGAGGAAGAAGAGGATTTTTGCATCTCCTTTCTTCTCTCATATTCATCAATCAGTTTACCCTTAACATAGTTAAGTGACAGCTCTATTTCATTTTTACTCTCCAAAGTTGTAATTAGAGTAGAATAGGAAATTGGTAAGCTGCACATGAGTAGAACTGCCAAATGACTTTCTTTAATGGGCTCCTATACTTGTTAGCCTTTCTACCAATTCCAGAACATCTTTTATGTGACTTTGAATGGAGGTTCCCTCAACATATTTAACTGAGTATAATTTCCTTAATAAAAGCAATTTATTTGATAAATTAGCACACTCATGTGTACTACATAATTTATCCCAGGTATCTTTAGCTGTATTTTCATGCAGAACATGAATTATTTGGGACTCTGAGATATTTAGACATATAGTTTCACGAGCAATTCTGTCATTCTTTATCCAAGATTCATTGGGTACTTCTGGCTTAGGATCAAAAACAACATGGGACAAGTTTTCTCTTATTAAGTACATTTCCATTCTAAATTTCTAAGTGGAATAATTCTTGTTATTTAGCTTTTCAAACTGTATACTTTGAGTATTTACAGCCAATTTTCCTTTTAGAAGACAAAAAAAAAAAAAGTTTTTTTTTTTTTATAGAATACCAGTACCTCATCATGTAGTTATGTACAGGGATCAAAATGGCGACCGATAATGACGACTATAAAGAAGACATTAGGCTTATAGCTATTCCGTTAGGAACGGACTTCAAATTTTTCTTTTCACTAGAATAGAACTAATCACAAACGCAAGTTCAGTCTCATAATCTTTTGTTGCCTTTCATAATCTATATTGTATTCATGTTGTTTACATATCTGATGACTTGATTCAAATAAATAGAATAGTGCTAAAAAGAACAAAACATACCTTTAGAGTAAAGATGACTTCTTTAATGAACATAAATAAGATGCTTGAAGGTATGAATTGAAGATTATATAATTAATAACTGAAGGTAATTAGAAGAATAATAATAGTTCACTTAGCAAACAAAAGGTGCATTCCACAAACCATTTTTGGTTGTCCGGATGAGAAGCAAACTTATGACCTTCACTTTTAGTCATTTAAAAGAATCACCAAGAAACAATTTCTTCTTGAAGAAAGAAGGGAATACTTCTGACCAGGAACATAACATCTGTAAATATGAGTTCCATTGTCTGCTGGGAAGAAATAGAATAAACACAAACACTTCCAGTGACATGCATAATCATATGACTTTTCAGGACAGGAACCTCACTCACTTCTGTGTAGCTTCTTTTGTGGAGAGAGAGTTGCTGTTGTTTTTCTGTCTGAGCGCGCGAGAGAGCTAGTTGCATCAGAGCGCGCCCTCTTTTGACTTATAAAATAATGTTTACATTTGAGTTTTTCTTTCCTTTTAGACGTCTGTCAGAGCATAAATAGTGGTAATCTATATTTCTGTTAGCTTACGCTAACAGAAACCATAACTCTTATTCACATTTTTAAATTCTGTGCACCATTTCTCCCACTATAATTAGCAGGAGTGATAATTATCTCCTAGACCCAGGGTCATCAACATTGAAGGGTATCTTTCAAAATCAGAGATTTTTTGAAGTGCTACTAATTAAAATTTTTGTACAGGCTGGGTGGTACCCTATTCTACTATAACAAGTGCACAAGAGTGTGTGCCTGCATAGAAGGGTGCAGGGCTGAGCAATTTAAAATACAAATATTGTGAAGACTTGTCATTTTAACACTAAGACAGGAAGATTATTTTCAAAATATAAGAAAACAAAATTTGTTCAGTGAGGAGGCTGACACTTTTTTCCACAATTTGTTTAAAGTTTGGCGAGTAGTTTTATTTCCATTGTGGTGCATCTGTCCAAATGGTCATCCATGAGCCTTTTTCTATACTTGTTTTAACTACCTTCATTATTGAAAATTATTTGCACTAGTAAACTGGAGTACAACAAGGCTCTCTTCATTTGGAGTGCAACAGAAACAGGACTGGATTCTTGTCTTTGGAGAAAGAGTCCAAATTTTGCTTCCAAACGATGTATATCTTGAAGCGACACTTCCAACATAAGGGCAGTTTTTGGTGCCATTGGTTCCATTTCTGATAATGGGCAATCTTTCTGAAAGTACTGTTTAATAGAGTTGGAAATTTTTTCAATGCTGTTAATGGGAATAAAAAAAGCGAGCAAGTAATTCAGTTTCTTTTAAAATTACCCAACTGCTGTTGAAACTGCCTTCAGATTCGAAATTATTTGAACAAGACTTTTACTTGAATAGGGTTTAGGATTCTCTTTATTTTCCACTTTTCCTTTTCCACTTATCTGCCAAGGTTCTTCTCCCAGAATTCAAGTTTGCAGGAAAACACGTGAATGGTGTCTGGCCAAAATCCATATCTCTACTTGAAGCTGCAGGTTCAGTTCATTCAGCTTTTCTGTGATATCTACAAAAAGTGCAAAATTCTGCAGCCATTCACATTCTTAAAGTTCTGGCTAGTGTCGTCACATTCTTTGAAAACACAGGATAGTGGTAGCATCAGTAGATCTCCGTATTTGCAATTTACTTCATTAATGATATATTATTAAAATAACCAATCACTTACCCGAAAGATCATGGACACTTTTTCCCTTTAACACTTAAAGCATGTCAATTATCATCATGTAATGTTGTTGGCCTTCAAAGGTTGAAAGATTCCTTGCCTATGAGATTCATTCTTCCGGGCATGAAACATCGTATTTTCCTTTTTTTTTTTTTTTTTACTGGACAAAAAACGCAGGTTTCCCTCTGCCATATGAGACGTAACCATAGCTTGTCATCTCCATAAGAACCTCACAAACATACACAATATACCACTCATTCATACATTCAGTTAAAAACACTATGTACATAATTACACTATTTACATTCCAGGCAGTTAAACCTTTGTCAACTGGGACTAAAAAAGTGCTCTATCCGTTTCAAACTCTGTGCTAACCCTACTGCAAGTGCCAACCTCATTCAGCCCGTCTTACACAATCAGCTAGCGCTTCCAACAGGCTACTGTGATCATCAGGAGGCAGATGTGTCTCACCTGCCCATCACAGCTCAAGTGAGCAGAGCTATTGAGGTTCGGGCTTCAGTCGCAATCTCTGCATCTTTGTGTCTCTGGCGCCATCTATTGTCATTGCTGCTCTCTACAACAACAGCTAAGAGGGAAAAAAAGAAAAGAGAGCAGCAATGACAATAGATGGCGCCAGAGACTCAAAGATGCAGAGACTGCTACTGAAGCCCAAACCTCAATAGCTCTGCTCACTTGAGCTGTGGTGGGCAGGTGAGACACATCTGCCTCCTGATGATTGACAGTAGCCTGTTGAAAGCGCTAGAGGATTGTGTATGACGGGCTGAATGAGGTTGGCACTTGCAGTAGGGTTAGCACAGAGTTTGAAACGGATAGAGCACTTTTTTAGTCGCAGTTGACAAAGGTTTAACTGCCTGGGAATGTAAATAGTGTAATTATGTACATAGTGTTTTTAACTGAATGTATGAATGAGTGGTGGTATGGTGTGTATGTTTGTGAGGTTTTTATGGAGATGACGAGCTATGGTTACGTCTCATATGGCAGAGGGAAACCTGCGTTTTTGTCCAGTAAATAACATTAAAAAAAAAAAAAGAGGAAAATACGATGTTTCATGCCCGGAAGAATGAATCTCACAGGCAAGGAATCTTTCAACCTTTGAAGGCCAACAACATTACATGATGATAATTGACGTGCTTTTGAAGTGTTAAAGGAAAAAAGTGACCATGATCTTTCGGGTAAGTGATTGGTTATTTTAATAATATATCATTAATGAATTGCACGTAATATGCACACTTTGCTGGTGTTTAATTCCTTAAAAGTGCAAATATTATGATAGAGAATTTACTTCATTAGTTCATGCGCAAACTGTTCAAAACCTTCCAAGGTTTTGAACAGTTAAGTTTGAAGTGCACGAGGGCACATGTACTAGCTAGGATGATGATTAGCGCTACAAGCTGCATAACCAGATTTTTTTTTTTTAAGTTGCACTGAGTTCTTATTGGTGGATACACAAGGGTATGAAATAAATTGTGGAACACTGTCATCCTTTTGATGCAACACAATAAATTAATTTTTAACACCAGTAAAGGTTGGAGCACCATCAATGTTGTGATACCCTTGGACTTAAATTGGGGGACTTTTTCAGGAAAATGAGATTTTTAACTGTAAATAAATTTTACTCAACTTTGGTACATCCTTTCAGTGAAAGAAATTTCAAAAGTTCTTTCTTGACAGATAAATCACTGAGCACTGTCCTAGCAAGCACAGATACCTGTGATGTTTCATTCACATGTGGATTCATCAAAATAAACTGAAAAATAACAGCAAGAATACAAGCCTTTTTTCATCTGTAAAACAACAGCACTCTAGACACAACCTCAATTATCTTATCACTGCGTTAGCAGAAAGCTGTGTGATTTTTATCACAAATATCAGCTTTATTTTTTAAAGTGCCAAATAATATATATGTGCAGTATCTGAAAATGATTCTTTAATCAGTTCACCATCTTCATATCATTATTTATTCATTTATTTATTTTGCAATAATCTGGGAGACCTCGCTAGCTTCTGGAAATATGCTGTAGGTAATGCACACCATACTTCCTGCAGAGCATTCCACAATTTGGGTGTATTCCGAGACTCCACTAGCTTCTGGAAATATGCTGTAGGCAATGCACACCATACTTCCTAAAGAGCATTCCACAATTCGGGTGCATTAAGACTTAAGAGTGGCAGCTTTATTTCTTTATCAGTAGCTCTGGTGAACACAGACTGCTGCCCAATCAGCTGATTTTTCAACTGCTTCTCTATCTCTATATGAACGTTTAGTGACAAGTCCATGTCTGCCTTGGAGTGCATTCTTTTGAAATGCCTCTCAGCAATTATTATTTGCCTACAGAACCACTTGCATTGCATGGTAAATAAATAATTTTTTCTTTAACTTCAGTGAAGAAATGAGCATAATCCCATTCTGCACAGAAGTGATGCATTTTTTTTTTTTTTTTTTTTGAGTTCATGACTGAAAACAAATAAAACAGCAGAAAGTTACACAAAAACAGAACAAATACTTGACAACAGTGATATATATCTGTAACACATGTAAGAGCAACATTTTCCCAGGTGATGTATGAGATAACTGGTTCATTTTAGAACTGTTCATTCAATTGACCGGCTTCCCCCACTCTGTTGCTACAAAGCTATGGGCTGAGAGGGTAGGAAGTTTTGGTTTCAAATTCCCTTTTATGTGTGGCAGTTCCTCTTGTAAGCTACAGGTTGGTGATCCCTATCTTAGATTGGTTGGAAAACATGATAGTATTTATCATTTATAGTTTCAGATTTGCATATTTTTAAATGAATAAGGAGCAGGATGCTTCAAATATAGAATACTTAAATTTTGGAAAGTCTTTTGCTGTAATTATTTGTACTAATGGACATGTAAAAATATGAATGACTTAGAGTAGAGGGGTACCTCATTTTCCCAATTGTTGAATTTGTGGGCTAAAAGCTTAATTAAGTACTTGGTAAAAATATTTAGTTTCATGTCCATCAGTGCTTTATTAATTTCTTATGTAATTTTTTTAGGGTCTTTGTCCTCATGTGATCAGTTTATCAGTGTATTCCATAGTCGTGGCTTGCGTCCAGATTCTGTGTGTCCATGTGCAGCTTCTCCTGAGGGCCTTACAGTATCTGTTAGGAGGTATTTATTAATTTTGACATTCTTACTGTTTAAGTGTAGAGTCAACCTCTTGAGTTGCTGGAGTAAAGAAGCCACAAATCATGAAGTACTTGTGAGAAGTTATATTGTTCTGTGCCATGTTGGAAGTATATTAGGACTACAGCTTTAATATTATGTAGATTTTCAAACTCTTCACTGCATGGTATCTCTATTAGTGTTTGAAAACCTACCAATGAAGATAAATGCTTTTAATTCACAGTATTTATTAAGGAAAGTTATTCAGATATTTTAACACTAAGTATTGCAAACAGTCTCTACAACAAGTATAAAAGACGAAAACAGCCTTTCTCCTAACATTATGAAGGTTAAAAGAGCATTGCAAAGTGCAATGGTCGTGTTGAAAGAAAAATAGTACTCAAACAAAGCATGAAGTAATAGCGAAATATTGATGCATACTTGCCACCTACAATGATGAACTACTAAAGTAGAGCAGTACAGCATAGCTGAACTGTGCTTTCAAATATTTTACATTTGCTTTGCAAAATCAAAAAGAACAATGCCACAAGAGATAAGTTTTTGAGAATACTTAACATTGTAAGAATTTTTTTAGTAACTAACAAAAGCTGTACTTGTTTCTGTGAATAGGAACAACTTGTTCGTATATTTTCATCTTCTGATCACATCTTTTCATGATGCATGTATATTCTTTCAGTCGATTCATATACACTGGCGTGCAAAAATTAAGGACGAGACGGTTTTTCGAATGTAACGTCGTGCAGAAGTGCTCCACATCTACTCAAATCATACCATAAGATCCCCAAGATGTCAGAATACGGGGCAAGTGAGCAAAACCGTCCAAACAAGGAATCCAAAGAATACAAAGGCACTTTATTGAAAAGGTAGCTTCGAGCACAACTGGACAGAAACATTCATGTGACAGGCGGCTGCCAAGAAAAATCCAGTCTTTCATAGGGGATATGATCACCCCTGACTGCGTTGCAGGATTTACAACATCTGTCCATGCTGAGGACGAGGTTGTCAAGGAGCTGTTGAGGCATCGCGGCCCCATTCCTCTTGTAGCACCAATCGCAGCTGCGGAATCGTTGCTGGCGGCTGGTGATGTGCTGCCAAGCGTCTCCCGAGAAGGTCCCACACGTGTTCGATTGGATTTAGGTCCGGGCACCTTGCGGGCCAATCCATGCGTTGAGTATCTTCACTCTCCAACAGCTCTGCGACAGCCACTGTACGATGAGGTGTAGCGTTGTCATCCATGAAGAGGAACTCAGGACCCACAGCACCTCTAAACAGGTGCACGTGAGGCAGAAGAACCTCTGTACAATAGTGGACACCAGTGACTGAACCTCCTTGGAAGATGTGGAGGTCAGTATGGCTACCAAGCATGATACCGCCCCAAACGAGAACTCCGCCACCTCCAAACCGGTCCCTTTTGATGATGTTGGAGGTGTGATTGCGTGTTCCCTGCTTTCTCCAGATGTGTATACGTCAAGAATCGCTCTTCAGACTAAATCGGCTCTCATCCGTAAAGAGAACTCAACCCCATTGCTGATGTGTCCAGTTCTTGTGTTCCTGGCACCACAGAAACCGCCGTATCCGATGAGCAGGCGTCAATGGCACACACCGTACTGGTTGGTTGTGCAAATAGACCACCTTTGTGCAGCCTCCTGGCCACGGTAACGGACGTCCAGTTGTCTGTTGCATGTGCCTTGCGATTTCTTCCGCTGTCTGCCGTCTGTCTCTTCTCGCCTGTAGGACAATATACCGGTCGTCCGCCATCGTGGTTGCTCGTAGACGACCACTGCTAAACTCTCGGACAGCTGTTCCTGTCGTTTGAAATGCTCTCCAAGCTCGTGAAACGATGCTGTAAGCGATCCCGAACTCCTCGGCCACACTAGTCGCACTTCGACCCTCTTGCAACTTCCCAATGACGCGACCTCAGGTTAAGTCATCCAGATGTTGTCTACTGGATTGCCTGTTGGCCATATCACATGGTGGCAGCAACTCAATGTTGTTCAAACCGATGTACACTGTGCAATAGCTTTCACCGAATTGCTGAGCGTACATCGCCCGTGTGCTTTATACCCTTCCGACACTCCCTCTTACGTCATGCTGCATATATGCGCATGCCCTACCATATCGGTCCCTAGTCTTATCTCCTGAGTGATCTTTCGGTCTGTTCTGCCTGCTCGTTTTGCTGTTATGCTAATTTCCCCTCTTCGTTCTTAATTTTTGCACACCAGTGTAGTTAAAATATCACTGATTTTTTTTTTTAAGTATGGTCTAGATTTGATCCAATAATGTAACTGACTTAACTCCTACCAACTTGCTACTTTTGTTGGGGGTTTGTTTGTGTGTGTGTGTGTGTGGGGGGGGGTTATTAATATATGAGAAGCTTTTGTCTTTTTCAGTAATGAGTTTGGTGCACTGGGAATTGTTAAACATGAAGCAGTTTCTTCAAAGCAGTAAAGATAGCTAAAGTCAACTCTTACCTCAGAATCTTTTTAAATTGTTCTGGTATCATCATTCTAATTCATGTTCCATGTGAAAGTAAGACCTTGTGATATTGCTTTGATTGTTGTTGAATACAGCTATTATTGTCTTAGCCATTCACATTCTGATCACAGCCATCTCTGTTTTACTGTAGCATATTGTTTTAGTTTTTCACTGGGAAAAGTTCTGATATCATTTTTTTTTTTTTTTTTTTTTTTTTTTTTGTGGAATGGGGGTTGTTTCTTGTTAGGGCTATTTCCCAATTTCCCAAATTGTTCATTATGAAGTAGCCATTGACTTTGTTGCATGTTCTAATTTATTTAAAAATCTGTGTATGCAGTGTTAGTTAATTTCACTCAGTTATCTTTAACAATTCTGTAATATTTTTAGTCGAGTTAAATGGTACATTTCTTAACATGGGTATTTATTTCATTGAATTAAAATTATTGGCATAAAGAGATCAAGAAGCTGTTGTTCTTTCAAAACCCAGTCATTTCTCCAAGCATATGTTTACTGGACAGGTTATTGCATGCCATACATCCATCAGTTCTGGAAAAGTTTTTGCTACTTGATTGCCTCCTATAAACAAAATGAAATTTGATGTAAAATTTTGTAAAGTAATGGATCAAAAGTGATTTGGTTTTCAGTGTGGAAAAAAAATTCATGGACTTAGTGATTCAAAAATAAAAGATCAAATTTTTGTAGTACTGGTCAAATAGTGTGTGGTTGATAACGCTTGTGATGATGTCCTCTGTGAAAGCAAAACACCCACTTGATATGCTGCCAAAGCAGAACTGTAACAGAATTTTTTTGGAAATAAGAAAATTTCCTAACTATGAAAAAAATGTACTGATAAATTTCTCTTGGTTTTTAAAGCACTAGGTTTTAATATGAATTTAGAATTTGAATTTCTACATCCTTACCATAATTTCCTTCTGCGTAGCCTTGTAGACGTTTGTGATGAATTTATATGTTCTTCACCTGCACTAGAAATTATATGGGACAAGTAGAGTCTTAACGTGTCTGCAAATCATTGCTGAACTCTAATTTTAAAAAGCCTTGTGTGCTTCATAAAGACAGAAATCAAAACCTGAAATTTTCTGAGTCAAAAAATCTTGTTTATAAAAATATGCGGTTGTGTAAACACTGTAGTGAATTAACAAAACTAAAATTATGGTTTTCTTCTAAACCTTATGTTTTAAAAAGATTCTGAAGTCATTGTTGCAACACTTAATAAATACATCAGGGTTCCCACTCAACCTGAAAAACAGGGAAAACCTGGAATTCTCAGGGAATTTGAAAATGGTTCCAAAAATCACTGGGAAAACTCAAAGAAAGTTACCCTTTTTTGCAAAAATCAGGGAAAATTACCCTTTTTTTTTTTTTTTGTAAAAATGGATCAAAAGAGTGTATGGGTATAAACTTTTGCTTGCAATTACTACCTGCCTAGAATTTGGTAGAGCTTACTTTCAGTTATATTAAGTGTTTCCTTTATTCTCTAAAAAAAGATGCAAAATTGAATTTTTAAAATTGCCAGTTATATTAAGCTTTTGTTCAATTTCTGTAGGCAGTTGTTATAACATGGAACAATTAGGCACAATAGCTGCTGCTTGAAGAAACACTTCACAAGAGAACCAACCAAATGATGGATCAAAGTCCTTTGTCTGTTGGTTCTCTTGAAACATGTTTCTTTGAACAGAGCCATTCCATCATTAAGCTTGGCTGCATTGTTATAGAAAAAGTGAAGCTATTCAACTGACAGATTTTTCTTACATATATATATATGACCTGTTTGTATGGGAATGTATTTACAAATTCCGTGTGGGTAGTATTCACAAAAGTTCACGGAACTTTGGTACAGAAAATAATGTGCACAGTTAGTTGGTATTAATGAAAAGCAGGTAATTTTATAAAGACAAATTACTTAAAAGAATTTACAAGTGTGTGCTTTGGTGAGAAAAATGAATGGAATGGAATGTAACAATTCTTTACAACATGCCACTCTGGAAAACTTTAAAAACCACCTGGAGAACCTGGAAAAGTCAGGGAATTTTTTTATTACTTTTGAGTGGGAACCCTGCACATTTACAACACTTAATATCAAAAAAGAAAGTAAAAGGGAAAAGGTTCCTGATTTTAGATTTTTTAATGTAGTGTTTTAAACCATCTTTTCACACTAACATATCAAAATAACATTTCCGTTGACATGTTGCAACCCAAGCACTGATTTAAAAAAATTACAAAGCAATAAATCCAAAGCAACTCTAGTGTAAACTTTCTTCACTTTGGCAGCTCTTTGCATAAATTTCTGCCACCTTAGAAATTGCAATCTTGTTATAATGTTAGTGTTGGGATCCACTGAGTTCGTCTGCTTCTGGGCCCAACAATTTCGTAATCCCCAAGGGTCCCCGATTGTAGGTTCTTTCCACGTGTAGTGGGGCTACCTTTAATGCTGAGTTCAGAGGTCCTGTAACTAGTGAGTTGTGACCTCTTAGTGAAACAGAGAACTCCAACGATCAGTCTTTCTTAAAACAAAGAAGCAAAAGTTTAATAGGTTATGAAAATAACCTCCGGTAGATCGACTGACTTCCGACGAAGTCTAGCTTCCAGACACTGGCTACATTTCCTTGCACCAAGGAGATTCCCTCTTGCACGCTACCAACATCACCGTAAATCTCTCCCTCCTTACCGGAAAGAAAATCCGCCTTTCCACGGGACCACATGGTGTTGGTACCCACACCTGGTAGTTTGGCTTCCTGGGATTTTCATCTCAACCCCTCCAAATACCGTCGCTGTTCGACAACACAAACCACCAAGCCACAAAATAATCTTAAAAAAAAAAAAAAAAAAAGCCCCGACCTGACCGCCCTGCTTTTTTTATATCGATGCATTTCTCTTCCCCCTTTTAACCCCTGTATCTCTAGAAGCTATCCTTTCGTGGAGGTCACCCAATCTAGCCGGAGGCGGTGATCTTGCCGCCTTACATGGTCAACTTGAATAATGAGATCACTGGTCGAACTTGTCCGGTCGCTTATCGCTGCAGGCGATGCACCTGCTCGACTGCGAACCACATGCAGCTTCAGCCATTACACAAAGGATAGTTAACACTTGGGGACTATGTGTGTGCTACAGCCATTACACAAAGGATAGTTAACACTTGGGGACCATGTGTGTGCTTCAGCTGTTATACATAGTGTGGGTAACATATTCACCATGAATATCTAAAATATTAGTATAAACACAAATAATTTCGGGGTTGGAACTCCATAACCCACACTATAGTTTTTCAGTTTCAGTTAATCTGATTCTGTATCTTCCCCTTCATCTGCAGCCTGTTATCCTGGAATGCAGTATCTGTCAAGAGCCAGAAGTACTTTATTCAGAAATAATGCATTATTAATCCTGTTGTACCACTGAATCACTTGGCTCTCAACTTTCACATTTGCTGTTCTATCCTTTCATTGAGATCTTCACTTTTGTATCCAACTATCACCATGATACTGTATAAAAGGGTAGATTTGTAAACTAAGTACATTATATACAATTGAGTTTGTTCTTAGTGCAGTTAATTTGTTAGTGAAAATACCTTTACATGGCTGATTTTAATTCTGTTGCTCAAGTGTCCTGTTTCATTAAATTTCTACACTTCAGTATTAAAATTTGATGTTTTAGCACATTCTGATCTATTCATATAATATATTATGGGGTTTTCAATCAAAACCATGGACTTCAGATAATTAACTAGCCTCAAATCATTGGTTGGTATACAGCAGAGTGTTGATCAAAAAGCACCTCTTTCAACATCTACCATGGTTTACTGTTAAAAACCAAAATGTAGCATAATGACCTTGATAGTGCAATGTGATTTTAATTTTTACTTCATGTAACTTAAAAAAACTGTGAAATGAAGCAAAAAAAATTATATTAAAATTGAATATTTATTCTCTGAACAAACTGAACACAGAAAATAAAAAAAATGGCAGTTGAAAATACAGTTATCCACTAATTTTGCTGTGTTGGTGTGGTGCCATTGGAACCCTGACTCACAGTTTATTTTGGCTTGCTTCAGAAGTACAAAAATGATTGACTACTACAAGGAGGTAACTTGTGTTCCAGTTGATAAAAATGATTTAGAAAAGTATGCATTCACCTTGAAAAAACATCAGATAAGCTTAAAAGAAAGCAGAAATCCATCTTAGTAAATGTGGAGCTGTGGAGACTTCAGCTTTTTGTCTTGTAGGCATGTGTAGCATGTCATAAAATATTGATCTAAGAGTTTTGTCTGCTTATTTTGTTCTTTTCGTAGGAGATTTTAAGGCATCTTTTACTTCTATTTGAGTTGTATTTTTCTTTTTAATATCAGTTTGAAACTACAACGTTTTTTTTTTTTTTTTTGACAAGTTGTGAGTTGTCATTTTTCATTTTCTTATTGGATTTTTATTTTTACATTTGTTAGTTCTTTCCATTTTTATTTTACATTTGCATACTTTCATTACTATCCAGCTTTTCAGTTTCTATACCAGCTTATTTTAAGCCAAATATGTTGACATTTAAAACAGTTTGCTTTTAGTGGATTAAGATGCCTTTCATAGACCAATGATGTTCTGATAATCTTACAATTCATCACTTTGTCCTGGTAGTGTAGAGAGTCTTTCTCTTTTGAGAAGACTGTATTTTTCTGTTATCATATTTTCCTTCAGCAGGCTTGTATGGTTTTTGAATATCTTTAATTTTTACATTTGTACTATTGCAACTTTGTACATAGATCGTTTTTGAATGAAAGATTATACTTATAAAAATGCCAGTAAGTTTATATAATTTGTCTTTGTAATAAGACTTCTTTAATCCTTTTTATCTTGCATAATAATCATGTTGGTAGAATGTCCTTATGATCATGATAACTGAATTTCCACCAGAGTTGTTTTATGATATAAGGGGAACGTTTGACTGCAAAATATTTTGGCATGTTATATTATGTATTCTATCAAGTTCTGAGATAAGGTTTTGTGTTTGAGTTTAGTGGACAAAAGTTTGTTTGAATTTAGTGGACAAAAGTTTCTGCAAATTTTATCAATGTTTTGCTGCAACACCTACCTGTTGCAGCTAAAATAGTTTTGAATAACATGATTTTTAAATATTTTTACTACTACTTTTGTGTCCCACATTGTTAAAATTTGTGACAAAAGACTGAATCATTTCTGATCTGGAAAATGAAGATTCTAACAAAATTGTTGGAAACATACAGGGTGATTCATAATTAGTGTTGTGGTTTCAGTGGCATATAATCGGAAAACGGGCAACAATAAACTAAAACTACAAACAGAATATGACAGATGACAACTAAAAGTTTTATTACCTGTAGAATCGATACATCAGATTGCTAAACCACTTCGACATGCGCACCTTTTCCCTTTCGTGGCACGTAAGATATCCAATCGATAATCAATTTCCTGCCAAGTGCTCACCAGCATTTGCGGCATTACTGTTGCTATTGCAGCACGAATTCTGGTCTTCAGGTCATCAAGGGGGTCACAGGGGTCTGGTAAACGATGTTTTTCATGTATCCCCGCAGGAAGAAATTCAGTGGCATAACATCGGGTGCATAATATTGCACGGGGTCCACAGAATGGGTCCACCAAGCCCAACCCAGCTCCCAGGAAAATGCAGGTCAAGAAATTCTCAGACAATAACAGCCCAATGCAGTGGTGCATCATTGGGCTGCCGATCTTCCAACTGAGGCATCAGATACAGCTGTAGCATGTCCAGATAGGTCACTGCTATCACTGTTTTGTCCACAAAGAAAAAGGGTCCCAACACTTCTGAACATGACGAAGCGCACCAGACGTTCACTATTTAACTATCTCGTTCGACTTCTCGAATGGTGTGAAGGTTTTCAGAGCCCTATATTCTGCAGTTATGCTGATGTACCCTCCCGAGACAAAAACGTTACATCATCACTAAATATCCATGTCTGCATGTAATGTTCATCAGCTTCGACTTTGGACAAAATTTCTTGGGCAAATTGGAAATGGCGGTGTTTATCATCCCACGTTAAAGCCTTTACAATCTGCAGTTTGTATGCACAGAGTTGTAGGTGGTAATGCAGAACCCTCCAAACAGTCATTTGTGGCATACCTAATTGCGACGAAGCTTGTCTCATTGACTTCTGAGGGCTTCGAGAAAAGGCTTCCTGGACGCGATCAACATCATCCTGCAAAGTGCTCTTGTCTTCCCACTCCTTTTTGATGCTGCACACTACCAATCTTCGGAAACTGCTTTAACCAACATCAGATAGCATTATCGAAAGGTGGAGCTCTGCCATACTGCGTTCTGTAATGACATTGCATTTGTGATAACCAACTTTGTTTCAAAGAACCAGTGTATGCACACTTTTCTTAAACAGTCACCATTTTGAAGAATGACATCACTTCAGTGGGTACTGTGTTGCCACGTAAAACTTTCTGCGGTGAACTTGTTTATGCTGTAGGCAGTTTTATTTGGTCATTTGCGGTTTGACCATGCCAGGCCACAGAAACCCCAACAATAATTATGAATCACTGTATATTTATACATACACATATATTATCTTTCTGGGCACAGATTCACTGTCTTTTATACTTATGTATATATGCATATTATGCAGCACATATTTGTTCAACTAAGGATTGGTTGAAGAAAGAAAGAATATGATGGTCTTAAAAATATTGCTGTGCAGACAGATGACAGTTCTGTACCTATTGAAACATCCACAGCCCCCCCTCCCAAATAAAAAAACAAAACACAGAAAATCTAGACTGTCCTGCTTGCTGACTTATAAAGCTCATCCTTCAAGAGAAATATTATCTGTAATTCCATTTGTTCTTAATACTGATTTCAAAATTTGAAAGTTCTCAAGACTTAAAAATGGTTTTCAAATCTTGTACAAAATTCTAGCGGATAATGCTTACCTTGGCATTCATTTCTTTCTAGCGATGGGAACATTTCACCATCGCTAGAAAGGAATGCCAAGGTAAACATTATCCGCTAGAATTTTGTACAAGTTACTTTGAAATATCGCACGTAAAAGAGAATAGTAGAATGATTAGAGCTATATAATAGTCAGAATTAGAACTACTAATTGGAATTGGTTTTCAAATCTATCAACAAAATGAGTTTCTGTTGACTGTGGAAGGCTCAGTTGATGATTCAAATTTTTGGAGAATTTTTTGAATTCTGGGTGAGTGTGGTCTGACATCAGTACATAGACTCGTATTTTGGATTAAAAGGTTATAATGTATGTGTACTGAAGAAATCATCCATAGCTCAGTGCTGTCATAAAAGTAATCATAAGTTTCTGTTTGAAGAACATATGCTGATTGACATGCCTCAGCCTTTAAAGCCAGATGTCATGGAAGCCTTCCGCATTTTACCAAAACTGTTCACAGGCCTGCCAACCCTCTGGGTTTAGGCCGGATTTCATTACATTTCCCGGAATTTCGGATTATAAATTAATATTGCTGGATTCCATCATGATTTCCATAAACGTAAATTAAAAAGTAACTAGGAGAAAAGTTCGAAGTTCTCCGAGGCATTGGTTCATTAGCGGAGAAGCGACCTTTCCCCTCTGAGTCAGCAGCAATGTTTACTCTTCTGTCTACTAATGATCTCTGGCGCTGCAGGCACGGAGCAGGAGCATTTTGCAGGAGCACATTTGGCATTGGCGGGCACCATACGTACTGACGCAGATTTCTCTGTCGTTGATATCGGAAGCGCATGGTAGTGTTTTGGTTTGTTTGAAGTACTTCGTCTCTCTTCACAAGAATTTCTGAGAACTTTTCGTGCACGTGTTAAATCACACGATGGTTGATGGAAAATGTCAGTCTGTTTTTAAGAAGTGTTATACGACAGATTATCCATATATAATCGAACAGGGTTGCCAGCCGACCGGGAAAAATCGGGAATCCGAAAATAAGACTAAAAATCAGGGAAAACTCGGGGAGAAATCTTTTTTTTTTTTTTTTTTTTTTTTGCAAAAGCCTAGAAAAGTCAAGGGAAATTAAACTGATAATTTTTTGCGTAAAGCGTATGCAGTGACCAGGGATGGGAATTCTGCACTAGAGTGCGCCAAAACAAAGTTCTTGCCCCATCTTGCTACAAATGCAGATTTTGCACCATTGCGCACTAGAACCACCATGCCCCGTCGTCATCATCGGTACTTTGGCACACTACATTCTCCGTCTGCACCGAGTTCTGCTTGACGCTGAGTAAGACCCTGCATTGGGAAGGAAGATTCAGTGATTCCAAGTACAAAGGGTTTTATGTAATTACTATGGAAATCATCGGTCCGCTACGGATGACGGAAAATATCGACTATGCTATGGAAATCGTCGCTCCGCTACGGATGACGGAAATTATCGAGTATCCTACGGAAATCGTCGGTCCACAATGGACAACGAAAAACGTCAATATGCAATGGAAATCGAAAATTTCAGCGAGCAATTAATTCAAGTGTAGAATGATAGCTTTTTTAGCAAGTCTTTTGTAAAAAAACATTGTGCTTATGTTATAGGTTTGTTCGTTCGTCCGTCTGTCTGTAGACACCATATCTCTGCAGCTATTAGTCCGATTTGAAAAATTCTTTTTGCATTAGGAAGCTTGAAATATGCAAATGATGATCCTTCATTTTGTTATTTTTATAAATAAAACATTAAAAAAATAAAACATTTATGTTTATTCTTGTGTGGGAAACTTTTACAAGAATAAAACATTGTTTTATTCTTGTGTGAGAAACTTTTACAAGAATAAAACATTGTTTTATTCTTGTGTGAGAAACTTTTACAAGAATAAAACATTGTTTTATTCTTGTGTGAGAAACTTTTATGTTGCTACTTGTGATTACATGGTTCATAAATTCCCTATTGATGATGAAGTATTTATTAATGCAGAAGTAGCTGACATTCACTTAATAGAGAAATCTTCATTTTCTAAAGTACGATTTTTTGTGGAAAAGTGCGCTTCTATTGTCCTAAGAGCAATGGAAGTTTCAAATGAGGATGAAGCATTTGATATCCTCCAGTCTGAGTTTTGCTGTCTTCAGATGAAGGTATTCCAGGCAAAATTATTGAAGAAGAGCGAGCTGATATTCAGTGTCAGTTAATAGGTAAACTTTAAAAATACTAATGGAGAATTTAAATTCAAGAGGCTGTCATGTTTAATTCTTCTCATACTAACAATCCCTCACAGCAATGCCGAGTGTGAGAGGATTTTCAGTTATGTGACAAAGACCAGTACTCAGTTCAGATCAGCAATGTCAAAGGAAACATTGGAAAATCTGTTGATGCTTTGAACAGAAATTTGATACTGATAACAATGACCATGCTTTGAACAGAAATTTGATACTGATTTTTTGAGGAGGTGCAAGTCTTGTACAGCAAATGCACTGCATAAAAATTAGAATCCTATTGGTATTATGTAAATAGCTTGTATATAATATTGTATATTTAGTGATTGTTCTGAAAGTGTAGACTTTTAATAATGATAGTGATGCGTGAGCAATAAAATAAACATAGGTAAATATAATCCAATCAGCATTTTTTATATGCATTAACGTAACATTAGTGCTTCAAATTATGTCCATTGATATTTCAAACATACGAAAGTATGCTTGCAGGATTTTCATAGAAAATTGCAGGATTTTTCTTGTCTTAAGGTTGGCAAGTCTGTGTTCACGTGGGAATGATTTGACCTACACTCTATTCCTCTGAATTGTACAGGAACAACTTGTAAATCGTGGCCGTCAATGCTGCTGCTCTAATCTTAATGGACTGAATACAAATTATGCCAAATGTTGGGATGAAGCTGAGCTTATCACTCAGTGAAACTAACTGCGGTAGATAGTTAATCAGTCTTGTTCTGCCCAACATTAATGAAAGTACATATTCTTATTCAAAATATGAGGGTGGCTCAAGGTCGACCAACACTTTTTATTGTAACTCTTAATGTTCTGTATCAAATGTGACAGAACACGTGTGGTAAATGCATGTGAGCCTCCTCTTCATACCAGTAGTGGTTTTATCCATGCAGTATGTGCAAGATGTTTTGTGGGAAGCATGGGGTCTCTGGAGGTGTCAGTGAGTCTAAAACAGCATCTAATTATTAAATTTCTTGTAAAGGAGAACAAAAAAACATGCTGAAAATTTGCAAAAATGGCAAACACAATATTTGGATAAAACACAGTTGAAGACAAGTGTCTACGATTGGTGCAACAAGTTTTCTGATGGCCAAAAAGAAGTAGTAAATGAACCACGGACACGTGTTGACTACTTCTATAACCAAAGTTAATACCAATTGTGTGCAGCAGATTATTTGGAAAACAGGAGGGTAAGCGTGTATGGCATAACTGCACGGTCAATGTCAGTGTTAATAATGTGAAAAAAATCTATATGAGCACCTGCTCTTGAGAAAAGTGTGTGCATGTTGGGTATGAAAAGCATTACCATTTGATTAGAAGTCGTTTCATGTCACCATTTGCACAAAGTTTTTGCACCACTTTAAGTCTGACCAAGATGCATTTCTGCAGAAGATTATGACCAGTGGTAGGCTTGGGTTAATTATTTTGCTCCAGAAATCAAGCAGGCTTGTTATGAATGGCGGCACAATGGTTGCCCATGGCTGAAGAAATGCAAGGCCTGTGCTGTCTGAAGGAAAGCTACTGTTTTCTGGGATTCTGATGGGGTACTTACTCCCAGTAGATTTTCTTTCATGGGGAGGAGCAGTAAATTCACAGGATTATTCTACTCTCATAAAAGAGGAGCTTTGATTTGCCATTCACAAGAAGAGGCCAGGAAAATTGTCGAAACAGGTAATCTGTTGCATGACAATGCTAGGCCACATACGAATAAAGTTACAATGAAAGCTGTAGCATCAACAGGCTGGGAAATACTCAGCTATCCCCTTACAGTTCTGACTTGTATCCAAGTGATTTCCACCTGTTTGGTCCACTTAAAGCACGTTTAGGAGGGACGAAATTCACTTCAGATGAAAACTACTACTAAAGTGTGTCCTACATTGGCTACGACATCAACCTAAATCCTTCTACGTTGAGGGAATACAGTCTTCCATGGAGATGGAACAAATGTGTAAATGTTAAGGTGGTGTACCTAGAGGACCCACAGTTTGGTAAGTATGTTTCTATTTGTTTCTTTTTTTGAAAAAAAACAACAACAACAACAAAAACAGGTCAACCTTGAACCACTGCAAGTAAATAGTTAATCAACTTGATTGTGTCCCAAAAGCAATGAAAATACATATTCTTATTCCGAATTGATTGCTTTCACACAATATAAGCAAATGCCCATTTATCCCATAATTTCCCCAAACCTTTCCCAGAACTTCACTTATTCTGCCATAATCCTTCTTTACAAATTCTGCAAAAATTGTATACTTTTCAATTCACATGAACAGCGTGAAAATTTAGTTAGTGCAACTCTCATTTTGCATAAAAATATGCATTAAACTTTGTCTGAAGTCAAACCCTGTATCTTGCAAGGGATAATCTTTCCACACATTTTTCATGTGACAGTCGGTAAAGCTATTTCCATGGTAAATTGTATATTTAGTTTTTAGCATTTGTGTGTGTCCTTTACAAAGGAACAACTGTAACATCTCTCAATCACATAGAGCAACCACTAATTTTCAACACATTTTTACTAATTAATAACAGCATCACTACTGCATATTAACACCTCATCTCTAAAGGCATGTGCTCCAGGAGGTTGCCATTCTGCAGAGATGTAATAACAGTTCACCCTACTTCAAAATTGTCTCTGTGTTTGGTTCTAGTTCTAATAACTTGTATTTGCTCTAATTCTCACTAAACTCATTAGGCATCCAGATCATCGATCTTCATTTATACTCCTAACACATTTGAAGCTCTTTATTTCAATGTTTCCATCTGGTACTGCAAGAAGTTTTCTGCTTTCACACACACACACACACACACACACACACACACACACACGCGCGCACACACACACACACGCGCACGCTGCATCATATAAATTGTATCTTTCTGTTTAAAAAGTAAAGTTGTGTTCTTTTATGAAAATCAAGTGAAATAAGAAAGTTTTGAGGTGGTGTTTAACACCCAACAATTGGCAGGATGCACCAGTTGTGTTAATGGAAAAAAGGAAAAGAAACAAATTTGTGTAGTGTAATTTGTGCCAGCCATTTAAGCTTGCCAGCCATTTAAGCTTTGCTGCATGTAACCAGTAAAAAAAGTGACACATTTTCTGTTTTTCTTTTATTTAGAAAAACATTGAAACTTTTGAATGATGCATACTTTATATCATAAAAGCATGGATGTTCTGTTACCTGTCAGAGGTTTAGTTGAAGAGAGCATTTGTTTTTGAACATTAGCTTTTTATATGTAAAATTTTAGTAATGTTTTATTCTTTTTCTGCTGATGTAAGTAACTTAGTTTCATGGGATTCATGTGTGTTGTATCAGAAAAAAGTTAATGCAAACTGTGTTGGGATGCATGCTGTGCTCATTTAATTTTTGCATGCTTTTTTTTTTAATCACTCTATTGCAAGTGTATTTTATATTTGTGTCAGTAAATCATGAAATATATTGTCATGCTTCCTATCAATTTCCTCACTGAATTATGTGTTTAGACCTGGACAGATTCTTGGCCCTGTATCCTGTGGGAGAGGGGTATTATCTATGTCAGCTCTGAGTTATGGTGTCATAAGAGTTGATCAAGAAAATAGTCTTACCTCCCTAACACTACAAGATTGTGGACAAATCATGCCTGGAGGTGAGGATTCTTAATATTTTTAGCTCTTGTTTTTTGTTAAGACAGTGACTCAAATTTCATTCTCATGTGCTGATTGATGAATTTTTATGTGAGTGTCACTGTCAACACTTACTCTGATTCAGGATTTAATATTATATTTCCTGGATTTTTTTATTCAGATATTCTGGGACTACAAAAGTAAAAATATAGAGTATTCCATATTCAATTGCCAAGTGCATTTGCATGTTATAGATAAAGATTAGAGATGCTTTTAATAAATATCAATTACAAAATTCATGTTAAAACTTTGTTAATAGAACCTAAATGAAATTGAAGCACTTCACAAAAATATGAGCTAAACATTATGTGACATTTACTGTATTTTTTGGAATATAAAACACACCATTATTTTTTGAAAAAAAAGTAAAATGTCATTTTAAAATTTATTAGGAAAGAGCTATTAAGGTTAATGTGTAAAAACAGCAACTTATGAATCACTAAATCCTTGCAGTTTTCAAAATTAGTAATGTGCAATATTGCTGATGAAAACAATAGAGAAATGCCACTCAGTCCATCAGCCAACGGCATACTTGTGCTGCAGTATTTGCCTGCGATATCACACCTTCGTACTGCCAATGGCCTTCTTTATTCATTCGGATGGTCACCCTTGCTACCTGGCTGATGTGTCAAAGTAAGATGGCCTTGATCAAAGTCTGTTGGCTTTCTGCATCATACAAACAATTCCTGGGAATGGGGAAATGTTTTTCTTTTAATCTGAAGCTTGCAAAGAAACGTTCAAAATAAAATCAATATTGTTGAAGAAGCAATTGGGCTAACCTCTGCACAGTGTTGGCAAATAGCAGAGAACAGAGTCCCTCAGATATGGCAGCATCTTCCATCATAAATAGCAAATAAATTCATATCCCCCTAGTTTAAAGTGCATGTTTCACAAATGGATTTTTCTTAGTCCTTTTAATGTCTATTTAAACATTACTTCAAAATTTCAACTCCTCGATGTTTGTTACTTATGAATGAATAAGATTTTTGCATTTTATCTACAAAGTTCTGCATAAACCAAAGAATTTGCGGGAGCAATAATGCAGCCAGTGCTAATATGTCGGTACCCCCAGTTTGCTGGTGGATGTCATTTGTGTCTGTTGTGATGTTTCGTCCTGAGATGTGGTTCTCTCCCTTTTTTTCTATCACTTCCCTTTCTAGGTGAATAATAGTAGTCTTTTTATGTTTATTTTAGGTTGCTGTGTGGAACATATGATGTACATACTTTAACTGTATTTTTAATAGGAATTAAACAACTTACATAAGGCTTTACTGAGGTTAATGTACTTAATTCTCTTCCATCTGGAAGAATTTTGTCTTCACTTCCTCTGAGTTAAAAGAACTCAGAGGAAGTGAAGACATACAGTAAAGTTCAAGGTGGAAGAGAATTAAGTAACTGTATTTTATATCTCTCATGAATGGGAATGCACATAAGCACAAATATACATGTTTAGCTCAGCTCATAAAAACATGCACACACGTGTTTTACAATGGATAAACATAAAAGTATATATTATATGCAATACAATGACATTGTAGAAAAATTGCAGAAAAATATCTATTACTGTACCTAAGATAAAGTGATAACATTTTAAACTCATTTAGTGGTCTCTATAGCAGTATACATGCATATACATTCATGGTGGTAATAATAACCTTTGGTATATAAAAGACGCAGGATGATATTGACATAGAATTTTTCTTGAAAAAAAGTGCAACTTATGTTCCAGAAAGTATGGTATGTTCTGCTGATAACTACTCCTGCTCTGTTTAATTGACTAATAGTGAACTGAAATTATTTTTGTACATTCTGTGTCGCCATGCTATTAATACACTTTTTTTACCAGTTTTTTCTTTTTTTAAATAATGCTTAATAACAATCAATCTGCTTCATTTAGTAAACTGTGCGGTACTGACCTAAGTCACCAAGATGGATGTATACATACATATGTGAAAACATTTTGACTTCCTAGTCATCCAGGTGTCTGCCGTAGTTTGTTTCATATGTGCAGAAAGGAGAGCTCTAGTTTAGTATGATATTTATTGAAATACATAAAAGCTAACTATGTGTGTTGTATTTTACACAAGTTACACAGCACAGTTGCATCATGCTACAGTTTATAGACCAAAATGACCTTGAAGAAATCTACCTGAAGTTAGTTAAGATTTGTTACAGTATTTTCATGGACAATAAAATCTTGCTAAAACTTCATAAAAAGCACCAAAATAGCAGTATGGCACAATTCACGAGAAAAAAGATTTAGCACTAGGAAAGCAAGCAAAAGAATTCTGACATTGATTGTTGTTCCAAATGTAGCTGTGACAAATCAGCTAAGTTTGGTGACCAAATTGCACATAATTGAGTGTGGAATCAAAAGCAATAGTTATTGATTTTCACATCTCCTGATTATTTACTGGGAATTTCATGGGAAATATCATGGATTCTCAGGAAGACTGGTTCACTTGCTTATGGGGATCTAGTATAATACACCTTATTTTAATTATATGTGGGATGCAGTACTCCTGTGTCAAAATGTTTACTTTTATTGAAAAAAATTAAATAGTCGGATTAAACTAGATGATTTATGTCAGTTCCACAAAAGTACTTTCAATCAACAGCAAATTCATCATCATATCACTAAGCTGTTTTCTGATATTCAGAGATTAGCTCACCAAAGAAATACAAACTATCAGATAATTTTTACTTACTGTATCAAACTTCTCCATTTACAGTTATCTAGACATACAACACTGGCTTCACTGACATTCATCACATGCTGTAACCAAGATCTTCTATACTTCATACTCATAATCTTTTTCTCATGCAGACACTCCTGAATCTGATCCTCCCATGACTTCCTTGGCCTTCCTCTACCTTTCCTTCCTGCCACTTGGGCTAAAAATATTTTCTTAGTAAGCATCTCATCACTCATTCTTTCAACATGGGCAAACCACTGAAGCATATTAGTCTCCACCTTGCTAACAACATTTTGCCTCACATTACACAACTGCAACACATCTTCATTCCTCACTCAATCAGAACGTGTCTTGTCACAAACCCCTCGTAAGTAACTCATTTCTCCATCACATAAACGACTTCTATATTTCTTCTGTTGTACCCAGGTTTCACTGCCATACATCAGAGTAGGAACAATTACACTTTCATGTACAGCTATGCAGGTCTCTCTTGAGAACCCATCATTCATATGAAACCCTCCCAAAGCAGCCATGATTTTCAATGAAGAATTCACTCGCCTACTAATTTCGCCATTCAATTTGCTCTCTCTATCAAATATGGTTCCTTAATACACAAACTCATTCACCTGTTCAATCACTGTGCCATTTAGACATATATTACATTCAGTACTACCAGTTCCTCTTTCAAAAACCATAACTTTGGTTTTTCCTTTATTTATACTAAGTTTGAATTTCATGCAAACTTCGTACATCCGAGACAACATACTCTGCAACTCACTTTTGCTCTCTGCTAACAGGACAATGTCATCAGCATACAGCAATCTGCACACACGGATATCACCAAGACATAAACCAGTATTATCTATTTTGGCATCACGCATCCATAAATATATTAAACAGCCATGGTGACATTACACAACCTTGTCTGACTCCTGCACCAATAAAAAACCATTTTGGTAAAACACCATTTACTGGAACACAAGCTCTACTGCCAGCATACATGGCTTTTACACTGTTAAGTAGATTCCCAGTAACACCATATTCATTCATTCATTCATTCAATACCTTCCACAAAAGTGTCCTATTTACTCGGTCATAAGCGTTCTCTAAATCTATGAAGGAAGCAAAAACTTTCTTACCAAGAGCCAGATACTTTTCAATCATTATGCGTAATGCAAAAATTTGGTTAGTGCAGCCTTTACCAGGCATAAAACCACTCTGAACATCCCACACTTTCTCTGATGTAAGACCTCGTACTTTTTCAGTAACAACCTTACCAAGCACTTTCCCTGGCACACTCAGTAGGCTAATACCACGATAGTTCTTGCATTCAGTCTGATCACCTTTTCCCTTATACAAGGGAACAATGGTAGCAGCCTTCCAATCCCGAGGGACCATTCTTAACTCCCAGCACAACTGGCAAATTTCAGTTAACCAGTCAATTACAGAGTCACCACCATATTTAAAAATCTCGGCAGTTATGCCATCAACTCCCGGAGCCTTACCATTCTGAAGAGATTTTAGAGCTTTACACACCTCTTCTCTTGAGTTCCCTCCTGTGCTTCCATCCTTCACTGTGACATCATCTGCTTCTGCCTCTGAATCACCTTTGCTTTCCTGATCTAATAACTCACAGAAGTATTCACCCCATCTTTCACTTAACTCATTGGGCTCCCATATAATTTTTCCAATCCTATTCTGTACACAGCTTACAACTTTGTTTCCCCTATTTTTCTTGAGTCTCATGTACTTCCAGAAAGTCTTTCTATCTTTACAAAAAGCCAATTCATGTCTTTCCACCCTCTCCTTCCTATCTTTTGCCTTACTCTGGCGAACCAGCTTAGCAACTTCACGCTTCTTACAGCGATATTCATCCACAGAAACTCTACCTTGCAACATCCCCAAATAGGCTTCCTATTTTCTCTTTACTGCCTCTTCAATCTCACTATTCCATCAAGCATCACCTCTATTGTTACCCACTATTGTGGTGCCACAGACGTCTTTAGCAGCAGTGACAACACAGTTCTTAAAACATTCCCACTTCTTTTCTACATCCCTTACACAAATACTTCAGCTCCTAAAGTCATTCACTGAGTAAGTCAGAATAATGCTGATCATATTCAGGGAGTCTTTCAACCTTTATTCTTTCCATCCTGGGCCACTTCCTATTCCTTTTCCCCCAACCAACATTCAGTTTCACTCATGGCACTACCAAGTAATGATCAGAACCAACACATGCACCTCTCATCACACAAGTGTCTACAACTAAGTGTTTCAGATGCTGGTCGTAGACAACAAAATCTATCACACTTTTGACCAAGAGTACGATTTTCCCAAGTATATGTGTGGATATACTTGTGGTTGAAAAATGTATTAGATACACACAAACCATTCTCAATGCAGATGTCATTTAATCTTTCACTATTATCATTCACACAAGGATTATTAAACTTTCCAGAACATTGTCAGAAATTGCATTCTGCACACCTACTGTAGCATTGAAATCCCCTGCTATTATAACATTCTCTTTAGCACCAAAACTGGCTCAAAACAGCTTTTAGCTCATTCCAGAAATCTTCCTTCCTATGAGAAGGTTCTGAGTCACAAGGAGCATACACTACAACAATTACTATTCTCTGAAGTTTCACTTTCAAACGAATCCAAAGAATTCTCTCACTTATGCAGCTATTGTGAATCAAGTTGTTCTTCATCTTTTCACTTAAACTCACACCTACACCAGTCTGTCCTCTCACATTATCCAATACTCCAGACCACACACTCACCGTTCCATTCACTTCTTCTATCCCAATTTCCTTTTTGGTTTCACTTGCACAAAGCATATCCAGTCTATACTTATTAATCTCCTCAATCACCTCATTCATCTTGCCATTTATACCTCTAGTATTCCATACACCAATCTTACACTCACTCAGCCGAGATCTCTTTCTCGTACGCCGTTTAGAAAGTCCAGGTCGATTCTGTGGTGGATTGTCCTTCTCTAGTGTGGTAGGTCCACCATATCCCACACTTGAGTCAATTTTAATCAACAGCAAATGCAATAGAAAATTCACATTAGCAGTGTTTAACTGCATGCTACCCTAGATAAGTCTTTATATCATGCTCTTCTGTCCATTGCTGTGAAATTTACAAAATACTGTGTTCTTGACGTGGTCCAAAGTTTGTGTTTTCGGTCTGCTGAGTGATGCATTTTACAGAAGTGGATACTGATACCTGATTGTGAGCTGCATTTTTGGCAAGGTTTAAGCCCTGGTGACAAAGACTTGATGTTTTGATTTGTGTTGCATTGAATCGAAGCAATTGATTGAACCTGATGATGTGTTTTAACAGACTGTATTCAATGATCAGGCCATGTTGCAAGTAAATGTATGTCTTCAACGATCAGGCCATGTTCCGAGTAAATGGTAAAATGAAAAGACTATATTTGTGTATGGGATGGTGAATGTCTTTGCCAGGTTTTATAATCTGAAAGGGACAACCCAAAGATAAACATTTCTTTTTATTGTCTAAAGATCGGATATACCCTTCCTCCCCCCCCTTTTTTTTACGTGAGAACAACACTAGCAAGTATGTCGCACCTGGGTGGTTCTTCAAGAGGACAGAGAATGCAAAGTTTTTCAGTTATGCATGAAGCTCTGCTAAATTTTAATGGTGATATATGATCTTATCTCAGCGAAGATCTGCGATAGTCATAGTTGGACATGGTTATTGCTAGAACTTGACACTTTTGCAATGATATTCAAGATAACAAATCATGTAATTTGATGCTAATAGACTTCTTCCAGTTGGAAGTCTATCAAAGTCTGTGAGCCACAATTTCATAAATTGAGTCATTTTGTAGTGTAGTGTCCTATTTCATTGTTTTCTTATTTTAATTGTGTGATGCTTTTGAAATTCAAAAGGTCATGATGTTTCATTGCTAACCACAGCCTGTGAATATTGCCTATAATGCTCTTCAAATTTGCTGAGAGAGACTGTAAGCTATGCAACATCACTTCCTGTACTTGTTATGTGAGTATGTCGGAGACCAATTGTGCAAGTTAGAGTAATGAGTTGTTCAGTGAGATACCTTGTTACAAGATAGAGCACTACCACAGTAATGTTCTGTTGTCCCTGTTGGTTGTGAGCTACTGGGATATAATCCCAAGACAGACTGTGAATTTGACTATCAGATTTCCTCTTCTTCACACACAGTACAGTTGGGTCATTCCATGGAGTTTCACCCAGGTGTTGTGCTGCATGATTTTATAAAAATTTGAAACTTTGCTCATTTATTTGTGTGGTTGAATAATGGCCAAAAATTATTAAAAACATTTTTTTCCACTCACCCCCCCCCCCCCCCGTATAGGTTGCTTCAAAGATGATGGCCGTCACAAACTTTAGCATATTGAAACTTTTCCAATATTTCTGTATCTCCTGAACCAATACAGATATTGGAACGATTCAAAAAAGGTTTTGTTAAGCATAAAATGAGGATCCTGTAACGCTAAGAAAATGTTCAGAAATCAGTCACATTCTTTACCTTTTTAAAGCCCTTTTTAAGCATTGATGATCGGATGCTGATTTTGTCTTACTTTGTGATTTTTTTATGAAACAGGGAACATACACAAAGTTGCGATTCATGCTATAAAAACCTTGTCTCTTGAAAAACACAAAAAAATAATAAGTCCTGAAAAAAAAAAAATTTACCCCTTCGTGCTTCCCCACCCGAATTTGAGAAAAAACACACTTTCCCAATTTTTGAGATCTTATATCTCTGGTGGAGTGAGATACAAAAATCTGAATTTTTGGGTGCATAACCACCTATATATAATGGCTATTAACTCACAAAAATTGGTTATTGTGCTCAGCCTCGTTTTTGATATACAGGGCTTGCTATATCAGGGAAAATATTGTTATTGGTACATTCGTAATACTTGTTTAAATGATATCTATATCATGTTACATTTTCTTTAAATGCACACAAATGAAAAAATTAACAGTTAGCCATAAAATGCTCCAAGAAAAATCTGTTAAATAAATTTGTTTCTTGTTTTTCAGTCTAGTTACTGAGATACAGTAGCTGAAATAAGGGAAAAACTCAAAAGCAGAAAAAAAAAAAAAGTGGAAACTGTAATATTACATTAAATTTGTTTGTCTATGTTTATTAGCATTTAATCAAATTACTTTTGTTTAATGTTGAATTTTTTTATTTGCAAAAGGGTGAACATTTTTATGATCCAATATCTAAAGCTACATGTGATGGAACAAAATTATTATAAACACTGGACATGTTTATACAATGCAAACAGTAAGGTTCAGGCACGCAAAACCTGTCTGAACATGCCTGTTCCTGGCTTCATTGACAGCCAGCAGAAATCAGCATGCTCAGACTTGTTGGGAAGTGTCTTAACCTGTACATTCCGAGTTAGCCACAAATCAGCTACAGTCTGCTGCTTGTCTTTGTGGAGTGAACATGCTAGTGGTGTACTCTGTAAGCTTCACAGTTTTCATGTTATTTTAAAGTGTGAAAGTAAACTTTCTTATTGTTTTATTTGCATTATTGGATTACTTTTAGACTAAGATCTTCCTGTTCAGGCTTTTAGACTGTTCTTAATGTTTCATTCTTAAACTGAATTCATTTAATTAATATGGAGTGTGCTGTTGGATTGTCTTGCAAAGTGCCTTTTCATAAGTTAACACTTTCACTTCTGCGTGGCGCCGAACGACATCATACAATACTTAGCCCAGGTGCCGCTGAACGGCGTCGTAATCATGGCTTCATATTTCGCTTCCTAAAACCTTCGGCACTTGAACAGAGTTATCTATTTTGTTTACTGGCACTGAAAATGAGTCTCAAACTGTCTAAAAGTGACCGCGGTTTTGGGATAGCGGATTTTTTCCTACACTGTTTAGGGAAGGGAAAGTAAGTTGACTTCCCATAGACTCAACACAGCGCGTGCTTTTCACTGCAATGTTTATTTTCCTTTGAACGTCACTGGTTTTGCGGTGAAGGGAACTATCAATAAATAAATGCTTGAGTGGCAATACAAAGTATTTGCTGCTTAGAGTTTATATGCCACAGGGAGGCTTATTGAGGAGGCTAAAGGGATTTCAAAGAAACCCATATTCATTTCAATACTTAGTTTTGTGGAAACAATGGCTGTATTCGGACGCGCTATCGGCGGTCCCTCTTAACCAAAAGTTCCTCGGTGGGCACATTGTTCCGTGAAAATAGGAGATGATGACGATATAATCTGTCATCAAGTACAGAAACATATTCTTTTACTAGCTATAGTACAGGGATCGCATTCCTCCTAAAATTCCTAATATTTTGTGGCCCTCCTTAAATTCCTAAAATTATACCTAAAATTTGCTATTCATCCTAAAATTTTCGTAAGCTTATTTATTAAAAACACAACCGTTATTAACGCCAATAAATTTACCATTACGCAGGGTGCGCACGCGTGCTTGAAAACCTGGAAAGTCCTGGAAAATCATGATTACGTTTTCAAGGCCTGGAATATCCTGGAAAAACGGTGTTTTTTAATGCCGTCTTGAAAAGCCTTGAAATTTGAAATTAGTGCTTAAAAAATGCCCTTTTAGGAAATCGTGTTACTGTTACCCCTTCATTTTTTAAAGTTCCTTTTCTCTGTTCTCAAAGAAACCACCGGCAGCGGTTTCCGATGTGCACCAAATCCTAATTTGGCTGGGGGGAAAAAAAGAAAAAAAAGGCACTACTTCCAGTGCAATAAAATTGGATGATTACTAGTAGGTCGAATGGGAGCTTGATGTCCGTCCGACAATTGAGAACAGAAGGGGAAAGAAGAGGCATTTAGCATTTGCAGGGGGTCGCGTATGTACCAAGTCAGCTGGCATCCACCAGTAAGGAGTATGCCTGAACAACACATTCATCTTCTTCTTGTTTATGTGCATACCACCCTCCCTCCCCTCAAGAGACTTCCACTACTTATGATAAAAAATAAGAAAACTATCTTTGCGAATTTTTCACGAAAGTGGCTGAAATTTTTACATTCACTGTAATTGGATTACAGAAGCTCACTTCCAAAATTCCAGTTGAATCGGTTTAAAACTTTAAAAGTTAGCATTGGTAATTTTTATTATGGACAAGTATGTGTGCCTCTTTGGACAGAGTGAGCCTCCAGCAGAAAGGGTGTTACCATAGCAACGGTTGATTGACAGCTGGGAGCGCTGATCTAAAGCCCTTGGTTGGGAAGAAAGCAAACACCTGTTTATCACTTCCACAGCACAAAAGGACTAGGAGAATATTTTCAGAAATCCATTTTTCTGAATTTTGAAAATAACACAGTAAAATTTTTACAGTAGTTAAGATACATCACAATAAAGTTCTAGTGCAAATTTCGCCAAATTCCGTTAGGAACTTTAGCAGATGCAAAAAAAAAAAAAAAAAAAAAAAAAAAACGTTGCATAATCGGATTAAAAAAAAAGAAACAGTAATTATAAATTACGGGAAAAGCAAGTGAATTATTTTTTTTAGATGCCATGGTTTATTTAAACAGAGTGATCCTTAAATTTTTTTCTGTGATGATATGGACTCTATTTGAATTACAAACACGTTTTTATTCAGACGTCTGAGTTACTGTTTTAATAAAAAAATCATCTATAATTAAAAAGTTTTCAATGGATTTAAGCAATATTCAGCAGATAAACAAACGTATTTTAGTAAATTGCAACATCATGACGTAAATTTAGTAATTTAATTTTGTCGAAAATTGGGGAGCATTTTTTTTTTTACAGTTACTATTATAGTTAAAGTGAAGGAGGAAGGATGCAACTTGACAGTTCAGTGAGCTGCAGGTGGTGATTTATGGTGATGTGCCAAATGAAAAGAAGCCATTCCATCAGGTAATTCCAAAGGTTGTGTTGTGTGGACGCGTCCTCCTGCTGTTTGATCTTAATTGGAATGTTTTTGTGCATGGGGGGGGGGGGGGGGTTCGAGAGAAATATCTGTTTCAGCTTTACAGCTTTCACGGCTCTTTTTTTTTTTTTTTTTTCTTGGTAATAAATAAAAATCATAGTTGCTGCATTCACCATTGATCCATGTTTGCATTTCTTGAATATAAACAGCAGACAATCAGAAACATAGTGTTGGGCGGGTCTTGATGATCTTCATTTTGCATATGCTGAATTCAGTTCTGTGGGAATAAGGAATGACTTATACTGTGAATATATACAAAACTACATATTTTTGAGCTGAAAAAATAGGTCTACTTGTACACAGTAGCTAAAGTGTGAACTCAGATGAAGACAATCAGACATACGGATGTCTGATTCCATAAAAAAAAATCAACATAGTTTTTTTATTTACACTACAGGTAAAAAAGCAAAAACATGTTTTTAAACGTTATAAAGGAAAACGGATTTTTGAAACGCATGACTTGATGATCTTAATTTCTGAAAGTTTCTTTTTTCCACATCCTTTTTTTTCAATTACAATACACTGTAACAGGATACTGTGTGTTATATCACTTAGAGATATGGCAGATTTTCGGTTGCTGATATCCGCGATCGTAAGCAGTAGTTGCATTGCGATTGTTGATGATGACAAGATAAATACTGGAGTGATGTAAAATGTTGCATAAACTAAAAAAATAAAGCCCTCCCCCCCCCACCCCGAACTTTTATGCGGTCATCATAGCTGATCAACCATTTCATTCCGTGAACATCAGCACATTTCAATCATTTGAACATTGGGGGTATCTGAAGGAATTCAGCCGTGCTTAAGCGCCCTAGCGCAACGAAAACATGCTAATTTTGGACAGTTCTATTCCCTTCCCCTCTACCATCCCTAATAATTGAGAGTGCATACATTGAGAGTGTTTCAAATATTCTATTTATGAGCTAGTTTTCGCGCTGTTTGTTATGCTTTTATTTTCGAAGAAAGAGAGGGAAAATAAGGAAAAGCAGCTAGAGAAAAAAAGAAAAGCTGAGTTTGATGACAAAATAAAAGAAAATGATGCAGAAATAAATAGGCTTAAAAAAGATAAAGAAGCCTCCCTAGCAGTAATTCAAGAGGGAACAGAAAGAATGAGAAAAGCTGTAGAAAAACAAAATACTGTTGAAATAGCAGTTGCCTCTAACTTGATCATACAAGGTTCAGCTGAAATAAAGAAAACTGAAAGTAAATTAGTTGTGGTGGAAGCAGAAAAAGATAGGCTAATCAGGAAAAGGTTAAAACAATAATATGAAAAAAGTAATTCAGTGAACAATTGTACATAGTTCTTGGTTTTCAATTACCTTTTTAGGATATTATAGTTTAATGTGAAACCTGAAAACTTTACTGTGAAAATCGTGAATTGCTTCTGGTTCAACAACATATTAATGTTCAAAGTGAAACTTGAATGTGGTAAATATACTTGAATATGATAATAACACGTGAAAAGATAAGAACTGAACATTAAAAGTAAATCATACTTAAACTTTAGACATTAGACGTTATGCAAAAAATTTGGGTGTGAACTTCGACCATATATACTAATGGACTGCGCATTGGCAATAGCTGCATCAAAGCCGCCATGGCTCAAACATTGGGCACGTCATCATCAGACTCCAAATTTCGTGTACAAATGCTGTTATGATTACTAATTTACGCTGCAGAACTTCAGTGTTTTCGGTGTATTATGTGAATGCACCTCATATATAATGAAAACTCTTCAGGTAAGTTTACTTATGAGCTATATACATGCATGATCGTGTTGTTTACATTTTGTGATTTATAATGTGATGAACATTTGCGAAGAATTTGGAACATGCATTCCATTTTTTTTTTCTTAAGTTACTATATTTTTATATCAATAGCTGCAAGTTTCTGGTTAAGTAATTGAACTTTATTGACTTAGGTATTTAATTCGTTTCTTACCCATGAAAAATCATAGAACTTTCTTTACTATATCGGTCAGAGCAACCATAAGCACAGCAGGTGTAACCCATCTTTTTGACTGTTGTCATGTGATTTTATGTTGGAGCCAGAAATTTTGATGTCATGCGCAGTCTATCAGTATATATGGTTGAAGGGTGTGAAGCAAACTCTTTACAATGTATACAAAGTTGTTTTACTAGATGTATACAAATATACATCTAGTTTTTATTGAAATACACTCCTAAAATTTTTCTAAAAATTCCTAAAATTCCTAAAATTCTTACCTAAAATTTTCCAGAAGTATGCTATGATCCCTGATAGTACAACAAGCAGTGAAAGTGAGAATGCAGAATGCTGTGTTCTTTCTCATACTCCGCTTCAACAGATTTTGGCTACACATTGGTGTGATGGTCCCGACATCATGAGAAGAATTCCATTCACTGGTGTACCAGGGCTGAAAATTAATATGATAGGTACTGGACCAATCGATTTTTATTCTTTTTGCAAATGAGGAATTTTACGATCTATTAGTTAGGAAAAGTTAATGCATATGCTGTAGAAGTGTTTGTCTCGGGAGTTACTGAAGGTTCATGAATAAATAAATAAATGAATGGAAGGATGTGTCGGTAGATGAGATGAAAGTTTTCTGGGCCTTCTGTTTTATATGGGCATTATACAAATGCCCCATCTCCAAGATTACTGGAAAACAGATTCATTATTCAAAATGGACTGCTTTTCTTCAAATATGAGCAGGAATAGTTTCCTTCTGATCATGTGGCGCCTTCATTTTGCAAGAAATCCTCAACCTGCGAAGCGATTACAACCAACCGCCTTGCAAAAATAATGCCTGTACTGGATTTATTTAATGATGTCTTTCATGTACTATTTGATATTCAAACAGTACATGAAAGGAAAACGTCATAAATATGGGGTGAAACTTTATATGCTAACGGAACCCAATGGTATGATTCTAAAAGCTTTGGTTTACACAGGGCAACTGGACTCTTGAAGGAGAGGGGGGGGAGGGTCATGCTGCTAATGTAGTTTTAAAATTGATGGAAGGGAAGCTAAATGTTGGTATGGATGCTATTTATATGGATAATTTTTATAATAGTTACAATCTTGCATTGCAGTTGTTGAACAATGTCACTTATTGCACTGGAACTCTCCGTGCAGACCAATGAGATCTTCCTAAGGATGTCACGAAAGCTAAACTTTTGAAGGGGGAACGGAAATGCCTATATTCCAATGCTGTTGCAGTATGCAAATGGAAAGATAAAAGGGATGTTCTCTTCATTACCATGGAGTTTGAGGATGATTTAGTTCAAACTGTAAATAAAAGGGGACAGATGAAAGAAAAACCAAAGGCTGTTATCAACTATAATAATTTTATGTCAGGGGTAGATCGTCAAGATCAAATGCTAGCGTACTATCCTTGTGAAAGGAAAACCATAAGATGGTACAAGAAGCTAGGAATACATATATTTCATATGATGATAATCATTTCCCATAACTTGTATAATAAATTCTCAGGGAAGAAGATAAGCCTCTACGATTTTAGGCTATCCATTGTACGTCAACTTTTGAATCAAGAGCCACCAACTTCCCGAGCGAAGATATCTAAATCATTAAAAGCATGTGGCCATCTTCCAGTCAACAAAACAAAACAAAAAGGGACGTTTTTTGAGGAGACGATGCAAAATGTGCTCTGCCAAAGGGATTCACAGGGACACTCTCTATTACTGCGCCCAGTACCCAGAAAATCCTGCACTGTGCTTTCAGCCAGGCTTCGAATTATATTATGGTAGATAAGGGATAAATATTTTGTCATCCTATTTTGCTAAAGGAAAAGTATGTTCCAAGTCGAACTGCACGTTTGTGTGTGTGAGATTTTTACCTACCCAAATCAAAAATGTATGGATTTTGTATTTATCCAGTTATGCATCATGGCACTATTTATGGAATTCTTTGGCGTTTGTAAGTATTATTTCTCTTGTTTTATATGCAACAATGTTCGAAATCTGTATCCAGTAAATGTCTACTTCAGTATCTGAATAATATTTTATTGCTGGCAGAATTATAATTACGAATATCAATTATGGATAAATTTTCTCGTATTTTAGTCTTGCAAAGCTATGAGATGCGAACACACGGCTGGTTGGTCCAAACGCATAAAAGCTCAATCATAGTGGCGCGTGATGTGACGCCTTGTGGCATCGTGGGAGATTTGCACGGGTTTCATACCGGCACCGTGTGCTTGCCGCTGATATAGTACGGCAGCAGTGAACGTGTTAAGTTATGGTCAAGTACCTAAGCAGGTGCTACAACTTATAGAGCTTAGTGAAGAGGACCAAAACCTTCTAAAGCTCAGGACATGGTCAGATATCACATCTATTTGTGAGTATCATAAGAAATTTTTTTTTACTGAAATTTGAGCACCTTTATGGAAATAGTTGTTGTGACCCACTAAAAATTCATGAAAATTCAGCTAAAAATAAAAAAAGGAAGACCACAGTATCAGGTTCTCTGAGAATAATAACAACGGAAATTAGAGAACACTACAATAGTTTTGTGTTTTTAATACCAGGGAAAGCTCTTTGTCCTTCATGTGTTCTTGCTCTGAACAAAAAAGTAACTGAACAGCAAAGCAATGCAAATTATGATGATGATGACAATGATTTTAGGCCTGCAATTCAAAAGGTGAAAGAAATCAATATGGCCTGCTCACTCCTGCATCTCTCTTCAATTTGCATTCAGAAATTGCCATCGAAACAAAGAGCACAGGCCATAGTGGCAAAATCTGAAAGGATAGCACGTGCAGCTAGGAGAAATTGGCACTTACATTTGAGAACGGAGAGTTATCTGATGACAATGATGTGAATTAGTTAATTGAAGAGGATGAGTATGATGCTCTGATAAGAAAATTGAAAGAAAAGTTTACTACAGCTCATAACAAAGAAAAAATACAAATAATCAGTCTACTACCACAAAGCTGGTCTACTGCTCATATCTGTGAAGAATTTAATTGCACAGAATATATTGTAAAGAAAACTAAAAAACTTGTGAAAGAATTTGGTATCCTACCTGACATTCCCAAACCTGCAAAAATGATTTTTAGTCCTGAGATAACTCTGTTGTGTGTAACATTGAGAGTGAAGAGTGTATGATGAAAAAATGCCTTAATTGTCCAGGACCAAATCTAATCAGGAATATGCTTGAAGAAATATGTGAGGATCTTAATGAACACACTTTGACTTTCCCTCAGTGGATGACCACAGACAGAACAGAGATGGTTAATGTCTCCCTTTCATCAGATAATTTCACTGAAACCGTAATAGAAAAAGTGATGGACCTCAAGAAACACCATTTTGTAGCAAATCAGCAGTCCTCTTCCCTTAAAAGTACAAAAGAAAACTTAAAGCAAAATGAGTGTATAATCATGGGCGATTTCAGTGAAAACTTCACATACGCAGTCCAAGATGAGGTGCAATCTTTTCATTGGGAAACTGATCAAGTTACTCTCCACCTTTTTGTGGTGTACTTCAAGACCAATAATGAAGTCAAATGTCAGAGCTTCTGTGTGTTGAGTGACCATTTGTCCCACAACACTAATGCTGTCTTTACCTTCCAGAAGAAGCTGCTGCCACAAGTAAAGGAGCTCATTGGCCCCCATCTCACTAAAGTGTTCTACTTTTCTGATGGTGCAGCCAGCCAGTATAAAATTTATAAGAATTGCTGCAATCTGTTCCATCACAAGGTTGATTTTGGGCTTGATGTCGAATGACATTTCTTTGCCACTGCACACGGCAAGAACTCATGTGATGGGATAGGAGGTACTGTCAAACGCATGGTAAGGAAAGTTTCACTGCAAAAAACCTATGCAGTGGCCATTCTTACAGCTCAAGCTCTTTATGAATTTTGTGTTGGTAATATTCAAGGAGTCTGTTTCATTTTTGTTGAAAGTGCTGAGGTCCTTGCTCTGGTAAATACACTTGAAAAGCATTATGCTAACTTCAGAAAGTTGAAAGGAATACGTGAGATGTACTGTGTTATTCCTATCCCAACAGAAAGTGAAATACTAACAAAAACAACCTCAACATCCATGGACTCAATGAACATAAAGTCAGTTGCTTATCATCAGTTGTGACTCCAAAACAAAGAGACTATGTTGCATGCATCTATGGCTCTTAACTGGTCGGTTGGACGTATACGCGACACAGTGGATTTGGAATCCTACGTCGATTTTTATAGTCCTCCTGGACCTGCCACATCCTTTGTGCCTAACAATGATGACAGAACATCAACATGGATACCAAACAGCAAAATCCTAAAGATCTTGACACCATTTGAGTTCTATACTTCAGGTTCTCACAAAATCTACAAAATTGATGAAAAACTGAAGAGCGAGATATCTTTTCTCTTCATCCTAAAATCCAGAGACATTGACTGTTGAGAGTTATGAAGGTATTATAACAGATTTTTCTTATGACTAACTGTTAACTTTTTCATTTGTGGGCATTTAATAAAAATATAATGTGATATTGATATAATTTAAACAAGTATTACGAATGTACCGATAACAATATTTTCCCTGATATAGCAAGCCCTGTATATCAAAAACTAGGCTGAACACAATAACCAATATTTGTGAGTTAATAGCTATATAGGTGGCTATGTACACAAAAATTCAGATTTTTGTATCTCGCCCATAAGATCTCAAAAATTGGGAAATTGTGTTTTTTCTCAAATTCGGGTAAGGGTGGGACGAAGGGGTACCTAATTTCAGGATTTTTTTTTTCTCAAGGGACAAGGTTTCTACACTATGAATTGCAACATTGTGTATGTTTCCTGTGTTCCATAAAAAAATCGCAAAATAAGACAAAATCAGCATTCGATCATCAATAAAAAAAAAAAAAAGAGGGCTTTTTAAGTAAAGAATGTGACTGATTTCTGAACATTTTCTTAGTGTTACAGAATCCTCATTTTATGCTTAACAAAACCTTTATCGAATCATTCCAATATCTGCATTGGTTCAGGAGATATCGGAAAGGCTTCAATATGCTAAACATTGTGACGGCCGCCATCTTTGAAGCAACCTGGGGTGAAATTTAATCTTTGGCCCCTGTCGTCTGCTTCAGCCAACGCGTCGCTGGCATGACAGGAGAAACGTTTCACGGTAGGTGGCGCTGCAGCTGCATTGGCGTTTTCTCCCGCGCTGTGTGTGTTACGTTATGGCTCTTTGCTGAGTGCGTGAGCCATGTCCTTTGGCGAAACAATATACAAGAGTCATCGTAAATTCAGTAGATCAAGAGATCTAGTGAACCGTGGAATACCCTGTATGTAATTAAATTTGCATGATAATTCTGATATTTATTTCAGATTTTAATTTTAATTTCCCGAGTGATTTGTGCAAATTTTAGAGGTGTATTAATAAATACTTCAGGGAAATCTAACAAGATGGAGTTTTTTAAAGAAGTCCAGTCAGTTCTATAGCTGTTTTCTTTCAAACACAGCGGGTGTTCGGCATAAACATACATTATTTTCTAAAAAACCCTGATTGAATATTCAGGGCTTTTTAAAAAATAATTGCTAATCCTAAGACGAAAACAATCATTCACCCAACGAGGAAATAAAAACTTACTAAAATACTCGTAGGAGTGTCATATTTTAAGTACTTTTATTACAGGTTTACCTTACTTTTTTAGCAATAAAATCCTGAATAATATCGTACTTCAATTTAGCTATTACTCTGCTCACACATTGCTGCCGCTCATCCAGAAACATGTTCAACCTGGAACTACTGTCATGATGGATCAGTGGGCTGCGTACCAAAATTTACCGTCCTGTGGTCTCCAACATCTCTCAGTTAACCACTCGCTCAATTTTGTCGATCCGACTACTGGGGTGCATACGCAAGGTGTTGAGAGCATTTGGCGGCGCCTCAAATGCACACTATGTAATGGAATTCACAAATACCACTTGGCAGACCACATTCTCGAATATTTATTCCGACGGAATTGTAATCTTTCCTCTGAACATTGTTTTGAGGTAATCATTGCTATCATCTAACAGTTCTTCCTTAGTACATAATGTTTTCCACTTAAATATTCGTACTACATAGACTGGTTCTCAATGAGAAGGAAACACTTCTTTTCCATCATTATAAATATTTAACAACACCTGAACTACTTACATTCCATAAAGGCCCTTTTCAGAGCCAGCCATATTACAAAATAAACCCCTTCCTTTCAAAAATAACCCACACCACATATTTCATGTCCTTAACACTCCTCCTGCACAATGCACACACCGATTACGTAATGCACACAGCAAAGGAGCAAAAAACGCTGACGCAACTGCAGCGCCACCTATCGCAAAACGTTTATTCCGTCATGCCAGCGGTGCGTTGGCTGAAGCAGGCGACAGGGGCTGAAGATTAAAGTGCATCTGCAACCTGTAGATTAGGGGTGGGGGGATGAATTTTTTTTTAATTATTTTTGGCCATTATTCAACCACATAAATAAATGAGCAAAGTTTCAATTTTTTTCAGAACTATGCAGCTACACACTTTTTCAAAATTGGGTCATTCTGTATGGAATGACCCAGTTCAGTAAGCTCAAGATATTGTTGGCATTATTCTTGGAGGCCATTGACCAGTAAAAAATATTTCACATGACTTTCATCTAAAGTGACTGGTGTTGCAGTAATGTATATGCTTCATTGAACCTAGATAAATTGCAAAATTCTCTGTCTACCTTTTGCCCATGAAGCAATTGGAATTAACCCAGATTGCATTAGATAATATAAACCTGGAAATTTTTATTATTAAGGTTGGATTAAATTATGTGGAAGAAGTTAGTTTCTCTCTCTTGTATTGCAAGTTTCTTTGAAAGTAAGGTTGAATATTTAAAGTGGATCTTCTGTAGTAATCCTTGCTTGGCTTTTGTGTGCATTTTACGTTTATTATTATTATTATTATTATATTTTTATTATTATGCATGCCTATGATTCATAGTCTAAAATTCGACCTGACATTTTCAAAAAGCCTTGGTCCCAAAATATCAACAAGTGTAAAGAAATTTATCACAGAAGCCTGTTGTCATTAAGAAATAAGTTTTTAGGCTATGTAGAAGCAAAGTAGAACTTCTAAATCCTGCAGTATTCAAAACATTTTGTAGTGGATTTTGTTTATGAAGAAATCTTGCTTGTTTTAATATTGTGTTTCATGATTTTTATTTTTTTATTTTGTATTTCAGTAAAGATAATGTGTATAATAATAGGATTTGTATTCCTCATTTCTGTAGCTTTGGCAGCAATAGTATCAGTTAATGGTCCCCCATTTCTTTGTAAAACTGATGAAGTGGGAGAAATATGTGTGAGTTCCTATGGTACAGCTTCCTCATATTGGGGATTACAAGGTCTAACAAATTCAGTTTTTAAAGTAAGTAAGCTAACACAAACAATGTTTCAAGTTTGTTTATATTTTACTTTATTGCAGTAAAGGTGTTCAATATTTACTATAAAAGTTTCTTTGAATATTTAAATAATCATAATCGGTTGCGATGAAAAATCACTAAACTTCGTTGTGCTTGAGAAAGTATTTTCAGATTTAGTTCTTAATACTCATGTCACAGAGCAGAGTTTGAAAACTATGTTACAGTACTGGATATTATGCAAAAATGATTTTCTTATGACAGTAATGCAGTGACATTTTTCAATCTGTAGTTCACTTGTTACACAGCTGTGTATTATGAAAGTAATTATTAATTATTTAAAGCACCCTTAAACTAAAGTTTGTTTTATAATTCTGCTGCCATTTTCAATAACAATTTTGCTTGTGCTACCATACTTTTTCAAAATTGAATCTTGTGTTTTTCACTGTGATTTTGTGTCCATGTGGAACATTTTTTTCTTTTTAATGCAGTATAACTGTACTTAAAATTTTTATTTATTTAACATTTGACAAAAATTGCTTAGTTTGTACTTGTGTGGAATGATTTTTTTCTGCTTTATTTGTATTCAGCATGTTTTTTCCATTATAATGAAACATTTTGGTGCAAGTAATACATTGGTCATGATGCATATTGTACCTCTTATGATTCATCAACATTGCTCTTTATTATTAAGGGTGTTTATAAATGGTGGAAACTAACACTTTCAGGGATTTAGTGCACAAAGACTAGGACAGATATCAGTGTCATATACATACCTTGTGAAAGAGAAAATGTCAATTTTTTTAAATTTTTACATTGCATCACTTCACAACAATTCAGTGTGGGAAACCATGTGTGACATGGCAAATGTCCACATTGTAATCAAACTCTTGCCTATCCTGTCTAGCATCCAGCATAAGCTGTGTGACTATGGTGGTAACTTCTTCAATTCCCTGCTTTAGTTCCGAGACGTCAGATCCTTTATGTAGCCCCGCAAGAAAAAATCACACGGAGTTGAGTCCGGTGATCTTGGTAGCCATTTTAAGAAACAGTCATTCCTTTCCGCAGCATGTCCAGTCCAGCACTGGTGCAGCTCAGTATTAAGGTAGGGCAAAACGTTGTTACGGAAGTGGGGAGGAGCCCCATCTTGTGCTGGTAAATAAAGTCATCATCAGTATCTTCCCAAACTGGAGACATCAACCATTGCTGCAGCATATTGATGTAGGGATTCCCAGTTGCAGTGCTCTTGTTGTGCATATAGTTTTCAGCATGACAAGGCACAGAAAACATTCACCTTCGGCAAATCGCGCTCATGCTCAATTATCTGTTCAAATTTCTGGGTGCCCCACATTCAACAGTTGTGTTAGTTGGCGTTCCCATTAGTGTGAAATGTGGCCTCATCGCTAAACACTATGTGATTAAAGAAGTTATCACGCTCTTCTGTTGGTCTTTGCAGTTCACAACACAATTTTGAACACTTTTCTTTGTCATCCTTCTTTAACATATGCAGGAACTGCAATTTATATGGCTTCATAGAAAGTTTTTTATGCCGAACCTTCCATACTGTCGTGTCTGGCATTTGCATCTCACGTGATGCATGCCGTACTGATTTATTGGTGCTCCTTGTGAATGTCTCTCTCACTCATTCCACATTAGCAACAGTAACACTAGGCCTGCCACTGCTCTTTCACATTTTATAGATACTGCCATCGTTCAACAAAGCATGTGGTAGGGGTACGACATGTACCTCCAACTAGCAGTGAATGATGGAAATACCCGTCTGGGTGGGAGGGTAACAACAGGGAACTTTCATGTTTTCTTTTTCACATGGTGTAGATAAGTAAATGGTATCTCTCTTACTCCATGTGCAATAAATTATTGAAAGTGTTCCCACCATTTATAAACATGCTGTATTGTTGTTCCTAAGCCACTAGGAACGTGTGACCTCTTCAGCATTGAAGCACCAATTTGTATTAAACCAGCAGTACACAAAATGTGCATATTTTCCATGCATTTATTTTCATTTTATATTGTAATGAATAAACTAAATTAATAAGAGAAAGCTGTTTGATCTTGTAGACTCAGTAGATGGATATAGAGTTAACAGCTTTGTTCTAAAGATTTAGTCCCCCCCCCTCACACACATTTAAAAGTGAAAGTCTTCATTTAGATCTTAATTAATTAGCTGTCTTTTGAAAAATGTAGAATGAGGATAAATGATGAAAAATCAGTGGGAATCCAGAAATACTTGGAATGAGAGGAGATGGGGTCATCCATTGCATTCTTTTGTATTCTGGCAAATGCAAACCAAGATGTTTATGAGATAATCATACTGTGAGTATTTTAGTCCTGCCTGTAATTTGTGAAAGAAGCTGCAGTTTATTGCTGTTTTTAAATGCATTATGCAAATCTAAAATACATTGTTTTAATCAAAATTTAGGTATTTCTGACTGTGTCTTTTATTTATCTCCATCATAGTGGAAGGAGGAAGGCGAAATTAATACTGATTTAGCAGCTAGAAATGAGAGAAAGAGGCTAAAACAGTTTATTTTTCTAAAGAAGGAAAAATTTCTTTCTTAATTCTGTTAATGTTTCACACATAACTTTCCAGTATTGGTGTCATTTACTTAACTCCCCACCCAGTTTTTTGTAATTTTTAAATCCTTGATGTAAATGAGTTTTTCCCTATTATAGCATAAAAGAGACTTTGTATTTCAAAATAAAACAAGTTTGCAGCTAAACATGGTAAAAAGGTAAAAGAGGAGTTGTATAAAGGGACTAACAAAACATATGAGATATTAAAGAATGAAAATCCAGCAAAGCCAGTGTCATATTTCTTGTTTTGTAGCTTGCAGGCTGTAAAACAATGAAACAGTAATAATTTGCCATTAACTACCTACAGTAATCATTTTGCCATTAAAAGTGAATTTAATTCACTTAAATTAAGAGTGAATTAATGTTGATTGGAATTCAGTTTAATTACTTGGAAAAGTTTGAAAACAGAATCACTTTAGTATCTCTAATAAAAAAAAAAATTCAGTTTTTCCTTTAAAAAAGCAATGTGGCTGAATTTTGTGCCATCCTTGCTTGAGACAGCCACTTGTTTATTCCCCTTTTCTGCTCTATTTTTTCACTAAAATGATTATATTGGAAATTATTGTTTACTGCACAGCTGAGCTAGCAGGGAAAATACAGAAGTAAGGCTGGGTGCACAGTAGGATTCAGGATAGGGCTGAACAGCTTCTCTAATTTGTTAACAGATGATTCCTTACTTGCCGTCTTTTGTAGTTATGAATCTACTCTAACAATCAAAGTAAAACAGCTTCACAAAATTGGGTTAAATGTTTGGAAAGCAGCTTGGTAGACATACATATGTGCTTTGAATCTTCTTCTGAATGAGAGCTGTCCTGGCCTTCGACAGTTGTCTCATTGTGTACTTAGCTAAGGAGAGATATGGTATGGCTGTGAGGGGACATGGAGGAGGTCATACGCGTACTTTTATGAAGAATACTAATGCAGTATTCTTCAAAAGAGTATGACAGCTGTGAACAAACTTTTGACTAAGTTTCCCTCTCCTAAATGCAGCATGCCTTGGGGATTTCGTGACCTGAAAAACTTGGAAAAGTCAGGGAATTGTTTGCTTAATGCTTTGTTGGAACCCTTTATTTGATTTCTTAACTTTTTGATCTGACAGGATTTGATGATGCTACTATCCTTTTTATTCAAGCAATGCTTGGATATTTTCAAGATTCAGGTGTTAACTGTTTATGTCCAGACATGTAAGCAAAAATACTAACTGCACTTCATTTTCCCCAAGTTTTATTTTCTTTTTAAATAAGTTTAAGTCTTGTAAGTTCTGTTTTTCCAATAGACCACATTAAGCCACCTCAGTGGCACAGTGGTCTAAGCTCTGGCTTCTGATCATTCATCTGAGATGGGTCCGAATTCAAATCCTGGTGAGGCATGGATGTTGTGTTTGTATTGCGGCACTGGCTCTCTCCCTTTCCTAGAATTAGTGACCTTACAGCAGCAAGCAGCTACTTATAATCCATCAAGTTGCTCAGAGTGGTAGTTAAACCCCAGAAAAAAATACAGTAACTCGTTTTTATTTCCCTTCCAATGAAAAACTTCCCATTAGTTTGTTTAGTAGCAAGAAGTTAAAAAAAAAAATTGAATGATTTTCATATGTTTTTTTAACTAAAGGGTATTCATAGACGAGATTAATTTAGGTGTTATTAACAAGGAAGTGTTTATTGTAGGAAACTGCATTGTACTGGAAAGATTATTGATCCACCAACTGGCATAATAATTACTTCAGGGTGAGTTGCCATAGTGTAAATGCAATTTTTTTTTTTGGAAAATGTGAAGCATTTATCATGGTTTTTATTTCTTGTATTCTAATTACTTGTAATATTTTGTGGCGTAACATAGATCATGGTATTGTTTCACAAAGGCTCTATGGTATCCCAACAAAACTATTGTCATAACAGACTGGGATATTACATGTCAGTCAGTGGTGCTTCCATAACCATGAAAATTATTTCTCATAAAGATTTCAGAACCTCATGTTTCATATATCAATTTCACTAGAAACAAGTTAAAAAAATAGGATAAAGCAGCATTTGACAAACTGGCAAATAAGAAGGAAAAAAAAAAAAAGAAGAAATGGCATTAATACAGTATTGTATAGAAAATAAAGAATTCCCAAAATTTGAAGAGAGAAAAAAATTAACTACAAATAAAAATGATAAACAATTAAGAATAGCAGAATAAGTTTGTATTGAAAAAATAAATAAAGAAACAGTGTGTAATAACAATGATCTGAATATTTTCCCCAAACCTTGAAAAGAATTAGCAAAAAAATTAACAGAAGAGTTAAAAATTAACGTAAAAGAAAATGACAATTGTAGTTTCCTCAGTTGTGTAACAGATGGTGTCACAGCATTTTTAGTTGGTACTTCACCACCGCAAGAACATGTGGGACTCTTTCACTGCAGTCTTCTGTCACACATGCAAACTTTGATCTCCTGCTGAGTATGTCTGAGTGAATGGATGAAAGATCTTCATATTGAACTCCTAGGTGCTAAGATTAGGCCATACATGCCCTTATTATTCTTTTTAAATAGTTTGAATTTGTTCCTATTGTTGTTGTAAGTGTTTAGTGTAATATCACAGGGTCCTTGACATATATGTAGTGTAAAATTAGTATAATGTTAAGTGCTTTATATGCATATAATTTAAAATTAAATAAAAAATTGAGAATTGTTTTAGGGTTTTTAAGTACTTTTAATTTGAAAAATGTGTTAAATAAAGGTAGTGAGTGTGTGTGACCTGGGTTTAAAGTCAGTCTTAAAATATGAGCATTGTAAATGTGTTACAGGATATGCACATGGGTTGCTTAAGGTGTAAGCTACTGTTTATATCTAGTACATACATACATAGCAGTAAGCTGTTCTCTGAGATTCAGAGGTTAGCTCCAAAAAGAAATACAGTCTACCAGATAGTTTATACTTACTGTTGCCGTATGAAACCTCCATTTACAGCGATCTTGACATACAACTCGGGCTTCACTCACATCCATTGCATGCCATACACAAGATCTGTTTATCTAGTGTATTTACTTCATACTCATAATTTGTTTCTCATGCAGACACTCCTGAATCTGATTTTCCCATGACTTCCTTGGCCTTCCTCTGCCTTTCTTTCCTGCCACTTGGACTAAAAAGATTTTCTTAGTAAGCATCTCATCATTCATTCTTTCAACATGGCCAAACCAGCGAAGCGTATTAGTCTCCACCTTGCTAACAACATTTTGCCTCACATTACACAACTGCAACCCATCTTCATTCCTCACACAATCAGAACGCGTCTTGCCACAAACCTGCCGTACGTAACGCATTTCTCCAGCACACAAACGACTCCTATGTTTCTTCTGTAGCACCCAGGTTTCACTGCCATACATACACCAGAGTAGGAACAATTACACTTTCATACACAGCCATGCAGGACTCTCTAGAGAACCAATCATTCCTGTGAAAACCTGCCAGAGCAGCCATGACTTTCAATGAAGAATTCACTCACCTACTAATTTCACCATCCAATTTCTTCTCTCTGTCAAACATGCTTCCTAAATGCACAAACTCACTCACCTGGTCAATCACTGTGCCATTTACACTTACATTACATTCAGTGCTACCAGTTCCTCTCTCAAAAACCATAACTTTGCTTTTTCCCTTATTTTACTCAGTTTGAATTTCATGCAAACTTCGTACATCCGGGACAACATACTCTGAAACTCACTTTTGCTCTCTGCCAACAGGACAGTGTCATCAGCATACAGCAATCTGCACACATGGATATCACCCAGACATAAACCAGTATTATCTATTTTGGCATCACACATGCACACATCCATAAATATTGGGTTGAGGAATAAGTAATGTCGGTTTTTTCCACAGTTCCATTTGTGTGCGAAAATAAAATATTGTGGCAACGTGATATACTATGTGATAGATCGCTATCACATAGCGATCTATCACATAGTATATCACATTGACATGCCAGTGTGTGTGATTTGATTTAATTTTATTTGGTTTTCAGGTCATTAAAATGGAAAGTGGACAAAAAGGAGCATTATCAACATCTGCTGCTCTTCACGTTTAATCGAGGGACCAAAGCCACGAAAGCTGCTCGCAAGATTTGTGCTGTGCACAGTGAAAATGCTGTGACTGAAAGGATGGCTCAACGGTGGTTTTTGTGCTTTAAATCCGGCAATTTTGACCTTAAGGACATGGATCGCTCCGGCCGCCCGGTTGAGTTCAATGAAGAGCAATTGAACCAAATGCTGCACGAAAACCCGCATCAATCGACCAGAGAATTGGCTGAGCAAATGAACTGTGATCAGAAGACAGTCGTGAATCACCTTCATGCGATGGGAAAAGTTCAAAAGCTCGGCGCTTGGGTTCTGCATGTTTTGAACGACAACAACAGAAATCAACTTTCCACAATTGCTGCCGGGTTGCTTGCTCGTCACAGGGCTACTCGTGGTCACAAGGAAAGATTTCTGTACCACATCATTACCGGTGACGAAAAATTGTGTCTGTACGTCAACATGAAGCAGCAAAAAGAATGGCTCAGTCCCACGAAACACGGAACACCACGAGCAAAACAAGAGTTGCATCCTCGGAAGATGATGTGTGTCTAGTGGGATTGGCAGGACATCATCCACTACGAAATTTTTCGGAACAATGAGACCGACAACATGGACCTCTATGTTCAACAACTGCATCGACTCCACGACGCAATGCAACAAAAGTGACTGGATTGGCGATATGGTGTTCTACTGCAACACGACATCGCTATGCGCCACATCGCCAATATGACCAAAACCTCCATTCAAGCGCTCAATTGGATAGTTTTGCCACACCCGCCCTATTCTCCGGACTTGGCTCCATCCGATTTATATCTGTTTCGTTCGCTTTCCAAAAATTTGCACTCCGTGTCGTTTAATAATGACGTGGAATTGCGGACGTAGTTGGTCGACTTCTTTGGGTCACGACCGGCAGATTTCTATCACTGAGGCATCGAACAACTTGTTGAACAATGGGAAGCAGTTGTAAATACTAGTGGCGAATACATTATTGATTAAATTGTTAGTTTTTGTTGTTGCAAAATAAAGTTTTCCAACGTTTGAAAAAAACGACATTACTTATTCTCAACCCAATATATTAAACAGCCATGGAGACATTACACAACCTTTCCTGATTCCTGCACCTATAGAAAACCATTTTGATAAAACACCATTCACTCCTACACAGGCTCTACTGTCGGCATACATGGCTTTTACACTATTAAGTAGATTCCCAGTAACACCATATTCATTCAATACCTTCCACAAAAGTGTCCTATTTAATCGGTCATAAGCTTTATCTAAATCTATGAAGGCAGCAAAAACTTTCTTACCAACAGCCAGATACTTTTCAATCATCGTGCGTAATGCAAAAATCTGGTTAGTGCAGCCTTTACCAGGCATATAAAACCACTCTGAACATCCCACACTTTCAATGATGTAAGACCCCGTACTTTTTCAATAACAACCTTACCAAACACTTTCCCTGGAACACTCAGTAGGCTAATACGACGATAGTTCTTGCAGTCAGTCTGATCACCTTTTCCCTTATACAAGGGAGCAATGATAGCATCCCACCAATCGTGAGGGACTATTCCTAACTCCCAGCACAACTGGCAAATTTCAGTTAACCAATCAATTAGAGGTCACCACCATATTTCAACATCTCGTGTTTATCTAGTGTATTTAATACATTCTAAATTATATGAAAAATGAAGTACTGCTGAGTGAAAATTATGAACATAAAACAAATCAAACAGAAACATGCATGTAGAAAAAGATAAGTAAAATACTGCATTGGAATTGATCAGTGAACATAACCTGATTGTGAAAGGCAGGGCCTAATTTATGCCTAGGGCCTGCAAGGCACATTTTAGGGGACCCCAGAATTGCAATGCAAAAAAAAACAAAAAAAAACTGATTTATATGGAGTCCATTTAATTTTAGTGTGAGGAATGGATAAGGCAGGAAAATTGCAGTGCTTTTCATCTGAAACTTGCAGATGAAATATAAATATACTATATTCTTATATATACTATACACCTCTTGAGAAAGATATTTTACATTGCTAAGACACTTTGTAAAAGCTTTGAGTATTTGCATATTGTAAAGTATTAGATTCTAAAATTGTTTGAGTCTAAATTAAGTGAATTAATGAGCTGAACAATGTGATTTATGAGTGTAAGAATTATCCAGTTAAGCATGTTTGCTCAAATCTAAGTCTCATTCCTCTGTTAATATAATTATTCTACTGTAATATTGAACACATTACAGGTGATTAATCAAGCACATGGAAGTTCACCTTTCCCCTAAAAAATCAGTCTGTACCAAGTCTAAGTAATGTTGATCGGCTAAAAATTAAATTAAAAGAGGATGAATAACTTAACATCTGTGGATATTTGAATTATTACATGATTGAATGCAAAAATAGCAATACTAAACTATTAAATAATGTTTTACTTACCCATCTATATTTTTAAGTGTGAATTTCCTTGCTAATATTAAGATTTAATAAAAGTAAATATTATTTCCTATTTTTCCCTGCACAGTGCCCCATTTATTAAATCAACCTTTAAATTAATTGATAACATTTAGTGGTGACAAATGTACTTACTCTTTCAGGAATGTGAATGGGGGGGGGCTCATCTGGTGTTGTGCCTAGGGCCCTGGTTCTGTGTAAATCGGGCCCTGGTTGATAGGTGCCGACTGCATAGTCTTCAGTACAGAAGGCTTTGTTTTTTCCTTAATCAGGTGATTAGATGGTGCAAACTGTTTACTGTTCAACAGAATGATCAAACAGCATTAGTTGTTACTTTAAAACAATTAACTGAAAACAAAACTCTATTTTAGACAGTAAAAAGATTCTAGTTGTGCTCACTTTTGTCAAGGAGTGTGACGTGGCTGGATGATGCATGCATTAGTGCTGTCACTGTCAATGGAATATTTAATCGTTGAACTAAATGTTGTCTTACAAATAATTTAAATAAATAAAGAGTTTTAGTTTTGTGAAGCTTCCATTTTTTATTTCAGATGCAACCTCTTTATCCAGATGGGCAACTGGTAAATGAGCAGCATTGGATCCGTACAGGCTTATTAGGATTCATTGGCCCTGTGAGTATTGTGGGTTTTTTTTTTTTTTTTTGACTTATTGTTTTCCACATAATTTTAATTGCAGCATTGTCGATGTAGTAATGATAATGAAAGTCGGATTTTCAATTGTGGCATTAAAAGCAATTCCACACACAGATAATTTGATCTATATTTACATTTTTTTTTTTATAACCATGTCTGATGAGTGCTGAGGAACTCAAATTTCATTCATGGGCTTTATGTCATACTTCATTATTTTTGGACTATGAATAAACTTATTTTATTCAACGCTGTTTTATTATCCATTAACATTAGTAAAACAGTAAAATTGCATCTTTGTAATTTTACATGTCTTTTCTTTGTTATTAATATTGCTAATTTCATATTAATTTTGAAGCACTAATTTTTGGAAATTGAAAGAATAAAACAAGCATACAAAAAATGTTTAAGTTAACGAAGGAAATTGCAATAATTTAACATGTATAGTTCAAATTGATTTTCTTGCATGTGCAGCAGGTTTGATAGTTCATCCTCATAATGCAGTGCACATGATGATCACAAATGTAGTTCATCCCTATTTAATTTTGTCAGATTTGTTGAAGATTTAGTTCTTTTGACTAAACTTTCATCATACAAAATTGGAAAGGTTGTAAGATTTTAATTAGTAAAATATAGCTTTCAAGTTTGTTGCCTGATGAAAGGATTTCTATATTATAAACATTGTGAAAGATGCATATGAGTTAGATAATTTGTATTTTAACATGAAGAGCTTTCAAAGTTCCTCGTATCTTCTGAGTCCTTTTGTATTTATGACATTTCTGGTCCCTAGATCATAATAAAGGGTCTCGGTTATTCTCAATTATTAGAAACTTTAATCATTGAGAACAAGTCTTGATAAGACTTAGAGGCCAGGAGCATCTGAAGATGCAAAAGAAGTCAGAAGATATGAATAATATTTGAAAGCTCTTAAAGTTAAAATAGAATTTATTTATTTTAATCTGAGTAAAGTCTATGAGTAAGTGTGTTTTTAAATCAGAGTTACGAGTTATAGGCTGCAAAGATATCCAAATTTAGGGATACCATTTGCTTTCATGATTAACAAAGGGATGAGCATGTTTAATACTTTTTTTCAGTGCCAACACATTCTTATGTAAAATGTCATTTTATTTCTGTTCTTCATATAAACTGGGTCTTGAAAATCATAATAGTATCAGTATGAGGGATCAGCCCACACCTGACAGTTTTAGTTTGTCATTCCGCCTAATTGTTCTGGAACAAAACCCGTTGAGTTGGTGTCTTTTGGCTAATGTCACACAGAACTGGCTGGTATCTCAACAGTATTTATTTATCATCCATTATGAACCCACTGCTAAATGACAGTCTCCCCAAGTCTTTCCCACAAGTTTCTATATTGAAGCAGTCCCTTCCAAGTCACTCCAGCAGGCTTTCAAATTTCATCCACCCATCTCCCACATGGTGTTTTTCTGGATTTTTTCTTGTTCTTTGGGATTTCAGTTGTACAACAGCGGTCAGTCTTTTTAACAGCATGTCCAGCTTATTGCCACTTAAGGATCTTCCCTTTGATCATGATGTCATCAACCCTTGTCGTTTCCCCCTAATCCATATATTCCTCTTCCTATATTTCCTGGTTATACCAAGAATACTTTTGTGAGTTGTTTGCAGCCTCTGAATATCTTTCTTAGTTAAGACCCATGTGTCTGATCCATAAGGAAGAACTGGAAGGATGTGTTGATTAAAGACTTTCCTTTTAAGACATAATGGTAGATTGCTCTTGAAAATTGTACTGTTTCTTCCAAATGCTTGCCAACCAAGTTTTATATGCCTGCTTATTTCTTCTGTGTCGCCTTCGCTTGATTCTTTGCACCATCTGCCTTCATGTCGCACTGGCAGCTTCCTCGGCCAGGTACGTAAGATTTATACTGAAGCTTAAATTGGTATCAGCCTCTCAGATTAATAGAAGCCTTTGCTGCTATCATGTATGCCACTGTTGCCCAATGGAGTGTTCCTTACAAGTGAACTCATCTCCCACTAACATTGCCCACTCTACATGCAGATGATCTTTTCTTTGTGGAGCTAACTTATGAGTCTCAATGAAGAACAAAGAGATATGTATGTATGTATGTATGTACATAAATTAATTACTTGCTAAGTTTTCCTTCTGGTTCAATGGACACATAACTCTAAGTTAATGTGGTCTTCAGTTCATAAGTTTATTTACTTATTTTTTTTATTTTTGTCTGTCTTTTTCTGTCACAATTTCTTCCTGTGTTATTGTACTTGCATAATTGCTTTATTATTCTTTAAAAAAAAGAAGATATGTTTGTACACCTAGTAGGTGAATCTTTCTATTAAAAAGTTCTTGGTTAAAAGATCTTAGGAAAGATTTAAAACATAGTTAAAAACAAAATAATCGTATTCAAGTAGACTAGATATTCCATCTTCCACCCTGAAATTCAATGACAAGTAGTGTTATGCATTTTACTATGCCTCTTATGGCAGTAATGGCATTCACCTCTTTTGGCTGTCTTGATGTGTACCCCAGTGCATGTGTGTGAAAATGTCCACATCAAAGAGAATGTGAAGAATCCAGCGCCATTGTTGGCATTGAGAATACCATGAAAGACATAGTGAAAAAAATGTGTTTATGTCCACATGCCTCTGGAGTCTAGGGAGGGAGGAGGGGATGTCTAGCCTATATTCAAATATAATTTTTTAAAATTATGTTTTAAGATTTTTTTAAGACCTTTTAACCAAAACCTTTTTTAATACATTAGATTTTTAACATATATTTGTAACAGTGTGTGAAAAAATTCTCATGTTCACCTTCTTGATGTACAACCTGTAGTTGTACATCAAGAAGGTGAAAATGATCATTTCTTTTTTCATATTGAAAAACACAGGAAGAAGAGAGAAAACAACAGGTAAGTAAATAAATGTTACGTCAGTTGAAGATCTTATTTTGCATCAGATATGTGTCCATAGCTCCAAGAGGCAAACCTAGCAAGGAATAAATACATGTAAAGAACAGAAATCAAACACAACATTCTAGGTAAGAATGTGTTGGTGTTGAAGTATAGTGTTGACATGTTGAATATAATATTGACAACAATTAGTTTAAAATGCAAGTAGTGAAAACATGCATTTTAAACTGTGTGTAGTTAGTTTAATATGATTCAAGTATGTGAAGCAGAAATTTATTGAGTTGTGAGTGACCTTAAATGGAGATGAAAGGAATTCCTTCATGGTACCTCTTTTGTATATTTTTTGAAACTGAAAAAGTGGGACTAAAAATAATGTTATATTTTTTCTATGCTCTAAAAAAACATATTTTTTATTTCTTAGTAATAATTATTTAAACTATTTCTTAACTACTAGAGACACTATTTCAAGTGCATTATATGTGTGATTCATTTTCAGGGCAAATCATGTCCCTCCTTTAGTTCATTGATGCTGAACTGAAGATCATCATTGTCCTAAAGGAGGAAATAGATATGTCTCAAAAGTTCAGTACATAGGTATTTTAGTTAGTTTTCCTTCATACATACATATCACTAAGCTGTTCTCTGAGATTCAGAGGTTAGCTCCGAAAAGAAATACAAACTACCAGATATTTTTACTTACTGTTCTCGTATCAAACTTCTCCATTTACAGCAATCTTGATATACAACTCGGGCTTCACTGATATCCGTTACATGCCATACACAAAATCTTTTGTACTTCATACTCATCTTTTTCTCATGCAGACACTCCTGAATCTGATCCACCCATGTCTTCCTTGGCCTTCCCCTGCCTTTCCTTCCTGCCACTTGGGCTAAAAATATTTTCTAAGTAAGCATCTCATCACTCATTTTTTCAACATGGCCAAACCACCAAAGCATATTAGTCTCCACTTTGCTAACAACATTTTGCTTCACATCACACAACTGACAAATCTTCATTTCTCACAGAATCAGACCGTGACTTGCCACAAACCCACAGTAAGTAACACATTTCTCCAGCACACAAACGACTTCTATGTTTCTTCTGTAGTACCCAGGTTTCAGTACCATACATCAGAGTAGGGACAATTACACTTTCATACACAGCCATGCGAGACTCTCTAGAGAATCCATCATTCCTGTGAAAACCTCCCAGAGCAGCTATGACTTTCAATGAAGAATTCACTCACCTACTAATTTCACCAACCAATTTGTTCTCTCTATCAAACATGCTTCCTAAATACACAAACTCACTCACCTGGTCAATCACAGTGCCATTTAGACTTACATTACATTCAGTGCTACCAGTTCCTCTCTCAAAGACCATAACTTTGGGTTTTCCCTTATTTATACTGAGTTGGAATTTCATGCAAACTTCGTACATCCAGGACAACATACCCTGCAAATCACTTTTGCTCTCTGCCAACAGTACAATGTCATCAGCATACAGCAATCTGCACACACGGATATCACCAAGACATAAACCACTATTATCTATTTTAGCATCGCGCATCCATAAATATATTAAACAGCCATGGTGACATTCCACAACCTTGTCTGACCCCTGCACCAATAGAAAACCATTTTGATAAAACACCATTCACTCGTACACAAGCTCTACTACCAGCATACATGGCTTTTACACTATTAAGTAGATTCCCAGTAACACCATATTCATTCAATACCTTCCACAAAAGTGTCCTATTTACACGGTCGTAAGCTTTCTCTAAATCTATGATGGCAGCAAAAACTTTCTTACCTACGGCCAGATACTTTTCAATCATCACGCGTAATGCAAAAATTTGGTTAGTGCAGCCTTTACCAGGCATAAAACCACTCTGAACATCCTACGTTTTTTCTGATGTAAGACCTCGTACTTTTTCAATAACAACCTTACCAAACACTTTCCCTGGCACACTCAGTAGGCTAATACCACAATAATTCTTGCAGTCCGTCTGATCACCTTTTCCCTTATACAAGGGAACAATGATAGCATCCTTCCAATCCTGAGGCACCATTTCTAACTCCCAGCACAACTGGCAAATTTCAGTTAACCAGTCAGTTACAGAGGCACTACCATATTTCAATATCTCGGCAGTTATGCCATCAACTCCCACAGCCTTACCATTCTGAAGAGATTTTAGAGCTTTACACACTTCTTCTCTTGAGATCCCTCCTGTGCTTCCATCCCTCACTGTGACATCATCTGCGCCTGCCTCAGAATCATCTTTTTTTTTTTTCCCTGATCTAATATCTCACAGAAGTATTCACCCCATCTTTCACTTAACTCATTGGGCTCCCATATCATTTCCCCGATCTTATTTTTCACACAACTTACAACTTCGTTTCCCCTCTTTTTCCTGAGTCTGGTTCATTTCCAGCAAGACTTCCTATCTTTCCAAAAAGCCAATTCATGCCTTTTCACCTTCTCCTTCCTATCTTTTGCCTTACTCTGGTGAACCAGCTTAGCAGCTTCACACTTCTTACAGCGATATTCATCCACAGAAGCTCTACCTTGCAACATCCCCAAGTATGCTTCCTTCTTTCTCTTTACTGCCTCTTCAATCTCACTATTCCACCAAACATCACATCTATTGTAACCCACTATTGTGGTGCTACAGACCTCTTTAGCAGCAGTGACAACACAGTTCTTAAAACATTCCCACTTCTTTTCTACATCCCTCTCACCAGACTTCAGCTCCTTCAGTCATTTTCCGAGTAAGTCAGAATAACGCCGATGATCTTCAAGGGGGCTATCAACCTGTATTCTTTCTACCCTGGGCCTCTTTTTATTCCTTTTCCTCCAACCAACATTAAGTTTCACTCGTGACACTACCAAGTAATGATCAGAACCAGCATCCGCACCTCTCATCACACGGGTGTCAACAACTAAGTGTTTCAGATGCTGATCATAGACAACAAAATCTATCACACTCTTTTGACCAAGAGTACGATTTTCCCAAGTATATGTGTGGATATACTTGTGGTTGAAAAATTTATTAGATACACACAAACTATTCTCAATGCAGAGTTCAATTAATCTTTCACCATTATCATTCACACAAGAAATATTAAACTTGCCCAGAACATTGTCAGTGAAATCCCCTGTTATTATAACTTTTTCTTTAGTGCCAAACTAGCTCAAAACAGCTTTTAGCTCATTCCAGAATTCTTCCTTCTTCTAAGAAGGTTCTGAGTCACAAGGAGCATACACTACAACAATTGCAGTTCTCTGAAGTTTCACCTTCAAACGAGTCCTGAGAATTTTCTCACTTACGCAACTATAGTGAATCAAGTTGTTCTTCATCTTTTCACTTAAAATTACACCAACACCAGCCTGTCCTCTCACATTATCCAATACTCCAGACCACACACTAATCGTTCCATTCACTTCTTCTATCCCAATTTCCTTTTTGGTTTCACTTGCACACAGCACATCCAGTCTGTACTCATTAATCTCCTCAATCACTTCATTCATCTTGCCATTTATACCTCTAGTGTTCCATACACCAATCTTGCACTCACTAGGCCGAGATCTCTTTCTCATACGCCATTTTGAAAGTTCAGGTCGTTTCCGTGGTAGACCATCCTTCTCAAGTGTGGTAGGTCCACCATATGCCACACTTGAGTCCGGGTATTGATTGTTTTTTTTTTTTTTTGTCTTTTTAATCAGGTTAGTACATCAGTGTGGGGGATTAGCCCACTAGTTAGTTTTCCTAGTAACTGGAAACTTGAATGGTTATTCTGAGCTGAGGAACTAGAGGCTGCCATATAGTCAGTAATTATTTTAAAACCTTGCATCTTCAGTGAAGAAGATATATTTTGAAACAAATGTCAGAACTTCCACAGCGGTAAAAAAAAAAAAAAAAAAATTACGGACTATATGGCAGCCTCGAGTTCCTCAGCTCAGAATAACCATTCAAAATGTCAAGTTTCCAGTTAATAGTTAGCTTTCCTAGTATCTGGAGACTAGACATTTTAAATGGTTCTTCTGAGCTGAGGAACTAGAGGCTGCTGTATAGTCAGTAATTATTATTATTATTTTTTACTGCTGTGGAAGTTCTGACATTTGTTTCAAAATATATCTTCTTCATTGAAGATGCAAGGTATTACTATATTATTTTATGTGTGCCATTATTATTATTATTATTATTATTATTATTATTATTATTATTATTGGTAACAACAGTATTTATTAAAAAATGATCACTTTCTTCAGTTGATCATAAATAAAATAATTTGCATATTTATTGTATTGCATAAAGATCTGTCACGAAACAGCTGATATGGTCTTAAAAGTTATTTTGCTTTGTATTGTGTACGTTTGTATCAGAGTAATTGCAATTTTGCATCAGGGCTGCTCAGTAAGAAGGAAAACTTTGTGAATCCAGTATAAAATAAACACAGGATAATTTTTCAAGCTTTTTTTTTTTTTGTTGTTGTTGTTTTAAATACTTTTAAGAGAATAGAATGCATCCAGGACCACTTAAAAATTGTAGCTGAGCAGCCAAGTACTTCATAGGAATCTTTTCTGTTCTTTCTAAGTACTTATTTCAGGAGGTAAGAAAACTTTTGGTCAGTGACCCCTATGAGTGAAAATTTTATTACTAAAGGGCCACATGCATTGTGAAAAGAAGTGAAACTTTTGTGCTAAAAATAATGAAGTCTTTTTGGAAGGTTGTGCCAAGAAATGTGGGTAACAAAAACTTGTGTTACTTTCAATCCACTTTTCCTTCATTGAGTTTACTTTACTTCAACTGCACTGGTAATTCTTATTCTGTTTGTGTGGTGAATAAGCTCATGCATCGACAATTGCTACCTTATAATGTAGGATTGCACGTACATTCATTGTCATAAAAATCCGCGCACCAAAAAAAATATATGTGCGATTAACGTGAAACTCAGCGAATAGCTGCAGGGAGGGCAGACATGCAAATGATTCAAGTTTCCTGCGATTCCGCATGCCTGCATGTCTAAGACCTGCACTGAAGTGCATGGTAAGAGTCAGGTGAGATTCCTGAGTGATATACATGCCGAGGAGTCTCCGTAGATGTACACACGGGCAGCTGATGGAGTTTTAACAAGGCCGTATCATCGGGATGAAAATTTGCTCCATTTTCAAGTCTTTGGCTACAGGATTGCTGGTAAACCACCTCTACATCTTCTTAACCTTATCCTTAATGACAGAGATCCCAATAAACCCCTAGAGTTACAAGGTGTCTACTCTATTCCTGTCAACACTTCCACAGGCGTTACCCACTATATTAGTAGTACTTACCGAAGCATCAACCGGTGATTGGTGGAACATATCGCTGATGTTAAGAAAGGCAACCCTTCTACCTCCCTTTCAATTTTAACCATCGGCGATACGTCCACAATTCCCGATTGGCAAAATGTTAAACATATTGCTCCGTTCGGCAATCGGAAAGTCCTCGGGTACCGCAAAAGCATTGAAATCTTCCTTACTCCTAACACCTGCAATACAGACGCACCTTTTAACATACCTATCGTTTGGAAAGCTATTTTGAAATCTGGCAACAATTGATGCTTATACCACGTGTTTCATGTGTTTCATGCCATGGCTGATGAAGGTAGAAGTCACTACCAAAACATCCCACCACTTGTAATATTTACGTAACTTATGTGTGATATGTCAACATCAATAATTATTCTAATATGCCTTCTGTAGTATATAACTCCTTAAATGGGCCTTTTTCTCTGTATTTCATCTCAAATTCCTGGAAAAGGCCTTAAATTTAATTTTGATTCCTCAAAATTTATCGGACTTTCGACTTCTTCAGTGTCTTCCATTGCTCATTAGCAGGCAGGGGGTGAAAATTTCCATTATTTTTTTTTTAATTTGTGATTTTCCATTGTCTGCTGGCAGCTATTTTGAGTTCACTTTTTCTAGCTGATGTGCACTTGGACCTCTGCAAGATGGGTGTGCAACAGGCATGATTGGATAAGCATTGTCACATGCCTTGGCATTGCTATGGTGGGGCCCAGACACTCCAAATGCTACTCCAAATTCTCCATAGTAACTGTGGAAATTGATGGTCTACTACAGAGTGCAGGAAACCCAGATTACTGCAGGAATTGAAAATCTGAGTGAAATAACAGGGTTCCCATGCAACCTGGAAAACAGGGAAAACCTGGAATTCTCAGGGAATTTGAAAATAGTTCCACAAATCAGGGACAACTTAAGGAAAATTGCCCCTTTATTGTAAAAATCAAGGGATACTTTATTTTGCCAAAAAACTTTTCTTTTTTCAGATTTCAAACTTTTGTTTGCAATTACTGCCTGCCTAGAATTTGGTAGATCTTACTTTCAGTTACATTACATTTTTCCTTTATTCCCTAAAAAAAAATGCAAAATTGATTTTTAAAAATTGCATGTTAAGTTTTTTGTTCAATTTCTGCAGACAGTTGTTATAACATGAAATAGTTAGGCACAATGACTTAACACACTCTTTCTTAGAGAAACACTGAAAAAAGGAAATATGAAAAAAAAAAAAAAGATTTGATAAGAAGCTCATTTAAAATAACAATAAACACTCCACAAGAGGACCAACCAAACAGTGGATTAAAATTCTCTGTATGTTGGGTCTCTTATGACATGTTTTGCTGAACAGGAGCCATTCCATCATTAAGTTTAGCTGCATTGTTATAAAAAAACTGAAACTACTGACAGATTTTTTCTTACACAGGGTCTGTTTCTATGGGAATGTATTTACAAATTCTGTGTGGGTAATATTCAGAAAAGTTCATGGAATTATGGCATGGAAAATAATGTGCCCATTTAGTTATTAATGAAAAGCAGATAATTTTATTAAGACAAATTACTTAAAGAATTTACAATTGTGTGCTTTGGTGCGAAAAATGCATGAATAGAATAAAATGTAACAATTCATCGCAACATGATAAGGGTCACCACTCTGTAAAAACTTTAAAAGCCACCTGGAAAAGGTCAGGGAATTTAACTTTTGAGTGTGAACCTTAGATAATCAGAGGTGCTTATTTTCCAGAATTTCCAGAAGTTTTTGGCTTTTTGTTTTTTGTTTTAGAAATGTTCTACATTTTTCTCTTGAAAAAAAATTTAAAACCAAGGGCAAAAATTTATTTTTCATTTTGTAGTTACCGGCAGGGCCCCTTACTTTAAAAGAGTCCCTGTTCCCTTGGTTGGTGGCCAAAGCAGATCTCAATTCCACTGAGAGTTGGGAAATCCCATTGCCTTTCTACCCCCACAGAGGAAAATAGACAGAGATCCACTCTGTGTCTACCCAATTCAACTGGGAGAGATCCCCCCCCCGTCGAATGTTATGTTTATCTTCTGATAGTGTGTTAACTGTTTGCTTTCCTTCATTGTTTGGTGCTGGGTTCCTCTGGAGCTACTCCAAACAAAAGAAGTTCCTCACTCTTTTCTTTTCCTGGCAAGTACCCCTTTGCTTTTGCTCCACCCCAGGGCTTAGTGGCCCACCCACTCTGCTGCAGTAGTCTATTCCCTTGCCTGCTGCTTTTGACCTTCAGGACTTCTCATCTCATTATCATGGAGAGATCTAGGGAGAGTCTGGGTGCTGACTATTTTGTCACCCCTCCCCCTTCTCCCCACCCCTGGTTACCCTTGCCACCACTCCTGGTGAAGTGCTATTCTACAGAATAGGCTCTGTTCCTGACATCTCATGTAATTCATTGAAAACATTTTATTCAACTGCATTCATTGAAACATCTTTTTCAACTGCAACTACTAGTTTATTCCATAGTTTTACTTACACCAAAAACGTCACTGTGAATTTATAGAGGCTATGACTTATTACTTGAATATACAAATCATTTAAAGTACAAACTGATCAAACTTTGTCATATACATTTCATAGTCTTTTCTGCACAAGAAAATACACTGTTGACACAGGCAGGCATCAATTATGTAAGTTGCTTTTTAATTTTTTTCTCAGTATTTTACTTTTTTATAAGTATTGTAGCTTTGAAGGGTCAAGCACTGGAAATTTTATAAAGGCCACTGTTCTTTTACATTATGAATGTAACACATATACTCTGACTTTTTTTTTTTTGTAAAAGTATTGATCTACGTTAATTTCAGGAAATTTGATTCCACAGAATAAGCACCCCTGGATAATGTTATTCAACATTCATGTAAAGTTTATTGTCAAGTTTCTAACACTCATTAAAAAAAAAAAAAAATTTGGATTAGTGTTTGGATGTTTTAATATCATGACATTTCTTACACACACACACACACACACACACACACACACACACACACACACACACACACACACACACACACACACACAGTGCTGGCCACCCAAGAAGGAAGCATCCGATTAACCTGAAATTCGCAGCATGCGTCGCCCGCGAGAGGACATGCAAATGATTAGCATTGCAGGGCATATGCAAATCATGTGCGCCCGGCATGCCACCGAGAAGCACTATAAGAAGGGTGCACAGAAGGCGGGGTGTAAGTAATGGAAGTGTGTTGTGCTGCCGGACCTGTGCGTGGGAAGCTTCCTGATGCCTTGTCACAGAATACGGCAGTCATTCCAGCATGTTTTGGAGTTTGACAGAGGACGAGTAGTGGCTTATTGCGACAGCGGTTTATTATACCGAGACATTGGCGCCCGTGTGGGACGACATCCAGCCACAGTGAGGCGAGTATGGATTTGGTGGGTGCAGGAGGGACGGACGAACCGACGTGAGAGATTGCCGCAGCCACGGCACACCACCGAACAAGAGGACCGGCATGTTGTGCGTCGGGCATTGACGGCTCGCACCGCCACATCACGAACGTTAGCGCAGGAATTAGGGTGTGTTGCACAACAATCTGTGTCAGCACGTACTGTTCGACGTCTGCAGGAGTGGGGACTTGTCGCACGGCGGCCGTTGCTCTAATTACCATTGACGTTACACCACCGGCAAGTGCGGTGGCAGTGGGCCATTGAACGCCTCACCTGGACTACGGAATGGCACGACATTGTCTTCTCCGACAAATCCCGCTTCTGCCTGCAACACCACGATGGTCGGATCCGCATGTGGCGGCACCGCGGCGAGAGACTGTATGACGCCTGCATTATGCATCGCCATACCGGTCCGTCGCCTAGCATTATGGTTTGGGGCGCAATTGGATATGACACCCACACCCCTCTGGTATGCATTACCAGTACACTCAACAGCCACCGCTACATTTCCGACGTTTCGGAGCCTGTAGTCCTCCCTTACCTGCAGGACCTGACAGCGGCCACGTTTCAACAGGACAATGGGTGCCCGCATGTGGCGCGCATCGTGCAACAATTCTTCACGGCCCACCAGGTGTCACTGCTGCCTTGGCCCGCCTGCTCTCCCAATATGTCGCCCATCGAACACGTCTGGTCGCTGATCGGCAACGAGTGGCACGACAAGCACCACCCACGGCCACGCCTGATGAACTGTGGCAGCGTGTGGAAGCAGCCTGGACCGACATACCCCAAACCCACATCCAAAGCCTCTTTCGTTCGATGCCATTGCGTGTAGCGGCCGTTATTGCCAGCCATGGGGGCCACACGAACTATTGATGTCTGCGTGTTCCGCAAGTCGCACGGGCCTGTAAGCTCAATCGTTTCATCTTTGTATCTGTTGTTATGTGTCCAGTAAATCTGGCTTTGCTATCTCGTGTCCTTCTTGGTGTTGCATTTTGGTTGGCCAGCAGTGTATATATATATATATATATATATATATATATATGGGATGCAAGGTCAGGTGATGCGTAACATCACAGCCTCTCCTTGACAAATGTCAACCCCGCCTTCTCGTGGTGCATCCTGTTCCCACTAAAGGGGCTCTGACGACCGCCCATAGCGGTATAACTATACCATCGGGATCAGAGGAAATTCTATCCCACACTCACCAACCCGCTTGGCCAGCGTGGTGAGTTATGGCCAAACCCCTCCAAAATGATTCCACAACTTAAATCTTGGCCCTCAGTCTCCGGCAGCTGGAATGTACCTGGCCAAGGCAGCGGCCAGCGCGACATGAAGGCAGAGGGTGCTAAGAATCCCCGGAGGACCGGACTAGGCTGCCATCTGATGCTGACCTTGGCTACTTACAATGGACGCTCCCTATCTTCTGATTCAAGGCTTCTTGAATTGGAAGAGGAACTACAAAGGATCAAGTGGGACATCGTGGGGCTAAGTGAGGTAAGGAGAAAAGGAGAAGATCTCATCGAACTGAAAAGTGGACATCTCTTCTACTATCGTGGGACAGATACTGGCAGAACTAGTGGTGTTGGATTTATAATAAACAAGAAACTGAAGGATAAAGTTGTAGAAGTTGAAAGTTCCTCTGACAGAGCTGCACGACTTGTTATCCAACTCTCGAAAAGATACCAGGCTCAGATTATTCAAACTTATGCACCCACCACAAGTCATCCTGAAAAAGAAATTGAAGAATTTTATGAGGAAATTTGTCATCTAAATAATAAAGGTAAGCAGCACTTGAAAATAATTATGGGAGATTTCAATGCAAAAATAGGGCAAACGGCAACAGAATGAAACTTCAGTAGGTAAATTCGGTCATGGCAACAGAAACCAGCGTGGAAATACTCTCGTTGAGTTTGCAGAGGCAGAAGGGTTTTTCATCTTGAACTCCTTCTTCAAGAAAAAGCCACACAGGAAATGGACATGGAGACATCCAAATGGGACGACAAGTGAAATTGATTTTATTATGTGTAACAAAAATTCGTCATAGAAGACTGCAGTGTGCTAAACAAGTTCAACACAGGTAGTGACCATAGATTGGTGAGATGTAAGATGCACCTCAACACTAAACTTGAACGTGGCAAGCTCATAAGACAAACAAAATCTATTGACATAACCAACCTTAAAAAACACCATAATACCTTCAAGTTAGAACTGAAGAACAGGTTCTCTGCTTTAAAAGGCCTAACATCGGAAGAAGTGGACATCTCTGAAGTTAACAGAAAAGTAACCAAAGCTCTTATGGAAACAGCAACAAAATTAGCTGGGTCTAAGAACAAGTTGCATGTGAACAAATTATCAGGAAAAACCAAAATGTTGATGCAAAAAAGAAGAGAGATGAGGACAACTAAAGAAGATGTGACTTCCAAAGTGGAATATATAGAGCTATGCAAGACAGTAAGAAAAAGTATCACTGAAGACGTAAGGAAATTCAACTGTGAACTAGTGAGGAAAGCAATTGAAAACAACCAAAGCCTAAAGATAGCAAAGGGACATCTCAGTAAGGGAAGAAAACAGATTATGGCACTGAGAAAAGAAGATGGTTCTGTAACAAGAAATAGAGGCGAAATTTTGACAAGAGTGAAAGATTTCTACTCCAAATTATATGAAAGGGATGATATATGCACTCCAGACATCATGAAAGATACCAGTACCAGAGTTCCTCCAGTCCTTCCAGCAGAAGTTGCACATGCAATCAAGAACATGAAGCGAGGAAAAGCTCCAGGAGAAGATGGAATTACTGTAGACATCATAAAAGAAGCAAGTGGAGAAATCGAAACAGTACTCGCCCAAATTTTCACTCGATGCCTTAATGAAGGAAAAATTCCTGAGGATTGGAACACCGCTACAATGATCCTGCTACATAAGAAAGGTGACATTGAGGATCTCGGAAACTACAGACCTATCAGCCTCCTATCAGTAGTTTATAAAATCTTCACTAAAGTTCTTTCACACCGCTTGAAGGTAGCACTAGACATGGCTCAACCGAGAGAACAAGCTGGATTCAGGAGTGGCTACAGCACAATAGATCATATCCACGTGCTGAGAGAACTAATTGAAAGAGCGAGGGAATATGAACTTCCATTGTGCATGGCTTTTATCGATTATGAAAAAGCCTTTGATTCGGTGAAACCATCAGCAGTTACAATGGCTCTGAAAACCTGCGGTATTGAAGATGCATACATTAATATTATTAATAACATCTATGAAAATGCAAGTGCAAAGATTAGGCTGTTTGAAAATACAACACACGTAAAAATTGGAAAGGGAGTGAGACAAGGTGACACCATATCTCCGAAGCTCTTTAATGCCACATTGGAGGGTGTTTTTCAGTCACTGAGCTGGGAAAACAAGGGGATAAAGATTAATGGAGATTATCTAACCCATCTTCGTTTTGCTGATGACGTAGTCATTTTGCAACTACCCCATCAGAGCTGCAGAGTATGATCCAGGAACTTGCTGACAAGAGTAAAGAAGTGGGATTAAAAATGAACTTTCAGAAGACAAAAGTGATGTTCAATGCTTTTACAAGAAATGAAGATTTATCGATTGATGGAGAAAAGCTGGAGATAACAGACACGTACGTTTATCTTGGACAGCAGATATCAAGTGAGGTCACATTGATGAAGAAATTAATCGGCGTACAAAACTTGCCTGGAGAGCTTTTGGAAGAAACAGCATAATTTTCAAGAGCAATATGCCATTATGTCTTAAAAGAAAAGTGTTTGATCAATGCATCCTTCCAGTGCTTACGTATGGTGCAGAGACGTGGACCTTAACTAAAAGAGACATACAAAGGCTGCAGACAACTCAAAGAAGCATGGAGAGGTGCATGCTTGGTGTAACCAGGAGAGATAAAAAGAGGAACTCGTGGATCCGAAAAATGACAAGAGTGGAAGACATCATGATCAGAGTTAAATCCCTGAAATGGCAATGGGCTGGACATACTGCCAGAAGGACAGATCATCGATGGACAGCCGAAATTTTAGATTGGATTCCAAGGGACAGGAAAAGACCCAGAAGAAGACCACATAGGAGATGGGTGGATGAAATTCGAAAGTATGCAGGGGTGACATGGAGGAGACTGGCAGAAGACAGACCGTTGTGGAGGAAACTTGGGGAGACCTTCGTCCAGCAGTGGATTGATAATGGTTGACAATGATGATGATGATGATATATATATATATATATATATATATATATACATACTGAAGAGCAATGCTGAAAACTAAGGAAAAACTTTAGAATTTAAAACGAAAGTTGCAAAATTAACCTGAAGATCGAAACGCGCAACGCAGCAGTTACGAAAATTCAGAATTCACATTCTATTAAGAAGAGACCTAAGCAAAAAAAAAAATATTATATATTTTTGACTCATACCAAGTACAACATAGAAAGGGTTATATGTCTACCAGTGTGAGTAAAAGGAGAAAAGATAAAAAATAAAATAAAACAACTGAATGTAGAAAGTGTCGAGAATACTGAGCCTTGGCTTTATCAAGGACCAGCAAAAACTCTGCATTTTCTCACTTCCACAAAGACCTAGTTGGAAATGGGTTTCTGCAAAGCCATGGATGCAAGTAATAAGCCCACCAAAAATTGTTTTAAAATTTATATATATGTCATGACCTCCGCAGAGTTGTATGACCTAGCGCTAGTTAACAATTTAGCTTGCATCCATAACTTCCATGGCCCGACCCATGCTCTTCATCTGTTACTATTAAACAGAGAGAAGAAGATTAAAGAGAACTCAAGTTGTGAGAGGGACATAATAATTTGAAATAATTTTCAGCTATAACGAAACGCCAAGTTCACCTGAGAGAGAATATAAACCTGAAAAGTAATACAAAAGAATTCCAAATTTTTACATTGCAATTAAAAAGGAAATATTAATTTTTTAAAACTCAGATTTTTGAAAGAAAACTTGATTCTAAAACCCCTACTCCGCAACTTCTGACAACACAAAAACGAGAATAAATTAAAGACAATAATTAACTAAAGAAAAGCTTTGTGAAAGTTATATGACATAAACAATTAGTTGCAATATGTACAAAGTATTTCAGCAGTGCTTTTAAGTGCATAATTAAGTAGTTATTAAGACCTTAATTACTTTGAAAATACAGCGCAAAGTAAAGAAACTATGCTTAGCCAGCTTCTGGGCCTAAGTTTCCTAAAAGACGCGCAAAGTTACCAAGAAAAGAAAGAGTTAAAACCCGCAAAAATGTTAACAGTCTAGCCAGTGCCTAAATGCTAAAAAGCAAAAAACAACAGAGAAAAAAATACAAGAAGTACAAACATTGAACTTATAAAACCTAAAACCCTAAGACAATGAAGAGAGCTTACCTCTTATGCAACTAAACTTTCTCCACTCAAGAGGAAACATGGCCGACTTTTTCCCCAAACTTCCAAACACTACTGCCACTCCCTAGTCGCTGGGGGGCAGTGTAGGTGGGGCTGATGGCCTCCTCACACTGAAAGAAACCAACTCGCGGAGATTTTATCCAGAGAAAAAAATATATATACTTAGTACTGTGGACCTGTATGATCAGAAAGAGCAGAATTAACTCTCCAGAATACATGAGAAATATTATAAAATACACAAGTGGTGTATTTAATAATCTTTGCATGTATTAAATCACCTTAGTGAGCTTCTATAGATTAATCAGAATCTTATTAATTTTAACGTTAGTTTTACTATTTTTAGTATAACTATTCTAGTGAGTGAATAACTAGTTTTCTTTTTTTATTTGTTTTTATTTTCTTTTATAAACAGATTTTTATGCTTTTTTTGTGATTTTGTCTGTATTATTTAATTTTTTGTTTTAATAGGACCTTCATATCCATAGCACTAAGGTTCCTTTTAGTAGTTAATAGGCATCCTCTAGCCAACTTCCTTACGGCTTTGATTGGTCAGAATCATATTATTAACTGTGTAGATAATTAAAGCAGATCTGCCAACCTTACTCTATTATTCAGAATAATTTTTCTTAAAGTTCTTTTGATGAAAGATAAAGGAATTTCATTCTCTAGAAAACTATCTAATAGTAAATTAATGTGGTAATTGAAGTCCAAATTGTTGCTGCAAATTCTTGAAATTCTTAGGACCTGAGAAATTAGTACATTCTCAATTACTTTGGTTGATATGTTATTATTCCAGTGTAGATATTTAATTACTTTGAAAGGAAAATTAACTCTTTTATCAAAGAGGCTAATAGATGGGTTACCTCTGTTGAGCTTAATGCTTAAGTCTAGGAACTCAAGTTCCTGATTACTGTGGTTGGTTTTACATAAGTTAAGAGAGCTAGGATAGATATTATCAAAGTCACTCTCTATAACTTCTGAATTATTGATACACAGCAGATCATCAATATATCTAAATGTGTAAAGGTAGTTATCTGAGCAGGTGGGGTGATTTTTAATGAATTTATATTCCTTAAAGAACAGGAATAGATTGGCAATATTCGTGGAGGTTGATGTTCCCATGGGGATACCGTTCACTTGCTTATAGAGAGTATTATTATATAAGATATGGTTATTTTTTATGCAGCAATTGAGATAAGAGTTCCAGGCTCCTACATTAACAAATTGGTTAAGTTTAAATTCTGCATACAGCTCTTTAAAGGTAGTGATTATATCTGATAGAGGCAGATTTGTATATAGGTTCTCAAAATCATAACTATTAATATCTAAGGGACTTACTTTGAGTATAGTAGAAATTACCTCTGCATTATTATTAATTATCCAAAAATCTCTGTACATCAACTTAGTACAGTTTCTAATGTGTTTCAAAACCCTCTTCAAGATATCTTCAAAAGCAAGATCTATTTTCTTTTTATGACTCCTTACTCCACTAGCTATGAACCTGAACTTCACAGGATCTTTATGAAACTTAACCGTTGCAAAAAGAAATGGAAATTCAGGCTCATATCTTCTAGTTTGTGGAATTTTAAGTTTCTTGAAGAAAGCCTTAAACCTATTTTCTAACTGCTTGGTAGAATAACTTACGGGCTCATACGTTACTCTATTATTGAGTTCCATAGTTAACAAATCAAAATAGAACTTCTTACAGATAATTGCAAAATTATTGCTAGCTTTATCCGTAGTAGTAAAAATAAATAGGTCTTGTAGTTTGGAGAGTGACCTTTTGGCATCTCCAGATAAAAAGAGATTTCTATCGAAACAAAAGTCCAGACCTGCCAACTCACAAGTGAAGCTATTGATTACGTTATATTTCCATTTTGCGAAGGCCTCAATAGGCTGATTGTATGCTAAACTGGTTTTTATAATGTACCTATTAACATCTTGAGTGAAGCTCTCAAGAATCCTTTCTTTGGAAATAGTGAAGGAAGGTCTAAATTTAAAACCATACTCTAATAAATTCCTAAGCTTTTCATTTTCAACAAAACTCAAGTTTCCGGTGATAATATGGTTGTAATTCTTATCATAGTGAACTATTTCTTTATGTTCATCACAAGAACATGTAGTAATAACAGGAATGTAACTTGAAGAATTAAGTTTGTAGTTTTTAACTATTGACCCTAAGGTCTTAACATATTTAAAACTTACAATATATATATATATATATATATATATATGGGATGTAAGGTCAGGTGATGCGTAACATCACAGCCTCTCCTTGACAAATGTCAACCCCGCCTTCTCGTGGTGCATCCTGTTCCTACTAAAGGGGCTCTGAAGACCGCCAATAGCGGTATAACTATACCATCGGGATTAGAGGGAAATTCTATCCCACACTCACCAACCCGCTTGGCCAGCGTGGTGAGTTATGGCCAAACCCCTCCAAAATGACTCCACAACTTAAATCTTGGCCCTCAGTCTCCGGCAGCTGGAATGTACCTGGCCAAGGCAGCGGCCAGTGCGACATGAAGGCAGAGGGTGCTAAGAATCCCCGGAGGACCGGACTAGGCTACCATCTGATGCTGACCTTGGCAACGTACAATGGACGCTCCCTATCTTCTGATTCAAGGCTTCTTGAATTGGAAGAGGAACTACAAAGGATCAAGTGGGACATCGTGGGGCTAAGTGAGGTAAGGAGAAAAGGAGAAGATCTCATCGAACTGAAAAGTGGACATCTCTTCTACTATCGTGGGACAGATACTGGCAGAACTAGTGGTGTTGGATTTATAATAAACAAGAAACTGAAGGATAAAGTTGTAGAAGTTGAAAGTTCCTCTGACAGAGCTGCATGACTCGTTATCCAACTCTCGAAAAGATACCAGGCTCAGATTATTCAAACTTATGCACCCACCACAAATCATCCTGAAGAAGAAATTGAAGAATTTTATGAGGAAATTTGTCATCTAAATAATAAAGGTAAGCAGCACTTGAAAATAATTATGGGAGATTTCAATGCAAAAATAGGGCAACGGCAACAGAATGAAACTTCAGTAGGTAAATTCGGTCACGGCAACAGAAACCAGCGTGGAAATACTCTCGTTGAGTTTGCAGAGGCAGAAGGGTTTTTCATCTTGAACTCCTTCTTCAAGAAAAAGCCACACAGGAAATGGACATGGAGACATCCAAATGGGACGACAAGTGAAATTGATTTTGTTATGTGTAACAAAAAATTCGTCATAGAAGACTGCAGTGTGCTAAACAAGTTCAACACAGGTGGTGACCATAGATTGGTGAGATGTAAGATGCACCTCAACACTAAACTGGAACGTGGCAAGCTCATAAGACAAACAAAATCTATTGACATAACCAACCTTAAAAAACACCATAATACCTTCAAGTTGGAACTGAAGAACAGGTTCTCTGCTTTAGAAGGCCTAACATCGGAAGAAGTGGACATCTCTGAAGTTAACAGAAAAGTAACCAAAGCTCTTATGGAAACAGCAACAAAATTAGCTGGGTCTAAGAACAAGTTGCATGTAAATAAATTATCAGGAAAAACGAAAATGTTGATGCAAAAAAAGAAGAGAGATGAGGACAACTAAAGAAGATGTGACTTCCAAAGTGGAATATATAGAGCTATGCAAGACAGTACGAAAAAGTATCACTGAAGACGTAAGAAAATTCAACTGTGAACTAGTGAGGAAAGCAATTGAAAACAACCAAAGCCTAAAGATAGCAAAGGGACATCTCAGTAAGGGAAGAAAACAGATTATGGCACTGAGAAAAGAAGATGGTTCTGTAACAAGAAATAGAGGCGAAATTTTGACAAGAGTGAAAGATTTCTACTCCAAATTATATGAAAGGGATGATACATGCACTCCAGACATCATGAAAGATACCAGTACCAGAGTTCCTCCAGTCCTTCCAGCAGAAGTTGCACATGCAATCAAGAACATGAAGCGGGGAAAAGCTCCAGGAGAAGATGGAATTACTGTAGACATCATACAAGAAGCAAGTGGAGAAATCGAAACAGTACTCGCCCAAATTTTCACTCGATGCCTTAATGAAGGGAAGATTCCTGGGGATTCGAACAACGCTACAATGATCCTGCTACATAAGAAAGGTGACATTGAGGATCTCGGAAACTACAGACCTATCAGCCTCCTATCAGTAGTTTATAAAATCTTCACTAAAATTCTTTCACACCGCTTGAAGGTAACACTGGACATGGCTCAACCGAGAGAACAAGCTGGATTCAGGAGTGGCTACAGCACAATAGATCATATCCATGTGCTGAGAGAACTAATTGAAAGAGCAAGGGAATATGAACTTCCATTGTGCATGGCTTTTATCGATTATGAAAAAGCCTTTGATTCGGTGAAACCATCAGCAGTTACAATGGCTCTGAAAACCTGCAGTATTGAAGATGCATACATTAATATTATTAATAACATCTATGAAAATGCAAGTGCAAAGATTAGGCTGTTTGAAAATACAACACACATAAAAATTGGAAAGGGAGTGAGACAAGGTGACACCATATCTCCGAAGCTCTTCAATGCCACATTGGAGGATGTTTTTCAGTCACTGAGCTGGGAAAACAAGGGGATAAAGATTAATGGAAATTATCTAACCCACCTTCGTTTTGCTGATGACGTAGTCATTTTTGCAACTAGCCCATCAGAGCTGCAGAGTATGATCCAGGAACTTGCTGACAAGAGTAAAGAAGTGGGATTAAAAATCAACTTTCAGAAGACAAAAGTGATGTTCAATGCTTTTACAAGAAATGAAGATTTATCGATTGATGGAGAAAAGCTGGAGATAACAGACACGTACGTTTATCTTGGACAGCAGATATCAAGTGAGGGTCACATTGATGAAGAAATTAATCGGCGTACAAAACTTGCCTGGAGAGCTTTTGGAAGAAACAGCATAATTTTCAAGAGCAATATGCCATTATGTCTTAAAAGAAAAGTGTTTGATCAATGCATCCTTCCAGTGCTTACGTATGGTGCAGAGACGTGGACCTTAACTAAAAGAGACATACAAAGGCTGCAGACAACTCAAAGAAGCCTGGAGAGGTGCATACTTGGTGTAACCAGGAGAGATAAGAAGAGGAACTCATGGATCCGAAAAATGACAAGAGTGGAAGACATCATGATCAGGGAGTTAAATCCCTGAAATGGCAATGGGCTGGACATACTGCCAGAAGGGCAGATCATCGATGGACAGCCGAAATTTTAGATTGGATTCCAAGGGACAGGAAAAGACCCAGAAGAAGACCACATGGGAGATGGGTGGATGAAATTCGAAATATGCAGGGGTGACATGGAGGAGACTGGCACAAGACAGACCGTTGTGGAGGAAACTTGGGGGAGACCTTCGTACAGCAGTGGATTGATAATGGTTGACAATGATGATGATGATGATATATATAGGATGATTTCATGCAGCCTGCTAGCAGAAAATGTTTGGAACTATTGAAAATTGGTCTAGCAGTGATGAGGAATCTTCCCCGATTTTCAGAATTTCGAATTTCTCTGACCAGTCTGCATTTCTCTTTCATTTCTCTGCTTATATATATTTTATATTTTTCTGATCATGTTCACCATTTTTAATATCTTTAGTAGTTAGTGAAAGAGTGACTTTGTATTTTAAAATTTTTTTCTATTGAAATGCATTTTTCTAACATTATCTTCTAGAGCAAGCATCCCCCCCTCCCCATCCTTCCTCTTTTTAAAGAGAAAGTAAATTTCAAAATCGGTACTTAATCTGTATGTGTTGGAATCAGAGCCACTCTGACTTGTAAAATTGTTTTCATGGCATAGTGAACAATGCAGTACCAATTTCTGATATTTAATTCCACTTAAAAACATGTGGGTAAACATGTTTTCTTTTGTTTAAAAGCAAAATGAGTTTCAGAGATGTGCAGAGAAAACAACTTTACAGGTAGCAAGGCGACGAAGTTGAAGTTCTGATCTCAATCTTTTATCTATTTATTTATTTATTGTAAACAAAAGAAAAATGCTTGTCTTTTTTTTTTTTTTTTTTTTTTTATTATTGTGTGTTGATATAGAAAGAACTGATTAAGAAATGGAAAACCATGCATTTTCAGAGAAATTAAACTAAAATGTTCTGATGCCTGTCAATTCCTGGAAAATAGGTTTTGGACTCTACGAAAACTCCTTAAAAACTCCTTAAATGGACTTCCAAAAATCAGTACTCATCCTGAAAATGGGAAGTTCAGTTATGGTTCTGAGATTTCATGCAGTTCATATAGGCCTATATTATTGCTTGTACAGTCTTTTGGTACTACGATCAAATCATTGCACCCAGAACATTAATGTCCAGTAAAGTTCTTAAGTTCTATCAATTGTCGCCGCAGTCTACTATCTAGCCACGATCAAACTCACATTGCTACTGTTACCTGTGATTACTTTTCTGTGACTGTTTTCTAATGCATAGAGACAGGCATTGCCAGTTTCAGTGTCTTACGTGACTGGACACGATACTTCTGCTTTGTATGTTGTTATTAGAATGTAGGCCGATATAATAATTTGTCTATTCAGTGTTTATCCAGGTAAAAAATGACCAGCAAAAAATGCCAATGCTGTTCATCACAATGGGAATTTGTTTTCAACGTTATAACCGCACTAATATTCAAAACACACAAAATTTGCATACCTGTGATCATGCAATGTATTCTTACCTTGTGGTAATACTGTAGCTGTGTCACATTTTTAGGAACACATACAAGTGAGAGAGAGAGAGAGAGAGAGAGAGAGAGAGAGAGAGAGAGAGAGAGAGAGAGAGGTTCATATCACAAAAGTACCTCAGGCTAGGGCTTCAAAGGAGCATATACAAACACATAAAAATGGGAGTTTGTTTTTCTTAGTCCAAACATTGTGGACCATTTGCTGTTGCATTCGTAGAACACACTTTTTTAAGGATAGGTAGATTCTATCTTCAGCACAACAGATTGCTTTGGGTAACATTCAACAGTTTATGTCACTTGTCTTTCACAGGTTTTGCCACCTGTGAAGAATGATTATGCAGTTATAAATCTTGACTAATGTAATGATTAATGTCACTTGTTACTCGCACTGTTTTTGAAGTCTACCTAAAGTGTGAAGAATCCATTGCACAACCATAAATCATGGTTATGCAGTTTCTTCATGAGTTGCATCCTTGGAAACTGCAAAAGCTCTAATAGATAATGGAATGTGAACTTGGTTAAGGTGATATGAAGTGACATGAGAGATAACATATTGTATTGTAGGCAAAACAGTTTAGGGTTTCCAGAAGTGGCATAGACTTGAGGGAAAATAATGTTATAACAAATATCCCTTGCTAATTTTTGAAATGCCCAATTGTTATTTCTTAATTATAAAATCCATGCATCTTTTTGTAATCAGTGCTTGGCAAAAAGAGAGAAAAAAAAAGTTGAATTACTTCATTTTTCCTGTTAAAGGAATTAGGTACATCCTGGATTAAAAAAAAAAAAAGTTGGATGCAAGGCCTCATGTGAAATATCAGGTGTCCTACTTTTATAGAGCAGATTCTTTTATTTTTGTTTGGGGAAATGGAAATATATATTTAGTGTGGTACAGGGGAAAAATAAGCCGTATTGCATCGCAGTTTGCGATGCAAACTCTTATTTGAATCTCAAAACCACGATTCAAAGTTATAAAATGAAATTTCCATTAAAATGTTCAATCCGTAGAGCAACTCGTTGTTTATCGAAAATACGATTTTGCTGACACGTAAATAAAAAAAAAAAAAAAAATGCACGTATTATGACTTCACAAAGACTTTGTTTGCTTTCAGCTGGGAAAAGCTCCCTCGTGTAGCTCTAGCCGTGCAGTGATGAGGTGGTCATCGTCCGACTGCAGAGCATCTATGATTGGTTCCACGCTCCTGCCTGTCTGCACCATGAGTCATTTAAGGACAGATGCTCTTATTGCTGACTTGGTTTTGGTTTGGCCGCCACTTAATTTTAGGGGGATGTGAGTTTTGTTGTTTTACTCTTTGTTATTTAAAATCATGGCTACCAAAGTGTGAATATCAACCATGAAAAGGTGGATGGAGGAATTAGATCCAAAAGGTAGTTAGTTATGCTATGATGTTGACGCCGATAAAATCTCCATCCGGTCTGCCTATTGCGAACTTTGTCAGAAGGATGTTGACAGCATAAAACATTTTAGAAATTTCAATCCTGCTTTTATTGGAGTTTCTGGATTCATTATTAAAAAGGACAATGTGGTGAAGCATATACCAGATCAGAAATTCACCGGGCCAGTGTCTCCAAGGCAGAACATAAAGGAAAATCGCTCACTGATTTTTATCAAAGAACATCTATTGGTAAGTCAATGATTGTTGTTTTCAATGCATCTAAAGCTCGAATTGGAAAATTAATTGATATAGCATATATGATACCAAAGAGGAAATTCCATTTTCGAAATTTCCTGAAATTATTGAGTTAGAGAAACGCCATGGTGTTGATGTAGGGCAAACTTACCATTCATCTGTGATTTGTGCTCAGTTCACGGAGTGCATTGCTAATGTTTTCGAAATTGATTTGCGCAATGACTTAAGAAAGACAGACTATTTGACATTATTTATTGATAGCAGTACAGATGTTAGCGTATCTGAAAATGAAATGATTTGTATCATGTATGTCAATAAAGTAGGAGATACCAAATTCCCATTCCTGGCATTAAAAGAACTGAAAAATGCTGATGCTAATGGTATCAAAAATGCAATTGTAGAGTCCATTGCAGAATTTGGAATAGTCAATTTTGAAAATAAATTAATTGGATTTTCAGCTGACGGAGCAAATATTAACATGGGACAGAAAATGGGTGTTGCAGCTCTTTTAAAGAAAAACTGCTCTTGTTTAGTATCAGTGCACTGTTTAAGTCATCGCTTAGAGCTAGCTCTAAAAGATTTTATGCTGTCAACATATTTTCAAGAGGTACATAAGTTGATGGAAGACATTCATAATTTTTATGAAAAAAGTGCCAAATGAATTAGAATTTCATAAGCTCTCAACAATAACCAATGAAGATGTATCGGGTACACCAGCTTTGCGAGTCCATGACACCCGAGAGGTTTCACATATGCATAGAGCCACTGACACACTGATTAAAAATTATTTTGGTGACTAGCACGAAAATCAGGTTTTTAACGCTGCCAAGATGTCAGAACCTAAAGTTTGGCCAACAGACAAATCTACTCTTGCAAATTTTGGTGATCATCAAATTACTGTATTAACTGAAAATTTCAGTGAGTTGTTGACTGCCAACAACATTGGCAACGATAAAATTCAAGAGGACTGGGATCATTTCAAAAGCTTTTGGTTAAGAAATCTGCAACACCTGTCAAAGCAACAGTTATGGAAATGTTTGAAAGAAAAAAGTATGCAAATGAATTTCCAAATCTAAACCACATGATAAATATCATGAGATTAATGCCTGTGTCCAGTACTAAGGTCGAAAGAGCCTTTTCTGCGATTAAAAGAATCTAGACAGATCTCCGTAATTGGATGAATTCTAGTGCTTTGAACCATCTATCTATTGCGGATAACGCTGGAAGGACCAGAACTATGCAAGTTTCACCCTGAACAAGCAGTGGTGGTATTTTTTTTTAAAAAGAAGCTCCAACGCACAAGTGTGAAGTCTTACGGAAAAAGAAAGAGAACAGACGCAGAACCTGAAGCTACCACAAGTTCAGGAATACTCTCACTGTCAAGTGACAGTAAGTAGCTGCTGCAGTGTGTGGCCAGGTGACATTTCACCATATATCCATAGAAAAAAAATTGTACCTTTTACATATCCACTAATATATTTTTAAATTTTACTTTTCATTACTGACTAGAGTATTTTCGATAAATTTGATGGGTATTAGTAATAGTTTTATTTGATAATAAATTATTAGTCACTTAAATCAGAAGAAAAATAAGTTTCAAAAGTGCTCCACATAATTACTCAATTGCTCCACAATGCTAAATTTGAGGAGTAAAATTGCTCCCCAAAAAAATTTCAGTTATTTTTTACCCTGGTGTGGTATGTGTTAAATGTTAGTACTATTGCATAAGTGTGCTAATTTCAGTCATTCTAACAATGTATAAATTTTTCTGTTAAAGGGTGGCTTAGTGTTTGTGTGTGGCACACGAGATGGACTAATGCAAGTCAGTGGAAGAAAGCACAATACTGATGATATCATTGCCACAGTCCTTGCTGTTGAACCAATGAAATTTATTTATCGTGGCAGGTAAGTTTTGTGTGCGTGTTGGCACTGTACCACCAGCAGTAAATTGCTCCTGCATGTATAGAAATTTCATCTTTTGGCTTTTTTAAGTGCTGTAATTTTTAGTGTTATTTATATTTGATTTTCATTTCATAGTGAGCCTGTATGTGCATGCCCTTTGTGGCTCTTCAATAACAAAATACCACACTTAGTTTGTGAGTTGTGTGATTGTACTTGCTATGACAAAAAAGTTATCTGTATTAAATTTTAATGTATTGTTTATGACAATTATTCATGTGTTTTTGTAGAATTGCTGTATTTTCTGTCAAAGTCTTGAGAGATGAACGAATCTGTGTAATTGCAGAGCAAAGGCCTGATTGTGCTGAAGAAGAGGTTAGTATTATATTTAGTAAGATGAGCTTCATTTTCAATTTTTGTTTTGTTTTTGATGCATGAAAGCTTTATATTTTAAGAGATAGCAAGCAATTAATACTGTATTTTTTCCCATGTCATGTACCGCATGGTTTACAATGCCTTGTTCTTACTGCTGTCATGCTGATATTTTTCAGATTCAGATATTTTTAATATCTAGATGTTCATGTCACTGTGGGAGTATGTACTTCTTTTGCCTCTCTCTTTGTCTCTGTGTGTGTTGTCCTTTTTGGGAAAGATTTTTGGTTTTTAGTGTTAATCTCCATTTTATATGGGTGTCTGTTGTCCCTGTTGTACAGATAATTGAATAATAATAATAAAACTCGGTTTAGTTTAAATTAAATCAACTCAGAGATATGAGCCATCAATGTAATAAAACCTTATGAAATTTAAAATCAGATTAAAAGACATGAGACTTTTGGGCCATCGCATGGCCCATCCTCAGATGGCACGACAAAATTGATGAAATCCACATGATGTATATATATATATATATATATATATATATATATATATATCATCATCATCATCATCATCATTGTCAACCATTATCAATCCACTGCTGGACAAAGGTCTCCCCAAGTTTCCTCCACAACGGTCTGTCTTGTGCCAGTCTCCTCCATGTCACTCCCGCATACTTTCGAATTTCATCCACCCATCTTCCATGTGGTCTTCTTCTGAGTCTTTTCCTGTCCCTTGGAATCCAATCTAAAATTTCGGCTGTCCATCGATGGTCTGTTCTTCTGGCAGTATGTCCAGCCCATTGCCATTTCAGGGATTTAACTCTGATCATGATGTCTTCCACTCTTGTCATTTTTCGGATCCGTGTGTTCCTCTTCTTATCTCTCCTGGTTACACCAAGCATATATATATATATATTACACAAACGAAAATGCAGTCAAAGTTCCAGGTTGTTGTACAAATATGCAAAGAAGGCATCCTTCCCGGCACATTATCCCACGATTACGGGCAATTCAGGGCCCCTAGGGTTAGAATTAATTAATACTTTATATATGCATTGGGAAGCTCATAAGGTATGGAGTCATTACAACAAACACTTTGTGAGTGATAAAAGAACATGCTTTCGGTAAGGAGCAGCGTATTACGATTTTTAGGGGTAACCAGATTCCTAAAATTTTCCAGTCCGGAAATAACTAGCCTTCTACTACTTTTTTATTAAGTGCAGTATTGGTGCTTCCAGTCTGAATATTATATTTATGTTCATTTACCCTGCAAGAAAGATTCCGTCCTGTGGATCCAATATAAACAGATTGGGTAGTTCCAAAAGCATCTTTTAACGGAATACAATAGACACCCCATCTTTGTGTGATTTTTGTGGGGGTTCTGTCCTTTCCGACAAGTGTCAGGATATTAAGGGAGCGGGTGCCGAAAGGCAATCCAAGCAGTCAGCAAATATTACGAAGAGATTGAGGGAACATAATCGATGGAAGTAATGAAGCGTAATGGTAAAGGCAAAAGCGGTTGTAAAGTAGTAGCAAGTTTTCTTTTAACTCGGGAATGGATCCGGTTAAAAATGTAATCAGGGTATCCAAATTGGGAGGCAAGGGATGAAACCCACAAGTAGTTCTGCTTATACGTGCAGAGCGAGTTGAAGAATGGGTTTAGGCCCTACGAATGAAAAAGTAGAGACGTTAGCTTTTGATTTTGCGCATGATAAGAGTGTGGAATCAAAGTTGGGGTACAAGAAGGTTTTCTATAAACAGCAAAGTGCAAAGGGATAACAGGGTCTGGATGACGGGTAATCATAATATCAAGAAAAGGAATTTTAGGTCTTGTTCAACTTCTAGGGTAAACTGTATTGACGGAGCCTGCGAAGAAAAAAACTCGTGAATGCTTGTAATTCAGGTAAAGAGTAGAGCCAGAGTAATAAAATATCATCTACGTACCTGAGAAATAACAGTGGTTTGAGGGGATAGGAAGCCAAAAATGTATTTTCAAGGTACTGCATGAAAATTTCTGGTAAAGTGCCCGAAAGTGTTTTTTTTTTTTATATGGGTGTTCCAAATATCTAGTAAACCAATTGGCCCTTATGCATGTTTCATTGGAGGGAAGGGGGAGAAAAAGAAAAAGGGAAAAAAACGTCATGATATTGAATCACAAAACAAACACATATGTATTTCTCTTTTTCTTTATGTTTGACTTTGTTGGCAAAGGGTTGAATAAAGCATGAGAAAAAGCTATTCTTTGAGTTTGTGCATATGTGCACAGTATGGATAAAGTTTTTAAAAAATTTTGTAGTCTTATGTACACTTTCATAGAATAATCCATCCTGAAAAGTTAAAATTTCCTCAATTTTTATTGAGAATATAATTAAGAACAAAATATTAATTCAAAATTACTGCCATTTAACACTACAGATCTACAATAAAAGTGCCTGTTCTGCACACATCTTGTACCATGGGAACTCAACCCAGTTGTTTAATGTTAAAAAAAAATTGTAGAACATGCCGCTAAACTCTCTCAGGCTGGCAAAATACATGTGAGATGCCAAGAAGTGTTTCACAGCGAATACCTTTGAACTTGTGAAAAAGATGGACACCTATGCAAGTGTGTTAGTTATAGGAAAATACACATGATGATGGTGGATGAACCAAACCAAGCTTATTTTGTCATCAAAACCACCCAAAGAAAACCAAATGCTTTCTCATGTGAGCATGAAGCAAGCACCTTCTGTTTCAGCATGCAGGCTCAAACTGCAACTGAGACGTATAAAATCACAGCATTATATGCATATATGAATCCAAATATTGTATTGAATTTCAATAATCAATAAATATTTTAGTATTTGGTTGTACAGCTTTTGCCCATTGTGCTTCTGTGTTTTTGCAGGTTGATTCAAAACAATTTTTATTATTTTAAAGAACTAATAAAAATAAAAAGATAGCATGCACATACTCACTCAAGCAAACAAACAAAAGCTAGCTTACATCTGGAAAACAAAACTAGAAAATATTTACTATAGTTTGCTCACATACAGTTACTGTCAACTATATATGAAGGCTATATTTATTGTAAATGAGCAAGTTCACAATTCCACTGACTGTTCAATTTTCTATTTTCAAATGACTTGACAGACACTATAAGCTTATTTCTTTTGGAGGGAAAATGTATTGTGTGTTTGCATAACAGGCAACAAAATGCATTTTATTAAGGAGAATTCCAAAATATGTACGAGAAAGATCCACCAAAGTGGCCACTCCATTCACAAATGATGTAGACATTAATAGATGGGATGCATTTGTAAATGGATATGCCCAGAACTTCCAGTCATGAGCAGTTAAAAACGTAGGGGACACACACACACGCGCGCGCGCACACACACACACACACACACACACACACACACACACACGCACGCACACAAGCACGCGCGCGCGCATGCATTATTAATAGATAAAATTTCCTATCAGCTGTATTTCTGTCTAGTGCCTCACCAACCTAAATACCTTTGTGTATACAGGTGCGATATGATAGTGAATGAATGAATATTTTTTTTTTCATGTGTTACTATTAATTATTTTTATTCATAAACATCTCTATGAACATTATGTTGAAAAAAACTGTTCACCTCTCTTCTTTTGGAATAAGGTCCCCCATCCCTCTCTCATTTTCATAGAGCTTGAATGATTACATGTGTTGTGCATGGAATACCATTTTTCATATGTTGGTTATAAAACAATGAGGCTAAATGACTGGTTTCAAATATAAGAATAATTAAGATTAGAATCCCTCTTGTTTTTATACATAATTTTGGAAGAATATAACTCGTATGGAACTTGTGATGTTTTGTGGAAACCAATATAAAGAGTGGTCATTCCACATAACTGAATTTTCTCAGCTGTTCAGACATTTGTACAAAAAGTTAATATTTACAGGAATATTTTTGGATACATACTTTACCTGTTGATATTTTCTTAGATGTCCTTTTGCAGTAATGATTTTATTTTGAGGGAAGGTATGCTCTTCAGCTTGAGAAATGTTGCTGTAAAACATAATTCATGCACAACTTACGTTTGGATAGTTCATCTGACAAACTAATCGGACCATTAATATGTGGCTTCATGTTATTTTATCGTGACGGACGGAGTACTGTTTTGCACATTATTCATTAGGAAATTGATTACCCATGGGAGGATGAAATATATATTGTGATACATTGCAACATCAGTCATGGATTTAATGTTATTAAAATGCACTCACCTGATTTCTTCTTAGCTGTGTATTCATTTTGGGTTATTGTTGTAGAGCCCAGATATTCATCTTTTATTCGAAAGGGTTGTCTGTCTGATGAATGACGTTAATTTAGGAACAAGAACTGGAGTGAAATCTTGAATCGCCGCCCCGGTGGCGCAGTGGTCTAAGCGATGGCCTCTGATCATTCGTCCGAACGGGGTCCGGGTTCGAATCCCGGTGAGGCATGGATGTTGTATTTGTCTTACGGCACTGGCTCTCTCCCTTCCTCCCTGGAACCAGTGACCCTAAATTAGGGATGGGTGACTGCTTATAGCCCATTGAGTTGCTCACGGTGGTCGTTAAACCTCCAATCAAAAAAAAGAAATCTTGAATCATGGTAAAAGCTTGAATTCCAGTAAAATCATGAACTGAAGTAAAACTATGAATTGGCATAAAAACAAGAACTGAAGTAAAAAGTCGAATTGTAGTAAAAATACGTAACTAGTTGTCGCCACGGATAGCATGAAGCAAAAGAGATTTCATGAACAAACAACGTAAAATATCGTGAAGAAGGAAAGCACGAAGTGGTAATGAATCATTGAACGATGGATTTTAAAATAAGTGCTGTACAACCTTGAAAAGATGAACTAGAACAAATGAATCAAACAATTCAATGGAAGAGCCAGGTACTCTCACAGGTAATATGCCCAGATTAGTTTCAACTATTTTATATTGGTCATCTTCAGTGGGTAGTTGCGTGTTGATTGCTCGTTGTTATAAAGTCGGATTCACGTTGCTTTCTCAACAGGACTATGCCACGGTGACACTGTGTTGCATCATACCTACTGTTCTTATCTGCGCAACTTTTATTGCGCCGCTGGTAAGGTGTTTTTGAATTCATCCAATCGCAAAGGCATCCTAAAATTCGTAGACGTATGTGGGCGCTATCTGTTGTTGCGGGTATCCAAAATTGCTATTAAGAGACATTTTTTTTTTTTGTTAAGACTTTGGTTTAGATTTTCTTTTAAGTCACTGTTTGCTTTCTTGCTCAATCAGGTACCTCCAGGGATAAGGCAATTCCATAGGAGTATTATTATTGCAATTGCATTTCCTAGTTTTTTCAATAACAAGTGCCTCGGAGGTGCATTTTTTCTAGGTGCATTCATGCATTTTTTAGCTGAACACTATTCACTATTACATGCGAGGCAGTCTTCACTCTCACTATATATATATATATATATATATATATATATATATATATGGGGGGGGGGGCCCTGCCCTCTTCCCCATTTTAATGTTTAATCAAATCTAAAGCAAAAAAAAAAAAAAAAAAAAAGATTTGTTCTTCTAGTGAATTGTGGCATGTGTGAAGATTAGTAATCAAGGTCTTGCTTCAAATAGAAGCAACCCCTCAGTTCTATTAGTAAAATACTTAAATTTTTGTAAATTCAGTGTGTTTACTTTTTATTTGACCTTTTTAACTGAAATTTTTATTTGTACTGTGCAAGTTCTTTATCCTGCATTTGTTGTATAGAAATATTATATTTCAGCAAATGCAAAAGTCTGAACATATTGATGCATTGTTGTAGCAGCTTAGGTTAGTGTGAAGGCTAATTGTCAAAGTAACTCTTGGAAGTGGCATTAGTTTCAAGAAATTTATAGATACAAATTTGGGTTAGCAGAATATCGCCCATCTGAGATGGGTTATTCACTTAGCCTCTGCCGTGTCTTCATATTTTTTTATGTATGAAATCCATGAAAGCGTTACATAAACAACTGCACTTGTTCATTGAACTTTATTATAAATAAAATGCAGCAGACTTAAAACTGCATATATTTTTCAGTGACTGAGAAACATTCTTTTTTATGTAGAGTTTCCAATGGATGAGTCGGGTCCTCCAAGCTGTTGACAGCATACATCAAGTTGGAATTTACTGTCTAGCTCTAGTCTCTCCTAACTGTTTACCTAAGGTAGGCATACATGTTTCTGTTATTGATTTTGTAATTAGAAAAAATGAGTACCTTGTTTAAAGTAGGGCCAACAAAGTAAGAAAAATGTTAGTTCCAGTAAGTATCATTTTTGTGATCCAGATCTTTTTATATTGACAAGGATTTTGTATTTCACTAAGCACTATTATGTTCTCTAGTATGTCACTTACATCCAGTGGTAAATTATATCATCAAAAGTATTCGGACACTATAAAATATTTGCATAAGTGTGAAGAACGGTTGTGCCGAAAGGTGTGCTGTGAGTGGGGAGGTACATATATAAACTGAGATGTTCTGTCACATTATCAGTAAATTTGAAGCAGATATGCAACATGGACATGAACTTTCCAAGTTTTAGTGTCAGCTGGTCGTAGGATGTCATTTGAGTAATGTTTCCATACAGATCATTGGTGCTAAACTAAACATACCAAAATCGACTTTAAATGATGTCTTGAAGAGATAGAATTAGAACAGTGCAGCTACAGCAAAAAAAAAAAAAAAAAAATAATAATAATAATAATTAATAAATAAATAAAGAAAATTTTCAGGAAGGCCACACACAAACTGATGGAACATGCCACAAGAGCCATGGTAAGAAATGTTAAGAAATCGCGTTGTTCCTCTGCCATTTCTATCGCTGCTGAAGAAGGAAATGCTTGTTATACCATAGATATTCGCTGATAGTTGCACAGTGTGTGGTTATTATGGTAGAGCAGCTGCATACAAACCACACATCACTACCGTGAATGCGAAGCACTGTTTAGAGTGGTGTCTCTTTGTCGTTCCTGGACTTTAGGCAATTGGAAAGCTGTTCTTTGGAGTGGTGATTCACACTTTTCATTCTTTCAAGACAATGGTCGTGTTTGAATTTGGCAACAACCTGGCGGACTATTTTTGTCGGACTGTGTTTTTCCAATTATTAAGTTTGGCAGAAGCTCCATCATGGTATGGAGTTGTTTTACGTGGATGGGACCTGGCTCGTTGGTTATTATACCACAAACCATGAACCCTGAAGTGTACCTCGACATTCTGGATAATTCTACCCTGCTAACAATGTGGCAATATTATGAAGATGACCAATTGTCTCTCCCAACATGATAGAGCTCCGTGCCACACTGCATTGGTGTGCAGGACTGGTTTGTTGAAAACAAGGTGGAATTGTTAGACTGGCCTGATAAGAGCCCTGATGTTAATCCCATAGAACACCTGTGGGATGAACTGGAGCAACAGATACGAAATCGACCACAACAACCTTCTTTACTCTCCATTCTGGCAGAAGCATTGTAGAGTGAATGGCAAGCCATGCCTTTCGAGACCTACCAGAAATTGGTTGATACTATGCATCGACGTGTTGCTGCTGTCATACAAGCAAAAGGTGTACTGACTAACTACTAATTGTGATAAGAAAGCCATTTGTCCCAAAACATTGTGGTGTTTGACTACTTTTGATAATACAGTGTGTCGTTCGGGTAAATAGATTTCTGGTATGAAAGATAAACTGTTTCATATACTCACACAAGTGAGAGGGTATTTGATATACACAATTAAATCTTTCCACAGATAATTTTTAGTGTAGATGAAATTTTATTGGAGTATAAGACTAAGATATAGTATGAATCAGTGGCGAAGCATGACTTTGTAAGTAAGGGAAGCAATCAGTTAATATGCGATAAATAGATGGCAAAAGTGATATGAATGAAAACTTATAATAATTAATATCGGCAAGTGACCCGTAGTTTATATGCTACGTTGACAATACGGCATGACAGAAAGCATCGTAAGACCCCCCCCCCCCAACACGACCCTGCGCAGTACCACCAAGAAGAAATGTCTATATAGAAGTTCAAATGCAAAGATTTATAAAAAAAAATTTCAGTGAAAATGTTGAAAGGAAAAAGAAACTTGTCTACCCACCCCACACAGCGAAAAGAATTGGGGGGTTGCTTCTATCAGAGCTGAGACGGGCTCGGGCTGTAGAATATCTACTGCGGTTCGGGCTCGGGCTCTTGCAGAGAGGGAGAGCGAGAGAATTTTTTTTATTTATAAATGTGATTTTATGTGAGTTATATATAAAATCACATATGAATTATCATATAAAATCACATTTATATAAATGTGATTTTATAAGATTTTTTATAGAGATTTTTTTTTATTTATAAATGTGATTTTAAGATTATGAAAATGATCCAAAAGACAGAGAAAGTATTTTTTCTCTAATGCAGTTTTCGGAGTTTTGGGAGTTCACATGGTCGTGCACTGTAGATGTGACAGAGTCCATTGCTTCCGTGACACTTACATTCCTCAGAAGAGTCACAGAAACAAATAGCTACACTAATAAAAGTAACGCTTACATTTATATTCCTGAAATAATGACATGTCACCGCTAAAGAACGTGCGACATAAAACTACTGAAAGTTCAAACCATAAGCCAATAATGGAACTGAATCAACTAATTACACTAACACAGAAAACTTTTGACAAATTGCAACTTCAAACTATTGTTACGGGGAAGTCCTCTGAGTGCTGAGTCTGACCAAAGAATATGTAACACGTGGTCTGACTGAACGTTTGGAAAGAGCGCATGCTCAAGTCAGTGGCTTTATCCTTGAAACTTTCTTGTGTGGTCCTGCCTTCGGCACCGTTGAAGCGTTTGGGAGAATGCTTCCCCACGCTTTATGCTCAGCATAGTATTACTGGCTGTGGCTGGCCACTCTGAGGGTGGGCATGCCATGTTACTGAGGTTCAGCTGGATGCATTACCTGCGTTGCTTCCAACAAGCGACTTATGTATACGAGACATTTGTTCTTGTTTTCGTAAAAATACAAATATGAATTTGCTTTCTTAATAATAAAAGATATTGAAAAAAAAATGCCTGCTGCGTTATGTTGGTGGGATATTTTTATTTTACTTTAATGCTACGTATTTTTAATTCACGCAAAAGAAAGCGCATGAACCAAAGGGAAGCAATGCTTCCCTTGCTTCCATTGATGCTTCGCCACTGGTATGAATAGCCACAAAATCTGTGATGACTGAAAAAGTAGGGAAATTTGAAGTTGTACCATACAAGCTGGGTGGTAAGAGGATATTTTTTATAAATCATAAATAGAATATCAAGTTATGTTGCCAAGTTAACTGATCAGAAATATTTTGTGTACATAAGAAGCCTTAGTTTATTTGTATTAATTTGACAATTTAACCTTAGAATTCCATTGCATAGCTTCCACTTCTCCTGTTTACCCAGGAGATACTGATTTTCCTATTCATGCATTTAAAATCTTGTTGTTTCAGAAGATCTTGTAAAGAATCTAAATAGTGGTACCCCATTTAAAAAGAAGACTGATATGCCTTCAAAATTAGTTTTCTTTACCCTATTTTTTTATCACCTTGTTCTATACAGTATGTCTAGTTGAATCAAACCTACATGGTTCGTACACGTCCTGGAAATGTCCTAAAATTCAGTTATATGTCCTAGACTTTTATCTATTCCTGCCTTTTTGTCCCGGCTCGATGTTTTGTAGTTGAAGATTTTTCTATTGATATAACTTATATCTGACAAATTTCCCTCCCCCACACCCTGCAAAATGTGGAGGTCTGTTGGTTTTGTTGTCTCTTAGCAGTACTGAAGCTGCGTTATTAGTGCGTCTTTTGTAAAAAAAAACAAAAAAACCTGCAGATAACTTTGTCCGGCCAGGGACACCATATCTCTGCAACTATTAGTTTGGTTTGTAAAATTCTTCTTGTATTGGGAAGCTTGAAATGTAAAAATGATACTTTAATCCCCCCTGCACAACTTTGCCACTAGAGGGCGTAAATGTAGATCCTGTTGAATTCAAAATGCATTTTATTTCATATCATCATCATCATCATTGTCAACCATTATCAATCCACTGCTGGACGAAGGTCTCCCCAAGTTTCCTCCACAACGGTCTGTCTTGTGCCAGTCTCCTCCATGTCACCCCTGCATACTTTCGAATTTCATCCACCCATCTCCCATGTGGTCTTCTTCTGGGTCTTTTCCTGTCCCTTGGAATCCAATCTAAAATTTCGGCTGTCCATCGATGATCTGTCCTTCTGGCAGTATGTCCAGCCCACTGCCATTTCAGGGATTTAACTCTGATCATGATGTCTTCCACTCTTGTCATTTTTTGGATCCACGTGTTCCTCTTCTTATCTCTCCTGGTTACACCAAGTATGCACCTCTCCATGCTTCTTTGAGTTGTCTGCAGCCTTTGTATGTCTCTTTTAGTTAAGGTCCACGTCTCTGCACCATACGTAAGCGCTGGAAGGATGCATTGATCAAACACTTTTCTTTTAAGACATAATGGCATATTGCTCTTGAAAATTATGCTGTTTCTTCCAAAAGCTCTCCAGGCAAGTTTTGTACGCCGATTAATTTCTTCATCAATGTGACCTTCACTTGATATCTGCTGTCCAAGATAAACGTACGTATCTGTTATCTCCAGCTTTTCTCCATCCATCGATAAATCTTCATTTCTTGTAAAAGCATTGAACATCACTTTTGTCTTCTGAAAGTTCATTTTTAATCCCACTTCTTTACTCTTGTCAGCAAGTTCCTGGATCATACTCTGCTGCTCTGATGGGCTAGTTGCAAAAATGACTACGTCATCAGCAAAACGAAGGTGGGTTAGATAATCTCCATTAATCTTTATCCCCTTGTTTTCCCAGCTCAGTGACTGAAAAACACCCTCCAATGTGGCATTAAAGAGCTTCGGAGATATGGTGTCACCTTGTCTCACTCCCTTTCCAATTTTTATGTGTGTTGTATTTTCAAACAGCCTAATCTTTGCACTTGCATTTTCATAGATGTTATTAATAATATTAATGTATGCATCTTCAATACCGCAGGTTTTCAGAGCCATTGTAACTGCTGATGGTTTCACCGAATCAAAGGCTTTTTCATAATCGATAAAAGCCATGCACAATGGAAGTTCATATTCCCTCGCTCTTTCAATTAGTTCTCTCAGCACATGGATATGATCTATTGTGCTGTAGCCACTCCTGAATCCAGCTTGTTCTCTCGGTTGAGCCATGTCCAGTGTTACCTTCAAGCGGTGTGAAAGAACTTTAGTGAAGATTTTATAAACTACTGATAGGAGGCTGATAGGTCTGTAGTTTCCGAGATCCTCAATGTCACCTTTCTTATGTAGCAGGATCATTGTAAGCGGTGTTCCAATCCTCAGGAATCTTTCCTTCATTAAGGCATCGAGTGAAAATTTGGGCGAGTACTGTTTCGATTTCTCCACTTGCTTCTTGTATGATGTCTACAGTAATTCCATCTTCTCCTGGAGCTTTTCCCGCTTCATGTTCTTGATTGCATGTGCAACTTCTGCTGGAAGGACTGGAGGAACTCTGGTACTGGTATCTTTCCTGATGTCTGGAGTGCATGTATCATCCCTTTCATATAATTTGGAGTAGAAATCTTTCACTCTTGTCAAAATTTCGCCTCTATTTCTTGTTACAGAACCATCTTCTTTTCTCAGTGCCATAATCTGTTTTCTACCCTTACTGAGATGTCCCTTTGCTATCTTTAGGCTTTGGTTGTTTTCAATTGCTTTCCTCACTAGTTCACAGTTGAATTTTCTTACGTCTTCAGTGATACTTTTTCGTACTGTCTTGCATAGCTCTATATATTCCACTTTGGAAGTCACATCTTCTTCAGTTGTCCTCATCTCTCTTCTTTTTTGCATCAGCATTTTCGTTTTTTCCTGATAATTTATTTACATGCAACTTGTTCTTAGACCCAGCTAATTTTGTTGCTGTTTCCATAAGAGCTTTGGTTACTTTTCTGTTAACTTCAGAGATGTCCACTTCTTCCGATGTTAGGCCTTCTAAAGCAGAGAACCTGTTCTTCAGTTCCAACTTGAAGGTATTATGGTGTTTTTAAGGTTGGTTATGTCAATAGATTTTGTTTGTCTTATGAGCTTGCCACGTTCGAGTTTAGTGTTGAGGTGCATCTTACATCTCACCAATCTATGGTCACTACCTGTGTTGAACTTGTTTAGCACACTGCAGTCTTCTATGACGAATTTTTTTGTTACACATAATAAAATCAATTTCACTTGTCGTCCCATTTGGATGTCTCCATGTCCATTTCCTGTGTGGCTTTTTCTTGAAGAAGGAGTTCAAGATGAAAAACCCTTCTGCCTCTGCAAACTCAACGAGAGTATTTCCACGCTGGTTTCTGTTGCCGTGACCGAATTTACCTACTGAAGTTTCATTCTGTTGCCGTTGCCCTATTTTTGCATTGAAATCTCCCATAATTATTTTCAAGTGCTGCTTACCTTTATTATTTAGATGACAAATTTCCTCATAAAATTCTTCAATTTCTTCTTCAGGATGACTTGTGGTGGGTGCATAAGTTTGAATAATCTGAGCCTGGTATCTTTTCGAGAGTTGGATAACAAGCCGTGCAGCTCTGTCAGAGGAACTTTCAACTTCTACAACTTTATCCTTCAGTTTCTTGTTTATTATAAATCCAACACCACTAGTTCTGCCAGTATCTGTCCCACGATAGTAGAAGAGATGTCCACTTTTCAGTTCGATGAGATCTTCTCCTTTTCTCCTTACCTCACTTAGCCCCACGATGTCCCACTTGATCCTTTGTAGTTCCTCTTCCAATTCAAGAAGCCTTGAATCAGAAGATAGGAGCGTCCATTGTACGTTGCCAAGGTCAGCATCAGATGGCAGCCTAGTCCGGTCCTCCGGGGATTCTTAGCACCCTCTGCCTTCATGTCGCACTGGCTGCTGCCTTGGCCAGGTACATTCCAGCTGCCGGAGACTGAGGGCCAAGATTTAAGTTGTGGAGTCATTTTGGAGGGGTTTGGCCATAACTCACCACGCTGGCCAAGCGGGTTGGTGAGTGTGGGATAGAATTTCCTCTAATCCCGATGGTATAGTTATACATTTTTCTTCTAAATATCCAACTGAACAAATTCTTTTTCCTTTCGATGCCATTTATATTAAAGACTATTTTAGTTAGTCTCATTTTCAAGTAATGCATAGATTTTCCTCTAGTAGGCGCAAAGAAAAATCACAGTTTTCCCGGTATCTCTACTTCTAAAAGTCTGATTCAAAAATTCTTCCTGCGTTTGGATACAACTTCTGATGGGAAAGTTTTACATATAATTTCTCATTTTTGGTAAAAAATGGTTTGGCCACCAGAGGCGTACGTGTTTATTTCAGCTTTTGATGTATTTGCAACAAAATTTGAGCTTCTGAAAACTCGATGTAAAAAACTCTTTTCTCTTTTGTGAACCGATACCGCTCACCTCGTACAACGTTTTGAGAATACCTCGTGCCTAAAATAGGGCATTGTTTTCCCACCTGGGGGTGTAGATGCATATCTTATTTTTGTCGATGTATCTGTTTCTCTGAGTTCAATTTGAAAAATTATTTCTTTGTTGGAGAGCATTTACGGTGTAAAATGTTTCTCATATAATTTCACATTTTTCTTAACACACAAGTGTGTCACTAGAGGGTGTAAGTTCATGTTTCTGTTTACAGCAATATTTGCGGGACTAAAAACTTGATACAAAAAAATTCTTTTTCGATCAGATACTAACTATGAAAACTCGTTGTGTGTACTTTCTTCCCAAAATAACGTGCAATTTCGCCACTAGGGGCGCAAATATTTAATATATTTTTATCAATATGTGTACTTATAAATGTCAGATTTAAAAAAATCTTATAATGCTGCATACCATTTACTATAAGGAACATTTTAGCTTTGTATTTGAGGAGGTTTGTAGTTCTCAGTTCTGCCACTAGGTGGTGTTTGTGTACTTCTACAGGGTGTCCCACTCGCTACCGAACCCGGCATTTCTTTGATAATATTAACACCAATGAAGATATTGTAATGAAATTTGAAGTGGACTTGCCTCATTTCGTGTGAAATGTGATGACATGGAAGTGGCCACCGTTTGCGTCCAGACAGCATTGAACCCAGCGCACCATATTGTGGAAAGTCCTTGTCAGTACCTCCACCGTCACTGCCTGAACTTCGGTGATGTTTGCTTTCAAGGCATCTATGGTTCAATGTTTCTTTTGGTAAACTCTATCTTTTAGATATCCCCATAAAAAGTAATCAGAAGGCATCAGATTGGGCGAGCCCGGTGACCATACACCCTTCAAAACGACGCGGTCGCTGAAAAAGGACTGAATTTCGGCTATACTGGTGTGTGATGTCTCTCCATCATCTTCGTAATATCCAATGAAGAGTTCTTCGTCGTCCAATTGATTTACAAAGGTGTTGAAGATTTTCGTATATGCAGTTGTTATGATGGTTGTATTGAAGAAGATGGGTACAATTATGCGGCGCTGGGTCATCCCACACCAAACACCAATTTTCTGTGAGTGAAGGGGTTCTTCATGATGTATCGTGTTGGGATTTTCACTGGCCCAAATACGGAAAATTTGAGAATTGACGTATCTGGACAGGTGAAACCATGCCTTGTCCGAGAACCATGTGCTGTCCAGAATGCCCGGATTTTCCTGAAGAAATGTTTGAAACCATCGACAGTATGTCACTCGTTTCACATGGTCGGGCTCTTTCAGTTCGTGGACCACGGAGATATGGTACGCGTGAAACTTTGCTTTTTTAGTAGCACATTGACAAGTTCTTTTGGACAACCCTGTTTCCTGTGACAGTCGGCAAAGTGACTTCCTGGGAGATGCAAATAGTCGGCCCTTTACATTCTGGATCATTTCCTCGGACATTTGTGAACAACCTTCTGCATCGTCGTCTAATAAAGTCCCCTTGGTTTCCAATTTCTTCGACAATGCCCGGCAGATATCTGCCCACAAACCTCTCCAGGAATTGCTGTGGACAAGACTTCATCGATTCTGTTCTCCAATAAGTGCGAACAATAAACACTCGCTCCTCCAGAGCCGATACATTTTCACATGTGCGCGAACAAGCATGAGCACTCTGTGTAGACACGCTCAGCAAAATGGCATAGCAAAGCAGCAGAGAGGCGTGTCTGGCTGGCTGGCTGACTGACTGCTCCTCAGTGGCACCACACTTACGAATGTATCCACCACTAAGGAACACTCTGGCTGGTTGGCGGACAGATCGGGGTTCAATTACGGTCACTTCCAGCACATGTTGTGATGTCATAACATTTCGCAAAAAATGAGGTAAGTCCACTTCAAATTTCGTTGCAATATCTTCATTGGTGTTAATATTATTAAAGAAATGCTGGGTTCGGTAGTGAGTGGGACACCCTGTATTTGCAGCTGTATCTCCGCTTCTAAAAACCCTATTGAGAATTTTCTTTTTTTACTATATGCCATTCGCTACAATAAAGATGGGGAAAACGAATGAGATTTTTGCTACAATAAGCTCCTCTTTAAATAATGCACAACTTTCTCCCTAGGAAGCATGAAAGTCAAAACCTTTTTCTTGCTGTTTCTGCTTCTGGGAGATGTAGATGCATTTAAAAAGTTATTTTTCCTTAGCATAGCTTTTGTGATGAAAAAGACTTTTTGCCTACTTTCAACTTTTCCATTAGGCAAAATTCTTCCACTAGAGGGCATAGCTGTATCATGTTTCCTTCTGTATTTTCTTTTATGTATTCATAGCTATATCATGTTTCCTTCTGTATCTTCACTAAGCTGTTCTCTGATATTCAGAGGTTAGCTCCACAAAGAAATGCAAACTACCAGATAAATTTTACTTGCTGTTGCCGTATCAAACTTTTCCATTTACAGCAATCTCGACATACAACATGGGCTTCACTCACATTCATCACACGCCGTACACAATATCTTCTATACCTCATACTCATAATCTTTTTCTCTTGCAGACACTCCTGAATCTGATCCTCCCATGACTTCCTTGGCCTTCCTCTACCTTTCCATCCTGCCACTTGGGCTAAAAATATTTTCTTAGTAAGCATCTCAGCACTCATTCTTTCAACATGGCCAAACCACTGAAGCATATTAGTCTCCACCTTGCTAACAACATTTTGCCTCACATTATACAACTGCAACACATCTTCATTTTACACACAATCACAACACGTCTTGCCGCAAACCCCTTGTAAGTAACACATTTCTTCAGCACACAAACGACTCCTATGTTTCTTCTGTAGCACCCAGGTTTCACTGCCATACATCAGAGTAGGAACAATTACACTTTCATAAACAGCCGTGCGGGACTCTCTTAAGAACCCATCATTCCTGTGAAAACTTCCCAAAGCAGCCATGACTTTCAATGAAGAATTCACACACCTACTAATTTTGCCATCCAATTTGTTCTCTGTCAAACATGCTTCCTAAATACACAAACTCATTCACCTGTTCAATCACTGTGTCATTTAGACATATTACATTCAGTACTACCAGTTCCTCTCTCAAAAACCATAACTATGGGTTTTCCCTTATTTATACTCAGTTTGAATTTCATGCAAACTTCGTACATCCTAGACAACATACTCTGGAACTCACATTTGCTCTCTGCCAACAGGACAGTGTCATCAGCATATAGCAATCTGCACACATGGATGTCACCAAGATATAAACCAGTATCATCTATTTTGGCATCACGCATGCATAAATATATTAAACAGCCATGGTGACATTACACAACCCTGTCTGACTCCTGCACCAATAGAAAACCATTTGGTTAAAACACAATTCATTCGTACACAAGCTCTACTGTCAGCATACATGGCTTTTACACTGTGAAGTAGATTCCCAGTAACACCATATTCATTCAATACCTTCCACAAAAGTGTCCTATTTACTCAGTCGTAAGCTTTCTCTAAATCTATGAAGGCAGCAAAAACTTCCTTGCCAACAGCCAGATACTTTTCAATCATCATGCGTAATGCAAAAATTTTGTTAGTGCAGCCTTTACCAGGCATAAAACCACTCTGAACATCCCACACTTTCCTTGATGTAAGACCCTGTACTTTTTCAATAACGACCTTACCAAACACTTTCGCTGGCACGCTCAGTAGGCTAATACCACGATAGTTCTTGCAGTCCGTCTGATCACCTTTTCCCTTATACAAGGGAACAATGATAGCATCCTTCCAATCCCGAGGGACCATTCTTAACTCCCAGCACAACTGGCAAATTTCAGTTAACTAGTCTATTACAGAGTCACCACCATATTGCAACATCTCAGCAGTTATGCCATCAACTCCCTAAGCCTTACCATTCTGAAGAGATTTTAGAGCTTTACACACTTCTTCTGTTGAGATCCCTTCTGTGCTTCCATCCTTCCCTGTGACATCATCTGCTTCTGCCTCTGAATTATCTTTGCTTTCCTGATCTAATAACTCACAGAAGTATTCACCCCATCTTTCACTTAACTCATTGGGCCCCCATATCATTTTCCCAATCCTATTCTTCACACAACTTACAACTTTGTTTCCCCTATTTTTTCTGATTCTCATGTACTTCCAGAAAATCTTCCTATCTTTCCAAAAAAGCCATTTCATGCCTTTCCACCTTCTCCTTCCTATCTTTTGCCTTACTCTGGCGAACCAGCCTAGCGGCTTCACGCTTCTTACAGCAATATTCATCCACAGAAACTCTATCTTGCAACATTACCAAATAGGCTGCCTTCTTTCTCTTTACTGCCTCTTCAATCTTACTATTCCACCAAGTATCACCTCTATTGTCACCCACTATAGTGATGCCACAGACCTCTTCAGCAGCAGTGACAACACAGTACTTAAAACATTTTAAACTACGGGGTTACACCATATTGGGCATTTTACACCAAAAAACGGATTGCCATCTTTAGGATTTCTTTTAGCTGTTCGATTTGAAAAACTGTCTCTGATACCTTCCTTTTGCTGTGAGAAATTTTTTGTGTACCATTTGTTAATTTTTGTAACATACTTTTTAGCCATTGGTGGAAGTAAGTAGCTGATTTTTTTTTTTTTTTTTTTTTTTTTGTGGCTTATTTTGACCTTCACTAAAATTTGCTGATGAATACTTTATGTAAAAATTTGCCATAAAATCAGATTGTTTTCCAATATCAAACTTAAATCTAGTTGTTTCTTAGTATCTTCTGAGCTAACTAATGACTTTCCATCTGCTATAATTAGTTTTCTAATTATGCCCAGTTAAATTGTCTTGAACCTTGATGAATGCATCTGTACACATAGCCCTTGGATTTATAAGGTTTTCCGTTATTCTCAGTCATTTCATTTTGGAAATTTTTGTGCATAATTTGTTTGCTAGTGAGTACAAATTTAAAATATTGCTAGAGCATCAATATTATCTTGAAAATTCCTTTCCTAAATAAAGTGTAACACAAATCCTTGCTCCCATGAGTATTTGTTTAAGAAATAATAATCCCTTCGTTCCTTTGAAAAAGTTTCCAACATGTCATCTTTCCTAATCCTTAAATTCCCAATGTAAGCAATATTTCAAAATTATGAAATATAAATAGTATTTTGTATATGGATTATGCAGTATTTGAAAGCATTTCAAGAGTAATGCCACATATATGTTCTAACTATAGATTTTATACTTATATATTTTTGAGTTTTATGGGGTTTTTTTATTCTGTAATTTGCTTCAATAATTGAACTAAAGCCAAAGTAGAAGAATAATATTTCTCAAAATCAATATAGTATAATGTATATAGAAGTTTTGTAGAAATTAAACCTGGTTACATTTTCAGTGACAGTTTTGGTATTTCAGTATTTATCTGTGATTCTGAGTTTATTAGCTGCAGCAGACATCATTTTCAACATTCTGCGTTCTGTATTAAGTTTGCTCAAGCATGTAGGGAGTTGTTTGTTGTAGGTTACAGGTTGAACAGACCTATGGTTTCACTATATTTTAAGTAGGAGTGTTTTGATTGTATGTCCTGGAAAAAAGTCCAAAAGTCCTGAAATTCTGTGATTGAAAACATGTATGAACCATGAACCCAGTTGTTATGCTCCTGTAAAGCATACAACAGAAAAGTAAAGTGATCAGATCCAGAGCATGGAAAACTATGGATGTTATAGCCCCTAATTGAAGCTGAATTGTTTTGAATACAGATCTCTTGAAGTCATTCATTTTGAGAGGAAAATATGACATCTGACAGGAAGAAGTTGCGTAATTATTTTTGTTCTTTGGAATGGTTTCATTTCATCCAAAAAATGGACTTTCCAGCAGTGGGAACATTTCACTGCATTATTATTGTAGGATTTCATACTGTGAAGTAGATAGGATTATACACTTTCATAAAACCTACAGCCAAATTATAGTTCAAAAAAGGCAATGCTGTCGGAGTGTTACTGAATATCAATTACTTGTGAGGGAAGCAGTGATCCGATGTATGACTAAATGAAATAATAAAAACCCCATTACCTTTACATGATTTTTTAATATGTACATACAAGAATAATATAATGGTTATGTAATCTGAAGGGATGCTAAATGTTCCCAAACACAAACACATAGGTTGTACGGAGTGTCATGAGCAGATTGATCACACAGTCAGAGAAGGATTTGTCTAGAAAACACCACAAACCAATAGAACCTACGTACCTTTCTCCATTTCTTCACAAAATTCTCATCCATAATGTTTTGCCATCTTTGTAAGAATTTGAATACATTTGTGTGGTAGAACTTTATTCCAGCTGTTAGTAAACAAAGATGCACAGCGTCCTAGACTGTCTCGTATAAATCACGTATTGCTGGCCTTGAATGTGGTCCTTGATAGATTCAAACAGGTGGGTAACCCAAGAAAGCTAAATCTGGTCTTAGGATGAATAGGGAAGAACTTTCCCATTGCACTTCCCAGTCTTCTCCGTGTACAGATGGACCGTGTGAAGCTATGCATTGTCACGTTGTAGGATGATGCTGTGCTTTCTTGGACATATGTCACACAGGGTACAACAAAGCTTCTGAAGCATCTGTAAGTAACACACAGCATTGATGGTATCCCTTTGTTTATCTTTTTACTAGAAATCACACATACACCAGCTTATCCTCGTGCATTATCCAACACTCCAGACTACACACTCACCATTCGAGCCACTTCTAATCCAGTTGGGTTTTTTTAGTTTCTGTTACACACAGCACATCCAATCTATACCTATTCATTTCTTCAATCATCTCATTTGTCTATCCATTTATTCCTCTAATATTCCATACACCAATCCTACGCTCACTTAGCCAAGATCTCTTTCTCATACACAGTTTCTCATACACGGTTCCAGGTTGGTTCTGTGGTAGGTCCACCGTATCCTACCCCTTGAGTCGTTTAAATTCTTTCTTTTGAGTCTTGAACATCATAAAAGTACATAGTTTGGGGGATCAACCCACATCCAACAGTTCCAGTTAGTCATTCCACGTAAGGGTTGTGGAACAAAAACCCAGTGAATTGGAGTCTTTTGGCTAGTGTTGCATAGAACTAGCTGGTACCTTTACAATATTTATACAGAAGCTTAATTTTGTCAGTTTCCGAGATTCATAGAGGCCATTGTTTTGTGTGCCATTGCTGCCCAGCAGAGCACCTCATGGAAGCAAACCCATCTCTCGTTATGATGGCCTGCTTAATTACAAAACAATGAAAAAAAAATTTAAAAACCAGTATCCCATTCCGTGTTAAAATATTTTTTCCTGCTGTGTGCTGTTAAAGGAACTTCAAGGCCTTTGTAGTGTGATAACTTCATGTTATTTAGAATGGCATGAGAAATGCAATTACCATGTGACAAAAGGGAATTTCCCTTTTAGGTAAAGATGAAATAATTCACAGTGATTCCCTTTCAGAAAATTGAATTTATTCTCCCATCATAAGCTGTGTAATTATCTTCATTGATCATTAAAATCTAATGAGGTGATCTTGGAAAGGTCTTTGAATTATTTTGTGAAAGTGTGTTAATACTGGACATAAGGAGCTGGAGTATAAAAAAATAATAAAAGCATGCTTGACAATCATATGCAGTGAATACAGTATTAGTAGGGGACAAAGATGTAGTTAAACTAAAGAGTAGATCTGTTACTGTTTCAACAGTATAACCTGATAGCCTTCAGCCCTGTATTTCAATAATCCACCTCTTACAGAAAGCTTGGAACATTTTTGGGTGGGTATAGAAAGAAAAGATTGCAATTTGGCCATGAAGAATACACCTGGAAAGAATATATAATTTGGCCCAATGTATTTATTCCCAAGAAAAATTATACTGGGATTTCAATATCTCTACACTACATTAAAAGTAAACACAAGAAAAGATATTTTATAGCATTAAAATACTAGGTAAAAGTGTTGCAATGAGAAAGTAGATTATTTTGTAATTTTGAGTAGGTTTTAGCTGAGCGATTTTAATAAAATTTTCCAAATGTATGCTTTCACATTTTTCAAGAAGTTGCATTGTGCAACATTTTTCTCAATCATATCATGCAGTATCCAAATATCAATGCGATTCACATACTGTATTTAGGCTTTGCCAAATGCAATGCTACGGCATGGTTGGAGTGGAGATTTTCTGAAGTTTTTAAGAGAGAAGGGGCTCTCTAGAAGTAAGAGGGAAAGAAACGGGACCTTGGGTTTTGTATGCATTGGATACACATGATTTTCTGGACCATTTGCACTATGCAATTCATATATGTAAGCCAGATGTACATATTTATTGAAGGACCTGTGACTGTAATAAGGAACCTGCAACTTTAGCCAAACTCAATTGGAAAAATGTGTTTGTTCGCATGACTACTGCACTATTTTAGAGAATAAAGCAGTACCGTTCATCACTCTTAAGTGAAGAGAGGGTATAGTTAGGTGTCCTTGGGTAATATAATTGAACCTTCTAGGTGTATGAATTCACTATACCAAGTCCCAGATAAAAGAAATAAAAATAATACTAAGTAATGTAGTTAAATTGTTAACTTCAGAAAATCTCCACTCCAATTTTTATTTAATACACTGAAAGAAATAAAAATGAGGGAAATACAATCATACAAAAGTGAGTAATGTTTTAATATAGCATTTAAAAGAGACTTAGGTTGTTGATTGTGTAACCACCTGTATCTTTTCACTGACTTTTCAGAACAAGCTTCTCTTATTCAGTTAATCTAATCCATAAAATTTTTCCTTGCCAAATACTCTGTAAAGTAATGTGGAAAAACTGATATGGTATTGCTGCCCATGGCTTTATAAATTGTGAATTTGAATTTGCACATATACGAATATACGAAATTCAGAGATATCTGATTGCTGTTTTAATAATTCAGATGTATTTCCACGTATTATGTGAAGAATATTTCTTCCACACTGTAAAATGTTTCCTGAACTGTTAATAATAAAATAATTCAAATTAGAATTTTTATTGTCAGTTCTTGGGAGAATAGCAAGAGCATGCACTATACTTAGTAAAAGAAAATAATAAAATATTCAATTGGGTTATGACGAATAAAAATTCGTTGCATTTCTGTTTCACACGTTTGTCCACAATAGAGAAGTGACACCCTGGAGTACTTTTTCTGTGTTACACACATCCGCGACGAATCCCGCATTAAGCCTTACACCAAATGAAACACTCTGAATTAAACCAAATCAAACATAGCCATTATACTAAACTTAGGTACAAAACAATTTAATCAAAAAGCCTGACTTAGATTTCAATTTATTATATGCATTAAATGCATCATATGAGAACCAAGAATAATAGATCTGATTAAGACATGAACAATCAGTTGAAATGGTGTAGTTACCAACAGTTCTACTGAAACGTCACTTATAGTCGCATCTAATATGCGTAAGCCATTATACTAACCTAGGTACCAAACAATTTAATCGAAAAACATGATTTAGATTCCAATTAACCATATACACTAAATACATCACACAAGAAACATGAATAACAAATTTGATGAAGTCATGAATTACAGTTGAGACAGCAAGTAGTTACCAAAAGTCATTTATAATTGTATCTAGTATGCGTAAGCATGTTGATGTAATGCAATATTTGCAAACAGCACACATAATAGTGTTACTTATTAACTAGCCTGCAACACATTGAAAGTACTTCATAAAGTCCGGAATAGAACAACTGTGCAACGCTCACCTCTCCTCTGTTAGGTGTTGTAGTATAAATATATATGGTCCATGCAAATATTATGACAGAAATGCTCATTAATCACTTGTTGGCATTCGCCATGCCAGTTAAAATATTATCGCTGATAGTTAAAACTGATGATAAATTATAATATGAAGATTAAAATCCATTATAATTCCATACTATTGTGTCTAAGTTGTATGGCCGGATAATTGACAACAGCTATATCTAAGAGTACTCTCATACCAGTCCAGAAGGTCCATTCTGTCTGAAGGAAAATACCTGGATGGTCCTCACAAACATGAAAATAACACATACATTTATACTCCATTGTGTGTTCCCTGCCAAACGCGTTTCATCCTCCCTGTCGAGGACATCTTCTGTGGCCGTAATTTGTAATGAACCTGCATTAGCCCCAACATAGGTCAACCAAATCACCAATATTTATATCTCATGTTATCAGGCAGAAATGTCATCTGCACATGTCACCCGCATCTGTTCCACGTGACCGATTTGACGTAAATCGTTTATTCCTCTTATTTACTCTGTTTTGTGTTGTCTGATGTTGCTTTTCAGATTTAACTAGATATTTCCAGGCTGAAGGCAAATCTATGGATGTGTTACTAAGTTTAGTATAATGGCTATGTTTGATTTGATTTAATTCAATTCAGGGTGTTTCATTTGACGTAAGGCTTAATGTGGGGTTTGTTGCGGGTGTGTGTAACACAGAAAAAGTACTCCGGGGTGTCGCTTCTTTATTGTGGACAAACGTGTGGAACAGAAATGCAACAAATTTTTATTCGTCATAACCCAAACGTACATTTCCACGTAATATAGCATTAAGAACATCTTGTTCTTGAGCTACGTACATGAAATATTCACATGTGTTAAATCGAAGGCTTAACAAGTGGTACCTAGTTAGTAAATTTTTGGTTGTAACTTTTAAGAATGACTAGTGTGAAGTTTATAAGGTATATATATTTTTCCTCATACGATTTTAACTTTACCAACTGTGAAGCATTTCAAAAATAGAACCCACACAGATGGGAACTCTAGCTACTGTTTTGGTTTTCTGACTTTCTTATTTCTGATCTTTAGGAAGTTTTAAATAAGTTAAAGAGAACTGTATTTCACAGTGCATAATTTTCTTGCAGTTATAATGCATGAACTTGATTCATATCTTTTTGTTTTTGACGAAAAACATGAGTCCTTTATAAAAAAGGTTCTCTGTTTGGGATAAAACTTTCTGCATGTTGTCTCTAGGTCTCTGTGTATGACATTGATAACTTTTAAAAGTTATCAATGAGTTTCCTCCTTATGCCATACTCAGACACCTAGAGACAACATGCAGAAAGTTTTATCACAAACAGAGAACCTTTTTTTATAAAGGACTCTTGTTTTTTGTCAAAAATGACATTTCAGCATGTTATTGGAAACTTAGAATATCATATAGGTGAAGCTCACATATTTGGGTTATCACTAAGGATATCTAAAAAGTTTTTCTGTGTTTATATCTTTTTGTGTTCCAACTAAGATCAAGAAATCTTATATGAATTAAGTCTTGTAATTAATGTGTGATTTTCTTTCTAGACTCCTCTGGGAGGAATCCATTTATCTGAAACAAAGCGTAGATTTTTGGAAGGCAGCTTGCATCCTGCAAATGTTCTAATGTGTCCCCACACATGTGTAACAAATCTTCCCAAACCTAGAGAAGTTCATCCTGGTATGACTCCATTACAGTAAGAATTAGATAGAATGATTTGATGAAAATTACCATAGCTGCCAACTCTGTTTTTCCGCTGAAGACTGTTTTTTGTCAACACCTTCCGATTTACTGCCTTTAATCTACTTTGTTGTTGTTTTAGGAATTTGACAAGTTTTTTTATGCTTTTGTTGAATATTTGCAAAAAAAAAACTTTCATAAACCCATAAGAAGTTATAGTTTTTAAACTCTGTCCTTGTGCAATGCTTTTTTTGCCATGTTATGGAAAATGGTTATGTAAAGCAAGAAAACCAGTCAATCTTCCTCACTGAATACTCTTTATTTTATTTTAATCATGTTTTCAGTGGCATGTTTCACAGTAATGAACTCTCTGTTAGACTTTTATAGTTGATTAATGAAGTTGCATTTATTTTCATCACGAATCACTTGATATCATTCATTTCCACTCGAAATAATTATTTCTGGTGGTGTGAATGTTACAGCCATATTTGATTACAAATATATTGGATTCTGCATGTTTTGAACAGCAAATACAAGTTTCAGTTGCAGAATGACTGCAGTATTTTTGAATGCAAATTCCTAGGAATTGCTAATTTTTTCCAGAAAGCATAATTTTTGGACAGGAAAAAGATAGCCATATTTGGAGTCAAATCATTTGGAATCTTCATTTTGACCAGAAAATGCACTTTCTGGTATTTGGAAAACTACGCATTATTTGAATGTGCTTTATAGTGGCAGTAAGACTATCACATATATATTATTTGAGTGTGATTTTCATTATGTAAACCATACATGAGATTCTTCCGCGAATTCGCGGAATTCCGCTTTTTCGGCATCATTTTGGTCATTGTCGAGGTCATTGCAAAAATGAAGAGAAATTTTTCAGGATTTTTAGGGGGGGGGGGTCGTCGTTCTATAGAAAAATTAAAAAAAAGCGGAATTCCGCGATTCCGCTTTTTTGTGGAGTAAAAGAACTAAGCGCTTTCTAGCTGAAAGCGTTGCTTTTGGAGCAGACGCGGGGGCAAGAAGAACGGCTTTGGGCCAGTATTACGTCGGGCCGAAGCCTCTAAAAAGTTCGTGACGCAGCTTTCCGTTTTTTTTTCCCATTCTTTCTCTCTAAGAAGGAATTTGTTTTGCTTGTTTGAAAGCTAAGTGGAAAGAATGTGTCATGAGAGGCCCAAAAACAGGGTTAAAAACAAGAATTCGGCAGAGAAAATCTCCCCACTTGCTTGACGTTGATGGAGATTCATGTCACCATATTCACAATGCAAGCAAAAAATTTTGCAAGCCATTTTATAAGGTTACATTGAGAAATACTTTATTGACTTCTTCAATGACTAAAAACTAAGCTGTGGATATATGTTTCTAATTCTTGCAAGTTTCTAATTGCTTGACTAAATTCACAAACTTTCCTAGACAAATACTTTTCACCTCAGGATTTAGCTAGTAAAGATTCACATGTAAGTTTTAAATCTGATTTTTTTAAATATTTCATTTTATTTTGTTCTTAAATCCCTACTTGTCTATTGTGAATATAATAATGTGCTTCACTTTAATATTTACACACATAATTTACAGAAAATAATTCCATATGGCTAGCGTACTCTTAAATATTGTATATATGCTGTATTTGAATTTGCTCACCGCGCGTTCGCGTGTCCCAATTTTCCACCCAGTTAAAAAGTTCAGCTTTTTTTGTCATCGGCCGGTCTCATGTATGGTAAACATGACTTTTGGTGAATGAAAAGATCAGAGAATTGCTTGTGTGATGTGAGTAGCTTTTGACTTGGGTAATTATATTGTGTGTAGCACACTTCTGTATTGTGATATGTGTTGTTACGAAGTCGAATAGTGTAGGACATTCGCACTGAGTTTTAGAAGATTAGTTTTGAGTTTATTGGGATTGCTTAGAACTGAAACTCCCCAAAAATGCCTCTAAGTCGTGCTGCTCATCATTTTTTAAAGACATTGAACTGCTTTGTTTACAGCAGGCAAGAAGAAGAAGGAATGTGTGTGACTACCAGAGATCCCCGCCACCCTCGAAAGAGCGTCCGGGGGGGTGTCGAGAGGTCAGTTGAGAAGTTGAGAAGAGAAGCCAACAGGATTGTGCAATTTTTTTTTTGCACCATTTGTTGATTTTCGTAGCATACTTTTTAGCCACTGGTAGAAGTAAATAGCTGATTTTTTTTTTTTTTTTTTGGAGTAGGGGGGGGGTGATTTTTACTGAAATTTTCTAGTGAATACTTTATACACTGAGTGGTCACTTTATTATGACCACCCCCTCAGTACTTCGTTGGACCACTTTTTGCCTTTAATACTGTGTTGATTCTTCGTGGCATGGACTCCAGGAGATGTTGATAGGTGGTTTGTGGAATCTGAGACCATGCTTAAGGAATAGCACTTTCCAGGAGTTTGAGATTGCAGGATTGTGGATCCAGCTGTCTGATGGCTCGTTCAACTTCATCCCACAAATTTTCAATGGGGTTGAGATCTGGAGATTGTGGGGGCAACCTAAGCAAAGTAAACTCACCGGCATGTTCCTGAAACCAATCCTGTACAATACGAGCACTATGGCAGGACGCATTATCTTGTTGAAAGTAGCCATCGCCATTGGGATAAACCATCCACATGACAGTATGCACTTGGTTCGCAACAATGTTTAAATATGATGTGCCAGTCAGACGTTGATCAACACGAATTAAAGGGCCCAAAGCATGCCAGGAAAACATTCCCCAAACCATAACGTTGCCTCCACTAGCTTGAAGGGTTGTAGCAATGCATTTGCTTTCGTGCTGTTTCCGCCAAATTCTCACTCGGCCATCGGCATGGTGTAACTGAAAACATGATTCATCATACCACATAATTTGTTTCCAATTATCAACTGTCCAATCCTTGTGCTCCCGTGCGGACTGGAGACGTTTTCTCTTGTTAACTGCAGACAGCAAAGGTGTTCGAACAGGCCTTCGGCTGCCATATCCCATCCGATGCAGTGTACGGCGAACAGTGTGTGCAAAGATCATTTGAGGGGATCCTTGATTAAGATGGTCTGTAATTTCCTACACTGTTGCCCTTCTGTTGTCTGTTACCAGTCTGGACACTCCATTCCGCCCAAGCAGTCACTAGTCGATGACGACCACACGTAGAGACCCAGTTTTTTTGGCTGACAGTCTAGTCTTTAAACACTTTAACAATGGCTGCTCTGGAACATTTCACGAATGCGGCAGTTTCGGTGATACTCGCTCCATGGCTCTGAGCTCCTACAATCATCCCACGGTGAAAGTCCGTCAAATCGCATTTTTTTACCCTTCTAGTCACCCAAAAATCCCTTCTACTACTGTCGCAAGCACTAAGCTTTCCCTTTTTATACTAGCCTCGCCCTCTGGCAGCAACAGCATGCAGCCATAGCTCATTTGCTTAAAACTGTCAGGTGGTCATAATAAAGTGGCCACTCAGTGTATATAGCTCCCTCCAACAGGAATTCCTGGGTGCGCCACTGGTGTGTGGAAGCTTGTACATTTCATTAAAGTCCAATTCAGGAGGAAATTTATAGCTTTAAAATCTTTCCAACAATGCTGACATGAAAATCTGTTGGTTTTTAATTTTGAAAAGTTGGCAGCTATGTTTTGTTCTTAACATATATACACTTAAAGCAACTTATTAAAGTGCCAAAAATTTTGTTTTTCATGTGTTTTTCAACATCTATTTTTTAACAGCTGTAAGGTGGTAATGTAATAGTAATATGTGCCATTAAAAATGCTGGAGGGAGAATATAGTCAAGTTTTTCCCCTCATTCTGTGGAAGAATTTTTACAGTGGATAATGCTAAGAAGTGAATGAAACTTCCTCTGCATGTTAATAACTACAACACAAATATTATAAATTAATAGAAAGTGAAAGGGGTGCTGATAGTATTCTAAACATTAAAATTTCTTTTTAAATGATTTTATAATATTAAGAACATCAGAGATTTTTACCTTGTTAAAGAGGGACCCTTTAGTTTTCTTGAATTTTCTTCTGTTTTCATGTTAGCAGTTTGTAAAAAGTACAGAAAATGTTTCTCTTGTAGTATGTGAAAGTAATATTTGTCCTTGTTAGTTTCTGATGCTGAAGCACTTTTGAGCATCTTTTAAAGTAGTAACATACTAATACAGAGTTGCCCACTGTTACAGATTGTCCGTAATTATTACAGTTTCGACTGTCAGATTACGGAATTACGGACAGGTTGGAAGAATTACGGATTTCAGTGTGTTTTGAAGAATTTCAATTTTGTATCCTTTTTTGTTAACGCTTCTAGTGCGACGCAGCCGATTCGTCGGCCTTCGATTTTGATCCGCGTATTTTCCGAATCAGATGGCAGATATCGGTGTCAATGATCATATCATTTTGAAATGGAGTCTCCGTGAATCATATCATCAAACAGCAATATTATCGAAAGAATGGTAATATGCCGTAAGTGTTGTATCGTGAAAGACTTTGCGCTTGCTATCGGCTTCCCACGCACTTTCTCCGTGTGACGGGAGAAAGGCTACTTTAGCCAAAACTTTTCCTACTGCAGTTGAGGCAGGGCTGTTCACTTGGCATTGTCATACCTTCCAACTTTTACGCATTTTAACTGTTCTTTACGATTTTACGCATAGATCGCTTTTTTACGCATTTCCGTATATTTAATTTTTTTTTTTTTTTAAATCTTCCTTGAGAAATATTTGTTTATGTTTCAGTTAAATCATACCTGCCAACTATTCCAGAATTTGCGGAAGTTTTCCGTTTTTTTATACTGTCTTCCGGTTTTCCTGCCGGAAGAACTTTTTCTTCCGGATTTTTAAAATTTTCTGTATTTTTTGTTAAAAATATCCCTATAAATAAAACATATGACAGAGATGGGAATTTTACGCCATTATGTGCTTGAACACTCGTGACCCGTCGGGACTTCGGCACAGTAAATTCTCCGTGCACACTGTTATGCTTGACGCTGAATAAAGATCATGTGGTGGGAAGAAAGATTCAGACTCCAACTACTGCAGATTTTACGTATGTTACTATGGAAATAGTCGGTCCTCTACGGACGGCGGAAAACATCGAGTATGCTATGGAAATCGTCGGTCCACTACGGACGACGGAAAACGTCGAGTATGCTGTGGAAATCGTCGGTCCGCTATGGACGACAGAAAACGTCGAGTATGCTGTGGAAATCGTCGGTCCGCTACGGACGACGGAAAACGTCGAGTATGCTGTGGAAATCGTCGGTCCGCTATGGACGATGGAAAACATCCAGCATGCTATGATAATCGTAGATCCATTACAGATGACGGAAAACATCGAGTATGCTATGGAAATCGGCGGTACACTGCGGACGACGAAAAACATAGAGTATGCTATGATAATAGTCGGTCTGCTACGGCCGACGGAAAACGTTGAGTATGGTATCAAAATGTGATATAATTTTTTTATATTATAAACATCTACAAATTATTAAATGCACAATTGTTTGCATTTATATTTATTTGTACATAGCCAAATTCATTAAAAATGTTGTTAGCGCATAGTTAAAAAAATAATTATAAATGTTTTTAGCGCATAGTTAAAAAAAATAATTATAAATATTGTTTGCGCATAGTTTAAAAAAATCATTAGTAATGTCATTTGCATGCAATTTTACACATTTCAATTTTCTCAGGTTGGCAGGCATGCATTGTTGGTGAATTATAAGACGTCGTACTGTCGGAAATAACTTTTTCGAGCCCCGTTCGAAGTGCAATAACGCGCAACTCGTGGTCCCGCGATGACGAAGTGTTTATATTTCTTGCAGACTTTCGCTGCGTGGGAGAACGAAGTGCGATGTTTTATTACTAGAAGCTCTTCACATTATTCATTTCTTTTTCCCCAAACAAACAGACACAATCACAAAAACTCAGTGAATTACGAATCCGCCTCTTTTTCCAAACTCGTGTTAGTAGAGGATGACTTTATTGACAGCTTGTTCCTCAGACTAGCAGATGTGCTTTTTCCTACTGCGTGAATTTTTTTGTTAGGTTATTTGAAATGGCTTGTTGTAGTGAAAGTTTGCCAAGTGATAGTGATGATTTTAAATCATCTGAGAGTGATATTGGCCAAGCAACATCAAGCCAGAAGACTAGCCACCGTGCCACGCACACATGTTCTTCCAAAAGTGAAGATCTTGATAGTGAATCTTCAGATCATGAAAGTTATGAAAGTGAATGGGAGGATGTAATAGAGGAAAGTGATGAACAGCCTCAGCATCCTTTTGATTATCATGAAATGCAGGGGTCCAAACATGCTCCTGCAACTGATGCGGCACCTATTGCATATTTTGACTTGTTTTTTACCAATTTCATCCTTGGAATTATTGTTTCTGAAACAAATAAGTATGCAAAGAGGTTTCTCCAGGAACATCCAAATCTTTCTCCCAAATCTCGAGCTAGGAAATGGAAAAATGTTACAAATGCTGAAATAAAGGTTTCCTTGCTTGTCTTCTAATATGGGAGTAATCAGTAGCCCATGCAGGACGAGATGATTGCCGAAGGCATATCCAGTAAAAAAAACATGAGGATTATGTAAAATTAAAGACTCAATAAAAGCCTTTGGATAATTTTTTTGCAAAAAAGAATGAAAATAGCGTGATAAATGCTGAATTGCTGTTTACTACATTCGTTGTGGAGCATAACCTACCTATAGCAAGCTGTGATCATGCTGGTCCCTTGTTTTATGCTATGTTCCCAGACTCTGATATTGATGAAGCTGGATATCCTAGAGCAGATGTGGCATGGAATGAAATATTTAAGATGAAGGATTCATCTGGCCTTCCTAAGTATTCTGCATTGTCTAAACTAATGTTGGCAATATTGACTATCTGTCACAGCAATTCCTCTACAGAGAGAATATTTAGTATAGTGAGGAAAAACCTGACATATATATACTTCTGCCCAACAATGAGCACCAGAACATTAAGTGCCCTTCTTGTACAGAAAAGTAAAGCATTTTCCTCAGGTGAGCCGTGTTATAAAAAGAAGTTTTCTTAAAAAGAATATATCACTGCAAAACAAGCACCTAGGGAGTCTTTATGTCAGCAATGACATGAGGTAAGTACAATATTGATAATTTAATTTCATAATTTTTTGTCGGGATTGTGTAAACATATAAGGTTATTACACATTTCACGCATTAATTTCTCATGAAATACCCTTTCCGCGCGTTGACGATGAGGCTTCGTATGGTGATTACTGATAGGCTCCTCGGAAGGTTGGCACCTCATAAGGTTACACAGTAATACTGTAAATATTGTCCTTAACTTTGAAAAAAAAAATGGCGTGTTACATTACTGAAAATATTACTGAAAGTTTGTTTTCCATTACTGAAACATCCCCTATTGATTACTGATACCTTCTGCTAGAGGTTGGCACCTCTGCAATATTTCAGGTGTGAATTGGAAAAGCTCTGCTCAAGGAATTGGGCTTAAACATATTTTCAAACACTTTTTACAAGAATAACGTAATAGATGATACAAAAGTTCGCAAAGTATTATGCTGGGAATGGTAACGCCTTCACCATTTGGCACCCACAGAGAGATGCAAAGTCATTACCATGTGTAACATAATGCTTTTTAAGCTGTCACTTAGTATTTGGGTAATGATTTTCTTTAAAAAATAATTTAAAAAAAAAAACCTTTAAAATGTTATGTAATATTTCAGTTGCCTGAAATGTTCCTTTGGTATAGATCAGGCATGGGCAACAACACCTGACTTGCTGCATTTGACCCACTGGAACAGTTTAACTATGCTATGAAGGATGTCAGCATTATTTTTGCATTTTTAAAAAATCAATATTGGGTATGACCCCCACATGCTTGAATGAAGGCACTGGCTGAATTGTGTGCAGCTGAAGAGGTATTGGATGTCATACTGTAATACGCTATCCTAAGTTTGTTCCATTTGAGCTTTAAGCTGAAATGTCAGAAGTGCAGCTATTGAATTTGAGGTCAGGCAAATTCTAATTTTGCCTCCTATGTTTGGCTGGGAACAGTTGTGGTGTTTTCATCAGAATGTGGGAGGACATTCTCATCTTGAAGAGCTAAGCTGGTAATGTTTGCAGTATATGAACAGGCTTTATCCTGTTGGAACATCATATTATCCATATTTACCATAAACAGGATGTGCATCATCCATAATTGCCGAAACAGGATAGACCACTGGGTTTATGACATTTTCCACATAATGTTGCATTATCATTATACTGGCCTCCGTAAACATGAGCGTTGTCTTCTCTCCATATTTGACGACTCCCCAAACCATTAATTTTTGTGGCAGTTTACAAATGCAATATGTGTCTCACCATTAAACAGTCTTCTCTTTATCTCTCCTCTTCACAGCATTTTCTGACCAATCTGTCTGTCACTCTTGCTGTTGCTGAAATGGTTGTTGTTGTAAAACACCCAATGAATGCCATTTCATCCCCTAATTGACCTATGCATTGAAGATATTAATCATAAGAGTGGTAGGCAAAGCACATAACTAACAAACAAATTAAGAAGATGGTAGTATAGAACACACTAAGTTACGTATAAAAGTTTTAAGGCAAATATATTTCAGCCATTACTATGGCCGTCAGTACGACTACGATTTGTTTTGTTGCCAGATTGGAAAGGTAAGTTTTGTAACTGTAACTCCGGGTGACCTGATGCAATGAGGGATTTCCAGATGTATTGAACGAAAATGGGAAGCTCAGAGTTGCAATTTTTGGAAAATAAAATTTCCTAACTTTCTCTAAACCTCAGAGCAAACAGATTTTGGAAGGAAGCCAACTTTTGTATCGGACCAAAGTGGAATAGCAGAAGTGACAGCCATGGTAAGTTGAGACAAGGAAGAGGAAGGGTTTTCCAAATTTTACATCAGATTTGTGTTCCTGAAGTCTTGAGAGAATTTTCCGGAATGAACTTCCCATGTACGCGGTTAATCCAACGTTAGTCTTGATCGTAATTTTATACGCTCCAGGCGAAGAAAGCGGAGGTCTTGGGTCTCTGTCATTACGAAGGATAACAGAAATTGAAGGAGAAGAGCGAATGAAAAGTCTATAATCCTTCTCTTTTGAAGATACTGACGAGCCTGTAGGAAGAACGTTTGTGGTAAGGGATTGAGCCAGCAAACATTAGTTCCTTTTTGGTGAAGCAGGTTGAAGAGCAACAACTGGTTTTTCTTAGAATTTTGAATTAATTTAGAAACCACTTGATCGCTACTCAACATGGCTTTCCCCCTCTCCTGGTTTCTAAATGAATTCAAAATGCTAAGAAAAAACCAGTTGTTGCTCTTCAACCTGCTTCACCAAAAGGAACTAATGTTTGCTGGCTCAATCCCTTACCACAAACTTTCTTCCTACAAGCTCATCAGTATCTTCAAAAGAGAAGGATATAGACTTGCCATTCGCTCTTCTCCTTCAATTTCTGTTATCCTCCGTAATGTAATGACAGAGACCCAAGACCTCTGCTTTCTTCACCTGGAGTGTATAAAATTACGATCAAGACTAACGTTAAATTAACCGCGTACATTGGAAGTTCATTCCGGAAAATTCTCTCAAGACTTCAGGAACAGAAATCTGATGTGAAATTTGGAAAACCTTCCTCTTCCTTGTCTCAACTTACCATGGCTGTCACTTCTGCTATTCCACTTTGGTCCGACACAAAAAAGTCGGCTCCCTTCCAAAATCGGTTTACTCTGAGGTTTAGAGAAAGTTTGGAAATTTTATTTTCCAAAAATTGCAACTCTGAGCTCCCCATTTTTGTTCCATACGTTTGGAAATCCCTCATTGCATCACGTCACCTGGAGTTACCATTACAAAACTTAACTTTCCAATCTGGCAACGAAACAAATCGTAGTCGCACTGATGAAAGCCGCAGTAATGGCTGAAATACTTGCCTTAAAACTTGTATATGTAAGTAGTGTGTTCTATACTACCATCTTCTTAATTTGATATTAATCATAATTAGTAGAATTCAGAGTACTCCACTTTTAGCAAACAATTTACAATTGCACAGATTTTACTGTTGCTTTGTAAGCTTCAAGTCCCACTTTTAGCAAACAGTTCAGCTTTGAAACTTTTTTTTTTTTTTTAATTTTGATGTGAAATTTTAGTATTTTTAACCCTAGAATTTGCTCATAAATAGCATATCTCTCAATAGTGAATTCCCAGATAACTTTTAATCATTTATTCCTGTAAATCCTTTTAACATTATCCCCAAATTTCATGAAATCTGGCAAATCTTTGATGGTGTTTTGTTACCATTTACATTAATGTGTTTTTAATGTACAGGAAACTTTCAGGGCAAATCTTTTGCTAAAAAATTGTTTCACAGTTCTCTGTGAAGTGTGGAGTTTTTCTTTTGTGAATGCTCCAAACTGCTGTGACTTTGAACATGTGAGAATTTATATTTATGTGATACATTAAAAAAAGCATACAGGTGCCAAAAATGTGTAAAGCTGTAAATATATTATTCTCCATTAAATAGCAGAAAAAAACTAATTCCAAATGTTTTCATAAAAGCATCTTACAGACCTTTTGAAGTAGTGATAATTTTCTCTAGTAGAATTTTTTGAAAACTATCATGTATCATGAAAAAAATACGCGATTACGCCATATAATACAAATTTTGAAATATCGGATTGTCATCTTCAAAATTTGTACTATCATGTATTTTTTTCTTTTGTAAATTCCTTCTGTCATGTGTATTGTATGTGTTGTACCTCCTTTTCTGCAGGGCTATTGTTTTTATGTAATTTTTGGTTAACTATTAAAGAAACAGGTTAAAAGATTATATAAAATTATGATATTTACTGCTATACAAAACTGTGCCCTATAAACACCTTTGCTGTTATGTTCTTATTACTTATCCAAAGGAAATATTTGAGGTAATCATGCATTGTGTAATTACTTGTAAAAAAAAATTACTTGATTTTTGGAAACAGTAATGCCAGAAAGACTAAGTTGAAAATGATATGCCCAGGGTGTACGCAGATAGTTTCCATCTTATTAGCAGATTTTGCAGATAGTTCTTGCTTGTAGATTAAAAAAAATAAAATGTTATTTACAGCAGTTAAAAACTTACTCAAGGCTTTACCCAGATTACTATACTTAATTCTATTTTAACTTGAACGTTCAATTGTTCTTCACATCTTCTGAGTTTTTTTTTTTTTTTTTTTACAAACGTTTCTGGCCTCAAGATTTTATCAAGGGCTGTTTTCAACGTATAGGAACTCTATCAAAAGTTTCGTTTACTCAGAAAATATTTAAAATTTTATGGCCGAGTTCTTCTTGCAGTTGCAAGCTATTAAATTAAAATCTTTTTCTTATGTATTTTGTAAGTCTACTATTTTTGAATTAATTTGTTGAAAATGCTATTTATAATTTTTGAAGGCCCATTAATGGACCTGTTTTTCTGGATATAAAATGTTTCTTTAAGTAGTCTCTTGTTTTCATGAGGTTCTTAGTCCAACATTTTACTATTTTGCCACAAAGGTCCATTTCATACAGATTCGTGCACATTCACTTGTACTTATTTTGTCCTCATTAGGATCTGTAATGTTCTAAATGTTTGTAATGTAATTTATTGTTTTATTGATTTTCTCTAAATTATGTTATTCTGTTGTTATCGTGGTTCGTGCTTTGCGGATTTGCAGCAGATTTTGTTTCAATGGTTGTGTATGTAAATACGTTTTATTTTTATACAACTCTGGATATACCTGGAATTGATATTATGTAAAATATTGCAAAGTGAGTTAATCCGTGTCCCAGAAATCTAGCATATTAGAATTATTGACAACAAATAGTGGATGTCCCTGTTGACTTTGAATGTAATTAATTGCTAAGCTTAATTTTGACTTCTATGAAAATGGCCAGTTTGAGTTGATGCTCAAATGGATGAATTACTTGAGTTAAAATCTTCGTTATCAATCAGTATTTAGAATTTGCTTCTGTCATGTTAGAGAGTTTAAAGTGGGATTAAATGCACACATGGCTTGATTTAAAATTAAGTTAATTAGGTTTGCACTACATGCAGCTCTGGAAAGAAAATTCTAAATATTTTTTTAATTGGAAGTCGTTTTAAATAAAATCTCTGTTGAGTGAAAAGAAATCGGTCTAATAAGGTTAATGTATGATTGGTAAAACAAATTTTATGCAGGTTTCAAACTCTTGCACAAATGAAGTGTTTTATTCGTAAGTCTGAATTCAAGCAACCCAAAAGCAAAAAAACAATTCAGATTTTGAAAGTGAGTTAAATTATATATTCATACAGCATTGCAAGTGTTAAATGTCATCTAGCTGCTTAATTATTCACATGTTAATTTAGACATAATCTATATTTTGAGGTTATTCACCTTTATTCCCAAAATCTTTTAGGAGGTTTTCGTCTCTACACATTTCCAACACATTTTTCTTATTTACATCGTGGTTCAAGGCTGTACCCCCCCCCCCAAAACCATGACCAAATTCGGATTCAAAATAATCTACCACAAATATACATAATTGAACTCTCTAAAACACTTATATCTAATTAAAACTTCAATCAATGAAACTTATATTACACATTTCCTAAAACATCAAAGTTAAAAAACTGTAACCCATCATTATTTACGATTGCACATTGGTACCCAATTAAAACAAACCTAAATACCTGACACAATCACTATACTCGACAATCACGAACCTCTCTCCACTCAGAAATGAGCATAATATCCTAGTACTTTCAGCCTCTGCCCAGGCCATTCTCAAGGAGTGGACGCAACAGGTGAACCACCTGTCACCACCCACGAAACATAGCAAATTTTCCAGCGCTCGCGCGGCATCGTCTCATTCCCGTTCTCCGCCGTTCAGGTGCAGTGGCGCCATTTATCAGATGACCCAATAGCCTTCTTCTCCCTTCGTACTTATAAATATCTGTTCGATAGCTGATCGTATTTGATTCATGAAACTAATAATCTTATATTCTAACATATTTTTTTTCCCTTCTTTTTTTTTCATTGCCTTTTCCCCTCTGTTCTTCTCTGCGGCTTTCCTTTCTGATCAAATCCTTCCAAAAATCTTTACAATAAACGCATATTGAAAGGATTTGATCAGAAAGGAAAGCCGCAAAGAAGAACAGACGAGAAAAGGCAATGAAAAAAAAAGGAAGAAAAAAATGAAGTAATATAATTAAAAAAAAAAAGTGGGGAAAAAATGTTATAATATAAGATTATTAGTTTCATGAATCAAATAAGATCAGCTATCGAACAGATATTTATAAGTACGAAGGGAAAAGCAGGCTATTGAGTCTTCTGATAGATGGCGCCACTGCCCCTAAACGGCGGAGAACAGGAACGAGACGATGCCGCACGAGCACTGGAACATTCACTACGTTTTGTGGGTGGTGACGGGTGGCTCACCTGTTGCGTCCACTCCTTGAGAATGGCCTGGGCAGAGGCTGAAAGTGCTAGGATATTATGCTTATTTCTGAGTGGAGAGAGGTCCGTGATTGTCGAGTATAGTGGGTGTCAGGTATTTCGGGTTTTTTAATTGGGTACCGATGTGCAATTGTAAATAATGATAGGTTACAGTTTTTTAACTTTGACGTTTTAGGAAATGTGTAATTATAAGTTTTATTTAGATATAAGTGTTTTAGGGAGTTCAATTAGGTATATTTGTGGTAGATTATTTTGAATCCGAATTTGGTCATAGGGAAAAGAAAGGAAAAGGGAGCGAAGTTTGCGTGAGTTGAAAATGACCTCTCCCCGACGAAAACCTCCTAAAGGATTTTGGGAATAAAGGTGAGTAACCTCAAAATATAGATTGTGAGTTAAATTGTTCACCGTGTGAAGTAAATGAATAATAGTTTAGGATAGAAAATCAAAATTTTGACCATATGCCTCTTTTAATGGAACAAATAGTGTGTTGATATTTAGAGGTTTTGGGATATTGTTCTAGGATTTTTAGTAGGATGTTATTTTTAATAGCATGAATGCAGTGTGAAGGGGCAAGCAAAAGGTTCTTATTTGATCTACATAAAAAGATTATAGGTTGAGGTTTTTTTTATCTTTTTACCAAATGCATTGCAGTTTCACGTAATACTGAATTCACCATTTTCTCTTTGTCCTATTGTTGTGATGATGAAATTTTCTCCATTTATTATAATTACGGGTTTATTGCCTTTAGAAGTTGGTCCTGCTTCAGTCATGGTTGGAAACATGGTCCAAGGTGTACGTCTTGCTTCAGCTCAAGGTCGGGATATTGGTGTGATTGATGATGACAGTGATACTGCTCGCAAATACCAGTTCATCTCTGAGATCCTGAAGTGGAGAGTTACTACCACTGCAGACCATGTGATATTCACTTTATTTAACTCAAAGGTTTGTTATCTTAGAAATATTAGATCTGCCATTATTCATGTATGAGGGTTGTACCGAAAGTAATGCAAAAGTGGGCTTAACTTTTTGTTAACTGACAGAGGTCGTTCAAATTGTACATGTTGCTTGAGTAACTCTTTCTCTATGCAAAGGTACTATTCATCATAGTCTCCATCACAAGCGATGCATATGCACCATCGTTGAATTCAACTCTGGAATCCTTTTTGAAAAAATTCAGGTGTGTGCTGTTGTACCCACTTCTTCACAGCCACTTTCACCTGATCTGTGTCATCAAATCGTTGTCCTTGGAGACTGTCCTTCATTCGACCGAACAGGTGGAAGTAGGAGGACACCAGATCTGGGCTGTACGGTGGGTGGGGGACCACCAACCAGCCTAATTTGCTGATTGCCTGATTTGTTGCCAAATATGTGTGTGGTCTCTTCCTCCTTATGGCTTCTCTAAGCTTCTTGAGTGTCTCAGTGTATTGCTTGCTGATCACGGTTTGGTGACGTTCCAGAAAATCAAGAATGACACCCCTGTCATCCCAAAAAACAGTCACCATGATTTTCTGTGCTGATTGCTGACTCTTGAACTTCTTAGTCCTTGGTGAAGAGGTGTGACGCCATTACATGGATTGATTCTTCGTTTCCAGATTGTAAAGATACACCCACATTTCATCCCCTGTCACCAGATCGGAAAAAAAAAAAAAAAAAAAAAAAAAAACATTTCTTCATTGGCTTCAAACACTTCCATCAGATCAGAGCAGACTTCCACCCTTCTCTCCTTCAAAGCAAGTGTCAACTGCCAAAGTACCCACTTTACACACACTTTCCAATACCCTAAGTCCTCCACCATCTTTTATATGGCATTGTGACCACAGTCCAGTTGTGCAACAAGCTCATGGATTGTGACTCGTCTCTCCGAGCAAATCAATTCATCCACTCGCTGATGATTCGTGTCAGTGGTCGCAAATGATGGTCTCTCACTGTGTGGTTTGTCTTCAGTGCTGGTTTCCCCTTCTTTAAACTTCTTGATCCATGTGTGCATATTGCTCTAGTCAATGGTGTTATCTCTGTAAACATTCTGTAGCCTTCTGTGGATGTCGGACAGCCTGCACCGTTCCTTCATCAAGAACTCAGATGGCACGTTGCTTCTGCTTGAAATCCATTATTTACCTGCAATGAAGAAGAAGGGTTACTATAGAGGAAGAGTTACTCTACCAACATGTGTAATTTGAACAACCTCTGTCAGTTAATAAAACAGTTAGACCAACTTTTGCATTACTTTTGGTACAACCCTTGTAATTACATCAGTTAAGGTTTTTATATTGATTTATCACAGAGTTATTTGCATAATTAAAAAAAAAAAAAAAAAGACTACCACTTGGGTGGAAAAATTTGGCTGTAAGCCAAATGATGTCTAAACTTTGTTTTACTTGAGGTAGTTACATCATAGCTTTGATTTTGTTTATAAAAGAGAAAGAGATAGGGTGGTTTATTGCTGACACAAAATGTATGAATCATTAAGTTCGATTCAGGTTTTTTTTTTTTTTTTTTGTTAATTTGAAGTTGCTTCTACAAAACTCTTTTCTGCTTCATTAATAATTAAGCAGTAAAAATCTCTAGAGGTTAAATATGTATATCCTTTCTGTAAACTTTTTTTCTGCTCCTGAAATAACTATCAATATACAGTCAATACGGTATATGAAATAATCTTAAGATATTTCGTAATGTTTCTGTCTCGCACGTTAAATTGCTCAGAAAGTTTGACTAGACAACATATAACGTTCGACGGTAAAAAATTAATGTATGTCAAATAACTTCTGTAGGTAAAAAAATTACGAACACAACATGGTTTTGCTCACCTCTTCAAATCCACTCCGCCATCCATCGATATGTCGGTAGAATATTGTTACGTATGATGTTTCTTTGTCTTTCACTAAGCATTAGGCTTACGTGGTTAGGCCCACCATTTCAAGTCTGTTCTACCATCTGTCTATACCAGTAGAATACTTTGCACGTGAATAATTGCAGTATGTACAAAGTTTCGTCATCATTCACAAATCATATATACTCGGGCAAAGCTATCCTGGCAATGAGGCCGAAGCTATGGTGACCTTTTCACTCCCAGTATTACTCCGCACTAATGGTGTGTAATTAACCTTCACTCGGAAAGCTTATCCGACAAGCCCTCAGGGCTGGCTGTCTGTCACCGTGATCCCTTACCAAACCCCTCTATTTTAACCACCTCCCCACCCCGCGCGCTTTGGAGACCGGTAGACAAGCAGTTTATTTCCCTCTCTATCTTTTTTTTTTTTTTTGAGATGTTACAGAATGTGAAACGTTTCTTTCTTTCTTACTTTTAAAATGAAATTATCTTTGTTAAACACGGGAAGAAGTCTTAAGTGGCCTAATTTTGTTTTCACATATTTTTCCATTTTTTTTTTGTACATTTCATATATTTATACTTACTGCTTGAAGATTACCAACTGTGGGATTTAATTAAAAGTATTTTTACCATGTCATCAGTTATGCGTAAAATTTCGTTCTTTCAAAAATTTTGCCTTGATTAGATTTTTTTTTATAATAGACATCCGTTAAATGTGTATGCATTTTTAACTACCCCGTGTTGCCATAAATACTGGACAAGAGCCCGTCTCTGTGGTAAATGATATTTTAGGGTTCACTGTAAACTGCCACACATCTTTCAGCAACTTGGAAAATTGCCACATGTTTTTCATTGATGGGCCGGGCACAAATTGCTGTTCCTCCGAGGAACACTTTGAATGTGTGGCAGTTTTCCAAGTTTCCGAATTATGTGTGGCAGTTTTCCAAAGTGCCTAACGACGGGAAGGAACTCTTTCATTTGTCTGAATTTTCATGCCGGTTCATACACGTTTAAGGCAACTGCGCACAAAAGTTCAAAAGGAAAAGATGGCCATTTCTTGGCCTATATTGAGAACTGAATTGGGAACTCGAAACTAATTTCGAGAAAACGTTCTATGTAAGCCAAGCGAGAATTGTATTTTAATTTGAAGAAATAAATTGCCGATGGATCTGAGGTACTTCAATACTAAATTCAACCTTCATTCTCGCAATGGTGCGACTTGAAACGCCAGTGAGTTTTGCCGTAAGAACTGTTAATTCATTTGATTTATTCGGCGAATGTTTTTCCATCAATTTAGTGAAAACATTCATAACGATCACTTTAGCAGAGCTTCGTAATGGTTTCCCAGCTTTATGCAGCTGAAATACACTCGAGTGACCGGCAGATGCCATTCGAAAAAACCGAAAAGACAGAAGAGTGTTTTAAAACTACAATCAAGAAGAAGAAACCACGGGGAGAAAAGTGAAATGCCCTCGGAAACACTTTTTTCGCCCTCATCCTTCCACTAATGACCCCCCACCCCCCACCCCCACAGCAATAAATATCACCTGGGTTGACAGCTTAACTCTGACCCAAACAAGAATGCTGTGACATTAGTGACGTCACCAAAACACGAATATCTGTATTTTTTAGAAATGCCGCTGAAACTGAGATCTGAATTTTTTAAATGCACACACACGCAACGTATTGAACATCTGTGTCCTTTTTAAGTGCCAGTTGAAGCTGGAGTACGAGCTTTTAGACCGGAACTATTTTATGCAGTGGAAGTATACACTCTGTAGCCTTCCTTCCAATGACAGGTTAAGTTTGCCCGAGTATAGATGAAAAAATATACGATGGCAATAGGACTAAAACCAAAATATGGAATGTTTCAAACTCGGGGGGGGGCAGCTTCAAATTTGAAATTAAAACACGTTACTTAAATTAAAACTGTAATTGAAAGATGAAGGAATAAAAATTGAATGAAGCCCTCACCATAAAACAGGTGCGAAAAAATAATGAAGTGACATAACACTGTCGCCGCCATATCGCCAGGCCGACATTCCATATGCGTTTTGGCTCACTTGATCCATGGCCATTCTCAAGGTTTCAGGTGATGTTAACTCTGCGCTGAACATGAAAGCCTATCTCATCGTTCTGTTAATGCAAACCTTACTTAGTCAGTTATCTTGTATGATTCGTATGTTGGATGTGCTGCTATCTGGTGTTCTTCTGGCTCTCAATCTATGTTGATGAAATGCCTTTGATTGTTTAGCACGGAGAGATCGATGTTTTTCTAGCTCGATCATATTCTTCCATGCGCTGGATAATTCAACTGGTGTATTAGAATTGCAATTGTTTCTTTTAGTCTTTTCGATCAAAGCTTCGGAAGTAAGAATCTTTCTGTGGGTGTTGTGAGAAGTTAAAAGTTTTATGTTGTCCCAATCGGGGTCAGCATTATTATCTTGACAGTACTGAATTAGAGATGTTTGCATTTCATTCTTCGTCCAATTACTAAGATGTTCTTTCAATCGAGTATTTATATTTCTTTTAGTGCTGCCAATATATAATGATTTATTGTGCAAGAAATCTTTATTGTTAAGAATTGGAATTTGGTACACACCAGCTTTATTTAGCATACTTATATGGTCTATTCTTATATCCGACTATTAAATTAACAACTGATTGGGAAAATAACTAATTACCATTTCTAGGTGTTTTGCTGATAAACAATGATAAACAGATAGAATACCAAGTCTACTGTAAGCCTACGTATGTACCTAATACACTGCCGGACAATTGCTAAGGACGGATGACAATAGCAATGATAGCAACCATAAAATGGAAGGCAGGAAAATGTGGAAATTAGCATAAGTGCGGGATACAGTAAAACGTGTTGTGCGTATGCAAATTTTGGATTGCCGAACTTGTTCGTGACGTCATAGCGCTGATAAGAGATATAAAGGATTTGACGCGTATTGACCGTTGTTGTTCAAACGCAAAGTTGAAAGGGAAAGAATCAATTGACGAATTTGCAATTTTCAATATGTCTTCCCGACATCACCTAGATTATTTTACGCGTGGCCGTATTATTGGCAAAATTGAAGAAGGGCGAAAAATAACAGATGTTGCCAGGTAGTTTTGACGTCAGCCACAGTGTTGTTTTAAGGCTTTGGAAATCATTTCAAACAAATGGAAAGTGTAGCAAACGTCACGCGTAGGTCGTGTTTGCAGTACGACACACATAATGCTATCAACAAAAAGACACCAGCGCAGCACAGCTAGTGAGGTAGCAAATCAGTTTATGGCTGCTACTGGCAAGCAGATCTCCCAAAAAACTATCGCCAGACGTTTGCATGAAGGAGGACTATACGCCCGCCGTCCTTTTGTGTGCATCCCATTGTCCAGACGTCACCGTACCGCCCGTTTGCAATGGCACCATCAACATCGCAATTAGACTGATAATGACTGGTCTGCTGTCCTCTTCTCAGATGAGAGTAGATACAGTCTATCGTCCAATTGTCGACGGCAACTGATCTGGCGTGATAGTGGTACTGCATATTGTCCAGCAAACATACAGGAAAGGGACCGATATCCGACATGTAGTGTCATGGTATGGGCTGGCATCATGATAAATAGCCGTACGTCCCTCTATGTGCTTCCAACTGGGACTATGACTAGCCAACGATACATTAATGATGTTCTGCTACCTCATGTTCGCATGTTCCATGGTGCTGTCGGTGATAGATTCATTTTCATAGACGACAACGCAGCATGTCATCGAACAGTCGCAGTCCAGGAGTGTCTTGAGAGCGAGGATATTCAACGCCTCGTATGGCCAGCACATTCTCCAGATCTGAATCCCATTGAAAATGTGTGAGATGCTTTGGGGAGGAGTCTTGCTGGTCGCCAATGCCCTCCAATAAACAAGGACACCCTCATCCGTGCACTGACAGAGGAATGGGATAAATTACCCCAACAGCTGCTTGATAATGTTGTGCAAAGCATGACACGACATGTGGAATCTTGCATCGCCCTCCATGGTGGCCATATCCCGTATTGACATCTTACGCCGGAATGCCTGCGGACGGTAATTGCATTTTTTTCACGTTTACGTATTCTGCACAAAATGGCCTGTTTGTCCCTTGAACACGTTCCAAAGCCTTCTGGATTTCAGAGCACAATAAATTGTCTTTCTTGTAATGTTCTGGCATTCTGACATTATTTTATTTCACTTGGCATCCAACCACACTTACTTTTTTATGCGCTATATAGCCGTTTATGATCCGTCCTTAGCAATTGTCCAGCAGTGTATAATACCATTTCAATCCCTTTATCTTTGGAAATACAAACGTGCAACCTTTAGATATTTTATTAGAAGAGCATTTACAATGTCATCTAACGAGCACGCAATAAATAGAGAAATTAAGTCGATTAAGGATCCGGCCATCAATTTTGGATATAATAACAACTTAATTGACCACTTATATCATCAGTTCATCAATGACAGAAATGAATCAAACCAACTTATCTCAGATCCAAAAAAGTCTTGTGGAAAACTTCCTTATTTGTCCATCAATTTCCAGAATTATTAAAAAAGAGTGTAACAGTAAAGCTAATCTACTCCTTGCCGATACCGTTACCAGTAATTGTAGAATACTCCAAAGAAACCCAGACCATATAAATATGCTTAATAAAGCTGGTGTGTACCAAATCCCAATTCTTAACAATAAGGATTCCTTACACAATAAATCATTATATATTGGCAGCACTAAAACAAATATAAATACTTGATTGAAAGAACATCTTAGTAATTGGACGAAGAATGAAATGCAAACATCTCTAATTCAGTACTGTCAAGATAATAATGCTGTCCCCGATTGGGACAACATAAAACTTTTAACTTCTCACAGCACCCACAGAAAGATTCTTACTGCCGAAGCTATATTGATCAAAAAGACTAAAAGAAACAATTGTAATTCAAATACACCAGTTGAATTATCCAGCGCATGGAAGAATATGATCAAGCTTGAAAAACATCTATCTCTCCGTGCTAAACAATCCAAGGCATTTCATCAACATAGATTGGGAGCCAGAAGAACACCAGATAGCAGCAAATCCAACATAGGTATCATACAAGATAACTGACTAAGTAAGGTTTGCATTAACATAACGATGAGATCAGCTTTCATGTTCAGCGCAGAGTTAACATCTCCTGCAACCTTGAGAATGACCATGGAATCAAGTGAGCCGAAACGCATCTGGAATGTCGACCGGGCGATATGACGGCAACAGTGTTATGTCACTTCATTATTTTCCGCACCTGTTTTATGGTGAGGGCTTCATTCAATTTGTATTCCTCCATCTTTTGATTACAGTTTTAACTTTAGTACGTGTTTTAATTTCAAATTCGAAGCTGTTTTTTCCCCGAGTTTGAAACATTCCATTTTGGTTTTAGTCCTATTGCCATTGTATATTTTTTCATCTATATGATTTGTGAATGATGACGAAACTTTGTACATACTGCAATTATTCACGTGCAAAGTATTCTACTGGTATAGACAGATGGTAGAACGGACTTGAAACGATGGGCCTGACCACATAAGCCTATAATCTTTGGTGAAAGACAGAGAAACATCGTAACAGAATATTCTACCAACATATCAATGGATGGCGGAGTGGATTTGAAGAGGTGAGCAAAAACCATGTTGCGTTTGTAATTTTTTACCCAGAGAAGTTTATTTGACATACATTAATTTTTTATCGTCTAACGTATACGTTGTCTAGTCTAACTTTCTTAGCAATTTAACGTGCGAAACAGAAACATTATGAAATATCTTAAGATTATTTCGTATACCGTATTTGTATTCCACGTATTACTTCATGATTTGGTTAAATCCCATAATGTGAATCTTGAATACAGTCAGTAATATCATCTCACTATATCTCACATCTGCCACTCAGTAAGCATTTCAAATCCCCCTTCCCCTATGAAAAGTATCAAATACTTGTAAATTTCTAGCATTTTAAATGAAAGTAAAAAAGTTATGTTTTATTGAATATTGATCTCTTTCCAAGAAATTGCAAACAAAAAAACATTGTGTTTGTAAAATATCCCACATTTCGTGGAACCCTCCGTGTTATTTTTTGTTGTGAAAGGTTCTGTAAAATTACTTGGAATTTGTTTCTGTGGGCAAAAATAGAAAGGATATATCTTTTACTTACAGTTAGAGCATTTTTTATTAAAAAAAAAACATACTTTTCTGATGTTCAGTATGTCAACAAATGCCAATTTTTTTTTCTTGTTCAGGTTTTGGCAGGTATTGTTCATTATCATTCTACTTTTGTGATGATGCCTGTTCTGATTCATGTGTAACCCCTGGAAAATCAGGAACTTTTTTTTCAGGTCCACAGCGTTGGATGGGAGTGGGATCTATCTAATACTAAGTATAGCAATGCACTCTTATTTGGAATGATTTAATTAGCTTTCCTTAATTACTTTTTAGGGAACCCCATTCAAAAAATTTAGCCGCAGTCCTATTTCTATTCCCTTTTTCATATAAAAGTGTAAATGTGCTTAACATGCATTTTTTCTGATGCCTAACACACACACAAAACCAGTCAGTACATAAGTTATGCTAGTAAAAATATAACAGAACAAAGGAAGAATACATATCAGAGTTCGAATTACCCAGTGGTCCTCTGGCCATTGGCCAGTAAAACTTCTGTCGGACCACTGGATTATTGATTTTACTGGTCCAGATGGCTAGTAAGTTTTTTTTTCTAAGTTGTCACAAGTTAAAAAATAAATTTCTGTTTCTTTTACCCTCTGTATGGTTTTCTTTTCAGGCTGCAAACTAGTGATAGTTGCGTGAACTGCTATTGGGCAACAGCTATTTTTTATTTATTTTTTATCCCTCATGATTTGTTAAGAGTGGAAGAAACAGCTAATACAGAAAGGCAGTTTCCCAGTCCTTGCCTTGTAATGGCTACAGCCATTTTTTATTACCTTTGCCTACCATAGTGAATGTAGCAGATACTGACACCAGGCACACACCAGCTTTTGTTTACTGGCACAAGAACACACTAGCACAGAAGGTCAATTGTATGTGTGAAGGTAATTTTTGCAAAAGAGCAATTCACATGAAACAGTTTTAAATGGGGGACTAAAACTAACTTCATGGGAAAGTAGCAGGGATGAGCAATAAGACTAAAAAAAAGGAAAGGAAGCTAAATCCTAAACAATAAAACATCTAAAAAAGGCTACTAATGTGAAAGAATTTTTTTGTACCCTTGGAGTCTCCTTGTTCCTTCTTACTTAAAAACAGATCAGGAATGCACTCTTACTCTGTTATATCACCAATCCATCGGAATCTTATTCTGAAAAATTCTTTGTCCTGGCAGTTGCATTTTCAAATTAGATGTTTCCAAAACAAATATTGGAGATAATTCCATTAAAATGACATTATTTTCTACATATATTGTGTCTTAATTTTTTTAACTTTTTACAGGCCAGTGTGCATTTTGGTGGACTTTGCAAATTCTAGTGGTCCGCTGGGCCAGTAGAAGATTTATTTGTAATTCTAACACTGCATAAGTATTTTTCCATGTACAAGGAAAGCAGCAAGAAATGTGTAGTTACAGTATAAGTTTAAATAGCACATCCTTTGATAAATTCACCAAAACTTCTGTTAAGTTTCTGTCTTAAACATTTTTGGAAGAAAAAATAAAAATAATCACACAAATGCTTTCTCAAACAAGCTCATACATCCCACTGAGATGAAAATAAGTTATGGTACTATAGATTAACATTAGCATTATGGTTGCATAAATTAAATATATTGGTGTAAAGATTTACTGAAATCTACTTAAGTTGTTATAAGAATTAGATGAGATAATAATCATGTGGCATGTAGTAATTTCGAAGCAATCCATTAGTTTTTCCCTTCCCCTTTCATTTATTTTTTGCTAAGAAACTAAAAAACAGTGCATGTTTTTCTCAATTTTTCTCTATTATGGTAACTTTTAGTTGTCTGAATTAAAAAAAAAAAACGAAGTTTTAGCATGTGAATATATATATATCTCTGACGACCGCCAATAGCTGTATAACTATACCATCGGGATCAGAGGAAATTCTATCCCACACTCACCAACCCGCTTGGCCAGCGTGGTGAGTTATGGCCAAACCCTCCAAAATGACTCCACAACTTAAATCTTGGCCCTCAGTCTCCGGCAGCTGGAATGTACCTGGCCAAGGCAGCGGCCAGTGCGACATGAAGGCAGAGGGTGCTAAGAATCCCCGGAGGACCGGACTAGGCTGCCATCTGATGCTGACCTTGGCAACGTACAATGGACGCTCCCTATCTTCTGATTCAAGGCTTCTTGAATTGGAAGAGGAACTACAAAGGATCAAGTGGGACATCGTGGGGCTAAGTGAGGTAAGGAGAAAAGGAGAAGATCTCATCGAACTGAAAAGTGGACATCTCTTCTACTATCGTGGGACAGATACTGGCAGAACTAGTGGTGTTGGATTTATAAAAACAAGAAACTGAAGGATAAAGTGGTAGAAGTTGAAAGTTCCTCTGACAGAGCTGCACGACTCGTTATCCACCTATCGAGAAGATACCAGGCTCAGATTATTCAAACTTATGCACCCACCACAAGTCATCCTGAAGAAGAAATTGAAGAATTTTATGAGGAAATTTGTCATCTAAATAATAAAGGTAAGCAGCACTTGAAGATAATTATGGGAGATTTCAATGCAAAAATAAAGCAACGGCAACAGAATGAAACTTCAGTAGGTAAATTCGGTCACGGCAACAGAAACCAGCGTGGAAATACTCTCGTTGAGTTTGCAGAGGCAGAAGGGTTTTTCATCTTGAACTCCTTCAAGAAAAAGCCACACAGGAAATGGACATGGAGGCATCCAAATGGGACGACAAGTGAAATTGATTTTGTTATGTGTAACAAAAAATTCGTCATAGAAGACTGCAGTGTGCTAAACAAGTTCAACACAGGTAGTGACCATAGATTGGTGAGATGTAAGATGCACCTCAACACTAAACTTAAACGTGACAAGCTCATAAGACAAACAAAATCTATTGACATAACCAACCTTAAAAACACCATAATACCTTCAAGTTGGAACTGAAGAACAGGTTCTCTGCTTTAGAAGGCCTAACATCGGAAGAAGTGGACATCTCTGAAGTTAACAGAAAAGTAACCAAAGCTCTTATGGAAACAGCAACAAAATTAGCTGGGTCTAAGAACAAGTTGCATGTAAATAAATTATCAGGAAAAACGAAAATGTTGATGCAAAAAAGAAGAGAGATGAGGACAACTAAAGAAGATGTGACTTCCAAAGTGGAATATATAGAGCTATGCAAGACAGTACGAAAAAGTATCACTGAAGACGTAAGAAAATTCAACTGTGAACTAGTGAGGAAAGCAATTGAAAACAACCAAAGCCTAAAGATAGCAAAGGGACATCTCAGTAAGGGAAGAAAACAGATTATGGCACTGAGAAAAGAAGATGGTTCTGTAACAAGAAATCGAGGCGAAATTTTGACAAGAGTGAAAGATTTCTACTCCAAATTATATGAAAGGGATGATACATGCACTCCAGACATCATGAAAGATACCAGTACCAGAGTTCCTCCAGTCCTTCCAGCAGAAGTTGCACATGCAATCAAGAACATGAAGCGGGGAAAAGCTCCAGGAGAAGATGGAATTACTGTAGACATCATACAAGAAGCAAGTGGAGAAATTGAAACAGTACTCGCCCAAATTTTCACTCGATGCCTTAATGAAGGGAAGATTCTTGAGGATTGGAACACCGCTACAATGATCCTGCTACATAAGAAAGGTGACATTGAGGATCTCGGAAACTACAGACCTATCAGCCTCCTATCAGTAGTTTATAAAATTTTCACCAAAGTTCTTTCACACCGCTTGAAGGTAACACTGGACATGGCTCAACCGAGAGAACAAGCTGGATTCAGGAGTGGCTACAGCACAATAGATCATATCCATGTGCTGAGAGAACTAATTGAAAGAGCGAGGGAATATGAACTTCCATTGTGCATGGCTTTTATCGATTATGAAAAAGCCTTTGATTCAGTGAAACCATCAGCAGTTACAATGGCTCTGAAAACCTGCGGTATTGAAGATGCATACATTAATATTATTAATAACATCTATGAAAATGCAAGTGCAAAGATTAGGCTGTTTGAAAATACAACACACATAAAAATTGGAAAGGGAGTGAGACAAGGTGACACCATATCTCCGAAGCTCTTTAATGCCACATTGGAGGGTGTTTTTCAGTCACTGAGCTGAGAAAACAAGGGGATAAAGATTAATGGAGATTATCTAACCCACCTTCGTTTTGCTGATGATGTAGTCATTTTTGCAACTAGCCCATGAGAGCTGCAGAGTATGATCCAGGAACTTGCTGACAAGAGTAAAGAAGTGGGATTAAAAATGAACTTTCAGAAGACAAAAGTGATGTTCGATGCTTTTACAAGAAATGAAGATTTATCGATTGATGGAGAAAAGCTGGAGATAACAGATACGTACGTTTATCTTGGACAGCAGATATCAAGTGAAGGTCACATTGATGAAGAAATTAATCGGCGTACAAAACTTGCCTGGAGAGCTTTTGGAAGAAACAGCATAATTTTCAAGAGCAATATGCCATTATGTCTTAAAAGAAAAGTGTTTGATCAATGCATCCTTCCAGTGCTTACGTATGGTGCAGAGACGTGGACCTTAACTAAAAGAGACATACAAAGGCTGCAGACAACTCAAAAAGCATGGAGAGGTGCATACTTGGTGTAACCAGGAGAGATAAGAAGAGGAACTCGTGGATCCGAAAAATGACAAGAGTGGAAGACATCATGATCAGAGTTAAATCCCTGAAATGGCAATGGGCTGGACATACTGCCAGAAGGACAGATCATCGATGGACAGCCGAAATTTTAGATTGGATTCCAAGGGACAGGAAAAGACCCAGAAGAAGACCACATGGGAGATGGGTGGATGAAATTCGAAAGTATGCCGGGGTGACATGGAGGAGACTGGCACAAGACAGACCGTTGTGGAGGAAACTTGGGGAGACCTTCGTCCAGCAGTGGATTGATAATGGTTGACAATGATGATGATGATGATATATATATTATGCATCAATTAAAAATTACCATACTTATTGGCGTATAACTTGCACCCTAATTTTAAGAAGGAAGTTCGAGTAAAAAACACTTAAATTTAAAATAAATTACTTGGGAGCTCTGAACTTGTTTTTAGATAACTCAACACACATGTTTATTAATATTTATACCACTTTTAAGGCAAATAATTCAAAAGAAAAAGCATCTGTTTGAACAAAAAAACTTTGATATTAGACCTGTTACAAATTTTTTAATCAGAATCACTGCTATCTTGGGAAGTGATGAGACAGACTAAAAAATTAAAAACAGCCAGAAGTCTGGGTTCCTTAAACCGACGCTGTTTGCCGGTGATGCATGGTCATCGTCGCGAGAAATTATACCCTTGGACCAGCATGACAAGACCACACATATTATCACCAACCGTCAGCCACAGAGTTCGATTTTTATCACAAACCGTCAGCCTCAGAGTTCGGATGTCACCGGAAGTTTTGTCATATTTCCCTTGAGCAGGTTGTGCCGTGAAAGCAGCTTAACCAGAGCAGACGCTAATGCTTAACGTGGCAGCTTGCGTTTGCTGCTGAAGTGAGTGAGGTTACTTTCCGGCGCTTAAAAAAGGTATATCAAGAGTCTATCTAAAAAATGTGTGAATCTTCTTTCCGAAGAACTGAGGATTGCATTGATACCACTTTTAACAAGATCTGTTAAAAAACAGAAGAGAGATGCATTAAAGTGTTTGCAGTTAGAGTAAAGTGGTACCAAACTGTTAACATTTGTCAATGTTGGGATATGTCGCACTCTGCAGCAGTATTCATTTTACCCAAATTTAAATTAAAAAAAGAAAAGTAGTGTACACGTGTAACACGCAGGTAGAATTTCAGCCCTAAAGTTTAAGGGGGGAAAGTGTATGTTATAAGCCGATAAATATGGTAGTTAATCATGCATAACTTGTTTTCTTGGGTTATGTATTTGCTTCATATGCACGTTCTGTAGTCGTGGTGTGTGACCTTGGAAAAAAATTAAGTAACTGAAAATAAGCACTCTTTATTTTGTGAAGTTTTTACAAGTTTTTATAAGGCAGTGGCAACATTGCATACTTGAGGAATATCAGTAAAGCAGTGGGTAAACAGGAATTCTTGAACCGTTAAATAAATATGCTTATCATTTTAGATTTTTTAACAGCCTTCGCATGAGATAAAATGTTTGTTTTAGCAATTTATAAATCAGAGTTAAGATTTTGAGTGTAAGATTTTCATTTGTCTAGATAAGTACAGTATGCTAAAATGTTTATTTTTAGAGCTGCACTTGTTAAGGATTCGTGATAGTTTGGTTTATATAAAGGTTACATAAAAAGTTTTGTTTTGAGAAATAGAACTCGTTAAATCACACAATATGAGCTGCTTTTAAATTGTTGTTAGCAAGTTTTTTGTTTGTCCTTAAGCATTTTGTCCATTGCAATCAAAGCAGCTCAGGAAATTTTAGCTATACATTACCAGTTAAACCACACACATTTATGTAGTGAACATTATCTGCCCTGGGTCTTAAGTCCTTAGCTATGTAAGTGCCTTTCAGTCAGTCCTTAGCTTATAAGTGCCTTTCAGTCAGTTCTGAGCAGTCTCCTGCACTTTTGCAATTACACCTGCTAGTCTCATTTTCTAATGTGTTTGGGGATGACCAAGTTAACTTCCAAATTGGTTTTCTCTCCTTCTTCATAACAACACTGAAGGCATCTGAAAGTAGCTCAGATTGTTTCCACAGTCTTGAATGTTTAGCATGAAACCACTTCAGTTTGTAGTCAAAGCATATGTGTAAGTAGTGACTTGAATATCTTGTCTTTGAAGCTAACTGTAATGTAACATGAGCATCAGCAGTAGTTAGAAGTTTCACTGCAGTACAAATAAGTGTCAGAATGTCCTTTGGGTATTGTAGTAAAACCTAATTGTGTGTGTGTGTGTGTGTGTGTGTGTGTTCTGCATCAGATACAGCATTTAAGACTGTCATAGTTTTTAACTTAGAACTACACGCGTGTGACATTACAACTGAAAAAATTATATTTTTTTCAAAAATGGAAGCAATTTGGGGGGGTTACATAAAGTGAATTTTGCAAACTGCCCTGAACAATAGCGGTTAAGTGAATTTTAAAGAAATAAGCGATGCTAAAGAAGGGACTGAGGAAGAAATTGAAAAGTCACATATGCCATAAATAATGAGCATGCAGTGTAACTGTAGCCCAGGGGGTAGGGTTGTATTTAATGTTAAAACCATTTTTTTTTTTTTTTTTTGAATTTCATGGGGAGTGGGTGATTAGATTAGAGAGCATGTATGATTATTTTGCGGGTAATCCTAAATGTTTTTGCAATCTTTTCAAAATTCAAATAAAGCACGTAAAAAAAAGTTATTTTTTAGCATGTTCTAAAAATCTGAGGAGCTAAAATTTGTAATTTAATTACTAGAATGTGTTTATTCCTGTGTCAAAATCAGGGAATGTTTGAGGACATAGCCAAATGGGGATCCTCTGGTCTGGATCCCCCTTGAGGGGGATTGAGTACGATTCTAAAGCTATATATATATATACACTGACGAAAAAAATCCCAACACCACGAAAAAATAGTTGTAGAGGAATGAAATGGCGGCAATACATTTGTATAGGTAACATATTTAATCGATTAAGGTTTCAAGATCACAGCGTAATGTAAGTGCGAGAAGAGCCATTTTAAATGTGAATTGCTGGTACATTAATAACCGGTGTAACCGCCAGAATGTTGAATGCAAGCACGCAAACGTTCATGCATTGTGTCGTACAGGTGCTGGATGTCAGTTTGAGGGATGGAGTTCCATGCCTGTTGCACTTGGTCGGTCAATACAGGGACGGTTAATGCTGGTTGGGGGGACGCTGGAGTTGTCGTCCAATGATGTCCCATACGTGCTCAATTGGTGAAAGATCTGGTGATCTAGCAGGCCATGGCAACATGTCGACACTCTGTAGAGCATGTTGGGTTACAACAGCGGTATGCGGGCGAGCGTTATCCTGTTGGAAAACACCCTCTGGAATGCTGTTCATGAAGGGCAGCACAACAGGTTGAATCACCAGACCGACGTACAACTGTGCCGTCAGGGTGCGTGGGATAACCACGAGAGTGCTCCTGCTGTCATAGGAAATTGCTCCCCAGACCATAACTCCAGGTGTAGGTCCAGTGTGTCTCGGCCGCAGACAGGTTGGTTGCAGGCGCTCACCTGGCCTCCTTCTAACCAACACACGGCCATCACTGGCACCCAGGCCACCACGAGAGTGCTCCTGCTGTCATAGGAAATTGCTCCCCAGACCATAACTCCAGGTGTAGGTCCAGTGTGTCTCGGCCGCAGACAGGTTGGTTGCAGGCGCTCACCTGGCCTCCTTCTAACCAACACACGGCCATCACTGGCACCCAGGCAGAACCGGCTTTCATCAGAAAACACAACAGATCTCCACTCCGTCCTCCAATGAGCTCTAGCTTGACACCACTGACGTCGCAAACGGCAGTGGTTTGGAGTAAGTGGGATGCTCGCTACAGGCAGACCTGTTTGTAATCCGGGTGTAGCCCGGAATTCCGGGTTTTTGTCACATTCCAAACCCGTAAATCCGGGTTTTTAAGTTTTAGAAGAATTTGAGATGCTTCGGACATTTCATTTCTAAAAATGCTACATAATGGTAACTAAACTTCAGGTTCCATTTTCTTTGGGAATTACAGTGTTTGATTAAAAACACTGCATGTCCGTGCGAATGGTGAATGTAGATGATTTGTGACACCTTGTGCGTTTCTTTTGTTATCAAACAAGCTCTCAAGATAACAGCCTGCTGAAAGGAAAGCTTGTTTTCATTATTTTGAAAGTTCAAATAATTTGATTATTTTTTCTAACTACTTTTAGAAATTGAATGGAATCCACTGTTGGCTTCAAGTTCAAGTAAAACTGGTCTACATAGACTGCTCAATTAACATATAATATGAAGTGCAAAATTTGATTTTAAAGATACAATGCCTTGAAGGATTTTGCATAGTGAAAGAAAATTGGGTACAAGAAAAGATGCGAAGTTTAACTGCACAAGCACTACGGCCTATTTGTTGTGTAGCTAGTTTATATGTGCGTATTATACATTATATGTATATAGGCACTCAGCTGAGAGTTTCAGGGTTTCTTGTGTCACCTCAGAATCACCCCTGTACAGGGCGTCTGGCTCGGAGCTGTCCTTCAAGTAACCGATTTGTAACAGTTCGTTGTGTCACTGCGGTGGCAACTGCAGCTCGAATTGCTGCCGCAGACGCGGTGCGATATGCCACGGTGGTCTTCCCTCTCAGTAGTGCCACGTAGCCGGCTGGAACCCGGTCTTCTTGAGGCAGTACCTTCCCTTGACCACCGCTGCCAACAATCATACACAGTGGCTACATTCCTGCCAAGTTGTTCTGCAATATTGCGGAACGAAAATCCACCTTCTTGTAGCCCTATTACACGACCTCGTTCAAAGTCCGTGAGCTGTTGATAATGGCTTCTTCGTCTTCTTAAAGGCATTCTTGACTAACATCAACACCCTACGTCGAATCTCAACGATAACTAACGCTCACGAACGTTACAGCGCGTATTTACAGCAAACCTGCTTTGCATGTTCCGAGGTGCGCTACTAGCGCCACACGTATGCGGCGAGCGCGAAATTTGCATAGACGTAATCTTACAGATGTACTCTCACCGCCTACCAGCCGTCGTTTATTAAACACAACCCCTTCTCGGTGTTGGGATTTTTTTTTCCGTCAGTGTGTGTGTATATATATATATATATCATCATCATCGTCAACCATTATCAATCCACTGCTGGACGAAGGTCTCCCCAAGTTTCCTCCACAACGCTCTGTCTTGTGCCAGTCTCCTCCATGTCACTCCCGCATATTTACGAATTTCATCCACCCATCTCCCATGTGGTCTTTTTCTGGGTCTTTTCCTGTCCCTTGGAATCCAATCTAAAATTTCGGCTGTCCATCTATGGTCTGTCCTTCTGGCAGTATGTCCAGCCCATTGCCATTTCAGGGATTTAACTCTGATCATGATGTCTTCCACTCTTGTCATTTTTCGGATCCACGAGTTCCTCTTCTTATCTCTCCTGGTTACACCAAGTATGCACCTCTCCATGCTTCTTTGAGTTGTCTGCAGCCTTTGTATGTCTCTTTTAGTTAAGGTCCACGTCTCTGCACCATACGTAAGCACTGGAAGGATGCATTGATCAAACACTTTTCTTTTAAGACATAATGGCATATTGCTCTTGAAAATTATGCTGTTTCTTCCAAAAGCTCTCCAGGCAAGTTTTGTACGCCGATTAATTTCTTCATCAATGTGACCCTCACTTGATATCTGCTGTCCAAGATAAACATACGTATCTGTTATCTCCAGTTTTTCTCCATCAATCGATAAATCTTCATTTCTTGTAAAAGCATTGAACATCACTTTTGTCTTCTGAAAGTTCATTTTTAATCCCACTTCTTTACTCTTGTCAGCAAGTTCCTGGATCATACTCTGCAGCTCTGATGGGGTAGTTGCAAAAATGACTACGTCATCAGCAAAACGAAGGTGGGTTAGATAATCTCCATTAATCTTTATCCCTTTGTTTTCCCAGTTCAGTGATTGAAAGACATTTTCCAATGTGGCATTAAAGAGCTTCGGAGATATGGTGTCACCTTGTCTCACTCCCTTTCCAATTTTTATGTGTGTTGTATTTTCAAACAGCCGAATCTTTGCACTTGCATTTTCATAGATGTTATTAATAATATTAATGTATGCATCTTCAATACCGCAGGATTTCAGAGCCGTGGTAACTGCTGATGGTTTCACCGAATCAAAGGCTTTTTCATAATCGATAAAAGCCATGCACAATGGAAGTTCATATTCCCTCGCTCTTTCAATCAGTTCTCTCAGTACGTGGATATGATCTATTGTGCTGTAGCCACTCCTGAATCCAGCTTGTTCTCTCGGTTGAGCCATGTCCAGTGTTACCTTCAAGCGGTGTGAAAGAACTTTAGTGAAGATTTTATAAACCACTGATAGGAGGCTGATAGGTCTGTAGTTCCTGAGATCCTCAATGTCACCTTTTTTATGTAGCAGGATCATTGTAGCATTGTTCCAATCCTCAGGAATCTTCCCTTCATTAAGGCATCGAGTGAAAATTTGGGCGAGTACTGTTTCAATTTCTCCACTTGCTTCTTGTATGATGTCTATAGTAATTCCATCTTCTCCTGGAGCTTTCCCTCGCTTCATGTTCTTGATTGCATGAGCAACTTCTGCTGGGAGGACTGGAAGAACTCTGGTACCTTTCATGATGTCTGGAGTACATGTATCATCCCTTTCATATAATTTGGAGTAGAAATCTTTCACTCTTGTCAAAATTTCGCCTCTATTTCTTGTTATAGAACCATCTTCTTTTCTCAGAGCCATAATCTGTTTTCTTCCCTTACTGAGATGTCCCTTTGCTATCTTAAGGCTTTGGTTGTTTTCAATTGCTTTCCTCACTAGCTCACAGTTGAATTTCCTTACGTCTTCAGTGATACTTTTTCTTGTTGTCTTGCATAGCTCTATATATTCCACTTTGGAAGTCACATCTACTTTAGTTGTCCTCATCTCTCTTCTTTTTTGCATCAACATTTTGGTTTTTCCTCATAATTTGTTCACATGCAACTTGTTCTTAGACCCAGCTAATTTTGTTGCCGTTTCCATTAGAGCTTTGGTTACTTTTCTGTTAACTTCCGAAATATCCACTTCTTCCGATGTTAGGCCTTCTAAAGCAGAGAATCTGTTCTTCAGTTCCAACTTGAAAGTATTATGGTGTTTTTTAAGGTTGGTTATGTCAATACATTTTGTTTGTCTTATGAGCTTGCCACGTTCCAGTTTAGTGTTGAGGTGCATCTTACATCTCACCAATCTATGGTCACTACCTGTGTTGAACTTGTTCAGCACACTGCAGTCTTCGATGACGAATTTTTTGTTACACATAATAAAATCAATTTCACTTGTCGTCCCAATTGGATGTCTCCATGTCCATTTCCTGTGTGGCTTTTTCTTGAAAAAGGAGTTCAAGATGAAAAATCCTTCTGCCTCTGCAAACTCAACGAGAGTATTTCCACGCTGGTTTCTGTTGCCGTGACCGAATTTACCTACTGAAGTTTCATTCTGTTGCCGTTGCCCTATTTTTGCATTGAAATCTCCCATAATTATCTTCAAGTGCTGCTTACCTTTATTATTTAGATGACGAATTTCCTCATAAAATTCTTCAATTTCTTCTTCAGGATGACTTGTGGTGGGTGCATAGGTTTGAATAATCTGAGCCTGATTATATATACACATATATATATAAAAATAAAAGCAGTCAAAGACATAATTTAAAAATAAATATTTTTGAAATTACATTCTGAAGATCATAACGCGCAATGCATCAGTGATGAATGTTCAGAACAAACATTTAACTGTAAAGCAGAGACTTAAACAAAATGGTTTTTTAACTATGACAAAAAAAAAATTAAAACTCAAAACCCCAAAACCTAACAGGCAAGTGAAAAAAATAATAATAAAAAATAACAAAACCAGAATGCAGAAAGTGTTGTGAATGCCGAGCCTTGGCTTTATCAAGGACTAGCAAAACTCTACATTTTCTCACTTTCACAAAGACCTAGTTGAAAATGGGTTTCTGCAAAGCCATAGATGTAAGTATAAGTCCCCCCAAAAATTTTTATTTTACATAACCGCCCTCAAAGGTGCGAAAAATAAGAAATTTAGCAAAAGTTTTAGCATACATCTGTCACTTTTTTGCCCCAACCCAGTACTCATCATCTCCCACAAAAAACAGAAAAACGTTGTCAAAAACTCACAAAAATGTGAGAAGGCTTGAGCAACCAACAGAAAACTACAGTTTTAACACGTGGTTAAGCAACCATACCGCCCAAGTGAAGTTCCTAACGTGAACCAAAGAATATAAAAAGCACTTTAAAAATGTCATTCCCTGATGAACAAAACTTGAGCAAAAACCAAATTTTGAAACAAAATAAAAAAACTTTTACATACATACATTCTGAAGACCAAAATGTGCAAAAGCAGCAGTAAAGAACTCTCAGAAATAATAACCTACAAAGCAGAAAAAGTAATCCAAAATACTTAAAGAAAAATTAATTAAAAAATTAAAAGAATGAACTCAAGGCCAGCAGGCATGGAGAAAAATAATAAATCTGAGATGTAGAAAGTGTCAAAAATGCCTAGCCTTGGCTTTTTCAAGGACCAGCAAAACTTTGCATTTACTAACTTCCACAAAGACCTAGTTGAAAATGGGTTTCTGCTAAGCTATAGAAGTAAAATCAAGTCCCCTAATAATTCCAAATTACCATATCCGCCCACAATGGTGCGGAAACATTACAATTAAGCTATGTACTATTTAAAAAAGTTTTTAGCTTACTTCTATTTCTTAACTGGCCCAACCCATACTCATCATCTCCACAAAACCAGAAATACTTTTCACAGAGTTCACAAAAATTGTGAAAATGGCTTGGGCATTCCCATGAAACATGGGGACACTACAAAAAAAATTTGACATTTTTTACGGAAAACACTTAAAGTCAAAAAGGCCAAAAAAGCCAAACTTGTAAGACTACAAACTGAAACAGAAAAAACAATAAACCACACAATATATGAATTAAATTTTAAAACAAATAACCAAAAAACCAACTGCAAGACGGCAAGGCCTACACGTGGCGAGCTGCCAAAATGAAATTTCCAACTAGGAACCAAAGCAATAAAACAAAAAAAAACGTGACAGTCCCTGTGTAATAAAAAGACCTACTAAAAAAGGGTGAAACAAAAATAAATTTGAAAAAAAAAGAAGAGAGTACAGGAGCAAATAATAGCTAACATTACAGCATTTCCCATAAATCACAGAATGTCATAAGACAAAAACACGTAATATAAAGCATTGGTAAATGTACTTAAAAATTAAAAATAAAAGTTGCATTATTTACACATTATTCTAGGAATGCTTTATGTTGAGTACCACTGCTTAAAATACCTCCCTACCAAGAAAGTCGAAGAACAACCACAAGTTCTAAAGACCAGCATACACTCCCCAAATAGAGCACAACACAGGTGCATGGTCAAACAAAGGAAGAGTTTTATTAGAAATGCAAGCTAAATGAAAGCCAAACAAGAAACAAACATATTTTAGCAGGCACAGAAACAAAAAAAAAAAAATTAAATAACGATCTTCCAAACGAACAAAAGTAAGAGCCTACTTGCTATGCTTCCTACAAATGCTTCCGCACGGTCAAACTGGCCGACTGCAATCCAGCAGACAGTGAGGAGACAGTGACAACTAGAAGACTGTCCCGCACAAAAAAATATATCGCGCCGCACACTTAATTCCTCCAATCAAAAATTCCAAACTGAGAATGATGACCTGAATGTCTAGTAAGAGTAGAAATACTCACCAGAATACAAGAAAATTATTATCAAATGCACCTGATGTGTATTTAATAATTTTTACCTGTATTGAAATACCTTAGTATTCTTCTACATACAAAATAGTCACTTATTAGTTTACGCAAGTTTTACCATTTTTATGTTAGCTATTCTTGAGAAAGAATATCTAGTTTATGTTTTATAATTTTTTTGTAATTTATATATATACACCTGGTTTAAAACTCAGGCTTCACGTGACAGTAACACATAAACATATGAAATGAGCGAAACACACAGAGTCACGTACGATAAAAGGTTCGTTTAGCGGTAGCTTTCGGTCTGGCAACATTTCCAACACCCCAACTTCAAATTGTAGTTCTGGCAAGCAGTCTATCGCGGGTGATCAAGGTCGTAGGATGACCGTAAGCTGCCGCTAAACGAACCTTTTACCGTACGTGACTCTATGTGTTTTGCTCGTTTTATATGTTTATATATATATATACAAACCTTATAAACTTTTTTGTGATTTTCGTTTTTATTTTTAATAAGACTGTCCTGTCCATAGCACTAAAGGTTCCTAATAGTTAGTTAATATTCATCCTCTAGACCAACTTCCAAAAAGGCTTACATTGGCCAGAATCATTTTATTAACTGTGAAGAAATTCAAACAGATCTGCTAACTTTACTCTATTTTTCAGAACTATTTTTCTTAAAACTGTTTTAATGTAATAAGCTGGAATTTGGTTGTCTAGAAAACTATTTAATAGGATACTGATATGTTCATGGAAATCCAAATTATTGCTGCAAATTCTGGAAATTTCTAAGTACCTGTGGAATAAGTACATTTTCTATTACTTTGGTTGAGATATTATTATTCCAGTACAAATATTTAATTACTTTGAAAGGAATTTTTTTTTCTTTTATCAAATAGGCTATTGGAAAGGTTACCTTCTTTAAGTTTAATGCTTAAGTCCAAGAAATCAAGCTCTTGGTTATTTTGGTTTGTTTTACTTAATTTAAGACAGCTAGCTAGGGTAGATATCTGAAAAATCATTTTCAATAATTTCAGAGTTATTAATACATAGCAAATCGTCAATGTATCCATAGGTGTATAGATAGTTATCTGAGCTCAAGGACTTATTTTTAATGAATTTATATTCTTTATAGAACAAAAAAAGGTTACATACACTAGTTGAGTGGGTCTTGCAGTTATTTTTTTTTTTTGGTTATTTGTTTTAAAATTTAATTCATGTATTGTGTGGTTTATTGGTTTTTTCTGTTTCAGTTTGTAGTCTTACAAGTTTGGCTTTTTTTTACTTTGAGGTTTTCGTAAAAAATGTAAAAAAAATTTGTACTGTTCCCACGTTTCATGGGAATGCCTAAGCCATTTTCACAATTTTTGTGAACTCTGAAAAGTATTTCTGGTTTTGTGGAGATGATGAGTATGGGTTGGGCCAGTTAGGAAATAGAAGTAAGCTAAAAACTTTTTTAAATAATACATAGCTTAATTGTAATGTTTCTGCGCCATTGTGGGCGGATATGGTATTTTGGAATTATTAGGGGCTGCTTGATTTCACTTCTATAGCTTAGCAGAAACCCATTTTCAACTAGGTCTTTGTGGAAGTTAGTATATGCAAAGTTTTGCTGGTGCTTGAAAAAGCCAAGGTTAGCCATTTTTGACACTTTCAACATCTCGGATTTATTATTTTTTCTCCATGCCTGCTGGCCTTGAGTTCATTCTTTTAATTTTTTAATTAATTTTTCTTTGAGTATTCTTTTTTTTTCTGCTTTGTAGGTTATATATCATCATCATTGTCAACCATTATCAATCCACTGCTGGATGAAGGTCTCCCCAAGTTTCCTCCACAAGGGTCTGTCTTGTGCCAGTCTCCTCCATGTCACTTCCGCATACTTTCGAATTTCATCCTGCCATCTCCCATGTGGTCTTCTTCTGGGCCTTTTCCTGTCCCTTGGAATCCAATCTAAAATTTCGGCTGTCCATCGATGGTTCGTCCTTCTGGCAGTATGTCCAGCCCATTGCCATTTCAGGGATTTAACTCTGATCATGATGTCTTCCGCTCTTGTCATTTTTCGGATCCACGAGTTCCTCTTCTTATCTCTCCTAGTTACACCAAGCATGCACCTCTCCATGCTCCTTTGAGTTGTCTGCAGCCTTTGTATGCCTCTTTTAGTTAAGGTCCATGTCTCTGCACCATACGTAAGCACTGGAAGGATGCATTGATCAAACACTTTTCTTTTAAGACATAATGGCATATTGCTCTTGAAAATTATGCTGTTTCTTCCAAAAGCTCTCCAGGCAAGTTTTGTATGCCGATTAATTTCTTCATCAATGTGACCCTTACTTGATATCTGCTGTCCAAGATAAACATATGTCTGTTATCTCCAGCTTTTCTCCATCAATCGATAAATCTTCATTTCTTGTAAAAGCATTGAACATCACTTTTGTCTTCAGAAAGTTCATTTTTAATCCCACTTCTTTACTCTTGTCAGCAAGTTCCTGGATCATACTCTGCAGCTCTGATGGGGTAGTTGCAAAAAATGACTACGTCATCAGCAAAATGAAGGTGGGTTAGATAATCTCCATTAATCTTTATCCCTTTGTTTTCCCAGTTCAGTGATTGAAAGACATTTTCCAATGTGGCATTAAAGAACTTCGGAGATATGGTGTCACCTTGTCTCACTCCCTTTCCAATTTTTATGTGTGTTGTATTTTCAAACAGCCAAATCTTTGCACTTGCATTTTCATAGATGTTATTAATAATATTAATGTATGCATCTTCAATACCGCAGGATTTCAGAGCCATTGTAACTGCTGATGGTTTCACCGAATCAAAGGCTTTTTCATAATCGATAAAAGCCATGCACAATGGAAGTTAATATTCCCTTGATCTTTCAATTAGTTCTCTCAGTACGTGGATATGATCTATTGTGTTGTAGCCACTCCTGAATCCAGCTCGTTCTCTTGGTTGAGCCATGTCCAGTGTTACCTTCAAACGGTGTGAAAGAACTTTAGTGAAGATTTTATAAACCACTGATAAGAGGCTGATAGGTCTGTAGTTCCCGAGATCCTCAATGTCACCTTTTTTATGTAGCAGGATCATTGTAGCGTTGTTCCAATCCTCAGGAATCTTCCCTTCATTAAGGCATCGAGTGAAAATTTGGGCGAGTACTGTTTCGATTTCTCCACTTGCTTCTTGTATGATGTCTACAGTATTGCAACTTCTGCTGGGAGGACTGGAAGAATTCTGGTACTCGTACTTTTCATGATGTCTGGAGTACATGTATCATCCCTTTCATATAATTTGGAGTGGAAATCTTTCACTCTTGTCAAGATTTCGCCTCTATTTCTTGTTACAGAACCATCTTCTTTTCTCAGAGCCATAATCTGTTTTCTTCCCTTACTGAGATGTCCCTTTGCTATCTTTAGGATTTGGTTGTTTTCAATTGCTTTCTTCACTAGTTCACAGTTAAATTTACTTACGTCTGAAGTGGTACTTTTTCGTACTGTCTTGCATAGCTCTATATATTCCACTTTGGAAATCACATCTTCTTTAGTTGTCCTCATCTCTCTTCTTTTTTGCATCAACATTTCGGTTTTTCCTGATAATTTGTTCACATGCAACTTGTTCTTAGACCCAGCTAATTTTGTTGCTGTTTCCATAAGAGCTTTGGTTGCTTTTTTGTTAACTTCAGAAATATCCACTTCTTCCGATGTTAGGCCTTCTAAAGCAGAGAATCTGTTCTTCAGTTTCAACTTGAAGGTATTATGGTGTTTTTTAAGGTTGGTTATGTCAATACATTTTGTTTGTCTTATGAGCTTGCCACGTTCGAGTTTAGTGTTGAAGTGCATCTTACATCTCGCCAATCTATGGTCACTACCTGTGTTGAACTTGTTTAGCACACTGCAGTCTTTTATGACAAATTTTTTGTTACACATAATAAAATCAATTTCACTTGTCGTCCCATTTGGATGTCTCCATGTTCATTTCCTGTGTGGCTTTTTCTTGAAAAAGGTGTTCAAGATGAAAAACCCTTCTGCCTCTGTAAACTCAACAAGAGTACTTCCACGCTGGTTTCTATTGCCGTGACCGAATTTACCTACTGAAGTTTCATTCTGTTGCCGTTGCCCAATTTTTGCATTGAAATCTCCCATAATTATCTTCAAGTGCTGCTTACCTTTTTTATTTAGATGACGAATTTCCTCATAAAATTCTTCAATTTCTTCTTCAGAATGACTTGTGGTGGGTGCATAAGTTTGAATAATCTGAGCCTTGTATCTTCTCGAGAGTTGGATTACGAGTCGTGCAGCTCTGTCAGAGGAACTTTCAACTTCTACAACTTTATCCTTCAGTTTCTTGTTTATTATAAATCCAACACCACTAGTTCTGCCAGTATCTGTCCCACGATAGTAGAAGAGATGTCCAGTTTTCAGTTCAATGAGATCTTCTCCTTACCTCACTTAGCCCGACGATGTCCCACTTGATCCTTTGTAGCTCCTCTTCCAATTCAAGAAGCCTTGAATCTGAAGATAGGGAGCGTCCATTAAACGTAGCCAAGGTCAGCATCAGATGGCAGCCTAGTCAGGGTCCTCCGGGGATTCTTAGCACCCTCTGCCATCATGTCGCACTGGCCGCTGCCCTGGCCAGGTACATTCCAGCTGCCGGAGACTGAGGGCCAAAATTTAAGTTGTGGAGTCATTTTGAAGGGGTTTGGCCATAACTCACCATGCTGGCCAAGCGGGTTGGTGAGTGTGTGATAGCATTTCCTCTAATCCCAATGGTATAGTTATACCGCTATTGGCGGTCGTCAGAGCCCCTTTAGTGGGAACAGGATGCACCATGAGAAGGCAGGGTTGACATTTGTAAAGGAGAGGTTACACACACACACACACACACACACACACACACACACACACTCTACCAACAAGTAATTGGACACCTGTGATAGCAAAGGAAAACAAAGTTTATTCACCTTCAATAGTTGGTGGAGCCCCCACGAGGTGTGATTACAGCAGCAACCCTCCGGGGCATACTCTCAACTAGGCGTTGTACGACGGCTAGCGGTAGTTTCTTCCTCTCAGCTTGGAGAAGACAGGTCAGTTCCTTCACCGATTTCGGATGGTGGGGGCACTCCAACTCGTCCCAGAGGTGCTCGATAGGGTTAAGGTCCGGGCTCTGCACAGGCCAGTCCATTCGATTAACCCCATTGTCACCATACCAAGCCATGGTGGACTTCGCAACATGACAGGTGGCATTGTCATCCTGAAAGTAACATGGGTCCACCCCGTAAAACTGCCACAACGTAGGAAGCGCATGGTCATCCAAAATGGTGCAGTAGGTCTCGGCGTTGAGTCTACCAGGAATTGGGACCAAGGGACCCGTGCCATACCAGGAGAAACACCCCCATAGCATAATTCCACTGCCGCCGAACTTCACAGTTGGCACAATACATTCCGGCAGGAGGCTTTCTCCAGGCAGACACCAAACCCAGACCCTGCCATCCGAACGGTAGAATGTAAACCTTGATTCGTCGCTCCAGAGAACCTGTTTCCACTGTTCAACGGTCCACTGTTGACGTTCTTTGCACCACGCTAGCCGAGCAGCGCTATTGGACTTGGTGATCAAAGGCTTGTGGGCGGCAGAACGTCCATGATAACTGAGCAGATGGGCTTCCTTATGGATGGTATTCATCGAAAGAACACTCCCGGATGCGTGTTAAAACTCCTCGTGGATGTGGCCCATCGATTTGGTGTGGTTCTTCCGAATTTCTCTGCCCAGCACCCATCAGTCTCTAATTCCCAGTTTTGTGGGTCTGCCGGGTCGGGGCACATTCCGACAGTCACCTCTGGTCTTCCACTTGCCAATCCCGTAGGCCACTGTTGATTTTGGGTACTTCAACTCGCTGGATATGTCACGTATGGATCGACCATTTCTGTGATACCCGACGATTATACCTTTCTCGAAATCGGAGAGCTCCGAACTGCGTGGCATCTTGCGTGCGACTGGTTGCGTTGTTGTTTCCCACACGATATAGTGTATATACACTATCTACCAACAAGTAATTGGACACCCCTGCAATCGACGATATCTGCGGTCCTGATACACATCACGGCCGCCACCGTTAAATATTGTGTGGGAAACAACAACGCAACCAGTCGCATGCAAGATGCCATGCAGTTCGAAGCTCTCTGATTTCAAGAAAGGTGTAATCGTCGGGTATCACAGAAGTGGCATTTCCATACGTGACAATCCAGTGAGTTGAAGTACCCAAAATCGACAGTGGCCGACAGTCTGGGTTGTACGCTTCTGATGGTGTTCTCCACATGTAAACATGTCCTGCAATGGAGAATAGTGTGAATGTGGATTTGTCCAACCACCACATTACACACTTCCATGCATTGGTAGTCCATGTTATATGCTCCTGGCACCACTGCCGTCGCCGTTGTGCATTCGCCTGGGTCACCAAAAGTTTTGCAATAACAGCTCTGCCATGAATATCTTATTTATGCAATTCTCTGCACACTGTTTTCATTGATACTTGGGTCTGGAGATGCAGATTGAGCTCTGCACTAATTTTCAGCGCTGTGGTCTTATTATGGGTAACAATCCTATTTAATGCTCTCCTGTCTCTATTATTAGGGTCGTTTTCCGACCACTCTTGTGTTTTGAAGACGAGGTTTCGCCACTAACACGGTATGCTGTCATGATGCTAGACACAGTAACTCTTGATACCCCCACTACCCTGGTGACTGTTGTCACAGTGGCACCAACTAGCCGGCCACCAACAGTAAGCCCTCTGTCAAAATCCATTGGGTCTCTCATTTTGTCGTCGCCCTGAAAGAAATTTTGCAACATGATACTTTAAATGCACTTAAAAAGGACCTTGAGGTTCTAAACAAAGCTATTACAACCAAAAAGTGGTGGATTACTTTGCATATTGTGACGTACACAGCTGCATTAAAAATCACGTCTCTGAGCGCGGTGTTCACACTATTCTGTCCAACCCCTGTTTATTTTAAAAAAAAAAAAAAAAGTTTTTTTCTGTAATTCTTCTTTCATTTTTTGACTTTTAAAGATATTGGGCATATTCCTACTTAGTCTTCTTTTCCGGGAGGCTTTTACCGATGAACCAAACCCATGGACACAGGCACTACCACCCCACCCATCCCTTAAGAAATTTCTGGCTGTGTCACTGTTTGAGGAAACCTGTTAACAGAAGAGGGAGGGAGTATTCCACACACACGAGGAGATTAGATCAAGGACTGAAATAGCAAGAACTATGCTCCTGAAGATGAGACAATTGTTTTACAGTAGGAACTAGAACTGAGAATGACGATGGTGTTCCACTGTGTGTTCCCAGTTCTCCTATATGGAACACAGTTGCAGACCAATACGCAAAAGCAACTACCCAAAAAAAAAAAATGGGAGCATTTTAGGTGTAGTACTATAGAACAATGTTAAAAATATCTTGGGTAATTAAGGGCACAAACGTAGAAGTTTCAATATGAATGAAAACAGAATGTAAAATTGTGAAAACTATGACGAAGAGAAGGGTATAGTATCTCTGGCATATCATAAGAGTGTCCGGGTACCTACCTGTGACCATAGCTTATCATTGATGATAAAATTGAAGGAAGTAGGAACGTCAAAGAAGAAAGTTGTGGCTATGGAACCTAAGAGAATGGAGTGGACTCAATTTCGAGGAGCTGTTTTATGTAGCATTATCAAGGGGTTGCATGTGCACATTGACCATTAATCTCCAAATGGAGTTAGCACCACAAGAAGTTTGTACCCCTTATGTGTTTTTCATTCTTTCACTACCATAGCTCGCTTATCTAAAAGTGGATGTAGATGTTCGGGTTGTTGAGGCACAGCACATAAAAACAGTGTATGAGTTGTGAAAATTAAGAGTAAAATCAAATCAGTGTAGATTATTTACAAACTTTTTCAATTTCTTTTGTTCCATTGCAAGATTTCCTCCTCCTGCTAAATTGCCACTTCTGTCCCACGAACCACCAATTTTGCATTATATCTTGTTCTGAGTTTTCCCCTTGGTCTGTGGCCAGCTACTTCAGCATGTGATACTTGTCATGGCAATCTTTCCTTTTCCATGATACACATGTCCAAATCCCCTAAATATGTTTTCATTTACTTTGTCTTTTACAGAAGAAATACCAAACACAAATGTACCATGTCTCTGCATCACTAATCATGTCACCCCATGGAATCCATTTATTTTTCTAGAAATTCTCTTTACTACTCTCATATAAGCTACATCTAACTGCTAAATGTGACACTTAGCTTCTCTGGTGGCACAGTGGTCTAAGCACTGGCTTCTGACTTTTCGTCCAAGTGGGCCCGGGTTAGAGTCCCAAATGAGGCATGGGTGGTGTGTTTGTCTTACAGCACTAGTCCTCTCTCTTCCCTGGAGCCAGTGCTCCTAAATTAAGGATGTTTGACTGCTTATAGCTCATTAAGTTGCACACAGTGATTGTTAAACCCTCAAAATAAATAAATAAATAAATAAATAAATAAAATGAGACACTTACTTTGCACCCAGTTCTCACCATCACAGAAGATAGGTCTGGGTTACTTACTATCTTGTATGCAGCTGGTATGAAACTTCTTGTTCTTTGCTAATTCTATTATGTAATCCTGTGTCAAATTTTCATGTCTTATGTAATAGTAAACCCAAATAATTAAAATATGTTAATCTGTTCAAACACCTCCTCCTGAACTATAAAATTAATATTTTAACAATTCTTAAAACTCAAGAGTTTACAACATTTATCCTCATTACAAATTGTTCAAGTCCCAATTGATGAAGGGTATCAGTAGCTTGCAGGATAATTTTTAATTAATACCAAATCATCAGCATACAACAAACTATTAATAGTGGAGCTGCACATTTTAACACCATCAGAAAGTTGCTTTCTTTAACAAACTTATCTATATAATTTCCCTTTCTCTCAGACATTTGACAAGACTCGTAAATACTTTGGAGCCGTTCTGGAATTCTTTTCCACATACCCAAAGTCTTCAAATTAAAAATTAGCATTCCTATTAAAAAATTTTCAGGGTTCCCACTCAACCTGGGAAACAAGGAAACCCTGAAATTCTCAGGGAATTTGAAAATGGTTCCAAAACTCAGGGAAAATTACCTTTTTTTTTTTTTTTGTAAAAATCAATGGATACTTCCCCCCCCCCCCAATATATATATATATATATATATATATTTTTTTTTTTTCAAGATTTCAAACTTTTGCTTGCAATTACTGCCTGCCTTGAATTTGGTAGATCATATTTTCAGTTATATTAAGTATTTCCTTTATTCTCAAAAAAAAAAGATGCAAAATTGAATTTTTAAAATTGCCAGTTAAATTTACTTCTGTTCAATTTCTGCAGGCGGTTGTTATAACATGGAACAATTAAGCACAATGGCTCCTGCTTGAAGAAACAGTTCACAAGAGAACCAACCAAATGATGGATCAAAGTCCTTTCTCTGTTGGTTCTCTTGAAACGTGAAACATGTTTCTTTGCATAGAGCCATTCCATCATTAAGCTTAGCTGCATTGTGTTATAGAAAAACTGAAACTATTCAACTGACAGATTTTTTCTTACATATGACCTGTTTCTATGGGAATGTATTTACAAATTCCGTGTGGGTAGTATTCACAAAAGTTCACAGAACTTTGGTACAGAAAATAATGTGCACAGTTAGTTGGTATTAATGAAAAGCAGGTAATTTTATAAAGACAAATTACGTAAAGGATTTACGAGTGTGTGCTTTGGTGAGAAAAATGAATGGAATGAAATGTAACAATTCTTTACAACATGCCACTCTGGAAAACTTTAAAAACCACCTGGAGAACCTGGAAAAGTCGGAATTTTTTTATTACTTTTGAGTGGGAACCTTGTTTTTTCTTCATATACTTTTCATGAATGATGTATATTAATCTTGTTTTCAGCATAAATGACTTTTTGCACATTAAATTCAGGTACTAATATTTTTGTAGGGTGGAATTACTGGTACCTTGACTTGTTCTCAGTTACACAAAAGAGCTGAAAGAGTGGCTTGTATGCTTTTGGAGAAAGGAAAATTAAATACTGGAGATCATGTGGCTCTTATTTATCCTCCTGGTCTTGATCTGATATGTGCTTTCTATGGCTGCCTTTATGTTGGTAAGATCATTCATATATTTTTAACTTAATTATGAGTTATTATTGTACTAAGCTTTATAATATTTGTGATTCTTTATTGTTATTAAAACAGTTTGTATGCCACTATTAATAGTATTAAGGGAATGCAGTATTGTCTTTCTTGGCACAGAGGTGGGCGATGTTTTTAATTTTCCATGTAACCATCCATCTTTTTAGAAAACTTAAAAATTGCATTACCCTGCAGCAGGAATTGAAGCCATAGTTTCTGATTTCTGTTGGAGCATGTTACTATTACACAACCCAAAACCAAGAACGTCCAAGCAACTGAAGCTAAGCAGTTGCTTGGAAAGTTTCAAACCTTCATCTCCCAATTTCCTTGTTGAATGGAAATTGGAAAATATGGGCTGAATTCCTGCCCTGCAATTTTCAAGTTTTCTAAAGAAGTGGTACATGAGAAACAGTGAAATTGAAGTGCTTCTGTGTCCCAAAAAACATTAGTATGTGTCCACCAAATACTGGAGATGTCAACAATCATTTCTTCATAAAGATTCATTTCTCGGCAATTTCTATGAAGATACACAGAATGGATACACAGAATGAACCAAAAGTCTGGAAACCCAAATGCCCATTCACAATATTTTAAATTGACAAACCTGATGGTATTGTGTAACATAGGTGGAACAGAGCAATGAGACTTGACTCTTCGTGTATCTTTGATAAAGCGTTCAGGGAGAGGTCATCTGTTTTTTATGACTCAGTGTTATTAATATAGAGCTGCATTGTTTTTCTCAGGAGGAATTACCTTTTTACTAGATCTTTTATATTATTGGAAACTGTATCGTGCAGAATTCCGTGAAAGGATGTGCCAATCAAAGTCTGCAATATGGAAAATTGGGAAGTGATTTTGAGATAGTGTGTAGCCTTCACAAATTTGTTTCCTAGTGAATAGGCCTTGTGTTTTGTTTGCTAAGCATTTGGTAGACATTGAAACTTAGCTATTTGAGCAGTCCCAGGAAATCCATGCAGCAGCTCTTCTTTGCAGTGTGGCCTGTTGTATGGTTCTTGTCAACAGGTAGTTCATTTTTCTTAATGTCACCCTTACTGTGTCAGCAGTGTAAATTTGTGTCTGAAAGCCACTGCATCTATTTCGAACATTGGTGATAATTTTGTGCTTGCAGGTTTCGAGTATGCCTTCAAGATGAAAACTATGTTTTATATGTAATAAGTTCTGCACAGTAAGTATAGTTTCAGGGGGTTTGACTGTTGGATTACACTGTATGATCATTGACCCTTAATAAGATAATCAATCTGTCTGTAGAAGTGATGTTTTTTTAATTTGTGTGTTTCAGGTGTCCTTGTAAATTTCCATCTTCATTTTAAAAAATTACAACTACTTTTTAAGCATTAGTGGCATCTTCCATGTGCTGCTCCTTTGCTTTTCATTATGCTGCCAGCTGTTACTCCTATGTAGGAATGCTTTATTTTACTTGAGACATTATCTCTTCAGCAAATGGTTGTCATCCCATTCTTTATTCAGGTTACAAACATCTGCTGCAAACTTTGATGGAAGCAGGTGTCCTAGTTCATTTTTGCTGGATTTCCAAACTTATGGTCATCGAAGAAAATGAATTAGATGCTCTTATTACAAGCTAGTTTTCTCCTTTGTATTCACTGGCTTGCTACTGCAGTACTGCAACTTTTTATTTGACTTGATATCTGGTAATAATTGATGTCATGGCTATTCCTAGACTAGATACACTAAATTTCACTAAATTATGGGTTTTACTCAGGAATAAAAGGAAATCACTTACAGTCAAATTTTTGGGTAGCATCCCCAACTTTTTTCAATACTACACTATAATAGGTGTTGTCATTCGTTAGCTAAATTCCAACCTTTCACATCATTTAATGTTGTATCTGTTTTTCTCTCAATTTCCAGTTCTTCTGACAATTATTTTCTTGAAAAAGTGCTGTTGATGTGTCAGAACTTCTACAGAGTCCAAAAGCACTTTTTATGTCCTGTATTTTGAGCATGTCTGTCCAAACCTGCTTTGTTTGGCAAATTTTTTATTGCAGCTTTATGTTCTGCAAATCTGGTAGAATGGCAACACCTGTAGTCCTGTGGAAGGGTAGGGGTACTATTTGGAAATTTTACTGTAAGTAATTTCCTTTTATTCCTGAGTAAAACCCATAATTTAGTGAAATTTATAGTTGATATCTGGGTTCATGTCATGCACTTACCACAGTCTCTGCGAGACTGAAAGTTGGTAACAGACTTTTTTCAACAAAACCAGAGATTTTGAGGCTGTGTCTGCTTAACCAGCAAACAGTATGAAATTATTAGGAGAAAGTCATGCTTAGAAGTTTCCACACTGGGGCATTCTTGTTTCTTCCACTGCTGTTTGCTGAGTGGCAACAGTTTCCTAGTTTGTGGGAAGTGCCATTCACCACCGACAGTTTTTTACATTCTTTTTTGTATATTATTGTGCCCATACTGATGCTTTTATTTGTCTTGCTTTACCACATGACATGCACAATGTGCATAACTTTTAATAGTCTGTATTTTGTGTCATAGCCTTTTCTCATCAAACTGTAATTTAATTGCGTATGGTTAAAAATTGTTTTTCTTTTGCACTTTTATTGATCTTTTAGAGTTCCCTGTGTATGTGAATTGTAGGCTGCCTTGTTTTTCATATAATATTATATTATGTTATATTATATTATGTTATATTATATTATATTATATTCTGTTTTGATGTTGTTATATTGCTCCTTCGTGCACTTACATTTGTGTTCAGCACTATGAAAAATTTTTATTCTGTTGCACAACACTAAAAACTAAACTTACCATTCACCCTCAAATAACTTTCTTGATTAATTTTTTCAGGTTTCTATGAAAATCTTTCATTTCAGTACGATCATTATTTGCAATTGGATATGGTTCAATGCCATATTACATTGTTGATCATAATTCAGTGGCTGCTAGGGATCACATTAATATACATTACATTACATTACATTACATATCACTAAGCTGTTCTCTGAGATTCAGAGGTTAGCTCCAAAAAGAAATACAAACTTCCAGATATTTTTACTTATTGTTGTCGTATCAAACTTCGCCATTTACACCGATCTTGACATACAACTCGTGCTTCACTGATATCCATTACACGCCGTACACAAGATCTTTTATACTTCATACTCATAATCTTTTTTCTGATGCAGACACTCCTGAATCTGATCCACCCATGTCTTCCTTGGCCTTCCTCTGCCTTTCCTTCCTGCCACTTGGGCTGAAAATATTTTTTTAGTAAGTATTTCATCACTCATTCTTTCAACATGGCCAAACCACCAAAGCATATTGGTCTCCACCTTGCTGACAACATTTTGCTTCACATCACACAACTGCAACTCATCTTCATTCCTCACACAATCAGACCATGTCTTGCCACAAACCCCCGTAAATAACGCATTTTTTCAGCTCACAAACGACTCCTATGTTTCTTCTGCAGTACCCAGGTTTCACTGCCATACATCAGAGTAGGAACAATTACACTTTCATACACAGCCATGCGGGACTCTCTAGAGAACCCATCATTCCTGTGAAAACCTGCCAGAGCAGCTATGACTTTCGATGAAGAATTCACTCTCCTACTAATTTCGCCATCCAATTTGTTCTCTCTGTCAAACATGCTTCCTGAATACACAAACTCACTCACCTGGTCAGTCACAGTGCCATTTAGACTTACATAACATTCAGTGCTACCCATTCCTCTCTCAAACACCATAACTTTGGTTTTTCCCTTATTTATACTCAGTTTGAATTTCGTGCATCCGAGTCAACATACTCTGCAACTCACTTTTGCTCTCTGCCAACAGGACAGTGTCATCAGCATACAGCAATCTGCACACACGGATATCACCAAGACATAAACCACTATTATCTATTTTGGCCTCACGCATGCATGCGTCCATAAATATATTAAACAGCCATGGTGACATTACACAACCTTGTCTAACTCCTGCACCAATGAAAAACCATTTTGATAAAACACCATTCACTCGTACACAAGCTCTACTACCAGCATACATGGCTTTTACACTATTAAGTAGATTCCCAGTAACACCATATTCATTCAATACCTTCCACAAAAGTGTCCTATTGACTCGGTCGTAAGCTTTCTCTAAATCTATGAAGGCAGTAAAAACTTTCTTCCCAACTGCCAGATACTTTTCAATCATCATGCGTAATGCAAAAATCTGGTTAGTGCAGCCTTTACCAGGCATAAAACCACTCTGAACATCCCACACTTTCAATGATGTAAGACTCCATACTTTTTCAATAACAACCTTACCAAACACTTTCCCTGGCACACTCAGTAGGCTAATACCACGATAGTTCTTGCATTCAGTCTGATCACCTTTTCCCTTATACAAGGGAACAATGATAGCATCCTTCCAATCCTGAGGGATCATTCCTAACTCCCAGCACAACTGGCAAATTTCAGTTAACCAGTCAATTATAGAGTCACCACCATACTTCTACATCTCTGCAGTTATGCCATCAACTCCTGGAGCCTTACCATTCTGAAGAGATTTTAGAGCTTTACACACTTCTTCTCTTGAGATCCCTCCTGTGCTTTCATCCCTCATTGTGACATCATCTGCATCTGTCTCAGAATAATTTTTGCTCTCCTGATCTAATAACTCACAGAAGTATTCGCCCCATCTGTCACTTAACTCATTGGGCCCCCATATCATTTCCCCAATCTCATTCTTCACACAACTTACAACTTTGTTTCCCCTATTTTTCCTGAGTCTCATGTACTTCCAGAAGGACTTTCTATCTTTCCAAAAAGCCAGTTCATGCCTTTCCACTTTCTCTTTCCTATCTTTTGCCTTACTGTGGCGAACCAGCTTAGCAGCTTCACGCTTCTTACAGCAATATTCATCCACAGAGTCTCTACCTTGCAACATACCCAAATAGGCTTCCTTCTTTTTCTTTACTGCCTCATCAATCTCACTATTCCACCAAGCATCACCTCTATTGTTACCCACTATTGTGGTGCCACAGACCTCTTTAGCAGCAGTAACAACACAGTTCTTAAAACATTCCTACTTCTTTCCTACATCCCTCTCACAAGATTTCAGATCCTTCAGTCGTTCTCTGAGTAAGTCAGAATACCGCTGATGATTTTCAAAGAGCCTATCAACCTGTATTCTTTCTATCCTGGGCCTCTTTTTATTCCTTTTCCTCCAACCAGCATTAAGTTTCACTCGTGACACTACCAAGTAATGATCAGAACCAACATCCGCACCTCTCATCACACGGGTGTCAACAACTAAGTGTTTCAAACGCTGATCGTAAACAACAAAATCTATCACACCCTTTTGACCAAGAGTAGGATTTTCCCAAGTATATGTGTGTATATACTTATGGTTGAAAAATGTATTAGATACACACAAAGCATTCTCAATGCAGAGTTCAATTAATCTTTCACCATTATCATTCACACAAGGAATATTAAACTTGCCCAGAACATTGTCAGAAATTGCATTCTGCACACCTACTCTAGCATTGAAATCCTCTGCAGTTATAATAATAGCATTAATATACAGTCCTTCATTTTAAAAATATGTATGAGCTTTTGTAGTTCTTCATTGTGAAACTTTTTTGTGCTTTGAGAGTAGAAGCAGAACTCGGCACACTTTTACCCCACCCATGCTGAAGTCCAGGAAGTCTCTATTATGTGATAACACCTGCTTTGAATATTTGTAGTAAACTGTTTGAGATGACTGTACAGCTGTTAACTGAAACTATGGAAATATTGTTAGCTTACAAAAAGAGCGCGTTCTGCAGCTTAGGGGAGAAGGCCAGGTGGAATTTAACATCACCTTGTTCGTATAACAATTGAATTCATCATTACAAGAGTCCATTAAAACCTGAGCTAATAAATGCAAAAGCTTAGTATGGAGAACAGATCTGCTTCCTGTCTCAAGGCACTTATGACTGTTCAGCTGGTCCAGAAACACTATTATGATAGAGGAACTAGATACCTACCAGAGTTTCATATGAATGCCTCTGTTAGAATTCAAGAAGGGAAGGATTGGAGAAAAGCAGTTGTAAAAGAAGCGGCAGAAAGCATAGCTTTTGCTATGAAGAATTCTTTGTTCTTTGCACCTGTTTTCAACTTTTCCATTATCCAGAATTCTTCCGCTAAAAGGCACAGAGTTATATCATGTTTCCTTCTATATCTCTGCTTTTAACTGTTAGATTTGAAAATCTTTTTGTATCTAATACCTTCCTTCTGTTATGGAAAACGTTTTTTGCACCATTTGTTGATTTTCGTAGCATACTTTTTAGCCACTGGTAGAAGTAAATAGCTGATTTTTTTTTTTTTTTTGAGTAGGGGGGGTGATTTTTACTGAAATTTTCTAGTGAATACTTTATACACTGAGTGGCCACTTTATTATGACCACCCCCTCAGTACTTCGTTGGACCACTTTTTGCCTTTAATACTGTGTTGATTCTTCGTGGCATGGACTCCAGGAGATGTTGATAGGTGGTTTGTGGAATCTGAGACCATGCTTAAGGAATAGCACTTTCCAGGAGTTTGAGATTGCAGGATTGTGGATCCAGCTGTCTGATGGCTCGTTCAACTTCATCCCACAAATTCTCAATGGGGTTGAGATCTGGAGATTGTGGGGGCTATCTAAGCAAAGTAAACTCACTGGCATGTTCCTGAAACCAATCCTGTTCAATACGAGTGCTATGGCAGGACGCATTATCTTGTTGAAAGTAGCCATCGCCATTGTGATAAACCATCCACATGACAGGATGCACTTGGTCCACAACGATGTTTAGATGTGATGTGCCAGTCAGATGTTGATCAACATAAATTAAAGGGCCCAAAGCATGCCAGGAAAACATTCCCCAAACCATAACGTTGCCTCCACCAGCTTGAAGGGTTGTAGCAATGCATTTGAGGTCCACGCTTTTGTGCTGTTTCTGCCAAATTCTCACTCGGCAATCGGCATGGTGCAACTGAAAACGTGATTCATCGGACCACATAACTTGTTTCCAATTGTCAACTGTCCAATCCTTGTGCTCCTGTGCGAACTGGAGGCATTTTCTCTTGTTAACTGCAAACAGCAAAGGTGTTCAAACAGGCCTTCGGCTGCCATATCCCATCCGATGCAGTGTACGGCGAACTGTGCATGCAAAGATCATTTGAAGGGATCCTTAATTAAGATGGTCTGTAATTTGCTGCACCGTTACCCTTCTGTTGTCTGTTACTAGTCTGGACACACTCCGTTCCGCCCGAGCAGTCACTAGTCGATGACCACCACGCGTTGCACGTAGAGACCCAGTTTTTTGACTGACAGTCCAGTCTTTAAACACTTTAACAACAGCTGCTCTGGAACATTTCACGAATGCGGCGGTTTTGGTGATACTCGCTCCATGGCTCCGAGCTCCTACAATCATCCCACATTGAAAGTCCGTCAAATCGCATTTTTTACCCATCTCGTCACCCAAAAATCACTTCTAACACTATTGTAAGCACTAAGCTTTCCCTTTTTATACTAGCCTCGCCCTCTGGCAACAACAGCGTGCAGCCATAGCTCATTAGCTTAAAACTGTCAGGTGGTCATAATAAAGTAGCCACTCAGTGTATAAAAAATTGCCATAAAGTCAGATTGCTTTCTAATATCGGAAACTTAATGTAGTTGTTCCGTAGTATTTTCTGAACTAAGTAATCACTTTTCATCTTCAATAATTAGTTTTCTAATCATGCCCAGTTAAATTGCCTTGATCACTAATGAATGCAGTTGTACACAGCCCTTAGACTTAAGATATTCCTGTTATTCTTTTTTATTTCACTTCTGAAATTTTTGTGCATACTTCGTTTGCTGACGAGTACAAATTTAAAACATAGCTACAGCATCAATATTATGTTGAAAATTCCTTCCCTAAATAAAATGTAACACAAATACTTGCTCCCATGATCATGTGTTTAAGAAATAACAATCCCTTTGGTTCTTTGAAAAAGTTCCAAATATTTCACCTTTCCTTACCCTTAAATTTCCAATGTAAGCATTTTTTCAAAATAATTAAATATAAATAGTATTTTGTGTATTGATTGTGTGGTATATGAAAGCACTTCAAGAATAATGCCACATACCTATGTATTTTTTATTCTGTGATTTGCTTCAATAATTGAACTGAAGCCAAAGTAGAAAAATAAATTCTTCTCGAAATTGGTGTAGTATACTGTATATAAAAGTTTAGTAGATATTAAACCTGGTCACATATTCAGTGACTGTTTTAGTATTTCATTATGCAGTGATAGAAAGTTTGCCCCAAACTGCGCCAATTTCATTATCTTGCGCCAAACTGCTACAAATTACGAAAAAAAATTAATATTTCGGCCCAACTGTGCCGAAACGCCAATCCACAGCAAAAACTGCCGAGCAAAAAAAAAATGTTTTCATGGCAAAAAATGCTGTTTTAAACGGTAATTCGAATGATGTTTTTTTTTTTTTTTAATGTCTGCGCGTAATTTGATTAAACGTATAACAACGCTTAATCAACACGCACCGCCGATCCCAATATTTCGGAATGTTTTTCACTTACCTTCTAACTCGTTGTTTCTTCGGCATAGGTGACGAATATGATTCGCGATGTGTGTGGAACTTATGGAGGAGGATTTTGTTGTAGTCACGTGGTATGTAGGAGAAACGATGCTGTACGTTATGAAATCCTAATAAAGATTGTTTACAGATGGTTTGGTGGTTTTTCGGACTGTTGTGCAATTGAGATTGTTTACATGTTGTTCCCTGCTCTTTGGGATGGTGCAGTTATTTCGTTCCGAGCAAGGTGCGCGATTATGTAAATACAGAGTAAGGCGAGTTGTTAGCTATTTCGTTGGCGCGAAGGACTACTTAAAATTTCTCTCCCGTGGCAGGATATGATGGTTCTGTTTCTAAAGGATTCATAGGTATTCAGAGATGCCAACTTTTACGGATTTTCCGAAGTTTGTACGGATTTTCACTCCATATTACAGTTTTATGGAAGTCATCCAAAAAAACTACGGAAAAGCCCACGCAAGTTCCTTGCACACAATTTTTTTTTTTTTTTTTTACCGGCTTTTGGTCGAAAAAATGCACTTTACAGTTAGTCCCTATACGCCTTCCATGTTCTGACTTCCCTTGCCAACGGAGGCAGAGTTTTGTCACATGATTCGCCGTACAACCATTTCAGAGTGCCTTGCGCAAAAACCTAGAGGGAGCTCAGTTCAGCGCCTTTTGCGAACTCTTTACATTGATTACATGTGGCTTTGTGCTTGTGAACCCTTTCCACTCGACTGTTGGGTGACACCTGTCATTACGAAATCGCCGAATAACTCGCGAGACATTTCTTTTTCGTCAAATAGGTCGGGTGTAACTCGCCACAGCGGTGACGCCCCAATAGTTCACGAGACATTTCTTTTTCACCGAATAGAGAAGAAGAAACGTCATCAGCGTATCGGGTGTCATCCACCATGCCGATGTCGCCTCTATAGTTTGCATGTCGGCACTCGTGAGGAATTACTTTTTCGCTGAATAGCTCACATGTCACGTGTCATCCGCCTCGCCTATGACGCCTCTATAGCTTGTATGTCGAAGCTTACGAGACATTTCTTTTTCGTCGAATATGTCGGGTGTCACTTTCCATGCCGATGACGCCTCTATAGCTAGCATGTCGGCGCTCACATGACATTTCTTTTTCGTCGAATAGGTCGGGTGTCACTAGCCACGCCGATGACGCCCCGATAGCTCACATGTCGGGACTCGCGAGACATTTCTTTTTCACTGAATAGAGAAAAAGAAACGTCATCGCCATTTCGGGTATCACCCACCATGCAGATGATGCCTCTATAGGTGGCATGTCGACGCTCGCGAGGAATTTCTTTTTCGCCGAATAGTTCGGGTGTCATACCCCATGACGCCTCCATAGGTTGTATGTCAGGGCTTATGAGACATTTCGTTTTCTCCGAATATGTCGGGTGTTACCTTCCATGCTGATGACGCCTCTATAGCTCGCATGTCGGCGCTCGCAAGACATTTCATTTTCGCCGAATAGCTTGCATGTCTGGTGTCATCCGCCACGCCTCTATAGCTCGTGTGTCGGGGCTTATGAGACATTTCTTTCTCGCCAAACATGGTGCGTGTCGCGTGTTTACCCTCCATGTCGATGATGCCTCTTTAACTCGCATGCCGACGCTCGCGAGAAATTTCTTTTCGCTGAATAGCACGCGTATCGGGTGTCACCTGCTAAGCAGATGATGTCTCTATAGCTCGTATGTCGGGGCTGGCGAGCTGAGCTTTCACTGCCAAGCTGTGGCCTCTACTACAGAAAAAAAAAAAAAATATGAATGCTGGGTGAGTATGGGTGAAAAGTGGTTAGAGTGGAAAGGGTTAATTTAAATTAAAACAAAATGAAATGTATTTTGAAGAATATATGTTCATGTAAAGCCATGAAACATATGTATTATGTGGCCTATATATTAAGAATTTGTTGTACATGCATATACTGTTTCACACGTTCTATTTATACATCATCTGGTCAACCCTCTATCGTATCTGGCCAAAACTTACTAACTTTCATGATAAAAAAACAAACAGAAAACCCCACAGAAATTGTCAACATAAATCTAATAACTAGTGAAAAAATAAAAAGTCATAACTTACAGTATATCAGGTGTAGATTGTTGCTGAAGCTGTTAAGATTGTTACTCAGCAATGCATTCTTCAACAATCTACACCTGATATAATGTAAGTTATGACTTTATTTATTTTGTTATTTTTTCACTAGTCATTAGATTTATTTTATGTTCAATTTTTTTTTTTTTTTTTAATTTTTGGCCAGATGCGATGGAGGGGTGACCAGATGATGTATAAATAAATACAATGTGTGAAACAGTATATGCAAGTACATTGTACTTATGGCAAATTCTTAAGAAATGAAACGTAGTAGTGAAACAACTATGACAATGGCAACAAAAAGAATGAAGTCAGGTAAAACTTATTGCCTAGTGTATCACAATATATATATAGTAAAGAATGGCCTTTTTATGAAGCATCTAAAGATTTGCCGAATCACATTTTGTAAGCCATGTGGCTGCGATTTTAGCCTAGTGCATGTCGGCCGCGATGATTGTTTGCATCATGCGGAGAGCAAGAAGCACAAAGATCGTGGCAAGAGACTAAATTGAGATGTGAGTAAAATTAATGTAACCAAAGAACTTCTGACAGCTTATAAAGAATCCTGGAAAAAAATATCAAGAGCGTATTAGTGCTGGAAAAATGCAGCAAAATAAGTGAACAAGAGAAGAATTGAATGTTCACAAGGTGATTTGAAACGGGAAGAAGCTGAACTTTTGCAGCAGTTGGATTCCTCTCATAAAATGTTAAACAATGCCGAGATGAACGTTGAATGTGGCATAAAAAATAAAAATGAGTGCAATAGAAAGTGGACAGGTACTATTAAAAGAAACAAAACATTGCTAACTATCTTAAAATATTAGAAAAAAAATAGAAGTGAGCAATTAAATTGAGAAAAGCAGCCAAAAATAAAAAATAAAAATTTTTGTTAAATAAATTATTAATAATAGAATCCTGCTATGGTTACAATTTGTTTGATCTATTTGAAAATTAAAATCTTTGCATATGTGTGTGTGTATTTCAATGCAAGATGTTTTAAATTTGAGTAGGGTGCATCTAGTTCCAAAACATTTTTTTGCTTAAGAGTTTGTTCTATCTACTAATATTTTACCTGCTCCGAAAAAATGTTTTCTTACACCAGAAATGTATTTCATTTGCTCCAAAAATGTATTTTACCAGCTCCAAAAATGTATTTCATCTGCTCCAAAAATGTATTGTACCTGCTCCAAAAACGCATTTTGCTGCTCCAAAAATGATTTTGTAACTTTCCATCTCTGCATTGTGTATCTGTGATTGTAAGCTTATGATAACTGCAGTGGACATCATTTTTAACATTCTGCATTCAGTTTACCCAAGTATGTAGGAAGTTGTTTGTTGTAGGCTGACGTTGAACAGACCTATGGTTTCACTGTATTTTAAGTAACGGCGTTTGGATCGTATGTTCTGGGGAAAAAAATCCAAAAGTCCTGGAATATTGTGATAGAAAAAGCGTATCAACCATGTAAAGTACTAGTAAACAGCTAATAGCAATACATACAACAACACACTTAGTAACAATATAAAAGATATGGCCTAGAAGTTTACAGTCCCAGTATAAAGAAATATATTGTTGGCAAAGATTTTGGAGAAGTTAATTAGAACTCAAAAATGGTAAATTCGTTGAGATGAAATATCTGTGTACAGAAAAGACCATTTTTGACAAACCTGGAAATTTTTTAGAAAAAATTAAAGTAGAAACAAACAAAAGATTTTGTCAAATTTTTAGTTATTGATTCTCAATCAGAGCTTTCTTTTAAACAGGCTGTAGACCTAAAAGCAAATGCTATTAATAAAAAGGTTGGTTTGAAAGAAGTTTGTAATGAGGGTAGAACATTAAGCAGATGATAATAGAATTAGACAATATATGCTGTGCAACAACAACAAAAAAAGTTAAAGAAATAAATAATTCCCTCAGAAGAGAGCATTGTAAATATCCTTACAGAATTCACTTATAAAAAATATTTTTTATAGAGGTCAGTTGAAATTTCTTTAGGAAATCAATAAGAATTATAAATGAAGTAGTGGTAGTAATTAAAACAGACAAGAGTGTCATTGTGTTACCCATTATAGATAACAGATATTGTATTAGGAAAATTAGAGAAGTACTAAAGAAATCCTTGTGAAATAACTTGAATGAAATCAATTGTACTTCCTTATAAATTGAGCTACACAAAAAGGTCACATACACCAATAAGCTACTTGATTATAACTCGTACAATCCAGTGTTTGTAAAAACAAATGTGTATCATGGTTCATATGCATCGTGGAAAAGTCCTAAAATTCCACGTTGTCTTGGGAAAGTCTTTGAAATGTCTTAAAATTTTGTTATGTCCTGGAATTTTATCTATTCCTGCCTGTTTGTCCCTGCGCAATGCTTTGTAGTTGAGGATTTTTCTACTGATAGAACTTGTCTGACAAACTTCCTTCTTCACCCCCGGCAAAATGTGAGGGTCTGTTGGTTTCTTCATCTGCCAGTCTCTTTTTTAAGTAATGCATGGATTTTCCTCTAGGCGGTGTAAAGGTAAATTGTGTTTTTCCTGATATCTCCGCTTGTACAAGTCCGATTTGAAAAATTCTTCGGCGGATACAGCTAATGATGGGAAATGTTTTGCATGTAATTTTTGTTTTTCAGTAAAGAATGGTTTGGCCACCAGGGGTGGAAGTGTTTTATTTCTGCTTCTGATGTATTTGCAACAAAATCAGATTTTCTGAAACTTCAGTTGAAAAAATTCCCCCTTGGGCCAATACTGCTCTCCTCAGAAAACCATTTGAGAACAAACACCTTCTGCTTAAAATAGTGCATAATTTTCCCACCAGGGGGTGTAGATATACATCTTATTTTTGCCAGTATCTCTGTTTATATGAGTCCGATTTGAAAAATTCTTTTTTTGTTGGGAGTATTTTTGGTGCGAAATGTTTCTTACATAATTTCAAATTTTTCTTAATACACAAGTTTGCCACCAGAGGGCGTAAGTTCACGTTTCAGTTTACAGCAATATCTGCAGGACTAAAACTTGATAAAAAAAACTCTTTTTCGATCAGATACTACTAACCGTGGAAAATCCTTTTTTATTTTATTTCCAAAATAATGCACAATTTCACCACCAGAGGACACAAATATTTAATCTATTTTTCTCAATACCTGTACTTTTAAATGTACGATTTATTATTATTATTATTATTATTTTAAACCGGATACCATTTATCTTATGAAACACTTTAAGTTTGTATTTGAAGAGGTTTGCAGTTCACAATTCTACCGCTAGGTGGTGTTTGTGTACTTCCGTTTGCAGCTGTATATCCACTTCTAAAAACCCTATTGAGAAATTTCTTTTTTATTATTGTATGCTATTCGCTACAGTAAGAAGGTTCTGTTTAAACAATGCGCAACTTTTCCCCTAGGGGACATAAAGGTCAAAACCTTTATTTCTTTTTGCTATCTCTACTTCCAGGGGACATATTTGAAAAGTTCTTTTTCTTCAGCATAGCTTTCGCCATTAAGAAAACTTTTCCCCCTATTTTCAATATTTCCATTTTATAAAAAAATTTCACTAGAAGGCATAGAAGGCATCATGTTTCCAGACACTAGAAGACATCATGTTTCCTTTTACGCATGTCTTTTCTTTTAACTGTTTAATTTTGAAAATCTCTTTGTATCTGATACCTTCCTTCTCCTATGAGAAACTTTTTATCTGCCATTTATTAATTTTTGGTAACCTACTTTTTAGCCTGTGGTGGAAGTAAGTAGCTGTTTTTTTTTTTTTTTTTTTTTTTTCTAATGTTTTTGTGGCTTATTTTGACCTTTACTGAAATTTGCTAATTAATGCTTTATGTAAAAATTTGCCATAAAATCGGATTGCTTTCTAATATCAGAAACTTAAATCTAGTTGTTTCTTATTATTTTCTGAGCTAACTAATCATTTTCCAATCTTCTATAATTAGTTTTCTAATCATTCCCAGTTAAATTGCCTTCATCACTGATGTATGCAGATGTACACATAGCCCTTGGATTTAAGGTTTTCCTGTTATTCTCTTTCATTTCATTTTGGAAATTTTTGTGCATACTTTGTTTGCTTGTGAACACAAATTTCAAACGTAGCTAAAGCATCAGTATTAAAAGCATATATTATATTGAAAATGCCTTCCCTAAATAAAATGTAACACAAATTCTTGCTCTCATGAATATTTTTTTAAGAAATAATAATCCCTTTGTTCCTTTAAAAAAGTTTCAAATATTTCACCTTTCCTTATCCTTAAATTTCCAATGTAAACATTATTTCAAAATAATTAAATATAAATAGTATTTTATATATTGATTGTGTTCTGTATGAAAGAGTAATGCCACATTTATGTTCTAACTATAGATTTTATACCTATATATTTTTGAGTTTTATTTTTTTTATTCTATAATTTGCTTCAATAATTGAATTAAAGCCAAAGTAGAAATGAAATTTTCTCAAAACCAGTGTAGTATAATGTATATAAAAGTTTTGTAGAAATTAAACCTTGTTACATTTTTAGTGACAGTTTTGGTATTTCAGTATTTATCTGGGATTCTAAGTTTCTTATAAGCTGCAGCAGACATCATTTTCAACATTCTGCATTAATGTTGTAGCAATCACTTTGTGCAAAATTAATCCAAATAATAATAGCCGTCTTTGCATGATTTAAACTATATAAGATTAAAAATTAAAACTTTAAATTTAACTAGTAAGGTTTTAACTTTTAATCTTATATAGTTTAAATCTTGTAAAGATGGCTACTGTTCTTTGGATTCTTGTTCAAGCATATAAGGAGTTGTTTGTTGTAGGTTACAGGTTGAAAAGACCTATGGTTTCACTGTATTTATGTAGGAGTGTTCGGATCGTATGTCCTGGAAAAAAGCTGAAAGTCCTGGAATTCTGCAATTGAAAAAGCGTATGAACCATGTTGAAAGTCAGTTCACGAGTAAAATAAATGAGCTGTGCGCATAAAAAAAAAAAAAAAAGATAAAATAGTATTAAGAAAAATAAGGAAAATTCTTTCAGAAAATAATTATCCATGTTCTGTTTGTTATTGCAAAATAATTTAAGGGGAAAAAAAGTTCTAAAACAGAATGAAACTCATCAGGTTTTTTGTTTTTGTTGTTGTTAACTGCTGTTGTTTTGACTCGATAAAGAGTCAAATGTGCCTAAAAACATTTTCTAGGCAAATCTAACGTACTTAAAGGAATTAATATTTATAAACAAAGACACTGCTCTTTCCACGTTTCGCAATGCACAGCAACCGAAAAATTGTTATTCGGCCGCCGCCGGGGTATTGAATCCCGGATCTCTCGATATCTAGCCAAGCGTGTTTGCCTTGCTCCACGGTGGCCAACAATCCACGGCGCTATGTGCATTTTTTTGTCTGTGTCTGACATTATAAATCTGTAAGATGGGCTCAGCTACTGAGACGTCTCCATCTGGTGGGCATTAATGGCACTGACTATATATTAATTATAGCAGTTAAATCCAAAGGGCGAGATCCAAAGTGAAAATCCTCCAAATATGTGGCGTCCGTGAATAAAACGTGGAGAAAAAGATGTCTTTGTTTATTCACTGACGCCACATATTTTAAGGATTTCCACTTAATATTTATAAGTGTAAGATTGTGTGAATAAACATACACTTACTCTACATCCTTTGAAGGAACCTATTTTCAGCACGTTTCAGTCAGCTCACATTATGAACGTTGTGTACCCGAGATTGCATGGACATATATAAGTATAACAAGTTAGAAAATAAAGGTACAGGTCATTCATATTGCGAATTGACGGAAACAGGGTGAAAATAGTAGTGTTCATGCAAAGAATGTAGGGTAAGTATATTTATTCACACAATCTTATGCTTACAAATATTAATTTGCCAGGAAAATTACCTACAGCTGAAGTCGTTTTGAATCACTTAGGAAAATTAATGGAAATTCTGACTTAAATGAAAAGGTGTTTCCCTACCATATTAAACAAATGAACAAACAAAACTTTTTTGAGTAAGTAGCTCATAAAACTAACTGTAGTGGTGGATTGTGTCTTTGCATACAAAAGAAAGACTGGTTGACCAATGAAGATTAGGGTGGTGAAGGGTAGTCATCAATAAAAATAATCAGTTACAATGAAACAGGATTGTATGGATATATATAGGTAGAACAAGTTAGAAAATAAAAGTTGGAAAAAAATCGTAATATGTAGAAAAGAGAAAAATATCCCATCATGAGCAATCACATGGGTTGGTTGGTATCAAGAGACAAAAAAGTGATATTGTTCCCTTCAAAATTTTACTTAAAAACAATTACTGCTGAAGTCACATTAGAAAACTGCTCAGTTTCTGTTATCGCAAAGCATTTCACTCATTGAATCTTTTTTTATTCTATTCTTATTACCACAAATACACTTATTTGGGGAAACTAAATTCATTGCGAAAACCTTTTAATCACTTACTTGTTGAACGGTATATATATATATATATATATATACCTTTTAATCAGTTAGTATGGAAGATTATTACATCATCATCATCATCATTGTCAACCATTATCAATCCACTGCTGGACGAAGGTCTCCCCAAGTTTCCTCCACAACGGTCTGTCTTGTGCCAGTCTCCTCCATGTCACCCCTGCATACTTTCGAATTTCATCCACCCATCTCCCATGTGGTCTTCTTCTGGGTCTTTTCCTGTCCCTTGGAATCCAATCTAAAATTTCAGCTGTCCATCGATGATCTGTCCTTCTGGCAGTATGTCCAGCCCATTGCCATTTCAGGGATTTAACTCTGATCATGATGTCTTCCACTCTTGTCATTTTTCGGATCCACGAGTTCCTCTTCTTATCTCTCCTGGTTACACCAAGCATGCACCTCTCCATGCTTCTTTGAGTTGTCTGCAGCCTTTGTACGTCTCTTTTAGTTAAGGTCCACGTCTCCGCACCATACGTAAGCACTGGAAGGATGCATTGATCAAACACTTTTCTTTTAAGACATAATGGCATATTGCTCTTGAAAATTATGCTGTTTCTTCCAAAAGCTCTCCAGGCAAGTTTTGTACGCCGATTAATTTCTTCATCAATGTGACCCTCACTTGATATCTGCTGTCCAAGATAAACGTATGTGTCTGTTATCTCCAGCTTTTCTCCATCAATCGATAAATCTTCATTTCTTGTAAAAGCATTGAGCATCACTTTTGTCTTCTGAAAGTTCATTTTTAATCCCACTTCTTTACTCTTGTCAGCAAGTTCCTGGATCATACTCTGCAGCTCTGATGGGGTAGTTGCAAAAATGACTACGTCATCAGCAAAACGAAGGTGGGTTAGATAATCTCCATTAATCTTTATCCCCTTGTTTTCCCAGCTCAGTGACTGAAAAACACCCTCCAATGTGGCATTAAAGAGCTTCGGAGATATGGTGTCACCTTGTCTCACTCCCTTTCCAATTTTTACGTATGTTGTATTTTCAAACAGCCTAATCTTTGCACTTGCATTTTCATAGATGTTATTAATAATATTAATGTATGCATCTTCAATACCGCAGGTTTTCAGAGCCATTGTAACTGCTGATGGTTTCACCGAATCAAAGGCTTTTTCATAATCGATAAAAGCCATGCACAATGGAAGTTCATATTCCCTCTCATCATTTTTTATGTCATGAATGGCAACACCTACTATAGTTGAAGTCCTGAGGAAGGGTAGGGGTGCTACCCAAAAATTCGACATATTAATTCCTTTTATTCCTTAGAAAAACCCATAATTTGGAGATGTTTATAATTCTCATCATGTTTATTCACCTTTGCCATGCAAAATAGTCACTTTAATGTGAGAAAAATATTGCCTATGACGTAAAGTATTCTTATAACAAACTTTTTAAAACTTTTCTGATGAGAAGTTTTTAAAGAAAATAACTTTTTATATGAAGTGTTTTTATCAAAACATATTTTACAACATTTTTAAATAAGATTTTAGTCATTGTACATAAAAGAATTTTAAATCAAAACCAAGAAAGAATTTTTATGTTTTAAATTTTAAGCAGTTTGTTAAAGGAATACTTCACATAAAAGAAGCAATATTTTCCACGTGTCACTGTGCCTGTTATTATTCCAAAGGGGAAGAAACGTGATGAATGTTAAAAGAATAATCACCCACAAAGTAACTGATGGAATCTTTTGTTTGTGTGTGTGTGTTGTCATACTAAGTGATAAACCTGAATCATTTTTCTGTTGTGTTTTCCACCTCAGGAGTTGTTCCTGTGACCATTAGGCCACCCCATCCTCAAAATTTACAGACTACTTTGCCTACGGTCCGGATGATTGTTGATGTCAGCAAATCAGTTTTAATACTGTCGACAGCTCCAGTTTCGAAACTTCTGAAATCTAAGGTGAGCATATTTCATCTACTGTTGTCGAGCATAATTTTTTAGTTTTGAAGAGAAAAAAAGTGTGATGGTCTTATAGCTGCAAGTATGTTACAGATGCCAAACAGAAGTTCCAAATAATAGACAAACTAGGCATATACCAGTAATACTAATAAAACGCTGAAATCCGTTTTTATTGGTGTAATATTAAAAAAACTAGAAAATGCTAGCTTTCGCCACCACAGGTGGCTTCTTCAGGCAGAAGTATTATTCAAATGCAAAAACAAAAACAGAGTTCCAGTTATGAATTCAAAAATAGACGTTTGCTATAGATGTTATAGAGCGTCTGTGTCATATTCAAGATGTGTGATTAAGGGCGTGCGTATTCATGAACATGCACCATACATGTGGGAGGTCCATTGATGTTTCCTAGTTGCATATCCCGTGACTGGATAGGATTTCTATAGTTTCTCTGAGGAGGGTGGCTCTGGCGGTTGTGTATCGTGCTATTTTTTTATTTGTCTCCACAAAGGTGTTGCAGAACTGTTGGAGACTCCATGCGCTAGTGCCGTAGTGAGAAGTCCTCTCTTGACATCTCTCTGGTGTTCCTGAAGTCTTAGTCTTAGAGACCTCTTGGTCATGCCCACGTAGTTTTCGGTTGTCCGTCTGGGTACAAAAGGGGTATAGTGTATAATACTCCCGCATCTTCCAGGTCCACAGCAGCATTTTTTGTTGATGCAAGACAATCACGTCTTGTCTCACATGTCTCCTAGGATAATCTCGTCTTGTCTCGCGTCAACAAAAAACGCCGCCGTGAACCTGGAATATATCAGAAATCAGAGAAAACTCGAGAAGAAAAATTTTTTTTTGCAAAAACCTGGAAAAGTCAGGGAAAATTAAACTGATAATTTTTTGCATAAGGTGTATGCAGTTACCAGTGATGCGAATTCTGCGGCAGAGTGCGCCAAAATAAAAATCTTGAACCATTGCGCACCAGAACCACCGTGCCCCGTCGTCATTGCCGGCACTTCGGCACACTAAGTTCTCCGTGTGCACCGAGTTCCGCTTGAAGCTGAATTAGACCATGCAGTGGGAAGAAAGATTCAGTGTTTCCAAGTACTATGGGTTTTATGTAGTTGCTATGGATGACTGAAAACATCAAGTATGCTATGGAAATCATCGGTCCACTGCGGATGACAGAAAATATCCAGTATGCTGTGGAAATTGTTGGTTCGCCTCCAATGACAGAAAATATAGAGTATTTTATGGAAATCATCGGTCCACTACGGACGACGGAAAACATCGAGTATGCTACGGAAATCGTCGGTCCGCTGCGGACAACGAAAAACATTGAGTATGCAATGGAAATCGAAAATGTGAGCCAGCAATTAAAAAAAAAGCCAGCAAATAATTCAAGTGTACAATAATAGCTTTTTTAACACATCTTTTATAAAAAAAGATCGTGCTTATGTTATCGGTTCGTCCGTCCGCCTGTAGACACCATATCTCTGCAACTATTAGTCCGATTTGAAAAATTATTTTTGCATTGGGAAGCTTGAAATATGTGAATGATGATCCTTCTTTTCATTTTTTTTTTTTTAATACAATGTCCAATTTCGCCGCTAAAGGTCGTGAATGCAGATGGTGTCAAATTTAAAATACATTTTATTCCATATATTTGCGATAGAAAAAATTCTTTTATCTTTCGATTCCATTTATGTCTAAAAGTGTTTTAGGTATGGTTACTTAAGTTATGCATAGATTTACCGCTAGAGGGCGTCAAAGTAAATTACGTTTTCCCCGATATCTCTTCTTCTAAAACTCTGATTTGAAAAATCTTTTTCAGCAGATTCAGCTCCTAGTGGGAAATCTTTTGCATGTAATTTCTAATTTTTGGTAAAGAATACTTTGGCCACCAAAAGGGGGGGGGGTAATTTTTGCTTCTGATGTATTTGCCATAAAATCTGAGCTTCTAATATCTTGATCGAAATTTTTTTTCGTGGACCGATGCTACTCGTCGATAAACCTTTTCGGAATATTTTCTTTTTAAAATATTGCATAGTTTCACTGCTAGGTGGCGTAAATGTATATCTTATTTTTGTCAATATCTCTGCTTCTAATGGTCCAATTTGGAAAATTCTTTCTTGATTGGATAAAGTTTCTGGTGTGACATGCTTTTTAAATAATTTCATAATGTTCAAGTAATTCATAGACTTTCCGCTAGGGCGCAAAGGTAAATTGCGTTTTCCCCAATATTTTTGCTGCTAAATTTTTTTTGCTTCTATATTTTTTCTGATTTGAAAAACTTTCTGTATCGCATGCAACTCCTGATGGAAAATATTTTTCATATAATTTCTAATATTTTGTAAAGAATGGTTTGCCCACCAGGGGGCATAAGTTTTAATTTCTGCTTCTGATGTATTTGCAGCAAAATCTAAGTTCCTTAAAACTCGACTAAAAATTTTTTTTTTCTTGGACCAATACTGCTCACATCAAAAAACTTTTCTAGAATACTTTCTTCCTAAAATGCATGTTCTTCCCGCCAGGGGGCGTAGATGAAATCTTATATTTGTCCATATCTCTGCTTCTAAGAGTCTGATTTGAAAAATTCCCTCTTTGTTGGAGAATGTTTCCACTGCAAAATGTTTCTCATGTGCATCAAGAAAAATTTGAATTTATAAGTCTGCAACCAGAGGACGTCCCCTGGTGGCACAGGGATCTAAGTGATGGCTTCTGATCATTCGTCCAAGATGAGTATAGGTTCGAATCCCGGTGAGGCACGGATGTTGTGTTTGGCTTACGGAACTGGCTCTCTCCCTTCCCTGGTGTCAGTAGCCCTAAATTAGGGACTGGCAACTGCCCTTAGCCCAATGAGTTGTTGATGGTGGTCGTTAAACCTCCAATAAGAAAAACAACAACCAGAGGACGAAAGTTCAGGATTCTGTTTACAGCAATATCTGAGGGATTAAAAATCCGATTGAAAAACGGTTTTCTTCGGTCAGATGCTATTGTTTTCCATACCGGTTCCATTGACTTTGAATAGCTTTGATAAATTTAATTTGCGTCAGAACGGATTTAAAAGACTTGCTCATTACACCCGAAAATTTGGTGTCATCTTTCTTGTTTTTCTTGCATTGAATTATATTGCATTATAGATGTGGCATTTAGTATGTATATTATCATGGTTATGTCAACCCCGCCTTCTCGTGGTACATCCTGTTCCCACTAAAGGGGCTCTGACGACCGCCAATAGCGGTATAACTATACCATCGGGATTAGAGGAAATGCTATCCCACACTCACCAACCCGCTTGGCCAGCGTGGTGAGTTATGGCCAAACCCCTCCAAAATGACTCCACAACTTAAATCTTGGCCCTCAGTCTCCGGCAGCTGGAATGTACCTGGCCAAGGCAGCGGCCAGTGCGACATGAAGGCAGAGGGTGCTAAGAATCCCCGGAGGACCGGACTAGGCTGCCATCTCATGCTGACCTTGGCTACGTACAACGGACGCTCCCTATCTTCTGATTCAAGGCTTCTTGAATTGGAAGAGGAACTACAAAGGATCAAGTGGGACATCGTCGGGCTGAGTGAGGTAAGGAGAAAAGAAGAAGATCTCATTGAACTGAAAAGTGGACATCTCTTCTATTATCGTGGGACAGATACTGGCAGAACTAGTGGTGTTAGATTTATAATAAACAAGAAACTGAAGGATAAAGTTGTAGAAGTTGAAAGTTCCTCTGACAGAGCTGCACGACTCGTTATCCAACTCTCGAGAAGATACCAGGCTCAGATTATTCAAACTTATGCACCCACCACAAGTCATGCTGAAGAAGAAATTGAAGAATTTTATGAGCAAATTCGTGATCTAAATAATAAAGGTAAGCAGCACTTGAAGATAATTATGGGAGATTTCAATGCAAAAATAGGGCAACGGCAACAGAATGAAACTTCAGTAGGTAAATTCGGTCACGGCAACAGAAACCAGCGTGGAAATACTCTCGTAGAGTTTGCAGAGGCAGAAGGGTTTTTCATCTTGAACTCCTTTTTCAAGAAAAAGCCACACAGGAAATGGACATGGAGACATCCAAATGGGACGACAAGTGAAATTGATTTTATTATGTGTAACAAAAAATTCATCATAGAAGACTGCAGTGTGCTAAACAAGTTAAACACAGGCAGTGACCATAGATTGGTGAGATGTAAGATGCACCTCAACACTAAACTCGAACGTAGCAAGCTCATAAGACAAACAAAATGTATTGACATAACCAACCTTAAAAAACACCATAATACCTTCAAGTTGGAACTGAAGAACAGATTCTCTGCTTTAGAAGGCCTAACATCGGAAGAAGTGGATATTTCTGAAGTTAACAGAAAAGTAACCAAAGCTCTTATGGAAACAGCAACAAAATTAGCTGGGTCTAAGAACAAGTTGCATGTGAACAAATTATCAGGAAAAACCAAAATGTTGATGCAAAAAGAAGAGTGATGAGGACAACTAAAGAAGATGTGACTTCCAAAGTGGAATATATAGAGCTATGCAAGACAGTACGAAAAAGTATCACTGAAGACGTAAGGAAATTCAACTGTGAACTAGTAAGGAAAGCAATTGAAAACAACCAAAGCCTTAAGATAGCAATGGGACATCTCAGTAAGGGAAGAAAACAGATTATGGCTCTGAGAAAAGAAGATGGTTCTATAACAAGAAATAGAGGCGAAATTTTGACAAGAGTGAAAGATTTCTACTCCAAATTATATGAAAGGGATGATACATGTACTCCAGACATCATGAAAGGTACCAGTACCAGAGTTCTTCCAGTCCTTCCAGCAGAAGTTGCACATGCAATCAAGAACATGAAGCGGGGAAAAGCTCCAGGAGAAGATGGAATTACTGTAGACATCATACAAGAAGCAAGTGGAGAAATTGAAACAGTACTCGCCCAAATTTTCACTCGATGCCTTAATGAAGGGAAAATTCCTGAGGATTGGAACAACGCTACAATGATCTTGCTACATAAAAAAGGTGACATTGAGGATCTCAGGAACTATAGACCTATCAGCCTCCTATCAGTGGTTTATAAAATCTTCACTAAAGTTCTTTCACACCGCTTGAAGGTGACACTGGACATGGCTCAAACGAGAGAACAAGCTGGATTCAGGAGTGGCTACAGCACAATAGATCATATCCACGTAATGAGAGAACTAATTGAAAGAGCGAGGGAATATGAGCTTCCATTGTGCATGGCTTTTATCGATTATGAAAAAGCCTTTGATTCGGTGAAACCATCAGCAGTTGCAATGGCTCTGAAATCCTGCGGTATTGAAGATGCATACATTAATATTATTAATAACATATATGAAAATGCAAGTGCAAAGATTTGGCTGTTTGAAAATACAACACACATAAAAATTGGAAAAGGAGTGAGACAAGGTGACACCATATCTCCGAAGCTCTTTAATGCCACATTGGAAAATGTCTTTCAATCACTGAACTGGGAAAACCAAGGGATAAAGATTAATGGAGATTATCTAACCCACCTTCGTTTTGCTGATGACATAGTCATTTTTGAAACTACCCCATCAGAGCTACAGAGTATGATCCAGGAACTTGCTGACAAGAGTAAAGAAGTGGGATTAAAAATGAACTTTCAGAAGACAAAAGTGATGTACAATGCTTTTACAAGAAATGAAGATTTATCGATTGATGGAGAAAAGCTGGAGATAACAGACACGTATGTTTATCTTGGACAGCAGATATCAAGTGAGGGTCACATTGGTGAAGAAATTAATCGGCGTACAAAACTTGCCTGGAGAGCTTTTGGAAGAAACAGCATAATTTTCAAGAGCAATATGCCATTATGTCTTAAAAGAAAAGTGTTTGATCAATGCATCCTTCCAGTGCTTACGTATGGTGCAGAGACGTGGACCTTAGCTAAAAGAGACATACAAAGGCTGCAGACAACTCAAAGAAGCATGGATAGGTGCATGCTTGGTGTAACCAGGAGAGATAAGAAGAGGAACACGTGGATCCGAAAAATGACAAAAGTGGAAGACATCATGATCAGAGTTAAATCCCTGAAATGGCAATGGGCTGGACATACTGCCAGAAGAACAGACCATCGATGGACAGCCGAAATTTTAGATTGGATTCCAAGGGACAGGAAAAGACCCAGAAGAAGACCACATGGAAGATGGGTGGATGAAATTCGAAAGTATGCGGGAGTGACATGGAGGAGACTGGCACAAGACAGCCCGTTGTGGAGGAAACTTGGGGAGACCTTCGTCCATCAGTGGATTGATAATGGTTGACAATGATGATGATGATGATACATAATTTGTAAATTTTACCTGAAATTCCCGCAAAATTATCTTCAGGAAAACCTGGAAAACTTGGGGAATTTTTAAAGCCAATATGAGTGGTGGCAACCCTGTGAAGTCATGTGTACATAGGAAGTATATTTGTATATAAATCATTGTTGTGCATGTAGTTGATAAGGTCCTTAAAAGTGTTTTGAGGGGAAGAGGTGCTTTGAAAAGTGCTTATTTTTATTAGGTAAAAAAAGACTGGGAGTGCTGAAGACTTGTGGTTCTAAACACTGGTACCTAGTCAATAATTCCGGTGCAGTGTTCTTCCAAACCTGAACAGTATGAACAGCAAAAAAATTTGTGGTGCAGTGTATTAATTTAAACTGATTGAAGTGTTAATCAGTATTCTGCATAAGTGCATAAAATCTAAATCTCTTGAAGGGAATCGCCATGAACTACCCTTACGTTTGAGTTATTCCAAAATAATTTCTCATAAATACAGTGGGATTTCTTTCTTTTTTTTTTTTAAATATAATTTTTTGGTTAAATTGGTTCATGAACTTTGATGTTACTAGGCTGTTCAAGATAAATTAGCAGTCAGTATGGAATTTTAATCTGATGGGTGTAATGTGGTTGTTTCTTTTAGTGTGGTGACACTCACACATAACACATCAAGATTTTCCATTGTTCTAGTGCTGATGATTTTTTTCACAAATGATATCATTCAGCAGTGCATTTTGCTGCTACTATAAATTCTTTTGGTACAGGAATTTAATGAAATTGATAGCTTTACAGTATAATTACTTTGTAAATAAAAAAAACTGGACTATGTATTGTAGCGTTATTTGTTCAGGAAATGATCCAGATATAATTTTTTCTAATGCTGGCTTGCATAAATCTATGAGCTAAAGATATGCCACTGGTCATGAGAATTCTCTGTGGCCTGAGAGTATGTGAATGTGACAGAATTTAATTTGGTGATTAGAGAGAGAGAGCTTTCCTGTAAAATAAGTACTCCAAAAATTAAAAAAATTCTATGGGGTTTATGAAATTTTTATTTATTTATTCATTCAATTATTTTCCTAAATGATTTTCCTTATTCATTCAATTATTTTCCTGATGTTACTCATGCAGGATTGAACAAGAAAATGGGTACTTCATAGAAAAGAACTTTTGGCAGACATACTGATATCATAACTTTGAAAAGTTTAACTTTAAAAAAAATGTTGCTATCATTTCTCAGTATAACATGGATGCAATAAAAATCCTGAAATTCTTGTTTGTTAACACATAAGCAGGGTGCATGTTTTGTGTTTGGTATTTATTGTTATCTTTTCAATCTGTTGCTTGTTGTGTAGAAACTGTGTTATTTAGCATTTACTATGTAAAATAGTTATAGAACTTGTGAACCGGTGTGGGGCGATAATGATTCACTCGTTCGTAAATAGGCTGATGTTACTCATGCACAGAATATGGACTTCTTTTACAAGAAGTTTTATGATGTTTCTGCCTCCCCCCTCCAAATAAGAAAGCAATTTTTTCAACAGCTTGAATCTCACTGGTATGAAGTGTATTAAAACTTTGTTATGGATTCCATTCCACATGAAAATCTTACATATTAATTATTTTATTTGCTAGTATACTGACATCTCAAATCAATTACTTAAACTTGAGCACCAATTTTTTGTGAAGTATTTCTTTGAGTTTAGCATTCCTTAACCCTCTGATCAGTTCGGGCATGTTCAAGATCTCCCTTTTCTAAAATGCCTTGAATGTGGTTGACTTGTTCAGACAATACTGCTCCCAAAGGGGTTTGACTACATCACGCACAAACCGCCTTTCTACTCCATAAAGCAGTTTTCACATGTGGAATGCGTTCATTGTTGTCATGGGGATTAATGGCTTGAACGCGCCTGGCACGTTCCTACCCCAGGAGCAAAAATTTTAAGTGCTTTGCAGTAAGCAAGCTGTAATTCCTATCTTGTGTCCAAAAGTTTGCCTACCTAACTGCTTCAATTTACATTCTTTCAGAAGAAAGTCTTTTTCATATAGGTGTGGGTCAATTTGTGATATATTATTGTGTACTTCAAGAGCACCTGTTTTTTTGTAGGTCCCACATGTGATGAATGCGAAGTGATTTCAGTTATGAAAGTGTCATATTGATATATCCTGTGTTACTGCAATCCATAAATGTAACAGAAATGTACCCTTCTGGCAGTTACAGGAAGCATTAGAAATGATTATATGGTATTTTTATATAGTTACAGGAAGTATTACAAACGATCATATAGTACCCAAGGCATAAATAAATTCATTTCGTTTTTTTTTTTTTTTTTTTTTTTTTTGTATTTTAAATGCTGTATGATACCATTATAGTAAGTGATGTCTCAGTTAACAAAAGACTAAAGTAAGTACAATAATTTTATGGTAGGCACTGAATTTTAAGTGAAAGATATATGACTAAAATGCATTTCAAAATTATAGATAGGGAATACAAAAATATTTCTACAATATTACTTTCTTGAGTACCACTTATGCCAGAAAACAGGATTTTAAGTATGTACATGTTTTGAGCTGCAAAGTACATTGCCAACTTGCATGTAATGTAATATGTAAATTTGTCATGTACTGAATTCTGCATTAAATGAATGCTAAAATTAGTGTCTGATGTATTGAGTGTCTCTCAAAGAAAGTTTTGATTCAACTGTATGCAAGTTACCAAATCTCAAATCAGGGTCATGCAGAGAAGCCAACCGTAGAAATGGGTGACAGTTTCATGCTGATGGGAAATTGACTGTTTCATTTATGAAATGCCAGCCATTCTTGAAGCAGTGGATGCTGAAACTTAAGTGGTACTTTTGAAGCGGCTCGTTCAGATTTCGTGAACTGTTCATAGGGTTAACAAGTTAGAGTATCTAGTTATTCGTTGCAGTTGTCAAATGTAATTTGCACTTATTTTTACTTCATTAAGTTTTTAATGAAGGATAGTGAACGTTCTCATGTTGACCGTGAATTTTTGATCTTGCCAAAGGGGAAAAGATTGAAAACATTTACTGCTTTTTGTCAGTTAAAATTTTACTTAATAAAAAGAGATGTAAATCAGATTTGCCATTATTTTAATTTGTTATGTGAGAAGCTTGTGTATATAATTTTTTTCCCCATCTTCTTTAGGAAGCTGGAAATGTTGTGGATATCAAGTCATGGCCAACCATTCTGGACACGGATGATATCCCTAAGAAAAAGTTAACTAGCATTTATCGTGCTCCTACACCTGAAATGATAGCTTATTTAGACTTCAGTGTCAGCACTACTGGCATGTTGGCTGGAATAAAGGTAATGGTGAAATTGCTTCCCCCCCCTTTTTTAAATTATTAATAATATTTTTCCCTTTACCAGGCCTTGTAAATAATTATTACTTTCACGTGAAACTAAATTTAGCCACTTTATGATTTGAACTGGCTATTCTCAGATGTATTGACTATACCATCATGCATCAAGTAAATAATCACTTCTGAAGATGGCAGCCTTATTAGTCTTTTAAGTTCAGAGGCATATTACCATTAGCTCAGGCCTTTGGCATAACATTAACTGTAGGATTAGTAGTTTTCTGAGAATTTATTTTAAAATTATATGCTTAATGTGATGGATTTGAACATCATTTTTGGTTCAGCAGACTATTTTGCTCCACAGAACAGTGATAGGTATTGAAACCAGAAGGTGGCTCATGTTGAACATCAGGGAAGAGGTGCAGAATCAAACAGGCTTGTCACCCAGTGTCTTATCCCATTTCCTCATTGTGTGGAAGTGGAAGCAAATGCAAAAAGGTTACCAAACCAGATAGCTAGGGATATATTTAGACCAAGCAACTCACATTGCATAGACCCAAGCTAAGATTGATGTCTAGCACCATACCAAAGACTGGCACTGTAAATAATTATTACTTTCACATGAAACTAAATTAATAATTATTTGAATAAAGCTCATGTTGATAATTGGCTTCCTAGTTTCTTAATTCAATTACTAATCAAAAACAACTATTATGGGAATTTTACTAGGAATTTTTTAATTTAAATTGCAAATTTTTGGAGAAAACTCTTCTCCTTCTTCAGGCAGTCTTTTCTTTGTCACAATTTTTTCGCATTCTGTTATGACAAATGCTAATTTAACGTGTAATAAGTAGACTTAGGATTTTCATGGGCAAAAATTTTATCAAATGTGGGCAAAAAATTGACAAAATATGGGCAACATACCTTTTACCAGGGACATAAATACACATTAACGTAAAAAAGTGAATTCCAGCATTCTAATGCTCAAAGATACATTTTATTAACGAATTAATGGTACACTTACTAAAAGGAATTGAATTTAATCACATTCAACATTTCAATGTTCTGAAATAACAGATTTTGTCTATTTGGAGTCAAAATTGTCTTATAAATGGAAAATGACCTTTCTACTGCTACAGATGTCAGTGGTGCATACTTTGTTTTAATTCTGAAGTCTACATTTGGACAAGTAGCAAACTTTACAACTTCAGGATTTTTTGATAGGCTGACTTCGAGCTTTCTTTTAGCAAATCCACTTAAACTTGCTTCCACTGTTTGTATAATATTCCACTGATCTTCTTTAGAGATGTTGGCTTTTTCTAACTGTTTGATATGCATTGGAATGTGCTTAAAGCTGTACACTAGAAAGAGCTCATTTTCAAGGAGATTATCTTTGACAATCTGTTGTAGTTTTTTTTATGGCTTCTGCTTCTTCAGAATCAAGAGTAAGAATAAATTCTTTAATTTTTGTAAAATTTTCTGAAAGAAAAGTACAGCACTCAATCCATGTTCCCCATCGTGTTAAAACAGGAAATTTGGGAAGACACAGACACCTGTTACTTCTCTGTACCTAACAATACGACTAGGTGCTTTTGTGAGGACCTTTTTAGTTCAGATATAAATTGATTCGCAACATAATACTCAGCACGAATTGCTTCACTCACTCTATGGAGGGCATGGGCAAGACATGTCACATAGTTTAAGTTTGGAAACAAAACTTTCAATTTATTGATATCTGACAGCATGTATGATGCTTGATCTGTTACCACTTGGTATATGTTTTCATAATTAATTCTCTCAGGCCATAATTTTCCACAAGCATCCAGGAAACTCTACATTATTATTGTAGAATTAGTTTTTTCAAATTCATACATTTTAAACAGCATGGCCTCCAATTGAAGGCTCTCCAGTTAGAGGTTGAACTAGAATACTGAGGACATATCTTTGGCAGTCATCTGTTACTTCATTCAAAATAAAAGTTACAGGGTGCTGCCCAATTACCTCACTGATTTTGTTAACAGTTAAATCATATATTACATACATACATATCACTAAGCTGTTCTCTGGAATTCAGAGGTTAGCTCCAAAAAGAAATACTAACTACCATATATTTTTACTTACTGTTGCCGTATCAAACTTCCCCATTTACAGGGATCTTGACATACAACTCGGGCTTCACTGATATCCATTACATGCTGTACACAAGATCTTTTATACTTCATACTCATAATCTTTTTCTCATGCAGACACTCCTGAATCTGATCCACCCATGTCTTCCTTGGCCTTCCTCTGCCTTTCCTTCCTGCCACTTGGGCTAAAAAGATTTTCTTAGTAGGCAACTCATCACTCATCCTTTCAACATGGCCAAACCACCAAAGCATATTGGTCTCCACCTTGCTGACAACATTTTGCTTCACATCACACAACTGCAACTCATCTTCATTCCTCACACAATCAGACCATGTCTTGCCACAAACCCCCGTAAATAACGCATTTTTTCAGCTCACAAACGACTCCTATGTTTCTTCTGCAGTACCCAGGTTTCACTGCCATACATCAGAGTAAGAACAATTACACTTTCATACACAGCCATGCGGGACTCTCTAGAGAACCCATCATTCCTGTGAAAACCTGCCAGAGCAGCTATGACTTTCGATGAAGAATTCACTCTCCTACTAATTTCGCCATCCAATTTGTTCTCTCTGTCAAACATGCTTCCTGAATACACAAACTCACTCACCTGGTCAGTCACAGTGCCATTTAGACTTACATTACATTCAGTGCTACCAATTCCTCTCTCAAAAACCATAACTTTGGTTTTTCCCTTATTTATACTCAGTTTGAATTTCATGCAAACTTCGTACATCCGAGACAACGTACTCTGCAAATCACTTTTGCTCTCTGCCAACAAGACAGTGTCATCAGCATACAGCAATCTGCACACATGGATATCACCAAGACATAAACCACTATTATCTATTTTGGCATCACACATGCACGTGTCCATAAATATATTAAACAGCCATGGTGACATTACACAACCTTGTCTGACTCCTGCACCAATGAAAAACCATTTTGATAAAACACCATTCACTCGTACACAAGCTCTACTACCAGCATACATGGCTTTTACACTATTAAGTAGATTCCCAGTAACACCATATTCATTCAATACCTTCCCCAAAAGTGTCCTATTTACTCGGTCGTAAGCTTTCTCTAAATCTATGAAGGCAGCAAAAACTTTCTTACCAACATCCAGATACTTTTCAAGCATCGTGTGTAATTCAAAAATCTGGTTAGTGCAGCCTTTACTAGGCATAAAACCACTGAACATCCCACACTTTCTCTGACGTAAGACCCCGTAGTTTTTCAATAACAACCTTACCAAACATTTTCCCTGGCACATTTAGTAGGCTAATAATATTGATTTCACATAATTCTTCCTTAAAGTGCTTTCAGAAGGTACTGATTTTTTGGTCCATTTTTCCATGAAATTAATTATTGCAGGGTGTTCAACTTTATTTAAAGGTACACCTGCCTTTAAAAATGCAGATGTTAAATCTTGATTAAATTAATTTAGTGAATTTGCCTTATCCTGACTATTTTGTAAAGCATTAGAAATACTTGGTTGTCTAGAGGTAGAGATATTTACCTGCTTTTATGTGCTTACCTTCTTTTATATGTTGCTCAGTGACATCCTTCTGGTGCTTTTTTGTTATGCTGATAGTAACATTACAGACACTACACTTCAGTACACTTCCATCTGTTTCTATAAAATAATTTTTTAAAAATTTTGCTAAGGCAAATAGCTTATCTTTTGGTACTTTTGGCATTTTGCAAAGTTTATACACTCATTTAGAAATTAATAGACACCTAATCTTAGTAGTAGCAAACTAACACAAACTCAAAGAAAGTAGCAAAAACTTAGCTAACAAGTTAGGCCTACCAACCACCATGTGCATGATATTGCCAGATTCCAAATGAAGTATGTCTGGGCTTAGGTGTTGCCAAAATCCAAATGAAGTATATTTATATTCTTCTGCCCTTGGTTTTGCCAGCTTATTCATTTTTTGAAGCATATTTTTTTCTTTGTGATTTTTTTTTCAAAATGTAAATAACTAACAAAAAATATTAAAAATGTGATTTAATAACTGAAATACGGGAAAAAATGGGCAATTGCACCAAAATATGGGCAAATGTTCGAAATATGGGCATTTATGGACAAATAAAAATAATGATTTTCAATTAATTTCAGCGTATGTATGAGTATTATGGCATTTTTAGGTCAAATTAGGCTTCCCATAAAAAAAAAAAAAAACATTTGTGGGCAGCCCATAAAAATCCTAAGTCTAGTAATAAGTGACAACAAAAAGACAGTCTGAAGAAGAAGAGTTTTCTCCGAAAATTTGCAATTTAAATAAATAAATATTACTTTCAGTCTTTGGCATGGTGCTAAACATCGATCTAGCTCGGAAATAATTGTTACTTTCATGGTGCTAGACATCAATATGTAAATAATTATTACTTTCACAGCACCATGCTTTTGGCATGGTGCTGTGAAAGTTATTTTGGCATGGTGCTGGGGTCATGTATGCACACAAATTATCTTAGCAGTTTGTCACTGTTAAATAATTAACTGGCCACTCACTGTGTCTCATTCTGTTATGACAAATGCTAATTTAGCATGTAAAAAATGTTACCACAAACTGCTGATATGCATACAATATCTTGCATTGACCTTTAACCTGACCTGAAAGGACCTCTTCCCCATTGTGGTCAAAAGTGTGTGCCCAGCATATACTATTGCAGCTACCCCATTAAAAAGCACTGTATGATGGATTGTTTCTTATGCAGATGAGTATACATACCATGATGTGCATTGGGAATCAAAGTAATTTTCCTCCATGCTAAGCATGTATATGTTTTACTTCCTTGTGTACAAATTAAGTGTATTCCATTGTGTAGTAAATAAATATAATCACACCATGCCAGTTTGACTCTGTGCATGTCTTCAAAAGTGTTCATGTAGGTGGTTCAGTTTCAATGTCACAGAAGATTGTCTCACTCTATTTTTCTGAATTAAGGCATTCTTTAAAGTATGCTTCATCAAAATGTCATTCAGTTATTTTTAAGAAATAAGCAACGTACCATTTATAAAGGTTTACTTACCTGCTGTTCATGATCATCCTATGCAACACAATATTTTTAGCAAGATGTAGGTATCCCTGAAGTTTGCATGTTTGACCAAATTTGGAAAGAAATTTTTTTTGTCAAACATGCAAACTCTGGGGGATACCTACACCATGCAAAATATTATGTTGCGTAGACATGATCATGAATAACAGGCAAGTAAACCTTTATATTCGGTAGGTTGCTCATTTCTCAAAAATAACTGAAAGGTGTGATAATATTATGAAGAATATTGTCATGTGACATGTTATTCAATAATAATTAGCGTATGAACGTTATTCATTGTCACAACTGAAACACTGGAAGGTTTTTTTTTTACTTGAACTGTTTCTGTTTACTATAAATTGAAATTGATGAGAGAAGTTTATATTTTCACACTAATTATTTATTATATATACTACTTAAATTCAGGGTAAGATCTTTCATCTGAACATTGGCCATGGCCACATTGATAGATTACAGTAGAAAGAATTCACATGATGGATTTTGTTCACTTGTCTTCTAACAGTAAAGATATCCAAATAATTAGAATGTTGAAGGGTTCATCCAAATTACAGGGGTTAGTATTCAGTAGTATTCCGATGCTTTTTGTATAGCACAAGGCAATTTTATTGGTGAACGAAATGATCTGAACTGGAAGAACATAACACAGATCACTTCCTTCACCAATTAAATTACCTTGCACTACAGAGAAAATGTTGAAATACAGTTGAACACTATCTTTTGTAATTTGGATGAACCCTTCAACATTCCCATTATTTAAAAACCATCGCTGGAAACAAGACAGGTGAACAAAATGCACCATGTGAACTCTTGCTATTGTAATCTATTAGTGTTCAGTCAAGAGATCTTACTCTGAATTTAAATATTATATGTAATAAGTAAATAACATGAAAAAATTTCTGTTATCAATTTAAATTGATAATTACCTGAATAGTCCATGCTTGATGTTGCTTGCTGTAGTATGTTGCAAATTTGTTATTTATCATGGTTTTCAATTTATTGTTGTCAACTGTTATTTCATAACTGATGATATATACATTGTTTTTCTGTTAGATGTCTCATGCTTCTGCCACCTCATTGTGTAGGAGTATGAAACTGGCATGTGAACTTTATCCATCAAGGCACATAGCACTTTGCCTGGATCCATACTGTGGGCTTGGTTTTGCTCTTTGGTGTTTAAATAGGTCAGCATTTTAAAAATTGAATGTATTGTTTTTTGTTTTTCTGCTATCATACTGTGACAAAATTCTATGCTTGGTTTTGGTGAACTTGGTTTTATTTTAAGAAGAGAAAACCATTTTTGCCCTGTTTCAGTGTTTTGCAAATGAAATTTTTGTTTGAGAACCTGACTGATGATAATGTAATTATGCACAGTGGTGGAAGAGCTGCACCAATTGCGCCGAAGTGTGCAAATTTTCAAGTTCTGCGCCGTGCTGCTCAAAAATGCATAATTTTCATCGAATTGCGCCAAAATATAGTAAGTTTTAAAAAATTGTTTTGGTATAGAAATAAATTTCCTAACATCCTGAAATCTTAAAAAGCTCTCAAATCAATTTTAAAATGGCTGTGATTAAATTATTTTACATTTGGCGATTTTTTTTTCCAGCGGAATCCCCCTGCATCTGCTTTGTTCTGTATAAAACTGTCTCCTACTTACATTCTCACTGTCTATTTTTAGCCTCTCCAATGGGGCTCCAGAATGCATTGCGATTGCCTTACGCTTCTGTAGCTTTACTTTTATGTGTTTGAAGTTCATTGTGCTTGCTGCATGTGGCTAATCTTGTTTTCAGGCTCAAAGTTCATCCTAGTCCCCGCAATTATGTTTGGAAGTTCCATATTTGTATTTATGGGAAAGTTTTAGACTACGCCAACAGGAATTCATCAAAATTGCAGAAAAAGGTGAGCTACTTTTAATTTTGTTCTTTGAATTAAATTTTGTAGTAGCTTTTAATACATTTCTCTTTTCAGTACCTAGCATATAGGTCAACCCCTGATTTTTTCCTGAATATCTACAGGCTTTTTTATCGTTTACAAGTCCAGAGGTGCCAAACATTACGGATTTTCCATAATTATTACGGTTTCGGCTGTCTGATTACGGACAGGTTGGAAGATTTACTGATTTCAGTGTGTTTTGGAAAAGTTCTCAATTTTGTATCCTTTTTTGTTAAAATCACTAAACTGCAATCGCATTTTGCGAATATATTTATAGTTCTTTTCGCACAAATGTGAAAACGTTTAAATCGCGCTGTTTCTAAGTAAGCTCCATTGAAATTCCGATATTGGATACATCGGCAAAGCCAATATCGGACGGATAGGTGACGATATTGGATACATTGGCAAAGCCGATATTGGCTCAATGACAGCTGATATTAACCGACATTTGGCTGTCATAACCAATATCGGCTCGATATCTAGCCGATATTCATTCCCACTTGCGTTATCAAAAATTAGACAAAAAATATTGCCCCTTAAAATAGAAGGGTCATGTTACAAGGTATTTGATTTTATTAGGTTATTACACATTTCATGCGTTAATTTCTGATGAAATACCCTTTCCGCGCGTAAACGATGAGGTTTCGTGTAGTGATTACTGTATATACTAGTGTATAAGTCGTCGACTTCATGTGTAAGTCGACCTCCCACCCCCTCCTTTCAGAGTAAAGAAATCGTAAAAATCAAAAACTCGCATATAAGTAGATCCCGGAATGAGAAAAAAAAAAAATTTCAATGAATTTATTCAAAAACATTTGAAAACGAAAAAAAAAATTATATATATAATAATAAATTTAATTTGCATACCCAAAAACTTCATCGGAACCCTTCAAAATCAGATTTCGAGTCAGACTCACCAAACAGTTAAAAAATGTCTTTCTCCGTCATCGGCGCATCATCATAAACATCAGTATTCCCACCTATGCCTGTGTCATAAGAATCACTGTCGTCACTCATAAAAATCTCGTCATCCTCTGTGCCATCAAGTTCGTTACTAATGCAACATTTCTTGAATTATTTCACAACCATTTCTACAGGTATCGCATCCTTGACCCATCGCGCAATCAAAACGATATCCGGCTTCTTTAGATTTCCGCCCTTGGTTTCAGTCGGCAAATCGGAACTTGTCCAATCCTCCCAATACCTCTGCACATTGTCCTTGAAGGGCTTATTAAGGCAGACATCTAGTGGATGTCTGCCTTAATTTACTGCAGGTTTTTTTTCACTTCTGCACAATGGTGTGCGACAAACATATCCCACACTGAAAAGGAAGGTTTCCTCAAAAGTGCGCCTGGCCTTTTGTTCCACTCATTCTTTAACCGGTCAATTGTTCCGGATTCGTTCATCCATCCTTTTTCATGGGCACGAACAAACACACCAGATGGAAAGACGACGCTTTTCGGCAGAGTTTTACGTTTGAAAATAATTTCAGGAGGTAGCTTCCTTCCGTCCGCCAAACAGGAAAGAACAACCATGAAACTGGTTTTTTCGTGGCCAGTTGTTTTAATCAAGATATTTTTTTTCGCTTTTTAGGTTCAACATCTTATTTCCAGGAAGGTTGAAACACATGGCGGCAGGGCACGAAAAATCTTGGAAATTTTGCCCGTCCTCAAGAATGGTTTGTCTAAAAATGTACCCGTCCTCCTTTGAAACTAACCCGTCAGACTCGTATAAATACCATAACTACGTAGAATTTAAATATCATCATTCTTTTTCAGTTAAATCCATTCAGTAGTGGTTTAACTGTTAGAACTTTTTACATGTTATAGTTAGTTCCCTTGTGTGAAATGTAATTTCTCAGTTGGAAATTATTAGTATTTACTGTGAACAAATACCTCGGTAATCAAATGTAATTCAAGGAAAAACTTTTCACGTGCCTCTCAGTTCTAAGTGGTCGATGTTCAAATCTTTGTATAGCTGTTCTCATCAGGCTCTTGAGTTTAGACTTTTAAGAATTTAATCGGCACATTTTCTTCACAGATCCCGAAATTGGATAGACAAATTAATTTGTTCGATGAATTTGTCTATCCAATTTCGGGACCCATGAAGAAAATGTGCCGACTAAATTTTTAAAAGTCTAAACTCAAGAGCCTGATGAGAACAGCCATACAAAGATTCGAACATCAACCACTTAAAACTGAGAGGTGCGTGAAAAGTTTTTCCTTGAATAACATTTGATAACCGAGGTATTTGTTCGCAGTATATACTAATAATTTCCAACTGAGAAATTGCATTTCACACAAAGGAACTACAACATGTAAAAAGTTCCAACAGTTAAACCACTATTGAATGGGTTTAACTGAAAAGGAATAACGTATATACAGTAGCGAACAAAAGTATTTGGCGAAACACTTTTTTGACCATAATTGCTTTTCTGCTGGACCGAATCGGTTCATTTTGGAATATGATATGTGTTATTCAGTTGTAAACATGACCCATATGCAGATGGATCGGAAACCTTAACACAGATCAGGTACCGAGCTTAATCGCAAAGATCATACAAATTGATCAACAAAGTAGGTGTGTATCACATTCATTTAATGCAACGATAACAGAAAGCAAGTATGAGAAAACGACAAAACAATAACTAATACTTAGTGGGATAACCACGAGACTTAATAACAGTTGCACAACGGGCCGGTATAGAGTCCACTAGCTTCTCGACGGTGACCTGCTGAATTCGCGGCCATTCTGCAGACAGCTGGTAGAACTTCTGTGCCCTATTCTGGCAGGTTTTCTTCACACATCGTCTCTCCAGCTCCTCCTACCACATGTACTCGATGGGGTTGAGGTCTGGAGATTGGCTTGGCCAGTCTAAAAGTGTGACCTGTTGCTGCTGGAAGGCTGCCTTCGCTACTCTGGAGGTGTGCTTCGGGTCGTTGTCTTGCTGCATAATCCATCCGGGTGGCATGTTCTGGTTTGCCCATGGGAAGACATCGTTGATGAGCATGTTTCTGTAGCTCTGGCCGGTCATTATTCCGTCAATCTTGATGATTGGGCCCATTCCATTGCGAGAGAAGGCGTCGTAAACCATGAGCGATCCTCCTCCGTGCTTGACAGTCGGCTGAATGAACTGGGGGTTGAATCTCTGGCCACACGAACGTTGTACATATCGGATGCAATCACTTCTGAACAAGTTGAACTTGCTCTCATCGGTGAAAAGCACCTTACTCCAGTCCGCCGCGGTCCAGTGTCGATGACGGCGCGCAAACGCGATTTTGCTCGTCGATTCTTGACTGCGATGAGTGGTTTCTTGGCGGGGCATCTTCCATTCAATCCACCAGCAATGAGACAACGGGAGATGGTCATTCGGCTGATGTTCAGGACGTTGCTGTCGCGGAATTCGGTGGAGATGTTCACAGGTGTCAAGGTGGGATCAGCACGAGATCGACGGAGGATGCGTCTATCCTGACGCAACGTAGTGGAACGAGGTCTACCACATCGCAGACTGTTCTCGGTGGTCCCAGTCTTCTTATAACGTTGCAGGATAGCTGAAATGGACTGGTGTCGGATCTTCAGGGCCCTCGCAATGTTGGTGACGTGCATTCCGGATTCCATCACATTCACGGCCGCCTGGCGAGCTCCAACAGGGATATCCGCCTTTTTACCCATTTCTGAAAACATAAGATTGACTTATTATCACACTACACATCACAAAACCCACAAAAATCAGAAGAAAAACATTTATACATGCAGCAAACAAATGGGTAATAATTGGCGACTCTTGAATATGGCCCATTTCGAACGACAAATTCGCTCTGAGCGAAATACAAACTATGTGGCATTGTAACCCACGAATCAACACATATCATATCCCAAAATGACCCGATTTGGTCCAGCAGAAAAAAACTATGGTTGAAAAAGTGTTTTGCCAAATACTTTTGTTCGCTACTGTAAAGCATGTTTTTTAATCTCGATACATCGAGAAATACGTGCATACTAAATATCATCACTTTACTAAATTTTTTTTTTTTATGTACATACAGAAAATAAAATAAAATACATTTCTGCTTTCATAGCAAAAAGCTTGTTACACAGAATCCAGAATTTTCAACTGCAAAATGGCAAAAGATGAGAGATAGAATAGTGCAGTAAGTGCACGTGCGGCATTGGGTACGATCGTCGTCAAGAATGCCAGGAAACATGCGGAAAACAGTAATGCACGGGAAGCCAATATTACGGCGGGCATCAAATGTGCGAGATGTCAAGGTCACTTGAAGGGAAGAAGTAGCCGTTGTTTAGTTGCATTGGTTAATACTGGGTCACTCCAGTAATAACAAATGAAACTAAACAAGGGATGACTGGGGGGATGGAGATAGATGGGAGAGAAAGGAAAAAGAAAACAACAACAACTGCGAAGTCACTATCCTTAATCATCGGTGTTTTTCTTTTCTTTCTTTTTTTCGGAGGGCCGCGATTTCGTAATTAATACCGCATCAGTATTTTTTTCTTTTGGGGTGGATTGCCTTTTGCCTCACGGGAAGAGCTTTTGGACTTGCGATTTTTTAGGCTCCAGTCTACCCCCTTACTTTTGAAGCTCCTTTTTTGTCCAAATACCCCCTTACTTTTGAAGCTCCTTCTTTGTCCGAAATTTCTCGACTTATACGCAAGTATATACAGTACTGATTGGCACCTCTAAGTCTACCCCCCCCCCCAATTTTTATGTGAATCTGCCATTTTTGTATATCTTGTGTATAAATCAACATTCCTTTTTAGCACGTCTTTTGTAAAAAAAGATTGTACTTGTGTTATCTGTTAGTCTGTCCGTGGACACCATATCTCTGCAACCAAGTGGAGTTGGCAGAAATTTGAAAAGTGGGGGGGCACCTTATTGCGCCATCAGTTTGGTCGAATGTCAGAATATCTTACCTTAGTTTCATGAGGGGGGAGATATGTATTATCGATTTTACATTATTTTTTTTTTCGGAGAATGACTGTTTTGATCGGATCTATTCAAGAGACATTACAAGTGCACCAATTTATTAATAACCCTTTTTAATAAAGAATGGAATGTGTGTTATACAAAAGTGAGTCCCCGTGGGTGCATTCGAACAAATCTCTCCAAAATCTCATCAATATTTGGTAGGGCAATATTTCGTTGAATATGCATTAACCGTACCTGCCAGGTTTTATGGTTTACCCGTAAAATTTATGGAAATGCGACTTGTTTTACGGGCAAAATATTTATTTTACGGATTTGGCGATTCTCCCAGTTTTTTTTTTTTTTTTCTGACGACCGTTAAAACTTTTCTTTATCTAACTTGATCCTTTTAAAATAAAGCTTCAATTTCAAATAAAGTTACGAATAAACTTTTCAGTTACTTGTGTTTGTGTGGGAACATTTGTTCGCAGTTTTTCCACATGTTTGGTTTATCATTTTGCGTTGTTTCAAACACGGCTGAAGAGTCCACTGAAAAACTGAACTGCCCAGCTGGATTTGTTTATCCACGCTCCCTCGTTTCAGATGATGTATTGTTTGTCCCTGCGTTGGAGCAACTGAACATAGTTATCGTAGAAAAAAATTCAAGCAGATTTTAAATCTGTGAAATTTTTAAGCCCAGATCGATACCCAACATGACCAAAATTAAATAAAAGCTGCCAGTTTTGTGAATTAAAAAATGCGTTTGGGGCACGGTTTCGTAACTTCTCTGGCAATAATCTTCCGCCCTTTTGCTTGATGATTTGCGTAAAATCAAAGCATTATTACAATGGCACTGTTCAGCACTCATAGTGAACCTATCCTGTTGAAAATGGTTACTATCAGCAGGGCCCGATTTACTACATGCGAGTCCAGGGCACAAAACATTTCCGGGGCACCCCTCCTTATTCTCTATCGACCAAATGATAGTCACTGTGTGCAGAGTAGCAGAATGTAGATGTACATGCGTACGCTGATAGTTTCCAAATCATTAGCAGGTTTGCAGATAGTTTTTGCATGTAGATTAAAAAATAAAAATGTTAGGCCTGTATACAGCAATTAAAACACTTACTCAACGCTTTACTCAGATTAATATACTTAATTCTATTTTAACTGAAGAACTTAATTATTTTTCACATCTTCTGAGTTCTTTTGTTTTTACAGACATTTCTGGCCTCTAGATTTTTTCAATTCCTGTTCTCAATGTATACGAACTGTATTTAAAGTTTTGTTTACACAGAATTTAAATTTTATTGCCAGGTTCCTCTTTCAGTTGCTAATTAAATAAAAATAATTTCCTTATGCATTTTGTAAGTCCAGTATTTTTGAATTAACTTGTTGAAAATCATATTTATAATTTTTGAAGGTTCATTGATAGAACTGTTTTTCTGGATATAAAAACTTTCTTTAATTAATCTCTTATTTTTATGAGGTTCATAGTCCAATATTTTGCCATAAAAGTCCATTTTACACACATTGCTGCACATTCAATTAGAATGTACTATTTTGTCCTCATTGGAATCTAATGTTCTAATAATTATTTGTTTTATTAATTTTCCTTTAAATTATCTTATTCTATTGTTATCATGGTTTGCGGGTTGGCAGCGAGTTTTCTGTTTCAATAGCTGTGTATGCAGATACATTTTATTTTTATACAACTCTGGCTGTGTGGGGACAACTGGTTGATCAGTAGTTTGTGGTGTTAATGACCCCCATAGACTCTAACTATAACAATATATCTATGACAAAATGGATGGACATCTTAATTTTAGTGAATATTGTGGTCTTGCAATGTACTGATTCTTGCGTCTAGAACATGAGAACAATGCATCCAACAAAAAATGTGCACTAAAACAAGAAAAAAAAAATCCATGGTTACCTCCACTGGACTTCCTCATAAATAGAGATGTGAAACTGCATAAACAATTGAAAAAGTGCTATGGGAACTCCTACTTCCAGCTTCCCGGTTTCTACCAAGATCAAATCAGCGCATCATGATCAATATATCAGAAAACTGCAAAACATAAAATTTTGTGTTGATGAGGAAGAGTCTGAGTTACACAAAAAAAAAAAAAATAATAATAATAATAAAACAAAAAACATAATAATAATCTGAAAAGCTGAGGGGAACACCTAGTCCGGTTCAATTTTTGGTAAATGTGTTGTACTTCGGCGTCCTAAATTATTTGGTCAGAAAAGTTGTAAAATTTAAAAAAAAAAAAAAAAAGCATATTAAAGATGTTTACCGAAAAACTTACCTGCAAGTAGTCCAAGTAGGATGAGTAAACACACGCTGCAGCGACGACCTGAAGCGTTGCTCCGTTGAAAGGAAGGTTTGCTGCTGCTGGGAATTCATGGGCAGAAGAGTACAACAGGAATCAGGTACGCTCTTGTCAGGAAAGAGTAACAGAATATAATGCTACGCTAAAGAATGTAGTTTCTAATTTCTGTCTCACTTTTTAAAGAAACATGCAGAGACTGTCTTCGTTCTTTGGCATGTAATTCCATGATACGAAATAGTAAGTATGCACATGCCTTTCTTGTTTCTAGAAAAGCGTTAGAGTAGGTGTCGCATTCTCTCTAATGGAAGTTAGATGGCAAATCTCAAAGTGAAAGTTTGATTACTAAAAAAAAAAAAAAAAAAAAAAAAAAAAGCTTCACAGAGAAATGAGTTCATACATTCAGCATCAAAGAATCCCATGTGAAAAAAAACAAGAAACTGTCCGATTGCGATGTCAAGAACTGACACCGAAATCAACTATTTTCTGTAGCGTAGCACTACACTCTTTCCTGACAACAGCGTACCCGGTTCCTGTTGTACTATTCCGCCCGTGAATGTCCTGGCTGCAGCGATCCTTCCTTTCAACGGAGCAAGCTTCATGTCAACGCCTCAGTGTTGTTTAAGGCCTCCCGCAGTGTCTGCTGACTCGTCATACTTGGAGTTCAAGTTTTTCGGTAAACATCTTTAATATTCATTCTAACGATGAAATTTGTTCACCATTTCCCCTTAAATTGCATATTTTAGAATCTGTACGTCACACTTTTTAGAAATTTTACAACTTTTCCGACCAAATAATTTACCACACTAAACTACACATTTACCCAATTTTTACCAAAATCTAATGAGCACATAATGACATGAATGTATAAATTGTCCAATGCCAAACAAAACTGACAATACGATGACAAAGTGCTGTGTTTGGGCACCAGATCTTTTTATTTGTAATAACTCTGTTACTATTCTTTATTTTTAGGAATGAATAAAAACAATTGAAAATTTACCTCCTATATCAGGACGAAACAGTTGGGTTGAATATTTTTCTTCTACATTTCCTAGATGCAAAGTCATGTATCAGAGAATCATAATTTAAAGACTGTGTCACATCACTCTCCAAAGACAGCAGAGCTAATGCTGCCAGTTTCGTTTGTCGCATGGTTGATCGTAAGGGATTTTTAAGTCTTTTCAGCAAAGAAAATGATCTCTCACTTGTACAATTTGAAATCGGTAATGTCATGAACGTTCTAAGTGCAGTCTCAGTGTTCGGAAATGTGGCTTCTAAATTGTTTACCTTCAAAGTTTGCAGCATCTGGGGAATGGTTGCATGCTCCCCCATCATTGAGGAGAATTTCAAAAACTCGTCTACAAACTGGTCGTCAAGGTCATTGTTATAGTATTCCTGCAATACTTTTGCCCCTTCAAAAATTTCAGATCTTGATTTTTTGTAAAAAATTCAAATTTTCTCATTATATTTTCATAAGCACTTTTTCTGTTTGAAAGCTGAGTGACTAAAGCATCACAAAGCACATAATAAACTTGAGTTCTAAATATATCCCTTGCACTGAGTTCTATATGTTCAATGTTACATTCATCTAGGTGTTTATTCTTGGGCACCTTCTTTCTTCGGGAATCATGACCATGGTATTGCACATTTTCAGACTAATATTTTAGCTTCCTCTTCATAGACTTCAAAATTTTCCCTCATGAACTGAATGAATTCAATTAACGACTGGAAAATTTTAGGTACTTCAGAAATATTTCCTTTTGGATTCTGGCAAGTTTGATTTGCACAGTTTAATCTCTGAAGTATTGTGTCCCAAACTACTGTGCTGATCGATATTTCCATTGTTCGCATTTTCTTCAGCAGTGATTTTGCTTCATCTCTTGTCTGTGGAGAATCATCTACATTTTCTGACAGAAATACTAAAACTTTCTCTATTTCACGATAATTTTTCCTCACTGATCGTGTAGCTGCAGCAGCATCTGCACACCATCTGGTAACTGACCGACTCTTCAGTGTGAGTGATGAATTTCCATGTGCTTCCTGGACTTTCTCCTGAAGCATCTTCCAACAGTGAGTTGATGCAGAAAAAAAATTATAGAGTTTTTGCAAAAATGTGAAAAAAGAGAGAACTTTACCACAACTATCTATGCTATTCACACCAACTAAATTTAAAGTGTGAGCAGAACATGGCACATATTCCGCTAGTGGATTGATTTCCCTAATGCGTGTTTGAACACCAGAATACTTCCCAGACATGTTGCTGGCATTGTCATAGCTTTGGCCTCTGACATTCATAATATCCAAGCCAGCCTCCTGTAGAAAAGATATCATGGTATTTGTAATGTTTTCTGCAGTATGTCCATGGAATGGAATAAATGTCAAAACCCGTTCTTTTGCTTCACAATCTTTGTTGACATACCATATGATAAAAGCCAGTTGATCTATGTGTGTAATGTCTGGAGTAGAGTCAACTATGACAGAAAAATATTTTGACATTTTTATTTCATCTGTGATGGCATTAAAAACATGTACAGCCATTAATTCAACAAATTCATCCACACATGTTGAAGATAAGTAACTGGTGTTACCACTTCCTGGATTCCCACATTTTTCCAAGTGTTGAGCTAAGAATGGATCAAATTCTGCAATTAATTCTAAGCAGCCCAGGAAATTTCCATTCTGAACTGATCCAATTGTTTCATCATCACCATACATTGGCAACCCACGAACTGAGAGATACTTAATTGTTGCAACAACTCTATGCAAAACATCTTGCCAGTACTTGGATTCATTCCGATACTGCATAACTATCGGACAGTCAATGCGTGCAGAAGCATTCATGCGTGATGAATAGTCACATACTGCTTGCCTGTGTATGTGTGAATTTTCATGCTCTGTAAGACGTTCACTTGCATGCTTCCAGTCAGAAAAACCTGTGCATCCTAATGCTGTAGTGCTCCTAGCATACAGTTTGCATATCCAGCAGAATAGTAAACAAGTTGATGGGGATAAAAGAAGCCAGTCGCGTTTTACCTTCTCATTATTTTTTTATTCTGAAAAAATTACCTTCTGTTAGAAAACGTTTTTTACCACATATATCCTTCCCTGTGAATGCCAGCAACTTCAAATATTGGACTGGTGGATTGCTCAAAAAGCATTCGCACATTTCTTCTGTAATTTCTCCCCATAAGGCAGGATCCACTGCATTCATTGTGGAACTTGTGCTCTCTTCATTAGATGAATTCAAAAGATTTCCCAAATTAGGAGCATCTGTGATGTTAGATGATTCTGAAGTCAGATTACTGGCTGCCAAAGACAAATTACGCTCAAGTGACTCACCAGTAGTAAAATTAGATGAATTTGTAGAACTTTTGGGACCAAGTGAAATATCCAATTTTTTAATGGCAAAACGTTCAATGCTACCATGCTGCAGGTCATCATCCTTCAGTTTCAATTGTTTGGCTTTCCGTTTAGCACTGCCGGATAAATATGTACGTTTTGACATAATTTAACTGTTAAATAATTCAACTTAAATATATTGTTACAACTAACTAAATTTGATTATATATAAAATTAACAAATATTCAACATTCCATCAGACTACAAGAAACGCAACGCAAAATACAACCAAGCCATGTGCAGGAAGTTGAAGGATCAGTTGAGTTTAGGTGCGTTCAGAAAAGCAACAAAAGGCACGTGAATCAATGGAAGCGATCCTCCTTCTCAATGGCCACCTGAAGGTTATTAAACCACTGAAACTCATTAATGGCCACGTGTTTACGTGAAATTCGAAACTCAAACTCACTGTGTGTAAGTACCACATCTATAAACACATGACTCATGAGCATGCAAAAGTAAAAATAATAAATTTTGAATATACACACACAAAATTCCCATTAACTAAGTACACATTTAATTCAAATTTGGGGGCCCCCAAAATCGGGGGCCCTGGGCACGTGCCCCGTGTGCCCTCCCGTAAATCAGGGCCTGACTATCAGCACCTGCGGGAACAGATTTGTTCGGCAGAATTTTTGCGCAATAACTTCCGCGGAAATTGACCGATTTGTATGGAATTTTTAATTATAAAATGACACGTGTGTGGTAGCTTTTTATTTTAGAAATTAACAGGCACAAAAAAAATTCTATTATAAGCAAAAACACACAAAATATACAGCCTATCAAGTAATTGATACTAAGGGATGCATAAGAAAACAGCAAAGTATGGAAGAGGAATTGCGACGTTCCACGCGTCTCTTTGTTGCTTTTGAAAATCCACACTTTTTGCAGGTGTGAAAGTTTAGGTTTTTAGAAAACAACTTTGAATTTTAAAATATTCGACAGCATGTGTTTAATCTAAGGAAGGAGTAAGACTTTTTTTTACTTTATCTGTATCAAAAAAAAAAAAAAAAAAAATACACCATTGGTTTCGTAACTTCTATTCTATCAAACCGAATTGTGTGATACTTAGAGATCTTCATTCTCTAAAACAAAATACATGTATTCTAAATTTTGTCATGTTAGCAACCCCCCCCCCCCCTCCTTTTTTTTTTTTCTTTTTTTGCGCCACAAAGGAAGGGGAGGACGAGAGATGAAGAGGAAATCACTGGCAAAGTGGCTGTATCATTCATTTCCCATGATGCCTAATGTAAAAGACAGCATTGGTTTCGTTCTGGTGAAACACATGGTGTTAGTTTACTGCAGGAAAGAGGGTAATGGGTCCAGATTGTTTTTGTAAAGGAATAACTAAAGAAGCTCTATTCGGCAAGATGGGTGGGGGATCGGGAGGACAGAAAGGAAAACTGCTTTTAATCAGCCCTGGCGTTTAACGCTGCTGCAAGGCATCAGTCGGCCTGTGACGAATGGGGGGGGCTCCAGACAATGACGTTTGTAACTAAAACCTAAACCTTTGTTTCTAGATGAAAGCCTTTCAGTTGATCTTTGCTTTCCTAGCTGACCAGGTCGATCGAATAACTCTGTAATCGGTATTTTTTCCTCTGTGAGTTGCAACTCTTTAAGCTGTTACTGTTTTACTATAGCGGTTTTACTTGCGTTTTTTTTTTTTCAAGCATTAATAAATTTAGTATTGTGATTCTCTATGAGCAGCAGTATTAAGGGGGGGGGGGGAGTACTATCAAACCTTCTGTGATGTATATTCTGCGGAATTCCCGTGTATTGCGAAATCTTCGAAAAATGGGAAATATGCATTTTACGCAATGTGTCGATGTAATTTTAATATTTCGCATTGTGGAAGGAATTATTTTACGAATCATATTTCTAGTGCCAAGCATAAGTATAATGTTGACTGCTGGGAAAAAAATATTAAATTAATTTCCTTTGTTATGTAAAACGTTGTTTTCCTTTGTTGAAAGTTATAATGAACTGGATGTGATTCGTGCAAAATGTTTGTTCCCTTCGTTTTTAGTTGAACATAATTTACCAATTAGTGTTCCTCAGTCACTCGTATTTATTTATTTTTTTTTTTTTTCATTTGACTGCGTCATTGTTCGTCTCTCCGCAAGATAAACCTAGCATGAAGATAGTTCGTTTTTGCATGGGATACGATACTATTGGATTTGGAGGTCGAAAGGTGGAAATTTTTCCCTTTAGATGCAAACTTCCATAAAAATAGGTTTTTATCTCTTTATAGATCATGATTGCAGTATAGTAATGAGAAATTATGTATGAATTCTATTTTAATTGATAAAAATATGCTGTTAAATTCAAATATCTGTAGTCATATCAATAAAAAGTTGATAATTTGGGTAACATTGTGTTTTTTAATCGATATGTTCGGTACCAACAAGTAATTTAATCGAATAAATCGATTAAAATTTCCATCAGATGTATATATATATATATATATCATCATCATCATCATCATTGTCAACCATTATCAATCCACTGCTGGACGAAGGTCTCCCCAAGTTTCCTCCACAACGGTCTGTCTTGTGCCAGTCTCCTCCATGTCACTCCCGCATATTTACGAATTTCATCCACCCATCTCCCATGTGGTCTTTTTCTGGGTCTTTTCCTGTCCCTTGGAATCCAATCTAAAATTTCGGCTGTCCATCGATGATCTGTCCTTCTGGCAGTATGTCCAGCCCATTGCCATTTCAGGGATTTAACTCTGATCATGATGTCTTCCACTCTTGTCATTTTTCGGATCCACGAGTTCCTCTTCTTATCTCTCCTGGTTACACCAAGTATGCACCTCTCCATGCTTACTTTGAGTTGTCTGCAGCCTTTGTATGTCTCTTTTAGTTAAGGTCCACGTCTCTGCACCATACGTAAGCACTGGAAGGATGCATTGATCAAACAATTTTCTTTTAAGACATAATGGCATATTGCTCTTGAAAATTATGCTGTTTCTTCCAAAAGCTCTCCAGGCAAGTTTTGTACGCCGATTAATTTCTTCATCAATGTGCCCCTCACTTGATATCTGCTGTCCAAGATAAACATACGTATCTGTTATCTCCAGTTTTTCTCCATCAATCGATAAATCTTCATTTCTTGAAAAAGCATTGAACATCACTTTTGTCTTCTGAAAGTTCATTTTTAATCCCACTTCTTTACTCTTGTCAGCAAGTTCCTGGATCATACTCTGCAGCTCTGATGGGGTAGTTGCAAAAATGACTACGTCATCAGCAAAATGAAGGTGGGTTAGATAATCTCCATTAATCTTTATCCCTTTGTTTTCCCAGTTCAGTGATTGAAAGACATTTTCCAATGTGGCATTAAAGAGCTTCGGAGATATGGTGTCACCTTGTCTCACTCCCTTTCCAATTTTTATGTGTGTTGTATTTTCAAACAGCCGAATCTTTGCACTTGCATTTTCATAGATGTTATTAATAATATTAATGTATGCATCTTCAATACCGCAGGATTTCAGAGCCGTGGTAACTGCTGATGGTTTCACCGAATCAAAGGCTTTTTCATAATCGATAAAAGCCATGCACAATGGAAGTTCATATTCCCTCGCTCTTTCAATTAGTTCTCTCAGTACGTGGATATGATCTATTGTGCTGTAGCCACTCCTGAATCCAGCTTGTTCTCTCGGTTGAGCCATGTCCAGTGTTACCTTCAAGCGGTGTGAAAGAACTTTAGTGAAGATTTTATAAACCACTGATAGGAGGCTGATAGGTCTGTAGTTCCTGAGATCCTCAATGTCACCTTTTTTATGTAGCAGGATCATTGTAGCATTGTTCCAATCCTCAGGAATCTTCCCTTCATTAAGGCATGGAGTGAAAATTTGGGCGAGTACTGTTTCAATTTCTCCACTTGCTTCTTGTATGATGTCTATAGTAATTCCATCTTCTCCTGGAGCTTTCCCCCGCTTCATGTTCTTGATTGCATGAGCAACTTCTGCTGGGAGGACTGGAAGAACTCTGGTACCTTTCCTGATGTCTGGAGTACATGTATCATCCCTTTCATATAATTTGGAGTAGAAATCTTTCACTCTTGTCAAAATTTCGCCTCTATTTCTTGTTACAGAACCACCTTCTTTTCTCAGTGCCATAATCTGTTTTTTTCCCCTTACTGAGATGTCCCTTTGCTATCTTTAGGCTTTGGTTGTTTTCAATTGCTTTCCTTACTAGTTCACAGTTGAATTTCCTTACGTCTTCAGTGATACTTTTTCGTACTGTCTTGCATAGCTCTATATATTCCACTTTGGAAGTCACATCTTCTTTAGTTGTCCTCATCACTCTTCTTTTTTGCATCAACATTTTGGTTTTTCCTGATAATTTGTTCACATGCAATTTGTTCTTAGACCCAGCTAATTTTGTTGCTGTTTCCATAAGAGCTTTGGTTACTTTTCTGTTAACTTCCGAAATATCCACTTCTTCCGATGTTAGGCCTTCTAAAGCAGAGAATCTGTTCTTCAGTTCCAACTTGAAAGTATTATGGTGTTTTTTAAGGTTGGTTATGTCAATACATTTTGTTTGTCTTATGAGCTTGCCACGTTCCAGTTTAGTGTTGAGGTGCATCTTACATCTCACCAATCTATGGTCACTACCTGTGTTGAACTTGTTTAGCACACTGCAGTCTTCGATGACGAATTTTTTGTTACACATAATAAAATCAATTTCACTTGTCGTCCCATTTGGATGTCTCCATGTCCATTTCCTGTGTGGCTTTTTCTTGAAAAAGGAATTCAAGATGAAAAATCCTTCTGCCTCTGCAAACTCAACGAGAGTATTTCCACGCTGGTTTCTGTTGCCGTGACCGAATTTACCTACTGAAGTTTCATTCTGTTGCCGGTGCCCTATTTTTGCATTGAAATCTCCCATAATTATCTTCAAGTGCTGCTTACCTTTATTATTTAGATGACGAATTTCCTCATAAAATTCTTCAATTTCTTCTTCAGGATGACTTATGGTGGGTGCATAAGTTTGAATAATCTGAGCCTGGTATCTTCTCGATAGTTGGATAACAAGTCGTGCAGCTCTGTCAGAGGAACTTTCAACTTCTACCACTTTATCCTTCAGTTTCTTGTTTATTATAAATCCAACACCACTAGTTCTGCCAGTATCTGTCCCACGATAATAGAAGAGATGTCCACTTTTCAGTTCAATGAGATCTTCTCCTTTTCTCCTTACCTCACTCAGCCCGACGATGTCCCACTTGATCCTTTGTAGTTCCTCTTCCAATTCAAGAAGCCTTGAATCAGAAGATAGGGAGCGTCCGTTGTAGGTAGCCAAGGTCAGCATCAAATGGCAGCCTAGTCCGGTCCTCCGGGGATTCTTAGCACCCTCTGCCTTCATGTCGCACTGGCCGCTGCCTTGGCCAGGTACATTCCAGCTGCCGGAGACTGAGGGCCAAGATTTAAGTTGTAGAGTCATTTTGGAGGTGTTTGGCCATAACTCACCACGCTGGCCAAGCGGGTTGGTGAGTGTGGGATAGCATTTCCTCTGATCCCGATGGTATAGTTATACCGCTATTTGCGGTCGTCAGAGCCCCTTTAGTGGGAACAGGATGCACCACGAGAAGGCGGGGTTGACATTTGTCAAGGAGAGGCTATATATATATATATATATTTTTTTTAAGGATTTCGGTTTCTGAAAGTTGGCAGGTATGCTTAACATTATATTATCCTGTAAGATGCTGCTGGCCCATTGTGGTTCTTAAGATATGTTTTCAGCCTTTTCATAACTGAGATGGATCTGTCTGGCGTCGCTGTTGTAATGGGAATAATAGCTAATGTTGTTAACTGACATTTGATGTTCAAGCAAATCAGATCTTCATTGGTCTGAATTGCAGTAATGCATTTTATGGCAGATTCTGGAAAAGAATCTACTTTTTGTGATGACCAGTAAATTTTCCACAGCTCTATTTCACCCTTCACTTCAGAATGAGAGCCTAAAAAGAAAAAAATCTAAGGGTGAAGCAGAGCCAGCAGTAGTAATAAATGTATTACAAATTACCTCTATTCAGTTTAATTTAATGTAAAAGTAATGAACCATTATTTTGTGATTTGAAGCAGAAATTAAAAATTAATACCAAGGGGGCACGTGCCCCTTGGCCCTCCTCTGCAACTTTTAGTTCGATTTGAAAAATCCTTTTTAACTGGAAAGTTTGAAATGTACGAATGATGATCCTTTATTTTGTTTTTTGTTACGAAGCACAATTTCGCCTCTAGAGGGCATAAATGCAGATGATATCTAATTCAAAATACATTTTATTCCATATATTTACATCTAAACATCTGAAAAAAAAAATGTTTGTACCTTTTGATTACATTTAATGTTGAAGACTATTTTAGGTATAGTCACTTTTTCAAGTTACACATTGACATAGATTTTCTGCTAGGGGCGTAAAAATAAATTGTGTTTTGCCCAATATCTCTGCTTCTAAAGTTTCGATTTGAAAAATTCTTTTTGCACTGAATACAGCTCCTGATGGGAAATGCTTTGCATGTAATTTCTATTCTTTGGTACAGAATGGTTTGGCCACCAGGGGGCGTACGTGTTTATTTCTGCTTCTGATATATTTCTTCTGCACCTGTAACACACCAAAAATAACTAAATAGAGGATTGTAAATGAATTGATCATGCGAAGGGCTCAGTGTGCTCATTTCCATAAAGCATCAAAATTTTGGTTATCATATTCTTATAATTAAAGTTGTGTGTAAAATTACAGTTTTTTGTAGCTTATAATTTTAAATTGTGATATTCTTATGATTAAAGTTATGATTACATGGTTTGTTTAAGCAGTGTTTTCTTTCTATTTAGGCACATCAAGTTCTAGTAAATTCAATCCAGACGTCTTAAAAGAATCTGACGCTAATGGAGATTGTATTGGATTGTGGTGTATTGCTGGATTTAAGCCTACAGAAGCTATTTGCATCTTTTGCAATCAAGGAATCAGTGTGGCCAAGCATGGTGTTTCTGCCATTAAACGGCATGCAAATAATGTTAAGCATATTGAAATCTGCAAGAAAAATAGGAGAGAGGGTGGTACTTTAAAAAAACCATCGCAACTTAGATTTAACACAAGCGAGCACAGAATATGTAACTCTCTGCTGAGTTCACATGCTGATAAAGTTGTAGCAGCAGAAACTCTACTCACACGAACAGTAGCTGCCAGCAATACACCTTATGCATTTGGTGCATAGCAACAAAAGTTTTTCCATGAATGTTTTGTGATTCAGCGATAGCCAAAGATATTAAGTGTGAACAAAAAAAAAATATCTTATCTGATGGCATTGGCCCATATTTCAAGACAGGAGTGGTAAATGAAATAACTAAGATTAACTGTTTTTATTCAATTCAAGTGGATGAAACACCCATTCCTGAAAAGAGGGTACAGCAACTTGATGTAGTGGTTAAGTTTTACAGTGAATTTGAAAAACAAGTCATAACACATCATTTGAAATCTTTGCACATTGGTCATGCCACAGCACAAGATTTATTTGAACACATATCTGATGCCCTCACTGAACTACTACTACTGCAGAAACTTATTAATATTTTTAGTGATGGCCCTAATGTTATAAAAAATTTGAAGAAAAAATGCTGCAATTAAATCCACACTTATTAGATATACACTGGTGTGCAAAAATTCAGGACGAAGAGGAGAAATTAGCATAACAGCGGAGCGAGCAGGCAGAACAGACCGAAAGACCACTCAGGAGATAGACTAGGGTCCGGTACGGTAGGGCATGCGCATATATGCAGCATGACGTGGGGGGAGGGGTGTCGGAAGGTTATAAAGCACACGGGCGGTGTACGCTCAGGAATTCAGTGAAAGCTATTGCACAGTGTACGTCGGTTTAAATGACGTCGAGTTGCTGCCACCATGTGATATGGCCAACAGGCAATCCAGTAGACGACATCTGGATGACTTAACCTGAGGTCGCGTCATTGGGAAGTTGGAAAAAGGTCGAAGTGTGGCTAGTGTGCCCGAGGAGCTCGGGATCGCTCACAGCATCGTTTCACGAGCTTGGAGAGCATTTCAAACGACAGGAACAGCTGTCCGAGAGTTTAGCTGTAGTCGTCCACGAGCAACCACGGCAGTGGACGACCGGTATATTGTCCTACACACGAGAAGAGATAGACGGCAGACAGCAGAAGAAAACGCAAGGCACGTGCAATGGACAACTGGACGTCCGTTATCGCGTTTTACCGTGGCCAGGAAGCTGCACAAAGGTGGTCTATATGCACGGCGACCAGTACGGTGTGTGCCATTAACGCCTGCTCATCGGAGACGGCGGTTTCTGTGGTGCGAGGAACACAAGAACTGGACACATCAGCAATGGGGTCGAGTTCGCTTTACGGATGAGAGGCGATTTAGTCTGACGAGCGATTCTGGACGTATACATATTTGGAGACAGCAGGGAACACGCAATCACACCTCCAAGATCATAGAAAGAGACCGGTTTGGAGGTGGCGGAGTTCTCGTTTGGGGCGGTATCATGCTTGGTAGCCGTACTGACCTCCACATCTTCTAAGGAGGTTCAGTCACTGGTGTCCGCTATTGTACCGAGGTTCTTCTGCCTCACGTGCGTCTGTTTAGAAGTGCTGTAGGTCCTGAGTTCCTCTTCATGGACGACAACACTACACCTCATCGTACAGTGGCTGTCTCAGAGCTGTTGGAGAGTGAAGATATTCAACGCATGGATTGGCGCGCAAGGTCCCTGCACCTAAATTCAATCGAACACGTGTGGGACCTACTCGAGAGACGCTTGGCAGCACGTCACCAGCAACGATTCCGCAGGTGCGATTGGCGCTACAAGAGGAATGGGCCGCTATGCATTAACAGCTCCTTGACAACCTCGTCCTCAGCATGGACAGACGTTGTAAATCCTACAATGCAGTCAGGGGTGATCATATCCCCTACTAAAGACTGGATTTGTCTCAGCAGCCGCCTGTCACATGGACGTTTCTGTCTTCTGTCCAGTCGTGCTCGAAGCTACCTTTTCAATAAAGTGCCTTTGTATCCTTTGGATTCCTTGTTTGGACGGTTTTGCTCACTTGTCCCATATTCTTACATCTTTGGGATCTTATGGTATGATTTGAGTCGGGAGCACTTCTGCAAGACATTACATTAGAAAAACCGCCTCGTCCTTAATTTTTGCACGCCAGTGTCGGTGCATGCAATTTGCATGTGTACTGTTTACAATACATTTTCTAAATCGCTTGATAGCTTTGGTGGTGATGTTGAACATCTGTTAATAGATCTATATTATTTCTTTAAGTGCTCTGCTGCACAGTCTGAAGATCTGAAAGATATGCAAAGCAAATTAGGATTGCCCAAGCATGTCCTTTTAAGACATGTTGGTAACCGATGGCGTGCTCTTCAGAGCAGCTTTGGCAGGTTTATTGAACAACATAGTGCGTTAAAGGACTTTTTAAAGATAAAACGTAACACAAGGTCTGAATCACTCAGACTTAAAAGAATAAAAGAAGCCTTTTCTGATGACAAAGCACTGCTAGCAAATGCACTTTTTTTTTTTTTTTTGAGAAATGCAGCTGACCTATTTTCAGGATTTTTAAATTTATTTCAGAAGGAAGAGCCTCTTATACACATTCTATATGATGAGCTTGTTCAACTGCTGAAGAAAATTATGGGGCGTTTCTTGAAAGTTCAGTGTTTCTCCAGTGTAAATAGTGAGAATTTAAGGTCCATTGAGATTGAAAAAGGGGAAAATTGGCTTAAGCATGCTGAACTTGGTTTGGACACTGAAAGAGAGCTTTCTTTATTGCCTTATGGTGAATGAAAATTATTTTGGTTGGGTGCGCAATTTTTCTATATAGCATGAACAAAGATTTAATGGAAAACTTGCCTTTAGAAAACAAGTTTTTGGAAAATCTGAAGTGTCTACATCCATTGTTTAGAACTGAAAACTCGTCACTAAGGTGTGTAAAACAGTTAGCTGCATCTTTGCTGTTAGTGATTCTGCCAAATGAAGTTTCTTCGTTAATTGATGAGTGGATTCGGCTGCAAACAGAAATTTTGAAGGAGGAAGAATTAGTAGAAGAGCCAATGTTTACAGAAACTGATGATGAAGTTGAAGAGGTTGTATATCCCAGTAAAGTGGTAAAAAGCAGTGCACATTTTCGTTTGGACGATTACTGGAGTAAAATATTTGAGATAAAAGATACATCAGGAAAGGTGAAATACAAATTGATTTCTGTGCTTGTAAAAGATGTATTATGTTTGGCCCATGGCAATGCTGACTGTGAAAAGGGATTCAGCTCTAATAAACGTTTATTAGGAAGCCGAAGTAGCTTAAACATACATAGCATTAATGGTATCAGGTGTATTAAGTCCCATGTTAAACGCTTAGGAATGGTGGAAAAGGTAGAACTTACACAGAACTTGTTAAAAGCAGCTCGAAGTTCATATCAAAAGTACAATCACAAGATTGAATTAGAAATGGCGAAAAAAAGTGAGAAAGTACAAAAACTACAGAAGGTCGAAATTTGTAAAAGTGTAGGGGGAAAACTAAGAGCAGAAGAAAAAGTTCTGCAAAATCAGTTGGATTCAGCTCAAGCAATGCTGACATGGGCTGAAAAAAGTATTGATGAAGGTCTCAAGAAGAAAGACATTAGTGCAATTGAAAGTGGTACAGTACTAAAAGAATCAAAGGAGAGAATAAGTACAATTTTAAACAGTATGGAAACTAACAGGGAAGAACAACAAGAACTAACTATGAAACAAGCCACAAAAAAGCAAAATATTGCTAAATAATTTTGCAAGTTACTTATGTAGATATTTGTTACTTATGCAGATATTTGCTTCTGTACATAACTTAATTATGCACTTAAAGCACTTCTGAAATACTTTGTACATATTGCAACTAATTGTTTATGTCACATAACCCTTCACAAAGCATTTCTTTAGTTTATTATTGTCTTTATTTTATTCTCGTTTTTGTGTTGTCAGAAGTTGTGGAGTAGGGGGTCTTTTATAATCCAGTTTTCTTTCAAGAATCTGCTTTAGAAAAAAAATATTTCCTTTTTTATTGCAATGTTAAGAATTTGTAATACTTTTGTATTGCTATTCAGGTTTAAATTCTCTCTCAGGCGAACTTGGCAATTTGTTATTGCTGAACATTATTTCTGATTCTTTATGTCACTCTTACAACTTGAGTTTTCTATAATCATCTTCTTTCTGTTTAATAGTAACAGATGAAGAGCATGGGTCGGGCCAGGAAAGTTATGGATGCAAGCTAAATTATTAACTAAAGCTTGGTCATACAACTCTGCGGAGGTCATGACCCATATATATTATATATATATTTAATTTTTTTTTTTTTTTTTTTTTTTTTTGGTGGGCTTATTAGTTGCATCTATGACTTTGCAGAAACCCATTTCCAAATAGGTCTTTGTGGAAGTGAGAAAATGCAGAGTTTTTGCTGGTCCTTGATAAAGCCAAGGCTCAGTATTCTCGACACTTTCTACATACATTCAGTTCTATTTTTTTCTCTGTTTACTCACACCGGTCAATACATAACCTTTTCTATGTTGTACTTGGTATGAGTCAAAAAATGTTTTTGCTTCAGTCTCTTCTTAATAGAATGTGAATTCTGAATTTTCATAACTGCTGCGTTGCGCGTTTTGATCTTCAGGTTATTTTGCTACTTTCGTTTTAAATTCTAAAGTTTTTCTTATGTTTTAGGCTTTGCTCTTTAGTAATATATATATATATATATATATATATATATATATATATATATATATATATATATATATATATATCCCTGTTTAAATAATGAGTTCAGTTCTCATATACACCAACCTTCATCATATGACTTTGACATGAAGATTTACTAGCATAAAATTGACAGTTTTAAATCACATTTGCAGGGTTCCCACTCAACCTGGAAAACAGGGAAAACCTGGAATTCTCAGGGAATTTGAAAATGGTTCCAAAAATCAGGGAAAACTTAGGGGAATATACCCTTTTTTGTAAAATTCAGGGAGAACTCGGGGAATATACCCTTTTTTGTAAAAATCGGGGGAAATTACCCTTTTTTTATTTTATTTTTTTTGTAAAAATCAATGGATACTTTATTTTGCCCAAAAAAAAACTTATTTTTCAAGATTTCAAACTTTGGCTTGCAATTACTGCCTGCCTAGAATTTGGTGGATCTTACTTTCAGCTATATTAAGTATTTCCTTTATTCTCTAAAAAAAGATGCAAAATTGAATTTTTAAAATTGCCAGTTATTAAGCTTTTGTTCAGTTTCTGCAGGCAGTTATTATAACGTGGAACAATTAGGCACAATGGCTCCTGCTTGAAGAAACACTTCACAAGAGAACCAGCCAAATGATGGATCAAAATCCTTTGTCTGTTGGTTTTCTTGAAACATGTTTCTTTGAACAGAGCCATTCCATCATTAAGCTTAGCTGCATTGTGGTATAGAAAAACTGAAACTATTCAACTGACAGATTTTTTCTTACATATATAGGACCTGTTTCTATGGGAATGTATTTACAAATCTCGTGTGGGTAGTATTCACAAAAGTTCACAGAACTTTGGTACAGAAAATAATGCGCACAGTTGTTATTAATGAAAAACAGGTAATTTTATAAAGACAAATTACTTAAAAGAATTTACAAGTGTGTGCTTTGGTGAGAAAAATGAATGGAATGGAATGAAATGTAACAATTCTTTACAACATGCCACTCTGGAAAACTTTAAAAACCACCTGGAGAACCTGGAAAAGTCAGGGAATTTTTTTTATTACTTTTGAGTGGGAACCCTGATTTAGTAGCACAGTGATGTAGGATTATAAATATGAATCTCATTCAATTAAAAATGAAACAGCAAAGCTGTATTAACTGGTAAGCGTTTAGTTGTTAAATAGTTTTAATTTGTGAAAAAGGTTTAGAATGTATAATTAATTTTTTATCTTAACATTTTCGTTATATGCTAATTATTTCCAAAATTAGTTTAACAATGTGTTCATGAAAAAGACTGAGAGTTCAGATTTTTCACTTTTGAAAGCTAGTGATTTTACATAATGTGAAATTAGAACTACCATTGTTGTGTGATTGTGATTAATCATGCTTAGAAATTTTGCTGTGTCTTTCCAAGTATTAATTGGTGCTCAAAAATATAGATTCCCCGACACTCAGGGTATCATTTTATTAGCTGCTCCGAAATTTAGATTTTCCTGCTCCAGAGGCTGCTCCAAAATGGGTAGTCTGCACTTCCACCACTGTATGCAGTTTTAGCTGCTAGAGTGGCAAAGCAAGTTCGTTTTATATCTGTAAAGTAGATATATGTAGGGCTTGAAAAATACCATACCAAAGATGACCTGGGCAGTAGGGTGGGCCGAAAAAACTTTCACTAAATCCATCTTTGTATAGTGCTGAAAAGTTGCCTAATGCGTCGGTTAGAACCCACAAAAAATTTAATCAATTTTGCTCAATATCTAGCCGCGCCCCTCCGGCATTGAAAAAGTAAAAAAAAAAAAAAAAAAAAGACGGAAAATCCACTTTATAGTCTTTTTCGGAATTTTATTTCGAAATCGATCTTGGCATAGCGTGGAAAAGTTGCTTAATGGGTCAGTTAGAACTCAATAATTTTTTTTGTCAATTTTGGTCAGTATCCAGCCGCGCCTCTCTGGCATTGGAAAAGTATAAACAATACGGGGGGGGGGAAAAAAGTCAAAAGTGCAATTACTAGTATATTACTTCTTGCAATACAGAAATCTAGAAACTGTGGAAGTATAATAAAGCAAAAAAAAAAAAGGGATTTACAAAGGTTAGGCTTTAGAATAATACTGGCCCTTGTTGTCAAAGTTGGAAGTTCTCTTGTTTGAATCTTAGCCCTATGTAACCATCTCTTGCAGTATCACCACAAACTTTCGTTGCAGCTTCAGATATGAGTTTAACACATCTCTCGACTGATTGGGTGTGACATGGAAACTTCTGGAAAGTTAGTGCCGGAACCTGTTCTTGTTTGCACATATCTATTAACTCTTCATCTGTTATATGCATTGTAAGAGGTGGTTATGTTATGGTGCAGTTCGGCTAGTTTATTACATGAATATAATCAATGGATTTAAATAAAGTTTTTTTTTTTTATTATTGGAGCTTTAAGAACCACTGTGAGCAACTCAATGGGGCTATAAGCAGTCACTTGCCCCTAATTTAGGGCCACTGGTTCCAGGGAAGGGAGAGAGCCAGTGCCGTAAGACAAACACAACCTCCATGCCTCACTGGGATTCAAACCCGGACCCCTTTCGTACGAATGATCGAAAGCCATCGCTTACACCACTGTGCCACCGGGCGGCAGATTTAAAGTTGAGTTCGGAAGGTTTGAAAACGTGTGTGCCTTCGGATTTCTTATTCCTGGTGTTCAGGATTCGACGCACTGCCAATTCTCAGATGTGGCTTCGATAATCCGTTAGCATTGCCAGTAGTACGTTTTCAGTATGTGCAAAGTATGCAATGTTTGAAATTACTTTGTCGGTAATTTTCTTTACATGGTCAGGCAACTGCCTTGTGAAAGAAATCATCTCCCAGATATGTCGGGCTCCGTCTTGGCACTGTGGTTTCATTTTTATCTCGAACCACATTGGTGCATAAACCAGCATCACAAACTTTACGATTATACGAAGATTATTGGATGGATTTATGGTACTGATGTATAATCGTAACAGACGGTTTGTTTGCGGTCTTCAGCCAGTGTGCATGACTGATTTTGCCTGGATTGGTCTTAGCCAGATTTGGGGGACAACTCCCATCTTTAACAGCAGTGCATATGCAATACAAGTATTGCTGATCAGTGCTTAGATTTCTGATATTTTTAGGGTCCAAATGTGGGAGGGTAGTACCAATTTTGTCAAATTTGACCACTGTCTTGTTTTCACAATCTTTTAGAAGTGAACCAACTGGTCCAGAGTAGGAATATGGTCCTTTTGTGTGGCCATCGAGTTCCTGAATGAGATGCCTTAGTGGAAACTCATTGGTATGCAGCAAACATATGCTCCATTGCAGAGGTCTTCCACAGTGGGTTTCAAGCAAACTTATTACTTCACCCTTCCATCCCGTATTAACATTTGTTCCATCGCGTCCGATCATTAGGCTCTTGAGATTGACATTATGCGTTTCCATAAAGGCGATTATGCTTTTGACTATTTCTTTTGCATTTCCATCAGAATTTAGCGAGATATGTCCTATGTACTTGCCTTCGGGCTCCTCTATCAGTGCTATGTGCGCTTCAGATTTTATCTCTCAATGACCTGTCATCAGCTTAAGAGTCTGATCTTTGCACCCATCAAAATACAAGCTTTTAATGGGGTTCTCTTTTACTGCCCGCAACTCATTTTATCAGATTTGTTTTCTTTCCTTTTCTACTTCCCTTGCGATCTTGTTCTTGTCAACTGTATGTGTTGGGTTTTCTGGTGAATCTAGACTGAAATCAGCAAGAACTGCTGTAGTAATTTTGGCCACGGCTCTATTTGAGGCGCCCGTTAAATCTGCAGCCAATGCAGTTACGAGACATGCTAATCCTCATTTGACTTGATGATGATCCGACTTCTTTCTTATATCTTTTTCTAAAGGATAGGTCCACTGGAAGTCTCTATCTGTGTCTGTTACTGATTCAAGTTCAGTGTCTTTAGTTGTCGCTTCCAAATTGTCCTGACTCCCCAGATTTTCCTTAACCGGAGTAACCTTGTCCCTCTGAAGTCCACTCTTACTCGGACGCGACTTTTTATCCAGAGAGAAGGGAAGGGAATGACACAGCAGTTATTTTGCAGTATTGATTGCGTATATATTTTGAAGGCAAGAGGGCCGTGGTTAGATATTGAGCAAAATTGACGAAATTTTTGTGGGTTCTAGCTGACCCATTAAGCAAAGCAACTTTTCCATGCTATGCCAAGATCGATTTCGAAAAAAAAATTCCCGAAAAAGGCTTCAAAGTGGATTTTTTACTTTTTTAATGCCAGAGGGGCGCGGCTAGTTATTGAGCAAAATTGGTTAAATTTTTTGTGAGTTCTAACTGACGCATTAGGCAACTTTTCCCCGCTATACCAAGATTGATTTCGAAAAAAAGTTTTCTTGGCCCACCCTACTAGGGCAGGTAAATAAAAAATCTAGTTGCTCGAACTGGGCAACTAAATTTTAAAATAAAGTTTGGAATAGAATTTCCTACTACACAAGAAAAAAGACAGCCGTTGCATGCCGTGTTTCATTTCACTGCTAATCACCAGAAGTTGTATTATTGTTATGGAGTGCCAAGGACAGAAGAATATCACTTCTTTAATTATATTATGCTCTAGTTCCAGAAATTGGAATCATGTGGTTTTGCTCTAGATGCCGTTTATAGTCAGTTATGGGATGCATGCCTCTGTAAGTTTGTTTATTTGGTTTATTACAGTTCAGTTTTGGGAAATGTCAGCCACATTTACAAAGATGAAATTCAAAAGTTTGAAGCTTCCAGAAAAAATTTTGCACTGTTTGAGTTCTGTATTGGCCCCACATTTGATACATCCAAAGAATCTACAGGATTCTGACTAGTTAGTGTACTTGAAAAATAGACTGCATTTCACAGTGCCACGTGAAGAAGGGTAAGCAATGTCAGTTTGAGACAATATAATATGTTTTGTAAGAAATAAAAAATAAGGTTTCAGAAGTTTGGTAAAATTTGGGGAGAAAACTATTGATAAGTAGCAAGTTCAAACTATCAGCAGACTGTTGAAATCTTGCAAACCTTGAAAACCCAAAATGTAGTTCACAATCAGAGGCTTGGATCCTTCAGCTGTAACTGCATCCCTAAAAGCAAAGAACTAGTCCTTATCCGTGAAGTACATCCACACAACCTCAGTGGAACAGATTATGGTGCAGGAAGGTGTAATTGATTTTGTCATTTATAACGAGCCTGTTTTAAAAACTTAAATTGTTGGCATTCATGTTGTGAGAGATACTAATGCTAGATGTGATCATAATAATCTAACTTATAACAGGCAAAGTTAAGCTAAAAAAAAAAGGGTACACTTACCTAACTGAGTAATGATCAATACATATACTTACAAGTGTATTGGACTGTGATAGTCCTCTAGGCTTATATAATATAAAATTTCTCAATTTCTCAACATATACCTTAATGTGGTTTAAAACCTTTGAATGTATAAAATTTGTTAGCTTTAAAAAACTCATTATTTAACTGACCGTATGTACAAAATCATGTAGTCACAATATGTATATATTACTTTCACCAGTGATTCAAAAATTCAAAAACATGGTACTTACAAGTTATTAAAAACAACACAATGTGGAATCCTGTCAGTTAACCATTTTGCTGAATATTTTCTTCACAGCTTGGGACATCCTCAGAGCACCCTTTCATCTTTGCACATGGCAGTTCATACTGTGCTGTATTCTTGTAGTTTGAAAACTGTAGAGTTTAGCCTCTTCATCATGGGCATGGAAAAACTCTTTTTGTACATATCTCATTGTATATCCACTAGCAAGAGGGGTGACAGCATTGCATTGCCCAGGAACCAGGTATCTCATGATTTTGGTCCTCTCAGTGTATTATATTGATTTAGCATTCTGCGCAATGCACCACATCTCTCCAAGAAATTTCAGCAATTCAAAGTACAGTAGCTTCTTTCTTGGGTTGTATGTATGTCATCATCATCATTGTCAACCATTATCAATCCACTGCTGGATGAAGGTCTCCCCAAGTATTTTCCACAATGATACTGGTACCTGTCGTAATGTCTGGAATAGATGAATCATCCCTCTCGTACAGTTTTGAGTAGAAATCTTTCACCCTTGTCAAAATTTCACTTCTATTTCTTGTTAAAGTCCCATCTTCTTTTCTCAGTGCCATAATCTATCTTCTTCCCTTACTGAGATATCCCTTTGCTCTCTTCAGGCTTTGGTTGTTTTCAGTTGCTTTTCTCACTAGTTAATAATTGAATTTCCTTATGTCATCAGTGACACTTTCCCGTACTGTCTTGCATAGCTCTATATATTCCACTTTGGAAGTTACGTCTTCATTTGTCCTCATCTCCCTTCTCTTTTGCATCAACATTTTTGTTTTTTCTGAAATTTTCTTCGTATGTAACTTGATCTTAGTACCACCTATTTTTGTTGCTGTTTTCAGAAGAGCCTTGGCGAGTTCTCTGTTAACTTCAGAAATATCCACTTCTTCCGATGTTAGACCTTCTAAAGCAGAGAATCTGTTCCTCAGTTCCAACTTGAAGGTATTATGATGTTTTTTTAAGGTTGGTTATGTCAATACATTTTGTTTGTCTTATGAGCTTGCCACGTTCGAGTTTAGTGTTGAGGTGCATCTTACATCTCACCATTCTATGGTCACTACCTGTGTTGAACTTGTTTAGCACACTGCAGTCTTCGATGACTAATTTTTTGTTACACATAATAAAATCAATTTCACTTGTCGTCCCATTTGGATGTCTCCATGTCCATTTCCTGTGTGGCTTTTTCTTGAAGGAGTTCATGATAAAAAACCTTTCTGCTTCTGCAAACTCTTAAGAGAGTATTTCCACGTTGATTTCTGTTCCCATAGCTGAATTTACCAACCAAAGTTTCATTCTGTTTCTGTTGCCTTATTTTTGCATTGAAATCACCCATAATGATCTTTCAAGTGCTGTTTGCCTTTGTTATTTAGATTCCGAATTTCCTCATAAAATTCTTAAATTTCTTCTTCAGGACGACTTGTTGTGGGTGCATAAGCTTGAATGATCTGAGCCTGTTATCTTTTTGAGAGTTAGATAACGAGTCACGCAGCCCTGTCTGAGGAACTTTCAACTTCTAGAACATTGTCTTTCAGTCTTTTGTTTATTATAAATCCAACACCACTAGTTTTGCCAGTATCTGTCCCACGATAGTAGAAGAGATGTCCACTTTTCAGTTCACTGAGATCTTCTCCTCTTCTTCTCACCTCGCTTAGCCCCACAATGTCCCAGTTGATCTTTTTGAGTTCCTCCTCCAATTCAAGGAGCCTTGAATCAGAAGATAAGGAATGTCCATTGAACGTAGCCAAGGTCAGCATCAGATTGCAGCCTTGCAGCCTAGTCCGATCCTCCGGTGATTTTAGCACCCTCTGCCTTCATGTCGCACTGGCCGCTGCCTTGGCCAGGTACATTCTAGCTGCCAGGGACTGAGGGCCAAGTTTGAAATTGTGTAAGCATCTTTGGGGGGAGGGGCATAACCCACCACGCTGGCCAAGCGGGTTGGTGAGTGTGGGATAGCATTTCCTCAAATCCTGGTGGTATAGTTTTATACCACTATTTATCGGTCGTCAGAGCCCCTTCAGTGGGAACAGGATGCACCACGTGAAGGAAGGGTTGACATTTGTCAAGGAGAGGCTGGGATATGTTATGCATCACCTGAACTTGCATCCTTGTATGTATGTAACATACAGTATATCAGTGCTTTGTTTTAAATTTTGCTGTGGTGCCTATGCCATTAATGTCCCATTTACATGGCATATTAAGTATTCCAAATACATCTAAAGAACAGGTAAGACAAATTGTTGATAAAAGGAAACACATTGAACAATGTCAGCATATTTTTATGATTAGAATGAATGCACCTCACAGAAATTATGGTACTTGCTGAGAGAGAAATCTTCACGAAGAAATCATTCTTGATATCTCTGGTACATGGTAGGCAAATGACATTGCAAAATGACATTCGGAATTAACACACATCACCACAAATCAAATGTTCACAAAAAAAGGTAAGAGCATTTAGCATATGTTGTTGTATTCACTTATTCCAGTAGTATGCATGCTGCACAAGAAACATCTGTGTTTTTATCGCCACTTAAGTGTTGTTCTGAAGCTGAAATCTTCAAATGTCTCTGTAATCTTGAAATCAGTTTTATTAACATCCTTCATTCATTGATTTTCATTCACTGCTGTATTTTAAGGTAATATTCTTCTTAGACACCTGACTAAGCTCATGTGATAGTAATTTCTTACACATAGTAAGAAAAAATTAATATAGTTATATTGCTTATTTTTAAGGTGACTAATATAAAATATGTTGTTTATTTTTATTTGTGAATTATTAATATGTTCTTTATCCTTTAGTGTTTATTCTGGTCACCATACCATTCTCATTCCTCCATCAGAAGTTGAAATTAATCCAGCTCTTTGGTTATCTACAATTAGTCAGTATAAAGGTAAGAATATAATTTGGAATCTCGTTTTGGATTTGTAAAATGGAAATTTTAGTGTGTATACATCTTATACATTTATTTGCTTGCATTATTTGTTTTGTTGTAGTTAAGAAAGTTCGTGAATTTTCATTTCCACCCATTTCTAGTTATTTTATATGTGCTAATCGATTATTGCTTACTTTTTATGTGCATTCTGTCTAGTATTCATTGGTGATGACACCTGTCCCTTACTCATGCATGCATTTTATCAGAGTATTGTGTGGACTTTTTGAAAAATTCTCTTTACCTATTCTGTCAAGCCAGTTGTAAAATACCAGTATTGCATTACAATTGCTAGAAATTTAGGTGCCATTAAGATAAGAAAGCTGCCCTTTTTTAGACAGATAAAATTAAGTGCATGCACCCAAAATAAGTTGATAAAGTTGGCTCTTAATGTAACATATTCATTGGGAACCAGACACAACAAAGTGCAGGGCAATTATGTTTTATGTCAGAGATAAATTCCTGAAGACCACACATTTAATTCTTGACTAATTTTCCCATAGGAATAAATGGAAAATAGGGTCGGTCATGTGTATCCTAGAGTACATAAACTTGCGACAGTTTTAGGGCATTTTACTTTTGCTAACAAACATATACGAGTACTGTATGATCAAAACTATCCAGACACCATTTTTATGTAGTGGATTTGCCCATATACATCACAGTCATGAACCATGTAGGTATAAAAAGATGTATGCTGCCTGGTAAACATTGTAGACAAGCATAAACAGCAGGAATGGGCTGTACAGCAGAGCTCAATGACTTTCAGCATGGAACAGTGATAGGATGCCATCTTAGTAACCTGTCAATTCAAGAAATTTCTGCCCTGATTAACTTTAAGTGATGTTATTGGAAATTGGAAATTCCTAGGAGCAAGAACAGCACAATCACAGCCACGCAAAATTACAGAGTAGGACCCCTGAAGTTTTTTAGACAGATAAAAGACAGAAGCTAGTTCTTAGCATTACTGTACCTTTGTTTTCATAGGTACAGTATCTGCTGAATTAACATTGTATTGCTAACTTAACATTGACATCTCTGTGTGATGCTACACAAAAACTTAATTTGTCCAAGGTGTTAAACCTATCAATGGATGGCCCAGCAGTTAACTGGTTTCTAGCCTTCTGCAAGCAGAAATTTAAAAAGTTTGGTTGCCAAAGGGGTAACATTGGTAGTTGTGATATCCATACACAATAATTGTTTTAAACATGGATGCACAGCTTCTTCATGGGTACCTATTTTTCTGACAAGCCTTTATCAACTTTTTAAAGACTGTTCTGCAAGAAGGGAGGACTATTTGAATTCAACAAAATCTGTAAAAATGTCCTTCAAATATTTCAACCATCAGTGGCTAGAAAACTGTACTGCTGCTGAAAGAACCATTGAGATGTGGGAGAATGTGCAAAATTATATTTCCCTAACTGACAAAAGGAAATCTGCAAATATACCAAAGTGCAAATCATGTCTTGGAGTTTCACAGGCATGCAAAGATGTCCTGATGTGAAAGTGAAGCTGAATTTTTTTCCTTTCAATTTCCAAGTTCTTGAAACCCTTCTAGTTCACCACCAAAGTAACTCTCCATTGTTGCCATTTTTAGCTGAAGATATTAAAAAAATACTATTAGACTGTTTTAAATGTTGTGGCATATTGAAACTATAGAAACTAAATAAGATCAACACTGCTTATGATGTGACCATATTTTATTTCACTGATATGTCTGCATATTCATGCATCAGTAAAGTGAGCCTTGGCTAAACTGGGGATAAGTTGTTAAAGGTACTTAGTTCCAGAGGGAAAGTGTCAGAAAAACAGGTGCAGAGATTAAAACTTGAGGGCAGAAATTTTGTTTCCATAATGTTACATAACCTGGCAACAAAGTCTCCAATCGCTTATCCGCTTGTTAGATACCTTTCTTGTTTAGACCGGAGGCTGATACCTGCAAAGACACATGACTGCTATATAGAATGATAAGGGTGCTAACTGAACATTCTTCTTGCAGAAAAGTGGATGAAAAGGATTTTGATGCCATACTTTGAGAGTTCAGTGACTTCCCGAGCAGTTCTTTTACTGATGTTCTGTTTGGTGACTTTGATCCAAGTGTTTCATGCCTTGATCAGTTTTTCTGTTGCTAGCTAAATGGGAAGCATAAGTATGAAAACAAATAGAGAGTGATTGAGATGTTCTTAATAATGTCTCATGGCCAAGCATCTGTAGGAAGAGGTTTTCCTGTCAACAGCATATTAGAATTGGAAAATCTGCAGAAAAAGTTTTATATTGCCCAAATGAGCTGGCACGATGTGATGAATTACAGCAGGTATTAATTACCAAAGGATTGCATACTACAGCATTAAGAGCATGGCAAAAATATATGACCCATCTTGAAGAAAATCAAAGATGCAAAGTAGAAAACATAAAAAAGAAAAGTTTTCATGATGAACTAGCACATTTGAAGACAAACACTCGTGTTCAGAAAGCTGTGGTTGTCTCCAGTCATCTGCTATTGAATTGAGAGGAAGAACTGAGAAACAGGAAACATGAAATACACTTTACACAATCAATCAGCTTTCGAAAAACTTCAAAAGGAAAAAAACTTTTGATCTACATTTAAGGGTCATTCCACATGAAATCACCAGATTTTTTGTTTGTTCCTCAGTTTTTATATGTTACAGTACAACATAAAAGTACCACGAAAACAAAGTTTGGGATTTACTTTCCCAACCCCTTTGGAGGTATGGGTCCTCAACCCCCAAATGAGCTAAAATAAGGGTTATCGTTAATTAACACAAATTGAGTAATTGTGGAGATAATGACACTTTTAATGGGTGCCTAAATAGAGGTAATAACCTGTGCATTCATATGTAATAACCTCATTTCCATAGCATAATAATTTGCCGGGTGGGGGGGTCAAAGTTCAAGCCACTTTTCAGCAGCATTTTTATACCAGAAGGGTACTTAAACACAAAGTGAATATTTTTTCAGGCAATCCTCATATGTTGCTAAGAATGTTAAAGCATATTTCAAATTGTGTTATGTTTCCCTTTTTTAATCAGAAAATATTTTATAACTGCAACATTGCCAAAATTTCTGTTTTTGGGATACAATAAATAAATAAAAGTAGCAGATAAACACCTTATTTTTTCTGAGGACTATCTTCTATTGCATATCTAAATATTCTCCAAGTTTTGTTTTGTGTTTCACAATAGTTTCCGAAATAATGATAATGCACATTTGCTCTCCATCGTATGCAATATGGGCATACTTTTAGCATGAAATACACCTTACACAATCAATTGTATGCAATATGGGCATAAAATAGTTAGTAATACATGCATGTAATAAATATGTTTACTTTAATACATTAAAAATGTATGTAATTGTTTCGCAAAGTAATTAAGCCGATCGTTGTTACTGTGCAACTGCTATTCCCCCCCCTCTACCATTTGTTTCCAAAAAATGTTCCAAATAAATTCTTATTTGCCCTCATGTTGTAGGTCTTTTTGCTAAAATATAATGTCCTTGCCCAGTTTTCAAGGGTGTTAGAAAAGTGATGCAGTCATAAACTAACATGTCATCATTCATGGCAGTCTGATATGTCCATTTGAAGGGCTTTTCAATGTTGGATGATGCAATACAATCAGATGTTGTGTCATCCACGTCAAGTAGCAGAACTTAACTCCTGTAAATTCAGTCAGCTGAGAACCTTTGAGGGTGAAACACCCAAGTCTCTTAGCTTTGTTTCAAATTTATAATATTAGTGTTGTAAATATGTACAATTTCTATGCAAATCTGATTTGCTGAATTAGTTTTAAAGTTGTGTAATCCAATATTTTTGATTAATACTACAAATTCAGAAATTATTTGTTTTATAAGGGTATTCAGTAATGCAGCGTTGTGTTGGTGTTTTGACTGAGGAAGACGGTACTAATGCACCATACAGCTCTTTAAGAAAAGTGATTAAAATTTGTGAGCATTCACCTGACCAACAGAAATTATTAAAGATGAGAATTAAAGACAATATTCAAAGTGTATGTGAGCACCATAAAATTAAATATTTGGATAAATACCACCACTTATATGGAAATATAAAAAAAAAATACCACCACTTATATGGAAATATAAAAAAAAAAATACCACCACTTATATGGAAATATAAAAAAAAAATACCACCACTTATATGTATTGACATAACCAACCTTAAAAAACACCATAATGCCTTCAAGTTGGAACTGAAAAACAGATTTTCTGCTTTAGAAGGCCTAACATCGGAAGAAGTGGATGTTTCTGAAGTTAACAGAAAAGTAACCAAAGCTCTTATGGAAACAGCAACAAAATTAGCTGGGTCTAAGAACAAATTGCATGTGAATAAATTATCAGGAAAAACCAAAATGTTGATGCAAAAAAGAAGAGAGATGAGGACAACTAAAGAAGATGTGACTTCCAAAGTGGAATATATAGAGCTATGCAAGACAGTACGAAAAAGTATCACTGAAGACGTAAGGAAATTCAACTGTGAACTAGTGAGGAAAGCAATTGAAAACAACCAAAGCCTAAAGATAGCAAAGGGACATCTCAGTAAGGGAAGAAAACAGATTATGGCACTGAGAAAAGAAGATGGTTCTGTAACAAGAAATAGAGGCGAAATTTTGACAAGAGTGAAAGATTTCTACACCAAGTTATATGAAAGGGATGATGCATGTACTCCAGACATCATGGAAGGTACCAGTACCAGAGTTCTTCCAGTCCTTCCAGCAGAAGTTGCACATGCAATCAAGAACATGAAGCGGGGGAAAGCTCCAGGAGAAGATGGAATTACTGTAGACATCATACAAGAAGCAAGTGGAGAAATCGAAACAGTACTCGCCCAAATTTTCACTCGATGCCCTAATGAAGGGAAAATTCCTGAGGATTGGAACAACGCTATAATGATCCTGCTACATAAAAAAGGTGACATTGAGGATCTCAGGAACTACAGACCTATCAGCCTCCTATCAGTGGTTTATAAAATCTTCACTAAAGTTCTTTCACACTGTTTGAAGGTAACACTGGACATGGCTCAACCGAGAGAACAAGCTGGATTCAGGAGTGGCTACAGCACAATAGATCATATCCACGTACTGAGAGAACTAATTAAAAGAGCGAGGGAATATGAACTTCCATTGTGCATGGCTTTTATCGATTATGAAAAAGCCTTTGATTCGGTGAAACCATCAGCAGTTACAATGGCTCTGAAATCCTGCGGTATTGAAGATGCATACATTAATATTATTAATAACATCTATGAAAATGCAAGTGCAAAGATTCGGCTGTTTGAAAATACAACACACATAAAAATTGGAAAGGGATCGAGACAAGGTGACACACCATATCTCCGAAGCTCTTCAATGCCACATTGGAAAATGTCTTTCAATCACTGAACTGGGAAAACAAAGGGATAAAGATTAATGGAGATTATCTAACCCACCTTCGTTTTGCTGATGACATAGTCATTTTTGCAACTACCCCATCAGAGCTGCAGAGTATGATCCAAGAACTTGCTGACAAGAGTAAAGAAGTGGGATTAAAAATGAACTTTCAGAAGACAAAAGGGATGTGCTTTTACACAAAATGAAGATTTATCAATTGATGGAGAAAAGCTGGAGATAACAGACATGTACGTTTATCTTGGACAGCAGATATCAAGTGAGGGTCACATTGATGAAGAAATTAATCGGCGTACAAAACTTGCCTGGAGAGCTTTTGGAAGAAACAGCATAATTTTCAAGAGCAATATGCCATTATGTCTTAAAAAGAAAAGTGTTTGATCAATGCATCCTTCCAGTGCTTACATATGGTGCAGAGACATGGACCTTAACTAAAAGAGACATACAAAGGCTGCAGACAACTCAAAGAAGCATGGAGAGGTGCATGCTTGGTGTAACCAGGAGAGATAAGAAGAGGAACTCGTGGATCTGAAAAATGACAAGAGTGGAAGACATCATGATCAGAGTTAAATCTCTGAAATGGCAATGGGCTGGACATACTGCCAGAAGGACAGACCATCGATGGACAGCCAAAATTTTAGATTGGATTCCAAGGGACAGAAAAACACCCAGAAGAAGACCACATGGGAGATGGGTGGATGAAATTCGAAAGTATGTGGGAGTGACATGGAGGAGACGGGCACAAGACAGACCATTGTGGAAGAAACTTGGGGAGACCTTCGTCCAGCAGGGGATTGATAATGGTTGACAATCATGATGATGATGATGATGATGATGATATGGAAATACATGTTGTGATCCATACACAGGGTGTCCACATTCTTGAAAGTCAGGGGAAATCAGGGAAAGTCAGAGAAATGAAAATTGGTCAGGGAAATGCCTGAAATGTTGGTAAAAGTCAGGGAAAATCAGTGATATTTAAAAAAAAGTCTGGGAAATTTCAATCGCAGTTAGACTGCAACTAGTTTTAACCCAGCGTTGGGGAGTGACGCCCTCATCGCCCAACACACTTGCACTTGGTGTTGCAGACTGTCACTAACTTCCCCTTCTTACTAATGTAACCTTGTATTTCCTACCTTATTATTGTAAGTTGTGTTGCATTACTTGTTAACATTTTTCTTTTTGTTTTAGGTCAAAGGAGTGGAAGAAAATTTGTGATATAAGTTATACCTTGTTAAAAGACAATTAAAGCTGCAGCAATGTCAAAGCGTTGTGTGTTTAATGAACAATGGTTGGACGAACAATTAAATCCTGAGTTTTCTGGTTGGATAGCCGCTGTGAGCGGCTACAATGAATCAGCATTTTGTAAAGTGTGCTCGAAAACTTTCAAGCTTAGCAAAATGGGGCGTCGGGCAGTCTCCAGCCACGGAAATAGCCCTAATCATTTGAAAAACATCTGTGCTAAAATGTCTCAGCCCAGTCTTGCTTCTTTCACTTCTCTGTGAAAAAGAACTCTCTTTATAATAACGAACTCTTGCTATCAACAAGCTCAGGAAATGTGGAATCAGTACTTCTAGAAAATATTAAGTCTAATGACTCAAATACTTATGTTGTAAAAGATGATGTGAAGCCCAGTGACCTTAATGCTTATGTAGTGAAAGATGATGTAACAAAGTCGAAAATAATATGGGCCATGGAAGTGTTGTCCAAGCGAATGTCTCTGAACTCTTGTACACAGATTAACAAAACATTTCAGTTAATGTTGGCTGACAGTGCGATAGCTTCAAAATTTACTTTAGGCAAAAGCAAAGCATCTTATGTGATAAACCATGGATTGGCACCACATTTCAAAGAGTGTTTAATGGACAATCTGAAACAGTGCACTGACTTTGTAATTTGTTTTGATGAATCACTAAACAAAATTGCTCAGCGTGGGCAAATGGATCAGTTTGTTTGTTATTGGGACGTCAATCTGCAAAAAATTTCCACTAGATACTTTAAGTAGTGTGTTTTTAGGACAGGCAACAGCTAATGACCTTTTAGAGAAATTCATTAAAGGTGCACCTCTTCCCTTGGATAACATGCTGTCAGTGGATGGACCTAACGTTAATTTCAGCTTTCTTCAAAAGCTGAAAGATAAACTTAGAACTAAGAAACTCAATCCAGATGGTAAATTATTAGTTGACATTGGAGTATGTGGTCTTCACGTGGTCAATGGAGCTATGAAAACTGGACTTGAAGCAGTGAAAAGGGATATACATCACTTTCTGCGTAACTTGTGCTACCTTTTAAAAGATAGTCCTGCTCGCCGTGCAAATTATGCTATGATTACTGGATGTAAAGATTTTCCTTTGAAATTTTGCAGTGTAAGGTGGTTGGAAAACATTAATTGTTTGACTAAGGCATTGCTTGTCTATGATCATATCAAGAAATATGTTCAAGAATCATCGGTTTCCAGCAAACAGCACATGTTTCTTGCAGAATTCATGGAAAATCCACTGTTGAAATGCAAATTGGCTGCATTTAGGACTATAGCTTCAGAGTGTGAATCTTTTTTGAGAAGGTTCCAGAGCCCAAAGCCTTTAATTCCTTTCTTACACACTGATTTGCTGGATGTGATGAAAAATTTGATGGCACGAAGCTTGAAGCCTGACAAATTAAGTGAAGCTGATAGTGTCTCAAAACTGTTAGCTTTAGATGTATCAAAAAGTGAAAATCTTCTCTCAATTGAGAAAGTTGATATTGGATTTAGTGCTAAAAAGCTATTAAAAGAAGTGAAATGCTCAGAAAGGGAGAAATTAGAGTTTAAGCTTGAATTTAGGAAACTTGTGACCAGTATGATTGAAAAATTTCATGAGAAAAGCCCACTAAAATTTAAGTTTGTCCGTGGGGTAACTAATTTGGACCCAAATATTATAGTGCAACAGCAGAGTCTAGGCAAGAAGAGAGTGGAAATTGTGCTTGAAGTTTTACTTAGTGCAAACAGGATTTCAGATGACTGTGCTGAAAAAGCTAATAAACAGTATGCTTCATTGTGTGTAGAAGCTCAATCTGCTTTAAAGTCTCAGTTTGATGAATTTTTAGACAGTCATGATGATTCCACTGGATTAGACAAATTTTACAGTGCTCTACTTGACAACCAAAAACAATTTGGTGAACTTTGGGATGTAATAAAAATTTGTCTCATTATGTCTCATGGAAATGCTTCAGTGGAAGGTGGATTTTCTGTCAATAAGTCTCTTCTTGTGGAAAATCTCCTGGAAGAATCCCTGATTTGTCAGAGAACAGTTTTTGATGCCATTAAAAATGTGGGAGGAGTAGAACACATTGCCATCAATAGAAGGCTTCTTCTTTCTGTAAGAGCCTCCAGACGAAGATATCAGGATTATCTTGAGAAAAAAAGTATTCTTCAAAACGAAGAAGAAAGAAAACTGAAGGAAAAAAGAAAAATTGATCATAAAATAAAGGAATTGAAGGAAAAAAGACAGAGTACAGAAGGAACTAGAGTTGGAAGAAGCAGCATTGCAGGCGAAGATTTCAAATTGGGAAAAGAAGAAAAGTGGTGTGTAATATAAAAACAGTGACTGTGTTCCTACTGTAATATTTTTATAGTAACTGTTCTGAATATTGTGTATGGGTTTGTTTGAGTGTTTCTTCAATAAATATAAAACCATGAAAAAAAGAGTAAACTTAAAATTAAAAAGGTGTGAGTTGGACGGCTATGGGGAAGGTGGAGGCCGATTTAAAAAATAATAATAATAATTAAATGAATCAGTTATTTGGGAAACTACATCAAACGGAAACACTTTTAAATAATATAAGTTTCTCAATTATCCAATTCAATTTTATTTATTATCATGGCACATACACTGGTGTGCAAAAATTAAGGACGAAGAGGAGAAATTAGGATAACAGTGGAATGAGAAGGCAGAATGGACCGAAAGACCACTCAGAAGATAGACTAGGGTCCGGTACAGTAGAGCATGCACATATATGCAGCATGACGTGGGGGGGGGGTCAGAAGGGTATAAAGCACACAGGCGGTGTACGTTCAGCAATTTGGTGAAAGCTATTGCACGGTGTACATCGGTTTGAACGACGTCAAGTTGCTGCCACCATGTGATATGGCCAACAGGCAATCCAGTAGACAACATCTGGATGACTTAACTCGAGGTCGCGTCATTGGGAAGTAGGAAAAAGGTCGAAGTGTGGCTAGTGTGGCCAAGGAGTTCGGGATCGCTCACAGCATCGTTTCACGAGCTTGGAGAGCATTTCAAACGACAGGAACAGCTGTCCGAGAGTTTAGCTGTAGTTGTCCACGAGCAACCACGGCAGCGGACGACCGGTATATTGTCCTACACACAAGAAGAGATAGACGGCAGACCGCAGAAGAAAACGCAAGGCACGTGCAATGGACAACTGGACGTCCGTTATCGCGTTTTACCGTGGCCAGGAAGCTGCACAAAGGTGGTCTATATGCACGGCGACCAGTACGGTGTGTGCCATTAACGCCTGCTCATCGGAGACGGCGGTTTCTGTGGCACCAGGAACACAAGAACTGGACACATCAGCAATGGGGTCGAGTTCTCTTTACGGATGAGAGCAGATTTAGTCTGACGAGCGATTCTGGACATATACACATCTGGAGACAGCAGGGAACACGCAATCACACCTCCAACATCATCGAAAGGGACCGGTTTGGAGGTAGCGGAGTTCTCGTTTGGGGCTGTATCATGCTTGGTAGCCATACTGACCTCCACATCTTCCAAGGAGGTTCAGTCACTGGTGTCCGCTATTGTACCGAGGTTCTCCTGCCTCACGTGCGTCTGCTTAGAGGTGCTGTGGGTCCTGAGTTCTTCTTCATGGACGACAAAGCTACACCTCATCGTACAGTGGCTTTCGCAGAGCTGTTGGAGAGTGAAGATATTCAACGCATGGATTGGCCCGCAAGGTCCCCGGACCTAAATCCAATCGAACACGTGTGGGACCTTCTTGGGAGACGCTTGGTAGCACGTCACCAGCCGCCAGCAACGATTCCGCGGCTGGGATTGGCGCTACAAGAGGAATGGGCTGCGATGGCTGGACAGACGTTGTAAATCCTGCAACGCAGTCAGGGGTGATCATATCCCCTACTAAAGACTGGATTTTTCTTGGCAGCCGCCTGTCACATGGATGTTTCTGTCTTCTGTCCAGTTGTGCTCGAAGCTACCTTCTCAGTAAAGTGCCTTTGTATCCTTTGGATTCCTTGTTTAGACGGTTTTGTTCACTTGTCCCATATTTTTACATCTTGGGGATATTATGGTATGATTTGAGTCGATGTGGAGCACTTCTGCACGACGTTACATTCGAAAAACTGTCTCATCCTTAATTTTTGCACGCTAGTGTATCTTGAAAAACTCAAATAAACCTATTTGTGTAAGGTCAGGGATTTCTTGTACATTTGGTCAGGGAAATCAGGTTTGATAATTCTGTAGACACCCTGTAATCTGATTTTATATTTAATTAAAATGGCCAAACACCTGCACTATTGACAAAGTATCTTCAATAAAACTTAGCTTTAGGGTCAGGAAATGTCCCGTAAAAGTCGAGGAAAGGTCAAGAAATTGAGTCTCCTGAAAATGGTAGACACCCTGTATCTCGTCTAAATTCTGTTACAAAGTTATGAATTTTTGAATGCATTTTTAAGGACTTAACTATAGCACCACCACTGAACCTTATGATGATATCTTTATACATATAATTTTTTTAAATTAAAATAACTGTGAATGTTGAAACAACAGAACAAATTGTGAGCAAAATCACTAGTTCTGGTGCATGTACATTGGTGTAGTTTATACATACATGCACAGATAAAGGATGGTGGATATTTTTGTTTACTAGCTACAGTAAAGTGTTGCCATCACATGGCAATAGGGTAAACAGAGTTTACTATTGACTCAGTCTATCAGATTTGAAATAGTGCTGTTCGTACTGAATTTTTTATTTTTGGGAATTTACATTATTTCAAAATTTCTGCATGAATTGAGACTATTTATTAATATTTTTTAAGTTGCACTTTTTCAAATGCACAATTAAGTGCAACCACACTGTGATCATAATTTGTGGTGGGGGAGGGAGGGGGAGTAGCTAGCACACACTCTGCATGGCCACTGGGGTTTTTTTTTAGGGGTTCCAATATTCTGTATCCCAACTGCACAACAAAGCATAAATTTTGAAGGAAGCGAGGGGATGGATGGGATGGAGAACGAAAACCTCACAATTACGGACATTATTTTCCCTGAATGCTGGAGCATTGGGTGGTCAAGAAGATGATGCGCATAGTTTTTGTGAAGAAACAAGGCAGGGAGTGAGGTTGGTAGGAAGGAGTTGGAAATCTTTTAACTTTCACTTCTGCTTGTTTTACATGTGGTTTCCTTCTGCTTTGTTTGTTGTACTTGTGGCACCAGAGCAGTAAGGAAAAGGAAATCCTTAGTAGCTACAATAAAGTCTGGGCCATCTGGAAGCAGAAATAAACAAGCTTAAAAATGAAAAATGCCACTGATGTTCAGATGCAGTAAAATTCTATTAATGAACCGGCATGGCGTTAAACAGCAGGGGAGGCAGCCAAATGGAATCCCTAGAGGATGACATACCGGGTGATCCAAAAGTAACAGAAAATTGTAAAAATCAATAATGCGCTAAGTATTTACAGTAATAAAATGCGGTTTTCACAGAAATGCACAGGAAAACGTGGAATTTGTTGTGCATAATGCAGAAACTTAATACAAAATAGTTACATTTCTGACCACCAGATGGCGCTGTAGGGGTCCGAAAGCGACTTACCGGCAGTATTTAAACAGAATCGCTGACTGACTCATCAGTGTGGGTTCTGTAATTACCTGCTGGATTCCACATGCGTGGACCCGCCCTGTGGGTATAGTGAGTTATCAGTGTTGTGTGATTGATTGAGCTGTGAGTAAAGTTCCTGCTGTTGGTGAACACGGCGAGCAGCATGTTAAAGGGAACAATGGGTGCCAGGAAAGTTGCTACTGCTACACATGAGCATGTTGTCTTTACGCGATAAAACGCTGTTAGTTAAACTGTTTTATCAGAACTCGAAAAGTGCAAGTGCAGCATTGCGCTCTTTTCGTTCAATGCGGGGTATGAGACGTGGAAAAGGACCAATGTCTTGTTTGGCACTGAAGCAGATAATGAAAAAGTTTGAGGACACTGGCTTTTTGGCAGCAAGTTAAAAAAGCGGGAGACCCCGAACAGCTGGTGCAATCGTGTCTGAGCTCTAACATGAAGTCTACACCCTATCGACAGCTTCAGCGCATGGGGAATGCAGTGCACGCAAAGTTTCACGATGAACTCGCGTTTCGTATGGAACTGTGTGGAGATCACTATGGATCGTCCTTAAGAGATATTCCTACAAATTTGAACACGTGCACGAACTGCAACCCGCTGGTTTCACGAAGCGGCGAGATTTTGCAAATTGGGCGTTCCAGTGCTTTGAAGATGATGCGGACTGGCTGTTAACGGTTCTGTGGACTGATGAAGCTTACTTCATACTTCATGGAAGTGTAAACACATAGAACTGCCTCATTTGGGCTACAGAGAACCCACGTGCAGTTGTGAAAAACCCCTTTGTCAGCCAAAAGTTACTGTGTGGTGCGGTTTCACAGCTTCTTTCATTATAGGCCTGTGTTTTTTTGAGGAAGTCCACAGCTCTGGATTGCAAACCAGTTACTGTCACAGGTAATCGATATGCAGCACTGTTAAGAAACAGCATTATCCCACACTTGAAAGACAGGCAAAACACTCCATACTGTCGCATTTATGCAAGATGGAGCACCGCCGCACATTGCTGCTCTTGTGAAGCAACTGCTATGGTCCACGTTTGGAGAGAACATTGTCCTAAGTCGCTGCTTTCCGCATGAGTGGCCTCCCAGGTCTCCAGACCTTACACCTTGCGATTTTTGGTTCTGGGGCTACTTAAAGTCTAAGGTGTACAGAGATCAGCCAACTTCATTTGCCACGTTGAAGGACTCGATCCGTGATCATGTTTCTGCAATAACACCTGACATGTTGCTTAATGATGTGCACAGTGTCTTACCTCGTCTAACAGCTTTGCACAGTGTCTTATCTCGTCTGACGACTGTGCTCATGAATGATGGGCAATACATTGAACATTTGTAATCATGTCTTCAGTGTGAACTGTACTACACCACAGCCCCATCTATGCAATCACCTGTGGCACCATCTGGTGGTCGGAAATCTAACTATTCTGGTATTAAATTTCTGCATTATGCACAAAAAAATCCCACATCTTTCTGTGCATTTCTGTGAAAACCGCATCTGATTATTGTAAATAATTTGCGAATTATTGATTTTTCAAATTTTCTGTTACTTTTGGTTCACCCGGTATTTGAAATCAAGTGCTGTTGCTCAGTGTCTTCTGCACAACAGTTACCAAATCATATGCTGCTCTGATAACTGCACTTCAGAAATTGAATTTGATTGCTATGTGCAGTTGGTATTTTCTCCAGAAAACTGCAGCTGTAACAGTAAGATTTTACTGTTTGGTTAATTTGCATGAAACATTTGGTTTCTTATTGGTCATTTGCCATGTGGAGCAATGTAAAGTACTTTCAGGTTTCTAATGTAAATTTATGTTTAAAGCCACATATCTGTCATGAAGAAATAGTACTTACTTAACTTCGTTAATAGAAACTCACCCAAAGGCTTTTGCGTCTTGGCACATGTACTGCACGTATCTTTCGGCCGACTTTTCATAATGTATGATAGGCCTTTTGTGGTTGTCGTATCCCTGTGTCTTCACGTATACTTTTGCCTGTTTTTTTTTTTTTTTGAGCCAACATTTTCCAGCCATGTGCACATATTTCCCACATATGGGCACCTTTCATTAACTACAACATATATTAAAAACTCTAAAACACTATACAGAACCCTCTCGTCATTCATCGAACACTTTAACCTTAACTCTCTTGGTCGTTAAATACCGTCCACGTCTTATTATTCACAACATCCATACATATCAATACATACATTCATATTAAAAATATCATTTTATATACACTATTTACAACACCCCTATTTTATCCACTCAATTCATTTACTCACAGGCTCAACCCTCTTCTCCTTGTGCTACTTAGTTTTTTTATGTCAAACATGATACGCCTAACCGCTGACACCGCCAACTCCACATCCATGACCTCGTCTGCCTCGAGTACTTTCTGCCAGTCTCTGGCTGTCATCAGGAGGCTTGTTTAATCACCACCGTTCTTCTCTGCAGCCGCAGAGCAAGTAATGCAATAATCTCCGGTCATCTGCTGTTGCTGTATCTCGAAATGTTTGCTTATGGCGCCATCTGTTCTCTCTTGGTCAATTTCTAGTGTTCGGAAAAAAAAAATGTTTTCCTTTTTCTTACTTCTCTATTCTGTTTAATTTTTATCAACAGAATAGAGAAGAAAGAAAAGGAAAATATGGATATTGTGAAAGAAACGGGAAAATATGGATGTTGTGAATAATAAGATGTGGACGGTATTTAACGACCAAGAGAGTTAGGGCTAAAGTGTTCGATGAATGACGAGAGGGTTCTGTATAGTGTTTTAGAGTTTTTAATATATGTTGTAGTTAATGAAAGTTGCCCATATGTGGGAAATATGTGCACATGGCTGGAAAATGTTGGCTCAAAAAAAAAAAAAAAAAAAAAAAACAGGCAAGAGTATACATTGAAGACACAGGGAAGAGATACGACGACCATAAAAGGCCTATCGCGCATTATGACAAGTGGGCCGAAAGATACGTGCAGTAAATGTGCCAAGAAGCAACAACCTTTGGGTGAGTTTCTATTAACGAAGTTAATTACAATTTGCACATAAAATATAAGAACAATTTTGGGGAAAATGTATGTATTTTTAGGTTGTCTTTCGTTTATTAGTTCTTACTTATTATGCAAAAACATAGTTACTCTTTGATGTGGTTACCAAATAATTTTGTATTATTTGGGTGAATTTGTCACTTTATTTTATTTCATTTTTATTATTTTGTTTGTTTGTTTTGTTTTTGTTTTTAAAGCTTTATTTCAAGACTATGGAGAATTCCCATTATCTGGATAAGCAAAATTTTGGTTTCTTGTTAAGAGGTGTCTTTTAAAGTTGTAAAATGTTCGTAATATTTAATTTATTTATCTGCTGATGTGTTTCATTTGTTGTAGTTCGTGATACTTTTTGTTCATATGGAGTAATGGAACTTTGTACCAAAGGTCTAGGATCATCAATATCACAGTTAAAGGTAAACACCGTTGTATTTTAAATTAGTAATAGGAACATTGTTCTAATTTAGTTCTTAAAATATGACAATGTTCAGTAATATTATATGATGCATGTCATACTTTCAAAAGTGTTTTGCATAAGCTGTCTAAGTATTGGCTTCTTACAATTCATCCAAAATGGGGCTGGGTTTGAATTTCATTGTTCCTGTCTTACTGCACTGGCTGTCTCCCTTCTCTGGAACCATGGGCCCTAAATTTGGGAGAGGTAATTGCACCTACTCCACTGAGTTGCTCACAGTGGTTATTAAGGCCCCCAAACTAAAAAAAAAAAAAAAGTGTTATATCATATGTACATAGATTCTGTTAACAATTACATGAGTGGTGAAATGTAGGAAGTTTGTAATGGTTTTCTAGATTCATAACTGCTAAAAATATATTTTACTTTTTATCGAAATGGTTAATTTTTAATCATCCATTTCATATATCTTGACTGAGTTTTAATTCTTATGGGAATAATCTATTGCTTTCTTCAAAAAATGACATTTGGAGGAATAATGTTATGTTGGCAGCATACTATATATAACATGAGAAATTGGTTTTATAATTTTTTCTTTGTTTATTTAGGGACCAGAACATTGACTTGTAGTTTATTTGTTTTTTCATTTGAAGAGTAAATCCACATGTAGATTTTCAGTTTGTTCAGTGTAGCTTGTCATGAAAACATAGGGAATGTGAAAATTATTTCATACTCTGTAGAAACTCTTTTGCAGTGTGATTCCCCAGTTGCTTTCAGTGAAGAAGTTAGCATCTTGTTTACATTATACATAATAAAATATGGTGCCCCGTATCAAAAACCCTGATTATTTTAGTGACCTCATAGCAGTTAGTATTGTAATTCAAAGAAATGGTCTGATTGCACTACAAATTCTCCTTATTTGTTGTAGTACATAGATGATCAATACTATGGAAGAAAAGACTTAACAAAAAAACTAAAACCCAATCTAAAGAAAACTCTGACAATATTTATAGGAATAATGAGTTTGAAGGAGATTATGATATGGGGAAAATGTGAGACTTGGTCAGTAGTAATAGAGAATACCAATAACGTATAGATAAAAAAATATGTTCTGGATTGTCAGATTGACCTGCTAAGAAATGGATCACCTTTTATAATTTTCCTAAGTGTGCTGGGAAATTAATATTGCTTAAAAGTATTTGTTCAGTATGTTATGAGTTCCTCTGATCAAATAAAATAATTGCTTTATAAATCACAATAGAAATTCTTAATTTAAAATTAACACGTTTTTTATCACAGATATTCAGCTCAAACTTTAATAGAATGATATCTCTCTCGCAAAGTCATCCACAGTTCATGTGATAAAGTGACCATCTTGACAGGTGACTGACTGCCAAGTGGAGTGATCCAATTTGCCAAAAAATATCTCCCATCCCGACTTTAAAATAAAAAAGACTTACCCTTTTTAATGCAGCTTGCTGGGAAGTGCTTGTTCTTTCTTCTTTCCTGCCATTTTGTTATTTAGGAATGGTGTACAGCATTTGAAACATACATACATCGTTGCAAATAAGGCGCTCTTGCCACGTTCTGCCGGAAGGAAATGGAAGGTAAGGAGATGCCAAAAGCAATAGCAGCACTACTGCGGTTGAGCTTTTAAGCCAGTCCCACGGTCCCTCTCTTTTCTCTTCCTTTAAAGTCAATCATGTGTTCTTTTGCCATCTGCAGCTGACCATCATGCCTGCTCAAATAATATGGCTATGTGAGAAGGCTAGATTCATTAGAGTGTGTGTGTGTGGAGGGGGGGGGGGGTAGGATCTTGTACATGGCCTTAATGCTCTCATTTAGGATAGTTACAGAATGAACCTGCATGTCCTAGTTAACAGAAAACCATACCATCTGCAAAGAAAAGTCTATGAACTTGACAGACCCCAAGGACCACCCACCATTTACAATCTTGTGAAAGGCAGTTGGTGCAGGGCTATAGAAGAGAATTGCTGGTCCTTAGAGCCGGCTCCCCTGAAGACGCGAGCTGAAGATGATGACGTAGTCATGCTGCAGCAGCGGGTTGGTAGTGGGCACGTAGTGGGGTTCTCAGAAGCCACTGCTCCACGGGAAATCCGAAATAATCAGTTTAAAAGTCAAGGAAAAGCTACATAACTGTAAAGCACTACAGTAAAGGGAATGAAAATGAACTTAACTATCATCACTGTAGTTAAATTAAAAAAAAAACAAAAAAACATTATTTAAACTTTAAACATATGTTTTTAACATTACAGTATTGAGCATATAAACACATCATTGTGTATTACGCAAAAGGCTCAGTGACTAATTAACAGTTGATTATTTATAAAACACAGCATTGGAAAATTTTTCCAAACACTGTGTTTTGCCGGTAACAAAAATCAAAATGCAGTTGTACAAATGATAATACTTGTTTTCCTCTTGTGCCTTGTTTTCTGTGTGTCACCTATTAAATACATATAAATCTAGGGAAAATGTATGCCATTCTAAAGTGCTGATCATAGAATTTAAGTTTTATGTTTTCTACAATTCTGTAATCACATTGTAGAAGATATATCTTATTTCTCCAAAAATGTTTCTAATTGTATTCTCTAATATTTTTTTTCGTTCTAAGACCACAATTTTTGAATTAAGTAAGTTTATATTTTAGGAGCTTCGAACTAACAAAAATCAGCTTGCATTTCATTTCATTTATTTCGTTATGGGGTTACATTTGACTATGTTACATTTCAAAATTAATTTTATAACATATAGTATTAAGAAAAACAACATATATAATGTGCATACTTATGTACAGGGTAACCACAGAACAGGAAATTGAGTAAAAGGCTATATACAGTATATATAGCCTGAGTGAATCACACTTCTCCTAAAGTACGTAGTCAAGTCAAACGTCCTGCACATATAATATTTACTTATATCTGGTCTGATTAATAAATTTTACCATAGAATGTTATACTTTAATTTGTTAGCAAATATTTTTTTAGTTGCTTTCGAAAATAATTATAATTATTAATATGTGTTAATTGACAAGGTAGGCTATTCCATAACATCAATCCCTGGTAATCAATATATCTTTTTTGGATTAAAGTGTTAGGCATTGGTAACAAAGATGCATTTCTATCTCTTGTTCAATAGTCGTGACCTACAGTGTTCAGTTGAATTAAATGTTGATACCTATTCTCTTTTATTCTAATGCATGAATCCTAATAATCTAAATTTCCATAATTTCTCAATATCTAAAAAACCATACGAATTTATCCGTAGCCACATATTCAAGTTAATTCCCCTAAAATTATTTAAAATTCTGACCATCCTATTTTGTAATGATTGTAATTTATATAAATTAGTCTTAGTTGTTTGCCCCCATACTAATAAACAATAAGTCAAACCTGGATAAATCAGACTGTAGTACAACATTTTTAATGTTTTAATTGTTAAATTATTTGAAATTCTCGTAATTAAACCCAATACCCCAGAAATTTTGTTTACAATATTTTGAACAGTAAGTAAAAATATCTGGTCGTTTGTATTTCTTTTTGGAGCTAACCTCTGAATCTCAGAGAACAGCTTAGTGATATGTATGTATGTATGAATATCTTTGTTTACTTGAGGGTTAATTATGCAAATCGGGACACATTGTGCCATTTTACAAATATCGTAAAAATTTTACATGTAAATTCTTTCTGAACCAAAAGTGAGAAACTTTTAGTTACATTTACATTTGCAGCTTGATTTGGGAAGCATCCTTTGTTCGCTAAAAATCAGGTATAGGTTTTCTACCCAGCATTTGAGCATATCCATTTCTGTGTTTTCTGCTGGGCCTTTCTTTGTGATTCTAATACTGCATTTCTGTTTAAAGAGCAAATTCTGATAAACGTTCGCAATCTACAAAATAAGCGAATTGCATCTTTGTTTACTTAAGGGTAATGGTTTTCCAGTTCGCTGACAAGTTCGCGGATTACACCTTTTCCTTTTCGAAAAGTGATGCCGTGAAATGAATAAAAATGTTTTTCAAATTTTTGTACCATATTCATCCATGAGCAGGACCGTAGGGTAAGTCCACCTGAAGACAGTAATTTAATCCAATCGGATTGAATAGGTAAACTATTATGGTAAGTCCACCTGAAGACAGTAATTTAATCCAATCGGATTGACTAGGTAAACTATTTATGTACACGCATACAAATAGATACATACACTCTTAAACGTTCGCGCGATCTATTTGTATCTCTCTCTATGTATTACAGTATATACACAAAAAAATACTCGTATATTGCAAACGATAAAACAATTTAGTACGATGAAACATAACACATTAAAAAACTGCTTGCAACGACAGCCCCACAGCACGGGAGGGAGAGCTCCAAGCAGCACGGTGACGTCACAAATGGTCCCCCAACCTCTTCCCCGAGGACCGTGTTGGCATTCGCTTTCTCAAAGCGATGAACCAGCCCTTCTCTCTTTCAAAGCCCTGCAGTTGGTGACAGAGAGAAAGAGAAAAAATAAAACAGGTGTTTCATGTTTTTAAACTCATAGTATTTTCATTATCTTCTAAGAACTTCCTAAACAAGATTTTTCTGTAAGTTCTGCGTGTTAGTGACCATGAAATGCAAATATATTCTCTTAATTGTTTTTCGAAAATGGATGCCTGTGGCCATCGTTAGAGGTCTTTTATTCATTGTTTCAATTGTTGGTTATAATATCCATGCCAGATAAAACTGCCTGCTTTTGCAAGTAACCACGGAATGTGAGTGACCATCAACACAGGTTTCACTCTATTTGCAAAACTTCTTAATGCAGAAGATACAAATTAACTTTTTTGATTATCTGTAAAGGAAAGGTGCCTAGTAATTGCTAAATGCTAGAAATCAAGTTGTTTTCATTATTTTGAATTTAACAGAAACAGTGGCTATAATATGATTTCTACATAACAAAAAGGAAAGAAACAGAGAACTTGGGGGGTGGGGTATTTTTGGCTTGATACTTTTTTGTTCAGTTCAATGTGTTGGTGTGGTGCAGGTTCTTCTTTAAATGTCATAGTTAATCACCTGCTTAGCCTACTTTGCTTGAAGCCACACTGATATACTTTTATGATTTTTGTGACCCAAAGAAAGAATTTAAAGGACTAAAGTGTGGGATATGGTGGACCTACCACACTTGAGAAGGATGGTCCACCATGGAAACAAAATGGAGAAATGTAATACACCAACAGTAAGCAAATTCTAATTTTATCAGTTAAACATTTACTTGGCAGATGGTCTTTTTTGAGGAGCTAACCTCTAAATCTCAGAGAAAAGCTTAATGGTATGTAAATGTATGTATTTACCAGTGGTGTCGCATGGCCATTTGCCTTGGGTGTGCACTGTTAAGGGAAAATAAAAACAAGCAAGAATTTTATCATGTAAACCAAGCTGAAAAAATCATGCATTGATTTTAAACATAGGAAAGCATTTTTTTATTTAATGGTTGTTTAATTATTCATGATAAAGATCTTTACATACACTCCATTGTAAGAACATCTGAATTTCCTATGCAAGTACTGTACTAGAGTGAGGAACGAACTTTCGGTATTTTTTTTATGATTTCTAAATACAGTCAAGTAATTCGTAAGGAAAACTGTAAATGTAATCACTTGGTAAAATATTATAATTCTAACAAGGATGCTTTAAAAACTTATTGACCTCACTTATTTATATTCTAGTTCTAATCTCCTGTGTTGTCGCAGGAATTGCGTTATCACATCATCATAAAATGAGTGGCTTTTCGTCAGTTCTACCAACAATGCTTTTTCCGAACGCGAGTAAACTTAAGCCGCATAACCTTTCCTGTGTTTGCATTTCTCTACAACAGGTGTGTATTCGCTCCATCGCAAAAAAAGAGCGTTCAACTGTAGCCGTGGAACTCGGAATCGTCATGACCAATTCTGCTAATTTGTAAGTTTCTTTGAATGCACACCGAAGTTTATTAACTTGTATGAATTTTACAAGCTGGTGTCTGGCTTCCTTGCAAATTCATCAGAAGAAAAGAGGACTTTAAGTTCATTTTTTAAGCGAACATCAGTCTAAAAGTGGCCCATAGAAATCTTATTTTTCTAGAATTCCATCAGGAAAAGTTTTTGCATACTGATCATATTTTTCGCTACACAGTAGTTGAAAAAATTCAAGTTTCCAAAGTGAAGAGTATCTTTCTTCCATCTCCAGGCATATGCCGTCTACTATTTCCTGGTATAATCGAATACATGCACTTTTCTCCTCCTCTTCAGATGTTTTTCGCCTTTTAGGCTTTGATTCATCAATCGTATGATTTTCTTTTGCTACAGAAACTCAAATGTCATCAAATCCATGTTCCTGATTTTTCCTAAGCTGTTTCACAGTATCGTGCACTTTTACAAGAGTACAATATGTCATATGAATAATTTTGTAATATATTATTCAAGACATCAGTATAGGCAAACAGTTTAGAAAATATTTCTAGAAACAAAATGGTCCTAAAATTTTGCAAGAAAGACAAAAACCCACGTGCTTTGATTGCAGCATCCACGTCCCATTCACCAGAATTATCTACAATGTGTTCTAAAAATTCAATAAGTTGACTTCTGTGACACTTTACAGTGTTCATTAAATGGGACGTAAAGTTCCACCTGGTTGGTACGACGGACGGAATTTTTTTAGCAACAAAATCTTGCGAAGCATATATTCTTTTTGATGATTTGGAAAAGTATTCTGCTAATTCACTCATAGTTAAAAAAAAAATGCCCGACATTCCTTGATATTCGAGAGGCTTTGCTTCAGAACTAAATTCAAAACATGGGCATAGCAATGCGTTAATATTGCTAACGTGTAGGGCTCAATAACTTTTCTCTGCAACCCATTAATATGTCCACTCATTACACAGGCACCATCATAAGTTTGGCCAACCAACTTGTCCTTAATGTTAAATTCCTCAACTGTATTTACATGTTTAAAAAGACCACTAGCAGTTCTGTCATCACTTAAGTCAGTAAAACCAATGAACCTTTCGTGTATTTGCCCATTATGAACAACACGTAAAATAGTTGATAGCTGGGATTTTGTCATGACATCGGTAGTTTCATCCAGGAGAATGTCCACAAATGTGGTTGAAGTAATTTCTATCTTTATAGCATCTTTAACCACATTAGATATAGCGTTAATGATATCATTCTGTATAGTGGAAGAAGTTCCTCGAAATACAGTCGATGATTTTAAATGACTGTCTAAAAGAGGGTCATACTCACGGAGCACATTTAAAAATTCGATATAATTGCCCCAATTACATGAATCTTCAGACTCGTCATGACCTCTGAAAGGAAGTTCTTGCTTAGCCAGATAGCATATAGCATCAATTATTCTTTTCAAGATGTCTCTATTTTTCTTCACTTCTTCATTATGATGGATTATTTCAATTTCTCTCCGCTTGTCAATGAGAGTGTCAATTCTTTGTTTTCCAAATACCTTGAGATTTAGAAAAGACTGCACGTGTGACAGGGAGCGCTCATGTTTTTGCATTGCTGCGGCTAAATGATTAAGATCTGAATAACCGTTCTTATTCCAAACACTTTTCTCTTTGGAGACCAGTAAGCAAGGCCAACAAAAAAGTCTTGACCGCACTTCACATCCAGTTAACCATTCTACTGTATCGTATTCTGAAACAGAGAAATGTCTCATGTACTTGGTTCTTTTATCTTTATGCTTGCACAGTAAGTTTGGAAGAGGGGGATGAGGCTTACCTTCCTTAACTATATTTAGACAATCTGGAAAAGCTCTGGCCAAAAAAAGGACACTTGTACATCGTCAACACTGTTCACCATCCTATATGGATAACAAAAAATTCAAATTCTATTTTTAAATCTGTGCTCATCAACACATCGATGCATATTGAACGAACCTTCTGCACTTAATAAAAACATTATATGGGGAAATAAATTTTAACCACCACTCGCAGCACTAGGACAAACTCTGGCAAGTTTTATTAGAAATAAATCCGAAAAAATAATATCGATAATGTAGGTTAAATTGCGACTCTGTGTGGGTGTGCGCCGCACACCTAGCACACCCGAATATTTCGCCCCTGGTATTTACATATGCATGCATGCATCTATCTATTTATTTATTTATTTTAAGAACATCAAAATTTCTCTGAGAAATTCAAATGCCTGTAATTTACCAGCTGCAGAGCACCATCTACTGCTCACTTATACCGATATATGAAAAGGCACATTCAAAGTGGGTCCTTTTTATGTAATTAGTCTTATAAAAATTAGCCCTGCATAGTATAAAGCACAAAAATCTGTCGTGTATTAGAAGTTATTGGGATTAGGATATAGGAACTTAAAGCATTCACAGAATAAGGGCAATTCACACATAATAATGAGAAGTTGAAAAATAATGGTGGAAATAAACATTTCATGCTGAATACTTGTCATCATAATCAACCATTATCAATCCACTGCTGGATGAAGGTTTCCCCAAGTTTCTTCCACAACTGTCTGCCTTGAGCTAGTCTCCTCCATGTCACTCCAGCATGCTTTTGAATTTCTTCCCCCTCATCTACCACATAGTCGTCTTTTGGGTCTTTTTCTGTTCCTTGTCATCCAATCTAATATTTCAGTTGGCTGTTGGTGATCCGTTCTTCTAGCAACTTGTCCAGCCTATTGCAGTCTCAGGGATTTTACTTTGATTTCAATGTCTTCCACTCTTGTCACTTTCCTGATCTACAAGTTCATCTTCTTATCTTTCCTGGTTACACCAAGTATGCACCTCTCCAAGCTTCTTCCAGTTGTCTGCAGTCTCTGTCTTTTTTAGTTACAGTCCATGTCTCTGCTCTATAAGTAAGAACTGGAAGGATGTTTATTCGATTAAGCACTTTCCTTTTAAGACTTAATGATATACTGCTCTTGACAACTGTACTGTTTCTTCCAAAGGCTCTCTAACCAAGTTTTATTAGCTGATTACTTTCTTCATCAATGTGGCCCTTGCCTGATATCCGTTGTCCAAGGTAAATGTGGGTATTGGTTACCTCTACATTTACTTTAAGTGACAAATACCAAGCAAGGTCCTTGTTAAAGAAAATAATTACAGAATATGTTGTCCACGAAAAAGAAAATACATACTTATATATACAGGGTGTCCGAAAAATAACTGTGCACTGAAAGTAACGCCATGTCGAACTGGTTCCTACAGGTGTTGGAAATAGGCCCCGCCGACGTCCAGACATGTACCTGCACACGCTTCTGCATGTTGGTTGGAGTGTATGCGGGTTACCTGTGTACCACTTCCCCTTCAGTGCTCCCCACAGAAAAAGTCAGGCTGTGCCAGATCCGGTGACCGGTCAGGCCTAAGTCCCCGGGAGATGGTGCAATTTCTGAAGAATTCCTCCAAAAGCTGTATTGATGCACCAGCGGTGTGAGCAGTTGCACTGTCTCGTTGGAACCATACATCTTTGATTTCCTGTTCTGTGTGTTTGGATATGAATGGTTGGATAATCTGGGCACCGTACCATTCTGAGTTAATGGTTTCACTGAAGAAAATGGGCCCGATAATGCATATATGAGTTATGGCGCACCAAACACTGACCTTCTGGTTGTGGAGCGGCACTTCCTTAAATTCGTGGGGATTTTCAGTACTCCACAGACGAGTGTTTTGGCTGTTGTACCCGGACAGGTGGAACTATGCCTCATCTGTAAAGAAAGTTGTGTACAAAACATCCTCACCTTCTTCAGACAGGTACTCTTAGAACCACCTGCAGTATCGAACACGGGCCTCGTGGTCTGTTTCTTTCACCTGATGCACAACAGACACTTTGTATGGGCGGAAACGCAACTTCCTTTTCAGAATATTGTGAGCTTTACTCTTTGGCACATTAGCTTGCTGTGACAGCCGCCTCATGGATGTGTGTGGACTGTACTTCTCTGTATCTTGTCCTGGATATCCTGTATGGTCTCATCTGCTGTGGGTGGCCTAACGGACGGGGGGGGGGGCATCCAGAACACTGCCAGTTTCCTGAAACTTTGCTACGAGCTGACTTACTACATTACGGTGGGGGACGTGTGCATCATGCAATTTTTTAGTGAACTGTTTTTGCACTTCGTCCATATAGTTGTTGTCATAGCAAAAGACATGTTCCACCAAAAACACTCTCTGTTCAAGCATCAACACCATTGTCCTTGTGCCAAGGCAAGTGATCAGTCGACACGTCTGCCTCCGTTGACCAAGCGCTCGGGATTGACCTTCGCTCGGAATGACAGCTGTGCACGTCTTGGGGTTGGGAGACGGGAAAGTTACCTGGCACAGAGCACTTCTACGTGGCAGGTCACTTCTACTGTAATTCCATTCAAACTTTCTTTATTATTACATTACTGCAATTCGTACATTCAGTGCACTGTCATTATTCGGACACCCTGTATAAAATAACTTAACTAAAAAACACATACAAAGACTGTAGACAACTGACAGAAGCCTGGAGAGATGCATGCTTGGTGTAACCAGGAAAGATAAGAAGATGAACTTATAGATCAGGAAAATGACAAGAAAGCATCATGATCAAAGTAAAATTGCTGAAATGGCAATAGGCAGGACATGCTGCCAGAAGAACAGACCTGATGGGTAACCAACATTTTAGACTGGATACCAAGGGACAGAAAAAGGCTCTGAAGAAGACCGCTTGGGAAATGGATGGATGAAATTCGAAAACATGTCAGCGTAACATGAAGAAAAGTGGCTCAAGATAGCCAGTTGTGGAGGAAACTTGGTGAGACCTTCACCCAGCAGTGGAGTGGTAGTAGTTGACAATGATGTTGATGATGATATAAAATAAATATAATTGCTTTATAAATCACAATTCCGACATTCTGAGGTTAGTTCCTGAAATCAAGATTTATATCATCTGCCAGATCAAAGTTACTGATGATGTTAGACTTTACTTACTGTTGTTGATGTATCAAATGTCTCCATATATATAACAATTTTGGCACATAACTCAAGCTTTGCTGACATCCATCACTCGTCATACTACAGTACATTTTGTAGTTCACACTAATTATATTTTCCCTTTCAGACCATTTTGAATCTGGCTCTCACATAATTTCCTTCGCATTCCTCTACCATTTTTTCGTGCCATTTAAGATGAATAAATTCTTTTAGTTAGCAGCTCATCACTCATTCTTTCAACATGGCCAAACCACCTCAAAATATTTTTCTTCACCCTATTAACAACATTTTACTTCACATTATTACGCATCTTCATTCCTCACATTGTCAGAACGTGTCCTACCACAAAACCCTTCTTGAGCAACAAATCTCTCCAGCACACAAACTACTGCTTTGTTTTTTTCTTCTTCAGTATCCAGGTTTCATTACCATACATCAAAATAAGAGCAGTTATTCTTTCATGCTCAGCCATTTGAGACCTTTTTGAGGACCCTTTAGTCCAATGAAATCCTCCTAAAACAGCTGTAACTTTCAAAGCTGAGCTCACTCACCTACTGATTTCACCATCTACTCATTCTCTTTCAAGCCAGCTTCCTAAGTACATGAACTTGTTCGCTTGATTTAACTCTATGAAGTTTAATCTGATCTTGCACCCAGTATTAACAGTTCTTCTCTCAAAAACCATGACTTTGGTTTTGTACTAGGTTTGAATTTCATGTGTACTTCATTCATCATGGACAACATATTCTGTTACTCTCTTTTGCTTTCAGGCAACAGGACTGTCATTAGTCCTCATTCATTGTCTGTCTGCCAATTCCTCACAGTGATATATATTTATAATTTTTAAGATAATAAAATAGATTATTTTACATTATAAGTAATCAGTGTGAAAGCTTTATTTATTTTAAATATAAATGTTTTTGTGTTCTAGTGCCTTCATTAGTAACTAGTAATTGTTGGTGTTGTGGCATTTTTGTATGTACGAATAATTGCTCTACCACGTTACCTTGTTTTGTATTTCAGCAACGAGGTATCAATCTTAGTTGTGTGAGAACCTGTGTAGTTGTAGCAGAAGAACGTCCAAGGGTAGCGCTGACAACTTCATTTTCCAAGCTTTTTTCTGGTCTAGGGTTGTCTCCTAGGGCTGTCAGTACTAGCTTTGGGTGTAGAGTCAATGTAGCCATTTGTCTTCAGGTGAGTTATAAGTTTATTTGTTTTCAAGAATTGACATTTATTTTTAAAAACTGCTCTGAAGATTTTGTTTATTTTCATAGGGGAAACTTCACAACTAATGAAAATGCATCATATCAAAGGAATGAAATTAAAAAGCTGGATATACATTTAGCAGTACCCATTAGATGTGTTTGAGCTCAAATGTAGCTCCATAGCACAATGAAAACAAATGCATCTGCATCAAAAGTGAAAACTAAACATGGCTTCATTATCCTTCAATAATGCAACAAATGCATTGTTATTTGGTCTGCTCAGCATCAAGAGGTTTTTGGCCACTTAACTGGTATTTTTCTTGACCATGTTGTATAACATGACCCCAGAATAATATTTTATCCCTTATGATAGCAACTTTTAACTCATACATATAATTTTCAGAAAGCTCTCATGCTTTGCCAATTATGTCTGCTTAAATTAAAACAAACCATTCCATTTCAGAAGATGAAAAGTCTTTACTACATGTAGTCATTGTATTGAAGGAACCTTAACAGTACTGTAGTGTAACTGAGTCAATCTTAGCAGTGGTTCCTGGCTTGTCAAGCCTGGCTGATTTTGAGATGCCAGTAATATGATCATAAAAATGACTTGAAGTATGAGAGGTCTGATCAAATGGCATCTGATCTGGGGAAGGAAAAAAAAACTAAGTAACCTATTGTGTTACTGTCCTAGTTCCCTTCAAAGTAAGCACCTTCTGACACTACACACTTGTTCCAGCAGTCTGTCCACTGATTGAAACATTTTTAAAGTTACTTTTAGGGATTGCCAATAGTTCTGTGTTGTATTCTTCTTGATCTTCTCTGTGCCGTCAAATCTCCCTTTCAAATACATTTTCAACCCTGTGATGATATTCATGAACTCAGGGTCTAGATTTGCGTATCCCAGCTATGTCCTTGGCAACCTAGAGACTGAGTTATTTCTGTTCATGTGCTAGAGGCTTTGGCACGAACTTTGCAGCAAAGCAGTGCGTGCCCAAATCCTCAGTCTAAATTTTCTGTGCCCAACCATAATTCCAAGGTCACTTTCAATCTTTCTGATCATGATTTGGTGGTTTTCTATGACTGCAGCTCACACTTTCTCAATCATTTTGGGGTTCCTGCTCATGGAGGGCCTCCCTAAATGCTCGTTTACTCTCAACAGACATTTGTCCATCATAGGATCACTGATACCACTCCTTGATTTGTGTTTCACCCATAGCTTTGTCACAAAAAGCCTTTCTGATCATTTGAATTGTTTCAGCTGATGTGAGGATGAATGTGTGGCAAAATTTTGTAAATTTGAATATTATATTACAAAATAAACTTGAAAACCCAAAATTATGGCAACAGGAGAGCTATAGCCGTATTTGAATTCAGATGATTTGGAATCAACTTGAAAACATGCTTTATCAATAGTGGAAAGATTAGAGCATTATCTGAATGCAATTCTACTTTAAAGAAATTACAGCCTTAGTTGGATATGAATTCTTTGGAATTTCAGGGTTGCCATCCGATAGGGAAAAATCAGGGAATCTGAAAAAAGGCTAAGACTCAAGGAGAATTTTTTTTTTTTTTTTTGCAAAAACCTGGAAAAGTCAGGAAAAATTAAACTGAACTGATTCAAAAGACTTGCTCATTACGCCTGAAAATTTGGTTCCATCTTGTTTTTCTTGCATTGAATATATTGCATTAAAGATGTGGCATTTAAAAGTATGTATATTATCATGGAGTTATACATAATCTGTGAATTTTACCTGAAGTTCCCCGCAAAATTATCCTCAGTAAAACCTGGAAAACTTTGGGAATTTTTAAAGCCAATATGAGTGGCAATCCTGGATTTTTTTTTTTTTTTGACAAGAAAACATAATTTCCAGTAGTTGGAAAATTATAGCATTATTTGAACATGATTTCATGCAGTTTAGAAATTATTATTTGAATGTAGTTTTAGATAGCACAAACATTAGGACATGATTTGAATGTAATATCTGGTAGCAAGGAAGATTACAGAATTATTGTACATGATGTAAATATAAATAGTGTATGCTTTTTTTGTTCAGAATGTACAGTTAAATTTCACTGTAACTGGCTTTTGTATTATGTGGTTTCTATTTCTGTCAGTGTTGAAAAGTATGAGGCATCAATCTTGAAATAAAATTCCATAATACACAGTTACAGAAAAATTAATAGCAACTCTGAAAATTTCTGACATTTTTTGGATTTTTCAGTATTGCTATAAAAGTAAATATGAAGATAATACTCACAATATATATATATCATTTTAAAGCACATTTCATGCAGAAGCCAAATCAGTTTACTTTAACAGAACTAAGTTTTGAACAGAAATGTGCTGCAAAACAAAAATTGCAGTAAAGTAACATATTCAAATACAATTAAGTACCTAATATTTCGTTGGGTGACCTTTTGATTTAACAATGTCTGCACACCTGTTGGGCATGGACTCAACCAACTTACGTAACATATTGGATGACATACAGTTGTGCCAAACATCAGTAATTGCATTAATCAGTTCCACTTTATTTGTGGGGTGACATTCGTGCACTTTTCTTTACAGAATGCACCACAAATTCTCAATCGGGTTCAAGTCTGGTGAGTTACCAGGCCAAGGAAGAGGCACAACATTGCCTTAAGACATCACATTAGCTTTAATGATTTTTGCATGGTGGCATGGGGCCAAATCGTCCTAAAGGTGCATGGCTGACCCTGGAACAAATCATGTCCTGAAGACACCATCTTGTCCTGGAGAATACTTTTGTACACCTGTGCATTAACAGTGCTCTCACACACATGGATTCTGCCCACCCCAGCAGCAGCAAAACATCCCCAAATCACAACACTGCATGGATACTTTCTTGTTTTAAGTGTGCAAGTGGGATATAACGCCTCGTTATTTCGCCAAAACACTCGGCATCCTGTGTCGTTACCGTCAATGTTCAATTTTGCCTCATCACTGAATAACACTTGATGCCACCTATCAGTGTTCTACTCCTTATGTTCCTCTGTGCCCATTCTAAATGTTTCTTTCATTGTACATTGGTTAGCAATGGCTTCTTTTTTGCCCTATGAGACGTCAGACCCCTAGAACGTAACCTGTTCTTCACCGTTCGAGGACAAACAACAGTACCACAGCTGTCCCACAATTCTTTGGCAAGAACTGTTAACGAGATGAACTTGTTTCTCAGACTTAACTGTTTCAATGTGGTGTTACTTCTAGGAGTTTTCATTTTTCAGCCACATTTACCCAGCCTGCCATTCTTGATTCCACCCATATCATGGATCTTCGCCAGCTGCCGTCCAACTGTACTCTTGTGCATTCCAGTTATCTGGGCAATTTCTACATTGCTTTTGCCGAATTCACCTAAAGTCCCCATTCGCGAAGCTTGTTGTGGTGAAATATCACCTAATCTTCCCATAACTGCAACACAGTTCGCACAGAATAAACGAAATGCACTCTAAACTTAAGATTTGCACTTCAGTCCACAGGCGTAACGACTACACACTCATGAATGCAAACTAACTAACTATGCGCACTGGGAAAACGCCTGGAATAACCCCACGGCCATCACCTTCTCTTTATATTGCCTGTACGCAGACGTACAAGCAAGCTCCGTCGGCTTCTAGCAACGACGATGACATTTCACATAATTAAGTGTGCTTCCTTCGCAGCACATTTCTGGTCATAACTTGAGTTCTGTTAAAGATATTCCCATTCTGTAAACTGAGTTGACTTCTGCGTGAAATGTGCTTTAAAATGTTATCGTCATCATCATCATCATTGTCAACCATTATCAATCCACTGCTGGACGAAGGTCTCCCCAAGTTTCCTCCACAACGGTCTGTCTTGTGCCAGTCTCCTCCATGTCACTCCCGCATATTTACGAATTTCATCCACCCATCTCCCATGTGGTCTTTTTCTGGGTCTTTTCCTGTCCCTTGGAATCCAATCTAAAATTTCGGCTGTCCATCTATGGTCTGTCCTTCTGGCAGTATGTCCAGCCCATTGCCATTTCAGGGATTTAACTCTGATCATGATGTCTTCCACTCTCGTCATTTTTCGGATCCACGAGTTCCTCTTCTTATCTCTCCTGGTTATACCAAGCATGCACCTCTCCATGCTACTTTGAGTTGTCTGCAGCCTTTGTATGTCTCTTTTAGTTAAGGTCCACGTCTCTGCACCATACGTAAGCACTGGAAGGATGCATTGATCAAACACTTTTCTTTTAAGACATAATGGCATATTGCTCTTGAAAATTATGCTGTTTCTTCCAAAAGCTCTCCAGGCAAGTTTTGTACGCCGATTAATTTATTCATCAATGTGACCCTCACTTGATATCTGCTGTCCAAGATAAACATACGTATCTGTTATCTCCAGTTTTTCTCCATCAATCGATAAATCTTCATTTCTTGTAAAAGCATTGAACATCACTTTTGTCTTCTGAAAGTTCATTTTTAATCCCACTTCTTTACTCTTGTCAGCAAGTTCCTGGATCATACTCTGCAGCTCTGATGGGGTAGTTGCAAAAATGACTACGTCATCAGCAAAACGAAGGTGGGTTAGATAATCTCCATTAATCTTTATTCCTTTGTTTTCCCAGTTCAGTGATTGAAAGACATTTTCCAATGTGGCATTAAAGAGCTTCGGAGATATGGTGTCACCTTGTCTCACTCCCTTTCCAATTTTTATGTGTGTTGTATTTTCAAACAGCCGAATCTTTGCACTTGCATTTTCATAGATGTTATTAATAATATTAATGTATGCATCTTCAATACCGCAGGATTTCAGAGCCGTGGTAACTGCTGATGGTTTCACCGAATCAAAGGCTTTTTCATAATCGATAAAAGCCATGCACAATGGAAGTTCATATTCCCTCGCTCTTTCAATTAGTTCTCTCAGTACGTGGATATGATCTATTGTGCTGTAGCCACTCCTGAATCCAGCTTGTTCTCTCGGTTGAGCCATGTCCAGTGTTACCTTCAAGCGGTGTGAAAGAACTTTAGTGAAGATTTTATAAACCACTGATAGGAGGCTTTAAAATGTTATATATATATATATATATATATATATATATATATTGTGAGTATTATCTGCATATTTGCTTTTGTAGCAACACTGAAAACCCATAAATGTCTGTAATTTCCAGAGTTTCTATTAATTTTTCCGTAACTGTAGTTACTGATTACTGAGAGTATTTGTTCAGTGGATATTTATTGGCATGCAGCTGCTGTTTCCACTGTTCAGATATCTACTACTACGTTCAAAAAGTTCTGGAACTTGCTGAATATGCTCTGGAACTTTTTGAAATGTCGACGAATTAAGTCATTCGCCGCTGAGCAAGCAAAGAGCATGATGTGACTGACCAGCCAGAACCAGTGTTTGATCCAGATCCAACACGTACAGCGTATGCGCGTAGTTCATGATTACAGGCATTCGAGGCTCTCCGTCGCGAGGGCAACAATGTCGAATTTTGAACAGCGTTCAAGTGTAAAATTTTGTGTTCTGCTCGGAGAATCTTTTGCTGAGATTTTTCAAATGATTAAGTCAGCATACAGTAAGAGTGCAATGAGTCGAACTGGAGTTTGAGTGGCATCGACTATTTGAAAACGGGCGACAGAGTATCGAGGATGATGAGAGGTCAGGACTACCTTAGACCTTTCCTTTGGAAGCTGACTACTACAAAGAAAAGGTCATGTTAACAGTTTTCTTCGATTGCAAGGAGGTCGTACAGTCACTAAAGAAGAGTATGTCAACGTCCTGAAATGTCTCCGAGAATCAGCGAGACCCGATCTTTGGAAAACCAACTCGTGGGTGCTCCATCACAATAATGCGCCGGCTCACAGATCCCTCCTGGTGTCTGATTACCTGTCCAAACATTCCACAACCAGCTAATTTTCCTGATCTCGCCCCGTGTGACTTTTTCCTCGGATGAAGAATTTGCTTAAGGGGCGACGCTTCTCAAGTTCTGAAGAAGTACAACGAGCTGCGACGGAGGCACTGGAGGATGTGGCAAAAAGAAGGCTTGCAATCTGCATTTAAATCTTTATATGAGCTCTGGCATAGTTGCACAGGGTAACTACTTTGAAGGAAACACCACATAAACAGGTATTATCTGTACTCATTCTTTTTTAATATAAAAAATTCCGGAACTTTTTGAACATAGTAATATCACCCAAGACAATAGTAAAGTGTTTTCAGAGAAAACTGAGGACCCCACTCCACACAAAATGTCATAGAAGCAAGAGTAAAAATTAAGTCGGTGATGTTGCTGTAACAATCGTACTTTTTTCCAAGACCGCTTGCTGTGTATTTTTTATAAAACTGAAAAGTGCTGTAAGGAGGAAATCACTAAGCTTTGATAAGGAAATCCTGAAGAGTCTGTTTGATTACAGATTCTAAGAGTACAATCATAACTGGTAACATCCTACTAAAATGCTTTTAATTTTTCTGAGTCAACGCTGGTTGTACATAAGTAGCTGTTTGTGTGCTGTACAGGGCTGTTGCGAGAACCAAATCTTGGGAGGGGAACTAAGAAAGATTTAGGAGGGCCAAACAAAACTGGAGGGACCTAAATGGAATCGAAAGGTATGTAGATAAACAATGTTTTTCATTGAATGTTACTTATAAGGTCACAAAATCAAAGCACACAGTAAAATGGACAATTAAATCTTTAGAAATGTGTTGACGAATTGCTTATTCGTACGTATATACGTTTGATGAGGTTTCATATTAAATCTGGATATAGCAAATTTTTTGTACCAATCATTATTTTGGTCTGAATACAATGAGGAACGTGTTGCAACATTATTGTACTGCTTTTACAATCATTATCTACAGTCCATGCAGACCTAATTGGAAATTTATCCATCGTTCCCCACTTACAGATGTGATTTCTTTTGTTCTTTGAGTGGCAGCAGCAACAGAAACTGTCAGTGCTTTCGCCTTGTCGCTTAGCACACGGACACTGACAAGAGCAGTTGAGAGATAACAGTTATGACCCTTTAGAGCAACATTCAGGATGCAACCTGAGACTTATGGTGAGGTGTGCACCCTCTACATGCATGTTTTCTTCAACTCATAAGACCACCGACACGCCTGTGCGAAAATATAATTTTTTCTCGACTTCAGTTGTGAGCTAGGGCATAGCGTGGGGAGGGGACGGGGGCTCAGATTATGTCAGGGGGTGGCTAAGCCTTCCCTGGTGCTGTTATTTGCAAATAATTGCATGTAAGGTATCTTTAATGATATTGTACCCAGTTTGATGCAGTGTTGGTTTTACAAAAGGAAAGGAAAAGAAAAAAAAACCCATCAGGTGTCTTAATATGAAACTTGCCACTTGTGCATGTACTACAAAAACAAAAATTTACAAGGTGCATGAAATAAATTGCTACTGCATATTAGAGTGGTGAAACTTTTAATTTTGCCTTTTAATAAAATTCAGTTTTACGTTGTGCCCTTTCAGGAATTGTTTTTATTATAGTCTCTATAATTCTTCCATAGGGTGCCTCTAGTCCTGATCCAACTGCTGTATATGCTGATATGCGTGCTCTTCGCAATGATAGGGTGACACTGGTTGAACGGGGAGCTCCTCATAGTTTGTGCCTCATGGAATCTGGGAAACTGCTTCCTGGTGTTAAAGTAGTTATTGCCAACCCTGAAACAAAAGGACAGTGTGGTGACTCTCATCTTGGAGAGGTAAGGTTTCACCAGTGTGCATGTACTACAAAAACAATTGCTCATACTGCATGTGCAAATGTTCTTCAGTCTCTCTACTTGCCATTATTTATTAATATGTTGTTTTGTTGTTGTTTCAGCTTAAATAAAATTATTTTACTTTCTATGACTTGTTTTTCTTTTAACTACACAGTTAAAAAACTTTGAAATAAAGTTGATTTTATGAAATTTTGCTTAATATTTTCCTGTTTGTAGGAAAGATGGTAAAGTCTTGTATGCTTAAATTTGAGTTGAATGTTGTGTGTGGCTTTACCCTCCCTTAAATTTGCTTGCTGAGTAACCTTAATATGGAATTAATAGTGTAAATTCAGTGACAAATGTGAATTGCTTGTATTTAACTAAAGCTTATTTTCATAGTACAGTAGACTCTTGATGACTCAAACTCCAATGACACGAAATTCTAAATAACTCAAAAAAGTAAAATTCTCTGCGAGAGTCCTGTATGCATAATAAAATTCTGGTCACAATAAGTAGAAATTTTTCTGGTAGTCTTGATAACTAGGAAAAAATATTCTCATCTCTTGAAATGAAAAATAGCCTGAAATTTGTCCCCAAAGTGCAAATGACATAAGGATTTGGTGTGTGACTCATTGATAATGATATACAACAGAGGAAAGCATTCCACTGTAGCAGCTAGTTTCTCCCCTTTTCAAGGGGAGAGAAACTAATCCTGCCACCTTTATGCTGGGACTTTCTGCCACACGTCTTTAATTTCCACCTGTAAGAGGAGTGAAGGTCATCCTTAGCTGAACAATATGAATTTCGAATGCACCTCATATCATTCAACACTACAGTCAGGTTTCATTTGCAATTTTTGTTGATTTGGGTTTTGTACTTTTGTTCTGAACAAATTCAAGAATTGTTTCATTGAACTTTTCTGTTTATAAATTTATGGCTTTAAAACATAAGTTGAACACATTGTCAATAAAGCTGTTTGAAGGTGGCAGTAAGAAGAAGAATGAAATTGCAAATGATTTTGAAATACTAAGTAGTGCACTACTCTTCTAAAGAAGCGAAGAGGCAATTTAAAAAAAAATATATGAAAAGAAGCCAAGGTGAAAGGGAAAAATGAAATGTGCAGAGCATCCAGATATTAAGGAATGCTTGATGAAATAAATTATTATTCATCGTAGAAATAAAAATGTCAAGACTCCTGGAGTAAGCTATAGCCAGACAAAAGAAGATAACTTATGACTTTCTATTGGTACAGTGATAAAGCAACCCTTTTTCCTCTTCCTCTGTTCAACTTCTCTGCTTCTTGTGCATTTCACATTCCAATCCCACCTTCTTGGAACAGTAATCCCTCTGGACACGCCCATCACTCCTAGTCTATTCAACTTTATGGTGCCATACTGTGTTCCCCCTTCTTTCCCACACTCATACACTCACTTCTTGAGCTAATTTTGTTAATTGGCCTTGCCTTTGCTTTCCCCCCACCCCCAGCTGATCTCTGCCTGTGGATTGTTGTTACTGCTGTAGAGTTTGGGGTTTAGAAGTTCAATATATCCGTAAATGGATACTTTTCATTCGTTATAAAAGGATTTTTAACATGTAATTTTCTACCAAAACAACTTCACAATCGTTACATTGTAACCGTAAATTCACTCTAAACAACTTTGTTATAAACGGGCGTGACTGAATTTTATTATGGAGAGGTTCATTTAAGTTTTCTAATACAATATTAGAAATACCCCTACACTAGTTACATTAAAGTAGTAATTAATAAACAAAATGTTTTGGTAGTTGCTACTAGTTTCTTTGATGTCTGCCATTCCTTGTTTTATTATACTTCATTTTCGAAAATGAAGACTTTTTGCAAACTGGAGATTTTTTGGTCAAAAGTAGATCAGAAGTTATTTTTGCCATTTGGAATATGTAGGTAAATCAGATCAGTGCCATCTCTAAATTTTATTAGATCAGTAAAAGTATGACCTTTTGGTAACTTTAAAAAGTGAGCTAATCTTCCTAGGATCTATCCATCAGTGATTTAATTGCTCGTGAATCACAGTTGTGCACCTTCGTGTAAGGGCCATAGGTTTTTTAATCTTTGGCATGCATGACTTGGAGTCACGGGGTCTGTGGTTCATGTTTCCCACTTCAACCAAACACCTACTGTAGTTCAGAAATAATGTTAAACTATTGGTTCCCGGGAAGAAACATATCATTATGAACAAGTCTTATCGTACCTCACCCCACCCCCTTTCCTCGGGACTTTCAGCTAAGCCATTTATCCCACTGTGTGGCAAAGATAAGAAGCCGGTCTGGGGTTAACACCCAAGCTCCTTGTAAGCAAGTGTAATCCTTTTGTGATTAAGATCTTGTTTAGGTATAGAATATTTGTATATATTGTTGGTTTACTAGATACTTGTTCGTTCCTGCATGTGTTTGTGCATGAATGCATTGTGTGTGTACTGGCTATTTACATTTTGGGAGAAGGCATCACTGTTGCACTTAAATCATGTTGCAAAGCTTGTGCCTTTTTATAAATAATATGTAATGTAAAAAGTTTTGGAAAAATCAATTAATAAGTTGCTGTATGTGAGGAAACTGTCTGTTCTATTCTGTATACATAATTGCTCATCCCAGGAATAAAAAAAACACTGTAACAAAGCAAATTCTGATTGAGTAACTCAAGAGTTACTGGATTTCCTACCCATTGAGAAGACAGTGAGTAAGGAAAGTTAAAGATTACACAGTTTTAATAAGAAATATTTTTGCAACAGTACATTGTTGTTATCTATTTCCATACATTGATTTATGCTTCTAAACATTTTTCAGTCATGATGAAACAGTAATGCAAAAAATGCTGAACAAACTATCTTGAAAAATAAACTGGGGGGGGGGGGTAATAATTTTGGAGCATGATACCTGAAGTAACAAAAAAAAAATTCTGAAATTAGGCATTACAGTTGTGTTTAGTGCTTAGATGACATTAATTTGTGAATGTTGTCTCTTAATGATATGATTGACAAAACATCCGATGATCATATAGTCACATATACCAAACAAGAGAAAATTTTTAGCTTTGGTATGGCAGTTGACACCCCCTAAGAGACTTGTATAAAGGTCTTTACTGTTAACTTAAAATTAAACTGAAATCAGTAGAATTTGGCTTTAGGAGAAATAAAAATTGCATTGCATTATGAGAAATGATGGAGCTTTGTGTTAAGCTCCTAATAAAAAAAAATTTCGTTTATTTTTACATAAGTACTAGAAGCTTTGCATTAGTTTAGTTTCAACCTTGACACTGTTCAGTATACCAGGGGCAAGAGAGAATCAATTTTCTACTGAGAAGATACATTGCAGTGAGTATATTGTATAGTTATTCTTAGCTTTGAGAATCATTTTTTTCCTGTGTGCAGTTTTTGATTCATTTCCTGTGGATTTAAGCACGAATGCAGGGATTATGAACACATCCTGAATGACAAAGGCTGAAAACAGTATCAAGCCTTTTTCCTGTGGAGCTCTGGCTCAGACCAGTAAGCCTGGAATAGCTATTGTACAATTTGGAAAAAAAAAAAAAAAACTACCTACTAATTTTTTCATTTAATAATAATAATAATAATAATAATAATAATACCCATTTAGTTTTTATACAGTAGTAGTACTGCACTTTATATTTTTTAAAGATCACCAACATAAAAATGTGAACAAACATCATAAATTTTTGTTGTGGTACATTTAGTCACTTGTTGGTGTTTCTTATTTCGCTGTGTTATTTATTGTTATTTACTGTATTAGTTTTTGTTAGTGATTGTACCTTCTTTTCTGGTCTTCAAAAGAAATATGAAATAATATATTTGAATATTTGTTGTTTGTAAAGTTTCACATTATCTTTTATCCTCAGATCTGGGTTCAGTCTTCCCACAATGCTAGTGGTTATTTCACAATATATGGGGATGATTCTCTTCATAATGATCATTTCAACGTTCGATTAATAACAGGTGACTCTTCTCAAACATATGCAAGAACTGGATACTTAGGGTTCCTTAGAAGGACAGAATCTGTGCAGGCAGACGGTGGTGAGTCCTGTTTTAAAATTGTTTTTAAAGTGTTAAGGACAGGTTTAAATCCTCCATATGAGGGCTATAAAGAAGTTGTTTATGGTTAAAGTATAGTGCGAATTTCCAGAGAGTCCATCACATACACCTTTTCGGTGTGAAGTTGCATAAAAACGTCACTTTGCTTAAACACCAGTCTTCCTGATAAGAACATAAATTAATAAAATTCTCCTTGTTCTTGTACTGAATAGCAAACCCCATCAGAGAGATAGAAAATATGCTTTAGAGTACCACTGAATCTGTCATTTAGAAATATCACATATCGTTGGAAAAGGTGAACTGTAGTTGTGTTGTGTTTAAGGCAATCTGAAATGGCAACAAAACTAACGTAGTTAATTTCTTTTTCATTTTTAAAATAAGCAACAAAATGGTGTATTGTTGCTTCACTGATGTTCCAATGGAACCCCATGAGGTGCATCCAGCAGGAGGAATGAGCAGTTTTTAGCAAAATCATATATAACCAAAAATTCACCGCATTTTAGCTTTGTCTTTAGGTCACTCTGAAACTTTAACTGCTCAGTGGCTGTGAAAGAATGTTCCAATAGAATATTTAATTTTTCAATAAAAATGGTAAGCAAATGATCACTGAATTTTGTTATACATTCTAGATTTGTCTTATCATAAGCAGGGCCGGCCCGTGACATTGTTCGTGCGTGGGCAAGGTGGAGGTCTGGCCGCCTTTAGATGAAATTAAGATCTTTTGTTACACACATACCCCCCCCCCCTGCACACTTTTCTTGAGGCACGCAGTCCACATAGTGATAACATTATTTATGGAATTCTCTTCCAAAAATTCAATGAAAACCTGCACAAATTGCCAGTTTGTATTTCGAGGAGAATGCTGTAAGAATACACATCAGGAAAAAATACTTCCAAAAACTTTCTGAACAGGCAACAGAAAATTGAAATATTGAAAACCAACTGTGGAATGTATATCAGAAATGAAGACAGGGTATGTTTCCTTCATACAACGGGGGAGGGGGGGGTCTAACTAACTTATACAGAAATTTCCCAACTACTGATTTTACACTTTAAAGTTGTCAGGAAATTTCTTTTTTCTTTCGATTAAAACATTAAGTTGGAGTCCCTTGATTAATGCGAGGCTCGAGACCAACCCATTAAGATAGCACTGTATGTACGAAAGTATCTAAGGAAAACCAGGGATTGAGGAGTTACCTGAATTTTGTAGTGTACACATTTTTATTTAGTTTCTCTTTTTATGATATTAGCAATCTGGATTTCATTAGCAATTAGGTTAAAACAAATAATTCAAAATCCTTTGAAAATGAAAAAAAAAAAAAACGTATTTCCTTCCCCGCTGGAATCACATGTTGTACCAACCAAACATGCTGATTTCCTACTCTGTCCTAGGAAGACAAATATTCCCATCGGAGTGGTCATACTGTCCTCCCTTCCATGGTGTAATTAGCTTAAATTGCGGATGCGGTAACTTTGAAAATGATACCATGCTATAGTGGTAGGGTAACGGGGAGAGTGCCTAGGGTTGTTTCCCTCCTGGTCTCCTGCTTTGCAAAACAAGGGGTTGGTCAAGAAGCGAGTGACAATCGTACTTTGGAGACATTTTCATGACTGTAGCCTCAAGGCGAGTAATGTTGTCTCAGGTCCAGGAAGAGACACAAAGATACAGACTTCAAAAATTGAAAGGGTTAAATATACTGGCTTAGAAGAAGAATGGCAGAGAATGAGAACTCCTATAAAATATGGCAATTAGGAATTCACTTTTATGTGATAATACGGATGAAACAAACGTGATTAATTCACAAAGAAAAAAGGGCAAATATTATGTATTTTATGAAACAGTATATTTCATATCATTATCATATAAACATAATATACTGCATATATTTATATGAAAAAGCTAAAGCAAAATAAGGGCAGTATACCGGCCAGCCGCCCTCCATATGACCACCAATGCGGGCTTACGCCCACGCCTAGGGCCGGCCCTGCTTATCAGTTATTATCCATTGTTTCTATGTGATTTCATGTATACTGTTCTAGTCAAACAATTTCCTTAAGTGCTCTTCAAGCCTAGAACTTCCAGGGTTCACTGAACCAGAACCAAACGTAACCACGCACTCAGGAATGTGAAACCAAAATCAACTACCCAGTGATGGATGAACAACCAAAAGTGACCATCCACTGATAAATTTGAAACTTAAATTAAGCATAAATTGCAAAGAAGAACTGTAACATTTTTAACACCCAAAAATTTTTTCCTGGGTTTTTTATACATTCACTATATCACATTATTCAAATCTGTAGGGGTTTTAAAAACATTGCAGTGTTTATGAATTTAAATTATTAGGTGTCAATCAAAAATAAAACTGAGAAAAGAAAATTAATAAGAAATTTATATACTTTTCATATGATACTCACCTGTCCCAAATGGGTTCGGGAGTTCTACTTCCTTACAGACACTTCCCACACATAATGTTCAATTCTGTGTTCCATCTCGGGTTTGAGAATAGAAAATTTCACTTGACAATAATTTCACAAAAAACTAATGTTTTTTTTTTTAATTTTAAAAACATCTTTGCAAACATTCTGCCTATACACCTGTACTTTTTCGCATTCATTCCAATAGCTCTTGACCTTTGCACTCCGTCATTCCCTATGCACCCATTCTTGCTAAAAATTTCTACACTAAATAACTCACAAACATTTGCAAACAAACATATGGCATTTTACTAATAAACCTAGACTATCTTTTAAAACCTTAAAATATCTACAAAAATACAACCCTTCATCATTTTCTCAATAAACACATAATAATACAAATGAAATATATAATAGGACTTAAAACAGTTTTTGGGATAAAAAAAAGGTAAAAAAATATTAAGCTACCAACAGATGGTGCCACAGAAGTTCATCAAGGAGAAAATCATAGAGGCGATTGCGACAGGACGACCGGAAAGTTCACTTGCTTAGAGGCAGTGGAGTGCATCAGAGCTGCAGTGCTTCCTAACGACGCCCTCAAAAATGGGAAAAAGTACTAGAAGAGGATGTGGCTGGCTCGCGGGCGAGGAGATAGATGTTTTTAGCTTTGAAGTTTTAATGTTGTGGAGTTTGATATTTCAAACTGCTTTGTGTTTATTGAGAAAATGATGAAGGATTGTATTTTTGTAGATATTTTAGGTTTTAAAAGATAGTTTAAGTTTATTAGTAAAATGCCATATGTTTGTTTGTAAATGTTTGTGAGTTACTTAGTGTAGAAATTTTTGACAAGAATGGGTTCATAGGGAACGAAGGAGTGCAGGAGGTCAAGAGAAAAAGTACAGGTGTATGGGCAGGATGTTTGCAAATATATTTTTTTTAAATTAAAAAACATTAGTTTTTTGTATTGTCAAGTGACGTTTTCTATCCTCGAACCAGAGCCAGAACACATAATTGAAAACTGTGTGTGGGAAATGTCTGCAAGGAAGTACTGGCGCCAATTACGGGGGTGCTCGGGGTCTTGAGCACCCCTTGAAATCATTTGGGTGCGTGGGGGGGGGCGCTCCAACCCCTCTGAATTTTTGTTAGATGTGCTGGCTTCATACTTAAATATTTAGTTCCACTTTACATAAAATTAAACAAGATAAACAGAATATAGCGTAAATATTTGGTTTCTATAGAAAAAACAATACCTTCAAAAAATCATGTTTTAACTACTGTTGTATTTCATCATTGTTGGTTGTGGGGGTAAATCCTCCTGTGTGTCAATAACATTCGACTACATGTGGTGGTTTCGACTCCAGTCACATATTATTCTTTGTGGTAGCGTTGGCTAACATATTTAGCCCTTGTTATGACCAGCCGTTTCTCATCATCACAGGTCGGTGCAAATTAACATAAGCATTGTTCCAATTAAAAATGCAGGAAGTTAAAACAAATGGTTTTTAATAAAACCAGTTAAACACACAAAGACTGTGCAACACATAAACAGAAAACATTTGCAATTACAGCATACTGCTTCCTCCGTTTGTTAAAAGAGAGGAGCAACTGCCCGAACGTGCAAGTAATATTCGTCTGCCAGCGTCCAGCGTCCTTCCAAGAAAAACCACTCGCTCCCCTTTTCTTTATTGTTTTTTCGTTTCAGTTCACCTTTCGTTTGCACGTGTCCGCAGGAAACATAAACCTCCCGCTGCTGGGGGCTTACACACAGAACACATAGTTCTCTACCTCACTCTTTCTTTTTTTTTGGGTAAACGACTATGGCTTCACACTGTGTGTGTATATATATATATATGTATATATATATATATATATATATATATATATATATATATATATATATATATATATATATATATATTCTATAAAGAAGATACCTAAGCAAAAAAATACATATATAATTTTGACTCACACCTAGTACAACATAGAAAAGGTTATGTATCTACCTGTGTGAGTAAAAGGAGAAAAGATAAAAAAATAAAATAAAACAACTGAATGTAGAAGGTGTCGAGAATACTGAGCCTTGGCTTTATCAAGGACCAGCAAAAACTCTGCATTTTCTCACTTCCACAAAGACCTAGTTGGAAATGGGTTTCTGCAAGGCCATAGATGCAAGTAACATTCCCACCTAAAATAGTTTAAAATATATATATATAAGTCATGTCCTCCGTAGAGTAGCATGACCTAGCACTAGTTAACAATTTCGCTTGCATCCATTAACCTTCATGGCCCAACCCATGCTCTTCATCTGTTACAATTAAACAGAGAGAAGAAGATTAAAGAAAACTCAAGCTGTGAGAGTGACATAATAATTAGAAATGATTTTCAGCTATAACGAAATTCCAAGTTCGTTTGAGAGAGAATTTAAACCTGAAAAACAATGCAAAAGAAATCCAAATTTTACATTGCAATTAAAAAAGGAAATGTTAATTTATAACGAACAGATTTTTGAAAGAAAACTTGAGTCTAAAACCCCCTACTCTACAACTTATGACAGCACGAAAACGAGAATAAGTTAAAGATAATAATTAACTAAAGAAAACTTTGTGAAAGTTATATACCTTAAACAGTTAGTTGCAATATGTACAAAGTATTTCAGCAGTGCTTTAAGTGCATAATTAATTAGTTATTAAGAACTTAACTACTTTGAAAAAACAGCGCATAGACAGCGCATAGAAAAGGAACAAGCTTAGCCGTCTTCTGTTCCTAGGTACCCCAAAAGACGCTCAAAGTTACAAAGAAAAGTAAGAGTTAAAACCCGCAAAAAAGTTAACAGACAAACCAATGCTTAAAAGCTGAAAAGCTAAAAAACGACAGAGAAAAGGTACATGAAGTACAAACATTGAACTTATAAAACCTAGAACCCAAAAACAAGGAAGAGAGCTTACCTCTTGTGTGACAAAAACTTTTCTCCTCACAAGAGAAGAACATGGCTGACCTCTTCCGCCACTCCCTAGACGCTGGGGGGCAGTGAGGGTGGGGCTGATGGCCTCCTCATACAGCAAGAAACCAACGCGCAGAGATTTTAACCAGAGAAAAAAATATATAAACTTAAGACTGTGGATCTGAATGATCAGAAAGAGCAGAATTAACTCTCCAGAATACATGAGAAATATTATAAAATACACGAGCAGTTTATTTAATAATCTTTGCATGTATTAAATCACCTTAGTGAGCTTCTATAGATTAATCAGAATCTTATTAATTTTAATGTTGGTTTTACTATTTTTAGTATAGCTATCCTAGTGATGAATAACTAGTTTTCTTTTTTATTTGTTTTTATTTTCTTTTATAAACAGATTTTTAAGCTTTTTTGTGATTTTGTTTATATTATTTAATTTTTTGTTTTAATAGGACCGTCATATCCATAGCACTAAGGTTCCTTTAGGTAGTTAATAGGCATCCTCTAGCCAACTTCCTTACGGCTTTGATTGGTCAGAATCATATTATTAACTGTGTAGAAAATTAAAGCAGATCTGCCAACCTTACTCTATTATTCAGAATAATTTTTCTTAAAGTTCTTTTGATGAAAGAAGAAGGAATTTCGTTCTCTAGAAAACTTTCTAATAGTATATTAATGTGGTAATTGAAGTCCAAATTGTTGCTGCAAATTCTTGAAATTCTTAGGACCTGAGAAATTAGCACATTCTCAATTACTTTGGTTGAAATGTTATTATTCCAGTGTAGATATTTAATTACTTTGAAAGGAAAATTAACTCTTTTATCAAAGAGGCTAATAGATGGGTTACCTCTGTTGAGCTTAATGCTTAAGTCTAGGAACTCAAGTTCCTGATTACTGTGGTTGGTTTTACATAAGTTAAGAGAGCTAGGATAGATATTATCAAAATCACTCTCTATAACTTCTGAATTATTGATACACAGCAGATCATCAATATATCTAAAAGTGTAAAGGTAGTTATCTGAGCAGGTGGGGTGATTTTTAATGAATTTATATTCCTTAAAGAACAGGAATAGATTAGCGATATTCGTGGACGTTGATGTTCCCATTGGAATACCGTTCACTTGCTTATAGAGAGTATTATTATATAAGATATGGTTATTTTTTATGCAGCAATTGAGATAAGAGTTCCAAGTTCCTACATCAACAAATTGGTTAAGTTTAAATTCTGCATACAGCTCTTTAAAGGTAGTGATTATATCTGATAGAGGCAGATTAGTATATAGGTTTTCAAAATCATAACTATTAATATCTAGGGGACAAACTTTGAGTATAGTAGAAATTACTTCTGCATTATTATTAATTATCCAAAAATCTCTGTACATCAAGTTAGAACAGTTTCTAATGTGTTTCAAAACCTTCTTTAAGACATCTTCAAAAGCAAGATCTATTTTCTTTTTATGACTCCTTACTCCACTAGCTATGAACCTGAACTTCACAGGATCCTTATGAAACTTAACCGTTGCAAAAAGAAATGGAAATTCAGGCTCATATCTTCTAGTTTGTGGAATTTTAAGTTTCTTGAAGAATGCCTTAAACCGATTTTCTAACTGCTTGGTAGAATAACTTACGGGCTCGTATGTTACTCTATTATTGAGTTCCATAGTTAACAATTCAAAATAGAACTTCTTACAGATAATTGCAAAATTATTGCTAGCTTTATCCGTAGTGGTAAAAATAAATTGGTCTTGTAGTTTGGAGAGTGACCTTTTAGCTTCTCCAGAGAAAAAGAGATTTCTGTCGAAACAAAAGTCCAGACCTGCCAACTCACCGGTGAAGCTATTGATTATATTATATTTCCATTCTGCGAAGGCCTCAATAGGCTGATTATATATATATATATATATCGTTCATGTAATAAGACCAGTTTTCACAAAGAGTTCAGTTTTGTTAAAACTGTTCCATATAGGTTGTGAGATTTGTGCAACAGTTCGCATCAATTTGAGCCAGTCCATCGTTTTATAAGAGTTTGGATTAAAATTGTCTTGTAAATATTTAGAAATGTACGATTAACTTACACAATACATTATACACTATTCATATATAAAAATTATTAATAGATGTTCCTATGTGCGGAGAGCTAATACGAAAGACAAAATAATACATTATCTATGAAATAACAAATATTCTTAACTGATATACAAATTATTTAAACTGTCTCCACCATTTCAACTTAATTATACATAGATTCAATTTCGCCTGGACAAACCATCAGCATTACCATGTTTATTCCCTGGTTTGTATTCAATTTTAAAATCATATTCTGGTAAATAAAGTACCCATCTCATGAGTTTCTTGGTCTTATCTTTTAAATGGTCTAACCATACCAGTGGGTTATGGTCGCTCACTATAGTAAATGGTTTTGAACTCAAGTCTGGTTGGAAGTTATCTACAGCCCACACTACTGCTAATGTTTCATTTTCAATGGTTGAGTATTGTTTTTCCGTGTCTGTAAGCTTTCTGCTTAAGTAGGCTAATGGATACTCTTTCCCATCTGAATCTCGCTGACTGAGTATAGCACCTATTCCTAAATCACTAGCATTTGTCTGTACAAATGTATCTTTACTATTATCAAAACATTTTAAAACTCTTTCTTTGCATAGCTGTGATTTTAAATTATCAAAAGAATTTTTACATGATTCTGTCCAATTAATAGTATCCAGACTTTTCCTTTTAAGTGTGTCTGTTAATGGGCTTGCTATGTCTGCATAATTTGGAATAAACTTCCTGTAATAACCCGTTACTTCCAAAAATGCTCTTGCATCCTTTTTTTATAGTGGACGGGGCCGCGATTTAATGGTATTCACCCTAGCAATTTCTGGCTTAATCCCAAACGATCCTACACAAAAACCCAAATAACTGATGCTTGCATTTGCAAATTCACTCTTTCTTGGATTTATCGTTAAACCTGCTACAGTACAATTCCGAAAATCCGCGTGGATTCGAACATCAGTTACAGTTAACAAACGGGTAAAAAAAAAAAAAAAAAAAAAAAAGGTTTCAGAAATCAAAATTTTTTATTTCCCAGCTGACAAAAAAAAAATGTTTAAGATATTTTTAAAGGTTTTTAAAATATTTTATGTGTTTTCCCTATTTTAAAAATATTACTAATGATATACGTAATGGTGTTTCTCCCTAGAGACTGTTTGGTGGGCGCCTGCACAGCTGACAGTGTTTAAGCTGCCTATCACTTTTTCACCGAATCGCGACAAGCACAATACGCCAAAAAAAGTTCACCTGAATCTTCAAAAAACGAATGCTAAAAATTGTGTTTTGTTTGTTTTTTAATCCTTATTACCATTAAGAAATTTGCTCATTTTTATTTTTATGTGGATAAAAATCAAACGTTTAATCTTACATCTCCCGTGCGCGCAGTCTCCGTACTGAGAATTCATGACTTAGTTCTGTTAACTGCTAGGAGTTCGACATAAGGGGAGGGAGTGAGTGAGTGAGTGAGTGTGTGTGTGTGTGTGTGTGTGTGTGTGTGTGTGTGTGTGTGTGTGTGTGTGTGTGTGTGTGTGTGTTTTTTTTTGTTTGTTTGTTGGCGGCTTTCAAGTGTTTTAGTGAACTGGGGGAGATAGATGGCAGAAAAGGGGAGGGTGATATTGGGTGGGGCCATCAGAATGGGACAAGAGCAAGAGGGAGAAACTTCCTCTTCAGCTCACATGATTGCTGACCTTAAATGAAAAACGCAAAAAATGCATTTTCGCGAATTTTTCAGACAGCTGTCTAAAATTTCTATAAGCACCATAAATCCTTGTTACGAATAGGTCTGCAAAATTTCGCCTGAATTGTTTAATAACTTTTTAAACTAGCCGTAAAAATTTTAATTAAACATTCCTGTGTGCCTGTCCCTCGTAAATCTCTTAATAAAAATGTTCATGGCTAATTAAAAAAAATTTTAACCAATTAAAGCAAAATTTTGAGAGTTGACTACTCTTAGCTGATTATGGAGTGTGTAAAAATTTCAGCCAGTTTCATAAAGAATTGACAATGATTAGTTTTCTTATTTTTTTATCCAGTCTACTGGCAAAACCTTTGTAGCAAACAGGGAACCCTGCTATTACATAATGCAGTTATGGGAGATGGGGAACCCTCCTGCTTTTCCCACTATCCCACTTGTTGAATTTAGCGGACAACAAGAAGTTTTGTTTCAAAGTTGATAAGCTGCTCTTTCCTTTGTATGCTACACTATGGATATTTGTTGAATATTGTATAAATAAAAATATGCTTTTTTAATGTGAAACATTTCAGTATGATACAGTATTTTGTCATTTACAGTAGTACAGGAATTGCGATAGTTGAAAAGAAAAATGTACGGCGTGTGAACAATGGACAGAATGTCACACAGGGACGGGGTGCTGGTTGATGAATGTCAAATAATTCCCGCACTTCAAACCCCAGTGCCGCACGCTGGTGAAATTAAAAGGGGGGGGGGTATATACGTACGTATGATGTTTACTGCGGTGCAATTACTTTACTGTAATGTCAAAACAATGATAAAGTAAATTCAACTACAGAGAAATATGCCGTCTGCTAGATTTAACAAGCGACCAGCACTTTCATTGTGCAATTGTGTTCATCACTTCAAGCTTATTTAGCATTAGTTTTTTTTTTTTTTTTTTTTTTTGATGGAATGTTTGATTGACATATACAGTATTTCGTAAATAAAAATTCAACTAATTAATATAGTACTGTATTATGAATTTGTTCCCTATATTTTACTTACTTATTGAATACTGTACATATCTACATAAATTCCAAATACTACTAATTACAGTATTAAATACATATTACTAATTAATTTTACTAATTGTTAAACAAATGAAAGCCTATAATACATACATACATGCCATACTATTTGAATTAGTATTATATAGTTTAGAGAACCTATGTGTGTTTACAGTACATATGTACTAGTAAACACACACAGGTTCTCTAAAATCCGCAAAATTCTAAAATCTGCACAACCTCTGGAACCAAGTTGTGCGGATTTTCGGAATTGTACTGTATTTTGATTCTATCTAAAACTTCCTGAATATGTTTCAACTGATCTGCCCACATAGCACTAAAAGTTACTACGTCGTCTACGTATCACTTTGCAAAATTTTCTGTTCCCTTAAGAACTTTTGACATCAATCTTAGAAAAGTTGCTGGGCTATTCTTTAATCCAAACAGCATTACTTTAAATTCATATAATTGATCAGTTGTTACAAATGCACTTCGTTCTCGTGCTCTCTCTCTCTGTTAAATTTACCTGCCAAAATACCCTTTTGTTAAATCTAATTTTGTCAGATAGTTACAAGAGTGTATGTAATCCTTTAATTAGTTCATCTATGTTTGGTGTCGGAAATGCATCTCCCTTAGTAATTGAATTGAATTTCCTATAGTCAGTACAAAATCTCATGGATCCACATTTTTTTGGGGGTCAATACTACTGGTGAAGCATATGGACTTTTTTACTCTCCTGAATAATTCCCATTTTCAACATTTTTTCAATTTCCTCATCAATGATTCGCTTTTTCTCGATATTCACTCTATATGGCTTACATTTTATTTGTTTGTCATCTGTTAATTCTATGCCATGTTCAATTATGGTAGTTCTTCTTGGTATTTCAGTAAAAATATCTCGAAATTGTGATAACACTGTGGTAAGCTCTTTTTGCTGTTCCTATGAAAGTTTCTCTGAAACCTTCAATTCTCTTTGATTTTCCTTATTTTCACCCCTCGGAGGAAAATGTAAATCCTGTACAATTTCATTTCCTATATCCTCCCTTGTATAACAAGCACTGCTGACATGATCAGGTCTGTGATGGTATTTCTTTAACATGTTAACATGATATGTCTGATGGCATGGCTCATCTTTTCCAATGTCAATAACATAGGTATTCTGTGCTTGCTTCCGGACTACCTTATGCAGACCTTCCCACTCTACCTGCATCGCTTCTGACTTCTCTTCTTTTGTGTGATCAGTTTTCTCTCTGAGAAGATCCAATGGACCACTAACGTTGTGACTAAAAATTAATTCAAAAGGTGATGAACCTATGCACGCTTGCGGTACTTCCCTACAACTAAATAATGCGTAAGGTAACATTAAATCCCAATCATCTGGATTTTCCTGACAAACTCTTTTTAAAAGTGATTTCAAAGTTCCTACGAATTTTTTTACCAGTCCATTACACTGGGGATGATACGGACTAGAAAATATTATTCAAATAATTGAAGATATTCAATATAGAAAATATGGGTTTAACTCCCAAATGTTTCCAAAGCTCTGTTTTTAGTTTACATGTGAATTGTTTTCTTTGGTCTGACAGAATTTCTCACTGAAATCCTACATGTGAGAAAATATCAATAAGTGCTGTAACTACCTCTCCTGCTTCTATTGTCTCCAGGGCTCTGTGTCTAGATACCTATTTGCATGGTCAATCACAACAACAATATATTTCTTCCCACTTTCTGTGACATTAAGTGGACCTAGAAGATCAATACTCACTCTCGAGAATGGCTCTTCTATAATTGGCAACGATTGCAATTTACTAGGTGCATGGTCACCTCTTTTCTTTACAAACTGACATGATGACCATAAAATAAAAGTTGATATAACACATCAAAATATTCTATTACTCACGTCAAATGTTATGGTCGTGAGCTCCTTGATGCACAGCTATGTAATGATATATACAATGCAATAACTATGCTGCAAGGTGAAAGATTGTTACTTACTTAGCACTCGTTCCATTGTTCACTGCCGTAAGTCAACAAAATGGCGCCGAGAATTTTGTGTAATCTTCTTTGTTATCTGCATGGTCCAAGTGTAGAACAGCTTCATTTCATGGCTTTGTGTAATCTTCTTTTTTATCTGTTGTGGTCCATATTCAGAACTGCCTCATTCCACGGGTTTGTGAACATATGCTGATCACAGTGCAGACATGCTTAATTTCGAACTCAAATTTACAACGGACGTTGAAATCGTAGTGATAAGTTAAAAACCAGAATTTAAAATTGAAAGATTGAATGCCATGAAGAAATCTAAAAACCAATGGAGAATCAATTAAAACGTTGAATGAGATAAAATGTGTTGAACATAACTGCTGTCGATATCCTTCATGCACTGCACACCCCGAAACCCATCACCATCTGCGTTCCCAGATGCGTTTCACACTAGTTACTCCTAGGCATTCTCAACGGGTACTGAAGAATTCATTAGCAATCTTCTCTGCCCCTGGAAATTAATTCTTCAGTACATATGCTAATGAATTCATCATCACCAGAAAAATAATATGAAATTAATAGAATGATTAATAACAGAACTTAGTGTTAAGTTGTGTGAAGAATAGGGTTAGGGAAATAATATGGGAGCCCAATGAGTTAAGTGAAAGATGGGGTGAATACTTCTGTGAGTTATTAGATCAGGAAAGCAAAGATGATTCTGAGACAGATGCAGATGATGGCACAGTGAAGGATGAAAGCACAGGAGGGATCTCAAGAGAAGAAGTGTGTAAAGCTCTATTATCTCTTCAGAAGGGTAAGGCTCCGGGAGTTGATGGCATAACTGCCGAGTTGTTGAAATATGGTGGTGCCTCCGTAACTGACTGGTTAACTGAAATTTGCCAGTTGTGCTGGGAGTTAGGAATGGTCCCTCGGGATTGGAAGGATGCTATCATTGTTCCCTTGTGTAAGGGAAAAGGTGATCAGACTGACTGCAAGAACTAGCGTGGTATTAGCCTACTGAGTGTGCCAGGGAAAGTGTTTGGTAAGGTCATTATTGAAAAAGTACGGGGTCTTACATCAGAGAAAGTGTGGGATGTTCAGAGTGGGTTTTATGCCTGGTAAAGGCTGCACTAACCAGATTTTTGCATTATGCACGATGCTTGAAAAGTATCTGGCTGTTGGTAAGAAAGTTTTTGCTGCCTTCATAGATTTAGAGAAACTTACGACCGAGTAAATAGGACACTTTTGTGGAAGGTATTGAATGAATATGCTGTTACTGGGAATCTACTTAATAGTGTAAAAGCCATGTATGCTGGTAGTAGAGCTTGTGTACGAGTGAATGGTGTTTTATCAAAATAGTTTTCTATTGGTGCAGGGGTCAGACAAGGTTGTGGAATGTCACCATGGCTGTTTAATATATTTATGGATGTGTGTATGCGCGATGCCAAAGTAGATAATATTGGTTTATGTCTTGGTGATATCCGTGTGTGCAGATTGCTGTATGCTGATGACACTGTCCTGTTGGCAGAGAGCAAAAGTGAGTTGCAGGATATGTTGTCCTGGATATACAAAGTTTGCATGAAATTCAAACTGAGTATAAATAAGGGAAAAACCAAAGTTATGGTTTTTGAGAGAGGAACTAGTAGCACTGAATGTAATGTAAGTCTAAATGACAGAGTGGCTGACCAGGTGAATGAGTTTGTGTATTTAGGAAGCATGTTTGACAGAGAGAACAAATTGGATGGTGAAATTAGTAGGCGAGTGAATTCTTCATTGAAAGTCATTGCTGCTCTGGGAGGTTTTCACAGGAATGATGGGTTCTCTAGAGAGTCCCGCATGGCTGTGTATGAAACTGTAATTGTTCCTACTCTGATGTATGGCAGTGAAACCTGGGTACTGCAAAAGAAACATAGGAGTCGTTTGTGTGCTGGAGAAATGAGTTACTTACGGGGGGGGGGTTGTGCACGTTCCAATTGTGTGAGGAATGAAAGGTGTGTTGCAGTTGTGTGATGTGAAGCAAAATGTTGTTAGCAAGGTGGAGACTAATATGCTTTGGTGGTTTGGCCATGTTGAAAGAATGAGTGATGAAATGCTTACCAAGAAAATCTTTTCAGCCCAAGTGGCAGGAAGGAAAGGCAGAGGAAGGCCAAGGAAGACATGGGTGGATCAGATTCAGGAGTGTCTGCATGAGAAAAAGATTATGAGTATGAAGTATAAAAGATCTTGTGTACGGCATGTAATGGATATCAGTGAAGCACGAGTTGTATGTCAAGATCGCTGTAAATGGAGAAATTTGATATGGCAACAGTAAGTAAAAACTACCTGTTAGTTTGTATTTCTTTCTGGAGCTAACCTCTAAATCTCAGAGAACAGCTTAGTGGTGTGTATGTATGTATTAATAAAAAATATATATGTATAAAAATAAATCTTAACCCACCCCTAGCTAATACCCCCCCCCCCAGATTTCCTAAACCACCATAAACACCCAAAAAATAAATAATTTGGGTGTTTAGGGATTTGGTTATTTGCTAGGGGTGGGTTAAAATTTATATATATATCACTAAGCTGTTCTGAGATTCAGAGGTTAGCTCCAAAAAGAAATACAAACTTCCAGATATTTTTACTTATTGTTGTCGTATCAAACTTCGCCATTTACAGCGATCTTGACATACAACTCGTGCTTCACTGATATCCATTACACGCCTTACACAAGATATTTTATACTTCATACTCATAATCTTTTTCTCATGCAGACACTCCTGAATCTGATCCACCCATGTCTTCCTTGGCCTTCCTCTGCCTTTCCTTCCTGCCACTTGGGTTGAAAATATTTTCTTAGTAAGCATTTCATCACTCATTCTTTCAACATGGCCAAACCACCGAAGCATATTGGTCTCCACCTTTCTAACAACATTTTGCTTTACATCACACAACTGCAATACATCTTCATTCCTCACACAATCAGATCGTGTCTTGCCACAAACCCCACGTAAGTAACTCATTTCTCCAGCACACAAACGACTCCTATGCTTCTTCTGCAGTACCCAGGTTTCACTGTCATACACAGACCTGCCAGGTTTTACGGGCAAAATGTTAATTTAACGGATTTGGCGATTCTCCGAATTTTTTTTTTTTTTCTGATGATTTTGCACCCACTATTAAAACTTTTTTTTAAAAAAACCTAATCCATTCAAAGTAAAGTGCCGATGTAAGTTACGAATAAGTTTTTAGTTACATGTGTTTATTTGGGAACATTTTGCTGCAGTTTTCCTTATGTTTTAGGTTATTGTTTTGCCTTTTTTTAAACACTAGAACACCAACCAGCTGGGCTTATTTAACCTTCGGTTTGGTTTTCTCCCTCTCTTGGGCACGCTGTTTCCCCCGCCTTTCTTTTCAGATAATGCATTGTTCATCTCCCGAGTCGCAACTTCTCAGAAGGCCAGCGTGGGGTGTGTCCGCGTTGGAGCAGGTGTCTTTTATCTTTATTCCTCCCAGTTCGAAATGCTATCTCAGAACGTAGTTATCATAGAAAAAAATTCAAACGGATTTTAAATCTGTGGAATTTTTAAGCCCAGATCGATACCTAACATGACGAAATTAAGCAAAAACTGCCAGTTTTGTGAAATTAAAAATGCATTGGGGCATGCATGGTTTCGTAACTTCTTCTCTGGCAATAAATTTGACCTAACGAAAGAATGCTACTATAACAGGAACAGGGCTGTTTGTGTTCTGGGTCTAACCCGGATTTCCGGGTTTGGGCGATCTTTCATGCCCGGTATTCCGGATGTTTAGCTTTGAAGACATTTTTAAGACTGTTAAATTTTGAGTTCTAATAAGCGACAAAGCAAAAAAAAAAAAAATTTAAATGATTCATGACAAAAGTATTTACTAAAAAAAAATTGCTTTTCACCAATGAATTAATGTGATAATAATTTTGTCTTCCTCGCCGATGCAGCTGACTCGAGCTTGCCACACGAAGCCGGCAGTTCGTGCTGTGGTTGTCCGTTGTTCTGTGGGAAGGGCACACGCAAATTCTCAGTCATTTCGTCGGAGCTTCTGCTCCTCGATGCAAAAAAAAACAGGTTTTCGCTCTGATGAGCAGAGATCGCGATATCGCATCTACACGCGTATTTCACGCCTTAAAAACGCCGAATACGCTTTAAAATTAAGAAATGCGTATTTTTATGCATTGTTTTTTCATATGGAATTTCCTTTTATAATCGGCGATTACACCGGGATTTTGTCATAAAAATGAGCATTTTTTTTTTATCAAGAAATTGTATGTTAACTTTTATGTCACAGTTTATGAAAAAATCATGATTTGGTTCCCATTGCCGAGCTAGTCAGCTATGGATCGGCTTTCGGCAATCATTCGGAAGAACCTTCAGGGCAGAGCGGCTCAACCGATGGGCATGCGCATTGGTCATAAGTAACGATTCAGCCGCGTCGGGATTGAGACGCTAGTGTATCGGTGCAGCATGGTGCAGTTAAGCGTTGGCGTGGAGGAAGCGAAAAGCGACGTGTTTTGAAGTTGCGAAATTTTAAGAAAAAATATATATAAATATAAAATCTTGGGTCCGTTTTTGGATCGCTCGCAAAATTCGCGCGTTAAAAACGTATCCTTTGTAAAAATACGTGATTTAGAAACGGGTCGTTCAGAGTTCCGAAAATTGCAATCTAATACATCGGGAACATAATCAGTTTATGGACCCGTGAATCGGCTTCCATGCGTAGCCATATGAGCAGTTCATTTTGCATATCGCAGACTGTTACGAATAAGGCATGAGATTGTTCTTCGGATTCGCGGAATTCCACATTTCGGTTATACTTGAGAGCTATGAAAAAAACAAACAAACTGAAGGCAATGTTTTATTTTCTGAGGATTAGGGGAGGGGGCTCGTTTTCCGCCTGGGGGCTGGTATTCCGTTTTTCAGAACTTCCGAAAACGGAGTGAAAAAATTTTCCGCGATCAAATTTTTTTTTACGTTTATTGCATAAACGTTTGCATTTCAGCTTGAAAGTGTAGACAATAATTTCCGATAACGGAAGTTCGACGGTGCAAAAATGTCCTTGTAAACTTCAGGCACGAGTTTCTTTCGCGGATTCGAAGAGTAACTCTGACTTTGTTCTCATCAAAATTAAAGATAATGGCTGGGGACAGAATTTCATCTTTCAAAACTTTCGAAAATGGAAGTTAGACGAACTGCAGATTTAATCTGTAATTGTAATTTTTTTCCCTCGCAATATTTTCTCTGCTCATTTTTATTGTAAATATAATTTTGTTTGATAACTGATTGTGTTTCAGCTTGAAAACGGAGGAAAAATTTCCGAAAACGGAAGTCAGACTGAGCGAAGATTTTTTTGTAATCGTAAGGTTTTTTTTCGCGATGTTTCCACTGTCCTGAATTATTGTTAAATTTTATTTTTCCTCTATAAATAGTTGCAAAGGGAGAAACTGGACATTCCTCGTATCAGAAGAATGGTTGAATCAACAAATTCTCAATTATGTGAACTGTAAACATCTCATACATAGTATTCAATAATTTTTTTATTTTTCAGAGCTGGAGGAAAACATGCTTGCCAAATAATAAATTAGTTGATCTTTGTGATACTAAACTTGTACATCACAATGTCCAATGAAGGTTTATTTTATCTTTTGTGATTGAGATAGACTGAAGATTTCCTTCCTCCACAATATAACTTGTTTTGAAGTTTGAGTGTGTAGAAACTGAATCTGTGAAGCAACACACACACAAGTTTTGGTACAGTCTTTCAAAAGCAAAACAATTTTTTTTTTTTTTTTTACGATTTTCTTATTTTATATAAAAGAAATTCAATTACATGCTAATTCATGTTGACATATTTATATATAGATATAATTATTTGTTTTTATGTTAAATATTATTTAGCTAAAAATTTAATGTGGTAATTGTTCGTTCTCTAAAATTACTCCTTTGGAAAAAAATACTCCTTCAAAATATGTGAAGGAGTATTTTTACTCTTTTGAAAAATCCTAGCACAATCTCTGCTGATGAGTGATGTGGGATTGGAACTTGGAGATGGCGGGGGAGGGAGCGAGTTAAAGCAAATAAAGTACATCACTCACGTGTCTGCACCTACACGCGGGAGCAGCCTGCCTTATTGTATTGGTAACTAGTAAGTAAGTGACGGAGAGGAGGTGTCTTTGTTTCCCTGATGAAACGTTTGTGGTTTTTTGTTTAGGCAAAAGTGATGGTGTTTTTTTTTTTTTTGTGTGTGTGTGTGTGTGTGTGTGTGTGTGTGTGTGTGTGTGTGTGTGTGTGATGTTATGAATGATTTTAGGAATTTGAAAGTTTACACGGTTTAAGTTAAGTTCGTCATCAACGATGAAATTTTTAACCAAAACTGACAATCTCAAGACATTAGAGGCTTCAGTCAAAAATAAATTCCGGTGGGATTGGCTAGAAAAAAAAGACACTCAAAAGGAGAAAGCTGGGATACGGTGTCGGAAAATTGATACAGCTGGGTCATGTTTCTGCATATATAAATGGAGTATGTGCTACAGTTCTGCCTCCAAAACCTGTTGAAGCAATTATAATGGCTACTTGTAATAATAAAGGTTCTTCTCCTCTTCGGTACTCAAACAAGACACTGCAAATGAAGGATGTTGGAAACGTAAGCGTCAGCCTGATAGCTAAAAAACAAATGAAGATTGCACAATGTTTTAAGAAATATTGTTATTTTATTAGTAAATATAACTTTTTAGGTCAATACCGCCTGACTGAAACTTAACGACTAAAATTTCTGTTAAAAAAATCAATATCCTATGAAAAAGAGGAGTTGCCCTTCTAGTAACATAAAAACTTGACTGCAGATTTTCTTTTATTTATTTTGCCAAATGGGTAATTTTGCAATTGGAAAGAAAGGCAAAACTTTTTTAAAAGGTATGTTATGTGTGTAATTGGTTTATTTTATACAAATGCAAAATTTTTATTAACGTTCTTAGTGTGGTATATGTTAAAGACAATATCATGTAGTTGTCGAAATCAAAGTTACTTAAATTTCACTGAAGCAATTTATATTTTAACCAACAAATTAATACTGCAAGCTCAACCCCAAAATAATTTACTGTTGTGAGCAAAAGGTATAGGTAGGTAGTAAGCAATTCCCAAAGTGAAACCATTTTATCTTTCAAAGTATCAGTAACAGCTTTGCTGATAAGTATAATAATTAGAGATACTAGTAGTAATGGAAATACTTTTGTTGTGCGGGGGGGGGGGGGGGGTTACCCTCACATGTTCATTTATGTCTCGAGTTTATGCATTGGCACCATTGGGAGACGCCGATGATTTCAGGGTTTGGTGCCTTGCCTTGCAAACACCTCTGCAGGAAGTTAAAAGAAAAAAAGTGAGTCCAATGTTCATTCGAGCCAGTGCTGCTCCAGCAATGATTTACTTTGCTGGTCCGTTAGTCAGTACATTTTCTACGCTTTCGCTTTCCAACCATGCTTTGTTCATCGCTCGGTAACGTTCATAAAAATGTCTTGGCTGGATTCAATGAAATTAATATGTTGGGGTACATACTAATTCATCTAATCCCTATTGAAAATGGTCAAAGGTAAGGTCAAGACATAGGAGCGGGATTCATTCTTCCGCCCATTTGCGTGATGACTTGCGTAAAATCAAAGCATGATGTGATGAAGTTTGGGTATGCTTGTTCAGCACCCATAGTGGACCTATCCTATTGAAAATGGTTGCTATCAGCATTCACTGGGCAGTGCAGTAATACATGCGTGAGATTTGTTCGCTCGCGTTTCAGAATTTTAGCACAATATCTTCCGTGGAAATTGACCGATTTGGATAGAATTTTTAATTATAAAAGGATGCGTGTGTGGCAGTTTTTTAATTTAGAAATTAACAGGCACAAAAAATGTTCTATAATAAAGCAAAAACACGCAAAATATCAATTAATTCATACTAAGGGATTCGTAAAGAAAACAGTAAAGTATCGTGGAGAACACTGTTGCTTTTGCAAACCCTCACTTTTTTGTAGGTATGAAATTTTGGGCTTTTAGTAAACAACTCTGAATTTTAAAATATCCGGATTTTGACAGCACGAGTTTAATCTAGGGAGTAAGTAGACTTTTTTTTTTTATCTGTTTGAAAAAAAAAAGCGCCATTGGCTTTGTAACTTCTATCAAACCGAATTGTGTGATATTTAGAGATTTTCATTTTCTAAAACAGAACACGTGTATTCTACATTTTGTCATGTTAGGCCTTTTTTTTTTTTTTTTTTGCAGATACATAAGATCGGAGTTAAAATCCCGATTCAAACATTTTATGACGTGGCTATGCCACAAAGAGAGCACGGGACGAGATGGGGAGGATGTCACCGACACGAAGTGGCTGTATCGTTCCCGTGACGTCTGATGTAAAAGACAGTTGGTTTTGTTCCGGCAAAACACATTGTGTTAGTTTACTGCAGGAGAGGGGTTGGTTCAGACGTTGATGGGCCCAGATTGTTTTTAAAAGGAATGACTAGAGAAGCTCCATTCGGTAAGATGAAGGGAGGGGGGTGACAGGAAGAGAGGAAAAGAAGACAGAACTATAAAATCAGTTCCATTTGGAAGTATAATGGATGTCGCTAAAGGGATCGGATTTAGTAAAAGACAAGGCATCGATCCGCCTGTGAGGAATGATGGGGAGGGAGGGAGGACCCCCAGAGGATGACATTCGTAACTAAAACCTAAACCTTTGTTTCTAGATGAAAGAACCTTTCAGTTGCTCTCTGCTTTTCTAGCTGACCAGCTCGAATCGGATAACTCTGTAATTGGTATTTTTTTCCTCTACTATAGCAGTTTTTACTTACATTTTTTTCCTGAGTGGTAATAAATTTAGTATTAGTGATTCGCTATGAGCAGCAACATAAAAGGGGAAAAAAAGTACTATAAAATATTCCGTGATTCGTATTCTGCGGAATTCCCGTGTATTGCGAAATCTTCAAAAAAGGAAAATATGCGTTTCGCGTTATGTGCCGATGCAATTTCAACATTTCCCATGGTGGAAGGAATGATATTACAAATCATATTTCTAGTGACAAGCATAAATATAACGTTGACTGCGTGTGAAAAAAAATAACGAAATTAACTTCCTTTGTTAAAAGTTATAATGAACTGGATGCGATTCGTACAAAATGTTTGTTCACTTCATTTTTAGTTGAACATAATTTACCAGTTAGTGTCTCTCAGTCACTCTTACTTATTTAATTTTTTTCATTTGAGTGTCTCATCGTCCATGTCTCCGTAAGATAAAAACCTAACATGAAAATGGTTCGTTTTTGAAAATATTTTAGTATGTTTCATGACAGCGTGGGACACGATCCCATTGAAAGGGTATAACATCCTTCCCTTTAGATGCAAACTTCTGTAAAAGTACATTTTTATCACTTCATAGATCATAATGATAGCACAGTAATGAGAAATTATGTATAGAATTTATTTTAATCGATATAAATGTGCCGATAAATTTAAACATCTGTAGTCACTTCAATAAAAGTTGATAGTTCATTTGGGTAACAGCGTTTTTATAACCAATATGTTTGGTACATTTAATCAATATGTGTGACAAGTAATTTAATCGAATATATCGATTAAATTTTTTTTACGGATTTCTGTTTCTGAAAGTTGGCAGGTCTGCATACATCAGAGTAAGAACAATTACTGTTTCATACACAGCCATGCGGGACTCTCTAGAGAATCCATCATTCCTGTGAAAACCTCCCAGAGCAGCTATGACTTTCAAAGAAGAATTGACTCGCCTACTGATTTCACCATCCAACTTGTTCTCTCTGTCAAACATGCTTCCTAAATACACAAACTCACTCACCTGGTCAATCACAGTGCCATTTATACTTACATTACATTCAGTGCTACCCATTCCTCTCTCAAACACCATAACTTTGGTTTTTCCCTTATTTATACTCAGTTTGAATTTCATGCAAACTTCGTGCGTCCGAGTCAACATACTCTGCAACTCACTTTTGCTCTCTGCCAACAGGACAGTGTCATCAGCATACAGCAATCTGCACACACGGATATCACCAAGACATAAGCCGCTATTATCTATTTTGGCCTCACGCATGCATGCGTCCATAAATATATTAAACAGCCATGGTGACATTACACAACCTTGTCTAATTCCTGCACCAATGGAAAACCATTTTGATAAAACACCATTCACTCGTACACAAGCTCTACTACCAGCATACATGACTTTTACACTATTAAGTAGATTCCCAGTAACACCATATTCATTCAATACCTTCCACAAAAGTGTCCTATTCACTCGGTCGTAAGCTTTCTCTAAATCTATGAAGGCAGTAAAAACTTTCTTCCCAACAGCCAGATACTTTTCAATTATCATGTGTGATGCAAAAATCTGGTTAGTGCAGCCTTTACCAGGCATAAAGCCACTTTGAACATCCCACACTTTCAATGATGCAAGACCCGTACTTTTTCAATAACAACCTTACCAAACACTTTCCTTGGCACACTCAGTAGGCTATAATACCATGATAGTTCTTGCATTCAGTCTGATCACCTTTTCCCTTATACAAAGGAACAATAATAGCATCCTTCCAATCCTGGGGGACCATTCCTAACTCCCAGCACAACTGGCAAATTTCAGTTAACCAGTCAATTATAGAGTCACCACCATACTTCAACATCTCTGCAGTTATGCCATCAACTCCTGGAGCCTTACCATTCTGAAGAGATGTTAGAGCTTTACACACTTCTTCTCTTGAGATCCCTCCTGTGCTTTCATCCCTCATTGTGACATCATCTGCATCTGTCTCAGAATCAATTTTGCTCTCCTGATCTAATAACTCACAGAAGTATTCACCCCATCTTTCACTTAACTCATTGGGCTCCCATATCATTTCCCAGATCTCATTCTTCACACAACTCACAACTTTGTTTCCCCTATTTTTCCTGAGTCTCATGTACTTCCAGAAGGACATCTTTCCAAATAGCCAGTTCATGCCTTTTCACTTTCTCCTTCCTATCTTTTTCCTTACTGTGGCGAACCAGCTTAGCAGCTTCACGCTTCTTACAGCTATATTCATCCACAGAGACTCTACCTTGCAACATCCCCAAATAGGCTTCCTTCTTTTTCTTTACTGCTTCATCAATCTCACTATTCCACCAAGCATCACCTCTATTGTTACCCACTATTGTGGTGCCACAGACCTCTTTAGCAGCAGTAACAACACAGTTTTTAAAACATTCCCACTTCTTTTCTACATCCCTTTCACAAGATTTCAGATCCTTCAGTCGTTCTCTGAGTAAGTCAGAATATTGCTGTGATGATCTTCAAGGAGCCTATCAACCTTTATTCTTTCTATCCTGGGTCTCTTCCTATTCCTTTTCCTCCAACCAACATTAAGTTTCACTCGTGACACTACCAAGTAATGATCAGAACCAACATCCGCACCTCTCATCACACGGGTGTCAACAACTAAGTGTTTCAAACGCTGATCGTAAACAACAAAACCTATCACATTTTTTTGACCAAGAGTACGATTTTCCCAAGTATATGTGTGTATATACTTGTGGTTGAAAAATGTATTAGATACACACAAACCATTCTGAATGCAGAGTTCAATTAATCTTTCACCATTATCATTCACACAAGGATCATTAAACTTACCCATAACATTGTCAGAAATTGCATTCTGCACACCTACTCTAGCATTGAAATCCCCTGCTATTATAACTTTTTCTTTAGCACCAAACTGGCTCAAAACAGCTTTTAGCTCATTCCAGAAATCTTCTTTCTTATCAGAAGGTTCCGAGTCACAAGGAGCATACACTACAACAATTACAATTCTCTGAAGTTTCACTTTCAAACGAATCCAGAGAATTCTCTCACTTATGCAACTATAATGTATCAAGTTGTTCTTCATCTTTTCACTTAAAATCACACCTACACCAGCCTGTCCTCTCATATTATTCAATACTCCAGACCACACACTCACCGTGCCTTTAACTTCTTCTACCCCAATTTCCTTCTTTTTGGTTTCACTTACACACAGCACATCCAGTCTATACTTATTCATCTCCTCAATCAGCTTACTCACCTTGCCATTTATACCTCTAGTATTCCATACATCAATCTTACATTCACTCAGCCGCGATCTCTTTCTCATACGCCGTTTAGAAAGTCCAGGTCGATTCCGTGGTGGACCGTCCTTCTCAAGTGTGGTAGGTCCACCATATCCCACACTTGAGTCATTCTTAATATTTTTTTGTCGTTTTAATTAAGTACATCAGTGTGGGGGATTACCCCATAGCTGATATATATATTATATTTTATTAATCGTTCTGTTAATTTGGTATTATTTTTTCTGGTTGGCTCGTTGCCGTTTGTTGCAGGCTAGATAGTGCAGAAACCCACACTTCTAGGTCTCTATTGAGGTATGAAGGGTGTTTGTTATCTGTGCCTGGCCCTTGATAAAGCCATAGATAACAGCTTGCCATAGTTCTATATTCCTCTCTGTTTTTCTTTTCTCACTGTGGTCACCAGGTCTCTTCTTTTGTTTCTGCAAATCAATCATTCCAACTTTCAGTATTTACATGGTTTCTGTTATTGTTTTTGATTTTTCTTTTATGCAACCTTTGGCATTTTAGAATTTCAAATGCGGTTTTGTTTTTTGTTTTTTTTTAATGTTTCCTTTGTTATATATATATATTTAGGAATGTAAGGTCAGGTGATGCGCAATACACTACAGCCTCTCCTAGACAAATGTCAACCCCACCTTCTCGTGGTGCATCCTGTTCCCACTAAAGCGGCTCTCACGACCGCCAAACAGAGGTATAACTATACCATCAGGATTAAGCGAAATGCTATCCCACACTCACCAACCAGCTTGACCAGCGTGGTGAGTTATGCCCCCCCCCCTCCTCAGATGCTTACACAATTTCAAACTTGGCCCTCAGTCTCCGGCAGCTGGAATGTACCTGGCCAAGGCAGATGGGGCTAAGTATCACCAGAGACTGGACTAGGCTGCCATCTGATGCTGACCTTGGCTATGTATAACGGATGCTCCCTATCTTCTGATTCAAGGCTCCTTGAATTGGAAGAAGAACTACAAAGGATCAAGTGGGACATCGTCGGGCTAAGTGAGGTAAGGAGAAAAGGAGAAGATCTCATTGCACTGAAAAGTGGACATCTCTTCTATTATTGTGGGACAGATACTGGCAGAACTAGTGGTGTTGGATTTATAATAAACAAGAAACTGAAGGATAAAGTTGTAGAAGTTAAAAGTTCCTCTGACAGAGCTGCACGACTTGTTATCCAACTCTCGAGAAGATACCAGGCCCAGATTATTCAATACGCACCCACTACAAGTCATCCTGAAGAAGAAATTGAAGAATTTTATGAAGAAACTCATTGTCTAAATAATAAAGGCAAGCAGCACTTGAAGATCATTAGGAAAGATTTCAATGTGAAAATAGGGCAACGGCAACAGAATGAAACTTCAGTTGGTAAATTCAGTCACGGCAGCAAAAACCAGCGTGGAAATACTCTCGTATTTCCACATCGGACATGGAGACATCCCAATGGATTGACAAGTGAAATTGATTTTATTATGTGTAACAAGAAATTTGTCATGGAAGACTGCATTGTGCTAAACAAGTTCAACACAGGTAGTGACCATAGAATGGTAAGATATAAGATGCACCTCAATGCTAAACTCGAGCGGGGCAAGCTCATAAAACAAACAAAGTGTATTCACACGACCAACCTTAAAAAACATCATAATACCTTCAAATTGGAACTGAGGAACAGATTCTCTGCTCTAGTAGGTCTAACGTCGGAAGAAGTGAACATCTCTAAAGTTAACAGAAAACTAACCAAGGCTCTTATGGAAACAGCAACAAAAATAGCTGGTACTAAGAACAAGTTCCATAAGAACAAATTATCAGGAAAAACCAAAATTCTGATGCAAAAAAGAAGAGAAATGGGGACAACTAAAGGAGATGTTACTTCCAAAGTGAAATATATAGAGCTATGTAAGACGGTACCAAAAAGTATCACTGAAGTTGTAAAAAAATTCATCTGTGAACTAGTGAGGAAAGCAATTGAAAACAACCAAAGCCTGAAGAGAGCAAAGGGACATCTGAGTAAGGGAAGAAAACAGATTATGGCTCTGAGAAAAGAAGATGGTTCTGTAACAGGAAATAGAGGTGAAATTTTGACAAGAGTGAAAGATTTCTACTCAAAACTGTATGAAAGGGATGATACATGTACTCCAGACATTACAAAAGGTACCAGAGTTCTTCCATTCCTCCCAACAGAAGTTGCAGATGCAATCAAGAACATGAAATGGGGGAAAGCTCCAGGAGAAGGTGGGATTACCGTAGACATCATACAAGAAGCAAGTGGAGAAATTGAAACAGTACTTTCCCAAGTTTTCACTTGATGCCTTAATGAAGGGAAGATTCCTGAGGATTGGAACAGTGCTACAATGATCCTGCTACATAAAAAAGGTGACATTGAGGATCTCAGGGACTGCAGACCTATCAGCCTCCTATCAGTGGTTTTATAAAATCTTCACTAAAGTTCTTTCACACCGCTTGAAGGTGACAATGGACATGACTCAACCAAGAGAACAAGCTGGATTCAGGAGTGGCTACAGCACTATAGATCATATCCACGTACTGAGAGAACTAGTTGAAAGAGCGAAGGAATATGAACTTCCGTTATGCATGGATTTTATCGATTATGAAAAGGCCTTTGATTTCATGAAACCATCAGCAGTTACAATGGCACCGAAATCCTGCAGTATTGCAGATGCATACATCAGCATTATTAATAACATCTATGAAAATGCAAGTGCAAAGGTTTGGTTATTTGAGTTTACAGCACCAATAAAAATTGGAAAGGGGGTGAGACACAAGGTAACTATTTCTCCCAAACTCTTCAATGCTACATTGCAAAATGTCTTTCAATCGCTGAACTGGGAAAACAAAAGGATAAAAGGTTAATGGAAATGATCTAACTCACCTTTGTTTTGCTGATGACTTAGTCATTTTTGCAACTACCCCAACAGAGCTGCAGAGTATGATCCAGGAACTTGCTGGCAAGTGTAAAGAAGTGAGATTAAAAATGAACTTTCAGAAGACAAAAGTGATGTACAATGCTTTTACCAGAAATGAAGATTTATCGAATAATGGGGGAAAGCTGGAGATAACCAATACCTACATTTATCTTGGACAGCAGATATCAAGTGAGGGTCACATTGATGAAGAAATTAATCGGCGCACAAAACTTGCCTGGAGAGCTTTTGGAAGAAACAGCATAATTTTCAAGAGCAATATGCCATTATGTCTTAAAAGAAAAGTCAGTGCTTACGTATGGTGCAGAGACGTGGGCCTTAACTAAACGAGACATACAAAGACTGCAGACAACTCAAAGGAGCATGGAGAAGATGCATGCTTGGTGTAACCAGGAGAGATAAGAAGAGGAACTCGTGGATCCGAAAAATGACAAGAGTGGAAGACATCATGACTAGAGTAAAATCCCTGAAATGGCAATGGGCTGGACATATTGTCAGAAGGACACACCATCGATGGACAGCTGAAAATTTTAGACTGTATTCCGAGGGACAGGAAAAGACCCAGAAGAAGACCACATGGGAGATGGGTGGATGAAATTTGAAAGTATGCGGGAGTAACATGTAGGAGACTGGCACAAGACAGACTGTTGTGGAAGAAACTTGGGGAGACCTTTGTCCAGCAGTGGATTGATAATGGTTGACAATGGTGATGATATATATGTATTATATTTTATTTTATATGTGCAATAAAATTTTGTGTGTGTGTGTGTGTGTGTGTGTGTCAGGGGGTGGAGGCTGTAGATAGATTTCCTCTAATTATATTCATGTCCATATTATTCTGTTCAGTATTCCATGATTGAATTAACATTTCTGTCATACATGAGATTCTTCCATGTATTCACTTAATTCTGCATTTTTTTTTTTTTTTTTTTAATTTTTGTCATTTGGGTTATTCTTGTGATCAGTGCAAAACTGAAGAGAAATTTGGAAGGATCGTTTTACTTCTGGGAACAGTAATTCATCTTTCAAAATTTTCTAAAACATTAATTAAATGAAGTGAAAGTTTTTCCAGTAATCATAATTTTTTTCTCATGATGTTGCCTTTGTCCATTATTGTTGTTAAATATCATTTTATTGCATAAACTTTTGTATTTCAACTTGAAACTGCCGCCCCGGTGGCGCAGTGGTCTAAGCGATGGCCTCTGATCATTCGTCCGAAAGGGGTCCGGATTCGAATCCCGGTGAGGCATGGATGTTGTGTTTGTCTTACGGTACTGGTTTTCTCCCTTCCCTGGAACCAGTGATCCTAAATTAGGGACAAGCGACTACTTATAGCCCATTGAGTTGCTCACAGTGGTCATTAAACCTCCAATCGAAAAAAAAAACTTTAAACTTGTACAATATTCTAGAGGATAATGCTTACCTTGGCATTCCTTACTAGCGATGAAACACTTCACGCACGTTTTCTGGTCTTTGTTGATGTTATTGTTCTAATGTCTGTTGTATGAGATGTATAACTTTACTTCAATGCACTTTTCGCTGGGTATACTCAGTGGATCTTCAGGAGCGTGGCGACTTTTCCACCGATGTCCGTGGTTAACTTCGCGCTAATGGAGTCCGATACCCTCGTTGCCATTCGTCGGATATACTTTCTTGGATACATTTTTTTATCAAGCCCTGCTAGCGCCATCTATGTTTCATCAATATAACTTTTTTTTTTTTTTAATTTCTTTTCCTATCCAGTTTTTTTTTTTTTTTTTTTTTTTTTTGTCGGTTTTTTTTTTGTTGTTGTTGTTGTCTTAGTTCTTTCCACAGGCTAGATAATGTTCTAGGGTCGTCCTGGTTACATACCCTTGTTTTATTTTTATAGATTAAGATTACTTCTTCCCTCCTCATTTGCCTTTCAGATTTTTTATTCATATTTAGCATTTTAATTTCATCGAATTTTGGGAAAGTCTGGTTTTCAATGCAGAATTGCACTAATGCAGTTTTTGCTTCTTTATTTTTGCCAGTTAGATATGTGTTGTTCAAGTCTTTTTTTTTTAACCTGTTTTTCATACTACCAATGTACGATATTGGGGGGTATGTGTGCAATTGGAATTTCGTAGGATCCTGATTCTTCTAGTATTTTTTCCTCTGTTTTTTTGTTAACAGTCAGATTTTTCAACTTGTTCACTGAACTTCCTAGTTGTAAGTCATATTTAGCACATTGCCTATTAATTTCTTTTCTAACTCCTTCCAAGTATGGGAATGCCCCAATGTATTTCAATTTTTTATTCCTCGCCTTCCTTAGACTGTGCACTTCTTGGCCTTCATTTCTCTTAGTCATATGCTTTTTACACTCATGTATCCATTTTTTAATTAGCTTACTCGGGTAACCATACTCTTGTGATATTTTTGAGATAAACTCAAGCTCTTGATTTTTAGCCTGTTGTTAGACGTGTGTGTGTGTACGCTCTCCGTATCAAGTTTACTATGCTGGTTTTTTTATGTATCACTGGGTGTGCGCCGAGTATGGTTATCAGTACTGGTATGTAAGTTGCTTTCCTGAACACAGAGTATTCAAAGTTATTTTTGTTTTTCTTTAGTTGAATGTCCAGGAAGGATAGGCGATTATCCTCTTCAAATTCTATAGTTAGCTCTATGGTGTTACAAATTTCGCTAAAATGATGTGCTAGATCTTGTAGCTTGGCTTTGTTAAGTTTTGACATAATAATAATAATAATAATAATAATAATGCCGTCTACATATCGAGCGTATAGTATTGGTTTTTCTGGTAGAGTTTGAATAATTTCATTTTCGTGGTATGTCATTATCACTTCTGCGTATAATGCTGATAATGGGGAATCCCATAGGGCCACCTTGTGTTTGTTTATAGATATTTTCTTCAAATTGGAAGATATTGTTTTCCTTGATGAAATATAAAGTATTCTTTAATTCTTTCAGTTGTGACATGTTTAGTTCTTTGTTGATGTTTAGTTGTTGCATAATTAATTCGATGGCTAGCTCGACAGGAGCATTTGGGTATATAACGCCTTAACGTCCATAGAGGCCATTGTTATTTGCACTAGGTCTTGATTAATTAACTTGATTTTTTTCGATAAACTTGTAGCTATTCTTTAAGGTATATTTATTCCTCATGAATATTGGGGATAGATAGTTGTATATCTTTTTTTCACGATTGATGAGTGGGGAGGTTTTTTTCGATAGAATCAGTCTTAAAGGTGTGTTTTCTTTTTATGTGTTTTAATTTTAGAGAATATTTTGGGCATCTCTGCTCCCATTGGAGAGTTTGCATTTTTTATTACAGCTGGTAACGTGCTGTGGTTCCTTATATTAGCCAGGAAAGTAAGTTGTTTGTCGGTGGGATCTTTGTTGATGCTATCACACTGTAGCTCTGAGATGGCTGTCCGCATTTTATCATTATATTCCATCGTGTCCATAATAACAATTTGCCCTGTTTTGTCCGCTTCGCAGAATTTAATCGTGGGGTCTTTGCAAAGACTTAATAGTTGTTTTCTGTCATACTGCAATTTATTAATCTTGCACTTTTTTTTTTCTCTCAATAAAAAATGATACATTGGGGCATTCCCATACTTGGAAGGAGTTAGTAAAGAAATTAATAGGCAATGTGCTAAATATGACTTACAACTAGGAAGTTCAGTGAACACCTTGAAAAATCTGACTGTTAACAAAAAAACAGAGAAAAAAATACTAGAAGAATCGGGATCCTACGAAATTCCAATTGCACACATACCCACATACCCCCAATATCGTACATTGGTAGTATGAAAAACAGGTTAAAAAAAGACTTAAACAACACACATCTAACTGGCAAAAAAAGCAAAAACTGCATTAGTGCAATTCTGCATTGAAAACCAGACTTTCCCAAAATTCGATGAAATTAAAATGCTAAATATGAATAAAAAATCTGAAAGGCAAATGCGGAGGGAAGAAGCAATCTTAATCTATAAAAATAAAACTAGGGTATGTAACCAGAATGACCCTAGCACATTATCTAGCCTGTGGAAAGAACTAATAAGACAAGAAAAAGAACAACAAAAGAAAAACCGACAAAAAAGAAAAAAAACGGGATAAGAAAAGAAATAAAAAAATAATAAAAAAAAGTTACTTTGATGAAACATAGATGGCGCTAGTAGGGCTTGATAAAGAAATGTATCCAAGAAAGTATATCCGACGAATCGCAACGAGGGGTATTAGACTCCATTAGCGCGAAGTTAACCACGGACATCGGTGGAAAAGTCGCCACGATCCTGAGGATGCCCAGAGACTGGGCAAAAATTTCGAGTATAAAGAACGGTAAAAGTTGATATTTTTGAATCCTAAAGTGAAGATCCACTGAGTATACCCAGCGAAAAGTGTGTTGAAGTAAAGTTATACATCTCATACAACGGACATTAGGACAATAACATCAACAAAGACCAGAGAACATGCGTGAAGTGTTTCATCGCTAGTAAGGAATGCCAAGGTAAGCATTTTCCTCTAGAATATTGTACAAGTTATTTTGAAATTCGCACGTAAAAGAGAATAGTAGCATGATCAGAGCTATTTAATAGTCTGAATTAGATCTACTAATAGGAAACTTGAAACTGTTGACAGCAATTTCCAAAAACAGCAGTTAGATGGGGCAAACATTTTTGTGGAAACTTTGATCCTCAGGCATGAGATTCTTCCACAGATTCAAAGAATTCCACCTTTTCCATTATCATATGGGTCATTCATGAGATTGATGTACAACTGAGAAAATTTGGGGGGAAGGGCGTCATTGGCATAATTTCACCTTTCAAAAACGGAAAGTAGAAAAGCGAAGATTCCTCCCATAGTCATTTTTTTTCTTCTTACGATGTCCTTCTGCCCAGTAGTCAAATATCATTTTAGTCCATAAATATTTGTTTCATTTTAAAAATCAGGGGAAATTTTCTGAAACAGAATTTGGACGAAGTGAAGCTTTCTCCGTTAATCATGTGTGTATGTGTGTGTGTGTGTGTGTGTATTTTTTGCCCACAATGTTTCCACTCTCCTGTTGTGTTAAATGTTGTTCTACCCCATAAATGTTTGCATTTAGGCTTCATAAAGGAGGGGAAATTTCCACAAACGGAATTAATAAAGTTGGAAAATTTGTACAATTGTAATAAAATAAAGAAAGAAAACAGCTTCTTGCTTGCAGACTTGAGTTGTAAACTTTGGTGAAGGAGCAGGCTTATTTGATATTACAGTTGTCAGGTAGTACCATCACTATAGATGTAGATGTTCATATCACATAAAAAATAGCTACCCTAAATACAGTCTTTATGAAATATATCAGTTTTGCTCAGCATTTCAATAATAATAGGCCAGAATATCTTATCATGTGAACATGATATTTGCCTTAGGCAGTGTGATACTATCTCTGGTCAATGTACATACATACATACATACATACATACATACATACATACATACATACATACATACATACATATCACTAAGCTGTTCTCTGAGATTCAGAGGTTAGCTCCAAAAAGAAATACAAACTTCCAGATATTTTTACTTATTGTTGTCGTATCAAACTTCGCCATTTGTAGCAATCTTGACATACAACTCGTGCTTCACTGATATCCATTACACGCCGTACACAAGATCTTTTATACTTCATACTCATAATCTTTTTCTCATGCAGACACTCCTGAATCTGATCCACCCATGTCTTCCTTGGCCTTCCTCTGCCTTTCCTTCCTGCCACTTGGGCTGAAAAGATTTTCTTGGTAAGCATTTCATCACTTATTCTTTCAACATGACCAAACCACCGAAGCATATTGGTCTCCACCTTGCTAACAACATTTTGCTTTACATCACACAACTGCAATACATCTTCATTCCTCACACAATCAGATCGTGTCTTGCCACAAACCCCACGTAAGTAACACATTTCTCCAGCACACAAACGACTCCTATGTTTCTTCTGCAGTACCCAGGTTTCACTGCCATACATCAGAGTAGGAACAATTACTGTTTCATACACAGCCATGCGGGACTATCTAGAGAACCCATCATTCCTGTGAAAACCTCCCAGAGCAGCTGTGACTTTCAAAGAAGAATTCACTCGCCTACTGATTTCACCATCCAACTTATTCTCTCTGTCAAACATGCTTCCTAAATACACAAACTCACTCACCTGGTCAATCACAGTGCCATTTATACTTACATTACATTCAGTGCTACCCATTCCTCTCTCAAACACCATAACTTTGGTTTTTCCCTTATTTATACTCAGTTTGAATTTCATGCAAACTTCGTGCATCCGAGTCAACATACTCTGCAACTCACTTTTGCTCTCTGCCAACAGGACAGTGTCATCAGCATACAGCAATCTGCACACACGGATATGACCAAGACATAAGCCGCTATTATCTATTTTGGCCTCACGCATGCATGCGTCCATAAATATATTAAACAGCCATGGTGACATTACACAACCTTGTCTAACTCCTGCACCAATGGAAAACCATTTTGATAAAACACCGTTCACTCGTACAAAAGCTGTACTACCAGCATACATGGCTTTTACACTATTAAGTAGATTCCCAGTAACACCATATTCATTCAATACCTTCCACAAAAGTGTCCTATTGACTCGGTCATAACCTTTCTCTAAATCTATGAAGGCAGTAAAAACTTTCTTCCCAACAGCCAGATACTTTTCAATCATCATGCGTAATGCAAAAATCTGGTTAGTGCAGCCTTTACCAGGCATAAAACCACTCTGAACATCCCACACTTTCTCTGATGTAAGACCCCGTACTTTTTCAATAACAACCTTACCAAACACTTTCCCTGGCACACTCAGTAGGCTAATACCACGATAGTTCTTGCATTCAGTCTTTCATCCCTCATTGTGACATGATCTGTATCTGTCTCAGAATCATTTTTGCTCTCCTGATCTAATAACTCACAGAAGCCTTCGCCCCATCTGTCACTTAACTCATTGGGCTCCCATATCATTTCCCCAATCTCATTCTTCACACAAGTTACAACTTTGTTTCCCCTATTTTTCCTGAGTCTCATGTACTTCCAGAAGGACTTCCTATCTTTCCAAAAAGCCAGTTCATGCCTTTCCACTTTTCTTTCCTATCTTTTGCCGTACTGTGGCGAACCAGCTTAGCAGCTTCACGCTTCTTACAGCGATATTCATCCACAGAGACTCTACCTTGCAACATCCCCAAATAGGCTTCCTTCTTTTTCTTTACTGCCTCATCAATCTCACTATTCCACCAAGCATCACCTCTATTGTTACCCACTATTGTGGTGCCACAGACCTCTTTTGCAGCAGTAACAACACAGTTTTTAAAACATTCCCACGCCGCCCCGGGTGGCGCAGTGGTCTAAGGCGTTGGACTCTGATCATTCGTCCGTAAGGGGTCCGGGTTCGAATCCCGGTCAGGCATGGATGTTGTGTTTGTCTTACGGCACTGGCTCTCTCCCTTCCCTGGAACCAGTGACCCTAAATTAGGGACGGGCGACTGCTTATAGCCCATTGAGTTGCTCACGGTGGTCGTTAAACCTCCAATCAAAAAAAAAAAAAAAAAAAAAAAAAAAAACATTCCCACTTCTTTTCTACATCCCTTTCACAAGATTTCAGATCCTTCAGTCGTTCTCTGAGTAAGTCAGAATATTGCTGTGATGATCTTCAAGGAGCCTATCAACCTTTATTCTTTCTATCCTGGGTCTCTTCCTATTCCTTTTCCTCCAACCAACATTAAGTTTCACTCGTGACACTACTAAGTAATGATCAGAACCAACATCCGCACCTCTCATCACACGGGTGTCAACAACTAAGCGTTTCAAACACTGATCGTAGACAACAAAATCTCTCGCACTCTTTTGACCAAGAGTACGATTTTCCCAAGTATATGTGTGTATATACTTGTGGTTGAAAAATGTATTAGATACACCCAAATCATTCTCAATGCAGAGTTCAATTAATCTTTCACCATTATCATTCACACAAGGATCATTAAACTTACCCAGAACATTGTCAGAAATTGCATTCTGCACACCTACTCTAGCATTGAAATCCCCTGCTATTATAACTTTTTCTTTTAGCACCAAACTGACTCAAAAAAGCTTTTAGCTCATTCCAGAAATCTTCTTTCTTATCAGAAGGTTCAGAGTCACAAGGAGCATACACTACAACAATTACAATTCTCTGAAGTTTCACTTTCAAACGAATCCAGAGAATTCTCTCACTTGTGCAAGAGTGGGCGTATAAAAGATAAGAAACTAGATGGTCTGTGGACCAGTTGAAGGCCCTAGTTCTAAAACAGTGGATTTCTGTTATGACCATTTAAGTGTGGTGGTTAAGCTCCTCAGGTCAGGTATGTAGTTAGAAGAAATTAGCAAAAATATTATGATACAGCAGAGCTGATAGACTGAATAGTATACAAATGGGGTAGGATTTCCTTTGAATTGCTGAAAATTATAGCTAAGTCAAAACCTCATACAATGAAAGAAAGCATTGAGGCTGATTTATTAGACATAGAAGGTACGTTATTGTGGCTGTAAAGAAAGCACTTGGTGTAAGTTTATATTAGGAAAAGAAAGTAAAGACTTCTTTTTGGAGATCAGAATTGCATAAGCTTTTAGAGAAAAGGTAAAATCTTATGAGAAGTTGTAAAGCTGTTCTTCACAAGCTAACAGTGAAAATTTTGTATAGGCTTTCCCCCAAAAAAAGTAAAGTGGTGTGTTCAGGATACAAAATGGAAAGTATCTGTAGATTTTGGGACTTAAGTTGAAAAGAAATTCCAAACTGCTGTGGAAATTTCTTTGAGTCCTATTAAAAATATCAGGAATTGTGGAAAGTGATCTGAGTGCTGGCTTCATAAGAGGAACACATTCTGGAAGAAAACGTTAATGATAAAAGATATGAAATTAAAGATATTCAGGTAGTTTAAACATATGTATCACGTGCGAGGTGTGAAATTACCAATTTAGATGTTATATCCACTGGTATCATTTGTCCAATCGTTAAGTGCCGAAAGAGGCCTGTTTCATGTGTGTATCATATTGCTTCAGCTTCCTCCCTCACCTGGAGTTAGTGGCACTAAATTAACAGTGAATGAATGTTTATAGCCCTTACAGTTGCTTTTGCTGTTTGTTAAAACCCAATACAAAAAGAAAAAGGAAATATTTGGAATTGAGCTGCAAACCAGAATTCATTCATTCTCCCACCTCTTTTAGCATGTCTTTTGTTTAAAAAGATCGTGTTTATTTTATCACTTTGTCTGGCCGTCTGTAGACACCATATCTCTGCAACTATTAGTCCGATTTAAAAAATCCTTTTTGCATTGGGAAGCTGGAAATGTAAAAATGATTATTCTTACATTCCATTTTTTTTTTTTTTTGTTCCAATGCACAACTTGCCACTAAACGCCATAAATGCAGATGATATCGAATTCAAAATACATTTTATTCTGTATATTTGCTTCTAAACATCTGATTGAAAAAATCCTTTTCCCTTTTGATGCTGAGGTCCAAGGTGAAAATCCTCCAAATACGTGGCATCAGTAAATAAATAAATACATCGCTCTTTCCACGTTCCAGAAACACATAGCATCCGAAAAATTGTTTTTCAGCCGCCGCCGTGGAATTGAACCACGGAACTCTCGATAACTAGCCGAGCACGTTAACTTTACACCATGGTCTCCAGTAGCTGAGCCCATCTTACGGATTTATGATGTCAGAAGCTGACTTAAAAATACTCATAGCACCGTGGATTGTTGGGTGTAAAGTTAACGTGCTCGGCTAGTTATTGAGAGTTCCGTAGTTCAATTCCACGGCAGCGGCTGAAAAATTTTTTACGGATGCTATGTGTTTCTGGAACGTGGAAAGAGCGATGTATTTATTTCCTTTTGATGCCATTTATGTCTTCTATTTTAGATACAGTCTCTTTTTCAAATAATGCATAGATTTTCTACTAGGGGGGCAAAGGTAAATGGCATTTTCCCTGATATCTCTGCTTCTAAGAGTCCAGTTTGAAAAATTCTTTCTTTGTTGGGAAGCGTTTCCAGTGCGAAATGTTTCTCATATAATTTTTAATTTTTATTAATGCACAAGTGTGCCACTACAGGGTGCAAGATCATGTTTCCGTTTACAGGAATATCAGCAGGACTAAAAACCTAACTGAAAAAATTCTTTATCAGTCAGATACTGTTAACTATGAAGACTTTTTGTGTGTATTTTCTTTGCAAAATAATGCACAATTTCGCTGCTAGGGGCACAAATTTTTATTCTGCTTTTAAATGTACAATTTAAAAAATTATTCTAACACCAGATACCATTCACCTTGTGAAATACTTCAATTTTGTAATATACAGGCGTGATGCTAGTGGTGTTCATGTATTTCTGTCAGCAGCTCTGTCTGCTTCTAAAAACCTTATTGAGAAATTCCTTTTTCTTTTCTTTCTTTTTTCTTTTTTTTTTTTTACTGTATGCCATTCTCTACAGCAAAGATATGGAGCATTATGCTCTTTAAATAATGCACAGCTTTTCCACCATTAGAGGCATAAAGGTCAAAACCTTTTCCTTGATCTCTGCTTCCGGGAAAAGTATTTGAAAAAAATTCCTTCGCATAGGTTTTGCCATGAGGAATACTTTTTGCCTACTTTCAACTTTTCCATTATGCAAAATTCTTCTGCTAGATTCTTCAATATCTCTTATTTAAAGTGTTCGATTTGAAAATCACTTTGTCTCTGGTACCTTCCTTCTGCTATGAGAAACTTTTTGTGCACCTTTGGTTAATTTGATAACATGCATTTTAGCCGCTGGTTGAAGTAAGTAACTGTTTCTATTTCTGAATTATCTAACCAATTTCATAGACTTTGAGTAACTTTGATAAATTTTATTCGTGTTGGAAAAGATTCAAAAGACATGCCTCATTTCAAACGAAAATTTGATGTCATCTTTCTTGTTTGTTGTTGTGATGCTATGCGTATGTGTGAGACAATGATGATAAAATATCATACCAAGTGTTTTGTGATTTATCCAGTGGAAACTTTTCTCTGATTTTTTTTATAGTAGTGTTGTGGTAATATATGTTGTGTTCAAGATAGATTTATTTATGTCATTTGAAGCACCACTATGCTTATGCGTTTAACAGACCAGAAAAATTAAAAAAAAAAAGCATCTGATAGTAAAATAAGCAAGCAATTAACTTTTTAAAACTTCTAAGAAGAAGTTCATTTCAGTGAAATTCTTTAATCCTTTTTTATAGTAGTGTGGTGGTAATATATGTTGTGTTCAAGATAGATTTATTTATGTCATTTGAAGCACCACTATGCTTATGCGTTTAACAGACCAGAAAAATTAAAAAAAAAAGCATCTGATAGTAAAATAAGCAAGCAATTAACTTTTTAAAACTTCTAAGAAGTAGTTCATTTCAGTGAAATTCTTTAATCCTTTTGGTGTTTTTTTTTTTTTTTTTTTTTCTTTTCCAGAACTTCATGATGCAGTATTCGTTGTTGGCTCCCTTGATGAAACAGTAATGTTACGAGGAATGAGATATCATCCAATTGACATTGAAAATAGTGTACTAAGGTGTCATAAGAAAATATCAGAATGGTATGTTATTTTTCTCAGGAAGTAATTACTTGTCAATTATTAATTTCTTGACTCCTTCATATTTTTCAAGTTTTATCTGTGTTTCAATACTCCACAGCTGTTAATATTGAAGTGTTATACTTAGCATTCAGATTCCTCTACCTTGAGTAGCTACTTGCAGAAAAACTATTAGTACATACTGTACATCTAGTCTCTCTGCTAATGGCAAATTTTTGGGTAAGTCATTATGACAGGGTAAGTCAGGTAAAGTGGCCAGAACTTGTTCCAAAGGTGTCATAAAATATCCTGACCTCAGGAACATTTTGTTTCTTGCAAGGATAATTCATTGCATTTAAATATAGTTACATGGGAAATTTCTGGTATATCAAGGTCTCTTTGGTCAGGAAAATCATAAAAAATTCAGAAAATTGAACAGTTTAAAAAATCAGGGGGGTGAAGTTTAAATTCAGGAAAGAAATTTCATGAAAGGTTTTATTGGTTTAGATACTTATCACATCAACACACTTGGGCATCGGGTAGAACCTTCATATCATGCTGGAACCACTTAAAAATGAAGAGTTATTAGAGCATACCAACCTTGTCTCAAAATTTCCTAACTCCTAGCGTATGGTCTCAGCTTCACAAGTCCTAAGTTGCGGAGTTCAAAATTTTTCAGTTTGCTAGGTACACAGGGCCTTTATATAGCACTCATGAGTTGTATATCAAATTTGGCATGAACAACCCAGAAATCCACAGAAGCAATGGTATATTAATGTGGGTATTTGTATATTTTGCTATATATATATATATATATATATATATATATATATGGGATGTAAGGTCAGGTGATGCGTAACATCACAGCCTCTCCTTGACAAATGTCAACCCCGCCTTCTCGTGGTGCATCCTGTTCCCACTAAAGGGGCTCTGACGACCGCCCATAGCGGTATAACTATACCATCGGGATCAGAGGAAATGCTATCCCACACTCACCAACCCGCTTGGCCAGCGTGGTGAGTTATGGCCAAACCCCTCCAAAATGACTCCACAACTTAAATCTTGGCCCTCAGTCTCCGGCAGCTGGAATGTACCTGGCCAAGGCAGCGGCCAGTGCGACATGAAGGCAGAGGGTGCTAAGAATCCCCCGGAGGACCGGACTAGGCTGCCATCTGATGCTGACCTTGGCTACTTACAATGGACGCTCCCTATCTTCTGATTCAAGGCTTCTTGAATTGGAAGAGGAACTACAAAGGATCAAGTGGGACATCGTGGGGCTAAGTGAGGTAAGGAGAAAGGAGAAGATCTCATCGAACTGAAAAGTGGACATCTCTTCTACTATCGTGGGACAGATACTGGCAGAACTAGTGGTGTTGGATTTATAATAAACAAGAAACTGAAGGATAAAGTTGTAGAAGTTGAAAGTTCCTCTGACAGAGCTGCACGACTTGTTATCCAACTCTCGAAAAGATACCAGGCTCAGATTATTCAAACTTGTGCACCCACCACAAGTCATCCTGAAGAAGAAATTGAAGAATTTTATGAGGAAATTTGTCATCTAAATAATAAAGGTAAGCAGCACTTGAAAATAATTATGGGAGATTTCAATGCAAAAATAGGGCAACGGCAACAGAATGAAACTTCGGTAGGTAAATTCGGTCATGGCAACAGAAACCAGCGTGGAAATACTCTCGTTGAGTTTGCAGAGGCAGAAGGGTTTTTCATCTTGAACTCCTTCTTCAAGAAAAAGCCACACAGGAAATGGACATGGAGACATCCAAATGGGACGACAAGTGAAATTGATTTTATTATGTGTAACAAAAAATTCGTCATAGAAGACTGCAGTGTGCTAAACAAGTTCAACACAGGTAGTGACCATAGATTGGTGAGATGTAAGATGCACCTCAACACTAAACTTGAACGTGGCAAGCTCATAGGACAAACAAAATCTATTGACATAACCAACCTTAAAAAACACCATAATACCTTCAAGTTGGAACTGAAGAACAGGTTCTCTGCTTTAGAAGGCCTAACATCGGAAGAAGTGGACATCTCTGAAGTTAACAGAAAAGTAACCAAAGCTCTTATGGAAACAGCAACAAAATTAGCTGGGTCTAAGAACAAGTTGCATGTGAACAAATTATCAGGAAAAACCAAAATGTTGATGCAAAAAAAGAAGAGAGATGAGGACAACTAAAGAAGATGTGACTTGCAAAGTGGAATATATAGAGAGCTATGCAAGACAGTAAGAAAAAAGTATCACTGAAGACGTAAGGAAATTCAACTGTGAACTAGTGAGGAAAGCAATTGAAAACAACCAAAGCCTAAAGATAGCAAAGGGACATCTCAGTAAGGGAAGAAAACAGATTATGGCACTGAGAAAAGAAGATGGTTCTGTAACAAGAAATAGAGCGAAATTTTGACAAGAGTGAAAGATTTCTACTCCAAATTATATGAAAGGGATGATATATGCACTCCAGACATCATGAAAGATACCAGTACCAGAGTTCCTCCAGTCCTTCCAGCAGAAGTTGCACATGCAATCAAGAACATGAAGCGAGGAAAAGCTCCAGGAGAAGATGGAATTACTGTAGACATCATACAAGAAGCAAGTGGAGAAATCGAAACAGTACTAGCCCAAATTTTCACTCGATGCCTTAATGAAGGAAAGATTCCTGAGGATTGGAACACCGCTATAATGATCCTGCTACATAAGAAAGGTGACATTGAGGATCTCGGAAACTACAGACCTATCAGCCTCCTATCAGTAGTTTATAAAATCTTCACTAAAGTTCTTTCACACCGCTTGAAGGTAACACTGGACATGGCTCAACCGAGAGAACAAGCTGGATTCAGGAGTGGCTACAGCACAATAGATCATATCCACGTGCTGAGAGAACTAATTGAAAGAAGCGAGGGAATATGAACTTCCATTGTGCATGGCTTTTATCGATTATGAAAAAGCCTTTGATTCGGTGAAACCATCAGCAGTTACAATGGCTCTGAAAACCTGCGGTATTGAAGATGCATACATTAATATTATTAATAACATCTATGAAAATGCAAGTGCAAAGATTAGGCTGTTTGAAAATACAACACACGTAAAAATTGGAAAGGAGTGAGACAAGGTGACACCATATCTCCGAAGCTCTTTAATGCCACATTGGAGGGTGTTTTTCAGTCACTGAGCTGGGAAAACAAGGGGATAAAGATTAATGGAGATTATCTAACCCACCTTCGTTTTGCTGATGACGTAGTCATTTTGCAACTACCCCATCAGAGCTGCAGAGTATGATCCAGGAACTTGCTGACAAGAGTAAAGAAGTGGGATTAAAAATGAACTTTCAGAAGACAAAAGTGATGTTCAATGCTTTTACAAGAAATGAAGATTTATCGATTGATGGAGAAAAGCTGGAGATAACAGACACGTACGTTTATCTTGGACAGCAGATATCAAGTGAGGGTCACATTGATGAAGAAATTAATCGACGTACAAAACTTGCATGGAGAGCTTTTGGAAGAAACAGCATAATTTTCAAGAGCAATATGCCATTATGTCTTAAAAGAAAAGTGTTTGATCAATGCATCCTTCCAGTGCTTACGTATGGTGCGGAGACGTGGACCTTAACTAAAAGAGACATACAAAGGCTGCAGACAACTCAAAGGAGCATGGAGAGGTGCATGCTTGGTGTAACCAGGAGAGATAAGAAGAGGAACTCGTGGATCCGAAAAATGACAAGAGTGGAAGACATCATGATCAGAGTTAAATCCCTGAAATGGCAATGGGCTGGACATACTGCCAGAAGGACAGATCATCGATGGACAGCTGAAATTTTAGATTGGATTCCAAGGGACAGGAAAAGACCCAGAAGAAGACCACATGGGAGATGGGTGGATGAAATTCGAAAGTATGCAGGGGTGACATGGAGGAGACTGGCACAAGACAGACCGTTGTGGAGGAAACTTGGGGAGACCTTCATCCAGCAGTGGATTGATAATGGTTGACAATGATGATGATGATGATGATATATATATATATATATATATATATATATATACACATCAAGAACATGAAGCGCGGGAAAAGCTCCAGGAGAAGATGGAATTACTGTAGACATCATACAAGAAGCAAGTGGAGAAATCGAAACAGTACTCGCCCAAATTTTCACTCGATGCCTTAATGAAGGGAAAATTCCTGAGGATTGGAACAACGCTACAATGATCTTGCTACATAAAAAAGGTGACATTGAGGATCTCAGGAACTACAGACCTATCAGCCTCCTATCAGTGGTTTATAAAATCTTCACTAAAGTTCTTTCACACCGCTTGAAGGTGACACTGGACATGGCTCAACCGAGAGAACAAGCTGGATTCAGGAGTGGCTACAGCACAATAGATCATATCCACATACTGAGAGAACTAATTGAAAGAGCGAGGGAATATGAACTTCCATTGTGCATGGCTTTTATCGATTATGAAAAAGCCTTTGATTCGGTGAAACCATCAGCAGTTGCAATGGCTCTGAAATCCTGCGTTATTGAAGATGCATACATTAATATTATTAATAACATCTATGAAAATGCAAGTGCAAAGATTCGGCTGTTTGAAAATACAACACACATAAAAATTGGAAAAGGAGTGAGACAAGGTGACACCATATCTCCGAAGCTCTTTAATGCCACATTGGAAAATGTCTTTCAATCACTGAACTGGGAAAACAAAGGGATAAAGATTAATGGAGATTATCTAACCCACCTTCGTTTTGCTGATGACATAGTCATTTTTGCAACTACCCCATCAGAGCTACAGAGTATGATCCAGGAACTTGCTGACAAGAGTAAAGAAGTGGGATTAAAAATGAACTTTCAGAAGACAAAAGTGATGTACAATGCTTTTACAAGAAATGAAGATTTATCAATTGATGGAGAAAAGCTGGAGATAACAGACACGTACGTTTATCTTGGACAGCAGATATCAAGTGAGGGTCACATTGGTGAAGAAATTAATCGGCGTACAAAACTTGCCTGGAGAGCTTTTGGAAGAAACAGCATAATTTTCAAGAGCAATATGCCATTATGTCTTAAAAGAAAAGTGTTTGATCAATGCATCCTTCCAGTGCTTACGTATGGTGCAGAGACGTGGACCTTAACTAAAAGAGACATACAAAGGCTGCAGACAACTCAAAGCAGCATGGAGAGGTGCATGCTTGGTGTAACCAGGAGAGATAAGAAGAGGAACACGTGGATCCGAAAAATGACAAGAGTGGAAGACATCATGATCAGAGTTAAATCCCTGAAATGGCAATGGGCTGGACATACTGCCAGAAGGACAGACCATCGATGGACAGCCGAAATTTTAGATTGGATTCCAAGGGACAGGAAAAGACCCAGAAGAAGACCACATGGGAGATGGGTGGATGAAATTCGAAAGTATGCGGGAGTGACATGGAGGAGACTGGCACAAGACAGACCGTTGTGGAGGAAACTTGGGGAGACCTTCGTCCAGCAGTGGATTGATAATGGTTGATGATGATGATGATGATGATGATATATATACACATACATACATACAGGATACCAACCTCTTACAGCATTTATGTGTAGTTCAAGCCTTAAAAATGTGTAGTTTTGAGCTTTCGTGTGTAGACACAAGAAATATTACAAAATAGGTTTTTAAGTTATTTTAAATTTACTACAGACAAGACAATTATAAAAAATAACCAGAAAAAAATCAGTATTGAGAAACTGCATGTGTGAATCTGAGATTTTGATTTAAACAATTAGCGACTTATGAAACATTGACAAAGCAGAAAATTAAAAAGGGTTTTTTACTTACCCCTATTCCTGCTAGAATAAATTATAGGATCCACACACATAGAAAATACAAAGATTGGTTATGAAAACACAGTTTAATATAATATCTCACGATTGTACACAAATTACACTCACAGACAATGAAATTTGCATAATGATTCTTAAGTTGTGCTAAATGTAATCCATTAGACAAAAAGCCGTCTTATGCACGAAAAAATCTTTACTAGTTCAAAACACAGGTTAAAACATACTATGAACATGAGATCTTTTGAATTGGCTACCAATTCGTTTTCAGATGTAATCACATGTGACGCAAGGGCAAGAAACCCACAAGTATAAAGACAAAACAAAACGCAGCGTGACGTGAGCAGTGTGTGGAAGAGACTGACCAATGAATTCACAAAGATACACAAACGTGACACAAAATTAAAATAAGTATACCCTAATCATAATTAATGCTCAGGTTGCCACACCCTTCTTCCACCAAACACTTCCAGGGGAGGGGGATTGCCAAAAGGTGATCATCATTACAGCATCTGGGTTTGAATTTATGTATCACAAGTAGGGATCCCAGATACATTAGAAAAAAAATATGGGACACTTACAACTGAGGGTGAAAGTTTAGTATGCACATCCATCACATTGCCAGTCTTACAAAATGATTCTAACTATTCTTAATCAATCGGTCTTGCTCACTCTTGCAATACTTTTCTGAAGAATGAATTTCACTTAACAATTGTTTGTTTTTAAGAATCATGTCATGAAAATCTACACAATCCTCATTGAAGAATGATTTTACAATAAACATTGATTTTACAGTTTTTACAGACAATTTGTTTTTCTCATCAGTCCACAGTGTGTTCATGCAAGAAAATCTTTCGACACATGCATTTGTTCCAGGAATACACATAACAAACTCCACTACTTTCTTTAAATTTGATAGTTCTCCTTCAACATTTTTTAAGAGATCCACGCAGACTTCATCTAAATGTTTGTATTTCAACATGTCCTTCACTTCACTATCTTCTTTGGACTTCAGAGCTGTTTTCACTACCATTACTTCATTGAACAAATCAGATTCAACAATGTTTGATATGGCAGCAGTCTGATTAATAGTTTGGACTGTTTGAAGAACATTTTCCCAGGATAATGCTGTTCTCAGTTTCACCCAAGACATACTGTCTAATTTCAGCATATACTGTTACCATTCTTTTATATATGACACACATGTGTTGTAGAAATCAATTTTATGAGATTAGAATGCCTTTTCACTAATGAATCCTTCCTCTTGCAACTCAAGAAGTAGCTTCTTTTTGGTGGCAGTTGTAAAAATTTTCATCTCTTCTCATTTCAATTTTTCAAACCAGTGACTGTATAATTGACTGTGCTTCAACGAAAGAAATCATTTCGCCTTCTATTCTCCTGATAGTAGTATGGAACATTTCACATTGCAACTCCAGAAAAGTAGAAAACAGCTTCAACACTGGCTTCTGGAAAAAGTCTTTCAACATTGTCAGGCATTTATCTATTAAAAGAAAATAAGCTTTAAGTCCTTCATACATTTAATTCAACCTTTTGATAGCTGGATGCAATGACAGCCACCTTGTCTTCGAGTGTCCTAGAACTCTTTTATACTCAATGTCTACAAATTCACAAAATTATTTTAGGGACTGGACTCTTACAGAGTATATATAAAAGTGTTGAAATATTTTAGCTATACAGCCTCAATGTCTACAGGCAATGTATCAGCTGCATATATTTATAATATGAGCTGAGCAACCAACTCCAATTAATCCGCGGCCAAACCTAGTTCTCAATTTATGGTACATGTTGTTTCTTACCCTTTCTCGAACTCCACCGAAGTTAGTAAATTAGTATTGTCCACTGGCAAGGCTACGACTTTATCTTCAATCTTCCAAGATTTTAACAAGTCCCATATGTAATCTGTAAGTCATTCTGCACTTTCACTAAGAAGGTCTGTAAATTCAAGAATCATGGTTTTAACACCCTTTTTCTGGAATGAAATATCAAACCATCAATGGCACTAATTTTGAAGCACCATGGTTTGAAGCGTCAATCAGGATAGAAATATAATTTGCTTTCTCCATTTCCAGTTTGAATTGATATCGCATTGGTAATGGCGTCCCGTCGAAGCAGAAAATCCAGAAAGGGTAAAGATAAATCCTTTCCATGTTCAACAGTGAAGGAAATGGACTGATATTTGGCTGAAAGGCAATCAACGAAACTATTGAGTTGTGAAAGGGGACAGTCCAAGAAAGCAAAATGTCGTCAACGTATCGGAGATGCAACAAGGGTTTTACCGGAGCTAAATGTAGGATGTCCTCTTCTAGGGTCTGTAACAAGATTTCGGCCAGGGCTGGGGACCCCATGGGGGCACCCTCTAGTTGATGATATATGAGGTTGTTAAACCTAAAATATGACCTGAACTGTACGAGCCGAAGTGTGCTGAGAATGGCTTGAATTTTGGTGGGGAGGGGTGGTATGAACCGAGGGTGGTAAACTTTGATTCAATAATGTTGTGGATCTCCAAAAACAGGAATGCTGGGAAGTAGCAAAGTCACATCAAGAGATATCATAACAAAGGGAATGGTGATAGGGGGCAAAGACTTGATACGGGATAATGCTTGAACAGAGCTAGAAATTCAAAATGGAGATGAGGTGGTCAAAGGGGCAATCAACTTAGCCAAAGTGCCCTCGAGAAGCCTGGTGGGGCTGGAGCAGGAAGACGCCAAAGGACGTACTGGGAAGCCTTATTAATGTAATTTTACTTGTCTGAAAAGCTTGGGCACCCTAGAACCTAAAGAAGGGTGCAAATATGGTACAAGACAAGCAGGAAAGGAATCCAAAGTTTTTAGCTTGCGGAGAGTGACAATGGTAGCTTGAGTGAGATCATTCTTGCAGACACTGGTGGGAATGTTCAAAATGGCAGTCATAATTTTTTGATAATCTGATCTGTTCAAAATGATGGCTTGAGCAGTCTTATCACCACGCACAGTAGAAACATCCTAGTTCTTTTTGAGCAACTTAAGTTGTTTTTGTTCATTGAGTAGTTCTGAGGAATGGTTGTCCGGAATAGTTCTGTATGAAGAAATAACCTTAGCAACACGGTGACGAGCGAAATCAAGTTCTGAATTGGGCAGAGCTTTTTATCACAGTCTCAACCTGCGGAATAATGTAGGTATTATCCAGCTTTTTCACAGGATAAGCAAACTTGGTTCCCCTACCAAGAGCCCTTTTTTTACACAAATTTAAGGGAACATCACTGAAGTTAACAAATGAAGGTCTTGTGGTTAAAAAAACTGGATCGTCATTCAGTGTGCCAATTCGATGTTCTGGAAGAAATCTCTTCTGACACAAGGTGTAGTAACTTTTTAATATGGATCTCTTCGGTTCTTTGCTGGCTGAAAACACAGGTTGCCGTAGTTATAGTTAACAGGTGGACAAGGTAATAGGGTGAAGGCGTTTGGATAATCTCAAATGAATGTCGTAAGTCCTACAGTTGAAAAAGTCTAAATATCCCCATTTTTGCCTTATAACATTAGCAAGACGCTTACCTTCAGCAATTCACAAGATGTGGGCATCTGTATAGGAAAGTGGAACACTCCGGATCTTCAAGAACTTGGGTATAACATTAAACGAACAACAGTTGCAAAGAAATGATAAATGCGCGGACTGCATGCCGAGCTTGTGCTTTAGTTTTCCGAAGATTCTCGCCAAAACACCCATGGTACAATGAAAATAAAATGAAGGTACCAAAAGTGGCAGGTATTAAAATAATGATTCTTAAGTTGTGCTAAATATAATCCATTAGACAAAAAGCTGTCTTATGCACATTAAAATATTTACTAGTTAAAAACACAGGTTTTTTTAAAACATACTATGAACATGAGATCTTCTGAATTAGCTACCAATTTGTCTTCAGATGTAATCACATGTGACGCAAGGGCAGGAAACCCACTAGTATAAATACAAAACAAAACACAGCGTGGCGTAAGCAGTGTGTAGAATAGACTGACCAATGAATCAGGGTTCCCACTCAACCTGGAAAACAGGGAAAACCTGGAATTCTCAGGGAATTTGAAAATGGTTCCAAAAATCAGGGAAAACTCAGGATAAATTACCCTTTTGTGTAAAATTCGGGGAAAACTCAGGGGAAATTACACTTTTTTTTGTGTGTGTGAAAATCAATGGATACTTTATTTTGCCAAAAAAACTTCTTTTTCAAGATTTCAAACTTTTGCATGCAATTACTGCCTGCCTAGAATTTGGTAGATCTTACTTTCAGTTATATTAAGTATTTCATTTATTCTCTAAAAAAGATGCAAAATTGAATTTTTAAATTTGCCAGTTATTAAGCTTTTGTTCAATTTCTGCAAGCAGTTGTTATAACATGGAACAATTAGGCACAATAGCTCCTGCTTGAAGAAACACTTCACAAGAGAACCAACCAAATGATGGATCAAAGTCCTTTGTCTGTTGATTCTCTTGAAACATGTTTCTTTGAACAAAGCCATTCCATCATTAAGCTTAGCTGCATTGTGTTATATAAAAACTGAAACTTTTCAACTGACAGATTTTTTCTTATATATGACCTGTTTCTATGGGAATGTATTTACAAATTCCGTGTGGGTAGTATTCACAAAAGTTCACGGAACTTTGGTACAGAAAATAATGTGCACAGCTAGTTGTTATTAATGAAAAGGAAGTAATTTTATAAAGACAAATTACGTAAAGAATTTACAAGTGTGTGCTTTGGTGAGAAAAATGAATGGAATTAAATGTAAAAATTCTTTGCAACATGCCACTCTGGAAAACTTTAAAAACCACCTGGAGAACCTGGAAAACCTAATCATAATTAATGTTAAATTATGATTAGGGTATACTTATTTTACAACCCCCCCCCCCCACCGAAATTCAAGTTATTCTGAGCGTGCTTCAGCTCGTACAGTCCAGGTCATATTTCAGGTTTAACGACCTCATATATCGTCAATTAGAGGGTGCCCCCATGGGGTCCCCGTTGTCCCCAACCCTTGGTGAAATCTTGTTACAGACCCTAGAAAAAAAAAGCGTCCTACATTCAGCTCCGGTAAAACCCTTGTTCTATCTCTGATACGTTGACGACATTTTGATTTTTTGGACTGCCCCCCTTTCACAACTCAGTAGTTTTGTTGATTGCCTTTCAGCCAAATATACTTCCATTTTCTTCACTGTTGAACATGAAAAGGATGTATCTTTCCCCTTTCTGGATCTCCTGCTTTGATGGGACACTGATACCAATGCAATATCATATTCTGTATTCTCGAAACTGTGTTTTGAAACTACGTTGATCCCCTTCAGTTCATCTCACCTTAATAGTCAGAAATTCTCGTCTTTACATTTTCTGATCCGAAGAGCCGCTACTTATTCTTCATCACCACAACTTTGTTATGCTGAGTTCTGCAGGATTAGACAATTGGCTGCCCTGTATGGTTACCCTTATTTCAAGGTTGGCAGGTTATTTAACCGCTTATTGACTCCTTGTGGTTCAACCTTAATTAGGGAATGCAGTTCGATTAGGTATGTCACTTTTTTACAGTATATCCCATGTGTTAACAACATTTTGAAGAATATCTGTAAAAAACACGGAATTGGTTTCGGTGTTAAGGCCAACAATATTTTGTCTATTATCAAAACCAACAAGGATACTACACCTTTGGAATCCTGTTATGGGCTGTATTCCATTCCTTCAAAAGCCCTTGAACCAGGCAAAAGCGATTTGATTTATGTGGGCTCTACATCCCGCAATCTTGGTTGCAGGATTACTGAACATGAGTATAATGTGAAGTCATGTTCTGCTACTACAGCTTTGTGAAGATTATGCCTAAGCGGCACTCATTTGCCACTCTGGAACAAGGCCAAGATCCTTTGTGCACCTAGACTTAAATCGTGTTTGCTGTTTGCAGAGAGCCGTATGATACATAAATTCAAACCCAGATGCTGTAATGACGATTACCTTTCGGTAATCCCTCTCCCCTGGAAGGGTTTGGTGGAAGAAGGGGTGTGGCAATCTGAACATTAATTATGATTAGGGTATACTTATTTTAATTTTGTGTCACGTTTGTGTATCTTTGTGAATTCATTGGTCAGTCTGTTCCACACACTGCTTACATCACGCTGTGTTTTGTTTTGTATTTACACTTGTGGGTTTCTTGCCCTTGCGTCACATGTGATTACATCTGAAGACTAATTGGTAGCCAATTCAAAAGATCTCATGTTCATAGTATGTTTTAACCTATGTGTTTTTAATTAGTAAAGATTTTATCGTGAATAAGACAGCTTTTTGTCTAATGGATGAAATTTGCACACCAAGCAGGAAGCATCGGATTGAACTGAAATTTTATGGACGTAATGGTACAGATGAATGATACACACGATAGCAAAAACAAAGCTGCAGGACAATTGCAGAGGGATCTGTGGCACGCAGTCTGGTCATACTCAATAGCACATCGCACCGCCTCGTGTGGCGATACATGTTGCAATACGGTCCAGCACAGAGGCGAACAAACGCCTGATGTTGTCCTGCAGCAGCCTGGCCCACACATGTTGTACGGTGTGCTCCAAATCCCATATAGTGCAGCACGGCAGCATCTGGCATTTCAACTGGTCCCACACATGCTTGATAGGGGACACGTCCGGGGACCGGACAGGCCATAGAAGTGTCTGGACATGACGTAGACAGTCCTAGGCAACCCGAGCCATGTGCAGGCAAGCATTATCCTGCTGATATAGCTCACCTGGAATCCCGGCCAGGAATGGGAGCACATAGGGCCGTAGGATCTCATCCACGTACCACTGGCCCATCAATGATCCACATACCACTACTAGAGCTGATCGGCTATTGTAGGCAATGGCTCCCAGACCGTAATGCCTGCAGTGGGGGAGGTGTGGTGCTCGAAAGTGAGGTTGGGATTGTGTGTCGTTGACCCTGGGACCTCCACTCCCAGACATGGTGATCATCCGTCCCCAAAACAAAGCGGCACTCATCGCTAAACACCACACGTCGCTCTGGCCTGGCACCACTGCACATGGTGTTAGCAATGTTCCTGTGTTAATAGCAGCACATGTAAGGGGCACTGGGATCGCTGATTCGTATCTGTGGGGCTTTGGGAAATGGTTCATGGGCACACAGGAGCTGCTACATCTGCCTGTATAGTGGACTGGGTCCCCATGGGATCAGTTCGTGCCTGGTGCACGACTCGTCGATCTTCTACTGGTGATCCTCCTGGTCCGCCCAGAGCCGCTCCGCCGTGTGGCAGTGCTGTCATGTGTCCACTACTCCCAACACAGTCGGACGGTATGGTCAGAATAGTCCATGTGGCGAGCTATACTGCGCGCCGACCACCCTGTGGTTTTCAGCCTGATGATCAGGCCTCTCTCAAAGTCCATAAGTTGCATAAATCGATGTCTCTGGCGTCTACCCGGCATTCTTGTCACTCTGTACGCTTGCTTGCATCAGCTGGGGCTTTTCGCTTTCATGAGGCATCGACTACACGCCGGTTTATAAGGCTGCCAGTTTGTGCTTGCAGCGCCACCACAGGATGCGTAGTCATGTTTAATCGCACCAAACATGGATCATTTCCATACCACACGTACTCTAGCTATTTGCGAAGTTTCGCGGTTGTAGCATGTTTTCTTCTAGGTGCGCAAATTTCATTGTCTGCGAGTGTATTTTGATGTAGTGTATGGTTGTAATTGTGTTTTTCCATGGTACTTAGGCGTTTTATACTTCTTTGATATAAGTATAATTAGGTTCCCAAAAGCAGTGCGAGTAGGGCTACAATCATCCAAATTGCAATTGGAATTTTTGTTTTTTTATTGTTTCATTATTTCTTATTAATTTTTATAAATTTTTTTCTCCTATTAATTTTCAAGAGAGCTGTTACTGTGGGAATTTTCGTTTGTAATTGGGATGGTTTTTGCAAAAAAAAATCCTGTTTTGTTATTTTTCTTGCAAACTGGATGATGCAGAAACCCACACTTTTTGGTCTGTATAGAAGTATGAGAGGTGTTATCTGTGAAGAAGCCATCGATGACAACTGCTGTATGTTCTATAATCCTTCCTTTTTCTCCTGGTTGTTTCTTCAGTCTCTTCTTTCGAGTTTCCGAATCATTTTTCTTCTGCTTTGAGAATTTTGCTATATATATATATATATATATATATATATATATATATGAAAAAAGTTTTTCTCAGTAATGCCTTTTTCATTTTTTGACTTTGGAAGATTTTGCGCATATTCCCACTTGAAGTATTTTTTTTTCCCCCGGCAGGCTTTCAACGATGAACCAAATCCATGGACCGCCCCCCTCCCCGTTAGAAATCTGGCTACGCCACTAGCTAGGTAAAAATATTCCTTTTCTGTGGTGTTTTGAAGTCTTGAACACATTGCTGATGAAGTCCTTAGTTAAATCATGGAGCCCATAAAATATAGTACTGCTGTTTCTGGGATATCTTGTAAAAAAAACGAACATAAGAACTTCTTAAAATATATATGATATTTTAAAAATATGTAAAACTATTAAAACCTTTAAGCAAGTCCCGTGAAGGTATTTTCCTAAGATTTAAAATTAAATATTTACTTCCACTGCATTTTGATAGTACCTGCCATCTTTGTCATGGAGATATGTTCCATAGTCATAACACTAACCAGTCTGATATGACAGATCAGTGAATATAAGAGAACAAGAAATTCCTTGTTCTCTTTATGTTCTCAAAGAATTTTATACATTCTTTATGAGTAAAAATGCTGTGTCGAACTTCACCGAAGGACATGAGTTCTGTCTACATGGTCATGAAAAAAATCAGGAAATTCGATTTCTGTAATCTAGTACACACTCTGGTAATGCAGTGTAGTCAGTCCACCAAATCTGGCCATACTAAGCTCTGGTGTGTGAGGGGTTTGTCATACGTTGCAGGTGGCTTTGTTGGAAAAAGGTTTGTTCGTGTGCTTATGATCCGTTATGCAGCATGCTGATATTTTCTTGTCAGGTAGTTCGTAAGGAGTAAACAACAGGCTGAAACATGTAGTTCAATTAATTTTTGCCATATTAGAAAGCAGAGCCATACCTGCCAGGATTTATGATTTACCTGTAAAATTTACGGAAATGCGACTTGTTTTACGGGCAAGGTGTTTATTTTACGGATTTGGTGATTCTTCCAGATTTTTTTTTTCTGAGGATTTTGCACCCAGCATTAAAACTTTTTATTTAACTTAATCCATTTAGAATGAAACACCAATGTAAGTTACAAATAAACTTTTCAGTTACATGTGTTTATTTGGGAAAATTTCTTCACAGTTTCCCACGTGTTGTTTTGGATTGTTTCAAACGCTAAAGAGCTTGCACCACGCTTAAAGTGAATTGCATCTGGGCTTGTTTATCTCTCCTTGTGTTGATCCCCTCCGACTTATCAGATAAATGCATTGTTCGTCCCCCAAGTAACTACTCCTCAGGCCTGCAGGTGTCCTGCATTGGAGCACCTGTCTTTATTACTCCCAGTTCAAAATGCTACGTATCTCAGAATGTAGTTATCGTAGAGAAAAAATTCAAGCGGATTTTAAATCTGTGGAATTTTTAAGACCAGATTTATACCCAACATGACGAAATTAAACAAAAGCTGCCAGTTTTGTGAAATTAAAAATGCATTTAGGGCATGGTTTCGTAACTTCTCTGGCAATAAGTTTGACTTAATGAAAGAATGTGGTATAATAGGAAGTTAAAAAAAAAAAAAAGAAAGAAAAAAAAAAGCCTGATGCGCATTCGACCCAGTGCTTCTCCAGCAACGATTTATTTTGCTGGTCTTTTAGTCAGTAAGTTTTTCTACCCTTTCCAAACGTAGGTTGAAGAAGGGTAATATGTTCCAGATTTGTCCATCCATACAATAATTTGCATGATGTCTTGGCTGGATTCAACGAAATTAGTATGTTGAGGTCCATACTAATTCGTCGAATTCCCATTGAAAATTGTCAAAGGTCAGGACATAGGAGCTGGATTTATTCTTCTGCCCTTTTGCGTGATGACTTGGGTAAATTCAAGGCATGATTGCGATGAAATTTCAGTACGCTGTTCAGCACCCACAGTTGACCAATTCTATTGAAAATGGTTATTATCAGCACTCATGGGGACAAATGCGCACATGCGCGAGATTTGTTCGTCAGAATTTTCGCACAATAACTTCCATGGAAATTGACCAGTTTGGATGGAATTCTTAATTATAAAACAACGCGTGTGGTAGCTTTTTTTTTTTTTTTTAGAAATTAACAGGTACACACAAAAAATGTTCTATAATAAAGCAAAAACACACAAAATATACCGCCTTTCAATTAATTAATGCTAACGGATTCTTAAAGAAAGCAAAGTATCATAGAGAACACTGTTTGTTGCTTTTGCAAACCCACACTTTTTGTAGGTACAAAATTTTGGGCTTTTAGAAAACAGCTCTTAATTTTAAAGTATCCGAATTTTGACAGCATGAGTTTAATCTAGGAGGGAGTAGACTTTTTTTTTTTTTTTTTTTTTTTACTTTGGATGTTTGAAAAAAAAAAAATTACCATTGGTTTTGTAACACATCTACCAAACAGAATTGCGTGATATTTAGAGATTTTCATTTTCGAAAAAAAGATGTGTATTCTAAATTTTGTCACGTTAAGAGCAATTATTTTTTTTTTGCAGAGGTATAAGATCGGAATTAAAACCCTGGTTCCAACATTTGTGCCGTGACTACACGACAAAGGGAGCAGGGGACGAGATGGGGAGGAAAGTGCCGATGAAGTGGCTGCATCATTTCCCATGATGCCTGATGTAAAAGACACCTTTGGTCTTGTTCTGGTGAAACACATTGTGTTAATTTACTGCAGGAGAGAGGGAGTGGACCAGTTGGAGGAGGGAGTGGACCAGTTGGAGGAGAGAGTGGGTGTTCCCAGATTGCTTTTGTAAAGGAATAACTAGAGAAGCTTTATTCAGTAAGATAGGGGTGGGGAGGGGGAACAGGATGGGAAGACAGAACTGTAAAATCAATGCCATTTGGAAGTACAGTCGATTCCCGTTAGAATGAACTTCACGGGACCGCCGGAATCTATTAGTATATCGAAATTTCGTTATAATGGAATTTTTATTTTGCACTTATTTTTTTAAATGACTCGCAGAAATCAACTGTTCAAAGTGCTTATACTGTACTGTATCTTAGAACATAAAATAAAAAAGAAAACTCTCCAGTACTTCTAATTCCATCCATACATACCTTTCATAAAGTTTACACCACTTTTATACATTAGAGATTTTTTTCTTCTTATACAATAAATATATAGTATGTACTGTACTGTATGTACGTAGTATTTACATTTTAAAGAAATCTGTTATTTTTGTTTGAAAATGGGATTTTGTTGCTGCCGTAACTAAAAGTTCTTGCAAAGAATGTAAATGGATGAAAGCTTCGTCCGGGATGTTCATTTGTCGTCATACGAAATGGCAAACCTTTTCTAAACAGCTAAGTGCTTCACACGCAATGGAGGAGTTTAATAAATTTCATCGCCCTCGCTGCTTTCCACAGTTTCCTCATTTCTGTTATCCAAAATCGATTCAATTATATCTGCATCAAACAGGTTCGTAAGTGGTCAGAATATTGTTATCTTCAAGTAAAAAATCCTCTTGCGAAACATCGATGGGAACTGAAGCTTATGTCTGGAGAGCGTTCCACACTGCACCTAACGAAGCACTTAAATCCGCATCTGTGTCGGTCGCATCACTTTCGGGTTCAGTTTCACGGTCACTTAACTTCACATGGCACCAACTGTTTTTTATTGTTGCCTCAGACAATTTGCCCTATGCAGCTCCGGTGGCACCGTGGTCTAAGCAATGGCCTCTAATCATTCGTTCAAACGGGGTCCGGGTTCGAATCCAGGTGAGGCATGGATGTTGTGTTTGTCTTATGGCACCAGCTATCTCCCTTCCCTGGAACCAGTGGCCCTAAATTAGGGATGGGCGACTGCTTATAGCCCATTGAGTTGCCCACCGTGGTCGTTAAACCTCCAATAAAAAAAATTAAAAAAAATTTGCCCTATGCTCTAGAAATCATATGCAATACATCTTTGACATTCATTTTTATGGAATTGTTTTTCTAAACTCCAAGAAGAATCAGTTTCATTAACATGCACTTGCAATGGCCTTTTACAGATTTTTTATCCCCTGGTCCTAGGGTTGAAGAACTACTGCGCAGTTTGGTGGAATGTACTCCACATGAATGTTTTCAAGCTAAGAAGGTTTGTTATGAGCAGTACAATTATCAAGCAGAAGAAGAATTTTTCTTTTTTTCCTCTTCATCTCAGAGTTTAACTTTAATAGCCATTCACCAAAGATAGTTTGTGTCATCCACGCCTTTCTATTGGCTTTGTAGCCACAAGGTAGCGATTGCACACCTTTCAAACATCGAGGTTTTTGGGATCGTGCATTCACTAGCACTTTCCTCTTCTTAGTTCCTGATTGATTACAACAGAAGAGAGCGGTCAGTCGCTGTTTCAATCTTTTACCTCAAACATATTTGTCATTCTTCATTGCCAAAGTTTTGTTGGGCTCTGACTGGAAGAAAATTCCAGACTCTTCTGCATTGAAGACATCATCTGGGCTATAAGTTTGGATGAGTTTTGCCATTTCTCCTGCTCTCCACTCATTCACATTTTCCAGCGGAACAGCACTTGCTTCTGCGCAAATTGTTTTTGCGACGATTCTGTATCGGTCTTTGAAACGATTAAACCATCCCTGCTTGCTTTGAAATCCATAACTTCTAAAGTTTTGGTGAACTGCGCAGTCTTTTCTGGAATCAATGGTCCATTAATGGGTACATTTCTTGATCGTACGTCTTGGAACCAAGTGAAAGTGGCCACATCTTGGAACTGAGCTTGCCGTAAACTTTTTCTTTTTGGTCCGATCGCAGGTTTTTGAAGCTGCTCTGGGATTTTCTTTTTTCTTCAAAAACATTGATAATGTCGACGGAGTGATCCCATATTTTTTTTTGCCACATCTTCTTTCTTTTCCCCTGCACTCACTTCATCAATAATTCCTTTTTTCTCCTCCAAAGAAAACTACATTCATTTGGCTGAATTCATTGTTAAAACCTGTAGCAAAAGCTGATCAATTTGCCTTGAAAACGCCAAAATGGAATGTAAGCCGACGAGCGAAATTTTAAGAGACATCCAAAGAAATAAAAACCACTTCTTTTGCAACAAAATCCAGCGCTCAGCTGCGGCTTATCTCTCTTGTCAAGGTCAGAAAAACTGCGCTCCAGTTGCGGAAGAAAATGGGTGAGGGAGGCTTGCCGCGCATGTTAAGTAAGTTGTTATGGAAACACCGGCCTCTGGTTGTAGGTCAGTCACCACAGGTGCGCAAAAATGAGTGAGTCATTCAACTGAGAAAAGTCTGATAAAGAAGTTGCCTTTTCTTTTTTAAATGTGGGGAAAAGCGCTTTGAAAGCAATGTGCTGCTTGTTTTCAGGGCTGACAATTTTGTTATAATGGAAAAATTTTCTTTGAAAATTCAAAATATTTCTTTGTTGTAACGAAAATTTTGTTTTAATGAATTTCGTTCAAACAGAATTAAAAATACATTTCGCTAATGGGAATTTAGCTGGGGAATGCTAAAAATTTCGTTATAACAGGTTTTTCGTTCTATCGAATTTTGCTCTAATGGGACTCGACTGTATAAAGGATGGCGCTAAAAGGGTCAGATTTAGTAAAACTTTTAACGCTGCTGCAAGGCATCGATCGGCCTATGAGAAATAATGGGGAGGTGGGGGAGGGACCCAGAAGAGAGGGATGCCGTTCATAACTGAAATCTAAACCTTTGTTTCTTGATGACAGAGACTTTCAGTTGATCTCTGCTTTCCTAGCTGACCAGCTTTATCTGTAGTCAATATTTTTTCTTCTGCAAATTGCATCTCTTTAAGCTGTCACTGTTTTACTGGCATTTTTTTTTTCAAGTGTCAATAAATTTAGTACTAGTGATTCGCTATGAGCAGCAATATAAAAGGGGGCGGGCAGTACTATCAAACATTCCGTGATGCGTATTCTGCGGAATTCCCGTGTATTGCAAAATCTTCAAAAAATGAAAAATATGCATTTTGCACTACTTGTCGATGTAATTTCAGCGTTTTGCGTGGTGTTAGGAATGATATTACTAATCATATTTCTAGTGCCAAGCATAAATCTAATGTTGACTGCGTGGGGAAAAAAAGTACGAAATGAACTTCCTTTGTTAAAAGTTATAATGAACTGGATGCGATTTGTGTAAAATGTTTGTTCACTTCGTTTTTAGTTGAGCATAATTTACCAATTACTGTCCCTCAGTCACTCATTTATTTCATTTTTTATTATTTGACCGTCTCATCGTCAGTCACTCCGCAAGATAAACCTAGTATGAAATTTGAAAACTTTTTAGTTTGTTCCGTGACAGCGTGGGATACGATCCTATTGGATTTGGGGGTCAAAGGGTGGAACATCCTTCCCTTTAGATGCAAACTTCCATAAAAATAAATTTTTATCTCTTTATAATTCATAACGATAGCATAGTAATGAGAAATTATGTATAGATTCTATTTTAATCGAAATAAACGTGCCAATAAATTCAAACATCTGTAGCCATATAAATTAAAAGTTGATACTTGATTTAAGTAACATATCGTTTTTAATCGATATGTTCAGTACATTTATGTAATCAATATGCGCGACAAGTAATTTCATCGAATATATCGATTAATTTTTTTACGAATTTCGGTTTCTGAAAGTTGGCAGGTATGCATCGCTGCCAACTCTGTTTTCCTTTGTGGACTAGTGGTTTTCTGATTTACGTTCTTAATCTCTTGGTTGTGCACAAATTTGTCCCAAGAAGATGAGTTTGTTTTTTTTTTGTTTAATTTTGTTAGCTGTTTTGTAGAGAAAAGTATCTTAAATTCTGGTTTTCTGAAAATTGTTACCCAATATTGAATTCGCATTATTTTGAACAATAAATCATTTGGATCCTTCATCTCAACCATAAAATATGATTCCCAGCAGTGGGAAAAGTATTTTTTGCTGTACACTTGAATTCAATATACACAATCAAAAGTTTTTGAGCAAACCAGCACTCTGCACTTTATTTCTTCACCATTTTCCAGTGCCATAATCTCAAAAGTTTTTTTGAAAAATGTTTATTCTTATCTAAAGGAAATTTTATTTTATATCCTCAATTTCAGGTGGCTCAGAAATTACAGTATTATCTAAAAATGTAGAATTCAGTTATTTGGCCACTGTGCTAGATGAGCTGTATTGTGTAGGGAGGATGATGAAGTATGATCAGCAGACTGTGTACTAGCATTCTGATAATTTAGCATAGCTGCCACGCCGTCTTTAATTTCTTTGTCAAGTGAAGACAGATGTGATCCTAATTTAAAATTTGTAGAGTCCCGAGACTCAGACAACAACGACCCCTCTTTTTCATTATATATTTCCTTTTGATGATCCAGCAAGTTGTAAAAACTTTCAAGGCATTTCACAGTTTTCTGTGCTTCTGTTTCTGCATTTCTCTTCTGATTTCGTGTTCATGATAAGTATTTCGGGCTCATTCTTTCAAGGTATAATTCCAGGCATTAGCCTGAAAAATGCGTAAGATTTCTGCCATAGCCAAATATTACAAATATTAATATTATTTGAAAAACAGTACCAGCAGCTTTGCACAAAAGTCATGACGCATTTTAGCCATGTTTTGCAAAGGTCATTTATTGATAGAATGAACAAAGATCAATCAATGATATAGTGCCTGTTTTGTTTGATAGCCTTTTGCCATCTGTCAGTGAGCTGCAGAATGCCTCGTTCATAGAAGGACCTGTATTTCGTGGTGATAAACTGTACAAGGTGCTGATTTACAGCCTCATCTGAATTTAATGTTATACCACGCAAGGACTGTTGAAGAGAGAGAAACAAGTGGAAGTCTGACGGCGCAAGGTCTGGCGAGTATGCTGGGTGTGGCAACACATCCCACCCAAGCTCCAATAATTTTTGGCGGGTGATCCAAACTTGTGTGTGATCTCACGTTGTCATGATGGAACACAACACCTTTACGATGAACAAGCTCTGGACGTTTCTGGATGATGGATTCGTTCAAACTGTCCAATTGCCAACAGTACACATTCGAATTGATTGTTTGGTTCCGTGGTAGGAGCTCAAAAAACACACCTTTAAAATCCCACCCCACTAGACCAGAACCTTCCGCTGATGAATGTCTGCTTTGGATGTCGTTTGAGGCGAAGCAGCATGTCAGGACCAAGACCGTTTGCGCAGCACATTGTTGTACACAATCCACTTTTCGTCACCAGTTATCAGTCGCTTCAAAAAAGGATCATTTTCCTCACGTTTATTGAGCATATCGCAGATGTTTATACGCGCCATCAATTGAGCTTCTTTGAGTTCATGAGGAACCCGCACATCGAGCTTGCTTACGTATCCCAGTTTCTTCAGGTGGTCATGAACTCTTGAATGATGGATGTGCAATGTGTCTGCAATATCTCGTGTCGGGTAACGTAGGTTTGACTTGATCAATGCCTTGATTTGGTTGTCATCAACCTCGGTTGGCATCCCGGACCGAGGAGCATCGTTGAGGTTAAAATCACGAGCACGGAATTTTGCGAACCACCGCTGGCACTGACGTTCTTGTAGAGCATTATCACTGTACACTTTACGCAACTTTTCACAAGCTTGACGCGCGTTCTTCCCTTTAAGGATGTAAAACAGTAAAATATGGCGAAAATGCACAGTTTGGTCTTCCATCTTCAACTTGATGTCAAATCTCTACAAATCAACCAAATTGCTCACTATTCCTTTTAGACTGCAGCTAGAACTGGCACCTGTCAAATGCCATAGCGATAACAGAGCTGCATGCCTTTAGTACTTCCAAAACCGCCCAACCGCCATCGGGTGCCAAAATACGTCATGACTTTTCCGACAACCCAATATATTAAGTTCCAACTGTCGAGATGACTCATGTTCTGTCTCCACTTTCCTTCCTTTTTTTAACACCAAGCAATTTCACATAGGTTTAGACACTACTACTATGTTCAATGGGACTTAAGTGCTGTGTATCAGAAGCAAAGTTACATTAGATATTGAACCTAGAGGGTAGGCAGGTCAGAGAAGTAGCAGAGATGCCAACTTTTACGTATTTTCACTCCATGTTGCAGTTTTACGGAAGTTACCCCAAAAAAAAAAAAAAAAAAAAAAAAATACGGAAAAGCCCACGCAAGATCCCTGCACGAAATTTTCTATTTTTTACCATCTTTTGGTCGAAAAAACGCGCTTTACAGATAGTTCGTATGCGTCTTTGATGTTCTGACTTCCCCCGCCAACCTTTGGAGGTAGAGCTTTTCCTCATACGCTGTTCGTCATTTGATTCCCCGTACAGCTGTTTGAGAGTGCTGTGCGTAAAATCCAAGAGGGAGCTCAGCTCAGCGCCTTTTGCGAACTCTTTACATTGATTACATGTGGCTATGTGCTTGTGAAAATGTCGGTACCAACGTTTTAACCCTTTCCTCTGCATCTATTGGGCGACACCTGATATTACGAAATCGTCGAATAGGTCTGGTGTCACCCGCCCCGCCGATGATGCCTCTATTGCTAGCGAGACATTTCTTTTTCGCCGAATAGGTCGGGTGTCACATGCCACCCCAATGACTCCCCTATAGCTTGTATGTCGGGGCTCGCAAGCCATTTCTTTTTCACCGAATAGGGAAAAAAATGTTATCGGCGTGCCGAATGTCACCCACCATGCCGATGATTCCTCTATAGCTCGCGTGTCGTTGCTCGCGAGACATTTCTTTTTCGCCGAATAGCTCATGTGTTGGGTGTTATCCGCCACGCCTATGATGCCTCTATAGCTCGTATGTCGGGGCTTGCGAGACATTTCTTTATCGCCAAATATCTCTCGTGTCAGGTGTCGCCTGCCACGCCGATGTCCCTATAGCTCGTATGTCAGGGCTGGCGAGCCAAAGCTGAACTTTCACTGCTAAATTGTGGCCTCTGCCGCAGGAAAAAAAAAAACTAGTGCTGGGTGAGTTTGGGTGAAAAGTTATTCGAGTGGAAGGGTTAATTTAGATTAAAACGAAATGAAACGTAGCAGCGAAATCGCTGTGACAACAAAAAGAACGAAGTCAGATAAAACTTATCGTCAAGTGTATCGTGATATATACATAGTAAATAATGGCCTTTTTATGAAGCATTTAAAGTTTCACCAAATCACTTGTTTTTGACGCCATGTGGCTGCAATTTTAGCATAGTGCACGGTGGCCGTGATGATTGTAGGCATCGTGCAGAGAGCAAGAAGCATAAAAATTATATGAAGCTGAAATCCCAGTCTTTGGAGTAAATAAATCCATCACTCTTTCCACATTTAAGCAATGCACAGCAACCAAAAAGTTGTTATTCAGCCGCCGTCGGGGAAACGAACCCCAAATCTCGATCCAGCCGAGCGTGTGTGCGTTGCTTAACGTGGAAAGAGCGATGGACTTATTTACTCAACTGACGCCACGTATTTTGATGATTTTCACCCAGTCTTTGGAGAAAAAATTTTCTCTGAAAACTAATGATTCTACTGAAGCACAGCTCTTACTTACGTCGTTCATCATTGAACACAACTTGCCTATTGCAGCGGTCGACCATGCCAAAGATCTGTTTCGTAGGATGTTTCCGGATTCAGAAATCACAAAAAATGCTTGTGCTAGAACGAAAACATCGGCACTCATCCATTGTTTAGCTGATTCAACCAAAGAAAAAAATATTGTCTGTTATTAAAGGGCAAGCATTTTTTTTAGCAACTGACAGAACTAATTATACAAATGATAAAAAAAAATTATCCACTTGTTATAAAATACTTCGATGCGATGAGCGACTGCAATGAAACAGTTATGCTTTCATTGATGGAAACATCAGACAACACAGCTAAAGGAATTTTCAATGCCATTGATAGTGAATTGAAAAAAATAACATATCTTGGAAAAACTGTGTAGCATTTTCATGCGACAATGCGAGTACGATGGTGGGCAGAATAAAAGGTGTGGCAACTCTAATCAAAGAGATTCAACCTTCTATCATCATAGCCCCTTGCACTTGTCATCTTATTCATTTGGCTGCAAAACAAAAGGCTTTCTCGAAGCTTAAAAATTTTTATGTGGAGCAATCTGTAGTTCAGTTATTTTTCTACTTAGATAAAAGCTCAAGAAGAAAAAAATGCATTAAAAGTAAGCCAAGCAATCTGCAATTCAAAACCACACAAGATATTGAAGTACATAAGTACCCGATGGCTGTCGCTTCTTGAAAGTGTTATAGAATTTTAGAACTCTTGGAAAAAAAAATTTGCTGATTAAGATCATGGACAGTTTAAAAACTTGCAGTCTTCAATAATGAACCCATTATCCAAGTTGAATTGTTTGTTCCTATCTTCAACACTTCCAGTTTTTACTGCTATTAATCAAAAATTGCTGCATGGAAAATCATTGATATTTAAGCTTAGAGATAAGGTTGAACAATTTATTAATGAGTTTAATTTCAAGGTTTATCAAACCTCATGCTTTTGATGCTACCAAAAATGTTAAACTTATGAAATATGACAAGGCTAAAAACCAGAAAGCTGATAATGATTTGGTGATAGGAGCGAAAACTCGTGCATACATTCACAATTGTTCTGCTTTGAGCAAAGATGATGATGGATCATTTTATTATTGTGTGAGAGAATTTTATGCTGCTGCATGTTGTTATATCATAAAAAAAATTCCCTTAGATGATGAGTTTTTATCACATCCTGCAGTTGCTAATATCAGTTTGCAAAAAGAAGTTTTTTTTCATCAATACAATTTTTATCATCTGTCTTTAATTTCTCCACTGATGAAATGGAGAAGTTAGAAGTAAAATTTTCTAACTATCAGAATGAAAACTATTTTTATAAATTAGTTAGTAGAATGGATAAAAGTGTGGCATGAAATTTCTGTAATGAAAGATGATAATAGGAAGACAAAATACTAAAATTTAAGTAAATTGATGAAAAATATTTTAGTGTTCCTCATAGCAATGCTGCAAGTGAGAGAGTTTTCTCTTTGGTGCGGAAAAATGCCACCAATTTCCGACCCAACTTGTCAACAGGAACAATTAGGTGCGTTGATGGTTGAGAAAACCGTGAACATTGTAAAATCTGAATTTTTCTATGAGAAAAAGTTTACAAAAGAAGTGAACAGAGATAAAAAAAAAAAAAAAAAAAAAAAGCAACTAAATTGAACCTTAATGCCAGTTAATCATTTATGGAATTTTAAAATAAATTTTGTATTATAGAAGATTCTCTGTTGTATGACTGAAATAATATATAAAAATTTTAAATAAAACTACATTTTGGAATTCATTAATTTCATTAAAAAGTGTTATAAAAAATTCTGAGATTTTAAAATAAATGTCTTTAATATACTGAAAATGTTACTGAAGGTTGTTGAAGAGGTTTTACTGAAAACTTTGCATTTTTTTACTGATGATCCCTTTCTCAGGTTGGCATCTCTGAAGTAGGAATGCTGGTTTGAAGATGCAAGTTGGCATAGTTGGGTAGGAGTGCCAGGCTGTGATGTCACAGTGAGTTCTTCCGGGGCGAGAGAACAAGTATGGGGTGAAGGCACAAATGACTTTATTTGTAACGGGACGGGGGTCCAATATCCAGGTTCTGATGGCTTAAAGTGCCCATCCGACGCACTGTGAGTATTCAGTAATTCACAGCAGCTCTGCCTACCTGTGGCTAATCCTGCAACCACCTGATCAGAAGGTGGTTTCTCTAACCACCAGGCCCTATCAGTCCACTCGAGACAATGGCTGTCTCTTATATCCACTGTTAGGGACCTGTAGAACTTTCAAGAAGCTCTATGCCCATGCCAAGTCTCAAGCCAGCTAGTATTCTTTTGGCTTAAGCCCACAGCATGTAACACAGGAGACAAAATTTCTGGAAGGGTGGCAAAAGGGCACAAAGGTGTGCTCTGATCACAACATCAATGCTAAAAACAATGTTTTTTTTGTTTTGTTTTCTTCTTTGGCACTTGTAAAAATACTGTTTTGTGGTGATCTGGTTTGTTCCAGTGACAGCAAGACCTTTAATCATCACTCACATTACAATACTCGCAGGGTATTTTTTCTTTTTTATATATACCCTACCCCCTTTTACAAAATACAGTCAAACCTCGGTTTTCGTATGCCCTGGTTTTCGTACGATTCAGTTTTCGACGACTTTTCTCTTCAAAATTTTGTCTCGGTTTTCATACAGTTGAAAATGAACTCGTCCGCCTGCCCGCATGACTCAGCCACTCCTTTCCCGCGCCGGAAGCAGCGAGCGCCCACGCAAAGCATCTCATGCTTTCGTGACTCTCAGTCTGCCTCTGTTTCTCATTGAGTGAGCATCACCCCGCGCGTTCATCCCAAACATTTTGTAAACGTAATCCATTGTTTTTTGTGTTTGTTTATTGAGTGCGACTGCTAAATAAGTCACCATGGGGCCAAAGAAAGTTCCGAGTACCAGCCCTTTGATAAAGAAGGCAAGAAACACGATAGAATTCAAGAAAGAACTCGTAGCAAAGTACGAAAGTGGCGTACGCATGGCCGATCTCGCCAGGATGTACGGGAAGTCTGCATCAACGATCAGTTCCATCCTGGTGAAGAAAAAAGAAATCAAGAAAGCTGATGTTGCGAAAGGGGTAAATGTGCTAACGAAACAGAGATCACAAACAATCGAAGATGTTGAGAAGTTGTTGTTGGTATGGATCAATGAAAAACAGTTAGCAGGAGATAGTGTTTCGGAGGCGATAATTTGTGAAAAGGCAAGGCTGTTGCATGCAGATCTCACAAAGAAAATGCCTGGAACGAGTGCTGCTGTTAGTGAATTTAAAGCCAGCAGAGGCTGGTTCAACAAATTTAAGAAGCGAACTGGCATACACAGTGTGATAAGGCATGGCAAGGCTGCAAGTTCAGACAAACGTGGGGCCGAAGAATTCGTTGATGAATTCAAGGAGTACGTAGAGGCTGAAGGATTCCTCCCCCAACAAGTCTTCAATTGTGATGAAACAGGCCTCTTTTGGAAGAAAATGCCAAGGAGGACCTACATCATGCAGGAGGAAAAGGCACTGCCAGGACACAAGCCTATGAAGGATAGGCTAACTCTTTTGTTCTGTGGTAACGCTAGTGGGGATTTCAAAGTGAAGCCTTTACTGGTGTATCACTCTGAAACTCCCCGAGTGTTCAAGAAAAACAATGTCATCAAAAGTAAATTGTGTGTAATGTGGAAGTCTAACACTAAGGCATGGGTCACGAGGCGAATTTTCATTGAGTGGGTCAATCAAGTGTTTGGCCCGAGTGTGAAGAAATACCTCCTGGAAAATCAATTGCCACTCAAGTGCCTCCTGGTAATGGACAATGCTCCTGCTCATCCTCCAGGCTTGGAAGACCAATTGTTGGAGGAGTTTAGTTTCATCACCGTGAAGTTCTTGCCCCCTAATACCACTCCTCTCATGCAGCCCATGGACCAGCAGGTCATTTCAAACTTTAAAAAATTTACACCAAAGCGCTGTTTCAAATGTGCTTTGAAGTGGCCTCGGACACTGAATTGACCCTAAGAGAGTTCTGGAGGAATCACTTCAGTATCCTCAATTGCATACGCCTTATAGATAAGGCTTGGCAGGGAGTGACTTCCAGGACGATGAACTCTTGGAGAAAATTGTGGCCAGAATGTGTCCTCCAGAAGGATTTTGAAGGGTTTGAGGCTGACCCTGACGACCATACACATGTTATGGAATCTATTGTGTCTTTGGGGAAGTCCATTGGGTTAGATGTGATTGGCCAGGATGTGGAAGACTTAGTGGACGACCACAGGGAAGAGCTAACCACTGAAGAGCTGCAAGACCTTCAACTGGAACAGCAACAGATGGCAGCTGAGGAAACTGCTTCAGAGGAGGAGGAAAAGAGAGGGGAGAATGTGCCTTCTTTAGTCATTAAGGACATGTGTGCAAAGTTTTGTGGAGAAATATCACCCTAACATTCAAGCTGTTGCAAGCCGTGTCTGCAACATTTTCAATGACAATGCCTTGTTCCATTTTAGGCAAATCTTAAAGAGATTCCAGAAACAGACATCTGTGGACAGATTTTTTGTGTGACAGGGGTCCAGTGACTCTCAAGCTGGTTCTAGTGCCAGTAAAGTTCTAGTGCCAAAACAGTTAGGTAAATATAGAAGGGAAGATGGGCCTTGATACCAGAAGTCCTTATTGAGGGGGATTCCCCTTCCAAACAATAACCTCTCGCCGTCTTCCATATGCCAACAAGAGCCTTCAATAATGGTAAAAGTGATGTTAAATGTTCATTTATCTATTTCATTAGTCATTTATATTTATTTCTCATTGTTTTCTGTATGTAAAATTATAGTTATTCTCTATAAAATTTTTTTTTTTTTTTTTTTTTTGTTAATATTTTTGGGTGTTTGGAACGGATTAATTGGATTTACATTATTTCTTATGGGAAATATTGCTTCAGTTTTCGTACATTCGGTTTTCGTCAGACTTTTTTAAACGGAATAATCACGAAAACCGAGGCTCCACTGTATAGTAAAAGTTCAGCTCAGTGCCTTCCTGAGCTTTGTGCCAGATGCAGCAGCACCACTCTAAAGCCAGTCCTACATGATGTTGGGCAGCTGAGGTGCGGTGTTTTCTCAATCCACCATGATTTGTGACCTCCACCGGCTTGGTTTCTCCTCCAGGCCCAATCAAACACTGAAGTCATGCCAGGAAGTGCAGCCAGTGATGCAAAGGAGGCAGTCTGAGTAAAAAGTCATTCTGTAGTTTTGTATAGCCCATCATTGTTGTGTGCAGTTATTGTTTTGTGGTGTGAGAAAAGAATTTTTTCTTTTAATTTACATACATTTTTCAAGGGGATAAATTGTTTTGTTTGAGCACACTTTCTTATATACGTGTATGCTGTGCCCAAAATCCACGTTGCATGAGCAAGGCATACATTCTTCTACGTGGGATCATCAAAAAATCCCAAAGTTCTAGGGCAGTTAGTAGTAGTAGTAGTAGTAGTAGTAGTAGTAGTAGTATGTTTTCAAAAATAAGTAATCATCAGTAATAACCACTAATATATTTTTCAAGAATTTGTGCTGTGTGATGTGGAATTATTTTACGTACATGTTGAAAACGCAGCCCTTTTACATGAACAGCTAGGTTGAATTTTGTAAAAATCTTCACAAGTGTCGGTTCTATAGAGCTGGAGTTTATAGAGGAAGAAAAAGGTTGAGATCCTGACTTCCAAGATAATAGGCCTATTTTTGCATTATCTTTTAAGTAGAACTGGAAAACATTTTAAATGTGCAAGTACTGGTAATAGGGCATATAAAACCAAAACAGTTAGGTAAATATAGATTTATGGAAATTATTAAGGAATGCTTGCATTACTCTCCCAGTTTTTTAGGCTACCGTCTGTCTCACCATCATGGGAGTTCATGAAGCAATATCTTCAATTTGACTCACTTTATCATCAGAAATTCTTTTGGAGATGATTGTGAGGTGCATTTTAACTCCTTCAGTGAGATTTTAAATTTCATAATTGAATTTTGATACCCATGCATCATTATAAATTCATTGTGAGTTTATTTTTATTTGATTTAGTCAATGCATTCAATAGGTAGAATATTTTAGTTTTTCTCAGCTAGCTGTATATTTAATTTGTGTCTTAAATGTGATAGTGATGTCTGTTAAATTTATCTTTCAGTGAAGCACTCTGTATTTCTGTAACTAACAGTTTTCTTTTTTGTGTGTGATTTTTCTCAGTGCTGTTTTCACATGGACCAACTTGTTAGTTGTAGTGGTTGAGTTGGATGGCAATGAAAATGAAGCATTGGATCTTGTTCCACTAGTCACAAATGTTGTTCTTGAAGAACACCAGCTAATTGTTGGAGTCGTCGTCGTCGTAGATCCAGGTGTGGTGCCTATTAACTCACGAGGTGAAAAGCAGCGAATGCATCTTAGAGATGGATTTTTAGCAGATCAACTGGACCCTATATATGTGGCCTATAACATGTAATGAATGAATATTACAGAAAACTCCTTTTTCTCTTTTGACATTGACATACAGTGAAATATTGGATGCAACTTAGGCACACTGCAATCAGTGGGTCTTTCTGACCTGTCAAAGGTATCTGGTGGACTGTATTGCACTAAGGCATAAGTTTGCTTATAGCTGTGATTTCTTAGTAAGGGCATTCCTTTTATTTTTGCATGAAACTGGAAGATACCATTTGCAGTTCACCAATCATAGCCTGTTCAGTGTTTCCCAATGAAAAATTTCCACGGACATTCTTCAGTCATGGGCAGTTAAACTATTCAGTGTGAAGTGTATTTAAGGACAGAGAAGAAAGTTAGAAAGATATATCTAGCTTGTTTAATGGTCTTCATTTTGTAACTGTGATTATTCTTACCTCATGTACTACAATATTTTATACAATTTAGAACTTTGCATTTTAGACTACATTTTTAAATTAAAATCCATTCTGGCTTCCATTTATGTTGTGTGTGTATACACACAAACACATACACACATATATATATATATAAATATATATATATATATGATATAAAATTAACACATATTATATACAATGTAAAATTAAGTTTTTAACCCTTGTGTACACAGGTTATTGAAAACTTTTCATTGCTCAGGTCTTCAAGACATTTTTTTTTTTGTAATAGCTTTTTGAGTTTGTAATAAGTTGTATAGATATGCACAAACATCATTTATTGTGTATCACTCACTGTGTATGCTGTTGTATTTACCTGTGTTCATCTACAAACTTTTTCAATACAAAAATAAATAAAACCAGCACATGAAGTTCAAGAGTCTAGTAGTCAGATATTGTTAAACTTTATTTATTAATTTTATGTAAGTCTTTTTAAGTTGTGTGTGAAATCTTGAAACTTTGTCAAGCTCATCAATATTACTCTTGGTAAGTCTTGTGTATTCAGCATGTTGCAGTTTTCTCTGGTGTGTGTGTGTGTGTGTGTGTGTGTGTGCGCGCGCGCGCGTGTGTGCGTGCGTGCGCTTGTACTGTATGCAGAGGTGTTCAAAAAAGTGTTTTATTACTCAGTTATTAAATGGAAATTTGAACTTCATATGCCATTTTTTATATTTAATGAGTATTTCAAATGGGTAAATATATTTTTAATCTCATTTTTGGATCAGGAGCTATTGTCAAAAATAAACATTAGAGGAACATTTGTAACTGTCAAAAATCCAAAACTGATGGTAATAGTAAGTAATAAAATAGGGATTTTTTAAACAGATGCTCACAGCATAGCAATAAAACCACTCTATTGGCAGGTATTTTGAACTCTTGTAAAAGTATAAATGCAATGTGCTGTTTGGCCCAAATAACCTTCCTAAGTGGAGGACTTGTTATCATATAATAAACATCAGATCATTGTTTTTTACATAAAAAAGGGGGACACCAACCAATAGCATTGTTAGTGAAGTATAACTAAACAACATTTATCTGAACCATTAGACACTGTTAAGAGGCCATTGTCATCTAAGATAGGTCATACATAGGATAACCAAGTGCACCACCTTGTGTAATGACATTTTTCTGAAGAGACTCATTAGAGTAGGAAGCCAACATCTCTGCAGTGTTTCTGCGTGTCAGTAACTAAACACTCCTTTGGTTACAGAAGGCTTGCCTTAAGGAGTTAGACTTTATGGAATTTCTTCTGAATAAGAGCTTCATAAATATGTAAGCAAGTTCCCCTGCCATTCCAGTGTCCCTCAGGCACAGATCACAGATCTTATTCTTCCTTTCTTTTTCTTGATTTTTGAAGAATCCTTTTTATTCATACTTCCTTCTGTATTCACATTAGAGGAAGGCAGACATGGTTGAATCCTATAGCAATAGGGCTGAACTCTGGGCAATAACTGATTTAAATCCTTGCAATAGTTTTTCACACAAAATGTTTTTGTTCATTTGAAGTTGTTTATGTAGGACAGGGTCAGGCAAATAAGCCTGCTGCATCACCCCAAGGGAATGATGTAAACTGCAGTGCATGTGTAAGTCACACGATTGCCACAGGTGCACCCATAGCCTTTTCATGTGACTTTTAATTCAGTAATTACTTTAAATGTATCGTAATCATCTAGACTAGGCAGTGATCCTCCTGTATTGATTTCAAAGACTTCTTTCCAATGTCTGCTTGGTTGTCCTTGTGATCTTTTTTCAATGGTTTTATTGTCTAGGGCAATATTAGGCCATCTTTCAGAGCTCATCCACTCCATGTACTCTTCTCATCTATTCCTGTAACCTGTTCTCTTCCACAATTCCTGTGACTCCCAGCTTTGTATGGATGTCTTTGTTCTTCCTTTTGTAAAGTCTGTTATATTCTGTAAATAGTCTTATTAATATCCAGATCTTTACTACTATTTTATTTTCATCTTTCTAGGTTTTAAGGCAAATGCATCAGAATAATAAATTGAAAGTGGACAAATAGTAATGAGTGCCACACTGTAAGCATAGTGATTTAAAGATGAAGGTAATTAAAAAATTATGAAGGTGGGCGAAATCTTTTTTTTTTTTTTTTTTTCCTATCTTACACAAGTGTGACCTGGCTGCTATACAACAGCAGATTTTATTTTGAAGGATACTGCCAATGTAAAGCACCATGTGGAAGATTCGGCACCTTTACAATCAGCTATTATAAAAACAGCAATGATCAGGTACTGTCTGTGAGATGAGAAAACTATATTAGCATTGTGAATGTTAAAAATCAAATTCAATAGTACATACTGCTTGGCGAAACTGTGGTGTAAACCAAGGTAGAAGCCTTTTTGATTAAAAAAATGGAATTGTTTCATGACTTGCAGAAAAAAGATTGTTGATGAAGATAGTTATACAGCACAGGATTTTTTTTTTTTTAAATTCAATGAATCTGGACTGTTTTGGAAAAGAAAGACAGAAAGAACATAAGTTTCCAAAGAGGAAAAGGCAATGCCCACTGATTTTGCATCATTTAGAAAATCCTTGTGCATTTAAATTATAAGACACCTCTTTTATTCCTTTTCCATGCAAATTAAAAGGCTTGGCTGACAACAGCACTTCTCAAGGATTGGTTCATTAACTGGATTATTTCTGAAATAGAAAAATAATGTAGAGATGATGTCCCATTTTAAGGTTCTGCATTATTGAGAATGCCACTGCCACACAGCACATTTAGATGATAGTTTTGTGTATGTAAAATTAATTGTTATCTGAAACTTCTTCGGTTCTACAGGCTCGGGTCTGGGAATTATTAAAATTTTTAAAGCATATGGTCTTTTTAGGACATTTAATCAAGTGTTAATGATCATGGACAGACAAAAACTGGTATAAAATTTTAAATTTGGATATTGTAATGGAATTTACCAAGGCAGTCAAAGTTTTTTGGTAACATCTCTAAATGAATGTTACCCTAACTTGTTTTAATAAATATTGATGTAGGTGCAGTTTATTCATAGCTCTAAATGTTTTGAAAGATGAAATGTACAAAAAGGTATTCAGTAAAATTGTGAGGGCTTACCAGCAACTTCGTCTAGAGGTTTGTACCATCAAATTCAAACAGCTAGGAATGATGCTTGGAGCTGAACTTTCAAATTTTCAAATGAAGATCTGATGGAGTTTAAACCAGTGCAGGTGACAAAAGAGAGTGCAAGGTGTTATTGAAACATCACAGATCTTCAGTTCTAGTTCCTTGGTGTTGAAGAGCCATGATGATTCAGCACCAAGGAATTGGTTGTTGTCTTGCATTAGGTTGCTTCAGCAGTGGTATTATGCATCAAGAATATGGACCCTGATGATTCACAATTCTTGAAAGTGAAGAGAAAGATAAATGAAATGCTGGTTTGTTATGGCATGCTGTGCTGTACCAGGAGAAAAAAAGTCCATTTATCATTTTATAAGTGCTAAGGAAGATTAAATGGCAGGTGCCTTCCTTCCAAATATCCAGAAACTTCCAACTTATCAAGTCTTCCACAGCCATACTATTACAAATTACACCAGCTGATGTTGACCTTGATGAATGCAATGCCTATTGCTTCTCCACCGTCACCTGACAGTTTTTGTCAGTTATTATAAGATTGCTGCTTTCAAGGAGGCCCAAGTTTCAGCAAAAAATTTTAAGGTGAAGGGAATTTCTATAGTTTCCATTATTCCTTTTTTATACTATTTATTGCTATTGTTTATTTTTCATAGTTAGAATGATTATTTTTTCCCGTGTTTTCATTTTTATATTTTTTCAGTTTGGCTTTATTTGGTGAAATACTTATGGTAAAATTTAACTAAATTGTTAAATGAATTAATGAAATGCTTACTTTACCTGAATTGCTCTTTGATTGCAGGTTATCTTTAACTGACAGTGCCATAGCATGTAAATCATCTGAAGAGCAATGCAATACAATAGTGATATTTTAGAAAAATGCAATATAGTAGTATATGTATATTGGGTTTGGGGTAAATAGTTTTGAATTCTGACTTGTAGAAATTCAGGTTATAGGATGATGTTGGGAACAGAACCCATTGTTAACCAGGGAATGCCTGTGATGAACTGTGGACTTGAAGAAAAACTGTTGGTTTGTTGTGTCAAATACAGCAAAGGGAATTATGATAACGGACCAAGCAGAATTGTCACAAGTCACTCGTAAATGGGAAAAAGTGTTGTTTAGTGATGAATAAGAACTTCCAATTGATGCCTACAGTGTATGTCCGAAGATACTAAGGCAAATTAAAACCTGAGTGCACAACACTGGACAATCAAAACATCTAGCATCTGTGATGATTTGCTCATTCATGCCTTCTGTGGGAGTTAAAAGTCACTTACATGTTGTTGGTGAAACTATAAATGCAGTAAAATATTGCTAATATCTAGAAAGTAAGATACTAACCTAAGACAAACTAATGGTCTCCAGTTGCTGTCTGTCTTCATCTTTCAAAATGATAGCACACCATGTCACAAGGAGCAGCTGGAACATAAGGTGTGGTACCTTTACTTGTCATTGAAATTGATCAACTTCATTCTGATTAAAAATTGGTAAGGAAAGTGTCTGTTCCGCTGTCTGAAAGACATGCTGTGAATGAATCTGAACTAATCAGTAGCATAATCCAGGCTTGGCATTTTGTTTGTGGCCAGCAGCTAACTGCAAAAAAACTTGTTCATTTAATGCTTACAAGATTCTGCCTTATTAGTAAAAGCAATAGATACACAAATATCTATTTATAAAAATAATTTTTATACTGCATTAGAGTTGATAATGTAGTATTTTAATAGCTATTAAAATTCATTACATGTTTGAATTTTATATAGCTTCAGGTGTTTCTTAACTAATCAAGATGTAAAATGATAATACAAAACTTAACTCCTGTCAGTGTGAAATTATAGTTTCCAAAAACTATGCAATAAGAGCTTTGCACTGCAATAACTTGTGATCCAACCAAAACAGATGTCAAAAATTTTTATTGGTCTGAAGTCCTCAGTAAGTTTGCATAAAATAATGTAAACATTATAATGTATTATTGGAATGAAATGTGCCTCTGTGTGTGTGCGTGCGTGCGTGCGTGCGTGCGCCCCTGCCTAATAACCTATGCCTCTTGATCTTATGTGAAGTGTTAATAAGTCTCTTTAGACTTTAACTTTTTGAAATCTTTATTCATTGTTTGTCCAGAATGGTGTGCACTATGAATAGAATGTGTATATTAATTCATTACAAAGCAGTCTGCATTGTTATGCCTAAAGATTTGACATTTTTGAAGCATATTTTGATTATCATTGTGATTAAACTATAGCAGTTTCTTTCTGATGATTATTATTTTCAAAACAAAGTTTTACAGCTGGATATCTTAAATTTCAGATCTGTTCTTGTAACCAAACAAATAACCTATTAAATGATATAAAATAATAACACAAAAGTTAACTTTAGTAGCTGTTAGTATAAAAGCACACTTTTAATTTGTAGAAAGTAAATAAATTTGTGTCTCCTGTGATGCGTTTAAAAAATTTTTTTGTAATGAATGCTTGTCTTTATCATATTATCACTTAATTTATAATTCTATCATAATTTGGGTATCTGAAGCCTGATTTACCACTTGGATTTGTCTTCAGAGAGAGAGAAAAAATCTTGCTGCCTTATTAAGTTTGTTACTTTTTATTCCATGGCAATACTTTCTGTCAGGTTTAGATTAGCCATGTTTCATGTTCTTGAAGTGTGGTGATCTGCTTTTGAAGTTGAAGTGAAATTCATAGCATTTTACAGTGGGTTGAACTTAAACAATTCAATGAAATTAAATATCTACAAATTGTTGTCCCGTCCCCTCACCTTTCTTCCCAAAAGATCTTTGGAAGTTCATGCGTCAATGTTAGTCTGTGTTCAAAACATTATTTTTTTTTTAAAAGGAGGGGTAAACTTAAAAAGAAAAAATTAATCATATTCACTGCCAATTACCAATGGTGAAAGAAGCTAACTTGTGCAGATTAGCATTTTTTCTTCAATTTTGTAGAATGTTAAAGTGTTGAGTTTTTGATACAGCCCCATCACGATCATGCTTTGGTGAATGATGCAAGTTTGGGGAGGGGGAGCTATGTACAGCTAGAATAGCCAGTTCTCTTGCTGTGAGTAGAAAAAGAATAGGCACAATTAGGCTAGTAGAGTTTGGAAGCCTGCGACACACCGCTGGACCACCAGGTGACAGGTTAACATTAGTTTGTGCCATATAGTTAGTTTTTTTTTTTTAATTTTATTTACTAATTTATTTATTGCTGTGATTAATTGTTGAACTCATTTTAGTGTATTTTTAAGCTTTTATCATAGTATCTTTAATGTGCCTACATTTGCACATAAATGACAGATGAGTCACACACACATTTCATGTGATGCTTAATTCAGGATTTAAATCTTAAATGGTGGATAAGTGAGTGAAACTTCAGTATGTGCAGTATTCTTTCATGTTTGTTATTCCTGTAAATAAGTTCCAAAACTACCAAACACACAGTAAAACTGAGCTGTATATATGTACCAGGTGTCTCAAAAGTTACCTGCCAAGTTTAAACGGAGATAACACCACAACCGCTGCAGAGAATGTAAAGAAATTTTAACATTGTACTCGGAGATAGTTGGAATTTGTGATAAACCAGTGTTTCTGTTTCTTAGCAGAAGTCAAGAAAATGACAATGCATACCACAGAGCAGCGTATCTTCATCATGGAAGAGTATTATTGATGATCATAGAGGAGGGCATTTCAGAAGAGGTTCAGCCTCGAAGCCAGACCAGACAAACACACTATAAGGAACATTAATAAATTTCACACAAAGGGTTTAGCGTTGGATGATCTGACCCAAAATGGGAGGCCCTCGACATCAAGGACAGAAACCAACATTGGAAGGGGGCAAAAACATTCGACAGAAGCCCAAAAAGTTCATCAATCGGGCTGCGCAACAGTGTTTATTGCATTCTCACAACAAATCTGCATCTGTCCCAGTATAAGCATCTAACAGCAAAGAATACAGGTGCAGGCCTGGCATTTGCTGAGACAATGCTCAACAGAGTTGAGACACAAAAGATCAACGCAGGGCTCATCTAGTTTCCAGATGAGGCTCATTTCCGCCTCGATAGCTTCGTCAACAAACAGAATTGGTGGTTTTGAGGGGTCCACAAACTCGCATCTTGCTATTGCTGCAACCATTCACCCACACCGTGTGACTATGTGGTGTGCCCTGTCATGATGATCTTCGGGCCCATCTTCATCAATGAAACTGTAACATCTGCGAGATATTGGACATTGTTGGAAACTGCTTTCATTCGATGTCAGCAGGGTTTCAGTGGTGATGATCATCCACATCATACAGCACTGGTATTTACACTGCTCTATCAACATTTTGGAGAACCTGCCATTGCCTTGGACTATTGCAAACACTATGGCACCAGAGTGGATTGGCCATCCTTTTCTCCGGACCTCAATCCTTACAACTATTTCTTTTACGGTTTTCTCAAAGACCAGGTGTACCAGTCCAACCCACAGACATTGGAGGAGCTCTGAACAGCTATTGAAATGAAATCTGCACCATTTTCACTGACCTCATAGACCATGTGGTCTCCAATTTTGTACTACTGTTACATAATGTCATTGCAGTCGAAGACAAACACATTGAACATGTTATCATGTTAATTCCTGGCATTAAATATTCCTACACACTCAGATTCCTCTTTCTCGTCTTCATTCCTCAATCATATCGCCTTACTCTTGGTAGGTATATTTTCGGACACCCTGTGTGTATGTATGTGTGACTGCTTTACTGCATGACTGGACAGTTATGCACTTTCTTACCATTGTCATGCCTGTGAAAGTAAGAATGTTGATGTGTGTATGTATAGATGGATGGATATATGAATAATAATTCACTACTTGACATTAAGATTGCCCTACTCAGAAAGAGCGAGCAAAAAATCATCGGAGACATAGAATATGAGGTGGATAATACACTATTTAATTTCCAAGGCAGCACATCAGTTAGAAAGGCTAAAATGTGGCATCACGTGACAGCAGTTAATACCTTGTGTGACCATTTTGGTGTGCAATGCAATCATACACATAGCACTGCATGCAGTGATGATACATTTCTCTAGTGATGCCCTGGGGTATCTAGTACCATACAATGTTTACCTGGTCTCACAAGTCAGCTGCGTTCTGGGAGTTGGCAAGAAGTAGCTTGCAATCGTCTTCTAGTGAGGTACCACATGTGCTTGATGGGTGATAAGTCTGGAGATCTCACTGGGCAAGAAACCATATGGTCCCCTTGCAGGCATGCTTGGGAGGTGTTTGCAGCGTATGTGCAGGCACTACATACATACATATCACTAAGCTGTTCTCTGAGATTCAGAGGTTAGCTCCACAAAGAAATACAAATTTTTACTTACTGTTGCTGTATCAAACTTCTCAATTTGCAGTAATCTTGACATACAACTCTGGCTTCACTAACATCCATCACACACCATACACAAGATCTTCTGTACTTCATACTCATAATCTTTTTCTCATGCAGACACTCCTGAATCTGATCCTCCCATGACTTCCTTGGCCTTCCTCTGCCTTTCCTTTCTGCTACTTCGGCCAAAAAGCTTTTCTTAGTAAGCATTTCATCGCTCATTCTTTCGACATGGCCAAACCACCCAAGCATATTAGTCTCCACCTTGCTAACAACATTTTACTTCACATTACACAACTGCAGTACATCTTCATTCCTCACACAATTAGAACATGTCTTGCCACAAACCCCCCATAAATACCACATTTCTCCAGCACACAAACAACTTCTATGTTTCTTCTGTAGTACCCAAGTTCCACTGCCATACATCAGAGTAGGAACAATTAACTTTTGTACACAGCCATGCGGGACTTTCTTGAGAACCCATCATTCCTGTGAAAACCTCCCAAAGCAGCCTGATTTTCGATGAAGAATTCACTCGCCTACTGATTTCACCATCCAATTTTTTCTTTCTGTCAAACATGCTTCCTAAATACACAAGCTCATCTTGTCAATCACTGTGCCATTTCGACATATTACATTCAGTGCTACCAGTTCCTCTCTCAAAAACTATAACTTTGGGTTTTTCCTTATTTATATTCAGTTTGAATTTCATGCAAACTTCGTACATCTTGGACAACATACTAATATAGTCGAAATCTGCTGTGTTTGCACGATCTATACACAAGATGAAGGCACTAAGTGATCTTAAATGAGATGTTTATTTCATAAAAATGATAAGTTAAAAACATATTCACAATTAAAAACCATTAGACCTTTCAACCTTACGTTAAGGTCATCTTCAGATGGAGGCACCAGAGAGGACAACGTACTCTGCAACTCACTTTTGCTCTCTGCCAACAGGACAGTGTGATCAGCATACAGCAATCTGCACACACAGATATCACCAAGACATAAACCAGTATTATCTATTTTGGCATCATGCATGCATCCATAAATATGTTAAACAGCCATTGTGACATTACACAACCTTGTCTGACTCCTGCACCAATAGGAAACCACTTTGATAAAACAGTGTTCACTCGTGCACTAGCTCTACTGCCAGCATAAATGGCTTTTACACTATTAAGTAGATTCCCAGTAACACCATATTCATTCAATACCTTCCACAAAAGTGTCCTATTTACTCAGTCGTAAGCTTTCTCTAAATCTATGAAGGAAGCAAAAACTTTCTTACCAACAGCCAGATACATTTCAATCATCATGCGTAATGCAAAAATTGGATAGTGCAGCCTTTACCAGGCATAAAACCACTCTGAACATCCCACACTTTCTCTGATGTAAGACCCTGTACTTTTTCAATAATGGCCTTACCAAACACTTTCCCTGGCACACTCAGTAGGCTAATACCATGATACTTCTTCCAGTCAGTCTGATCACCTTTTCCCTTATACAAGGAAACAATGATAGCATCCTTCCAGTCCTGAAGGACAATTCCTAACTCCCAGCACAACTGGCAAATTTCAGTTAACCAGTCAATTGCAGAGTCACCACCATATTTAAAAATCTCAGCAGTTATGCCGTCAACTCCCGGAGCCTTACCATTCTGAAGAGATTTTAGAGCTTTACCCACTTCTTCTCTTGAGATCCCTCCTGTGCATACATCCTTCACTGTGACATCATCTGCTTTTGCCTCAGAATCACTTTTGCTTTCTTGATCTAATAACTCACAGAAGTATTCACCCCATCTTTCACTTAACTTATTGGGCTCCCATATCATTTCTCCAATCCTATTCTTCACACAACTTACAACTTTGTTTCCCCTATTTTTCTGAGTCCCATGTGCTTTTAGAAATTATTTCTATCTTTCCTAAAAGCCAATTTGTGCCTTTACACCTTCTCCTTCCTATCTTTTGCCTTACTCTGGCGAACCAACTTAGCTGCTTCATGCTTCTTACAGCGATATTCATCCACAGAAACTCTACCTTGCTACATCCCCAAATAGGTTTCCTTCTTTCTCTTTACTGCCTCTTCAATCTCACTATTCCACCAAGCATCACCTCTATTGTTGCCCACTATTGTGATGCCAAAGACATCTTCAGCAGCAGTCAGTGACAACACAATTCTTAAAACATTCCCACTTCTTTTCTACATCCCTCTCACAAGACATCAGCTGCTTCAGTTGTTCTCTGAGTAAGTCAGAATAATGCTGATGATCTTCAGGGAGCCTTTCAACTTTTATTCTTTCCATCCTAGGCCTCTTCCTATTCTTTTTCCTCTAACATTCCGTTTCACTCGTGACACTACTAAGTAATGATCAGAGCCAACATCTGCACCTCTCGTCACACGAGTGTCAGCAACCAAATGTTTCAGATGCTGATCTTAGACAACAAAATCTATCGCACTCTTTTAACCAAGAGTACGATTTTCCCAAGTATATGTGTAGATATACTTGTGGTTGAAAAATGTATTAGATACACACAAACCATTCTCAATGCAGAGTTCAATTAATCTTTGACCATTATTATTCACACAAGGATCATTAAAATTACCTGGAACATTGTCAGAAATCGCATTCTGCACACCTACTCTAGCATTGAAATCCCCTGCTATTATAACTTTCTCTTTATCCCCAAACTGGCCCAAAACAGCTTTTAGCTCATTCCAGAAATCTTCCTGTCAGAAGGTTCCGAGTCATAAGGAGCATACACTACAACAATTACTGTTCACTGAAGTTCCACTTTCAAACGAACCCAGAGAATTCTTTCACTTATGCAGCTATAGTGAATCAAGTTGTTCTTCATCTTTTCACTTAAAATCACACCTACACCAGCCTGTCCTCTCACATTATCCAATACTCCAGACCACACGCTCACCATTCCATTCACTTCTGTCCCGATTTCCTTCTTTTTGGTTTCGTTTACACACAGCACATCCAATCTATACTTATTCATCTCTTCAATCACCTCATTCATTTTGCCATTTTATACCTCTAGTATTCCATACACCAATCTTACACTCACTCAGCTGAGATCTCTTTCTCATATGCCGTTTAGAAGGTCCAAGTCTATTCCGCGATGGACCATCCTTCTCAAGTGAGGAGGTCCACCATATCCCACACTTGAGTCCTTTTTTTTTTTTTTTTTTTTTATAGCTTTCTTTGAGTCTTTGTAATCAGAGAAGTACATCAGTGTGGGAGATTAGCCCTCAGCTGACAGTTCCAGTTGGTCATTCAACCTAAGGATTCTGGAACATAACCGAGTGAGTTGGGGTCTTTTCGCCAACAATGTCACACAGAACTAGCTGGTACGTCTCAAAGATTCACAGAGGCCCTTGTTATTGTTCTGTGTCCCATTGTTGCCCATGGAGGGCCCCCGAGGAGGCAAGCCCATCTCTCACTAAGATCGCCATGTGCCGGCACTGTCTAAATGGAAAAGGGCCACCAGGATGCCATTTAGAAATAGCAATAATACAGGCTCTTAAATGTTATTTACATACCGCTAGGTTGTCACCATGATTGTTATGCATAGCAGAGATGGCTAATTATCATAACTAATGGCACCCTATACAAGGATTCCCAGATGGAAAGCAGTGTGCTACTCATGGCCAACAGCTGGATCCTCCCTGTGGCCATGTCGTCACTGCTTAGGCAGAATTGTGACTCGTCTCTGAACATGACATGGTGTCATTTCTGTCGCCACACAGTTGTTCTGTGATACCACTCCAGCTGAGCTCAGTGTGGCCTATGATCTGTGGCTGCCAGGAGCACAGACTTGCTCTGCCAATCTTCTGTTCACCATCCAAGTTTTGACAGGGATATCCACAGTTGGCACTAAAGCCCCTTGCTGATCGATATGTTCTGGTGTACCCCTGACTGACCTGGTGCCACTACAGTGACTTGGAAGTGCCTTCTTGCAACCACTGTTGCCAACAACTGCTAACTGTTCTGGCATTCCAGTGCATGTGGGCCACTATTCGTCAAATTGACCGACCAGCTTCACAGAACCCTATACTTCTCTCACTCTGAAATGTGTCAAGCAAATGATAATGCTGGTGCCGAGATATACAAGGCATCTTTAGTCCTTGGATATGCTGTAGCAGCTTTCAACACACTGTTGCTTTGTTCCATATGCCATACTTCAGTGGCCCATGTTTGCACTTTTATCTCTCACACATCTTACATGATTGGTTGCATAAGCGAATGATTTGCATATCCCACCTGCCTGCACACATCTACCAATTTGCATGCCAATACAGACTCCTTCGGGATGGTGCAATTTCATTGTTAAGCAGTGTAATAATTAGAATAACTCAACGGTTTTTCTTTTCACATTTCCAACAATTATACAGGCACTTCTTTTTATTTAAGGACAAGTCATTAGTTTCTAAGGCAAATTCTGTACAGGGTTTTATAAGAATGCATCATTTGCTTGTGCTGAAGCCATCAGTAAATCATGCTTACCTGCTGATGCTAGCTACGAACTGGTACAATGGGAGTGGTTAGTTAAATTATAGAATATAGGAAGAAAAAAATGTTGAAAGGGAAACAAAGTCTTTAGTCATTTTTGTAGTTAATGCTACAGGCCTCCGGTCAAAAGCAACTGATGTTTTTGATCAACTGAAAGAGTTTGAGACATATATTACTGTCATTTTCGTCATATTATCCGCACCAACATATAATCCACTGACCACGAAATTACATATTTTTTTCCCCCTTTGTATAATCCGCAGACTGTGAGATTCAGAAATAAAAAAAAAAAAAAAATTGCCGTATAATCCACACATTGATGTTGAACCGGAAGTGGAATTTCCTACTGAAAAGTCGGTCACATAAATGACCCAGGAGTCCGAAGAAGTAAGGGGGGAAAAAAACGATTTTATTAAATGAAGAAATTCGTTTTTAAAGGTTAGTTTTTTATATTTTTATCTCCGGACAGATAAATCTCAGTGGCATGGCATCCATAGATCACTCCGATGCAGCTCCAAAGTATTGCATTATACACTGGTGTGCAAAAATTAAGGACGAGGCGGTTTTTCGAATGTAACATCGTGCAGAAGTGCTCCACATTGACTCAAATCATACCATAAGATCCCCAAGATGTAAGAATATGGGACAAGTGAGCAAAACCGTCCAAACAAGGAATCCAAAAGATACAAAGGCACTTTATTGAAAAGGTAGCTTCGAGCACAACTGGACAGAAGACGGAAACGTCCATAGGACAGGCGGCTGCCAAGAAAAATCCAGTCTTTAGTAGGGGATATGAACACCCCTGACTGCGTTGCAGGATTTACTACGTCTGTCCATGCTGAGGACGAGGTTGTCAAGGAGCTATTGAGGCATCGCGACCCATTCCTCTTGTAGCGCCAATTGCAGCTGGCGGCTGGTGACTTCCTGCCAAGCGTCTCCCCAGAAGGTTCCGAACGTGTTCGATTGGATTTAGGTCCGGCGACCTTGCGGGCCAATCCATGCATTGAATATCTTCACTCTCCAACAGCTCTGTGACAGCCACTGTATGATGAGGTTTAGCGTTGTCGTCCATGAAGAGGAACTCAGGACCCACAGCACCTCTAAACAGACGCACGTGAGGCAGGAGAACCTCGGTACGATAGCGGACACCAGTGACTGAACCTCCTTGGAAGATGTGGAGGTCAGTACGGCTACCAAGCATGATACCGCCCGAAACGAGAACTCTGCCACCTCCAAACCGGTCCCTTTCGATGATGTTGGAGGTGTGATTGCGTGTTCCCTGCTCTCTCCAGATGTGTATACGTCCAGAATCGCTCGTCAGACTAAATCGGCTCTCATCCGTAAAGAGAACTCTATCCCATTGCTGATGTGTCCCGTTCTTGTGTTCCTGGCACCACAGAAACCACAGTCTCCGATGAGCAGGCATTAATGACACACACTGTACTGGTCGTCGTGCAAATAGACCACCTTTGTGCAGCCTCCTGACCACAGTAAAACGCGATAAGGGACGTCCAGTTGTCGGTTGCATATGCTTTGTGATATCTCCCGCTGTCTGCCGTCTGTCTCTTCTCGCCTGTAGGACAATATACCGGTCGTCTGCCACCGTGGTTGCTCATGGACAACCACTGCTAAACTCTCGGACAGCTGTTCCTGTCATTCGAAATGCTCTCCAAGCTCGTGAAACGATGCTGTGAGCGATCCCGAACTCCTCGGCCACACTAGTCACACTTCGACCTTCCAACTTCCCAATGACGCGACCTCGAGTAAAGTCATCCAGATGTCCTCTACTGGATTGCCCGTTGGCCATATCACACAGTGGCGGCAACTTGACGTCGTTCAAACCGATGTACACCGTGCAATAGCTTTCACCGAATTGCTGAGCGTACACCGCCCGTATGTTTTGTACCCTTCCGACACCCCCCACTCCCCCGTCATGCTGAATATATGTATATGCCCTACCATACCGAACCCTAGTCTATCTCCTGAGTGGTCTTTCGGTCCGTTCTGCCTGCTTGTTCCACTGTTATGCTGATTTCTCCTCTTCGTCCTTAATTTTTGCACCCCAGTGTACCTTGCCAATGACGAAACGGTGATACAGAACAAGTCATAGTAATATTGTATGTATGTGCGTAAGTTCAAAGTTTATGGAGAAAATTCTGCTTTCAGAGTTGGGAGATCAGTTTATGCGTGGGCCAATAAAAAAAAATAGAGCTGGACTAATGTGAATTCTTCCGCAGAATTTTCACCGATGGATTTGTTTACATTTTAGACCGCGGCACAGCGGCTTTCTGCACGTTACTGCGCAATTGTTTCCTGACCTCAAAACTATCTCGCAGTGGCACGATCATATCCTCAACTGTGCTCACCACTAAAAATTTAAATTCGGCAGTGTGACTGAAACGTTTCCTTTTCAAAGACATGAAAAGTAATGAAGGAAAATATCAGCAGCAAAGACGTTGGTCTAAACGGCGAAGGACAAACTAAACACAAGGCCGTACATGAGATCCGAAAGGAGGAACGCATAGGTTTGTGCAGCACGTATGTTTTCATTGGCTGATTGACAAAAACAGAGACAGCATAACAGTCAGAGTTGTCCTTCTCAACAATACAAAATGACCCCCCACCCTGTCTCCCCAAAACTTTACCGATCTTTCATTACAACATCCCTCCTCTCCGTTCCGTACAAACTCCTGAACTGAGGAAAATTTTTTGGAGGGAATTCATTTTCCAATTATACTCCCTCTCCTGCACAATTACCCTGCTGATTTTTTTAAAAATCAAAGGTCCGTAAAAACTTTTTTTTTTTCAAATTGGCGTATAATATGCAGAACCTATATTTTTAACTTCTGTAGCAGATAATCCACAGATTATACGTCGAAAATTACGGTACTTTTGCTTTGGTTTTTGCAGGCATGTCTTGCTCAGTTTACCAGTGAACTTGCCCCCTCATGATGTGAGAAATTCTTTATATATAAATGTTTGTGAACCAAATTTAGTATTAATCAGGGCTGTTTCTGTTCCGGGTCTAACTCGGATTTCCGGGTTTGGGCGATCTTTCATACCTGGAATTCCGGATGTTTAGCTTTGAAGACATTTTTAAGACTGTTAAATTTTGAGTTCTAATTAGCGACAAAGCAAAAAAAAAAAAAATTTAAACGCTTCATGGCAAAAATTGCTTTTCACCAATGAATTAATGTGATAATAATATTGTCTTCCTCCCCAATGCAACTGACTCGAGCTTGACGCATGAAGTCTCGACATGAAGCCGGCAGTTCGTGCTGTGGTTGTCCATTGTTCTGTGGGAAGGGCATGTGCGCAAATTCTCAGTCATTTCATCGGCGCTTCTGCTCCTCGATGCAAATAACCGGTTTTTCGCTCTGATGAGTGATGTGGGATTGGAACTTGGAGATGGCTGGGGAGAGCGAGTTAAAGCAAATAAACTATGTCACTCACGCGTCTGCACCTACGCACGGCATCGTGTTAAAGCAAATAAACTATGTCACTCACGCGTCTGCACCTACGCACGGCATCGTGTTAAAGCAAATAAACTATGTCACTCACGCGTCTGCACCTACGCGCGGCATCGTGTTAAAGCAAATAAACTATGCCACTCACGTGTCTGCACCTACGCGCAGCATCGTGTTAAAGCAAATAAACTATGTTGCTCACGCGTCTGCACCTACGCGCGGCATCGTGTTAAAGCAAATAAACTATGTCACTCACGCGTCTGCACCTACGCGCGAGCAGCCTGCCTCATTGTATTAGTAGGTCAGTGACAGAGAGGAGGTGTCTTTGTTTCCCTGATGAAACGTTTGTGGTTTTTTGTTTAGGCAAAAGTGATGGGGATTGTGTGTGTGTGTGAGAGAGAGAGAGAGAGATATGAATGTTTTTAGGAATTTGAAAGTTTACACGATTTCAGTTTAAATTAAGTTCGTCATCAACGATGAAATTTTTAACCAAAACTGACGATCTCAAGGCATTGGAGGCCTCAGTCAAAAATAAATTCCGGTGGGATTGGCTAGAAAAAAAAGACACCCAGAAAGAGAAAGATGGGATATGGTGTCTGAAAATTGATACAGCTGGGTCATGTTTCTGCATATATAAATGGATATATATACAGTTCTGCCTCCAAAACCTGTTGAAGCAATTATAATGGCTATTTGTAATAGTAAAAGTTCTTCTCCTCTTCAGTACACAAACAAGACACTGCAAATGAAGGATGTTGTAAACGTAAGCGTCAGCCTGATAGCGTCTCCGCTAAAAAACAAATGAAGATTGCACAATGTTTTAAGAAATATTGTTATTTTATTAGTAAATATAACTTTTTAGGTCAATACCGCCTGACTGAAACTTAACGACTAAAATTTCTGTTAAAAAAAAATCAATATCCTATGAAAAAGAGGAGTTGCCCTTCTAGTAACATAAAAACTTGACTGCAGATTTTCTTTTATTTATTTGCCAAATGGGTAATTTTGCAATTGGAAAGAAAGGCAAAACTTTTTTAAAAGGTATGTTATGTGTGTAATTGGTTTATTTTATACAAATGCAAAAAAATGTTTAACATTCTTAGTGTGCTATATGTTAAAGACAATATCATGTAGTTGTCGAAATCAAAGTTACTTAAATTTCACTAAAGGAATATATTTTTTTAGCAACAAATTAATACTGCAAGCTCAACCCCAAAATAATTTACTTTTGTGAGCAAAATGTATAGGTAGGTAGTAAGTAATTCCCAAAGTGAAACTATTTTATCTTTCGAAGTATCTGTAACAGCTTTGCTGATAAGTATAATAATTAGAGGTACTAGTAGTAACGGAAATACTTTTTTTCGTGCCTTGCCTTGCAAACACCTCTGATTAATGTTCTAGTTCCAAAACCAGATCAGCAAATCCCTCTGTGCACGTTAATGAACTAATGAATCCAATACTAGAGAAACACTAAAACTCGCAAGAGCTCCAATGATTTTAATAGTGTACGAATTCAATGAAATAAGAACAGATAACCTCATGAGATCTTTCGAGTTTCCTAAAACTCATCTTCAGATGAAAAAACAAATTAAACCCTTTCATCTGAAGATGAGTTTTAGGAAACTCGAAAGATCTCATGAGGTCATCTGTTCTTATTTCATTGAATTTGTGTACTATTAAAATCATTGGAGCTCTTGTGAGTTTCAGTGTTTCACTAGTATTGGATTCATTAACGTGCACCAAGGGATTACTGCCCTGGTTTTGGAACTAGCTTATTCTGCACGTTTTAATTTGCCGTCTTCCTGTATTAATGTTTATTCATTGTGTATGTGCTCATAATGGTTAAGCGAGAGGTAGTGAAAAAGTGAACCACAGAATCTGGTGCTGACTCTAACGCATGTTGTTGTGCGATTACTTTCTTTTTCTGATGTTAACTTTTTATTTAAAATCTTAAAACCACTAAATGTCATCACCTTCGTTAATTATTTTTAATGATTGGTATTGAAAAGCTTATTTGAAAATGAGATCTTGATGTACATTGTTTTTTTGTTTTGTTTTTATTGCGAGTTTAACAACCATCGAGAGCAACTCAATGGGCTATAAGCAGTCACCCTTCCCTAATTTAGAGCCACTGGTTCCAGGGAAGGGAGAGAGCCAGGGAAGTAAGACAAGTACAACATCCATGCCTCACCTAGATTCGAACCCAGACCCTTCACGTATGAATGGTCATAAGCCAGCGCTTAGACCACTGCGCCACCGGGACGGCATACATTGTTTAAGGGTTCTGACTTGGTAAGCTTGCTGTACTGCTGGGTCTGATATACCTCTCAGTAATCGGCGTACAAAACTTGCCTGGAGAGCTTTTGGAAGAAACAGCATAATTTTCAAGAGCAATATGCCATTATGTCTTAAAAGAAAAGTGTTTGATCAATGCATCCTTCCAGTGCTTACGTATGGTGCAGAGACGTGGACCTTAACTAAAAGAGACATACAAAGGCTGCAGACAACTCAAAGAAGCATGGAGAGGTGCATGCTTGGTGTAACCAGGAGGGATAAGAAGAGGAACTCGTGGATCCGAAAAATGACAAGAGTGGAAGACATCATGATCAGAGTTAAATCCCTGAAATGGCAATGGGCTGGACATACTGCCAGAAGGACAGATCATCGATGGACAGCCGAAATTTTAGATTGGATTCCAAGGGACAGGAAAAGACCCAGAAGAAGACCACATGGGAGATGGGTGGATGAAATTCGAAAGTATGCAGGGGTGACATGGAGGAGACTGGCACAAGACAGACCGTTGTGGAGGAAACTTGGGGAGACCTTCGTCCAGCAGTGGATTGATAATGGTTGACAATGATGATGATGATGATGTTAACAGGCATTTCATCAGTTTTTATAAGCTTGAATATCATGTAGTTAGTGTTTTTGTAAATAAAGAAGTAAAAATAATACAACAGTGTTGCTTGTAAAGGCTAAAAGACAATAGCTTTTACTCATTTACCCAAATTATGGAAATGTAAAAAGAACTAAAAATTATTTCATGAAAATTCAGGGATTTGCATTTAAGACTACACATATTTCACAAAAGTCAACACCACATTTAAAATCAAAATACAGGAGCAATTGCAGGTGGATTTGAATAATTTTGTTGTTACAGATTCTCTCTCTCTCTCTCTCTCTCTCTCTCTCTCTCTCTCTCTCTCTCTCTCTCTCTCTCTCTCTCAGCATAAATTATAGTTATATCATTATCTGGCAATCCTATCACTTCTATCAAACCTTAGCAGGAAAAATAAGTATGCATCAGCTTAAGAATTGTGCAGTGTTAATTATTATTATGGGCCCAAAAGAAATTTTTCATCATTGAGATTGCAGTGAACATTTCAATGATGAAGCCTCATTATGTAAACATTCCTTATTTTGGATCATCTGAAAATTGCATGCTTTACGAAATATGTAAATCATATTTAAAAAAACAATTTGCAAGCTGTTTCATAATACATAAGTTAACATTAAAATTAATAACTTATTGATATTGTCGTGTTTAATAGGTTAGGATGGCCAGGCATTGTCACTGTATGTATGAGGTCTGCACTTAAGTTATCATAAGCATTCAGATTGTATTCTTATGCTTCAAATTCCATTGAAGTATTCATTAAAAATTTGTGTTGTGTTGGAGACTAAGGACATACTTGTCAGAAGACTTCTTTGGGAGTAGATGGCATAGAATGAAAGACATAAGTGTGTGTGTGTTGAACCTACATTAATTAAAGTTGTATTTGGTTACATATTTAAGTCAGATGTAATTTTTCATTCCAGATTAAATCATAATTTTGTGCAATTGGGTGAGAAGTTAAGTTCATTGTGAGTGTTAAATTCATATTTGAAATAAGGTAAATTACTCTGTACAAAGTTTTGAGAGCTATTTAAAGCAAATCGTGGCATTGCGATACTATGGAGAAAGTAAAACTCTGAACCAGATTAAAACTTTCATCCATATCACGTCTGACATTTCTGATGTTAGAGAAAATTTAGCGTTGTAGAAGTTTAATTTTAACTGTCAGACTTTGTGTGGGTTATTTATAGTAGGGTCCTCATATGGAACTGTAGTGAAAATATATAATCTTACTTCACTTAGCAAATCATCACAAATCTTTCTTCACTTAACAAGTGTTTCTAGGACAGAAGTTGGTAACTTTCATTATACAAGTACAGTTGATGTAACCAATCATAAGCAAGTAGAAATGTGTCTTGTTCTTAAAAATTCATTTTTTAAAGAATGGTTAGTTTATTCTGAAACGCATAAAAAAAAAAAAGACTATTTTCATAACAAAGATTCTTGTTAACATACAGCTGTTTAATATTCCATTAACAAACGTAGTAGCCTTGGTTAGCTGTATGCTTAGTCCCTTCCATGCCGCCCCGGTGGCGCAGTGGTCTAAGGCGCTGGCCTCTGATCATTCGTCCGTAAGGGGTCCGGGTTCGAATCCCGGTCAGGCATGGATGTTGTGTTTGTCTTACGGCACTGGCTCTCTCCCTTCCCTGGAACCAGTGACCCTAAATTAGGGACCGGCGACTGCTTATAGCCCATCGAGTTGCTCACGGTGGTCGTTAAACCTCCAATAAAAAAAAAAAAAAAGTCCCTTCCATGCAATAGTTGTTTCCAAAGCAGGTGTTTGCCATTGCTAATTAAACAGCATTTTTATCCAAAAAGAAAGTTTTCTGCTTCATTTCTTGCCCAAATTGCAACTGTCCTGATCTTCGTTTACTCATTTTCATAAAAAAGCAAATACAAAAATAGCTGAAGTGATTTTATTCTTGTAGCTGTTCAAAACTGTAATATGCTTTCAAGGAATAAAATTTCACATGATTTTTTTATCTTTTATTTTTTCATAAGAAGTACAAGATTTTCTGTTTAGTAATAGAGGAATGTTGTAGTCCAAACTTTTAAGGTATGACAATTGAAGTAGACTAGTTCATGAATTGTAGTAAACAGCTGTAAAAGTTCCAAATTCTGACAGTATTCCTCCATAATGTAATTTTGTCTGAGTGAGAAAAATAGGGGAAATGATATGTGTAGTTTTTATGTTTCTACAGCCTCTTAACACTCTAGATTCTGGTAGACAAAGTTCTTTTTAAACTGTTGTCACACACACACACACACACTCTCTCTCTCTCTCTCTCTCTCTCTCTCTCTCTCTCTCTCTCTCTCTCTCTCACACACACACACACACACACATTGAGTGTGAGTGTTCACAGAAATTAATTTTTAAGAGTGTCCTTATTCTGCCATCTGAGAAAACTAAGCAGGAAATCTGTATATCAAATATTATTAGGAGAGATCACTTTTAAAATTTGAGAAGTTTTTCCAGTACAGCTTATTTACTGATAGTTTTACTTGAGGACAGAATAGTGCAATAGATGTTGTCATATACAATGGTCACCATATAGGGATTATTGTTGTCACAGGTACTTTATTCAGGGAAGCACAAGTTGAGTCTTATTTTTGTGTGGTCCTAACAAAGTTGAACATAGAATAAAGAAATCCGAAATAGAATGACTTTTCATTATAAATAATTAAATTCTTTGAACTTGTTGAATTGAATAAGTAATCTGGTGAAGTGAATGGGTATATAGAATTATTATGTGGCAACAACAACAACAAGTTAATAAAATCATGCAATGCATTGATTATAATACGCTTTCCAACATACCAGAAATTGTTACTCACATTATGAGGAGAATGGCTGTGGAATAAATCTCGCTCTTGTGCCCTGACCTTTGATCCCATTTCGATGATATTCAACAGAACCGGTTCAGTATACCTCAGAAATAACATGATAAAATTTTGTCGCAATCGAAGCATTTTTACGTAAGTTCTGATGCATAAGGGCTATGGAATAGATCCCGCTCCTGTGTCCTAACCTTTGACCCCATTTTGGCCATTTTCAATGGGATTCGTCCCCAGGCAGGCCCCTACAACATACTAACATTTCATCCAAATCAAAGCATTTTTACGTAAGTTATGGCGCATAATGGCAATGGAAATGATTCCGCTCCTATGTCCTGACCATTGACACCATTTCGCCCATTTTCAATAGGGTTTGTCCCCAGGTGGTCCCCTACCACATACTAAAATTTCATCGAAATCGAACCTTTTTTACGTTAGTTATGACGCATAAGAGCAGTGGAATGAATCCTGCTCCATGTCCTGACCTTTGATTCCATTTTGTTCACTTTCAATAGGGTTCCTTCCCAGGTGGTACCCAACCACATACTAAAATTTCATCGAAATTGAACGATTGTTACGCGAGTTATCATGCGGGCATACGCGCATGACTTAATGAGGCAGATGGGAATCGCGACCATCTGCTCGAAAGAGTGTGACGTCATAAAACTTTAATAGGATCCACACACAACGCATGACGTAATGAGACAGATGGTGTGACCATGCGCCAACATTTCAATCGCGAGCTTGTGACGTCGCAAGATTTCTAAGCATGGGTAACATTAATGGAACGACGCCATGACACTGAAAACGTTGTAATTCGGGGTGGTCATTTAACCCACTAAATGAATTTTCCTAAAGTCGAGATCAAGCTAAATCGATTTCTAGTACCAGAAAACGGTAGGTTAATGACTTTCATCAAAATTCTAATAGCCGTTTTCAAAATAAAATGTTCATAGATACAAGAATTGCTCCTTTAAGGTGGACATCAAGTAATTTTGCTTCCTGTACTTCCAATGGAAAAACTTCACTTGCAGCAAACATTTTCACCTAAATTTTGAACTGCGTTGCCTTAAGGTTTGCTTTCTGTTTGTTAAAAGTTTTGGTATGCTTCATTTGTCAGTTTTCATCCACTGTAATGAAGGTTTTTGTTGTTTTGCTTCTAGTTCCATCTAAATGAGTAATTCCATGTTGATTTTGCTCCATAGAACTTTTTACGTGCTTTATTTGTCAGTTTTCATCCACTGTAATGGCAGTTTTTGTTTTTCTGATTCTTGTCTCATCTAAATGAGTAATTCTGTGTTCATTTTGTTCTATAAAACTTTTTACAATTTTGAAAATATTAATATAAAATTTGCCTGATTTTATTACATTAAAATCAGGCAAATTTTAATTGTTAATAGCAGAGGAATTTACAAGTGCTGCACTAAAGAATGTAAGAGCTGTTTTATATTTAAATTAGTAGGGAAGTAATAACACTTCCAACTTTACTAGATTATTCAAAGCAAACAGCAATTAATAATGAGTTTCTGTCTATCTTCCTAAAAAAACACCTGGTTGATGTGCAAAAGCTTGGAAATGCTTATTTATATATTCTTATGCCAATAAATCATTACTAGTACAGTTTTACTATTTTCAGTCAGCAACATTTAGCTGTCTTGGGAGTTGGTAAAAATTGGGCATGTTTTGTTTCCTGCATTCCAAAACTCTTTGGTGTTTACTGCTATTTAAAATAGTTTGTAACAGATTTTAGGATTTTGCTACAGTACCCAATAAATTGTAAATCACTTTATAAAGTGCAAAATAAATTAAATCGCAGATTACCCGATAAGTGAAATTATTAATTAGCTAAAATTTGTTTGGCCAGAGGTGCACATAAATACATTTTGCTTGCAAATTAGTTATATTTTTATAATAAAGGTGAAACTTCTGTTAAACTTGTGTAATTATTACCATTATTTATGGAAAGAATTTAATAATTTTGCTGTTCCAAAGGTGAAGCGAAAGGAACATTAAGAAAAGCTTATTTAACAAGTTTAAAGAGAGATTATTATATCCAAGCTTGATTAAATTTAAGTAAAACCAAATTTATGATTGGTAGAGGAGCTTAAATTCTTGTGAAATTTAGGTAGGAAATGAAGGAATATGACTATTTGGGATCACAAAATAAAGCCTTTAACTGCTATTGATGTAAAGTGAAAGCAAGGTAAAACCATGGTAAAAGGGATTCAGTCATTTCCCCTGTGGTTGCATTGAAATCAATTTTAAAGGAAAGAGCTTTTTATAAAATTGTTGGAGGAAGCTGAAATTTTGGGTGGATCCATAAAAGATTTGGATATATCATCATAGGGAAAGATTTTCTTTTTTTTGCTTAAGGCAATTCAGAAAGGTCAAATTGAGTGGAATGAGAGAAGGATTAAAGTAGAGCTGCTAGTTGCAAGAGTTAGAATTAATGATCTAAACATGATAGATTGTAGCAGACCTTTGGAGAACTATGTGAAAGAATAAGAAAAGGTGGTAAAATCCATTCAGCTTAGTAAAATGTGGTTAGTTTTATTTAAGAGTTAGTTATGTAATGAAGTAACACTGTTTTCCAGGGTTCTGTAGCAAATCATAATATGGGCTGTTATGTGATTTTATTAAAAGTTTGAGATTCAAACCAAATGAACATACAATGTTCAAATCCCTGAAGGTATGTTAAATGGAGACTGAAGAAAGGACTTAACAAATTCAGAATGTCTGCATGAAACATCTGTAGTGAGCATGAATATCAGAACATGTGCAAGTGTTGTGAGATCTGAATGATTGTAGAGTGGTATATGTGCCTGATTGTTACAAAAGAAAATGCAGTTATAATAACTATGTTTGTTTGATCACCTTTGTATAATGTGATACTGAGTGTCAGGAACTAACACACAGTGTGGTTTTATGTATGTACAATGTACATGTTATGTACAAGTTCACAAAATGCTGTAAATTGAATAACTTCATGAGATAAAATGGCATACTCTTCAAGCATAAGATGTAAAGATAAAAGTATGTACAATCAAAGTTATGGGCAGTTCAATTATTTTCAAAGAAAAATGAGCACATTTATTATTCTTATCCATTTTCAACAATATAATAGGAAGAAAGACATCTAATTTTATACTATAGAATTCATATTCATTGATCATTTTCTCTTGCCCCTTTTTCTCCATGCTTTCACATTGTGTATGTAACCCAATTTTTTTTCTTTCTAAATTCTGTTGTGAATCACCTTTTTTTAGCCGCATTTTTTCATAGCACCATAAAACTTTAGTTACTCACTTTTGTAAATGACATGATTATCATAGATACATTGAATGTAATCTTATGTATTGGAGACAAAAAATTTGTGTACTATACAATTTGTATTTAAAATGGCTAGAAACTCAATAATTGTAGAAGTACATGCCTTCCAATAGTTATGTGGCATATGTGCTAGTGTCATGCGATGGAATATGTGTTTTAGTCCCATGTGAATGTGCTTTCCAACTTTGGAAATTGCACTGAATTGGAAATTGGAAATTCCTAAAGAACACCTGGAGGTTAGAATGTTGATGAAAAATAAAGGGAAAGCAGTTGCCTGAAAGGACTTGTGTTCTCGAAGCAGTTTCTAAGTTTAAACTGTCCTTTAAAAATTGTATGCTTATATTGGTTGGGCTCTTTAGTCCATTAATAGTCCATTAAAACCCTTGCACCAATAAACTCCCACCAACTTATATTGGCTGACCTTCTCATATTCATTAATTCTATAATACTCTTAAGATCTTTAATTCCAGATAAATATTTTGCAGTTTGTGTGTGTGTGTTTTAGGTTCCAAATCATTCAGTGTTTTTACACTAAGCAATACAGTACAATATTTCCTCATATTAATATACATTCTTCAACAGCTTTTAGTTTTTGTGATTAATGCTTCCCTAATTTTGATTCCAGTGAATTTCTGTGAAGTATCACTTCTCAACAAGAAGTTTAATCCACAAAAAAAGAGGGAGAAGGGTATTACATCCAAATGAATGTTACATAAAATTAAGTCATTTATGTGATTCCACTTCATGCCGCGACTAGCTTAAAAATTTATAAGTAAGCAATTATAGTGTTGAAGTTCATTCAGGTGTGGATTATGAATGGTGCTGTACTTTAACTTGCACATTGTTGACTATCTTTTGTTACTAGATGTAAATAAATTTCAGGGCTTGGTTTTAGATGTATGATTATTCATTTTTTTTTATTGTTGTTAAAACAGTGTTAAACAGATGAATGTTACGAGCTGTATTGTACACATAAACACTGGCATTTTTGTGTAATTTTAATTAGCTGTCAGATTTTCAAAAATTAAGTTCTTTATTTTTTTAAAATATGACCTGAAAAGATTAATAGTAATCATCTGGTGCAATGCTTTCTGTAGAAATTTAGGCTCAGTACCTTCTAAGAAGTAAGCTTTCATGCTAAAGGTCTAGGAACAAGTCACTAGTGGAATCTAGATTTTTGACTTTATTTCTCCCACTTCCTTGGAGGTGATAACCTTGAAATATTACTGGCAACTGTTCCTACTCCATCATGTTAATGGGAATTATGAAACAACTAAAGTTCACATTTGGCATGGGACTGAAAAGTTGGTGGACTAAGGCTATAAACAAAAACAAGAATTCCTGTAGGCTGATAGAAAACATCCTCTTCAAAGTATTGCTGCAGAATGATTCTAATGCATTTTCTTAGACCACTTTAGCAGTGTCTAATTTTTCCTTCTTTTGAGAAGGGGATAGGTAGGGGGTACTTAAAAAAATCTCAGAAAAAAAAAAAATCTGATGAATGACAAGGAATGGAATCTAAAATTTAGCCAAAAATTTTATCACAGGAATGCACAGTGGGTTGGTGCGTTATGATGCTGCAGAATCTAGTTCTTTTCTATCCAAAGTTTAGACTATTTCCTCTTCACTTTACCTTGCAATCACCTAAATGTATAGTATTGTTAGTTTGCTGTATGGTGTGTGGGAACAAATCCGTAGCAATGATAACTGAAGATTCAAATAAAATAATTATCATAGTTTGTGAATTTGAGTTTCTTTTGGTCATGACAAAACATAGTCTCCATTCCCAAGATTGGGTCTGTATTATATGGTCGTAACCATGGTGCTATCTGTTATTACCTGTGCTCAAGGCCTGATTACTGCATAGGCTGGCACGATCCTGGGCCTTCCCTTTTTAAAAATTGTTTCTAAGAATGACCTAATTGATACTAAACTTCTTTTCATTCTTATTACTTTGGTGAAAGTAATATTTTATGTGGGATTTTATTGCACCCTCTTATCAGTCAATCTCCAATACTTTCATTAATGAAATAGTTTGTTTTCACACCGTTTGTTAATATTGTCTGAAATTGCTGCCTCACTTTTAATGTTGCGATATAATTTAGAATATTATATTATTAAAATCAATCAATTTTGTTTTAATATTTAGATTAAATTATTTGATTATTACATTACTAAAAATTATTACGAATTCATAGATTATTAATCAGACAGCTCCCTCATTTAATGCCTAAATAGAAGGAAATATGGATGTGTGTTCTTTATTTAGTGAAAGATTTCGTTTTGGTGGGGGTTTCACGAACATCCTGGCCCTGTACCCCTAGGTATCTTTGACAGTCCCTGCCTGTAGTGACTAAATTGTGAAAATTGGGACTGTTTTCAGCACACTCAGTAGTTTCTGGCTTACTTCTTTTGATCCTCACATATTCTCACAGTAAATTAAGTAGCCTCTGATCATTCGTCCGAAAGGGGTCCGGGTTCGAATCCCGGTGAGGCATGGATGTTGTGTTTGTCTTATGGCACTGGCTCTCTCCCTTCCCTGGAACCAGTGGCCCTAAATTAGGGACGGGCGACTGCTTATAGCCCATTGAGTTGCTCACGGTGGTCGTTAAACCTCCAATCAAAAAAAAAAAAAAAAAAAAATTAAGTAGACGCACACCTCATGTACAAATGTTCAATTTAGAAAAATTGAACTGCCTGTAATGTCAATACTATGTTGCTTTCTCTAATTGCCAGTCTGTGATGGCTATACCCCAGGTCTCTCACTCATGCAGTGTTGTTAGGCTTGATGTGGATGGACTTCCAGCATGAGGGTCATCTTTGAATTGAGCGTACCACTTACAAGTGGAACTTTTGCTTTTGGTGAAATCACAGTTTACAAAAGATCCTTTTAAAAATATTCAGCAATTCTTGTATAATTTTTCCAGTTTTGCAGTAAAATTTGTTATAACTTGTTTATGTGTAAAATTTTAACATATTTACTGACATCAGTGGTTATAAACAACTGTGAAGTTTAATTCACAAAAATATTCTAAGAAATGTTATATAATCTGTCACTAAACCATACGTGAAATAGTTATTTATGTAATTAGTTTCTAGTGTGATGTAAAATTTGAGAATATTTCATATACGAGGACGCAAAAAAAATGTTTTCTAAGTTACCGTTTTTTTTGGGGGGGGGGTTTTGAGGAAGTACATTCCACTGTAATACAGTAAAGAACTATGCAGATGTTAACATGGAAAGTGGAGCTGATGTTGCAACGGTAGCACCCATTGTCATTGAGTTTTGATCATCATAATCAGTGGTGTATTTGCTGAATCAAAACTTAGACTGTATGTCAGTGTCAGAAAACAAAATAATGTGTTTGGAAAACTATACAATTCGATCATGTTTGTTTATTTTTTGTAAGAAATTTGTTTAGCTGTTTGTAGGGAAGTTTATGCAGTCATTGTAGCTAGACTCAAATGAATTTGGATTTCCTAGCATTATCCAGGAGAATGATTCCACAATGCATAAATATGTGGTTTGCATGTTATGAAAAGTTGGCAGCTTTTGTGCACACACACATTACCTTCATGCTTGTTGGATATTAAACAATATGGTCAGCATTTTTATTCATGACAGAAGATATAATTTTATGTAGTGATACATCATGGACAGTTTAAAAACATGAAATAGTTTTTGCATAAAAATATCTGCAGGACTTTTGTATATCTTTGGAAATATGTGGAAGACTGTAACTATACAAATATGGTGCCCCCTAAGAACATTCCTCTATGCTTGTGACTTTTCCTATAAAACAAATGTGTAGAGACTCATGCCATTGTCAGTTCTTGCTTTCTTGATATAAGAAGGCATTTTATGTATTGCTGCTGTTGGACAGTGGTTCCAATTTTTTAGCTATAGGAATTAAAATGAGCTCTTAAGTGCCACAAGAACATCCAGAATAATGTATAAGCTGGGTTCATACAAGAAATTGTAGAACAGTGCCCTTAAAATCATTCTCATAAGTTGCACTTAAAAAAGAGAGAGAACTTTCATTAAACTGTATTTCAGATCATTTTCATGTGAAGAACTTGTTAAATATCTTTTGTAACATTGATTACTATTGAATATTTTACAGAGTTAAACATGTTTCACATCACTAGCATGTTCATTTTCATGTGCACTTTGATTTTTCTTTTACTCACTTATCCTGGTCACGTACTACACTTGACTGGCAGGTCAATAACTTCCTGTAATGTTCAAACCTAGGATAAGACATGAATTTGTGTTCATTCATAGGGTTACTAGCTCCATCTTGAACCAGTGGCTGTGGATTAAAGGCTAAGAATTCCTTCTCCCCATTGAAGTTCATGGGTGTCATTAAATCCAAAAATAATATATATATTGCTGGATAAACTATATATTATCATTCCAGTTGTATCAACTTTTCATGTATGTTGTAATTAAAAAACATACCTTTTTTTATATCGTTGTTCTTACATTCAGACACAATTTTTCTTTGTATATGTTCTTTTAATAACAGCACTGATCTTCATCTTGAACAGTTAAGCTGTATAGTTCCTTTGACAGTCAGATTGTTCCCATATTGGATTGAAGTTCCAATTGTTTCCATGTCAAAATGTCAAACATTGTTGAAATAATTGTGACCTAACATTAATCATATTTTGTGTGGGTTTTTCCTAATTTAATGTTTTTATCATGAAGTTATTCGTTGTCACTGGCTGAAAATAAGTTGTTCAGATTCATTCTCCTTTGTGTCACAGAGTGTGCAACAATTAAGATCATGTGTTACAAAATTTTCTTGTGCTGTAAAGATGCTGAACTTATTGTGTAAATGCATTATTTGTAAATCTTGGTCATTTTTCACCCCATTAACATTTGTGAAACACTATATGTCTCTGATTTTTTAAGCATCAGGTTTTACATTAGCCCCTTATAAAGTACATGTTTTTAAGGCATTCATATTAATACAGTGGATTGTTTCATTTACTGTCCCCATTGCATGTGCACAATATTTTTAACATCTTTACTTGTAAAATGAATATTTTTTCAAGTTTTCACTCTTTTGCTTCATATACATTTTACTGTTTTAAACTTGTGGCCATAAACTGAATTTTTCTCTTCATAGCATAAAAATTTCTAGTCAGAATTTTTCTGCAGCATATTCAATGTCATATGATTTTTTTAGTTTTAAGGTCAAATTTGCTAATCAGTTTTCATTGGTAGTGAAAACTTTGAGCCACTGTGCTCTCTTAAAGAAAGCTTCCAGCAGAGTTCTAAAAAACAGACATTTGTAATTATTGTTGTACCTCGGTGAATAATGTTTCAGCAGTCATTTTTTTTTTAATGCATATGCATTTAAATCTTAATAGTGTTTCTGTAGTTCTTGCAGTCTTCGTGAGAAAAGTTTCTTTACTGTATGTGGTATATATTGTAAATATACCAAATTTTAGTTAGTTATGTTGTTTTTTTTAAACTTCTTAACATCATTTTAGAAAAGTGCAATCATTTCCTTGTATGATTTTTGAACTTACGATTGCATGCCTGATGATGAATCTCTTTAGGTGTGTCCACTGTCGACATGTGATTAAGTTTATTAATTCGTAGAACTTGTTATAGTTCCTTTGTTTGGTTACTTATTTTAGATGCACTAGTTGACAGCTTAGCATCTGACAAGCTTGTAAGAACAAATGTTTATTGAGCAGCTATGAAATTTTGTGTGTTATAATTTTAGTGATATTACTTTACATTGTCCACTGTATTGCACATGTATAGCAAAAGACTATAGAGGTATTTTCCCTGTAGTATTTTAGTCTTTTTTTTCCTTCCTGGGAAGCTTGAATCATTTTAAGTTGAAAACTGCTGTAAGAAGGCAGATCTATAAAAGTGTTGTGACGTAACTTCCACTTTAAGAAATAAAGTTTGGTATAGTAGTGGCTTTATGTTGAATAAAGTTCATACCAAAATTTTTATGTGATACAGCTGAAAATGTTTATTGGTCAAGTTTATGTTCGTTTTAAATGTGTAATAGGACATTTTTAAAATGATCTGGACTATATGTTGTAACAGTTTCATACAGTATTTATGTTTCTCTTAGCCTTGTGTTTTTTAGAAGATATGCCTGGTAAGTTTGCTCTGTATCTCAACCTCATTTATCTTACTAACAATTGTCACAGAAACAGAAATGTACCAGGCTTGATATTAATCAGTAGATATGGATGTATTTGTAGCATTTGCTTTCATGACCTCATTGTTAAGTCTAAGCTACGTAATTTCTGATTTTTTTTTTTTTTTTTTCAATGTACACAGTTGGTTATTATTTTCTAGTTTACAGTTCGTGGGCAGTTGTGTGGAAAGAGTGACTGTTGCATCATGGTTAAAAATGCTTGTCAGTTTGCTGCCCATAATTAATATTGCACTTTTAGGATGGAAACTGTCCTTGGAAACAAACAGTTTCTTGTATATATTGTGAATTTGTACAAAGGCGTGAATGGTAAAGAGAAAAAAAAAAAAAAACTACGTCTTTGGTCTGTATGACTGCATTTGATTGCTTGTATATAAGATTTTTTTTATTTGACCTTTTTGAAAAATAAAGTATTGTGAAACATTTCACAAATCATCAGTGAAAGCGGCTCCATTATTGATGTTGTTATTGTGTTCTACACCATTTAATATTGATCAGTATATTTGTAATAAAGCAGAACATTTCTGCTTCAACTATTTGAGATATTATTTTGTACTGGTTGTTCTTTCACATGTGTTCTGTGTAACAATATTTGTATTTGTATCCAAAAATAAAGAACATAATATATTAAGTTGCCTAGGGAAACAAACTATTAAAGAATTTGTAGAAAAAGTTGTCTAAAACAATAAAACATATCAGTTACAAAAGTTTCTGTTGTATTTTTGTACATATAAATTTCAGTCGTGAGCGACATTTTGGTTTTGTCACAGGTTTGTTCCGGTTCATTCAGCTGTAAATTTATATTAGTGCTACTGTCAAAGTGAAAGTGTGAGTTTTATCATAATGTAACCATTAAAATTCAACTGCTGCTATACTTAAAGGTTTTCTTCAGAGTAGTAATGGACATTGTGTAACATTGAAATTGCAATGCTGGGAATAGGTCAGAATGAAGCCACTCAAATCGCAGTATGCAAAGGGCTGCTTAATGTATACTACATATTATTGAAGTTTTTCAGCTGACAATCATATGGGCAACAGTGGTGATGATTACATAGTTCTAAGGTAGTTTTTCAGATACCTTATTTGCATTGGATATATTGGCAACCTGCCCACACACTCGCAAGATGTGATAATGTAAATCACATCAACAATTCACTGAGAGGGACATAGATCTGCTTGAAGTTGAATCATTCCATGGGAGCTATTGCCAAACAGTTGTCCAATGCTTCATGTCATGGTGTGATATAAAACACCTAACCTTGTGGCAGAGATATACAAAACAACACTTAAACACCCATGAAAGAATAGTACATATATTGAAAATGGCATTGTGTTATTCACAATCTACTCCAGTATCACCTACAATGACCTACTGGAAAAGTGGTTTTTGGTTAGAATACTTGCTCATTGTGGAATTTGCAATTTACAGAATGTTTTGAGAGTGATATTGCATTAAAACTCTTGCCTTGGCAGCACTTTGAGTTTTGGTTGGTAAGTATAATAAGTGTGAACATCATTATAATAATAATAGCAAATACTGCATTGAGCTTATTGGTTGGGAAAAATTGTTATACTGCACAGTTAATTCACATATCTTGTTGGTAGCTGCAACTTTTTGAAATATACTGAACGATGTATTTCAAGGAGTTGCAACTACCAAGTCCACCAGAGAACACAAACCATAAAAAAGGAATCTGATTTTCACCAAAGTTAGCAGTAATGTGAAAAGTGATTATAGGAATACATGATCAAGTTTTCAGATGATTGCAAATTTTATTGGAGATAACATTGAAAGCTAGATCTTTATCAACAATTATCCATGACTGATACTGTTACTGATCTTAATTATGCTGTAGCAATATAATGTATTGAACAATACAATTTTCAATAAATTGTGTTCCTGGCTTATAAATAGGCATGAACAAAATAGGGGGCTAGGTAATCCTGTGTGCATTCATGATCTTCAAAATATTAAAAGTTAAGAATTGAAATAGAACATCCAAATTATCTGTGAAGCTTTGGATATTCAACTGCTTCTAAGGAAAAGGTGTAATGTACCAAAGGGTTGGACAATATTAATGGCCTGAGCTTGAAGTGACCAATTTGAAAAGAAAACAACAATGAATCAAACAGCCTTGAAGCATTGAACAGCTGCCATTTTCAGTATACAACAATATTTTCAACCAGAGCAAGAAAACAGTGAACATGAAAACATAAAATCAAGCTTTTGAAATAAAAGTAAAGTTTTTGACTAATTTTTAAAAGCTCAATTCGTAGAAGTTTTTTATTTCGTAGCTCATTCTCTGGTGTGTGCATTTTAATGTCATTGTTTTCTTGTTGCAGTCAAAAATGTTGTATTTTACATCATTTCTGGTGAAAATAACAGATGGTTGGTTGAAGTTTATTGGTGTAAGGGCCGCTGGTCTCAATGGGCCAAAGAGCACTAAAAAATGGCAATTCATTGTCACTCTCACTTCGAATCTCACTTCAAACTGGTGTCATTTATATTGTCAGACACTTAGATATATTATTCCTTTTCCTTAGAAACCATCAGGTATGTAGTGCTTCATAGCTAATTTGGTTATGTTGCATTTTAACTTTTTATACATGTATTTCAAAACTGATGAAAGTACACTGGATTACCTAGCATTTGTTCACGCACATTGATTTGTGAGAAACAGAATTTATTGAACATCATATTTTTCCATACAATATTATCAATGAATAATGATTACACACATTTTGATCATCATTTAGTGTGACCAACCACCACACACTGTAATACAGGCCCTTTTACTGGCTTGTGTTTAGCTTCTTAAAGAGGTGTTGAATGTCTTATTGTTTTTTCAGGCCTGTTCTTCTGGAGCTTTCAGTTATGAGATTGAAAGTGTTTTTGTGGTCTAAGCACCGGCTTATGACCGTTCATCTGTGAAGGGTCCGGGTTCGAATCCCAGTGAGACATGGATGTTGTGTTTGTCTTACGGCATTGGCTCCTTTCCCTGGAGTCAGTGGCCCTAAATTGGGGACGAGCAACTGCTTATAGCCCATTGAGTTTCTCATGGTGGTCATTAAACCTTCAATCAATTAAAGAAAAAAAGATATTGGAATTAGAGATCAAGCACAAATCAGTCTTGTCCCAGGCATTTTCAACTGGGGAGAGGAGATCTGGTGATCCAGCTTACAATAAAACTTTTGCATCTTGAAGTGCCAATTTAATGTTTTGTGGCATGTATAAGGACATTTTCCACCCCCTGCTGAAACATTGCAATAGCCGTATTGGCCAAAAATGAGATGACAACTGGGTTTATGAGATTTCCAGTGCAATAATGCGTTAATTTACTGCCCGTCACCAACACAAGAGTTGAGTTCCCATACCATTAATTGCCTTCTGAGTTTGCAATGTGCCTCTGGCCTTTACTCATCCATCACTTAACTAAAACAGAAAAAGGCTCTCATCACTAAATGCTACTGAATGCCATTCCAACCTCCAGTCAACTCTCACACGCCATTGACAATAATATTCATGGTGGTGACGCATAGGAGCTGGAGACAGACAGTTCGGTGGGACTCCAGGTCTCAACATCTGTTCCATCAAACTATTTCAAACTGTGTAAAGGATAATGTGGATCATTAGAGCACTTCTGACCTAGCAGATGTCTTTGACTTAAGTCTTTACCAAAGCCATGTATCAGATGTGCTGGTCTTGCCTTCTGTTTTTCATTTGGAAGGTCTTATACCTGGTTTTTAACTATTTGTCAAGTGCAACATTAATGAGCTATAGACTGCCCTCTTGTAGGTTGGCTATCTGTCCTTTCTTGAAGTTTGTGAGTTAAACATACAAAGCATTTTGCCTTCTCAGCTTAATCTCTAAATTCAATAAATTTTAAATTAAAGAATTCCTTTATCTCTAGAATTTTTTTCACAAACAACAATTCTTTTAATATCAAAAGTTTCCTAAAAGCATATTAAATTCCTGTGATTCCTCTTAGCATTATTACAGGATTTCATCAGAACTGGAATTTTCTTTTATGCTGTTTCAGTTGAAGTTTGTGCAAAAATTGCTACTGTATTCAGCATCAAAATTAAATTGAAATTTCAATTTGTTAGCTCCAAAAGATTTTCCAATCAAGATAGGGCATTTAGTGTGGCTGTTTTTCCCCTGAATTTAGTGTTTAGTGGTACAATATATTTGTTTCCATTTCACATTGTAGAAATTTCTGGAAGTCTGAACGGTGGGCAACTTATACCTGTGACTTCTTATATAGGCCAGATATTATTTGGCATTTTTATTAATGGCTTCATTGCTTGTATTTTCCCTCATCATCCATCCCTCTTGTGATTTCTTTTGGAAGAGATTTAGGAGCAAATTTTTTGTACTACTGAACACTAATTGCATGGGTAAATGACTGAGTGAACCAAACAGCTTAGTTCTTGCTACTTACTATGTAAGTTGCCCACCGATCTCCATTTACAGCAGTCGTGGCACACAACTCAAACTTCACTGACATCCATCACATGTCTCACACAAGACCCTTTTGTACATCATATTCATTATATTTTTCTCTAGCTGGCATTCCTGGTCCTCCCATGATTTCCTTGCTCATCCTCTGACTTTCCTGCCACTTGGGCTAAATAAATTCTCTGAGTTAGCACCTCTCCATTCTTTTCAACATCAGCAAACCACATCAAAATATTTGTCTCCACCCAACTGACAAAATTTTGCTTCACATTGAGCATCTGCAACACAATTTCTCACATCAATGTGTCTTCCCACAAAATCTCCATTCACAATAGTGCATCTCGCCAGCACACAAATGGCTCCTGTGTTTCTTTTGCAGTATCCAGATTTCACTGCCTTTCATCAGAGTAGAAACAAGCACAGTTAATATATACTAATGCTGTTTCATCACATTTTAAGCTTTATTTTGTATCTCTGAGTATGGAAGTTTGAGCAGTGTGTGAATATTAATGCAAATATTTGTAAATTCAAAAAGTCATGCGGTGTGTGGTATGCTGCAGTGCTTTGTGAAGCCATTTGACCTAAGCAGTACACAATCTGAAAATGGGAGAAGAAATGTCTATTTTTCAAATCAAGACAACTGCTGGTTAAAAAACAGCTACAAGCAAAATAAAAAAGCCATTTCACATATGTGTATATATGTATACACACATATGTACTGTACACTCTGTAGAGAAATTATAAATGCAGTGACGTTTTTCGATTAGTAGCAAACAGAAGGGTCATTAGTAGAACAAAAAAAATTGGTGTGGGCTTTCTTTATTTTAATTAGAAAACAAGTATTCAAAAGCTGAAAACAAATAAGGCTAAAAATATGTACTTAATTTTTAAAAATAGAAAACTTAGTCCAGAGTTACTGTAAAACAAATATTACAATTCAGAAAACACAATCAAAGAACAACATAGGCAAATTTTGCTTATGTTACTTCTACTATGCAGATCCTCCTCTTTCCTTTTGTTGCAAGTAAACAACCTTCTACTACATTCTGCATTAACATTCCAGGGGGTACAGAGTTACATGAGGAAGAGGTTAGAAAAGTGTTATTTTATCTTGGCCAAAACAAATGTTTTATAGAAATTGCCAAGTTAATCAGAAGATCTTTTGTGAGCTGTGCAAAATAGTGCGAGGAATAAGAATAAACCCAGTAAAACAAAAAGGACAGGACAGAAACCATCACTGAGTGCAAGAAGTAAACAACTTGTTTTTCAGTTAGCAACTGTTGACAATGTCTACAAGACAAATTGCTCAATCTTTGCGTAAAAAAAATGTGTCATATGACAGTCGAAAAACTCTAAAACAAAACAAAAATGCTGCGTACATTAAAACGAAGGCAAAGCCTTTTACTCAGTGCTGAACACAAATGCAGAAGATTGAACTGGGCCAAAAACGTAATGACATGGTCTGAAAAATGGAAAAGTGTTGTGTTCTCAGATGAGAAAAAATTAAATTTGGATGGCCTCCCGATGGAAATAAATGTTACTGGCATGATTTGTGGAAGAAGCCCAAAGAATTTTTTAGCAGACACATTGGATTAGATGGTGTGGGTAGTGGTCAGCTATGGCAGTAAACTGGACGTTGCCATTATCATCACCACATGGGATCCAGGAGTTACCAGGCTATGTTGTATGAACATTTAATCCCATTCGGACTCATAGTAGGTGGAAACAATTGGATTTTCCAACAAGATAATGCTCCCTGCCAAGCTTGTAATTCCAAGAAATATTGGTTTACGGATGAAAAAATAGATGTAATGGACTGGCCGTCTCAGAGCCCAGACTTAAACCTGATGAAAATATCTGGTTGTTACTTGTCAGGCTTGTATATGAAAAACGAACAATATTCTTCCTCAAGAGAACTGCAAGTTGCAATACATTGCTATTGAGAGAAAATCAATGTTTGCACATGTACAAGACTTGGTAACAGCAATGCCAAACAGAATTTATTCGCTAATTAAGGCTAATGGAAGTGCCATAAATTATTAATTCAGTCAATATTATTTTCTGCTTTGTAATATCTGATGTGTATTTAGAATTTCTTTACAGCAAAATGTACTCCTTAGCTTTACTTTTACTTATGTTTAACGATGTAATAAAAATCTTGAAACTTTATACTGCCTAACATTCTGCTATAACACAAATTAATTATATATGAGATGTATTTTGTGTTACAACTATCATTCTATAGCAAATATTATAGAAATAGCAGGAATATTTCTGTGTATTTAGAATTTCTTTACACAGCATATATGGGTATATATCTACAACCATTATCAATGCACTGCTGGATGAAGTCCCCCGCCCCAAGTCTTCACAATTTTCTACCTTGAGCCTGTTGTCTTTTCCAAGTCACTCCAGCGTGCTTTCAAATTTCATATACCCATATTCCACGTGGTCATCTTCTGGGACTTTTTTTCCTGCCCCTTGGTATCCAATGAAGTATTTCAGTTGTGTTGTCCAACGGTAGTCATTTCTTCTAGCAATATGTCCAGCCCGTTGCCAATTGAGGGTCCTCATGTTAATTATATCATAAACTCTTGTCAATTCCCTAATCCATGTATTCCTCTTCCTACTTTTCTTGGTTATGCCAAATATGAATATCTCTCCATAATTCTTTGAATTGTTTGCAGCCTTGTAATATCTTTCTGTAACTAAAAAAGATAATCACAGGCTGCAATATCCATATCTCTGATGTCTGATCCATATGTAAGAACTGAAAAAAGGATGCATTTACTAAACACTTCTTTTAAAACATAATAGTAAATTGCTCTTGGAAATTGTATTTTTTCAAAAGCTCTCGAACCAAGTTTTATATGTCTACTTATTTCTTCTTCTATGTGACCCTTGCTCGATATCTGTTATCCAAAGTAAATGTACACATAGGTTACTTCTAGGTTTGTTCCATTGACTTCCAAATGTTCAGATTTTGTAAAAGCTAATTTTAAGTCCATTTTTAAGCCCACTTCTTTGCTCTTGTCAGCAAGTTCCTGGATTGTACACCGCAGCTCTGAGTGGATATTGCAAAACTAAGTATGTTGTCGGCAAAGGGAAGGTACATTAAATAACCTCTGTTACTCTTTATCGCCTTGTCTTCCCAGTTCAATGATTGAAAGGCATTCTGCAATGTGGCACCCTTTTTTATGTAGCAAGATCATATATATGCACACACACATTTATAATTTTAAAGATTCAGATTTTACTTGCTTTAATTTTAAACACATGCATATCATATGTATAATGTACATATACACTGCTGGACAATTGCTAAGGACGGATCATAAACGGCTATATAGCGCATAAAAAAGTAAGTGTGGTTGGATGCCAAGTGAAATAAAATAATGTCAGAATGCCAGGACATTACAAGAAAGACAATTTATTGCGCTCTGAAATCCAGAAGGCTTTGGAACGTGTTCAAGGGACAAACAGGCCATTTTGTGCAGAATACGTAAACGTGAAAAAAATGCAATTACCGTCCGCAGGCGTTCTGGCGTAAGATGTCAATACGGGATATGGCCACCATGGAGGGCGATGCAATATTCCACACGTCATGTCATGCTTTGCACAACATTATCAAGCAGCTGTTGGGGGTAATTTATCTCATTCCTCTGCCAGTGCACGGATGAGGGTGTCCTTGTTTATTGGAGGGCATTGGCGACCAGCAAGACTCCTCCCCAAAGCATCCCACACATTTTCAATGGGATTCAGATCTGGAGAACATGCTGGCCATACGAGGCGTTGAATATCCTCTCTCTCAAGACACTCCTGGACAGCGACTGTTCGATGACATGTTGCGGTGTCGTCCATGGAAATGAATCTATCACCGACAGCAACACGGAACATGCGAACATGAGGTAGCAGAACATCATTAATGTATCGTTGGCCAGTCATAGTCCCAGTTGGAAGCACATAGAGAGACGCACGGCCATTGATCATGATGCCAGCCCATACCATGACACTACATGTCGGATATCGGTCCCTTTCCTGTATGTTTGCTGGACAATATGCAGTACCACTATCACGCCAGATCAGTTGTCGTCGACAATCAGACGATAGACTGTATCTACTCTCATCTGAGAAGACGACAGCAGACCAGTCGTTATCTGTCCAATTGCGATGTTGATGGCACCATTGGAAACGGGCGTTACGGTGACTTCTGGACAATGGGATGCACACAACATGACGGCGGGCGTATAGTCCTCCTCCATGCAAACGTCTGGCGACAGTTTTTTGGGAGATCCGCTTGCCAGTAGCAGCCATAAACTGATTTGCTACCTCACTAGCTAAGCTGCGCCGGTGTCTTTTTGTTGATAGCACTATGTACCGATCTTCTGCAGGTGTCGTACTGCGAACACGACCTCCCCCGTGACGTTTGCTACGCTCTCCATTTGTTTGAAATGATTTCCAAAGCCTTGAAACAACACTGTGGCTGACGTCTAACTCCCTGGCAACATCTGTTATTTTTCGCCCTTCTTCAATCTTGCCAATAATACGGCCACGCGTAAAATCATCTAGGTGATGTCGGGAAGACATACTGAAAATTGCAAGTTCGTCAATTGATTCTTTCCCTTTCAACTTTGCGTTTGAACAACAACGGTCAATACGCGTCAAATCCTTTATATCTTTTATCAGCGCTATGACGTCACGAACAAGTTCGGCAATCCAAAATTTGCATACGTACAACACGTCTTACTGTATCCCGCACTTATGCTAATTTCCACATTTTCCTGCCTTCAATTTTATGGTTGCTATCGTTGCTATTGTCATCCGTCCTTAGCAATTGTCCGGCAGTGTATATATGTGTATGTATCATAAATATTCAAATTTAAAAAACTAAACTATTGCATTTTTAAAATGCGTGTAATCATCATCAACAACTACAACCATAACATTATTTGTAATCCCCTACTGGATGAAGGCTTTCCAAAGTCTTCCCCATCCCCCCCCTCCCTCCCTCCCTCTCCCCCTCTTCAGCAATTCTCTTCCATGTCACTTGGACATGCTTTCAAATTCTGTCCAACCATATATATGTATTATCATCATTGTCAATCATTATCAATCCACTGCTGGACGAAAGTCTCTCCAAGCCTCTTCCACAACAGTCTGGTTTTGTGCCACTCACCTCCATGTTACTCCCGCATACTTTCGAATTTCATTCACCCATCTTCCATGTGGTCTTTTTCTGGGTCTTTTCCTGTCCCTTGGAATCCAATATAAAATTTCGACTGTCCATCGATGGTCTGTCCTTCTGGCAGTATGTCCAACCCATTGTCATTTCGGGGATTTTACTCTGATCATGATGTCTTCCACTCTTGTCATTTTTCTGATCCACGAGTTCCTCTTCTTATCTCTTCTGGTTACACCAAGCATGCACCTCTCCATTCTTTGAGTTGTCTGCAGCCTTTGTATGTCTTTTTTTAGTTAAGGTCGATGTCTCTGCTCCATATGTAAGAACTGGAAGGATGCATTGATTAAACACTTTTCTTTTTAAGACATAATGGCGTATTGCTCTTGAAAATTGTACTGTTTCTTCCAAAAGCTCTCCAACCAAATTTTATACGTCGATTAATTTCTTCATCAATGTGACCTTTGCTTTATATCTGCTGCCCAAGATAAATGTAGGTATCGGTTATCTCCAGCTTTACCCCATCAATCGATAAATCTTCATTTCTTGTAAAAGCATTGTACATCACTTTTGTCTTCTGAAAGTTCATTTTTAATCCCACTTTGGCGCAGTGGTCTAAGCGCTGGCTTATGACTATTCGTCCGAGAGAGGCCCTTGTTTGAATCCCTGTGAGGCATGGATGTTGTGTTTGTCTTACGGCACTGGCTCTCTCCCTTCCCTGGAACCAGTGGCCCTAAATTAGGGACGGGCGACTGCCTATAGCCCATTGAGTTGATCACAGTGGTCGTTAAACCTTCAGTTAAAAAAAATAATCCCACTTCTTTACTCTTGTCAGCAAGTTCCTGGATCATACTCTGAAGTTCTGAAGGGGCAGTTGCAAAAAATATTAAGTCATCAGCAAAACGCAGGTGAGTTAAATTATCTCCCTTAGTCTTTATCCCTCTGTTTTCCCAGTTTAATGATTGAAAGGCATTTTACAATGTGGCATTAAAGAGTTTGGGAGATATGGTGTCACCTTGTCTCACTCCCTTTCCAATTTTTATTGGTGCTGTATTCTCAAATAACCGAACCTTTGCACTTATATTTTCACAGATGTTACTAATGTATGCATCTTCAGTACCACTGGATTTCAAAGCCACTGTAACTCACGGAATAAAGCATTTTCATAATCAATAAAAGCCATACATAATGGGAGTTCATATTCCCTTGCTCTTTCAATTAGTTCTCTCAGCACATGGTTATGATCTATAGTGCTGTAGCACTCCTGAATCCAGCTTGTTCTCTCGGTTGAGCCATGTCCAATGTCACCTTCAAGCAATGTGAAAGAACCTTAGTAAAGTTTTTTAATTAAACTGTTTCTTCAGAAGTTATTGGACTTCGAATATTGCTTCTCATAGATAACACATACAGATATCCGTGATGTGTGTGATAATATAATAAATTTCTCATTATAATACCAAATATATTAATATTCATTCTCATAGATAACACATACAGATATCCATGATGTGTGTGGTATTATATATAATTTCTCTTCATGTCTTGAATCAAAAATTATATTAGTAACTGAACACAAGGCCTACATGTAGAACACTGAAAATCTTTTAGTTTAGGAATCAGAAATTCAGTGTGTTACGTTACTCCCACTTATTTTAATACTTTTACTTCAAGTGCTAACTTAAGAAGCATGAAATTGTTACATGTTACGGTTGGGCTGCATTTTATGATGCTGGCGATCATGATGTTCTGAATTATGAGCTTCCCGATTGTCACTATTTCGATTTCTTGGCGAAATTTCAAAAATTAAGAAATTGAGAACATTTGACATTCTCGGTCAATTTTTAAGGAGTTGAGGACGTAGAACTATCCCCAGAAAATGAGGACGTCCGGTCACCTTAGGTTATAACCATTCTTAACTATGATAAAAATTCTGCAGTTCTTCATATTTTTTGAAATTTTCCTCATATATTTAATTCTAGATTTGAATGCAAAATATTTCACTATAAAAATTTTCGGGCTTCGGAAAATCCCCTTCGCCCCGGAAAATTTTTCAACACTCCTTCAATGTGAAATTCCTGGATAAACCTCTGACGATAAGGAATGAAATTAATTCTTATACAATAAAAAAAAAATCGCAGATTTTTCTTCTAAACAATATAATAGCTATCGTCTTTGGTGATGAAAATGCTGTATTTCTATTTTCGGTCTGCATTATAAAAAGAACAATCTGCAAATTAAATTAGCTTGACTTTTCTGGCTTTTAATTTTACAGATTCATCAATAACATTAAAATCTGTTTCTCTACTCGGATCGTTTTGAGGACCATCCAAACTTCGTCTTATCCCTGTCACGTGCCTGACTTTTGCTCCCTGGTTTTGGCGGTTGGCCTACTGGTCAGCGCTTGATCTTCAACCAGGCAATCTCCCATTGTCGACGAATACAAAATAATGCTCGCTCCATTGAGTGATTGTAGATGATTTTAGGAAGAGTGTGTCTGACCCCAGGTCTTAAACAACCCTTAGAAATAGGAAGCTAGGAGATTTGGGCTAGAGTGCCCGATAGGAAAGTGACACGGAAGCGAAGTAGAAAGGGGGAGGAAGACTCCCTTATTTATTACCGGGAGGCCAGTACCTGGGGTCCGACGGCTTAACATGCCCATCCGACGCACGGCGGATATTTAGTGGATCCAGCGTTCGAACCTGAGGTCTTTTCCATGGCAGTCACGAACGTTGCCCACTAGGCCACCCGCGGCCCATGCTCCATGGGAAAGATCAGATCAGATCAGTGTGTTACGTTACTCCCACGTAACACACTGATCTGATTTTAGGAAGGAGTGTCTGACCCCAGGTCTTAAACAACCTTTAGAAATAGGAAGCTTGGAGATTTGGGCTACAGTGCCCGATAGGAAAGTAGAAAGGGGGAGGAAGACGCCCTTATTTATTGCCGGGGTCCGACGGCTTACCGTGCCCATCCGACGCACGGCGGATATTTAGTGGATCAAGCGTTCGTACCTGTCTGGGATCGAACCTGAGGTCCTTTCCGTGTCAGTCACGAACGTTGCCCACTAGGCCACCCGCGGCCCAGAACCATGCTCCATGGGTATAACCAAGGCCATTTTTATACCTCACCAGGCCTGCAACAAGGTCACGTGACGTTACAATCTTAGGGCTACTCTTTTCCAGTAGACCTACGGATTTGACTGGTTTCGTAGTTGTGTTATTATATTCGTTCTAGTTGGCTAGTTATGCTGGTTCAGTGAATGTTGTGTGGATATTTACAGCGTCAGCGTTTTATTGTGAAGATCCTGCTCGATTACAAAAGATATTTTCAGCGGTAAGGTATGTTTCTTTTCTTTTATTAGTATTCAGTAGTAAAATTTTATAAATACTAGTTGTTGATTGAACGTTAGTTAATCCCTCATGAAGTGCGGTTTTACGTTTTATAAATGTTCTTATTGCTGCGGAATAAAACGGGTGTAATGTTATACGATTGTTATATGTATTATGTGTATGCTGCAAATGGTACAAAGGGAAATTACGTTGTGATCTTAGAAATGGGTGCATGATTCTGAAGTCGTCATATGAAAAATAATTTTTTTATTCTGTAAAAGTTAGTTAAGAAAATGTTAGAATTACAGGAAATTACCAAATTTTCGTTTTGAATAACATGTTTTAATGGTTGTTCAATTAATTTGAAATTGTTAACTTGGAATTTATAAATAGAAGATATATAAAAACATGTATTCTATTGTATGCCACCAGTACTTCTGTATTTAACCCTATACACGTAGCTTTCATTCTTCCGTCCTGGGGCTTATTGTGGATGGATTTTCGTCTTTTGAAAATTTTGGAGATTTGTTATGATTGTCAAGTTATTCAAAAAATAATTTCCTTCTCTTTTATATTTCTTTTCCCCGAGAACTATGCAATAAAGCGAAATGTATTAGGCTCATAGCTTATAAGGGTGTTCAAATGAAAAGGTACGAAACGTCATAAGAACGTAACCGTTAACATATATGTCTATGCCGCTATGGGAGAACGTAGCGACACATCTAAGGATGCGATTGGAGTCGCCGGCGTGGATCGGAGCATGCGCGGGCGCCCGCATGCGCAGGAGAGAGCAGGGGCTCTTATAAAGAGCGCCGTCCAATTGACGCGGCAGTGTGTGTGAGGACAGGATGGCGTTCACATTGCAAAATTCGACGATTGAGGAGCAGCAGCAAGGCGTTATCCGATTTCTGACAACGGAAGGTGTTAAACCGGCCGCTATTCATCGCCGGATGGTGACCGTATATGGGGAAGACTGTGTGTCCGACAAGTCAGTGAGAAAATGGAGTGCCCGTTTTCGTGCAGGCCGTGAGAGCTTGGTTGATGACCCGAGACCGGGCCAGGCAAACACAGTCATCACGGCCGATCTCATCGACAAGGTGGACGACCTAGTGAGAGGTGATCGGCGTGTCACATTGCGAATGTTGGCGGTGGAGGTGGATGTCCGCGTTGGAACAGTGTGGACAATTGTTCACGACAGGTTGCGTTATCGGAAGGTGTGCGCGCAGTGGGTTCCGAAGCAGCTCACCGACCAGCAAAAGGAACTGCGTATGGGGCTAGCACTTCAACATCTGTTTCGGTATCATGAAGACCCCGCTTTCCTGGAGCGGATCGTCACAGGTGATGCGATTTCCATGTGTTTGGTCCCCTGAAAAAACATCTGAAAGGGAAGCGCTTCCACTCGGACGACGAACTCAAGGACGCTGTGCAGGACTGGGTCTCGTCACGGCCATAGGAATTCTGGGAACAAGGAATCCTTCGGTTCGTTAATCAATGGGGTCGTTGTGCTACGGCCTATGGTGTATACTTTGAATAAAGTCTTCATTTATACCCACAGTGTCGTTTTGTACCTTTTCATTTGAACACTCCTAGTATTTACGATATATCAAAATAACTGATGATCCTGAAATGCTTTGTAAATAAGACAGCATGTAGTTTTAGAATGGCAAACAACATTGCGATGACTGGGATATCTGGAGGTATTCGACATTTTTAAATTTTATTAAAATAGAGTGTTTTTACCCCTGAAAAAATTACGCATCATGGATTCAGGGATCGTGTTTTTAACTTTTAGTGATAGCTACAGCCTACAGCATAGCTGTGGAATAAGCGTATTCGCGATTTTTTACGACACATGCACACACACAAAATAAAAATGTTATGATTGCTATGCATTCATGAATTGAGTGAAGCTGCTGCACAATGTGCTGAAGAATCTCCACAATTTGCGTATCGATCAAAAAATTATGTTTAGGCACACAAGTCTATTTCTACTGTACTAACCAACAACAATAAATGTGTTAGTACATCACCGATCAGATATAATTATACAACGCACTTCTCGTTTTCTGTAAAATTAATACTTTCAATATGCACACATAGTAATAAATAGAGTAGTATTTCAGTCTGATTGCGACTTCTATTTTCCAAAACATGACGAATGACAAGTTAGCAACAGATTTCACCCACATGCTGTCTCCCAACCGCGATGCAAATTTAACTTGAAGTTTTCAGGTGATACTTGAACAAATACTATACACACAAAAGTATTAGGATTACTACTTAAATAGTTCTGAGAAGTAACATATATATTCCATAATATATCCCTTACGATGTGAATGCTAACCTTTCTGTTTTTTTTTTTTTTTTGATTGGAGGTTTAACGACCACCGTGAGCAACTCAATGGGCTATAAGCAGTCGCCCGTCCCTAATTTAGGGTCACTGGTTCCAGGGAAGGGAAAGAGCCAGTGCCGTAAGACAAACACAACATCCATGCCTCACCGGGATTCGAACCCGGACCCCTTACGGACGAATGATCAGAGGCCAGCCCCCTTAGACCACTGCGCCACCGGGGCGGCAACCTTTCTGTTACCACGAAGAGCAAAGCAATAGCACCCCGACTGGGACTCCACAAATCTTTGTGGCAGGCCTGGTGAGGTATAAAAATGGCCTTGGTATAACCCAAGGCTACATTAGCTTGTTTTACATATATATGCAACAGATTTCACTATTCCAAGTGTATCGCCAACATATCCACAACAAAGGCTGTTCACACATTTATAAAACGTTTTTGATAAGAAATCACAGAAAATAAAAGAAGTTCAAAGAATTGAAACTGGCAACAGCGTGTTAGATGAACACGAAAGAAACATCTACTGCAGTTAAATATCGTTTGCTAAGAAAATTGCGCACGTAAACAAGCTGTGGATGGAAGGTTATGCTTTTCCTCCTTACGAAGAGAAATATTCGTATTCTGTAATTAAAGAACGCTGTGACAATCATGGAATTAGCATTTCTAAATGCCGCCCCGGTGGCGCAGTGGTCTAAGGCGTTGGCCTCTGATCATTCGTCCGTAAGGGGTCCGGGTTCGAATCCCGGTCAGGCATGGACGTTGTGTTTGTCTTACGGCACTGGCTCTCTCCCTTCCCTGGAACCAGTGACTCTAAATTAGGGACGGGCGACTGCTTATAGCCCATTGAGTTGCTCACGGTGGTCGTTAAACCTCCAATCAAAAAAAAAACAAATTTCTAAATGTAAAATACTCAATATTATTAACAAAAGGGAGAAAATCGTCAGGCATTGCTTTTAACAGGAAAAAGAGCACCAAACGAATAACCAAACGACTTTTATTACTATTTCCAAAGGAAAGTCTCTGGTCTTAAAAGAAAATCCGCGGAGCTAAGGAGCAGTCGCTAAGTCGTTAGAATCTCTGTATCGGATGTGAACAAAGTAATAAACAAAGAGCCGCCCCGGTGGCGCAGTGGTCTAAGGCGCTGGCCTATGATCATTCGTCCTTAGCCGCCCCGGTGGCGCAGTGGTCTAAGCGATGGCCTCTGATCATTCGTCCGAACGGGGTCTGGGCTCGAATCCCGGTGAGGCATGGATGTTGTGTTTGTCTTACGGCACTGGCTCTCTCCCTTCCCTGGAACCAGTGACCCTAAATTAGGGACGGGCGACTGCTTATAGCCCATTGAGTTGCTCACGGTGGTCGTTAAACCTCCAATCAAAAAAAATAATAATAAGGATTTGAATCGGGGGGAAAAAAACCGTAATGTTCACCGCCTTTTACCTAGGCACCTGGCTGAGCGCAGAACACGTTGTAGACTTCTTTATGAAAATCGCTTAGCCGGAGACAGATGGAAATTTATTGTGACTATTGATGAAGTATGGATCTACCTAAACGACTAACAAAAAAGTCGATTTACATTCGAAAAAGGGCAATAAAAAAAATAAAAAAAGACTTACAAACTTGGTTCCAAGAATCCAAAGAAAGTTTCAATAAAAGATTCATGACTATTGCTGGTTTCTCGTACAATGTGAAATTTAGGTCAAGTAATGTTGAAAATAATGTTAAAATCAATTCTACATAGTACCAAAATAATATGTTCATTCCTATATTTAAAGAGGAAATGCCATTCCTTTATCCATAGTGCCTTCGTAGAGCAGAACTCCATCAAGATGAGGCTACCAGTCACACATACATCCAAATCTACCACTCTATTTTTTGAAAAAATGGAAAAAGAAACGGGTATCACGTCTATACCTTTTGCTGACATTCCTTCGAAGTCCACTGATGTGTCACCAATGGACTGTTGTGCCTTCGGACTGCTAAAAAGTGCTTCCTGAACGCAGACCTAAAACAATGATTGGACTATGGGAAATAGTTGAATAAAATACCACTACCAATTCTAAGAAATGCCCTGTTATCTTGGAAATCTAGATGTTTCATTGTCCAGAGAAAGGGGCTGTCAGATAAAACATTTAAGAAAGAATTTTATTTTAAACATTAGTTATATTACTGGAAAATTATTCTAAAAATGTGTGGACATCTTATAATCACTGTTTTCACGCTTTTTCATTCAACGCGGCCTATTTATTTCCTCTTGACTCAAGGTTCACATTCCTTCCATATCATTTCCGAGACGGCGAGACTTGTGGGGTGTTTGCAATCGGCCGTGGCCCGTGGATAGTACTTTCAAAAAGTGTTCTGAGGAAGTGAAAACCACAAACCGCTTTTCTTAACTGTCGATCAAGAAAATGATTAGCAATTTTTTCCGTGGCCTTGGGGCCGTATGACTTCAGGTCCATTTCTGGAGAAATAACAGTTCGTTTCGGTGCTAAAATGCGAATCTCATCCAATTCTACTAAATGGAGATTTCCCCCTTTAAACCGCCACTCCGCCGAACCCCATGGCATTCTAACGACATTTTGATATTTCGTATGGGAGAATACCCCGTTGAACCACGTCTCAAAATCCGTGCAATAATTCCCAAACATTCATTTGCAGCAGGCTCTCCTAATCGCCCATCTCATCTTTTTAAATGTGTCCCGAAACCATGCTGCCGCCCCGGTGGTGCAGTGGTCTAAGGCGCTGGCCTCTGATCATTCTTACGTGAGGGGTCCGGGTTCGAATCCCGGTGAGGCATGGATGTTGTGCTTGTCTTACGGCACTGGCTCTCTCCCTTCTCTGGAACCAGTGACCCTAAATTAGGGACGGGCGATTGCTTATAGCCCATTGAGTTGCTCACGGTGGTCGTTCAACCTCCAATAAAAAAAACCATGTTAGACGGGAGCTCCTCAAAGAAGTTTTGCGGTCGTCCGTAAGGGGTCCGGGTTCGAATCCCGGTGAGGCATGGATGTTGTGTTTGTCTTACGGCACTGGCTCTCTCCCTTCCCTGGAACCAGTGTCCCTAAATTAGGGACGGGCGACTGCTTATAGCCCATTGAGTTGCTCACGGTGGTCGTTAAACCTCCAATCAAAAAAGAAAAAGAAGTTTTGCGGAATAGGTGAGATAACAGCGTCCTCCCTGCCGCGCACACTTCTGCCTGAAAAAGAATGATGCCGTTAGCGAAGTTCAGTCAGCTGTTGAAAAACGAATGCAGACACTTTCGTGATTTATCGTGTCTGACAGGAGTGAGACGACTGGTGTATGTGTTTGTAAGTTCCTTCCAAACACGAGCCTTTGTTTCCAATTCCAGAAGCTATAATACCGGTTAAATATCGAAGTTTGCTAAACGGAGAGGTAGGGACTAATTACTCTGCCCAAGGGGGCAGGGGGCTCGAGCCCCCTAGCCGTTGGTATAGCCAAATTTTTGATAAATTTAAAACACTAAAATAGATGAAACCTTTTTCTAAAGCATTTTTAAAAATAAGATATTAATGATTGATTGCAATTATCAAACTTCTTTATTTTTGTTGTATTTTAGTATCTTGTGCATTTACTAAAATGTTTGACAGACTTGAAGGAGGTAAAGATTTTTGTTAGCCCCCCACTTCCCTTAAAAGTACTCATATGGGCCCCACTGATTCTGCTCGTATGGTTCCCTTACGATGTGGCCAAATAACAATGCCTTAAGGCTGTCTTTGAATAAATGTTAGGCTTCATCTTCTGCGATAGATGGCGCAAAATATCACTCCTTGGGCGTGGCTTTTACGTCTTGAGGGATTGTCACAGAAGTTGGCGTCAGCGAATGACTGCAGACCTTACCATATTCAGAATGGAAGCGGTTTCTCGTTAGCTCCACAATGAAAAGACAAAATACGCGCTGTTACGTTTTAACCAATGACATGGTTTGGGGTTGCAGCTTAGTAGGTAGGCGTAGTTTCTGTCTCAAATTCAAGTTTTTACTGGTAATGTACACATTTTCTCTTCAAAAAATGAACGTACAGTAGAATTTCAGATGATCTATAGAAGACAAGATTCCAATCACACTTCAGTGCCCATTCTTTGATTTCTATTTGGCCTAGATAATTAAAAACATCAAACAGAAATGAGATATTTCGTTTCTTCCACACACAAACACTGCCAAGCTAACTTCTGGCGCCATCTAGCGCCAAATTGGAATATTTTCGAGTCAGATAAATTGAATTTAAAAAAAAATTCTAACAAATATTTCGGAAAAATAACTGCGACACGTTTTAGCTATGGGTCGTTTTTATTTGTGCTCAAAATTTCAAACTCTACAAAGTAATAGTTTTCGAGAAAATGTGTAGAAAAGAATTTGCATTACAGATATAGGACAGAATTTCTGTTACACTCATTCAACAGGCTTAACTTCTCGGTCTTACATTTCGATAGAGGCCCCACTACTTCACAAAATGACATTTTCTGTCTCACGTTTTGGATTACAAAACTTCTTGTTATGCAACGCCTCCAGCCATAGGCGTAACTAAGAAGGGTGTCTTCGGGTATGGACCCTTCCCCTGCTAAACATTTGGGGTTTATTCCCACTTGGATAAGCTGACCAGAAGTCCCCAATTCTTGAGGACAGTCCCCGAATTTAGTTTACTGTCCCCAAAAAAGCCTGATGCCTTTGGGGACACAAATTGTCCTCAAATTTTGATGTTCGTCCTTAAGTGTCCTCGAATTTACACTTCCTCATTAGCTCGTTAGATTTCTAATGAAAAATTTTCTTAAAAGTAGTTTTTCTTGTACTAGTTTTCCTACATGTTTTTTCTGAAAACAAATTTTGCCTATTTTTGTTTTTCTTCTTTCCGAATTTAACGACCACCGCGAGCAACTCAGAGGACTATAGGCAGTCACCGGTCTCTAATTTAGAGACATTCGTTCTAGGGAAGGGAGAGAGCAAGTGCTGTAAGACAAACACACCACCCATGCCTCATTCGGGACTCGAACCCGTGCCAACTTGTACGAATCATCGTCAGTGACCAGCACTAAGACACTGCACCACTGGCACGGTCAAATTTCGACTGCACTTGTTTTGAGTTCCTCGAACTTTGGCAAAATGAAAAATTTTTGGTGTGCAGCTTGATTTTAATTCGGCACATATACCTAAGGTAAAGCATTTTACTTTTGCTAATATGTTCTCGTCATCATAGTTCTACTTTGTCAATAAAAATTACCAACATTCTACAAGATGTATCCTTTTAAGAACCAAATTTTCATATGCAAATCACACTTATTGAAGCAGTGCAGTTTTGTGACAAAAAGATTTGCATATTTATATTGAATACGTATGTGTCCCCAAATGAACTGCTGATTTGGGGACGCCACGCCCTTTTGTCCTCAAATCAGTGTTCCAATATCTGGTCACTTTACACTTGGAGTATTTTTCCGGGAAGCTTTCACCGCTGAACCAAATTCATGGACCCCCTTTTAATTCTTTGTGTTGATTAAAGGTTTAACGACTGCCGTGAGCAACTCAATGGGTTACAAGCAGTCGCTCGTCATAATTTCGTGTTATTGGTTCCAAGGAAGAAAGAGAATCAGTGCCGTAAGACCAGGGTCGGATGGAGTTTTTGCGGGGCCCGGGGCGAAATTGCATTGCTTGCACTAGGAAATAAACCTCATATTTTAATAAAGTCGTTACGTGAAGTTATCCGTAAATAATGCACAGGATGTGAAACCCACAAATCTGCCTGTGACGGCGACGAATTCGCATCCCTCTGCTCCGGAGCTGAATGCTTTACCGGTTAAGGTACACCGACGGAATTTATCTCTGTAACTTTTCCTTTTTGACATGTGCTTCACCTCTGTAGTACTTCGAAACGAAAACTATCGTAAAGGCAAAATGATTATCTCAAAGAAGCATTTGTTTTTTAAGTTCAAGAAAAAGACTAGAATATGCATTAAAAGTTCAGAGAGAGAGAGAGAGTAAAAACTGTTAAAATCTACGATTTTCTTTCCGAGGAGATGGGGTTGAGGTTGTATTTTCACTTATTGTACAAAAACTGCTTCACAAAATGACAAAAGGCTACGTGCGTGGCAGAAATATTTGGATTGCGAATATTTTAGTGTAGTAATAAATTCGTATAAATAGTTTTTTTCTCCTGATACATGTTTTAGTGATTGATTTTTAATGCAAAATGGAGTAACTGACAAATTAGTGACTTTTTAAACTTTTTTACGCGCTCATATATGTATTTTTTTTATTTCTAGTAATGTTTTTAAAGCCACTGAATAAATGGCCTCCATGTGTAGCCCGAAAGAAACTTTGATATTCTTCTTTTTTATTTTATTTAAAATTAAGTATCTGATTTGCACACAAATTGTTAAATATATAAAAGCAAGGGCCACAAAATGATGAAATTAAATTTGCGATTTCATGAATTCGGAAAATATCGAGGTCGTTACAATAATCACTTGAAATCTACAGATGTCCGGATTTGTACGGCGAAGGGCGATAACCTATTCGAAAACCGGGCGATTGGAAACAAACAAACAAAAAAAACTTAAAAAAGAAAGAAACACCTTTTTAAGGGCCTCGCACCCGAAAACTTACACACAAAAAATAATAATTGTAAAAAATTCTAACTATTTTTTTCTTCTTAAAGAGCGGGGCCCGGGGCGACCGCCCCGGTTGCCCCTATGGTCCAGCCGGCCCTGCGTAAGACAAACACAAACATCCATGCCACACTGGGATTCGAACCCGGACCCTTCACGGACGAATGGTCAGAAGCCAGCGCTTAGACCACTGCGCCACAGGATTGGGAGACGCTCTTTAAGAAATTTCTGGCTACTGCACTGCCTTCGGTAGTCCCTCTTTCTCGCAGAGACTGCTTGTTATGTGAGCTTTTTTCATGTTCATCCATTTTTGTTTGTCCTAAAGCACCTTGAAATTGGTAAAACATTGTTGGATGTTCATGAGGAAATTTTGAAATGAGAATTCAAAGGTCGTAATCCTAGATCTAGCCAATTGGCATAAGCAAATCAGTTTTCCAGCCTTTTCGACAAGTCAATTCGCAGAAACAGTAGGAGAAAATTCAGCAATAAAGATAAATAGATGAGATCTGAAAAACAGTTGCCCTCAGGTAAAAAATTTTAAAGTGGTAAGCAACAAATTTAGGGATATGCCTTGTTATATGTATTGGTCAGGTAAATGCCTCGCTTGGAGTTATTACTGATGAAATTATTCTTTAAGGAGCAAGATAGTTTTGGAGAGAATACCAAATACAAGAATTCAGCTGTAGTAATGGTTGTTCTTTCAAAGATACAAGCATCGGTAGAGACTTTGATTGAGAATACGGCTCCGTAACACAGACGAAACCTCTGAAAGTTCAGTGCATGATGCAGGAAAAAAATGTTAGAAATCATTTGTGGCTGTGAATTTAAATATGTTTATAACATAGATGAATCAAATTTGTTTTATAGGATCATATCCGATAAATCAATTTCATTTTTATGTTAATGAGAAAGGTTGCAAAAAGATCAAAAATGGGATAGCAACAGTTCATTGCGTAAATGCCGATAGCACTTATTAAAAAGTATTGATGTTCTAGGAAAATGTGAAAAACCACGTTGTTTTATGAATTGTCCTCATGATCTTTATTTAATTAAAATCTGTGTTTTCAACCCTTACGTTCTCAGAATTAGAGATCCGGTACATAAGAACACATGTTTGTTTTATTTCTTCCTTATACAGTTCTCCAATTAATTTTACCTTTTTTTATATGAACCTCATTAAAACTGCCACCCTCGCTTACCCGCATGTTAGCACGTTGAACGAACCATGGCGGTTTAACGAGGTTCAACTGCGTATAAAAATAATGAAAATATTCAAATACGTAGAAAGTTCCTTTACTGGTTTAAACCTTACAATAACTAATTACTATTTTTTTCAACTATCTTAAACCCAGTACGACGCTTTCATTTAACTGACGCCTATGGCAGGTGCCAGACTGGCTACATCCTAGTTACGGCGCTGATATATATTGCTTATACCTCCAATTTAATTTTCTAAAAATTAATCTTTCTTTTGAGTTTTTTTTTTTTTTTTTTTTTTGCTTAAATTCAGTTACTTTTCAGTTAAAGATGTTCTCAATGAACGGCATATTACTTCTGCAAACAGTTTGTATATCTTGGCGACGCTGACAGTGAGTCAGAAGAAAAGAAATAGACAACGATGAATGAAAAAGCGTGGAAATAATGAATATCATGGATATGTTGGCGATATACTTGGAATGGTGAAATTGGTTGCACCAGGGCCGTAGCCCTCACAGAATGGTCTTACCAAGGGCGTAAATTCAGTCTCCGGGGGACATAACAATTAGAAATGAACAATATGTGAGTAAATTTACTGAAAATTGTTATTAAAAAAGCAAGTTATCCATTATCTTCTATTTTTTAGACTTGAGTTAGCCGCATACAGTATTCAGTGCAGCTAATCATGCAACAGAGTAACGTACACTTTGAGGTATGAACCCCACATCAAAGCGCTCTACATATGTATGAAAGAAATTGTTCGAAACAGCAGACGGATGCATATAAAACAATATGCAGATATGCCCAACCATCTTGACCTTTTTGAACACGCCGCGGCGTGTTCAAAAAGGTCAAGATGGTTGTCCATACGACGCGTCGTACGGACGAAGAACTAATTAGTCATTAGTGCTCTGTCACAGACAGTTCCCCACATCACTTAACCTTGAACGGAATTTTTCCTAGCCCTAACCCGAAAAGAATCGTACTATTTTACGTTCAATATCTAATATTCTGTGCTTTTTTGTTTTTCATTCTGCATCTCTGCGGCGTGCTATGCTATCAGCGTTCATATTACTTTTACTTGATATTTGCAGTCATTGGCTCTTGGGTATTTATCTACTTTTCACATGTTATGTCAAAAACCAAAAGTGAGATTTTTTGCCGCCCCGGTGGCGGAGTGGTCTAAGCGATGGCCTCTGATCATTCGTCCGAACGGGGTCCGGGTTCGAATCCCGGTGAGGCATGGATGTTGTGTTTGCCTTACGGCACTGGCTCTCTCCCTTCCCTGGAACCAGTGACCCTAAATTAGGGACGGGCGACTGCTTATAGCCCATTGAGTTGCTCACGGTGGTCGTTAAACCTCCAATCAAAAAAAACAAAAACAAAGTGAGATTTTTGAACGATCATAATATTGTCCTATAATCGAGGTATGAGAAAGTAAAAACTGCATACTCTTTGAATGGAAGTGAGGAACTTTTGAACTAGAATAGGCATAATTTCAAGTCTTGCCCTCCCATATAAGAAAAGCTAACTCTGGCTATAGTGGCTAGAAGAGATAGTGTGACTCACTGTTTAAATTTCAGTTCCCTCTTTTCATGAAACCTCTAGATGGCGCTCCTGCGAGCTTCGATGCTACGATTTCGAAACGTTAGCATGCTTTTCTATGGCGTGTTTGGTGGATAGCGAGTAAAAAAGTAATTTATTTGTTAAATCGATCATGAAAAGAAGTTTTTTTTTTTATTGGAGCTTTAACGACCACCGTGAGCAAATCAATGGGCTATAAGCAGTCACCCGTCCCTAATTTAGGGTCACTGGTTCCAGGGAAGGGAGAGAGCCAGTGCCGTAAGACAAACACAACATCCATGCCTGACCGGGATTCGAACCCGGACCCCTTACGGATGAATGATCAGAGGCCAGCGTCTTAGACCACTGCGCCACCGGGGCGGCAAGGAAAAGAAGTAATAAATAAGAGTGTAACGTTGAGAACGTGTTTTGTACCTGGATGTGACAGTTGTTACAGATCTTGTAAACTTCATGCAGCATGTATCACATTATAAAATCACTAATGTGACACATACTTTACCTTTTGCAAAATTTCTGCCTGGACTTGTTGCGAGAAATAGGGTTATCTCTGAAATCGTTTCGAACAAGTTGCCAATAGTATTATTCGATCCAGGGTTTAATAAAATCGGATCTCAAACAATGTTTTTTATGTTTCAATATACCAATAAAATTTTGTTTTGGGATATCAGTGAATTTCATTACTTTTATCTTTTAATCGCCAGCGAGATACAAACGGGACAGCAATTTAAAATCCTTACTGAGAGAGAGAGATGTTTCCTGGAATGCTCATGAACGATCGAGAGTTCTAAGGGGCATATAATTGTTAACATTTTACGGAAATGTCACGTAAATTCAAGTGCTTAATTAATTATATAATTGCGGAGAAAATTTGTGTCCAGTAATGTATTTGTACTTATCAGCCATGTAACGCGTACATTCAATGCGATATTACGTATTTCCCGATTAAAGTTGACGAAGCTTCCCCAAAAGCCCCATTTGGAAGAATATTCACTTGTAACTGTCCATGCATGATATTATAACTTTTAGTATAACTGCAGGATAACGAAAAATATTTTTTTTGGTAAAATTTTAGTGAAATTACTATACTGCACGGAACGAGAAGCACGTATATCTATGAGCGTAGTTCACAGCAATAGCATCGAAGCTGTCTTCCGCTCCCTCTGAGTTTTCACGATTTCAAGAACCCGTCTGCAAAAACCCACGGCCGGCCCCGGTGGCGCAGTGGTCTCAGGCGTTGGCCTCTGATCATTCGTCCGTAAGGGGTCCGGGTTCGAATCCCAGTCAGGCATGGATATTGTGTTTGTCTTACGGCACTGGCTCTCTCCCTTCCCTGGAACCAGTGAACCTAAATTAGGGACGGGCGACTGCTTATAGCCCATTGAGTTGCTCACGGTGGTCGTTAAACCTCCAATCAAAAAAAAAAAAATAACCCCACTGCACACTATCTCTTCTAGGCACTATACTCTTGTCTTGGATATATCAGATCAGATCAAAGACCTTTAAGATACATAGCCTGGAAGTTCCTGTGTAAATGAGTGGCATCAGCTGCCGACATTTTGATTGTACGGCAAACGCCATGTGTCCTACGTATACTTGTGCGAAAGAAGGAATTTTACGTTGTTATGATACTGCGTATTAATTTTTTTCAATGGGAGATAAATTAGACATTGCACCTCTTAACTTACGATTAAAGAAAACATCATTATCGTTATTTTGGGGATATGAAATAACTGAAGGGAAACGACTCTTGTCCTACGTGTAAAATATATTTCGGCTTCAGTTGCTTGCAAACTGTGTGATCTAGTTGCGTGTATTCGTATTTCACACTCTAAGTAATATAAAAAATCATTTTAATGTGGCCATTTTCTTTTGTTTATTGGAAGTTTAACGACCACCGTGAGCAACTCACTAGGCTATAAAGCAGTCGCCCGCCCCTAGTTTAGGGCCACTATCTTCAGGGAAGGTCAGCAGCCAGCGCCATAAGACGAACACAACATCCACGCCTCACGGGATTCGAACCCGGACCCATCTCGGACTAATGATCAGAAGCTATCGCTTAGACCACTGCGCCACCGAGGTGGCCCAATTGTTTATTCTTAAGAGAAGTTGTCGAGAACAAAACTTTTAATTTTGGAAATTTTTTCCACAGTCTTGTGAGTTCGTAATAGCTTCTCAACGGGAGAATCGCAGGTTTAGCCAGAAACCTTCACTTTAGAGCCATACATAGTCTGTTGAATGGCACAAGGCTTTAGTAAAAACTGATTCCCTCAACTTAATATTTAGAGATAAAGTAAGTGCAAAAGGTTACTAGGTAACTATCCTGAACTTAAAATACTAAAACACCTCTATTATTTCCAGGGAAAGATTAGAAAAGGAGGTGAGAAGCCTAGATTGAAACTTCAAGTCACAGCAATGTTGCCGTGATCCGGATGGAAATATGAATATGTTTAATTTTTTTCTTTCGCGCTGCTTTTCCTTAGGGACAACTTGGCCCTCGCACTTCTTTTTTCTATTTCCAGTCAGGGTATACCGGTATTGTGAGACCGCAAATGTGTGTGACACCCCTTACTAAATGGCAATCGTCAGATTTTGGCTTGGCTTCGTTTCTAGTTAACACGTCTTACAGCACTTACCCACTTCCCCAAAGTATCACAATTATTATGAGGAAACCTATGAAGTGAAAGTGTCTGCTGGCCAGTTGTTTGTCTGTTGGTACATCCGTACGCTACGCAAGATATAACCATTATAAAAATTTGTTTAGCTCATTAAATCTGGCTATATTACTTTTCAGAAATACTTTACAATACATGCACACTATTTATAAAAACAAAAAATAATATATCTTACTGGTTCTATGTATACAAAAAATGGATGTAACTGATATAAACACGCGAACACCTTTAGTAAAGAAAGAGATTTTTTTTGATTGGAGGTTTAACGACCACCGTGAGCAACTCAATGGGCTATAAGCAGTCACCCGTCCCTAATTTAGGGTCACTGGTTCCAGGGAAGGGAGAAAGCCAGTGCCGTAAGACAAACACAACATCCATGCATGACCGGGATTCGAACCCGGACCCCTTACGGACGAATGATCAGAGGCCAACGCCTTAGAGCACTGCGCCACCGGGGCGGCACAAAGAGATGTGACAGATTCTTGCCGTACAACACTGAACTTCAAATGTCGCAGGGTTTACTTCCGATTTTCCAGTCTATGTATCTTAAAGGCCTTTGAATCAGATCAGATCATATGTAGAGGATTTTAGGAAGGGAGTGTCTGACCCCAGATCTTAAACAACCCTTAAAAATGGGAAGCCAGGAGATTTGGGCTAGAGTACCCGATAGGAGAGTCACATGGAAGCGAGGTAGAAAGGGGGAGGAAGACGCCCTTATTTATTACCGGGGGGGCAGTACCCGTGGTCCGACGGCTTAACGTGCCCATCTGACGCACGGCAGTTACTTAGTAGTTCGAGCGTTCGTACCTGACTGGGATCGAACCTGAGGTTTCTCCGTGGCAGTCACGACCGTTGACCACTAGGCCATCCGCGGCCCCTTGGATATATCTGAATCGACGACTAAGTGTTGTAGCTACCTGATGAGATTTTTTTGTATGTTTATTTTATTAAGTGTCAGTGGTACGACTGGATGATTGTTGTGTATTGATGACCTGAACTTCCTGTGCGTGGAGAATTTGAACAGTAGGCGTTGCGTAGGTTTTTGCTGATTCTTTCGCTCTGGCCCTTTCATTCACGTAGTTATTTCTAGAATGTGCGATACATGTTCAACTAATAGATTAAGGACATTAGTTTTATTCATTCATCAGCAAGTTTAGTTAAAGACATTAATTAGCTTCAGCCAAACGCAATGTTCAACTAACAAAAGCACGTCATATTACATATATGTTAGCGTGTATGTACTGTATGTGTGTGTGTGCATATGGACCTACCGTACCACACTGAATGGACCAAATGCAATTAGAAGTCGTGGCTTATAGTCACAGTAATGATCGAACAGCCCCCAGAAAATGTTCAACAATGTGAGCGATATCTTTATTTTGCAACGTGCCTACAACCGCATGTCTGAATGTCGGCAGTTAACATCCACTGATCATTTTGAAGATGAAATGAGAATTTTAAATAGCCAAGGCTACTGAAGCTTGAGAAATATACTATAAGGCAATTTTGTTAATGGACAAATGACAAAGTATGGCGTGAAAAAACTGTTCAAGAAACTAGTAGAAAAGTTTAAATTCTAATTTTATTCAGATTGCACCCAGTGATTTTTGCGCCTAGTCTTGAGCTGTCCGTCCTCATTACGCCTATGCAAACGAAGTGCATGGCATCTTTGTAATCCATTTGATGCACTAGGGCACGTAAGTCTGGTAAACTTGTTATTAAAGCTTTCAAGAGGCATGCTGCAAAATATAAGAACACCTCACCCAACGGGTCAGTTCCCCCATGAAGCCTCTTCAATGGGGAAAAGGAAGAACTTGTCAGAGTTTAAACAAGGAATGATTATTATAGCAGAGGCGACTTGAGATCTTTTGGGGACCTAGGCACTAAAAAATTCAGGGCCCCCCTTTCCCTTATCGCCTCAGAAATTTTCATCCGTCAGATTAACAAAAAAAAAAAAAAAAAAAAAAAGAGTAAAGCCAAGAAAAAAGTTTTTACGCTTTTTAAAATGCCATTATATCTTCCTATTATTAGAACGTTTTGTAAGAAACAGTGCTAGTGTAATCACTTTGTCTGTTCGTGCGCACCGAAATTTTTTTTTTGATTGGAAGTTTAACGACCACCGTGAGCAACTCAATGGGCTATAAGCAGTCGCCCGTCCCTAATTTAGGGTCACTGGTTCCAGGGAAGGCAGAGAGCCAGTGCCGTAAGACAAACACAACATCCATGCCTGACCGGGATTCGAACCCGGACCCCTTACGGACGAATGATCAGAGGCCAGCGCCTTAGACCACTACGCCACCATGGCGGCAATTTTTGTTTTCAGAGATATTTCAAAAATTATTTTTGTAGCTAATAGGAAATCAAGGGATATTAAGTTTGGCCCTTTAAATAACCCACACACTTCATGAATTTACCTCTAAGGGCTGTCAAAGTAAAAAAAATAGTTTTATTGTAAATGAACTTTTCAACTTAGGGGGTGGGGATATTTTTATGCCTCTCAGTAGGCTCAACTCTTCCTTGCCGCCCGGTGGCACAGTGGTCTAAGGCGCTGGCCTCTGATCATTCGTCCGTAAGGGGTCCGGGTTCGAATCCCGGTCAGTCATGGATGTTGTGTTTGTCTTACGGCACTGGCTCTCTCCCTTCCCTGGAGCCAGTGACCCTGAATTAGGGACGGGCGACTGCTTATAGCCCATTGAGTTGCTCACGGTGGTCGTTAAACCTCCAATAATAAAAAAAAACTCTTCCTTCTCAAAAATTTATATTTTCCAATTAGTTCGTTAATTTCCTGCAAATGGTGCTAAGCCCAAAGAGTTTGGTTTTCACAGATTTTCCAAAAAATATTTTTGCGAATGATGGGACATAAACATTTATTTGCCGCTCTGGTGGCGCAGTGGTCTAAGCGATGGCTTAGGATCATTCGTCCGAGATGGGTCTGGGTTTGAATCCCGGTGAGGCATGGATGTTGTGTTTATCTTATTGCACTGGCTCTCTCCCTTCTCTGGAAACAGTGGTCCTAAATTAGGGGCGCGTGACTGCTTATAGCCCATTGAGTTGCCCACAGTTGTCGTTAAACCCCCAACCATAAAAAAAAAAAAATCATTAAATTTTGTCCATTTTATATTTCACGACAAGTTCATAAATATCACGCTAGGAGTTCTCGAAGTGGAAATTCAGTAAATTTTAGCTTTACACTACGAAGAGACCATTTCAGTTGCAGCAAAAGTTCTCTTTGAGTTTGATACGTTAGGCAAAACTGATTACATTAGCACCATTTCAGTTGTAAGTTACTTGGAAAATTTAAAGCTAAGGCCCTAAAATGGATTTTCTGGAGACGGGGCGAGCATCCTATCAACCACAGGCTTTGGATGCTCGGTTGGCGCTGTTGCGACGGGAATAGTCCGAAGGAGGTCATGCATCCACTCAACGTGTAGGGAAAGAGTGACCACCGCTAGCAAACATGTTGGTTGGCATGTGCTGTCTGGTCTCTCATTTAATGGCATACCATAAAGCTCATAAAGTAAGGTTATGATAAAGCTGCAGACAGCCACAGGGCTTAAAGGGAAACGTTTCCCGCACTCTTGTAGATAGGCCTGAAGAACCGGGTGCCAGTTCATGTGCCTATGTTGACGAACCGTCATCGACAGCTGTGTACAGTGAACATAGGCGTAGCCAAGGAGGGTTCACGGGTTCGGACCCCCATGAGGGGGGATTGAGTACGAATTTAAGGCAATAATCGATATATATGTATGTATGTATGAGGCTTTCACAAATGAACCAAACCCATGGACCCCCTCCACCTTCTTAAGAAATTTCTGACTACGCCACTAGCAGTGGGCACAAGACTAGCGTGACTAGTCATTGGACAAGGCCGGCTAGATCACCCGAGCTGTAGGAAGGAGAAAAGTTTGGGTTGTGACGTCGGTAGTGGAATCCGTCCAACAGCAGCGTCCAGGCAGGAACCTTGGCCACACCTGCAGGTTATGCAGCAGGCAGAGTAGTTTCTCATTGTTTACCCTTCTTTAAAGCGGTCGCTTTGATTTCCGTATGCACTGTTATTTTTAATAATGTACTGCTGTCTGGAAGTGTGAATTCGTTTTTAGATAGATTACATTGAACATTATCGAAAGGTAAGTTCATTGACGTTAACAATCTTTTTACTGTGTTGCTAACGTTGAACAGTCGAGTGTGATTGCTTATCGTTTATTTTTGTTGACACACATTCAGGATTTACACCCCCAAATTGCTTCAGATATTCTCCGAAAAATCTCAAAACTCCTCCATTTGAGTTTATGTAACACACACGCAATATGCGTATATGTGCTTTTTGAATTTTAAGTATTAGTGCTTTTCATTTGTACCACAGTTGTCAATAGCAGTTAGCATTTGTATCAGTGGCGGCCCCAGGTACGGGCAACGGCCCAGGGCCCCCCCGGGGGGTCCCCTCACAGCCGCCAATTAATTAGTAGTTTTTGCCTGGCGTCACCTAAAATATTGTAGTTGTGGTTCACGATCATATCATCATCATCATCATTGTCAACCATTATCAATCCACTGCTGGACGAAGGTCTCCCCAAGTTTCCTCCACAACGGTCTGTCTTGTGCCAGTCTCCTCCATGTCACTCCCGCATATTTACGAATTTCATCCACCCATCTCCCATGTGGTCTTTTTCTGGGTCTTTTCCTGTCCCTTGGAATCCAATCTAAAATTTTTCGGCTGTCCATCTATGGTCTGTCCTTCTGGCAGTATGTCCAGCCCATTGCCATTTCAGGGATTTAACTCTGATCATGATGTCTTCCACTCTCGTCATTTTTCGGATCCATGAGTTCCTCTTCTTATCTCTCCTGGTTATACCAAGCATGCACCTCTCCATGCTTTTTGAGTTGTCTGCAGCCTTTGTATGTCTCTTTTAGTTAAGGTCCACGTCTCTGCACCATACGTAAGCACTGGAAGGATGCATTGATCAAACACTTTTCTTTTAAGACATAATGGCATATTGCTCTTGAAAATTATGCTGTTTCTTCCAAAAGCTCTCCAGGCAAGTTTTGTACGCCGATTAATTTCTTCATCAATGTGACCCTCACTTGATATCTGCTGTCCAAGATAAACATACGTATCTGTTATCTCCAGTTTTTCTCCTTCAATCGATAAATCTTCATTTTTTGTAAAAGCATTGAACATCACTTTTGTCTTCTGAAAGTTCATTTTTAATCCCACTTCTTTACTCTTGTCAGCAAGTTCCTGGATCATACTCTGCAGCTCTGATGGGGTAGTTGCAAAAATGACTATGTCATCAGCAAAACGAAGGTGGGTTGGATAATCTCCATTAATCTTTATCCCTTTGTTTTCCCAGTTCAGTGATTGAAAGACATTTTCCAATATGGCATTAAAGAGCTTCGGAGATATGGTGTCACCTTGTCTCACTCCCTTTCCAATTTTTATGTGTGTTGTATTTTCAAACAGCCGAATCTTTGCACTTGCATTTTCATAGATGTTATTAATAATATTAATGTATGCATCTTCAATACCGCAGGATTTCAGAGCCATGGTAACTGCTGATGGTTTCACCGAATCAAAGGCTTTTTCATAATCGATAAAAACCATGCACAATAGAAGTTCATATTCCCTCGCTCTTTCAATTAGTTCTCTCAGTACGTGGATATGATCTATTGTGCTGTAGCCACTCCTGAATCCAGCTTGTTCTCGCGGTTGAGCCATGTCCAGTGTTACCTTCAAGCGGTGTGAAAGAACTTTAGTGAAAATTTTATAAACCACTGATAGGAGGCTGATAGGTCTGTAGTTCCTGAGATCCTCAATGTCACCTTTTTTATGTAGCAGGATCATTGTAGCATTGTTCCAATCCTCAGGAATCTTCCCTTCATTAAGGCATCGAGTGAAAATTTGGGCGAGTATTGTTTCAATTTCTCCACTTGCTTCTTGTATGATGTCTATAGTAATTCCATCTTCTCCTGGAGCTTTCCCCGCTTCATGTTCTTGATTGCATGAGCAACTTCTGCTGGGAGGACTGGAAGAACTCTGGTACCTTTCATGATGTCTGGAGTACATGTATCATCCCTTTCATATAATTTGGAGTAGAAATCTTTCACTCTTGTCAAAATTTCGCCTCTATTTCTTGTTATAGAACCATCTTCTTTTCTCAGAGCCATAATCTGTTTTCTTCCCTTACTGAGATGTCCCTTTGCTATCTTTAGGCTTTGGTTGTTTTCAATTGCTTTCCTCACTAGCTCACAGTTGAATTTCCTTACGTCTTCAGTGATACTTTTTCGTACTGTCTTGCATAGCTCTATATATTCCACTTTGGAAGTCACATCTTCTTTAGTTGTCCTCATCTCTCTTCTTTTTTGCATCAACATTTTGGTTTTTCCTGATAATTTGTTCACATGCAACTTGTTCTTAGACCCAGCTAATTTTGTTGCTGTTTCCATAAGAGCTTTGGTTACTTTTCTGTTAACTTCAGAAATATCCACTTCTTCCGATGTTAGGCCTTCTAAAGCAGAGAATCTGTTCTTCAGTTCCAACTTGAAAGTATTATGGTGTTTTTTAAGGTTGGTTATGTCAATACATTTTGTTTGTCTTATGAGCTTGCCACGTTCCAGTTTAGTGTTGAGGTGCATCTTACATCTCACCAATCTATGGTCACTACCTGTGTTGAACTTGTTCAGCACACTCTAGTCTTCGATGACGAATTTTTTGTTACACATAATAAAATCAATTTCACTTGTCGTCCCAATTGGATGTCTCCATGTCCATTTCCTGTGTGGCTTTTTCTTGAAAAAGGAGTTCAAGATGAAAAATCCTTCTGCCTCTGCAAACTCAACGAGAGTATTTCCACGCTGGTTTCTGTTGCCGTGACCGAATTTACCTACTGAAGTTTCATTCTGTTGCCGGTGCCCTATTTTTGCATTGAAATCTCCCATAATTATCTTCAAGTGCTGCTTACCTTTATTATTTAGATGACGAATTTCCTCATAAAATTCTTCAATTTCTTCTTCAGGATGACTTGTGGTGGGCGCATAAGTCATCCTATATATATATCATAATTTTCAAGACGTGGACCTTAACTTAAAGAGACATACAAAGGCTGCAGACAACTCAAAAAAGCATGGAGAGGTGCATGCTTGGTATAATCAGGAGAGATAAGAAGAGGAACTCGTGGATCCGAAAAATGACAAGAGTGGAAGACATCATGATCAGAGTTAAATCCCTGAAATGGCAATGGGCTGGACATACTGCCAGAAGGACAGACCATCGATGGACAGCCGAAATTTTAGATTGGATACCAAGGGACAGGAAAATACCCAGAAGAAAACCCCATGGGAGATGGGTGGATGAAATTCGAAAGTATGCAGGAGTAACATGGAGGAGACTGGCACAAGACAGACCGTTGTGGAGGAAACTTGAGGAGACCTTTGTATAACTATACCATCGGGATTAGAGGAAATGCTATCCCACACTCACCAACCCGCTTGGCCAGCATGGTGAGTTATGGCCAAACCCCTCCAAAATGACTCCACAACTTTAATCTTGGCCCTCAGTCTCCGGCAGCTGGAATGTACCTGGTCAAGGCAGCGGCCAGTGCGACATGAAGGCAGAGGGTGCTAAGAATCCCCGGAGGACCGGACTAGGCTGCCATCTGATGCTGACCTTGGCTACATATAACGGACGCTCCCTATCTTCTGATTCAAGGCTTCTTGAATTGGAAGAGGAACTACAAAGGATCAAGTGGGACATCGTCGGGCTAAGTGAGGTAAGGAGAAGATCTCATTGAACTGAAAAGTGGACATCTCTTCTACTATCGTGGGACAGATACTGGCAGAACTAGTGGTGTTGGATTTATAATAAACAAGAAACTGAAGGATAAAGTTGTAGAAGTTGAAAGTTCCTCAGACAGAGCTGCACAACTCGTTATCCAACTCTCGAGAATATACCAGGCTCAGATTATTCAAACTTATGCACCCACCACAAGTCATGCTGAAGAAGAAATTGAAGAATTTTATGAGGAAATTCGTCATCTAAATAATAAAGGTAAGCAGCACTTGAAGATAATTATGGGAGATTTCAATGCAAAAATAGGGCAACGGCAACAGAATGAAACTTCAGTAGGTAAATTCGGTCATGGCAACAGAAACCAGCGTGGAAATACTCTCGTAGAGTTTGCAGAGGCAGAAGGGTTTTTCATCTTGAACTCCTTTTTCAAGAAAAGCCACACAGGAAATGGACATGGAGACATCCAAATGGGACGACAAGTGAAATTGATTTTATTATGTGTAACAAAAAATTCGTCATAGAAGACTGCAGGGTGCTAAACAAGTTCAACACAGGCAGTGACCATAGATTGGTGAGATGTAAGATGCACCTCAACACTAAACTCGAACGTAGCAAGCTCATAAGACAAACAAAATGTATTGACATAACCAACCTTAAAAAACACCATAATACCTTCAAATTGGAACTGAAGAACAGATTCTCTGCTTTAGAAGGCCTAACATCGGAAGAAGTGGATATTTCTGAAGTTAACAGAAAAGTAACCAAAGCTCTTATGGAAACAGCAACAAAATTAGCTGGGTCAAAGAACAAATTGCTTGTGAACAAATTATCAGGAAAAACCAAAATGTTGATGCAAAAAAGAAGAGTGATGAGGACAACTAAAGAAGATGTGACTTCCAAAGTGGAATATATGGAGCTATGCAAGACAGTACGAAAAAGTATCACTGAAGACGTAAGGAAATTCAATTGTGAACTAGTAAGGAAAGCAATTGAAAACAACCAAAGCCTAAAGATAGCAAAGGGACATCTCAGTAAGGGAAAAAAACAGATTATGGCACTGAGAAAAGAAGATGGTTCTGTAACAAGAAATAGAGGCGAAATTTTGACAAGAGTGAAAGATTTCTACTCCAAATTATATGAAAGGGATGATACATGTACTCCAGCCATCATGAAAGGTACCAGAGTTCTTCCAGTCCTTCCAGCAGAAGTTGCACATGCAATCAAGAACATGAAGCGGGGAAAAGCTCCAGGAGAAGATGGAATTACTGTAGACATCATACAAGAAGCAAGTGGAGAAATCGAAACAGTACTCGCCCAAATTTTCACTCGATGCCTTAATGAAGGGAAAATTCCTGAGGATTGGAACAACACTACAATGATCTTGCTACATAAAAAAGGTGACATTGAGGATCTCAGGAACTACAGACCTATCAGCCTCCTATCAGTGGTTTATAAAATCTTCACTGAAGTTCTTTCACACCGCTTGAAGGTAACACTGGACATGGCTCAACCGCGAGAACAAGCTGGATTCAGGAGTGGCTACAGCACAATAGATCATATCCACGTACTGAGAGAACTAATTGAAAGAGCGAGGGAATATGAACTTCCATTGTGCATGGCTTTTATCGATTATGAAAAAGCCTTTGATTCGGTGAAACCATCAGCAGTTGCAATGGCTCTGAAATCCTGCGGTATTGAAGATGCATACATTAATATTATTAATAACATCTATGAAAATGCAAGTGCAAAGATTCTGCTATTTGAAAATACAACACACATAAAAATTGGAAAAGGAGTGAGACAAGGTGACACCATATCTCCGAAGCTCGTTAATGCCACATTGGAAAATGTCTTTCAATCACTGAACTGGGAAAACAAAGGGATAAAGATTAATGGAGATTATCTAACCCACCTTCATTTTGCTGATGACATAGTCATTTTTGCAACTACCCCATCAGAGCTACAGAGTATGATGCAGGAACTTGCTGACAAGAGTAAAGAAGTGGGATTAAAAATGGACTTTCAGAAGACAAAAGTGATGTTCAATGCTTTTACAAGATATGAAGATTTATCGATTGATGGAGAAAAGCTGGAGATAACAGACACGTACGTTTATCTTGGACAGCAGATATCAAGTGAGGGTCACATTGGTGAAGAAATTAATCGGCGTACAAAACTTGCCTGGAGAGCTTTTGGAAGAAACAGCATAATTTTCAAGAGCAATATGCCATTATGTCTTAAAAGAAAAGTGTTTGATCAATGCATCCTTCCAGTGCTTACGTATGGTGCAGAGACGTGGACCTTAGCTAAAAGAGACATACAAAGGCTGCAGACAACTCAAAGAGGCATGGAGAGGTGCATGCTTGGTGTAACCAGGAGAGATAAGAAGAGGAACACGTGGATCCGAAAAATGACAAGAGTGGAAGACATCATGATCAGAGTTAAATCCCTGAAATGGCAATGGGCTGGACATACTGCCAGAAGAACAGACCATCGATGGACAGCCGAAATTTTAGATTGGATTCCAAGGGACAGGAAAAGACCCAGAAGAAGACCACATGGGAGATGGGTGGATGAAATTCGTAAGTATGCGGGAGTGACATGGAGGAGACTGGCACAAGACAGACCGTTGTGGAGGAAACTTGGGGAGACCTTCGTCCAGCAGTGAATTGATAATGGTTGACAATGATGATGATGATGATAAGGGGTTATTGCGATGGTTTTGGGTTATTGCGATTACGAAGGACCCCGTGAAGAGCCGGGGCCCGCCACTCATTTGCATGCATTCTTCAGCTCTACCTTGAAATATCTCCTACCATAATGCAAGAATTTTCTTTCTTTTTTTTTAATTTGAAGTTTAATGTGCCTTTTTTAGTTTTTCTTGTTTAAAGCGCATCATTTCAACAACAAAGATGTACGCTCTTCATTTTAGTTTGCACAGATTTTACAGACATTTCTGAATCACTTCAGCATGCACAAGATTTTGAAATTATGAATATCTGTTGTTTTTCAGCAGCTCATGGTAATACTTCTTTGCTTTAATATTGTTTCCAGAAGCATTCATAGCCGCCCCGGTGCCGCAGTGGTCTAAGCGACGGCCTCTGATCATTCGTCCGAACGGGGTCCGGGTTCGAATCCCGGTGAGGCATGGATGTTGTGTTTGTCTTACAGCACTGGCTCTCTCCCTTCCCTGGAACCAGTGACTCTAAATTAGGGACGGGCGACTGCTTATAGCCCATTGAGTTGCTCACGGTGGTCGTTAAACCTCCAATCAAAAAAAAAAAAAAAGCATTCATACATAAGGGAGAGAAAAATAAGCACAGCAAAAAGAAAAAAGAAAAAAACAGAAAACAGGCGAAATAACCATGAGTAGTTTAGGAAAAAAGATTAGCAATTTTAATCATTCTTAACTATAAAAAAATCCAACAGTTCTCCATTTTTTAAAGGTTTTTTTTGTTGGGGGGAGGGGGGATTTAATGACCACTGTGAGCAACTCAGTGGGGGCTATAAGTAGTCACCCATCTTTAACTTAGGGCCACTGGTTCTCAGGAAGGAAGAGAGCCAGTGCAGTGAGACAGACAAAACAAAACATTCCTCTCAGGGATTTGAACGCAGACGAATGGTCAGTGGTCAGAAGCCATTACTATGACCACTTTGTCACTAGGCCAGCTTTCGAAAATTTCCCCATTAATCCTAGGGCTTAACACCTGAATATTTCCCTATAAAAATGTTAACCTTCCAAAAACTTGCTTTTATCAAACACACTCCAAATTTTTTTGACACCCCCAAAAATTTTAGGCCCTCCCATTCGAAATTCCTGAATAAAACCCTGAACACATAAACTTATGCACGCATAAATGGTAGTGAACGTCTGGCATTAATTGTCTTGTTGGTAATTAAAGATCCAAAATGTATTTTACTCAACAAAATGTAGAAAAGGAATGTATTTTAATTGACATAATATAGATCAGGTGTAAATATTTGTTTCAGCTGAAAGCTTGTGAACATTTTTTGTGTAACTATCACGAATGACTTGAAATTGGATTATTGTGAGATGGCATTGTGACATATGAATGATATATTAGCTTTCTTAATGTGTTTGTGTATAAAGGGTTTTAAAACATGAAATTAGTAAAATGTTTTGTCAAAACACTAATCAGTTTGGAAATAATGCCTTGAAAAATTGCTGTTTTGCAATGTTTTTATGAGTATTAATAGTGGTTTCTCCTAACACAAGAATGGAAATTTTGCCAGAAATTTGTGGTACAGACTTGCTTTATAACAAGGAGCTGAGGTCCAACAGAAATCCACTTAAAATTCGAACACTCGACAAAATCCGTTTTTGGCTGAAAATTCACATGTGAAAATATGCATACATGATGATAAACATAAATGCATATATTTTGAACAACTAAATATACCTGAAAGATTTAATTAAGTACATTAGTAGTTAATTAAATTTTTGTAGTATATTCAACTTGACAGCCACATGAGACTGACTGTTGTTTAATTAGACAAGACATGCGAGACAAAAGCAGCACCGATCCTCCCAATGCAATGCTCACTTGGAGTATGAAAGTGGCAATGAACACAATGCCAGGAATTGTTATCTCCTGTTTCCTCGCTGATGATATCCCATTCCATTATTGCCCTGTCCTTCTCTGCAACTGTTGCCCTGAAATCTACTTACATGTGCATGAGTCCCACCCATCCTCATTTTGCATAGGATTTAACTGCTGATGCGATGTACAGGCATGACTCCATGTAGTGGTTGATGGAGAGTCTCTTGCACAACTCGCTTGTTGAGCATTTGATTTACTCAATCCCCATTGCTTTTCTATCAACATTTTCCCACCAGCACACAAGAATCCTCCTATGCTTCTTTAATTTCATCCTATATGCCACCATTTTTATTTCTCCGTTTCAAGACGTGCAGAGCAGATTTTCTGTACTTCATTAAATATGGAATTCCAGTAAATTTTGTTACTTTGCTTGTTAAAAGTGATCATCTTAGCTTTTCTCCTCTGCATTAAATCATCCGGGGACTTCATTAAATTTTGCTTATTAAAAACTTATTAAATTAGCTTTGAATGAACATTATACCAAACAAAAGTTCCTGTTTTGTATATTGCATCTGAGATCTCGCTGAATATGAGGTTGTTATAAGCAGGCTCTATTGTATATATGTATTTTCTGTAAATATGCTCAGTAATTTTGGTAACAAAATTAAATGTAACTATAGTTAGGTAAATAAATTTTTACATCCTTGAAATGTCTATTGGTGAATTGAGTGGAAAGGGAAGTATCTCACTTTAATGTACATCTTGAAGTGAAACAAACTGATCTTAAACATTGAATGTACCATGATGTATTTGTATAACTGTAACAATAATTATTACAGTTGTAATTTTCTATAGCCCAAATTTTAAAATTGATTAGTGAAACAAAAGCTTAATTGTATACACAATTTCGGATGTTGGCCTTGCCTTTTACCCATTTGTATGTTTGGTTAAATTCATGATCTACAAGTAAAAAAATTACTGCATATTACAAAATAAAAAAAATGTTGCTGAAGGGGAGATAGAAAAAAATGCTGTTTAAAGTCAGTCATACTTAGTTTAAGGAAAAATGTCTTGAATTGCAAACTCCATGCACATATATTCTGACAGCTAAATTATTGATGGTTCCGAAGGATTATTTTAAGATGTTACTACCTTCTTGTTAAAAGTGATCATCTTAGCTTTGCAAAAGACATGTTTATACACTAGCAGTATCAAGCTTTACATTAATTTTAATTCATTGTATCAGTAATATGATAAAAAAAAAATTACTTTTTACTTCACAAGTGGTCATGGGCACCCATATGGGGAACAAAAGGGGCATTTGTGCTTTCCTGGAAATTGTACTATGCCCTTTCTGTTCTTGAAAGGTATTACAAAGATTTTCGCGATAACACTAGTCCTGATTCTAATTTTGCTGTAGAATTTCTGGATGAGTATACATACGTATGCAGTAAAACTTGAAAAAAGTTTGGGAATTTCCACTAAAAAAAGCTGAAATTTACTGGAGGACAGCCTACATACGTACACTATGGAAAAGTATGAAAGGCGAAAAAATGAATATGTCATCCTCTGCAGCAGCTACTCACTGCTTAACAAAGATTGATTGAAATTTTTTTGCAGAAATTTGTCTTGGTTTTTTTTTTCATTCTTGGTGATCAGTTGAGTGATCTTTTTAGGGTTTCAGGGTCATGTGGGCAAAAAGATCAAAAGAACGACAAAGAAATTTTTGTATTATTGTCTTAACATTCTGTCAAATTTAATTTACTCCTTTTTTTTTTTTTTAAATGTAATTTTTGGGTCTTTTGGTTTCCAATTAAATTTACGAGTTGACAGTGTAATAAAAATGGTTAGATAGCAAGAAAACACTGGAAATTTGCATATGGTGTGTGTGCATGTTTTTTTTGTAGTTACAATTTCTGTTTGCCCCATGCTTCAAATTAAGCCTATGGGTGGCCATGCACATGGCGAGTCTCTGCATACCCACTTGCCAAAGGTTAGAAGAGAGTCTGGTTAAAAAAAATTTCTGCTTCAATTTTAAAAATATTTGTGATGCAGACTTGATATTATTGTATGTGCATTATTTCCAATATCTGCATTTTCCCAGGCATTAAAACATTTTGGCATAATACTACTTTCTATTATGAGAATTCATCCTAATTTATATTCACAATGGAATTAAATATTTTTTAATCACTTAATCAAACATATATTTTTTCTTCTTCTAGGAAATATTTTAAATTAAAAACGCAAATTTTCGGAGAAAATTCTTCTTCTATAGGCAGTCTTTGTTGTCACTCTTTCTCCGTCACTATCACAGTTACGGTTATTTTTCACCAAATCTTGCCAGATGTTAGGCAAGGACAAACTTCTGCAGTTATTGATGATGGATTGCAGAAATCTGGTGACTAGAGTGCTTTGCACTTCACAGTTTATGGTTCTTTCAGTGTTATAAACTTAGTTTTCCAGATACTGAAATTTGCAGTTAGTATAAAGTCAAAATATCAGAAGCACCAACCAGTTTGGGGCTTTTGAAAGTGTGAGTCTGTGATTCAATCAAAACTGCTGTATTTGCATGATAAAATTTAATAAAATGCTAAGTACTTAAAAACCAAAAGACTTGTAAACAATTTAATTTACAGATTCATAGTTAAAAAGACATCACATTTAAAATAAACATAAGACCTTTTGGGTCTGTGATGGCCCCACCATTAAATGTAAGATCTACAGATGTTACTGATGGTTATATATCAAAGGTAGAGTCCTCGTGTGACGTTTTGTAATGTGCAGATCACGTGGGCATCAGGTTGTTGCATGTAATAACATAGTGAGAATTAGTTCACAAAATGTCTTTGTGTTTGAATTTAAATTAAGCACCTGCTTTTTTCGCTGTAAAAAGCATGAAGCCGCTAAGCTGGTTCACCAGAGTAAGGCAAAAGATAGGAAGGAAAAGGTGGAAAGGCATGAATTGGCTCTTTGGAAAGATAGGAAGACATTCTGGAAGTACACGAGACTCGGGGGAAAAATAGGGGAAACAAAGTTGTAAGTTGTGTGAAGAACAGGGTTGGGGAAATGATATGGGAGCCCAATGAGTCAAGTGAAAGTATGAGGTGAATACTTCTGTGAGTTATTAGATCAGGAAAGCAAAGGTGATTCAGAGCCAGAAGCAGATGATGTCACAGTGAAGGCTTGGAAGCACAGGAGAGATCTCAAGAGAAGAGGTGTGTAAAACTCTAAAATCTCTTAAGAATGGTAAGGCTCCAGGAGTTGATGGCATAACCGCAGAGATGTTGAAATATGGTGGTGACTCTGTAATTGACTGGTTAACTGAAATTTGCCAGTTGTGCTGGGAGTTAGGAATGGTCCCTTGGGATTGGAAGGATGCTATCATCGTGTTCCCTTGTATAAGGGAAAAGATGATCAGACTGATGGCAAGAACTATCGTGGTATTAGCCTACTGAGTGTGCCAGGGAAAGTGTTTGGTAAGGTTGTTATTGAAAAAGTACAGGGTCTTACATCAGAAAAAACGTAGGATGTTCAGAGTGGTTTTATGCCTGGTAAAGGCTTCACTAACCAAATTTTTGCGTTACGCATGATGATTGAAAAGTATCTGGCTGTTGGTAAGAAAGTTTTTGCTACCTTCATAGATTTAGAGAAAGTTTACGACTGAGTAAATAGGACACTTTTGTGGAAGGTATTAAATGAATATGGTGGTACTGGGAATCTACTTACCAGTGTAAAAGCCATGTATGCTGGCAGTAGAGCTTGTGTACAAGTGAATGGTGTTTTATCAAAATAGTTTTATATTGGTGCAGAGTCAGACAAGGTTGTGTAATGTCACCATGGCTGTTTAATATATTTATGAATGTGTGATGCCAAAATAGATAATACTGGTTTGTGTCTTAATGACATAGCTGTGTGTGCAGATTGCTGTATGCTGATGACACTGTCCAGTTGCCAGAGAGCAAAAGTGAGTTGCAGAGTATGTTGTCCCAGATGTATGAAGTTTGTATAAAATTCAAACTGAGTATAAATAAGGGAAAAACCAAAGTTATGGTGTTTGAGCAAGGAACTGTTAGTACTAAATGCAGGATAAGTTCAAATAGCACAGTGATTAACCAGTTGAATGAGTTTGTGTATTTAGGAAGCATGTTTGACAGAGAGAACAAATTGGATAGTGAAATTAATAGGCAAGTGAATTTTTCATTGAAAGTCATGGCTGCTCTGGAAGATTTTCACAGGAACGATGGATTCTCAAGATAGTCCTGCATGACTGTGTATTAAAGTGTAATTTTTCCTACTGTTATGTATGGCAGTGAAACCTGGGTGCTACAGAAAAAACATAGGAGTCATTTGTGTGCTGGAGAAATGCGTTACTTACGGGGGCTTTGTGGCAAGACACGTTCTGATTGTGTGAGGAATGAAAATGTGTTGCAGTTGTATAATGTGAAGCAAAATGTTGTTAGCAAGGTGGAGACTAATATGCTTCAATGGTTTGGCCATGTTGAAAGAATGAGTGATGAGATGCTTACTAAGAAAATCTTTTTAGCCCCAAGTGGCAGGAAGAAAAGGCAGAGGAAGGCCAAAGAAGTCATGGGAGGATCAGATCCAATAGTGTCTGCTTAAGAAAAAGATTATGAGTATGAAGTATAGAAGATCTTGTGTACAGCGTGTGATGGATGTCAGTGAAGCCCAAATTGTATGTCAAGATCGCTGTAAATGGAGAAGTTTGATACAGCAACAGTAAGTAAAGATTATCTGGTAGTTTGTATGTCTTTGTGGAGCTAACCTCTGAATCTCAGAGAACAGCTTAGTGATATGTATCATCATTGCAGCATGAAGTTGCAAACTTATGAATAAATAGATTCTCAGCAAACAAGGTGTTGAATCTTGAACAAGGGGTGGCTAGTATAGTAGTCTCAGTCCACACTGGGTAGTGAGTATCTTGGTTGGTGAGCCGGGAAAGTGCTGTAGATTAGGACCCTGTTTTTATATTGTATTTGTGTTCAGATAGTCTTGTTTTTATAGAATGTAAGGTATAGCCTTTTATGTACTTTGTCATCTTCACTACCATTCACCAATTTTAAGGGAATGTGATAAACACCATATTTATTTTCAAATTTGATGGGATCTCTATCATTTTTAACTAATAATGACAGAATATTTCTGGTTCTTATCCTAAATCAAGGTTGTTTTTGTGACAATAGTTTTTCAACACATTCACTATCTCTGTCACATGATCCAATGAAACCACGAATGAAGTCAGAACTCGTTTTCTCTGTAAGGTGGAGTGTGTCAATATCTGAACTATATTCAAGATCATTGTGACTGTAGCTTTGGGATATCCATGCACCGTGGCAATATTGTAGATTTTTACAATTTCAGATTGGCATAATTCTGGATTAGAAGAATGTAAATAAACTCGGCGAATTAATAAGTATATTGATTACAATTTATAATTTAGGTTGTGGGCTAATGAAGAAGGGATTAAAGTAGGGCATGAAGGGATTAAAGTAGGGCATGAAGAAGGTTTCTGATACACTGAATAAGTTAGGGCTTGGGAAACTAGATTTTGTAGTAGCATAAAGTCTAGAAAAGGTAGTGAGTGGTTTTATTCTGTTTCAATAGTAAACTTGATGGTGTGGTGTTGAGCAAGGGTGCAGAAAATTTTCAGGGCCGAATATTTCCCCAGAACACATTTTTTTTATCCGAAATTTCCCCCAAAACTGTAACGGCTTTTCATAGAAGTTTAAGCGATTATTATAGTATATGTTGATGATTAAGAATTATCCTTAAATCCTATTACTTAAAAAATTGAAAAAAAAACAACAACTAATATTTATTCCAATGAATAAATAAGAAACAATCTTTCATTAATCAGTGACGCCAGTTGTCACCAAGAAATAGCAGCCTTCCCGTCTCTTTGTAAAGGCTGTCAATCGCCTTTAATGTCTTTTACACCTTGAGACGAGATGCTGAAGAAAAACATGTGAAATGGTATCTTCCGCCATGGAAATGCCTGTCCAAGGATTCTTGTGAAAGTTCTGAAGCTTTATGAACAGGAGGTCCATTCCAAGAAATGAAGACTTCATTAAAAAGGGTATAGAACTGGATTTTCACGTTATATTCGTTGTTAATAAGTCAATTTTTCGTTCTGTAATTGTTGTTATTATTATTATTATTTTACCCCCCGGCAAAAATTTCCCCAGAGCTGCCCTAATTTCCCCCGAACCTTGTTCGTGCGTTCGGACATATTCTGCACCCCTGGTGTTGAGTACTGAGAAGTTCTGTTAATGAAAGCAGGTCGTCCATTGTTGAATGCCAGAATAAAAGTACATCACCAATGTAACGGATATAAAACAAAGGTCGAATTTGGCACTGTTCCATGATTTCTTCTTCCAAAGTCTGAAGAATAAGTTTGGCCAGTATGGGTGAAAGTGGTGAACCCATTGGGGCTCCCTCTGCTTGACGATAGATAGTACCATTGAAGCAGAAGTAAGTGCGTTTATGAACAAGGTGTAAATTGCTTAAGATAACTTGTATTTCTTGAGGAGATACTAAACCTTGAGGAGATAAATGCCATGGACTGTTACAATCGGTACATTTGGATAAAGTACTATAACGTCTAATGAGGCCAATAAAGTATGGAGTACCTCGAGGTTTGAAGGCCTTGATCCTGTCTAGGGCTTGATTGAACCAGATAGGACTGTGGTGTCCTGAGATCTGGGGCCATAGTGGGTATCCCTCTTTATGTAGCTTCATTTTCCCAAACAGTTCTGGAATGCGGGGGAAAAAAGGGGAGTGCATGGTAGAAGTAATGCTGGATGGGAGGTATCCATGATTTTATTCTGCTAATGGCTGAAAGAGTAGTGGCAGTTGGATCAGTTTATATTTCCACTTGGGGAATGTTAGTGATTGCTTCAGTCATTTTGGTATTGTAATCAATCCTATTCATGATTATTAGTCGAGAAGGTTTGTCTGCAGAAATTATGGCCAGATCAGGATTGTTCCATAACAATTTCAGTTTTTTTCTTCATTGAGATATTGAAATCAGGTTTTTTTATGTTAAAAGTTTTCATGACTTTAGTAACCTTATGCCTAGTGATTTCCCTTTCCGGGGAAGGGAATGACCTTATAATGTTTTCAGATTGTGGAATGAGTTGATATTTATCTAGATGAGTAATAGAATAGGCGTATTTTAGTCCCTGCTGTAATCTGCTGCTGGTTTAATTGCATGCTGCTAAGGTTTAGGTAGGTAGATTGTTGAGGTAATTGCTGCTGTAGAAATCCACGTGTCATGCTGAGATCTTTTGATGGTGTCCTCAGCAACTAAGTTGCTGACTTTTTTAATATGTATATTCTGCAGAGAGTCCATTTTAGAGCAGCAAGTTGCCGATATTTTTATTAAGAATCTGTCCAATAAAATTGGGTGAGTCTTAGCTGTCATATGAAGGTAGGCAATATATGTTTTACCTTGTAAATAGTCAATGCTTCGTTTTAGGCATATTTGACTAATGAGTCTTTTTCACTCAGCTGTTTTCAATATATCATTGTCCTCAGTCTTAGATATTTTGGGGTGACTCACAAGTCTCTACAGTTCAACAAAAACATCAGGTGTGTCTCCTCACAAAATAGGTTAAGCCGCAATCGACTAAAAATCTTGATAGACAGTTCCATTATGTAAGAGTAACAAAAGTTGTTACATACCATACAATCGGTTAGTCACAGTAGCTTCATTTAATTTGTGCTGGTGTAGATGATTCAATCAAAACTGCCGTATTTGCATGATGAAATTCAAACAAAAGTCATCGCTCTTTCCACGTTTATAAGTGAGTCACAGAAAAATTCTCATCAGCCGCCACCGGAAATCAAACCCAGGGTCTTCCAGTTACGCGCTGGACATGCTAACACTGCACCACAGCGACCTCGAATTCTCCAGGATCACAAACGACTAACTGCGAAACCACATGGCAGGTTGCTTTTTTCCTGTGTAAGTGTGTAGCTACATTCTTCTAATCTTGTTGCTGTACAAGGATCTACTTTTCTCAAGAGAATATCATTCGGAACATTCAGAATATCAAGTCGAGGTTTTGGGTAGTAAAATGATAGAGCTGGTCCTTTACGGTGAAGAAAGCTAACTTTGTAATCATTTGATTCATGATTTTTAGCAAGAATATAAGCAATCCATCAAGAACCATCATAAATAACTGTGATGAATCCAGACTCAACTTGAAACTCAGTTGTGCTTTCTGAAGTTACAGGTGCCTGTATGGATTCTCGAGTAGTAAAAGAATATGATTTTGTCACCATTTGTGAGTCAGACAGTAGGGTGATTGCATGAATCTTGTGTGTTCTGTATACTGTTTGTAACTCATCAAAACATGAGTCTTTTCTCATTTTCATAGTACTCTTCATTTGTGCAGTACATGAAATTTATGCCTGGTATGTTTTCTTTTGCAAATCATAAAATGTAGAGGAGTTATCTGACAGGAAGTGACATAACGCCGCCCCGGGGGCGCAGTGGTCTAAAGCGCTGGCCTCTGATCATTCGTCCATAAGGGGTCCGGGTTCGAATCCCAGTGAGGCATGGATGTTGTGTTTGTCTTACGGCACTGGCTCTCTCCCTTCCCTGGAACCAGTGACCCTAAATTAGGGACGGGCGACTGCTTATAGCCCATTGAGTTGCTCACGGTGCTCGTTAAACCTCCAATCAAAAAAAAAGAAAAAAAGAAGTGACATAACAAGTGTAAATATGAAGCAGGTATGGGATTATTCTGTATGTTGTGTCTTGAATAATACATTATCAGCATGACTTCATATTTATTACGTGTACCTTTTTGTTGGATGTTGTTCTTGCAAGTTATTGCATGGCAGAACTTTCACTGCTCTTTATCATAATTACATGTAACCTTAAATTCAAAAATCTGTTTCTCAAAAACTCATCATTTCTCCATATTCAAACTTTGCATATCTCTAGCTAACATGTGTAAGATTAACATGTTTTTTTTTTTGAAAAATATTTAAAAGGGGTGTTTTTGAGATTTTTAAAATAAAAATTTTTGAAAATTTGTCAAAAAATGTTTATGCTCCAAAGTGGGTTGTGTTGCATATCAAATTAAAGCCCCTAAAAGAGCTTTAATAGCTATAGATGAGTCCTCTGGTAGTGAGGTATCACTGCTTGTAGACTTTTATTTTTTTGTGAATGACATTCTTGCAAAATTTGGCATTTTTTGCTATTTTTGAAAATCGGAAATAAAAAAAACAAAAACCGCTGGCTCAAAAAATCTGAAAATTTAGATTTTTCATATACTCCATAGGTACAAACTATAAACCAACAATCATTGAAATCTGAGACATCAAGGTCCAAACAGATTTTTTTTTATTTGTTGATTTGACATAAGAATGACCTTCATGCACCAAGTGCAAGATAATATTCCGACTGCATTGAAATTCCCGATTATTCACAAGTGGAGTTCTAAAGCTTTAAACAAAACCCCTTGTAACCATTATATATTCATCAGTTTCATGCATTTATAAGTTTGTTTGTTTATTTATTTATTTATTTATTGTGTAGATGCCTAGGAGATGCTGTGTTCCTGGATGCAAATCCAACCACACTTACCTGGGTAAACCAAACCCTTATGATTCAGTTTTCTGTTTCTCAAAAGACCCAGAACTTTGAGCTCAGTGGATCCTCCAGATCAACCAAAAGGATTTGGAGCCAGCAATCATTGTGTGCATTTGAGCCCTTTAGCTAGCAGTTTATGATTAGGGAAGATCGTGCTACAGATGGTGGAAGTTTGTTTTTTGGTCACGTGCCATGTACACACCTGGCATTAAACTAAATATGCTCACTCAACTATCTTCTGTAACCAGCCTTCATATTTATCACATGAGCCACCCTCAAAAAGAAAAGCACCAGAAACACAGTTAATTGAAATGCAGCTGTGTGGCAAGCATAATTTTGAGAATTTGAATCAAAATGACTTAAGTTTGATTTTGTATCGCATCATGGAAATAAAGATTAAAATGGTTTCTTCAGTATGACATGATGATTTCATTCATTTTTATGAGATTGATTCATATGACTGCCCCAAGATTCCCATTTGCTTTAAAATGTTTCAAATTTACTTTTAGATGCTTGGTATGATGGGATACTATGTGATTTTAAAAATTTAAAATAGATTTTGGGTCATGAAAAAAAAAAAAAGCCAATGGACGAAATTTGAATGTCTCTTATCAATACCTTTGTTTCTTTTCTTCTTAGGTAATCACAGCTGTGGCTAAATTGCATACTGCACTTTCACTTTTGAAAGGAAATGCAGATGACATACAGCAAAATGAAGATGCTTACTAATTCAACTGTTTCCAAAGTGCTGTTAAAACTTTTAAATGCTTCATAGTATCATTATAGCCTTCAACTTTTACTGTTTGACACAAAAATTCATTTTTGTCATTCATAAATGTTATGAAATTCAGTAAGTTTCTGAGCTTGCCCCATCCAGTCTATTTGAAAAAAATTGCTCCCACCTAAGATACCTGTGGCAGTGGTATTATTTATAGGCATGTGCTTTATCAGCAAAAGAAATCAAAATTTTTTGAGGGAAGTGAACTGGATGAAATTTAAGAATTGCAAGGATGCTTACCTATTTTCACATTTCACTTCACGTTTCATTCTTTCTGCCGTCATGCTTGGTTCAAGCCTCCGGTGCGGTGTTCTATTCTTGGTCTTCAGGTTCTTTCAAATGTTCTACGAATGCTCAAGTCCATGAAGTGCCTTGTTGTCCAGGTTGCAAAATTGTATCCTTCCTATCCAACCCCTTCCCACCAGCGTGTAAAACCTAACCTTCGTTGCTAAAAACCCAAATCTTGAACACAAAATCTTTTGATATTATCAACGAACATAAACTGCCTATTTACAAACATACAAAATGCCGAACGAAAATGTTAAAAACGTATATACAACTATTTACATACGAGTCATTCTTTAGACTCTTCTTCTCAACACCCCATGAACAACCAACCACACCCTAAGCCATTCCAATGCAGACTGCCTCAAGTACTTTCTACCCTCTACTGGGTTATCTTCATTAGGTGTTCTAGATGTTTTCTCTTCTGCCACTGCAGCAAGAGTGAGTGATATGCCCAGCTTCCATGCCCCGCCCCGCCCCATCGTCATCCACGAAAAGCTTCCACCATGGCTCCATCTGTTATTGACTTTAGTGAACTCTTCATTTTTTTTTCCCTTCTGTGTTTTTGGTTTTTTTTTTTTTTTTTTTGGTCAATTTTTATTAGTTTTTCCCATTTTTCATTAAGGATATTTTAATCGTTATTATTACAAATTCGGTCTATTTTTTTCAATTAATACAGATTCTGCAATACGTAGGTGTCTCTCATTGTGACATGATTTTATTATTTTAATATCTTCAAAATTCGGGTATGTCTGGTTATCTAGACAGTATTGTATCAGTGCTGTTTTTGCTTCTTTTTTTTTTGCCAATTTTTAATATGTTGTTGTAAGCGATGTTTTAACTGATTTTTAGTACTTCCAATATACGATATTGGTGGGATTCCACTTATAGGAATTTCATGCGCACCAGCTTTTTCCAAGATACTACATTTTCCAGTGTTATTAATTAGATCTCCAATAATCATTACTTTGTTTCCCCATCTGAATTCCATATTTATGGCATAATTTATTGATTTCCGTAGAGATTCCTGGTAGGTAAGGTGTTGCTCCGACATATTGTAATTGTTTTTTTCTTTTAGGTGAATATGTATCCTGCATCTTGACTTGTACTTCATAAATCCATTTATTTATCTTCTGTGGAGGGTATCCATAGCTGTATTGTGATTTCTTTAATATATAATTTATTTCTTCATTACAAAATTCTTCTTTAGAGGAATGTGTGATAGCTCTTTTAATTAATGTTTTTAGGCTATTACATTTCTGTGCATAAGAGTGTGTTGAGGTATTTGGTATCAGAACTGGGACATATGTTTGTTTTCTATGTACCTTGTACTGCAGTTGGTTATTTTGCTTGATGATCTTAACATCCAAGTAAGGTAAGATATTTTTTTCTTCATGTTCTACTGTCAATTTAATTGTGGGATAGACATTACTAAGTTGTTGAGTTAAGGATTCCAGCTCATCAATTTTCATTCTGGTCATGATGAAGATATTATCTATGTATCTGCAGTAAACCAATGGTGGTTCATTCAATGTACTGATAATTTGTTCTTCTATGCTGTTCATAATTACTTCAGCAAACAGGTTTGACAGAGGAGAGCCCATTGGGCCACCAAAATTTTGTTTGTATATTTTCTCATCATATTTGAAGATATTATTTTCATAGATGTATAATAAAATTGCTTTTAACTCTTGTAGTTGTGTTATTAAGAGATTGATCCTGTTGTAATTTTTTATTAATAATCTCAATAGTTTCTGGTACAGGAGTACTTGGAAAAAGTGCCTTGACATCCATACTAGCCATTCTGTAATCTTTTAGATCTTGGTTTACATTTTTCACAATTTCAATAAATTCTTATGCATTCTTTACATTGTATTGTGTTTTCATAAATATTGGTGCCAAGAAACTGTAAATATTCTTTTCAAGATTAATCAGTGGAGAGTTCTTTTTGGACACTATAAGTCTCATGAGGTTACCATCCTTGTGTGTTTTAATTTTTTTAAAACACTGGAAAATGTAATATCTTGGAAAAAGCTGGTGTGTATGAAATACCTATAAGTGGAATCCCACCAATATCGTATATTGGAAGTACTAAAAATCAGTTAAAACATCGCTTACAACAACAACATTAAAAATTGGCAAAAAAAAAGAAGCAAAAACAGCACTGATACAATACTGTCTAGATAACCAGACATACCTGAATTTTGAAGATATTAAAATAATAAAATCATGTCACAATGAGAGACATCTACGTATTGCAGAATCTGTATTAATTGAAAAAAATAGAGACCAAATTTGTAATAATAACGATCCAAATATCCTTAGTGAAAAATGGAAAGAACTAATAAAAATTGACCAAAAAAACCCCCAAAAAACACAGAACGGGGGAAAAAAATGAAGAGTTCACTAAAATCAATAACAGATGGAGCCACGGTGGAAGCTTTTCGTGGATGACGAAGGGGCATGGTGAGGAAGCCGGGCATATCGCTCACTTTGCTGCAGTGGCAGAAGAGAAAACATCTAGAACACCTCCTGAAGATAACCCAGTAGAGGGTAGAAAGTACTTGAGGCAGTCTGCGTTGGAATGGCTTAGGGTGTGGTTGGTTGTTCATGGGGTGTTGAGAAGAAGAGTCGAAAGAATGACTCATATGTAAATAGTTGTATATACGTTTTTAACATTTTCGTTCGGCATTTTGTATGTTTGTAAATAGGCAGTTTATGTTCGTTGATAATATCAAAAGATTTTGTGTTCAAGATTTGGGTTTTTAGCAACGAAGGTTAGGTTTTACACGCTGGTGGGAAGGGGTTGGATAGGAAGGATACAATTTTGCAACCTGGACAACAAGGCACTTCATGGACTTGAGCGTTCGTAGAACATTTGAAAGAACCTGAAGACTAAGAACAGAACACCACACCGGAGGCTTGAACCAAGCATGGCGTCAGAAAGAATGAAACGTGCAGTGAAATGTGAAAATAGGGAAGCAAGCTTGTAATTCTTATAATTGTATGCACGTAAATTTAAGAACAACTGTGGTTTCTGCTATAGATGTTTTAACCTGAATTTTTGGATGAAATTTGTTTTCCCTGGTGTTTTTAAAAGACGAGGAAAATAGAAGGTATTTTTTAAAACTTCTCTGAATCCACTACAATACTAGCATTCATGGTAACATCTGTGTTCTCCAAAAATAAAGATATTGTTGCTCTTATGCCTGGTAAAAAATTTTAATTTAAAATTTAACTGCTGAGCAATTACACACATTTACACTTAAGGTTTTGAAAATTCTCAATGATCTGGATCTCAGTTACCTGCTTTACTTATTCGATAACAGTGAAATTAACCTGAATTTGTTCACACTTCTGTTTGGGGGTAACCATCTGTCCTGTATCATTAATCCAATTAATTACAAGTTGCAGCTGTTTTTGTTGTTTGACGTTTGTGGAAAAGTCTGTAATAACTGACTAAATCAAGCAAATACAAATCTAACTTTATTTTACCCATCTATAAATGACTTGAACAAAGGTTTTGTTGCTAGTCTCATGCATCTTCAAAAAATATGCAATACAGAACAGAATCTTAACATTGAACAAGTGCCAAACTCACATGAAAAGCCTTGTACCCAACATTTGTTGAACAGCGAAGTGTTAAACATGCTGTTAACATATTTCGTGAAACAAATGAAGTTGCTTTAGAATGTTCTGCTAGAGTTTGGAGATGATTTATTGCAGATCAAAGAATTTATTACAATCACAAACAGAGATCGTGTTAATGCCTGGACAATAAAAAACTGGATATCAAAAATGAAAATTACTGCCTAAAAGAAAATCGGGACATATTTTTACTGCTTCAAAAAAGTATCCATCCTGATTTAAAAACTAACCTCTGTTTTTTTTTAAAAATTATCATTACTAGTAATTTTTTTTTCATAGACTTCAACACGTCAGTTGCGCCATCAAGAACGTAATTCCTCCCTCGTTTCCCACCCTAGGTCTGCCTCTCTTTTCGGTTTCACATATCTCAGGCTGCAGGAGAACACAACCCCAAAGGCTCAAGGAGGTGCAAGGCATGTGTGGAAAAAATTCCTTACTATGTCACAACATGGAAGGCATGTGTGGAAAAAATTCCTTACTATGTCACAACGTGGAAGGAGAAATTCCAGTGACTTTGTTCCCAATGTACTGATAAGTGACTGCTAGCAAATGAACAGAACTGAACTTGTAACAAAGCAGATTGTATTTTTTATTAAAAATTTGAGAAACAGATCATTTTTAATTACTACCTGTTGCAACACTAAATTGCATGAGTAGAAAGAATTGTATGTACATTATATCACAGAATTTTAATCTTTGCAGCAGATGTAAGGATGTATGTTTTCAATCTTAGGAATTATTACTCTATTTTAAATTTGCTATACTTATTAAAATAATTAAAATAACTGCATTTCCAAAGAACAAATTTTTTTTTATTGTAATGCATATATATTCAATAGAAAAAAAACCCAGCTTTTTTAGAAGTGAGAATTTTTAAAGGCAGTCATTTGCAAACTTGAAGGGGGCTGCTGCTTTTAGAAATCACAAAATACTTCTTGAAAATCATGAGAAGTATTTTCACTCACTGTCGAAAAACTTACCACTGATCTTGAGCACATACATAGTGGAAAATTGTAAATGTGAAGTACCCATCTTAGAGAAAACATCTACATTGACAGTAGCTATGAACCAGAGTACAACATACTTGAAAATATTGTACATATTTCTGAAGAAGTTCAGTGCATGGCTACAAGCTTGTGTCAATAAACATAGATTTAAAGATGCATCCACTTTATCAGGTTTTATAGTGCCCAATAATAGCTATCATTTATCTAACAAAACACAGTTTTCACTTCAACACACTAAAGATTGTCTTCTTGATTTAGCAAATTTTATATGCAAAAGCAACCTACATTGTGTTTGGAAAATTTCAAACAGATTGCTTTGAAGTTTGTGTTGGACAGTACAGACAGTTGAGCAGGGGGAATTACAATATACAGGCATGATGCAAGTTCTTCAATCAAAAAGAAAATTAAAAGTCATGAGTTTGGCTCAAAATGTGGTCATATTAATAGGGGGAAATCAAATTGAAACAGTTCTGTTTTCCTCAAGAAGAAATAAATAATGAACAGCATTGCTTCTCTCACATATCTGACAATGTTTTATACTTGTGTGATAGTGTAGATATATCAGAATCTGGTATGTCTGTTTTAATTTACATAGCTGATTATATGGCAAATAAAGTTAAACACAAAATGCAGTGCTTGAATTGTAAAATATAATTGGCATGTGATAGAAAGTTGGGTTGTGAATGCTCTGATGATGAAGTTGCTAAATATTTACAGCTTACAGATAGGGGGAGGTCTTACATGGCCAGAGAAATTGACAGTCACAAGGTTGTGGTAAAAACTTTTCAGGTGTTTTGAGCTATTCTTTAGGAAGAGCACGAGGAGGCATTCATCGAATATGGTAAGCAGAAACAAATTTTCTGTCAATTTACTGTAGAACAGCGTTGAAACTTCTAATATGATATCAAAATTTAACTGCGGTAGTGAAAATAGTTAACAAAAGTTGACCAAAATGTGCATAAGCCATATGGTCAATATTTTGATTAATAATATATTAGTCAAAACCAAACAACTTTCAAAACTGCCACCATGCAAAACACAAATGGTTAGGTACAAGATAAAGTTCCTAATTTGAGGAATGAAACTGCATATATTATAGCATTAACATGAGTAATGAAACAGAATAAATTAAGAATTCATACTGTAGAATGACTCAAAGGAAGAGTTGGTCACTTAGGTCAACACTCGCACTTAAATGGACTGTAGGAATTTATTTTAATTACAATGATGAGACATTGATGATGGTCGAACACTCTGGTCTCCATGAGATACACACACTGATCTTTAGACATCTCAACACACACTAACTACAAAATTAACGCTCACAGCACCCCCTTCCGGGTTAGTTCAAAATCCACTGTAGGGCTTTAACATTCCGCCCGGCTTTGCAATGTTTTCCAAAAACATTCAATTATGGTTAAATCAAACAACATTAATAACAATAATACACAAATTTGATTCACATTAAACACTAGAATGTAGTTTCTTTAATTAAAGGAAGAATACAAATTTTGGAGATGGATCTCTTGTACCCACCATGTGGTGTCCAGATGCTGACTACCCGTACTTTACCATCGACACAGGGAAACAACTCTGTGATTCTCCTCAATAACCATTTTTAAGTTGGTAAATGGTCTTCCTTCACAAGAACCAGTGTTCCTATTTCCACATTATCCTTTTTGAACGTTGCTGTAGATTGTTCAGATAATCTCTTTTCCACCTTTTCCATATGGATTGTACTACCTTTGTTGTTCTCTGCCATCTAAGTCTATTCCCCTGATCAATTAACTCTGGTTCCACGATTGCATTCATTGGTCTTCCTATAAAAAAATGACAAGGGGTTAACACGTGGAAATCATCTCCATCCGAGGACAAGGGAATTAAAGGGCGAGAATTCAAGATTCCTTCCACCTAAATCATAACTGTTGCAAATTCCTCATATGTAAATTTAGCATTTCCCATAACACATTTCAGAGGGTATTCAAATGATTTAATGTCCGCCTCCCAAAGACCACCAAAGTTAGGAGCCCTGGGAGGAAGGAATTTCCAGTACACCCTGTCTGACGCCAAATAATCAGCCAAATTTATATCTGGGATTTTTACCAAATTGTGCAACCTTTTTATTTCTGACTGGGCACCTACGAAATTAGTTTCATTTTCTGGGAACAGTTTTAGCACTCTTACCATGCCTGCCAAAAAAATCTTTTCAAAGTGGCAATAAAAGACCGAGGTTAAGTCGGAGACAACTTCAAGATGAAATGCTCGGGTCACGAAACACACAAAAGCAGCTACATAAATTGTATTCAAGCTATCTCTTCTCTGGTTTTTATACTTAATGTAGAAGGGCCCACAAAAGTACTCCTGAACAATTGAATGGGGAGGTCTGAGTAACTCGCTCTTGTGGTAGATTACCCATGAGTTGCTCAGCTGGGACAGGTTTTACTCTTGAAACATGTAATACATTCATGAACTACCTTAATCGGCCAAAATGTTTGTTTTATATGAGACAATAAAGACTGAGGGCCTACATGTAAATATTTTTTTATGAAAATGTTCAGTAATCATTCTAGTCAATTTATGTTTACTAGGAAAGATAGCTGGGTGTTTTTGTTCATAATCAAGCTCTGAATTATCTAAACGACCTCCTACTCTTAAGATATGGTTATCATCCAGAAATACATTTAAAGATTTTAGTTTACTATTACCTTGCACATGTTGTCTTTCTCCAAATTCAAAATTTTGGAACCAAATTCCTCCCTTTGAAGGCTCTTAATAAGAAAATGTTCAGCTTCTTGCATTTCTGTTGCAGTAAGAGGATCCACAGTTTTTCTTTCTGGATTCCTTAGGTTGTGACAAAACCTAAACATATAACTAAAAATTCGAAGAATTTTAGTGTAATTATTACTGATGTCAATAACACCATTCAAAAAGGAAGAATTAGTCTGTACAGTTAGAGAAATGTGTGTCACATTTCTGTCAATCTCTACAGGATGAGGTTTGGGAATTGTCTTTAGTTCACGAAAATACTCTTCATCCTCTACAGAAAAGGGATTCACTTCAACAGTAGGAGGGTCGCCTTGTCTCAAGAAAGATAGACCAAACCACCAAAGATCATTATGAAGAATCTTCTCTGGATCTATTCCTCGAGAAATCAGATCTGCTGGATTTTCTTCCGAACTAACATGATGCCATTGCTACATGCTTGTTAAGTCTTAGATGGTAGCAACTCGGTTGGCCACAAAGGTTTTTAACAGATGAGGCTTATTGCAGATCCATGCAAGCACTATCATGGAATCGGACCACAGATGGATCTCGGAAATGTTTAGTCGCAAACACCTCACAATTCATTGCAATAGTTGGGATAGCAGGACGGCAGCACACATCTCCAAACGTGGGATGCTGATTTGTTTAATTGGAGCAACTCTTGATTTACTGCACAACAAATGTACTGCGGTTTCACTCGCACTTGAAATGGATTTGATATATATTACTGCCCCATATCCACATCCAGAGGGGTCTGCAAAGCTGTGAATTTCCACTTGTACCATATTGTCAAGTAAAACATATCTTTTGATGTTGACATCATTAATGGCTTTCAGAGAAACTAGAAATTTCTGCCATTCTTGAGCTTCCTTGTCTGGAAGCAGATCACTCCAGTCGATAGCCAAAGCCGTTGCATAATATCTTGGCCCTGGCAATAATGGGACCAATTAATCCTAGTGGGTCGAAAATCCTGACAATGTCAAAAAGGACTGTACGTTTAGTATAAACACTGTTGTTCCATCTTCACCTTAAACGAAAAGCAGTCACTTTGTTGTCTCCACAAAATCCCCAGAGCCTTCGTTTCATTCGTAGCTGTAAATGAATAATCCTCGAATACTTCTGAAAGATTGCACAAAAGTTCAGAGCTATTTGCACACCATTTATGAAGTCTCATTCTACCACGCTCAAGTAACAGTATCAATTGACATTGAAGCTCTCCTGCCGTTTTCACATCTGGGCAACCCGTTTAACTACATCATCCATACAGAAGTCTGTCTGAACAGCAGAAGCAGCCAAGGGAATGGTTTTCTCCTAATCTAAAGCCAATTGTTTTAGTGTTCTCGTAGCAAGGTATGGAGCACTTGTAGTTCCATAGGTGACTGTGCAAAGTCTAAATCTTTACTGGATCATCAACAATTTCCTTCCAAACAATTTGCTGCAAATCTCTTTGAATTTGATCCACCAGAATCATTCTTGTACATCTTCTGAATTTCTGCAATAAAGGCAATGGGATGCTTTTGAAATCTGATCATAATTGAAAACAAGTCCTCCTGAATAACACCTCCGTTATACTGTAAGAAATTCAGAGACCTTTCAGCCAATGCATCAAACACTACTCTTCGTTTTTAGTATTCTCTGGGCAATGGATAATGGATCCCATGGTGTGGCAAATAATACGTAGTCTCAGTGTCATGCTTTTCCTTCTCTTACTCCGTATGCCCTAAGCTCTTGTATTCATGCATGGAATCCTGGTAAAGAGACAAAAATTCAGGCTCCCTCGCCAGACGATTCCACAGGGAATTTAATCTTTGAACAGCTGCTTGTTTAGATTGACCTATGCAAGCAGGATCCTCTTTCAAGGGCATTTGTATCTTATATCTACCAATTTCATCTCTAGTGTGTGTTCGCAAGAAATATTTCAGTTTCATCTCTAGTGTGTGTTCACTAATTCTTTCTTCTTCACTCTTGATTACCCCATTACTCTCCATGTACGTGTCTTCAATTTTCCAAAATTTTTTCATCTCTGAATTCGAATCTTCCATTCCACAGATTAGTCCACGGTGAACACTACTACTTTCATTATTAAAATTGTCTATACTACTATCTGCAACATAGCCAAAGACTGAATTTTGCAAAATTAGCTTTGAGTTTGGCAACATACTTGACCCTGTCTCAAGAGCTCATAAAAACATTCTGAACCTAGCAGCACATCAATTTTTTCTAGTCTGTTGAATTCAGGATCTGCCAGTTTTATATTTTGTGGGAGCCTTGTACTTGAAAGACTAAATTAAACTCCCGGAACAATTTTCGTTATTTTTGGAACAAGAAGAAGGTGTAATGATCTTGTGTAATATTCATGTTAGAAATAGTTGCTGTAATTTCAGAATTTATATTTGTCGATGACCCACTTAAACAGTTAACCAAAATATTAACTCTTTCTCTTTTTAAGTTTAACACGCACGCCAAATCCTTCGTTATAAAGGAAGTCTGACTGCCTCCATCCAGTAAAGTTCTGCACATATGAAAGTTTCCAAAACAATCTCTGATATAAAGTATAGCTGTTGACAATAATAACCGTTAGGAATTGGATCGCATCCCACTGACACATGCTCCAGCAAATACAGACTCATTATTTCTATCGAAATCAAAACATTTCGCCTCTGTGTTCAACTTTGAATTGTCAACAAAATTCATCTCTCTTTTTGCAACAGGAGGAGAAGGGTCACTCTTAGAACACAGAGCCCCATTGGCTGCACTTGATCTTGAACTTTCTCTGGATATATGGATTAAGGTATGGTGCCTTTTTCCGCAGCGCTCACACATGCGCCTTGAGTTGCATGTCCTCGTTGAATGAGAACTATTAGCCAAGCAGTTAAAACATAGCTTATGTTGTTTCACATAGCCAGTACGATCGTTCACTGATAATAATTGAAACTGTTCACACTTGTACAAATTGTGATCACTGTTACACATTATGCATTTGGCATGATTAGGATTTTTAAGGCTAGCAATCATAGATGTCACCCTTTGAGGTGCTAATAGTTACATTTCACAATGCCTGTTGTTTTAGAAGCCTGTAAAGAACGAGCATGTTTTTTTAAAAAGGGAATTAATTCGGATAACATATCCTCCTTTTTTTATTCTCGTTCCCAATGTAGCTTGGTGGAAGAATCTAATTTTTGCAATAACATATAGGCCAATATTGTCTCTGAAAACCCTTCAATTTTCTACCCTAAAATTTCCAACGACTGATGCACTCATTTGGTGTATCGACCAAATTTAAAATAGCGACTGGTGATTCACTCTAAATAGAAGGGATACACATGAACCATTTAATATGAGCAAACACTTGTTCTTGATTATTTGAATATCGCTCTTCCAACAGATCCCAGGCTATTTGATAATTACTATCACAAATGGCTATGGATTGAATAATTCTAGCCGCATCCGCATGGAGTGACAATTTCAAATACGCCAATTTCTGTGATTCTGATAGGTTACTATTATTATGCACACTTGCTTTAAAGAGATCTTTGAAGGAAAGCCCGTCCTGTATGTTTCCGTTAAAAGACGGGAGATTTAACTTCAGCAGTCGTACACCTTCAAACCCGCTGGTTTCTGTTTTTGAAAAACTAGTTTGAGAATTAGAGCTAATGCTTAATTTTAAATTCTCTCCATTCACTGATACCTATACTTCATCAATGTTATCTTGAATTGATTGTTGTTCTTTAATATATTTATCCAACTCCTCTTCCTGACAGAGAGCATAAATATTGTCAAATATTTCACTAAGTTCTTCACCGACCTTCTGACACCTTTTCTCATAAAGCTCTAATTAAATAACATCGTGATCTTTTTTTCCGATCTCACTTGACAGTTTAGTGATGGTACTTTTAAGTACCTCTTTCTTGGTCAATAACCTATCCATCATTACTTGTAGAATAAAAAATCATAAACTGAAACAACTGACCAGTTTCCGGGACATAATTATTCCACAACTGATGTATCTGTTAAATTGCTCAAGTTATTCACAGTGAATGACACCGTTGTTCAAAACAGAGCTGAAACAAAACCACTGTCTTCTCTCTTGAACACAGCACGAATCTCTGGGTTGCTGGCACAATTTTTGGGGTCGCTAGGACCAAAATGTAGAATGACACAAAGGAACAGTTAGTCACTTAGTTCAACACTCACACTTAAGTGGACCGTAGGAATTTATTTTAATTGCACTGGTGAGACATTGATGATGGTCGAACGCTTTGGTTGCCATGAGATACACACACAACACATACTGATCTTTAGACATTTCAACACACACAACACATACTGATCTTTAGACATTTCAACACACACTAACTACAAAATTAACGCTCGCAGCACACCCTTGAGGGTCGGTTCAAAATCCGCTGTAGGGCTCTAACACATACAGCTACCAAAGTTCAGCTTTTGCAGTTTTGTTCTGTAGCTGAATGCTACAGAATGTGCTATGCTCTTTACTAAATGGTACTGTTTAAAATTACTTTTTAAAGAAATTGATGATGGTTAAGGTGTATGGTATACTTGCAGAAATATTATCCTATAAAAAAAAAAAGTTTGAACAACAAAACATGAAACATTGCAATAAATGGTTTTAACAACAACAAACAGAACATGGCTTTTTTTATGTAAAGCGCTAGCAAAATTTTTGAAACAGAACAAAATGCATGTTTTATTCAGAATTTCTTCACAAATTATTCATTACAGAATGTGGCAATTTTCCCAGACATCCTTTACAAAGGGTATGAAACCCCAATATTATGGTGTGAAGGTGAAGCCTGTGATTTTTGAAGCTGTCATGCTTAAAGGGATTTATTTGTATATGTGTTACTTAACTTCCAGTTCCAAACTTAATTCCATCTGTCTTGTCACACCCACTTTGTTAATTCCATCTGTCTTGTCACACCCACTTTGTTAATTCCATCTGTCTTGTCACACCCATTTTGTTAATTCCACCTGTCTTGTCACACCCACTTTGTTAATTCCATCTATTTTGCCATTATTTTATATGGTTGTGTTTGTTTTTTACACATCAATAACCCTTTACAAGTTTTTTATTAAGTGGGTGGGTGTGAAAATTGGGGCAATTTTCCCAGATGTTCTCTGTGAAGATGACTGGGATCCCCAAATATTGTGTGAAGCCTGTGAAATTGTGTTTAAAGGGATTTGTAGATATGTAACATGACTCAGTTTCAAACTTAATTCCAGTTGTTTTTGCCATATCTGCTTAATAGCCCTTTGTGTGGTTGTGTATGTTTTTTATACATGAATGGCACTTAACATGATTTTTATTATGTGGGTGAGTGTAAGAATTGGGCAGTTTTTGCAGATGTCATCTGCAAAGGTGGTGGGGAATCTCAATTATTGTGTGAAGTTTATGAATTGTGAGATTGTCTTGTTTCCAGTAATTTGCATACGTAAAACATGACTTCCAGTTTCAAACTTAATCCCATCTGTTTTGCCATATTTATTTAATAGCCCTTTACACTGAAGAGCAATTGAATTAGAGATACCTGTCTAGTAACGTGTAGCACCACCTTTCGCCCTGATGACGGCGACGATTCGTCTCGGCATGGACTCGACAAGACACCGGAAGCGTTTGGAAGCCATACGGATCCACGACCCCTGAACAAGCTCCCACAGTTCACGAAGATTTGATGGAGGGGTCAGATCCTCAAACATCTCTCTTGATGGCATCCCAGATGTGCTCGATGGCATTGAGGTCAGGTGACCTAGCTGGCCAAGGAAGCGAGGTCACGTTGGTGGAGTGTTCATCCAACCACTCGGATACAATTCAGGAGCGATGGCACAATGCATTGTCTTGTTGCAGGATGAGGTCCCCAGTGGGATGTTGAAGACACACAAACAGGAGCAAATGGTCGCCCAGGATATCCCGGTAATGTTGACCTGTGAGGGACGATGTCACACGTACCAGGGGTCCCATTTCAGTCCACGTAAACAGTCCCCAGACGAGAATGCTACCCCCCACCAGCTTGAAGAGTACCCTGCTGGCAAGAAGGATCCATCACTTCATGTGGTTTGCGCCATACTCGTATCCTGCCATCCGCATGTGCCAACATGAATCTCGACTCATCAGTCCAGGCAACATTTTCCCACATGTCTAGGGTCCAGTGGCGATGTTCCCGCACCCATGCTAATCTTAGCACCCTGTGATGTGCGGTCAGCAGCGGTACCCTTGTGGGATGATGGCTTCTGTACCCCATAGCGAGGAGATGGTTCTGGATGGTGTGGCTGCTTACACGTTTTTGTGCACCAGCGTTAAATTGCAGAGTGATTTCTTGCACTGTGTCCCGTCTATCCGCTGTTACAATGCGAGCTAGCCGACGATGACCCCTCTTATCCACACGCTGTTGTCCACGGCAGTTGGCCCTTGCAGGGATGATTATACCGGATGCAATCTACTCACGGTGCACCCGTGACACAGTGGCTCGTGAAAATCCCAGTGCCTGCACGACTTCCGAGATGGAGTGGCCCATTCGTTGGGACCTGACAATTTGCCCACGATCAAATGCGCTTAGATCCTTTGTCTTGCCCATACTGCGTCCGACTCTTAGTGATTCCTGTCGCATCACTCCTTATATTGTCGGATCGCTGCATACGTCATGTTGTTTCTGTTTACAGGGCCGCCCACAGCGCCACATTTGCATAACGCCAACTGTCTCTAATTCAATTGCTCTTCAGTGTATATGGTTATATAAAACAACAATTATATTCAAGCAGCACATATATTCAAATCAATAAGAATTATGCACTGAATCGCCTGTGGTTTACTGGTTTTCTATGTAATAACTCTTCAGAAAACTTGAAAATTATATCACCCTGGAATGGGAATCAGAACCTGCCTCTCCCAATTTCCGCTCAAGTATGCCAAACATTACACCACCCAGGACAATGAAGTTCCAAGCAACTCAGGCCTTAGGAGTCTGAAACCTCAGATTTTTTGCTAATCAAAGCGACCAGTCTCATCATAGCATCATTTGACCACCTCGCATCCAGGTGTGGATGTAGGTTATAATTTGCCAGTATTCCAGATATAGAATTTGAGGAAGAAATATTTCCTCAGAAAGACATGGGAACATATTCAAAGCAATTATATTCAAGCAGCACATATGGCATATATTCAAGTCAGAATTATGCACTGAATTGCCCGTGGTTTATTGGTCTTCCATGTAACAACTCCTCAGAAAACTTGAAAATTACATCGCCCTGGAGCGAGAATCGAAAAAACTTCTCCCGATTTCCATTTGAGTATGCTAACCATTACACCGCCCAGGACAATCTGAGGTTTCAGATTTCTAAGGCCTTAGTTGCTCGGAACTTCATTGTCCTTGGTAGTGTAACATTTAACACACTCAAACAGAAATCGGGAGATGCGAGTTTGGTTCTTGCTCCAGGGCAAGGTAATTTTCCAGTTTTCGGAGGAGTTGTTACATGAAAGACTAGTAAACCCACAGGCAATATAGTGCATAATTCTGATTGATTTGGATATATGTACTAATTGCTTTGAATATGTTCCCATGTATTTCTGAGGAAATATTTCTTCCTCAAATTCTAAATGGTTGTTTTTTCTTATATAACAGTGACACTTCACATAATTTTCATTATGTGGGTTGAGTGTAAAAATGGGGCAGTTTTCCCAGACATCCTCTGTTAAGATGACTGGGGAGTCCAAATATTGTGTGAAGTCTGAACTGTCAGGCTGTTTCCAGTGATTTGTATACATAAAACATAACTTCCAGTTTCAAACTTAATTCCATCTGTTCTGCCATATTCAATTAATAGTCCTTTATATGGTTATATGTTATGTTTTTTCATACATTAGTGACACTTGACAATTTTTATTATGTGAGCAAGTGTAAAAATGAGACAGTTTTCCCAGATGCCCTCTGCAAAGGTGACTGTAAAATTCAAATATTGTGCAAATACATATTTGAAATGACTGCATTTATTTAAATATATTTCATGTGGTTTTGTTTTAAGGCAGTTAGAAAGAAACTCTTCTAAGTCCAAATACTTAATAATATATAGACCTGTGCAGGAAAAGTGAAATAGCAAATCACAATTTGTGTCATAACAAGGAATTGGTCATTTGTCAGAATGTAGCATAAAATATGTTTCCAAGTTTTTATTGTCTAGGTGTCCTTAATGATACATTCATAAATGCCAAATATAGTTAATATTGCATTACATGGTTTATCACTGGTAACAAATTCTGTCAACAAAAAGAGAACAATTAGTGCAGAATATGTAAACAAAAGGGTGGGGGAATAATTTGATCCTTGCAGTAATTATGTATTGAAAGCCTTCAAAAATAAATACTTTATTTTATTTAATTTTCCTTTCATAAAAGCAATTTATGTAATATTGAATTCTGTTTCTGAAATTAGTGTTCATTAGTTCATCATTTCTGAAATAGTCAGAAATAATGGGATGGAAAGTTGAGTGAGATAACTGTGCCTTATCTTCATTCCTTATATTAAAATTACATTGGTAGACAGAAAAAAATCTTGGTAGATAATAAAATTTCTTGGTAGACAGCATCCAGGAATTCCATCATCATCTGGTAACTCCTTGGTCTGCCACTTTTTGCCATGGAAACCAGTATTAGCATTCCATATTGTGGCATTAATTCAGCCTATGTTGCCTCTTTTAACTAGACAACACACTCTGTCTACAAATAGGGCAAACTTCAGAATGTGGCACAGTGGTTCACAACCACATAATCTTATAAGGTCAGAGCCTTATAAGATTGACTACTTAATACTTAGTGTCTGCTTTTCCTGTACATTTGATAGCTGTGTTTTGGTACGCTGTAGTTTGAACTCTACAAATTGCTTCACTTCATGTAATTTGGGACTTTTTAACATTAATTTTTCTAGTTGTACATGAATTTATGGCACTTCTATTTGTAAAAAAGTTATTTCCACAGTTAATTTTTCTTTTCAGAAATGCAAGTAGAAAGTTATAAATCTGAAACACATGCATACAAAATGACTTCTTTTGTTCACCCATTAATTGTTTACATTTAAAAAGCCTTCCATAGCCTGCAAGCAGCTAATCATAGCAAATGCTCCTGGACTAGGATTCTAAATCTGTTTTTATTGTGCTCTTTCAACTTACCTCATGCAAACTCCAACTAGTGCCAATCTACCAGCAACCCTCAAAAATAGACCCTTTCCTTTCTACCGAAGTGTAACTAGCATCACCCGAACTCTTTATTTCTTTAAATAGTAAATTCAGCCATTTTACTTTCTAGGATTGGGATTTCTAACAAAATTATTCATCATATTCAAAGAAAGCTATTTTAATGATTTAAATATTTTACATGTTTTATTTTTCATAAATATTTTGTATAATAAAATGACATTTGTATAATTTAGTTTTTTTTTTTTTTTTATCTGCCTGCTTACTCTAGTATGCAATAAAAATACCAGGGTTGGTAAAAAAAAATGTATAGGACTGGGCTGACTGATAGGTCCCAGTCTGCCCTTGGGAACCATCAAATCACATTTTTGAGGCCAAAGCTCCCTTGACAGTGCCTGTAAACATCTTCAAAAACTTCAGGCCTGAACTGGTGAATTGCTTTTGCCATCTGTGAAAACACTTTTATGATAATGAACAAATGAAATCAGAACTGTTTGGAAAAAGTCCAAATTCATCCAGTTAAAAATAATTTGCAATGGAAAACAAAACCTAGAATTAAAACTTTTTTAGTTTTGCATCTTTCCTATTCTGCTATCAAGAAATGGCCAGTAACCCAGCATTTACCTGAAATTTTTTTCTTCAGGTGGCTCTCTTTCATGATATAAAAAATATGTAAACTAGTGAAACATAATGAAATTTCAATTAAGCTTTAGCTTTTGGCCCCATTTTCCTCACAGCTTCCATTTACCTCAAGTGTTGACAGGTTCACCATGTTAGCTCACCACAAGAAGACAGAACATAGTGTTTTTCTCTTTGGAAAGAACTACTGAATGATGCTCAGTAGTACACCAGAACAGTGTTCGAACAAAGAAGGCATGCTTCTATCTAAAAAATCAGAACAAACCATAGTAATCATAGGGAACATAGGCCACTTCATACATTGATTTGCAAAATATAGAAAATTATATTATAGAGTGATTTGGGAAATATCGATTATTATATTTGGTTCTAGTGTTAATAAATGATCCAGAATTACTAATAAGAAAGGATAAAGATTACCCAACCTACCTGTATTTATACTGAACAATTTGAGAAATACAGAAAATACTGTCTGTCCAATTACTGAATCCAGAACTTAGTCACAGTAATAAAGGATAAAGATAGCTTCTTTCATGCATTCATATAGTACAATTTGGAAAACACCAAAAATGATGCCAACATTACTACAACTAATAAATAATTTAAAACTAATAATAAGGGATAAAGGTCACACCCCTCCATCCATTTATATGGAGCAGTTTGGGAAACATTGAATGTTATCCCAAGTAGCACATGATGTTTAAAGGACGTCGCATTTCGGTTGCAAAAGTTGATATTTGGTCTTCCGTACAAAGACTACGTTTGATAAACGTTTGTTAAATGTTACATCCGTTACCGTTGCGATTTTGTCACATTCATTACGTTTGCTAAACGTTGCATTTTCGTCATGTTAGCAAGGTCACAGCTAATCTTTGGTGTGACGTTACATTCAGGCAAAAAAGAACTAAATTATACTGTTGATAAAACAGTAAGCTTGTGTATAATTGATAAAGATTATTGAATTCCTCCTTTTTTTTTTTTTTTTGCTTATACGACTAGAAGCTTTTATTCCATTGGTTTTAAAGCAGCTTCCTGTCTGCGGCTGCATCGTTCTCTCAAAGAATATAAAGGCTTCGCGTGGTTCTCTGACTTGCTGTGACGTCACTTGTACTACGGACGGTAAGTTATGGCGGTCAGCGCTGCATGGAAATCGATGGATTTTATCGTTCTTAAAAGGTAAGTTCTTTTCCTGTTTCAATTCATAGGCTTCGATTTTGAACACAATTCATGTATTCGTTTCGTAACTCGTGGAGATTCCCGTAACACGTGAAGACATTCATGTATTCGTTTCGTAACACGTGGAGGTAGGCTTAACACATGAACACATTCATGTATTTTCTTAACAGGTATATATATCATCGACTGCATTTTAAACTAGGAGTAGTAACGAATTTGTTAGATTTTCGGATCTAAACACAGCTGCTTCGTTTTTAATTTTGTATTTTCGTGAAAGAGTACCAAAATTATATTTCAAGGAAAGGGGGGGGGGGTGCATGTCAAAACGAAATTTTAGACCTTTTCATTTTTATGAGCTACTGAATATTTGGTTGGATTTTTAAATAACAAATGCAGCTAGTTGTAAAAGAAATTCTAATTCTTCAAATGTTTAGAGAGCGGTATTGAATTTATACTTAATTACTCAAATGTGCTTCCATGTGCCTCTGTGTAGCAAACATTGTTATAAATGCAGCTTATTGGTATGTTAGTTATAAAGGATACTCTATATTGCTGTTATCATATATTAGATCAGCATTTCTTAGGGCTCATTCAGCCAGTTTTTCTGCAAGAAATATATTGGGCTGTAGAGTAACGGAAACTGAATAAGCTATTGGAGAGATACTTATTAAATCCAGAAAGCTTCAAGGTTGAAAAAAAATTGAAAACCCACCCTGTACAGAGTCCTGTGGCCAAGAAGTAAATTGTCAGTCACAATTCAAAATCTACATAAGGCATGCAATTTTTTTTTTTTTTTGAAAATGCACATTTTATACCAGATGTGAATTAAGCATACTGAAATCATAATGTATCTGTATCCAAATGGAATATATACAAATATCCAATGCAACATTTTGTTAGACTGTGGGAGTACACACTTACATCCAAATGTGCCCATCTCCCCCTTCCACATATCAGAGTTGTTCCTATCAAATAATGAAGCAGAGGAATGCTATTGAACCTGTCACAGGCAAGGTGGCCAGTTGCTTGGCTTTTCCAGTTACAGTTTACTAAATTTTTGTTCAAATTTCAGGAATGGAGGGGTGAGAGAAGTTGGAAGCAGAGTTGTATAAAAATAAAAGGTATCTGTGTACACAACCACTGAAACAAAACTTGCTGCAAACCCACATATCACGATGACAATATAATAAGATAATTTAAAGAAACAATAAAAAATAATTATTAGGACATTACAAATTCCGATGACTGCAAAATACAATTGAATATGTGTGTTAAATTGACTTTTATGGCAAAATATTGGACTATGAACCTCATAAAAACAAGAGAATTAAAAGAAACATTTTATACCCAGAAAACAGTTCCATTAATGAACCTTTAAAAATTGTAAATAGTATTTTCAACAGCTTAGTTCAAAAATTACTGTCTACTTACAAAATACTTAAGGAAAAGATTTTAATTTAGTAACTAGCTGCTGCAAGAGGAACCTGGCAATAAAATTTAAATTCCTTCTGTGCAAAGGAAACTTTTGATACAGTTCCTATGTATTGAGAAACAGGCCTTGATAAAATCTAGAGGCCACAAACGTCTGTAAAAACAAAAGAACTGAGGAGATGTGAAAAATACTTGAACATTTACTTCATGTTAAAATAGAATTAAGTATATTAATCTGAGTAAAGCCTTGAGTAAGTGTTTTAATTTCTGTAAATAACATTTTGATTTTTTTTAATCTACAAGCAAAAAAGTATTGGCAAAATCTGCTAATAATTTGAAAACTATCGGCGTGCGCACATACTTTTACATTCTACTACTTTGGTTGGAAGTATAGTTTTATAAGGATTTTTTTCTAATTTGAATTAAGTTTCTCTCAACAATATTATTTTTGAACACATATCATCGCTCCTTTGTTTCTGTAATGCTTCAAAACCATCTTGATAGCTGTTTACTTTTGGTGCTACTGGTTTTGAATTTAATGTTCACTTTGAATTTTGTAGCTGTTTGTTCCCAAATGGCAAGAGTAATAGACCAATTTTTGTATTTGCTAGTTGAGTCTGTATCTTCAGATTTCTCTGAATGAATAATCTTTTCTAAGCAATTAAATTAGAGAGCCACAAACCAATATTTCTATTCAGTGTCGGATTAATAATTTTCCGATTAGGCCAGTACTTCCTAATTAGCCTTTCTCTGAATTATGGATCTCTTCTATTATCAGATTGTTAAGGGCAACAGATTAAAGGCTGGATCACATAGCTACGCTGTGTAGAAAAGCCGTACAAACTGTCACAGTTTGATTGTACACATATTTTTTTCCAGCAATGTATGTATGTATGTATGTATACTTTCGTTTTAAATTCTTGAGTTTTTCTTATGTTTTCGGCTCTGCTCTTAAGTATGTATGTATATGTATTTATATATATACTGAAGAGTATACTTGGTATGAGTCAAAATTTTTTTTTTTTTTTTTGCTTCGGTCTCTTCTTAATAGAATATATATATACACAGGCTGGATCAAAACTATATGTCAAAAATGTAAAGGCAGGTAGAGGGGACCTAAATAAGCAGATTTCGTATAGGAATGTGTGTGTGATAATGCCGCGTTGAGCCGGTAGAGAGCGCTGATGAGTGCAGCGTATAAAAGTGCTTCGCCAGCTGGATTCTTCATTTCCTGCATGGATCTCGAGCAGCATGCATCGTTACACCAATGCGGAGCTGGCCAACATGCATTTCATGTATGGGGCTGCACAAGGAAATGGATTAGCTGCTCAACGGATGTACAGGGAGTGATTCCCGGATAGGAATCGGCCGGATCGGCGAACATTCGAGCGGCTTCATCGGGAGTTAAGCACGAGTGGATCGTTTTATGCTTCCAGGCGTGATACTGGCATTGGAAGATATCGCAGAACTCCTGCAGTGGAAGAAAGAATACTAAACACAGTAGAGGATAATCCGTCGACAAGCTCGAGAGCTGTAGGACGTGCCTTGGGTGTGAGCCATCCAACTGTTTTGAGGACTTTACATGAAGACGGAATGCATCCGTATCATTTACAGAGAGTGCAAGCAATGACCCCTGATGATTATCTTCCACGTCTCAACTTTGCCCGTTGGTACCTACAGCAGACTGCAGCCAATCCAACCTTCCCTGCAGATGTTTTATTCACTGATGAGGCTACCTTTACGTGGTCGGGTATGTTTAACATCCATAATTCTCACCTGTGGGCTCATGATAACCCACATGGCACAATAACACACGCCTACCAAGAAAGGTTTTCCATTAATGTTTGGGCAGGCATTGTGCACAATAATTTAGTAGGACCGTACATTCTACCTAGTTGTTTAACTGGCCACACATACGGCATCTTCCTACAGGTGGTCTTACCTGAACTTCTGGTCGATGTTCCTCCAGATGTTCGCAAACGAATGTGGTTCCAGCACGATGGAGCCCCAGCTCACTTCAGCCGAAACGTCAGGAATCACCTGGACGCTGTCTACGGTCAGCATTGGATAGGACGGGGCGGACCAGTTCCCTGGCCACTGCGTTCTCCTGATTTAACCTGCTTGGATTTCTTCTTTTGGGGTCATATTAAAAGCCTCGTGTACGAGAGTCCCGTCACATCTGCAGAAGATCTTGTTGCCCGCTTGTCTGTTGCTGCTGGACATGTGCTCGACATGCCTGACGTCTTTTCTAATGTACGCCGATCCATGTGCCGCCGCTGTGAATCTTGTATCGCTGTTGGTGGCCGCTCTTTCAAGCACCTCTTGTAAACTGTTAATACATTTTTGCTTTCTTTTGTCTGTACTTGTCTTTTCAGTTTCCTGTGATTCATACTGCTTTACTTGCTAGCGCTTTAATGCGGCATTACCGCACACACATTCCTATACGAAATCTGCTTATTTAGATCCCCTCTACCTGCCTTTACATTTTTGACATATAGTTTTGAACCACCCTGTATATATACTGGTCACAAAAAGTTAGGGATATTGCATGAAGTGAAGCCACGTAACATAAACGCCAGAGTGTGTTTACAAAAACAATTTAATGGGCAATTTCTGCACACAACAAGTAGTACCACAATATAGACAAAAGTGTATATTCAGAGAATGTCCATACCTCTGGATTTCAGTATCCAGTAACACTACTTATGTGTCGAAGAACGTCTTGACACCTACGAAGCATACTTGCAGTGACATTATTGATGAGTGTCTGGTGCAGTTAGTCCCATATTAGTCAACACATTACAGAGGTCTGCCAGTATACTGGGGTATGGAATGCGGTTATCTAAACGTTGCTGTATAGATTCCCAAATTTTCTTAATAGTATTAAGGTCAGACCTGAGGTAGCTGTAAAGATTCGATCTTGTGGTTTTCCAGCCAGGGCCGGTCCAAGGGGTAGGCCAGGTGGTAAATGTGTAGATTAGCGTCCTAAATTATTTCGTTGAAAAAATTTTAGTACCTGGAAGAAGTGTGATGTACAGATTTTAGTGTATGGAAATTAATGTCAAATGGTGCGGAAGTTGCATATTTTAAATGTGTTTTAAAGATATATTTTTTTCGTAATTTGACCTGTGAGTCTGACGCTGTGAAGAGAAGCTGCGGTAGGCCTAATGTATTGCTCCGGCAAAGAATGTGAAGCTTTGGTCCTTTAAAAGGAAGGTTTGTTGCTGTGCCAAAATGATGGGCGGAAGAGTACAAGAGAAAGAGGCTGCGTTGTTGGCAGGAGAGCAATAAATGTAGTGATACGCTACAGAAAATAGGTCCACAGCATCCACCCTTTATTTTGTTGTATCCTGTATGTTGTTGGCAGGAAAAACGGAAAAAACCTCTTCGATTTGCAAAAGATACGTATGAGTAAGATAGAAACTGACCTGCGAACAAGCTATTAACAGGAGAACCAAAAGTGCAGTGACACAGCAAATCAGCTATGAATAGAAGGTGTTCAAACCAGAACCGAAAGTTATAGTTCCCCAGTTTCCTGTACAACATAGAAAAGCATGTTAGTACTTTCTATTTTGAATCAAGGAATCGTATGCGATAGAACGAAAAATTTCTCAACATCGCTTTAAAAACAATGACAAAACATGAACGAACTATATTGTGTAGCGTATGAGTATAACACGGCTCGCCCTCATGGTAACAAGATATGCGCTTGGACTTGCAGTTGTCCGCGCGTGAATTAAACGCTGCAGCGAATCTTCCTTTCAATGAAGCAAAGCTTCACATCTTTGCTGTAGCGATGCGCAGAGTCGCACAATATAGACGTACACGCGTACGCCATACGTGGATAGTTTGCAAATTATTAGCAGATTTTGCAGATAGTTTTTGCTTGTAGATTAAAAAAATAAAAATTTTATTACAGCAATTAAAACACTTAAGGCTTTACTAAGATTAATATATTTAATTCTATCTTAACATGAGAATGTTCAACTATTTTTCACATCTTCCGATAGAGAGTTATTTTCTTTTTGCAGAAGTTTCTGGCCTCTTGATTTTATCAAGGCCTGTTCTCAATATATAGGAACTGTAACAAAAGTTTCGTTTACACAGAAAGATTTTTAAATTTTATTGCCAGGTTACTCTTGCAGTTGCCAGTTATTAAAATAAAATATTTTCCTTATGTATTTTATAAGTACTATTTTTGAATTAAATTGTTAAAGATGCTATATATAATTTTTGAAGGTTCATTAACGGAACTGCTTTTCTTGATATAAAAATTAGTCTCTTGTTTTTATGAAGTTCATAGTCCAAAAATTTTTAAGTTTTGGCCTTAAGGTCAATTTTACACACATTTTTGCGGATTCAGTCGTAATTTCCTTTTGCCCTCTCTGGAATCTGTAATGTTCTAATAATTATTTACTGTTATATTAATTTTTTTTAAAATTATCTCGTTCCATTGTTATCGTGATTTGCGGGTTTGCAGCAAGTTTTCTGTTTCAATGGTTGTGTATGCAGTCACATTTTATTTTTATGCACCTCTGGCGATGCGTTAGGCCTACCACAGCGTCTCTTCACAGCATCACACTCACAGTTCAATATTACGATGGAAAATCTTTAAAACACATTTAAAATATGAAATTTCTGCACCATTTGCCATTAATTTCCATACTCTAAAATCTTTACGTCACACTTTTTCTAGGTACTGACATTTTTCCGACGAAATAATTTAGGACGCTAATGTCATGGCGAAAATTTTAACCTCTGGTGAATCTCGGAGAGACCTGATCAATCTTTCTGTTGGTTTATCGGAGATTAATTAATGCAAAAATTTTCTCCCATGACATACGTTAGAAGAAAATTCCTGGTTGAAAGGCAGGGGAATTCGTGCGCAAAATTCGCTTGTCTTAATCACAACCAGGAAAACAAAATTTCTTGTTAAGAAAAAAAAAAAAAAGAGAAAAAGAGAATAATATTTGATTTAACTGACTTTGGGGTTTTGAAAATAATTATTTTATCTGTTCTTTTATCGCGATAGGAAAAGGCGAGTGGGTGTGCAGCTCAGGGAATCAGAATTAATTTTACTTTCACATCACGGAATGAAGGGGAAAAAAAAAGAGAGTTGTGAGAAAAGGGAATCTTCTTTCAGATCGGCCATTTTAAGGGTTCGGTCTTAGTTGTCGATCAGAAAATGTTGCAGAAAATGCTCTTAGGGGGTTGGCGCTGTTCTATTTTTAGAAACTAGGTCGCAGCTGCACATGGGAAATCACTTGGTCCCTACGTGTTGAAGGTCAAGTTCATCTTCCCCTGGCCGACCAGAGGATGCACGTGCCTAGTAACATTTTTTTTTCCGTGGAGAGTGTTGGACGCTGCAACGATGCTTGAGTGAAGGTCGGGGGCCACTCGAGGCGTGGGAGAGAAATTCCGCTGTTGCCATGCAGAGGTCAGCCAATCAGGGGTCAGCATTTTTTTCTAACATCCCAGAGCTCTTTACACTTTGAGACGCTTGTCTCAGTCACTTTTGTTCTTGTCCTCTGGCTGGCCGGGAGAAAGAGGGGACAGCCGAGTCTCTCCTCGCCTTTTGGTGGGGAGAGCATTTGCTGACCACCATGATTTGACATCGAGGTGAAAAAAGCTTAAAGGAGCCTAGTAGCGACGGTCTTCGAGCGTGGGGACTTGTCAGGTTCATGGTTAGTTACAAAAAAAAAAAAAAAAGGAGCTCAGGGCTTGCGATGAATTGCTCACTGATTCCACCAAATGAAAAGAGGTGGAAGAAATTATGAAGAAAGGACAGGACCACCGTAGGACGAGACCTCCTCGGGGCGCAGCGAAAGATGATCACCGATGCACTCCTAAGCATTCTCGTGAGAGCTAATGGATAAAGAAAGGGGAACCTCCGAGCATTTGCCGTCCACCTTCCAATGCAGCCGACCAAATTCCTACCAGGGGAGAGCCATATGCACCGAAAAAAAAACAAGGGAGAATTACTCCCTCTGAGAGGGTCCGTCATCACCAGCTTCAGGATGTTTTTTGTTTTCCCTGTGTTCGGGTGAGTTACTCGGGCACATTGTGTCCAAGAAAAAAAAAGATAAAGACATTGTTGGAGGCGAAGAGAAAATCAACAGGGACAGTGTGACGAGAAGATTTTTTTTTGTTTTTTTTTAAACAAGAGTTGTTCCTGCCCAGCCCAGAAGGTAAATTCTTTCTTGATTTTTTTTTTTTTTTTGTATTATGTTGTGACCGCTGCGGAATTGTTGAACGAGTGGGTCAGCAGTGTGAAATCAAATTTATATTTCTGAGGGAAAAAAAAAGAAGAAATTTTCTTTTTTTTTGAGGTTAGCTGGATGTGGGACAGATGTCCCCATATTGTTGTCGTTCAGTTTTCAAAATTAAGATTTATTAGTTCCTCAGGTATGAGTTCAGAAAAAAAGAGAGGGGAGTTGAAAATGCTTTCATTTATGTTTTTTTTTTTTTTTTGTGTTGTCATGTCTGGTATGTTAGCAACTCCCCAGGCCAGTAAATTTTAATGTATCGGAAAAATTTGGTTTAATGTTTGAGCACAGTAAATTTTGGTGCATCGATTGCAGTTTAGTTGGGCATGTGATAATTGAAAAGCAGTGTTATTGTGATGCCGTGGGTGATAAAATAATTGTAAACATTTTTCTCTAGCCTTTTACAGCATTGAGTTATTTTTTTTATGAGTGAAGATAAATTATGGGATGATTTATATTGGGATTTTGGGAACATATAGTGTGATGAAATTGGAAACCTAAAGTGCTGTTTACATTCTTGGAGTGTTGAGTGTCGAAATTAAGATGGTAGGTGTGTTATTTGAGGACCAGTATTTTACATGCTCCAGATGAGTGTTAATCTCCCATTGGAAAGGGGTGATCTTAGGGCAAGCCGGGAACTTGTCCTAGGGCAGAGGGCTCTGAGTAGGGAATTTTCACCAGGATGCGATAGGTGCAAAATAGAAGTGAAGGTATTTGGGTTCTCAAGTTTAGTATTTTCACAAAAAGAATGAACATCATGGGTTGAGAAGACACACTTTTGCTCACCAGTTCCGGTATTAATTGTTCTTTTCTTTGGCCTAAATTTTCTTGTTTTTACTATAAGGTTAAAAGTCTAAATGTAATTTTAATTTTCAATAAGGTGAAAATATTTAGTGGGTTATGTAAATGGTCAGTGTTATTGTCTGCAGTGGACCTGCGCATTGCCATGGTGCAGAAGAATTTCCTTGCTAGTGATTTTTCCTGGGATATATGTGGAGAGAGATAAGTGATTTTTCCTGGGATATATGTGGATAGAGATAAGTGAATTTTCCTGGGATATATGTGGATAGAGATAAGTGAATTTTCCTGGGATACATGTGGATATTGTGATTTAGGATTTCTTGGGATATAGAGAGATAAGTGAATTTTTCCTGGGATATAGTTGTGTTGGTTCTGGGCCGGATGTGCCTGGAGTATTTAGGGTTGAAGTACGACAGGCTCTTGCAGGCGTGGTTGATCAAGGTGGGATCATGCATTGGTTCGAAAAGGGAGATCCTTGAGGACGTGGTTTTTGGGGGAAAACTTGTCTTCACCCCCCCCCCCCCCAGTAGTTTCGCTGCTCACGGAGATATGTACTGCCAGCGAGGGTTGGTCGGGCGTTGCTTCAAGAAATGTGGCGAGATCATGTTAGAGGAAATACTGTGCCTGATGATGATGTGTCGCACTTGAGGATTTTTCCTTTCCCTTTGCATAGGCTGAAATTGGATTCACGACCCAATTTCACGCCTTCAGCCTGACTTGGTATTTTCTTCCTGTGTTGGTTCTCAAAACCCAGGGTAGTGTCTGAACTGAGAGTATTTGCCTCACCGCTACCTAAGAAATTCACTGCAGGTGTTAAATTTAAGTTTTGTTGTGGTGATTTAAAGTATCTAAATTAATTTGTTTATGATATGCTGTAGTGCTAGGGATGTAAATTCTGGTTGTTAGTGTTAGTGAGCCTGATATTTGGTTTGGAAATTTAGTTAATTGGTATTTTGAGCTTTTGTTTACAGTATAGAGTTATTAAGTCTCTTGAGCTATTATGTGAAGTGCAGAGTGAGGTGATTTTTATGAGCAAGCTAGTGCAAGAAGATTGTTTGAATTTCTGAATTATGTTGATGTTATGAGTAGTGATAATTTTTAAGTTAGTGAGGTTTCTTTATAAGTGAAGTAGGTTCATTCAGGGTAGCCCCGCACGGGATAACTGGTTTTCCAGTTATTTGGGAGCGGCGCCCCCACGGCCCGAGCTGACCTTGTGACTGGTCAACATCTGATGTCATGCCACCGCTTGTTTTTTGTTTCGGTGCTGTTGGTGTTTGCAGGGGCGGCTGTTCATCCAGCTGTTGGGAAGTCGCGTCCCCACGTTCCCGAGCTGGTCTTGTGTCTCGCTTTTTTCGTTTTATTTATTTTCTCCACTGGCTAGTTGCCCGTGTTGTATTCTCTACCTAATCGCTACCACGTTATGTATTAACACCCCGGTCTTGTGGTTTTGTTACCCTCCACCACTAACTGATTTATATTAACCGCTCAGTTCGTAGGTTGCTGAGATTCCGTTTAGGTTCCCTTCCAGGATTTGTCTTCTTCGGATTTCTTTTTTTTCCTTTTAGCTGGTTTGGGTACTAGACCTACCTGCATGTTTGCCGCGTGCGGAGACCCGTGAGGCGGAAATGGGATGTCTGGCGGCTGAGGTCGCAGGAGACCGGATAAGTGCCTCCTGTGTACCAACACTCCTCTTCGACCCCGGCTTCGCTGTAAACGGGAGGCTAGAGACTAACCCACCTCTAGTCAGAAGTCATGTACCAAGTTGTGTACCGGGCTTTAGCGGCTTTTTTGTCGTATAGCACGGCAGGGTGAGCCCGGGGCTGTGGGATCATGCCAAAGGCGTTGGCATGACGGTACCCGGAGGCCGAAGTGTCCGCCGAGTGCGTGTGATCACAGCCAACGGACTATATTTGCAACTAAGCTCTAGAACTGTGTCTTTGCGCCATGTGTTTGGCTTGCGGACCTCCAGTTCTCCCCTGTTGGGCTCGATTGTGGGCGGAGTACGTTGCTGATGAATTTTTTCTTACTCCCATGGGGAAACATAAAACCCTCCTCAAAATTTAAAAAACAACAGGATATGGTGATTGATCAGGGGCCAAATTTGCCTCAACCACCTCCCACACATAACACACTGAAAAGAACTTTCGTTGAAAAACGACATCACCGCCACGTATCTTTAGATCCAGGTGTTGAGCCGTCAGCTCAGAAACGTCGCATTACACTTGCAGATTCGATACCTCAAGCTACTTTTCTCGTCATTTCTTCTACTGACCAGATGTTGAAACTTTCCTCAAAGTCTCCTTTTTTCATCTCGAAGGCACTTGCGGGTGTTGCTGGCTCTTTGAAGTCAGTGAAGAAGCTACGCTCTGGTGACCTGCTTGTGGAAACTTGCACTCTCTCTCAGAGCAAATCTCTTCTGCAGTTGACCAGACTTCAGGATATTCCAGTTCAAGTGACGGCACATCCGTATCTCAACACCTCCAAGGGAGTCATTTCTGGAGCCCGACTTGTTGGTCTGCGATGAAGATGAACTTGTGTGTGAACTTGCTGATCAGGGTGTCATAGCTGCCCGACGCATGACTTTCAGGCGCGATGGCGCGCTGATCAAATCACGAAATGTTATTTTGACTTTTAACAGCCCGAAGGTACCTACTGAAATAAAGGCTGGTTACTTGTTATGTGCAGTTCGTCCTTATATACCAAATCCTCTACGCTGTTTTAAGTGCCAGAGGTATGGACATTCCCAGCGGTCCTGTAACAGTGTTGCGAGGTGCGCCAATTGTGGTTCCCGCGACCACGAAGGGACTGGATGCACTTCAGAGCCCTGCTGTGTAAACTGTGGTGACTCCCACGCTGCTTATGCCAGGTCCTGTTCGAAGTGGAACGACGAGAAGGCGATCCAGCGCCTCAAGACCCTGGAGGGCCTCTCGTACCCTGCTGCCAAGGCCAAGTTGGGTATTCCCACCACCCGACAGCGTACTTTTGCCGCAGTTGTTAAGTCTCAGCCACAACCCGTGCAGCCTTTTGTTCCGCGCCCTGTAGCTCTCGCCGCACTTGCCAAGCGATCTACAGCTGAACAAGCGACACAGGTGGATTTCACCGAGCTCCAGCTTATTCGACCAGCTGCGTCTTCGCCTTCTCTTTTGAAGACGCCCGCCTCTTCCGGTTCCCAGCAGACAGCCTGCACGTGCGGAAGACCCGGCCCTCAATCCGCAAAGGTGTGCGGTGTCCATCAAACTGTCTCGGCCTCTGCGAGGTCCCCACCCTCACCCAACATTATAGAAGAACACGGGGGGGAGGAGAGTGACAGTTCAGTTCCCAGCCTCTACCAGCATTGCAGAGGAACATGGGGGGAGGAGAGTGACAGTTCGTCCCCGCCCTCTGCCAGCATTGCAGAGGAGTGTGGGGGAGGAGAGTGACGGTTCGTCCTTTTCCATTAGTAAATATGTTACTTTTAATAAACATCATTAACTACCTTTTCTTCACTGCTTTCTTCATACTCTTTTCAACTTTTACCAAGCCTGTCTGTTCTTCATCATTTTCCACGTTTTAAAAATCTGTGGCTGATCGTTCTTTGTCTGGCGCTTCTTTGGCCAAACCTGGCCCTTGCGCCAATAAAATCCAACAACCAACCAACCAACCATCATTCAGGGTAGTTCTATAGGTTATGTAATGTTAATTAATGCTTGTGCTCAGTGTAAATTCTGTGTTGAGGATAATTTACTTGGTTTATTTGTTTACTTTCAGATAGTAGATTTGGTTAATGTATAATTTGTGGCTCTTATTATAACTGTAAATTTAATTGAAGTCTTTGAAGCTGGTCTGGGAGATTGCGGAGTTTGCTAAGATTGTTTAGGTGCTGTAAATTTAAATCAATAAGTGTAAAATTGTAAATTTGTCATTGAGCTAACTAGGTGAGAGAGAAGAGAGTACGTTTCAAAAGAACAATACTTGTCCACCTAGTGGAATTAAAAAGAATACAGTAATTTTTTCTTTGTGTGTAAGCTATGTGAATCGTAGTGGAATTTTGGATGCATACAGTGTGTAAACCATGTGAATCATAGTATGATTTTGGATGCTTGGAGTCAATGCCTGGTGTTCAAACCAACTGTGTTGAAGTGTGTCGAGCTGTGCTGTTCATAAGGCCAGTGGCCAAATAGAAATAGAAAGAAAATTGAGATTCTGTTTTTATACTGCTGTGTTTAAGCAAACAAGAAAAAAAGGAAATACCATCTGTTTGTCCACTAAATTAATGTGTTAAGTTTTTTAAAGAAAAATAATAAATACAGGCAGTAGCCTTTCAAAAAAGTTCAAAATTAGTGCAGTGTGAAAAATTTTGTGTGCTGTTGTCTTCCATGACTTGGTCCCATGTATCCCACCTTAGCTTGACTAAGGCTATCGATCCGAATCCTGGTATTATAAGGTATTTCATAACTGCAATTTTTGTCCTATCCTTTTAAATTGACTTTCACCGCCTCCACAAGTTGTTGAACGAGTACATTTTATCCATGACTTATAGTGACACATTTTCATACACATGCAACAATATTCACTTATTTTTGCACTTTCAGATGACTCAACTCTGCATGAACACAAACAACGCAAACTTTCCAATAACTTCTTGTGGAATGTAAATTTTAGATGCATTTTTGTTTAGGATGTTCATGGCCTTTTCTAATACTTAGAAAATATTTGTTTCGAAATGCATCCACCCATCTCCCAAATTTAAATTTTCTATAATTTCCATAGAAATTTCAATATCAGCATAAGTATAGTAACTTTTAATAAATAACAATCAATTCAATATACAAAAATATTTTTTTTACACCAAAACACTAATATACATATTTACCGGCCAGGTAGGCAGCCACCAAATGGAAGGGATGCCAAATTAGCCCATGGATTTATAAATTTTCTTACATAGTAAAATTATCCGCTAACTTTTTTTTTCTTTTATGAGCTAGTCTGTATTTGCCACAAAAATGAAAGCTAAATACTCCTTTGTTGTTTCTCTGGCATGTGCAGAGTTCCTATATATATACCACCAACAACAAGAAGAAGCATTTTCAATTCTTGTGTGGTTTTTTTCTAATAATTCTTCTCTGCTGCTTTTACGCATTTGGGTTTTCAGGAAAAAAAAATTTAACATTTTTTTTTTTTTTGTTCGTTCCTGATGTTTGTTGACATTTTTATATACACTGAGTGGTCACTTTATTATGACTACCTGACAGTTTTAAGCAAATGAGCTATGGCTGCACGCTGTTGCCGCCAGAGGGTGAGGCTAATATAAAAAGGGAAAGCTTAGTGCTTGCGACAGTAGTAGAAGTGATTTTTGGGTAACGAGATGGGTAAAAAATGCAATTTGACGGACTTTCAACGTGGGATGATTGTAAGAGCTTGGAGCCATGGAGCGAGTATCACTGAAACCGCAGCATTTGTGAAATGTTCCAGAGCAGCTGTTGTTTAAGTGTTTAAAGACTGGACTGTCAGCCAAAAAACTGGGTCTCTACGTGCAACGTGTGGTCGTCATCGACTAGTGACTGCTCGGGGCGGAACGGAGAGTGTCCAGACTGGTAATGGGCAAGAGTGCAGCAATTACAGACCATCTTAATCAAGGATCCCTCAAATGATCTGTACACGCACTGTTCGCCGCACACTGCACGGATGGGATATGGCAGAAGGAGGCCTGTTCGAACACCTTTGCTGTCTGCAGTTAACAAGAGAAAACGTCTCCAGTTTGCACAGGAGCATAAGGATTGGACAGTCAATAATTGGAAAAAAATTATGTTTTCCGATGAATCACGTTTTCAGTTGCACCATGCCGATGGCCAAGTGAGAATTTGGCGGAAACAGCGCGAAAGCATGGACCCCAAATGCCTTGCTACAACCCTTCAAGCTGGTGGGGGCAACGTTATGGTTTGGGGAATGTTTTTCTGGCATGATTTGGGCCCTTTAATTCGTGTTGATCAACGTCTGACTGGCACATCATATCTAAACATCGTTGCAGACCAAGTACATCCTGTCGTGTGGATGGTTTATCCCAATGGCGATGGCTACTTTCAACAAGATAATGCGTCTTACCATAGTGCTCATATTGTACAGGATTGGTTTCAGGAACATGCCGGTGAGTTTACTTTGCTTAGCTGGCCCCCACAATCTCCAGATCTCAACCCCATTGAGAATTTGTGGGATGAAGTTGAACAAGCCATCAAACAGCTGTATCCACAACCTTGCAATTTCACACTCCTGGAAAGTGCTATTCATCAAGCATGGTCTTAGATTCCATAAACCACCTATCAACATCTTGTGGAGTCCATGCCACGAAGAATTTACATCGACACAGTATTAAAGGCAAAAGGTGGCCCAACGAAGTACTGAGGGGGTGGTCATAATAAAGTGGCTACTCAGTGTACAACAATAAGGCTTGAGTGACAAGCCTTATTGTTATGTACATCTTGGAAATAAATCCCAAATTCCCACAGCCTAGGGTAAAGCGGAAAAAAAAAACACTTTTTACTATGAAAACTGCAACAAAGCTCCTACAGATTGTGAACCATATTATAAATCAATGGTTTTCTATCCACTCATTGATAGCGCATTGTTTGCCATTCAGGAAAGATTTACTCAGTTGCAAAACTTTCCAATGCTTCGGGTTTCCTTTATAATTTGAAGAAATTGCCTGACAGGGGATTCTTTAAAAGAAAAGTGTATTCAGTTAGAAAAATTCCTTAAGGATGCTGACAGTGAAGAAAAAGATATCGATGGGGAGCAACTGTTTGAAGAGCTGAGGCATTTGCAAGCACTTATGAGCAAATGCAGCTCAGCTACTACAATAGAAGCTCTAAACTTCATATTCCAGTATGAATATGGTTCATTGTTATCCCAACAGCAGGATTTGCTTTCGAATATTGCAATTCCTGTCTGTAGAAAGCGGGAAAAGAAGTTTTAATAAATTAAAGCTGATGAAGACTTATTTGAGATCTACAACGATGCAGGAACAGCTATCGGCTTTATCCATCATTTCTATTGAAAACTATATTGCCCAAAAAAGATTTCTGAAGCAAAGAAGAGGTTTTTGCAAAGTAAAGCCAAACATGAACGTTTCATGTAAATAACGCAAACAACTTTATGTATGATTCCGTCATTTTGTGAGTAAAATTATCGTTATTATATTGGACTATTTATTTGCAGCATAGCATATAATAGTGAGTTAGTGACATATCTACTAAGCATGCTAAGTTGAGATTAGAGCTATTTGCTGTGTTTGGGTCCATACTGCAAAAAAAAAAAAAAAAAAAAAAAAAAATCAAAGGAGGGGGGGATCAAAGGAGTCTTTCTTAGAAGGCTGTCGGGGGAAAAAAAAAAAAACAGAAAAAGTTGAATGCCATGATGGCAGGCAGCACTTTCAATAGGTTTCATCAGTGGTTTAGCTTTTTTTCTCTTCCTTTTTTTTTTTTAATTTTCATTCCAGTTAATTGTAACTGCAGCTTGTGCTCATTTTGGCTTTTCACTTTACTAGTAACTTGTTTTACAGTGTTTACTTCCCTTTTTGTTTCTTCTTGCTTGATTCTTAATATATATAAAGATAAATTAAAATTTGGGGGTATATCATAATATAATTTTATGAGCATAATTTTAAAAGTTTCCAGCACTAATTAGGGCAAACTTTTGAGTGTGATTTACATTAAGAAATAATAGGGCATTCAAAACAGTTGAATTATATAAAAAAATTGCATAAATGATTTTTTTATTTTTTTATATTACTCAGGTTTGGTTATTCATGGCTCTAGTTAGGAAAGTTAGGGATGTTATGCAAAACACAGGTGAGTGTAAATTAAGTACAACCTCCTGTAGCTTTAAAACTTGAGCTTATATCCCTCAGATCAGTATTTCCCCTCCTCCCAGTAGACCTCTCTGTAGAGTACAACTGGATCACCCTGTGAAAGTAAACCAACTTGGTGACTTCACCAAGTTGGTAAATATAATATTAGTGGAATTAAAGGATTAAACCATGTGTGAAATTATAGAATAAATAAGCAACATTTATTCACAGTTAAATAATTTATTTTAAGATCTATAGTTTTGTTGAGCCTGTAAGTCGGCTTCATCAGGACAAAAGGAGCATAAACATTCAGATGTGACATCATCAGGTAGTTGACGATCATGAATTTTGGTGAATTGTCTCCATGCAATTGAAAGAAATAGAGTAGGTGTCATGTTGTTGACAAGTCATAAAGAAAAGTCATGGAAACAAATTGGTGTTTTCTACACAAGTATATCGTGCAGTACATCTATGCATTACAGAGGATTCCTTGCAGAAAAAGCTAGATTTTTGCCGGTGCAGTGGTCTAAGCACTGGCTTATGACTGTTCGGTTCTTCCAAGTGGGTTGGGTTCGTATCCCGGTGAGGCATGGATGTTGTGTTTGTCTTACGGCACTGGGTTTCTTCCTTCCCTGGAACCAGTGACCCTAAATTAGGGACAGGCGACTGCTTATAGCCCATTGAGTTGCTCACCATGATCAGTAAACACACACACAAAAAAAAAAAAAAAAGCTTGATTTTTTTTAAAGAAATTACGGCACACACAGGATATAGATTGTTTTTTTTGTTGTAGAAAAAGCTGTCCAGAAATTTAGGAACTTTCAAATGTTTAAATTTCAAAGTTATTTTGAAATCTATAAACTAGGCAAATTTTTATGAATCAAAAGACTACGTTGAAGACATAAATTCCTGGGGAATTTATCAGATTGCTTGTGAATGTGGACTTTCATATATAGGACAGATCCGTAGGTCTTTTAAGTTTTCATGTGAAGTAACACATGACTTACGTATGGAACTGAAGAAGTCGTCTGTAGCCCAACATTGTCATGAAAATAACCAGATTTTTTTTTAAATGCTACGCTTATTGATAAACCTGATTTGACTATCAAGCTTAATATATTAGAAGCTTTCCACATATAGTGCAACTGCTCATGCTTGTCAACAACATGACATCTACTAGATTTCTTTCAACCACGTAGAAACAACTTGCCAAAAGCAGTGACTGTCAGAATGCTGATGATGTCACGATGATTTGTACGTTTGCACTCCATTTGTCCTAATGAAGCCAAGCCAAATGCTCAGTGCAACTACAGTAGATTTAAAATCTTAAAATAAAATATTTAATTGTGAATAAACATTGCTTATTTATTCTATCTCAACAGTACAAGTATTGTAGTCATAAAATATATTTGGGAATTACTTGGAGCAAAAACATACCATACAAGAGAATTAACCAAAAAAAAAATCATGTGTTTCTTTGAAAAAAAAAATAACCGTTTGCAGTGGGTGTTTTTTTTTGGGTATTTTTTAAAGTAACCCCCCCCCCCCACACACACACCTGTTTATTGAGGGGGGAGGGTAAAAATCCTGCTTGATCTGCAGCATTGCCATTCGGTAGAAATTTTGTGTGTAGCTGGCTTGCAAAACTCCTAAAGCAGCAACTGCATCAATCTGCCATACACCTGTATGTAACATGTCAACAGCCCTATTTCTGATGTCAATACTTAAACGTCGTCTGGACATCTTTTCAAGTTAATCCTACTCTGAAGGAAATGCATTCAGCAAACTTGTTGTCCAAGCAGTGAGACGACCTGTTTTCCACTTCTCTGAAGCTACTTTTATCGGAGCTTGCACACACACATACACCACATGATGTGTCATCATGATGCTAATTTATGCTGATAACCATATCTCCTGTAGTCACTAAATATGCATATCACCATGTTTCCCCTTTGAAACCATAATTCCCCAAACTATTTGTGAGTACTTTATATATATATTCTCTTATGATTCAGAATACATGAATTGTGTTTGAAACCTATGAAAATAATGAAATGAATACATGAATTGTTCATTTGTTTCATTATAACTTTTTGTGACCACCTATGAATTGAAACAGGAAAAGAACTTATACATTTTAAGAACTTGAAGTTAATGTTATGTACAGAAATAGAGAGAAGAGCACAGCACATTGTCAGAGTACAACAACAAATGGCATTAATGAACAACCAATAGAAGAAAATATTTTTTTCTGGTTGACCAAACAATGAAAAGGGTTACTCTTGAAATGAGCAAAGGGTTACTCTTGAAATGAGTATATATGTATGAGTAGCAACAGAATTTAACCCAAGACAGAACAAACTAGATTGGGAGGCTGTTTTCTTATCTTATTTGCATACAAATTCTTCAAAAAGGTGTTTCAACATGCATAATCAATTCATTCTTACAATTATTTATATGCTACGTACTGCTACACAATAGGACCCTCAAGCGGAAACTAAAAATTGCAATTTCTAAGCACAAGATATAAACTAGGGACATTACACTAAACAAACTTCCTCAAATACTAAGACAATTATAACCAAAAATTAAGTCTAAATTCGCAAACTAGTGAAAAAAAGATTAAGAACCAAATACACATGGGTTGAAATAATACAAAGCAACTAACATACCAAAATAAAAGGCTCCTCTGTAAAAATACAGAAAAAAATTATAAAGAAACGTAAACTGAGATATAAATACACAGATCTGCAGCAGAAACACAGATAGCCTTTAGCTACACATAAAAGAAAAATTAAAAACAAAGCTGTGAAAGTACTACTTGATTTATCTCCCAGCATTATTTCACCTCACATTTCTAATAATCTATCAGCTAAATTTCAGATGTGTCCGAAAAACTCGTAAATGACAACACAACTGACACAGTTTTATGTTGCAATAACTTAGATGTTAGTGGTATTAAAATGTCTACTTTATGTTCAGTTAAATATGAGCAACTGAATTTTCAAGAAAATTGCAACAGCCACGACGAAGCCAGTGAAATGAACTTGAGTCAAAACATAGTTTGCGAAGTCGTGTACCTTGTGAACAATAAATATACAGGGTGTCCGAGAATTATTAGACACAGTACAAAATTATGTAAAACAAAACATTAAACAGATAGAAAGAAACTGACTGTACTAACTTGCAATGTAACTACACAAGTTAATAAATTTCGGTGTGAGATCCCTTGGTTGCTCGTAGTACATCCAGGTGATACTCGATTTCATGCCATGTATTGGCAAGCATCTGAGGAGTTGTGGAATTAATAGCAGCTGTGATACGCTAAATCAGTACAAGGCGTCTGATAGGCACGATCCTTCACATAACCCCACATGAAATAATCCACGGTGGCGCAGTGGTCTAAGTGATGGCCTCTGATCATTCGTCCGAAAGGGGTCCGGGTTCGAATCCCGGTCAGGCATGGATGTTGTGTTTGTCTTACGGCACTGGCTCTCTCCCTTCCCTGGAACCAGTGACCCTAAATTAGGGACGGGCGACTGCTTATAGCCCATTGAGTTGCTCACGGTGGTCGTTAAACCTCCAATCAAAAAAAAAAAAAAATCCAATGGAGTTAGATCTGGGGAGTGAGGAGCTACAGAATGGGACCACCACGCCCAATCCATCTGTTGGGGAAATGCTCATTTAGGCACTTACGTACACACATTGACCAATGCGAAGGCATGCAGTCTTGTTGGAAAACAACGTCGTATCTTTTGATCTGGGGTATAGGGAAATTTTCTAACATATCCAAGTAAATGTCACCATTTATGGTTTTTTCACAGAAGAAAGGGCCAATCACTTCTCTTTTTTATAGGGCGCACCACACATTAGCTTTTGGAGAATCACGTTCCAGTTCAATAGCAGCATGAGGAGGTTCACTGCCCCATATCCAAACAAAACATAGTTTACGAAGTGAAACAATACCTGATACATGAAATGTGGATTAATCACTAAAAATTACAGTACTGAGAAAGTTTTTATCGTTTTCGACTTGATTCAGCATATCCACAGCAAAATCGTATTGCAGAGTGTGATTATTTACATGCATCTTTTGCAGTATTTGAATTTTATAAGCATGAAACTAATTTCTTGTGCAAGATATGGTGAACTGTCTATTTTGGAATGCACAGTTCTCTGCTTGCTTTATGAACAAATTTCCTGGGGCTTTGTCGGAAACTTTCATAGCTTGGTCAGCCATCTCACCTCTGATGCTAGGCCTACCGGCTCCTCCACGATGTTCCACATTGCCAGTTTCTTGAAACTGTTTCATTCACCGCTTAGTTGAATTTGTTGACGAAGGATTGCAACCATACTCTAAACGGTACCGTCTTTTAACTTTAATGACACACTTTAATTCCACAAACCATTACGCACACATCGCCTTCTGCTGTATGGATGACATGACTACTGATTGCGCATTTCTCATACATTCCTCATCAGGTCACACCTAGTGCCATCTATCGGATTCTGGGAGTAACAATTCTGCAATACAAAAATATAGAAACCGTGTTAGTAATACGTGACATAGAAAAACAGACAATGCTCATAGTTGTTTTTTTTTACATAATTTTGTAATGTGTTTAATAATTCTCGGACACTCTGTATAATGGTGAGAGATTGTGTTGCACTAGTAACTGTGATAGAAATGCTTTCTTTTTATAACATTACTTTCCTAACAAAGTCATTCCTTCTAAAGCTTCAACAAAAATAAGTGATAGTAAAATAACTATTAGGAACAGGAAAAGTTTTGTGAAGGGGCCTTCATATGATGAAAATGATATTTTATGATATGATGAAAATGATTTGTTAGGTTAGCTAAGAACTTCATTTATTTACCCCCAAATTTTTGTAGACTAGGTAACAAGACTGTATACAACAGATTATATCATGGCAGCTTTAAGATAAGCATTACTGTACATTCCTCTTACGGAGCACAAACGTTGCTAAAACGGTTGTGCTACGTTATGGAAACGTCGTTTAAACGGTTTTGCTACCTTATGGAAACGTTTAAATGTTTGTTTTCAACGTAACAGGCAAAGTAAAAGATTTGAAGAGTGATTCCGTATCAACTCAACACAATTTGAAGACATTTTTTATCTCACCATCTCAGATTTTTAATGAAATTTGGTACATAGGTGGCCTCTATATAGATTAAGAAAAATATCAAAATTTCATCGTCATATATCCACCTTTTTTGAAAATACAGCAATATAAAATGTCCCAAAATCAGAAGATTGATATGTTTTTAAATTGTGATTGCAGCTCCCCTAATTAAGATAGAGAGATGGGAAAGGTATCTTTTTGCAGTATTTTTATGCTCTTTTATTTGATGTACAACAAACACCATAGGGGTTAAGATAAAAAAAAAATTAAATTTTTGAATTTTTCAAAATGCGACACTCCAAAAAATTAGAATTTTTTTAAAACAATCTTTATATGTTTGGTATTTGATTACGTGAGTTGTAACTTGGGATGATAATGGGTTTACTTAAAAAGCTATATTCAAATTTAGCCAAACACAAGAGTTTAATGAAAAAAAAATAATGAAAAAAACATGTAAACTGAAAATAAATTTGGGCTAAATCTCAAAAAAGTTTCATTAATAACAATAGATATAGTATTTCTGTTATTTAAAACTATTTATTTAAACAATGTTTTATTTTTAATTGATTTGTTTAAAATCTGAGACTACATGGGTTTAAAAATTTTATTAATTTCATTATTCAGAATTTGTAATAATTCACAATACAAACAAAAAAAAAATAAACATACTTTAAAAAGTAATTTCAATTACTGCTCAAGAAACACATCAAAATAATAATAACATATGGCATTGAATTGTTTACATTTATGCAAATTATATTCCTAATCTTAAACTTAGATTGTCACTTAAAGCAGAATCTCCTAAAATTAAAAAAAAAGTTGCATCATTGTTTTGAAGTGAAATCACACCTGTAGATGCTTGATATAGTCTTTAAAAGCTTCAGTAGTTTGGTGTATTTCTGTTTCAGAGAGATTGTAGAGTCTTCCTGTCGGAGTCAAAGGATTTACTTTACACAAGACGTAACTTACAGGAAGCCATAATATATCTTGTGAGCTAGGGTAGGAAAAAGATGTAGATGGACCAGCTGGATGTAAAAATGAGACCTTAACTTCATTCTCACTCTCTTCTTTTGGTAGAACATGCGCTACCTACCAGTTGTTTTCATAGATTATGGTTATGTAACCACTAATTTCTGTTATTTGCAGTCTGTCTTGTAATGCTGATACTTTTTCAGTAGCTGACTCATTTGATTCTGAGAACATCTTCACTTTTATTTTTGAATTACTCAATGGGATAGGAATAAAAGCATGAAGTTTCTGGGTACCTTGTATTGTTAGAGACTTGCTTATGCGATTTTCCAAAAAATTGTCTGTTTCTATGTATTCTTCTTGACTTACATATGTAAAGTTTGCCACAAAAATGTTCTGAATTGCCCATTCGTACAACTGAAATGGTGTTTGAATTTGGTTCTCGTAAGGGCGTTGTAAGCTGGCTCGGGCAGCTAACCTTTTCACCGTTCCACCAACGCCATCACATGGCCCCTTCCCGTGTGCTGTTGCTGAAAAATGTCATTCAGCATCAAGTGTTGAAGTCATCTTGATGGAAACATAAAAGTTTGTGAAAAATTTTCCGATTTTTGCACTGGGCTGCAGACCCGTCAGAGAAATAGTACATTTTTTTGATGCTGTTGTCACCAAACTTACTTTTCAAGAAGTTAAGTTTTTTTTGGAAGCAGTACAGTGCAATTGTGTTGTGCTCTAAACATTCAGAAATTACTACAAAACTTGCATGTTCAGTCTTTTCTGTTTTGTAATAGATGACAAATGGGTGGACTGTGGCTTGCCCACTGGTCCAGTGATAGCTCTGGGCTTCATCTTGAAGAAGAAAACTATAATTTTCAGCAAAATTACAAATGACTAGAAATTCTGAGTCCTTAAGGTTTTCCTTAGTACTATTCATAAAAGAGCTTTGCTGCTTAGCAATGAAGTCATGTCTGACCAAAACAGACAGTTTTTCACAAAACAAATCAATAAAATCTGAAGTTGATTTTTCTAATGTCTCCAAGTTGCATCTATCAACTGTAATCCATTGGTGAAAAGTTAGTTTTTCAACCAAGTTCTCCTCAAAACTGTGTTCCCAGGACAGGTGGGACACTTCCCCAAATGACAATCTATGGAAGCAGGGTTGCACAATACTCTTGCAAGACAATGTTTATAGGAAGATAATTGTCCATTCGTTAGTGAACCAATTCTTGCATTTTCCATCATCAGTTTTACATTTTGGTGTGTGGTGCATACACATACAGTATGAGTACCACTAGACCCTACCAGGACACAGTTTTTTTGTCTGAGCTCTGTGAATTTGGAAAAACTGACTTTCGTGCCTGCAAATTTATCTTTGAATGGCTTATAAGCTTCTGTCAAATTACATAAAATCAGCCTGTTTGACAATTTAACTTTATCTTCATTTTCAGTCCTAACAGAAACACAATCTTTCATTCCAGGTAAAACCCGACTAATTTCATCACTTTGGTAAAACGATCGTACTACTTCAACTACTTCAGAAGAGAGACTCTTGCCTGGTTTTCTATTAAGGCTTTCCAAAATTCCTTTCTCCTTCAGAATTTTTTTTGATTGTCTTACCATATAATTAGGAGCATTGAATTCTTGCATGATTTTCCTAACACTCCATGACTCTGGTAAGCAAGTCAAAATCGTCAACTGCTTATCTTTAGTGCAGTTAGAAAAATTACTTTTAAGATTGTCCATAAGAGAGTCATGAAGTATTTCATCCTCGTCATCAGGTGATTCTTGAATATTTGTAAAAAGCTTCCGTTTCATAGCAGAACTGTTTTTTTGAATTTTGGTTGAAGCATAACATTTAGATTTTAGCTTTTTCTTATTGACAGCTGATTCACCCAATTCATGGAGCGAAGTATTCAGTGTTTCAATTATTTCTGACGTAGATGCAAAATTTTCGTCCATTTTCTCATCAGCACAGGTTTTATTTGCTTCTTGACTAATTTTTAAAGTTTTCAGCTGCTTTCTTCAGGAATTACAAATTTTAGTCTCCTTTGATAAGTCATCAAAATTTTCCAATATCCAGTCTGTCACATTTCTATATGGATTGAAACATTGTATTACTGCATATCTTGTACTTTCCATTCTTGATTATTTGTGCATAAAATATAAAATTCAAATAGTAAAATAACTGCCTCCCATTACCGGTTCTTTTTATTTTTCCTAAAAAAATCATGCACAGCTTCAATTTATAAAAGTCTAGTTTCAAAACTGAAAAGGATATACTTTATTCAATTTAAAGTTTTCAACCACAAAAGTTTTCAAACACATATCATTTTCACTGCAAGAAACACATATGATCACCATCAAAACCTAAAGCAGACTGAAAAATACATCTGATCACCATCAAAACCTAAAGCAGACTGAGAAATACATCTGATCACCATCAAAACCTAAAGCAGACTGAGGTCTGCAAGGTAGGAATGCAAGTTGCTGCTTGTTGGGTCTTGTTACCAATGATCTAAACAACAGAATCAGTTTTTCAAGTCAGAAATGCAGAGTTTTGTCCAAAACAAAATGTTGCCTACGGTACAACTGCACAGTCTTATTTTTTTATATTGTATTGTGAATTATTACAAATTTTGAATAATGAAATTAATAAAATTTTTAAGCCCATGTAGTCTCAGATTTTAAACAAATCAATTAAAAATAAAACATTGTTTAAATAAATGGTTTTAAATAACAAAAATACTATATTGTTATTAATAAAACTTTAAAGATTTAGCCCAAATTTATTTTCAGTTTACATGTTGTTGTTTTTTCATTAAACTCTTGTGTTAGGACTAAATTTGAATATAGCTTTTTAAGTACACCCATTATCATCCCTAGTTACAACTCACGTAATCAAATGCCAAACATATAAAGATTGTTTTAAAAAAAATTTGAATTTTTTGGAGCGTCACATTTTGAATAATTCAAAATGGAAATTTGAATTTTTTTAAAATATTAACCCCTATGGTGGTGTACATCAAATAAAAGAGCATAAACAATACTACAAAAATATACCTTTCCCATCTCTCTATCTTAATTAGGGGAGCTGCAATCACAATTTAAAAACCTATCAATCTTCCAATTTTGGGGTGTTTTTAATATTTTATATAGCTGTATTTTCAAAACCGGTGGATATATGACGATGAAATTTGGTATTTTTCTTAATCTATATAGAGGCCACCTATGTACCAAATTTCATTAAAATCTGAGATGGTCAAGTCAAGTCGCTGTGTTGAGTTGATACGGAATGACCCAAGAACGAAATATAAACGTTGTTCTAACGTTTTGCAACGGCACACGCAAAGCTCCCCCCCAAAGTCTTAAAATCGGAATAGAACCTTCGATAAAACGTGGTGGTAATGTTTTTTGCGGCGTTTGAAAACGTTTTGACGTAATACACAAAGGACAGCAATGTTTAATAGAGGAAATTTAGACGTTGATAAACCGTTGCTGTAACGTTTACTAAACGTAATACAGAAAGGAAAAGTACGTTGTAAAATCGAAAATGAAACGTCGCTGAACGGTTGTTAAAACCGTTTCTCAACGTAATAAAAAGGGGAATATGACTTTTAAATAACGTCATTTAAACGGTTCTTAAAACCGTTCCTCAACGTCATAATGGAAGGAATATGACGTTTAAATAACGTCATTCAAACGTTTGCTAAACGGTTGTTAAAACAGTTCTCAACGTCACAAGGAAAGGAATATGGCTGTTAAATAACGTCATTCAAACGTTGCTAAACGGTTGTTAAAACCGTTTCTCAACGTCATAATGAAAAGAATATGACGTTTAAATAACGTCATTTAAACGTCTTAAAAACAGTGCTACAACGTTATAACAACGGTTGAAAAACCATTGAATCAACAAGACGTATTAGCGTTTTTTAAACGTAATATCGTGACGTTTTTTCAACGTCATGCCGAACTGGTTTTACAAACGTTTTTGTGCTACTTGGGATATTGGCTCACAAGAGTTCACTTCTCCATATAGATAGCCACATCTGCTCCAACGTAGAAGCGAAGACAGAAGCACTTATGTAAAGTTCTTCCTTCTTGAGGCGAGTTAAAGTAGTGACATCTATCACATCATTTGAGATAAATGGAAATGCTAAGGTAAACGGGCTGGAGGCTAAAGATTGGCTGTGGTGAAACCTATGGGGAGACCTTCGTCCAGCAGTGGATTGATAATGGTTGACAATGATGATGATATATATATATATATTTCATTTCACAAATTTTGTTGTTGTTGCCGCCCCGGTGGCGCAGTGGTCTAAGGCGTTGGCCGCTGATCATTCGTCCGTAAGGGGTCCGGGTTCGAATCCCGGTCAGGCATGGATGTTGTGTTTGTCTTACGGCACTGGCTCTCTCCCTTCCCTGGAACCAGTGACCTTAAATTAGGGACGGGCGACTGCTTATAGCCCATTGAGTTGCTCACGGCAATCGTTAAACCTCCAATCAAAAAAAAAAAAATTTGTTAGTGCCACAAACTTTACTGCTTAAATAAAGACTTAAAAAGGCATAGTTTCGTTTTCCAGCATTTACAAAAAACTGCAGTTTTTTTTTTTTTGATTGGAGGTTTAACGACCACCGTGAGCAACTCAATGGGCTATAAGAAGTCGCCCGTCCCTAATTTAGGGTCACTGGTTCCAGGGAAGGGTAAGAGCCAGTGCCGTAAGACAAACACAACATCCATGCCTGACCGGGATTCGAACCCGGACCCCTTACGGACGAATGATCAGAGGCCAACGCCTTAGACCACTGCGCCACCGGGGCGGCCAAACTGCAGTTTCCATATTACAGGAAAATGCTAGGTGTCCCTTAGCAACCAAATAAACTACATGATGACATTCCTCTTCATGAGAGGATGAAACATGCCAGACTGCCTGTGTGAGTGGTAGTGTCAGTTATGAGATTGTAAAGACCGATGACACTTCCACTTGTAACGAACTGTACTTAATTGCAATGGTACACATTGGAAGATTACACAATAGGCATGGTATGTAATAATAGTATGCAAGCATATCTGCATTGGCAAAACTGCATATCTATAACTTATAAATACCAATTAAATCGAAGTACACAGGCAACACTTAGAACTATATGTGCAGGAAAAGCAGCACAGTGTCATAAGAGTGTTCTAGCTGTATTACAATGGCAGGTGCTCAAAGTAGTTACCCTTCTTGCAGATGTATGCTTGTGCACTTTAGGAAATGGATGACTGGATATATTCCGATAGTGTGGCTTCAATGAATATGAAAGTAGCATGTAGGCATGCTGCAAGGTCCTCTTTTGTAATGAGTGATGTTGTACACCAGCTTCTTTATATGACCCCGCGAGAAGAAACCTAACAGCAAGAGATGTAGTGATCTAGCCGACCACTGAACAAGGACTCTTATGTCCAGTTCAGCAACATGCTATACCGTACCTAACCGTTCTTGGACATCACCACTGAAATGAAATGGTGCCCCGTTGTGTTGTATCCAAATGTTGCATAGCCCCACCAGTAGTGTGATCCAGAAAATCAGGGAGTATGTATCATAGAAACACCAAATGCATTTGCTCAGTCAACTTATGTGGCAACAGATATGGAGCGAAATTGCTGTTACCTGATATTCTCACCCTAACATTCAAGGACCTGATACTGCTGTGGGTGGGTGACGTGTGGATTAAAATGTGACCACACATGCCTGTTGTGACAGCTGAAGATGCTATAGCATGTAAATCATGCTTCATCTATCCACAAAGCACATGACAAAATTCTCATCTGCCTCATGTTGGTGCAGACCTATTCACAAAACTCGATATGGTGTTGAAAGTCTCTCGGCAGTAGATCCTACTATTGTATGTGATGGAATAGATAAACGTTTCCTGTTGCTGAATTCTGTGGATGATGTTCTGTTGTACTTCAAGATGCCTACCCGGCAGATATATACAATGCCCTGGGTGTGCAGCAGTTCTCTCTTCCTACCCGGTGGCACAGTGGTCTAAATGCTGGCTTCTGACTATTCGTCCGAGATAGGTCTGGGTTTGAATCGAAGTGAGTCATGGATGTTGTGTTTTTCTTATGGCACTGGCTCTCTCCCTTACCTAGAGCCAGTGACCCTAAATTTGAGATAGGTGACTGCTCATAGCCCATTAAGTTGCTAACGGTAGTCGTTAAACCTTCGAACAAACAACCACACACACAAAAAAAAACCCTCTTCTTTCTGTATGGCATCCTCCAGTGCTGTTGTCAGACCGTCTGTCCATCTTGAACCATGAGAACCCATAATGGGAGGCACATTTCCAGTATCTCCAAATGGTCAGAAGCCAGTGCTTAGACCACTACACCACTTGGGCTCCATACTATTTTCATAAGTGAAAATGCTAAACTTTGAAAAGCAATTAAGACAATGCATTCACTGCAAGAAAAAAAAGTTGGTGACATTTTTCAACACTTATAGATATTTAAAAAAAAGAAACATATTGGGTGAACAAGTAATTTTAATCCTTAGTACGTTAATAAACATGCAGCTTAATCTTAATAGCAAAATAATAATAGGAAACTTACCATTAGCGAAGTTCATGTCGCCAAATTCCTACAGCAAAAACATTTCGAGCACGTGGTTCTAGGTGCTGTGCCTGATTCTCCTTGCTGTAATATGCTATAAAATCCTCAACATTTACAGACAAACTATCGATATAGATATATGTTATCTTGCCCCACCAATTATTGTAATGTTTTCTTTTTGGTTTACCAGTGGCATGGCTAGTCAGATCCAGGTGTGTGTGTATCCAGGGGTGGGGGATTGCGCCGAATTCCTTTGTAGTCTGTAATAACAGCATAAAAAAGTCTTTCAGTGTTTCATAAATAAAGTTGCTATCAAACTTTCACCAGCAAAAATAATGCACGACGTCCCTGGTGGAGAGAGGTGTATAAAACAATATGATGACATCTTTGCTGAAGGATGAAGAGCTAATCATAGTCATCTGTGCTTCGTCGCAGAAAGCTCCTTTGAGCATTTAGCCTTCAATGCAATTTTTCCAAGCCCTATCCCGAAAACATCTTATTGTTATGTTTACGGTGTGAGTTTCGTTCATTCTATGCTGGTTCCTTTTACATTCAGCGTTTCTGTGGAGTGCTGTGTTGTCGGCATTCACATAGCTTTTACGTTTTACACGACATGAGTATTTGCCTAGTTTTCACGTGTAGTAAAATTATGCCCCTAATTTTTTAATTGAAGGTTTAACAACAACAGTGAGCTATAAGCATTCGCCCGTCCCTAATTTAGAGTCAATAGTTCCAGGAAAGGGAGAGAGCCAGTGCCATAAGACAAACCCACCATCCATGCCTTACCGGGATTCTTACCCGGACCCCTTCCGGATGAATGGTCATAAGCCATCGCTTACACCACTGCGCCACTGGGGCGGCCCCAAAATTGGAAGTGTGATTTTTGAATGATCATACTTTCTGTAATAGAGGTATGAGAAAGTAAAAATTGGGTACTATTTGACTGGAAGTGAGAAACTTGAACTTGAGGAGTATAATTTCAAGTCTTGCCCTTCCCAGGTAAAAAAACAAAAGCTTGCTCTGGTCCTGAGGGTACCACTGATTCACAAGTTAAATCTCATTTCCTCAAAAATCTTCAAATATAGGAACACATTACGAAAATAACTGAAAAAAAGTTTTAACGAAAATCGGTTCCTTTTGTGACGTAGTTTCAGCTTATAAGCAACAATTTTATGGATGTGAAAGTAGTTGGGCCATATACATAGATTGGTAAACTAAATGGAAAAACCTTTTGCACAGAAATGCTTGGCTTTTGGTCATCAGCCACGTCCTGCTCCCTCACTGCCCTGGGGTTGGCTTAAGAGTGTTTGTTGATATGGCTTTACACTCCACTTTCCAAGTTGGAATTCCCTACTTTGTAGTGCAAACAAAACAGAGCAATTTGTAATTACCTCTCTCAGTGAATTCCTTTCCAAATGCCTTATTAGCCCATGGCCACACTAAGGTGAAAAAAGGCTTAAACTGAGTTCTGGAAGAGTGGAGAACATCTGAATTCCCATGGGCCTTATATGCTATTTTGATAACCTTTCTACGGAGAAGTAAACGACACTCTTCCTAGGAGAAAATACGTAGAGCTACACGATGAAAAACAGGAGACTTATTACCTGGCAAAGTCCAGATTATATGTTAAAGTTAAAAAAACAAAATTGAAAAATGGGACATCTTCAGTTGGGTGGGCTGCAGGGTGCACAACAAAAATTTCAGGGTGCCTTGGTGACATCCCTGATAATGTTATTGACAACTGTGCTTGTATGATAATGAAAAAACTAATACTTGAAAATTAATACTATTATCACCCATTATCAATTCACTGTTGGATGAAGGTCTCCCAAAGTTTCTTCCATAATTTTCCATCTTGAAACAGTCTCTTGCTAGTCACTTCAGCATACTTTCAGATTTCATGTGACCCATTCCCACGTGGTCATCTGGTTCTTTTCCTGTCCCTTTGTATTCAATGTAGTATTTCAGTTGTCCAACTGCGGTCAGTTCGTCTAGCAATATATCCAACCCATTGCCATTTGAGGGTCTTCACTCTGATCATGATGTTATAAACTCTTATCACTTCCCTAATGCTCCTGTATCTTTCCTGGTTACACCAAGCAAGCATCTTTTGATGCTTCTTTCAGCTGTATGCAGATGCTGTGTGTCTTTTTTAGTTATGGTCCAAGTATTTGATCCATAAGTAAGTACTGGAAAGTATGTATTGACTGAACACTTTTCTTTTAAGACATAATGGTAAATTGCTCTTCGCCGCACCGGTGGCGCAGTGGTCTAAGGCGCTGGCCTCTGATCATTCGTCCGTGAGGGGTCCGGGTTCGAATCCCGGTGAGGCATGGATGTTGTGTTTGTCTTACGGCACTGGCTCTCTCCCTTCCCTGGAACCAGTGACCCTAAATTAGGGACGGGCGACTGCTTATAGCCCATTGAGTTGCTCACGGTGGTCGTTAAACCTCCAATCAAAAAAAAAAAAATTGCTCTTCTTCCAAATACACTCTAGACAAGATTTATACACCTATTGATTTCTTTTTCGATGTGGCCCTCCTTTGATATGTGTTGCCCAATATAGATGTAGGCATCGGTTACTTCTAGATTTGCCCCATCAACCTCAGAATCTTCAGTTCTTGTAAAACCATTGTATATTAACTTTGTTTTTCGTAATTTCATTTTAAAACCCATGTCTACTCTTGTTAGCAAGTTCCTGGAACATACACTGCAGCTCTGAGGAGGTACTTTGCAAAAGTTAGCTTACTGTGTCGTCAGCAAAACATAGGTGCCCACATGGGGGGGGGTAGTTTAAGAGAGGTCATTAGCCCCCGCTCCGGCTCAGAAAGCTCATGCCATTTCTGTTTTTGGAAGGTACTACAAACATTTAACACAGGCGTGTCACATTATTGTGACCACCTACTTTTGACATCAACAGCGCGTAGCCAATGAAAGAAGTCACGTGTCAGGAGAGCTGGCTTTGAGGGTATATAAGGTGTGCTGTAGGCAATCTGAAAACATGGGCCGCGGGTGGCCTAGTGGGCAACGTTCGTGACTGCCACGGAAAGGACCCCAGGTTCGATCCCAGCAGGTACGAACGCTCGATCCACTAAATATCCGCCGTGCGTCGGATGGGCACGTTAAGCCGTCGGACCCCGGGTACTGGCCCCCCGGTAATAAATAAGGGCGTCTTCCTCTCCCTTTCTACTTCGCTTCCGTGTAACTTTCCTATCGGGCACTCTAGCTCGAATCTCCTAGCTTCCTATTTCTAAGGGTTGTTTAAGACCTGGGGTCAGATACTCCCTAAAATCCTCTACATATGATCATATGATGATCATCTGAAAACATATCACTCATTGCTGTCATGGATAAAAGGAGCGATTTATCAGATTTATTTCTGAAACAGCGCAGTTTCTGAACTGTTCGCAACTTCGCGTGCTGTTGTGGTTAAAGTGTATCGTGATTCGAGAAATGACACCATTGCGAATAAGCGATGTGGAAACTGCGGAGCACCACGTGCCGTTGATGCGAGAGGTGAACGTCGGCTTTGAAGGTGCATGAAGGCCGATCGACACGCTACAGTGGAGCAACTCACTGGCCGAATGAAGCAGGGCGCTACCAGAAGTGTGTTTAAAACGACAGCTTAGCAAACCCTGCTGTGTATGGGGCTCCAATGGAGATGGATGGTCATTCCACCTGTGCTAACGAAGGTGCATCGGCAGAAAAGGCTTACATTTGCACTGCAGTATCGGAATTGGACCTCCGCTGATTTGCAAAGGATTGCCTTCTCCGATGAGTCACGTTTTCTGCTTCATCAAACGGATGTATACGTTGGCATATAAGGCGAGAAACATCGGAGAACAAACACTCTTCAACCATTGCTGGAAGAACACAAGTTGGTGGGGTCAACGTTATGGTCTGGGGATTGTTTTCGCGGCTTTCTCTGGGTCCACTCATGCCTGCGAAAGTCACTACGGACCGAATTCATTATGAATCCATCCTTGCAGACCACGTACACCGATACATGCTGATTGTCTTCTCTTGGGCGGATGGGATCTTCTAGCTCGACTGCGACGTGTCACACAGCTATAAATGTCCGAGAGTGATTGAAAGAGCACGATGAAGACTTCAAAGTACTTCCCTGGCCCCCTGATTCCCCAGACTTAAACATAATTGAATATCTGTGGGACCACCTCGATTGTGTTGTTCGTTCTATGGATCCTCCACAACGCAACCTCCAGCAGCTGTCAGATGCACTGCAGTCAGCATGGCTCCACATGCCTGTGAACACCTTCCAACACCTTATTGTGTCACTCCCAGCCCGTCTAGCTGCTATCCGCACTGCACACGTGGGTTACTCTGGATATTAGCTGGTGGTCACAATAATGTGACTCGACCGTGTATATATATATACTGAAGAGCAAAGCCGAAATCAAAAGAAAAATTTTTGAATTTAAAATGAAAGTTGCAAAATAACCTGAAGATCAAAACGCGCAACGCAGCAGTTATGAAAATTCAGAATTCACATTCTATTAAGAAGAGACTGCAGCAAAAATAATTTTTTGACTCATACCAAGTACAACATAGAAAAATTTATGTATTTACCGGTGTGAGTAAAAAGAGAAAAAAATAAAACAACTGAATGTAGAAAGTGTCGAGAATACTGAGCCTTGGCTTTATCAAGGACCAGCAAAAAACTCTGCATTTTTTCACTTCCACAAAGACCTAGTTGGAAATGGGTTTCTGCAAAGTCATAGATGCAAGAAATAAGCCCACCAAATTTTTTTAAAAAATATATATATATATGTCATGATCTCCGCAGAGTTGTATGACTTAGCTTTAGTTAACAATTTAGCTTGCATCCATAACTTTCCTGGCCCGACCCATGCTCTTCATCTGTTACTATTAAACAGAAAGAAGAAGAATATAGAAAATTCGAGTTGTGAGAGTGACATGATAATTAGAAATAATGTTCAGCAATAACAAATTGCCAAGTTCGCCTGAGAGAGAATTTAAACCTGAATAGTAATACAAAAGTATTCAAAATTTTTTAACATTGCAATTAAAAAAGGAAATATTAATTTTTAAAAAAAACCCAGATTCCTGAAAGAAAACTGGATTATGATAGCCCCCACTCCACAACTTCTGACAACACAAAAACGAGAACAAAACAAAGACAATAATTAACTAAAGAAATGCTTTGTGAAGATTATATGACATAAACAATTAGTTGCAATATGTACAAAGTATTTCAGAAGTGCTTTAAGTGCATAATAAAGTAGTTATTAAGAACCTAACTACTTTGAAAACATAGCGCAATTCAAGAACTATGAATAATGAATGGCCAGCTGCTTGGCCTAAGTGCCTAAAAAACACGCAAAGTTACCAAGAAAAGAAAGAGTTAAAATCCGCAAAAAAGTTAATAGACTTGCCAGTGCCTAAATTCTTAAAGCAAAAAAAAAAAAAAAAAAAAAAAGGGAAAAAGTACAAGAAGTACAAACATTGAACTTGTAAAATCTAAAACCCAAAGACAAAGAAGAGAGCTTACCTTTTACTTTTTACAGTTTTTGTGCAAACTTTTTTTTTTTCTTCGAATAAAGCTCATGTTGAGAATTGGCTTCCTAGTTTCTTAATTCAATTACTAATCAAAAACAACTATTATGGGAATTTTACTAGGAATTTTTTTTATTTAAATTGCAAATTTTCGGAGAAGATTCTTCTCCTTCTTCAGACTGTCTTTTTGTTGTCACTTATTCCCGTCACTATCGCGGTTACGGTTAACCTTGAAGGTTACGGTTAACAAAAATATGCCCTACAAAAGAAAACAAGGAAAAGACAAAAATGCAACTTATATTTTCTGAAAGTTCCTGTGGCAAATTGAAAGTTTTAATATTACAAAAAACAAAAATTTATTTGAATATTTTTAGTTTGCCATTTCAGCAGTCCAGAATTGCAATTCACAACTAAAACCATGTGCAGATTTTCAAAAGAGAATAATTTTCTACTGCCTACCAGCAAAGCCTTAAACATTGAAAAGCTCCTTTCCACTTCTACTGACACCACAGGAGCATAATTGAAATAACATACGTCACTTTGCTTAAAGTCTTCTGAAATTTCACCAAGGGAAAAGTTTCTCCCCGATAGCACATCTGCAATTAAGCACAACTGTTCATATCCTACATTTTTTTTTAAACTTGCTAAATTTTTTTGCACAGCCTTTCCCACTTTTTCAGTCACAATATCTAGGTCATTCACAACTTTCTCTATCAAATTTATTTGATCTACTAATAGCACTGCTGACTTCTCAAAGGAAGTAATGGAACCAGGCAGAAATCCAAAATTTGACTTTATGAAGGGAAATTTACCTGCAATTTCAAAATCAGAAAGTAGTCTCTACGCAACTTTAATTGAGGCCGCTTCATTGTTGTCAAATGAGTCGATGATCTTCTTCACCGCTGTGAAGTTGTCACAGTAATAGCTGCATGCTTCAATCCAAGTCCCCCATCCGGTTAAAATGGCAGTAGGCGGCAAAGGAACGTTTGGGGTCTCCGACTTGAATGATGCCACTCAAGATAGTGCCTTTACAAAGACTTTCTTCACGCACCCAATCAGCTGGTCAACTTCGATGAACTGTCCTGTTATATCTTCAGCAACTCTATGACAGGCATGTGCTAGACATGTCAGGTGCACCATTTTTGAGTACAGGGCTTTTACAGCATTAACAGCCTTTATCATGTAAGGTGCAGCATGAGTCACGAAGAGCAGGAAATTGTCGTGTTGGATGCCATTGGGCCATATTGAACTCAAGGACCTATCAAAAAGTTTGCTTATTGTAAAAAAAAACAAAAAAAAAAACACTTTTTTTTAGATGTTCACAATTGATGAGAAAATGTTCAACAGAGCCTTCTTCTTCCATCGTACCTACCACTACATTATCTACATATCGTCCAAGAGAGTCAGTTGTCTCATCCATTGACACCCAGATTTTCTTGTCAGCTACTTTTTTACTTATCTTCTGCATGGTGTTTTTATAGCAGCGGCTGACATAATTTTTCCTTAGTGTGAAGGAGTCTGGCAGAGTTCCCAGTGTGCTTTTCTAAAAGGCCATGCAATTTCGGATTGTTAACTTTGATCAAGGGCATGTCGGCACAAATGAAGGCTTCGCACAATTCTTCGTAACATGCAGAATGTTTTCAAGACACCGGTTTAGCCAAGGAGAATTTGCTGTACCTGTTTATTGTCCTGGAGTCGCTGCAGACCTCGTTCGTGTTTTCCGCTGTTGACATGCTGTTGCACAGTAACTTTCTTTTCTGTGGCAACTCTCACGTCGCAGAGTTTGCAATATAGTATCTGCCCGTCGGTAGAGAATACATTTTTGCCATATTCAGAAATGAAGTGTTTTAATTTCTGTGAGGCACTTTCTTTCACTTTAGGCATGTTGGGTGTTGAAATTAACAATTACTACGCAAAAATTATTCACAGCTGACAAACAACGCGTGCAGCTTCCGAAAAATGTCGAGAGACAATGAGCCCTCATTATCTGTAGAACTCGCGCAGACTGGTTTGGACGAGTTCATTTACAGCCACACTACACTAGAGGGAAGGGCGAGAGGAAGGCAGGGTTGCACAGTGAAACCTGTATCCAAGTTTTTACTCTTTGCCCAAACTGAGAGCTTGAAGCCTGCGGTGTTCGTTATCCACTCTCCCCGGCACCGAACCTCGCCTTCCGACAAAATGGCAATGACCGTACTCCAAATGGGAGAACAGCTCATCACTGGCTTGAAGGAAGAGACAGAGGAGGGGAGGAAGTGCTTTTACCGTCGTCGTGGCATCGCCATTTGCTTCGACATGTGTACAGATGTTTTGAACATGAGCACTGCCCCCCCCTCGTTTTCTCAGTCTTGCTTCTGGTGGCTTTAAGGGGGAAATATGGGGCTTCAGGGAAATTCATCCAAAAAATGCCGAAATAGGCAAAATAATGACTGAAAAATAACAAAAAAAAAAAAAAAAAAAAACTAAAAATGACCGAAAAACTTGAAACAATGCCATATCGCATCAAAATCATGAAAAAATGCCCTTAACAAAGATACTTAAATCAGCTCAGTTTTGTATGAAACATACTTGTATGCACTTGAAAAACGTTTAAGTATTACCAAAAAAAAAAAAAAATGCAAAATCATAAAAATACTAGCCCTAATGATGACTAATTGAGTGTAGACACACAATAATAGACAACAAGCTGTCTAAATTAATTTAATTTGGGGTCTTCTGGTTTTCAGCTAAATTTATGCTTTGAATGTCTGGTAAAAATGCTTAGATAACAAGAAGGCGCAGTGGAAATTTGTATATAGTGTATTACAATTCATGTTTGCCGCCTCCTGAAAACTGAGTTATGGGCGCCCATGGGATTAAATAATCTCCATTAACTGAAAGTTCAATGACTGAAAGACATTCTGCCATGTGTGGCAATGAAGAGCTTGGGATATATCATGTTACCTTGTCTAACTCCCTTTCCAATTATGTGTGTCCGTGTGTGCTACACACCTTTAAACGGAGGCGTGTTGAAAATTACCGGGTGGGGTTCGAGGTGGTGTTGGGGTGAGTGAAACAATTAACTTTATAGTGAATGCAATTAACTTTATAGTGTGTTTCATGCGTTTTTATATGCAATTACTTTCAAGCCTTCACTTTCACTATAGCGCTTGGAAATGCGTTAACGGGAACATATCAAGTACACTTAAAGTGCAGATCGCTGGGAATTCAACATCCGTTCGATATAATTTACATGAATATGGTTCATTGGTGAGATATGCGGTGCAATAACTTTATACATTTTTGCTTTCTTCCCCGGCAAATTGCCAAACATCGCAATACTGCCAAACATACACTGTAACTTTTTATCTGAGACATTGCTTATAATGTTAAGCGGTATTTCAGCCTTTTATTTCTGAAATGACATTCAACATATTCATTACTCGACACAAGCCTATCATCCGCCCCCCCCCCCCCCATTTCCTTCATTCCTTAGTTCGAATCTCTGCACACAATAACATTTCCGACTAAATATTGCGCAGCATCATTTCTCTGAATTTTGAAAAAAGTTCTCACAATGCACATAACTCAAAACCCAATGGATTCCTCGCGAAATATTGCTGAACAATGGGGATTTTTGCATTTCCATTATTTTAAATATGAAGAGATTTTCGCAGTTTCCCGCAAGAGTCCGTGCACCGAAATTTCAAAATTCGTATCTTTTGAATGGATTCCTCGCGAAATATTGCTGAACTATGCGAGGAAGGGGGATGCTTTGGGGATTTCCAAATATCGGTGTATCTACGTCTGAGAAACAAGAATTGAAGGAAGCTGTGATTGAGTGGTGGAAAGTCGATTTTCATTTTCGGCCGATTTGACGTAAAACGATTCTAATGGGGATTATTGTCATATTCAGAAGGTAATGTAAAGTTTGTGACATTTTGCGTTCACACATTTATTTGCATTGCACTCTGAATAAGCTGAAATTGCGGTTCATGCCGGCTGGAAAGTTAATGCTCACCAATATTTTAAACGGCAATAGTCACTTAAACGCTGAAATAAAATTATACAGATAAAAAAATATCCTTTCCAGTTTTAGAAACAAGTTACGTTCGTGCTTATTGAAGGCGAGGGCTTTCATTTCTACTGTGACAAGCATCAGCCTTTGAGATAACTCAATATGTTAAATAAAAAAATATTCGTTCAAGAAGTAAAATTAACAAAACTTCATTTTATATGAGATTTGTGTTAAGAAGTCATAAAATCTTGGAATATCATGGGCTTACCGTCCCTTTGTTTATGTTTTAATGTGACTGACTTGTGTCCCAAAAAAGTGCAAGGGTCGCCCAAATGAAACTGAGGCTGTCGGTTTCTTGCCGAAAGGGTTTATAGGTTGGAATATGTGGACATACAGGAAGTAAGAGTGATGCATGGGCTACATACCCGCTATACCTAGTCGCATTGTCGGTTCAAGCAAGTGTCCTAGCACGGCATGAGATTGTGGATACCCTGAGCGAAGAACGTCCGTGGTTGGCTGTGGAACCAGTTATCAACGGCGTCCCCGACCTCAGCGTCGTTAGCGAACCGGTGGCCCTTGAGAGCTTTTTTCAGTGGCCCAAAGATGTAGTCGCAGGGCGACAGATCGCGGCTACAGGGAGGATGGTCGAGGGCCTCCCAGCGGAAGCTCCGAAGCAAATCTTGGCACACTGTCGCCACATGCGGGCGTGCGTTGTCATGCAGCAGAATAACCCCATTTGGCAACATACCGGGTCGCTTACGCTTGATGGCAGTTTTGAGGTTGCATAACGTATTGCAGTATGTGGTTGTCTTGACCGTACTACCTGCGTCCAGCCAATTCAACAGCAATGAGCCATTCTCATCGAAGAAACCGTGAGCACTACTTTTCCAGCTCTTAAGGAGTACTGAGCTTTTTTTTTGTTGTGGAGAGTTGGGATGGCGCCATTCCACACTCATCCGTTTTGTGGCCGGATCGAAGTGGTGGCACCAAGTTTCATCTGAGGCCACAATTTTGGAAAGAAACTCCCCCTTTGCGTGGTAACGATGCAGATGTTCCAGGCAAGCACCCATTCGCAGAGTTTTTGCTCCTCCTGGAGATGCTTGGGGACCCATTGTGAGAAAACCTTGCTCTGTATCCCTGTCGGCGACGGAGAATGGTGTTAACAGTTCCCTTGTTCACGGACAATGTTGCGGCAAGCTCGCGGGTGGCGATTCGGCGATTCTCCTTCACAAGGTTGTCCACGGCAGCAATCGATTACATGGTAATGGTCACGTATGCTTGCCCAGGTCTCGACATATTCTCCGTACTCACACGTCCTTTACGAAATTCACTACACCAACAGAACGCTGTACACCGTGACTGACACCCATTCCCATATACATCCTTCATTCGACGATAAATTTCTGCTCCACTAACACCCGATAAATTTCTGCTCCACTAACACCTGCCGTCAAAAATTTCATAACTGCGCGCTAGGCCTGTTTGGACGAATCCCTGTCAGGACCCTACGTAGTCAACTTGCCTCCGCACGTGCAAACAGAACACTGACACGTGCCACCGATAACAACGCGCTTCCTGACATGACACGCCATCTACCGGTGCAGATGCACGGCTCTGTAATTATACAACGACGCTATTACGAGTCTCACTTTCATTTGGGCGACCCTTATAATTTTTCTTCCGATAGCTACAGAGTAGCTATCGGAAAAAATTATATTTGAGAGTACAATTGCACATGTACATACAACTGAGTTTTAGTTCCACGTGTTACGGTTACGAGTTTTTTTTTAAATGATTCATTCGCATATGGCACATTAAAGTTGAGTAATCTGGATTCTTTGAAATTGATAATCGGCAGAAAAAGTACTTGCTACGCTCTAGAAAGCTGCATTGAAAAGTCTACGCTCTGTAGTTAACGGCTATTGTATACACCACAGCATTTATAGTGTAATAAACCTTTGTATTATACAATGAAGGTTTTCACTTTTTCCAATTAGTATTTGCGATCAGTTGATGAATCGCATGTAAATTTTGAAAATATTATTCATGATTTTTTTCAAAAATAAACTGCAAGTGCAGCAAAAGTTATATCAGGAGTTTTCGTTTATTTGTCATAAAACAGTTTCCGAATATTAAAAGAATTAAAAGGTTTGCGATTTGGCGCAGTGCATTTTTTCTATACATTCTAGCATTTACTTAGAATAAAATCATCTGCACACGGAATATACATCCTACATTATTATTGAATAACAGGTTTGCGAACCTGGATCCTCTCATTGATAATACGCAGAAAAGTACTTGCTATGTTCTAGAAAGCTTCATTGAAAAGTCTATGCTCTGCAGCAGTGCTGAAACGGGCCGAGCCCGAAAGCCCGAAGTCAAGCCCGGGTCCGAACTAGGCTCGGACTCTGAGGGAGAGAGAATTTTATTTTCTCTTTAAATGCGATTTCGAATGATTTAGCATATTCTTACACTTTCAAGTTAGTAAAGACAATTTCTTTACTACTGGGTCTGGGTGAGGAGTGGGAACTCGTAAGGGCTATTTATTCTGGATTTGAATAGCAAATGCCATAGTACCGCATTAGACGGATTGATCTTGATCCGCCAGTCAGTGTAGTAGGTTTCCAGCTGAGAGAGAAAGTCCTGGAGGAACTTCACTGCTCTGCTTTTGTTCAGGGACCTGATGACAACAGCTGTATCATCTGCGTACATTATGACCTGGCCTTGTTTGAGTTTGGGTAAGTCGTGCAGATAAATGGAGAACAGCGTTGGTCCAAGAACCGAACCCTGAGGAACGCCAGCCCGAATCTTCTTTTCCGAAGAAAGCTCACCGTTAATCTTAACAGTGAAACTGCGGCTGTTGAGGTACGAGCCAATCAGCTCAACAAGTGGGCTGGGGCATCGAAGCTTCTGCAACTTGTGTAGGAGTTCATCATGCCGAATGCGGTCAAAAGCCTTGCTGATGTCCAGGAAGACAGCCGTGGAATACTCGCTCTTATCTCGTCCTTCAGAAACGAATTCCGTAAGTCTGATCAACTGGTGGGTCGTAGCATGCTTCGCCCGGAAACCACCCTGTTCGTCAGGAATCACTCCATTAGCTTCACAGAACTCTAGAAGCCTAGAGAGGATGACCCTCTCCAGAAGCTTACCCAGGATGGGCAAGAGAGATATTGGACGGTAGTTCTCAGGTAAGGTATGATTGGTTCCAGGTTTGGGCAACACCACTACCACTGCCTTTTTCCAGTCCCTGGGGAAATACTTCAGCCGGAGAGACCATTTGAAAATCTCCACCAGTACCAGAATCCAACCCTCAGGGAGCAGTTGAAGAGCTCTTGCCTAAACTCCATCTCTTCCGAGAGCTTTCTTCACCTTTAGTTTTTTGATGTGTCGAGTTAGATGACCTCGTCTGTATCATTGAGATCGTATGTAGCTAAAGCTTCCATGGCTATCCGTGTGACTAGGATTTTGGATGTCATGAGGTGAGAACTGCTCCTCCAGGGCACCAGCAAGGACCCCAGCCTTCTCGTCATCACCGTACACCAGACCCTGTGGACTGTGAATGGGCGGTATGACAGTCTTACTACACCGGAGTTTTCGAAAGATGGTCCACACATCATCCTGACCCGCATTGAGAAGGTACTTGTTCCATTGGAGTTCTCTGAAAGCGCGGATTTCTGCCCTGACGAGATCACGACACGAGTTATAACGAACCCTGTCGTCGGCTGATCTCGACCGCTGCCAGATCCTCCGGAACTTGTTTTTCTCTCGGATCATCCGGACAATACGTGGAGGAAGGCATAAGGGTCTCGGGCAGTGGCTGAGGGCTTCCTGCATCGATCCTAGATTACCTGTATGTAACGAGTGAGTTTCTCCACCGCACTGTCGACGTTCGAGCGATTACTAGTGTCCACTGTAGGCGGATCAACCTGAGCAATAATTTCCTGAAACAAACTTCCAATCAGTATACATCATCGTCCGCCGGGTAGCTGCGACTCCGTTCAATCTCAGTAGGACTGGGTCATGATCAGAGTCAAGCCCAGAAACCACAGACCTGATGAAAGTGCCTCACAAACTGGAGGACAGTAAAATCAATGACATCGCCAACTCCGTGTGACGGGGTGCAAGGACTTGCAACTGTAAGATCCAGCCTGTTAATGTATTGCGATAGTGCCACCCCAGCACTATTAGTTGAACGACAAAACCAGTCAGGATGTTTAGCATTCCAGTTACCAGCCACTACAGTGGGAATGAGGTCCCCAAAGAGGATGTCAAGATCATCGTCAGAAGGTACCTTCCCTGGACTGTCATAAACGGAAGCTAACTTAATCAAGCCTGAGCTTGTTTTTAGCTTAACAGCCAGTGCCTCAATATCCTTGAAGGGTGCGATGAATGCACTTAAACCATTTCTGACTAAAATGATATTACCTCCTGCTGCGTGCCTGTAGAGGGCCGGATCTCTGCTCTGTCCTGCCGGAGCACTTGGTAGTTCGCAACACTGACTCGCTTGATTTTAGGTGTGAGTTTAGACTCACAGAAAAAGCAACGTCGATTTCATGATCTTTCAGGAAGCTTTCAAGTTCAGCAAGTTTATTCCTGATGCTGTTCGCATTCCAAAACATTATGTTAAGACATAATGCGCTACTAGGCACAGGAGCTCAGGCTTAAGCCGCTAGACAGGCAACCAGAACCCGTTTGAGGACAGCGGGATCAATGCGCTCCACAAGCTCTGAGAGCAGCTTTTGATCCGTGACCTCGGTAGTGGCAGGGTGGGGAGCCACTTTTGTTACCGTCTGAGGGGCAGGCGTAACTCTTGCTGGTTGACCAGCAGTCTTGTTTTTGTTCTTTTTGCCTTTCCTTCTCTTGGAACTTGTAGCAGAGGTGGAAGGCATGCAAGCAGCTGGGGGACTCTCCATTACCGGTTTGGGGTCAACAGCAGTAGGTTTAGTAGGGGGTCCTGCTTTTTGTCGACATCTTCTGCTTCGGCTCTGGTTTCTGCCTGTTGTTTTTCGGCAGCTTGTTGGCAAGCTGCTTGTAAAGGGGGCAACCACGCAGGTTAGCCCCATTGTTCACCACTGCAATTGATACGGAAACGCTGTGTCTTCTTGTCAGCCGTGCACTCCCTGCTGCAATGATCCTTGCCGCAGTGTACACATTTTGGCTTCTGTCTGCAGTTGGACATGGCATGGCCAAAGCCTTGGCATCATCACTGCTGTATTCTGCCCTTAGTTCGGTAGGGTTCAACCAAGATTGAAACCCCAAGGAGAGATACCAACCGGAAGATGTTCCTGCTTTGTTCAGTGTTAACGAGCTGAACCATGACAGGTGGAAGGTCCTGTTTGCGGCTGTTTTGAATCTGACACACCTTTGTGACAGCAAACGAGTCCTGCAACTGTTCCCTGATGCTATCGACTGGAACACCCAATCCCAGCCCTTTAATGACAACACGGATCGGTTTTCTGTCGGCAGAGTGAAAGTGAAGAACTCAACCTTGCAGTTTTCAAGGAGAGATGTCAACCGCCTATGATCGGCGATAGTCTTCACTTTTATGGTGGTACGATCCCCCACCATTTTTACCGACGCCGTGTCCTCAAGCTCATTTTCAATCCTCTAATAGATCATAGGCCAGTTGCCAATTTCTTTGCAAACCGTTGGTGGCACCCTTTTGGACACGTTAGATGGCAAACATGTCTAGGGGTCTTTGGTGACCTGTACCTGTTCCGCGATCACGGAGACGCTTGAGTTGATCTCTTGCATCTCTACGCATAGTGGATCAGACTGGTATTCAATGACGACCTCGGTTAGGTCAGCCCGTTTCCCATTTTCGTTAGGTGAGGGAGACCTTTCCTTCCTTGGCCTCTGGACGCCACCATTTCTTTTAGCAGGAGCATCAACAACCGAGGAGATTGGCTCAGTCAAAACTTTGGACTTTGTGTACCATTTCTTCCCAGCACCGTCCACCTGCTGGGATGTTTTCCGGATGCTTTGGGTTGGAAAGGGGGTTTAGCTGTAGCCTCAGCATAGGCTAGCCTATGCTCTGGATCAGAGACTTCACTGCCAGTCCTCGGCTCTTCCGGAGGATTACAGGAGACATCCTGTTCTGAGTCGTCACTGCCATTTGCAGGATTATTCGACTCTGGAGACTCCTGAGACCCACTTGGTCTGCCAGTTGTTCGAACATTTTCACGAACAGGGTGTTTCGAGCTAACTGCTGAATTCCACAGTAGGTCCTCTTCGCTCATGGCATGTGCCATCTTGCCCTTCTGCTGAACTCCTTCTGCTAGGAGTTCAATAGCACCGCAGAGGGAATCCAGGATGGCGCTCATCAGACCACGGCGGTCCGAGCTTTCATCCAGGGAGGAGAGGAGGTCCTTAGCTTTATTCACGATAGCGCACTCGCTGCTCTCTGACTGCAGACAGTTGAGATTCGCTCAAGTGAGGTCATTATCTCTGAGTTGTCTTGGGAAGCAGCCATATGTGAGCAAAGTACAAAAGAAATCATAATTCAGAAAATAAAAGCACTGAAATACACCTAGACCTTAACAAAAGCTAAAATCTTTTGAACAGGAACTCTAAACTAGAACTTTGAACACTACTCTAGAACCTAGTATCTGAAACCTAGCGCTAAGCCCTAAAGTAAAACAAATAATACACTACTGCAAAATACACTACGGCATATAATGGACAACGGCAAGATACACTACTGCCTAACTCCTATCTAATTGATGTAGAGAAGAACTGCACTGAGCACTAGTTCCTAACGCTACAATGCCAACCTATTATATCAAGATAGTTGTTAACCAGCTAGAGAAGAACCTGACTAACTGCCTATCAAAAACTGATTCTTATTGCTATATGAAAAACAGTCTAACTACTAGCTAGCTAATTTACACAAAATCAGGGAACAACAAAGAAGTTTTGCAAAAAGCTTACCTTGCTGACGTCTTCTTGACTTGCGATGTAAAACACAAATTAAATGAAGAAAACACAAAAGAATTTGGCTGGAGCGAGTCACAGTCCAAATAATCACGAAAACACAAAATTAACCTGGAATGAATCACAGGCCAAATAAACACGCACTAGATGATTTCACACACTAACTTGGAAGCACGACGCACTCACCGAAACACAAAACAGGCACACACTTCACAAATCGACAACTTGAAGCACCGGAATTACACACACAAAGAACTTGGAATCGCGAAACACTCACATAACACACCAACCGAGGCGTACCCTTCACGAAGATTTGAAAAAGCACCGGAGATAAGCATAGGGGATCAAGGGAGTGACTCCACAGAATCCGATAACTGCTGACCTTGCCTGCGCGGACGTCACGGGAAGCACACGGCTTGACCTTAACACTAGCACAAGCAGATTAGCACACCTCTGTTCACTACCAAAGCAGGAAGTAAACTGATGTTTTGAAGCGCATATGATCAGATCAGATTATATGTAGAGGATTTTAGGAAGGGAGTGTCTGACCCTAGGTCTTAAACAACCCTTAGAAATAGGTAGCTAGGAGATTTGGGCTAGAGTGTCCGATAGGAAAGTGACACGGAAGCGAGGTAGAAAGGGGGAAGAAGACGCCCTTTTTTATTACCGGGGTGCCAGTACCCGGGGTGAAACGCATGACTTCTGGAAATGGTATTTACAAATTTTTTTTTCAAGAATAAACTGCAAGTGAAACATAAGTTATGTCAGGAGTTTACGTTTATTGTCATAAAAGTTTCCGAAAATTAAATGAATTTAGAGATTTGTAGTTTAGTGCGGTGTATGTTTTTCTTTTCTTTTTTTATTATTATTATTATTATTATTATTATTATTATTATTATTATTATTATTTATTATTATTATTATTGAATAAGAGAGGTTTGTGAACCCAGACTCTCTGAAATTAATAATAAGCAAAAAAAGTATTTGCTATGCTCTGGAAAGCTTCATTGAAAAGTCTATTCTCTGTAGCACTGCTGAGACGGGCCGAGCCTGAGCCCGAAAACTCAAAGTCAAAGTCAGGGTCCGAACTAGGTTCGGGCTCTGAGGGATGGAGATAATTTTTTTTTTTTTTTTGATTGCAGGTTTAACGACCACCGTGAGCAACTCAATGGGCTATAAGCAGTCGCCCGTCCCTAATTTAGGGCCACAGGTTTCAGGAAAGGGAGAGCCATCCATGCCTCACCGGGATTCGAACCCGTCTTGGACGAATGATCAGAAGCCATCGCTTAGTCCACTGCGCCCCCAGGCGGCATTTTTTAAAAATGCGATTTCGAATAATTTAGCATATTCTTTCACTTTCAAGTTAGTAAAGAGAATTTCTTTGCTGCTGGGTCTGGGTGAGGACTTGTAAGTGCTATTTATTCTGGATTTGGATAGCAAATGCCATAGTACAGGTATTAGTGGATTTCTGCGGCGTAGGAAAAACTTCTTCAGGAAGTACAGATAGCACCCCGACGAAATTTTACCCTCTGCATCCAGGCGGCGGCTTCCTTGTTAATTATGTTAAGCAATGTGCGTAGACCACAGAGCCGCCTGATCTTTCGCGATATCCGGTCGCCCGAGTTTCTGGATGCCCGACTGGCCAAAGCATTTCAGGAGAAAACGAATTGGTCATAGGAAAGGTGCAACTATACTATAGAAACAGAGCGATATCCCTTACCCACTCCACAGTTGAGGCAAAACATCGGTTAATTGCGGAGAGAAGACGAGGGGAAGTGTGGAAGAGGAGATATTTTTTGATTAATGTCTAAACCGATTAGTCATATATATCGAGCTCGTTCTGGCCCGGGATCTGGCTATTAAACTTGAGCCGAACTCAACACTGCTCTGTAGACAGCGACTACGCTCTGTTGTCTATACTATACACCTATAGTGGACGTAGACCTTTATGTTATATAGCAATTAGTAATTGCCTTCAAGTGACCAAGCGCATATGAATTCTGGAAATGGTATTCACAATTTTTTTTTTTTGAAGAATAAACTGCAAATGAAACATAAGTTATGTTAGAAGTTTACTGTCATAAGACAATTTCCGAACATTAAATGAATTTAGAGATTTGCAGTTTAGTGTGGTGAATGTTTTTCTTTTTATTATTATTATTATTATTATTATTATTATTATTATTATTATTATTATTATTATTATTATTATTATTATTATTAAATAAGAGAGGTTTGCGAGCCTGGATGCTCTGAAATTGATAATAGGGAGAAAAAGTACTTGCTGTGTTTTAGAAAGCTTCATTGAAAAGTCTATGCTCTGTAACAGTGCCAAGATGGGCCGAGCTCGAGCCAGAAAGCCGGAAGTCAAGACTGGGTCCAAATTAGGCTCAGGCTCTGAGGGAGAGAGAATTTTATATTTTTCTTTTTAAATGCAATTTCTAATGATTTAGCATATTCTTACACTTTCTAGTTAGTAAAGAGAATTTCTTTGCTGCTGGGTCTGGGTGAGGAGTGGGATCTCGTAAGGGCCATTTATTCTGGATTTGGATAGCAAATGCCATAGGACACGCATTAGTGGATTTCCGCGGTGTAGGAAAAACATCAGGAGGCATAGACACCAGGTAGCAGATAGCACCCCGACGAAAATTTTCCCTCTGCCTCCAGGCTTCGGCTTCCTGCTAATTCTGTTAAGAAATGTGCGCAGATCGCAGAACCGCCTTTTCTTTCCGGATGACCGATTGCCCGACCGGCCAAAGGATTTCAAGAGGAAAAGAATTGGTCATAGAAAAGGTGCAAGTATGCTATAGAAACAGATAGATATCCCGTCCCCACTTCTCAGTTGTGGCACAACATCGGTTAATTGAAGGGGGAAGACAAGGGGAAGTATGGAAGAGGAAATATTATTATATGAATGCCTAAACGGATTAGTCATATCAGTCGGGCGCGTTCGGGCCCGTGCTCTGGCGATTTAAAATTCGGGCTCAGGCGTGTTGGGTCTCTCAAAATTGAACCCGATCTCAGCACTGCTCTGTAGTCAACGACTACGATCTGTTGTTTGTACTATACACCACAGTACCTATGGTGGACATAGATCTTTATATTATACAACGAAGGTTTTAACCTTTCCCAATTAGTAATTGCCTTCAAGTGATGAAGCGCATATGAGTTCTAGAAATGGTATTCACAATTTTGTTTTTCAAGAGTAAACTGCAAGTTAAATATAAGTTATGTCAGGAGTTTACGTTTATTGTCATAAAAGATTTTTCGAACATTAAATGAATTTAGAGATTTGCAGTTTAGTTTGGTGCATGGTTTTATTTTCTTTGTTAATATTATTATTAAATGAGAGAGGTTTGCGAGCCTGGATTCTCTGAAATTCATAATAGGGAGAAAAAGTACTTGCTGTGTTTTAGAAAGATTCATTGAAGAGTCTATGCTCTGTAGCAGTGCTGAAACGGGCCAAACCTCAGCCTAAAAGCCCGGATCCGAACTAGGTTCAAGCTTTGAGGGAGAGAGAATTTTATTTTATTTTTAAATGAGATTTTGGATGGTTTAGCGTATTCCTGTACTTGCAAGTTAGTAAATTGAATTTCTTTGCTACTGTGTCTGGGTGAGGAGTAGGGACTCGTAAGAGCTGTTTATTCTGGTTTGGATAGCAAATCCCATAGGACATGCATTAGTGAATTTCCGCGGTGTAGGAAAAACGTCTTCAGAAAGTGTAGACACCTGATAGCAGATAGCACCCCGACTAAATTTTGCCCTCTGCCTCTAGGAGGCGGCTTCCTGCCAATTCTGTTAAGCAATGGGCGCAGATCGCAGAGCGGCCTTAACTTCCCGGATATCCGGCCGCCCGAAACATTTCAGGAGGAAACGAATTGGTCAAAGGAAAGGTATAAGTATACTATAGAAACCGATAGATACCCATTGCACAGTTGAGAAAAACCATCGGTTAATTGCAGGGAGAAGACGAAGGGAAGTATGCCAGAAGAGATGCTTTTTAATTAATGCCTGAACGGATTAGCCATATCTGTCGGGCTCGTTCGGGTACGGGCTCTGTGTGGCAATATAAAATTTGGATTCTGGCGGGCTCGGACTCTTAAAATTGAGTCCGAATTCAGCACTGCTCTGTAGTCAACGACTACGATCTGATGTCTATACTATATACACTGTACCTATGGTGGACATAGAACTTTATGTTATATAACGAAGGCCTTTCCCAATTAAGAATTGCCTTCAAGTGACGAAGCGGATATGAATTCTGGAAATGGTAGTCACAAATTTTTTTGAAGGATACACTGCAAGTAAATCATAAGTTATGTCAGGAACTTACGTTTACTCACGTAAAACAGTTTCCGAACATTAAATTAATTTAGAGATTTGCAGTTTAGTGTGGTGCATGCTTTTTTTTCTGTTTCTTCTTATTATTTTTATCAAATAAGAGATGCTTGCGAACCTGGATTTTCTGCGGTTGATAATAGGCAGAAAAAGTACTTGCTATGCTTTAGAAAGTTTCATATAAAAGTCTATGCTCTGTAGCAGTGCTGAGACGGGCCGAGCCCGACCCCGAAGTCAAGACTGGGTCCGAAATAGGCTCGGGCTCTGAGGGAGAGAGAATTTTATTTTTTGTACTTTTAAATGCGATTTCGAATGATTTAGCATATTCTTACGCTTTCAAGTTAGCAAAGAGAATTTCTTTGCCACTGGATCTGTGCGAGGAGTGGTGATTCGTAAGAGCTATTTATACTGGATTTGGATAGCAAATGCCATAGGACTCGCATTAGCGGATTTCCGCGGCTTAGGAGAAACTTCTTCAGGGAGTATATGTTAGCAGATAACACCCCGACGAAATTTTGCCCTTTGCTTCCAGGCCGCTGCTTCCTGCTAATTCTGTTAAGCAATGTGCACAGATCGCAGAACAGCCTTATCTTTTCGGAATCCAGGTTGCCCGTGTTTCTGAATGCCCGGCAGCCCAAAGTATTTCAGGAGGAAACGAATTGGTCAAAGAAAAGGTATAACTATACTGTAGAAACCGATGGATATCCCTTCCCCACTCCCCAGTTGAAACAAAACATCGGTTAATTGCATGGGGAAGACGAGGAGAAGTATGGAAGAGGATATATATTTTAATTAATGCCTAAATGGATTAGTCATATATCTTGGGCTCAGGCATGACTTTCGAAGACAGGCCTGAGAACAAACTCCGGTCCCTCCTCTGACGTCATCACCCTCAGGTACGTCTTGGTAGGGAGCGGCTCGGACGTGACCTTCGAACCTAAGTGACCGACGAGCACGCACTAGCCGGCAGGAGCAGGACACATTACCATAGCAAGTGTTTTCTTTATTACTGTGTTTTTCTCTGGTTGTGGTTAAAATTTCTATTTTAGTAGTCACCAAGATGCAGTACACATGCTGTGTGCCGAAGTGTAACGGCAACTATTCAAATGGTGGAAAAGTCTTATTATTTTCATTTAGAAAGAATACAGTGCTTCGAAAGCAATGGATTAACGCGACAAAATATAGTAAGGTATATGCAGATTTTTTTCTTTATTTCTTTAACTTAAATGAAAAGTTAAAATTATTAATGTGTAAGTTCGGAAACTTAATAAGTAAGTCTGTTTCATATAGGTACATATTTGAAAGTTGCTCCCCTAAGCAGCATGTCTTAATAAGAAATAATGAAAATTGCTTTGAAAGATGAGAGGATGTAAAACAGTTAGCTTGAGTTGTGGTGCAAAGAATGTTTGGTAATTTAAAACTACAATGCTGCATAATCGCAATTTCAAATGTTTTCAATGCGAATTGCTAATTTCGGCATGAGATATCAGGACATACATTGTTTGAGTGAATGAAAGGTATCAATTCAGTATTATATTTCTCACCCAATGCTGTTTTTAACAATTCTGTAGCTTAACACAAAGTTGTTGTCGTACCGTAATATTACATGCCTTAAAATATGTACAAGCTTCCAATAGAGCCTTTAGAAGTCTCATTTAGAGCCTGACTTAGTAATATAGCCTGAAATTTTTATTTCAGGCAGATGTTCCGATACAGGTTCATAGGTTCAAACGTATAATTCAAGTACTGGCTAATAAAATACCACAAAGAGCAAAAGTAAATATAAAGAAAACGTATCAAAATAATCTTGTTTCTCATTTAACATTTGTTTGCTTCCTTTAAATTTTAATTAATACCTACAGAGGCAAAACATTTTTATTAGTTTTGTTGTTAATTAATTTTCGTTGCATATTGTTTAAAAAAAATAAAGAAGAAAACTGTAAAAGAAACAATGGCACCATAACATGTAGTTTACCTAGTTGATCTTCTGAAATACTAAAAACAAATATTATAAATTTTTTAGGTGTGTGAACTTCATTTAATCCTACTGATATTGAACGCGAAACAATTGCTTTTGATGAAATGAATAGTTGAATTACAGTAAAGAACTTTTTGATAATTTTAATTCAAAAATTTTTCTACAACTTTTAAATATAAACACCTTTTTTAGCCTAAGATCTTACAAAGTAAAATATACTTTTCCTATGTAAACTGTTATATGGTGGGTCTCTTATAGCTGATGTTCTAACTCTAAACATATGAATGCAGCTTGTATCTGTTTTATACACATGCTTTGCAATTTCTTTAGATTTGTATTTCATTTCATATTGTAATTACAAAAGGAAGTTATCAGTTTTCCAAGTGCTGCATTCATCTGTTAATCATTTGAAATAGTAAACAAGTATTTTAACCCTTCAGTTAACATAGTTTGCTAGTAATTCATCTTTCTGTATATGTTACATGAATAAAGACTTCAGGTAATTCAAATCTATTCTAACTTAGATTAATGGAAATTCACTAGTACTTAAATTATCATGGATTTGAAGTACAATAAAATTTTGTGAAATAAATCATTACAAACCCTTGCTGATTGGAAACGCGCGAGGTTAATCAGATCAGGTGCCATTCCTCTAATCTGTAATACAAATTATGGTATGCAAGGAATTAATTCTCAAGACCTTATTGTCACAAGATCAGGATACATTTTGGTTGGAAAATCTAAAACCAAGTGTTATGAAACTTTGTGTTATGGAGATAGGCCTCCTAGGGAACCGCCATTCTGTAATGCAAAAATGGATAACGCGTTTCAAGCATTGTACCTCGTGGGTGACGTGGAAAGCAGTGCAAAAATAAATTCATATAAATTTCAGATAATCAGTATCTTCTTTAGAAAGGATTAGTGGAGTAAGTTGTAATTTTAAATGTATACTCAATGAGAAGTTACTTGCGCTTTAAGCTTGCAGTCTCGTGCCCGTTTTGATTCATCAAATGGGTATGAACTACTATTTTGTTTGATAATTCATCCATGATAACGTTAAATTGAAAGATAATATCTCAGGTTGATGATAGGTATTTCAAATGCCATGCTAAATTAAAATTGGGATCAACCAAAAACAGTGTAACTTAACTTCTGTCAGTGCACATTGTGGTATTTTGGATTTCTCTACAACTTCCCTTTTTTTTTTTCACTACACTGCAGAAATTTTCCATATCTTCAACAATAATTCGAGTGCAAATAATATTCATTGCTATTTTTCACTCTAATGCAAATTAATTTACCTTACTTTCGTAGTTAGGTTGCAAAGTTTGATTGTATCCATACGAACTTTATTTTTTTAGTGTGTACCTTTAGCGAACCACATGTCCTGTTTTCAATACATACACATATTTATCATACAATAGTAACAAATTTATGTTCACAGTTTGGGAGATGCTCAGCTGTGCAAAGGCGCGACTGCAAAAAAGTTCTTTGATATTTTGTGTTGCAGATTATTTAAATTTGACTCGTCTCTATTTTAACCTTCTGCAGAATACATTTTTCTTTCCTGTGTAAGCAAAAGCAAATAAAATCTCATGATTGAAATTAAGCTGTATGAGAAGGAAACTTTATGCATCAGCAAAAACTGTCTGATACAACAGTTTCCTCCGATCATCAGCGTTATGCGTAGCCAGGATTGTGCAATTACGTGTAAAAAAGGGTTTCCTACGTGACAGGTAAATTACGCGTAAAAAACGCCTAAATTACGTAGAAAACGTAAAATACGTAAAAAAATTGAAAAAAACAACGTGGGTAAAATTATGATTTTGAAGTGTACACCTGGATAATATGTCAAACACAAATATTATTAAATGAAAATGGGTCTTAAAATTTAGCGCGAACTCAGCACTACCAAAGAATATAAACGCTTCGCGTGAAGAAGCTTAACTCTCGTAGAGATAATGTAAAACAGGCGACAGCAGCGCCACCATGTAATGCGGCCGCAGATGCTCTGCGGAAAACTTAACATTCAGGCGCAAAAAGCGTAGGAGACACGGGACGGGAAGTCTATTTCACGGAAAGGAAGCTAAGCTTTGATCTGCGACTGTTTCCTTCGGTCTCATTGGGTCTACTAAAGCATTTTCTTTTTTGTTCTTTTCTGAGTATCCCTCCTGTCCCTTCTTTTGGTGAAACAAATATATACATTAGCAGTTAATATTATTTTAAGGAAATTTTAGCAGTTTTATTCTCACTTTAAGCACCGTAGTAATACCAGGTTGCTTGGCATGAATTTCACATTAACAATATACCTTAAATGTCAAAAATGCTGAGGCTGGTTTTGAATTTCCATGGGATTCGTGGTACTTCGTATTAAAAATTGTTTGCATGGAATTTTCAGTAGCAAAACAAAGGAATGGGTTCCCACAAAACGTAAACATTAGGTACCCAGCAAAAACAGTCTTGCTGGGCCAGCACTGTCCGCCAATTTCCCAGTAGTAGCCATAATAATAATAAAAAAAAAAAAAAAAAGCAAAGACAACTGCAGTTTCCCAAAGCTACAATTTTTTTTTTCTAGCCTTCCGAAGTTTATAAATTAAACGCACTGCGCTGGGGAAATTTTCTCAACAGATCTGAAAAACATTCGCTTGTATCTGAGTAGGTTCGAACCTGGGCCGTTGGTGTGATAGCTGAGCTCTCTACCGACCGGACTAATTCCTCACGTTCGAGTGTATCCTTAAAGCTGTCTCTTTGGTATGCAATGTGTAATCGAATGCTTCCTCTTTCATTTTACAATATTACGAGGTATTTTTCATAAAAGTCAGTTTCATATAATTGATAAATTAATTTTTTCAACGTAACGATAGCTTTTTTTCAGCAAACGTTGTTTTAATGGTTTTCCAGGATATTTGTTTCAAACGGTTTCAAATTTGTTCTTGTTATTCATCCACTCCATTCCATGAATTGTTATTCATCGGAATGGAGTGGGTGTATTTCATGGCTGTAATATAAACGCAGATCTAGATGAGAACAACAAAACCTTTGAACAAAACGCCAACACAAACAAGCGTTTATATTCTTTAAACACAAACACGCATGCTCAGTCTAACTCAGTCTGCTCGGCATCCTGCGGCATCAGCCTGTAATGTTGGCTTCTGTGTAGTAATTCTTTGCCGCATAATATAGTGGCGCTAGTTACGTCTCGCTGAGCCTTACCTTCTTATCAGTTAGATATTCTTTGGCACTACTCTGTGGTCAACGACTACGACCTGTTGTCTGAACTAAAAACCACGGTACCTATAGTGGACATAGACCTTTATACTTTATAACGAAGGTTTTAACCTTTCCCAATTATTAATTGCCATCAAGCGATAATGCGCATATGATTTCTGGAAATAGTATTCACAAATTTTTTTTTCAAGAATAAACTGCAAGTGTAGCATAAGTTATGTTAGGAGTTTACGTTTATTATAATAAACAGTTTCCGAACATTAAATGAATTTAGAGATTAGCAGTTTGCCAATTACGTGTAAAAAAGGGTTCCCTACGTGACAGGTAAATTACGCGTAAAAAACGCCTAGATTACGTAAAAAACGCGTAAAATACGTAAAAAAAACAACAAAAAAAAGCATGGGTAAAATTATGATTTTGAAGTGTACACCTGGATAATATGTCAAACACAAATATTATTAAATGAAAATGTACAATATTTTGCGTTATAGACTTATGTCATACACATTAATGTCAAAATATTATCTTTGGTGAACAAACTGAACATAAAATTGTTTATTTTATAGAATTACATAGATATGAAAATACACTCGCGGAATTTGAAGTTGTTAATAAAATCTTGAATTCTATTCAAAAATATACATTGTGATTTTTATCGATGCTAGTGCAAGAGGTAGATTATTTACTCCATTTTTAATATACAAGAAAGAACAGATACATTATAATTTCTGAAAAGAAATCTGTTAATAGGTGGCTGAGCTGTATGAACAATCTTAGCAGAATAATGATTTCTTAGTGAAATAGTACAATAAATTTTAAGTTTAAAATGTAATATAATTAAAGTGGTTTTTATTATATTATTTATACACAGACATGAAAGAAAATTAGTTTTTTACGTCTGCGTAAAAACTGGTTTTCTACGCCAAGTAAATTACCTGTAAATTACGCGTAATTTACGTAACGAGTAAATTACCTTGCCAACCCTGTGCGTAGCCCTCTCGTACGTGACGTCGGCTTCAAACCGGTCCGCAGGCCTGTCTATGTACGTCACGGCTCAGGTGGATTGGGTCTTAAAATTTAGCGCGAACTCAGCACTACTCTGTGGTCGACGACTACGACCTGTTGTCTGAACTAAAAACCACGGTACCTATAGTGGACATAGACCTTTATACTTTATAACGAAGGTTTTAACCTTTCCCAATTACTAATAATAGCCATCAAGCGATAGAGCGCATATGATTTCTGGAAATAGTATTCACAAATTTTTTTTTCAAGAATAAACTGCAAGTGTAACATAAGTTATGTTAGGAGTTTATTATTATAATAAACAGTCTCCGAACATTAAATGAATTTAGAGATTAGCAGTTTGCCAATTACGTAAAAAAGGGTTCCCTACGTGACAGGTAAATTACGCGTAAAACGCCTAAATTACGTAGAAAAACGTAAAATACGTAAAAAACGCGTAAAATACGTAAAAAAATTGAAAAAAAAAACATGGGTACCAGTGATTTTGAAGTGTACACCTGGATAATATGTCAAACACAACATTATTAAATGAAATGCAATATTTTGCGTTATGACATGCCATAGACATTCATGTCAAAATATTATCTTTGGTGAACAAACTGAACATAAAATTGTTTATTTCATAGAATTACATGAATATGAAAATACACTCGCAGATTTGAAGTTGTTAATAAAATCTTGAATTCTATTCAATATACATTGTGATTTTTATCGATGCTAGTGCAAGAGGTAGATTATTTACTCCATTTTTAATATACAAGAAAGAACAGATACATTATAATTTCTGAAAAAAGAAATCTGTTAATAGGTGGCTGAGCTGTATGAACAAACTTAGCAGAATAATGGATTTCTTAGTGAAATATACAATAAATTTAAGTTTAAAATGTAATATAATTAAAGTGGTTTTTATATTATATTATTTATACAATACGAACATGAAAGAAAATTAGTTTTTTTTACGTCTGCGTAAAAAACTGGTTTTCTACGCCAAGTAAATTACCCTAGTAAATTACGCGTAATTTACGTAACGAGTAAATTACCTTGCCAACCCTGTGCGTAGCCCTCTCGTACGTGACGTCACAAACTGTCCGCAGGCCTGTCTACGTACGTCACGGCTCAGGCGGATTGGGTCTTAAAATTTAGCGCGAACTCAGCACTACTCTGTGGTCAACGACTACGACCTGTTGTCTGAACTAAAAACCACGGTACCTATAGTGGACATAGACCTTTATACTTTATAACGAAGGTTTTAACCTTTCCCAATTACTAATAGCCATCAAGCGATAGAGCGCATATGATTTCTGGAAATAGTATTCACAAATTTTTTTTTTCAAGAATAAACTGCAAGTATAATTATAAGTTATGTTAGGAGTTTACGTTTATTATAATAAACAGTCTCCGAACATTAAATGAATTTAGAGATTAGCAGTTTGCCAATTACGTGTAAAAAAGGGTTCCCTACGTGACAGGTAAATTACGCGTAAAAAACGCCTAAATTACGTAGAAAACGTAAAATACGTAAAAAACGCGTAAAATACGTAAAAAAATTGAAAAAAAAACATGGGTAAAATTATGATTTTGAAGTGTACACCTGGATAATATGTCAAACACAAATATTATTAAATGAAAATGTACAATATTTTGCGTTATAGACATGCCATAGACATTCATGTCAAATATTATCTTTGGTGAACAAACTGAACATAAAATTGTTTATTTTATAGAATTACATAGATATGAAAATACACTCGCGAATTTGAAGTTGTTAATAAAATCTGAATTCTATTCAATATACATTGTGATTTTTATCGATGCTAGTGCAAGAGGCTAAGATTATTTACTCCATTTTTAATATACAAGAAAGAACAGATACATTATAATTTCTGAAAAGAAATCTGTTAATAGGTGGCTGAGCTGTATGAACAATCTTAGCAGAATAATGATTTCTTAGTGAAATATACAATAAATTTTAAGTTTAAAATGTAATATAATTAAAGTGGTTTTTATATTATATTATTTATACACACAGACATAGAAAGAAATTAGTTTTTACGTCTGCGTAAAAAACTGGTTTTCTACGCCAAGTAAAATTACCTGTAAATTACGCGTAATTTACGTAACGAGTAAATTACCTTGCCAACCCTGTGCGTAGCCCTCTCGTACGTGACGTCACAAACTTCATTCCGCAGGCCTGTCTACGTACGTCACGGCTCAGGCGGATTGGGTCTTAAAATTTAGCGCGAACTCAGCACTACTCTGTGGTCAACGACTACGACCTGTTGTCTGAACTAAAACCACGGTACCTATAGTGGACATAGACCTTTATACTTTATAACGAAGGTTTTAACCTTTCCCAGTTACTAATAGCCATCAAGCGATAGAGCGCATATGATTTCTGGAAATAGTATTCACAAATTTTTTTTCAAGAATAAACTGCAAGTGTAATATAAGTTATGTTAGGAGTTTACGTTTATTATAATAAACAGTCTCCGAACATTAAATGAATTTAGAGATTAGCAGTTTGCCAATTACGTGTAAAAAAGGGTTCCCTACGTGACAGGTAAATTACGCGTAAAAAACGCCTAAATTACGTAGAAAACGTAAAATACGTAAAAAACGCGTAAAATACGTAAAAAAATTGAAAAAAAAAAACATGGGTAAAATTATGATTTTGAAGTGTACACCTGGATAATATGTCAAACACAAATATTATTAAATGAAAATGTACAATATTTTGCGTTATAGACATGCCATAGACATTCATGTCAAAATATTATCTTTGGTGAACAAACTGAACATAAAATTGTTTATTTTATAGAATTACATAGATATGAAAATACACTCGCGAATTTGAAGTTGTTAATAAAATCTTGAATTCTATTCAATATACATTGTGATTTTTATCGATGCTAGTGCAAGAGGTAGATTATTTACTCCATTTTTAATATACAAGAAAGAACAGATACATTATAATTTCTGAAAAGAAATCTGTTAATAGGTGGCTGAGCTGTATGAACAATCTTAGCAGAATAATGATTTCTTAGTGAAATATACAATAAATTTTAAGTTTAAAATGTAATATAATTAAAGTGGTTTTTATATTATATTATTTATACACAGACATGAAAGAAAATTAGTTTTTTACGTCTGCGTAAAAACTGGTTTTCTACGCCAAGTAAATTACCTGTAAATTACGCGTAATTTACGTAACGAGTAAATTACCTTGCCAACCCCTGTGCGTAGCCCTCTCGTACGTGACGTCACAAACTGGTCCGCAGGCCTGTCTACGTACGTCACGGCTCAGGCGGATTGGGTCTTAAAATTTAGCGCGAACTCAGCACTACTCTGTGGTCAACGACTACGACCTGTTGTCTGAACTAAAAACCACGGTACCTATAGTGGACATAGACCTTTATACTTTATAACGAAGGTTTTAACCTTTCCCAATTACTAATAGCCATCAAGCGATAGAGCGCATATGATTTCTGAAATAGTATTCACAAATTTTTTTTTCAAGAATAAACTGCAAGTGTAACATAAGTTATGTTAGGAGTTTACGTTTATTATAATAAAACAGTTTCCGAACATTAAATGAATTTAGAGATTGGCAGTTTGCTGTGGCGTATGTTTTTCTTTTCTTTGTATTATTATTATTATTATTATTATTATTATTATTATTATTATTATTATTATTATTATTGAATAACAGAGGTTTGCGAACCTCGATTCTCTGAAATTGATAATATGCAGAAAAAGTACAGTTATGCTCCATAAAGCTTTATTGAAAAATCTATACTCCGTAGCAGTGCTGAGACGGGCAGATCCCGAGCCCGAAGTTAAGGCCGGGTACGAACTAGGGGGACTGGGGGGGGTCTCGGGTTCTTAGGGAGAGAGAAAATTTTATTTTATTTTTAAATGTCATTTCGAATTATTTAGCATATTCTTACACTTTCAAGTTAGTAAAGAATATTTCTTTGCTACTGGGTCTGGGTGAGGAGTAGCGACTCGTAAATACTATTTTGGATTTGGATAGCAATTGTCATAGGACACGCGTTAGTGGATTTCTGCGGCTTAGGAAAAGCTTCTTGTTCTTATAGCACACAGAACAGCAACTAGGGCCTCTGAATCTTCAGAGTTGCCAGCTAGTTCTGTGTGACATTGGCAAAAAGGCCCCAACTCACTGGGTTTTGTTCGAGAATCCTAAGGTTAAATGACCAACTGGAACCGTCAGCTGTGGGCTTATCCCACACACTGGTGTACTTATCTGATTAAAAAGACAAAGAATTGTAAAACCGGACTCTAGTGTGGGATATAGTGGACCTACCACACTTGAGAAGGACGGTCCACCACGGAAGCAATTTGGACTCGGAAAAATGAGAATGAGAAAGAGATCTTGGCTGAGGGAGTGTAAGATTGGTGTATGGAATACTAGAGGTATAAATGGTAAGATGAATGAGGTGATTGAAGACATGAGTATGTATAGATTGGATGTGCTGTGTGTAAGTGAAACCAAAAAGAAGGTAATTCGGATAGAAGAAATGAATGGAACGGTGAGTGTGTGGTCTGGAGTATTGGATAATGTGAGAGGACAGGCTCTCAATTAAGTGAAAAGATGAAGAACAACTTGATTCACTATAGCTGCATAATTCTTTGGATTCGTTTAAAAGTAAAACTTCAGAATGTAGTAATTGCAATTGTTTTAGTGTATTCTCCTTGTGACTCGGAGCCTTCGGATTGGAAGGAAGACTTCTGGAGTGAGCTAAAAGCTGTTTTGAACCAGTTTGGTGCTAAAGCGAAAGTTATAATAGCAGGGAATTTCAATGCTAGTGTAGGTGTGCAGAATGCGATTTCTAACAATGTTTTGGGTAAGTTTAATGATCCTTGTGTGAATGATAATGGTGAAAATTAATTGAACTCAGCTTTGAGAATGGTTCGTGTCTATCTAATACGTTTCTCAACCGCAAGTATATCCACACATATACTAGAAAAATCGTACTCTTGGTCAAAAGAGTGATATACTTTTTTGCCTACGATCAGCGTCTGAAACACTTAGTTGTTGACACTCGTGTGATGGGAGGTGCGGATGTTGGCTCTGATCATTACCTGGTAGTGTCACGAGTGAAACTGAATCTTGGTCGGAGGAAAAGGAATAGGAAGAGGCCTAGGATGGAAAGAATAAAGGTTGAAAGGCTCCCTGAAGATCAACAGTGTTACTCTGACTGATTCAGAGAATGACTGAAGGAGCTGAAGTCTTGTGAGAGGGATATAGAAAAGAAGTGGGAATGTTTTAAGAACTGTATTGTCACTGCTGCTGAAGAGGTCTGTGGCACCTCAATAGTGGGTAACAATAAAGGTGATGCTGGTGGAATAGTGAGATTGAAGATGCAGTAAAGAGAAAGAAGGAAGCCTATTTGCGGATGTTGCAAGATAGAGTTTCTGTGGATGAATATCGCTGTAAGAAGCGTGAAGCATCTAAGCTGGTTCGCCAGAGTAAGGCAAAAGATAGAAAGGAGAAAGTGGAAAGGCATGAATTGGCTTTTTGGAAAGATCGAAAGACTTTCTGGAAGTACATGAGACTCAGGAAAAATAAGGGAAACAAAGTTTTAAGTTGTGTGAAGAATAGGATCGGGAAAATGAAATGGGAGCCCATTGAGTTAAGTGAAAGATGGGGGTGAATACTTCTGGGAGTTATTAGATCAAGAAAGCAAAGGTGATTCTGAGGCAGAAGCAGATGATGTCACAGTGAGAGATGGAAGCACAGGAGGGATCCCAAGAGAAGAGATGTGTAAAGCTCTAAAATCTCTTCAGAATGGTAAGGCTCTGCGAGTTGATGGCTGACTGCTGAGATATTGAAATATGGTGGTGACTCTGTAAATGACTGGTTGACTGAAATTTGCCAGTTGTGCTGGGAGTTAGGAATGGCCCCTTGGGATTGGAAGGATGCTATCATTGTGTTCCCTTGTATAAGGGAAAAGGTGATCAGACTGATGGCAAGAACTATCGTGGTATTAGCCTACTGAGTGTGCCAGGGAAAGTGTTTAGTAAGGTCATTATCGAAAAAGTACGGGCCCTTTCATCAGAGAAAGTGTGGGATGTTCAGAGTGGTTTTATGCCTGGTAAAGGCTGCACTAAGCAAATTTTGCATTACGCATGATGATTGAAAAGTATCTGGCTGTTGGTAAGAAAGTTTTTGCGGCCTTCATAAATTTAGAGAAAGCTTACGACCGAGTAAATAGGACACTGTTGTGGAAAGTATTGAATGAATATGATGTTACTGGGAATCTACTTAATAGTGTAAAAGCCATGTATGCTGGCAGTAGGGCTTGTGTACGAGTGAATGGTGTTTTATCAAAATGGTGTTCTATTTGCCCAGGAGTCAGACAAGGTTGTGTAAAGTCACCATGGCTGTTTAATATATTTATTGATGCGTACGTGATGCCAAAATAGATAATCCTTTTTTATGTCTTGGAGATATCCTTCTGTGCAGAATGCTGTATGCTGATGACACTGTCCTGTTGGCAGAGAGCAAAAGTAAGTCGCAGAGTATAATGTCCTGGATGTACGAAGTTTGCATGAAATTCAAACTGAGTATAAATAAAGGAAAAACCAAAGTTATGGTTTTTGAGAGAGGAACTGGTAGAATTGAATGTAATGAAAGTCTAAATGGCGCAGTCACTGATCAGGTGAATGGGTTTGTGTATTTAGGAAGCATGTTTGACAAAGAGAGAACAAATTGGATGGTGAAATTAGTAGGCGAATGAATTCTTCATTGAAAGTCATGGCTGCGTTGGAAGGTTTTCACAGGAATGATGGGTTCTCAAGAGAGTCCCGAATGGCTGTGTATGAAAGTGTAATTGTTCCTACTCTGATGTATGACAGTGATACCTGGGTACTACAGAAGAAACATAGGAGTCGTTTGTGTGCTGGAGAAATGTGTCACTTACGTTTCTGGCAAGACACGTTCTGTTTGTGTGAGGAATGAAGATGTGTTGCAGTTGTGTGATGTGAAGCAAAATGTTGTTAGCAAGGTGGAGACCAATATGCTTCGGTGGTTTGGCCATTTTGAAAGAATAAGTGATGAGATGCTTTACTAAGAAAATCTTTTTAGCCCATGTGGCAGGAAGGAATGGCAGAGAAAGGCCAAGGAAGTCATGGGAGGATCAGATTCAGGAGTGTCTGCATGAGAAAAAGATTATGAGTATGAAGTATAAAATATCTTGTGTTCGGCATGTGATGGATGTCAGTGAATCCCGAGTTATATGTCAAGATCGCTGTAAATGGAGAAGTTTGATACTGCAACAGTAAATAAAAATTATCAGGTAGTTTGTATTTCTTTGTGGAGCTAACCTATGAATATCAGAGAACAGCTTAGTGATATATATGTATGTAGGAAAAACCTCTTCAGGAAGGAGTATAGATAGCAGATAGCACCCGACGAAATTTTGCCCTCTGCGTCCAGGTAGTGGCTTCCTGCTAATCCTGTTAAGCAACGTGCGCAGATTGCAGAGCAGCCTGATCTTTCCGGAAATCCGGCCGCCCGAAGCATTTCAGGAGGAAACGAATTGGTCAAAGAAAAGGTAAAACTATACTATAGAAACAGATAGACATCCCTACCCTAGTTGAGAATAAAACAACAGTTAATTGCAGGGGGAAGACAAGGGGAAGTATGGAAGAGGATATATATTTAAATAAATGCCGAAACGGATTAGTCACATTTTTCGGGCTCATTCAGGCCCTTGCTCTTTCTGGCAGTATAAAATTTGGGCTCAGTCTCTCAAAATTGAGCCCGATCTCAGCACTGCTCTGTAGTCAACGACTACGGTCTGTTGTTTATATTATTCACCACAATACCTATAATGGACATAGACCTTTATATTATATAACAAAGGTTTAAACCTTTCCCATTTAGTAATTGCCATCACGTCATGCAGCGCATATGATCAGATCAGATCAGATCATATGTAGAAGATTTTAGGAAGGGAGTGTCTGACCCCAGGTCTTAAACAGCCCTTAGAAATAGGAAGCTAGGAGATTTGGGCTAGAGTGTCCGATAGGAAAGTGACACGGAAGCGAGGTAGAAAGGGGAGGAAGATGCCCTTCTTTATTACGGGGGAGGGGGCAGTACCCGGGTCTGACGGCTTAACGTGTCCATCCGACGCACGGAGGATATTTAGTAGTTCAAGCGTTCGTGCCTGCCTGGGATCGAACCTGAGGTTAATCTCCGTGGCAGTCACCAACGTTGTCCACTAGACCACCCGCGGCCCAAAGCAGCGCATATGATGAGATCAGATCATATGCAGAGGATTTTAGGAAGGGAGTGTCTGACCCCAGGTCTTAAACAACCTTTAGAAATAGGAAGCTAGGAGATTTGGGCTAGAGTGCCCGATAGGAAAGTGACACGGAAGCGAGGTAGAAAGGGGGAGGAAGACGCCCTTATTTATTACCGGTGGGCCAGTACACGGGGTCCGACGGCTTAACGTGCCCATCTGACGCACAGCGGGTATTTAGTGGTTCGAACGTTCGTACCTGCCCAGGATCGAACCTGAGGTTATCTCCATGGCAGTCACGAACGCTGACCACTAGGCCACCCGCGGCAGCGGCGCATTTGCATTCTGGAAACAGTATTAAGAAATTTTGTTTTCAGGAAACGTAAGTTATGTCAGGAGTTTACGTTTATTTACCATAAAACAGTTTCCGAACGTTAAATGAATTTGGATATTTGCAATTTAGTGTGGTGCATGTTTTTCTTTTCTTTCTTTGTTTCTTTTTTTTTATTGTTTTTTTGCATTCTTTAACATTTACTTAGAATGATATCATCGGCACACGGGATCTACATCCTACATTAATATCTTTGGTTGTGGTTTAATTACACTGCGTGACGGAGGAAATGCCACACCATGAAGGAATGCTCGAAAACAGACCAAACTGCACACACAGATAGCCAAGTAGGTCCTGAACAAACGATTTAATTGTCACATACAGACTAGGCTCAATTGGCCGAATATACAAGATGATCAATAAAGAGTGTGCCCCCCCCATTTTGGGTGATACAGCGTTGAATCTGACGTGGCATCGATTGTCCGAATAGAGTCCTGGGGTATCGTGGACCATGTGGTGTTAATTCGAATCCACAGTTCATCTTAATGCTGCGGGGGTGGGAGGGTACTCAACCGACGTCCAATCGTATCCCACAGATGCTCGATGGGCGAGAGGTGGGGGATCATGCTGGCCATGGAAGCATCCGCACACCGTGTAAAGCAATAGGGCTGATCCGAGCGGTATGCGGCCGGGCGTTATCCTGTTGAAAAATGGCGTTTGGGATGCCCTGCATATACAGTAGTGCCACGGGGCGGAGCGCCTCGTCAATATAGTGGCATGCCGTCAATGTGCCCGTAAAACATACCATCGGTGAACGGCTGTTGGCGCTGATAGCACCCCACACCACGATTCCACGTTGCCGGGCCGTGTGGCACTACCGTATATGCCGGGCCGTGTGGCACTCCACAATGCCTGAGGAATCCGCCCGTTGGCCACGTCGCCTCCAAACTCACACGGCGATCATCCATGGTGAGACAGAACCGCGATTCGTCGCTGAACACCACACTGTTCCATTCGGCACCCCACGCAGCCCTGAAGCTACACCACGCCAAGCGGTGACGACGATGGCTCGCTGTTAAGGGTAGCCTTTGCAACGGACGGCTGTACAGCAAACCAGACGCAGCCAATCGGCGCGACACTGTCCGCATCGATATCGGAGCATCCAAGCCTCTCCGTGCACTTCGCAAAATGTCGTCCGTTGTGGCCTGTGGGTCTGCTACGGCATGACGTCTGATGTGACGATCGGTGCGCTCGGACGTCCGTCTCCTTGCTTCGGTCTCCCATACGACGTTGCACAGATCTTTCCAAGGACCACTGTCTCCAAATGCGACCGACGGTTGTGACATCACGTTGCTTTTCTACCGCAATACGACGCAAGGACCATCCGGCGGTACGAAGGCCTACGATGACACTTCTCGTGAACTCATCCGTTTGACAAAATCGTGTACGACGGCATCTTAACGGCATTGGCATACCTTGTTCGTCCTCCAGACACGGTTACAGCAGAACCACTCTCAGTTAGTGAACTGTTGTACAGCACAAGACTGTACACTGTTCCGCTGAAACCCATAATATGGGTCAGTCAATGCACTATCCTCATCGAGTTGCAACACGCACACACAAATACTCCCGCAATCTCACATATACACAAGAAAAGGAAGAATAAGAAACACTTACCGTACTTACCAAACACGGAAGACGAAACACAAGCAAAGACACTTCCAGGGAAGAAGCATCCCTGAAAACAGGGTGGAAGTGCTTTGAGAAAAAGTGGACCCACATCTAAGCACCTCTAATTAAAAAAAAAAAAAAAAAAAGCCTGAAAAGTCATTTGTCACACCCCTCCCCGCCCGAGAGGCATGACAAAGACACAGGAGTTGGTCTGTACTGTCGTCCGAGAGGTACAACACCTGCCACAGACAACAGACAGAACAAACGCGCAGGCCAAGCATAGCCAAATGCAGACAAAAACATAGAAGAGACAACATATACACAGTAGTAAAGCATGTAAATACAATCCATGATGCAAACACAGGATCAAGACAAACAAACACGAAACATGGTAAAAAGAGCAGCGGTCGGCAGGTATACGACATGCTCGAACAGTAAACAAATTCAGAATCGAAAGCTGAGCGCATTGTTGTGAAGGGAAACCAGCCGAGAACAACAAAGCCATCGGACGCGAAAAACATCTTCCGGCCAGTGGTGAAAGTCTGAACGCATTCGGATTTTGACAAAGAGAGCGACCACATCAGGCCTATTCGTATAAAGCATAACGTGGTCAGACACAGCAGTACCATGTAACACAGTACAAGCAGTAGCATGGATCACCTTTAGACCATAAGCACGCTGACAGGAGACAGGTAGCGGGTGCTTAAAAACAATAATTTTAAAATTACAAATATTAACAGAAATCCATCTAGACAAAAGATGCCAAACTTTGAGAACAAAATGGCATTCCACAAATCGGTGGAATAAAGATTCCGGCTGTCCACAGTGGGGACGATGACTCCCCAACGAAAAAGGGAATCACGGGTGAAAATGACCCCATGGCCAAGCGCCACTGCAGGTCCCGCACACGACCTTCCACACCCGCAAACGCAACATTGGCCCATCCGACCCTCCAGTTCATCCCCAAGGCGGGAAACCTGCGCTGAATGCGAGGAGCAAAGGATGGCAAGAATACATTATAGATGGCATCGGGTTTATGCCAAAAGGAATACCTGATGTTCTGGCTAGTTAACAATCTAGCCTCACAAATGGTAGTGCCATGTGGTCCACCGGGCCTCGGAGCTCTAGGCCCAAGGTAGTTACAAGCAAAAGGAAATAATCTAAGATTATAGGAAATAAAACAACACGCGAAATTAAAGCTAGGATGAGAATCGTTCTTTAGGATATAGGCTATATTAGAAACCAACAACGCGCGACATCACGCAAGAATGTGCCGAACACCCAGTCCCCTTCGATGGACTGGTTGAACCAGGCAATCCCGAGAAAGGAGAGCTCTAGTTCCTGAAACAAATCGAAAAATTAGAGAATTTAGAGCCAAAAGGACCCTGTATGTCGGGGGTTGCAGGGTACCGCAAAAAGCAATTTTGGAAACCAAGAGACTGTTAGCCAATTTAGCCCTATTAAAAAAATAAATTTGGCAACCCTCCCAACAAGCACATTCCGACGTGAGCTTCTGTTGAACAGAGCGGCACGTCTCGCGGTGAACCCCTTTTTTATCAAAGTAAACACCGAGGATCCTTATGGAATCATCGGGTGAGCCTACAAACTGCAAAACGTCAGGTGACCAATCCCCAAAACACAAGGCTTTAGTTTTTGTCCACATTCAATGCAGCGCCTGCACTGCCCGCATAAACATCATAAACATGAAATTTTTTTCCCAAGGAAATCTCATATCGAAGGAAGAGAACAACGTCATCTGCATACGCAAGGTATTTGAGCTCAGCTGTTGTAGAGCTCGAACCCGGAACAGGGATGTCAGAGATACTCGGCGCAGATTGAATCCTCCGGAGGAGAGTTTCAATACTCAGTACGAACAGTGCAGCAGACAACGGGCAGCGCTGGCGGACCCCTCTTAGGACGGGAAAGCAGTCCGTAGGCTGACCGTTGACTCGGATAAAACTAAAGATATTAGTATACAAGACCTTCACCATGTGAACAAAATCTGGGCTAAAGTTGCAAGCCTCCAGCAGGGTCACAAGGTAGTTGTGAGAGACCTTGTCAAAGGCCCTGGCTCTGATCAAAAGAAAGAATACAGCATTTCAACCTCTTGCGGTGGAGGTAGTGAATACCGTCCCGCACAAGGACTAAATTTTGAAAAATTCTCCTCCCCGGGATTCCAGAAACCTGGCACACGCCTACTAGGCCAGAAATAACTCTAACCAGTCGGTTAGCAAGGACTTTAGCCAAAATATTATAATCGTAATTGAGAAGAGTGATGGGTCTCCACTCTCCCAAATGACGACCAGGACCGTCAGGCCACTTGTTAACCAAAATGATCTGACCAAGCCGCATCGTCGTGGTTAACTGCCCAGTTGACAGAACATGGTTAAAAACATCACATAGAGGTTCAGCAAGCAAATCAACAAAAAGTTTATAAAAATCGACATGGATACCATCAATACCCGGACTGTGACCATTACGCAGGCCGGCAATGGCTTGCCTTACCTCAGAAACACGGACAGGGCCCGATGTAAGCACAGAAGCCGCGGCGTCGAGTAGGGTCACGTCAGCGACCCAAGAGTCGACGGACGACTGCTGCACTTCATCAGATGCAAACAGGTCTCTGAAATGCGAAAAAAACAAATTGTGATTTTCTGGTTGAGAGGTCACGTAGCGTGACTCATGCTGTAAGCCAGGAATGACCTGGGAAATAATTTTGTTTCAGCGAGATTTCGCAAAAAAACTTGCAAGTGAAATCTCGTTTCCTAAATTTTGTGAGAGTCCTGTGTGCATCTTTGGCCGGTTTTACAATATAAATCTGTCAACTGAGCTTGAAGTTCAGCAACCATACTATCATCCTGCGCACCCATTTGCTGCCCAGCTTTGCATGCACGCTACATACAGACAAGGCGAGTTCATTCCAAAAGCCGCTGACGAGCCGAAAGTTTCCCCTGAAGTTGTAAATAAGACTTCACTTTAAGTTTAACCCCCTCCCACCACTCACCAGTGTGATGAGTCTCAGACTGAATTTCGCACCGAAGCAACCTCTCAAGGCACTGGAGGATGTCGTCATCTTCGAGAAGATTCAGATTCGTCCTACACGGGCCCTGAGTTCGTGTCCGGGCCCCTGTTAGAACGATCTCACCAGAAACGGCACGATGGTTACTCACACGGAGAAACAATGAATTAGCATCACAATGAACAAATGACACAAGGTCACAATACCCAGGGCCCCCCACAAGAATCCTGTCCAGGCGGGCCCGAACCGAGCCATCCATCCAAGTCCAGTCGAAGACCCCAGGGTGAGTAGAACGCCAAGCGTCCACCAGCCCCGCCCCGACATGAACCCGGAGAAGACCGCCCGGGACGAGTCCGTCTGCCAGGTACCCCCTGTTTATCAAGAGGCTCCGTTACAAAATTATAGTCATCCCCAAAATGAGGAAGTCTTCACCCCCCCCCCAAAATAAAGGAAGCCTCCTGAGGAATCTACCCCGTTGGGCGGGTACCGTTAGCGCATAGGCTTAAATAACGCGAATTTGAAATTCAGCGAAGGCGAAGCTGACAAAGCTGACCACTCGACCCTCGTCATCATACTGAAATTTCAGTTGTCGTCCCTTGAAGTTAGGGTTGACAATAATTCCGACGCCCCTCTGACTAGTCGGAGAAAGACTAAACCAGCACGGGGCATTAGTGTAATGACGAAAATCCGAAACATGCCTAAAACTATGAAAATATGTTTCCTGGACACACAGGATATCAATATCCGGGACCGAAGTCCCTGAATATTTAATGTTGTTACTTTAAGGTTGAAGGTTAAGCAGACAAGTGAAACACAAAGAATACACAAAACAAAGGTCAGTAAGGAGGGTAGATTCAAATTAACCCACCCGTTTTAGAAACGTGGACCGGCACTTAGAACTGACGATGCCAACCTCCAGAGGTGGAACGGTTGTGATACCGGCGGCGGTTTAGTCGGCGGCTACTTGGGTGAAGTTCCCCTTCCTCCAGTTGGATGGGGAGATCTGTCCCGACGGCCAGGATGTACACTTGCCGAACGGCTGCCGTGAGTCCGACCCTCTGGTGATGGAGAGGACTGTCGTTGTTGTGCCGCCCCGGTGGCGCAGTGGTCTAAGGCGCTGGCCTCTGATCATTCGTCCGTAAGGGGTCCGGGTTCGAATCCCGTCAGACATGGATGTTGTGTTTGTCTTACGGCACTGGCTCTCTCCCTTCCCTGGAACCAGTGACCCTAAATTAGGGACGGGCGACTGCTTATAGCCCATTGAGTTGCTCACGGTGGTCGTTAAACCTCCAATAAAAAAAACCCGTCGTTGTTGACGGAAGGATCGGTCAGCAGGACGAGAGTCTCTGGTAGGAGGAACATCGTGGATGGTAACAGAAACACGTCCCGGCGGTCCGCTGGAATCGATGACAGGTACAACCGTGTCCCCGAAGGCGGAAAAAATGGAGACAGTTCCGACGGCAGAGGTGAAAGCAACATCATCAACGGAATCTATGAAAAGGTTGTCAGCATCCGAAATAACCTCGGTAAGTGCAACCGTGGAAACAAGTCCGACTTGGGCGTCAGGAGAAGCAGGTGAATTAGGGACAGGGACCTCCGTGCATACGTCGGCGTCCATGGGAGGCTCAGATTTAACAACAACAGCCGATTTAAGGCAAGAGGTAGTGAGGTGACCTCTGTAGATGGCGTATCAAGAACCTCAAGATCTTGCACTGGTGAGACAGCAGGAGAGGCTCCAGGATCTACGTGGCCGTCTGCAACCAAGGTTTCTTGAACGACAGAAGTCAAAACATTCTTGGTAGTCGGATCGACAGGTTTGACAACCGGTAATTCCATAGAAGCAACATGTTCCGGGTCCATGGTAACAACTGCGCCAGGAACAGCAGAGTCTCCGGGAATAACAATAGTACCGGTGGAGGGTAGCTCTGGAAACTCCTCATTGTAAACAAGGGGAGCTGTTGAAGGCCCGGTTACAGCATCTGCGAAGAATGACTGGGTGCATCTGGATTTGGTGTTGGAATCCGCACCGCACTTGGAACAGGTTTGCTCGCATGAGATCTCTAAGTGCCCCACCGTACTACAGTTGGGGCAAGTTCGGGACGGGCACTGAGGAGCAATGTGGCCAGCTTGACCACATCTACGGCATGTGCGTATCATGCCAGCATATGTAACCATGGCCTTCCAACGGCCCACTTGAAGGAAATTTGGTACTGGTTTTGTCATACGCAGGTGAACAATTCTTGTGCTTGTATATACGTGTTCCAGACCTTTGAGCGTGTGTCACTCATTCTGAAGGGGGGTGAAAATCTTCCCATATCCAGTAAGTGCCGCAGAGATCTTCTCATTAGGGATGTCGATGGGCACGAGTTTGACATAGACGGTACAAATGCCTTCATCTACTGGCGAAATGTGCACCGCAACGTCCTTGTAGGCTGTCAAGGGGTGCTCAAGGTATTGCAGTGCTTGTGCAGCAGTTTGGAACCGCACTGTGAAAAGTCCATTGTTAAGTCGCTGGACTGTGTGTAAATGTTCCGGATGGTCAAGTTTGTCGACTAACTCCTTCAGAATGTTAACATTGGGATACCTCCCATTGTGGGTGACCTTAATGGTTTCAGGTCCGTTCATTAAGTTGGCCTGGAACCGGAAAACAAAAATAAAGGTTCGAACTTGAAGGTAAAGAACAAAAAATAAGAATAAAAATAACTCACAGTCAAATCCTTGACGACCACAAACTTTACGAGAATCACTCAGCGATAAAGCAAGACGGCGCCCGAACTTCTCGCCACCGTGACGACGTCTCGACTGATGGCCTCACGGACTGGTTGTCTGCTTATATTTCCTTCGCGCCGTTCCTGCGATTGGCCTGCAAATACAATCATTTGCATAACTTGTACGTGTGCACGCTCCCTGCAATTTATATGGCGCTGCGTTCACGTCTTCGTGGCATTTTCTGTGTCAAGCAGTGTATTTGCATTAGTAGAAATGCCGATATTATTTTTTCGCGTATGTTTTTTCATGGCGGTATTGTTATTTTCACTCGGTAGCCTTATATGGTCATTGTGTGAACATTATTAAGCTGTATTAATGCTTGCCGTGGGTTACTTCTATCTCTTACTATTATTACCTCTGGATTATTTATTGATAGTAGTATTGGCATAGACGTAGTGTCGTTGGGAGGGGGGATGTAGGACGTGCCTCCTCAACTGCAGAAACATTAAATGCGAGGGTAAGCCTAGGGTGGGGTAGTAAATATGAGTGGAAGGTTTAATGAAATCGCTACGAAGTTCAAAGAGGAAGAACCAAGAACTTTATGTACACACACGGTTATACTCACCTCTACGATTTCGCTGTGATTCGTTTTTGTGAGGAAGTAAAACATCGGCAAAATGGTGTCACTATAGAGAACTCATTATGTAACATTATTCACATATCAGCAAAAAGATTTGTAATGTTTAAAAGAGGTTTTTTTTTAAAAAGACTTTATTTTCAGAAAACGTAGCGTTTGTGAAAAATACGCTGGACTGTTCGTCATTTGTTCACTATCAGCCGTGATTAAAGAGTAATGCATAACAAAAACATGTTTGCTATGCACTTAAGATACCCAAATTTTGTGCCTTTTACACAGAATTTGTTTCGAAGAATGTCTCCCCCAATGGGGAGCCATTTTTTACAATTTTATTTGTGTCTCAATCCCCAAGAAAAGCATTTTACACTTATTAATGCCCCCTTCCCGCAGCCAAGAAAAACATCGTCTTACACTTATTCCTGCCACTTCTCCAAGGAAAAGTCGGTTTATACTTATTCCTGCCGCAGCCCCTTCACCCAATTTTTTGGTCACGTTACGCCTATGAGCAGTGCTGCCGATATTGCTTTTCATATTTCTGAAATATCTTCGCGCAAACGCTTGGGGCGTACTGCCGAACATTAGAAATTAGACGCATCAATATATTTTAGCCAAGTGAGAGGTTGAAATGGGCAATATTCCATATTTTTATTACTTCTGTACTTTATTCTTTTAGACGGAACTGTCTGCTCGTCGGATAACTGTTTTGATGAGTTACTGTATGTTATTGTGTGTGTGGTAGGTTTTTCCTAAAGTAAATGAAAATTTTCATTTTCTGTTTGGGAATGCGTTAGATTATCTTTCGTCTCGTCAAAAATTTGGCTAACATTTAGATTATACTCTGCTTTTGTGGGGGAGTTGGCCGTGAACAGATGCCTATTGGAAAGCAAGAATGTTTCATTCAATTCATAATGTACTGCAGAAATTACGTAGAACTTCCTAGATCAAATTGTAATTATATCCAATAAAAACACGCACAGAACTAGTAAGCAGGAAAATACGAGGCTATATCGCGGCCGGCCATATGCACACAGCAGAGGGGGGCACTACTAAACATGAAAATTTCGCGACCCATACACTGACATCTTAAAGATATATCAAAATCTTAAAGATTTAGAACTGAAATACTTCCGCAAACACGTCAACACACTTGTCACTCCTCACATTGGTGGCTTTCAGTGCATGCCAGAAGAAGCATGCTCTGTGCGAGTCTATTCTCCTCCGAATCTTTGGTCGCCGTCATCCGGCATTCCGTAGCATACAAACAATTCAAGCGATCGGGATCGGATTATAATCTAAAGGTTCACCAAATATATTTTTTTTACGTTGGGGGTTTAACGACTACCGTAAACTACTAGCTATAAGCCGCCCGGTGGCGCAGTGGTCTTAGCGATGGCCTCTGATCATTCGTCCGAACGGGGTCCGGGTTCGAATCCCGGTGAGGCATGGATGTTGTGTTTGTCTTACGGCACTGGCTCTCTCCCTTCCCTGGAACCAGTGACCCTAAATTAGGGACGGGCGACTGCTTATAGCCCATTGAGTTGCTCACGGTGGTCGTTAAACATCCAATAAAAAAAAACAACTCGCTATAAGTAGTTGCCCGTCCCTAATTTAGGGACACTGGTTCCAGGGAAGGGAGAGAGCCAGTGCGGCAAGACAAAAACACAACATCCATGCCTCTCTGGGATTCGAAACCTGTCCAATTTTGGACGAATGGTCGGAAGCCATCGCTTAAACCGCTGCGCCACCGGGGCGGCCGAAATACTTCAAAGGCCGCCCAGAAACAAAGGAAAGCTCATTTTATGGGGTGGCCCCATTCAACAATATTGACCTCGTGTAGAGGAGAAAGAACGTGTTAAAAATCACTCATCCCTCAGCGGATGAGTTCTGGGTCTAGCTGTCAGTACTTGAAGTAAAGCTTCGAATGCAAACGGGCTTAGCTGTGATCCATGACTGGGTTTTATACAACGACATGCGAATAAGGACAGGAAGACAAGCAAAAAAATTTGACTCACATATTTTAAGAAATCTAAATCGATGTAGAATTGAAAAAAAAAAATGTAGCAATAGATCAATTAAAATTTTTTTTTGTGTAACTTATGTCTGCTTGTCGGTAGCGAAGTGGTCTAAGCTCTGGCGTCCGAGATGGGTCCGGGTTAGAATCTCGGTGAGGCATAGATGTTGTGTTTGTCTTACGGCACTGGCTCACTCACCTTCCTGGAACCAGTGATCATAAATTAGCGGCGGGCTACTGCTTCTATAGCCCATTGAGTTGCTCACAGTGGTCGTTAAACTTCAGAACAAACAACAAAAATGACGTCAGTTGTCCCACACCAGTATTGAGTAAAAGTACCTTCCGACGAGGATCAATCAAGCTCGGATCTGCACTATTTGGCATTAAGTGCAGAGAACAGGAGTTTTTTTTTTCATCATACGTAACAAGACATTATGTACAAGACACTATGCTCAGATACAGTCGTATATCCGCCCGTCTGCATCTGAGCATGGTGTCTTGTGGGAGTATCATAATTCCGAGGTATTTGATGATGCAAGTGGATTTTCTTTCATGCACCTCTCTTTGACCAAAACTGTTGTCCGAGATGAACGTTGGACCTTTGCTGGCCCTGATCACTTGAGCTTTCGCGCTAGGCTCGTAACGAGCGAGAGAAGTTGTGAGAGGAGTGGGGCTAATGATAGAGGTCAGGCAAAGTGTATTAAAGAGGTTCAATATTGGACTCTAATGTGAGTCGTAAGGACGGCCGAAAGGAAACGCAGGTCGGGCCCCGCCCGGTCTGGCCCTCCCCTGGATACGACCCTGTTTCGCGCCCAATCTGACAATGCCAACACCTTCCTATCTCCCTGCTTCCCAGTCTGTTGTGACGTCACATCTTCTTATGACATGAGAATAGGGTCACAATTTAATTGATTTTCAACTGATCTAGTTGATTTTGATCGTCGAGAGTAACGGCTGTACATATGTTGAAGTCGGGGTGATTGCGAATTGTTCCGGTGCAGCAGCTGTTGCCTCGGTTTCCAGCGATCTGGCATGTCTTTCCTCATTTTCGCGCATTAAGTCGCAAGCAGAACGCTAGAGAATCTAATTTGCGCCGTATAGAAACAGCAAAAATAACTCCCTCTTCAGTATGGTTGAATTGAGGGTGGCTCTGTATCTGTCCGGCTCCACATCTGTCGGGTATGATGGCGTCCACTATGACATACTCCCTCATCTATTGCAGTCATCTCGTGAATCTTCTCATCCTTTTCAATCGTATTTGGATAGAACATAGTTTCCTGGACTCTTTGCGAAAGGCTTTTGTTTACCTTTTCTCAAGCCTGGCAAATTAGGACGCAGCTAAAAATTGACTAAACAACATTATAGTTATCTTTTTTTTAATCTGAATTTAAGGAATTTTAAACCACCAAAGAATACTGAATACTTTTTTCAGCGCTAATGCTTAAATTGTTAGCTTGGTTTAATTTAATGTATCGTGGACGCCAACTTATCAGAAGGGTAGTTATTTGCAGGTTCCTGTCATTGGAGCAGGGAAGCAAAAAAATAAGTGAGTTAAACAAGTTGAATGTTATGAGAGATGTTTTCTTTCGCACGTATCTTTATTCATCAGATGGGGGAAAAGGGGGAATATTGGAATATTAGTTGGTCTGATTGAATAGTAAATACTTCCAGCGGATTGATAGATATCTCGGGCGACTTCCTCAATGTAATTCACGCTAAATCTCTTTCTACCTCAATCCCGTACAGAAGCGTTTCTCCCTGCCTTGTCTGAGCAAAATCCTCCTTTATTCTTCACTCAAAATCTCCAAGGAGACTCTCCGTTTACGACTCCTTTCGGTTCCATTCTCATTCACGATCTGTTCTCCAGAAAATGCTCTTGACGTAAGAAGTTGTACTGTTAATTGCCTACTCCCATTGTCCCTGGCGGGCTCTGATATGTTTTCCGACAAGGCAACGTATGTCCATTTCTACCAGAGGCAGAAATGGACTTCCTGTCTAAGGGCTATGTCGATACCTAAGATTCTTCTAACAGCTTCGTGGGGTGCAGAGAGGATTTCTTTGTTCCGTATCTACCAGTCTCTCATACGATCTAAACTGGATTATGATTGTATTGTCTATGGCTCTGCGGGTAATTCCGTTCTCCGGCCTTTGGACACCATTTATCATCAGGCGCGTCTTTGTACGGAGGAGTTTTAACTCCAGTTGCAGATTTAATCAGACATCCTACTTTGATAGCGTGCAACATCATATACTTATGGAGAAAATCGCCAAATGACAAAGAAATCATGCACTTGATCAAGCAAATCCTCACGTTAGAAGGAAAATAAATGAGGAATAGCACAGAGGCTTCCGAACATCACCGATTTCTAGCCTTTATGCTCATGCCAACGAACCATCGCTGGATTTACGATGTCCCTTCAAATTTACTTGAAACTTCGATCTTTTCGTCAACATCCTTTATATGATGTAGTTTTTCATTCCTAGCATGTTCGGTTATTTGAGAACTTGCCATCGTGTATTCATACATCCGGACACACATGCTGGCCGAGCTCAACTTGTCACTGATTCGAGAAACCAGGGGCTTTGAGGATCCTCCATGGTACCCTCTTGGTGTCATGGCAGATTCCAGTTTCTGTGTTTATGATAAATCCTCAACCCGTGCGTCAGAGTACCACCAGGTCTTCGCTGATCAACGTTTCTTCAATGCAGACTATATTCTAATTTTCACTGATGTATCTAAGACGGGTGTTGTTGAATGCGCTGCCATCTGCTGTGATGGTTTTTTTTTGCTCGCATCCCTGCCGAGGCCACGGTGTTTTCGACGGAGACGCATGTTGTGTATCTTGCACTTCATGTTCAGTCGAGCTCTCATCGCCGTGCTACGGTCTACACGAATTTGTTAAGTGCTTTACAGTTTCTCTCATCCGTGGATTGCAATGACCATTTTTTTCTTTTTAAAGTGAGAAGTTTACTTCGTTCATTGCTCAGGGACGGTTTTCAAATTCGTTTCTGCTGGATTCTTGGACACGTTGGAATCTCAGGTAACGAGTCAACACTGCTGCTGCTAGACTTGTTTCCTCTTTGGTCGGCGCACCCTTGCCATTGTTTCACCGTGATTTGAGTTTTCTTATCCGTGATTATATCAATGAAACATGGCAGGGACAGTGGGACCAACAGGTGGAAAATAAACTGCATCGTATTAAACCAGTGCTTTCGGTCTGGACTTCATCATGTCGCTGGAACAGTATAGGGAAGAAGTTGTACTAGCACGTCTCCGCATTGCCGTTTCGCTCACGGCTGTTTGCTGTGTGGCAGCATTACCTCCATGTTTGGGACGTGTGATGTGACTCCGACTGTAGTTCATATTTCATGTTCGTGTCGTTGTTTTGTTCATGAACGTGCTCGTCATTTCCTTTTACCCTCTTTACCAAATGACTCTGTGACCCTGAGTCGTCTTTTAAACGATCAGTGTGACGTGTCTTCTATGTTGTCATTTCTTTGTTGTACCGGTGTTTTACGTTTTGTACAGTTTGTTTTTGTTTCGTCGCCATTTACCCGTAAACGTGCTCTTCATTTTCTTTTACGCGCTTTACCAGATGACTCAGAAACTCCAAGTCCCAATTTAAACGATCAGTGGGATGTGTCTGTTACCATTTCTTCGTTGTACCCGTGTTTTACGTTTGGTATTGTTTGTCGGCCATTTACACCTTTTATTGTTCTGTTTTATCACATCATTTCTTGTTATCTTTTAATATTGTTTTTGTTACTACGTTAAATTATTGGATTTGTTGTACTGGTGTTTTTCTGTCTGTAAAATGCGTTTTTGTTTTATCGGCTCTTTACGCCGCTTGTTATTGTGTTGTATGACATCTTTGTTCGTTACCTTTTAATGTTGTTATTGTTATATTTTAAATTCTTGGTTGGCGCTCTTTAGTTCTTTGAGGTCTTTGCTCCAATAAAAACCAACCAACAAACCAACCAAAAACGCAATTGGTATTTTTCTTTTTGTTTCGGGTTTTAACGACCACATTGAGTAACTCGTAGATCTATAAGTAGTCGTCCGTCCCTAATTTAATGCCATTGGTTCCAGGGTAAGATCAGACCCAGCATCATCGGGCAAACACATTAGTCATGCCTCATCCTCCGGGACTCCAGTTTAGATGAACGAAGATCCAGTGCCTCACACCGCTCGTTAACGGGCGGCCAACATTTGTTGTACCTATGTCCGTGATTGACCATATACGTCGGAAATCACACATTGAGACGTGACAAAATATATGCTACACAGCGTTTATTATGCCTATTAACACAAAATTCACAAGCTTCATGCTTCAAAAATGCTACAGTAATTTATCAAATGCTTGCGATAAAGACTGCTTTTAACCCTGCTTGAAAGACCACACTTTGAAAAACTCTGCTGTAGACGCTGACCCTAAAAAAGCCATCAACTCGCATTTCCGTGAAGATTCTGAGGACTTGCACTAATAATTGAACCGGACATACAGCAGATCCTTTTATCTCAGTGGCGCACCGAGGATTTATTTATGGGGGTGGTCCAAAATGTTGAAGATGCAAATAAAAAAAAAAAACCCGGAGGAAACATCTCCCAAGATATCGGAAAGCTGTAAAAATATCTCTGCCATATTAAAGTGCGTTTCCTATGATTCGTAAAATACAGTGGAACGTCAGTTATACGTTATTTTAGGGTATCGTCTTAAAAAAACGTATAAATAAAAAAAAAAAAAAAAAAAACATATAAAAGAAATTTCGAAATGTTAAATACGACTGTAAAATTTTCAGTGGCTCCAAAAAAGAAAATCCGCACCGGTAGCTCAGTGGTCTAAGCCATGGCTTCTGACCATTCGTCCGAGATGGGTCCGGGTTTGAGTACCCGGTGAGGCATGGATGTTGTGTTTGTCATACGGCACTGGCTCTCTCCCTTCCCTGGAACCAGTGGCCCTAACTTAACGACGGGCGACTGCTTTGGCCCATTGAGTTGCTCATGGTTGTCGTTAAACCTCCAACTAAAAAAACAAAAAAACAAAAAAAAAACCTCGTTTTAGATTACGTTAATTTATAATGTAAGACATACATGAATACTTTTTTGCTACCTTAAGCCTATGTTTATTTTGAACTTTACATTAAGTTTTTATTCTAATTTCATTAAAAATCGAGATTGAGAAAATCTGTACGATTTCATATTTTCGATGTCTGAAAAAGAGAACTTTGTAGCAAATTCGAATATGATTTTGTTTTATATTCAATACTTCCATTACAAATCTTTTCTTATAAGCATCGCATTTTTCAAAGCAGTTTGCCGCTAGTTAATTTTGTTATATGGAAATATTCAACCTTTATTTAAATTGTAACTTTTGTTATTTTGTGTGCCAACGACAGCTACAGAAATTCACTCCCCAGTCAAAAAGGCGCTCAGCAAATATTCATTTCGGGGAAAGCATTCTTTCACGGACCGGGACTTCCCACGAACAAAAAGACACCCCCTTTCCCTCCCCCGTCGGACCCTCTCAGAGCCCGCCAGGGACAATGGGAGTAGGCAACTAACATTTCAACTTCTTACGTCAAGAGCATTTTGTGGAGAACAGATCGTGAATGAGAATGAAACCGATAAGAGTCGTAAACGGAGAGTCTCGTTGGAGATTTTGAGTCGAGAAGAAAGGAGGATTTTGCTCAGACAAGACAGGGAGAAACGCTTGTGTACGGGATTGAGGTGGAAAGAGATTTTAGCGTGAATTACATTGAGGAAGTCGCCCGAGATATCTATCAATCCGCTGGAAGTATTTACTATTCAATCAGACCAACTAATATTCCAATATTTCGCCTTTCCCCCCCATCTGATGAATAAAGATACGTGCGAAAGAAAACATCTCTCATAACATTCAATTTGTTTAATTCACTTATTTATTTGCTTCCCTGTTCCAATGACAGGAACCTGCAAACAACTACTCTTCTGATAAGTTGGCGTCCACTACGATACATTAAATTAAACCAAGCTAACAATTTAAGCATTAGCGCTGAGAAAAGTATTCAGTATTCTTTGGTGGTTTAAAATTCCTTAAATTCAGATTTAAAAAAAAGAGAACTATAATGTTGTTTAGTCAATTTTTAGCTGCGTCCTAATTTCACGGCTGAAAAAAAATAAAGAAGCAAACAAACAAACAAACCCAAAAAAACCCCGCACCACATTAAAAGAAGCCATAGCTTACCTAAAAGTTGGTGTCACATTTTATCCAGAGCGTGGATTGCGAAACCTATTTTTCATCCAAACGAAATTAAACAACATCCTTCTGTCTGATGGGACTAAGGTTCAACTTTAGCTGCACCAAGAAGGAACCCAGCAACGCTGCCTCGATTCTCTCAAAGTTGTAACCTATCGGGTTATGTGTAAGAGAATCAAAGAACCGTGTATTCTTGATAATCTGAAATTCAGAATTTAATGTATAACAGCAAAAAGCGTATAAATGAATTACGCAAAACCAAATTGAAAAGGCGTTAGAAACTACAATAGAACGTCGGGACTAACTCAAAATTACATGTAAATGTGAAAAACGTATATAACTGGGAAACATATAACCGAAGTTCCACTTAAATTAATAACGAGGAACTATACACCAATTTTGTAGAAAATAGTAAAACTATGCTAGCAATCCGATTTATTGGTGTAAGAATATATAAATAAAGGTTTCCAAGTTTTCGCACATCAACCAGATGGCTTTTTCAAGGACGATGGACAGAAACAGATATGGCAGTTTCTGTCTATCTTCCTTGAAAAGGCCATCTGGTTGATGTGCAAAAGCTTGGAAACGTTTATTTCTATATACTTAAGCCAATAAATAGGATTACTAGTACATTTTTACCATTTTCTACGAAGTTTTACTGTATATATTTAAAAACATATATAAATAGATTTAGAAATAAGCAGTCTATAGACAAAGGACGAAGGACGAAGGACCAAGTGATACCACACGGCAAGGGCCAGGACCCCTGGCACCCCCACCGAATGCGCCATAGCGGTGTCCTATAAAAATGAAGCAAAAAGCAATTGCAAGACGAACATTCTCATGGTTCCCAGAATGCGCCATACATACATGCATGAGCTTAAGAATGCAGCAGTCATGGTGTTATTCACATCACGCCAGTTGGTCCCTTCATTTGACCTTTAACTTCAAATGCAACTGACCGTGGAGTCATTTTTACAAGGTAATATATTATTACCTCAACCAGTAAGTACATTAAACAGCTGTAGATAGAAGCACTTGATTAAATCCTTGCCATTGTTCATTATCTTTCCCATCGACGTCAGCTCCAATTCGTTGCTCCTGCAGTGCAGTGTGTGTTTGAAGGAAGGTTAATTCCCGGAGCTCTCGAATACGGGGTCATAGTTCGTTCCATTTGTATCATATCGAATAGAAGTCGGAGTCAGTGGTACTCCCACATTTTCACTACAGAAATGAAGGGACGAAGAATCAACTAATAGTTCATCTTTCTGTGTTCTTTTAAGCGCTCTTCATGTGAAAGACTTTTGGTTTTTCTTTCTAGAGTGATGAAAAGAGAAGGCTGTATACTTCTTATTAAACCATGCTGTCTGTCAGTCCCTTAAAATCTGCAGCGCGCAATTAATCTGTCACAAAATGCTACACAACTACTTATGCTACAAACTCTAGCTGCTTTTCTTTTTAGCACGCATTAAAAACAACAACAGGACGAGCTTATGTTAACACAATGTCCATCCTTTTGTGGACACCATATCTCTGCTATTTATTTATTTATTTTTTGAAAAATTCTTTTTGCATTAGGAAGTCTGAAAGGCATATTGGTCTTTCCCTGATGCATAATTTCACCGCTAGGGGGCCTAAATACATATGCTATCGAGTTCAAAATATATTTTATTTCACATCACTGTTTCAAAGCATCCGATTGAAAAAAAGATTCCTTCGATACCTTTTAGAACAAAGACCATTTTGTGTACAATATGTTTTAAAAACAATGCGCAGCTTTCTCGCTACGAGGCGTAATATTGACTTCTCCTCTGCCACCAAGAGCATTAGGCAGGCCGGTCTCCGAGGTCAGGAGACTCAGATTAGCTCGCAATCGGCGTTCCAATTCATCACAAAGGTGTTCCATGGGGTTGAGATCAGGGCTGCGTGCAGGCAAGTCAATTTCTTCTACAGCTATCTTAGCAAACCATTCTTGCACGGACCTCTCTTTGTGGACGGGATCACTGTTCTGTTGGTAAAGGAAAAGGCCTTCACCGAACTGTTGCCATAATGTTGGGAGCACAGAATTGTCGAGTAGGCATTATAGGCCGCAAAGTTAAGATTCTCGGACACTGGAACTTGGGGACCCAGCTTAAATCATGAAATACAGCCCAGGAGCATGATGCCTCCTCCACCAAACTTTTTTCCATTAGTCAAATAAAGCTATATATAAAACAGCTGATAGAAAAATAAAGAGTTACAGAAAAATATGAGTAGAGTCAATTTAGACACAAAACTATATACAATGAAAGACATGATTCATAGCATACGTGTAACCGAAGTACATATTATTATTATTATGTACTTCGGCTCCACCAAACTTTACCGCTGGCATAACGTAGGCAGGTAGCGTTCACCTGGCGTCCTCCACGCCCAGACTCATCCATCGGACTGCCAGATAGTGAAGCGTGACTCATCACAACAGAGAACGCGTTTCTACTGCTCCAGAGTCTACTGGCGAGGAGCTTTACGCCCCTCCAACCGACGCTTGGCGTTGATCTTGCTGGCATTAGGCTTCTGTGAGGATGCTCGGCCATAGACACCCATTCTCTTCAGTTCTCAGCGAACCATTATTGTTCTGCCGTTGCTTCCAACGGCATTTTGGAACACGATGGTGAGTGTTGCAACCTAGGACAGGCGATTTTGTCGCACCCCTCGCCTCAGCGGTCTCGCTCTGTCACGTGGCCCACCATATCGCGATTGCGCTCTTACTCCTAGGCGTTTCCACTTCACAACATCATTTATAGTTGATCGGGCAGATGCACCAGGGCAGATATTACTCGAACTGATTTGCTGCTAAGAATGCATCCTATGACTATGCTACATTGAAAGTCACTGATTTTCATGCCTGTCTATGATGTTTGCCAGGCCACATGCGTCTTTTTATACGTGCATGGGCGATGGCTGTAATGTACAGTATATGGATAAATCCACTACTCCGAAGGGTGTCTGGATACTTTTGATCATACGGTGTATTTCCCTTATTTTGGAAATTGTTCGTAGCTCGTATTTTCTTATTTTGGAAATTGTTCGTAGCTCGTATTTTCTTATTTTGGAAATTGTTCGTAGCTCACCTTTTAGTTCGTAGTTACACAGTCGAGTCACATTATTGTGACCACCTCCTACTTTTGACGTCAACAGCGCGTAGCCAATGAAAGAAGGCAAGTATCGTGAGCTGGCTTAGAGGGTATATAAGGTGTGTTGTAGGCAACCTGAAAACATATGGGCCGCCCCGGTGGCGCAGTGGTCTAGGCGATGGCCTCTGATCATTCGTCCGAAAGGGGTCCGGGTTTGAATCCCGGTGAGGCATGGATGTTGTGTTTGTCTTACGGCACTGGCTCTCTCACTTCCCTGGAACCAGTGACCCTAAATTAGGGACGGGCGACTGCTTATAGCCCATTGAGTTGCTCACGGTGGTCGTTAAACCTCCAATCAAAAAAAAAACAACAAAAAAAAAAAAAACATATCACTCGTTGTTGTCATTGGATACAAGGAGCGATTTATCAGATTTGCAAAAAGGGATGACTATCGGCTTTCGGGCCAAGGGTGACAGTGTTTATGAAACAGCGCAGTTTGTGAACTGTTCGCGTGCTGCTGTGGTTAAAGCGTATCGTAACTGGGGAAATGGCACCATTGCCAATAAGCGACGTGGAAACTGCCTGCGGAGCACCACGTGTCATTCACGTGAAAGGTGAACGTCGGCTGCGAAGGTGCGTGAAGGCCGATCGACACGCAACAGTGGAGCAACTCACTGGCTGAATGAACCAGTGGGCTACTGGAAGTCTGTCTAAAACGACAGTTCAGCGAACCCTGCTGCGTATGGGGCTCCGATGGAGACGGATGGTCATTGCACCTATGCTAACGAAGGTGCATCCGCAGAAAAGGCTTACATTTGCACGGCAGTATCGGAATTGTACCTCCGCCGATTGGCAAAGGATTTCCTTCTTCGATGAGTCACGTTTTCTGCTTTATCGAACGGATGGACGTTGGCGTATAAGGCGAGAGACATCGGAGAACAAACACTCTTCAACCATTGCTGGAAGAACACAAGCTGGTGGGGGCAGCGTTATGGTCTGGGAATTGTTTTCGTGGCATTCTCTGGGTCCATTCACACCTGTGGAAGGCACTATGGACCGAATTCGTTATGAATCCATCCTTGCAGACCACGTACACCCATACATGCTGGTTGTCTTCCCTTGGGCGGATGGGATCTTGCAGCACGACACTGCGACGTGTCACACTAGAAATGTCCGAGAGTGGTTGGAAGAGCACGATGAGAACTTCAAAGTACTTCCCTGGCCCCCTAATTCCCCAGACTTAAACCCAATTGAGCATCTGTAGGATCACCTCGATCGTGTTGTTCGCTCTATGGATCCTCCACCACGCACCGTCCAGCAGCTGTGAGATGCACTGCAGTCAGCATGGCTCCACTACATAGCTGTGAACACCTCTCAGCACCTTACTGAGTCACTCCCAGCTCGTCTAGCTGCTGTCCGCGCTGCATACAGCTGTTACTCTGGATATCAGCTGGTGGTCACAATAATGTGACTCGACCGTGTATTTGTTAAGGGGACAACAATAAAGTCTGATACAAATTTGATTAAACTAGGGCTAATTGATCATGACCTGGGCCAGCACTAGTTTCAATTGTGCATATTGTTTATGCTATATACCATAATTTAACTTTCATTTTTAGTCGTCTTTCTGTGTGTAAATTTTAAGTTCGTTCTCTTTTAACGTTTCAACCTTAACGTCACATTTTCTCACTCACTGAATGTTATGTTGGCAGCAGCCTTGAGGTTAGGGTGGATAACGTGTGCATGGTTGACCAGCAGGATTGCTGCATATATAATATGTTAAGTTAGCATCAAAGAGAGTGGTGTGGTAATCGTGGACGCCGTCTTAAGCTGTAAGCGGTCTTTTTCATGCAGCTAGCGTCTGTCAATCTGTGGTGTGTATATATTTCGTGTCAGAGTTCGTTAATCTACTATTGTACTTACTAACTCATGTTAATAAGTTTAAGTGACTATTGTTGTTTTTGGAGTAATTATCTATTATAGAAGTTCACTAGTGAAGTGCATATTGCGTTTCGGCTGAGTAAAAAGGCAAACTGCAGCAACGTTACCTTGAAAGTGTTCCCTACACGTTTAAACATTGAGGAAGATTGGATGTTTCAAAAATCTAGTCATTTAAATTTTTTTGAAACATTGAACCAGATACATATTGGTTTCGATATGGGTTAGTAAAGTGCGAAGCACCGGCATTGTCTGAGGGATCTGAAAATTTCAATGTTCCTTCCCATTGCGATAATATACAGTGCTACATTAATTTTGTCAGGGGTTGTATTTCACGCACAAATTCTACTGATATCAAATGGCACTGGTAAAACTGTTACTGAGTTAAGAGTTTATTGTTTTGTTGCACCTGCCCCCCTCCCCCCCCCCAAGATTCGAGAGAAAAAATGCTTTTTCCTGACCTGATACGATCTTCCGTAATCAAACTCCGTTCTCTCGAAGCGTCATCTATTTCACTAGAATTATATTCGTTTGATGCACTAAGCTCCCTGAGTTTCGTTTGGGATCTACTAGCATTATGTTTTCATTTTTATGGTTTTCGGAGCGAATCCCTATTATTTCGGAAAAAGACAAGCTTGCTGATTCCACCCATATTATTACTCAACACAGTTAGTGATTTATTTCTCGTAAAACAGTGAATGACTTGATATTAAACGAAATCTATAAACCACCCGCACTACGTTTAGAAAAGAAAAAAACCGCCATAAACTTAAAATTATCACGTATTTCTGTTTACCGAATTACGTCTTGTTTATTTAAACCGTGTAGACTGTCTAGGATCATTAGCAAATCAACGAGCTTGTCAAACACTTTACGTTAGGAAAAACCGGCGCCAGTATTTGTCTACCGCCAGACGGACTTCTACATAATCGCTAAATGCACGTGACCTTCCAGTTTTCTTCATACGTTGTATATGAATTTTGTGGTTTGCATACACTCATGAGAGGCAGCAGTAATTGTTTAGATAAAAAAAAATACTGAACCTGTTTTACCAGCAGCATCAAGAAAGTGGAATAACAAAAAAACTTTTTCGCTTAAAGTAAGCTCCTCTAAGTTTCTTAAACTTGAAACCACAGAATTCAAAATCTACACTGTTTTCAACACCTAACACATTAAAGCATTGTGAAGAAAAATAAAACTTGAAATTCATACTTCCCTAGCAGCGCAGTTTTTTTATCCTTATCCTTTAACGCAACAGACTACAATGGAAAAAAGAGGTATTTGTTTCAAAAGAACAAAATAAAATACAACTGAGCCTCGCCGGTGATCAAGTAGCTAGAGGCGCGGACTTCTGGCTGGTCGTTCGAGATGGCATGGCGTTTACTGCCTTTTTAATCTTCCGTTTTTGCTGACTTTTCAATAATGCAAATTTCGGTTGATTCTCGTTATGGTTTCCATACCGAACTCACATCTGAACCAGTGGCGGATCTAAAAGCTCATTTGGGAGGGAGTCCGGTCTAAAAAAAAAAAAAAAAGAGAGAGACTTTGTGGAGGGCACACATATACATACACTATATAAACTTACAGTGGAATGCGCCTTTGTGGAATCGTAAGGGTTTTTAAAATTTTCTATTAAACAATTGTTCAAAATCTTTCAATCGCAAACGGCAAACGAGAACTGAAAAACCAACAATATTTCCACTTTTTCCGACGAAACCAACATGATGCCTTTTAAATCTCACGTCTAGATAAAATCTTTCAAAATAAAGTTTGATCCCTTCTATTCAGCTGGGTTAATTTAATACAAAAATTTCCAGCTTGGAAATTTGTTACTAGTTCTTGTTTATGGCCCAATCGAGGTACGCACTTTGCTCTGTCACCCAAATTATCTCACGTATGTGTTAGTATATGTTACTTCAAAGCCTACCCCACACGGTGACTTTCCCGGCTTCTAATTACTAATAATGCCAGACAAGGTGTCGTCCGCGAAGCGACCGTGTGCGAAGCGACCCTGTTATATTTCATCGTGGACGAAGCGACCCTGCTAATCGAATCAGTTTACTTATATCATCATCATCATCATCATCATCATTGTCAACCATTATCAATCCACTGCTGGACGAAGGTCTCCCCAAGTTTCCTCCACAACGGTCTGTCTTGTGCCAGTCTCCTCCATGTCACTCCCGCATACTTTCGAATTTCATCCACCCATCTCCCATGTGGTCTTTTTCTGGGTCTTTTCCTGTCCCTTGAAATCCAATCTAAAATTTCGGCTGTCCATCGATGGTCTGTCCTTCTGGCAGTATGTCCAGCACACTGCCATTTCAAAGATTTAACTCTGATCATGATGTCTTCCACTCTTGTCATTTTTCGGATCCACGAGTTCCTCTTCTTATCTCTCCTTTACACCAAGCATGCACCTCTCCATGCTGCTTTGAGTTGTCTGCAGCATTTGTATGTCTCTTTTAGTTAAGGTACACGTCTCTGCACCATATGTAAGCACTGGAAGGATGCATTGATCAAACACTTTTCTTTTAAGACAAAATGGCATATTGCTCTTGAAAATTATGCTGTTTCTTCCAAAAGCTCTCCAGGCAAGTTTTGTACGCCGATTAATTTCTTCATCAATGTGGCCCTCACTTGATATCTGCTGTGCAAGATAAACGTACGTGTCTGTTATCTCCAGCTTTTCTCCATCAACTGATAAATCTTCATTTCGTGTAAAAGCATTGTACATCACTTTTGTCTTCTGAAAGTTCATTTTTAATCCCACTTCTTTACTCTTGTCAGCAAGTTCCTGGATCATACTCTGCAGCTCTGATGGGGTACTTGCAAAAATGACTATGTCATCAGCAAAACGAAGGTGGGTTAGATAATCTCCATTAATCTTTATCCCCTTGTTTTCCCAGCTCAGCGACTGAAAGACACCCTCCAATGTAGCATTAAAGAGCTTCGGAGATATGGTGTCGCCTTGTCTCACTCCCTTTCCAACTTGTATGTGTGCAGTATTCTCAAACGGCCGAATCTTTGCACTTGCATTTTCATAGATGTTATTAATTATATTAATGTATGCATCTTCAATACCGCAGGATTTCAGAGCCATTGTAACTGCTGATGGTTTCACCGAATCAAAGGCTTTTTCATAATCGATAAAAGCCATGCACAATGGAAGTTCATATTCCCTCGCTCTTTCAATTAGTTCTCTCAGTACGTGGATATGATTTATTGTGCTGTAGCCACTCCTGAATCCAGCTTGTTCTCTCGGTTGAGCCATGTCCAGTGTTACCCTTAAGCGGTGTGAAAGAACTTTAGTGAAGATTTTATAAACCACTGATAGGAGGCTGATAGGTCTGTAGTTCCTGAGATCCTCAATCTCACCTTTTTTATGTAGCCAGATCATTGTAGCGTTGTTCCAATCCTCAGGAATCTTCCCTTCATTAAGGCATCGAGTGAAAATTTGGGCGAGTACTGTTTCGATTTCTCCACTTGCTTCTTTTATGATGTCTACAGTAATTCCATCTTCTCCTGGAGCTTTTCCCCGCTTCATGTTCTTGATTGCATGTGCAACTTCTGCTGGGAGGACTGGAAGAACTCTGGTACTGGTACCTTTCATGATGTCTGGAGTACATGTATCATCCCTTTCATATAATTTGGAGTAGAAATCTTTCACTCTTGTCAAAATTTCGCCTCTATTTCTTGTTACAGAACCATCTTCTTTTCTCATTGCGATAATATGTTTTCTTCCCTTACAGAGATGACCCTTTGCTATCTTTAGGCTTTGGTTGTTTTCAATTGCTTTCCTCACTAGTTCACAGTTGAATTTCCTTACGTCTTCAGAGATACTTTTTCGTATTGTCTTGCATAGCTCTATATATTCCACTTTGGAAGTCGCATCTTCTTTAGTTGTCCTCATCTCTTCTTTTTTGCATCAACATTTTGGTTTTTCCTGATAATTTGTTCACATGCAACTTGTTCTTAGACCCAGCTAATTTTGTTGCTGTTTCCATAAGAGCTCTGGTTACTTTTCTGTTAACTTCAGAAATATCCACTTCATCCGATGTTAGGCCTTCTAAAACAGAGAATCTGTTCTTCAGTTCCAACTTGAAGGTATTATGGTGTTTTTTAAGATTGGTTATGTCAATACATTTTGTTTGTCTTATGAGCTTGCCACGTTCAAGTTTAGTGTTGAGATGCATCTTACATCTCACCAATCTATGATCACTACCTGTGTTGAACTTGTTTAGCACACTGCAGTCTTCTATGACGAATTTTTTGTTACACATAATAAAATCAATTTCACTTGTCGTTCCATTTGGATGTCTCCATTTCCTATGTGGCTTTTTCTTGAAAAAGGAGTTCAAGATGAAAAACCCTTCTGCCTCTGCAAACTCAACGAGAGTATTTCCACGCTGGTTTCTGTTGCCGTGACCGAATTTACCTACTGAAGTTTCATTCTGCTGCCGTTGCCCTATTTTTGCATTGAAATCTCCCATAATTATCTTCAAATGTGGCTTACCTTTATTATTTAGATGACGAATTTCCTCATAAAATTGTTCAATTTCTTCTTCAGTTTTTGCATTGAAATCTCCCATAATTATCTTCAAATGTTGCTTACCTTTATTATTTAGATGACGAATTTCCTCATAAAATTGTTCAATTTCTTCTTCAGGATGACTTGTGGTGGGTGCATAAGTTTGAATTATCTGAGCCTGGTATCTTCTCGAGAGTTGGATAACGAGTCGTGCAACTCTGTCAGAGGAACTTTCAACTTCTACAACTTTATCCTTCAGTTTCTTGTTTATTATAAATCCAACACCACTAGTTCTGCCAGTATCTGTCCCACAATAGTAGAAGAGATGTCCACTTTTCAGTTCAATGAGATCTTCTCCTTTTCTCCTTACCTCACTTAGCCCGACGATGTCCCACTTGATCCTTTGTAGTTCTTCTTCCAATTCAAGGAGCCTTGAATCAGAAAATAGGGAGCATCCATTATATGTAGCCAAGGTCAGTATCAGATGGCAGCCTAGTCCTGTCCTCTGGTGATTCTTAGCACCCTCTGCTTTCACGTCGCACTGGCCGCTGCCCTGGCCAGGTACATTCCAGCTGCCGGAGACTGAGGGCCAAGATTTAAGTTGTGGAGTCATTTTGGAGGGGTTTGGCCATAACTCACCACGCTGGCCAAACGGGTTGGTGAGTGTGGGATAGCCTTTCCTCAAATCCCGATGGTATAGTTATACCGCACTTATATATATATATATATAAGACAGACCGTTGTGGAGGAAACTTGGGGAGACCTTCGTCCAGCAGTGGATTGATAATGGTTGACGATGATGATGATGATGATATATATACACACACACACACAAATCGTAGTCAAATTATTTACATCTAATTAATTAAGTACTTACATCTTCTGAATTTTGTAGCTTTTGTCCTTAGTCTAACTTGGTAACATAGCTTAATGCTTTCAGGCATTTTTTAATGTCTTTAGAATTTCCAAATTCGACGTGTGATGCACATACAACAATTAAAAGAATTAGGAAAACTTGGTCCAAAAAGGAAGAAAATGCATATACAAGTAGACGAACGCATTCGCAATAGCATGGGGGAATTTGGAAATTCTAAAGTTCTTAAAAAATGCACTGAAAGCATTAAGCTGTGTTACCAAGTTGGACTAAGGGCAAACGTTACAAAATTCAGATGTAGGTACTTAATTAATGATGCAAATAATTTGACTACGATTTGTATATATATATATATATATACTAAAGAGCAAAGCCGAATACATAAGAAAAAACTTTACGATTTAAAACGAAAGTTGCAAAACAACCTGAAGATCAAAACGCGCAACGCAGCAGTTATGAAAATTCAGAATTCACATTCCATTAAGAAGAAACTGAAGCTAAAAATTTTTTTCAACTCATACTAAGTACAACATAGAAAAGGCCATGTATTGACCGGTGTGAGTAAAAAAAAAAAAAAAAAAAAGAACAACTGAATGCAGAAAGTGTCGAGAATACTGAGCCTTGGCTTTATCAAGGACCAGCAAAAACTCTGCATTTTCTCACTTCCACAAAGACCTATTTGGAAATGGGTTTCTGCAAAATCATGGATGCAAGTAATTAACCCACCTAAAAATATAAATATATATGTCATGTCCTCCGCAGAGTTGTAGGACCTAGCTTTAGTTAACAATTTAGATTGCATCCATAACTCTCCTGGCCCGACCCATGCTCTTCATCTGTTACTATTAAACAGAAAGAAGATGATTATAGAAAACTCAAATTGTAAGAGTGACATAATGAACTAGAAATAATGTTCAGTTATTAACAAAAAGTCAAGTTCGCCTGAGAGAGAATTCAAACCTGAATATCAATACAAAAGTATTACAAGTTCTTAACATTTTTAAAGCACAGATTCTTGAAAGAAAACTGGATTATAAAAACCCCCTACTCCACTACTTCTGACTACACAAAAACGAGAATAAAATAAAGACAATAATAAACTAAAGAAATGCTTTGTGAAGGTTATGTTACATAAACAATTAGTTGCAATATGTACAAAGTATTTCAGAAGTGCTTTAAGTGCATAATTAAGTAGTTAATAAGTCCTTAACTGCATTGAAAATACAGCGCAGACTACAAGTACGACGAAACGGGCGGTTGCTTAGCCTTAGTTCCCTAAAACACGCGCAAAAATACCAAGAAAAGAAAGAGTTAAAATACGCAAAAAAGTTGATAGACTTGCTAGTGCCTAAAAACTTAAAGCAAGAAAAGAAAAAATGTTCAAGAAGTTCAAATATTGAACCCGGAATACCTTAAAACCAAAAGACAAAGAAGAGAGCTTACCTCTTATGCAACTTTGCTACTTTCACTCTTGAGGAAACATGGCCGACTTTTCGTCCCAAACTTCCAAACACCCCTGCCCCTCCCAATTCGCTGGGGGGCAGTGTGGGTGGGGCTGAAGGCCTCCACACTCTGAAAAAATCCTACTCGCGGAGAATTTTAACCGGAGAAAAAATATATATAATTAAGATTGTGGACCTGTATGACCAGAAAGAGTAGAATAAACTCTCCAGAATACTTGAGAAATATCATGAAATACACAAGTAGTGTATTTAATAATCTTTGCATGTATTTAATCACCTTAGTGAGCTTCTATAGACTATTCAGAATCCTATTAATTTTAATGTTAGTTTTACTATTTTTAGTATAGCTATTCTGGTGAGTGAATAACTAGTTTTCTTTTATATTTATTTTTATTTTCTTATATAAACAGATTTTTAAGTTTTTTTGTGATTTTATCTATATTATTTAATTTTTAATTTTTAATAGGACCTTCTTATCCATAGCACTAAGGTTCCTTTTAGTAGTTAATACCATCCTCTAGCCAACTTCCAAAAGGCTTTCATTGGTCAGAATCATATTATTAACTGTGTAGAAAATTAAAGCAGATCTGTCAACCTTACTCTATTATTCAGAATAATTTTTCTTAAAGTTCTTTTAATGAAAGAAGTAGGAATTTTGTTCTCTAGAAAACTGTCTAAAAGTATATTAATGTGGTAATTGAAGTCTAAATTGTTGCTGCAAATTCTTGAAATTCTAAGCACCTGAGAAATCAGTACATTCTCAATTACTTTGGTGGATATGTTATTATTCCAGTGTAGATATTTAATTACTTTGAAAGGAAAATTAACTCTTTTATCAAAGAGGCTAATAGAAGGGTTACCTCTGTTAAGTTTAATGCTTAAGTCTAGAAACTCAAGTTCCTGATTACTGTGGTTGGTTTTACGTAATTTAAGAGAGCTAGAATAGATATTATCAAAATCACTCTCTATAACTTCTGAATTATTTATACACAGCAGATCGTCATAATATCTAAATGTGTAAATGTAGTTATCGGAGCAAGTGGAGTGATTTTTAATGAATTTATATTCCTTAAAGAACAGGAATAGATTTGCAATACTCGTGGATGTTGACGTTCCCACAGGGATTCCGTTTACTTGCTTATAGAGAATATTATTAAATAAGATATGATTATTTTTTATGTAGCAATTGAGATAAGAGTTCCAGTCTCCTACATTAACAAATTGGTTAAGTTGAAATTCTGCATACAGCTCTTTAAAGGTAGTGATTATGTCTGATAGAGGCAGATTGGTATATAGGTTCTCAAAATCATAACTATTAATATCTAAGGGATTTACTTCGAGTATAGTGGAAATTACTTCTGCATTATTATTAATTATCCAAAAATCCTTGTACTTTAAATTTGTACAGTTACTAATGTGTTTCAAAACCCTCTTCAAGATAGCTTCAAAAGCCAGATCAATTTTCTTTTTATGACTCCTGACTCCACTAGCTATGAACCTGAACTTCACTGGATCTTTATGAAACTTAACAGTTGCAAAAAGAAATGGAAATTCAGGCCCATATCTCCTTATTTGTGGAATTTTAAGTTTCCTGAAGAATGCCTTAAAACGATTTTCTAACTGCTTGGTAGAATAACTTACGGGCTCGTAGGTTACTCTCTCTATATATATAATGATATTAAAAACTTGTATTTAGTATTAAAAACTTGATATAAGTAATTAATTACTTAGATGTAAATAAATAATTTGACTACGATTTGTATATATATATAAGTAAAATGATTCGATTAGCAGGGTCGCTTCGTCCACGATCGAATTTAACAGGGTCGCTTGGCGCACGGTCGCTTCCCGCACGTAATCCCAAACAATACTAAGCAAAACAATCAAACAAAACAAAACAAACAAACAAAATAGAACAAAGCTCACTCATTGCCTTTCATGATCAGTTAAAATCTCTTTTCATTTCCGCTCTCATCTTGTTCTGTTTCTGAACCTCTAGATTTTTTTTTTTTTTTTTTTTTTTTTTGCTGAAGGTGGGACAGAACATTTTATTTCTAAATTAACAGCAAATTTTAGTTGTTATAAACACTTTTACGAAAACCTGTGGATTTATTACTATAATTTTGCAAAAATAAAGGCACTGGTTATTTAGATATTAGCCATTTAAAAAGGAAGAACCTGCTTTAGGAGGTGGGGAGATCGTCCCAGTCACCCCCGCTGGGTCCGCTACTGATCTGAACACTCATGAATTTTTCCTGTATCTTCATTTTATTTCTCATGCCTGTTAGAATTTTAAACTAAGCATAGGGTCTTCTTCTCTGGGCTATGACTGGGGAAAGTCATGATGATTGGTATAAATACAGGTCGGGAACAACACAACCCGAAAGAGTACTGATTACGTACCTTGGTCACGTTAGTGATTACTCCGTCTATGAATGTGTACTATGTGTTACATGCGTGCTGTTAAATCTTAGATTCTACCACGAGTTGTAGTGGCGTGAAGTCTCTTCTAATTTTCTATTCTGAGAATAAATCCGTGACTTCAAAGACGTGGCTGTAAATCAATTTAGAGACTGTTTTTTGTTTAGTGTATTTTCGAACCCTACAGCACTAGTGGTGCGCCTGTCCCACGATGTTGGTCCTTCTCCCTGGAACCAGTGGACCTAAACAGGGCTTGCTTTAGTGTTAGTGGCACCCAGTGCAACAATAGTTGTTGATGCCCCCCACATATATTGTTTTTTTTGTGTGTGTGTGTCGGTATGGTTTTGCATCCACGAAAGATATACTGTACAATATAAATTAATAATCGCGGGCGTTGATCTCAAGGTCAATACCAAACACAACGCTCTGATTTGTGCTTAATTGTAACACAACAGTATTTTTATGATCATCAGCGCTCATCGTCCCGAATTACAATACTCGCAGGCATAGGCGTAACCAACGGGGTGAAAGGTCCTCGAGTCAGGACCCCTCCTTGAAAGGGATTGAGTACGAGTTTAAAGCGATATATATTTTTCAGTTTTTGACTTTTAAAGATTTTGGGCTTATTCTCATTGGGAACCAAATCCATAGACCCCCCTTCCTATCCCCTTAAGAAATTTCGGGCTATGTCACTGCTCGCAGAGCATTTTTTTTTCTTTTGCCTCGCAGAGTATTTTTTTTTCTTTTTTTTTTTTTTGCCTCGCGGAGAATTTTTTTTATTTTTTTTTTTATTTTGATATACTCTACCAGGTGGCGCAGTGGTCTAAGCGATGGCTTCTGATCATTCGTCCGAAAGGGGTCTGGGTTCGAATTCCTGTGAGGCATGGATGTTGTGTTTGTCTTACGGCACTGGCTCTCTCCCTTCCCTGGAACCAGTGACCCTAAATTAGGGACGGGCGACTGCTTATAGCCCATTGAGTTGCTCACGGTGGTCGTTAAACCTCCAATAAATAAAAAAAAAATTCGATACACACGCGAGCGCACACACACACACGAAGAGCTTCAGCTCGACCTTCTGAACTTGGCGCCCAGTGCGGCCGTAAGTTCTGTTATAGACAAAAATAATTGTGGTCTTGACTTGTTGTGGCGTGTAGGCGTCCTTGTCCCGGCCTTCAGGTTATTGTTTCGGTTTCGCGGAACTATCTCCAGAGATTGGAGACCACTTGCATCGACACATTCAACCATCTTGCTTCCTCAGCTTGCGATTGTCCTGCTTCCAATCTACCTATCGCTCTCCACCGTAGATAGTCTTCTAAGCGATGGTACGGAGCCACTCTTCCACTAACAGTCCAACTCAAGCTTCAATTGCTGCACCCCGCTCAGAACAACGTTTACCAATGCCACTTGCCTGCCAGGTCGATGACGCAGATCATCATAAGAGCTAACACAGTGTTGCTTGGGTAAGTCGACTTAGCGTTTCTCCTTGCATATATCTCTGAAATATCTTTACAGTCGGTCGTTTCGTTTTGGACATATTCTCGAATTTGTATTTTTCACGTTAATTCTGGACACCAGTTTTTTTTAAGTGGCAGGATTTGTTTACACAACCACAAACTGAACAAGAATTAGGCATGATCTCGATAAATACAGTAAAAATAGCAAATTTCTAGAACAGCTACAACGTAACTCCATGTTAAACAATGTTAAGGTAGACGTCCGAGAGGGGTTCGGGTTCGAATCCGAGTGAGGCATGGATGTTGTGTTTGTCTTACGGCACTGGCTCTTTCCCTTTTCTGGAGCCACTGGCCCTAAATTAGGGACTGGCCACTACTCATAGCCCATTGAGTTGCTCTCGGTACTTAAACCTTCAATCAAAAAAAAAAAAAAAAAAAAAAAAGATGGACGTTAACAAAGCATCGTTGGTCCGTAAGCACGGAACTTCTTTCCCGTGATGCAGTGCAAGGTGAATAAGGTACATTTAAGCTCCAGATGCACTCATGGGCACTATCATATGACAACCCCTGTTTCCACGAGACGTGTCCGACAGCACGTAGTAGTGACGTCACCGACCGACGAAAAAAAAATATATATATACACTATATTGACAAAAGTCACCGGACACATCGAAAAGAAACTCAACATAGCATTTCTTGACATACATTAGTACGGTGTCGGTCCACCTTAGGCCTTAATGCATGCACTGACCCTTCGAGATATGCTTTCGACAAGGTTTTGGAACACAGCGATAGGTATACGCTTCCATTAAGTACATAATGCTGCCGCTAACTGTTGCTTAGTAGTAGGCCTTGGTTAAAAATTTCTTATGCGGCGCTCTAATTCATCCCATAGGTGCTCTATGGGGTTAAGATCAGGGCTCTGTGCTGGCCAGTCCACACACGATACGGAATTATCGTCAAACCATGCCGTAACAGTTCTTGCTTTATGGCTCGGTGCATTATCCTGTTGGTACAAACAAGGCTGGTTTCTATGTATTGCCACAGAGTTGGTAGGGCATAATTCTCCAGAATATCGAGGTAGACGTGCTGGTTAACAGGTTTGTGCCCGATAACCAATGGGCCGGGACCATACCACGAAAAACACCCCCACACGAGTACACTGCCAGCTCCAAACTTGACCGTAGGAACAGTACACTGTGGTAAATAGCTTTCCCCGGCTGTCGCCATACCCACACACGGCCATCAGGCTGATGGATCGTGTATCTGGATTCATCAGTCCATAGGACCCGTTTCCATTGATCTACGGTCCACGATAAATGTTCTTTACACCATGCTAAACGACGAGTAGCATTCCGAGTGGAGATGAAAGGCTTATGAGCAGCCGCATGACCACGGTAACCCATGGAATGAAGTTCTCTGCAAATGGTACTTGTACATACGGAGGTTCTAGCATTTTTACTCACCTGTACACCGAGGTCTTGTGCAGTACTCTGTCGATTAGCTGTAACGACTCTTCTGAGGCTTCGGCGTCCTCTATCAGTGATTTTCTTTGGTCTGCACTCTGCCGGTACGTTTTACTGCTTCAGGCACGCCTTGTGTCTTGCACTTATTCTGTATATCCAAAACAGTTGACTTGAGTATGTTTAAAAGCCTCTCGGTTTCTCTTATGGACAATCCACTAATATAACACCCAACAGTCTTTCCTTTCTCAAAGTCAGTTCTCCCTCGCCGCAACATTTTCACTCAACCTCACAGTGAGATATGATCGCGGTCAGCTGCTGGCTTGTTTTTATACTGTTTGCAGCTGTACCGCGCATCTTAACAACGCAGCGGATTCGTTCATTTGCTTTTGAAGGAGTGCCCGGTGACTTTTGTCAATGTACATGGGCAAGACTTGTCAGTTTATTAGTACGAGGCCTGTGGAATGGGGTTAACGCAGGATTTGCCGATTTTTAATAGGAATGATTAACGACGTGAAGTACATGGTGTCCATCATCTTAGCAACAACAGACGTTATTGGCTGTTCGAGGATCACCTTATTTTTGTGGAAAAACCGAATGTTACTCAATTTTTTGTCGTCCTTTTCACCATTATTTTTCCTAAAAATAATGGTGAAAAGGAGATGCAAGTTCGATTCCCGTTCCAGGACGATGAAATTTTCAAACTTCTGCGGTTACGTTACATGGAAGAACAGCATGATTTATGTCCGTATTATTTTTCCTATTACTATGTAAATCTAACTTGGTATTTTTGACTACTGATTTGCAACACTAGCTCTTTATTAATGCAACGTCCTCTGATTTATTCATCACTACCGTTGTTAAAATTTGTCTTCATCAATGAAAGTATGTAGTCGTTTGCTGTACCTTAAACTAGTAATTAGTGTAGCCACATGGTACCTATCGTCGACAATATCCTTGGGACAATTTATGGGAACTTTTAAGTACGTGTCATTCTCCCTTACAAAGGGATAGACACCCCCCCCTGCACCGCCAAGAACACGCGACTGCCGTACGCCACGGACTACCATATACGTGAAAATGATGCACTAACATTGCTAGCATACTCCGCAAACTTGAAAACAAAGTGATAAGTAAGGAATTTTCAAGTGTTTTTCGATCCAAAGCAAGCAGATGACGGCATAAAGACCAGGAGAAAGAGTGGAACTTGCTTGGATGGAAAAGAGACAGCACACTGTAACAGAAAATAAGTGGTGTGAAGTCAAGGAAAAATTCTGAAAATAATGTGCAGCAAAGTTGCCAGCATGTGTCCGTCTTTTAAAGAAATTTTCGTTTTTTAAAAGTTCCTGTTTTTTTTTAACTTCCGTATGTTTAAAGATTTTCCGTAAGCATTACTTCCGTTTATTTCAGAAAAGTCCGTTTCGGGTTTTTGGGTATTTATACAAAAACTTCGCAAAATCAAAGGCGCCGAATTTCTTTTTCACCCCTTACGCCAGAGAACCTTTTCTCGCCCGTAAGACTCGAACCGAGGCGTGCCCTACGTTTGAGTTTGCTCAACAGTAACCGCGCGTCTAAACCACTCAGCCAGAAAGACCCAGAAAACTCACTCACGTTCAAGGTAAAACTCTAATTGCGCCATGATGAATTTTTTCTTTGTCATTAATGCTGGTGATTTAGTCATTTTATTTTCTGTTGGAACTTATTGTTTTTTTGTGTATTTTATTTTTTCTGTAGGAGGACTTAGTGCAAGTTAAGAATTTTTTCATCGTGATTTTTCGAAGCAGCAAAATGCTTTGGAACTTGAGATGTTTTCAAACTGACAATTTTCAATTATCTTTAAGAAAAGGGGAAATGTACTGTTTTATAGTATTATTTCACAAAACTCCTAAATATAAAATTTACTCTTGATAGCTATAATAGCTTTTGTCTGAAGGACGACTACACAGACTGATACTTCCTGGATATTATTCAGTCCATTACGCCAATTTTTGAAACTTCACACAAGTTCCTATGAAATGATTCAAATGCATAAAAAACATAGGTTAATTGAACCTAGAGGACTAAATTAAAAAAAAATGTAAAGTAATTGAACTTGTTTCCTCAATTTCATCAAGGGTACTAAATGGAATTCCGAAACATACATTTGAAATGTTAAGGCACGTACATGTACATTGAAATTCCACGCACGTGCCTTATATTATTTATCAAAAATAAGCAGTTTACCTAAATTTCTGGTGATTAACGTCATTCTGTGGAAGAATATTGTCACAGCTGTGTCATTGAGCAGAGAGCAAGTATCCGGCTCTGTTTGAAAATCGGTAAAAACGCATCTGCGACAGTTGAATTGTTGCGTGATGTGTATGGGTATAATTGCGTATCTCGTGCACAAATATTCCGACGGCATGCACGTTTCAAGGATGGGAAGGAAGATTTGGAAAATGACGAAAGGCCCGCACCCCCGATTTCAGTGCTCGCGTCTGAACTCATTGAGAAAGTTCCCAAAAAATTATCGTTGTGTGATCTTGAGGGTGTTGGAATGTGAGGTCGGTGTTAATAAGGAGACAATTAGTCAAATTCTAGTGCAAGATTTGGGGGATAAAATAGGTTCGTGCTCATTTTGTTCCGCATGCTTTGTCAGACGACCAGAGACATGCACTTGTGGAGTGCGCAAAAGACATTCCGGAGAATTCAGCAACAATGAAAAATTTTCTCCAATGCATTGTGGCAGGTGACGAGGCATGGTGTTTTCGTTATGATCATGAAACGAAGCGTCAGAGTGCTCAGTGGAAGTCTCCACAGTCACCGAAAGGAAAGATCAGGTTACAGAAGTCCAAAATCAAGACAGTGCTTGTGTTCTTTTACGACAACAAGGGAATTCTGCAACAAGAGTCAATTCCTGAAGGTACAACTGTCACTGGCAATGCTTACATATCCATTTTGGAACGATTGTGGAAAAGGATCATTTGTGTCAGGCCCTGAGTACAAAAACGGGTAATGGTTCCTTCCGCACGATGATGCACCTGCATACAGAGCAGTCAGTGTACAGCAATTTCTGGCACGGAAGCGAGTGTGTGTACCCAATCATTGCCCTATTCATCAGATTTGTCACCAAGTGACTACTTTTTATTCCCGAAATTAAAGCTGCCTTTAAAAGGAAAAGTTTTTCAAGATATTGAAGATATACAAAAAAACTGTGCCATTAAGAACTGTGTCTCGTTACTTAATTGCAGCTCTATGCAAATAAAATATTTATGCTTATGATGAAATATAAAATGAAAGTTTAGATATTTATAATAACACCCATTTTGTTCACCGGGGAGAGGGAAAGGGTCTTACTTGCCGTGCACGGGGCTGAGTACCAGTCAGCTACACCCAGCTATCGTTTCAGAGCTAAAAACCAATTCTGAGCCTTAGTTATTCATGAAAGCAAAGAGAATATTCTCGCTCTGTTCATTAACGTGTAATCAGACAGAACTATAAATATAAAAATTCATGAAGCATATGAACTTCTGTTTGACGTCGCCCCTGTGGCCAAGTGGTCTGAGGCGTGGGATCCTCCTGACCATTCGTCCGAGATGGGCCTGTGCTCGAGTCTCGGATGATGCCTGGGTGGCGCACTAGCTCTTCGGCCCAAGCCCTCGCCTTCCCTAGAACCCACGAATTAGGGACGAGCGACTGAATGTAGCCCTAACAGTTACTCATGGTTGTCGTTAAACCTTGAAACAAACAAGCGAACAATTTCTGCATTACTACTCTTTCAGTACAGTTATGTTTTCCATAATCTCTTCAAATGTGGGGCTTGCTTGGCTTTTACGAGGGGCTGCGATTTTTTGCTATTAAATTTGGAGGGGAGGGGGCCATCTTATGCTAAAGTACATGACATGAAGTTCCTCTAGTCCTTAAATTTGCTTTGAATTTTTGGACACCAACGCAAGATAGAAAAAAAAAAAGTAATACAGGTAGGCTTAGTTCTGAGCCGTCAGTTTGGAACGTTAGGACTACGGCTTGCAGATCAGAGTTGAAATGAGCTAGAGGAGTATGGTTTCAATTCAAAGTGTTTATTACAGCCAACACAGGTCTATGACATGAAAAGTAGCTTACATAATTTTTACAAATAATGCTGGATGCATTGCGAACACAAAGCAGATCGATACGCGCATTACCCAAAGTGGTGCTCTGTCTTCTTGGGCTTCTTACACTCCTCATTTATTGCCTCTTGTTTTCATTTTCTCCAGTTTTGCTTGCGTTCATTTCTGCGAATTCCGCGGCATTGTCGAAAATGTTAACCCGTTTACACAAAAACGATTTAAATTTTTTTAGTTTAAACCACTGCAATATGTTTTTTATACATATTTGAATAGATGTCATCGAGATCTTTAAAACAATACCGTGCACAATCGCTTTGCACTAACGGTTGTCCAGATAAACCGCGATATTGTCAAAGTGTTCACCGGTTCACAAGAAGACAATTTTTAAAGTGTTCAGTTCAAACCACTGCAAAATGTTCTTCGTATATTTGAATAGATCTCGTCGAGAGCTTTAAAACGATACCACGCACAGTCGTGTTGCGCTCACAGTTGCCCAGATAGACTGAGTCAAACGCGGCAGCACACCCAGAAATATTGCATCATCTCCCCCGCGCACAGGGATCGAGGGGAGCTTTATGCGCACAATATATTGCACAGTACGCGAATTGGACTCCATGCTGTTTACGAATATGCTAACACGATTAGTGTGCGTCACGTATTTTTAACACTATAATGATTTAAATTGGGACCTATTTTTGTCACAGGCTGTCGGCCGTAAGTCGTCCCATACTATCCGCGGAGTTAGACGCAGTCCTACGTCAAAAAGAAAAAAAAAATCTTTTTGAACGTTAACCGAATTGATCCTTTAAGCGGCCGATGTACCTGGACCAAATTGTGTCCCAAATTTTCTGCGCTCCCAAAACAGAAATGCTAACATAGCGGCCGGGTTTTATGAAATTTCTAGCAAAACCATTCCTTTCCCCTCATATCCCAGCAGTACCGACCATAAGCCTATCACTGATGATAAGAGCTTGCTTCTATATAGTCCTTTATTCTTTGCTCCATGACCCAAGACATGAAGGGGAAGGAAAACCTGACACTGAAACTATTCCACTGAGAAGAAACACGTGATTCAAACATCTTCCCTCTGCTTTCTTAGGTTCGCGACATTGTTATACACATTTTAGCAGGTAATCAGCCCAAAACGATTAGTATCAGTCAGTGGCGTAGCCAGAAATTTCTTAAGGGGGGGGGTTGTCCATGTATTTGGTTCATTGGTGAATGCCTCATATGTACATATTGTATATCGTTTTAAATTAGTACTCAATCCATCCTCAAGGGGGCGGGGCGAACTCGGGGATTCTCACTCTTGGCTGCGGCTCTGGTATCAGTCATCCCCAGGGTCCGACTCAGACAGTTTGGGGCCCCGGTAAAAAGGCTTTAAGGGGGTTCCCGGCATCCCGGGTTATCTGCATGCCTGTATGATTGAGGACGGTCTCAGGAGCGTTAGTCTCTGAACTTTTTGCGGTTTCATTCCGAATCTGTCGCATACCGATCGGCAGAAAGTGTATATTCCATGTGCATTTATTTTACAGAAATGTTAGGCTAGATTCAGAGCCTGATTTACGCAAGGGTACACGGGGCCCGTGCTCAGGGCCCCCAGTCTATGGGGGGCAATTTAAGCACTAACATTTAATTCTTATTATTATGGGCAGCAAAAACGGCGGCGTGGACCAGTTAATTTTCACCAAGCGGAAATATGCAAAGTGAGTTCATGTACTTTTGTGTCAGCGACTGGAGGTAAAATGTTTACTTTTAATTTACAATTTTTTAACATTTATTGTTTCTTGCATTTATTAAAGTAGATAGTACTTGTGTATTAGGGCAGCACTTCTTGTGCTTTATGCAATTATACGCACAATTATAAAATAACTGCGCGAAGCACCCGGGGTGCTGCCTTAATGTGCAAGTACCATTCATGCCCGGGGATGCCCCCCCCCAAGTTGTTTGTGCCCAGGGCCCCACTAGTCTTAAGTCGGGCTCTGGCTAGATTTACACCTCAGCGTCAAGTGACGCGACGCAAAGCAAAGAGGTGGTTAACTAAACACCCTCGGAGTCAGTTATTCATGATTAGTTATTTCTTTCTCGTCGTGTCGCTTGATGCTGAGGGTTAAATGCAGCATTAACTTGAATTTCTTCCAGATTCGGAATGGTGGTGATATTAGACAGAACTATAAATATAATATGTAATCATGCAGCCAATCACAGAGTTAAGGTATTAAGAAAGGGGAAGCTTGTGATTCCGAATTGTTAGTTAGTAAATCCGATTGCTCCCTGTTTGAGGAGTTAATCCATTCTCAATTGCATTCCGCTTGTAAAGTTGGAACTCAGGATAGCAAATATCTGGACCGTGTGACATCACACAGCGATTTAATTCCGACTCGGAATCCATTCAGGGTGGAAATAGGTCAAAGTAGAGGCCCAGGGCAGAACTTTGTAATCGAGTAACAAGAAAAATATTTTCATATATAACTATATTTTTGGGGGCCCCTCAGAGGTCAGGACCCCGGGCAGGTATCCCAAACACAGGTCCTGGTCATCCCCCTATAAATGACAATTTTGAATAAGAAAGCAAAGGGGAAAGCAAAGCCTTCTGATGTGTAGATTCATTCGTTCTAGCAGCGTTCCGCCCACTTCTTAGACAGCGAATATATCGTTCGAGTTGATTTCAACTCATTTTGCTAACTCCAAGTTAATTAGTTTCAGCCATACAAAGGAGATTTTTTTCCTTTTGCAAAACTTTCATGCTAAAAGCTGATGTTCCTTTTATTTCAATATAAGCCAACGGCGCCAACTTCACCAAATTATTGGGGGGTTGGGGGGGGGGTAGGGCACGCGTGAAGAAATCAGACGTGGGAGATGTATGTTCTTTTTCATTGTCACGAAGAAAATAAAAAAAGGGCAAAAAGATAAACTACAAGATTCGACGTATGTTTTAAAACGCAATTCTAATTGCTCACCAGGAAATGAATAAGAAAACAGAAATATTCTTTTGCTGAATATCAGTATTTTTAAGAATAAAATTCAGCCTGTGATGTTATAAAAATATCCAGAGAGATTTTATTTCCAAACGTTTATAAAAAATATGAGACCTTAGCTTACTCAAACAAAGAACGCGAAGCGCAAAATATAAATAGATAAATAAGGGCGACGTACATGCACAAAAACATGACAACGGGGCGAAAAATATTGGGTGAGCATTGCCCTCAGTAAAATTATTGGAGAGGGGGCAAGATTCACCTTGTCTCCGATAGTCGGCGGCTATGATATGAGCTGAAATAATGTTTTTCATACATTTCGAGATCTCAGGAGTCTGCGCAAAATAAAGAGTTTCGGACATATTAAGTACGTATATTTCTGAAGTTTCGGTTTTGTTAAAACTCTTGAGGAGATTCGACTTTTCAAACGGGATCTGAGATTAATACCGGGAAATACCCCACCATGCAGAACGGGTCAAGATGTCTTTAGAGGTGTCACGTAACTAGGGGGGGGGAGAAGTCCTCCTTGTGGCAGTATAAAATGCAAGATGTCACGTGACTTTCCGCTCCATGTGGCACTGCAGTAAGAACCATCTCGCCGGCTTGAGAAGATTCTTGTAACTCGTTGAAATTCGCGGGGAGCGGTTGAATAAAAGGGCCTCCTGGCAGTCTCCTCTTCGCACTCGCCATCCGAGCAGCGTGCTCATCGTTTGCGGATAACATGATCAGTTCCTCCTCTCCAGCGCCACGTCTATTTCTTTCGGTGCCGGCGGAATTCCCACTTCTTAGCTGCGTTATTTTCATTTGCCTGTCGCCAGTAGCTTCTTGTACCTTGACCTAGAGAAAAGAGTTACTGCACAATGATGAGGAATTTGTTGTTTTACTTTCCACGCTTGTAGGATATTTTAACTGAATCCGTCAAAGTATGTGACAAAACTTATTCAGAAATCTCTGCAATCAAATACTGCATCAGAAATAGTAATAATACGATCCATTCGTCCGCCATCCAAAGAAAAAAGATATATAGCTGAATAAGTCATCCAATTACAAATAAATAAATAAATTGAAAATTGGTTCAGCATGCATCCTAATACTATCTTATGGGGTTTAGTCGCTCTTTTTGCTAGTTCATGGTGTATGAACGTTGTAATGGTTCCTGAGGGTCTGATTCCTGAAGACGTATCTTCGGATCCTGTAGCTAAAGGAAAAGCGAAAGAAAACTACTTCAAGATGAACGACATCCAGTGCAGATCTCCCTTACCAAAATTGTTTTCTGTGAAGGAAATTTACCCGGCGGGGAGTAAGCGATATTTACCACACTGTGTGATGCTTCATCGATGTGACGGTGACTCCGGCTGCTGCGAAAGGGACGACCAGGTGTGTAGCCCCGCCACAAGCGACATTGTTCATCTGTACTTCTACTTAAATGAATTCACGTCATCTGGGAGAAAACAAGCAGTGATGAAATTGCCTTTTATCAATCACACGTCTTGCAGGTGCATTCCACTCCAAAACTCTCCCCGGTAAGTGGATTACATTGCCTAAGACTTGGAACAGTTCCTGAATTCTCAAAAATTTAGACTTTTGCCCACAAAAAAAAAAAAAAAAAAGGATTGTTTGTGATGTACTGGAAAATTCAGGTAGGAACCGCCAAAGCCATGGTTCTTAATCACTGACAATATCCCGGCTTCCATTTGAGGTATGTGCTTGAACAATAGGGAATTATGTTTTTTCACGTAGGATAGTTTTAACAGTAAGTACTGATAATACCAAATTACATAAATTATGAACAAAAACTGCGCACTTAACGTGCACCACTACTCTCCATGAATAGGAGTACATTACTTTTCACTGTACTCCTACTAAAGCCATCAAATTGCCTGTGACATGTTTTACCAATGTTAAAAGTGAACCAAACTTTCAGATAACGTTGTATTTTTGTCCTTTTTAAAAACAATGTACACGTTGTTTACAGCTAAATTCTTCGGATTAGCTATTTATTTCCCTGTATATTTCACTTTTTATAAATTCAATTTTTTATGAAATTATGATGTTCTCCAAAACTTAAATGTGACACGATCGTTTTGGCGTAACATGTACTGAAAGGATAAAGTGAGCATCTGGGGAAAATGTTTTTGAACCAAAAAGTTTGGTTCCTGCACAAAAAGTACCAATCTGTTCTGTACTTCTTAAAACAACGCGGGAGAGAAGCACTTCACGCACTTTTAAATTTTTTTAACGTTAGAAAACTGCCCATGTGTCACCACGTTTTTTTTTAAATCATACGAGATAAAAAAAAATCATGCCTACCGGTGACAATTTAATTCCATCTAGCTCATAAAAATAGAAACTCAAATGTATCAGACTTCAGGAAATTTGTAGAATCGATTTTTTATGTAAATTAGAGCTGCTGAATTTGGAATTTCTTTTTGCAAGTAGTTTTGCGAAAAAGTAGAAATATTCTCACGCAATTGCGGAGAAATTTAAACGATGTTTGAAACTTCATTTTTATTAAAATAAGGAACCGTGATTCAAGGAATTTCTTGTGATCATTTAAAAGCCATTGTCAGTTGATCGTTGATTACGCGGCGAGCGATTATACGACGTTACTCAGAGCCTAGGCGTAGCTTAGGGGGCGCGGAAGGGCACGTGTAGCCACAACTTCAGAAAATTTAAATGCTAGGGCAAGCCTCTGATGTAGCCGCAGATATGAATGGAAGGTTTAATGGAGTCTCTACGAAGCTCAAAGAGGAAGAACCAAGAGCTTTTATAAACACACACACTGTTATGCTCACCTTTTAGATTTAGGTATGATTCGTTTTTGTCAGGAAGTAAAACCGCAGCAAAATGTCATGAGTGTAGAGAACTGATTATGTAACATTATTCATGAACCAACAAAAAAATTTATAATATTTAAAAGAATCTGTAAAAAAAGAGAGGACTTTGTTTTCAAAAAACTCAACATCTTGTCAAAAATACGCTGAACTGTTCTTCACGGGTCGTCGTTATCAGCAGTGATTGAAGAGAATGAATAACAAAAAAATTTGTTATGCAAAAAATAGTTGCCAATTAACAAAAAAATACTTGTTATACTCTTAATAGGCCTAAATTGTGACATTTACGGAGAAAATGTTCCCAAGAATGGCCTCTTCCAAAAGGGAAACATCAGTTTACACTTTTTCCTAAAGGAAAGCATCAGTTTACCCTTATTCGTGCGCCCCCCACACACATGTTTTGGTAATGCTAGACTCAGAGGTTCTCGTGAACCAGTGAAGCTATATTTTCAAGGCTGTATCAATACGGTATTCAGCATTACGAGAGTAATGAAAATGAAGCAGTTAAGTTGGTTTCACCATCAAGTTATTATACGCGTACTACTTTTAACAACTTGAAATGCTGAATGTATACACTTTTTCTATTAGCTTTAATAAAAGGAAATGCACCCATTTCTCACGGATGCTGTAGATAAAAATCACAAAGTTAATGCGCTAAAGGTATTTTAAGTGTTTAAATTGTGCAGGTAGTAGTTTTCTAAAAAACTTAGTAGTTGTACAGCCCCCCGATGGCGCAATGGTCTTAGCGCTGGCCTCTGACCATTTGTGCGAGATGGGTCGAGGTTCGAATCCCGGTGAGGCATGGATGTTATGTTGGCCTTACGGAACTGGTTTACTTCCTTTCCTGGAAGCAGTGGCCCTAAATTAAAGACGGGTGACTGCTTATAGCCCATTGAGTTGTTCACGAGGTCATTAAACCTAAAAAAAAAAAAATGCTGTACTACATGTGTAAATTGTGTATAAGCTTGATCACATTCCTTGGTGTTCGACACAAAAACAATTGTTTCAGTCCGACTTGTAGTGGAGGGAGAATATGATAAATCGTCATAGAATGGAAAGCATTACATGTAAATGAAATTGGAAAATATTGGTTACTTTCGTAACTGTCCGCCGAAGAAAGATTTTTCCAACCCCACAGATAAAAGGGAAAATACCTTGCCTTATGCAAATACGTTCAAGTTGCTCCTCGTAGCTAGTAAATCTTAAATCAAAAGAAAGCAGCGAAATGCATGGAAACATTTCGCCGTAATTACAGCTGGAGGAAACAAAAACAATTTTTTTAACAAATTGGACTTTTAGAGGTGGATATATCAATCAAAATGCAAATGTACATTTACGCTTGCATCGCGGAAATTCATGTTCGCGCCATCTAGCGAAAAAACCAGAGAATCGATGAAAGCTTTCCTCATGGTTCCAGCTGTGGAATACAAGAATTATTCTAATACAATTTTTAGAACTAAATATCGTTCCGAACATAAAAAGCAGCTTACTAGGGTAAACGTCGGGAAAATTAAAAATATGCACGAATAATCATTCTCACGATTCGCGTTATCCTATAGGAAAAGAACTTTTCGAAACCTACTTATCACGCACGCAAGGCGGAGAATAGCACTTTCTTTTACGCAAAAAAGAACATAATATTGCGTGATGCAGCTGAAGTAGCGTGCTATTCGGCGCTCACGAAACAACCACTCCTAATAGAGGTTACATTGATAAGGGACAAGTGAGCAGGTGTAAAAAACATGAACGCAATGCAACTTGTGTCTGATTGCATTAGTCAGCTATATACAGACAAAAAAAAAAAAAATGAAAAATCGTGTTTTTATGACTCCACGGAAATCTGGCAAGCCAAATAGTAAACTAAATTTCATTTTCAGGATTTTTATCATTAAATTCAGGGGAAAATGAAATCCAGGGACTTTAGGGTTAAGGAAACAAGAAACTGCCGATAGTACGGGTTTAAGTTTGCTAAAAACAGCCGAGAGTGCAGTTTATTTAGGAGACTTTTGTATTGAGGTTTGGCGACCCCAACGAGCATTTAAAGCCAGTGTCTCATGTGTTAGAACCTCAGCGGGTGGCCTTTCCTAATCTGAGACTCCTGGTGGGAGGCGGGGCAGATGCTCCTCCCATGCCTCAGGCCCTCGATATTCTGCAGTTTCTCATAAGAATTACTTGGAAGGTTAGGTTTCGACACCACCACCTAAGCATGGACATGCCTTTAAGTCATGAGAAACGGAAGTGCCATTGAGGCGAGCCAGAGAACCCTGACAAGAAAGTTTGGAAGACAGGAAGAGCGCAGCTGGAGATAATGGTCCGTACCACAGTCATGGCTGTTTAACGTGCTCTCCGAGGCGTAGCGGATATTTTGCAGTTAGGCAGCTCTAGGATCGAACCAGCGACCTAAACGCATCTTATTATGTGGTCACGAGCAAGCTGCTGCACCCACAGGTTTATCTGTGGCCCTCAGGGTAGCCCGTTCCTCTCCCTGAAACCAGTGGCCCCATTTTATTTTAAGTGGCTCGGACCTAGCTTAGGCTATCTGCCAGAAACCAGCGCCCTGACCATTCGGCCACCGGGGCGTCACTTAGAAGTTCTAAATTTCCACATATTAGGGACAGCAGAGCCTACATACTAAAACATGATACAAAATGTTAGTGATAGCTATTGCTGTATCCTACCATTAACATTTTTAGTATGTTTAGGAAATGTAACCTCAAACCGCAATGCAACCGGAACTGATTCGGTTTTTGCACTATGCAACAATGTAGGTCAGTGTCTCATGTGTTAGTACCTCAGAAATGCTTTCCTGACTTCCTTTCCACGTTCAGATATTTTAGAGTTCTGATCCTCGATTGCAGCTGATGGATTTAGATTCAAATTGAGAGTAACCGGCTTCATTACTGCATAATTTATGTCAGTGGCGGATCTAGTACCTCATCTGGGGGATGGGGTTGCTCCAGTGAAAAAAAAAAAGAGTGGAACTTTGTGGAACGCGCGCGCACACACACAGTGTAAACTTGCAGCGCTGCACCTCCTGGCATCGCAAGGTTTTTAAAAAAAAATTCCATTAAAAAATTGTTCTAAATTTTTAGATCACAAACTCGAACTAGAACTGAAAAATCAGCACTATTTTCATGGCGATCAGTTGCCCGCTTTTCAGCTTGATGCTTTTTAAATTCCACGCTTGGATAAAAATCTTTCAAAATAAAGTCTGATCCCTTCTTTTCAGATGGGTTCATTTAATAGAAAAATTTCCAGCTTGGAAATTTTGCACTAGTTTTTGTTTATGGCCCAATCGAGGTACGCACTTCGCTCTCTCTCTCTCTCTCTCTCTCTCACACACACACACACACACACACACAAACACACTTCAAAGTCTACCCCACACGGTGAATTTCCCTGCTCCCAATTACTAACAATGCCAGACAATACTAAAAAAAAATCAAAACAAAGCTCACCCATTGCTGTTTGTAATCAGTCAAAATCTTTCATTTCCGCTCTCGTCTTTCTGTTTTTGAACCTCTAATTTTTTTTTTTTTTCTGCTGAACTGAAACTAGGACAACATTTTATCTCCAAATTAATAGCAGATTTTAGGTGTTATGCAAACTTTTACGAAAACCTATGAATTTATTACTATAATTTTACAAAAATAAAAGCATTAATTATTTAGATATTGGCCATTTAACAAGGAAATACCTGCTTTAGGGAGGGGGGGGTCACCCCAGTCGCTCTCCCGCTGGATTATGCAGCGTCTTTGAAACAGCACATCCATTCTTGCGTATTTTAAGCAATGGTTTGTACTGAAGAAATTTAAAGCACTAAAAACGTTATGCACATCACCCTAAAAACATCTTGTTATTCGCAAATATTAAGAAATAATGAAGAGTTATCTAACGTTTTGATTTTCCTGCGCATTCTCTTCTTTTTTAAAGGCCACCGGATAAACAATGATTCACTGTATTCAGACATGTATCATATCAAGTCTCAAAGTTTCCGTCAAAGCTATTCAAAAAAATAGTGAAACGTCGGAAAACGTAAGCACTGCCACGGTGGCGCAGTAGTCTAAGCGATGGCCTCTGATCATTCGTCCGACAGGGGTCCGGGTTCGAATCCCGTGAGACATGGATGTTGTGTTTGTCTTACAGCACTAGCTCTCTCCCTTCCCTGGAACCAGTGACCCTAAATTGGGAACGAGCGACTGCTTATAGCCCATTGAGTTGCTTACGGTGGTCGTTAAACCTCCAATAATAATAATAAAAGTTAGCTTGGCAATATCTGCCTTTAGGGAGGGGGAGTAACGAAAACGGTGAGCAACTCTCAAGATTAAATAGACAGTTTGCTCATCCCGCCTTCCTCGCAGAGGAATAATCCCTCATCGTCCTAACACGTGAATCGTAGATCCGAACTGTAGCTATGGAGAAAGATGTCTTGTCAACAATTTTTCTAACTCAAACACAGAATAAAAACTTATGTATTAAATACCGAAAAAATTCACAGTCATGTGAATATTTTAGTTACGCAGATTTTAAAAATACCGCTCTCACATTTTTGTTACGTAAAGGGCGGAAAAACGGTTATACTTTTAAATGTTAATTTAGTTACGCAGGGAATTTTTGCTGTTTTTTATAAATTTAGAAGGGAAAACGCACAGCAGCAGGGCATATTATTGTTATATAATAAAGAATTTCTTTATGAGGATCTCGGCAACACTCCCCAATTTTTTTAAATTAAAAATTGAAAACATTATGCTTTAAAAAATGAGGTGGAATTTATGAAGATTATTCAAGCTAGTTTACGAATAATAATTCCGTCACGTTGCTATGGCGCAGATACAAAGAAACGTGGTGATTAGGTAGTCTTACGATGACGATTTGGGCAGTGACGTCACAAAGCAATCACCAGAAGTGCTGGATGAGCATAACCTTGTCATCTACTAACTTTGAGCAACTCTAAGGACTTTAGGTAGTCCCCCGCCCTGGTTTGGGGTCATTGGTTCCAGGTAGGGAAAAGGGTCAGTGCCGTAAGTGAAACACACCACACATGTCTCATCCTGGACCCAGGGCCCCTCGGACGAATGGTCATAGGTCAGCGCTTAAACAACTGCGCCATCGGCTCAACATCCGTTCATTTAAGATTCGTTAAAAAGTAACATTTTATAATGTTAGAAAAACTGGAAGTATACTATCACAGGGAGATATAAATGCGTATGACTGCTAATCAAAATAATACCAGTTTCCCCGTGAAAAAACAGCTCTGTTAAAATATAATAATTTGCTTTGTGTACTACGAATCTTACATATCAAAAGAAATTAAAATTTAAAACCTTCTGCATTTCATTCTCATAGAAAGTTAAGTGTTGAGAATTTCAAGTAAATCAGCTCTTCTCGTTGAAAGCTTCAATTATCTGACTTGGAAAAAAATTAATATTTCAAGTAGTTTTATAAAGCAAGGACAGCAGATACTTCCTAAATGGGTATTAATCATTTGTGCTTTTCATCAACGCTCCTAATCACAAAATCTTAGATGTTAATTTTTTTAATCGCATGGACTTTGACGAAACTTAATCTTCGGTCATACAAATTATATTGTTTTTAATTGTCTTAACAGTATAGAATTAAATATTTAATATCGTTTAAAGAAAAGCATTTAACAATATTTTATTTAACATTTACTATGCCCCGAGTATTTCATGTAATTGCTCCAGAAGTACAGTATGTCTTCAAATAATTTCATTCTTAAGGTGATTTTAAATTGAACAAAGATGTATCGAAATACAACCCTTACCCTCAAAATTTTCAGATGTCATAATTATCGCTTAAGCCTGTTTGATCGCTTTCTAATTCGCACTCTATTTGACCGATGTCCTACGTAACTTAAATTATGTAGCAGCCTGATGTATCAAAAATGACGGTTTTTGTATGTACTAGAACTTAATTTAAAATTACAGATCTTTAAATGGGCCACTGCAGTAGCGCAGTGGTCAAAGCGCTGGCTTCTGATCATTCGTCCGAGATCGGTCCTGGTTCGAAACCCGGTGAAACGTGGATGTTGTGTTTGTCTTACGGACTGGCTCTGTTTTTCCTGGAACCAGTGACCCTAAATCAGGGACGGGCCACTACTTTGCAGCCCATCGAGTTGCTCACGGTGGTCGTTAAACTTACAATAAAAAATAAAATAAAATAAATAATAATCCCGAAATGTCAGCCTGACCCATTAAATAACATTCTTCAATTATTATTATTATTATTATTATTATACGTAAAGTCTACGTTACAGTTCCTTAAATCATACTTCATTTAGCTGATGTCATGAACCGAAACTATGTCACGGCTCAAGGCTCAATTTGGTTCAAAAAAAGAGAATGTTTTCATTTGTTCGAAATTAATTTCAAATCACGAATTTTTTTATATTAATCTATTTCATTCCTGACTGTTCTGATTTATTGAGAAGCATAAAATTCAAATCAATATAAGTGATTACTCTAAAACCAGTAGATATTTTGCTCCGTCGTAGACCTTTAATTCTGAATTTTACGTTTGTATTAAAATTTTTGGGGGTTACAATAAAACTGTTAGGCTGGCTTCTGACCATTGGTGCGAGATGGGTACGGGTTCGAATCCCGGTGGGGCATGGGTGTTGTGTTTGTCTTACGTCACTGGCTTGCTCCCTTCCTTCTGAACCATGGGCCCTAAATTAGGGACAGTCGTGTGCTTATAGCCCATCGAGTTACTTGCGGTGGTCCTTAAAACTTAAACCAAAAATTAAAAAAAAACAAAAAACTGTTAGACCGATTTTTTTTAATAGGATCCCATTTGATCGATTTTTTACGGAAGTACTTTGAAGTCTTCATCGTGCTCTTCCAACCACTCTTGGACTTTTCTAGCTGTGTGACACGTCGCATTGTAGTGCTAGAAGATCCCATCCGCCCCGGGGAAGACAATCAGCATGTATGGGTGTACGTGTTCTGCAAGGATGGATTCATACCGAATTTGGTCCATAGTACCTTCCTCAGGTATGAGTGGACTCAGAGAATGCCACGAAAACATTTCCCAGACCATAACGCAGCCCTCACCAGCTTGTGTTCTTCCAGCAATGGTTGAAGAGAGTTTGTTCTTCGATGTTTCTCGCCTTATACGCCAACGTCCATCCGTTTGATGAAGCAGAAAACGTGACTCATCGGAGAAGGCAATCCTTTGCCAATCAGCGGAGGTCCAATTCCGATACTGCAGTGCAAATGTAAGCCTTTTCTGCCGATTCACCTTCGTTAGCACAGGTGGAATGACCATCCGTCTCCATTGGAGCCCCATACACAGCAGGGTTCTCTGAGCTGTCGTTCTGGACACACTTCCGGTAGCCCTCTTGTTCATTCGGCCAGTGAGTTGCTCAACTGTAGCGTATCGATCGGCCTTCACGCACCTTCGAAGCCAACGCTCACATCAATGGCACGCGGTGCTCCGCAGGCAGTTTCCGCGTCGCTTGTTCGCAATGGTACCATTTCTCCAATCACGATACACTTTAACCACAGCAACACGCGAACAGTTCACGAACTGCGCTGTTTCAGAAATACTGCCACCCTTGTCCCGAAAGCCGATAATCATCGCTTTTTGCAAATCTGATGAATCGCTCCTTTTATCCATGACAGTAACGAGTGATATGTTTTCAGATTGCCTACAGCACACCTCATATACCCTCCAAGCCAGTTCACGACACGTGCCTTCTTTCACTGGCTACGCACTTTTGACGTCAAAAGTAGGAGGTGGTCACAATGATGTGACTCGACTATGTAATCATATGCACATTCGAAACCCATTTTAATATAAAAATGCCAACTGATTTAATGCAAGATTGTAGTTGTAATAACTCCTACACATAGAAAATACGACGCTTGTATAATAATTCACTGATTCAAATTATTCCTGATCACTTGTTTTGAATCATATTCCATTGAGCCAACTTTGCTCTAAATCTTAATAAATTCGTTGATTATGTTCACAGTTGACAAAATTTTCATCTTCTCGAAGGAAATGTTAAAATGCAAATTCGGAGATTCTCCTTTAACCTATCCCTACGGCCCCGGTGGCTGAGCGGTCGGAGGCGCATTCGTTGAAAATGGACTGGGTTTAAGTCCCAAATGAGGAATGGCCAGTGTACGTCCGATGCCGCTGGCTTCTCCCCTTCTCTGGAAGCAGTGGCCCCAAACTGGGGACGGGCGACTGCTTATAGCTCTCAGAGTTGCTTATGGTGGTGGTTCAATCCGAAAACAAAACAAAAAAAAAAAACTTATCCCGGGCAACATTGCATAAAAGCTGCTTGACCGACATGATGGCGGCACAGTGGTCTAAGCACTGACCTCTAACCGTTCGTCCGAATGGGCTAAGGTTCGAGTCTCGTATATGGCATGAGTAGTGTGTTTGTCTTACGGCACTGGCTCTCTCCCTTCCCTGAGACCAGTCGCTCTAAATTAGGGACGGATATAACTACTTATAGCTCTTAGAGTTTCTCAAAGTGGTCGTTAACCCCCACCCCCTCACCCCCATACACACTCCGGCCACCCCGGTGGCACAGATGTCTAAGCTTTGACTTATGACCATTCGTCCGAGAAGGGTCCTGGTTCAAATCCTGATGGAGCATGGTTGTTGTGTTTGTCTTATGGCACTGGCTCTCTCCCTTCCATCTGGAATCTGAGGCCCTAGATTATAAATTAGGGGTGGGTGACTGCTTATAGCCCATCGAGTCGCTCACGGTGGTCGTCACGGTGGTCGTTAAGCCTCCAATAAAAAAACAACAACCTTCAATTTAAAAAAAAAAAAAAGCCCACCCCCATATGAAAAGCTGATTGATTACTATTTTGCATAGAATTTCGCTGACTGATTACCAAAAAAATCAGTATCTCAATCCTTCGATTTTCAGGTTTCTTAAATTCCGGTTCTCTTTTTTCGACAAAAATAATCAAAAATTTTCCTACATCAAAGTTATTTGTCCGACTTTTATTTGAAACGGTACCATGTGCCCTGCGTTGATCAAAATCTGTAGCGCTCTTATTTAGAGAGAACTGCGCTCTTGAAACCGATCTATAAAATCCTAATATATTCATTTAGAAGTTCTTGTACATGGAACGTGCTTGACCGATTTCATTAAATCGAATCCCATTTGACTAATTTAGTTCGAAATCAGCGCATGTTTTGCACATTTGTTGGAGATTAATAAAGTCAAAATTTCAAGAATTTTTATTCATATGAAAGCAGATGTTATTATATATGACTGAATGTGATTTAAATCTTGCCCTTTAAAATAAAATATAATTATTAAATATATAAAATATAACTTATTTTAAGATAAAAACATAATAAAGAAAAAGATTTAAATCTTCGACAGAAACGGAAAACACCATTAAGAAAGATACTGAGTTTCTCCTTTTCAGTTGTTAATTTTGGATTCTTAGCTTCAAGAGTGTGTGTAGCTAGCACTCTTCCACAATACAGTTGATCCCGGTTAATTGGAATACATCGGGACTAGAAGAACACTTCTACCCAATAAAGCGGCTGCCCCAATTATGCGAAGCTGTACCCCAAAGAGCTAATTTGGGATGTTCTTCGAGAATTGTCCTAAATAAACTGCTGCCCTGATTAACCGGTTGTCCAATTAACCGGAATATACTAAAAGTTTCGTGACAACTGTCTTTTAAATCGAACCCTTTTTAACTTGTCATCTTAAACCCTGCCAAATTTTTGGTGTTTGATAATACGACTAAATTCCAAATTTCAATTTAGTATCTAAACCGTATTTCAGAATGTTAAAAAATAAACCTATATTAAGACCTTCGTTCAGATTTAATTTTAACACATTTGATAATTTTCTTTCCTGAAATCAAGCACTTTTACTCTTTGAGTGTTGGTCAAGCGTAGCTGTTATTGAATTTCAACAGCTCCGTTCCAGATGTAATGGACATACACCGAGAGATCACTTAATTATGACCACCCCTATCAAAAGTGGATACGGCCCGTTGACCAAGTGATATCCGAGAGGGCACGATTAGTCGACCGGCGTAGCATATATAAAGGGGGAGTGGAGCAGTAGGTAGTAAAATTTATCGGACTTTGAGAAAGAACGGATTCTGGGAACTCGGAGAGCGGGTGCTTCGATTTCCCAAACGGCTGAACTGGTGGTTTGTTCGCGAGCCGCCGTAGTCAAAGTGTATCACGACTAGCGTGAAAATGGTCAAACTGCGACCCTTAGGGAAAACTGCACAGGACAGCGAAAGGCTGATATGATAGGTGAGCGCCAGGTTTGACGACCCTTACAGGCCAATGTAGCAGTGTTCAACAGTTGACTACCCAATACAACAGAGATCGTCAAACAGTATCTGTCATGACCATGCGTCCATGCTCGCACGTATGGGCTATAACAGCAGACGACCCCGACGATAGCATCTGCTAACCGCTGTTCATCGGTGCAAAAGACTCACCTGGTGCAAAGATCATGCAAGTTGGACGTAAGAAGACTGGAAAAAAGTGTAATGGTCTGACGAATCGAGTTTTTACTTCACTCTCTGGATGGTCTTGTACGTATTTGGGGCAAACACCATGATGCACTCGATCTATCCTGCATGGTCTCCACAGTGTAAGCCGGTGAAGGCGGTTGTATGGTGTGGGACATGTTTACGTGGCAGGAACTTGGATCCCTGGTACATGTAGAATAACGTGTGCCTGATACCCACTATCGGGAATTGCTTGCTAACTCTGTACACTCAGCAATGTTGCACTTTTACCCGAATGGTGACGGTGTCTTCCAAGGTGACAATGCGCCGAGCCACAGGTCCAATGTTGAGCAGGAATGGTTTGGAGAACACAGTTCAGACTTCAAGAATATCAATTGTCCTCCGAACTCCTCCGATATCAATCCCATGGAGCGCTTTTACGGAACGACATATCAGGCGTCTGGATACACCAATCATCCCCCATACCTGCATTGAAGGCCGCATTACATACAGCTTGGTTTGCCTTACCTCCCAACTGCTTCCGGTATCTATTGACTCGTTGTCACGTCGTATAGCTGCTGTACTGAGGGTAAAAGGATGACCTACAAAGTATTAGGTAGGTGGTCATAATTAAGTGATCACCCAGTGTATGCCAGCTTGACAATTATTTAAAGCCAAGTGCACAGCGTTCTTAATTATGTGACGTGCCTGCCCAGCAGGACGCACATGATATAAAGGCAGATAGCAGTGATACGAACGTCCGCGTAGCTCAATTGGTAGAGCGACTTATTCCGGAAGGAGAGGACCCGGGTTCGAGCCCCGGCGTGGACAAAAATGACGGATTAATTTACTTCGTTATACTTATCTTTGTTCAAAAATACTCCATTGCAAAAAAAAAAAAAATCTCCCCATTCTGTTCCTGCACGCACTGGTGAATCCAGTTTACAAAACAACTTGTTCAAAATTTGAAAAAGGTTGCGTTTTTCATCATCTTTTGAGTCTTCGAGTTCTACATTTCATTTCATTCAATTGAAAAAGGTTGCGACAACACATCTTTTGAGTCTTCAAGCTGTGCATTTTACCGCTCAAATTTATTATTCCAACATGCGAAATAAGCAGTGACCAGACGTATGATTATCCACAGGTGGAAGACACCAGACGACTAATTCAGCCCAAATTCTGTAATCTGCTTTCACAGAGGATAATTTCAGTTGCACTGAGAGATATTACTTTGGTATAAGGAAACTTTTCACTCTAACAGAATTGGTTCGATCGCACACAGGATTGACACATCTACCTCATTCATGAAAAACTTTTGGGCACGCCATTTCGGGCTTTAACGGGCTAATGACTACAATAAATGTTATAGATAGCACTAAGTAATTTTTCACGCGGGTGTTAAATACACTCACGAGACATAGCATTTTAACAACCTGTATAATTGGGTGCTGGTAAGCCTTTCGCTGCGATAGCCGCTTACATCCGGCGTGGCATAGACTCCACTAGACCGTGGAGGATGTCCTCAGGTATTCTGTGCCGGCCGAACAGAATGACATCTCGGAATTGGGTGAAGGAGCGAGGTACTGGCATAGGCCGGAGTACCTTGCTTTCCACTGCATCTCACAACTGTTGATAGGATTCAAGATGCAGGAAATTGGTGGACAGAGGAGCACACGAAATTCTGAAACATGATTTTTGAACTATTCCTGCACAACGCGGGTCTTGTGACTCGGGGCGTTACCTTTCTGAAAATCCCAGTGCTATCTGGGTACATGTTACGATGTAGAGCAGCACTTGGTCGGAAACACTGCCTAGATAGGATTTGGGGGTCATGGTGTGTTCTGCGGGAATGAAAGGAATAATTGATATTCATGAGAACAACCCCATACCATGACACCGTCACCAACACGACCGGTTTAGGTGCAGTCTGTTCGCAGCTGTTAACTCGCACTGAGTCAAATATAAACCCATTTATCGGAGCTGGAACCTGGACTCATCGGAGCTGGCGACTCTTTTCCAGTCGTTCAATATCCAGTCAGGGTGCTCCCTTGCAAGCATCGCAGTCAACGACGGTCCGTCAGCATAGGCACCTGAATTAGCGGCCAAACACTTGGGCCTGTCCGGTGCTGGGACACATTTCTCTGTACTCTTTGTATGTAAGTAGTTTGCCGTTGATTGTGGGATCGTGAACCGTGTTACGTGCCAACATGTGTCCCTTTCGGCACGTAGAGTGGATGTGTGTCCCTCTTCTGACAATTCTCGCGACACCTTCAGTAAGCGGCCCTTGAATTGCGAATAGTGACTGCTGTTGATCACATGCCGGTAATCAGTACCGTTTCAAACGTCGACAAGTCTTCCAGTCGTTTCAAACGGGAAGTCTTTCCATTTTCTTATTTCACAGTCTTTGTACTAGCGAACTGCACGTCCTTGCTCGTGCCATCAATACATATTCCGCATCGGTCGGTGAGGTACTCTATACTCTTTTGTGGTACTATACTTATGTACTGTGAGACGCGCCTACTCTTGAAGAAAGGGGTGGTCATAATTATCTGGCCCATGAGTATAGAAGTATGTGCATTAAAATGCTATCGGTTAGGCTTATCATGCTGTTTGTCGTGCCTCTTTTGAAAATTACGTTCTCTGGAGGAGGTGAGCTCCACATTCGGCCTACTCCTGAGTAGTAATATAGTCATTATAAATGAATGTATAGTCTTGCGTACTTCGTGATTTTTTGCTAGCGAAGTGTTTCCCAAGCGTGATTCAAAACCTCTTATAAAAAAAAAATGAAGTGAACGACGTATGCATTAGCAGATATGCACATTTGTCTTAGAAAAATTCAAATGACTGATGTTAACCTTCGTTCAACTTGACAAAGGAACTTCCAGAACGTTGAATACCGACTGACGAACGCGTTATCAGACCGCCCTTTTCGATAAAATTACAGTTTATCTGCAAGTGCAGTGAACATGCTATCCAGTTGTTAAATGTTCTGATCAGATGTGTATCCACGGTGGAAATTTTCTCTGTTTTAGACTTTTTTTTTTGTTTTTTGGTTGACGGTTAGTTTCTACAAATGAAGAGAGCGAGTGCCGTAAGACAAACACATCATCCATGCCTCATCGGGATTCGAACCCAGACCCAGTTGGACGAATAATCGTAAGCCAGCGTTTAGTGGTCTAAGCGATGGCCTCTGATCATTCGTCCGAAAGGGGTCTGGGTTCGAATCCCGGTGAGGCATGGATGTTGTGTTTGTCTTACGGCACTGACTTCTCCCTTCTCTGGAACCAATGACCCTAAATTAGGGACGAGCGACTGCTTATAGCCCAATGAATTGCTCAACGGTGGTCGTTAAACTTCAAATCAAAAAAAAAAAAAAAAGCCAGCGTTTACATCACTGCGCCACTAGGGCGGCGTTTCAGACTTCAAAAAGGAAAAAGGTGAAATAAATGTTTTGTCGGTGCAGAAATTTCAATTCACGACGTCCTTAATGGTGCAATTCAGAATGCATTTCAGATCATGGAGCGCCAGACACTTTTATTCTGGAGATGACGACCCTAGCTGTTATCCCTGATAAGCTTTACCGAATTTCATAAAACGTTACTGACTGGCCTTTACACATGTTTTAACCAATTGCGCATCGTACTGATCAGTTTTATTTTATTTTGAAGACAACATAAAAACAACTTTTTATCATCAACTGTAGTAGTTATAGAATGTCCTGCGTTGGGCCGGCATGTATCATGTATTCAAAGATTTTAAGTACATCGGTAACAGTAAACTAATAGAATTCAGTTACCCTGCTGCCCAGCTTTTGGGAATGATGTCATCATACAGCATGTCACTGAGGAAACGTGGTTACTGTACGTATTCTTCGGTGCTGATTTTATTCTCGTTTTGGAGCCAGAGTCTTTGGAAGCTTCAAAGACGAAACGCACAAGGATCGTTAAACTATCTCCCTTGCAGTAAAACATAATCAATATACACTGGCGGAAAGTGAAAAAAGAACACCAAGAAGGGATTGGCGGACGATCATGAAATTTACATATGTTAATTGGGTCGAGTTTACGTAGGTGTGATGTTAATTTCGGGACCAACCGGTGAGCGCTTACGCCACAGCACAGCATAATATGCAAATTATCGTCGGTGGTATTTAAGGAGTACGGCGAAGTGAATGTAATCAGTCGTCGGCTTACGGACACGTGCGAAGACCCTGAAGAAGCTGCAATGCCTGGACATGGAAGACGTGTACGATTTCAGCTGTTATCGGACTTTGAGCGAGGTCGTCTAGTCGAACTCCGCGAGGCCGGGTGGTCGTATCGTCGTATTGCGGAGCGAATTGGACGGGAAGTATCGGTGGTGGTACGATGGTCGCGTAGATGGTCCGAGGAACATTTTCACACGAGAAGACGTGGAACCGGGAGTCACAGACGGACTCATGAGCGAACCGATCGACGCATAAGAAGAGCGGCGTTGTCAAGCAGAACATCCACTGCGACGCAAATCCGAGCTGCCGTTGCACCTGAGGTGACTGTGCAAACAATCCGCAACCGTCTACTGGATGCAGGACTACGTGCACGTGTGCCTCTGGCATGTGTACCTCTGACTCCAGCCCACCGTCAGGAACGGCTGCAGTGGTGTCGCCAACGTCTGCACTGGAGAACGCAATGGCGATCTGTCGTGTTCAGCAATGAAAGCAGATTCTGCTTGGGAGCCTCCGATGGCCGTATGCGTGTTCGTAGACGCACAGGGGAGCGTCTCCACCCTTCTTGCATCCGCCAGCGACCCACAGGGCCTACACCTGGTCTCCTGGTGTGGGGAGCGATCAGCTATCACTCCCGTACACAACTAGTGTTTGTACCGGGTACGTTAAATAGCACCTCCTACATCAACAACATCATTCAGCCCGTTATTGTGCCATTTGTAAGGTCGGTCCATCGTGGTGTTTTCCAGCAAGATTACGCACGCCCACACACTGCACGTGCAACGCAATATGCACTTCAGGGTGTGAGAGAACTTTCATGGTCACCGGATTTGTCCCCCATTGAGCACGTGTGGGATTTTATGGGACAACGACTTATCCGGTCTTCACGTCCAGCCACGACCATCCGCGATTTACGCGTCCAGGTTGAGGATGCTTGGAACTCAATACCCCAAACTTACATCCAACATCTGTACGACAGACTCCATGCCAGAATTGCACAGTGTGACGCAGTTCATGTCGGTTCAATCTCGTACTAACCATGTTACATGGAAATGTTATTTTTCAGTTTACCAGCAAATACAGCTGGATTTTGCCATAATGTTTTGATCACGTTATCCTTTGTATTCCGTTATTATGCTGTATAAATTTCGTTGGTATCAGACGTCTCCTTCTTGGTGTTCTTTTTTCACTTTCCGCCAGTGTATAAGATACTCTAAGTTTTCAGTCGTATGTCCTGCGTTAATGGCAACGGCTTAGCTCTGTACAACATAGATCACATCATATGTAGAGGATTTTAGGAAGGGAGTGTCTGACCCCAGGTCTTAAACAACCTTTAGAAATAGGAAGCTAGGATATTTGGGCTAGAGTGCCCGATAGGATAGTACAGGACAAGACGCAGCAATTTCTTGTACCTCAAACTTTGAAACTGTTTAAATCACATGCTTCTTGTAACTCTCGACAGATCGCTGACATGAGATCTGACGCCACAGTTGCACTTCGAATTTTCTGCAACATTTTGAATCATATGCTTTGCATAACTGCGAACAGTTTAGTAGCTTGACGCCACGGGCCGTGATGGTTCTCGTCCTGTTCTCAAACCAAGTGACACGCCAGCTGCATTTCGCCCTTATCTTTCAACTCAGGTAGGTGATTCTTCTTTCATTGTTTTAAAACTAAGAATTTGCGACTATTTAATGTATCCCAATAGGCTCCACGGTCGTACTTTGGACTTTCTTAACAATTCAGGTACGTGATTTTTCTTTTACTATAGTACAATGTGTTCGTCACGACCCTTCACTAAGTCAGAGGCGTAGCTAGGCATTTCTGCGCCCGGGGCAAACCATTAAATATTGCGCTCCCCATCTGTCTTTCTGCTTATATAAATACATCACTAATTTAATGATGTACATTAGTATCTATGTGACTTCCAAAGTGGAATATATAGAGCTATGCAAGACATTACGAAAAAGTATCACTGAAGGCGTAAGGAATTCAGCTGTGAACTAGTGAGTAATACAATTGAAAACAATCAAAGCCTAAAGATAGCAAAGGAACATCTCAGTAAGGGAAGAAAACAGATTATGGCACTGAGAAAAGAAGATGGTTCTGTAACAAGAAATAGAGGCGAAATTTTGACAAGAGTGAAAGATTTCTACTCCAAATTATATGAAAGGGATGATACATGTACTCCAGACATCATGAAAGGTACCAGTATCAGAGTTCTTCCAGTCCTCCCAGCAGAAGTTGCAAATGCAATCAAGAACATGAAGCGGGGAAAAGCTGCAGGAGAAGATGGAATTACTGTAGACATCATACAAGAAGCAAGTGGAGAAATCAAAACAGTACTCGCCCAAATTTTCACTCGATGCCTTAATGAAGGGAAGATTGCTGAGGATTGGAACAACGCTACAATGATCCTGCTACATAAAAAAGGTGACATTGAGGATCTCAGGAACTACAGACCTATCAGCCTCCTATCAGTGGTTTATAAATCTTCACTAAAGTTCTTTCACACCGCTTGAAGGTAACACTGGACATAGCTCAACCGAGAGAACAAGCTGGATTCAGGAGTGGCTACAGCACTATAGATCATATCCACGTACTGAGAGAACTAATTGAAAGAGCGAGGGAATATGAACTTCCATTGTGCATGGCTTTTATCGATTATGAAAAAGCCTTTGATTCGGTTAAACCATCAGCAGTTACAATGGCTCTGAAATCCTGCGGTATTGAAGATGCATACATTAATATTATTAATAACATCTATGAAAATGCAAGTGCAAAGATTCGGCTGTTTGAAAATACAACACACATAAAAATTGGAAAGGGAGTGAGACAAGGTGACACCATATCTCCGAAGCTCTTTAATGCTACATTGGAGGGTGTCATTCAGTCGCTGAGCTGGGAAAACAAGGGGATAAAGGTTAATGGAGATTATCTAACCCACCTTCGTTTTGCTGATGACGTAGTCAGTTTTGCAACTACCCCATCAGAGCTGCAGAGTATGATCCAGGAACTTGCTGACAAGAGAAAAGAAGTGGGATAAAAAATGAACTTTCAGGAGACAAAAGTGATGTTCAATGCTTTTACAAGAAATGAAGATTTATCGATTGATGGAGAAAAGCTGGAGATAACGGAAACGTACGTTTATCTCGGACAGCAGATATCAAGTGAGGGTCACATTGATGAAGAAATTAATCGGCGTACAAAACTTGCCTGGAGAGCTTTTGGAAGAAACAGCATAATTTTCAAGAGCAATATGCCATTATGTCTTAAAAGAAAAGTGTTTGATCAATGCATCCTTCCAGTGCTTACGTATGGTGCAGAGACGTGGGCCTTAACTAGAAGAGACATACAAAGGCTGCAGACAACTCAAAGTAGCATGGAGAGGTGCATGCTTGATGTAACCAGGAGAGACAAGAAGAGGAACTCGTGGATCCGAAAAATGACAAGAGTGGAAGACATCATGATCAGAGTTAAATCCCTGAAATGGCAATGGGATAGACATACTGCCAGAAGGACAGACCATCGATGGACAGCCGAAATTTTAGACTGGATTCCAAGGGACAGGAAAAGACCCAGAAGAAGACCACATGAGAGATGGGTGGATGAAATTCGAAAGTATGCGGGAGTAACATGGAGGAGACTGGCACAAGACAGACCGTTGTGGAGGAAATTTGGGGAGACCTTCGTCTAGCAGTGGATTGATAATGGTTGACGATGATGATGATACATAAATATACACGATGCGACAAAATTAACGTCACACCCCAATGTGTGTCTATGGCATCAGTTGCTTCTAAATTTGTCTCAGCAACCTCTACATCTTCAGTTTTTGTAATTTACACTGTACTATTTTCTTTGTACGTTGAGCCAAAATATTTCGTTAACGTCTTTGTGCTTTGTTATGCATTTATAGATACAACGAAAGCATGATTGTTTGCTGTGTACCTTTATGTAATTGAAATAAATGATATTTGCCAGTCGCTTGTCCCTAATTTAGGGTCACTAGTTCTAGGAAAGGGAGACAGCCAGTGTTGTAAGACAAACACAACATCCATGACTCGCCGGGATTCTAATCCAGACCCATTACGCCGCCCCGGTGGCGCAGTGGTCTAAGGCGTTGGCCTCTGATCATTCGTCCGTAAGGGGTCCGGGTTCGAATCCCGGTCAGGCATGGATGTTGTGTTTGTCTTACGGCACTGGCTCTCTCCCTTCCCTGGAACCAGTGACCCTAAATTAGGGACGGGCGACTGCTTATAGCCCATTGAGTTGCTCACGGTGGTCGTTAAACCTCCAATCAAAAAAAAAAAAAAAAAGACCCATTACGGAGAAATGGTGAGAAGCCAGCGCTTAGACCACTGCGCCACCGAGGCTGCTTCGGCAATATTGATTGATGCGCCATAAAAATATCTCACACTGTGACATTTCACTCAGAACTTTTCAGATATAGACGTGAGCCCATTTCATTTTAATTCCAAGTCTGTTTCTTTGATAAAACAGTTGTTACAAACACCATTCGCCACAGAAGTTTCAATAAATAAATTTGTAAAAAAAAAATCGAAGTGACAGGAAAGCCATTTATGCATAAGAATTTTTGAATTTTTATGAACAAAGGAGCGTGAAATGTTATAAAAGATTTAAACTGCAAATCCAGGGGCAAACATTCCCGCACGCCACTGCGCGATGTTTTTTTTTTTTTTTTTTTTTTTTGACCTTTCGTGTGAGTGAATCTCAATTTGCTCATTATTTAAATAAATACAACTGTTGACTCCGATGTTCGGAAGTGAAAGACAGATACATCATTAAACATTGAGGTCACAACGCGACCTCTCTTAGTCCTCTGTTAATGACCCTCTTGAAGACCGTCGGCGCGACATGTTATCTAGTGATATTTGATATCTGTGAGTGGTCTGATTTCGGTTCTCTTAAGCGTGATAAGGATTCGGCTAACCGTCAAAAATGCTTCCCATGAGCAAGCTAATTACTACGAATCTCTTCTTGTATTCCTGTTGACAATACTGCACCAAACTTGACACGTGTCTGTAGATTTGCAGTCTTTCCTCCAAACTTAAAGAATTACGCCTTGTTTCAAAGCTTGTTATTACGTGTTCAAAACAAAGGCCATATCATCATTTCTCTATTCGCTGGCGATGCTTAAAGTTTGATCTGTGAATTTTTGTTATGGAGCCTGTTAAAGACTGGCCGAGATTTTACCTTTTTACTAGAATGCAGCTAGAAGACGACGCGAAAAAATTCATGCCGATTTATCACAAGTATATGGCATTTTTACAAGATGGACGCGTAAATCTAAAGAAATATTTGCAGAGCTTCAAAGATCTCACTCACCCAGGAAAATCGAAGGAGGCCGTAAACCAGAGAACCATTTTTTTTATTGATTGGAGGTTTAACTACCACCGTGAGCAACTCAATGGACTATAAGCACTCACCCGTCCCTAATTTAGGGTCACTGGTTCCAGGGAAGGGAGAGAGCCAGTGCCGTAAGACAAAAACAACATCCATGCCTCACCGGGATTCGAACCCGGACCCCTTTCAGACGAATGATCAGAGGCCATCGCTTAGACCACTGCGGCCACCTAGAGAACCATCGTTGCTGTTCGTGAACTCATTAACAGAAATCACACATTCCTGTAATGAGTTTAGATGTCGATGTATACATTGGCAGTGTGGAAACAATTATTTATTAACACTTCACATAGAGGTCTGCGGGGGCCTTAATTTAGATAGCAAGGCCCGGCCCTGGCCCGAACTTTAGGAGCTCGGCCCGACTCAGAATTTCCAGTTTATATCCCCGCCCGTTTTAAACTTTCACAAGAGTTCTCCAACATTTATTGTAAATAACGCAATTCTTCTAGAGTGATCTTCAACCCGTGGCCCACGAGGCATTGTCCAGAAAGAAAATTTTAAAATGCAGCAAAATATATTGTAGTGGGAATGTCACACGGAGTTTGACTTATATTCTAATTTAACTTTCGTTTTTAGTTTCTTATGTGCATTTTCAGTTCGTTCCCTTTTGAAGCGTTTAAACCTTAACGTTTTATTTTCTCACTGACTGAATGATATTCTGCAATAGTCTTGAGGTCAGGTCTGAATGATGTGTGTATGGTTTGACAAGATAAGATCAGATCATGTGTAGAGGATTTTAAGAAGGGAGTGTCTGACCCTAGGTCTTAAACAACCCTTAGAAATAGGAAGCTAGGAGATTTGGGCTAGAATTCCCGATAGGAAAGTGACGCGGAAGCCTGGGAGGAAGACGCCCTTATTTATTACGGGGCGGTGGTGGCAGTACCTGGGGTCCGACGGCTTAACGTGTCCATCCGACGCACGGCGGATATTTAGTGGTTCGAGCGTTCGTACCTGCCTGGGATCGAACCCAAGATTCCGCGGTGGCAGTCACAATCGTTGATCACTAGGCTTTGATAAGATAAGAACGATGTTCGCGTATATAATGTGTGGAGCAAGCAGGGTTTAAAGTAAGTAGATTAGTGCAGCCCTGCGTTGTATTACATATACCTTCGTCAAGACTAGCTATTTGATGAAGTTACATAGGTAGTGAGACTGACGTTACAGAGGTTCATGCAGTTGAAATCATTTGAAGTGTAGTGCTGTGGAATATTCTAAAGTTAACTCGTGGTGAATGCTGATTACGATGTGCTGTTCGAGTGATGTGCTATAAAGACCCCTTTTGTTTCTGCAAGTAGACTATCTTCTGGCCGTTAGGTCTAATATTTCTCATTGTGTAATTAAAGATTATTGTGCTAGTTATCCAGAGCGTAGCGTTAAGAATCTACAGTGTTATAAGTATCACAACTACACGATAAGTAACGTTTTAGGGGTATAGACTTCCAAGCCCATAGCATAAATACAAATAAATAAATAACATTTAAAAACATTAAGTTGTAGAGGGAATGTCACGCAGTTTCTCGTAGGAATTCCCCTCACGGTTGCAGTTTAGGCCTTACCCCATACTTCTGTTGCAAATGTAAATACTTTTCCTCTTCTACACTTAAATACAAGCAAGGTAGCCGTCGATCTCCAAATACATCTTCTGACAAAGTTCCAGGACAGCTGCTGGTACGAGGAAAGTTTAATGCACCGAGTCCTACTATGGTTGATTCTTCAAAGTAGTCCCCCTTCTTATCGATGCACCATTTTGGTCGCTCCACGAGTTGTGTGAAACACTTTTTGAATTCATTTACTGGAACACTGTTCATTTCCGCGGTAACGGTTTTCTTGATGTCCTGAACAGTCATGAAACTTACTCCTTTTAACGCCAGTTTCACTTTGAGGAACAGGAAATAGTCCATGGGAGCTAAGTCCGGGGAGTAGGGTGGATGATAATTGAGTATGGGTACTCCGGACTTGCCGAGGAACTGTCACCGACAGTGCCGAGTGGGCAGGAGCGTTGTCATCCAGAAGGAACCAACTTCCACGTCCTCGCAGGTGCAGCCTCACACGATGAATTCTCTTCCGTAGGCGACAAAGAACTTGCAGGTAGAAGGCACTGGTGATTGTTGCGCTCTCCGGGTGCCATTCCCTGTGAGTGATGCCGATTCTGTCAAAAAACGTGATCAGCATTGCTTTGATTTTCGACTTCTGCAGGTGAACCTTCTTGAGTCTCGGTGAACTTGGTGCTCTCCACTCCATGCTTTACATCTTTGATGTTGGATCGTGTTGAAAGCATCACGTCTCATCACCTGTCACAGTGCTGTCCAGAATCGAAGCGTCCGATTCCACGTCCGCAACTAACGCCTTGCAGCTTTCGACTCTTTGCACTTTCTGTTCGTCAAACTGTGTGGCATAAACTTTGCGCAAATTTTCCATTTCCCGAGATCTTTCTTTAGAATCAGCCTGATTGTTTCACGGTTGATATGGAGTTCGTCCTCCATCATCCGTACCGTCATTCGACGGTGTAATTGCACCAGAGCGCGAACTTTCTCCACAATTTTCTCAGAACGGCTGGTTGATGGTCTTTCAATCTTTGGGTCATCCCCAACGTGTCTTCCTTTCCCTCGCGAAAGCGAGCATACCATTCAAATACGCGACCCCGGGAAGTTTTGATCATTTCGAAGATCTCCGTTGCTGACATCTCGGACTAGCAGCAAAACTTGATGTTTGCTCTCTGTTCAAATCCATGACAATGGCCTTTGGTATACCTTCATTTAAGTCTTCAGAATCGGACAGGTTTGCACTTTCTTAGATCTTCATGTGTACTGCAAGAGCGAGAAACATACAGCTACAATTTGACCAATAGAACATATTTTTACCACTACCATTAACAGAGTAATACCCATTGTCATAGAACTTCACTGGTGTATGTAAACAAATATTTGGAACTTTTTCATCTTTATTGTAGCAAAGAATGGCGACAGAAGTTCGTTTTTGCTTTAGTTTCGAGAAGCTGGGAATTCTTTTAATGTGAACATTTCTCGGACAAGGAAAAAAGCTACGTGTTTTAATCGCTAAAGCCAACGACATGAAAACTGAATTTGATTTCAAAATCTTAAAAGAAATAAATCGTTCCATTTCAGACTCTCAATAAATCGTTCCATTTCAGACTCTCCGACTCGTTAATTTAAGCTGTAATTAATCAATGTATCCGTTAGCAGATTCGTTTCACTCTGAACTTTGCAGTGTGATTATATTTAGCACATCAGTTTAATTTCAAGTTTAGATTCTGGTAATGTTAGTACCTAGTGGCCTGCCAAACAGGTGATTAGAAGTGGTTTTTATTGCTGTACAACTCGCACAAAGGGCGACAAATGTGTTAGGCTTGCGGAAAATTAGCCGCGTCTCCAAATCTTTCGACAAGATTTTCGCTCGAGGAAGAGAAAGTTTAAATTTTTTTAATACCCAAGAAGTAGTAGCCGTGGTCGCCTTACCTGAACAAAACTGAGGATAAAAGGCCAACACTACACCAACATTGTTTTGCCCAAAGTGGTAAGTAGATGAAGGAGCAGTATCCTACAACAGACGTTTCAAGGGTTCTCGTTATTCATGACAATGCCAGTGGTCACAGAACCTTTTAAATTATGGCTTATTCGAGCAAGAAAAATCAAACAGCTGCCCTATCCTGGATATTCACCCGATGGTGCACCATGAGATCTTTGGTTGTTTCCAAAAATTAAGAAGTGTGACGTATATTCTAAATTAACTTTCGTTTTTAGTTTCTTTCCCTATGTAAATCTAGAGTTTATTCTCAGTTATACTTCACTCTTAACGTGATATCTTTTCTCTCACGAATACTGTTGGCAACATAATTGAGGTTGAATGAACGTGACGTAAGCCTGATTTGATAAGAACGAGAGATAAAAACTACGACTAAACTGTTGTGAAAGGAGCGTTGTGTTAAGAGCTGTGTGGTGTGTGGAGCGTTTAATGCAATATGCTATGCTATGTTACGATGTGTTGGCTACATCCTTGAATAAAGCATCTTTTCCGTAAGTTTGACTTATGTTGTTTACATGTTTCGTCTGGCCGTTAAGGTTTAATTTAGGAACTATTTCGTCTTATGGTTATGTTTTTAAAATAACGTAGAAGTACGAAAAGACTTCTACGCCATAGAAGGGAACTTGATGCGAAGACTTTTTCAAGGATGTAATACCTTGTAGACTGCGTTCCTTTACATCTGCTGAATATCCCTTAACAGCAGTACCGCCAAGCATTTCAGAATTAGAGGAGACATCTGTCATTTTGCATAGATGCTGAAGAGAGTATTTTGGAAGATCGTAAAAGTTTCATTGATGTTAGTGCAATGGTTTTTATTGTACGGATGCATGACATTAACGTTTTGAACGCCCGCCATACACAATGGTAAACACCGTATGCTTTCTGTTTTTTTCCGAACGATTAGCTTACGCTGTTTAGGCCGCCCCGGTGGCGCAGTGGTCTAAGGCGCTGGCCTCTGATCATTCGTCCGTAAGGGGTCCGGGTTCGAATCCCGGTCAGGCATGGATGTTGTGTTTGTCTTACGGCACTGGCTCTCTCCCTTCCCTGGAACCAGTGACCCTAAATTAGGGACGGGCGACGGCTTATAGCCCATTGAGTTGCTCACGGTGGTCGTTAAACCTCCAATCAAAAAAAAAAAAATACGCTGTTTAGAGCAAATAGTGAATAATATAATTTCTTGGAAAAATCAAACGCACTGATTAAAACGTAAGTTTCTCTATTTTTGTAGTAATACTATCTTGTTAGTTTACTGCGAACAAATTGTACGTTATGGCACGGCGTAGCAGTCTGTACAGGCTGGCATAGGGTGCAATGAAACTTCAGGTCTTATTTGTGAAATGCGAAGACTTGGAATTTAAGCATGTCGCTGATAGTTCCCCGATCTTTTGGAAGTTTGAAGGGTTGGGAAATAGTGTGTTTAGCAGTGAGGACTTTCTTCACATTTCCGGTGAAGCCTATTCCATGGTTCGTACGCTCCTTGAAAACCTTAAAAGTCCTTTAAATAAGTTTATAACGAAGTAAATTTCTCCGTCATTTTTATCCGCGCCGGGGTTCGAACCCGGGTCTACTCATTCCGGAACAAGTTGCTCTACCAATTAAGCTACGCGGACATTGATTCTAATTGCTATCTGCCTTTATGTCGTGTGCGTCCTTCTGGCAGGTACGTCACATCTCCTGGTACGTTACAAGTTCACTTTCAAGTCCTTTAGAGAACTTGAAAAAGTTTGACTCGGTAAATAGCACTTGAAAAGTTCTTTTTTTGTTTTTTAAGTAATGATATGAAAGAGCACGTGCAAGATAATTGTTTGTGCTAAAAAGTTGTATAGGAGATTTATGTGTAATTCTGATAAAAATACCAAGCTGATGAAATAGCGCAGAACTTGCGTTCAACTTAGAGGAGCGCGTGGACAGCTGGTGCCTTGGCTATGACATCATTACGGAGTAAAACGTCAGCGATGGGAGAAAGCAAGTGGAATGATGTAATCGCGAATCGTGATGGGCTTCTGTTAATTGGGGTTAGGGTCGCGTTCTTGCCGGAGGGTGAATACGAAAATAATGTACTCTTTCAAAGTATTGCACAAAATAAAATGCTTTCGAAAATACCAACACAAAGGGGCAATTCAAAGTTAATTAAAATAAACCAACAGGGAGGGAGGGGGACAGGTGCTTACAGGAAGGCCATTGTAGGTGTGCCCGTTCCAGCTAAGTTTAATGATTTGAACTTGCTAAAATACACACGTACTAACCGACCGACAGCACACACATATAATTTGGTTTTAAATTCTTGAAAAGTACGTGAATTTATTTTGCTTAAAAGAATACCAACCTTTGTGCCCTTGAAGGAAGAAGAAAGTTTCGCTTCCTCACGTAATCCATTGCTATTCCATTCGCAATAGAACATCTTTCATTTCCAAATAAGGAAACTCGTTTCCTATCCCCTCTCCCGAGCTTCAGGAAGATGACAATATAAAGGTCTTTTACCGGACAACTGACAGCCAATCGAAGTGACTGTCATAATTGATGCGTTTTGGAGTTCAAACAAGGAAGATAATTTTTCAGACTGGTTACGCTAAGCTCTGTGATGCGCATTTCTGTAGAAACAAACGTCAAACGCTTTAAGTTTGAAAGTCTAAATTATCAAAAACCTTTTAAACATCAAGTAATCTTATTATAATGTTTATTCTATCACACTGCGAATAAATAAAGCGTTTAATTTTTAGTTTACTAACACATTTTACAAAAAAAGAAAATTGGGCATTTTCCTAAAATATAGTCATGGATTGATTCTTACGATCCTGATAACTTATTTGCGTTTCTCGAAAAAAAAAAAAAAAAAACTATTGTACACCATGCAGCTTCTTCTTAGCACGCCTTTTGAAAAAAAAAATGGTACTTATAGTACAATTCTATCCTTCTGTCCGTCTATCCTTCATCTCCGCAACTATTTGTTAGATTTGAATAATTTGGGAATCAGGAAGCTTGAATTGTGAGAACGAGAAACCATACTTTTGGTCTCTTTCCAGTGCATACAACCTTGCCGCTAGGAGGGGGGGGCGTAAGTACAGATGCTCTTGAATTCAAAATATGTTTTATTCCAAATTATTGCTTCTAAAAATCCGATTAAAAAATTACCGTTGGATACGTTTTACGAGTACATATACAACACAAAGACAGTTTTAAATATAGTTTCTACTTAAAATAACCGCCGCAGTGGCCTCTGACCTTTCATCCGAATTGAGCCCGGGACTGAGTCGGAAGTGGCATGCATGGGTGATGGATGCACTTGACCGTCCTGAAACCAGTGGCCCTTAATTAGGGACGGACGACAGCTTGACTGCTTTATACCCATAAGAGTTGCTCATGGTAGCCGTTAAATTCTCTCTCTCACCCCCCCCACAAATACTTCAAACAATGGATAACTTTCTTTCTACGGGGCGCATATTGTATTTTTTCGATAACTCCGCTTCTAAAAGTCCGATTTAAAAAAAAAAAAATCTTTTTGCGTTTACGGCAAATAATACTTGCATATAATTCCTAATTTTTCACAATACACAATTTAGTTACTACAGGGCGTAAGTGAGTGTATCTATTTGTAACAGAATCTCAGTTTCTAAAAATCCGGTTGAAAAAATCCTTTCTTGGTCGGACACATTTAACTACGAAGAATATTTTGCACCATTTTCTTTTACAAACAACGCACCGTCCAATAAATATTCGACGAATATTGCATACTTGCAGCACATTCTTCTGATTCAAAAGACGTGTACATAAGAATTGAGAATTCGGTGCCCTCTGGAACAGATGGCGCTCCATTTTCGCTTAGGAATTCTTCCCAATGTTAGGTTTAGTTCTGGCTAAATTGATGAGAGGGGCATTTGTGCTGGGCATTAAGGCAGGGGTGGCGAAGTGCTGGTGAGAAGGAGAAGGGAGGGAAGGGACTCGGGGCTCGACATTGTAACAGTGCGGTTTCGAATGTGCAACCAACAGGTTAATAGTCGGCTGCTCTTACCACTTGGCAACCATATCCCTCAGCGGCACATTCCTGGCTTTTTTTTTAACTGCTACAGCCCTGCTTATTGCATTACGGCGCAGATAGGTAATGATTTTCTGAGAGAACACTGAACAGCCTGGTTTTATACCGCCAGATAATAGTTTCCTCACGTAAATTCACGGCATGTATTTATTGCTTACCTTGTAAAATAAACCTAAATTCAGTAGTAATTTTCTAGCTGTATATATCACAATGTTCTAAGTATACAAATATTTATAATGAAATAAGTTTTGATAGATTAATAGCGCACGGTAGCCCATAAAAGCGAGTGAAACGTGCCATGTGTACTCACAATTATCAGTGACGAACACTGCACTTAAAAGAACTAGCTGCCATAAGAGCCAAATGAATGACGGAAAGGTTCACACAGTAACCTCATTACGTCGATATTACTCTTGATAGCGGGTCAATAGGTTTTCTAAGAAGCCCTAATCTGTTATTTTGCGTTTTTCTTTTAGATGGCTGCTGCTTGTCACTGAATTGGCCAAAGTCGAAGTTTATTCGACTGATGAGACCATCTCCAGCGAAAAATTAATGTACCGTTCAATAAGTCTGTATGAGGGAAATCTTGAAACTTGAGATTTTTAGGCAATCAAGATTTGATTTTCTTTCTAGGAATCACTTAGACATGGGTGCTTCTTTGAGACTAAAAATGAAAATATGTAGAAAACCAACTAGATAAAAGTGGGTTTCGCCAAACAACTAAATAAAAAATAATAATATCCGTTTTATTGGCATAAAACAGTAAACAACTGGTTACAAGCTTTCAGCATCTACGGGTGCCTTCTTTAGGTTTAGATGTGGTTTAAAAACTAAATGAATGAACAGAAAATTTAAATATGCATGTGAAATGTATAAAAAACGAGACAGCACGGCATGTGCGAAAACAGTTGAAAATGTGAAGTACAACGAATTAAATTTCTCCGTCATTTTTATCCGCGCCAGGATTCGAACCCGGATCCCCTCATTCCGGAACAAGTTGCTCTACCAATTGAGCTACGCGGACGTTTTATTCTGCTTCCTATCTGCCTTTATGTCGTGTGCGTCCTTCTGGCAGGTACGTCACATCTCCTGGTACGTTACATCATCTCCCCCTTATTTTTTTTTATTTTTTTTATTTTTGAAGTGCTGGAGAAGGAATTCTCTTATTTTTCCTATCTCGCGGTGTGGAAATAACATCACACCAATGCGAGATTTTGAACGGTCGGGTCATCCGGATAGTTCGGGCGCCATTACAACGAAGTAAATTTCTCCGTCATTTTTATCCGCGCCAGGATTCGAACCCGGATCCCCTCATTCCGGAACAAGTTGCTCTACCAATTGAGCTACGCGGACGTTTTATTCTGATTCCTATCTGCCTTTATGTCGTGTGCGTCCTTCTGGCAGGTACGTCACATCTCCTGGTACGTTACAGAAGAATCAAATACTTTAACGAGAGGCCCGCAGGAACATGCGCCATACCAAAGGCAGTTCCAATGGCATGTCACCGCTACAGATGTCACCGCTAAACAAAATCTCCACGCTATTTTCCGGGCACATCATAGGTAGTTTCAACTATTATCGTAGTTTAAGACTTAAGCTAGAATCCGAAAGAACTCACCTTTTATTCCTGATCAATTGTAAGCTTTTTAACGTCATTCCGAAGTTCCTGCAGTTCAAGACAACTGTCCACGACAAATGGTTCCTTAGAAGGAAGTTGAACTTTCAACAACAGGCCTTATCGCACCTTGTACTTATTAAGAGACGTCTTGTCATGTCTTCGGAACATAGGCTCTTCCGGCTCCATCTTAAGCTTGCTTCCGAAACGGCTCCATTGCTCATGAACATTTTCTTACGAAAAGTTAGTATGCTAGTCGACCGCCAACATCGGACCCTAAGCAACACCCATATGAAGAAACTCGCCAGACTAAAAGAATCATTACCAAAACCTAAACAGAAGTTCCAGATTCCTTTCGTCAATCTCTCCTCCAAGACCTTCTCGAATAAGGAACTTGGTATGTTACAAATGGGACTTAAATTCTGCTTGAGTTCCCAACCGCCTGCTAAGGTTCTTATTCCGGCCATTGAAAGCCTTTTGGGAAAAGTACCCATCGGAAGTAGAGATACACTACGCTATCAGTTCGCCTTACGTTTGAATAAGATTTGTTTACATTTTGATAAGGCAGCCAATCGGTCGCACGATGCCTCTACCATCCGCAAGCTTACAAAGGACCCATCGATCAAATGTTTACTCACCAACAAATCCAATTTGATTGCTGTTTTGGATTCTGCTGATTATAACAAGAAAATCGTGGACTTCATCGAGCAGTTGAATTCAAAAGTGATGACATCCAACCCACTGAACAAGTGGATTGTTAAAGTGAAGAGATTAGCGAAACTGCCTTCCGTCCCGGAAGTTATTTGTGAGTCTCCTTGGCTTCCTCCAGGACCTAAAATCCCATCCTTGCAGGCTGGAGTTAAGCATCAAAATCAAGGCAACCCACTGCGTCTTATCGTCACAAGGATGTCTGCCCCGTTGATAAATATTGAACGCAGTTTAGCTGGTTTCATTGCACCGTTCTTATCGGCATGATCCGCGGTACTTCGGTCCCCAGTGGATTTTATCAACAGAGTTAAAGACTTCATAGTGGCTCCGCATCACATCATTGGCACGTTTGATGTTTCGCTTTTTCCATCAGTACCTGTAGCGGAAGCATCTTGCACCATAAAACAAGCGATATTGGAGTCGACTTTGTTCTCCTAAGAGTCGTTGGCAGCCATCTACTATGCAATCGACGTTGTTTTAGACTCTAACTATTTCTGTTTTAACAACCAAGTATTTAAACAATCGAAAAAGGTGACTATGGGCTCCCCGATGTCCTCTGTGCTAGCTGAGGCTGTGTTAAGGCCCCATGGAATCGGAAATCCTTAATAGAGCTGGATTGGTACCTGCATTATGGCTACGTTATGTAGACGATGTATTTTTTGTTTGGCCTTACGGGATGGAAGAATTGGATGTTTTCTTGTCCTTCATCAATTCCCTCCACAAAAACATCAAGTTTACTATGGATTGCGCTAGTGGTGACTCCCTTCCTTATCTGAACGACCTCGTCACTAAACCGCCTTATGGAACTTTTTCGACTGAGATTTATTATAAGCCTACTTATACCCCAAATTTAATCCTAACCTCATGTTTTGGGCTGGCTACCCGCAAGTTGGCATTTTTCAGGCATCGTGCTAAGCGAGCGTTTTCCCACTCTTCAAATGACGCTTCCAGGATTGCGGTGATCAACAATATTTAATCGTTGGCCTCAGCTGCAGGCTATAAAGAGCATGTAATTGATGACATCGTTAGGAGCGCTGAACTTGAGTTGTTAATCAACGTCGCCATATCAAGGAACCTAGTCGGAGGTTCATTGGGAAAGCCCCGGTTCCGTAGAACCTAGTCGGAGGTTCATTGGGAAAGCCCCGGTTCCGTAGAACCTAGTCGGAGGTTCATTGGGAAAGCCCCGGTTCCGTAGAACCTAGTCGCAGGTTCATTGGGAAAGCTGCGGTTCCGTACGTACCGGGACTTTCCTATTTCATCCGGAATGCGTTTAAGAAGTTAGGAGTTGGAATTTGCCACCCAAGGTCCATATCACAATACTTTCTATCATCCGGAAGCCGCAGCACTTTGCTTGCTAACGCAGGGGAATATTCCATACCGCTTCGATACCAGGATGGAAGTACCATGTTTTATATAGGTATGACAAAGAGGTCCTTTGCAACTCGTTCGTCTGAACACAAAAGATACGTCTTGAAGAATAAATCATCCACTGCCCTCTCTCGGGAGGTCATGACATCTTATGCCGCCACACAACGGGCCGATTTGTAACAGGTTGCACCGTACACTACCGCCAGAGGTACAGCCATTAGTAGGTCTTTGGAGATTTTGTTTAGCGGTGACGTCTGTAACGATGACGTGTCATTGGAACAGCTTTTGGTATGGCGCATGTTCCTACGTGCCTCTCGTTAAAGTATTTGATTCTTCACATTTTCAACTGTTTCCGCACGTGCCGTGCTGTCTCGTTTTTTATGCATTTCACATGCATATTTAAATTTTCTGATCATTCATTTAGGTTACTAACGTTGTTTTTAAACCACGTCTAAGCCTGAAGAAGGCGCCCGTAGGTGCTGAAAGCTTGCAACAAGTTGTTTACTGTTTTACGCCAATAAAACGGATATTATTCATATGTAGAAAACCACTGAACGTAATTGTACCCGTATAGATTTTTTGGATATGAAACAGTGACAATAAATTCAAATTTGTTTATGGTGACTGAATCAAACAAGAAAGATGCCACCCAAATCTCGCCATTGCTGCCACGGTGGGCGAGTGATACAAAGAACTAACTTCTAATGTTTCGTCAGAGAAGGGGTAGGGTTCGAATCACAGGTGAAGCATAGATGGTGGTGTGCTTGTCTTACCGCGTTGGCTCTCTCCCTTCCCTAGAACCAATGGCCTGAAATTAGGGACGGGAGACTACCTATAGCCCATTGAATTGCTCATGGTGGTCACTAACTCTCATCCCCCCCCCCCCCCAAAAGTTCTTGTTGCCTAGCAGAAAAATTTGGGCATCAGAAAATACAAAAAAGCATTGGAAATTGTTATTGTAATTACAAAATTTGGACAGAAAAAGAATGTTTTAAAGTGATAATAAGCAAAGATATAGTGACAAAAATGGAAATACTGTCACGCCCTCTAGTGGGTAAACAGTGAGTCATATGGATAAAATTGATCGCTTTTAAAAGTATTAATAGCTAGTGAAAAAACACTCTTATCCGGCATGCAAAAGCTGAGATATAATGAAACAAAAAGATCGAAATTAACGAAAACCTGTGCATCGGAAAAGCTGAAGAGGTATCGAAAACGGTGACCACGGCTGTGAAACTCCTATTACAAAAGAATTTCAGTTCCCAAATTTGACATCTAGAAGCTTATAGTCTGAATATATCGCAGCCGCCCCGGTGGCGCAGTGGTCTAAGGCAATGGCCTCTGATCATTCGTCCGAAAGGAGTTCGGGTTCGAATCCCGGTGAGTCATGGATGTTGTGTTTGTCTTACGGCACTGGCTCTCTCCCTTCCCTAGAGCCAGTGACCCTAAATTAGGGACGGGCGACTGCTTATAGCCCATTGAGTTGCTCACGATGGTCGTTAAACATCCAATCAAAAAAAAAAAAAAAAAGTGTATAGCAACGCTCCAAGCGGGAAAACAGTTCATCTCGAAATTTAGACATTATATGCACAATCAGTATCACATTGGCCCACACTACTGGAACTCTTTACCTACGGAACTAACTTCTTTAAATAATTTTGCTACGATCAGTATCACATTGGCCCACACTACTGGAATTCATTACCAACGCAACAAACTACTTCTTTAAATTACATTGGCCCATACTACTGGAATTCATTACCTACGGAACTAAATTCTTTAAATAATTTTAACCTTTTTAAAAAAACTTTATAATGAATTGCAGCTCCTCAAATTAATGATTACAGTGGATGGGAACTATGACTAATATTACGACTTGTATATCGTGATGTAAATTGCTTTTTCAATGGTATTATCTGTAATGTATATTATCTGCTCATATATCATTACCTTTTTTTTTGTTTAGTTTTGTTACTATGATACTCTTGTTTGTAACTACAACTACTGACAGTGTAAAACTAACCTAGGGAGCATGGGCCCTATCAGGCCTGGCTGGACTTTTCCCCCTGCTTCCTTGCTGTGCATTGTTTCAACTGATTTTTTTTCTGTAACACTGGGGGGGGGTGGCTCAGCAAAATAAATGAATTGGATTGCTGAAGTAATAATATAAATTTATACCAGCTGGTTGGGATATTTTACATAAAAGAAAATAAGTTCGAAAATGTGTGAAATACTGTATTTTCCCGTAACTAAAGTGTACTCTCGATCATCAGGGTGCGGATCACATCCGTGCACGATTCGTTTTGGCCTGAAAAACATTACGCACTATAAATATATACAAACTATGAATATAAAAGCGGATACGTTGAGTTGGTCCGCCCTGGTGGTCAGAGGCGTGAGGTTCTTGCTAATCAGCCTTGTTGGGCCCAGGATAGTACTGGATAAGGTTTAGCAGAGAGCTTGTCCTATGGCGCTGGTTCTCACCCTCCCTAGAGCTAGCCACCTCAATTCAGGGAATGGCGATCGCTAATAACCTTAAGGTGGTTTTACACTGAAGCAACCAGAAGCAGTTTCGTCGCATGCTGCTTGCGGCGCTAATCTGGTGGTTGCTCTAGGCCGCAGGCGTTCCCACTACAGATGGGTTCAGTTGTATAGTTGTATAGATACAAGGGCTGGCTCATACGGCACATTTCAGTTATCCCCGGAAGTTGCGGCTGGTGAGGTAGCTGGGATGCATCGCTGAGTGTTAGGAATCGGGTTTGCTTTGCTCTTTTTTTTTTTTTTTTTTGATTGGAGGTTAGGTTTAACGACCACCGTGAGCAACTCAATGGGCTATAAGCAGTCGCCCGTCCCTAATTTAGGGTCACTGGTTCCAGGGAAGGGAGAGAGCCAGTGCCGTAAGACAAACACAACATCCATGCCTCACCGGGATTCGAACCCGGACCCCAGACGGACGAATGATCAGAGGCCAGCGCCTTAGACCACTGCGCCACCGGGGCGGCTTGCTTTGCTCTGTGCGGGGAACTCTGATGATAAATACAACTACTGAGCTGCCGAATATGAAACAAAATGGTGAAATGAATTAAAGAAACAAAAGGAGTGAAGCAGAATATATCATTGATTGTTTCTTCTTTTATATGTATGTGTATTACTTCCATCAAACGCGAAAATGCTTTTTTGGTAATAACAAAACCTCGGCTAATGTAATTTTTGTGAAACCTTTCGGTTATTCAGGTGTCCATTTAATTCGACTTACCCTCTACAAGAGAGGTTACCTGTGTTTTTGTAAATATGTTTCGAAAACATTTGTCATTTTTTTTTCAATTTTTGATTTTTCGTATTTTGTATTTTTACTTTAATTTTCAGTTCTCTGATTTGTTTCAATAAAAGCCGGCGCGAACGATTCCATCTTCTGGCTCTGCTAGAAAAGCTCTAAAATATCCTTTTTTTCCTGTTTTCAGAAAGTTTAGTTCTTTTTCCGTTATTGTTAATTTGTCATTTAAAAAATTACTTTTTTTTTTTAACATATCACATTTCACGCAGAAAATTGTCTCTTCATTTGATGCAGGTTGAATTGGGGCCACATTTTCTGCAAAAGACCTTTATTTGAGACTAAGATTTTTTAGTCTATCAAAAGCATCATGCAGTATTTTTCTCTTTCTTTGCATTTCACTTCTTGCAGTGACATTTTCAACGTTTGATCTCGGTAAATTGACTGTTGGTATAGCCGACGATTTCAATATCTTCATCATATCGTCTTCGTACTTACTATTTAAAAAGTACTCACTTCAAATCCTGGCATTTTTCTCATTAAAAGAATCTGCTCTGCAACACCTGTTAACCCATTTTTTTGTAACTGCTGGGTCGTTTCTAGGGAAACAGTGAAAACTTATGTTTCGCCTTTTCGTATTCCCACAGGTATTTCGGCACGTAGCAACAGCGCAAGAAGCCATTGTACGAAAACGATGTACTAAAGAAATTAAATAAAAAAATTCGATGTCAGAAATACAACCTAATAAACAGCAGATAACTAATGCGAATGCAACAAACGTGGGTTAAACAGCATCCACCGAGTGCTTTACGTCGCGCACGGACAAGTGGCATGCATCCCCGTGACGTCACTGAGCGGCACAGGCGAGGACCACTTCAACCACCAGAAACACAAAGGGTACAGTGTTGTATTCAGGCATCTCCTCCGGGGTGCTTAAGCCCCCCCCCCGAAAGTCCATGAACGACCCCCGTAGGTTTCCTCTTAAATTTAGACTAATTTTTTCGTTTATAGCTCAATATTTAAAGAAATTATTAAAAAACAACTTAAGAAAATTAAAGAAAATATTCTAATAGTAAACAAAAACAACCACATGGACTTCAATCTGAAATTTCTATCATCCGTCAATAAAACCTTAAACAGTCCTCGCTGAATGGGCAATTTTTCAAGCACTGACAACTCGGTCTACTTCAGCAATAAAAACCTAATTCCAAAGAGTAGAGATGTTTGTACTGCAATACTTCATATTTTGGCAGATGGCATTCAGCTTTATTTCAGTCTTTTGGATGCCAACTTACCATGTATACGGTTAAGCCTCAGTGTAGCTAACGTGACGTTAGTGGCTCCAATATAACACATTATTTGCTGCCTAATTTTTAACAATAGTAAATTATTAGAAATTTTTCCCATTAAAAGTTTTTTTCTTCTTGGTGGTGGGTGGTTTACACTGTGTGAGAAAGAAAAAAATCGAGGCACCTCAAACTGCCATCCAAACAGTTAGTTCGTTTTTTCCCTATGTGCTAATCTAAATAATCTAAAGGGGCTGAAACCAAGTGGCAGGGCAATGGTTTACACCATACGTTTTCAGGTAACCACTCTTAATGCTTTGTTGTTGGTGTGTGTGTGTGTGTGTGTGTGTCGGATTTCTTCAGCGCAGCGTTACCGTACTAGCATCCTCAATATTTTACACCACCTCGTAGTGAAATCCGTGGTGCATTACTGAATTAAAGCAAAGGTATAGCATTTTTACATTCTTAATGATTTGTATGTGTAGGTAGATTTCTTGGAATTTGTTTTTGCGATGTACAAGCATAAGAAAATTTTTGTACTGCATTTAAAATTTTTATATGTATTAGTGAACATATAAATAACAAAACTGTGATTATATGTATATAATCAGTCAACACGTTTCAGCCCCCTCAACATTTGTAAACGCCCCCTCCCCCGGAAACAACTCTCTGAATGCAACACTGCAAAGGGATGAGCCAGCCCTTATTACTATGCGGCACGATGAGTTGGAACAAAGGGAAAACAAAATTACTCGTAGTAGAACACCGCGAAAAACTTATTTTATGGGATTTGCGGGAGTCGAGCTACAAAGACAATCGGGGAAAAGTCAAGCTTTGGGAAAATTTTCAGCAAGAATATTTGTTACCGCTAAAGCTCGAAAGTCGTTAATGTGCACATTACCTAGCTAATCTGCAGATTAACTGATTTGCTCCGTTAACGTGCGGGATCAAGAGTTTTCCGCATTTTAACTAGGTAATGTGCACATTAACGGCTTCCGTATCGTTAAAGTTCAAAAGTTTGTTTCTCTCATTTCCTTTCCCTACACCTTCCCCCTCTCCCTCCACTTTTAGTTTAGTTTCGTGTGATATGTTTGTTCACGTAATTTGTGGTGAAATAGATCCTAAAGAGAAAGGGTATGGTAAGAATGTATGGTGCAACATCTGTAAAAAGAATATGGATCAGAAAATACAGCGTGATGAAGCCAAGAAAGGTTTAGAAAAGCAAGTAAAGAAAATGTTAGCAGTTTCTAATACAAAGCACCCAAATGTCGATGAAGGTGTCACTGTGAGAATTGAAGTACCCGAAGTAGACAGAGCAAAAACTGATGCCCGCTCGATTTTAGCTGTGTTGGTACTAAAACGGGTATTTTAAAGCAATTGTATGCAAAATCTGAATTCAGTGTTTGCAAAGAGAGATTTTTAACGAAAGAAGATGTCCCTGATGTAGAAATAGCTTTACGTCAAACAGCAATAAAACAATCCCTTGGTACTGGGCAGGGTTTCAGAAAATGTGACTGCAAATCTAAATGTACCACAAATAGGTGTGTGCTTGTCGCAAAAACTAATTGCTATGTAATTCAAAGTGTCACCAATCTTTAGATTGCACTAATAAGTAAGCATAATTTTATCATATGTTTTGCAAATTCATTTCCTTAATTATAATAATATTTTAAACCCTTTATTCTTTCTATTATAGTTTTTTAATTGATTGATGATTGATTCTATCAACTAATTTTTTGATTGTTTGATATTATTAACTTGATTCTTTATATATCGAAAAATAAATAAATAACATTATGTTAATTTAAGCTTACAGAAACGTTGCTGTTGTTCCAACAAAGATCTTATTTTCCCTTTAACGAGTGCCTAGTAGGTAATGTGTACATATTCTAGGTTTGCAGATTATTTAGGTAATTTGAGCAATGAAACAATTTTCGGCACTTTAACGGATCACCCTAGTTAATCTGCACATTACCTAGACAATCTGTAGAATAACTGATTTCTGCACTTTAGCGGTGACATATTTACTATCCCAAAAAATTGTATCAGCTGGCATACTATCCCAAAAATTTGTATCGTATTTTGAAATGAGAGGACCTACCTTGTGCTCAAAAGGTACTCAAAGTCGTGTTTACTCATACGTGTAAAATTTCTCAACTGGCAAGCGTCATCAGCAAGAAGTTTATTAAAAAACTTATTGCGAGGTACATCACTATTTACAGAAAGCTTTCTGCACCACATCTTTATCCGATTACGGTTCCTTTTCCTGTTCAAAAGAATAAGGCAAGTCGCTGCAGCAATAGTCTGTACCGACATCTCTACAAAAACTGACTCGAAAATTGAAGCAACCAGTCGCACTAGGTGCAAATGGGTCGGCAGCATGCTGCGTGCGAACCAGGGTAGAAACCAACGTTTACTTCCTGCAGACAAACTAGGTCGCCACTAGTTGCCTCAATGTAAAGCCACCTTAGATGCTCACGGCGTTAAACAATAACAACATAAATCTGCCATGGATAGCAGGTGCGGACTGGGCCGGTAGGCCTTTAAGCTAACTCAAATAAAAAACAACAACATATAATTGTTCTCAACTATGCTTATATAATACCAAGTTATGCTAAAACGGCAAAGTTTATCAGTTTGATGGCTTCTAAAAAAAAAAAAAAAATGTTTCTGGTACCCCTCTCGACCTTCAAACACATGACTCGCTGCTTTCTGCTTATTTCTTGCACTTCAATCCGTACAATATATCAGTACAATATAATATCAATCTGAGATAGGAACTCGAAATTCGTTTGATATACGTTAATGCGTTGAGGTTCATCTACGGTAAACATTTTTGGTTGCTTTTCGTATATGTATACGTATATGCTTTTCTTTTTAACGAAATCTGCATCTGATTTACCAGTTTTTTTTTTTTGACCTTACAATCGCACGAATTCTAACTACAGTTTTGGAAAGTCTGTTCCAGCTACAGAGAAACTTTTTCCATTAAAAGTAATTAAATAAGAATTCATCTTCGCATTCTTTACTTTCCGTCAATATATAAATTTATACTAAAATTGCTGCAAGTCCAGAAATTTTCAATTTTTTCAAAATTAGTTTTTCGTGAATTTTTTGTCTATGATCTTGGTAAGTCCTGCAACCCCCTCCCCCCAAAATCATATTTTAGTACATTTGGATTTCTTTTCTCACTAAAAGCGAATAAGCTATTACAATTCTAAATTCAGCTGTCGCAATAAAATTCGCGAGATTGGAATAAAGTCTTCAAGAGTCTCAGAGAAGGCACCTCATCTGTTGCTTCAGCAAAGGAAGTAATTTTTTTCTAACTTCAAATTTAACTAGAACATCTTATGCAGTGGCCGCCTCCCCAAAAAAGGTAAAGTTAGTTAATTATTGCATCAATACAAGCACTGCAGTAAATCGGTTGAAATGGTAATGCTGATATACCTGTAATTTTTATTTAGCGTTGGGGTACTTTGATAATTTTTTGCAATGATGAACAGTCGGCACCGTCTCAGCGAGATTACATTTCTCTTTGGGCACTCAGCCCTCGTGTACTGGACGCTATATACGTTGTATCTGAGGTGTTTTGTAATGTGAAACGGGTAACATTTCTCGATCATGCAGAACAATTTTCCTAAATGTAGAAGATTATTGGGTTCTAACGAAGGAAGAGGAAGCGAAATGTTTAAGATAATGGAATTAAAAAAATTTGGAAAGTTATGAAAATACCGACTAACAAAGTTTGGATGAAATGCTTCAAAGTGATTCACGTGAACCACCAGAGATGCATATATCATTACTGTTCCTGTCAACTTGAAGAGGAAGGGAATGAAAAAGAAGAAAAAATTAAACAAGCGTATACTCTAAACAACTGTCAACACAGCACTGCCTTGCGTTGACAGTTGTTTAGAGTATACGAATCAGTAGGACTTCGAACATAATGATATAATAACTGTAGGGAAAATTCAGACTGACATTAGGCAACATACATAAGCTGTTCTCTGAGATTCAGAGGTTATTCTACAAAAGAATGCAAACTACCAGATAATTTTTACTTACCTTTGCCGTATCAAACTTCTCCATTTACAGCGATCTTGACATACAACTCGGGGTTTCACTGACATCCGTCACATGCCGTATTCTGTACTTCATACTCATAATCCTTTTCTCCTGCAGACATTCCTGAATCTGATCCTCCCATGACTTACTTGGCCTTCCTCTGCCTTTCCTTCCTGCCACATGGGATAAAAAGATTTTCTTAGTAAACATCTCATCACTTATTCTTTCAACATGGCCAAACCACCGAAACATATTAGTCTCCACCTTGATAACATTTTGCTTCACATTACACAACTGCAACACATCTTCATTCCTCACACAATCAGAACGTGTCTTGCCACAACCCCCCCCTCCCGTAAGTAACACATTTCTCCAGCACACAAACGACTCCTATGTTTCTTCTGTAGTACCCAGGTTTCACAGCCATACATCAGAGTAGGTACAATTGCACTTTCATACACAACCATGTGCGACTCTCTTGAGAACCCATAATTCCTGTGAAAACCTTCCAAAGCAGCCATGACTTTCAATGAAGAATTCACTCGCCTACTAATTTCACCATCCAATTTGTTCTCTGTCAAACATGCTTCCTAAATACACAAACTCATTCACCTGGTCAATCACTGCGGCATTTCGACTAATATTACATTCAGTACTACCAGTTCCTTTCTCAAAAGCCATAACTTTGGGTTTCCCCTTATTTATAATCAGCTTGAATTTCATGCAAACTTCGTACATCCGGGACAACATACCTGCAACTCACTTTTGCTCTCTGCCAACAGGACAGTGTCCTTAGCATACAGCAATCGCATCCATAAATATATATTAAAACATAAGGAAACATTCCAGCCAAAATTACGGATTATACATTAAATAATGAGCAATTAGTTGTTAGTATTTGTAAAACACAATAAAATACACACTTCGGATTACCCGTGCACAGCTCCTGCCTCCCATTAGCTCTTATAATCGCGAGTACTATGATAATTTAATTCTTTAAGGTTGCACTTTTGCATATTTCTTGTTGAACAAACAACACAATAACTTAACTTACAAAATAAAGAACGGGCAGGTTTCATGTGATTGAAAACAGCTTCTAATAAAGTCAAAGTGCTGTATTCCCTCCAAATATAGAAATAACACGATTGTAGGATCGTTGCTATAACATCAATTATATGCAGCAGCAATCACATATAAGCTTTATATCTCCGTAGTATCAAGTAACATTCTAATGTAAATCAAACGGTGATCTCTCACGACCATACAACCACTCTCATTACGCTCACCACGGTCGTTTTGCTTTCGACGAAGTTATTATTTTACTCCTTGGCCCACTGTCAGTGCTGCCAAAACATACTGTACAAGAAAAATCAGGGAAGTATCTGAGAAATAACAAAATTTACATAGAATAGAAACTCAAAAGGTAAGGTTAAATTAGAAATATAGGTCAGAGTACACTCACTAGCTATGGGAAGCAAAAAATAATTTTCCAAAAATATGCAGTAGATGGGGAAATATATTACCAAATTAAAACATACATTAGCGTAACCTAGCAGAAATACACATTTGCCTCACCTAGTGTAGTAAAGGTACATCGCATCAGGTTTAGAACCGCAAAAGGGTTAACCATTAGGCTTGCAATACTGGTATCTGAGTTGAGCTGCAGATAAACTTTAGTTCCATCTAAATACCACTACTTGAAAGGAAAGAAAAGAAACCGTAGCTATGAAACGAACATAAGGAGTCTCGTTATTTTACAAACTAGTACACTCACAGCATCATTTAATGTTATTCAGGGTTGAAATAATTATTACTAGTTCAAAATGAGGGCAGATAACGACTTATACAGTTTAAATCCCAGGGAAGGCTCTCTTTATTCCTACCTTTTTGAAAGTTACACCACGATAATGAAGTATGACGAACGCCGCTTTAACCGGAAATTAGTACTAGAACGAACACTAAGCAACGATTACTCAAAATTTAACATGAAAGAAACAGAAAAACCTAAACTCGAACAATTCCACGTCAATCTGACTACGATTTAGCTTAATGACAGTAGCACCTTTTGATGACAACGAATCATTAGACACCTATTTACACGATCCAACAAACTGTTCTGTTCATATCTACGTCTCCTAGGCTTGACTGACAGCCAGTGATAACGTGAAGAACAAACTCTTGGGAGCTCCGACATGACGTTCAGTACAGAAAGCATAACGAGAAGTAACTAAAATTTAAAATGAACCAAAACTGAAAATTAAACAGGTAGTATGCGTCACACACATTAGTAGTGCGTAAGGTTCTCTGTTAGATCAACCGTGACAGTGATTGCAAAACTTAAAATACGGACTTCATGGATAATAAACTACTGGTATGTGCATTATATACTTTTACGTTGTACTGATGTTTCGATTTTCTGGACTTCATTTTTGAGGGATTTTCCTGTCATATTCGCGTGTGGGGTGTTATGCTTATACATATATTTAATATACTTGCTTATGGTAATTCGCTGCCACCAGACCAGGATATCACTGTCCCGGTCAACTTACGCTGTTGTGTTGCTCCTCAGAGGCATGGTGAAGGAAAAGATGACTTGTAGAGTACAGAGCTGAGCAGTACTACATTAGATAGTTCTTTATTTACAGCTTGGTGATGAGTATGATGAATATACATGTCATACGATAAAAACGGTTCTTGAACTTGAGCAAGTCGACATTACAGCACGATCATAGTTCACTCGCAGTCCAGTCTTTGCATTATACGTGTGCACATAGCATCAAGAAGTTATTTATACATAGCAATTAAATGCTCTTCACAGGTGGCTAGATTTCTCAGGTGGAGGATTTCCTTGGCAGACCGCAGTCTGGCATTTAGTATTATTACACAATTTGCCACAGGTAATGCAATGTATATACTCTAGTGGCCTTAACCCGCAGGTAAGCACCTAATTAACTTTCTAGTCAGCCGCAGCCGACTAGCGTACGTACATCTCGAGCGACGACTACAAAACGACCGTCCTCTCCCTATTCGAGCAAAAAGAAAAAGTGTCATAAAGGTTCGTTACAACTTTTTCCCACTTAAACTCTCTGCAGCCCGGACCGCGCAGAGCCAATCCCGTAAGCGCACATCTTCGGAGCAAGAGGCCATGTGGTAAATCTCTCTTTCCTCCTTAGCTGTCTCTAGCTGCTTGAAACTTTCTGCGCTAGGAAGACATCCCCATGTTCTGTGAACTCCTGCCTCAGCGTGGAATTCACATGGAAAGAATTTCCTTCCCCCTTCTCCTCTCCGTGGGACCCTGGGCACACAATATAGCTGACCTGAAGTCATTTTTCTTCCTACAGGGAAAAAATGGCGTTCCACCTCCCATTTTGGATTTTTTTACATTTTTCCTGTCTTCAATATTTTTACATCATCACATTTCCTATTTGTTTCCCTTTAAAACTCGTTTAAAATTCAACGTTAATGTAGCAGGTTCCTTCCAAACGCACTGCTTCTAATTGTACTTCGCATCTCTCTTAAAACAAGCTTCTAAAACCTAGATTTCTTTAAAGAACAGTACCACCTCATCTTCAGTCACAGGTGGGCAATGAAGTATCACTGATTTACACTATTCAATATACATTGTCGCTGTTCTGCTTAAATCTGATACTTGGTTTTAATCTCCAACTTGATATTGTGGAATAAAGTCTTTAAAATAAAGTTGGAAAATTTTCTAATGCAATAATTGGCTGATATAGTAAACAAAATGGCCGAATGGTTTCCTTAAGGGAGAAAGCTTCCTTTATTTCGCATGAAACAATCTTTCAAGACACGTCTCATAATGTTAAAAAACAAAGACGTTACTATGTAAAGAGAACTTTACCTAAATCTAACGAGTTCTTTATTTTAAACGGAATTTCACGGCCGTTCCGTTGCTTTAGGTAGAAACTCAGAACTCCATAAATGAGATTTTGATAAGCATTAAGCTCTGAACTGCAGAAGCATTACTAATTCAGTGCCTCCCCGGTGGCGCAGTGGTCTAAGCGCTGGCTTGTGATCATTCGTCTGAGTTAGGTCCGGGTTCGAATCTCGGTGAGGCATGGATGCTGTTTGTCTTAAGGCACTGGCTCTCTCCCTTCCCTGGAACCAGTGGCCCTAACTTAGGGAAAGGCGACTGCTTAAAGCGCTCTTTCAGTTGTTCACGGTGGTCATTAACCCCCCCCACCTATCAAAAATCAGTGTTAATAATCTTTTGTTATTCCACACTTGAATACAGCTAACATTAAGATGAATTTTTCATTACAAGGTATTTTCTTTTGGGCGCGAAAGATTATTTTTTGCAGTTCAGGTGATTTTATGTTCAAGTTTATGAAGAGGTACCGATTTCTAATGGACAGTTGAAACTTTGAAAGAAAGAATTCAAATATATGCAGATTTTGTGATCCTTAATATATATATAGCAGTAAGTTTTTTTTTTTTTTTTAGAGCTTTCTACATTCAGTACCTCGTGGCTGAAACTGTTTTTATGAACATGTGAAAACACTGAAATGTAAAAGCACGCGATTGCATTTTTACAGTGCGGTTTGCGGAAATGTTATTTATGACTTGTATTATTTTGCTTCTGTGCATTCTACTCCGTAAGGAGACAGTCTATTTTATATGCAGCTGGCTGATTTATTATGTTATATGTGCTGCTAAGCCTAGTCATGATTACGCAGTTTTGCTTTTATAATTTTGTCTACTTTGAATGAACAAAATGTTATTTTACGTTTTTCTACGATGTACAATAAACAGAAATGTGATATAATGCTGTCCCATTTTCTTGTTTTCTAGTTTGAGTTTTGTTTGTTTGGAGATTAACAGCTGCCGTGAGCAGTCGTCCGTCCCTTATTTAGGGCTACTAGTTCCAGGCAGCGGAACGAATTACAGCTGTACACTGTAAAAAAAAATTCTGAAATTCACGAGCTACTTTCCGTGGTTTCTTTCGTGAATTCACAAAGCATATTTCTGATACTTTTTCCGTGAAATAATGGAAAAACCTCTGAATTTCACGAATCTTTCGTACCCCAGAAAAATTTTGAGTTTTCAGAAACCTTTCCGCAATTACTTTCTTATATTAATGAAAAAACTCCGTTCTCACTTTTTCATATCCATATGACGAAAAATTTCCGGTAGCAGGAGATATTAACGGGAATGCTTGGGGGTTTGAATAAATGTTAAATTTGGATACTCTGTCGATGTATTTGAATTTGAAGCGCTGTAGCGAGATCGGATATTGCGGATATTATATCGCATGAATTTTGGTTCCTGTGGCACAGGATATTTTTTCTCCTCTTCCTCATTTTCTGCACCAGCTATCATACATACTGTGTTACCGTAAGAAACTAGGTACTTAATTTATTGTACAGGTTATTGTACGATATCTAGGTATCAGTCTTCGGACCCCTTAAAACAAAGCTATATAGCTATCAAGAGTAAATTTAATATTTAGAAGTTTTGTGATAATATTACAAAACAGTACATTGCACCTTCTCTTAAAGCTGTCTTTGAATGAGTGTTAGGGTTCATCTTCTGCGATAGCTGGCGCAAAAAATCACTTCTTGGGCGTGACTTTTACGTCTTGAGGGACTGTCCCAGAAGTTAGCGTTAGCGAATCATTGCAGACCTCGCCATATTCATAATGGAAGCGAACTTTCGTTGGCTCCACAATGAAAAGACAAAATACGCGCTGTTACGTTTTAACAAATGACGTTATTTGGGGGTGGATCTCGGTAAGTAGGCGGGGTTTCTATAGCTCACATTCAGGGGTTCTCTGCTAATGTACACATTTTATCTTTAAAAAATCAACGTAAAATAGGATTTAAGATGGTTTATAGGAGACAAGATTCCAGTCTCACTTTTGGCCCCATTTAATTATTTCTATTTGGCCTAGATAATTAAAAAAAATATATATCGAGATTTTGTTTCTTTCTGACAAAAACACTGTTAAGCTAACTTAACGCGCCATCTAGCGCCAAATTGGAATACTTTCGAATAAGATACATTGAATTAAAAAAAATTCTAACAATTTTTTCGGAGTAATAACTGCGGCACATATTAGCCATGGGCCATTTTTATTTGTGCTCAAAATTTCAAACACTACAAAATAATAGTGTTCGAGAAAATGTGTACAAAAGAATTTACATTGCAAGTATAGGATAGAATTTCTCTTACACTTATTCAATGACACAGCCTTAAAGATAATTGAAAGTTACTGTCCGTTGAAAAAATGATCTCAAACTCTAAATCATTCTATCGCTTCGAAAAATCACTACGAAAGAAATATGTAATTTGTAATAAGACCTCCTACAAAAAGAATAAAATTATTCCAAACGTATTAAAAAAATTAGCGCCAATAGAAAATAAAATAACTAAATCCCTCGCATTAATGAAAAAAATAATCATCATGCAATTAGTTTTCCTTGAACGTGAGTCAGATTCCTGTGACTTTCTGGCTCAGTGGTTAAGACGCACGGCTTGAACCCAAGCGACTGGGTTCGATCCCTACTACCGGCGCAAAAAGATTCTCTCGCGTAAGGGCTGAAATATTCAGCGTGTTGGATTTTGCGAAATTTCTGTCTAAATACAGAAAAACTTGAAACGGACATTTTCTGAAATAAACTGAATTATTGATACTTGGGAAAATCGTACTCTTGGTCAAAAGAGTGTGATAGATTTTGTTGTCTACGATCAGCGTTTGAAACACTTAGTTGTTGGCACCCGTGTGATGAGAGGTGCGGATGTTGGTTCTGATCATTACTTGGTAGTGACACGAGTGAAACTTAATGTTGGTTGGAGGAAAAGGAATAGGAAGAGACCCAGGATAGAAAGAGTAAAGGTTGATAGGCTCCTTGAAGATCATCAGCGGTATTCTGACTTACACAGAGAACGACTGAAGGATCTGAAGTCTGGTGAGAGGGATGTAGAAAAGAAGTGGGAATGTTTTAAGAACTGTGTTGTCACTGCTGCTAAAGAGGTCTGTGGCACCACAATAGTGGGTAACAATAGAGGTGATGCTTGGTGGAATAGTTAGATTGAAGAAGCAGTAAAGAGAAAGAAGGAAGCCTATTTGGGGATGTTGCAGGGTAGTGTCTCTGTGGATGAATATCGCTGTAAGAAGCGTGAAGCTGCTAAGCTGGTTCGCCTCAGTAAGCCAAAAGATAGGAAGGAGAAAGTGGAAAGGCATGAACTGGCTTTTTGGAAAGATAGGAAGTCCTTCTGGAAGTACACGAGACTCAGGAAAAATAGGGGAAACAAAGTTGTAAGTTGTGTGAAGAATGAGATTGGGGAAATGATATGGGAGCCCAATGAGTTAAGTGACAGATGGGGTGAATCCTTCTGTGAGTTATTAGATCAGGAAAGCAAAGATGATTCTAAGACAGATACAGATGATGTCACAATGAGTGATGAAAGCACAGGAGGGATCTCAAGAGAAGAGTGTGTAAAGCTCTAAAATCTCTTCAGAATGGTAAGGCTCCGAGAGTTGATGGCATAACTGCAGAGATGTTGAAATATGGTGGTGACTCTATAATTGACTGGTTAACTGAAATTTGCCAGTTGTGCTGGGAGTTAGGAATGGTCCCTCGGGATTGGAAGGATGCTATCATTGTTCCCTTGTGTAAGGGAAAAGGTGATCAGACTGAATGCAAGAACTATCGTGGTATTAGCCTACTGAGTGTGCCAGGGAAAGTGTTTGGTAAGGTTGTTATTGAAAAAGTACGGGGTCTTACATCATTGAAAGTGTGGGATGTTCAGAGTTGTTTTATGCCTGGTAAAGGCTGCATTAGCCAGATTTTTGCATTACGCACGATGATTGAAAAGTATCTGGCTGTTGGGAAGAAAGTTTTTGCTGCCTTCATAGATTTAGAGAAAGCTTATGACCGAGTGAATAGGACACTTTTGTGGAAGGTATTGAATGAATATGGTGTTACTGGGAATCTACTTAATAGTGTAAAAGCCATGTATGCTGGTAGTAGAGCTTGTGTACGAGTGAATGGTGTTTTATCAAAATGGTTTTCTATTGGTGCAGGAGTTAGGCAAGGTTGTGTAATGTCACCATGGCTGTTTAATATATTTATGGATGCATGCATGCGTGATGCTAAAATAGATAATAGAGGTTTATGTCTTGGTCATATCCGTGTGTGCAGATTGCTTTATGCGGATGACACTGTCCTGTTGGCAGAAAGCAAAAGTGAGTTGCAGAGTATGTTGACTCGGATGCACGAAGTTTTCATGAAATTCAAACTGAGATCCGATTCACTATACAGGCAGGTATGCAAATGATACACGTTTGGTGCAATTGCGCATGGCCGCACACCCTCTGGTGGCGCTGCAAGCACCAACCAGCAGCCATATAAACCGGGGTGTAGTTGATGCTCCATGAAAGCGAAAAGCACCGTTGGACGCAAGCAAGAGTACAGAGTGACAAAAATGCCGGGTAGATGCCAGAGACATCGATTTACGCAACTTACGGACTTTGAGAGAGGCCTGATCATCGGGCTGAAAACCGCGGGGTGGTCGGCTCGCCGTGTAGTCTGCCACGTGGATCGTTCTGACCATACCGTCCGACTGTGTTGGGAGCAGTGGACACGTGACGGCACCGCCACACGGCGGAGCGGCTCCGGATGGACCAGGAGAACCACCGGTAGAGAGGATTGACGGATCGTGCGCCAGGCACGAACAGATCCCACGGAGATCCGATTCACTATACAGGCAGATGTAGCGGCTCCCGTGTGCCCATGAACCATTTCCCGACGCCTCGCGGAAGTGAATCTGCGATCCCAGCACCTCTTACGTGTGCTGCCATTAACACAGGAACATCACCGGCTCCGTGTGCAGTGGTGCCAGGCCAGAGCGACGTGGAACGCCATAGACTGGCGGCGTGTAGTGTTTAGAGATGAGTGACGCTTCGTTTTGGGAACAGATGATCATCGTGTTCGGGTGTGGAGGTCCCCTGTTCAACGGCACAATCCCAACCTCGCTATCGAGCGCCACACCTTCCCCAATGCAAGCATTATGGTCTGGGGAGCCATTGCCTTACGATAGCCGATCAGCTCTAATAGTGGTACGTAGATCATTAACGGGCCAGCGGTATGTGGATGGGATCCTACGACCCCATGTGCTGCCATTCCTGGCCGGGATTCCAGGTGCGCTATACGAGCAGGATAATGCCCGCCCACACAAGGCTCGGGTTGCCCAGGACTTCCCATGTCATGTCCAGAAACTTCGATGACCTGTCCCGCTCCCCGGACATGTCATCTATCGAGCATTGTGGGACCAGTTGAAGCGCCGCCGTGCCGAACTATACGGGATTTGGAGCACGCCGTCCAACACGTGTGGGCCAGTCTGCCGCAGGACAACATCAGGGTCTGTTCGCCTCCATACTGCACCGTATTGCAGCATGTATCGGCGCACGAGGCGATGCGAAGCGCTATTAAAGATGACCGGACTGCGTGCCCCAGATCCCTCTGTAATTGTCCTGCAGCTCTGTTTTCCCCATAATGTGTATCATTCATCTCTGTCATCACGTCCATAAAATTTCAGTTCAATCCGGTGCTTCCTTCTTGGTGCGCAAATTTCGTTGTCTGTGAGTGTACTCAGAACCAATGCCGCCCTGGCAGTGGTCTGAGGCGCTGGCCTCTGACTGTTCGCCCGAGTTGGGTCGGGGTTTGAATCCCCGTGAGGCATGGATGTTGTGTTTGTCTTACGGAGCTGGCTCTCTCCCTTCCCCGGAACCAGTGGCCCTAAATTAGGGCCGGACGACTGCTTATAGCCCATTGAGTTGCTCACGGTGGATGTTAAACCTTCATCAAAAAAAATAAAAAAAAATCAGAAAACTCAGAGTCAACCTAAGAGTGTAACCACTATAAAGGGTACGAAACAGCTACCTGCGCTACAAAAAATAGTCCCTAGCGTTTAGAGCGAAAAGCAGTAGAATTATTGTTTAGAATCCATTTTTGTTTGCTCAGCAGTTTAGCAGACAAAATTGCTATCTAAAAAACATTCCAAAAAGAAGTAAAATCGCTTTTAGAAATAAATTTGATATGAGAAGTTCCTCAATCAGGAGCTTCGCACTCTTGGCTGTTTCTATCCATTTGGGATACAACTCTGAGAGGGGGAAGGGTTAGAAAACCTCTCCCAACATTCACAACACAGAGGCAATAAATTGGCTGTCGGGGAAACTCGAAGGGTAGGTTACTTAAGCAGGCAGGAGGAGAAGTTCGGACTCCACCAGACCACTCCCTACTGTTGTTTGATGTATGGGTGGGTGGAGGTATCAGAAAGGAAACCGCAGGCGAGCACATTAACGTGGATGAATACCGTTCTTGTGTTCCACGACGAGTTGTGATAAGGCTCTTCGGCCTTTAACAACAGCACACTTTTAGGGTGACTCGGAGTTTAGTTTTCTTCTTCTTGTTCGGCGTTTAACGACCACCATTCGGAGCTCGTAGCTATAAGCGGTAGCCTGTCTTTGATTTGGAGCCACTGGTTTCGGGGGTCCTTCGTACAGTCGCGCCTCATGTGCCTCATCCGGGACCATCTCCGATGAATTGTCAGAAGTTAGCGCATCAGCCCACTCGGCAGCCGGGGCAGTTTAGTTTCCCTTTGGTATATGATGTTAAAGAACTTTCAGCATAGAACTTCGGCTCCGTAAAATATTAATTTCAGATTTCATTGCTGGGAATGAATTTCCGTAATTGGATATAAATTCTTTATAAGACATTTCATCGATAATTTCGTGAGAATGGTGATTGGCTTTTCACTGTACTGTGGTCTGAACAGAAGTATTACTTCTGATTTTCTGAGGTCCAGCGTCAACTGCTATTCTCCGATCACGAATTTCATCCAACCGTTATACTGGAATCTAATAACAATGCGCCCATCATTACGCTGAGTAGCGTTTCGTGCAGTTTTGTTTTGCAAATTTCGTGACAGACAGAAACAAAGAAAGGCTCGCAGTTCGTGTATCACGCTGTGTTCATTATTACCTTTGGAAAGAGCCCAAGTTTTCGGGCATTCGATTATTAATTTGCTTTTCTTTTAAACAGCTGCACTCCAGGAGATTTGGCTATTATTTCACCTCAGGCTACCACTGGAACTTTTTAACAATTTTTTTTGCTTGCCAATGCTTTGAATGATTATTTCAGGCACTCGTGTATCAAACAAGAAAAATGGCTCCGAAATCGAGGCTGTAATGAGCTCGTCTTTTGAATCATTTCAGATACAAAAATAATTTTTTAAAGCGGGCTTTAAAAAAAAAATCCGCTAAAAAGAAAATACAGTTGGGTGGTCCCCTGGCAGAAAATCTCCGCTTTATTTAAAGTGCACAATTTGCGCGGTGTTCTTTATACTGAATGAAACCAGCTACGAAAAGAACTTGAAGCAAAAATGTGGAGGAAAAGGCAATATACATTTACATCATCTAGCGGGAAAACTGTGCGTTCTTTGAAGAAGAAAATGGGCGCAAAATGTTCTACACAACGATGGGGATCCGGCAAAAGACGGGTTGTTTTTTAAACAGGACTTTCAGAATTGAAGACGCTCTTGCAAACAGAAACAAAAACAAGCCCCCTAGATGTAGATCTGCGCATTAGAAATTATGCGCAAAATATTCTTTGTAGAGAGCTCCTGATCGAAAAAGAGTTTTTTATATTCCACCTTTAGAAGAAGAGAAACAGGTTGTACACACACACACACACGCACGTAGACACACAAAGTGCAAGCTCCATTAACGGACACCTCCGAACAACGGTAGGCCGCCCCGGTGGCGCAGTGGTCTAAGGCGCTGGCCTCTGATAATTCGTCCGTAAGGGGTCCGGGTTCGAATCCCGGCCAGGCATGGATGTTGTGTTTGTCTTACGGCACTGGCTCTCTCCCTTCCCTAGAACCAGTGACACTAAATTAGGGAGGGGCGACTGCTTATAGCCCATTGAGTTGCTCACGGTGGTCGCTAAACCTTCAATCAAAAAAACAAAACAAAAACGGTAGCCTCCAAACAACGCCAAGTTTTGGTTGGTACAGAGCTGCGGTAGGATTAATATTAGCGATAACCTCCGAGCAATAGAACCTCTTAACAGCGGTCAACGGACACCGCAGTCAGTCCTAAAGATCGATCTAACAGACACCTCACTCAGTCCTGAAGAATATCTAACGGACACCTTGCCCCTTAGGACTTTACTAAGATCATTCGGGGAAGGGGGATGAATGATGGGGTCAAAGAATGCTTTTAAAGGAACTGTGTGCTTATGGAGAAAGGGGTGCATTAAGGCTGGCACAATGGCATGTTTAAGTGAAAAGAAATGAGTTCAGGTTTATTCAGCGTGCGACGGTAATTACTTGAGACGAGCTCGAGCTCCCATGTATATCTCACTCGCGCACTTAAGTTTGCGGCAATAAGTAGTGGTGCCTGAAATATTGGCCTTCCGCAGATGTTCCTCTTTTTCTGATCTCTGTGGGTTCTAGTCCTTCTTTACCCGTAACGGCCGCCTAACGGTGCAGTTGCACTTCACTGTCTTTAAAATTGTTCTCTTTTCCACATAACCCTAATCTCCTAGCTTGCTAAGGGCAGTTTAAGACCAGGAGTCAGACACAATGCTGTCTAAAATCCTCTACCTCAGGATTACTTGTTAAAGTTTACTTGTAGTGTAACGTATACTCTAGATTCACTTGATTTTTACTATCTCTGATTTTTACTATCTCTGGTTATTTTATTTTACTATGTAAATTATCTTCTTACTGAACGAGATGTTATTTCACCCGCTGAATGAGATCTGGCAATGAGTGTAAGTCATGACGTGTGGTAGCCAGTATAAATAGGCGCGTTCAACGATACGTAGGGAGAGGAAGCCGCGGGTGGCTTAGTGGTTAGTGTTTCAGATTATCGATGCTGGGTCCCCAGGTTCTAGCCTGGGCTGATCTTTCAGAGATGGTGTGATTTACTAACAAGCGCTGAATATCCGCCGTGCATCGGACGAGCACGTTAAGTGACGGCCCCCAGGCTGGACCCGCTGGTTAAATGGGTATCCTTTCCTATGTCCTCCTGAAATTCTCTCACCCATCTATGTGCAATATCGTACTTGTACGGTGGCGCCATCTACTGTACTCTAATCTCACTACAAACTGTTCTGTCAAAAAGTCGCTAGACTTGCTCTCATTCCTTCCGTTTCTGTGTCCTGCCCAAAAGGCGATCTCGCTGTAGGTGGCTGGGACCTAAACTCTACTCCCTGTGGACGGAAGTCCTACGTGAAAATGACAAATGCTCTCAGTACGTAGGGAGAGCTTTTTGTTGATGTGCGTAGGGAGAGCTGTTGTTGTAAAAGTGAGCTGTTGTTGTACGAAGTGAGCTGTGGTTTATGTGTCAGAAAGCTGTTGTTGTATAAAGAGATCTTCGTTTATGTGAGAGCCAGAAGTTTCACTAATAAAGAATTTGTTGTAAGTACGTTTTTCTCAGTTCATAGTTTTGTCAGATCTCTGTCTGGCTGTTAGGTTTATTTCATAAGTTGATTATTATTAACAACCAGCATAAGACTTTATTCATCTTAATTACTACTACAACATTACTAGCAGTTAAAAGTTTGTTCATTATTATTACTACACTACTAGCAGGAAAGTTTATTCATGATATAATTAACAAACAACAAGCATTAGAAGAAGCATTAGCTTAGAAGAAGCTTGAATTCACTATAATTCAGTAGTAGAAAAGCTATATTCATTATAATTAGCTTAGTAGAAGCGATATTCATTATAGTAGGTCACCTAATTCTACTGAACAATAGGTGGAGATCATGAGAAAAAGTTTTATTCAAACTGCTTTTGCTGGTTCAAAAATTCAGCTGCAACAATCAAGCGTATTTACTGTTCTAAGTGTGGGCATTTTCGTTCTTGAACTAACTTAGTTTTATGTAGGCTAACATTTGGCGGTCTGCATTCTGATTTTCGTATTGGTGAAATCGCTGAGCACATCTGTGTTTAATTCCGTACTGACTTTCAGGATTTGTTTAGCCTAAACGCAACTGACAAACATTAGGCCTAACCTCCAAACAACATTTTTTTGGCCTAACCTCCAAACAACTTTCTTCTGATCTGAGCGGTGACCGTTAATCAGAGGTTTCAATGCACACACACACACACCCATATCCATAGCGAGAACACTGTACATTACTTAAAATGGATAATGCTCTTCTTCATCAGAGCAAATGACGCAAAGTACAAGAATAATTTTTTCAATTTGATTTTCAGAAGCGGAGATAAATTGCAAACAGAAATGAACACTGACGCTTAAGTGCCGACCCGGTGGCGCAGTGTTCTAAGCGCTGCCTTCTAACCATTCGTACTTGGATGGGTCCACGTTCGAATCCTGTGTGTTTCTGTTACGCCGCTGGCTCTCTCCGTTCCCCGGAATCAGTGGCCTTAAATTCGAGATGGGTGACTGCTTATAACCCATCGAGTTGCTCACGGCGGTCCTTAAAAGCCCCCCCCCATCCTAAAAAAACCCCACTGACTGACTTCACCTAGCGGCAGACGTGTCCATTTCAAAAAACTCAAAACTACATTAAAACCCCGTTTGTATGGTTGGGGGGGGGGGGGGGTTACCGACTGCCTTGAGCAACTCGATGTGCTATAAGCAGTGCCCATCCCTAAACATCATCCATGCCACATGGGAATTGAACCCGGACCCTACGCGGTTTTCAAGGGACCAAGTAAAATTAACGAATAAGTGAAAAAATGTATAAACGAAACATGGCACGTTTGCGTCCTCAGATGGCAGCATATTGTTCTACAACGTATAGCATAGCCATTAGTGTTATACACTATCAACCAACAAGTAATTGGACACCCCTGCAATCGACGATATCTGCAGTCCTGATACACGTCACGCCGCCGCCGTTAAATATCGTGTGGGAAACAACAACGCAACCAGTCGCATGCAAGATGCCACGCAGTTCGGAGCTCTCTGATTTCGAGAAAGGTGTAATCGTCGGGTATCACAAAAATGGCCGATTCATACGTGACATATCTAGCGAGTTGAAATACCCAAAATCGACAGTGGCCTACGTGATTGGCAAGTGGAAGATGAGAGGTGACTGTCGGAATGTGACCCGATCCGGCAGACCCACAAAACTGGGAGTTAGAGACAGACGGGTGCTGGCGAGAGAAATTCGGAAGAACCGCACCAAATCGATGGGCCACATCCGCGAGGAGTTTCAACAGGCATCCGGGAGTGCTCTTTCGATGAATACCATCCGAAAGGAAGCCCATCTGCTCGGTTATCATGGACGTGCTGCCGCCCACAAGCCTTTGATCACCAAGTCCAATAGCGCTGCTCGACTAACGTGGTGCAAAGAACGTCGAAAGTGGACCGTTGAACAGTGGAAACAGGTTCTCTGGAGTGACGAATCAAGGTTCACCCTCTACTGTTAGGATGGCAGGATCTGGGTTTGGCGTCTGCTTGGAGAACGCCTCCTGCCGGAATGTATTGTGCCAACTGTGAAGTTCGGCGGCGGTGGAATTATGCTATGGGGGTGTTTCTCCTGGTATGGCACGGGATCCTTGGTCGCAATTCCTGGTAGACTCAACGCTGAGACCTACTGCACAATTTTGGATGACCATGCGCTTCTTACGTTGTGGCAGTTTTACGGGGTGGACCCATGTTGCTTTCAGGATGACAATGCCACCTGTCATGTTGCGAGGTTCACCATGGCTTGGTATGGTGACAATGGGGTTAATCGAATGGTCTGGCCTGCGCAGAGCCCGGACCTTAACCCTATCGAGCACCTCTGGGACGAGTTGGAGCGTCGACTTAAGGGGTGCCCCCACCGTCCGAAATCGGTGAAGAAACTGACCTGTCTTCTCCAAGCCGAGTGGAAGAAAATACCGCTAGCCGTCGTACAACGCCTGGTTGAGGGTATGCCCCGGAGGGTCGCAACTGTAATCGCCGCTCGTGGAGGCTCCATCAACTATTGAAGGTGAATAAACGTCGTTTTCCTTTGCTATCACAGGCGTCCAATTACTTGTTGGTAGATAGTGTATATTATACTAGGTATTACGTAGTACTTATACTGTATGTACATACACACACCGGACACTGAATTAAAAACTTTATTCAGATGTACGTAAACGTAACTTACGCAGCGTATATACAGTACAAAATGCGTGGTCACGTGCTACATCTCGTGATCTAGGCAACTATTTAAGATTGCTGCTCGTCAGTAATCGTCAGTAGTGTTGATCACAATGGGAAAAACAAAGGACCTTTCGGAGTTTCGATGGGTGCCCGTCTGGCTGGAGCGACAAGTTCGAAAACCGCAAAGCTGACTGGTTTTCAAAAGGTGAGATATCCCAGCATTTTAATCAGTGGAAAAATAACCTATATTGCTTGTCTAAGAGGCGTAAATGTGGCGCGACGACAATGCCACGAACGAGATCGCCATAGACAAAGAAGGATTATACAGGGAAACAGGACATCCTGTGTGCTGCGACTGACCGAAGCATTCAATGGAGGCTGTTCCCCACCCGTATCTTAGTGAACTGTGCTCGGGAAATTGAAGGGGATCGGTATTGGCAGTCGCGCGCCTATATGGAAACCACTGATTTCTGCGAAGAACTGGAAAGGTAGTCTACAGTGGTGCCAGAAACACCGTGATGGAAGACTGGAGGAAAAGGTCATGTGGTCCGACGAGTCGCAATACACCTTTTACTTTACCGAAGGTAGGCAGAGAGTTTGGCGGAAGACCCATGTAGCAATGGAACAAGCTTTCCTTGTAAACATAACTCAAGGTTCTGGAGGTAATGTCATGGTGTGGAGCATGTTCTGTTCACACGGTTGCTGGTGTCATGCGGTTCTTTCTCAGCACGTCTTTCGTAAAAAAAAAAAAAAAAGTCGTGCTTATGTTATCGGTTGGTCCGTCCGTCTATGGACACCATATCATTAGTCCGATTTGAAAAAATCTTTTTGCATTGGGAAGCTTGAAATCTGCAAATGATAAACCTTGCATTTCGTGTTTTTTCCGATGCACAACTTCGCCGCTAGAGGACGTAAATGCAGATGATATCGAATTCGAAATACATTTTATTGCATATAATTGTTTCTAAATATCCGATTGAAAAATTCTACCATTCTTTCGATAGGGCCATTTATAACGAAGATTATTTTACACAATTTCTTTTTCAAGTAATGCATAGATTTTTCGCTAGGGGGCGTAAAGGTAAATTGCATTTTCCCCGGTATTTCTGCTTCTAATTGTCAGATTTGAAAATTCTTACTGCATCGGATATAGCTCCTGATGAGAAATTTTCTGCATATAATGTCTAATTTTTGGTAAGAGATGGTTTGGCCACCAGGGGGCGTAAGTGTCTATTTTTGCATCTGATATATTTGCATCAAAATCTAAGCTTCGGAAAACTAGATTGAAAAAATTATTTCGTGGACTAATACCGCTCACCTCTAGGATTCTCCTTAGGATTCTTTATGCGTAAAATAATGCATTATTTCTCTCCAGAGGACGTAGATGTATATTTTATTTTTGTCAATATGTCTGCTTGTAAGTATCCGATTTGAAAAATTCTTTTGTTGGAGAGCTTTTTTGCTGTGAAATCTTTCACATATAATTTCAAATATTTCTTAACGTACAAGTTTGCCACTGGAGGGCGTAAGTGCATGGTCCGCTTTAAAGCAATATCTGCGGGAGTAAAAACCCAATTAAAAATTCTGTTTCGGTCAGATACTACTGACTATGAAAACTCTGCGTGTATTTTCTTCCCAAAATAATACACAATTTCACCACTAGGCGCCAAATTTTAATCTCATTTTCTTAGTATCTCCGTTTCTAAATGTGCAATTCCAAAAATACTTTCAACACTGGATGACGTTAACTTTGTGGAACACTTTGTCAGTATTTGAAGAGTTTTGTGGTTCACAGTTCTGTCGCTAGGTAGTTTTTCTGCACTTCTAAATACCCTACAGAGAAATTTCTTTTTCAAAGTATGCCATTCGCTACAACAGAGATGTGGAACATTATTTCTTTTAAATAATGCACAGGTTTTCCGCTAGGAGCGTAAAGGTCAGTACCTTTTTCTCGCTATCTCCACTTCTGGGAGACGTATATGAAAAGTTCCGTTTCCTTAGCATAGCTTTTCCATGAAGAACATTTTTCGCCTACTTTTCAACTTTTCCTTCCGCTAGTAGGCGTAGAGTCATATCAGGTTTCCTTCTAAATTTCTTCTTTTAACTGTTCGATTTGGAAATCTGTTTGTCTCCGATACGTTCCTTCTAATATGAGAAACTTTTTGTGCGCCATTTGTTAATCTTCGTAACATTCGTTTTAGCCGCTGGTGGAAGTAAGCTGGTTCTATTTCTGCATGTTTTATCGATTGCAGAAATCTGGTTGTGATTATTTTCCTAACCAGGCGCACTGACTTTGAGTAACTTTGATAAATTTAATTCGCCTCACAAAGGATTCAAAAGACGTGCTCAGTACATCCGAAAATTCGGTGTCATCTTTCTTGTTTTTACTTCTAGCCGTGAGAAAATGGGAGTTCTCTATTCGCACTAATAGATAGCGCTGTGTGTGTTATGTGAGCAAGGGAGAATTTTTTTATTTTGGAAACGGCGTCATCTGCGCAGCAGAAGAGGTTCATTGAGACCACACTTTTGTTCGTATATGTTACGTCCTCCACCATACGAAGTAAAACAAAATTAACGAGTAAGTACGCGAGGTTTATGACAAAATACACTGACGGAAAAAAATCCCAACACCAAGAAGGGGTTGTGTTAGACAAACGACAGTTGATAGGCGGTGAGAGTACATCTGTAAGATGACGTCTATGCAAATTTCGCGCTCGGCGCATACGTGTGGCGCTAGTAGCGCCCCTCGGAACATGCAAAGCAGGTTTGCTGTAAATACGCGCTGTAACGTTCGTGAGCGTTAGTTATCGTTGAGATTCGACGTAGGGTGTTGATGTTAGTCAAGAATGCTTTTAAGAAGACGAAGAAGCCATTATCAACAGCTCACGGAGTTTGAACGAGGTCGTGTAATAGGGCTGCGAGAAGGTAGATTTTCTTTCCGCAATATTACAGAACGACTTAGCAGGAATGTAGCCACTGTGCATGATTGTTGGCAGCGGTGGTCAAGGGAAGGTACTGCCTCAAGAAGACCGGGTTCTGGCCGGCCACGTGGCACTACTGAGAGGGAAGACCGCCGTGTACGGCGTATGGCAGTGGTGCATAGTACCGCGTCTGCGGCAGCGATTCGAGCTGCAGTTGCCACCACAGTGACACAACAAACTGTTACAAATCAGTTACTTGAAGGACAGCCCCGAGCCAGACGCCCTGTAGCGTGCATTTCACTTACTCCAAACCACTGCCGTTTGCGACGTCAGTGGTGTCAAGCTAGAGCTCATTGGAGGACGGAGTGGAGATCTGTTGTGTTTTCTGATGAAAGCCGGTTCTGCCTGGGTGCCAGTGATGGCCGTGTGTTGATTAGAAGGAGGCCAGGTGAGCGCCTGCAACCAACCTGTCTGCGGCCGAGACACACTGGACCTACTCCTGAAGTTATGGTCTGGGGAGCAATTTCCTATGACAGCTGGAGCACTCTCGTGGTTATCCCACGCACCCTGACGGCACAGTTGTACGTCGGTTTGGAGATTCAACCTGTTGTACTGCCATTCATGAACAGCATTCCAGGGGGTGTTTTGCAACAGGATAACGCTCGCCCGCATACCGCTGTTGTAACCCAACATGCTCTACAGAGTGTCGACATGTTGCCGTGTACTGCTAGATCACCAGATCGTTCACCAATCGAGCACGTATGGGACATCATTGGACGACAACTCCAGCGTCACCCCCAACCAGCATTAACCGTCCCTGTATTGACCGACCAAGTGCAACAGGCATGGAACTCCATCCCACAAACTGACATCCAGCACCTGTACGACACAATGCATGAACGTTTGCGTGCTTGCATTCAACATTCTGGCGGTTACACCGGTTATTAATGTACCAGCATTTCACATTTAAAATGGCTCTTCTCGCGCTTACAATAAGCTGTGATCTTGAAACCTTAATCGATTAAATATGTTACCTATACAAATGTATTGCCGGCATTTCATTCCTCTACAACTATTTTTTCGTGGTGTATGGATTTTTTTCCGTCAGTGTATATCTGAGAAATCTCAGCCAAGAAATCTGACAGTGTCTGACGCACAGGTTAAGTTAATGAGGGAAGCATTCCGTCACAGACTAAGAAAACGTACAGGATGTGCATCTCGAGAAATTCTGAGATCCACACAGTTTTCGACAAAAGACTTATTTACACTCTGTGTACAAATTATACAAAATTTTTGTATATGGTACAGGCACTACGAGAAGACGACAAATCGGAACGAATGAAATTTACGTTTGAGATGAACTACAAGAATGTTTCGTGCTTACATTGTAGAGTGGGTGAATTATTGCCGTTTTAACACGATATTACAAGATAAAAGTATTCTAGTGTAAAAGCAATTTAGTTAAAACATTACTTATAGCAGTGGCGTATATTGGCTCCGAGACTTGGGCTATCTCCCCCTCCCCCAGTTCTATTTTTTTTAATTGCGAAGTTTAATTTTAAAATGTTAAGTAATAGAAGTAACTTTTTCTAAATTTTAGGTTCATGCCATTGCTGACATGATACCAAATAATTATGAGGATTAGGATTTGAACACTTATTTGTACATGAACATTCTTCTCCTTTTGTGTGAACTTGAGTGTTACGCTTTCATAAAATGTTTCTTCTGAGTACTTTTTCATATTTAGAATAATGTTTTTGTCTATTTACAAAACAGCCAAGTTTTTCGAATGTGCATGTCCTTGTGTGCCTTTAAGATATATCTTGATTCTTTTTAATGCTGGAAAACTTCTTTCGGCAGTTGTTGATGGAAAGTTTAATATGAGGTCTGCTAATTTGCACACCTCACTAAACACTGTGCTCAATTTATTTAATTTTATGTAACACGAAATGTCTTTTACTGATTTGTTTTTGCATTCATCAAAGGAATAAATAAAACACCTTCAGTTCATTTTTTAGTCTAGCTGTATCAAAATTTGAAGCATAGAGTTCTTTAAGTTCTGACAGTAGATGTTCAGGGAAGCTTTCACAAAATTTATCAAAGCGCTTCGAATCCAACAAAGCCACGAATTTAAGATATAATATCTCTGATTTTAATTCATTGACAATTCACAAAAACTGAAACAACTCTCACGAAACACTTTTATGGGCGGGAGTATGCGAGTGACTGAGATAGTCTGTCTTCTTTTTTCTGAGCGAACCGTTGCCCAAAGCAATGGCCCATTCCCCTCTCCCAGCTGATTCATGTTGTCATAGAAACGCTAGCAGGCGATCGTAGGAAGGTTTTCGCATCAGAACTGCGAAGACTCTGGAAGAGCTGCTTGCGTTATGCCGTTGGTTTTCGCTCGCCAGACTGAGTCAAAGAAGCGAATCCTCACGCGTTTTTTTTCGCACCGAAAGCATCGACATATTTTAATACCGTTGATAATTGACTTTTATTTGTGTATATTTAATTCAGTTTTATTTGTGCATTCTCTGGGCATCGCAGCTAGCCAAGCTAGTCACGAATATACGCCACTGACTCATAGGTTAAAAGTACACAAGAATTTTCAAGTCAGCATCGGACTCTTCATCAGGTCTAGGTCATATTATGCGAGCAGTGGGTTAAACATAACGTCAAATGAGGGGATATGACGTATATAAAGGGGATGTGCACTAGTGGTGGATCACCGTAACATGATACATAACTATGTGATGGTATTTGTTATAAATTAATGTCAATATTTGGTAAGTCACTCTGAAATAAATATTTCCAAGGGTTTGGCACGATACGCGGGAGGTCATTATTGCAACACTGTTGCTGATGGGCAAAAATTTGCTGGCTTTCCGTAAAAAGAATTAAGTTTTTCGACTTTGGAGTAGTTAACATGGTTGTTTCGTCCCACATAGGTTGATATGTTTCTTCACGAAGTAAAAATTTGCTGGCTTTCCGTAAAAAGAATTAAGTTTTTCGACTTTGGAGTAGTTAACATTTTTGTTTCGTCCCACATAGGTTGATATGTTTCTTCACGAAGTAAAAATTTGCTGGCTTTCCGTAAAAAGAATTAAGTTTTTCGACTTTGGAGTAGTTAACATGGTTGTTTCGTCCCACATAGGTTGATATGTTTCTTCACGAAGTAAAAATTTGCTGGCTTTCCGTAAAAAGAATTAAGTTTTTCGACTTTGGAGTAGTTAACATGGTTGTTTCGTCCCACATAGGTTGATATGTTTCTTCACGAAGTAAAAATTTGCTGGCTTTCCGTAAAAAGAATTAAGTTTTTCGACTTTGGAGTAGTTAACATGGTTGTTTCGTCCCACATAGGTTGATATGTTTCTTCACGAAGTAAGCGCGGCATTGCTGTGGTTGTGGATCTGGTTTTAATGCCATATTTATGCTCCATCAGGCAAGTGTTCAGATTACGAGTCGTCAAACCTATATAGGTTCGATCTTTCTTCTCGGATTCGATCGCTTTCAGTGGGATTACATAAACTCCGTGGCATTCCTGCATCTGAATGAGATCCCTGTCATTTTTGATAAATGACCCTATATTGTGGATCTTTATCCCAAAGTTCAGACCATAAGGCCTACATATAATTTTCAAAATATTAGTTATTGGCGGGGCATAGGGTACAGATCCCACGTACTTAAGTGGCCTGTAGTTTCTGGATAAGGCACAAGATGTTCGCTCCTGCATTGGTTGAAGTGTCTTGTTCACTAAGAATCGGGAATAGCCGGAAGTAGCAGCAGATTCCTTTATTTTTTTCTATTTCACTGTTGAATAGATCCAAGGTCGATGAATGCGATTTGGCTCGGTTTAGCGTAAAACGAATCGAAGATCATTTTTGGCTTAAAAGGTGTGTTGAAGATTCCGGTATCATAGAATTAATACACACTATTGACGTGGATTAGGAGCATCAAATAGAAGTCATCGCTCTTTCCACGTTTATAAGTGAGTCACGAAAAAAGTCTCATCGGCCGCCACGGGAATCGAACCCAGGTCTTCCAGTTACGCGCCGGACAAGCTACCACTGCACCACAGCGGCCTCGAATTCTCCAGACTCACATACGACTAACTGCCAAACCACATGGAAGGTTGCTTCTTGGAGCCCCGCACAATGCTGGGGATTCACCAAAGATAGAAAGCAGCAACTGAACAAATAACTAGGAGGCGAATGAATAATTAATACTCACTTTTGACGTGGATTAGGAACATCAAACAGAAGTCATCGCTCTTTCCACGTTTATAAGTGAGTCACGGAAAAATTCTCATCGTCCGCCACCGGGAATCGAACACAGGGTCTTCCAGTTCAATTTGGGTTCGATTCCTGGTGGCGGCCGATGAGAATTTTTCCGTGACTCACTTATAAACGTGGAAAGAGCGATGACTTCTGTTTGGTATCATAGAAGATGTAGGCGGCGGCTTTCGGCATACAGATGTAATCACATTGTGGTTGATGGGGTCACGTTTTAATAATATATCCAAACAAGAAAGATGACACTAAATTTTCGGGTTTTTCAATCGGGTTTTGAATCCCTCAGATATTGCTGTAAACGGAATTGTGAGCTTACGCCCTCTGGTTGCAGACTTGTGCGTTAAGAAAAACATGAATTTATATGAGAAACATTTCACACCGGAAACGCTGTACAACACAAAGCATTTTTCAAATCGGACTTTTAGAAACAGAGATATCGACAAAAATAAGATGTGAATTTACGTCCCCTGGTGGGAAAACCATGCATTATTTTAGGAAGAAAGTATTCTCAAAAGTTTTTCCATGTGAGCGGTATCGGTCCAAGAAAAAAATTTAGTATCTGTCAACAAACGACTTCTTTTTTCAGTCGAGATTTTAGAAGCTCTTATTTTGCTGCAAATACATTAGAAGTGGAAATTAAGAATTACGCCACCTGGTGGCCAAACCATTTTTTACACAAATTAGAAATTATGTGCAAAGGATTTCCCATCAGGAGCTGTATCCGGTGCAGAAAGAATTTTTCAAATCGGAGATTTAGAAGCAAAGATATAAGAGGGGAAAGCAATTTACCTTTACGCCCCCTAGCGGAAAGTCTATGAATTACTTGGAAATTTTGAAATTATATGAAAAACATGTCACACTGAAAACTATCCAACAAAGAAGGAATTTTTCAAATCTTCTAGAAGTAGAGATATTCATAAAAATAAGAATAAACATCTACGCCCCCTGACGGAGAAACTATGGGATATTTTAGGAAGAAAATATTCCAAAAAGGTTTATCGATGTGAGTGGCAGCAGTCCCAGAAAGATTTTTTTCAATCGATATTTTAGAAGCTCAGATTTTATGGCAAATACATCAGAAGCAAAAATTAACACTTACGCCCCCTGGTGGCCAAAGTATTCTTTACCTAAAATTTGAAATTATATGCAAAAGATTTCCACCAGGAGGCGTATCCGCTGAAGAAAAAAGTTTTCAAACCGGAGTTTTAGAAGAAGAGTTATCGGGAAAAATGTAATTTACTTTTACGCACCCTAGCGGAAAATTTATGCGTAATTTGAAAAAGTAACTACATCTAAAATACTCTTCGACATAAATGGAATCGAAAGATAAGATTTTTTTCAATCGGATGTTTAGAAGCAAATATATGGAATAAAACGTATTTATTTTTGAATTCGACATCACCTTCATTTACGCCCTCTAGCGGCGAAATTGCACATCGTAAAAAAAAAAAAACGAAATGAAGGATCATCACTCGCATATTTCAAGCTTCCCAGTGCAAAAAGAATTTTTCAAATCGGACTAATAGTTGCAGAGATATCGTGTCTACAGACGGACGGACAAACCGATAACATAAGCACTATCTTTTTTTTTTTTACAAAAGACGTGCTAAAAAGGAAGGGTGAAGTCAGTCTCGAATTCAGTGGTTAAATTAATGGTAGGATATTTTGAAGCCAGGGATTCTGTAAAAGTATGCAGATCATCAATAGAGGAGGGCCAAAAAACCAAACTGTCAGCATAACGCAAATATAATAGTGGTTTTATATAAAAAGTTGACAGTACTTCCTTCTCCAAGCGCTGCATTAGCACCTCTGCGAGCACAGCAGAGAGGGGAGACCCCATAGGAGCTCCCTCGAGTTGGCGATAGACTGACCCATTGAAACGAAAATAAGATCTGTTGTACACCAAACGTAGGGCGCTGAGTATAGCTATACTTAGTGTTAAAGTATGTATTTGGTGTCAGCAGAATGATCCTACGGATACCTCTTGCGTGGCATCGACTATCCACGCTGGTGGGGCGATTGTATGATATAGGGCATGTTTAGCCGGGTTGAACTGCTAATCGTGGTGCGTGTGGTCCAACATGTGTACCCCGATAACTACCAGGGATTGCTTGCGGATCATACACAACCCACAGTGTTGTACCTCTACCTAGAGCGGTCCAGAATTATAATGCCCAAGATCATCGGCCCCAGCTCGTGCAGGAATGTTCAACGAACACAGACATCACGAATGCCCACCCAACTCGTCTGATCTCAACATAATTGAATATTTGCAGGATGTTGTGGAACACTTGATGAGGCACTTGAACACGCCATCCAGCTCCATACCGGAACTGTGGACCCCACTACAAATAGCTTGGTTGCGGATCCCCATGCAACTGTACAGATACCTTACGCAGCCGATGCCTCGATGGGAGGAGGTCGTTCTCCGAGCGAAAGGAGGACTCACGGAGTATTAGATAGGCTGTCATAATTCAGTGAGCACTCAGAGTAATTTGTGACGTAAAAATATGCATGTTTTGATTCAGCACAATCTCTTCCACAAAAAGCCCAATTTGGAAAGTTCTTTGCATCCCATAGCTGAAATTACGAACGAAAATGTTCATACATTTCCGCACCTTCTCTTGTGAAAAATTTTATTTTAAGGAAGTGCAAATTAAGTTTTTTTTAATAAGCTATATTAACCTTCTGCAGGTGTCGTTGGAAAAAACACTCGTCATTATCAGTTTTTTTCCTATTTTTATCCAATAGCTACAACTACTACGACATTTTCCCCATATGAAGTTCCATCTTTTCTGGCACAAAATCTGTCCTATATGTGGAACAAAAAATGGATTTCAGTTCTAGAAAGCTTCTCATAGAACGATTTAAAACAGAAAACAATACAATAGGTTTGAGATTTTATGTTGGAAGACGTACTTAATTTACACCGCAAAATTTGGAGTCATCCTTCTCGTTTAAGTTTCATGGTGGATAAAAACAGTTGTGATACATACTTTCTATTGAACTTTCCGTTTTGGTTTACTTTTTGTTATTTAAAGTTTATTGAGCTTTCGCTATGTTTTCTGTACTGAATGTTACGTCGGAACTCCCAAGAGTTTATTCTTTGTGGCATCACTGGCAGGCAGTCAAGTCAAGAAGACGTAGATAAAAACAGGACTGCTTTATCGGAATGCGTTAGTTGCCAACGTTATCGATGAGAAAATAATTGTCATTGAGCTGAATCATTGAGTCTAGTTGTGGACGGGTTATCCAAGTGTTAAGCTTCAGTTTTCAAGTTGAGTTTCGTGTTAACCTTGCTAAATGTATTCACGTTAGCTGCTCTTCTAATCAACTGTTATCATCGTACTTCGTATTAATAAATGTTGTGCATACTATTAAGATTCGTTCTTCCTGTGTTGGAATAAGAGTCTGCAAAGAGAGTTTACTGTGTACGTGACTTCAACATCAATCTGCTCTAGTGATAGCTTATTGAATTCTAAGTAGTATTATACAGTTTATTGAACAAAAATTAATAATCATGGTCTGGGTGAAAAGAAACTAACTAAAAGCAAGTTACATCCGCCAGGAGTATAATCAGTAGGTTAAGCACAAGCAGCAGTGTAACTCATATAAAGTGCTGTTAGGCTTCGCTTAAGGGTCAGTCGACGACGTTAGGGGGACCACAAAGGATTGAAACTTAAAACACAATTTTTAATTCAAATCAACCAACAATAAGGAAGGTGAGAGATGAAGGGAAAAGAAAAAGACTGCAAAAAAAAAAAAAAGACCAAGCTAGGGTAGAGATCTTTTCAGTTAACTCGTATATATGACGTCAGCAGTGAAGGTGACGCTGTTGGCATGGTGACAAATATTTGATTACCGATTTAAAAGAGCTGTTGTATGCTGGGTAAAAACGTGTTTTGCAGAATTTTCGACATGTGGGGAACACAAATTAGGAAAGCTTTATCAGTATGCAATAAAAAAATGGCAATAATTTCGCAGTTTGGGAAGACAATTGCAAAAAACAAAATATATGATAAAGATTGAAGTAAAAATTCTCCTTTCAACTTTTGAAGATAGTTTCAAATGGCTTCATAAAATCAAAAAATAAAATGAATTCAGTAAAAAAACTCGCAGAATTATTAATAAAGTTTAACAATTTGCCACATCGACGTCTCGACAGCACTTGTTCTTTATCTAACAGTACCTGTTAGAGTAGTTACTTCTGAAAGATCATTCAGCAAGCTAAAAATAGTCAAACATTACTTACGAAATACTATATGCTATGAACGACTAAAATATCTTGTCATTGAAGCCTAATAGGAAATTAAATTAAATACCAAATATTTAATTAGGTTTCATCAAAGCAAAAAGTTGGAAGGTTTTTTTAATTTGAGTATTGTTATAGGGTGCAGCCTAACTTGTGGAAAATTTTTATATTTCATTTATGCGGTAAATTTGTGTTTCGATGTAACTGCAAGGCAGCGCTCATAGTTATAATTAATTACGGTAATTGATCCTCTAATTTGTTCATCACTGCCATTGTTAAAATTTGTTCAGTATTTGATAAGTGCATAATTCGTAGCCTTCTGGCAAACGAGAATTGTGAAAGGCCACATGGCGACAGACCATCTCTATTTCGGACTCATAGCAACAGTCGTGTGCATTTTCAACTAACGAAAGACTGCAAAACTCACCCCCAAAAGTCCCTCTGCAAGCCAAGAGACATTCGGTGGTTGCAGTTTTTCTCCGAACTGAACGGGATAAGGGGGAACCGACTATCACCATACAGTTGAAAACAAGGTGATAAATCCCTTTTCAAGTGGCTAAGAGAAGCCCTGTGACAGGACAAAGAGGAGAGAAACGAGCAGAAGAGAAAAACAAGCGGCGGGGCATTCTCAGGACGGTGGCAAAGCCAGACACACGCACGAGAACAGCACCAGCGAGCTGCATGGAACCTAGGCCTGAGAGCTGACCGCTGGGAGAGCTCGGAAAAAGAAGCAGAGAAGCACGTAAGGAGGGCTATGAATGATCCCCTCTTAAACGAGGACATCTCAGTCCTTTGGACTTCTCGACCGATACTAGGTCGACATTAGTGCACTTTTGCCTAGGCTGTCTATATACCAAAAAGGCAGGACATTTCTTGCCACTTCTCTGCGCTGAGGACCTCAGACAACGGTTGCCAAGGTATGTTATCTTTACATGAACATTTGCTCACGACGTACAAGTGCCGTCGGACAGTGAACAGCATATAGAACTCTGTCCCCTGTAAAAATGAATACGCACGACAGCGGAGGCCTCCAACACATTTTATTCGTGATTTTTATTTGTGTTATGGCCATAAGTTTTAAGAGCTCTTCCCTGCTAATTTGGCATCAAGCCTATGCAGGGGTGTGTAATGGTATAATTATATATAGCTTATAATTAAACTGCGGCAGTCATGATAATTACGGTATCATTTTAATTGCTGGTACCCACGCTCGTACTCAATTATAGTTTTCTAAAGTGTGTATTTAAAGGTTTTGGGTAATCTCTTACATGTTTCCTTCGCTCTATTTGTTTATTGTGCATACTAGAATTTAATCAGTGAACAGTGTTTGAATCAGTGTTAATTGTTAAATAAGTGTTAGATAAATCAGTGGTATCGTTTAATCAGTGATAAAGTGTTTAAATCATTGTGCATAATTAAGCTGCCGATAGAGCAGCCCACCATACATTCATCTCAGCAGATTTTTGTGCCACTTCATGGATAAAGGTGGCAGTGTATATAATATAACGTTGGATATTAAATGTCAAGCGTACGTGAAATGAGCGTTGGGTATCTTTTCGAGTGTGTGTGTGCGTTGCTGTGACTTTCGGTAGATTGGGACGTGCTGGAGTTAAATCCAGGCATCCACGCCCAATCGCGGTACGGGTTTTGCGGGAAGTTAATAATTAATTTGGTATAATTAATTATGGGAGGTCATTATTAATTATTGGAATCAGATAATTAATTTGTTGTTGCAGAATTTTCGGTTGTCAACGCAAGTAGGAAAACTCCTTGCTAGCCCCTAGCAGCAGAGGAGGAGAGCAAAATTTTTGACAAAATTTTCTTTAGTGTTTTTTTTATTTTTATTTAGATGTTTATTTTTTTCGGTGGAGATATCGGGTGCTTCACTGCAGGCGATACTTCACCTGGTGCCGCGGCCACATCAGCCTGTAAAGGTAAGATCCAACAGTATCTACAATCTGTCTACAAAAATACACTTTTTTAAATAAATGTCTTTACAAGTCAAAATGCATGTATTTTGATTTTCTTTGTTTTGTATATAGAGCAGAAGGTGGGGGTGGGAGCTGCTCCTTTTTAAAATTTTTCTTTAGGGCTGAAAATTGGTAGCTATGCCATTGTGTTCACATGACATTAATTATTCCCCATTTTTTTGTTTTTTGTTTTTATGAAAGCGAGCAGATGTCAAAATGTTATATCAAATTTCCTTTTCAGTAGTGATAAGTTGAGGGCTTCTACAATAGAAAAGTGCAGCCCCGGTGGCACAGTGGTCTAAGCGATGGCCTCTGATCATTCGTCCGAAAGGGGCCCGGGTTCGAATCCCGGTGAGGTATGGATGTTGTGTTTGTCTTACGGCACTGGCTCTCTTCCTTCCCTGGAACCAGTGACCCTAAATTAGGGACGGGCGACTGCTTATAGCCCATTGAGTTGCTCACGGTGGTCGTTAAACCTCCAATAAAAAAAAACAATAGAAAAGTTTTCAAATGTGCTATGTAGGTGCGTATTTAACGGGATGCATTAATACTTCCGGGAATCTGAGGTATGGATAGTAAAAAAAATACCTAATTATTTCTGTAATGGAGGATTTTTTTATTTTATTTGTCTTGTCAGTAGAATCACATTACCGCAAAACTGGTAATTAATGTAATTTCAGAAGCGATTTACAGGGACAAGCAATGCCTTATAAGTACTAGAAAGCCACGTTGAAGAGATAACTAAACCGTTACCGAAATATTAAACCGCATCTTACGCCAGGGCCCAGTCGATATTTTTTTCTCAGGACTTTAGTGGCGTCATTTTTCTGTTCCCATAATCCCTGGGAAATGCCGTTACTTGCGTAAACATCCGTTGAGGTGATTTGACGGTGACAGAAACTTATATCGCAAAGCGCTTCCTGTTTCTTTGAAATGATTAACACACGGGAATCCCAAATGAAGGGCACGGAGTCTATATGAGGCCTCTTCCCTCTTCTAGTTCAGCTAGTGCATATTCAGCGATATTTAGAAGACTCAAAACCAATGATTTCTTTGTGTTTGAAGTGTTGTGAAGCGTTTCTCCAAGTTTTGTAGCAGCTCGAATCAACGGAGCATTATTGCCTCTTCAGTTATTTCTTTGCAACAGCTTTGAGAAGGTCCGATTAATAGGACGTTGAGATAAATATTTTGCATTCGCAGCTGGTTTTGTTAACACCGCAGATATATCGCAACTTTCACCTGAGAGGCTAACTGAAGTGCTTCCTCAAACTGCCACTACACAACAAAAGATTTTGCTCATTGTCTCAGCATGGCATCTAATATTTTCTCGACGATGTCTTGTGGGATAGTTGCTCTTATTTCCTATTCAGTGTGCATGAGCATTCCGATAACTCCCATGGGTGAGAGTCCTCAAGATGTGTCTTCCGATACAGTAGCCAAAGGAAAAGCCAAGGAAAACTACTTCAAGATGAGCGACATCCAGTGCAAATCGCCTTTACCCAAATTGTTTTCTGTGAAGGAAATCTACCCGGCGGGGAGCAAACGTTATTTGCCACACTGCGTTTTGCTTCATCGATGTGAAAATGACGCTGGCTGCTGTGAAAAAGATGATCACGTATGCAGTCCAGCTGCAAGTGAAACAGTTCATCTTCATTTTTATTTGACCGAAATAGGAAGAAAAAAGACAGTGATGAAGTTGCCCTTTATCAATCACACGTCTTGTCATTGCACGTCTTTAGAATATTTCCCAAGATAACGAAACATTTTTTTAAGATCTTTCCTAACACTGAACTTTCAACTAAAAGATAATACTGTTGTGGATTTACTGGAATGAGAAAGATCAGGTAGGATTTAGACAGTTTTTGTTCATCAGTGAATGCTTAGATGAGATCTTGAGTTCCATACATGACATAAAAGAAATTCCTGATACCCTAAAGAGACTCGAGGTTCCTATTTTTATTCCCTCTCGCTTTTGAGAGTTTGAAAAACTTAAGTTATTTATTGAATATCCCAAAATTAGATATCCTGAACTAATATCTACATCGAACTCAATAAAAAAGTTAGTTACAAGTACTTGAATGCATTTCCGTTAAAAATCTCTTTTAAATCAGCCTAAAGAGATTCTAACACACGCACGAAAGGAACTGTAAGCTTTACTGAATTTTACCCCTCTGAAAAGTTTTAGAACTTAGACGTAAATCGTAAAAGTAATGTTTTTTGAGTGTGTTAGATTATTTGCCATGAACTAAATAAGGTAGAATCATTAATCTACTTATCAAAAATTGCCAATCTATGATATAATGTGTTCATTTTCGCAGCAACTGTGAGATGTTCATTCAGTACGACACGTATTTTGTTGATACATATAGTTATCACTTGCTTTGAAATAATGTGTAAGAGAAATGTATCTAAACAAAAATAATTGCCCCATTTGCGCAAGTATTATTAATATTTAACGGTTTAGTAAAAATTTATGCATTTAAAATAAAATAAAAACTATTTCTGAGGGCCAAATTTTCAATCAAATATGAATTTTTGTACTCCTTATAATCTTTTACTGCAGAAGTTGGTTTGATTTCGATTTTTGTGTTTTGTGATGACATTCTTCAGAATCTAAGAGAAGCTATGAAGAACATGTCACGGATTTTAAAGAAGATAGCACAGCACCTAATGCCTCAACTGTGATTCAGACTCGTGCTCAAACGTAGTAAAGTTAGTGCCCTAACCGTATGATCATTGAGGTGACGTATATCAGCTAATTTTTAATATACATGTGTGTGGCAAGAAGCAAGTAGATTATGGCATTTGTGTGATGTAAAATTATGAGTTTCTTCGCCATCTATGCTAATTAGAGATTATTTTTTCATTGATTTCTACAATACATGTTTTCTTGAAGAAACACACGGATTAGTCTTGCTGATGATACAGAATCATTTGTATTATTAATGGTTCACGATTTTTTCAAATATTGTATTTCACGAGACTAATACTTTCCTAGGAGTGGTTTTACGAATATAAATTTCATCTACAGTGGATGTTACTAAACAAATGTTTTTGTGACTTTTGGGTACTGTTGATAATTTGATTGAGTCAGTTCTTAATTTTCAATCAGTGCACTAAAATCTATATTACTTCGATAACAGAATTACGAAATCATTTTTATGTTGGAGCACGAAGTAATCTTTGTGAGAAGTTTCGGTAGCCTTTTTATTTTTTTGTTTTAAAATATTTGAAAAACAATAGTACTTTCGATCGACTAAAATATTCCTTCAGTTACCCCTGACAGGTCGTTAACAGTGAACTGTATTTCAGTGATTAATTTTACCCAAGTTCAGTAATCTAGTATGATGAGTTTTAAGTTGCGACTCATAAGATAATTAATTCCATGTAGAGTAAGTGACACGAAGTTAACGTATGAGTTGATTAAAACGAAATTTCAACGAAGTTTTTTCGAATCGTGTACTATAAGCAGTAGCCAGTCCCTAATTTGTGACCACTAGTTCCGGGGTGGGGTGATCCGGGACTCGGGATTTTGAGACTGGCCCTGACGACTAGCCAGAAACCAGCGCTTTTAACCACACGGCTCCCGTGGCGGTACCAGAAAGTTTAAAGTTCTGATTCTTCTTTGCAGATTTTTCCGATCTTTTCCGCGGTTACTGAGATGACTGAGACAGCAATACTGTGCCGTCCCGGTGCCCGAATGGTCAGAGCATTGGTATCTGGCTAGTCACCCGAGCTTAGGCCGGGTTAGACTCACGGAAGAGGCACAGGTGGTGCGTTTAGCTTACGAAGCTGGCTTTTTTTTTCGTTGAACCAGTGGCCCAAAATTAGGGACGGGCGACTGCTTATAGTCCTAAGATGTGGTCGTTAAACCCCGACATATAAAAAACAAAAAAAAACTTGCATACTGCGTTTTTTTCACAATGCATTCATTTAACAATCAGATTTTCATCTGAAACAAAATTGTCTTGTAAGTATACCGAAATACGCAATTTTACTTTTATTTGCCCAACTGGTGTACAAATATTGGTATATACATGTACAGTTCAAAGTTCACTTTTTACAGTGCTCAAATAGTGAATTCAGGAAAAAAGCATTTTATTAAAAAACAATGACAACAGTATAGCCTACCTGATACTAAAATTTACGCTACTTTCTCTAACGTCTTACACATTAAGTAGCTAAATACGGTCAAATGAGAAAAAAAAATCAATTGTGATCTAGATCATGTCTCCTAATTTTTTCTCATGTGACGTACTACAGAGCACATGTCAAGACGATAAGTAGCAGTGATAAGCCCTTGTCGGTGTAGCTTAATTGGGAAAGCATTCGGCTTCGGAACAGAAGGATGCAGGTTTGAGCTCCAGCACCGGCAAATTTGTTTTCACAAGCATACCATCCAAAGATTTTTATCTCAGCCTTTTTTACCACTAACCCAGATTTTAACATATAGAAAAATGGTAGCCAAATTTGTAAAATTTTATACAAACATCCATTTAGAGCAGGGTTCGTCAACCTATTAATACCTATCGCCCACTTTTATATCTTTGTTGATGGTAACATTTCCTTACCGCCCACCGGTGCTGCAGTAACTCAATTTAGCGCAAGTGCGAAGTAATTTTTAGAGGAGAGGGTTTGGAAAAAATATGTACTTGAATTTATCTTTTTATTTATATTTTATGTATGTTTATATGTAGATAATTTCAATTTAATGAATTTCTGCATCTCCATCGATACAGCGCCTGTTAGTGCGGGAGCTGCTTAAATTGAAGAAAATGAAAGTTAAATGTGAAAACAATACAATTTATCGAAATTACCATTAATTAATGAGATCCTTGAGGCTGATGCTGCAAGACTAAATATTTGATATCTGGTTCGATTTTTGTAAGGAACAAACGAAGGTCTCCTCTTTCGGTGATATTCAGACGGTTTCTCTGATTGGTGATTATATGATTAACAGCACTAAAGCCTGATTCTAGAAGATATGAGGTAGGGAAAGGTATCAATAAATTGAATATTTTCCACATATTTGGATTAAACGCAAGCATTTTTTTATTTTGCCAGATTTTTGGATATCCACCACTATCGAAATTATACTTTCTCTCTTCATCATATTGAAGTTCTAATAGTTCTTCTTGGCAAGTTATATCAACCTCAGGGAAAACACTTTTATGTTGTTGCTCTTCTATAGCGATAAAAATCGCACAGGAATTATTATGTGTTACTTTTAAGTGCTTTCACACAGGTGTTTGTGTCTTCGACCTTTAATATTGTGCTGTTTTAGCTCTGCAGATGACATTCTCTGCAAGAAGAGAAAGTTTCTTCGCATTTAATTTCTTCTTCTATTATCTTGTGCGGGATCTACATCATTAATAAAACGTGTTTTTTGTTATCCTCAACACTCTGTGTTTACGGATTGCGTTGTTTTAATTATTATGTATATTCAAAGTTTAGAGATGGAATTCAAAAGTAAATTGCAAAAGCATATTTTACAAAGTCGAACTCGCGAAGTTGTTAGCAATGTATTCGATATATGGCGGAAGAATAAAATTTGTAACAACAGATAAAAAACTCCCACCGCCCACCATGAAAGCTTGAATCGCCCACTAGTGAGCGGTAGGAACCAGGTTGACGACCACTGATTTAGAGCTTATAGTTATATATCATTATTGAAATGTGAACACTGTTTTGCACATAAACAAATAAAAAAAATAGTGATATTTTGAAATGTTAATATGTACCATTATAACGTGTTTTTTCCATGTGTAGAAACAGTTCTTTGATTTGTGCTTGGTTCTTCAGGACTACAACTGGCTTTTGGGACATAAACACTACACGTACCTTTTTAAGGCATTAGTAAAGAATAAAATTGAATCACGATAGTTTTCACTTTTTCGACACACACGAAGAGAAAAACGTTACTAAAAGAAAAATTATTACAGGAACCTCATTACTTCACAACACAGAAATGGCGGAATAAACTTTGACTCATATGGCTTATTCTTGAGGTATATTACATAATATCCTACATATACATTATTTTTGAGATATATTGACATTGTGTTTGCAGCATTCGAAGTGAGTTATTTGTATTGTGTATCCTGACGAATTAAAAAAAATCAATCATGAAATTTAATTTTTATAACAAGTGATTACTGAAATTAGGAACTTGAAATATGAACTTTGGTAGTGGTACATAAGTGCATGTTCATGCAAATTGATTTTTGCATCACTTTTTGCCATGTCAAAAATCTTAACCAAAATAGACCACATAAAGAAGAAAGATGTATATGGCATATCATTTTCAGACAATAACTGTTGGCTAAAATGCTATGTGAGTTAAAAAAATGTGAGTCGAAGAAAATGACTGATGAATTCCTGTTGAAAACATATGAACGATCTAACTTATATCGACATCTGCATTTGTAATCTCTTGGCTTCCAACAGGAATTATTTTGGGCTACCACAGCCATTGTATGGAAAACTGCACAGTGCATTAAATTATAATTCTATATACAAAATAGCAAATTGTGCAATGTTTGTGAAAATGCATATATATATATGATGTGCAATTACTGATGAAAAAATGTCAAGTACTGAGATAACTTTCGCATAAAAAAATGTTTTATAAGAGTGTTCTGATGATAAATTTACATGTTAATCTAAATGTACCCATACTGATAGTCTTTGATCCACTGACTTGCTGATGACAAAATGTGAAAACTTTTAAATTCTTCAGGGACATAATGTGGCATCTTATTTTGTGAAACAAAGTCGTTTCTGCGGTATTTTAAATCAATTTGTTTGAAAATACAAAGCCGTCGAGATGATAATTGCCTTATATTCTTTGTTTATTTTAGTTAACTTTTTTATTTTGCTTTACTTACGTAATGCATGCGTGTGTATATATATATATATATATATATATGTGTGTGTGTGTGTGTGTGTGTGTGTGTGTGTGTGTGTACAAGAGGTTTAAATCAGTATATTTTTTATACTTCTAGATAAAAATGTTTGTAGCAAATATTTACAATGACTGAAGGAGTAAAAGTTTATATCATCTAGTTTTAGAGATGATTATCCAGTGGACTTTACAGAGCCAACGTTGAATTCTTTACATCTTATTTATGTTTATTAACATCCATTTCACGCTGTTGAACTTTGATTCTTTTTCTCGCAAATATGTTACTACCTAATCAAAATTTGATTCTGTTGTCAAGAGCTTTTACTAGAAAAGACACTAGAAACTGTGATCCATTCTAAAACATCTGAAAACAATGTTTAGTTAGAAAGTACCAAACTTGTGTTTTGCTTTATTTCTTACATGTTAAGAAAAAATTAAATGTTCTTCAGTTTATTCTTCATTATTTTGTAAAACTACGACACATGTGAGGTATGTAAGAAAAACTTTACAAACCAAGTTTTTGTTCCCAACTATTTCTACCAAATGCTATTTTTTTCCAATCGTTAACTTACGCAAATGTACAACATATATTTTTCCTTGTGTAGAGACGGACGCAAGCATTTTACGTAGTACTGCTGTTTTTATTTGTGTGACATCGCTTCATGTTACTATGTTACTTACTAATAGAGCTATTATATTACTACATCGAGTAGTTTCAATCAAGGTGCATTTTTGCATAAGCTCTTGATAAGCTCAATTTTTAGTTATTTATGCTTCCTTGTTATACATAGTTTCAATTTTGAAAGTAATTCGGGGTATTGAAAACTTTTTCTTCGGTGAAAATACTCAAAGTAGCTATTGACTGGCGCCAAAGTTTTTAAATGTATGTTTTACACTTTGCTATAATTTACAATAAATATAATTTTCATAAAGCTGTCTTCGTTCTTTATTATTTTTAGACTGAAGTTATAATGTTTTAAATGTTTCAAGGTTCACATGCTTTTTTATTATCATTTGCTGAAATGAGAGCCCCTTGCTAAATTCTTAACATCAGGGCCGGCTTTAGAGCTGATCAAAAAGTGCCGTAGCATCGGCGTCAAGCTGAACCCCCTCCTTTTTTTTTCTCTCTCTATTTCTTGAGAAATACAAAAATCAAAACAAAACCCACCGTGCAGGTAGTTAAATTCTAGAAGGTGATTGAAGACGATTAAAAGTCTGACTAGAACAATCCAAATCATCACAATAGAGTATTGTTACAATCAACAATTTAGCGCAAAAAAGGAGCGTTGTTTTTGGCGTTGACCTTTGGATCAATACGCGAGACTATCAATTTATATTGTACATCTTTCACGTGAGGCTGCAAAAGCATAAAATCCAGCACATACCGCCAAAAAAGCTTGGAGGAAGGGGGGGGTCAACAAAATTTATCGCACTGGACTCTTCGAAAGCTAAAGCTGGCTGGCCCTGCTTAACGCAACACTTGGACGACCCTAAGCGGTCTCAGGGATCAATATAACAAGAAATGGAACTTATAAAGGACTCGTTTATTCATTGTGACGGTATATGCTCTAATTTACTTTCCATTTTGCTTCTCTCTTCTTATTTAAATTACGTTACTTCTCGTTATCTCTTCTTAACGTCAGATCACCCAAGAGTTTACGTTTTCGCTGGCAGGAAGTTAAGTCAGTAAGGCATAGATCAAAGGTCATTGCTTGAGCATTGGGGGTGTCATGCATGATCTAGGTATCGAGCTTGTGACTTGTTGCTGTTTTGTCAACATACTGTAATTTCTTCGAAGCCAAGTTATTGATGTTAGCAAAAGCGTTTGTTACTATATTTTTCTTGACTTAATTGTAAATAATACTTCAAGTATTCTACAAGTTACCTGTTTTTTCCCCTCCGGCTTCAAGTGTACAAGCATGGATTGGATAAGGACTATAAAGAAAAGGTGAAGCAATAATTTTTTCATACGTTCTTCTTGTCTTGTGTAAACAGAAGATAAGACAGAACCCCGTTAGGTGGTGAAATCTTAGTTATTGTCTTATAGCTCTCCAAACACCAACACAGTTTTATCTTCGAATAATTACAAGAGCTCGTAGACTGAATCACGTATCAATCTCGCAGATTAAACTTATTCATGCGGTCTAAATTTAATGAGTAAATCATCATTCGTTTTACTACCACACAGTATTTACTCTCTACGTGGCTTTTATTAACCTTTCGACTCACTATCAGTCGTTGCCACAAAAGTATAAAGAAATTCCCGGAATTGACGTTCCGTTCAGAAGGAAAATCTAACCGAGAAGTACCGCACCGGTGGCGTAGTGGTCTAAGCGATGGTTTCTGATCATTCGTCCGAGATGGGTCCGGGTCCAAATCCCGGTGAGGTACGGATGTTGTCTTTGTCTTATGACGCCGACTCTCTTTCCTAGAACCAGTAGCCCTAAATTAGGGACGGGCCCACTGAGTTACTCACGGTGGCCGTTAAACCTCCAATCGAAAGAAAAAATAACCAAGAAGTAAAACAATTTACATAAGAACAGAAACTTAAGCAGGAAAGGTAAATTCAAGATACACGTCAAAAAGTATACTGGGCAATTAACAACGGAGTGTAAAAAATAATCACGTTTTGTAAACATTTTTCTGCTGTTAAAGAAGCTTTAGGTTTGAAAACATTACATTTTAGATGAAAGAAAATGACGATCTTACGAATTACAGTACACCACACACTTCATAACAAAACCTGATGCAAACATAGACCAACATCACATAAATTGGAGCAAAGCCTATGTCGCCTTACATATTGTAAATAAACTACAAAGGGGTTCATGGTGATCTAACCGATCCCCCAAATTTTCTCTAAATGATAAGACACCACAGAAAAACGTTTCTAGAAAAGAAAAACTGAAAGCAAGCTAAGTTTTACGAGTTCTCCAGTTTTTGATTTAGTGACTTTAAAATAATGTTCCGCTTCGTTGTTCATTTAAAACAGTTGTACTTTTGAGTGCAAAAAGCAAAGTACTCTCTCAGAGCTCTCAAGAACTGGTGCCTGTACGTTTCTCTTTATGGACGCGCTTCGTCTCTTTAAAACTGTCGCCGCATCTCCTCTTTCGAAAGACCGATTGAAGAAATTCGTTTTGAATCGAACTTGATTATATGCGAGGGACATTGTTCGTTATCACGAACACTTGATTATAAGATTTCATACACCAATAAATGTTTGATTATTTACTACGTTTCTAACGTACTGCGTGACATGACGTAGAAGAGTACTAGTGCGGTGACGTATAAGACAAACTGGCAAAGTTTCAGCGATAAGCCTTGCCGGCGTTGGTCAGTTGGCAGGACAGCCGCCTCCAGAGTAGAAAGACGTGGTTCGAATCCACCATTGTTAAAAAGGTTATAAGCCATACGATGAACATAATTATACTTTCTTTTGGGTGTAAAAACGCGCTCCTAACACACGAAAATTCGATAACATCCGTCTTGTTTAAAGTTTGACATTTATGCAACTAGGTCACGGACTTGCACTGCAACAAGTTCATGCAACAAAACTACGGACCTGCATTACTAAATAAATTCCCAAACTAAGTACAAAAAATACTGAACATTTCGGAACTTATTGAAACGTTACATTATGGCATATGTTCTAATTCAACTTTCAATATTGGTTGTCGGTTCTTGTCTTAATTATTTTACTTCTCGTTACCATTTCTTACCTTAACATCATGTCAGAACTCCTGAGAGTTTCTACTCATTTGGCAATACTGGTAGCAGGTAAATGGTAAACAACAGAGATGAAATGAAATCGTTCCATGTGTAAAGAGTAAAAGTTGACGAGATATTCTTCGAGCTATATCTCATGTGCTACGTTTTGCGTGTTAATGGTTATACTAATAGTAGATAGTGTGCTAACAGCTTGTTTATGTTACTAATTATGTTCAGAGCTGTCATTTGTGTCAGAAATAGCCGACAAGGGCACACTAATTTGGAAGCAATGCGTCATTCAGAAGTCCTTCTCAAACTTGCTGCGGACGTACATGGTAACTTCTGAGGAAAGAAATATCAGTGTGCAAAAATAGCGTGCGCGGGATACTTTTTAGCTTTCGTTCGGAAAAAAAAAATACGATGGAATACATTTCCTTTGGAGCCTTCTTTATGCTTGATAATTCTGGTGAGAATTCACATAATTTATCAAAAAATAAATCCTGAAAATATGATTTAACAGGAATGTAAATTGTTTTAAAAAAAGAAACAAATAAAACATGGTTAACCGATTAATGATAGGAAGAGGGTTGAATACAGTAAGGTCGCCCTGTTGGCGCAGCGGTTTAAACGCTGGCTTCTGACCGTTCATCCCAGTGGGCTTGGGTTCGAGTCCTGAATGAGGTAAGGGTCGTGTGCTTGTTTTACGACACTTGTTCCGTTCCCAGGAATCAGCGGCCCCATATTAGAGACAAGCGAGTACTTATAGACCTTAAGAGTTGCTCACGATGGGTCGTTAAAACCTCAAACAAAAAAAAAAGCTCTCAGAGTACGTAAAGATGTGATACAGTTACGTAAGATGCGATCAGAATATTACGGTGAAGAAAAAACCAACAACTCCGCATCCTTTCAAACTCGTGGAAGGAAGGCCTGAAGTGTCGTCGAAAATCCGCCGTGGTTCGGAAGGTATGTTAAGTTATCATGAATGGAATACGGGCTTACACCATACAATACAAATTTTGAAGATGTGAATCCGTTTTTTGGTGTAAATATGGCATGGATGGTAAGTCAGACTTACCATCCATATCATATTTACACTAAAAAACGGATTCACATCTTCAAAAGTGGTATGTTAAGTTGTTGGTTCCGAGGTAAACACTCCCATTGTAACCAAATCTACGTACTTTGACAGAGAATGCACATTAGATGGTGAAATTAGTAGACAAATGAATTCAGCTTTGAAAGTCAAAGCTGCCTTACGAGGACTTCACAGGACTGCGGGTATGACGTATACTCTAAATTGACTTTCATTTTTAGTTGGTTTCTCTATGCAAATTTGAGTTCATTCTCTTTTAGCGTTTTCAGCTTTAACGTTATATCTTCTCGCTTGCGGAATGATGTCGGCAACAGTCTTGAGGTCAGAGAGCGTGACGTATGCATGTTGACTGATAAGAACGAGAAATATATTATATTATGTTGAAGCAAATGGGTGGTGGAAGCTGCATTAGGCTGAAACTGTTTATTTGAATTGAAGTCTGCGTGTTCGAGTTGTGTTGTTATATATTTGTGTTGGAGTTAATCAAGTTGTCTGCTTACTAACGTCAATTCGACTAAGTGCTTATTGTGTTATTGGAGGTATGCTAGAGTGAAGTGCGGCTGAAATAAAAGCGAACTGTGAGTAAATCATTCTTGAATTTTATTTGAGTGACTGTTTTATTTCGAGGGACTAAATAAGAAGAGGAAACTTTTACGTAGTGTCCCCAAAGCTACCTATACACCTTTTAAAAAGTAAAGAACGCTGCAAGGGATTCTCTGAAATGACCAGAATGGCTGTGTATGAAAGTGTGATTGTTCCTACTCTAATATACGGCAATACTGCAGAAGAAACATAGCAGTCGTTTATAGGCTGGAAAGATGGAACACATTCAGGCATGACAGCAAGAGAAAAAGATAATGCATATGAGGTACAAAAAAAAAAAATCTTGTCTGAGACATGTGGTGGATGTCAGTGAAGATCGAATTGTGTGCCAAGAACGCTGTCAATGGGGATATTGGATACCTCAAGAGTACGGAATATCTACCACCACCAGTAATTTGGATATGTAAGACGTGCTTGTTTTGTGGATCTAATATCTGAACATGAGATAACAGATTAATATGTACACCGATGATCCATTACATTTTGACCATCCCCAGCCTAGAGAAATGAGCGCGCCTGGAGACCGAACGGTGGCGCAGGTGAAGTTCGTCGAGTAGTATATATAAAACCCGAGGACCGGCTTTCGGTTAGTAGAGTGTTCAGAGTCAGAATGGGAAAAGCTGCAGATTATTTGGAGTTAACTACAACAGTGATGATCAAGGCAATGTGTCACAGCACAGAGTTCATCACAGCTTTCTGCGCTTGGGCTTGCGTAGCCGAAGACCCAGCCGGGTCCCCATGCTCACTGCACGTCATCGCTAACAGCGCATGAAATGGGCCCCAAGATAATCAAGATTAGACAGTAGATAATTGGAAGAAAGTGGCCTCTGACGAATCAAGATTCCTGGTGCATCACGTAGACGGCCGAGCGCAGATACGCCGATTACCAACGGAAACAATGCCCCCTGGATGCACTGTTGGTTGGAAACAGGCCGGCGACGGCGGTGTTGGTTGCTGTGGGCGATATTTTCTTGGGATACTTCAGGCCCCATTATCCCAATAGCACAATCCCTGACAGCTGTCAGGTATCTGAACATCGTTGCGGACCAAGTTCACCCATTCATGGCAACTGTGTTCCCAGCTGGTGATGGCCATTACCAACAGGATAATGCGCCATGCCACACTGCCATGTGTGACGTACCTGCCAGCAGGACGCACACGACATAAAGGCACATAGCAATCAGAATAATCGTCTGCGCAGCTCAGTTGGTAGAGCGACTTGTTCCGGAATAAGCGGCTTCGGGTTCGAATCCCGGCGTAGACCAAAAATGACGGAGAAATTTACTTCGTTATAATGGCGCCCGAACTATCCGGATGACCCGGCCGTTCAAAATCTCGCATTGGTGTGATGTTATTTCCACACCGCGAGACAGGAAAAATCAGAGAATTCCTTCTCCAGCGCTTCGAAAAATAAAAATGTGTGATGTTGCATTCCACACAGCAGATTGACTGGGAGTTCTCAAGTGCACGTTCTACAGTGGATGGCTGCCTGCAACGATTCATGGTCACGGCTGACCCGTGGGCCATACCCCCGGCTCTCTTTCGGGGGGGGGAGATGTGACGTACCTGCCAGCAGGACGCACACGACATAAAGGCACATAGCAATCAGTGTGTCTGCGTAGCTCAGTTGGTAGAGCGACTTGTTCCGGAATAAGCGGCCTCGGGTTCGAATCCCGGCGTAGACCAAAAATGACGGAGAAATTTACTTCGTTATACATGCAGAATCGTCAAGGAGTGGTTCGAGGAACATGATGGTGACTTCGATCCTGTTAATGCAAAAAAAAATTTCGGTTGTCCGTCAGGGGTCCGTTCTTCTCTCCAAATTCACCTGACATGAACTCAATCGAACATTTGTGGTTCGACTTGGAAAAGCGGGTTCGCGCTAAATCACCTCCATCCCGAAAAGTACGGGACTGGAAGACCTGCTGTTGACACTATGGTTCCAGATACCCCAGGATACCTATCGCCACCTACCTCATCGAATCGATGCCTCTCCGAATGGCTGTTGTTTTGCTGGCTAAAGGTGGTCCTACAGCTTATTAGGCAAGTGGTCAATAATGTAGTGGCTCATCCGTGTATACCCGTATCATCACCATTGTTGACCATCATCAATCCACTGCTGGATGAAGATCTCCACAAGTTTCCTCTTGAGCCGCTCTTCTCCTTGTTCCTCAGGCATGTTTTCGAATTTCATCCATCCACCTCCCATGTGGTCGTCTTCTGGGTCTTTTTTTGTCCCTTGGTATCGAGTCTAAAATTTCGGTTGTCCGTCAGGGGTCCGTTCTTCTGACTACATGTCCAGCCCATTGCCATTTCAGGGATTTTAATCTGATCACAATGTCTTACACTCTTGTGATTTTCCTTAGCCACGAGTTCCTCTTATGTTTCCTAGTTACATCAAACATGCATCTCTCCAGGCTTCTTTCAGTTGTCTGCAGTATTTATATGTCTTTTTTAGTTAAGATCCATGTCTCTGCTCCATAGGTAAGAACTGGAACGATGCACTGATTAAACACTTTTCTTTTAAGGCATAATGGCATATTGCTCTTGAAAATTGTACTGTTTCTTCCAAAAGCTCTCCAGGCAAGTTTTGTAGGCCGATTAATTTATTCATCAATGTGACCCTCACTTGATATCTGCTGTCCAAGATAAACGTACGTGTCTGTTATCTCCAGCTTTTCTCCATCAATCGATAAATCTTCATTTCATGTAAAAGCATTGAACATCACTTTTGTCTTCTGAAAGTTCATTTTTAATCCCACTTTTTTTACTCTTGTCAGCAAGTTCCCGGATCATACTCTGCGGCACTGAAGGGGTAGTTGCAAAAATGATTACGCCATCAGCAAAACGAAGTGAGTTAAATAATCTCCTTTAATCTTTATCCCCTTGCTTTCCCAGTTCAATTATTGCGAACGACACTTCGCAATGCGGCATTAAAGAGTTTGGGAGATATGGTATTACCTTGTCTCACTCACTTTTTAATTTTTATTGGCGCTGTATCCTCAAATATCCGAACCTTTGCACTTGTATTTTCATAGATGTTATTAATAATGCGAAACCTTAACGTAGTTTAGACACCTTCACAAACGTTCTTTCACATCGTTTGAAGGTAGCATTGGACATGGCTCAACCATGAGAAAAAGCTAAATTCAGGAGTGGCTACAACACTAGAGATCATATCCATGTACTAAAAGAACTAATTGAAAGAACGAGGTAGTATGAACTTCCATTGCGCATGGGTTTTATTGATTATGAAAAGGCCATTGATTCTGTGAAACCATCAGCAATTACAATGGCTTTGAAAGCCTGCGGTGTTGAAGATGCTTACATTAGCATTATTAATAACATCAATGAAAATGCAAGTGAAAATGTTCAGTTATTTGACTATACAGCACCAATAAAAATTGGAAAAGGAGTGAGACAAGGTGACACCATATCTCCCAAACTCTTTAATGCCACATTGAAAAATGTCTTTCAATAACTGAATTGGGAAAACAAAGGGATAAAGATTAATGGAGATTATCTAACTCACTTTCATTTTGCTGATGACGTAGCTAGTTTTGCCACTACCCTTTCAGAGATGCAAAGTATGATCCAGGAACTTGATGACAAAAGTAAAGTAGTGGGATTAAAACTGAACTTTCAGAAGACAAAAGTGATGTACAGTGCTTTTACAAGAAACGAAGATTTATCGATTGATTGGGGAAAAGCTCGGGTTTACTGATTCCTACATTTACTTTGGGAAGCAGAGATCAGGCGAGGGTCTCGTTGATGAAGAAATTAATTCGGCGAATAAAACTTGGTTGGACAGCTTTTGGAAGAAACAGTACAATTCTTGAGAGCAATATGCCATTATGTCGTAAAAGAAAAGTGTTTGATCTATGCATCCTTCCAGTGCTTACGTACGGAGTTGAGACGTGGACCTTAACTAAAAATGAGAGGAAAATCTCTGAAATGGCAGTTGGCTGGACATTATTGCCAGGAGAACGGACCACCGATGGACAACCGAAATTTTAGACTGGAATCCAAGGGATAGGAAAAGACCCAAAAGAAGACCCCATGGGAGATAGGCGGATGAAATTCGAAAGCGTGCGGGAGTGACATGGAGGAGATTGGCCCAAGACAGACTGTTGTGGAAGAAACTTGGGGAGACTTTCATCCAGCAGTGGATTTATAATGGTTGACAATGATGATGATATATATACAAGGCTTGTGAAAACCCCTACAAAAGGCAAACTGAATTCCTAACGCATTGAAAATGTAAGTGCGCATTAGTTGCACAGAAGTATTTTCAAGAGCATAAAAATTATTGGCCAAACTATGATATAAATGAAGTGAAAAGAGACAGTCCCAACTCTCAAAGAGATGCAATAAATATGGCTCAGCACAGCTGGTCTTATCAAGGGAATGTCTGTCAACTCTGATGCACCTTTACGGCAAGACCGAAATACATGTAAATAGTCTTGCCATAAATGTGGAGCAGTGTTGACTAACATTCCACTGATAAGATCAGCAATGCTGAGCTATATTTTTTGCGTCTTTTTTGTCTTGACGTAAATATGGAGCAGTGTTGGCTGACATTCCCTTGATAAGACCAGCGATTCGGAGGCATTTTTATTGCACCTCTTTTTTTGTCTTGCCGTAAATGTGGTCCAGTGTTGGCTGACATTCCCTTGATGAGACCAGCCATGCCGAGCTACATTTATTGTATCTATACATTTTTTTGTCTTCACTGTCAGTGATAATTGTTTGCATAAATGAATAAATTAAATATGTGCGTCTCGTGGAATTTTTCACGAAATCTTGCTAGAATTTTTATGAAACGGTTAGTCATTATGAGCTCTTTTGTATAATAAAAATTGGATCAAACTAATAGTTTAATGGAAACTATCTGCGCTCATTATTACAAAGCGCCGTTAATTTCTTTACAGATGAAAAATAAAACCACGCGACTTTTCAGATTGCGCAACAGATTATTCACGTTCTCTGCACTTGCTCCTTAAAGAAACCAAATGGCCCATCACTGACTTCTCAAATTACATAATAGCCACCTCATTTCTTAGTATCTGTTGGCCTTGCAAGCTCACAAGAAACGCACGAGAGTTAAAAAAAGGAAAAATGAGAGAACGTATATGCCTTTGTTTAACGTTACATAACATGCATATCTAAATTAATGGAAATCCTTCCATGAACTCCACACACTTGAGCGTTGTAGAAGAAATCTTCCCATGAAAATATTAATGTGCTGATATGCGCGACCTCTATGTAAATTGGCAATGCGGAAGTTTTGAGACAAAAAGCTTCTGACCAATAAAATCTCTTCATAACACATTTCTCCCAGTTCCTTTCTGCAAATTCAGTATTGGAATCATTACCACCGCTTTTGATAAGAAGCTGAAGTAGTTTTCATTAATGGACACAAAAGAAAAAGAAATTCATTATGCACATCTTTAATGAGCTTACACAACCGTGTGCAATAACCCACGATTTTTTTCTGGAAAGTCATAATCTTTATGACCACGGTGAATGATAAAGATACCGCCGATTTTTCGGGTGTAATGTTCTTCGACGAAAGTCTCATATATGCTACGCCACTTTCTAACTATATTTAGCACGCCTTTCGAACTAAAAGGGCATGCTAATGTTATTAGTATGTCCTTCCGTCCGCCTATGAACACTAATAGGTATCTGTACGTAAACGTAACTTACTTAGCGTATATTCAAAATACGTGATCACCACGTGATCTAGGCAACTATTTAAGTCTGCTGCTCGTCAGTAATCGTCATTAGTGTTGACTACAATGGGAAAAACAAAGGATCTTTCAGAATTCGATAAAGGCTTATTGTAGGTGCCCGTCTGGCTGGAACGATGATTTCGAAAACAGCAGAGTTAACTGGTTTCTCAAAAGGTGAGATTTCTCGGATCTTCAATCAATGGAAACTACCACATTACATGTCTAAAAGGTGTAACTGCGGCGTCACGATAATCTGTCAGGAATAAGATTTCCGTCATCTGAGAAGGCTTGTACGGAGAAACAGGACTTCCTGTGTGCAGCAATTGACTGAAGCATTTAATGAAGGCTGTTCCTAACCCATATCTCAGCTAACTATGCACAAGGAATCGAAGAGGATCGATATTGGCAGTCGCATGCCTATATCGATTCTCTTCAATTCTTTTGAATGATTGGAATGATGATCACTTACACTTTTCGTTGTTGTTCTTTCCCAATCCAAGTGCCGCCCCGATGGCGCAGTGGTCTAAGCGATGGCCTCTGATCATTCGGCCGAAAGGGGTCCGGGTTCGAATCCCGGGGAGGCATGGATGTTGTGTTTGTATTACGGCACTAGCTCTCTCTCTCTCCCTTCCCTGGAACCAGTGTCCTTAAATTAGGGACGGGTGACTGCTTTTAGCCGATTGAGTTGCTCACGGTGGTCGTTAAACTTCCAATCAAAAAAAAGAAAAAAATCCAATCTTTTACACCTGAAGTTAAGGAAACAAACAGGTAGCTTGTTGAATACATGAACTATTTAGAAGTAGGTCAAGGAAAATACAGTAACAAGCGCTTTTGCTAACACCAATAAATCGCCTTAGAAGACATTACAGTATATTGAAAAATCAGCGACAAGTCACAAGCTCGATACCTGGGCCACACATACCGCACCCATTACTCAAGCAATGATCTTTTACCTATGTCTTACTGACTTGTCTGTCTGCCAGGAATTGCCGAAAAAGTAAGCTCTAGGGTGATCTGACATTAAGAAAAAGATAGCGAGAAGTAACATAATTTAAACAAGAACAGAGGACCAAAGTGGAAAGTTAAATTACAGCGTATATGTCACAAATGTTTTAATTGTTTTGTAGCTGTTTGTTTCCGAGTGCTTGAACAGTTTCTAACTTTTCAACACTAGAAATTGTATAAGATCAACAATAATAACCATTGAACCTAATGACACAGGGAGACATTCTACTAATGAACAGCACAGCTCTTACGGAAAATCCAAAGCTTGTTTTCTTCTTAGCCGATAATTATACTCGTCCTCCAAACAACTTACGTACTGACGGCCGGGGGCTGTTTCTCTAGTTATACAAAGCAAAAGGGAATGAATCAGGTAATTAGGACTTACAGTAGACTACCTTTCTTTATTGCCTTTTGCCAAAATTAAAGTTTGTATTCTTGAACAGACACAAACAGATGAAGTAAGTGAATAATTATGAGCTATAATATAGTAACAAACAATTAGGTTACGAACAATAACTTGGCAGCGAAAAATGTACAACTTGTTAACAAGACAGCGACCAGTCACACGCTCGATAGCTGAATTACACATGCCACAACCATTGCTCAAGGAATGATCTTTTATCTGCGTCTTACTGACTTTACTGCCTCCCTGAAATTTCCGAAAAAGTAGGCTCTTGGTGGATATGACGTTAAGTAAGAAAAGGCAAAGAGAACATAATTTAAATAAGAATAGAAAATAAAAATGGAAAATTAAATTGGAGCATATACGTGACACACTATTTCACACAACTTGACAACACTTGTAGCAAATAGTAATCCCACAGATAACACTGGTCATCTCAAATTACCTAATCGTTGACTGTCTTTAACACTGAAAGTATCAGCATTTATTGCATCTTTTGGCTAACTGTCAGTTGTAGCCAAAACGTACGGAGAGAATTGTAGATTCAGATGCGCTGTTCAGAGTGCAACTACAACTCCAAGAGGTAGCACAATTTGCATAAGCGAAAGAAATAAAAAATGAAGATTAAAATTGAGATATAGGTCCTAACCATTTTCGCCCAGTTTCTTAAAAAATATGCGTAATTTTCTCGCCGTAGGGCGTAAACGCATATTGCTTTTTCCCGATATCCTTGCGTCTAAACTTCCAATTCAAAAACTTCTATTTGCGACAGATAACTTTCTCATTGCGTGGAACATTTTGCATGTAATTTCTAATTTCTCGTGCTTCAAAATTTGGATACCAGGTGGCGTACGTGTTTGTGTTTCCAATATATTTGCATCTGAACTGCTCAGTATGCGACTGAAGAAATTATTTTTCGGTCAGATACAACTCACGATGGAAAACAGTTTGCGCACATTTCCTGTTAAAAGTAATGCAAACTTTTTTTCTCTAGGGGACGTAACCCTGTATCTTAATTTTCTCAATATGTATGCTTTTAACAGTCCGATTTAAGGATTTATTTTTCGTGTCTGACAGCGTTCATGGTGAGGATATTTCGCACGCACTTCCTAATTTTTCTTAGCTAACAATTTTGACAATAGTGAACATAAGCGCATATCCCTCTTTACATATTTGCAGCCCTCTCTATCTGTCTAAACACCAAACCGAAAGCTATTCCTTTTCAGTCCGATACCTCACATTACAGAATCATTTCTGCATATTTTCTGTCCGAGATAGTTAATAATTAATTATACACTCGTATATTATATTTTTCTGATTTTAAAGGTCTGATTTGGAAACTTCTTTTAATACCGGACGCCATTCACTCTAAAGGAAATGTTTTTGTACATTTTTTGAATTGTCCGGAAGGCACGGTTATGAACGTAGGTGGAGTTAGTGTGTATAGTACTCGGATCCGAAAAATCTTGCAACAGTACTCGGATCCAAAAAATCTTTTGAAAAGAGTTTTGTACTGTATGAAGTTCGGCGTGATAAGGATTGCCAACGTTATTCGCTTCAAATAGTGCACAATTTTTCCGCTTGGGGCGCATATGTATACATTTTTTTTCTATCTCTGCTTCGAAAAGTTGCATTTGAAAAGTTCCTTTCCATCGCATAGTTCTGGAAATAAAAAGTGTTTTCCGCAGATTATCTACATTTTCATTCATTATTCATAGTTCTAACGCCAGCGTGCATCAAAATGCATTTCTGCTTCTAAGAATATCTTTGATTCTGTTAATCTATTCAAAAAATCCTTTCTTGGCAGATCCCCCGTCACCATGAGAATATTGTCCCGCATTTGCCAAATAACGCGCAGCTTTCTCGCTGAGGGCGTGAAATTGCATCATGTTTTCCTCCATATACGTATATTTCTAATTGTACTTCGATTTGTGAAAAATTCCTTTTGCCTTGGATATATTCCGCTATAAGGAATATTTTGCGCACAGTTTATTTTTTGGGCATATTTCTACCTCTCGTGAGAATAAACAGCTTTTGCTACTGGTGGATGTTTTACGGATTCAAAAAGTCCGTTTGCAAAAATTCTTGTTGCTGGTTCCATACATTAAAAAGAACTCCGCGGACGCTAGTGAATTTGAAATGATGCGCAGTTATTTCCGCTAGCGGACGTAAATACATTTTCTTTTCCCCTGAGTTTTTCTAAAAATCTGCTTCGAAACATTCTTTCCGCGTCGGAAAGGAATCAAAAGACGTGCTTTTATTTAATACCCTTATTGCGTTTTAAGCTAAATATTTGCCGTATTTTAAGCTTACAACAGTTAAAAAAAATCATGAACTTTTGTTAGAGGTATACGTCATACATGTAGTAAGTAGGATTCGATGAAAATTAGAGAGAATATTGCGCATTAGAAATCGTGGAAAATCTTGTCCTTGTTTATAGTGATTAAAGCCAAATATAATATTTAAAACAGGACTTTTAGGGAGTCCTGTTTTTAAACGTCTCTTTCAAACTTAACGTTTGACAAAATCACAGCACCACAGTATTTTCCATCAATATTTGCATCTCAACAACGTCCTGACGGTAAAACAACCTAAGCAAAATAGCATTACTAAGGACATTCGAAATATTCAATCAAAAGACATGCATACACACTGTGTATGCAAAATGTATAGACTTCATAACTCACTTGAAGACTCTCCTGATATTTTTAATCTAAGCCATGACTTCTTTCGTAAAGCGTGTTTCGAGAAGTTATGATAACTGCTGATACACAGTAATGTTATAGCAGTCTCTGTAATAAAATCCACGATCTATAGGGAAGTGCTTATAAAACCTATGTAATAGGCTACGTCTGTTCCTAACGCTCTGACGTCATTCAATACTTGCAGCGTCATCTGCTTTTATCCGGTGGCCGAAATCGGAACTAAGCTCACCGCAATCGCACGATACGTAAAATCAAGGAGAAATATCGAAAAATAAAGTTAGTAAGACAAACGTCGTCATCTGTGGCAACACGCACATGCTCGAACAACTGTCTGCGACGTTTTCTTCTGTTATATAGGTGTTATGTCGTGTTTTATTTCATTTTCTTCGCATTGCAGACTAAAATCATAAAAGGGAATAAAATTGCAGAGTAATTTAATAAAAAGGAATCAGCATTATTATAAATATAAATACTCAGCTCTATTTGAAACGCTTTAACCTACAATAAAAACTGAAATTTTGAGATGTCGAAGTGAGCAAAATCACATCTAAAACATTTTCAGCTCTTACATGAATGAGATTTTACTATATTTCATTACAGAAATGCGGCGTCTATTTGATGTGTTTTCATTCTGCTTAAATTAAAAATTTCACCCCGTCCTAAATCGGGCAGCATCTCCTGTATATGAATATTTATTTAAAGCTTAAAAGCAGCCGTCCTAAGACGGGCTGCAGGCTACTAGAGAAATAGTTTTTGCTTGTACTCGTATCACTCGTTTCTGTTTTTATCTCGGAGCATAACAGCCACCACGAGTAACATCAAGGGCTATAAGCAGTCGCCCGTCCTTAATTAAAGGTGACTGATAATGTGATTGAGTGTGCAAGGTTGTCATAGCTGTTCAAAGGAGGAATTGTGTTTGTGTCTAAACTACGTTAAGGTTCCGCAAAATAGTTACGAGTCAACAAAGAAAGAGCTGAATAAACAAGTTCTTTTCTTGCTGTAAAAGTTCCCATTGACCGTTTAGTGGTCATTTTAGTATTAGTGCTAAACATTTAATATTTAAGTGACTGCTGGTTGAACGAGCAATTTTCAAAACATCAATTTATAAACCTCAAAAAAATGCCGTCCCGGTGGCGCAGTGGTCTAAGGCACTGGCCTCTGATCGTCTGTCCGTAAGGGGTCCGGGTTCGAATCCCGGTCAGGCATGGATGTTGTGTTTGTCTTACGGCACTGGCCCTCTCCTTTCCCTGGAACCAGTGACCCTAAATTAGGGACGGGTGACTGCTCATAGCCCATTGAGTTGCTCACGGTGGTCGTTAAACCTCCAATCAAAAAAAAAAAAAAAACCTAAAATCATCACACAGCTTATTTGCATAACACCGCGCGCCCGTCTGGTGGTCCTAACAAATAGCTCACTGGCTACATACACTGAAGCAGCAAGTTATTAGGAACACCCAACAGCAATCACACTTGCCATCCTCAATTGCGTATGCAGCAATGACGTTGAGATAGCTTTTTTTTTTTTTTTTTTGATTGGAGGTTTAACGACCACCGTGAGCAACTCAATGGGCTATAAGCAGTCGCCCGTCTCTAATTTAGAGTCACTGGTTCCAGGGAAGGGAGAGAGTCAGTGCCGTAAGACAAACACAACATCCATGTCTGACAGGGATTCGAACCCGGACTCCTTACGGACGAATGATCTGAGATAGCTTTATAAATAGCTCACACTGTAAAGGATTCATACGCGTATAAAGCTGCAATACACTGATGATCCATTCCATTATGTCCACCCTGAGCCTAGATAAACGAGCGCACCTGGAGACCGAACGGTGGCGCAGGTGAAGTTCACAGAACACTATATATAAAACCAGAGGACCGGCTTTTGGTTAGTATAGTGTTCAGAGTCAGAGTGGGTAAAGCTGCCGATTTATCGGAGTTTGATAAAGGACAAATTGTGATGGCACGGCGCATCGGAACTACGATCTCGGAGACGGAGCGGCTTGTGTTCACCTGCCGCTGTAGTGAGTACATATCAAAAGTGGTGCACAGATAGCCAAACTATGAAAAATAGTCCAGCCGTGTGTCGTTCGTAGCTCATTGATGCCAGAGGGGAGCGGAGACTGTGGCGTATTGTTCAGTGACCGCAGGGCCACAGTGCGACAAATCACCCGCAGCTACAAGAATGGTGATCAGGGCAACGTGTCACAGCACACAGTTCATCGTGGCCTTCTGCTCATGGACCTGCGTAACCAAAGACCCAGCCAGGTCCCCATGCTCTCTGCACGTCAACGCCAACAACGTATGAAATGGGCCCAAGATCATCGAGATTAGACAGTGGATGATTGGAAGAAAGTGGCCTGGTCGGACGAATCAAGATTCCTGGTGCATCACGTAGACGGCCGAGCGCGGACAATGCCACCTGGATGCACTGTTGGTCGGAAACAGGCCGCCGGCGGCGGTGTTATGCTGTGCGCGATGTTTTCTTGGGACACTTTAGGCCCCGTTATCTCAAGAGCACAATCCCTGACAGCTGTCAGGTATCTGAATATCGTTGCGGACCAAGTTCACCCATTCATGGCAAATGTGTTCCCTGCTGGTGATGTCCATTACCAACAGGATAATGCGCCATGCCACATTGCCAGAATCGTGAAGGAGTGGTTCGAGAAACATGCTGGTGACTTTCTGTTAATTCCGTGGTCTCCAATTCACCTGACATGAACCCAATCGGACATTTGCGGTTAGACTTGAAAAAGGTGGTTAACGCAAAATCACCACCAACCCGAAATGTACGGGAACTGGAGAACCTGCTGTTGACATTATAGTGCCAGATATCCCAGGATACCTATCGCCACCTCATCGAATCGATGCCTCGCCGAGTAGCTGCTGTTTTGCGGATTAAAACGGTTCCTACAGCTTATTAGGGGTGGTCATAATGTAATGGCTCGTCGGTGTATGGGGAAAGAATTGTGACTTAAACGACTTTGAAAGCATGATAACGAGCTCTAGGCAGGCAGGTGAAAGCCTCTTAGAAACGGCAAACCTTCTCGGCTATGGAAGAATAACTCTACCGAAGGTGTACCGTTAGTAGTGCAGAAACACCAAAAGGAGTAGTCAGTGGAATTCCTTTGGGTGGAAACGATTGCTCGATGTTTGAAGGCAACAGCAGCTGGAGAAGATTATATGAAGTAACAGGCGAGATCCTCTGAGTCAAATACTCTCGCAGTGCAATAGCGGTATTGAAAGGACAATTGCAGGATACACAGCCCAGCGCATATTGGCGCAAATAGCTTATAACAGCAGACGGCTCCTTCGTGTACCACTCAGTTCTGCTAAAAACCTGCAAATTTATCTGTAATGGGCATGGAAGCACCAAAAACGCAACCATTGAGGACTGGAGAATGTCGCATAGTTCGATTAATGGCGTTTCCAATTAATACACACCGATGGACTGGCCTGAATATGGCGTCAATAGAACGAATTTATGGATCTCAAACAGAGATGGAAACGGGTCACGGGTCAAAAGTTTCGTGCGAGACAAGCGGGTCGGGTTAAGGGGTTCCTGACCCGATTTCGACCTGTTTCTTTCGGTTTTAATTTTGAAAAGAAAAAAAAATATTTCAAAGAAAAATGTGCACTGTGGAAATTTGTGCTCGATACTGGTGCCCATACATACTGTACATACATATCACTAAGCTGTTCTCTGAGATTCAGAGATCAGCTCCACAAAGAATTACAAACTACTAGATAAATTTCTAACTGATTATTTACTTACTGTTGCCGTATCAAACTTCTCTATTTACAGCGATCTTGACACACAGCTCGGGCTTCACTGACATCCATCACACGACGTATACAAGACCTTCTCTATTTCGTACTTGTAATCTTTTTCTTATGCAGACACTCTTGAATCTGATCCTCCCATGACTTTTTTGGCCTTCCTCTGCCTTTCCTTCCTGCCACTTGGGCTAAAAAAATCTTAATAAGCATCTCCTCACTCATTCTTTCAACATGGCCAAACCACCAAAGCATATTAGTCTCCATCTTGCTAACATCGTTTTGCTTCACGTTACACAACTGCAACACATCTTCATTCTTCACACGGTTGGAACGTGTCTTGCTGCAAACCACCTGTACGTAACGCATTTCTTCAGACACAAACGATTCCTATGTTTCTTCTGTAGTACCCAGGTTTCACTGCCATACATCAGAGTAGGAACAAATACACTTTCATACATAGCCGTGCGGTACTCTTATGACAACCCATTATTATTGCTGTGAAAACCTCCTAAAGCATCTATAACTTTCAATGAAGAATTCACTCGCAATACTACTTTCACCATCCAATTTGTTCTCTCCGTCAAACATGCTTCCTAAATACACAAACTCATTCACTGTGCCATGCCCGTGGAGTAAAAAATGATTTGTCATGCACAAATATTGTCTCTTTTCTAAAGCAACGGAGATTTCCACCGACCTCCGCTAGACACACTGACACCTGTGAAAACACAAGTTTGTCCGTGACGAGCATCGGACCAGTGTTCCCCTCATTCCGGAGTAAGTCGCTCTCCCAACTGAGCTACGCGGACAGAATGTCTCGCTGCAGATTTGTCGTCTTGACACAAGTTTTCACCTCTGTAGTACGTCACACACCATATCGTAAAACGATATTTCATTTTCGTTTGTTTTCAGTGCGACTGTCCGGAGCAGGGTACAGGCAAACGCCTGTAATCTGCTTCTCTGTTGATTCACTATCTCACACCCGGCGTGTCACATTGTAAGACAAAGTTGCTTTTCACATCGCATCTTTTGAATTGAGCATTCAGTGGCTTTCGTTTGACGTGCTAACATGCTGTTCCCATTGCATGTCTTGTCCTAATTAAGGTTTTTTTTTTTAATACGGATTAATTTAATATTAAGGAGATCGAAAAAGGCGTCGAGGCCAAGAAGTACGTGCTTGTTGAAAATAAAAAGGGGAAGAGTGAATACTGGAAGTCGTTTCGCCTCATTAAGGAACCAGAATATGTTTCACGGCAACACTAATTTTCACGAGCTTGTGACGAGTTGCAAGTTTCCAAAATGTGAATGCTTATTTCATGAGTGTCCCTTCCTTTTGAGGGGCAATGATGAAATCAACATCCACGGTTCGGTAATTTTCAACTCATCAGAAGCTTGTGAAATTTGGTGTTACTGTGAAACAAATTCTGGAGCTTGGTATGTGGTCAAGAAAACAGCAAAAACTGAAATTAAACACATAAGTTACTTAATTTAAAACAATTGACTTTAGCGCCATTAGAATGAAGTAGAACAGCCTTAACATATTACTACGGAGGGACGTTTTGACTCTCTTAGTGGAAAACATTTAAGTTATGTCTTGCAAATGAGTTTCCGTAATACACTCACGGACAATGAAATTTTGAAATTTGCGCACCAAGAAAGAAGCATCGGATCGAACTGAGATTTTATGGATGTACTGATACAGATGAATGATACACATGATGGCAAAAACAGAGATGCAGGACAATTACAGTGGGATCTGTGGGACGCAGTCCGGTCATCTTCAATAGCGCGTCGCACCGCTTCGTGCGCCGATACATGCTGCAATACGGTCCGGCATGGAGGCGAACAGACGCCTGATGTTGTCCTGCGGCTGACTGGCCCACACGTGTTGGACGGTGTGCTCCAAATCGCGGATAGGGCGGCAACCGGCGTTTCAACTGATCACACACATGGTCGATTGGGGACATGACCGGGGAGCGGGCAGGCCATGGAAGTGTCTGGACATGACGTAGGCAGTCCCTGGGCAACACGAGCCGTGTTCAGGCGGGCATTATCCTACTGGTATACCGCACCTGGAATCCCGGCCAGGAATGGGAGCAGATGATGCCGTAGGATCTCATCCACATACCGCTGGTCCGTCAATGATCCACGCACCACTACTAGAGCTGATCGGCTATCGTAGGTAATGGCTCCCTAGACCATAATGCCTGCAGTGGGGGAGGTGTGGCGCTTGATGATAGCGAGGTTGGGATTGTGCCGTTGACCCGGGGAACTCCACACCCGGACACGATGACCATCTGTCCCGGAAGCGAAACGGCACTCATCGCTAAACACCACACGTCTCCAGTCTGTGGCGTTCCACGTCGCTATGGCTTAGAACCACTGCACACGGAGCAGGCGATGTTCCGGTGTTAATGGCAGCACACGTAAGGGGCGCTGGGACCGCAGATTCGCTTCCGCGAGGCGTCAGCAAGTGGGGTGTGGGCACATAGGAGCCGCTACATCTGCCTGTATAGTGGACCGGGTCCCCGTGGGAACCGTTCGTGCCTGGCGCCCGATCCGTCGATCTTCTATACCGGTGGTCCTCCGCCGTGTGGCAGTGCCGTCACGTGTCCACTGCTCCCAACACAGTCGGACTATATGGTCAGAACGGTCCAGGTGGCGGGCTTATACGGCGCGCCGACAACCCTGCGGTTTTCAGCCCGATAATCAGGCCTCAAAGTCTGTAAGTTGCGTAAATCGACGTCTCTGGCGTCTACCCGGTATTCTTGCCACTCTGTACTCTTGCTTGCGTCGGCCGGTGCTTTTCGCTTTCATGGGGAATCGACTACACGCCGGTTTATAAGGCCACCAGTTCGTGCTTGCAGCGCCACTACAAGGTGTGCGGTCATGCGCACTCGCACCAAACGTGAATCATTTGCCTACTAGCCCGCACTCTAGCTATTTGCAAAAATTCGCGGTTATAGCATGTTTTCTTCTAGGTGCGCAAATTTCATTGTCCGTGAGTGTATATGATTATGTATAATTTATACATTGAGTTTCGAATTTGTAGTTCAAAGGAGATTTGTCAGCGTCAGGTACGGATCCAGGTCGGGTTCAATTATGTGACATCCGGGTCAAAATTTTTTGACTCGTTTCCTATTCTGATCCCAGCTATCTAGCGTTAACTGTACAAGCTGGTAGATGCGGTGTAACGGTTTGCGGTCTGTTTTCATGACAGGCATTGGGTTCCTGAATACCTCTGGAATAGCAATGGGATGACACGAGGTATCTTAACACCATTGCGGAAGAGGCACACCAGTACATGTGCATGGTGTTTCCTCATGGAGAGGGATACTTCCATCACGATGATGCGTCATGCCATAAAGCTGGGAAAGTTATACACAGTGGTTCCAGGTGCATGGCAGGGACATTAAAGTGCTAGAATGGCTCCCACAGTACCTAAATCTTGACCCAATTGAACACCTGTGGGATGATATTGGGAGAGCCAATCGTAACAGAGATCCTCCTCCAGCGAATATTCGGCAATTTAAAGACGCCATCACATTCTCTTGGTTGAACATACCTGTAGAATGATATCAGCACCTTGTAATATCCATACCATATCAAATCTAGGCTGTTTGAAGGTCAAGAGCGTCTAACAAGTTATAAGGTAGGTGTTCCTAATAATTTGCTGTATCGTGTCATCATCATCATTGTCAACCATTATCAATCCACTGCTGGACGAAGGTCTCCCCAAGTTTCCTCCACAACGGTCTGTCTTGTGCCAGTCTCCTCCATGTCACTCCCGCATACTTACGAATTTCATCTACCCATCTCCCATGTGGTCTTCTTCTGGGTCTTTTCCCGTCCCTTGGAATCCAATCTAAAATTTCGGCTGTTCATCGATGGTCTGTCCTTCTGGCAGTATGTCCAGCCCACTGCCATTTCAGGGATTTAACTCTGATCATGATGTCTTCCACTCTTGTCATTTTTCGGATCCACGAGTTCCTCTTCTCACCTCTCCATGCTGCTTTGAGTTGTCTGCAGCCTTTGTATGTCTCTTTTAGTTAAGGTACACGTCTCTGCACCATATGTAAGCACTGGAAGGATGCATTGATCAAACACTTTTCTTTTAAGACATAATGGCATATTGCTCTTGAAAATTATGCTGTTTCTTCGAAAAGCTCTCCAGGCAAGTTTTGTACGCCGATTAATTTCTTCACCAATGTGACATTCACTTGATATCTGCTGTCCAAGATAAACGTACGTGTCTGTGTTGGAAGTATCCATCTCCATTGTGATAAATCATCAACATTAGTGGGTGGTCTTGGTGGACAAAGTTATTTAAATACTTTTTGGGTGCCAGACGTTGCTCCACAAGAATCAAAGGGCCCAAATTAGAGATGAGACGGGCTCGGGCGGGCTCCGTATAGCATTATCAGTTTCATCTCGGGCGGGCTCCGTATAGCATTATCAGTTTCATCTCGGGCTCGGGCTGGCTCGCGGACGAGCTACGAGTAGCATATTAATTATATCTCGGGCGGGCTTCTGTTTTATGTTAAAATAGCGAGAATCTTTCTTTTCCTTTTCTTTTCTTCTGAGTTTTAGGAAGAAGAATAAGTTTTTTTATCCTGCAGTGTATCCGTGAATTCTGATTACATGGGAAGGTAAGTGATTGTTCCATTGTGCGACAGTTTAAATGCTTTTTAAGAGAATAATTAGCCTAGGAAAGTAGGGGGTTGACACAGGGGGAATAGAGATTAGATAACTCCACCTTCCCACAGACGCAGTAGTCAGTTCAGTGGCCAGCTAAAATTGCCCTTGGACACATCAGAGAAGACGACATCAATTGTCAAAAGAAACATGCGCAATAAAACAGATTGGGAGGGGAAAATGAAAAGCCGCTAGTGTGATAAATTTGTCATTGAAACCTAATGCACAGGGGAGGAAAAAATCTGTCATAAATTAGGACGTAGATGGTGGATCAAGATATGCAGTTTGACTATGTTGTGAAGAATAGCTCTGGGGTATGAAGTGCGAAATCAAAGTAAATTCCCCAGAGGAAATAGTCAGTTTGAAAACCAGCGGTATGACAGCCGGGAGATTTATTGTTTTGACAGATTTGTTCCGCCTGTGTAAAACCGGCCTTAGGATCTCAGCTCTGAGGACGGAAGTTTGGCCCCCCAGTATTTCAGAAGGCCTCGTTAAACCAAACAGCGTGTAGAAGGCTGCAAGGAAATAGTTGTTACTGTCGCCTTTACTCAACATTCATCACTTGAGTTACTCTTTGTATCCATTTGCGCATTACGACATGAATGATCCGTATCCTGAAGTTATACGAAAAAAGCTAAATACTTGTCATTGTAAAATAGTTAAAAATGAAGTGGGAAAATCTACCGCGTGGAAACATTTTTTCCAAACTATTGATTGCACGACCAACGCAAAATTGGATTATGTTCAGTGCAAGAAATGCGAATGCATTTTAAAATATAAAAGTTCTTCAGGATCTAGCAGAAATTTGCTTCATGCCAAATCATGTATGAAGACCATCTCCTCTCCATGTACAAAAAAAGGTAGACAGTTTCTTTTTCTTAGATAAGAAAAAAATATCAGCTACTTCAAAATTTTCTGTGAAACTGTAAAATATAAATTTATTTCAAGGTTATATCCTTCCTAATGAGACGCATAAATGCTGAGCATCATATTGCATGCTCTTTCCTGTTTCATATAAAAATCGGATAAAAGGGAGAAAAGTAGCACTTGTAAAAGTCGAGCTCTGCCGGGCTAGGACCCCACAGTACACAGACCTCATGGAGCTGGGTCAGGCTCAAGCAGAAACATTTCGGGCTTCGAAAACCGAGCCCGAACTCATCTCTAGCCCCAGACTATAATGTGGCCTCCGCCAGCTTGAAGAGTAGTGACGATTCAAGATGGGTCCATGCTTTCGTGTGGTGTCTCCATATCCTCACTCTTCCATCTGCATGGTGTAGTTGAAAACGTGATTCGTTGGATCACATTACCCTTTTCCACTCGTTTACTGTCCAATTCTTGTGTTCTGAGCGAACTGGAGGCATTTAATCTTGTTAGCTGCAGATGGCAATGACTTACGGACAGGCCATTTACTTCTGTAGCGCATACGATGTAATGTGTGGCGAATTGTACGTTGAGAGGCCATTGGACTTGGTCCCTGATACATATCATCTGTAATCTGACGAAGTGTTGCCCGTCTGTTGGACTGAACAAGTCTGTCAACTCTCCGCTCAGCTCGAGAATTCAGTAGCCGTTGACGACCACACGTCTTGCGTCTTCCAATTTTGTAACCGTCGGTCTCTCTGTAAACTTTAACAACTGCTGCCCTCCAACATTTCACAAGTGCAGCCGTTTTCCTGATGCTCGCACTAATGCTTCGATCATCTGCTATCATTCTACGTTCAAAGTCCCTCAGATCACATCTTTTACCCATTATTTCTTTGGCAATGCATTTCATGAGCCTCTGTATGCCTCCAGCGTTCCCTTTTAATACCGATTCAGCCATCTTGCGTCAGCTGCATCTGAGGGATAGCTACTTTGCATGAAATGGTCTAGTGGTCATAAAAACTTTGCCATTCAGTGTATATTGCCTCACAAGTTCAAGATTTGGGTGTTGCGTTGCACGGCAGTAATGATTTGAAAGTATGCTGTTACGTAGGGCAGTCAAAAAGTCAGTTGCACTCTCATGTACAAAAAAAAATTAAAAATGAAGATTTTGGAAAATACAATAGAAGAGCCAATAAATAAATACATCGCTCTTTCCACGTTCCAGAACCACACAGCATCCGAAAAATTGTTTTTCAGCCGCCGCTGTGGAAATGAACCAACAGAACTCTCGATATCTAGCCAAGCGCGTTACATATACGCCACGGTGGCGGCTGAAAAACAATTTTTGGATGCTGTGTGGTTCTGGAACGCGGAAAGAGCGATGTATTTATTTATTAACTGTCGCCACGTATTTGGAGTATTTTCACAATAGAAGAGCCATTTTTCGATGTAATCGCCTAGTTTATTTAAACATTTATCGTAGCGTGGCACGAGTTTGTTTATTCCTTCTTGAAAAAAATGTTGTCCAACTTGCGATAACCATTCTCGCGTTGCATTTTTGACGTCTTCGTCCCAGTGATGGGGCCGAACACATGGAAATGGGGCCGAACACATGGAAATGACAAGGCGAAAGATCTGGACTGCACAGAGGGTGTTCCGACATCTCCCATTTGAATTTGTCTTGGAGGGCCTTCGTGACGCACGCCGAATGTGGTTTCGTGTTGTCATGCAGAAGGACAATGCCTGTTTATAATTTTCCTGGCCGTCGATCTTTAATCGCTTTTTGCAACCCCTTAAGGGTTTCACAATATGATGCCGCATTAATCGTAGTGCTCTTCGGCATGAATTTTTTTTTTTTTTGATTGGAGGTTTAACGACCACCGTGAGCAACTCAATGGGCTATAAGCAGTCGCCCGTCCCTAATTTAGGGTCACTGATTCCAGGGAAGAGAGAGAGCCAGTGCCGTAAGACAAACACAACATCCATGCCTGACCGGGATTCGAACCCGGACCCCTTACGGACGAATGATCAGAGGCCAACGCCTTAGACCACTGCGCCACCGGGGCGGCGGCATGAATTCATAATACACAACACCTTGATTTTTCGAAGAAAAGGGTGAGCATAACCTTCCCAGCGGAAGGAACAATTCGGCACCATTTCGGAGGCGGAGATCTGTATGTTTCCACTCACATGAAGTCTGCTTCGTTTCTGGTGACAAGTGATGGACCCAAGTCTCATCTCCGGTCACGATAAATCCAAAAAAATCCTTTTCTGTGATAATGATAAAAAAAGCGAGAGCTGCTTGAAAACTCTGCGCCTTGTGTTGTTCTGTGAGTAAGTGAGGCACCCATAGAGCACAGACTTTTCGAAACTCAAGACGCTTGATGATGTAGTGCACACTTCCATGCAAAATATTAAACTCATCCGCGATCTCGTTCACTCTGATTCGCCTGTTTGCATGAATCAGTTCGCTAATATGGTCCACGTTTTCATTCGTCGTCGGCCTTTCTTCACGGTAATCGTCTTTGATATCTGTGCGTCCTTTCTCGAACAACGAACACCATTTTGCGATCGCCTGCCACGAAAATGATTTGTCACCGTACACTTCAATTAATTGGCATTGTATTTCAGTAGAACTTTTTGGCCCACAAAAAAACAGATCACTGCTCGGATTTCAAATTTGGACGCTACTTTCAACGGACACGGTATCATTCACGATTGATAACAGACAAACTGTTCGCGCCACATCGACAACGTCAACACGGCGGCTTCGAGGAGGAAATATAAATGGCAGCCCCACATCGCATCCAAATATCTTTTATACAGAAAAAATAATCGTGGCCGCATGGAACTAACTTTTTGACTGCCCCTCGTATACACACTATATTGACAAGTCACCGGACACCCCTTCAAAAACAAATGAACGGATCCGCTGCGTTAAGATCCGCGGTACAGCTGCAAACGGTATAAAAACCAGCCTGCAGCTTACCGCGTTCGTATCGTACTGTGAGGTTGAGTGAAAATGTCGCGGCGGGAGAGAACTGACTTTGAGAAAGGAAATATCGTTGGGTGTTATATTAGTGGGTTGTCCACAAGAGAAACCGTGAGGCATTTAAACATACTCAAGGCAACTGTTTTGGATGTACTGAATAAGTAGAAGACACATGGCGTGCCCGAAGCAGCAAAACGTACCGGCAGACCAAAGAAAATCAGTGATAGAGGACGTCGAAGCCTCCGGAGGTCGTTACAGCTAATCGACGGAGTACTGCACAAGACCTCAGTGTACAGGTGAGTAACAATGCTGGAACGTCGGTATGTACACGTACCATTCGCAGAGAACTTCGTTCCATGGATTACCGTGGTTGTGCGGCTGCTCATGAACCTTTCATCTCCACTCGGAATGCTACTCATCGTTTATCATGGTGAAAAGAGCATTTATCGTGGGCCGTAGATCAATGGAAACGGGTCCTATGGACTGATGAATCCAGATACATGATCCATTAGTCTGATGGCCGTGTGTAGGTATGGCGGCAGCCGGGGGAACGCTATTTACCACAGTGTACTGTTCTTACTGTTAAGTTTAGAGCTGGCAGTGTACTCGTGTGGGGGTGTTTTTCGTGGGATGGTCCCGGCCTATTGGTTATCGTGGACAAACCTGTTAACCAGCACGTCTACCTCGATATTCTGGATAATTATGTCCTACCAACTCTGTGGCAATACTATATAACCGAGCCTTGTTGGTACCAGCAGGATAATGCACCGATCCATAAATCAAGGACTCTTACGGCGTGGTTTCACGATAATTCCGTATCGTGTGTGGACTGGCCAGCACAGAGCCCTGATCGTAATCCCATAGAGAACCTATGGGATGAATTAGAGCGCCACATAAGAAGTTTGGAACCAAGGCCTACTACTAAGCAACAGTTAGCGGGAGCATTATGTGCTGAATGGAAGCGCATATCTATCGCTGTGTTCCAAAACCTTGTCGAAAACCTGTCTCGAAGGGTCAGTGCATGCATTAAGGCCAAAGGTGGACCGACACCGTTCTAATGTATGCCAATAAATGCTATGCTGTGTTTCTCTTCTAGGTGTCCGATGACTTTTGTCAATATAGTGTATATGGACGCTGGTCAAAACTAATCCTTCAAGAATACCACGTAACAGAGGTACAAATGAAACTGCTTTTGCGGCGTTTTTGGTACTAACTTTCAATATCGTTTGTTGGAGTTAGCTGTCGAAGCACGATACCTGTCAGCTAACTACAGATATCTTCGACAGCTAACTACAGGTATCTTCGACAGCTAAGTACAGGTATACTACAGGTATCGTGCTTCGACAGCTAACTCCAACAAACGATATTCTTTTAGCATGAAATATTTCTTCTACCTTGACTAACTTTCACATTCGTGATGATTGTGTGTAGTTGCAGCCGGATCTTCGTATTCAGGTACTGCTTTCTACGTGTGTACGCGTGTATGAAGAATCTGAAACTCGCTTGTAGAGAAATCGGAGTTTTAATTTCGAACACAAACTGCAGTTTTCTTCGGCTATGCATGGTAAATCGTGATTTTAAAACATGCGTTGAGTGTGTTAGCCGTTCATTGAATACAGCAAGGTTAAATTAGCACAAAAGGTAAACAACAGCCCAGTCTACTTGCGTTTCTTTATAAATCCAAGTCGCTTACACGCAGGGAAAGATAGAAGAAGATGGTGCGATCACACATGGACCTCGTCATCACAGGCTAAGTCCAGTGATTTTGTACTTTCCACTATATTATGAAATAAATGCATGTAATATAACTTCAAGTTAAGCCGCAGTTTTAAGGTAATTCTAACACTGGATGCCACCTTTAGGGGCTTCACAAAATAATTTTTCACTTGGCCTCGCAGAAGTGCGTGCAGGCGCTGTTTCCTTGTATGGAAACCTATTTCTTAGTAACAAATATACCAGGAAAACAAAGGCACGCACAAATTGATTACACTTTCCATAGAAGCTGTTAAGTCAGTCTTTTTGCGGTTTTATCATTTCTTTTTAAATTCTTGTTTTCTTAGTAAGACCAAATTGTAGTGGACATGTCATTTGGTTTGAAGCTATGTACATTTTCTTAAAAAAAAATCAGAATTTCAAAAATCTGTAACACCAGAGGAGTGGTTTCATTTGTTTATTTCTTTTTGTGTTGTTTTATTCCGTTAGAAACTTGCTTTGCATGAACATAATCTTGTCTATTTGTCAGGTGTTTTGGCGAGTATTAGGAATCAGAAACTAAATGAAAAAAAATGTACAGACTTTAAAGTAAGGAGATAAATATTTCACATCAAAAAGAAAACAAAATCCGAAAACTACTTAAAAAGGATCGTTGATTAACTCTTGGATAAACTTTAGTATGAAAAGTTGTTAAAAATGTCGTGTACCAAAGTGTGTACGAAGTGTTAAAATCATTTATGGGCGGTCTTCTTCTTTCGTACAGTGTATGTTTGAATCTCTTTTCGTACGCTGAATCTGGATTTCTTTCATTATCTGGCCAACATGCATTTCGAGCTATCGCATGAGAAGAAAAATGAAATCGTGTGCAATAAATCTAAAGATACCGAGTTCGTTGAAAAATCTTCAGCTAATTACTAGTAGGTGTATGACCTTAAGAACACACATCGCCAGAGAATTTTTTTTATATATAACTTGAAGGAAAGTTATTCACCTTATGAATAAATAGGACTGTGGTGTCAGTATTGAAGATGTAGGCGGGGACGTCTCCTGGTTTTTACGACGTGTAGAATGTAAAGGGGTGGAGCTCAGTGAGTAAAGCTTGGGGAAGGGGGATACATGAAAATCTTAAAAATTAAATGCTGTATATCCTAAAGTTAAACGCATAGAAACCAAACAATAAAATAAAATGCACAACGACAATAAAACGAAATAAAAATGTACTTTACTGACGGTCGTTATTTGTATTCGAGGTAAATTCTTTTGCCTTTCTTGGAGGCAAAGATATCGACGACTGCATCATGAAAGTTATGGCAATTTTTAGACTCCTTGAAGAATGCTCTCTATGGATATTGAAGCTAATCCATTGAGACGATCGTCAGCTGTTGAATTTCGAGTGTGGGTCTTGATACGTTTCAATACAGAAAAGCTCCTTTCTTTACCAGAGCACAAAAATAAATACATTGTATAGTAAATTAAAACACAAAATCGAGCACGCGTTGAAACTTCAAAGAAAAAAAAATCCTAGCGGAACGCAAACACTTCCTTTCACTTACAGAGCTCTCTCAGTTGAGCTGCGCATTGGCGTCCCATGACCCCAGCTATTATGTCTTTCAGGAGAGGTGCCATTGAACATGGGAATTAGAGAAAGCGATTTGCAGCAGCTAGTAAGATGACTCGAGACGTCCTCAGAACGTCGTTCAGTTCTGTGACCTTCCCTGTATACCCTCGATTGACCCAGCCACATGTGAATTTAATGGGCAGAGAGCTCGTAAGCGAGGACGGTTGATAGAAATCCTCAGTCTCTGTTCATAGCTTCCACAAACAACCATCATACTCCACTTTGTAAGCACGTAAACGTCTCAAGGATTATCCCCACTGCAGTTGTTCCTCATTTTCGTTTTTTCTTCCATGTTTATAAAATGAGTCTTTTCAAATATTTCATTTGTAACGTACCAGATGTGACGTACCTGCCAGAAGGACGCACACGACAATAGAGGCAGATAGCAACTAGAATCAATGTCCGCGTAGCTTAATTGGTAGAGCAACTTATTCCGGAATGAGGGGACCCGGGTTCGAATCCTGGCGCGGATAGAAATGACGGAGAAATTCACTTCGTTATAATGGCGCCCGAACTATCCGGATGACCCGACCGTTCACAATCTCGCAATGGTGTGATGATATTTCCACACCGCGAGATAGGAAAAATAAGAGCAGCACTTCGAAAAAAAAAAAAAATAAGGGGGAGATATTGTAACGTACCAGATGTGACGTACCTGCCAGAAGGACGCACACGACATAAAGGCAGATAGGAATCAGAATAAAATGTCCGCGTAGCTTAATTGGTAGAGCAACTTATTCCGGAATGAGTGGACCCGGGTTCGAACCCCGGCGCGGATAAAAATGACGGAGAAATTTACTTCGTTATACATTATGAGTGTGATTATCTAAAATTAAAGTGTAGAATGATCCTTACGTCCTACATGGGAGTCGCCACTGGATGTAGGGGAACTGATTGCATTTCATTCAGAGCCTATGATCAGCGCATGTATCATCACTGGTCATAGGCTTTTAATGAAAAACAATCTACTCTTGGATGAAGGTATCTTCAAATCTCTTCCAAAACCCTGTCTTGAAAAATTCTCTGTCATTCCGGCTTGCCGTCTTCCACATGGTCTTCTCTGGGTCATTTCCTTACTCTTGGTATTCAGTCTAGTATTTCAGTTGTCCAAAAGCGGTGAGTTCTGCTGGCAATTTGTCCAGCCCATTGCAACTTAAGGGTCGTCATTACTTTGATTATGATGTCATCAACTCTTGCTGTTTTCCTGATCTAAGAGTTCCTTTCTCTGTTACACCAAGCATGCACCTCTACCTGGCAATTTGAGTTGTCCGCTGTTTCTATATGTCTTTCCGAGTTAAGGTCAATGTCTGATTCATAAGTAAGAACAGGAAAAGATGCATCGATTAAACTCTTTTCTTTTAAGACATAATGGTAATTTCCTCAAGGAAACTGTACAGTTTCTTCCAAATGTACTCCAGCAAAGTTTTATACGTATATTAAGTTTTACAGTGAAGAAAATCAGTGAAGCCTTTGCCTATCACGAACAACACTTAATCATCATGAAAGAATATAATCCAAACGATTTCAAAAGCTGACAAAAGCAGATACTGTATAACTATTGGGAGCTTTCTACCAACTCTAACACTAGCAGAAGTCTAATGTTCTATTGACAGATTTCTCAACAAAGTGGTTAGCAAGTACTTTTTCCTAACATCAGTAAAATAAGTAATAAAATAACATTCATAAGAGGAATGTTTATTAAATATGAGAAAACAGGTAACCTGAAGCGACTAGAATCTGATGCAAGAAATAATTTTGATAAAATTTATTTCATATTATGTTTCTTTCGCAGCAAGCCAAACAATGTCGTTGTCTGGAACGAATGAGCTTTGACGTTGACTATCCTGGCTACCTAATCTGGTAAGAAAGAAAATTGCACTAAATCAGGATAGTGGCCATACATGTGCGATAATGCTTCTGCTTGTGAATGATATGGCCAACATACCGTGAAATTAACATCGGAAAATGTTTTAACATTTTATAAATCCAAAAGATTTACAAATGTCTTGTGAAGTGTTAGTTTTGTTCGCCATTGCTTTACATAGATGTCGGAAATGTGTGGGATACTGGCTTGTTTGTTGTCAGAAAAGCAGATAATTACTCTTGTTACATTAAGGTATTGCAAAAATTGATAGAACTGCTTTGTTCACTGTCTCAAAATCGGAGGTTTTATAAGCTCTTATGGACTCGATTTGAAAGACAACTCCCATGTCACAAAGTCTGTACTCTGCAGATATGTTTCGAACATCATGACCAAGCACTACGTGTACTTTCCTGGCGCCGAAATTTCTCCGACTTGTGTCCCATCGAACATTTGTGAGATGCAGTGGGACTCAGCATTCTCCGGTCCCCACGCCAGTGCATCTCTTCGTTGCTGAATCACGAGATATCGTTCCTTCCAGCTGTAGCGGAAAACCCGAGTACCCTTTCAGCGGTTTAGTGGAATCGATGCAATGCCGGGTGTAAGTGGTTGTCGCGGTGAAAGGTAGTCCAGCACGGTATTAAATAGGTAGTTATAGTGTTATGTTTTTACAGTGCTGTTCTCTGGATTTCTTTTAGTGCTCGGCCACGTGAATTCATCAGGCCTTCTCTTGTTAGGAAATTAATGAGGTCCTCGGTTTTAGCTATATTTTCTCCCGATGATGATAAGAATGAATTACTAGCTAAATAGGAACTAGCTCATCTGCATTTGGGCTCTTTATTTAATGTAGTACACGGGGAAGGACACGAATTTGTTTGTCCCGATATTTATATTACTATTTTTATTATAAACCCATTGATCTGTCCTGGTTACTTTATTAGGCGTTTTTCTTGGTTACCTAGATACCAATGTTCCCGTTTCCAAATTAATTGCCCCTCAATGTCTCTCTTAGAACATCAGAAAAATCTTTCCCTCGTTTATCTCGAGGAGCCGAAAAATTCTGACCGTCACACGGATGATCACTAAACCTACCTCATCCTTCTCTCAAGCGCTAGATCAGGACTCCTCTGATTATATTTTCCTTTCACTAAGAAAAACATAGGCTACTTCCCTATTGTCACAGCCTCTCTCTTGGTACATCTGGGCAAATGCTGAAATCCGTATTAAAACTTAAAGGTATAAGTACAGGGCCACGTGCTCGAATTTCTTGCTGCACGAACACTGAGGCCATAAAATTATTCCTTCACAGATCAGTAAAGTAATTCGCAAACTGAACCTCATGAACAGCTGATGCAGGGAAACGGCCAGTAAACGTGTTTTCTCCGAACATCGGAAGCTTAGCAGAGAGTGGTCATGGTTGTTTTGTGCGTCAATAGCGATTCGCAACAAAATATTTATTTGGTTCAATTCTGCTGAATTCCCGACCATTTCGGGATCCAGGGTAACAAGTTAGCTGATGTTGCTGCCAGGTCCATTTCTCTGATGGAGTTCACTGCCTTGCCATTGTACCACTAAGACTTACGATTTCTTGTTTGGGAGCATATTAAATTGTGGGACCAGCACTTCGGGAACAAACATGATCGTATCAAGCCAGTTCTTGAAGTATGGACTTTATCTTTTCGCCGGAACTGTAGGGAGAAAGTATGTAGTATTGGCAAATCTCCGCATTGGGTATTGCCGTTTCACTCACCGCTACCTGCTGTATACGTGTAAGACATGCAGTGCATCTCCGACTGTTGCGTACGTTTTGTTTGTGTTGTAGTTTTCGTTAACGTGCTCGTTTCTTGCTTTTACCTACCCTACCAGACGTGTCAGAAACCCCAAGTCGTCAGTAGTGTAAAATGATTCGTTTGGCCCCCATTAACATGACATTGTGCTCATCATGACGGCGTTTTTTGTTTTGTGTAGTCCATTGTCTGATTGTTGGCCATTTATACACCGTTTCGTGAATTTATTTTTGTGGCATAATTTTTTGTAATGTTTTGATTTTGTTTACGTTGCTTTACAAACCGTTGGACTTCGCGCTGTTCGGCCCATTGAGACACTTTGCGCCAATAAACGTAAATCAACCAACCAACCAGTGGCCCAATCAGTGGAGGTGCCTTAAGAGCCCGGCCCTCCCCATGAGGAAAAGCTTAGTCCTTTTTTTGATATAGGCTGCTTATTTTAAATACATTTTTTATATATTTTTAAATATATATTTTACGATTTATTGAAAAACCACTTTAATATGGCGGAGATATTTTTTTCGCTTCCCAGTATTTTTATCGGGAATAATGTTTTTCTACACAACGATTAAAACAGTTTAAATTTACATCTCAAAATTTTGTCGTAAATTTGCAAAGCAAACTACTCAAATAGTTTGTCATCATCTCACTACTTCTAAGCCGTATGATGTAAAACTTCCTGTAAATTTACGCTAGCTCGATTCCCTTTATTTCCTTCTAAATTCGCTATTATTGACCTTTCTTAAAATATCGTAATTATTACGTCACTTCGGCATCTCGAAAAGTCCGAACCTTGTGCGTCATTTATCTATGTACATCCATTTCAACAAGGTCGTCCTTTATACGTGAACCAACCAGTTTATTTTGCCATGCCTTTTGCAAACAAATGTACGAAATACATGTGCGTATATTAAATTTGTTCTTCTGGAAACGTCAGTGACGAATGTAATCGCAACAGGAAAGTGAAGAGCTCAAACGGAAATACGCTCGAAACAGATATTTGCCGGACAAAATCAGCAGGGTTCATTTGCACAGGATATTAGCTTTGGTTGCCAAACAACCAGCGGAAGAAATCATAATGATTCTTTTAAAAGGATGCAATGTTATGCGTAAAATGTGTGGCAAGAAAATGTCAATAGCCAATAAAATCTCAGGTGTGATGAGATAGATACGTTTGAGTACAAAAATGTTTTTATAGGAAAACATGTAATCCCCCTTTTTTTTTCTTTGTAAATTATGCCCAACCTTGCTTCAGGTGAAAAGGAAAACTACACTGATTTCCAAAAATTAAGGAAAAAAAACCCCTTAAAAATTGCGATAACTAAAAAAATACATGATGAAATATTATGCAAATTGGTGAAAATCTATGTCATATTGTACGATAGAGGAAGACCGTAAAACAGTTGGTAAGAAACAATTCATTCCGTCAAAAATGACTACATACACAACCAGGTGAAAAATAAGTTGCCAGATAGCCGAAGTAAATACCACCGTTCCTGAAGCAGCAGAAGAGGCAGGCAGCTGTGTCGGGGTATTCGTCCTCTTCCACCGGGCATGTAATCTGAGATATCGGTCATCCACGGACATTAGTAGCCTAGGCAGGGACGTATTTAAAGGTGGGGTGGGAGTTCCAAGGGGTTTTGGCCCTCCCCGAAAGTGGTTTTCTTGTTAAAATGCGATTTACATTGAAAAAAATGCGTTAGTTTCATAAAAATGCATTAACTTTTAATAATGCTTTAATTTTTTCTGCTATCTTTCATTAACTTTTTATTTTGCCCTGATAGTTTTCAAAAACTTCCGTTTTTGTGTTGTCCCCGAAATAAAATTCTATATAAAAAGCTCTATATAAAATTCTATATAAAAAGTTCTATATAAAATTCTATATACGCCTCTGAGCCTAGGCCTTCCTTCACTGTACTTTCAAGAAGCTGATTGCGTACTTTGAAATTGGTTCCACAATCTGTGGACCACAGAAGGACTCAAATGGAGCCATCTTGCAACTTCCTCTTGACTTTGCCCTGCCTCTAGTCTTCCGATAGCTCTGCATCTTAGTTCATCTGTTAAATAATGTCGCGTAGCCATTACAGCAAATCTACTATCTGAAAATCCTTTCTTTACACTCCACGAACGATGTGGCGCACACCTCTGCAACAGCCCCTCTCATGCTGTGGCTCATTTGCATGAACCGATGCCACCGTCACTCATTTGCATACGATACCCTGACTCCGCATTAGATTTCACGTCATATACCCAGGTTTGTGCATTTCCAACTCTTCTTTCACAAATAATCGCGAGGCTGTCAGTTCTGTTGGTGTCTGTCGTCTCGTCAAACGATCTTCTCGTCCTGTAGTCTCTATAGGCCGACAGCGTTCGAACCTAAATATGTGCATTTATCTCATCCACCGTGTACAGCAACGATGCAGTGACATGGAAGAGAATAATTGCTCAAGACAGGGAGCTGTGGAAGAGACATGGGGAGACCTTCATCCAGCAGTGGAGTAAGAATGGTTAATGATGATGATGATGCAGAATAATCTTGACTATGATTCGCCCTGACCAATATAAAATAGGTTTTCTCTTCTGCTTCTAGAAATGGAGATATTGCATCTACACATATGTGGACAAATAAATGACGAGTGTGTGTTCCGCGTACGCATTTCGAAACTCATTTCGAAACGAGGAGTAATATATTCTTTCCACAACTATGAGAAATAGTTCAGGAGAAAATTGGAAGCTGCATAGTTTGTAATTCAGAAAGCACTGGTTTTTTGTCCCTTGACGGTAGTGCTTGCGGTTTCTATGTCCCTTTCTATTGACTCACCTTCACTGCTCCTGTGGTTTCACTCACATTCCAGCTTTTTCATCAAGTTTCGGTGTCGAAATGTTTTAGTGTTAAGGTGGTTCCACCTAAAATCTCTGCCGTATGTTTCCAATGGTAAAACTTCTTTACATATTTTCTTCGCAATTAATGTATGGATGAAAATTTGCACATCGATAAAACTAACTTTAAGTTATAGCATGGGATACTTAATATTTGCTAAAACACAACCATAATTAAACAATCCAACATTTGTTTGTCTACTGACGTCATCCATATCATAATGATTGATTTTTAATATAATTATGGTTATGTTTTAGCAAGTATTAAGTATCCTATGCTATAAACTTAAAGTTAGTTTTATCGATGTGCAAATTTTCACCCTTGGGAATACATTAATTGCGAAGAAAATATGTAAAGAAGTTTTACCATTGGAAACGTAAGGCAGAGATTTTGGGTGGAACCACCTTAAGACACACAGTGAAAACCAGTCATCTACGGAGATCCCAATTTTGAATATGCTCTTTTTTAGATAGCCAAAATGAAAATCATGCATCCTTGGCAAGATAGGAAGAATCAGTACCGCATCTAAGCTGCAATCGCAAAGGAAGAAATATTCCAGCTTGTGGCCACAGTATTGTATTTGCCGCTTAGAGCGAACAGCAACCGAAGAACAGAACAAGAAAAATGACACCGAATTCTAGGTGTAATTTTTTTTAATATCCTTTCTTGCACGAACTACCTTCCCCGGAACCAACGAGCCCCCTTTTTTGGGGGTCAGGCGAGTTAACGACCACCAGATTAACTCAGTGGGCTAATTTGGGGCTATTGGTTCTAAGGAAGGGAGAGAGCCGCAGAACAAACACACCATCCATACCTCACCCGGGATCCGAACCAGATCCCATCTGGGACTAGAATGATTAGAAAGTAGCGCTTTGTACAACTCAGACACCGAGTCGGCACGTCCCAAATTAGGGGCAAGCGACTGATGATAGCTCTTAGTGTTGCTTTTGGTGGTGGTTCACCTCCACTACCCTCTTCCAAAAAAATATTTCTGCCCACATTTTGTCCTCCTGGCAGCAATGATTAGAACAAACGGCATGAATCATGTTTCAACCTGCCAAAGGATTTTTCAAATCCGATTAATAGATGCAGAGATAAGGTGCTCGTAGAAACGTATGGGGACGGGGCGGAGGAGGATGATATACCCATACTAATAGTATATATTTTTGCGCGAAGACGTGTGATAAAAGTCGTTAGTTTGGACGTAGACACTTCAAACATTTCGTTTTTTTTCTTTCCGCAAAATTCTTTCACAACAAACCAGAAGGGGGCTTCATCGCGTGTTTCAAGATTTTCCGAAAGGAAATTAGGCAGAAGTGCCAGCTAATATATATTTGTAGTGTTCGTGGGTCTACAAATTTCAGCGCGACGCTTTTGGTAGCCTCAGACTAAGGGGATCAACGAAATTGGATGTCTTGGAGTTCAAAGGCGGATCCCATACGAGTCAGTTAATCCAAAAATTGTCTGAAAACCCAGTGCGGTCACTTCGAGAAGATCGGTTGTAGATAAATTTCAAAAAATTAAAATTCTATTGCGAATAAATTATCTTGTCAAGCGCGCAGGATATAACAGACGGGCTCAAAACAACTTTTCATTTAATTTCATTGTACACATTTCTGACTAAAACGGTCTCAGCGAAAAACATTGGCAGACTCACCTGAAGATATCCAGTACAAGCAATGGGATTTACTCCACACGTTGAATAAATGACAAAGTAATCCACCTATGTGGGACCACTAAAACGCAGGCAAAACTAGCTGTTTACACGACACTAACTGAAGATTTCCGAGTTCTATCTTGAAAATGGAGCTGTTGCTTAAGACGATGTCTTTCTTCCGCGAAAACTTCATGTTACCAGGGTTATTAAAACAAACAATACTACCATGTTTACCTAAAGAGCTGTCTCTTCTCCGCGGGTCAGTAACCACGCAATAGTTCGTGAGATAAACTCGTGAATTGATAAGAAAAGTTGGTTTTGGTTTTACAGCTCGTGTGACTGGTTCCTCTCAGCTTTTATCTGCTGTCTGCTGCTGTAGACGAAATACGATATACCACGTTTCTGCCGGTAACGGGGTAGCACAATCTTTACAAGTCTGTATCTTCGCTTTCAAAATCAGAAAGAATAACTGACCAGGATTTTTGGGTATCTGTTCAGCTGCCGGACGAAAATAAACGGCAGAATCCAACAATTTACAAGGTTTCAACAGCGAAACAATAACTGGAGCCATTTAAATGCTGCTGCAAATGAGAAATGGGGTATAGAGGTCTTCCCGGGTCTTTTTTTTTCCATCAGTTAAGTTAAAAATTCCGGGTTCGGCCCAGGCCGGGTCTGTTCTGGAAGGTTTAATTTTGGTGCTGCTGTATTAAAAAATCTTTTTCACAAAACGAAGACTGACTTGCTAAATTATCAAATCCTCATCTGATACACTGAGTGAAATGAATCTGGCACCGGTTGCATTGATTAATTACAGTTTAAATTTACGAGTCGGACTGTAAGATGAGAGTCTGAAACGGGATGCTTTATTTCTTTTAAGGCTGAAATCAAATTTCGTTTTCGCATCGTTGGTTTCAGTGACTAAAACACGTGACATTTTTCTTTTCCGAGAAATGTTAACATAAACAGAGTTATAAGCTTCTCGAAACCAAAACCAAAACGAACTTCTGGTGCACAATTCGTTGGTACAGCGGAGATGAGGAAGTTCGAAGTAGTTGTTCACATATTTGGAGATGGAGGCACTGGCGTAACTACCGTCCCCGCAACCCTCGTAGCTGTGCAGGGGCAGGTAACTATACTCTAGCGAGAAAAAAGATATCACGTTAAATTTGAGAAATGCTGAGGAGAACGAACTCAAACTTACATAAAGAATGTGACGTACCTGCCAGCAGGACGCACACGACATAAAGGCAGATAGCAATCAGAATGAACGTCTGCGTAGCTCAGTTGGTAGAGCGACTTGTTCCGGAATAAGCGGACTAGGGTTCGAATCCCGGCGTAGACCAAAAATGACGGTAAAATTTACTTTGTTATAATGGCACCCGAACTATCCGGATGACCCGACCGTTCAAAATCTCGCAATGGTGTGATGTTATTTCCACACCGCGAGATAAGAAAAATCAGAGAATCTCTTCTCCAGCGCTTCGAAAAATAAATGTGTGTGACGTTGCATTCCACACACCAGATTGACTGGGAGTTCTCAAGTGCACGTTCTACAGTGGATGGCTGCCTGCAACGATTCATGGTCACGGCTGACCCGTGGGCCATGCCCCCGACCCTCTTTCGGGGGGGAGATGTGACGTACCTGTCAGCAGGACGCACACGACATAAAGGCAGATAGCAATCAGAATGAACTTCTGCGTAGCTCAGTTGGTAGAGCGACTTGTTCCAGAATAAGCGGGCTCGGGTTCGAATCTCGGCGTAGACCAAAAATGACGGAGAAATTTACTTCGTTATAAGAAAGAAACTGAAAAGGAAAGTTAAATTAGAGTATACGTCACATTCCCTACAGTAAAATCATTCTCTGTATCCGAAGGAGTGGGTTAGAAAACAGCACTGGATCTATCCACTTAAACGTGGGTCAGATAATCATCACAAACAATATAATTTCCTTTATCTGAACGTTTGAACGGTTGTTCCACTTTGGTGGCGCAGTGGAATGAACGCTTGCCTGTTTTAACTGTCGAATCCCTGCCTCAACCAATATACATATTTTGTTGACGTTGAACTACGTCTTTCTCCGCGCTGGGTAGTGGAAGCACGGATGCAACGAAAACATGTCACACTTTTAAAGCTTATATCTTCGAAGCTAATAATAGTAGAGTAATAAATAATACATCATTAGATAGTTTATAGTCTCATTTATATCAAACTAAGCTTCAACCCCTTAACCCTTCGATACAGTAGCGTTAGAAAGTTAAGCTAAATTTCGCGTGATTTTGTTTCGCCGCACGCCTTTTTAAGGTTGATAACTAGTGAATAGATAATAATAGCGATTACCTCTGCCCCGCACTCCGTAGCTGACGGTCAGAGTTAACGGACGTATGTGATAAATCGAAATAAAGTGGATTATTTATTTTGTAGATACAAAAAATTGTTGACGAAAATTTAGAAATGCTGCGAAAATCCAGGGAAAATTGTTATAAGAACCGACGAAAGTTGAAGAAACAGCTGGAGGAGAACGAGCGGAATCCAAAAAGGCCTGATTAAGTCATCATCCTAAAGATCACGGGAATGTAGGGAGCGTCAAACGTTCGCACGCCAGGATGCGTTTGACCCGAGTTCGACTTTAGAGCCACAACCTTCCATTTCAACTGCACAAATTGAGTCTGAACAGCAAGGACAGATGGATATTGATGCCATCGATCCAAATTTTCAAATTTTCACACCGAGCATGGAATACCAATGTACATCGTCAGGCTTTTCACAGCTTCGCTTGATAATGAATCTACCACGTATCAAACCTCCACACCGCCGATGCATTCTGAATCAGAACAAGAGCAACAAGAAAAAGAGTACATTAGGTCCGAGGTGTTTCGCCAAATTTACAACAAAGCAACTAAGGAATTTGAAAAAATGTTTCTGAAGAACGATTTCTTCAGAAACAATTTTAGCAATAACTACTGACAACGATGATACTACGCCTTCTAGGCTACTTCTACTACCATTAATTTATAATAAGCATAAGTTACTATGAATTGTATATAATATAAGTTGTTTTTAAGTAAATAAAGTAAAACATTTATTTTGTTTTATTTCTTAAAAAAATTATAACTGAACAAAATCAAAGGGGGCACAGTAGCAACTGTGCAGCAACCTACAACGTAGGGCTACGTCAACTGTCCTTAGCTGAATATTATAAGGACGTAGAACTAGTGAGATAGTGCCAAGAAAATAGTGACAGTTGACGTAGTATAATGAATATGCTTTTAACTAAGCTAATTATCGTGAATATAGCTTTCACTAATATTATAATGAATTCAATGCTTGTACTAAGCTAACGCTTAATCTAATGGTTGTTGTGTTATTAATTATGAATAAACTTTCCTGCTAGTAGTGTAGTAATAATAATAATCAAGCTTATAACTGGTAGTAATGTTGTAGTAGTAATTAAGATGAATAAAGTCTTATGCTGGTTGTTACTAATAACACCAAATGAAATAAACCTTAACAGCCAGACAGAGGTCTGACAGTAACTATGAACTGAGAAAAACGTACTTACAACAAATTCTTTATTATTGAGACTTCTCGCTCTCACATAAACGAACTCTCTTTATACAGCACCAGCTTTCTGACACATAAACCACAGCTCACTTCGTACAACAACAAACGCTCTCTCTATACAACAACAAACGCTCTCTCTATACAACAACAAACGCTCTCTCTATACAACAACAAACGCTCTCCTTCACATAAACCAACGCTCTCCTACGTATCGTTGAACGCGCCTATTTATACTGGCTACCACCACGTCATGACTTACACTCATTGCCAGATCTCATTCAGCTGGTGAAATAACATCTCGTTCAGTAAGAAGATAATTTACATAGTAAAATAAAATAACCAGAGATAGTAAAAATCAAAAGGAAAGTGAATATAGAGTATACGTTATAGTAGTTCTACGTTGTAGGTTGCTGCACAGTTGCTACTGTACCCCTTTGATTTTTATTGTTGTAGTAGTCATGAAATATACATTTGAAAATCAAAATCAGAAAGAAAATAGCTGGTTATTAAAAAAATACTCTACATATCTTATTTTCCCCGGCCATTATTTAACGACCTAGTAAATAATAACAGCGGAAGTAAGTTTGACTGGTGTATGCATTAGCCAGGAGTTTCTTTCTCCTCTCTCCTCCCAGTCGAATTTAATTTTCCAAGTAGCCAAAGGATTCATCTGAGTTTCTATAGTGATACGTGGACATCGTGTGGGCTCTTCGGTTAGGTATATCTCCTTTCCTCGGACCAGTGACTCTAAATTAGAGATGGGTGCCACTGTTCAGTACTCAAAGAAGTGATTAAAAAAAAAGAAAAGGAGTGAGAAAGGTGTAGTTCTTATGCATTGGTGTCTGATTACGACTCCTTGCCAAAAGTTTGGTATGACAACTGGCCAAGTTCATTTGATGTGTCTTAGTTATTTGCTCTGTATTGCAGTTAATAAATAATTCTCAAAATTTAACGCGTAGTTCAAACTTATTTCGTTTAATTACTTCTCTATCTATCTATCTATCTATCTATCTAAATGTTATAACATTTAAGCTACTTTTTTATTTGGAGAATTTTTAGGAAGGGAATGTCTGACCCCAGGTCTTAAACAACCCTTAGAAGTAGGAAGCTACGAGTGCCCGACAGGAAAATCACATGGAAGCGAGGTAGAAAGGGGGAGGAAGATGCCCTTATCTATAACCGCCCGCGCGCGCGCGCGTGTGTGTGTGTGTGTGTGGGGGGGGAATACCCGGTGTCCGACGGCTTAACGTGCCCATCCGATGCGCACAGCGGATATGTAGTGGTTTGAGCGTTCGTAACTGCCTGAGATCATTCACTCAACTTCTCCGTGGCAGTCTCACGAACGTTGAACAATAGGCCATCCGTGGCCCATTTAAACTACTTTACAATAACTTTAAATTTAAGGAGCAGTTGTTATGCACAGCCAAATACTGATCTAACGATTGGACATAAAGATATCTGAAATATCTCAGTTTTAGGAATTCATGAGGACTGTATGAAATGCCACTTGAATTCTGAATAGTAACCTTATTTTAATCTTTTTTTGAGGGGGCAAGGGGTTAACGACCATCGTGAGTATCTAAAGCTGTAAGCAGTCGCCTGCCCCTAATTTAGGACCACAGGTTCCGAGGGAGAACAGCCAGAGCCGTGGGTCGACGCGCCATCTATTCTCGGACGCTTCTGGCTAGGCGTCCTGCTCGGATGCCTAGCCAGAAGCGCGCACCTCTGGCCACCGGGCGGCTCACCTTATTGGCCTACATTTCAGTGAATCGGAATCGTATTTCGTAAATTTGGTTGTAAATGTACTTTTACTACATCTCCTATGCATATACTGTAAAGTATAAACTACCTCTTAGTATTATTTGAACATGATTTCAATTCCGAGATCAAACGATAGCAAGATTTATTAGAAACGCAAAGTGCCTTCGTGTTAATTTTTATTTCAGTTTCGAACCCCATCCGCTTAGACATTTGGCGTATAAAACCTTCTTGGTGATTTTGATTAGAATAAAACCACTTTTAAAACCAATAAGCAGCAGTTGAGGAAAGCGGTTAAACACAAAACTTTAAGCTTCCAGTTCACAAAAAATGAAATAAAAATGAACACTTAAGCTTCAGTTCAACCCAAAATGTAAACATACCACTTCAAGCTATTAGTGATGTCTTCTGATTATAAAAGAAATTTGACCGATTTCGTTTATAACCGGAATATCTGCTGCTAAAAAATAGAAATTTCTATATGTTGTATTTAAGTTTTTGAAGGATTTCGCTTTGCATCTCGTTCTGTTTAATTAATTGCTCCATGAGTTGAAACCCAAATATCTAATTTCATTCAAAAGTATGAGTTCTCATTCCTTAGAAATAAATCTTGAAATCCTAAAGCACTGAAATTCTAGCTCAGCACATAAAGGAACATTGTGTGATATATGAAAACTGCTCAAAAACTAAATAAATGCAATTAAAAAAAAAGCTAAGGTGTGTCTTGGTGTCATGTAGTACTTTGCCTAAAACTCAGATTTCCAAGTTCGTAAATAAAATCGTGCTTGTTTTAACCTATAATGAACCAGAATTATTTGCTCAGGCATCCCTGAATTGCCTGTATTTACTGTCCATAACGTAACATCAATCACATTAGGAAACTTGAAAGTTTACATCAACCTGGAGCGGGAATCGAACCCGCATCTCCCGATTTCACTTAACTACGCCAAGAGGAAACAGAATTAGCTTCGACTGGCGAAAATCGGAGAAGGTTCAGCTTGTACTTGGGACTACACAGGTACTTGGGACTTCGTCGTTTTGGGTGGTGTAACGGATCGCATACTCGAATAATCTGGAGATGCGGGTTCGATTCCGGCTCCAGAGCGATGTAACTTTCAAGTATTCTGATGTGATTGATGTCACATGGTGAACAGGCAATTCAGGAATGTCTGATTGCTGAGTTCATAAATCTGACGTACTTTCGGGTATTAAGAGCAGAATATTTCTTCCGCAGAAACTATGACAAACCAATCTTGCAGATTGTTCTTCAAAAGGATTAAATTTTAAGAATTAGTTCTAAATCAACAGTTTTTTTACTCTTTAAGCACATGCTTTCGATGCTAGTTTTTTTTTCTGTCCCTTCAAAAGTTACCGTTCCTGTAAGACTAACCTATTTCAATTAATTGTGTTCTGCAATTTAATCAATTTTTCTTTGATGCTGTACTTTTTTTCATGCAAAATTTACAGGGCTGTTATTCCTCAACAACAAAAGTTCTGAAATTTCAAGATTCTCACTTAACTCATTCAGTAGATTGCTTAACTGATTTCTTTTTAAATTGGTTACTTTTGATGTATCACTTTAAGAATCAACAAGTTTCACGGCAGATTTTTGTTTCACCTTACCAGGTTCTTATCTCAATTCATTCCAACTAAAATTTATTAGGCCTGCGTCATTTCTACTTTGTATCAAACACCATTCGACAGATTTATTTGAAAATAGAAAATTATTTTACGTTTATTAAGTCCTGAAATCCGATTTCGGAATCTGAAACTCAGCCTGCTCGTGAGTTATTAAACTGATATTGCGGATTTAGATTAAACAGCTTAAAAAATGGCTGCTCTGGAGAAAATGGCGTGATTTTTGTTGTAAGTAAAAAATAATCACTTAACAAGTTGAATTACTTAAAGTTCAGAGCATTAACATCTCATCTCAACTAAAGTTCAAACATTCCGTTAGACTAAGATGTTCCTTGGATAACACTACTTCTATTCTTTCATTCCATACCAAGGAAGTTAACGCTCACGGTATTAAGTTTTATGGCTAAGGGCAGTTTTAAAGAATATCACAAACAAAAACAAAACATGGCATCTGCCGCTATTTCCATTTCGCGGAGACAGAAGAAGATCAACCAGTCAACTCTTTTTTTAATAGTCAGGCCAAGCATTTGTACTCCACACAGCCACGACGTTTTACAAAAGGTGAGATCATACAGTTTTGCAAAATTATTTCCAGAGACTATCTGAATCTCAGTTGTTTTGCAGCTACTGTTCTACAGTGTTAGACAAAATGCGTCCAGTTTCCGCTGCTCTGAGCATGTATCTTAGGGATTTATAAATTTTAACCTCTGACCTCCTGCTGAGATGACGAGCAGCTTGAAGATAAGAATGCCTTCCAGGTGGCACCGCTGTCTAAGTGCTGGCTTCTGACCATTCGTCCGAGATGGGTCCGGGTTTGAATCCCGGTGAGGCATGGATGCTGTGTTTGTCCATACGGCACTGACTCTCCCTTCCCTGGAACCAGTGGGCCTAAATTAGGGACGGGCGACTTGCCTATTGCTCAGCGTGTTGATCACGGTGGTCATTGCCCCCCCCCGAAAAAAAAGATACGAATCAGAGGAGCCTTTGCTCGCACCATTATAAATTTGCGCACGCGCAAAAGCAAAAAAAAAAAAAAACAAAAAAAAACACACATACTCAACTTGCCTTTTGTTTGCACTGCATCAGCTCGGAATACATACATGAATTTATATTGAAGGGGTCGTGGCCTAATCTCTCACGCTGGCCACAAAACGTCTTGGCAAATGCATTTTATAGCTTTCTCCCAGCTCTTTGCTCAGTATCAACTTAGCCATGGATCATTTCGACACATGTTTTCCGAGGGGTCCACGTAAATGTGTGATACTTAGACTTTCCTTGTATGGCTCTCCGGACTTCAGCGAAGTACTGGCATTGACGTGTATATCAGTTCCGTCAGGGTTTTTGACCGTGTTGTGGGTTGCCATTTCACCACAGAAATCCATTCCAGGCTTAACTGTGTTCAACATGCTACAAGTATGACTGATGGCTTGTCAGCCAAGATCTTGGCAACAGAACTACATTCTTTACCACAGGCGACTAAAATGAAAATGGGCCGGACATCTATCCAGAAGAGAGGACGAGCGGTGGGCCACCATACTAAGGAACTGGAATCCAAAAGTAGGAAAACAACGCCCTAAAAGAAGGTGGAGCGATGAACTGTCAAAATTTGTGGAAAAAAATTGGTAGGCCATTGCCAAAAACAGAGAAAACTAGAAAGAACTGGAGGAGGCCTTGTCCAGCAGTGATCTGAGAAGAGCTGAGAAGAAGAAGAAGAAGACATGTATGAATACACAGAATAGGAAAATGAAGCCATACTTCGCATCTGCTAATAATTTTCAATCGATTTTAAGAATAAAATAGGTTCTGAACAAAATATCTAAAGACTTTGTCAATGTACAGATCTGATGATCTGTACATTGACAAAGTCTTGTACAAAGTCTCAACGGAGTTTACGAACCACTGCTTTAGTAATTTGTCACGGTTAGATACCAGTTTGAGCCATCGCCAGATATTTCTTAAATTGAAATACGTCTAGGTGTGTAAACAATAATTGAACGTTATGTAATATTTTTAGTATATGAGACTGTGTTTACCTAAGGTATACAATGTCCTTTTTTTAATATAAGGACACTTGCATGTCTAGAAATTATATTTATTTACAGAATTTTATATACTGTGCGCTGAAGACTTTGACCTTTATGACGGCTTCTAGTCTTCGAGGAATATTCTCCAACAATTTTTGCAAATGTCTGCCAATATGTTCTCCTATTCGGCCTTCAAAGTAATGACCAGTTCAGCTTTGTTCGGAGATCTCTTCTTTCACGAATCTTAAGATAGCCCTGGTGGCGCAGTGGTCTAAGCGATGGCTACTGACCATTCGACCGCGATGGATCCGAGTTCGGATCCCAGTGAGGAATGGATGCTGTGTTTGTCTTACGGCACTGGCTCTCTCCCTTCCCTGGAACCAGTGGCCCTAAATTAGGGCCGGGCGACTGCTTATAGCCCACTGAGTTGCTCAAGGTGGTCGTTAAACCCCCAAATAAAAAAAAGAATCGTGAGATCCATTTCATCTCAGAGATTTTCTACAGTGTTCAAGTCACGACTCTAGGCTGGCCAGTCCAACGTTTTGACGCCCATGACCTCGAATCAGTTTGTAACAACGCGAGTAGTATGACCTGGTGTGTTGTTCTGCTGATAGAGATATGAGTCTTCCTAAAGTACTGCCACAACGTTCGTAGTGCATAAGTGTTGAGGACGTCTAGGAAGAGCTTAGAATTAATTTTTTGTCCAAAATGACTAATAGGCCCCGAACCGAGCTACGAAAAGCATCTCCTTACCATCTCACTGCCTCCACCAAACTTCACGATCGAGAGGATACAATCCGGAAGGTACCTTTCTCCCGACATCCACCACTCCCAGGAACGACCACCAGACTGGTAAACTGTGTATCCCGACTCGTCAGTTCGAAGAACAATTTTCCCTTGGTCTACAGTCCAAGATCGACGTTCCGTATACCACACTAATCGGCATTTGGCATTAGTCGAAGTGATTGATGGCTGCGGGACCGTGGTAACTCATGTAGTGCATCGTCCTGCGCACTGTACTGGTGCTAACATCAGTTCCAATAGTCTCACATAGGGTTTGTATAATTTGTGACAATATTGATTTGCGTTCTGAGTCGATAGTCCTTTGCACAGCTCTCCTGTCACGTTCAGTTGGCTTCGGAGGCTTACCGGGTCGTTTCTTTGCAGATTCACCCCCAGTCCGCTGTCATTTGCATATCATGTCACCAACCGTCCACCTAGGGATACTGAATGCAGCTGAAATGTCATGTACGGAGTGATTGTTTATGTGGCACCCTATTACCAATCCACGCAGGAAATCACTCTGTCGATCGAGGCACCTTGCATTCACAGTCGTGCTATTGCTTCACCACAGGTGCTTGCGCCGACAACGCGTCCACGATCAAAGTAGCTCAGATCACCACGTTTACCCATGTTTACTGTTATATACTCTTGGGAAGTCCTGATGTCTGCCTATTTATCGCCTGCGTTCGGTTTGCGTCCGTTCTATTCTGCGCGGGGGATGCCCATGTCAAGTAACTGCCAATCACCCCTATCTCTAATATTTTGTCTACTGAGTGTACTCCAATATAACTTTCCGTTTTTGTTCCTGTATCTATGTAAATTTAGTTTTTTCTCCTTAAGCATTTTCCACACTTAACGTTTACATTTTCTTTCTCGCCCAAATATTTTTAGCAACGGCATTGAGGTCGTAGGTTGAGTGAGTAGGTGAAAAAGCAGAGATAAGAACGAGGTTCACGATGTACGTTAAGGCTGACTTCCGTTAGGCTGGATTACGAGCTGATTTAGAGTGGTTAGTTTGATGATGCTGTTTAGTTGTTTGCCTTAATTATGGCGTTCATTTGATGGTCAAGGATCTAAGTTATTTTTAAGTTAATGTGATTTGTTAGTTATTAGATGTTACGACCGTTGTGTTACTTCGCTGTTGAAGAGCTTAGCTACTGGAGTATATTTGTTGTGATTCCTTTGCATGCCTGAGGTGAAATTAAAGTATGAAATTGTATGTTTTTCACTGAATCGCTAGACGCATTTTGAAAGCGACATTTTCTGTGCTTAATTAAGGACATTAAAAGTTAAGCTATCCCTGGTTTCAACTAAGAGGAACCATCTACAATAGTTACTCAAACTTCACGCGTAACGTGGTGTTCTAGATTAACTGATATTTTTCACCTTTATTTAAGTCATAAAACCAAAGAACACTACAAGCATAGCATATAACATCACTATGAATAGACAATTGTAGTTGTAGCACGTTAGAAAATAAAGTAGACTCTAGCCGAAAATTAAGCTACAATTCGTGCTGCTTTTAAAAAGTGGAAAAAAAAAATCTTCATGACATATCCAGATTTGCTGAAGCGTTATTGGCTGGAACAGGGGATCTGAGTGTGTCTTGATTACAATAATGAACGTACTTCACATGACTTACATTGTGAAAGTTTATCAAACTGTTAAATTCGAAATCTCAGACAGCGCTTTCGAGATTTAACGACCACCGTGAGCAACTCCATGGGCTATAAGCAGTCACCCGTCTCTAATTTAGGGCTATTGGCGCCAGGAAAGGGAGAGAGCCAGTATCATAAACAAACACAACATCCATGCCCCACCGGGATTCAAACCCGGACCCATCTCGGAAGAATGGCCACAAGCCAGCGCTTAGACCACTGTGCCACCGAGGCGGCGAAGGCAGTTGATTGCGAGATTCTATTCTACAGTTATTCTATAGTCAAAGAAATAGTTTCGCAGGTAGTCTATCTAACTTGGAATAATACTCCACTGAATGTGTTAAAATATGTTACATATGAAGGTCAAAGCTGAGATAAATACAGATATAGGCTATTTCTGTGATTTACTTTAGTATTTAGATTTGAATACCATATGTAAGGATGCAGATGTAAAGTTAATCCTCCGAGTTTGCACTTTTAATTTAAGTCTAAACGTAAAAAAGTAGCGGAAGTCGATACCTTTTGCAAAAGTAGTTGTAGCAAGCCACTTTTTCAAGAATGTAGTTGTAGCAGTAGCCCGCTACTTTTAAAACGTAGCTTTCCAATCACTACCAAACTGTAAAAGCTATTCGGTGAAGAAATGTGGCATTCAGTGGGTTTAAAAGAAGTAACCAAATTTATATAAGAAAACAGAAACTTAAAAGGAAGGTAAATTATAATTATGCGTCACAGATCTTCGGTTGGCAATTTGACTTTCAGGTTTGGAAGCAGACATTCAAAACTCTTGATAAGGACATACAGCCTCAGAAGTCACACGAAGTTGTGCGAAGAAAAAATTAACCATTTGCCATTTTTCTTTATACAGTAGAACGTTGAAAACCCGAACGTCAACACTCCGAAACGTCAAAAATCCGAACAAGCTCCCCTCCCCTTATTTGTTTTTCTTCTTGTGGTGATGGAAAGTTTAAGTATGGTCCATTCATTTGAACTTGGCACTTGATGATAATGGAATCTACTAATTTTGGGGGTGCAAGCATTTTGAGGGCGACGTGTCGAAGGTGGAGGTGACTCAGAGACAAAAGGCTAAAACTTCCCCAATCACTTGTTCCCTGCGGGGCTAAGATTTTACGACCCATTATCACGGCAGTACCACCCCTTGTGTCATCCCTCAGCCCCATTATTCACTGTGAGCCGGAAGGAAAGTTATTCCCCTTGCACTCAGCATAAAGCACAGGCCCTTCTCATGCTGAAGCATTCAGTGCATTGGAGACTGCCATGGCTTGGTTTGAACAGCAAACTGAGTCTGTTCAACTCAACTTAGATTATTGAAAAGAATGAAGGATTTAGCGGCAAAAAAAAAAAACCAAGTTCGAAAATTGTGCAACAAAAAATTAGTACTTTTTTTTCTAAAAAAACAAAACAAAATTGCATGAACTTGTTTTCAGCACTTATTTTTTAATCCAGTGTAAATATGCTCTTCAAATGTGCTATGATTGGTAAGTTTAGGAATTTTGTACTTAAAAGTTCACAGTAGTAGTAAAATGGCAAACTTGTTTCGTATTGCATAATAACAAAAAAATCTTGGTACGTAGTTGTTTTTGTATATAGCTGCTTATTTATGGTACATGTATTTGGATAATATAATGTAAAAATGTGAGCGTATTCAATCACAAAAACTTAAGGTAGCAATCTTAAAAGCACGATAATTAAAATACTACGCAGGCTTCCGATGAAGTGAAGAACTTATTTATTGTATAAGTTAAAAGATTAAAAATAAACCATAAGAACTTTCAGTCTTCCTAAAGACCATCATCAGATAGAAGTACTGAAGGAACATTTTTGGGTGGGGAGACATAAGTAACTTACAGGCATGACGTACAGAACAGGTGATCAATCGTCAATCCAGATATGATGTTTTTAAATCGATATATGAATACATACAATCAAATGGTCAAATTAACAAAAACTTAACATGCAAGACACGTAAGACGTAGAAAAAGAGTAAATGAATGAATTAAGGCAAATACAGAAAATAAGGGGGCAATCTTACGCAACGTACCTACGATAACCGGATAATATGTTGTTGTTTTTTTGTATATATATTAAATATTTTCATTCTCCACAACTGGAGGGGAAAGTTTTAATAGTTGTGTCCAAGGTTTTGGTATGTAGACTGGAGTAAAAAAAAAAACAACAAACCCAAACATATTATCCGGTTATTGTAAGTACGTTGCGTAAGATTGCCCCCTTATTTTCTGTATTTGCCTTAATTCATTCATTTACTCTCTTTCTACGTCTTACGTGTCTTGCATGTTCAGTTTTTGATAATTTGACCATTTGATTGCATGTATTCATATACCGATTTAAAAACATCATATCTGGATTGACGATACACTTGTTCTGTACGTCACGCCTTTAAGTTACTTATGTCTCCCCACCCAAAAATGTTCCTTTAGTTCTTCCATTTGATGATGGTCTTTAGGAAGACCGAAAGTTCTTATGGCTTTATTTTTAATCTTTTAACTTATACATTAAATAAGTTTTTCACTTCATCGGAAGCCTGCGTAGTGTTTTAATTATCGTGCTTTTAAGATTGCTACCTTAAGTTTTTGTGATTGACTCATTCCGCACGAGAACCTGATATCTTGTTAGCGTATTGGTATTTTTTTTACATGTTCGATAATCTGAACTACCAGTGGTCTCAATTAATTCGGATTTTTAACGCTCTACTGTATTTTGTAAGTGCTATTTCTCTACACGTTTTTTTCTAAGCAATACTTTGCGTTGTTGCATTTCTATAGGTAATGTTGTGTAAATATTTTATGTAAATACAAACGCGTATTGTTTCGTAAACTTATCATGCACAAAAGTGACATAAGATTTCATAAGCTGTTAGAAACAGTTAATTTCACAGTCAACGCGTAAACATGAACGCCTAATTTGATTACATCAATTGTCGGGTTGGGATGAAATTTCGGAACGTGTTTTCCACATCACTTGACGATGACACTAGACTTATCTGCCCATAGTCCAGTGGGAATATCCCGCCTTTAATTTCTCGCAACTTCCTTCTTAAGAGACTGAGCTAAAAGCAGCGGAGTGGCTATCGCAAGAAGATACACTTCCTGTTTCATTTCACATCAGGAGACCTCGGTATTAACGAACGCATGGTTTATATGAGCTGCTAGCTCTGTAGGGTAAACAGACTGCTCGCTGATACGGCCGCAATCGTCTGACTCTCCTGTTGATCCCACTCCTTGGTGCGTTGCTTTTAAACGGAGGCGTTACTCGTATCTTCACCAATGATCGTAATCTCCATCAGGTACTGCCCTTATAATATCTCTATTTACCATTGCTTGATGCTGTGAAATAGAACTGTTGTAGCGAATCGTTTCTACATCCAAACTGTTCCCGAGTTATTTACGTGCTAAAAATATTTGGAAGCATATTTTGCCGAGGATTTCGAAAACTTTGTTTTAGGAGAATTCAGAGTTGTCTAGTTGTATTTCAGCAGTAAAAACCTAATTCAAAAAAGGACTACTTCTCGTGATTTCCAAAGCCTGTCATCTCGTAACAAAGGTTTATCTCAGCATGGCTCGTAATATTTTCTTAACAATATCATGGGGAATAGTTTTGGTTGTTTCCTATTCACTGTGCATGAGCATTCCGATAATTCCCGAGGGTGAGAGTCCTGAAGACGTATCTTCAGATCCAGCAGCTAAAGGAAAAGCGAAAGAAAACTACTTCAAGATGAACGACATCCAGTGCAAAACTCCTTTACCGAAACTGTTTTCTGTGAAGGAAATTTACCCGGCGGGGAGTAAGCGATATTTACCACACTGTGTGATGCTTCATCGATGTGACGGTGACTCCGGCTGCTGCGAAAGGGACGACCAGGTGTGTAGCCCCGCCACAAGCGACATTGTTCATCTGTACTTCTACTTAAATGAATTCACGTCGTCTGGTAGAAAACAAGCAGTGATGAAACTGCCTTTTGTGAATCACACGTCATGCCATTGTACGCGCCAGCAGAACCTTCCTCGGTAAGTGGATTATATTGCATATGACTTCTAATTTCGTGAAACGTTCTCAACTTATGGTTACCAAACCTATGGCATGGTTTGCGAGTCTGTGATTCTTGAAAAAGTCGCCATATTTATTGCTCAAGGGTGTTGTATTAATGTATTCTGAGGACATTACGGTTGATACTTTGAATAACCGTTATACATATTTTCTATTTTTAGTTTTATGTATTTGTGTTTTATATAATTTATATTATTTATTGAATTATATTTTATGACATATTTTTAAATGTAGCTCTATGAGGGCATTAATGTAGTTTTACATGTGTTGCACTAACCTGTAGGGCAGTATATATAGTGCTTTCTTTGGAAAGTGTTAAGGCGGTTTATTATTTCCCGAAAGCACTGTTTATTTATGTGCCTGAAACACTGTAGCAAAAAAGTTGTTAATGGATGAGACGCTATCTAATATCGTTTTGTTATGTTCTGTAAACACAAAGTAATTTTGTCTTTTAATTATATCATGACGCAAATTACGCTTAGTCATAATTTTTTTTTCTTCTACTTCAGTAAATGTTTAGAAGCATGAAAATATCAAAACGATGAACTGCAAATCCTTGACGCAGCTTCCAAATCAATTTATTTGCACTTATTTCGAAAAATCCCAGCACGTATCCAGAATTTCTCTTGGGGAAGAGGAGGTCAAGAAAAATTGCATATATATAAAATATGTATGTGTGCAGTATATTGTTTTTCCAATTCCATGATCACATAGAGGGAAAAAGAGCTATTTCTTTACGCCTTTTAAGAGTTCTTAAAAATTTTACAAAACGACTTCTTGCTTTTGATAGTAACCAATCATTACGTATAAAATTTGTGCACTGCTTTTCTGCTTACAGGTAATTCAATTAATTTTAATAACTTTTGCACAAGACGATTTTAAACTACTTTTCATCTTTGAACTACTAAACTACATCCGTTAAACTACTCTTCATCTTCCACCCCGGTTCATTATGCTTCGCTTTCTTCGTACCCGAACCCTGGCCGATTAGTGCTCTATATATGAAACCGTAATTATTTACATCAATTTAATACTTTGCAAGAGCTCACGTTTAAGTGCATTGGTTTTGCAATTCCCTTGGATACGTGTCTGCTCAGGGAAAAGAAATCTCAGTGGTTGAAAAAGTTATCAAGTTCCTTTAAGAAGACGATTAAAAAGCTTTCTGTTTCACAGTAGTGGATATTTAAAAGAACATTCCTTTTCCATGCATTTTATATACAACTTAATATTCCTTGCAGTTAATCGTTTTAAAATGTAGGTGATAAAACAACTTCTCGCAATTGTTCAGAATTAAAACATCTCAACTTATAGATTCCTTGCAGTTAATCATTTTAAAATGTCAGTGATAAAACAGCTTTTGGGGATTATTCATAATTAAACCCTCTCTACCTGCAGATAGATGTCATATGCTGTTTTAATAGGATTCAGAAAAAAGTGTAGTTCATGGAATAGCAAACAGTGCTAGGTTTTATTCCACTGTGTAAAAAGCCTGAGCTTTTCCTCTCGCGTAAATCTTGCGAATTCACTTTGTTTATTTTGTATTCATGTGAAATTACCTATAATGCTTGCCCAATTTATTTAATGTTCTTATAAAAAAACACCATACGAAGATTTTTAACGCAGCTAATGCATCCGATGCTCGTGTGAAACGCTTTTAAATTATTCAAAGAATAAATTCACAGAAACTATCAGTAGAATCCTCAATTCTTCTAACGTTAGCTGCAATTTTACATTATTTTGAAAATAGAATTTCAGAACTTATTACACAACATTACGAAGATTAAACTTTAATCTGATTTTGGAAGTTGCTATTTATAATTGATCATTAATAATATATTATATTGATGATTAGTGTTAATTTATATGAGTGTTGATCAGAAAGATGATACTTGTTAATGTTGAAAAGTTAATCGAAATACGTCTCGCTGTATTAGCACAGAGTGAAAAGTGTGGAGTAGAAGTTTCTTCAGACTTTAGACTCAATGATAACAGCGGACTCGAGACACTTTGTGGACAACGCATCTTTTGGGTGCTATAGATGAGAGTTCGATGTCATAAAGTAATTTTACCAGAAAATACAACCGTTTATATAAAATGCCGAAAACAAAAAGGAAAGAAAAGAGTTACTCGTTTTTCTCTTTTCAACCCATTTCGGAACCACATCTGAAAGATGCTTTCTAAAGCTTAAAGAGCTTACTTAGTATTGAATTTTCCTTTTCTCTGATTTTCATTAAGTTATGCATTTTTTAATAACTGAGTAAATTAGAGTACTTTTGATTCGTTCGTACTTTAGAGCAATTTGACAAGAAAACACATTTTTTAAAGAAACTCTAAAAGTTCCGTAATGCCGTCAGTATCCTTTAAAAATCGCAAGGTACCTAGTTAACAAAGAATTTCGCTTATATATTGTAGTGCAATTTTATTTACGATAATCCCGCAATTTCTCTTTGACGAAATGCCTGAACATATTTAATGTTTTAAAAAAGTTCGTAGATAAGCATTAAAAATGTGATGCATGTATATGCTGGAAGTTATCTTCAGATCCCACTGCGCTCAAGAACAAAAGCTGTTGTAGGATCCTGCTTTGACATATTATGTTTCCGCATGGTTAATCACAGTATCAAGCATTTCGTCGACTTTTAACATGTTGCACAGTATTCATGGATATCACAAACTCTTTAAAACTTTCCATCACTAATTCAATACTTATTCCTTTCAGATTTATTTGAAATGCTATAAAAATGTTCAAATGCAATCTGTTTCACTCATCGAGCAGTCTTTGTATGGAAACCTGTGATTCGTTGTCGATGATTTTAACTGTTTATGTTCAGAGCTGCCTACGCGACTGTATTTTTTATCTGTTTGTTTAGACCGTGAGATTTCTCTTGAGAGATGAAAACTATTGCGACTCGTGCCAAGTCGTTTTGCGCATGGCATACTTTACCTGTATGTAAATCCGTTCATTTTCCATGAACGAAAAAATTCAGGCAGTGATTCTAAACGTATACAGCCATTACACTTATCTTCAAAGTAGTATTGTGTTACGATGTTTTCATTTTTCAGAGAGTACCTGTTTTAGGAAAGCATGTTAAACGATGAAGATAACTCTCAGTACCGTCAGCTAATACTGTAATTTCTGACCTAGTTATTAAGCATAATTCAGGATCCCACTAAACTTTAGGAAATTTTAGGTTTACCAATCTCTACGTTTTCTCCAGCCACTGGTAAAATAATTTTCTCTCTGAAAGATGAATTGATTCCGAGTAATAGTCAATATATCCCAACAATTCAAATGATTCATTGAGTCAAAAATATAACTAGGGCTATTCTTTCTTTCGGAAGGGTGGGGGCGGAGGGGGGGGAGATTACCTAATCTCAAAATGTAACATTTCAGAAAAATTTAACCCTCATTTTTTGGCAATTCAGCAATGAATGAATTTACGTCACACTTTGAATGAAACGAAATTGTGCCTCGAGTTACTTTAAGAAATGTTCTATTATTTGAAAGAAAGAAAAATATTAATTTTTGGGAAAGTGAAAAATATTGTAGGGGCAGAAGCCCCTCCCCTCCCCTCCCCCAAGTTGCGCCTATGACCTGAATCATACAGGAAATGTGAGAGAACGTCTGGTGCCTCACGTTTAGGTACAGAGCGGCGGGACTTTCCCTTCCACAGTTTTTTTTTATTAGAAATACAGGTGAAAAACATTTGCGTTGTACCTTTTGTATACATTTTGATGCATTCATTTGTAAAGCTGATATGAATTTGCGGGGAGGAATCTCAACTATCCTCATAAGCATCTAAGACTATAAGAGTCGCCCATAACTAATTCGGAGTTGCTGTTTCTAGGGAAGAGAAGATCTAAATCCGTGGGAAAGAATACAGCATCCATGTCTAGTTCCGAGTTTCTAGCACAAGTCCACATACTCAATAAGTCTGCTGTTCCGCGCCCCAAGCAAATCGATCACTCAGAGGAATCTGATTCATTGCTATTTCGAATTAGCCTAGATTCAGTACTATTGTAAACAAACTTGGTTTGGCCAAAAACACTGTAGGTTAGCTGCAATTACCCAAATTGTCTAAAATATTCGGGCACCACAATATTTTGGGACAAATGGCTTTGTTAACGCAATTAGTAGTTAGTCGGTCCACCTTTTGCTTGTATGACAGCGGCAACACGTCGAGGCATACTGTCAACCAATTTCCGGTAGGTCTCGACAGGAGTGGCTTGCAAAGCTGCTGCTAGAGTGGAGAGCGAAGACTCCGTTTTGGTCTATTTCGTATCCGTTGCTCCAGTTCATCCCAGAGGTGTTCTATGGGATTAAGATCAGGACTCTGAGTAGGCTAGTCTAACAATTCCAACTCCATTTTCATGAAACCACTCCAAACGGTGCTTCGCATTCCCGGTAGTGATGTCTGGCTTGTACGACGCTGCTCTACCATAATAACCCCTGTGCAACTTTCTGCGGATAGTTATGGTACTAAGCGAGCCATTACAAGCATTCCCTACTGCAGAAGCGATGGAAATGGCAGAGGAAGAACGGGATTTCTTAACATTTCTTACCATGGATCTTCTGTCACGTTCCGTCAGTTTGTGCCGCCGTGTAGTTGCATCGTCCTACTTCCATCTCTTCACGACATCTTAAGTTGATTTTGGCATGTTTAGTTTAGCTGCAATGTTCCGTATGGAAACGTTACTGGCCGGTGGCTCAGTGGTCTAAGGCGATGGCCTCTCATCTTTCGTCCGAAAGAGGTCCGGGTTCGAATCTCGGTGAGGCATAGATATTGTGTTTGTCTTACGGCACTGGCTCTCTCCCTTCCCTGGAACCAGTGACCCTAAATTAGGGACGGACGACTGCTTATATCCCATTGAGTTGCTCACGGTGGTCGTTAAACCTCCAATCAAAAAAAAAAAAAAAAAAAAAAAAACGTTACTGAAAATGACATCCTGTGAGCAGCTTACGCTGGAACTCAGAAAGTTCACGTCCACGCGCCATATCCGCTTCAAAGCTACTGATAACACGACAGAACATCTCAGCTTTATATACGTACCTTCCCGCGAAACCGTTCTTTGCACTTATGCAAATATTTGTTAGTGTCCGAATACTTTTGATAACATAGTGTATATTCAGTCCCACTGTACATGTGTAATTTTGTGTGACGCAGCTTAAAATTAGTTGCGATTTTTGCTTAAAGACATTGAAAATCTGTCAAACCTCATTTCGACGTGTATAACTGAAGTTGTAAACAGGAATGTATTCCAAGATTTTACTAAATGACTGTATAAGTTACTCGTTTAATGGATGAAAATTGCAGCTTGTATATTCAGTGTGTTGCGAATTAACTAAACCTGTAAATAGCGCATCTGTAAAATGTTCTAAGTTTGATTAAATTATTATGCATGTTACCTGATGTTTTATTAAATAACTAAAAATCACAGGGTGTGTTCAATGCCACATTTAGTATGTTTGTTGCAAAGTTGCTCAGAGCCATTGTAAAATATTCACACTTTTTCAACGTGAATACGTAAATTATCAAAATGTTTGCTTCATGACTGTAAATCAAAAAGTTGTGTTCAATGTCAAATTCAGTGTGTTACAAAGCTGTGCACTCAGTGCCATTGCAAAATATCTAAAGTTTCTCGGAGTGAATACATAAATTATCAACATTTTGGCTGAATATCACATGTTGTATTTAGTTCTTCATAACTTATATATTAGATATTGAATGAATGCAGTGTTTTTAACTGGTTTTATTCAACAACGGTTGTAAATCAGTTGATTTCAGGGTGTTGTAAATTAGCAGAGCTTTAATTGAATGCTACTGTAAATAAGATAAATTTGATTCAGTACTATTGCGAATTATTTATAATTTGATTGCTCGTACTGCGTAGTTACAGATATTAAAACAAAGCACGTTTTTGTAGAAGTTTTTTCCGATATGATGTCAACAAATCTGTTTAGTTTAGTTTTTTGTTGTAATTACAGTTCGTGAAGTAATCAGTGGCAGCTGATTCGTTTTATTGCAGACTAGCCATATTAATGAAAGTTATATAGCAATATGGTGCACTAAACGTATCCATGCTGATGACATTTTATATGTAAAAATGCTTTCTGTAACTAGTGTTTTTACTGCAGACTTTATATTTTTGTTTGTAAAAATACTGTAATTGGTAACTTAAGATTTTTATTACATGCTTTAGAAAAGTTACGTACAACTATAACATCTCAGAAGGCATATCTGTCTCCGAATGCGTAAGTCATATCTTCCGATGCCAATTAAGTTTTTTTATTACGTAAAACTTCAATGAAAAAATACATGAAAAGTTAACATTTGCCAGAATCTTGCGAAATTACAGTTGCGATAATTGAACAGCCTATTGTTCATTCTGGTTCATTACCACCTACTTTAATGAGCCGGATACTCACTAAGCTCTTTAGATGTGTTTTCCCTTAGGCGTGACCCATACATGCTCCATGGGAGTGTATGGTGAAAGTGAAGGTAATAACAAACGCCTTTCGGGTATTCCTGCATCGTGAAGTCGAGCATTATATCTTACTAGAACAGATCTTTTTACTCTTTAATGTTTAACAAAGACGTCGAGGATGTATTCCCGTCATGCTGCAGGAATAACGGCCTCGTAGCGTCGCGTTCCGCTACCGCAGGTTCCTCAGCGGCATGACGCGTCACGTATCCGCTCTTTTTTTCCGGTCTCGGTAAGCGCCACGATATGGACCGCCTGAATTTCTTCAGGAGACTACGCTAAGCTCAAAAAATAATAGAAATTAGAAACCCTGGAAATGGTACGAAGCCTGAATTGGCATCTGTTACACTACAATAGCTTTCTGAGCAATTAAGGATTTCTATTTTCAAAGATTTTGCTCTCTCCCCGGTGGCGCAATGACCTCTGACCATTCATTCGTCTGAGATGAGTTCGGGTTCGAATCCCGGTGAGACATGGATACTGTGTTTGTTTTACGGCACTGGCTTTATACCTTCTCTGGAACCAGTGGCCCTAAATAAGGAACGGACGACTGCTTGTTGCTCACGATGGTCGCTAACTTCCAAAACAAAGCAAACAAAAAGTTTTCGCTGTGATGTTTAACTTCATGAAAGGCTTCTTCCTAGAAGACTGTTCTACTTTTTTATTACGTGCTAACTCGCATTGCTGAGGAACTTGCTCTTTCCCAGGAGAATTAATGTAATTTAGCAGATTATGCGAAGTGCCTACGAGATGTTATAAATCCAAATACTGGTATTCTGAGAAACAAGTAGTGCTCAACTTTTCTAATATCGCATATTTCATGCTTTTCCTATTACTGAGATTTCTTACTAGCACAGTTTTTCGCATCATTTTGTGACAGAAATCTAAATTAACGTAGGTGAAGAAAACATGTACTGCTGTTTTTTTGTTTGTGTTGTAAATTGATCACAGAAAAGTCCCAATGAATTTCTAGTGACACTTATTTATTGTTCATTACCTTGATGTAGTGCAAAAAGTATTTCTTTACAGCTAGGCGAGCCATTTTGCCAAGGAACTGTCTATTGAGTCTAGTCATGTTTACGCCGACGTTTCCTATGTCAAATGCTTAACTTTGTTTACTCGGAATCATGGCAAAAAGATTTTGTATCATATTTTTATACTTTGCTACGATTTACATAATAAAATAAATTTCTGTTAAACTGTGTCTGATTTTCTGTTTAACTGGAACCATCTGTAGCACAACTAATCAATATAGAGGAAAATTAATCATTGTGATGTAAATGCTGTTGGAACACTACTGTCGTATTTTTAAAGAAGCTGTAACTCATGCTTAGAGAAATCAGTGTGATCAGAAAAACAGAATCATTTCGTTTAAATTAATGTTTGTTAAATATTTGAAACATATATATATATATATATATATATATATATATATATATATATATATATATATATATATATATATATTCTATTAAGAAGAGACCTAAGCAAAAAAATACATGTATATTTTTGACTCATACCAAGTACAACATAGTAAAGGTTATGTATCTACCGGTGTGAGTAAAAGGAGAAAAGATAAAACAAATATAAAACAACTGAATGTAGAAGGTGTCGAGAATACTGAGCCTTGGCTTTATCAAGGACCAGCAAAAACTCTGCATTTTCTCACTTCCACAAAGACCTAGTTGGAAATGGGTTTCTGCAAGGCCATAGATGCAAGTAACATGCCCACCTAAAATTGTTTTAAAAAATATATATATGTCATGTCCTCCGCAGAGTTGTATGACCTAGCACTAGTTAACAATTTCGCTTGCATCCATAACCCTCCTGGCCCGACCCATGCTCTTCATCTGTTACTATTAAACAGAGAGAAGAAGATTAAAGAGAACTCAAGCTGTGAGAGTGACATAATAATTAGAAATAATTTTCAACTATAACGAAATGCCAAGTTCGTCTGAAAGAGAATTTAAACCTGAAAAACAATGCAAAAGAAATCCAAATTTTTACATTGCAATTAAAAAAGGAAATATTAATTTTTTAAAAACAGATTTTTGAAAGAAAACTTGATTCTAAAACCCCCTACTCTACAACTTCTGACAACACGAAAACGAGAATAAGTTAAAGACAAAAATTAACTAAAGAAAACTTTGTGAAAGTTATATGACTTAAACAATTAGTTGCAATATGTACAAAGTATTTCAGCAGTGCTTTAAGTGCATGATTAAGTAGTTATTAAGAACTTAACTACTTTGAAAATACAGCGCAAAGAAAAGGAACTATGCTTAGCCATCTGCTGTGCCTATGTTCCCCAAAAGACGCGCAAAGTTTCCAAGAAAAGAAAGAGTTAAAACCCGCAACAATGTTAACAGACAAGCCAGTGCCTAAAAGCTGAAAAGCAAAAAATCAACAGAGAAAAAAAGGTACATGAAGTACAAACATTGAACTTATAAAACCTAAAACCCAAGAACAAGGAAGAGAGCTTACCTCTTGTGCAACTAAACTTTCACCTCACAAGAGTAAAACATGGCTGACCTCTTCCCTATGCGTCCTAACACATACAACTCTGCGGAGAACATGACATATATATATTTTTTAAAACAATTTTAGGTGGGCATGTTACTTGCATCTATGGCCTTGCAGAAACCCATTTCCAACTAGGTCTTTGTGGAAGTGAGAAAATGCAGAGTTTTTGCTGGTTCTTGATAAAGCCAAGGCTCAGTATTCTCGACACCTTCTACATTCAGTTGTTTTATATTTTTTTTATCTTTTCTCCTTTTACTCACACCGGTAGATACATAACCTTTACTATGTTGTACTTGGTATGAGTCAAAAATATACATGTATTTTTTTGCTTAGGTCTCTTCTTAATAGAATGTGAATTCTGAATTTTCAAAACTGCTGCGTTGCGCGTTTTGATCTTCAGGTTATTTTGCAACTTTCGTTTTAAATTCTAAAGTTTTTCCTTAGTTTTCAGTTTTGCTCTTTAGTATATATATATATATATATATATACTTAAGAGCAAAACTGAAAACTAAGGAAAAAAATTTTAGAATTTAAAAATGAAGGGTGCAAAATAATTCCTGAAAATCAAAACGCGCAACGCAGCAGTTTTGAAAATTCAGAATTCACATTCTATAAAGAAGATACCTAAGCAAAAAAATACATATATAATTTTGACTCACACCTAGTACAACATAGAAAAGGTTATGTATCTACCTGTGTGAGTAAAAGGAGAAAAGATAAAAAAATAAAATAAAACAACTGAATGTAGAAGGTGTCGAGAATACTGAGCCTTGGCTTTATCAAGGACCAGCAAAAACTCTGCATTTTCTCACTTCCACAAAGACCTAGTTGGAAATGGGTTTCTGCAAGGCCATAGATGCAAGTAACATTCCCACCTAAAATAGTTTAAAATATATATATATATATATAAGTCATGTCCTCCGTAGAGTAGCATGACCTAGCACTAGTTAACAATTTCGCTTGCATCCATAAACCTTCCTGGCCCGACCCAAGCTCTTCATCTGTTACTATTAAACAGAGAGAAGAAGATTAAAGAGAACTCAAGCTGTGAGAGTGACATAATAATTAGAAATGATTTTCAGCTATAACGAAATTCCAAGTTCGTTTGAGAGAGAATTTAAACCTGAAAAACAATGCAAAAGAAATCCAAATTTTACATTGCAATTAAAAAAGGAAATGTTAAATTATAACGAACAGATTTTTGAAAGAAAACTTGAGTCTAAACCCCCTACTCTACAACTTATGACAGCACGAAAACGAGAATAAGTTAAAGATAATAATTAACTAAAGAAAACTTTGTGAAAGTTATATACCTTAAACAGTTAGTTGCAATATGTACAAAGTATTTCAGCAGTGCTTTAAGTGCATAATTAATTAGTTATTAAGAACTTAACTACATTGAAAAAACAGCGCATAGACAGCGCATAGAAAAGGAACAAGCTTAGCCATCTTCTGTTCCTAGGTACCCCAAAAGACGCTCAAAGTTACAAAGAAAAGTAAGAGTTAAAACCCGCAAAAATGTTAACAGACAAACCAATGCTTAAAAGCTGAAAAGCTAAAAAACGACAGAGAAAAGGTACATGAAGTACAAACATTGAACTTATAAAACCTAGCACCCAAAAACAAGGAAGAGAGCTTACCTCTTGTGTGACAAAAACTTTTCTCCTCAAAAGAGAAGAACATGGCTGACCTCTTCCGCCACTCCCTAGACGCTGGGGGGCAGTGAGGGTGGGGCTGATGGCCTCCCCATACAGCAAGAAACCAACGCGCGGAGATTTTAACCAGAGAAAAAAATATATAAACTTAAGACTGTGGATCTGTATGATCAGAAAGAGCAGAATTAACTCTCCAGAATACATGAGAAATATTATAAAATACACGAGCAGTTTATTTAATAATCTTTGCATGTATTAAATCACCTTAGTGAGCTTCTATAGATTAATCAGAATCTTATTAATTTTAATGTTGGTTTTACTATTTTTAGTATAGCTATCCTAGTGATGAATAACTAGTTTTCTTTTTTATTTGTTTTTATTTTCTTTTATAAACAGATTTTTAAGCTTTTTTGTGATTTTGTTTATATTATTTAATTTTTTGTTTTAATAGGACCGTCATATCCATAGTACTAAGGTTCCTTTAGGTAGTTAATAGGCATCCTCTAGCCAACTTCCTTACGGCTTTGATTGGTCAGAATCATATTATTAACTGTGTAGAAAATTAAAGCAGATCTGCCAACCTTACTCTATTATTCAGAATAATTTTTCTTAAAGTTCTTTTGATGAAAGAAGAAGGAATTTCGTTCTCTAGAAAACTTTCTAATAGTATATTAATGTGGTAATTGAAGTCCAAATTGTTGCTGCAAATTCTTGAAATTCTTAGGACCTGAGAAATTAGTACATTCTCAATTACTTTGGTTGAAATGTTATTATTCCAGTGTAGATATTTAATTACTTTGAAAGGAAAATTAACTCTTTTATCAAAGAGGCTAATAGATGGGTTACCTCTGTTGAGCTTAATGCTTAAGTCTAGGAACTCAAGTTCCTGATTACTGTGGTTGGTTTTACATAAGTTAAGAGAGCTAGGATAGATATTATCAAAATCACTCTCTATAACTTCTGAATTATTGATACACAGCAGATCATCAATATATCTAAAAGTGTAAAGGTAGTTATCTGAGCAGGTGGGGTGATTTTTAATGAATTTATATTCCTTAAAGAACAGGAATAGATTAGCGATATTCGTGGACGTTGATGTTCCCATTGGAATACCGTTCACTTGCTTATAGAGAGTATTATTATATAAGATATGGTTATTTTTTATGCAGCAATTGAGATAAGAGTTCCAAGTTCCTACATCAACAAATTGGTTAAGTTTAAATTCTGCATACAGCTCTTTAAAGGTAGCGATTATATCTGATAGAGGCAGATTAGTATATAGGTTTTCAAAATCATAACTATTAATATCTAGGGGACAAACTTTGAGTATAGTAGAAATTACTTCAGCATTATTATTAATTATCCAAAAATCTCTGTACATCAAGTTAGAACAGTTTCTAATGTGTTTTGTTACTCCCGCATACTTCCTAATTTCATCCACCCATCTCCCATGTGGTCTTCTTCTGGGTCTTTTCCTGTCCCTTGGAATCCAATCTAAAATTTCGGCTGTCCATCGATGGTCTGTCCTTCTGGCAGTATGTCCAGCCCATTGCCATTTCAGGGATTTAACTCTGACCAGGATATCTTCCACTCTTGTCATTTTTCTGATCCATGAGTTCCTCTTCTTATCTCTCCTGGTTACACCAAGCATGCACCTCTCCATGCTACTTTGAGTTGTCTGCAGCTTTTGTATGTTTCTTTTAGTTAAGGTCCACGTCTCTGCACCATATGTAATTGCTCGAAGGATGCATTGATCAAACACTTTTCTTTTAAGACATAATGGCATATTGCTTTTGAAAATTATGCTGTTTCTTCCAAAAGCTCTCCAGGCAAGTTTTATACGCCGATTAATTTCTTCATCAATGTGACCCTCATTTGATATCTGCTGTCCAAGATAAACGTACGTATCTGTTATCTGCAGCATTTCTCCATCAATCGATAAATCTTCATTTCTTGAAAAAGCATTGAACATCACTTTTGTCTTCTGAAAGTTCATTTTTAATCCCACTTCTTTACTCTTGTCAGCACATTCCTGGATCATACTCTGCAGCTGTGATGGGGTAGTTGCAAAAATGACTACGTCATCAGCAAAACGAAGGTGAGTTAGATAATCTCCATTAATCTTTATCCCCTTGTTTTCCCAGCTCAGCGACTGAAAGATACCCTCCAATGTAGCATTAAAGAGCTTCGGAGATATGGTGTCACCTTGTCTCACTCCCTTTCCAATTTTTATGTGTGTTGTATTTTCAAACAGCCGAATCTTTGCACTTGCATTTTCATAGATGTTATTAATACTATTAATGTATGCATCTTCAATACCGCAGGATTTCAAAGCCATTGTAACTGCTGATGGTTTCACCGAATCAAAGGCCTTTTCATAATCGATAAAAGCCATGCACAATGGAAGTTCATATTCCTTCGCTCTTTCAATTAGTTCTCTCAGTACGTGGATATGATCTATTATGCTGTAGCCACTCCTGAATCCAGCTTGTTCTGTCGGTTGAGCTATGTCCAGTGTTACCTTCAAGCGGTGTGAAAGAACTTTAGTGAATATTTTATACACCACTGATAGGAGGCTGATAGGTCTGTAGTTCCCGAGAATAGAATAAGGAGTTTTCCTAATTTAGGTTGAGAAACCCGAACCCACAGCGCCATGCGCCTTTTGGCAGGCGAAAGAGAATCTAAGAGAGTTAGGAGCAAATTGCCCTGATAGAATAGCACGAAAGAAAAGTACGGAAATATTAGAGGAGAAGGAGCAGACGGTTACCCGTTAAGAAGTGAAGTTGTAAGCTGCTCTACATACTTACCTGTAACAACAAGCCATTCCAAGCGATATTTCTCTCCGCAGAAAAATGCCCGGTACACCTGTGCCACAGATGAGTACAGGGGGAAAAGAACGAAAGGACACGGGAAAGGGGAACCTGAAAAAAAAAACATCACACACAGAATAAATTTCCCAGAGGAAAATCGACGTTCAACACCGGATAAGACAAAACTGGCCGTTTGCTCAGTGTTTCTCTCGGGTCCGCTATTGCTTCGTTACTCGCCAGCCAATGAGAGAAAAGATTTTCCCCCATTGGTTTAAAGATTTTTTCTCAGGTTTACTTTTGTTGATTCTTGCCTGACATGTCAGAGTGTGATCACAAGATTACACCAATCGAGGTTTAAGTTACTCATTTTGAGTAAACAACAGAAAAAATAAATAAAAAAGGCCACAATCAGGGTTTTTATTCCTTATTTAGGGAGCCGGTAGTATAAGTGCCAATCATTTTTTTTTCTTCGCTACTTGTCTGCTTGTTGCACAATTATGTGCAACAGCGGAAAAAATGAAGTCCTGTTTTATTTATTTATTATTATTATTATTATTTTTTTTTGTCAGAACTAATGCGTAAGAAAAAAATATTTTAAAAGACAAGACCAACAACAACTTGTTAGTTAGGGAGAGAGATATTCAGTACAAAAAAGATAAATCTTTTATGCAACATTTTGCTCGGCCCTTAAAAGGGCTCCTTTTTTTGTTTTTTTCCCCCAAATCTCCTGATATTCAATTTTTGCTTTCCTCCAACGTGTGAGGAATAACTTCAATTTAGTCCCAGTTATTTTTAATGTTTTTTAAAGTATAACTGTGAACTGAATTCTTTTCAGGAATTTTATTTAAAATAGCCTTCGGTCTTTTAAATTTGTCAGTATCATTGACAACATAATTAAGGGCCTCCCTGACAAGAGGATTGGGATGCTTCTTGGCTTTCTCGTAATACCAAGTTCGTCATAGAAGGCTGCACACTGCAGCCTAAAAAGTTCGTCATAGAAGGCTGCACACTGCAGCCTAAAAAGTTCGTCATAGAAGGCTGCACACTGCAGCCTTCTATGACGAACTTTTTGTTACACATAATAAAATCAATTTCACTTGTCGTCCCATTTGGATGTCTCCATGTCCATTTCCTGTGTGGCTTTTTCTTGAAAAAGGAGTTCATGAAGAAAAACCCTTCTGCCTTTGCATATTTCCACGCTGGTTTCTGTTGCCGTGACCGAATTTACCTACTGAAGTTTCATTCTGTTGCCGTTGCCCTATTTTTGCATTGAAATCTCCCATAATTATCTTTAAGTGCTGCTTGCCTTTATTATTTAGATGACGAATTTCTTCAAAAAATTCTTCAATGTCTTCTTCAGGATGACTTGTGGTGGGTGCATAAGTTTGAATAAACTGAGCCTGGTATCTTCTCGAGAGTTGGATAACGAGTCGTGCAGCTCTGTCAGAGGTTATCCCTCAGTTTCTTGTTTATTATAAATCCAACACCACTAGTTCTGCCAGTATCTATCCCACGATAGTAGAAGAGATGTCCACTTTTCAGTTCAATGAGATCTTCTCCTTTTCTCCTTACCTCACTTAGCCCGACGATGTCCCACGTGATCCTTTGTAGTTCCTCTTCCAATTCAAGAAGCCTTGAATCAGAAGATAGGGAGCGTCCATTATACGTAGCCAAGGTCAGCATCAGATGGCAGCCTAGTCCGGTCTTCCGGTGATTCTTAGCACCCTCTGCCTTCATGTCGCACTGGCCGCTGCCTTGGCCAGGTACATTCCAGCTGTCGGAGACTGAGGGCCAAGATTTAAGTTGTGGAGTCATTTTGGAGGGGTTTGGCCATAACTCACCAGGCTGGCCGAGCGGGTTGGTGAGTGTGGGATAGCATTTCCTCTAATCCCGATGGTATAGTTATACCGCTATTGGCGGTCGTCAGAGCCCCTTTAGTGGGAACAGGATGCACCACGAGAAGGCGGGGTTGACATTTGTCAAGGAGAGGCTGTGATGTTGCGCATCGTCTGACCTTACATCCCATATATATATATATATATATATATATGTTGTACCATTCTTCCTGCAGAAACTGCTCCAATTCCTTGAGAGACGCCGGAGGAGAATAACGGGATTGCACTCTGTTTTCCAACGCAGACCACAGGGGCTCAATGATGTTTAAGTCCGGTGATTGGGCTGGCCAGGGAATGTGTGCTGCTTCATCCTCATGTTCCTCAAACCATGATTGAACAGTTCGACTTCTGTGAATCGGGACATTATCATCTTGAAAGGTGCAATATCCTGACGGAGACAATGTCTGCAGCATTGAATGCACATGGCCGGCCAAACGAGTGACATAGTCACCGCTAGTGATCCATCCATGTAAGGTGATAATGGGACCTGCTGCAAACCACGAGATCATATTCAAATTACATGAAATGAATGCAACAGTCAATATGAAAATGAAAAGACGCAATAAATTCGAAAGATCGTAAGCCCAACAGCGCTAAAGCAGCTAATTGAAGTTATATCATATAACAGTAATATTCACCACAACAAACGCCTACACACACACACACACACACACACATATATATAATTCAATGAGTGATCATTGAATTATGAACACCTACCTAATACTTCGTAGGCTCTCTTTTCGCCTTCAGTACAGCAGCTATCCGACATGGCATCGATTCAACACACACTGTGTGATCACTGAATTATGACCATCTACCTAATACTTCGTAGGTCCTCCTTTCGCCCTCAGTACAGCAGCTATCCGACATGGCGTCGATTCAACATACACTGAGTGATCACTGAATTATGACCACCTACCTAATACTTCGTAGGCCGCCCCGGTGGCGCAGTGGTCTAAGGCGCTGGCCTCTAATCATTCGTCCGTAAGGGGTCTGGGTTCGAATCCCGGTCAGGCATGGATGTTGTGTTTGTCTTACGGCACTGGCTCTCTCCCTTCCCTGGAACCAGTGACCCTAAATTAGGGACGGGCGACTGCTTATAGCCCATTGAGTTGCTCACGGTGGTCGTTAAACCTCCAATAAAAAAATACTTCGTAGGTCCTCCTTTCGCACTCAGTACAGCAGCTATCCGACATGGCATCGATTCAACATATACTGAGTGATCACGGAATTATGACCACTTACCTAATACTTCGTAGGCCCTCTTTTCGCCCTGAGTACAGCAGCTATCCGACATGGCATCGATTCAATAACATGCCGGAAACAGTTGGGAGGTGTGGCTAACCAAGCTGTGTGTAATGCTGCCTTCAATGAAGGTATGGAGGTGATTGATGTATCCAGACGCCTGATATGCCGTTCCACACTGTAAAAAAATTTCTGTAGATTTTACGGGTTTAAACCGTTTTCCAGAGTGCCAACACAAAACCGTAAAATCTACAGTTTTATGCCGTGTTGGAGCAAAGCTACAGCCTTGCTCCAACACAATCAACACATTCGTTCCAGCCAAATTCTTGTGTTTTCGTGATTATTTGGACTGTGACTCGCTCCAGCCAAATTCTGTGCTGTTTTCTTCATTAAATGCGGTGTTGGAGCAAAGCTATAGCTTTGCTCCAACACGGCATAAAACTGTAGATTTTACGGTTTTGTGTTGGCACCCTGGAAAACGGTTTAAAACCGTAAAATCTACAATTTTTTTACAGTGCATATGGACTCATAAGTGCTTTATGCGATTGATATCGGGGGAGTTCGGAGGCCAATCGATATGCTGGAAGTCTGAATTGTGTTCCCCAAATCGTTCCTACACTACACTGGACCTGTGGTTCTGCGCATTTTCACCTTGGAAGACACCGTCGACATTCGGGACAAAGTGCAGCATTGATTTGTGTACAGAGTCAACAAGCAATTAACGATAGTGAGCACCAATCATACATTGTTCCACATGCACCAGGGGTCCAAGTTCCTGCAAGGTAAACACGTTTCACACCATTCAACCGCCTTCACCGGCTTGCGCTGTGGAGACAAAGCAGGATGGATCGAGTTGCTCATGTTGTGTGAGCGAAATACGTAACCAACCATCCACGGAGTGGAGTAAAATACGCTACTCTTCATACCAGCACAATTTTTTCCAGGCACCTGATGTCCAACTTGCGTGATCTTTGAACCAGGCAAGGTCTTTGCGCAGGTGAACCGAGTTTAGGGAGGATATTGTCGAGGTCGTCTGCTGTTATAGCCCATTCGTGCGAACATCCAACGCATGTTTATGACAGATACTGTTCCGGGTTGATCTCTGTTGTATTCGGTAGTCAACTGTTGAACAGCTCTGCGTCTGTTGACCTGTACGAGTCGTCGAACCCGGCGCTCACCTCTCAATTCAACCTTTCGCTGGCCTGTGCAGTTTTGCCACTGGATCGTTGTTTGAGCATTTACACGCCAGTCCTGTTACACTTTAAATACGGCGGCTCGCGAACGACTCACAAGTTCAGCCTTTTGGGAATTCGAGGCACCCGCTCCCCGAGATTCAACAATCTTCCCTTTGTCAGTGTCCGATAAATCCTTCTGCTTACCTATCACGCTCCAAATTTTACTACCTACTGCTCTACTCATACTTTATGTATGCTACTGTGGTCGACTAATAGTTCCCTCTCGAAAATCACGTGGTCCACGGCCGCCGTATTCACTTTCCTGATATGAATCCCTTTTCACTAATGAACTCAGCTATATATATACGCGTTGACCCAAATAAATGTAACATATTAACATTAAAACAATTATATAATTATAATTTGGGAAAAGCCATGTACAGGAGAATAAAAAATTATATAGATCATACATTTATTAAAATTTCATTACCTGACTATGATACTAGAGGTGGATCTCAACTGAGACCAATTTTTCCCTGGACTCAGTATGTTAAACAGTCTCTAAGTTATATTGGGCCTCAATTTTGGAATTCTCTACCTCATGATCTTACAATAATAAATAATTTCAATCTATTTAAAAAAATTAAACTTTACCTTCTGGGATACCAAGAATATAAAAAAGGGTGAACATTTTCCAAATACCGTCAGTGAATAAACAAATACATCGCTTATTCTACGTTTTAACAACACACATCAACCGAAAAATTGTTATTCGGTCACAGCCGGGGAAAGGATTTCAGATTTCTCGATATCTAGCCGAGAGTGTTAGCCTTATATCACGGTGGCCAACAATCCACGACGCTATGTGTGTTTTTCTGTCTGCTTCTGACATCATAAATCCGTAAGATGGGCTCAGCACCTGAGACGTCTCCATCTGGTGGACATTAACGGCACTGACTATATATTAATTATAGCAGTCAAATGTAAAAGGCCAAATCCAAAGTGAAAAAAATACGTGTGTTCCCCAAATACGTGTGTTCCCCGGCGGTGACCGAATAACAATTTTTCGGTTGCTGTGTGTTGCTAAAATGTGGAAAGTGTGATGTATTTGTTCATTGTTTTATTAAAAAGGGAAAAAAGGGTATAAGGAGAAATGAGACTAGAAATGTAAAAAAAAAGGGGGTGGGGAGGGGGAAGAAGGGAGGTCAAAGGAATACATTAGGAAAATGAGAACAGGTGGGCAAAATAGTGGGGAAGGTTGGGAAGAGGGTGGAGAAAAAGGGGGATGGGAAGCAATTTTACTGATACTAATTTCTACTAATGCCTTTGAACGTTGTGCGCTATACTTTCAGGTGTAACTCTGATTTGCCTACATTTGTATAGGGAGATCAGGGCTTTGTCAGGACTTTTGTGGCATTTTTCCAGATCTCCCTTGCTGTTACTTACACTGTTCTTAAAATACATTGTATTTTTGGTTTTAACATAACAGCTATATAAACTGAATTGAATTGAAAAGGGTGTTGTTCATAATTCAGTGATCACTTGGTGTATATGTACATATATTTATGCACAGTCAAGTCACATTATTGTGACCACCAGCTAATATCCAGAATAACCGCCGTGTGCAGCGCGGACAGCAGCTAGACGGGCTTGGGGTGACTTAATAAGGTGCTGGAAGATGTTCACATGTATGTGGAGCCATGCTGACTGTAGTACATCTGACAGCTTCTGGAGGACGCGTGGTGGAGGATCCATAGAGCGAACAACACGATCGATGTGGTCCCACAGATGCTAACTGGGTTTAAGTCTTGGGAATCAGGAGGCCAGGGAAGTACTTTGAAGTCTTCATCATGCTCTTCCAACCACTCCCGGACGTTTCTAGCTGTTTGTGATGCTGGAAGATTCCATCCGCCGCCCCGGTGGCGCAGTGGTCTAAGGCGTTGGCCTCTGATCATTCGTCGGAAGGGGTCCGGGTTCGAATCCCGGTGAGGCATGGATGTTGTGTTTGTCTTACGGCACTGGCTCTCTCCCTTCCCTCGAACCAGTGACTCTAAATTAGGGACGGGCGACTGCTTATAGCCCATTGAGTTGCTCACGGTGGTCGTTAAACCTAAAAAAAAAAAAAAAAAAAAAAAAAATTCCATCCGCCCCAGGAAAGACAATCAGCATGTACGTGGTCTGCAAGGATGGATTCATAACGAAATCGGTCCGTAGTGCCTTTCACAGGCATGAGTGGACCCAGAGAAAGTCGCGAAAACAATCCCCAGACCAAAACGCTGACCCCACCAGCTTGTGTTCTTCCAGCAATGGTTGAAGACTGTTTGTTCTCCGATGTTTCTTGCCTTATATGCCAACGTACATCCGTTTGATGAAGCACAAAACGTGACTCATCGGAGACGGCAAGCCTTTGCCAATCAGCGGAGGTCCAATTCCGATGCTGCAGTGCAAATGTAAGCCTTTTCTGCCGATGCACCTTCGTTAGATAGGTGCAGTGACCATCCGTCTACATCGGAGCTCCATACGTAGAGGGTTCGCAGAAGTGTCGTTTTAGACACACTTCCGGTAGCCCCCTGGTTCATTCGGCCAGTGAGTTGCTCCACTGTTGCGTGTCGATCGGCCCTCACACACCTTCGCAGCCAACGTTCATCTCTCACATCAATGGCACGTCGTGCTCCGCAGTTTCCACGTCGCTTATTCGCAGTGGTGCCATTTCTCCAATCATGATACACTTTAACTACAGCAGCACTCGAACAGTTCACAAACTGCGCTGTTTCAGAAATACTGCCTCTCTTGTCACGAAAGCCAATAATCATCCCTTTTTGCAAATCTGAGGAATCGCTACTTTTATCCATGGCAGTAACGAGTGATATGTTTTCAGAATGCCTGAAACACACCTTATATACCTTCGAAGCCAGCTCAAGACACGTGTCTTCTTTCATTGGCTACTCGCTGTTGACTTCAAAAATAGGAGGTGGTCACAGTAATGTGACTCGACTGTGTATATAACAGTGACGTCGCGTGGCCATTTAGGTTGGGTGTGCGCTGTTACGGGGCAAAGAAGCACGTAAAATGTTTACTGTGTAACCCGAGCTGAAAAATTCACGCATTGATTTTGAACATACGACAGCATCTTTTTTATTTAGCGGTCGTTGAATAAAAAACAACAATGAACTTTCGTTATCCCATTCTACACTATCTACCAACAAGTAATTGGACACCCCTGCAATCGACGATAGCTGCGGTCCTGATACACGTCACGGCCGCAGCCGTTAAATATCATGTGGGAAACAGTAACGCAACCAGTCGCTTGCAAGATACCACGCAGTTCGGAGCTCTCTGATTTCGAGAAAAGTGTAATCGTCGGGTATCACAGAAATGGCCGATCCATACGTGACATATCTAGCGAGTTGAAGTACCCAAAATCGACAATGGCCTACGTGATTGGCAAGTGGAAGATGAGAGGTGACTGCCGGAATATGCCCCGACCCGGTGGACCCACAAAACTGGGAGTTACAGACCGACGGGTGTTGGCCAGAGAAATTTGAAAGAACCGCACCAAATCGATGGGCTCCATCCGCGAGGAGTTTCAACAGGCATCCGGGAGTGTTCTTTCGATGAATACCTTCTGTAAGGAAGCCCATCTGCTCGGTTATCATGGACGTGCTGCCGCTCACAAGCGTTTGGTCACCAAGTCCAATAGCGCTGCTCGGCTAAGTGGTGCAAAGAACGTCAACAGTGGACCGTTGAACAGTGGAAACAGGTTCTCTGGAGCGACGAATGAAGGTTTTTTTTGAGGTTTAACGACCGCCGTGAGTAACTGAATGGGCTATAATCAGTCGCCCGTCCCTAATTTAGGGTCACTGGTTCCAGGGAAGGGAGAGAGCCGGTGCCGTAAGACAAACACAACATCCATGCCTCACCGGGATTCGAACCCGGGCCCCGTTCGGACGAATGATCAGAGGCCATCGCTTAGACCACTGCGCCACCGGGGCTGCCGAATCAAGGTTCACCCTCTACCGTTCGGATGGCAGGGTCTGGGTTTTGCGTCTGCCTGGAGAACGCCTCCTGCCGGAATGTATTGTGCCAACTGTGAAGTTCGGCGGCGGTGGAATTATGCTATGGGGGTGTTTCTCCTGGTATGGCACGGGACCCTTGGTCGCAATTCCTGGTAGACTCAACGCCGAGACTTTCTGCACCATTTTGGATGACCATGCGCTTCCTACGTTGTGTCAGTTTTACGGGGTGGACCCCTGTTACTTTCAGGATGACAATGCCACCTGTTATGTGGCGAGGTCCACCATGGCTTGGTATGGTGACAATGGGGTTAATCGAATGGACTGGGCTGCGCAGAGCCCGGACCTTTACCCTATCGAGCACCTCTGGGACGAGTTGGAGCGTCGACTTAAGGGGTGCCCCCACCGTCCGAAATCGGTGAAGGAACTGACCTGTCTTCTCCAAGCCGAGTGGAAGAAAATACCGCTAGCCGTCGCACAACGCCTGGTTGAGAGTATGCCCCGGAGGGTCGCAGCTGTAATCGCCACTCGTGGAGGCTCCACCAACTATTGATGGTGAATAAACTTCGTTTTCCTTTGCTATCATAGGTGTCCAATTACTTGTTGGTAGATAGTGTATATGGATAACAAAACTTCCAATTCTGGTTTTAAATCTGTGCTCATAAACACATTGGTTCGCACTGCGACGAGTGGCGCAGTGCTCGAAGCGATGGCATCTGATCATTCGTCCGAGATGGGTCCGGTTTCGAATCCCGGTGAGGCATCAATGTTGTGTTTGTCTTACGGCGCTAGCTCTCTCCCTTCCCTGGAGCCAGTGGCCCTAAATTAGGGACGGGCGACTGCTTATAGCTCGCTGAGTTGCTCACTGTGGTCGTTCAACCTACATTAAAAAAAATGCGACAAAAAGACAGAAAAACTGCAGTTTGTGGCAGAACGTTGAATTGTATTTATGACTCCAAGCGATTCCAAACGCAAACGTATGACCAGTAGTGCTTTTTTAGGTGCGTACACCCTGGAAGTTTAGCCTCTGCGGAAATAAAAGCGTGACCTGCAGCCCCATTTGGAGAACTTTGCATCACAGTCTTTACAAGCCTCAGGTGTTCGCTGGCTAAACAGCACATCTACAGATGCGAATACTACAAAACTATGTTTTGTTTATTCAACGAACCGACGAACGTTTTCCACTTTACGAAAACATTGTATATGGAAATTAATTTTAAAAGCCACGCAGAGCGTTCGGACAAACTTTGGTGAGTTTTGTTATCCAAAAACATAATATGACAGCAACTCGTAACACAACGTTGAATTGCTTTGCTCCATGAGATTACCAGTATTGACTGGTGCTCTATTTGGTTAGCACACCCTGAGAGATGAGCTGTAACGTTTGGTGCCACATGGAAATAAAAACGTGACCTGCAGAGCCATCTAAGGAGCGCTTGTACGACAGTTGCTTGAAAACCGTTGGATGTCTTGTCCGCAAATCTCACACCCGAGTATTTTAGCACAAATGTGATATTATGCTTAATGAACGAACCTTTTCCTCTTAATAAAAACAATGTGTGGGGGAATTAATTTTAGCCACCACTTGAAGCCTTAGGACAAACTCTGTCAAGTTTTATTAGAAATAAATACTAACATGTAATATCGATAGTACAGGTTAAATACACTGCTGGCCACCCAAAATTGAACACCAAGAAGGAAGCATCTGATTGACCTGAAATTCGCAGCATGCGTCTCCCGCGAGAGGACATGCAAACGATTAGCATTGCAGGGCATATGCAGATCATGTGCGCCCGGCACGCCACCGAGAAGCACTATAAGAAGGGTGCACATAAGGCGGGAAGTAAGTAGTGGAATTGTGATTTGCTGCCGGACCTGTGCGTGAGAAGCTTACTGATGCCTCGTCGCAGAATACGGCAGTCATTCCAGCACATTTTGAAGTTCGACAGAGGACAAATAGTGGCTTATCGCGACAGCGGTTTATCGTACCGAGACATCGGCGCCCGTGTGGAACGACATCCAGCCACAGTGAGGCGAGTACGGATTTGGTGGGTACAGGAGGGACGGACGGACCGACGTGAGCGATTGCCGCAGCCGCGGCACACCACCGAACGAGAGGGCCGGCATGTTGTGCCGCGGGAATTGACGGCTAGCACCGCCACATCACAAACGTTAGCGCAGCAATTAGGGCGTGTTGCGCAACAACCTGTGTCAGCACGTACCGTTCGACGTCGTCTGCAGGAGCGGGGACTGGTCGCACGCCGCCCATTGCTTCGATTACCATTGACGTTACACCCCCGGCGAGTGCGGCGGCTGTGGGCCGTTGAATGACGCACCTGGACTACGGAATAGCACGACGTTGTCTTCATCGACGAATCCCGCTTCTGCCTGCAACACCACGATGATCGGATCTGCGTGTGGCGGCACCGCGGCGAGAGACTGTATGACGCCTGCATTATGCATCGCCATACCGGTCCGTCACCTGGCGTTATGGTTTGGGGCGAAATTGGATCTGACACCCACACCCCTCTGGCACGCATCGCCGGTACCCTCGATAGCCACCGCTACATCTCCGACGTTTTGGAGCCTGTAGTCCTCCCTTACCTGCAGGACCTGCCAGCTGCCACGTTTCAACAGGAAAATGCGAGCCCGCACGTGGCACGCATCGTGCAACAATTCTTCACGGCCTACCAGGTGTCACTGCTGCCGTGGCCCGCCTGCTCTCCCGATATGTCGCCCATCGAACACGTCTGGTGGCTGATCGGCAACCGAGTGGCCCGGCAAGCACCACCCGCGGCTACGCCTGATGGACTGTGGCAACGTGTGGAAGCAGCCTGGACCGATATAACCCAAGCCCACATCCAAAGCCTCTTTCGTTCGATGCCGCGGCGTGTAGCGGCCGTTATTGCCAGCCATGGGGGCGACGCGAACTATTGATATCTGCGTGTTCCGCAAGTCGCACGGGACTGTAAGCTCAATCGTTTCATCTTTGTATCAGTTGTTATGTGTCCAGTAAATCTGGTTTTGCTATCTCGTGTCCTTCTTGGTGTTGCATTTTGGATAGCCAGCAGTATAAATTGCGACGACTCTGTGTGGGTGTGCGCACCAGAACACCCTGAATATTCGCTTCTTGATATATACACCGTTCAGCCAAAACATTAAAACCACCTACCTAATATGATGTAGGTCCTCCTCTAACCGCTAAAAGAACTCTCACCCGATAAAGCATAGATTCAACGAGATGGTAGGTTTCTCTTGATATTTGGTACCATGACTGCAACAGAAGATCCCACAGTTCCCGTAAATTACGTGCTTGGGGCGATGCTGCTCGTACCCGTTTCTCCACCTCAAACAGCAAATGCTCGATAGGATTCATGTCCGGCGAATTTGGTGGCCAGGGCAATAAAGAGAATTCCTCCGCATTTTCTTAGAACCATTCCTAAACCTTCTTCGCATAGATCGTCGTCTTGTTGAAAGACGCTATCTCCGCGACGGAATACAGTCTCCATAAAGGGGTATACTTGGTTACCATTATATTTATGTACGTGACAGATGTAAGAGTGCGCTCTACAGGGATAATGAGATATTGCCCAGACCATCACACTCTCCCCAGCCGCCTGAATCCGTCTCACAGTTCGTCCAGGTGAGATGAATTCCTTGACTAAACGTCGCACAAGAGCTCGTCCGTGGACATGGTGTAACAGAAAACGGGATTCGTCTAGCCATGAGACCCACTTTAAATTTTCTATGGTCAAATGTCGATGATTACGTGCCCACTGCAAGCGTTGAAGACGGTGAATGGCTGTGAGCATGAGCACACTAATGGGTCTGCTGCTGCAGAGACCCATATCCAAGAGCGTCCGATGAACTATGAGTTCGGACACACTGTGGGCCCTTTACCACGATTAAAATTAAGGGTAATGCCAGGCCCAGTAGTCATCCTGTTGCTGCGGACAAGACGAGATAGCCTGCGCTGACCTCTGGCATAAGTGAAGCGTGGCTTACCCACGCCTTATCGACGAACCGAAGTGTCACTTGTTCCGGACCATCTTTGATAAGTACTAACTACTGCATAGCGTGAGCAGCTTACCAGTGTCACTGTTTCGGAGGTGCTCTTACCAAGACGTATTGCCATACCGATCTGGCATTGGTCGAAATTACATATATATATATATATATATATATATAGGGATGTAAGGTCAGGTGATGCGTAACATCACAGCCTCTCCTTGACAAATGTCAACCCCGCCTTCTCGTGGTGCATCCTGTTCCTACTAAAGGGGCTCTGACGACCGCAAATAGCGGTATAACTATACCATCGGGATTAGAGGAAATTCTATCCCACACTCACCAACCCGCTTGGCCAGCGTGGTGAGTTATGGCCAAACCCCTCCAAAATGACTCCACAACTTAAATCTTGGCCCTCAGTCTCCGGCAGCTGGAATGTACCTGGCCAAGGCAGCGGCCAGTGCGACATGAAGGCAGAGGGTGCTAAGAATCCCCGGAGGACCGGACTAGGCTGCCATCTGATGCTGACCTTGGCAACGTACAATGGACGCTCCCTATCTTCTGATTCAAGGCTTCTTGAATTGGAAGAGGAACTACAAAGGATCAAGTGGGACATCGTGGGGCTAAGTGAGGTAAGGAGAAAAGGAGAAGATCTCATCGAACTGAAAAGTGGACATCTCTTCTACTATCGTGGGACAGATACTGGCAGAACTAGTGGTGTTGGATTTATAATAAACAAGAAACTGAAGGATAAAGTTGTAGAAGTTGAAAGTTCCTCTGACAGAGCTGCACGGCTTGTTATCCAACTCTCGAAAAGATACCAAGCTCAGATTATTCAAACTTATGCACCCACCACAAGTCATCCTGAAGAAGAAATTGAAGAATTTTATGAGGAAATTTGTCATCTAAATAATAAAGGTAAGCAGCACTTGAAAATAATTATGGGAGATTTCAATGCAAAAATAGGGCAACGGCAACAGAATGAAACTTCAGTAGGTAAATTCGGTCACGGCAACAGAAACCAGCGTGGAAATACTCTCGTTGAGTTTGCAGAGGCAGAAGGGTTTTTCATCATGAACTCCTTCTTCAACAAAAAGCCACACAGGAAATGGACATGGAGACATCCAAATGGGACGACAAGTGAAATTGATTTTATTATGTGTAACAAAAAATTCGTCATAGAAGACTGCAGTGTGCTAAACAAGTTCAACACTGGTAGTGACCATAGATTGGTGAGATGTAAGATGCACCTCAACACTAAACTTGAACGTGGCAAGCTCATAAGACAAACAAAATCTATTGACATAACCAACCTTAAAAAACACCATAATACCTTCAAGTTGGAACTGAAGAACAGGTTCTCTGCTTTAGAAGGCCTAACATCGGAAGAAGTGGACATCTCTGAAGTTAACAGAAAAGTAACCAAAGCTCTTATGGAAACAGCAACAAAATTAGCTGGGTCTAAGAACAAGTTGCATGTAAATAAATTATCAGGAAAAACGAAAATGTTGATGCAAAAAAGAAGAGAGATGAGGACAACTAAAGAAGATGTGACTTCCAAAGTGGAATATATAGAGCTATGCAAGACAGTACGAAAAAGTATCACTGAAGACGTAAGAAAATTCAACTGTGAACTAGTGAGAAAGCAATTGAAAACAACCAAAGCCTAAAGATAGCAAAAGGACATCTCAGTAAGGGAAGAAAACAGATTATGGCACTGAGAAAAGAAGATGGTTCTGTAACAAGAAATAGAGGCAGGAAATTTTGACAAGAGTGAAAGATTTCTACTCCAAATTATATGAAAGGGATGATACATGCACTCCAGACATCATGAAAGATACCAGTACTAGAGTTCCTCCAGTCCTTCCAGCAGAAGTTGCACATGCGATCAAGAACATGAAGCGGGGAAAGCTCCAGGAGAAGATGGAATTACTATAGACATCATACAAGAAGCAAGTGGAGAAATCGAAACAGTACTCGCCCAAATTTTCACTCGATGCCTTAATGAAGGAAAGATTCCTGAGGATTGGAACACCGCTACAATGATCCTGCTACATAAGAAAGGTGACATTGAGGATCTCGGAAACTACAGACCTATCAGCCTCCTATCAGTAGTTTATAAAATCTTCACTAAAGTTCTTTCACACCGCTTGAAGGTAACACTGGACATGGCTCAACCGAGAGAACAAGCTGGATTCAGGAGTGGCTACAGCACAATAGATCATATCCATGTGCTGAGAGAACTAATTGGAAGAGCGAGGGAATATGAACTTCCATTGTGCATGGCTTTTATCGATTATGAAAAAGCCTTTGATTCGGTGAAACCATCAGCAGTTACAATGGCTCTGAAAACCTGCGGTATTGAAGATGCATACATTAATATTATTAATAACATCTATGAAAATGCAAGTGCAAAGATTAGGCTGTTTGAAAATACAACACACATAAAAATTGGAAAGGGAGTGAGACAAGGTGACACCATATCTCCGAAGCTCTTTAATGCCACATTGGAGGGTGTTTTTCAGTCACTGAGCTGGGAAAACAAGGGGATAAAGATTAATGGAGATTATCTAACCCACCTTCGTTTTGCTGATGACGTAGTCATTTTTGCAACTAGCCCATCAGAGCTGCAGAGTATGATCCAGGAACTTGCTGACAAGAGTAAAGAAGTGGGATTAAAAATGAACTTTCAGAAGACAAAAGTGATGTTCAATGCTTTTACAAGAAATGAAGATTTATCGATTGATGGAGAAAAGCTGGAGATAACAGACACGTACGTTTATCTTGGACAGCAGATATCAAGTGAGGGTCACATTGATGAAGAAATTAATCGGCGTACAAAACTTGCCTGGAGAGCTTTTGGAAGAAACAGCATAATTTTCAAGAGCAATATGCCATTATGTCTTAAAAGAAAAGTGTTTGATCAATGCATCCTTCCAGTGCTTACGTATGGTGCAGAGACGTGGACCTTAACTAAAAGAGACATACAAAGGCTGCAGACAACTCAAAGAAGCATGGAGAGGTGCATACTTGGTGTAACCAGGAGAGATAAGAAGAGGAACTCGTGGATCCGAAAAATGACAAGAGTGGAAGACATCATGATCAGAGTTAAATCCCTGAAATGGCAATGGGCTGGACATACTGCCAGAAGGACAGATCATCGATGGACAGCCGAAATTTTAGATTGGATTCCAAGGGACAGGAAAAGACCCAGAAGAAGGCCACATGGGAGATGGGTGGATGAAATTCGAAAGTATGCAGGGGTGACATGGAGGAGACTGGCACAAGACAGACCGTTGTGGAGGAAACTTGGGGGAGACCTTCGTCCAGCAGTGGATTGATAATGGTTGACAATGATGATGATGATGATATATATATATATCATCATCATCATTGTCAACCATTATCAATCCACTGCTGGACGAAGGTCTCCCCAAGTTTCCTCCACAACGGTCTGTCTTGTGCCAGTCTCCTCCATGTCACCCCTTCATACTTTCGAATTTCATCCACCCATCTCCCATGTGGTCTTCTTCTGGGTCTTTTCCTGTCCCTTGGAATCCAATCTAAAATTTCGGCTGTCCGTCGATGATCTGTCCTTCTGGCAGTATGTCCAGCCCATTGCCATTTCAGGGATTTAACTCTGATCATGATGTCTTCTACTCTTGTCATTTTTCGGATCCACGAGTTCCTCTTCTTATCTCTCCTGGTTACACGAAGCATGCACCTCTCCATGCTTCTTTGAGTTGTCTGCAGTCTTTGTATATCTCTTTTAGTTAAGGTCCACGTCTCTGCACCATACGTAAGCACTGGAAGGATGCATTGATCAAACACTTTTCTTTTAAGACATAATGGCATATTGCTCTTGAAAATTATGCTGTTTCTTCCAAAAGCTCTCCAGGCAAGTTTTGTACGCCGATTAATTTCTTCATCAATGTGACCCTCACTTGATATCTGCTGTCCAAGATAAACGTACGTGTCTGTTATCTCCAGCTTTTCTCCATCAATCGATAAATCCTCATTTCTTGTAAAAGCATTGAACATCACTTTTGTCTTCTGAAAGTTCATTTTTAATCCCACTTCTTTACTCTTGTCAGCAAGTTCCTGGATCATACTCTGCAGCTCTGATGGGGTAGTTGCAAAAATGACTACGTCATCAGCAAAACGAAGGTGGGTTAGATAATCTCCATTAATCTTTATCCCTTTGTTTTCCCAGCTCAGCGACTGAAAAACACCCTCCAATGTGGCATTAAAGAGCTTCGGAGATATGGTGTCACCTTGTCTCACTCCCTTTCCAATTTTTATGTGTGTTGTATTTTCAAACAGCCGAATCTTTGCACTTGCATTTTCATAGATGTTATTAATAATATTAATGTATGCATCTTCAATACCGCAGGTTTTCAGAGCCATTGTAACTGCTGATGGTTTCACCGAATCAAAGGCTTTTTCATAATCGATAAAAGCCATGCACAATGGAAGTTCATATTCCCTCGCTCTTTCAATTAGTTCTCTCAGTACGTGAATATGATCTATTGTGCTGTAGCCACTCCTGAATCCAGCTTGTTCTCTCGGTTGAGCCATGTCCAGTGTTACCTTCAAGCGGTGTGAAAGAACTTTAGTGAAGATTTTATAAACTACTGATAGGAGGCTGATAGGTCTGTAGTTTCCGAGATCCTCAATGTCACCTTTCTTATGTAGCAGGATCATTGTAGCGGTGTTCCAATCCTCAGGAATCTTTCCTTCATTAAGGCATCGAGTGAAAATTTGGGCGAGTACTGTTTCAATTTCTCCACTTGCTTCTTGTATGATGTCTACAGTAATTCCATCTTCTCCTGGAGCTTTTCCCCGCTTCATGTTCTTGATTGCATGTGCAACTTCTGCTGGAATGACTGGAGGAACTCTGGTACTGGTATCTTTCATGATGTCTGGAGTGCATGTATCATCCCTTTCATATAATTTGGAGTAGAAATCTTTCACTCTTGTCAAAATTTCGCCTCTATTTCTTGTTACAAAACCATCTTCTTTTCTCAGTGCCATAATCTGTTTTCTTCCCTTACTGAGATGTCCCTTTGCTATCTTTAGGCTTTGGTTGTTTTCAATTGCTTTCCTCACTAGTTCACAGTTGAATTTTCTTACGTCTTCAGTGATACTTTTTCTTACTGTCTTGCATAGCTCTATATATTCCACTTTGGAAGTCACATCTTCTTTAGTTGTCCTCATCTCTCTTCTTTTGCATCAACATTTTGGTTTTTCCTGATAATTTGTTTACATGCAACTTGTTCTTAGACCCAGCTAATTTTGTTGCTGTTTCCATAAGAGCTTTGGTTACTTTTCTGTTAACTTCAGAGATGTCCACTTCTTCCGATGTTAGGCCTTCTAAAGCAGAGAACCTGTTCTTCAGTTCCAACTTGAAGGTATTATGGTGTTTTTTAAGGTTGGTTATGTCAATAGATTTTGTTTGTCTTATGAGCTTGCCACGTTCAAGTTTAGTGTTGAGGTGCATCTTACATCTCACCAATCTATGGTCACTACCTGTGTTGAACTTGTTTAGCACACTGCAGTCTTCTATGACGAATTTTTTGTTACACATAGTAAAATAAATTTCACTTGTCGTCCCATTTGGATGTCTCCATGTCCATTTCCTGTGTGGCTTTTTCTTGAAGAAGGAGTTCAAGATGAAAAACCCTTCTGCCTCTGCAAACTCAACGAGAGTATTTCCACGCTGGTTTCTGTTGCCGTGACCGAATTTACCTACTGAAGTTTCATTCTGTTGCCGTTGCCCTATTTTTGCATTGAAATCTCCCATAATTATTTTCAAGTGCTGCTTACCTTTATTATTTAGATGACAAATTTCCTCATAAAATTCTTCAATTTCTTCTTCAGGATGACTTGTGGTGGGTGCATAAGTTTGAATAATCTGAGCCTGGTATCTTTTCGAGAGTTGGATAACAAGTCGTGCAGCTCTGTCAGAGGAACTTTCAACTTCTACAACTTTATCCTTCAGTTTCTTGTTTATTATAAATCCAACACCACTAGTTCTGCCAGTATCTGTCCCACGATAGTAGAAGAGATGTCCACTTTTCAGTTCGATGAGATCTTCTCCTTTTCTCCTTACCTCACTTAGCCCCACGATGTCCCACTTGATCCTTTGTAGTTCCTCTTCCAATTCAAGAAGCCTTGAATCAGAAGATAGGGAGCGTCCGTTGTACGTAGCCAAGGTCAGCATCAGATGGCAGCCTAGTCCGGTCCTCCGGGGATTCTTAGCACCCTCTGCCTTCATGTCGCACTGGCCGCTGCCTTGGCCAGGTACATTCCAGCTGCCGGAGACTGAGGGCCAAGATTTAAGTTGTGGAATCATTTTGGAGGGGTTTGGCCATAACTCACCACGCTGGCCAAGCGGGTTGGTGAGTGTGGGATAGAATTTCCTCTAATCCCGATGGTATAGTTATACCGCTATTGGCGGTCGTCAGAGCCCCTTTAGTGGGAACAGGATGTACCACGAGAAGGCGGGGTTGACATTTGTCAAGGAGAGGCTGTGATGTTACGCATCACCTGACCTTACATCCCATATATATATATATATTAATATATATATATATATATATATATATATATATATATATATATATATACATATCATCATCATCATCATCATCATTGTCAACCATTATCAATCCACTGCTAGACGAAGGTCTCTCCAAGCCTCTTCCATAACGGTCTATCTTGTGCCAGCCTCCTCCATGTCACTCCCGCATACTTTCGAATTTCATCTTCTTCTGGGTCTTTTCCTGTCCCTTGGAATCCAATCTAAAATTTCGGCTGTCCATCGAAGGTCTGTCCTTCTGGCAGTATGTCCAGCCCACTGCCATTTCAGGGATTTAACTCTGATCATGATGTCCTCCACTCTTGTCACTTTTCGGATCCACGAGTTCCTCTTCTTATCTCTCCTGGTTACACCAAGCATGAACCTCTCCATGCTACTTTGAGTTGTCTGCAGCCTTTGTATGTCTCTTTTACTTAAGGTCCACGTCTCTGCACCATACGTAAACACTGGAAGGATGCATTGATCAAACACTTTTCTTTTAAGACATAATGGCATATTGCTCTTGAAAATTATGCTGTTTCTTCCAAAAGCTCTCCAGGCAAGTTTTGTACGCCGATTAATTTCTTCACCAATGTGACCCTCACTTGATATCTGCTGTCCAAGATAAACGTACGTGTCTGTTATCTCCAGCTTTTCTCCATCAATCGATAAATCTTCATTTCTTGTAAAAGCATTGAACATCACTTTTGTCTTCTGAAAGTTCATTTTTATATGTATCATCATCATCATCATCATCATCGTCAACCATTGTCAATCCACTGCTGGACGAAGGTCTCCCCAAGTTTCTTCCACAACGGTCTGTCTTGTGCCAGTCTCCTCCATGTTACTCCCGCATACTTTCGAATTTTATCCACCCATCTCCCATGTGGTCTTCTTCTGGGTCTTTTCCTGTCCCTTGGAATCCAGTCTAAAATTTCGGCTGTCCATCGATGGTCTGTCCTGGCAATATGTCCAGCCCATTGCGATTTCAGGGATTTTACTCTGATCATGATGTGTTCTACTCTTGTCATTTTTCTGATCCACGAGTTCCTCTTCTTATCTCTCCTGGTTACACCAAGCATGCACCTCTCCATGCTTCTTTGAGTTGTCTGCAGTCTTTGTATATCTCTTTTAGTTAAGGTCCACGTCTTTGCACCATATGTATGCACGGGAAGGATGCATTGATCAAACACTTTTATATATGTAAATATATATATATACTGCATACACACATATATACACTATATGGACAAAAGTCACCGCGCACCTAGAAGAGAAACACAACATAGCATTTATTGACATACATTAGAACGGTGTCGGTCCACCTTTGACCTACACGTGTCTTCACGAGCTCCGTGTTTGAGTGCTTCACGAACGTGTTTTGTGTGTCCCATCGCTGTCCTTCTGTGTGTGTGTCGAAGTTAAAGGCATGTGCTTCCGTTTAAGATCCCTCACGTGTTGGTGAGTGCTTATTTTTTTTTTATTAACAGTGTTTTAATTTCCATGCCGAGCTGGTCGTTTTCTTCGTGAACTCTTGCCATTGATTATGGCATCTGCCGATGATGGCGCTGTTCCCGCACGCATTGCTGCATCTCCTTGTGTCGCCTCCTCAACGCCACTCGCAGCCGACCAATCATCTTCGCTTACTAGTGAAGAGCCTCTTAATTTTCCTCCTGAAATTTGCACCTCTTCTCCTGCCCGGGTATCCAACCCTGCCATTCGGAACGTGGATGTGACGTCCCTGGCCACTGCTGACGATAATAAATTCATGGATGTCTCTGATGACGTCGCTAGTCTGCCCTCTACAGTTTCTACTGCCTCTGGTTCCAGTACATTGTCTCATGCTGCGTCAATGCCTTCCAGAGGAGGCACTTTTGCACACACGTATTCAGCGGCTGCCTATGGTATTCCACCGGTTTCCTCCTCGTCTCGTCTGCCCCCAATGGATTCTTACGTTACTCTCAACGGTGACACCATCTTATTAGACCTTCCCGAGAACTTTCATGCTGGTCAACGTCTTCATTCGACCCTCGAGTTGGTGGTTTGTCTTGATGAGCTGCCCAACACACCTTTGAAGCAGTACAGCTCCGCTCTGAAGAAGATGCTTCCTTCTGGTGCCATCACCCACCTCACCCGAAAGCCACGAACTGTGATTGTTTTTTTTTTTTCCGAAGAAAGAATATGCCGAGCTTGTCTTGTCTCGGGGCCTATCAATTGGCGATCGTCACCTCATAGCCGAATCCATCGCCCAGCGTCCTGTTCTAGTCTCTCTACATCCGGTACCCCCGGAGATCACTGATGATATGCTGTGTGCTACACTTAGTCCATGCGGCAGAGTAGTCGGCCTAGTGAAGACTCTCTCCTCTTCCATCTCTGACCTCGATGATAAACATATCTGTGGCTTCCGTAGAACTGCTCGCATCCTCTTTTCGTCGAAAGAGCATCTCATAAAGTTTCCACGGTTCCTTGATGTTCGTTGCGGTAACGAGCACCGCCGGATTGAGCTCCTCACCTCTGCTCATTGATCACGCTGCAAGGCTTACGGCCATCAGCAGGCTCATTGCCCCCATGCAGAGCCACTGACTCCTGCAGCTCCAAGGCAACATTCTACCTCTTGCTCCGTTTCTGCTGCCATGCCTCCTCCTGCGTCTGCACCTCCTGGACCTAGTTCTGCCGAAAATCTGAATAAAGCCTTCGATCAACACGCGTCTTCCGATGTTGTTTTCTCCACTCTGTCGGGTTTTCTTCCGCTACACTCCTACTTGCCTTCCCGTGTTCTCTCTCCATCAGAGGACATCACGGCTGATCTTCAAGCTTCATTCACCGTCGGCACGTTTGCTCCCGGCGATGAGACGGACCTTTCCTCTGATTCCCCATCTCGTGTTCCATCGTTCCACGGCAAACGTCGCTCTACTACCAGTACCTAGGCCCGGAGGATAAAGAAGTCACCTTCTCCGACTGGCCGCTCACATCGTTCCACCCGTCTAGCAAGTTCCAAGTCTCCCCTGTCACGTTCTAGCTCTTCCTCTTCAAAGTCCAAGGGTCCTCTGCCGACGTTTGAAGTTTTCTCGACTCCGCTTGCCAATGCCTCTCTTCCTTCAGAACCTGTCTCCTTTGAAGATCTTTACGAGTTTCTCACTCATTAAACAAATCGGGAGGCTTCTCTAATCTTTTTACAGCAGTTTGAAGCAGTTCTTCCCGAATTCTTCGACCAAGCAACCTCCATAGTCAAATTCCTCTGGCATAATGCCAAGCAACCCGACTACGTCTTGTGGTATCGTGGTATCATCAATCGCCTCGACACATTCCAAAAAGCTGCAATAGCTGCCCTTCATCCGACATCGGACTTACCCATTCAAGGTCGCCACTCTGAATTGTAGGGGGTTTGTTAACCCCCTCGCTAACGCTCTCGTTCGGGAAGATCTCTCGCCCCTTGGGGCCGACTTACTCCTTCTGCAAGAGACGAACTGCCACTCCTCGACACTTTTTCATAGATGGCGCACTTGGGACTTCCCCGTTCACCATGCTTTTCGTTAGTCTGTGCACTGTGGTCTAGCTATTGTTGTTCGTCATCAGTTTCGAACCACCCTGTCTTCACTCTCCGTCCGCAATCTCTGCCGAGATCTTCTACAGCAAATCTCCTTCACTCTAGCTGGAATTCGTTTTCATGTCTTCAACATCTACGTACCATGTTCCTCCACGCACCTATCCTTGCTGTTCACGAACCTCCGGGGAGCCATCTCTCAGGTTCCTTCCTCTGATCGAGTGCTTCTGGGGGTGATTTCAACTGCACTCTTACTCCCGTCTCTTGATCGCCTGCCAGTATCTCGTGAGCGCCAAACAGACATAGTCGCCCTCCTCCAAGACCTTGTCTCGGATTTTTCTCTAGTTGACGTCCACCGGCATCTTCATCCTGCGGACACCTCCCACACCTGGCGTTCGTCTGGAACACGAGCTCCCCTGACCGCTCGCTTAAATCGCTATTATGCTTCGCCATCGCTCCTTCCGGCAGTGGCAGATTCTCTCCATCACCCCACAGCGTCCTCCGACCACTGCGTGGTGACTCTGACCGTGTTCGCCGCGTCGCCGCCTTCTCGAACAGTCCGCCCATGGACCTTTGATACTACCCTGCTTGGTGATTCCGAGTTCAGTTCTTCCATCCATGCCTTCCTTGATGCCCGTCGGGAGGGGCTGCAGTCTGGTTGAAACAAAATAAGCTGCACGGAATCACAAAGGAGTACAAAGGGAATTTTATCAATACGTTGAAGCCCAAGCGAGATGAATGCGGAATGCAAATAGTGGAGTTATCTCGGATCTCTTGACATGCTGCATGAAATCACGAAGGAGCTCAAAGGGAATTTTAGCAATACCTTAAAGCACAAGCGAAATAAATGCGGCACGCAGAGTATTGTAGTTATCTAGGATCTCTTGGCATAACGTGAGGATACGTTTTCAAAAGTTTTATGAAGGAAGAAATGTGCCAGCAGACTTCACCATTGAATGCAGATGGTGACTTTTAAATAACCCTATATAACGAAGTAAATTTCTCCGTCATTTCTGTCCACGCCAGGATTCGAACCCGGATCCCCTCATTCCGGAATAAGTCACTCTACCAATTGAGTTAAGCGGACGTTTGTTGTGATTGCTATGTGCCTTTATGTCGTGTGCGTCCTGCTGGCAGGTACGTCACATCTCCCCCCCCCGAAAGAGGGCCGGGGGCATGGCCCACGGGTCAGCCGTGACCATGAATCGTTGCAGGCAGTCATCCACTGTAGAACGTGCACTTGAGAATTCCCAGGCAATTTTTTTATTTTTTATTTTTCGAAGCGCTGAAGAAGGGATTCTCTGATTTTTCCTATCTCGCGGTGTGGAAATAACATCACACCATTGCGAGATTTTTGAACGGTCGGGTCATCCGGATAGTTCGGGCGCCATTATAACGAAGTAAGTCCTCCGCTGGACGTGTAGTGCAGGGAAGCTTACGTTAAGTCACGTTAGGGTTATTGGAAGGTTACTTGACGTAGCTAAAGTGTACCTAATCTTCAAAGTGCTAGAGTTTGTTTAGGTAAGACTCGCACGTGCAGTAAATTCATTGAATATGGAACTTCTTTTTACTCAGCGTTCCTCATTATCTTGAATATCAGTACGATAACTTCGGTTTTAGTACATTAATACCTTGAAGACTCCTTATTAGAGCGGTAAATACAATATACCCTGGACTTAATGGAGACACTTAATGAAAGAGACTTAACGGCCAGACAGAGGTCTGACAATAATATGAACTGAGAAAACGTACTCACTTTAAACCTTTTATTGGAGAGCTCCTGGTATTATCAAACACACACTCAACAAATCACACGACTACTGAATATCCGAACTTTCGTAGAATCGCATAACAATAATTAAGAAGAACCTATCACATAAAACGAAGCTTCTTTGGTATAGTTGAGCGCGCCTATATATACTGCATACCACCACGTCATGACTTACACTCGTTGCCACATATCATTCAGCGGGAGAAATAACATCTCGTTAAGTGAGAAGATACTTTGCATAGGAAAATAAAATAACAAGAGATAGTAAAATCAAAAGGAAACTGAATCTAGAGTATACGTTACACCTATGCTTCAGTTTTTACGTCAAAATGTCTGGGTCAGAAGGATAATTCATTTTACATGACAAAGGAATTTTAGGCGTCATATTTAAAAATATTTGGTTTAGGTTAAGATAATCGAGATAAAAGGCATACACCGAAGTCCCAAAACATTATGGCCACCTGCTTAATATGATGATGGTCGTTCGCGTTCCACCAAAACATCTATCCGGCGAGGAAAGAACGCTCAAGATATTTAAAGGTGTCTTGTGGTATCTAGTACCAATACGTTACTCACCAGCAGATCCTTTAACTCTTGTAAGTTACGTTACTGAGCAGACGCAGATCGAATTTGCTGTTCCAACGCAAAACATAGATGATCAATTAGATTGATATCTGGGGAATTTGGAGGCTAGGGCAATACCTGGAAGTCTTCTTCGTGTTCCCCGAACCATTCTCGAGTGGCATGGCTCATTATTTACTGAAAGAGGGCACTAATAGAGGTGAATACCTTTGCTATGAAAGGATGTACGTGATCTCCAATGATGTTTTGGGAGATGGTAAACGTCATAATTTCCTGCACATAAATGACTGTACCCAGGGTTTTACAGCAGAATATTGCTCAAAGCATTACACTTCCTCCATCGGCTTGTTTTCGTCCCACGGTGCATCCTGGTGGCAACACTTCCTGAGGTAAACGATGCACACGTACCAGGCCGTCCACATGGTGCAACAGGAAACAGGGTTCATTGGACCCGACGACTTTCTTCCAATCATTCAAGGTACAGTTTTGATGGTCACGTTGCCATTGTAGGCTCTTTAGACAATGTACTGCGGTTAGCATGGGTACTCGTAGCGGCCTGCGGCTACACAGTCCCATTTTCAGCAGGGTTCGATATACTGTGTGTTGTGACACCATCATTCAGATTTCTGGCGAGTTGCGCCAGAAATCTGAATGATGATGTCACAACACACAGTATCGCTTTTGTTTTTGTCAGTATCGCCTTTGTTGACTCGTACCATAAGGGATAGTCTTCGCTCACCTCTAGCCACAACGAACCGTGGTTTTTCTCTTCTCAGATTACTTGTTAAAGTACAAACCACGGCTGCTGACCGAGAGCACCCTACAAGCTTTGCCGTCTTTGGAAATGCTCTGACCCAGTTGTCCAGTCATTACAATTTTGCCTTTGTCAGACTCGCTTAAATCCGCCGTCTTTCCAATCGAGAATATTATTGGTTAGCAGAGCTCAATATCAGCTGTCATATCTAAGATTTCATGACCTTCAAACGCGCCGTTGTTTACCTGCAGTTGATTCAACGTGCGTAAATACGTGCGGGTCATAGTATATATATACACTGAAGAGCAATTAAATTAGAGACAGCTGACGTTATGCAAATGAGACGCTGTGGGCGGTTCTATAAACGGAAACGACATGACGTATGCAGCGATACGACAATATAAGGAGTGATGCGACGGGAATCAGTAAGAGTCGGACGCAGTATGGGTAAAACGAAGGATCTAAGTGCATTTGATCGTGAGCAAATTGTCAGGGTCCGACGAATGGGTCACTCCATCTCGGAAGTCGTGCAGGCACTGCGATTTTCACGAGCCACTATGTCACGGGTGCACCATGAGTACATCGAAACCGGTACCACCATCCCTGCAAGGGCCAACTGCCGTGGACAACAGCGTGTGGATGAGTGCTGTCATTGTCGACTAACTCGCATTGTAACAGCGGGTAGACGAACGACAGTGCAAGAAATCAATCGGCAATTTAACGCTGGTGCACAAAAACGTGTAAGTAGCCACACCATCCAGAACCATCTCCTCGCTATGGGGTACAAAAGCCATCGTCCCACGAGGGTACCGTTGCTGACCGCACATCACAGGGTGCAAAGATTAGCATGGGCGCGGGAACATCGCCACAGGACCCTAGACATGTGGGAAAATGTTGCCTGGACTGATGAGTCGAGATTCACGTTGGTATATGCGGATGGCAGGTTACGAGTACGGCGCAAACCACATGAAGCGATGGATCCTTCTTGCCAGCAGGGTACTCTTCAAGCTGGTGGGGGTGGCATTCTCGTCTGGGGACCGTTTACGTGGACTGAAATGGGATCCCTGTTACGTGTGACATCGTCCCTCACAGGTCAACGTTACCGGGATATCTTGGACGACCATTCGCTCCCGTTTGTGCGTCTTCAACATTCCACTGGGGACCTATCCTGCAACAAGACAATGCACCGTGCCATCGCTCCCGAATTGTATCCGAATGGTTGGATGAACACTCCACCGACGTGACCTCGCTTCCTTGGCCATCTAGGTCACCTGACCTCAATCCCATCGAGCACATCTGGGATGCCATCGAGAGAGATGTTCGAGGCTCAGACCCCCCTCCATCAAATCTTCGTGAACTGTGGAAGCTTGTTCAGTTCAGGGGTCGTGGATCCGTATGGCTTTCCAACGCTTCCGGTGTCTTGTCGAGTCCATACCGAGACGAATCGCCGCCGTCATCAGGCCGAAAGGTGGTGCTACACGTTACTAGACAGGTATCTCTAATTCAATTCCTCTTCACTATGTATATACACTATCTACCAACAAGTAATTGGACACACCTGCAATCGACGATATCTGCGGTCCGGATACACGTCCCAGCCGCCGCCGTTAAATATCGTGTGGGAAACAACAACGCAACCAGTCGCATGCAAGCAGTTCGGAGCTCTCTGATTTCAAGAAAGGTGTAATCGTCGGGTATCACAGAAATGGCCGATCCATACGTGACATATACAGCGAGTTGAAGTACCGAAAATCGACAATGGCCTATGTGATTGGCAAGTGGAAGATGAGAGGTGACTGTCGGAATGTGCCCCGACCCGGCAGACCCACAAAACTGGGAGTTAGAGACCGACGGGTGCTGGCCAGAGAAATTCGGAAGAACCGCACCAAATCGGTGGGCCACATCAGCGATGAGTTTCAACAGGCATCCGGGAGTGTTCTTTCGATGAATACCATCCGAAAGGAAGCCCATCTGCTCGGTTATCATGGACGTGCTGCAGCCCACAAAATTTTGATCACCAAGTCCAATAGCGCTGCTCGGCTAACGTGGTGCAAAGAACGTCGACAGTGGACCGTTGAACAGTGGAAACAGGTTCTCTGGAGCGACGAATCAAGGTTCACCCTCTACCGTTCGGATGGCAGGGTCTGGGTTTGGTGTCTGCCTGGAGAACGCCTCCGGCCGGAATGTATTGTGCCAACTGTGAAGTTCGGCGGCGGTGGAATTATGCTATGGAGGTGTTTCTCCTGGTATATTTTTTTTTTTTTTTTTGATTGGAGGTTTAACGACCACCGTGAGCAACTCAATGGGCTATAAGCAGTCGCCCGTCCCTAATTTAGGGTCACTGGTTCCAGGGAAGGGAGAGAGCCAGTGCCGTAAGACAAACACAACATCCATGCCTCACCGGGATTCGAACCCGGACCCCTTACAGACGAATGATCAGAGGCCAGCGCCTTAGACCACTGCGCCACCGGGGCGGCCTCCTGGTATGGCACGGGACCCTTGGTCGCAATTCTTGGTAGACTTAACGCCGAGACCTACTGCACCATTTTGGATGACCATGCGCTTCCTACGCTGTGTCAGTTTTACGGGGTGGACCCATGTTACTTTCAGGATGACAACGCCACTTGTCATGTTGCGAGGTCCACTATGGCTTGATATGGTGACAATGGGGTTAATCGAATGGACTGGACTGCGTAGAGCCTGGACCTTAACCCTATCGAGCACCTCTGGGACGAGTTGGAGCGTCGACTTAAGGAATGCCCCCACCGTCCGAAATCGGTGAAGGAACTGACCTGTCTTCTCCAAGCCGAGTGGAAGAAAATACCGCTAGCCGTCGTACAACGCCTGGTTGAGAGTATTCCCCGGAGGGTCGCAGCTGTAATCGCCGCTCGTGGAGGCTCCACCAATTATTGAAGGTGAATAAACTTCGTTTTCTTTTGCTATCATATGTGTCCAATTACTTGTTGGTAGATAGTGTATATACACTCATTGACAACGAAATTTGCGCATCTAGAAGCAAACATTGTGCAACCGCGAAACTTTGCAAATAGCTAGAGTGTGTGCTGGTATGCAAATGATCCACGTTTGGTGTGAGTGCGCATGACTGCACACCCTGTGGTGGCGCTGCAAACACGAACCGGCAGCCTTATAAACCGGCGTGTAGTCGATGCTCCATGAACGCGAAAAGCACCGGCCGACGCGAGCAAGAGTACAGAGTGACAAGAATGACGGGTAGACGCCAAAGACGTCGATTTACGCAACTTACGGACTTTGAGAAAGGTCTGATCATCGGGCTGAAAACCGCAGGGTGGTCGTCGTGCCGTATAGCCTGACACGTGGATCGTTCTGACCATAGCGTCCAACTGTTTTGGGAACAGTGGATACGTGACGGCACTGCCACACGGCGGAGCAGCTGCGGACGGACCAGGAGGACCACCGACGCATCGTGCGCCAGGCACGAACGGATCCCACGGGCACCCGGTCCACTATACAGGCAGATGTAGCGGCTCCTGTGTGCCCACGAACCATTTCCCGACGCCTCGCGGAAGCGAATCTGCGATTACAGCGCCACTTACGTGTGCTGCCATTAACACCGGAACATCGCCGGCTCCGCGTGCAGTGGTGCTAGGCCAGAGCAACGTGGAACGCCACAGACTGGCGACGTGTGGTGTTTAGCGACGCGTGCCGCTTCGTGTTGGAGACAGATGATCATCGTGTCCGGGTGTGGAGGTCCCCGGGTCAACGACAGAATACCAACCTCGCTATCGAGCGCCACACCTTCCCACTGCAGACATTATGATCTGGGGAGCCATTGCCTACAATAGCCGATCAGCTCTAGTAGCGGTACGTGGATCATTGACCGGCCAGCGGTATGTGGATGAGATCCTAGGGCCCCATGTGCTTCCATTCCTGGCCGGGATTTCAGGTGCTCTATACGAGCAGGATAATGCCCGCCCGCACACGGCTTGGGTTGCCCAGGTCTGCCTACGTCACGTCCAGACACTTCCATGGCTTGCCCGATCGCCGGACATGCACCTATCGAGCATGTGTGGGACCAGTTGAAACACCAGCTGCCGCCGTGCCGCACTATCCGGAATTTGGAGCACACCATCCAACACATGTGGGTCAATCTGCCGCAGGACAATATCAGGCGTCTGTTTGCCTCCATGCCGGACGGTATTGCAGCATGTATCGCCGCAAGAGGCGGTGCGACGCGCTATTGAAGATGACCGGACTGCGTGCCACAGATCCCTATCTAATTGTCCTGCAGCTCTGTTTTTGCCATGATTGTCTATCATTCATCTGTATCATTACGTCCATAAAATTTCAGTTCGATCCGATTCTTCGTTCTTGGTGCGCAAATTTTAGTGTCCTTGAGTACACACACACACACACACACACACACACACACACACACACACACACACACACACACACACAGATGTATATACATTGTAGCGCCCCCCTGGCTCGGATACAAGCAATTATCCGTCGTGGCATAGACGCATACAGTTCACGGATGTTCTCTTGAGGTACAGCATGCCAGATGATGTCCAAATTACGGGCCAGTTCACCGACATTCCGCGATCGGGGTGGGCATAGGTGGCGTTCCATCATGTCCCAAACATGTTCCATCGGTGAAAGGTCAGGCGATCGGGCTGGCCATGGAATTCGACATTACTGAGTCAGGCTTGGGATAGCCGTGCCGTACGTGGCCGAGCATTATCCTGTTGAAAAGTTGCTCGGTGATGCTGCGACAGAAATAGCTACACAACAGGTCATAAAATGGCGTCGACGTACCGTTGAGCCATGAGGGTGGTACGGAGGACTACCATGGGTGTCCGGCTATCGTAGGAAATAGCTCCACAGACAGTCACTCCCGGTGTGCCAGCTGTGTGCCATTCTACGGTAAAGGCAGGGTCCTTGCGCTGGCCGGCTAGTCTCCAGTCACGTACGCGCTGGTCATGGGCGCCAAGTGCAAACCGTGACTAATCACTGAAGACATGACGTCACTGGACACTATCCCACGTTGATCGGGCCTCACACTACTGCAACCGATGTTGGCGATGCTCGCTGGTCAATGGTAGGCAGCAGAGTGGCCTCCTCGAATGTAGTCCCCGTGCCGCACGTCGTCTGGCAAGGGTCCGGATGGCCAGGTCCGTAGCTGTAGACGACGCGACATGGCCACGGATGGTTGAGAGCGACGAATTCGGTTCTGATCACGTGACACTCATAATCTCTCAATCCTCGCGCTCTTCCGTGGTTTTTTCGGTCGTCCACTGCTCGCGTGCCTCTGGGTTGTGCCCTCTTCGACATATTGGCGCCAACATCGTCCGATTGCCTCTCGCTCCGACCCAAATGCCTGGCGATACGGCGACTTGACCCACCGGCCTCTCTCAACCCAATTATATGTCCTCTCTCAAATTCGTTCCACTGCTCGTATTGTGCACGGATCCGATGTCGAGATATCCTCACAGTCCGCGGAGGTTAGTGCAACCGCAATCAGCTGTCACAATTGTCCGTGCGTACGAATCAATTTCTGGGAGTTCATTTTCACTTGCAATAACCTGAAGACTAGGAAACTGATACAGCTCCTGACGACTCAGATTACTTTTAAGAAGGTCCAGCTTAGCGATAAATGCAGTGCTTATTCCTTTGGTCTTAATGAAACTTATTTTCTTTCCTTGTAACTTGTAATATCCATAAAAACCTAAACGCCCCCATACCGTCTTCCTGAAAATCACAAACGTCCCCTGGGGGAGCGGTACTGTCCAGATTGGGAAACACTGACCTAGGTAAAAGGAATAGCTACGTGTTGGAAGTTATGAATCTGAATGGCCGACGAACTTCAATGTTCAGAGGAATCAATGCAAATCAATGATAAAAGAGGGCTAGGTGATATTGTGACGTCACGAAAGTAAAGCCCAGTTAAGCTGTATATCGAGATGATAACATTTGCGTTTCAATCACGGTTATGGGATAGATCTTTTAAAATGGAGCTGGTTTTTAAGTGTTCCTGGTGACATTATTGCGAGTTCATAAATACAGTGACTTTTTTTTTTTTTTTTTTTGATTGGAGGTTTAACGACCACCGTGAGCAACTCAATGGGCTATAAGCAGTCGTCCGTCCCTAATTTAGGGTCACTGGTTCCAGGGAAGGGAGAGAGCCAGTGCCGTAAGACAAACACAACATCCATGCCTGACCGGGATTCGAACCCGGACCCCTTACGGACGAATGATTAGAGGCCATCGCTTAGACCACTGCGCCGTCGGGGCGGCACAGTGACTTGAAAGATCTCAAAAAAATTAATCGAATGTTTTCAAAAGTAAACCAGTAAATTATTAAATTTCATCTCTTTGAAAGATTAAGTTACCAGACGAAACGCTGGAAATTCAGAAATTTACACAATTATTTTACACGCGTAGGTCACAACATTATGTCCACTCCTGTTAATATAAATGACAGATTACGAAACCATCAGTCTGATGGTGAAAGTTTGACAATACTTAAATTTCAGTAAACCATCATTACGCGAGTAAACGGAATTAAAAGTTCATGTTTCTTCGTGCGTGAAATTATTTTAGAGACTTTTGTAAGAATATACGTACACAGAAAAGTGTCGAAGATTTTGTAACGGAATACATTTGAAATTACGTTAGAGTTTTTAAACTATCGTAACTATAGTTTTAAATGGTTAACTGATTAGCTAACTAAACAACAACATTTCCTTTAATGGCGTAAAACTGACACACAGTTCAAGACAAGCTTTGCAGCTCCATGGGTAAACAGAGAAAGCTCAGCGGGAGTTTGCGACGCATCCTTGATCTATCCAGACGGCAGCACAAAATTGCACGTGGGGCTGACAGAAAAGTCACTCCTAAGTACGATCATGGAACATAAAAGAGACGTAAAAGATGGTAAAACGACAACCGCTCTATGCAAGGAAGTCACCCAAAAAGGAGCAACCCCGCTTTGGATTATGATGAAAAGACTATCACCCTATACAAGATACGTTAGCACAGCCACGCGTGAAAGTCTTGAGATCATAACCCACACGCAGCTGAGCAACGAAAGCTTGTCTTTTGAATGTATGTGGGGTTGACAGAAAAGTTACATCAAATGCCTGGAGGAATCTCCTAAACAAACATGTGACGTACCTGCCAGCAGGACGCACACGACATAAAGGCAGATAGGAATCAGAACGAACGTCTGCGTAGCTCAGTTGGTAGAGCGACTTGTTCCGGAATAAGCGGACTCAGGTTCGAATCCAGGCGTAGACCAAAAATGACGGAGAAATTTACTTCGTTATAATGGCGCCCGAACTTTCCGGATGACCCCCCGGCCGTTCAAAATCTCGCAATGGTGTGATGTTATTTCCACACCGCGAGATAGGAAAAATCAGAGAATCTCTTCTCCAGCGCTTCGAAAAATAAATGTGTGTGACGTTACATTCCACACACCAGATTGACTGTGAGTTCTCAAGTGCACGTTCTACAGCGGATGGCTGCCTGAGACGATTCATGGTCACGGCTGACCCGTGGGCCATGCCCCCGGCCCTCTTTTGGGGGGGATGTGACGTACCTGCCAACAGGATGCACACGACATAAAGGCAGATAGCAATCAGAATGAACTTCTGCGTAGCTCAGTTGGTAGAGCGACTTGTTCCGGAATAAGTGGACTCGGGTTCGATTCCCGGCGTAGACCAAAAATGACGGAGAAATTTACTTCGTTATAAACACTAAAGAAAGAACATATGTCTCTCCATACTTCGTGAGCACGTCTAAAACACGGACTTCCACGTGAACGCAACAACTGTTTGTTCCATAATATAGAATGTTTGAATTATAACAGCATCACGTGCTACTGTTTCTAAGAAGGCTTTCATAATCTAACATAGACGAAGCCTTCTAATAGAGCGCGAAAGCTCGGCATAAATAGTGTGTTAGTTTTACTCAATTGAAGGAAATGTTTTTGTTTATAAATGGTGTAGAATCTTTGGTAAATAGCTAACTAATTGGCAGATATTCTTAAATAGCTTCGCTGCACATAAATCGCGCTTTATAAACAGATAACCAAACGGGTAAGGACACTTACATTATTCTACCAATTTATTCTGTAAACACTTGTGCTTTGATACATCGAGATTATATCCTTTGCTAGAATATAATCTCGATGATTTCAAGCAGACATCAGCCTTATAACAATGACATTTATTTGTCGATCACATATCTGTCCACAGATTTTATATCAACGTTTAACAATCTATTCTCTAGCAAGTGTTTCAATTCTACTGTGAAGTAATGTGTCATTCACGAGAAAACGTTTAACCGAGAAGTAAATAAATTTACATAATAAAAAAAAACTCAAAAGGAAGGTTCTTCAGAAGTTTACGTCACATTCATTATTTAAAACGGTATAAAAAGTGTTCGAAATATGTGGCTAGTTTTGAAAAAATCACACATTCACGTTTCTTTCATTAAATGCACTTTTATTAGAATGCTTTCATGAACCTTCAAATTAAACTAGGACAATCTTATGAAGAACATTTGCAGCTACTGATTATATATTCAAAGTGTTACATTTCACAAAACAATTAGGATGTTTCACAAACAAAAAATAGGAGATTGACGCGATTATTATACAATAAAAGGTTACACATATCGTATCAGAATATATTTCCCAGAAAGTGGGATTCAGGGGGGAAATTTTGCACAAATAGTGAGCAATGCAGTTTTTCGGCATTCACATGGTTCTCTGTGATGGCGATTTCTTTTTCAAAATGAATTCTTCGGTCTTTGTGAGCATTGACACAGTGGGTGATTCTCATGATCAGCAAATTAAGAGTCTGTATGGATTCACTGTAAGGATTATCTGGGTATTCTAGGGTAAAGAAGGCATCTCCCATACACCTACGCAGATTTTGTGTCTCTTGTCTCAAATGCATCTGGGTTTCGAGGCTTTCAGAGAGATTGCCGAACGACCTAATTTCTTCTCTGATTTCCTCTCTCACTTGAAGAGATTCTTTAACAGATGCTGTTTCATAACATAAACATGTACTTAGCTCATCCAATTTATTTTCAAATTCCTTTATATAACGTTTCATTTCAAAGCGAATCAAATTTGCATGAAATGCAATTTTTGCGAACGCCTTCTGGATCAGAGCGTCTGCTTCATACCTCAACCTTCGAGATTCCTCTATCTCTGTACGTGCAGAATCAATATTTATTTTCGTGTAGGAAATCCAGTCTTGTAAAATTGAATCCCACACAGAGGACATCTGTGGATGACAATCCAAAGGGAATTTTTCACGTGACGTATCTGACATGTTTATAATCAAATTAAATAAAATGCCTTCTCTAAATATATCCATCCAGCTGTCCTCCAGGTCGCATGTAGCTATGTCGATCTTATTAATCTGTCGTACGATATCAGACAATGCACGCTGGTAAAGTGCCTTGCATTCTTCGAGAACCTCTGTTTCAGTCAAGAGGGCACAATTGATGGCATCTTCCTGATCGGAGCTGATTGTTTGACTTCTCGCCAAAAGGCACTGCTTTGTAATGGTCATAGCCGCCTCACAGGACGATATAATATATTCAATAATTGTTTTTTTGAGGGTCAATTCTATGAACTCCTCAAACAATTCCGCTGTGATTTCTTCGAGCATGTCTTTCCAGTGGAATATCTCCTCAAATTCCAAAGCAATTTCTGTAGTCATTTGGTGCTGGGGGCATTTAATTAGGTTCGGCATGGCCTTGGATGGAACTCCGCCTGTGAATGACTTTATACTCCTCTCTCCTCTCCTATCACGAAGATATATACCAAAGAAGTTACGCTAATCAAAAGGAAGACAACAGACAGATATTCGACGAAGAACAGGTTTAAACTTATCTTCTCACGAGTAGCAAGGAATTCAAAAAGGGCACATGCGGTTGTGTGAAATGATGTGATCTCGAGATTGCTTATTTAATGCGCGAGCGCTACAAAAATATTGTTCGTGGTTTTCGTGTTAAAGATTCGAAACCAGCGTGACTCTCGCGTTGTTGCTGTGTGAAAGATTTCATTTGTAACAGAGCAAAGTTTTCAACGCTTTATTTTCGTACAGGATAAAACTAAACAGCATCACCATTTTTCTATATTTTTTTCTAGGTATTTGCGATTAGGTGAGGAAACAGCATCTGCTTTTGTCACTGTCTCTCGCAGACGGGATGAAAACGTTATTTATTTTTAAATCACATATCCTTTTTCAACCTCTTCTAATAAAGGAAGTGGAAATGCACGTTTTGAATAAGATAGAAAAAAGTTGTGCGTAGTTCTTAGACTTGTGCTAAAAATGGTTAAGTGATCATCACTTCATTTTGTAAAAAGAATAGAAACGGGAAAAAAAATCATGTAAATCTAGCGTTTCCAAAAAGATGTTAAAACAAATAACGTTTTGTACTCGTATGTCTAGCCATTTCACTTTCTAATTTATTTAATTAAAGAACCGTCAGTGAAATCTCCCTTAATGGACTTCATTCATGTAACACAAGAATTAGGTTGTTGCGGACCAACTTGGCTACTGATTCAGTGTTGTCGCTATTAGATCACTACTTATTGTTGGCAAGTTTCCAAAATCTGAATGACTTGGAGCATGCCAACGAATTAGTAGAACTGCAGGGAGAAGAAGGAGAAATGAAGCTATTAAAAGAACAAATCAAAGGTGCAATAATGCACAAAGACAACTTTGTGTTCGATGTTTAATTCAAGGAGATGCAGGACATCATCGCCGTCAGTCATGGGGAAGATTTTGATCAAGCATTTCTCATACAGGGTCAAATAAATTTTCTCCTTCTTATTGTTAATATCAGTTCAAAGTACACCAGATTGTGCACAATCAAAAAGCGCTTATAGCATAATCAAATACAATTATTTATTGGCGTAAGACGTATATAGATTCGCCAAGCTTTCGCTCTCCACTGGGAGACCTTTTCAAGGCAAGATAGACATAAAATGCAGGTAATCAGAACACGTAAGAAACAAAGATAATATTTGGAAATTAACGCGGGTGACATCACGAGCAGTATTATGCTTATTTTATTGCGCTATGATTCGGTGTGCTGCGATGTGTTTCCATCTTTTAATAACTCATGCCAAAACATTGGTAGTTCCATAGAGACCATATCATTGCATGCTTGTTTGCTGGAGAGGATTCCAACTGTTTTCCTGACGGCAGTCTCTTTAAAGTTCGCGTAAGGGACAATTCTAATGTTATTCCACATAAGAGCGGCCGAGCAATACATGACTTCTCTTGCAAGCGCTGCATTCTGCATGTCCTGGTTGACACTTCGCATGTGTTCTTTGCATCTAGTGTCTAAAGATCGTTTTGTCATTCCGATAGATATTTTTTCTGTGTTGTTAGGATACAACAATGCCGCCCCGGTGGCGCAGTGGTCTAAGCGATGGCCTCTGATCATTCGTCCGAACGGGGTCCGGGTTCGAATCCCGGTGAGGTATGGATGTTGTGTTTGTCTTACGGCACTGACTCTCTCCCTTCCCTGGAACCAGTGACCCTAAATTAGGGACGGGCGACTGCTTATAGCCCATTGAGTTGCTCACGGTGGTCGTTAAACCTCCAATCAAAAAAAAAAAAAAATACAACAGCGGTATACCGTACACACGCGCTTTTTCTTTCTCACACTGTCTCTCCTTGTAGTTTGATATCATATATGATAACGGGGTGGGTGATTTCATTACTACTGTGATGTTCTATTTGCGTAATAAATTCTTCAACCAATATGTAAAACCTGGGACATATGTGATGGATTTTTTTTTTTGATTGGAGGTTTAACGACCACCGTGAGCAACTCAATGGGCTATAAGCAGTCGTCCGTCCCTAATTTAGGGTCACTGGTTCCAGGGAAGGGAGAGAGCCAGTGCCGCAAGACAAACACAACATCCATGCCTGACCGGGATTCGAACCCGGACCCCTTTCGGACGAATGATCAGAGGCCATCGCTTAGACCACTGCGCCACCGGGGCGGGGCGGCTGTGATGGATTCAGCGTATCTCGTTGTACTAGTTGATTTTGCTATGTCAGACATTATATCATTTCTTACATTTCTATTTATTCTATGTCATCTTTCTTATATCCAGCTTTTAGACCTTTGCCATAAGTGGTCGTTAAACCTCCAAACGAAAAACAAACAAGAAAACCAACCAACCAAACAAATAAATTATTGCTGGTCCGCAACCACCAAACATCTTTCCCATGATGCAGTGCGAGGTGAATAAGGTGGTTATACGTCAATTCGTCGCGTGCGTCAATTCGTCGACTGCGACAATTCGTCGCGGACAAATTCGTCGACTACCTCAATTCGTCGACTACCTCAATTCGTCGACTACGTCAATTCGTCGCGTTTACAGATTTTGGTTACATACAAAACGAATGCAGAAAAACGTACGATTTCGAACGTCTTCCTCCCTGATCAAATTTATAAAGTTTGGACACTCAGACAGGATAGGAATATTACGCTTTTTCTTTGGCACTAAAAATATTAGACGGTAGACGGTTTTTGGAAGGGGTCAGGGCCCGGTTGTTCAGAGCCCCCATATACAAAATTTTTGTAAAACCTACAGTTTTCAATTCAGAACCACCAAATCAGGTGTCCTATCTCATGGTACCCTAACTTAGACGCTAGACGGTTTTTAGAAGGGGTTGGAGCCCGGGGGTCAGAGCCCACCCCCCCTCATAAAAATTTCGTAAAATCTACAGTTTTCATTTTAGAACCACAAAATTTGGTATACTATCTCATGGTACTCTAACTTAGACGGTACACCGTTTTTGGAACGGGTCACGGCCCGGGGGTCAGAGCCCCCCACATACAATTTTTTTTTAAAACTACAGTTTTCAATTCAGAACCACCAATTCTGGTATACTATCTCATGGTACTCTAACTTAGACGCTAGACGATTTTTTGAAGGGGTTGCAGCCCGGGGGTAAGGGCCCCCCTCATAAAAAATTTCGCAAAATCTACAGTTTTCAATTTAGAACCACCTAATTTGGTATACTATCTCATGGTACTCTAACTTAGACGCTAGACGGTTTTTGGAATTATTTGGAGCCCGTGGGTAAGAGCCCCCGTCATAAAAAATGCCGTAAAATCTACAGTAATCAATTTAGGACCACCAAATTTGGTATACTATCTCATGGTACTCTAACTTAGACGGTAGATGGTTTTCAGAACGGGTCGGGGCACGGGGGTCAGAGCCCCCACATACAAAATTTTCTTAAAAACTACAGTTTTCAATTCAGAACCACCAAATCTGGTATACTATCTCATGATACTCTAACTTAGACGCTAGACAGTTTTTGGAAGGGGTTGGAGCCCGGGGGTGAGAGCCCCCCCCGTCATAAAAAATGCCGTAAAATCTACAGTAATCAATTTAGAACCACCAAATTTGGTATACTTTCTCATGGTACTCTAACTTAGACGGTAGACCGTTTTTGGAACGGGTCAAGGCCCGGGGGTGACAGACCCCCCATAATTTTTTTGTAAAATATACAGTTTTCAATTCAGAACCATCAAATATGGTATCACGAAACTCTAACTTAGACGCTAGACGCTTTTTGGAAGGGGTTAGAGCCCGGGGGTGAAAGCCTCCCCCTCATAAAAATTTCGTAAAATCTACAGTTTTCAATTTAGAACCGTCAAATTTGGTATACTACCTCATGGTCCTCTAACTTAGACCGTAGACCGTTTTTTGAGGGGGTTGCAGCCCGGGGGTAAAGGCCCCCTTCATAAAAAAATCACAAAATCTAGTTTTCAATTTAGAACCACCAAATTTGGTATAATATCTCATAGTACTCTAACTTAGACGGTAGACCGTTTTTGGAACGGGTCAAGGCCCGCATGTCAGAGCTCCCCTCATAAAAAAATTCGTAAAATCTACAGTTTTCACTTTAGAACCACCAAATTTGGTATACTGTCTCATGGTACTCTAACTTAGACGGTAGACCGTTTTTGGATCGGGTCAAGGCCCGGGGGTCAGAGCGCCCGCCCGCATAATTTTTTTTTCGTAAAATCTACAGTTTTCAATTCAGAACCATCAAATATGGTATCATGAAACTAACTTAGACGCTAGACGGATTTGGGAAGGGGTTAGAGCCCGTTGGTGAGAGCCCCCCCCATAAAAATTTCGCAAAATCTACGGTTTTCAATTTAGAACTACCAAATTTGGTATACTATCTCATGGTTATCTAACTTAGGCGGTAGACGGTTTTTGGAAGGGGTCGGGGCCCTGATCAAGGGAGCCCCAAACAAAATTTTCATAAAAAGCTCCGTTTTTTACTCTTAAGAATACCCTATCTACGTTCTAAGGCGCTCTTTGGCCCTTTGAGGGCCTTGCACCATAAACCATCAACCAACCAACTAACCAACCTACGGTCTAAGTTAGAAACTGTAGATAACAATAAAGTACAAAAATATGCGTTTAATGGTGTATTAAAAACACAAATCAATACAGTTTAGCTTTCACTACCAACGAACGGCTTATCAGGAAGAAATATAATGTAATGTAAATAGAAAGTTCCGGATATTCAAAATTCAAAACGGTAAGAAAAAGATGATCAATGCCAATGTGAAGTCGAACGCAATCGACATCACATAGGTACATTGCATTTCTTTGTTGCGGGATTCACAGAAGCACACGCCAGATGTACTGCAGTTCTATAGATGTCTCCTAGAAGGTAAGTATTGCCATTCCTTTTTCTTTCTTTTTTGTTTCGCAAAATTAAGTTAACTAAATCAAAAATTTTTAAATAAGTTTACTGGAAAATTGCAGGAATATCTTTTTCATTCATTAAATTTCACCCGCTGAACTTGGTGATTCCACAAATAGTAATATGTACCTGGCAAATAACTGGTATCCCTGCTAGTACAAATTATATTAATGATTTATTTGCGTCCAGTTCAATCTAGTATGTCCATAAGAGCGTTTGGGGCCGCATGAAAACTACATTTCAACGTGTGCCGCTACGGCGGCGGAGTGATCTAAGGGCTGGCTTCTGACCACTTGTCAAGAAGAATTTTGTATGTGGAGGCACTTACCCCCGGGCCTTGACCCGTTCCAAAAAACCGTCTACCGTTTAAGTTAGAGCACCATGAGATAGTATACCAAATTTGGTGGTTCTAAATTGAAAACTGTAGATTTTACAAATTTTTTATGAGGTGGGCTCTGACCCAGTGCCCGTCCCGTTCCAAAAACCGTCTGCCGTCTAAGTTAGACTACCATGAGATATTATACCCAAATTTGGTGGTTCTAAATTGAAAATTGTAGATTTCACGAAATTTTTTTTTTTTGGGGGGGGGGAGGATTACCATGATATAGTATACCAAATTTGGTGGTTTTTAATTGAAAACTGTAGATTTCACGAAAACTTTGTAGGAGGGGTGGGGTGAAACCCCCGTGCCCCTACCCGTTCCGAAAACCGTCTAAGTTCGATTACCATGATATAGTATACTAAATTTGGTGGTTCTAAATTGAAAACTACAGATTTTACGAAATTTGTGTGTGTGGGGGGTGGGGTGGGGTGGGGTGGGGGGGGGTGGGGGTTCTGACCTCCCGGCCCCCGATCCGTTCTAAAAACGGTCTTCCGCTAAGTTAGAGTTTCATGACACCAAATTTGGTGGTTCTAAATTGAAAACTAGATTTTACGGCAATTTTGTAGGGGGGCTCCAACCCCCGGGCTCCAACCGCTTCCAAAAACCGTCTACAGTCTAAGTTAGAATACCACGAGATAGTATACCAGATTTGGTGGTTCTGAATTGAAAACTAGATTTTGCGATTTTGTTTATGAAGAGGGCCCTTACCCCCGGGCTGCAACCCCTATTAAAAACGGTCTACCGTCTAAGTTAGAGTACCATGAGATAGTATACCAAATTTGGTGGCTCTAAATTGAAAACTGTAGATTTTACGAAATTTTTATGAGGGGAGCTTTCACCCCCGGGCTCTAACCCCTTCCAAAAAGCGTCTAGCGTCTAAGTTAGAGTTTCATGATACCATACTTAATGGTTCTGAATTGAAAACTGTAGATTTTACAAAAAAAAATATGGGGGAGGCTCTAACTCCCGGGCCTTGCCACTTTCCAAAAACGGTCTACCGTCTAAGTTAGAGTACCATGAGATAGTATACCAAATTTGGTGGTTCTAAATTGAATACTGTAGATTTTACGGCATTTTTTATGACGGTGGGGGGCTCTTACCCCTTCCAAAAACTGTCTAGGGTCTAAGTTAGAGTATCATGAGATATTATACCAGATTTGGTGGTTCTGAATTGAAAACTGTAGTTTTTAAGAAAATTTTGTGCGTGGGGGCTCTAACCCCCGTGCCTTGACCCGTTCCAAAAATCGGTCTACCGTCTAAGTTAGAGTACCATGAGATAGTATACCAAATTTGGTGGTTCTAAATTGATTACTGTAGATTTTACGGAATTTTTTATGACGGGGGCTCTTACCCCCCGGGCTCCAACCCCTTCCAAAAACCGTCTAGCGTCTAAGTTAGAGTACCATGAGATAGTATACGAAATTAGGTGGTTCTAAATTGAAAACTGTAGATTTTGCGAATTTTTTTATGAGGGGGGCCCTTACCGCCCGGCTGCAACCCCTTCAAAAAACCGTCTAGCGTCTAAGTTAGAGTACCATGAGATAGTATACCAGAATTGGTGGTTCTGAATTGAAAACTGTAGTTTTTAAGAAACTTTTGTATGTGGGGGTTCTGACCCCCCGGGCCTTGACCCGTTCCAAAAACGGTGCACCGTCTAAGTTAGAGTACCATGAGATAGTATACCAAATTTTGTGGTTCTAAAATGAAAACTGTAGATTTTACGAATTTTTTTATGAGAGGGGGGGGGGTTCTGACCCCCGGGCTCCAATCCCTTTCAAAAACCGTCTAGCGTCTAAGTTAGAGTTTCATGATACCAAATGTGATGGTTCTGAAATGAAAACTAGATTTCACGAAAATTTTAAATCGTACGTTTTCCTGCATTCGTTTTGTATGCAACCAAAATCTGTAAACGCGACGAATTGACGTAGTCGACGAATTGAAGTATTCGACGAATTTGTCCGGGACGAATTGACGCTCGACGAATTGACGTGCGACGAACTGACGCAGGTGACGAATTGACGCGCGACGAATCGTCGCAGTCGACGAATTAACGTAGTCGACGAATTGACGCACGCGACGAATTGACGTGACACCGAATAAGGTCCTCATTTGGAATGTAAGTATTCTGTATATAGCTAATTGCTAATTGATTTAGTGAGATACAATTAACAGCGGACTGCTCTGGTGGCACAGTGGTCTGTAGCGTTGGCCTCTGAGTCTGACCGTTCTTCCCAGGGGAGCATAGGAGTTGTGCCTTCCCCCTGCGGAACCAAAGGCTTCAAATTAGGCACGGGCGACTGCTTATTGCCCTTAGAGTTACTCATTTTATAACTGACCAGAAGTCCCAAATTCATGAGTAAAGTAATCGAATTTTGTTTACTGTACCCAAAAACTATCTCGTGTCTTTGGGGACGAAAATTGTCCTCCAATTTGGATGTTTACCCTCAAATGCCCTCAAATTTAGACTTTATGACTAGCTCATTACGTTTTTAACGCAAAAAAAGTCTTAAAAAAAGTTGTCGTTGTGTCCATCCGCCAATTTGCTTATTGTAAAAATAAATTTTGACTCTGTTTGTTGTTGTTTAACGACCAGCGCGAACAGCTCTAAAGACTATAACCACTTGCGCGTCCCAAATTTAGGGACACACTGGTTCCAGGAAATGGAGAGAGCCAATACCATAAGACAAACACACCACACTTCTCTCAACCAGGACTCGAACCTGACTCACTCGGATGAACGGTAAGACGCCTGCGCTTAGATTTCAGCGCCAACGAGGCAGTAAATGTTTTAATGAACTTGTTATGATTTCCGCTTAAACTTCTGCAAAATGAGTTCTCCATTCAATTGGTTCTTCACAAAAATATAAGGAATATGCAGCTTGCTGTTCAGCACGTGTAACTAAGGGGTAAAGGATTTCACATTTGCTAAGTATGTTCTGTTTGTCACAGTTTTGCTTTGTCAGCACAAGTTATCAACCTTCTACACGATTTATCTTTTTAAGATACCAATTTTTTTTGCCGCCCCGGTGGCGCAGTGGTCTAAGCGCTGGATTATGACCATTAGTCCGAGAAGGGTCCCGGTTCGAATCCCGCCCTGTGAGGCATGGATGTTGTGTTTGTCTTACAGCACTGGCTCTCTCCCTTCCCTGGAACCAGCGACCCTAAATTAGGGACGGGCCCATTGAGTTGCTCACGGTGATCGTTAAACTTTCACTCTCGCCGCCCCGGTGGCGCAGTGGTCTAAGGCGCTGGTCTCTGATCGTTCGTCCGTAAGGGGTACGGGTTCGAATCCCGGTCAGGCATGGATGTTGTGTTTGTCTTACGGCACTGGCTCTCTCCCTTCCCTGGAACCGGTGACCCTAAATTAGGGACGGGCGACTGCTCATAGCCCATTGAGTTGCTCACGGTGGTCGTTAAACCTCCAATCAAAAAAAAAAAAAAAAAAAAAAAAAGCCGTCGCTTAGACCAAATAGGTGGCCGACCGATTTGGCGACACCGCGCTATTTTGTCATCAAACTATTGTTCCAATATCTGGTTACCTTAGCTCATGGTGGTCGTTAACACCCCGTCCCCCCAAAACAAGAATAACAGTGAAGAGTCATTTTAATTTGACGTGAAATATTTTTCTGAATAAATATTTTCAATGAAATGAAAACTGTAGCAATGAATAAACACTTAAATGATATCGTGGTCATGTTTATATCGATTTTCCAAATGATCAAAGGAGCGGACTACGCAACAAGGAAATTAAATATTTTAACAGAAATTTAAAATAAAATAAAACTTAACTTGCCACAAATGCATATCAATACCAATATATTGATTAAGATACAAAATTAATGGATTTAAGCTGGCAACATTGCAGAGATTCTGGCTTCTAATTTTTTGATTGGTTTACTGAGGCCACGCCTTGTCTCGTTCGATCATCCATAATATGTGATAGGACGTCACTATGTGTTTGATAACTATGTCATATACAATGGCTGAATTTCACATCAAATCATGCAGATATTCTAGAATTTTTTTGTTCAAATATTCTGGAAGCTTTTGTGAGAGGAATTCGTCAAATCCTTCTCGGGAGGCACTTGGCAGCACGTCACCAGCCGCCAACAACGATTCCGCAGCTGCGATTGGCGCTACAAGAGGAATGGGCCACGATGCCTCAACAGCTCCTTGACAACCTCGTCCTCAGCATGGACAGACGTTGTAAATCCTGCAACGCAGTCAGGGGTGATTATATCCCCTACTAAAGACTGGATTTTTCTTGGCAGCCGGCTGTCACATGGACGTTTCTGTCTTCTGTCCAGTTGTGCTCGAAGCTACCTTTTCAATAAAGTGCCTTTGTATCCTTTGGATTCTTTGTTTGGACGGTTTTGCTCACTTGTCCCATATTCTTACATGTTGGGGATCTTATGGTATGATTTGAGTCGATGTGGAGCACTTCTGCACGACGTTACATTCGAAAAAACTTAATTTTTGCACGCCAGTGTACATATGTATGTATATATATATCATTGTCAGCCATTGTCAATCCACTGCTTAATGAAGGTTTATCCGCTTCTGACCATTCGTCCGAAAGGGGTCTGGGTTCGAATCACATGAGGCACGGATGTTGTGTCTGTCTTACGGCACTGGCTCTCTCCCTTCCCTGGAACCAGTGGCCCTAAATTAGGAACGGGTGACTGCTTATATTAACCATTGAGTTGCTCACGGTGTTCGTTAAACCTTCAATCAAGAAAAAAACAAAAAAGCTCTATTCAAGTCTCTTTCACAACGGTGTGCTTGTATATCTCTCTTTCTATATATACACAGCCGAGTCACATTATTGTGACCACCTCCTACTTTTGACGTCAACAGCGCGTAGCCAATGAAAGAAGGCACGTGTCGTGAGCTAGCTGAGAGGGTACATAAGGTGTGCTGTAGGCATTCTGTAAACATTTCACTCGTTGCTGTCATGGATAAAAGGAACGATTTATCAGATTTGCAAAAAGGGATGATTATCGGCTTTCGGGCCAAGGGTCGCAGTATTTCTGAAAGAGAGCAGTTTGTGAAATGTTTGCGTGCTGCAGCGGCTAAAGTGTATCGTGATTGCAGCAATGGCGCCATTGCGAATAAGCAACGTGCAAACTGCGGAGCACCACGTGCCATTGATGTGAGAAGTGAGCTTTGGCTACGAAGGTGCGCGAGGGCCGATCGACACGCTACAGTGGAGCAACTCACTGGCCAAATGAACCAGTGGTCTACCGGAAGTGTGTCTAAAACGACAGTTCAGCAAACTCTGCTGCGTATGGGGCTCTGATGCAGACGGATAGTCACTGCACCTGTGCTAACGAAGGTGGATCAGCAGAAAAGGCTTACATTTGCACGGCAGTATCGTAATTGGACCTCCCTGATTGGCAAAGGATTGCCTCCTCTGATGAATCACGTTTTCTGCTTCATCGAACGGATGGACGTTGGCCTATTAAGGCGAGAAACATCGGAGAACAAACACTCTTCAACCATTGCTGGACAAACGTAAGCTGGTGTTGGTAGCGTTATGGTCTGGGGAATGTTTTCGTTTGAATTACCTGGGTCCACTCATACCTATGGAAGGCACTATGGACCGAATTCGTTATGAATCCAACCTTGGAGACCACTACACCCATACATGCTGATTGTCTTTCCTGTGGCGGATGGGATCTTCCAACACGACAATGCGACGTGTCACACAGCTAGAGTGGTTGGAAGAGCACTATGAAGACTTCAAAGTACTTCCCTGGCGCCCCCAATTCCCCAGACCTAAACCCAATTGAGCATCTGTTGGACCACCCTGATCGTGTTGTTCGCTCTATAGATCCCCCACAACGCACCCTCCAACAGTTGTCAGGTGCACCTATAATGAATTAGCTTTGATTATCTTTTTGCTAAGCTAATTATTATGAATGAATAATGCTCTACGCTTCAAAATAATGAATTCCCAAAAGGGTGTTGTTACTCGTTAATTATGAACTTAAACAAAGTCTCAACGCTGGTTATTTATATTAAGTAATCAAAGTCATAAACCTAACAGCCAGACAGAGGTCTGACAAAACTAAGAATTGAGAAAGACTGAACTTACAGAACAACTTGTTTATTATGATGACTCCTGGTCAACTAAGGCACTCATATATCACTGCTACATAACAACACACTGCAACGCAACGCAACACACCACCAACAACACCAACCACCCTCAACTCCAACGCAACAACACAACTTCTCGATGAACGCGCCTATATACGAGCTACCACCACGTCATGACTTACACTCATTGCCAGATCTCATTCAGCGGGTGAAATAATATTCCGTTCAGTAGGAAGATAATTTACATAGTAAAATAAAATAACCAGAGATAGTAAAATCAAAAGGAAAGTGAATATAGAGTATACGTTACACACCACAGTCAGCATGGGTCCACGTACCTGTGAACACCTTCCAGCACCTTATTGAGTCACTCCCCGCCCGTCTAGCTGCTGTCCGCGCTGCACACAGCGGTTACTCTGGATATTAGCTGGTGGTCACAATAATATGTCTCGACCGTGTATATACTCATTTTCTCTTTTTATTTAACTTTTAAATCAAATAAGAGAGCTGTTTTGTATACACTGACGAGCCAATACATTAAGACCACCTGCCTAATAAGCTGTAGGACCCTCTTTATCCAACAAGGACCCTCTTTATCGTACATTTCAGGGTTGTAGTGATTTAGCGCGAACTTGCTTTTCAAGTCGAACCACAAATGTTCGATTGGGTTTATGTTACGTGAATTTGGAGGCCAGGGCATTAACAGAAAGTCAATAGCCTCTTCCTTGAACTACTCCTTGACAATTCTGGCAGTGTGGGATGGCGCATTATCCTGTTGGTAATGGCTATCACCAGCAGGGAACACAGTTGCCATGAATGAGTGAACGTGGTCCGCAACGATGTTCACATACCTGACAGCTGACAGGAATTGTGCCATTGGGATAACGGGGCCTAAAGTGTCCCAAGAAAACATCGTCCATGGCATAACACTGCCGCCGCCGGCCTGTTTCCGCCCAACAGTGCATCCTGTTTCCATAGCCTCCAATGGTAATCGGCGTATCCGCGCTCGGCCGTCTACGTGATGCACCAGGAATTTTGATTCGTCAGACCAAGCCACTTTCTTCCAATCATCCACGGTCCAATCTCGATGATCTTGGTACCATTTCATGCGCTGTTGACGATGGCATCCAGTGATCATGGGGACCCGACTGGGTCTTCGGCTACGCAGGCCCACGCGCAGAAGGCTGCGATGAACTGTGTGCTGTGACACATTGCTCGAATCACAACTGTTGTAGCTGCGGGTGATTTGTCGCACTGTGGTCGCTGTGAACAATGCGCGACAGTCTCCGCACCCCTCTGGCATCAGTGGGCTGCGGACGACATTACGGCTGGACGACGGTCCGTCGATTGGTCATCTGTGCACCACTTTTGATACGTACTTACTACAGAGGCACGTGAACAACTCTCAATCCGCGCCGTTTTTTGTTTTGTTTTTGTGTTTTTGCTTCGAGGTTTAACGACCACTGTGAGCAACTCAATGGGCTATAAGCAGTCACCCGTCTCTAATTTAGGGTCACTGGTTCCAGGGAAGGGAGGGAGCCAGTGCCGTAAGACAAACACAACATCCATGCCGCACCAGGATTCGCACCCGGACCCCTTTTGGACGAATGAGCAGAGGCCATCGGTTATACCACTGCGCCACGACGTTTCCGAGATCGTAGTTCCGAAGCGCCGTGCCATCGCAATTTGTCCTTTATCAAACCCCGATAAATCGGCAGCTTTTTTTATTCTGACTCCGTAGACTCTACTAACCGAAAGCCGGTCCTCGGGTTGTATATATACTGCTCTGTGAACTTCACATGCGCCACCGTTCGGTCTCCAGATGCGCTCATTTCTCTAGGCTGGGGGTGGTCATAATGTAATTTCATCAGTGTGTATTCCTATAGAGCAAATTTTATTATGTAATAGTCAAAGTCATGGAATATGATTAATAATTTACAAAATTTGAGATAATTTTTAATAATCTTAGAATTTATAATAAATTCAAAAGTAAGATTGTGTGATCTTGAAGTGAGGCAGCAATTTCAGAGAATTACGAAGGTTTTACACCAAAATAACTGAATGCTGTCCAGACACGGTTACCACACAATGAAGATAATTGCAGATTAAAAGATGAACTTTTATTTACAACATAAAACCATATATACATGCGAGATCTTTCAGACCCACTATGGGTCTATCATCAAGCACCGCAGAAGGGTGGTTCCGGGATTATAAAGTCGGAAAAAACAACCCACAATGCATTGGCATGGAGGCGCCGCTCAAGCCCACGCATGCGCACTTATTAAATTAATAAACATGGAAATATTATAAAAGTACAAGAAACACGGTTACGGTTTATGATGATATATACAATGATGTAAAATAAAATGTCTCCATGATGAGGGTAAAGTCAACGGCATGTCGTCCTTACAACACCGTTTAGCAAATGTAGTTATGTACATGCTTTCAGTGAATAATAAGCCAGTCTTAGTTGCAGGTGTTGCTAAGATCTTGGTGCTGTTCCAGCCCGGAATGTGTTGGCCTTGTTTAACTAATCGGGATAAGCGAGTGGTACCCGATCCAGTCCGGACATTGTACATGTGTTCAGAAATACGGGTAATAATAGTCCGAATCGTGTATCCTACGTAATTGGTGTTCTGTATATCAGGCTCAGTAGCTTTTAATGGAATATAATAGACACCGTGCGTTTGGAATGTATTAACCTTGTCCCGATCCCTCCTAATCAAGGAGCATAATTTATGCGTCAGTATGCCAAAGGCTATGTTCTGCCTGTTGCAAGCCTTTTTTAAAATGCATATAACTTCAGGAACATAGTCGATAGAACCGGCGTATTTAACAGTTTCCTCATTTCCTAGCTGCAGGTGGATCGTTGGCATCTACGAAGTTGCCTTGCCACAAAATCCAGCGGGTAACCGAACCGGGAGGCCAAATCAAAAATAAATCCAATCTCTTTATTGCGATTTCTAGCAGAAGAAGAGTGTGAGTACGCCCTGCGAAACAGAAAAGACAATGCTGCATTCTTATGTTGATATGGACTGGCTGAGGCAAATGGAATCAATGTAAGGGGTGCAGAACGTTTTCGATAGACGGAGAATGAAAAAGAACGGTTGGAGGTGTTACGAGTTAAACAGAAATCCAGAAAAGGTAACGGTCTCCGAGTCTCAAGTTCAATTGTAAATTTAATGGTGGGGAAAGTGGTGGAAAGTAAATCAGCAAAATCCTGGAGTGCGGGAGCTGAGTGATCCCAAATAACTAGCACATCATCGACATATCTTAAAAATAAGAGTGGCTTTAAAGGGCACTGCTCAATCATTTGGTTTTCCAGGTGCTGTTAGACTATTTCGGCTAACAAAGCCGAAAGCGGTGAGCCCATGGGTGTGCCGGCTTTTTGTCGATAGATAACGTCATTAAATCGAAAGTATGTTCGTCGAGCTATTAGTTTCAAAGAATCTATAATGGCAACAGCTTCAGTAGGAGTAACACCTAAAATGGGAAGCTTTTCTTCGATAAGGGAGTCGGCTAGGTCATGAGGGACATTAGGGATAAAGGAGACCACATCCAATGACAATGAGACCACATCCAAGATCAAGCTGATTATACGAAGTTTACCACACGAGGAACAGGAACCAACTCTTTACAAGATTATCCGTGTAATGGCACAATCTGAGAAGGCTCTGCGAACCGAGCAACACATTACATTGCAATACGAACGAGAACAGCTGCTGCTTTTGTCACGCGACTCTACTTTAGCCGTGACTTCGGCTGATAAATCATAGCAAATCATACTAATGAATCACGTAGATTACAGCGTAAAGTTGTCGAGGCTATTGACAAAATACCACATGAAATAACCCGATCTGACCCAACTTCTGCAACAATAGTAGTGCTTAGCAAATTGAAAAACCAGGGTTTTTTTACCAACTAACATTTCTAAATGTATGCATCCACCCAATGGCCCTAGGATCCCTAAATTATTTGGCAAGGTCAAATTACATAAGGAGGGCCACCCTGTTCGCCCATTGGTTTCGGGTTATGCTAACCCCACTCGCCCCCTTGAAAAAGCATTAACTAGTTTCCTTAAACCTTTAGTCAGTAATTCCAATTTTTCTATCCATAGTTCTTCTCAAGCCCTTGCCAAAATTAAGTCATTTGACTCTTGGGATTCACCGTTTATCCTAGCGTCATTGGATGTGGTCTCTTTATTCCCTAATGTCCAGCTTGACCCAGCCCACTCCCTTACCGAAGAAAAGCGTCCCATTTTAGGTGTTACTACTACTGAAGCTGTTGCCATTATAGACTCTTTGAAACTAACAGCCCGACAAGCATACTTTTGATTTAATGACGTTATCTATCGGCAAAAAGCCGGCACACCCATGGGCTCACCGCTTTCGGCTTTGTTAGCCGAAATAGTCTTACAGCAACTGGAAAACCAAGCGATTGAGCAGTGACCTTTAAAGCCACTCTTATTTTTAAGATATGTCGATGATGTGTTAGTTATTTGGCCTCACTCAGTTCCCGCACTCCAGGCTTTTGCGGATTTGCTTTCCACCCCTTTCCCCAACCTTAAATTTACAATTGAACTTAAGACTCAGGCATCGTTACCTTTTCTGGATTTCTGTTTAACTCGTAACACCTCCAACCGTTCCTTTGCATTCTCCGTCTATCGAAAACCTTCTGCACCCCCTACACTGATTCCATTTGACTCAGACAATCAATATCAACATAAGACTGCAGCATTGTCTTTTCTGTTTCGCAGGGCGTACTCACACTCTTCTTCTGCTAGAAATCGCAATAAAGAGATTGGATTTATTTTTGATTTGGCCTCCCGGTTCAGGTACCCACAGGATTTTGTGGCAAGGCAACTTAGTAGATGCCTACGATCCACCTGCAGCTCCTTACGAGGAAATGAGAAAACTGTTAAATACGTCGGTTCTATCGACTATGTTCCTGAAGTTATATACATTTTAAAAAAGGCTTTTTTTTTTTTTTTTTTTTTGGTTGGAGGTTTAACGACCACCGTGAGCAACTCAATGGGCTATAAGCAGTCGCCCGTCCCTAATTTAGGGTCACTGGTTCCAGGGAAGGGAGAGAGCCAGTGCCGTAAGACAAACACAACATCCATGCCTCACCGGGATTCGAACCCGGCCCCGTTCGGACGAATGATCAGAGGCCATCGCTTAGACCACTGCGCCACCGGGGCGGCAAAAAAAAAAAAAAAAAAAAAAAGGCTTGCCACAGGCAGAACATAGCTTTTGGCATACTGACGCATAAATTATTCTCCTTGATTAGGAGGGATCGGGACAAGGTTAAAAGGTTCCAAAGGCACGGTGTCTATTCTATTCCATTAAAAGCTGTGTCGTACCTGCCAGCAGGACGCACATGACATAAAGGCAGATAGGAATCAGAATACATGTCTGCGTAGCTCAGTTGGTAGAGCTGCTTGTTCCGGAATAAGCGTACTCGGGTTCGAATCCCGGCGTAGACCAAAAATGACGGAGAAATTCACTTCGTTATAATGGCGCCCGAACTATCCGGATGACCCGACCGTTCAAAATCTCGCAATGGTGTGATGTTATTTCCACACCGCGAGACAGGAAAAATCAGAGAATTCCTTCTCCAGCGCTTCGAAAAATAAAAATGTGTGATGTTGCATTCCACACAGCAGATTGACTGGGAGTTCTCAAGTGCACGTTCTACAGTGGATGGCTGCCTGCAACGATTCATGGTCACGGCTGATCCGTGGGCCATGCCCCCGGCTCTCTTTCGGGGGGGAGATGTGTCGTACCTGCCAGCAGGACGCACATGACATAAAGGCAGATAGGAATCAGAATACATGTCTGCGTAGCTCAGTTGGTAGAGCTGCTTGTTCCGGAATAAGCGTACTCGGGTTCGAATCCCGGCGTAGACCAAAAATGACGGAGAAATTCACTTCGTTATAAAGCTACTGAGCCTGATATACAGGACACCAATTACGTAGGATCCACGATTCCGACTATTGCTACCTGTATTTCTGAACACATGTACAATGTCCGCACTTTTTTTTTTTTTTTTTTTGATTGGAGGTTTAACGACCACCGTGAGCAACTCAATGGGCTATAAGCAGTCGCCCGTCCCTAATTTAGGGTCACTGGTTCCAGGGAAGGGAGAGAGCCAGTGCCGTAAGACAAACACAACATCCATGCCTGACCGGGATTCGAACCCGGACCCCTTACGGACGAATGATCAGAGGCCAGCGCCTTAGACCACTGCGCCACCGGGGCGGCTGTCCGGACTGCATCGGGTACCACTGACTTATCCCGACTAGTTAAACAAGGCCAACACATTCCGAACTGGAACAGCACCAAGATCTTAGCAGCACCTGCAACTAAGACTGACTTATTATTCACTGAAAGCATGTACATAACTATATTTGCTAACCAGTATTGTAATGACGACATGCCGTCGACATTACCCTCATCATGGAGACATTTTATTTTACATCATTGTATATATCATCATAATCCGTAATCGTGTTTCTTGTACTTTTATAATATTTGCATGTTTATATATTTAACCAGTGCGCATGCATGGGCTTGAGCAGCGCCTCCATGCCAATGCATTGTGGGTTGTTTTTTCCGACTTTATAATCCCGGAACCACCCCTCTGCGGTGCATGATGGATTACAAGATTTGGGCTAAAATCCTTGCTAACCGACTGATTAGGGTTATTTCTGGCCTAGTAGGCGTGTGCCAGGTTTCTGGAATACCGGGGAGGAGAATTTTTCAAAATTTAGTCCTCGTGCGGGACGATATTCACTACCTTGACCGCAAGAGGTTGAAGTGCTGTATCCTTACTTTAGATCAGAGCAAAGCCTTTGACAGGGTTTCTCACAAGTACCTTGTGACCCTGCTTGCAACTTTAGCCCAGATTTTGTTTACATGGTGAAGGTCTTGCATACTAATATCTTTAGTTTTATCCGAGTCAACGGTCAGCCTACGGACTGCTTTCCCGTCCGGAGAGGGGTCCGTCAGGGCTGCCCGTTGTCTGTTGCACTGTTTGTACTGAGTATTGAAACTCTCCTCCGGAGGATTCAATCTGCGCCGAATATCTCTGGCATCCCTGTTACAGGTACGAGCTCTACAACAGCTGAGCTCAAATACCTTGCGTATGCAGATGACGTTGTTATCTTCCTTCGAGATGAGATTTCCTTGAGAAATTTCTTTCATGTTTATGATGTTCATGCGGACAGTGCAGGCGCTGCGTTGAATGGGGATAAAACTAAAGCCTTGTGTTTTGGGGATTGGTCACCTGACGTTTCGCAGTTTGTAGGCTCAACTGATGATCCCATATGGATCCTTGGTGTTTGCTTTGATAAAAAGTGGGCTCACCGTAAGACGCGGCGCTCTGTTCAACAGAAGCTGACGTTGGAATGTGGTCGGTGGGACGGTTGCCAAATTTCTTTTTTAATAGGACTAAATTCGCCAACAGTCTCTTGGTTTCCAAAATTGCTTTTTGCGGTACCCTGCAACCCCCGACGCACAGGGTCCTTTTGGCTCTAAAATCTCTAGTATTCCGATTTATTTGGGGCACTAGAGCTCTCCTTTCTCAGGATTGCCTGGTTCAGCCAGTGCATCGGGGGAGGGGGGGGGGCTGGGTGTTCGGCACATTCTTGCGTGGTGTCGCGCGTTGATGGTTTCTAATATAGCCTACATCCCGAAGAACGATTCTCATCCTTGCTTTAATTTCGCGTGTTATTTTATTTCTTATTATCTCAGGTTATTTTCTTTTGCTTGTAACTATCTTGGGCCCAGAGCTCCGAGACCCGGTGGACCACAGGGCACTACCATTTGTGAGGCTAGATTGTTAACTAGCCAGAACATCAGGTGTTCCTCTTGGCATCAACCCGATGTCATCTACAATGTATTCTTGCCATCTTTTGGTCCTCGCATTCAGCGCAGGTTTCCCGCCTTTGGGGATGAACTGGAGGGTCGCATGGGCCAATGTTGCGTTTGCGGGTGTGGAAGGTCGTGTACGGGACCTGCAGTGGCGCTTGGCCCATGGGGTGATTTTCACCCGTGATTCCCTTTTTCGTTGGGGAGTCGGCGACTCTCCAGGCTGTCCCCACTGCGGACAGCCGGAAACTTTATTCCACCAATTTGTGGAATGTCATTTTGTTCGCTAAGTTTGGCAACTTTTGCCTCGATCGATTTCTGTTAATATTTCTAATTTTAAAATTATCGTTTTTAAGCACCCGCTACCTGTCTTCGGCCAGCGTGCTTATTGTTTAAAGGTGATCCTTGCTACTGCTTGTTCTGTGTTACATGATACTACTCTGTCTGACCACGTTAGGCTTTATACGAATAGGCTTGATGTGGTCGCTCTCTTTGTCAAGATCTGATTGCGTGAGAGGGTGATTTCCGACTTTCACCACTGGCCGGAAGATGTTTTTTGCGTCCGATGGCTTTGTTGGTCTCGGCTGGTGCCCCTTTGCAACAATGCGCTCAGCTTTCGATTCTGAATTTGTTTACTGTTCGAGCATGTCGTATACCTGACGACCGCTGCTCTTTTTACCATATTTCTTGTTTGTTTGTCTTGATCCTGTGTTTGCATCATGAATTGTATTAACATGCTTTACTACTGTGTATCTGTTCTCTCTTCTATGTCTTTGTATGCATTTGTCTATAGTTGGCCTGCGCGTTTGTTCTCTCTGTTGTCTGTGGCAGGTGTTGTACCTCTCGGACGACAGTACAGACCCCGTCCTGCGTCTTTGTCATGCCTCTCGGGCGGGGAGGGGTGTGACAAATGACTTTTCATGCTTTTTTGTGGTTAGAGATGCTTAGATGTGGGTCCATATTTTCTCTAAGCACTTCCACCCTGTTTTCAGGAGTGCTTCTTCCCTGGAAGTGCTTTGCTTGTGTTTCGTCTTCCGTGTTTGGTAAGTTAGGTAAGTGGTTTCTTTTCTTCCTTTTGTTGTGTATATGTGAGATTGCGAGAGTGTTTGTGAGTGTGTTGCACCTCGATGATGTAGCGCATTGGCTGACCCATATTATGGTTTCAGCGGAACAGTGATGTACAACAGTTCACTAACTGAGAACCTATTTTGTTATTATGGCGACTTGTAGTGTAACTAAAAGAACTTACCTGAATGATTTTACCCGTTAGCGAATTGGTGGTAAACTGGAAGAAGGACTGACAACGAGAGACATAGCGAAGGAGTTCGGAATTGCCCAGAGCGTAGTATCACGGAAACAATTATCTGAACACGGAATAGTTACCAGTAGGTTCAGTATTGGTCGACCACGCAAAACTACTCCAACACAAGATCGTTATCTTGTTGTAACGGCTAAAAGATCTCTCCGAATATCTGCTGGCAAGTTAGCAAAATAGCTGGAACCAAACACGAATGCCAAAATATCGCGTCAAGGTGTTTGAATAATTTCGGATTGTATGCCCGAAAACCTTGTAACGTATACTCTAGATTCAGTTTTTTATTTTATTTTACTATCTCTTGTTATTTTATTTTCCTATGCAAATTATCTTCTCACTTAACGAGATGTTGTTTCTCCCGTTGAATGATATGTGGCAACGAGTGTAAGTCATGACGTGATGGTATGCAGTATATATAGGCGCGCTCAAGTATACGAAAGAGCTTCGTTTTATATGTGATAGGTTCTTCCTGATTATTGATATGCGATTTACCTACTTTTCTACGATATTACGATAGTACGAAAGTTCGGGCTATCAGTAGTTGTGTTATTTTGGAGTGTGTATTTGAGTAATACCAGGAGCTCCCCAATAAAAGGTTAAAAGTGAGTACGTTTTCTTAGTTCATTTTATTGTCAGACCTCTGTCTGGCCGTTAAGTCTATTTCATTGAGTGTTTACGTTAAGTTCAGTGTATATTGTGTTTACCGCTCTAATAAGGAGCCTTCAAGGTACTAATGTACTAAAACCGAAGTTATATTTCTGATATTCAAGATAATGAGGAACGCTGAGTAAAAATAAATTCCATATTCTTGGAATTTATTGCACGTGCGTGTTTTACCTAAACAAACTCTAGCACTTTGAAGATTAAGCACACTTTAGCTACGTCAAGTAACCTTTCAATAACCCTAACGTGACTTAACGTAAGCTTTCCTGCACTACACGTCCAGCCGGAGAAGTTTATTCATTATAACCTGTATAGTGTGTTCCATTGACCCCAGCAAGCAAAGGAACTCGCTATCGATGGTGTCGTGAACACTCCACACGGAGTGAAGAGCAATGGGCCAATGTTCTGTTCACAGACGAAAGTCGATTTTGTTTCTCTTCTGACTCTATGCGGCAATATATCTGGAGAGAACGCCGCACTGCTTATTCAGCCAGAGACATCGTAAAAATTGACCATTACAGGGTGGCGAGGTAATGGTCTGGTCTGGGATTATGATCAATGGGCGTACAGAGCTCCTATAGTGTTGGAGAAAGGGTCATTGAATGCCCAGCGTTATTATGAGGAGGTCATTTTAAAACATGTAAGGCTATTTCGTGGTGCTGTGGGAAATTCTTTCGCTTTTATGAACTATAAAAGCTCGTCCTCATCGATCATCATGTGAGAGAGCCGCGAATGGCTGAGTGGTTAGCAGTTCAGACTACCAATGCAAGGTCCTGTGGTTTTCTTTCCTGGGCTGATCTTGCGGAGGTGGTGTGATTTGCTAACAATCACTGAATATTCGCCGTGCATCGGACGAGCACATTAAGTGACGGCCCCAAGGTTGGACCCCCTGGTTAAATATCCTTTCCTCTGCCCCCTGAAATTCTCTCACCCTTCTATGTGCAACATCTTACTTGTACGGTGGTGCCATCTACTGTACTCTAATCTCACTACAAACTGTTCTGTCAAATTCGCTAGACCTGCTCTCATTCCTTCCGTTTCTGTGTCCTGCTCAAAAGGCGAACTCGCTGTAGGTGGCTGGGACCTAAAATCTACTCACTGTGGACGGAAGTCCTACAAGAAAATGTCTCATACTCATCATGTGAGACGGGGACTTCATCAGGAAGTCGCAGACTTTCAACTTTCGCCATCCATCTGCTGGGCGAAAGCTTGCATGTAATTCATATATATTTACGTCAATAAATGGATTCCCCATGTTTTACAGCTGTTTCCCTTGGTGAACTTAACCTAGGTTTCCGCAACACGAATAGCTGCTTTCATTTTCATTTAAGCTACTGTTTGTTTTATCGTCTCACTGTGGTTTATTCCGCATTTTCTTTCGCATTTCTTGTCATTCCGTCCTCGTTTTGTTGTTGCATTTTATTCTTTTGTAACCTTCAGTGTATTTCTTTGAACGTCTCACTCTCATCTTTCTGTTACAACTAAACTGACTTTGAATTTTGTTGCTTTTCCACATTTAATCTACTTTGTGCTGCAGTATTTCCATCAGATAAATAATTCTGCGAGAAGTTTATTTCCTTTTCTTTAGCAGCAGCGTTATCTAAAAACCAGGAATTAAATGATTTGCTGCTGAAGCTTTTTTAAACCGAATAACATGTTTAAATATAATTCTAGAGAAAATTATTTGCAGCGGAGAAGGTATTCCGGTTGTGTCTCGAAAAACCGTTGTATCAGTGTTTTAAAGCATTTAACAAATAATATCTTGGCACCGTTTCCGTAACGTGGTCTCGAGATGCCAACGTTATCGAAATAGTGTTTCATACAGGTGATCATATCTTTTGTTTGAAAAATCATGAGGATTCTTTAACAGAGCTTTGAAATATGTTAGTGGATAAAAATTTATAATTCTGATTTGTGATTATCGTTTTTTCTGTTTGGGATTTAACGACCACCGTGAGCAACTCAACGGGATATAAGTAGTCGCCCGTCCATAATTTGGAGTCACTGGCTCCAGGGAAGGGAGAGAGACAGTGCGGTAAGACAAATACACAATCCTTGCCTTACCCGGGATTCATAATCATGCCCATCTCGGACGAATAGGTCAGAAGCAAATGCTTAGATCACTGCGCCACCGGGTCGCTTATCGTAGTCCATGTTCTATACCTGAGGCCGATACGACCAAAAAGGTTTAACTATAGAAACTTGCGTTTTTTTTGATTGGAGGTTTAACGACCACCGTGAGCAACTTAATGGGCTATAAGCAGTCGCCCGTCCCTAATTTAGGGTCATTGGTTCCAGGGAAGGGAGAGAGCCAGTGCCGTAAGACAAACACAACATCCATGCCTCAACGGGATTCGAACTCGGACCCCTTTCGGACGAATGATCAGAGGCGATCGTTTAGACCACTGCGCCACCGTTGTTAATAAGGCGGAAAAAGCATTTTGATGGCTGAATTTTAGGTAACACCTTTTACGAACTTAATACAATCATTTCGTAGAATTTCTTCCGGTAATCTCGTTTCGCCAATGGATATATTCGATGGTCACTAAATTTATTGTGTTTTCTAAAGGCTGGTTTTGCCGCCCTGGTGGCGCAGTGGTCTAAGGCGTTGGCCTCTGATCATTCGTCCGTAAGGGATCCGGGTTCGAATCCCGGTCAGGCATGGATGTTGTGTTTGTCTTACGGCACTGGCTCTCTCCCTTCCCTGGAACCAGTGACCCTAAATTAGGGACGGGCGACTGCTTATAGCCTATTGAGTTGCTCACGGTAGTCGTTAAACCTCCAATCAAAAAAAAAAAAAAAAAAAGGCTGGTTTTGAACATACACTCCTGAATCAGATCAGCCGCCACGTATGGCGCAGTGATCAAAGCGCTGGCTTATGACCGTTCGTCCAAGTGGGTCCGGGTTTGAATCCTGGTGAGGCATGGATGTTGTGTTCGTCTTTACGGCACTGCCTTTCCTGGAACTAGATGCCCTAAATTAGGGACTGCATATAGTCCATTGAGTTGCTCACGATGGTCGTTCAATTCTCGCCTGCACCAAAACAGAAAAGATTATAAAGAAATCTTTATAGCCACCACTGCCTACAAGATTGGACGCATACCCGAGCGCTGGAAGCAGTGACATCAGCAATCGGTGCGGTATATTTATATACGGCATGGGCAGAGTTTATCGTTTCGTCAGTGCGAAGCGCGTGCAATGGGGAACTTGTCGGAGTTTAAGCCAGGAATGATTAACTGCGTGAAGTACGCCGGGAATAGAACTTCAGGAATCGGAGAAATTGCTTTCTGTTTAAGTCAGCTACAATTTAAGAGTGACTGGAACTACCAAAAGAGTAATACCTAAAATCCCATTGTGCTGGAAATGGGAGACCACTAATGATCGACAGTCGAGGTGAAAGCCAGTTGGCAGGTGCTGCTCTATATAATAGACAGCTCAAAATGCCCCAGTTAATGGTAGATTACTACAACCAGGAAACACAATGATGTACTTCGGAGTACACAGCGTAGCGAACACTCATGAGGATGGGTTTAAACTGTCGGCTGCCAGTTCATGTTCCCATGTTCATAGAACAGACATGAATGAATATAAAACTAATTATACTAATTATAATCGGGTAGAATACGCCTAAATCAATAACAGTAAATGGTGGAATTCCGTTTTATTGGCGTAGCGTACAAACTACAGCGTAAAAGCAAGTTTTCGCCACTCACGGGTGGCTTCTTCAGGCAAGGCTAAATATAAACTCTAAATTGGAAATATATAAACAATCAGTGAAACCTCTCCGAGCGATCACTCCTATATAACGACCACCTCCCTAACGACCGATTTTCTTAGGCACGAAATTTTAGACCGTAGACGTAATGTTAAAAAGCCCCCTATGAACGACCAAGCCAACATCAACCAGCAACCGGTTTTCTTTCCTTCCCTCCCTAAAAGAAGAATTCGATCCGCTTGGACGCAGGGGAACATGTGGAGAGTGAGACAGCTGTCTGACTTTGACGTGTACACGTGTGATCGCTGATTGCTCATTCAAGGGCGGACACTCGAGCATTGCATTGTCGGACCAAAGAAAGAAATTCTTGTCTTATCGGGCCAGTGGTGAATCTAGTGTTCATTCACAAATTCAAGTGGATAATTTTCGCTTCTTACAATGTCTAACAAACGGGATTTTTAACAGCGTGTTGAAGTCATAAAATTGCATGAAATTGAAAATCTGAAAGGAAGTTATCAGAAACATTTAACTGCGGTATGACTCAAATAAACAAGATTATAAAGGACAAAGTTACAATTTTAAAAGAATATGATAACTTCAAGTTTCGTGGAGTCAAGCGGATTCGCCTTGCAAAGTTTTTGGATATCAACGAAGCTGTGATGGAGTGGTTCAAAATCGCAAGGGCAAAGAACGTTCCGATCAGTGGACCTTTGATTAAGCAAAAGGCTATCAAGATATCAGATGCTCTCTGGATTGAAGGCTTTTCTGCTAGCAATGAATGGTTGAACAAATTCGGATCCGACATAACATCGTTTTTCGTGCATTGAGTGGTGAAGCGGCAGATGTAGATCAGCAATTGTGTGAGGACTGGGTTACGAGACTCCCATCACTTTTGGCCGGTTATAAAGACAAGGACATTTTCAATATGGACGAAACAGGACTTTTTTCTGTGCTTTGCCGACGAAATGCATGATGCAAAAATTGGAAGAATCACAAGGAGGCCAAATAGCAAAACAACGCTTAACGCTTGCATTTTGTGTTAGTGCTGCAGGCAAAAAACAAAACAAAAAACAAATCGTTGGTGATCTGGAAATACCAAAGACCAAGATGTTTAAAGGCAAAATACATTGCAAATATGGGTGTGATTTGGAAATCAAATTCAAAGGCGTGGACGACTCTCCCTATAGTGGCTTATAAATTTCGATCAAAAGATGAGAAATCATAGAAGTGTCCTGTTTGTGTTAGACAACTCCACTTGCCATGCACGTGAAGCAAGTCTCAAAAATGTAAAATTGCTCTTTTTACCCCCAAACACTAATGCTAATTTACAGCCTTCGGATCACGGTGTGATTAAATGGTTCAAAAATGAATACCGGCGTTCTGTATTGCAATCGATCCTGGCTCGAATTGATGAAAGCGGAACTGCTTCGGAACTGGCCAAGAAAATCACAGTTGCAGACGAGTGGATAAAATCTGCCTGGAGGGATGTTAAGTCCAGATCTTATCAAAAAGTGTTTGATAGTTGTGAAATGACGAATTCAAAACCAAACTAAGCACTTGATAAAACGAGCATCAGCGATGAGATATTAGTTGAACTCTCCAAGGTTGTTGTCACCGAATGCGACCAAACATCATTGGAGTATGAGGAAAACATTGAGTGCTTCGATGACCTAGGTGAAAATTTTGAGGCACGACATTTGGAAAACGCTGCTGCGCAAGGTAAGTAGATTACATTAAAATTGTTATAACGTATGTGTACATACAGATGTTTTTCGGATTCACAAGGTCTTACCTATTAGAAAATGTTTGTGCCTTTCAGGCGCTGATTCAGATTCTGAAGAAGATGGGGTTAATGACGAAGCCAAGCCAATTATTTCAGCCTAAGAGACCTTAAAGACTATAGATGAACTAATGATTCATTCTGAATGCATGGCCGATGAGCATTTATCTACGTTATTTTCCCAGATAAAACAGACAATCGAAAAATTTGTAGTTAGTGAGAAGTTCAAAAATTTGAGACAAACTGAACTTACATCTTTTTTCAAAAAAGATTGATTTATGTTTTCTTCTTAATAAATATTGGTCTTTTAAAACGATTTTTATACATATTTACTATTTCACTTAGATACCTCACACATTGCAATTTAACTCGTTCTTGATGACTGAGGAGAATGCCGATACCTCTTTAAGCGACCGCCCTACCAACGACCACTTTTTATCGGTACGGAGGGTAGTCTTTCTTGAGAAGTTTCACTGTATACACACTGAAGTGCCACAAAAACTGGTACACCAGTCTAATACTTGGTAGGTCCCCCACGGGAGCGCAAGGCTGCAGAAATACGACGAAGCATGGACTCCACTAGCTTCTAGAAATATGCTGAAGGCAATGCACACCATACTTCCTGCAGAGCGTTCCACAATTCGGGTGTATTGCGAGGTCTCGGATTCCTGTGTCGATAGCTCGTTGCATGGCATCCCAAATGTGTTCTATCACGTTCAGATCTGGGAACTTCGGTGGGAATGGCAACACCCCAAACTCAGATGAATGCTCCTCTAACCATAATGTGGCGCCCCGACACTTGTGTGGAGGTGCATTGTCCTGTTGGAACAGGCCCAACCCATCAGCATGAATGCAGGACATGAACGGGTGTACCTCTTCAGAAAGGATGCGCACATAGCGTTGGCCGGTCACAAACGTTTGTAGACGTACCAGGGGTCCCAGTGAAGTCCAGCTAAACACACACCATACCATTACGGACCCCCCTCCCAGCCGATACAGTTTCCTGTTGACAGGCGTGACTCATGGCTTCATGGGGTATGCGCCACACACGAATCCTTCCATCTGCCCGATACAGATGGAAACGCGACTCGTCAGACCAGGCTACTTGTTTCCAGTCATCAAGTGTCCAGTGGCGGTGTTGCCGTGCCCAAGCGAGGCTCATAGCTCTGTGTCGTGCACCCATCAAGGGGACTCGAGTTAGGCGTCGGCTCCCAAAGCCCATGTCGTGCAGGGTACGTTGCACAGTCCGGTCGCTGATGCTCCTTGAGGCTCCAGCATTGAATTCCGATGATACCTGCGAGAGTGTTGCACGCCTATCGCGTGAAACGATTCGTGACAGGTGACGATGGTAACGTTAACCCAATGGTTTTTTACGGCCACACTGGTATCGTAGGTTGGAGGTTTTGCAGGAATTCTTGTAGTCACGGCCCATACACCCTTGCAATGGTCGTCCGTGAAAATCCGAACTTCGTTTCTAACTCCGAAATACTACGGCCCATCTCACGAGCGCCAACTACGACACCGCGTTGAAAATCGCTTAAATCGTTACTACTTGTCATTCTCACGCCGAAAACAGCTCTGACAGCTGGCAAGGATGTCTATCCCTTTATATACGCACCAGCGGACGCAACTGAGTACGCGCATAGGTGACGTTGCTATGTATTTTGCATACGCTCGTCTGTACCAGTTTTTCCGGCACTTCAGTGTATATATATATATCATCATCATCATCATCATTGTCAACCATTATCAATCGACTGATGGACGAAGGTCTCCCCAAGTTTCCTCCACAACGGTCTGTCTTGTGCCAGTCTCCTCCATGTCACTCCCGCATACTTTCGAATTTCATCCACCCATCTCCCGTGTGGTCTTCTTCTGGGTCTTTTTCTGTCCCTTGGAATCCAATCTAAAATTTCGGCTGTCCATCGATGGTCTGTCCTTCTGGCAGTATGCCCAGCCCATTGCCATTTCAGGGATTTAACTCTGATCATGATGTCTTCCACTCTTGTCATTTTTCGGATCCACGAGTTCCTCTTCTTATCTCTCCTGGTTACACCAAGCATGCTCCTCTCCATGCTACTTTGAGTTGCCTGCAGCCTTTGTATGTCTCTTTTAGTTAAGGTCCACGTCTCTGCACCATACGTAAGCACTGGAAGGATGCATTGATTAAACACTTTTCTTTTAAGACATAATGGCATATTGCTCTTGAAAATTATGCTGTTTCTCCCAAAAGTTCTCAAGGCAAGTTTTGTACGCCGATTAATTTCTTCATCAATGTGATCCTCACTTGATATCTGCTGTCCAAGATAAACGTACGTGTCTGTTATCTCCAGCTTTTCTCCATCAATCGATAAATCTTCATTTAGTGTAAAAGAATTGAACATCACTTTTGTCTTCTGAAAGTTCATTTTTAATCCCACTTCTTTACTCTTGTCAGCAAGTTCTTGGATCATACTCTACAGCTCTGATGGGGTAGTTGCAAAAATGACTGTGTCATCAGCAAAACGAAGGTGGATTAGATAATCTCCATTAATCTTTATCCCTTTGTTTTCCCAGCTCAGTGATTGAGAGACATTTTCCAATGTGACATTAAAGAGCTTCGGAGATATGGTGTCACCTTGTCTCACTCCTTTTCCAATTTTTATGTGTGTTGTATTTTCAAACAGCCGAATCTTTGCACTTGCATTTTCATAGATGTTATTAATAATATTAATGTATGTATCTTAAATACCGCAGGATTTCAGAGCGATTGTAACTGCTGATGGTTTCACCGAATCAAAGGCTTTTTCATAATCGATAAAAGCCATGCACAATGGAAGTTCATATTCCCTCGCTCTTTCAATTAGTTCTCTCAGTACATGGATATGATCTATTGTGCTGTAGCCACTCCTGAATCCAGCTTGTTCTCTCGGTTGAGCCATGTCCAGTGTTACCTTCAAACGGTGTGAACGAACTTTAGTGAAGATTTTATTAACCACTGATAGGAGGCTGATAGGTCTGTAGTTCCTGAGATCCTCAATGTCACCTTTTTTATGTAGCAGGATCATTGTAGCGTTGTTCCAATCCTCAGGAATCTTCCCTTCATTAAGGCATCGAGTGAAAAATTTATTTATATATATATACATATATATTACAATACTTGAAATAAACAATATATATATATATATATTTCCAATTTAGTGTTTATATTCAGTCTTGTCTGAAGAAGCCACCCGTGAGTGGCGAAAGCTTGCCTTTTACGCTCTATTTTGTACCCTACGCCAATAAAACGGAATTCAACCATTTACTGTTATTTATGAATGAATGTTTTTTAGCACAGTGACGGAACATTTGACGACTGGAAAAGAGTTGCCTCCTCCGATGATCCTTATTCTAGCTCAAGCATGACGATGGGCGAATCCATATTCAACGTCGCTAGGGGAGAACAGCTGCCCAAAATATTCACGGTTGGAAAGAAACAGGTAGTCGATGGTTGTACCATGGCATAGGGAATGTTCTCGTGGACAAAACTGGGTCCTACCATTTCCTTTGATTATACTCACACCACCAGATTTTCCCTAGGCATTGTTTTGGACAAGTGTTGTCCTGTACGTTGACAGTGTATCCGATGGCACTGGACTCTTACAGAAAGGTAACGCCACATGTCATAGTACCCGCATTGTGCAACAACTGTTCTAGCATTATGTTTGTCTTTCCTGTGCTTCGGTGGCTTCTGGATTTCCAAAACCTAAATCCTATCGAACACATGTGGGATGAAGAGGAATGCAACGTTCACCGGTCTACGCCAGTGTCTCGCTCAGTCTCAGAGCTGTGGAGCATCATGCCGTACATCTGTTTCACAATACTTGAAAAATCTTTGGTGATCTATTGGAATGGATGCCGTACTGGGTGGAAGGTGCTGTTTTGGCTAAAGACGGCCCATAATACTTTTAGGTAGGTGGTCATAACGTTATGGCTCATATTTTTACGTTTAACTTGTATTTTCGAAAGAACTTCCGAAGTGTTACGTGTATCATTCAACCGCAGTAACTTGCGGGTTTGTTTACATTTTAGATAGCTGCTCTCCGTATGCCATTAGGAGATATAAATAGTTCCACAATGAAATGCCAAAGAGGGACGGATTTGTTTAATAATAAATACATATATTCCAGCAAAACACAAGTGAAATACAAAGAACGGAATGTGAAAAATACCTGAAATCGTAATCTTACTTCTTCGGTTTGAAATCACTGTATCCTTCTGCGGCGCACGTACGTCATTGGGTGATGAAAGAAAGGGCGTTTCTCTACGGTGTTTTCGGAGCAGAATAATCACACGTGCCTGTTATTAATCTCAGCTGTGACCTCCACAGCTGAGCATAACTGACAGAGGGTCAGTTATCCTCAGCTGGTGTTATACGGAGATTACCTCATATTCCTTTCTTTGTATTTTACTTGTGTTTCTGTGAAATTATTCTATCATTCTTAACAACATCCGTCCCTCTCTTGCACTTTCCATAGATGTGCACCACACAGCTGTGGATATAACTGACAGAAAGTGAGAAAACCATCGTGAGAAAGTGATAAACACTCGGAGAGTATCTCGCATCTATTCTTCGTATTTTACTTGTGCTTCAGTGAAATATACACTATATTAACAGAAGTCACCGGACACCCCTTCAAAAGCAAATGAACGGATCCGCTGCGTTATTAAGATGCGCGGTGCAGCTGCAAACGGTATAAAAACAAGCCTGCAGCTGACCGCGATCATATCAAACTAAGAGGTTGAGTGAAAATGTTGCGGCGGGAGAGAACTGACTTTGAGAAAGGAAAGATTGTTGGGTGTTATATTAGTGGGTTGTCCATAAGAGAAACCGAGAGGCGTTTAAACATACCCAAGCTAACTGTTTTGGATGAACTGAATAAGTGGAAGGCACATGGCGTGCCTGAAGCAGCAAAACGTACCGGCAGACTAAAGAAAATGAGTGAAAGAGGACGTCGAAGCCTCCAGAGAGTCGTTGCATCTAATCGACGGAGTACTGCACAAGACCTCAGTGTACAGGTGAGCAAAAATGCTGGAACCTCGGTATGTACACGTACCATTCGCAGAGAACTTCATTCCATGGGTTACCGTGGTCGTGCGGGTGCTCATAAGCCTTTCATCTCCACTCGGAATGCTACTCGTCGTTTAGCATGGTGTAAGGAACGTTTATCGTGGACCGTAGATCAATGGAAAAGGGGTCCTATAGACTGATGAATCCAGATACACGAACCATCAGCCTGATGGACGTGTGTGGGTATGACGGCAGCCGGGGGAACGCTATTTACCACAGTATACTGTTTCTACGGTCAAGTTTGGAGCTGGCAGTGTACTCGTGTGGGGATGTTTTTCGTGGTATGGTCCCGGCCCATTGGTTATCGTGGACAACCCTGTTAACCAGCACATCTACCTCGATATTCTGGACAATTATGTCCTACCAACTCTGTGGCAATACTATGGAACAGAGACTTGTTGGTACCAGTAGGATAATGAACCGAGCCATAAAGCAAGGACTGTTACGGCGGGGTTGGACGATAATTCCGTATCGTGTGTGGATTGGCCAGCACAGAGCCCTGATCTTAATCCCATAGAGCACCAATGGGTTGAATTAGAGTACCGCATAAGAAGTTTGAAACCAAGGCCTGCTATTAAGCAACAGTTAGCGGCAGCATTATGTACTGAATGGAAGCGCATACCTATCGCTGTGTTGCAAAACCTTGTCGAAAGCATGTCTCGAAGGTTCAGTGCATGCATTAAGGCCAAAGGTGGACCGACACCGTACTAATGTACGTCAATAAATGCTATGATGTGTTTCTCTTCTAGGTGTCCTGTGACTTTTGTCAATATAGTGTATATATTGATTCTTAAACAAATCTGTTTCTCTTTTGTTTTTCGTTATGGAATTACTTATAGCGAGTAGTTACACACGGGGAGCCGCGGTCTATAACGTAAACAAACGTCTGCCGGCAACTGCGGCGGAAGGATACGTGCAACGATTCGGAAGTCTAGCCCTTTTTTGTGTTATCCAGAAGTTGTAATCGTGAATCGTTGATCCCTTGAGTTGAAGAAAACGAAGTTTTAAATTGTAGTTAAGGAGGTGTTTGTATACGTGTGACATTTCTAAAACGAATGAGTAACGTTTCTAGACATATATAGTTACATAAAACTTTCTTTGATTGTTAAGCCGCCAAAGTATTTGACAACGAATGGCATCCTTCCGGCTAATGGAGGAAACATTAACAAACGCTCTGTCAGAAAAGCTAAAAACAGAAAAAAAAGAAAGAGGATTAAAGAGAGGCATGAGAGAGCTGAATTGTCCACAAAAAAAAAAAATGCTATTGAACCTTTTTTTCACCGCATTGTTTGGCTTCGCCTTTATAAGAAGCATGGAAATAAATTGCTAAAAAAAGGAAGCGTAATTAAAACACTGATCTCGCAATCATTACAGCGGATACAGAGTTTATTTTCCTGAGCGACTGAATTACTTTTTATGGCTGGCTGACACATAGTTACAACGAAGTGAAAGTTCTTTGTTGTGTTTGAATCACGAGACAATATTTTTAAGATCAGATTCAAAAGAATAGGCTCTTCGGAAATGTAAAGCTCAGGGTCTGCAGATAAATCGTTAATTCTCTGTCTTTCCTCCCGTTCTCCCCCTTTTTTTCCTTACTTCCTGTATAAAGCCAGAGGTGTCTTTCATTTGCTAACATCTTGAAATAAAAGCTTTTGTCGCAACTTCGTGTACCTATCCGAATGCTTTTGAAAACAAGTATCTCCACAAAACCGTAACACTGAAACCAATTCTTTTGGATTTTCATTTCTTCTATTTCTTTAGTGGAATTTACGGAAGTAAGCCGAGATTTGTTAATAAGGTTTGCACACTTTAAGAATAAAATACCTAATGGCTTGTTTTGTTCCATGATGCATTAAATAGGCTTCTGGTTTTTCGTTTTCTAATTTCCAGGGTCGCTTGATTTCTTGTTGTTGATCATACGTGCTTTAGCACAAGAAAGTCTGGCAGCATATGGTTTTTTTAAAGTAGTGTATTTGCAACGAAATGTTTCTAAGTAACACTATGAAAGACAGCCATCTTTAATTTAAACCTAATCACCTGAATATTGAGAAAAATAGTGTAATTAATCGAATAATCGGAGCAGATGCCTTACATTTTCTGCAAAAAATTAGGGGGCTGCCATTAAGGGAATATCACGATCATCCCCCGACGGTATAGAAAATCACGGGTGAAAATCACCCCATGAACCAACCGCCACTGCAGGTCCCGGATGCAATCTTCCACACCTGGGAACGCGATATTAGCGCACGCGACACTCCGTTCATCCCCAACCTGTACCTGCCTCCCCGGTGGCGCAGTGGTCTAAGGCGCTGGACTCTGATCATTCGTCCGTAAGGGGCCCGGGTTCGAATCCCGGTCAGGCATGGATGTTGTGTTTGTCTTACGGCACTGGCTCTCTCCCTTCCCTGGAACCAGTGACCCTAAATTAGGGACGGGCGACTGCTTATAGCCCATTGAGTTGCTCACGGTGGTCGTTAAACCTCCAATCAAAAAAAAAAAAAAAAAAAAAAAAACCTGTACCGAATGCGAGGAGCAAAGGACGGCAAAAATTCATAACAAATCTATATGATGCCAACCGGGGCACAAGCCAACAACGCTGCTAACCAACAACGTAGCCTCACAAATTGTAGTGCCATGTAAACCTCTAAGCCCAACATAATTGCAAGCAAAGACAAATAACCTGAGGCTATACGAAATGAAGTAACACAGGTGAAGTTAAAGCTGGGTCGAGAACCGTTTGTCAGGATGCAGGCAATGTTGAAAACTAACAACGCGTGTCACCGCTGAAGAACATGTTTGACTCCCAGTCCTCTCCGATGGATTGACAGGACTGGGTAATCACTGGGCAAGACAACCCTAGTTCCACTAGGAACATGGGTAAACGTGGTGATCTGAGCAACTTTGATTGTGGATGCATTGTCAATAAAATGAAAATACTGAATGTAGTAAGAAAGCGGAGCAGTGCAGTTTGAGATAACGATTTGTTAAGACAACAGTTTGTGCTAACGATTTGTGATATGTGCATTTTGGGATAGTGAGGCTTGTTTTATACGAGCGACTTGTTAGAGATGCATTGATTTAGCAACGTGTTAAAAACACATGTTACGAAGTACAGTGGAACCTCGGTTATACGTTTTTCAATTTCATACGGAATTCTGCGTTAGTCCCGATGTTTTACTGTAGTTTCTATTGCTTTTTCAATTCAGTTATACATAATTCATTCATACACTTTTTGCAATTATACGTTAAAATCTGAATTTCAGATGATCAAAAATACATGGCTATGTGACTTATATTCCTAAGATTACTCATACCTTGCGAAATAATTGCAAAAAGCATAATTTATATTTTGGCGATAGAACAAAATATATTTTCTATGATCCGATATGATCGGGACCCTACTGCGACTAGGAATAAACACGGAGTGTATTGCATATCGCTTAAGGCAAATGACTAGATTGATGTTAATAGATTTTACATCGGCTCCACTGCACGTGCACTTGAAACTAGATTATCCGAACACAAATACCCTGGCGTGAAAAAATTAAGAACGAGACTGTTTTTCGAATGTAACGTCGTGCAGAAGTGCTCCACATCGACTCAAATAATACCATAAGATCCCCAAGATGTAAGAATATGGGACAAGTGAGCAAAACCGTCCAAACAAGGAATCCAAAGGATACAAAGGCACTTTATTGAAAAGGTAACTTCGAGCACAACTGGACAGAAGATAGAAACGTCGATGTGACAGGCGGCTGCCAAGAAAAATCCAGTCTTTAGTAGGGGATATGATCACCCCTGATTGCGTTGCAGGATTTACAACGTCTGTCCATGCTGAGGACGAGGTTGTCAAGAAGCTGTTGAGGCATCGCTGCCCATTCTTCTTGTAGCGCCAATCGCAGCTGCGGAATCGTTGCTGACGGCTGGTGACGTGCTGCCAAGCGTCTCCCGAGAAGGTCCCACACGTGTTCGATTGGATTTAGGTCCGGGGACCTTGCGGACCAATCCATGCGTTGGATATCTTCACTCTCCAACAGCTCTGCGACAGCCACTGTACGATGAGGTGTAGCGTTGTCGTCCATGAAGAGGAACTCAGGACCCACAGCACCTCTAAACAGACGCACGTGAGGCAGGAGAACATCGGTACAATAGCGGACACCAGTGACTGGACCTCCTTGGAAGATGTGGAGGTCAGTACGGCTACCAAGCATGATACCGCCCCAAACGAGAACTCCGCCACCTCCAAACCGGTTCCTTTCGATGATATTCGAGGTGTAATTGCGTGTTCCCTGCTCTCTCCAAATGTGTATACGTCCAGAATCGCTCGTCAGACTAAATCGGCTCTCATCCGTAAAGAGAACTCGACCCCATTGCTGGTGTGTCCAGTTCTTGTGTTCCTGGCACCACAGAAACCACCGTCTCTGATGAGCAGGCGTTAATGGCACACACCGTACTTGTAGAAGTGCAAATAGACCACTTTTGTGCAGCCTCCTGGCCACGGTAAAACGCGATAACGGACTCCAGTTGTCTGTTACATGTACCTTGTGATTTCTCCCGCCGTCTGCCGTTTGTCTCTTCTCGCCTGTAGGACAATATACCGGTCGTCCGCCACCGTGGTTGCTCGTGAACGACCACTGCTAAACTCTCGGACAGCTGTTCTTGTCGTTTGAAATGCTCTCCAAGCTCGTGAAACGATGCTGTGAGCGATCCCGAACTCCTCGGCCACACTAGTCTTACTTCCACCTTCTTCCAACTTCCCAAGGTCGTAACCTCGGGTAAAGTCATCCAGATTTCGTTTACTAGATTGCCTGTTGGACACATCACACGGTGGCAGCAACTCGACGTCGTTCAAACCGATGTAAACCGTACAATAGCTTTCACCGAATTGCTGAGCGTACACCGCTCGTGTGCTTTATACCCTTCCGACCCCCCTACGTCATGCTGCATATATGCGCATGCCCTACCGTACCGGACCCTAGTCTATCTCCTGAGTGGTCTTTCGGTCCGTTCTGCCTGCTCGTTCCGCTGTTATGCTAATTTCTCCTCTTCGTCCTTAATTTTTGCACACCAGTGTATGATGTGAGAACTGGATCATCTAAAACTGCATTGTCACGTTTAGTTAACGAGGGCACAATACGCTCTCCTTGTGTGACTCTTACATATTGTCCAGACATACTAACAAACGAACTACATTATTTACTGAGAGCCTTTTTATTTCTAAATATCGGGATGTCTGCTGTAATGTTGATTCCCCATATACCATCCGTGAACCATGGAAGTCACTCATTGGGAGGTTCGGGGTCGATGTAGTGGCACAGTCCGCTCCGGCACCTCCGAATGTGATTTGATTCTAATTACCGTTTACCCATGGGTACGTCCTCTGATCTTGCACTGAGCAATGATCACGTGTCATAACTTTTTAATTAACTTGCTATAAATAATGAATTCCCTGTAACCAGTTGTTGTACAGCACCTGATGATGTACAAGATGCTGGTCAGAAAGATCTTGTGCAATTTTAATGTTTCGTAATATATTATATCTGTAAATAAAGTTTCTAACTTGATGATTTTAAATTTATCAAGTTTTAAATCGTGCAAAAGACAGCGCCATTGTGTGTTTTGAATTTGAGAGAATTGAGACAGCGGTGTTCCTTCTTGGTATAGCCAAAGTTGAACCTTGATCCCAACAGAGAAGGGCGTGTTGTTTACTATTGGTTTGGATGAAAAATTGGTTTCGCCTTTCACGACTCGCACACATATGAACTACTCAAAAATTAATACATCTCTGAAACGTAACTGTGTGGCTCCACCATTTCGTAACGCACTAGAACAGAATCCTAGATGTACCATTTACATTGCGGTTTCAAATGGAGACATGCAGGATTCTCAGAAAAAAATCTGTTAATTCTTGTGCTGCGCATTAAAACACTGACATTGGATTCTTAGTTGAGAAGTCTACTACACTGGTCTCGGATTCTAGGATTCTTAGTTGAAGAGTTTGATTTTCATAGGCTAACATATGATTTTTGCAATGCAATAAAATATATAATAATCTGTAAGTTTGTTTTAATTTTTGCAGCGAATTAAAAATTAAATAATATTAAGCAATATTTTGTATTCCTTTGTAGCATAAATTTTATAACAGTGTTTAACATTTTTGAATTTCTTTTTTGCATTTGTACGTTTTTCTAGACAATCTCTTCTTTTTTTATTGGGAGTTTAACGACCACCATGAGCAACTCATTGGGCTATAAGCAGTCTCCCGTCCCTAATGCAATCTCTTAGAAAAACGTATAATCAACGTTCCACTGTATTTTGACGAACAGATGCTTTGAAGCCAGCAAGGCAATTCCGGTAGCAAAGTGGTGTAAGAGCTGGCTTCTGAGCTTTCAACTGAGATGGAACTGGGTTCGAATCCCGGTGAGGCATGGATGTTGTGTTTGTCTTAAGGCACTGGCTCTCTCCTTTCCCTGGAAGCAGTGGCCCTAAATTAGGGACTGTCTTTAGCTCATCCATTTGCCCACTGTACTTAAACCTCCAAAGAAAACAAAAACAAAAAGCCAGCAAGTTCTATTCTAGGCGGAGTTGTTCACTTGTGCTGAAATGCCATAGTAAGGGAATATTATACGTATATACCCGTGGTTTTCAAACTCTGCGTCGCGGCCTTCTGCTAGGGGCGTCGCGGTGGTTTGGGCAATTTGGCTCACTATGATGAGCTGCGCGTCGAGTCGTACCATGTGTCGTATTTGCATATTTAAAAAGCGTTTAGAGGTTAGTTTGGCGAATGCAGTTTGTTTTAAGTCTTGTTTGTGTTTTGTGATCTTGGTTTTTATGTCATTATGGATAAAATTTTAAATATAAGTACAAAACGTGACATTTTAGACGTATTATGCAGTTATAAAGTAGAAAGAAGACTAAAATACTCAGGAAGTACATGACGACAGTTATTTGGATTTCGGGTTTACATGCACCCTAGAAGAAATGAAGAACGTCCACAGTCTGTCATTTGTTTTTAAGTACTGGCCACTGTTTCTCAATAATATGAAACGACATTTGGGGTCAGTTCGTGGTAGTTTGGTAAATAAACCACATAGGCATTTTTCTTGCAAGTTAAAAGAAATGACTGAACAGAAAGCAACTTCCTCTAAAGAAGCTACGATTCGTACAAAGGCTCTTCTTTCATCTTACAAAATTTCTTACCGTGTAGCTAAGAGCTAGAAACCTCACACCATTGCAGAAGACATTATTTTACCAACTGCTATGGACATGGTGCCTATTATGATAGGAGAATATTCTTTCAAGCAACTGTTAAGTGTGCCTTTGTCAGATAACATTATTAGTCGTTGAATACTCGATATGGTTGACGATATCAACGACCAGTTGATTGAAAAACTGAAAAATGATTTTGCTATTCAGTTGGATGAAGTTACTGACAGCCACAATGATGCGCATCTAATTTTTATTTCGTTTTAGAGATAATAATAAAAAGTTTCACGAAGATCTTTTCTGCAAAAGTATAAAGTCTAGAGCAAAAGCAGCAGACCTATTTGAAAAAAAGTACTAGATTCTTTTATGGAAGACATTGGCTGGGAGAAATGTGTAGGTGTGTGTTACAGATGGAGATCGTTCTATGGCTGGTTGTTATGGCGGACTGCAAACTCTGATTCGTAAAAAAGCTCCTTGCGCTGTTTGGACACACTGCATCATTAACAGGGAAGCACTTGCATCAAAAACATTAGTCCTGCCCTTAATGATGTCCTCCAATCAGTGATCGAAGTGGTAAACTTCACTAAAACTCTGCCACTTAAGTCCAGGTGTTTTGAACAAATGTGCGCTGATATAGGGGCTGAGCACACTTCCCTACTTTATTATTGTAACGCTCGCTGGCTCTTACGAGGAAATGTCTTATAAAGGGTGTGTGAACTCAAAAATGAACTTCGTTCTTATCTTGTTTAGGAAAACCATTCCAGTTCCGAGAAGTTCGTGGAAGCTGGTATAACTTTCTGATATCTTTGAAAAACTCATTTCATTAAATGTGTCCCTGCAAGGTACTGAGACCCTAATCCTACAACTTTCAGACAAAATTTCAACTTTCAGAAAGAAGTTAATATTGTAGAAGAAAAAGTTGGATGAGAAAGATACGAATTACTGATTTCCTGCTCTGCACACCTATTTAGGAAACAATGACTTGGAGTTGAGTGAAGAACTGAAGTCTGTGTTTGTGGGCCATTTAACACAGCTCAGTGTTGACTTTGACAAGATATTTTTAGAAGAGGTTGACCAGCACAACTGGATCAAAGATCCCTTCAGTACAGAATTTTCATCAACAATCACCATTGGTGAACAGGAGCAACTTATTGATATTTCATCAGATTCCATATTGGAATTGAAGATTGTTTCCTCATCACTACCTGAAGTTTGGAGCTTGGTGAAGCAGGAGTATCCAGAAGTAGGTAACAAGGTCCTATGAGTTTTGATTTCGTTTGCTACATCCAACATATGTGAGGCATAGTTTTCAGCAGTGGCAGTAATCAAGCCTAATAAAGATCGTGATTGAGCGTGGAGAAAATGATGCGAATCGCAGTTTCCAAACTTTTGCCCAGATTTGAAGACCTGATGATGAAGAAAGCTCATCCTTCTCATACTGTTACAAGAATAAGATGTCATAAAATTGTAAGTTGATGAAAATATGTTAATGTTTGATTTACAAAATAAACACATTAATTTGTTTCCGAAACGTAAGTTTATTGACCCTACATTTCGTGTCGCTAAAATGTACATATAAAGTAAGCAATTTTCATATCCTCTTGGACCAACGGTGTAAAATATGCCCTTTTAAAAGACATTAAAAATATGTTTTTTTTGTGGCAATTGTTTTTCATACAAAGGAGACGCGGGGATTTGTGTTTCAGGTCAAGGGAACCGTGGACAGAAAAAGTTTGAAAAAGGCTGATATATACATACTGTAGGATGTTCAAACATTTTTAGAATACTTTCTTTCATGATTTTTAGAATGTTTTTTGATACGAAATTGCAGAAAATAAAAGAAGTTCAAATGATTGAAACTGGCAACAACGTGTTAGATGAACATGAATGAAACAGGTGCTGCAGTAAAATATCATCTGCTAAGAAAGTGGCGCACGTAAACAAGCAGTGGATAAAAGGTTATGTTTTTGCTCTTTACGAAGAGAAATATTCGTATTTTGTTTTTAAAAAACGCTCTGAAAATCATGGAATTAGTATTTCTAAATGTAAAATAAGCAATATTATTAATAATAGAGAGAAAAACCGTCAAGCATTGTTTCTTATAGGAAAAAGAACAGCAAAGGAATATCCATATAAGGTACGTAATTTTACGACTATTTCAAAAGTAAGGTCTCTGGTCTTAAAAGAAAATTCACCGACACAAAGAGCAATCGCTAAATCGTTAAAGCCGAATCCGGTGGAGCAGTGGTCTAAACGATGGCCTCTCTGATCATTCGTCTGAAAGGGGTCCGGGTTTGAATCCAGTGAGGCATGGACGTTGTGTTTGTCTTACGGCACTGGCACTCTCCTTTCCTTGGAACCAGTGACCCTAAATTAGGGACGGGCGACTGCTTATAGCCCATTGAGTTGCTCACGGTGGTCGTTAAACCTCCAATAAAAAAACACACGTTAAAAAATCTCTGTAACAGCTGTAAACAAGGTAATAAACAATCATTTTAATCTGAAAAAACAACAGCACATGAACATAATGTTCACCGCTTTTTGCCTTGGCTCGTGACTGAGCCCGGAACGCGATGTAGATTTCTTTATAAAACTCTCTTAACCGAGACAGATGGAAATTAACTGTGAGTGTTGATGAAGCATGGACGGACCTAAACGACTGTAACAAAAAAAGGTCAATTTACTGTCGCAAAACAACAGAAAAAGAAAGACTTAGCAATCATGGTTCCCAGAATCCAAAGAAAGTTTCGGTAAAAGATTCATGATTATTACTGGTTTCTCGTACAATTGGAAAAAGTTAAGAAAACCTGAAAAGAAAGTTAAAATTATTTCTACATATTATCAAAATAATGTTTTAACTCCTTTAATTAAAGAGGTGTGACGTACCTGCCAGCAGGACGCACACGACATAAAGGCAGATAGGAATCAGAATAATCGTCTGCGTAGCTCAGTTGGTAGAGCGACTTATTCCGGAATAAGCGGCCTCGGGTTCGAATCCCGGCGTAGACCAAAAATGACGGAGAAAAATACTTCGTTATAATGGCGCCCGAACTATCCGGATGACCCGACCGTTCAAAATCTCGTATTGGTGTGATGTTATTTTCACACCGCGAGATAGGGAAAATAAAAGAATCCCTTCTCCAGCACTTCGAAAAAAAAATAAAAAAAATAAGGGGGAGATGTGACGTACCTGCCAGAAGGACGCACACGACATAAAGGCAGATAGGAATCAGAATAAAACGTCCGCGTAGCTTAATTGGTAGAGCAGCTTATTCCGGAATGAGTGGACCCGGGTTCGAATCCTGGCGTGGATAAAAATGACTGAGAAATTTACTTCGTTATAGAGGAAATGCCATTCTTTTATCCACAGAGCCTTCATAGAGTAGAACGTCATCAGAATAAGGCTGCCAGCCACACATCCAAATCTAACACTATTTCTTGAAGAAAGGAAAACAGACTGGTGTCAAGTTTATATCTTTTGCTCATATTCTTTCAAAGTCTCCTGATGTTTTACCAATGGACCATTGTGCCTTCGTACTGATAAAAAGAGCGCTTTCTAAACGCAGAGCTAAAACAATGATTGGACTCTGAAAAGCAGTGGAAGAGGAGTGGAATAAAATACCACTACCAATTTTAAGAAATGCCCTGTTATCTTGGAAATCTAGATGTAGGTTCATTCTACAGAAAAGGATATCAGGTAGAACATTTAAAAAAATACATAATTTGATTTTAAACATTAATTGTATTGCTGAAAAATTGTAAATTTTATATGAACATCCTGTGTATATATATATATAGATTAATCATTGTTCATGTTGATTCATACCGTTCCATTGGCCTTCAGTGTTTTCAATATTGACAAGTACTAGAAATTATGTTCACAAAGTACATAGCTTAATCAGTTGGCATTTAAACACGTAAACATTGCAGTTACTGTTAAAGCTGAAACCTTAAACTTACACTTATAATGATACCAACTATTACAACAGTTAAGTCAAACCAAATATTTCATAAGTGACTTAGTGGCGTACCAAGGTATTAAAATATTCTTATATAAAATGTGAAACAAATATTAAAAATCATACATTCACGTATCATTTAAGAATTTTCCCTTTATTCAAATCTGTTTAAGTAATTTTGTTTTGGGCACGCCAAACATTGCTCATTACTGAATACAAAACGAAAATATTTTTTACAAACTAAGACATTAAGATAGATTTTACAAAATCCTTAAGGCTTTAATGTAAAGCAAGAATAAAGGCTTTACAAAAAGCAGCTATTTTCTGGAAACATTTCACAAAGTAGGGCACAAAACACTTTCTCCACATACAGATAGTTTACGGTCATTATCACTTCCTTTTCCATACTTAATCTGAGAGTTTTGTGTTCATTTATGCAGAGGGTGGTCCTGTCGATCAGAGATCTCAACATTCTCATTGGTCCGCTAAATGGATTTGCTGCGTCTTCTAAGGTGAAATGAGCGTCACCCATCGACATGTCAGTATACTCTCCAATCTGAGTTCGTTGCAAATTAGTTTCAAGAAACTGCGATTCGTTGGAAAAAGACCGAATCTGAGCACGCAGTTCTGAACGCACTTCCAATGCTTCCTTAAGAAAAACGGACTCCAAGCTCAGGCATGTCTGAAGCTTTATTAAATATGTTTCAAGTACTCTTGCATAACTTTTGAGTTCCAGTAGAATAAATTTTGCCTGTCTAGCAAATCTTTCCGCACATTTCTTGATGACTTTGACAACATTATGGCGCAGATCCTCGGAGTGTTTTAATTCGTAATTTGCATCTGCTATATAACTTTTCATATAACAAAAACATTGGTGCTGACTTAAACATTCGGGAGGGACTAGCTTTGGATACGAATAAAATATAATGGGTTTTTTTTCTGTTCTCCAATAAGTGTGCAAGTGCTATAAATAACATAGTCTGTCCACCAAGAAATCCAGTAATTTTCACCAACGTCTTTAACCATTTTGATTTTTTTCAACTGTCTTTGGGTACCAGAAAGCGCTTGATGATAAACAGACTCCCAACCTTCGAGCAGGTGAATAACAGACAGGAGAGATAATTTCACTCCTTCATATTCCAGATCAGAATGAACTATTTGACTTGTTACACGAAGGCATTCCTTTGCCATGTTTCTGGCCTTCTCGGAGATCACGATGTTCAGACCTACTACTTCTTTCATGTTAATTAACTGCGTAATCTCCTCCCACATCGCTTTTGTGATTTGCTCAAGCATATTTTTCCAGAAGAATGTCTCCTCAGCTTTCACAGAAGCCTCTATGACGGTCATTTGCAGAGGTAATGCTGGAGTAATGGAAGTGTCGCTTATCCTCTGGGAATGTTGAATCCATTCTTCCACCGTGGCACCTGCCGTATGCTGATCCATCTTGAACTTTAAAGTTCTCCTTCCTATTCAACCCAACAGTAAGCAAAACGCTGCTTGCACAGATTATCAACAAAGAATATTTTTAAATCGACCTTCCTGACCAGTAGCAAGAAATTCAAAATTTCCCATGCGGATATAAAAAGGAGAAAATCACGCGCGACTGCTTGCTTAATGCACGGGCGCTGCAAGTATATTGTTGACATGATATCCATGCCAACGATACGAGACCGGCTTGACTCGAGTGTGTTGGTGCCTGAAATATTTCATTTGTAACGAACCAAATTACCAGATTTTTCATATTCGGCAGCCCAAGGAGGTTAGAATAAGATATCTGGAGATGCCCTTGTTAACGGAGCAGTACCACTTTACGTGAAGCCTATAACCGCGAGAAACGACCGTCAAAGTGTGGGAAAGCTGATGGTTTTCAAGGCTATTGCAAAGCAATTTGTGTTGGCCGAATCGTCTTCTTTCGTCGCAAATGTTTCCGATTTTGCATCAGAACCTGCTGCCGATGTGTGAGAAAATGCTGAATTCATAAAATTTTTAATTATTTCAAGCTCTTTCCCATTTTTATTTTAAATTGAAATACACGAATGTTAGTGCGAAAAAAAAAAAACAAACATAGCGATAAAATTGAAAACTTCACTCGTGTAAGAAGTATAATTCATTCCGGTATAATATTAACATGATTTCTGCACCCAAAAACCACCCAATTCCAAAATACACACATTTGAATATACATGAATATCATGTAAACAAAGTGAAATTCCCACACCTTGCGGCATCACGGTTAAGAAACTCAGGACATTTCCAGAAGTATTATTTCAACATCCTTGTGGCAGCCCCGGTAGCCGAGGGGGTCAGAAGCGCGGGTTTATAGCTAGTCGTCCTAAATGGTCCCCGACGCGAACCCAGAATAGGCCATGAGTAATGCGATTGTCCTATGGCTCTTTTCTTCCCCTTTTCAGAACTACTGGCCACAAATTAAGGGGATGGACGACTGCTTTTAATCCTAAGATTTGCTCATAGAGGTTGTTAAATGCCGAAACAAAACAAATATTTCTGTGTCGGATAAAACTAAGTATCACCAACATTTCCCTATATTTCTGAGTTTTTTGGGTCCTGAGATTTTCCGATTAGGAGAGTAAATGTACGTTTGTTTTTATGAATGCTTGTAGCAGATGACATTTAAAACTTTCCGTGTTTATCGCATTGTGAGACGCATGTGATCAGTTTCCACAGGTTTGTTAGATGTTACGTGTTTGCGTTTGTTCCTGTATCCCTCTTCTAACAAGCGGATTGGAAATGTACCTTTTCAATTAGATAGAGCAAAGTTGTGCACATTTTCCATACATATGTTAAAAGAGGATAAGTCATTAAGTCATAATCACTTCATTTATAAAAAAAACCGAAAGGGAATGAAACCATATAAATCATCCTTTTCTGAAAGGATTTGATAAACAAGAAGCGTTTTGAAACCTCATAACTCGTCACGTTCACTTTCTAATCTAATTAATTTATTAATGCACTTCTAATCTAATTAACTGATCATGCACGATTAGATGCATTAATTTTGTAATGCATTTTAATTAATTTATTAATGCTACTTAATCTAAAATATGATTTCACTTTCATTTCAGCAATCGTTCCCCGCTTCAAGGATGCATCGCATCGTTGTCATTTCGGAACATGGAAACTCAACTAAGGCGAAAATAATGTGCGATGGAATGAACTTTAGCAGTGGAAGCTGTCCATGAGGAGGACTTATTCCCGGCAAATAAGGTACCAGTGTCGAGACTCCAGAATACACAGAGTTCGTTCCATATAAATGGACTCTATAGGAAATATTTTTACTTGAAACTTGAAGAGTGGAAACTGCAGAATGGGGCTGTGCTTTCGTTGAGTTTTGATACACAGCATATATTTCTATTAATTCCAGCACATGGCACTTTTCGAGTTTGCCTACTCCATCCGATTTAACTGTTGTCGATTGTCTGTGGAACATGAAAGCTCTTGAATCAGTTTTCGATAACAAAATTCCTGCGGTTAAGTTTCCTACTCGTGGATTTTATTGACGATATGGACTCACAGAAACATTCATCCGGAGTACCCACTCATTACCCAGGTGTTGCATCGTTTCTCTTTTATGTCTGCGCTAGCCAGTATGGCTAATCCGAGTCTCAAGTTAGTAGTTTCATGCCGCATTTTACCAGTTGTTCCGAGATTTTCTGTGTTAGTAGTTAAGTGGAATGCACCTTAAAGATTTCGAGCTTCAACAACGAAACCTCGCTCAAAGTACGCCAAACTAACAGTTTCGCATTGTTAAAATCAATATTATTTTCAACACTCAGTGCATGGCAGTCATTACATTTAATCACGCTTTCACTATAGTACTACAATGTACTGCACTAAAAGCGTGAGTTCAGGTACGTGACAATGTGCCATCAAAGTTATAGTACGATGTTCTAGAAGCTGCGAAAGCCGGCCGTCTCTAGTGTTCATTTGAGAAACGCTGATTTTGTTATGGCATAACATTCTGGAAGTTCCAAGCAGAAATGTCCTCAGCAGCATTCGTAGTGCCTTTTCTCAACAAGATAACGTAAGTCTCAATGTGATTGGCACCACTGTATCGTGTTTTCCTGGTATGAGTGCCATCCCTTGACCAGATATGCGACGAAAATGGGATATCCTCAGACCTTACTCTAAAGGAATCCAGGTCGAGCACGGCTATTCGTCATACTGTGCGTTCATCTGGAAGAAGAATTGGGAAATGTATCTCAGTACACTGTTCTGGACGTTTAAGTATTAATGCCACAACACATTGCTGAGTACATCACAAACAATAGGTTATGACGTATACTCTAAATTAACTTTCATTTTTAGTTGCTTTCTCTATGTAAATCTGAGTTCATTCTTTTTTAGCGTTTTCAACCTTAACGTCATATCTTCTCGCTCACGGAATGACGTTAGCATCAATTCTGAGGTCAGAGAGCGTGACGTATGCATGTTGACAGATAAGAACTAGAGATATACATATAGTGTTGAAGCAACAGCCAAAATGTGTAGTGGTGTGATGTTATAATGGTGGAATCTGCGTTACTCTGAAGTTGTGTTTACTTGAAGGCTGCGTGTTAAGTTGTGTTGTTATATATTGAGTGTTTGGAGTTAATGTTTTCTGTTTACTAACGTACATTAATTAGCTTCAAAATATCGGTGCTGTTATAAATCAATTTCTGCATGAATAGTGCTTATGAGATGTTGATAGAATAAAATGAATAACTGTAAGTAACTATTTCTTGAACTTTATTTGAGTGACTCCTGTTTCACTTAAAAGGAGGTGATAAGAAGAACTGACTGTATGTAGTGTTCCATAAGCCATATATACACGTTTCAAATAATAAGAACGCTACAAGGTCTCTTACAACTATTGTATATACTCTATACGATATGATATCACTAATATAAGTTGCAGTGGATTATGGTGCTGCGAGTTTTGCATCAGTGAAGATACATTTTTTATTTGCTACGGAAGAAGCAATTGGAATTGATTTTCTTCCAAGAGACTCTGAAGGCGATAATCATCCCTACTGATAAATGAAGACTGGAAGGTCCTTTTCTGTTTTTTTTGTCTTCTTGATGCGCGATTAAACGACTACAATGAGAAACTTATAACGAAGTAAATTTCTTCGTCATTTTTGTCCACGCCGGGGCTCGAACCTGGGTCCCCTCATTCCGGAATAAGTTGCTCTACCAATTGAGCTACGCGGACGTTCGTTATCGCTGCTATCTGCCGTCATGTCGTGTGCGCCCTGCTGGGCAGGCACGTCACAAACTCTAAGGGGTATAAGCAGTTCTTCGTTCGAAATTTGGGGACATTTGCTCCAGGATAGGGAGACAGCCAACCTCGTAAAATAAGCATACCACCGATGTCTCATTTGGCACTCGAACTCCGACAAATCTAGAACATGTATTCAGAAACCAACGGCTCTCACTGGTCTCCCACGGCGGAAGATTCTGTATTAACTTTCGTGTGGAATCAGGGAAAGGAGAAGGTATAGTGATGGCGAGTAGACAGGTCAGCTTCAATTTCTAGTAGACTCTTCTTTCGTAGAATTTACGCATTTGGCTTTGAGCACGATGTTGCCCATGAATATCAAAACTTACTCTTGTAGGACAGAAGAACACAACCGAAGTTTTCGCAGCGCTGTGCCGTGGATGTCAGAAAAACACGTACACGACCAACCGAGGCAAGACATAGAATGAAACGATCAGCCATCCAGTTTGATTCACTTAGATGAAGTCTTAAGAAGGCATGACTTACACTGTGCAAAGTATTATAGCTGTTTGTAAAAACAGGTAATGAGTTGGAAAATTCCAGAAATAATGAGCGGGCATGACAACCTTGAAATCAATTAGTTCACTTTTGTCTTTTTGTTCCGACGACCACATGAGCAATTCTAAGAGCTATAATCAGTCTCCCGTCCCTAATTTAGCGCCACTTGTTCCAGGAAAGGGGGAATCCGATAAGGTAACCATTCATGCTTCATTTAGGACTCGAATCGGGGCCTATCTGGAAAGTTGATGCAAAGCTCGTGCCGCCGTCCATTTGCCACCCTGTTGGCTTTTAGTTCACAATAGTTATATTTTTCACTAGGATGGGAAAAAGCTTGGAGATATAGGAAAATATGCCTTCATCGGACAAAGAGTAGAAACGTACTAGTGGGAAAGAGCACCGTGATAAAAAATTCACAACACAGTACTATGGAAATGTCGTGTAAGAAGTACAGGCTTTCTGTTAAGAAGAAAAAGCAGACAATACACTTGATTATTGTAAGAAGGAAAGTGAAAGCTGAAATGTAAGTTGTCTTATAAAGCAGAGCAATTCTTACATGGCAAAACACTTGCAGTCTTTACTCAGAATATCATTTATTACATACAAAGGATGGCGCATGGATTTTGGAGGGTTAGTATTTGGTAGAGTGGGCAGTGTATAACTTTATGAATTCAAACGAAAGATGATATGTCAGCCAACAATAATTTTTGTAATGAATTATACGGCTTTTTAGTCACTTTGTATAAATCAAAAACAGAAGACTTCGTTTTAAACAGAAGACAGAAGGAATTTATGTTCAGAAGGAATTAATGATCAGTTAGTATCAGACAAAAGGAATTTATGTTCTGCACGCGCACAACATAAATTATTTTTGTCTGATACTGCAGAGGGCGAGTCAAAAGGTTTGTAATATTTGGATAACTTTATGTCTTCATACGTACCTTTACGACGAAAGCTGACTAACATTCAAAGTATAAGCCACCGTGTTGCACCGTCTTTAGCCATCTGTCTGCCAGTTCTTCGATTCCGTGGCGGTACCAGTTCTTGTTCTTCGAGGCGAAGAACTCCTTCACCCGGACTGTCACCTTGTCCTGGTTGTTGAAGTGCCGCCGCGAAGGAAGTGGGCCATGGACCGGAACAAGTAATAATCCGAAGGAACAAGTTTTGGACTATATGCGGGGTGTGACATCAGTTCGATGCCCTCAAGTTCTTGGAGTTTTTCCCGGGTCGTTCGCGCGGTATAAGGCCGAGCGTTGTCCTGCTATAGGATAGCGCGCTTTCTGTTCACCAGTGCTGGGTACTTCTCCTCCAAAATGGCATACATCCGCTCCAGATGTTCAGAGTAGAGGTTGGCGTTTATGGTCCGACCGTTTGGAACGAATCCGCAATGGATTATCCCATTGGCATTCCACCAGACGCAGAGCATCACCTTGTGCTCGAAGCGCCCACGTTTGGCAACAGGTTCAGGAAGCTGGCTCGGACTCAGACACTGCCGTTGTGTGTTAGTATTACGGAAATAGATCCACTTTTCATCGCACGTAACAATTCTCTTGATGAAACGTACATCGCGCAGGTTTTCTATTCGTTTGAACTATGATATTTAGATCATATTATTTTGCCTGCTACTTCGACATAATTTCAGCACGCTGAACCCAGGGGAGATTAAAGCAAAACTGAACTGGTATCCATTTTTTTCAACCATGCATTTTTACATTTTCTTGCTACCACTGATTCGTACATGAATCATGGGATACACACTTCAGTGGCATCCATGGCAATTTTTATGGCTTCCTCTTCATATTTTGGGAATGTTTTCTCCTGGGTATTTTTATTCATCCACCCATAGTGAAATCCTGGATGTGTTACTAATACTGGGGCCCCAAAATGCTGTCCAGCTCCCTGCCCCCCCCCCTTTATCCTTTAATGTGTTCTGTCCCAACCACTGACAGAACGACGACATGCAATGCTGTCCACCGCAACGACTACCACTTTATATCCATTTCGACTGACTGCAGTGCACGACTTGAACTAGTTAAGCACGTGACCCGCCGCAGCACATGCGTTTATGCAAATTTAGAAACACTTTCGACTCACCCTCTATATTAGTTTAAAATTTTATTCATTTCTTTTACTTTGTCCTGTATACGCCAGCAAATTTAGGTTGTCCTCAAACAACTTTTAAATTTGCTGGCTTGTGACCTTAAAACGCAACACCCTTTCTTTCTAATAATGTTTCAAGATGGCGAGTAGTAACGGCCGGCCTTGTGGCGCAGTGGTTTAAGCGCTAGCTTGTGACCGTTCAGCTGAGATGGGTTCGAATCTTGATGAGGCATGGACGCATTTGATTTACGGCACTAGCTGTCCCCATTCCGTGGAGTCAGTGGTCTTAAATTGGTGACGGGCGACTGCTTATAGCCCATAGAATTGCTCAAGATGGTCGTTAAAACCCCAAAAATAATAACGAGAAGTACACACGGAAATATTCCGTTTTCAATAAATGTCAGTCGTGTTTTCCTCGGGGTGAGATAGCATTTTTAGTAAGTCTGTTTTTAAAAATACCACGTTACACACATGCAAATATAGGGTAGAAATATCTATTTATACGAGCACTATTTTAACAAGGCGTAAACTTAATTTTTATTAAATACGATCAAGGATATCGATCACAACTCGATTAAAGACGCGAAACACGAAATATTTTCTATTTTTTGTTTAATCGCATACAAAGAAAACATAAAATAGTGGACAAGTTCTCTTCCGTCATCAAGCGTTTTTAGAATGATGCTAATTTTTTATATCGATTATAATCCGATTCTAAAGGGGAATTTTGATACATTCAGCTCTTTGTCTTTAAACATATACAATATACGAACGAGATCTTTCACATCAGCATGCACCTTTTGGTAGCATTTGTTGACAAATAGAGCCTTGGCCAATATAATTATGCAAAGTGAAAGGATTTGAGCAAAAGTGAGTTTTAGAAAGATTCAGATGTCTTTTGGAAATGTTTTTCTAATCCCGGCACAATACACTTTGTCAATCGCAAGACATTCCTCTGTGATGGCGATTTTTTTTTCTAGATGTATTCTGTGATTTCTGTGGCCTCGAACGCAGTTTGTTGTTCTTGTCACTAAGGAATTAAGCGTTGCGATTGAGTCCCTGTACGGATTGTTTGAATTTTCCAGCGCGAAATATGCATCACCCATCGACCTACCCAAAGTTGGTAATAGGTTTTGAAAATGCAGCGAAGTTTCGAGACTTTGTGAGAGATGTCGAAAAGTGGTAATTTGGGCACGAATTTCCCGTCGCACTTGCAAAGCGTCTTTCACAGAATGCGTTTCGAAACACAACGAAGTTCTGAGGTCTGCCAGATTCACTTCAAGTAAATCGATATTCTTTTCTAGTTTTCCTGCAACTAACTTGCTATGTTCTACTACGTTTTCAAAAGACTTGATAATCACAGAGTCAATTTCAGAAGCCAAACGTTGCGACTCCTCCACCTTGACGCTTGCTATTTCGATGTTCATTTTAGCATGCGAAAACCTGTCTTGCTGTTCTAGGCAACCAGTGTAATTGAACTGTAACTTGGCATCGGCTAAAATGTCTGGATGTGAAGAATATAAAATATCATAACATGAACGATAGATTGCATAATCGACGCATGTTTCAATCCAGAATTCCTCAACATCACCTTTTGCTATTTCGTTTTCTTCCAACTGTAATACGGTATCGACCAATGCTTGATGGTAAAGAATATGGCATCTTTGGAGTAACTCTGCATAGTCATCTACGAAATCGGTGCAAACTCTTTGGCTCCGTACATGAAGGTACTGCTTCGTGATGCTCACGGCCGCCTCGCAGACCGATATAATCAGTTCAATAGTTTTTCTTTTAAGAGTTAACGGCACGATCTCCTCACACATCGCTTTTGAGGTTCGTTCGAGTATGGTTTTCCAGTAGAACGTCTCCTGAGACTTCAAAGCTATTTCTTTGAAACTTATATTCTGGGAGTGACTGATGGAAGTATCCTGTGGGTGATTGACTGAAGCATCCTGTGGGCGATTGACGGAAGTATCCTGTGGGTGATTGACTGAAGCATCCTGTGGGCGATTGACGGAAGTATCCTGTGGGTGATTGACGCAAGAGTCTGTCCTCCTTTGGGAGTGCTGAGAGCATACTCCTATTGCTGCATTTTCAACTTGATGATCCATTTTGAACTTTTACCTGTCTCCTGCTTTCTAAATGCTGCAATAAGCAAAACGCTGATTTCGGCGAAGCGCAGTGTTCAACTAATCTTCCTGACCAGTAGTAAGAAATTCAAAATGACGCATGCAGGAACAGAACCAAGACAATCACGCGCTACTACGTGCTCATAGCACAGCTGCTGCAAGTACCCGTGGTATGAGTTAGTAATCATGCTATATTATTATGATTTTGATGCGAACGATACGAGACAATTCTGACTCTCGCGCAAGATGACGTTCGCAATATTCTAATGGACCTCAGTCACCTCGTATTGCATCATAGGAAATATATTCGTGATTGTGGACCATCAATCGTTTGTTTACATCCCTTTTTCCATTGCTTAACATGGAGTTACGTTGCAGGAGTCCAGGAAAATTGCAGGTTTTCATATATTTATTAAAGACGTGACTAACTTTGCTCATTGTATGTTTGTGCTAACAAATCCTGTCAATGTATACAGGAAGGGATAACTTTTCATAAATTTTCTCTGAAAAGGCCGGAACTGATAAAGGAATGGCTCCATACAATGAAACATGAATTATTTCCAACCCAGTGGGCATTTCCGAATATGTTCTGCTTACTTTAACGAGGAAGATGTTTCATAATATGACACAAGGGAATCGAAGATTGTTAAAATATTAATTTAAAAAAGTAGGAGAAGGACGAAAACTGACTGTATATTTGGATCGGTAAGTTGCGAATTAAATTCTATGTTTTTTCCTCAAAGTATAAAACATATGTGTAATTTGTCTTTTGTTTAAGGGTGCTCATTCATTTTATTTTTAAGTAGATCGCCTAGCTTGTTACAATGGGAAGTTTTGACCACAGTTTGTTTCCATATTACGTATTTGTCTGGGCTTATAAACATTTGTTTTGCAAAAAAACTTTCCCAATCTTCTGTTTCAGATGCTTCGCCAATGTTTGACAATTCAAACCTGAAAATTTAATTTACAGTGTGTGAGAAATGCTTTATCAAAATCTTCACCACGATTGTGTTTTCCAACATTTCTATGAAATAAACATCGAACACAAAGTTATCTTGGTGCATTTTTCGCTTTGGAAGCAGATGCGTCCATGTCAAACATCGGAGCACTTGCGGCTAGGGGAAAAAAACAGGTGTTTGCGGAAGGGTGGATGGTCGCGGAAAGCTTTGTGAGCGGATCACATGCGCCCAACTCTATTTGTCTCATGGAAAATTTTATGTCAAATAAATGTATCTTTTCCGTTCAGTTCGAGCTGGTTTCTACTCGTATTTTAACTTTCCTTCACACTTTATCCAAGCTTAAGACTGGCAGCAGAACGTTGGCCTGTTAAAAAGTTGCCGGGATTGCCCCTTTGTCTTTATTTATTATTATTTTTTTCTATTTTTATTAAACATTACAAGAATATTTTATTAAACATTACAACATATTTAGCAATTTTCATTTTTACATTTCCACTCCTCAATCTAATTTAGCAACATATTGTTACAGGGCTTGGTGCTGAGTTCTATCACAGCGCCCTGTGTGGAGGGTTCGTTTGATGTTTGCCCTGTATATGGGGTTTAACCCGTAATTCTCCCAACTGGAGTAGATAAATAAAATACAAGGTATCAAAAATCGACTCTAGTCAAACTCTTTTCGTTCAGTGAAGAAGACCTTTATTCAGATGTTGCGGGGAATGTCACCAAGCTTTTGTCAGTCATTTTCGTGCTTTCATTATTTTATTAACACCTCGGTGTCCTCATCGCTCTAATTGTCAGCACGCCGAATTCTGCATATCTTTTCCCGGCAGTTCTCATTCCTGCTACTTCATCCGTTCCGACAAACCCGCGAGGTCTTCTGAACCTCGCTAAAAATTCTCCTTCTTCCCCGATTTCTGCCAGCCGAGTCTCTCCCGCTCTTTCTTCTCCGATAACCGACCCCGAACCTAAACTCTCCCCTGCCGAAGTGTCCTACGGATCTCTAGAAAACCTGGCCACACCCCAGGAATGCTTTCACTCTGAAAACGCAAGATTCTCTAATTGGCTCGCTGACCCCGTCTTCTTCCTTCGTCGTGCTGCTTGGGACGGCTGAAGAACAATAAAATCCAGTTTCATTCTTCTCACATCGACGAAACTATAAATCTAACACCCCCTCTGCTGCGACGCGTGGGAAAAGAAGTACTTTGCCTGTTCGCTGCCCAGCCCACCAAAATGGCGGGAATTGAAGGAAAATGAGCCCAATTATTTATCCCGCAAAATGGCTGCAGAACTTCACTTCTGATAAATATGGAAGCCCCGGTTACAGTATGCAAGAGCTTTCAGACATTTTTTCATAACATTTGTGACTTCAAAAACCTTCAGTTATCTTGAAATCCTGTCTTCTAGTTTCAGCTATTTCTTCAATCTCTTCTTTTCTTCAAGATTTATTTCTGATCGTTGAATCAAGAAATCGGTATGTTCGGCCTCATCTTTTAATTTCAATACCAAGTGTTTTACACTTTCGGGTGAGGATTTCCCATTAAAGCAATGGGAAAATGATTCCATCCTTTAACGGTATTATTAGCGCGGTGCCGTTCACTGTGGCAGTTCCACATATTCCTACTTATATTATCGTTCTCTAGTCATTGATCAACAAAATAATCATAAAACTTACGAAGAGCGTCATTTCTTGGGGAGTCCTCGTGTATGCAAAATCAACCTTCGTCTATTTTAATCAATCGGCAGATGTGCAAGTGCTGAGCACATTCTCACGTGCAAACGAATGTCCGGATGTTATAACATTTTGTCAAACTCAATTCTTGTATGTAACGCCATAAACATCGGCTATAGTGAAAGTTGTACCCTTTGATGATAAGGGATGAGAATATTTTTCGAAGTGCAGCAACTGCGCTCTGCTCAAAGTCTATTGTCACGACTTCCGGATTAAAGTTCGCCACTGATTCTAGTGTTTGGAGGAGCTCTTCATAACTGTCTTTCTTTTTGCCAGTTTGCATGGCATAGGCGACTAATATAATGTGAATTTCCTCATCCGTGCTGCCTATGTCCGCGTGCATGGTATACACTTGTCGGAATTGTTTGGAGGCACTTTTAAATGTCCCATCAGCAAAAACTATAGTTGATATTTCCAAAGTAGTATTTGAATATTTTTAGTTTAGTTAGCATTTATGCAAGGTGCAGTGAATGAAGAGACTTTTGATGTAAGACCAGGACAATTTTAAGCATGCAACGGAAATGAAATTGTTTAGTCAAACTGTGGATGATATAAGTTTTTCGTGTGTGATTTCCTTTCTGGGCAAAAGTGATCCGCTGACAACGGTTTTCCCGACCCCCTGCCCCTCAGCAAACATCCTGTTTTCTTCCACTGGCCGCAAGTGCTCCAATTTTTGAATTGAGCATAAGTGTCCCGCGGGCGTAACTGCCCAGACACCCATTTTTCCACCCTTCATTTTTGCTTTTAAGAAATTAATTTCTCCGTCTTCTCCCTGTAGTTTGATAATTCGTTAGCATGCTCCAAGACGTTAAGATTTTAAAAATTGGCCAACAGTAAGGGGTAATACACTACTACCAACAAGTAATTGGACACCCCTGCAATCGACGATATCTGCCGTCCTAATACACGTCACGGCCGCCGCCGTTAAATATCGTGTGGGAAACAACAACGCAACCAGTCGCATGCAAGATGCCACGCAGTTCGGAGCTCTCTGATTTCGAGAAAGGTGTAATAGTCGGGTATCACAGAAATGGCCGATCTATACGTGACATATCCAGTGAGTTGTAGTACCCAAAATCGACAGTGGCCTACATGATTGGCAAGTGGAAGATGAGAGGTGACTGTCGGAATGTGCCCCGACCCGGCAGACCCACAAAACTGGGAGTTAGAGAACGACGGGTGCTGGCCAGAGAAATTCGAAAGAACCGCACCAAATCGATGAGCCACATCCGCGAGGAGTTTCAACTGGCACCCGGGAGTGCTCTTTCGATGAATACCATCCGTAAGGAAGCCCATCTGCTCGGTTATCATGGACATGCTGCCGCCCACAAGCCTTTGATCACCAAGTCCAATAGCGCTGCTCGGCTAACGTGGTGCAAAGAACGTCGACAGTGGACCGTTGAACAGTGGTAACAGGTTCTCTGGAGCGACTAATCAAGGTTCACCCTCTACCGTTCGGATGGCATGGTCTGGGTTTGGCGTCTGCCTGGAGAACGCCTCCTGCCGGAATGTATTGTGCCAACTGTGAAGTTCGGCGGCGGTGGAATTATGCTATGGGGGTGTTTCTCCTTTTATGGCACGGGACCCTTGGTCGCAATTCCTGGTAGACTCAACGCCGAGACCTACTGCAAAATTTTGGATGACTATGCGCTTCCTACGTTGTGGCAGTTTTAGGGGGTGGACCCATGTTACTTTCAGGACGACAATGCCACCTGTCATGTTGCGAGGTCCACCATGGCTTGGTATGGTGACAATGGGGTTAATCGAATCAACTGGTCTGTGCAGAGCCCGGACCTTAACCCTATCGAGCACCTCTGGTACGAGTTGGAGCGTCAACTTAAGGGGTGCCCCCACCGTCCGAAATCGGTGAAGGAACTGACCTGTCTTCTCCAAGCCGAGTGGAAGAAAATATCGCTAGCCGTCGTACAACGCCTGGTTGAGAGTATACCCCGGAGGGTCGCAGCTGTAATCGCCGCTCGTGGTGGCTCTACCAACTATTGAAGGTGAATAAACTTCGTTTTCCTTTGCTATCACAGGTGTCCAATTACTTGTTGGTAGATAGTGTAGATTTGCTCATGGAGGTTGTTAAACGCTAAAACAAAAATAAAAATTGCTTGAGTATGAGATGAAAGTAAGTATCGTCAACATTTTCCAATATTTTTGAGTTTTCTCGGATGCTGAGCTATTGCAGTTAGGCGAGGAAATGTACATCTGTTTTTGTCACTTATGATGGTTTAGTTTAAATTGCTGTGCTTTAAAATTTACCGATCTGTACTTTTACTTTGGACAAGAGATATCAAACGACGGTCACATAGTAGAAGAAATAAATAGGCGTGCACAACCCTCTCAGAGGGTTAGGAGCTTTTGGAAGAAACACTACAATTTTCAAGAACAATTTACCATTATGTCTGCAACATACTACACTGGTGACGTACATGTCAAGGCGGCAAATTTGCAGCAATAAACGTCGTCGGTGTAGCTTAATTGGGAAAACACTAGGCTTCGGAGGAGAAGGATGTGGCTTCGATTTCCTCCAACGGCAATTTTGTGTTTTCACATTGCCGACCGAACGTGAAAATGGATTTACTAGCTGTTGGGTTCTTCGGAAAAATGAGTGATGTTCCTTCCACACATCGTTGGGCCACGGGTGGCCTAGTGTTCAACGTTCGTGACTGCCACGGAGAAGACCTCGGGTCGATCCCAGGCAGGTACGAAAGCTCGAACCAATAAATATCCGCCGTGCGTCGGATGGGCACGTTAAGCCGTAGGGCCCCGGGTACTGGCTCCCCGGTAATAAATAAGGGCGTCTTCCTCCCCCTTTCTACCTCACTTCCGTGTGCCTTTCCTATCGGGCACTCTAACCCAGATCTCATAGCCTCCTATTTCTAAGGCTTGTTTAAGACCTGGGATCAGACACTCCCTTCCTAAAATCCTCTACATATGATCTGATCTGATCCACTCATCGTCTGGAATTATTGAGAATTCCTTCTTCGACAGAGTTATTTCAAGCATGGCTTACAGCGGACCCAAAACCTGCGATTTCCTGCCCCCGGCTTTCTCAAGGGTGGAAGGTTATTTGTGACTTACTACAGAGGTGACGTACATGTCAAGACGGCAAATAGCAATGATAAGCACTAGTCGGTGTAGCTTAATTGGGCAAGCATTCGGCAACGGAACAGAAGGATGTGGGTCCGAGTCTCGCCACCGGCAAATTTGTGTTTTCACATGTCTTAAAAGAAAAGTGTTTAATCAATGCATACTTTCAGTTCCTACTTACGAATCTTAAATAAAAGGACTGATGCCGTCCCGGTGGCTTAGTGGTCTAAGCGCTTGCTTGTGAACATTCGTCCGAGATGGGTCCGGGTTCGAATCTCGTGGGGCATGGATGTTGTGTTTGTCTCACGGTACTAGCTTTCTCCCTTCCCTGGAACCAGTGGCCCTAAATTGGGGACGGAGACTGCTTATAGCCCATGGAGTTGCTCACTGTGGTCGTTAAAATTTCAATAAAAAAAGGTAAATAAATAAAAAGACTCATGGAGGGTGCGAGTTACTGAAAGAAGCATTGAAAGATGTGTGTTTGGTGTAATCAGGAAGAACAAGAAGAGGAATACTTAAGTATAACCTTCTGTTATTCAAGTTGCGATTGTGAATATTTCAGCTAACAATATAGTTCAAGATGTTTCTGCTAATTCAAGTTCGAATTTTGAAGAGTGTTGTGTGACAAGTGAAGTGTAACCAATAACTGTGAACAAAATGTAAGTTCCATTTACTTAGCCCGTCTTATCTTGCCTGTTAGTGTATTGTTTCAGTTTCTAAGGTGTTTGGAATTAAGTGACTGTTTAACTGCAGCAATGTAATAAGCAAGTAACAATTTAAACGATATTACAGCGTATACGCACAAAATGTGAGTGTAATATAAACAACATACACTGGAACCTCGACCATACGTTTGTTTAGAGATTGGCCTTAAAAAATGCATACATGTTGAGAAAACACAAATTTACTGCTCCGGAGCCGAATGCTTTACCAGTTATGCTACACCGATGGAATTTATCGCTGCAAGTTTTTCTTCTTGAAATGTGCTTCATGTCTGTAGTACGTCATAATGTAAAAAATGTATAAGAAATTTGAAAATGTTAAATACTGTTGTAAAATTTTGAATGCCTTCATAAAAAAAAAGGGGGTCGAAGTTTCGCAATTTTAGATTGCACTAATTTATAATGTAAGACATACATAAATACTTTGTTTGCTATCTGTTTATACTGTACTTTATTGCCTATATCTGTTTTGATCTTTGTTTAAATTTTTTTCTAATTTCATTGTAAAAACTAAGTTAAGAAATTCTGCACGTTTTCATATTTTCAATATATGAAAAAAAAAGGAAGAAACTCCTTACGTTTGAAATACTAGACCAGAGGTGGGGGACCTTTCAAGTTTTAAGGCCGCATTAAGTAAGCTGTAAGCTAACAAGGCCACTTTCGAGAAACTTCAATGAGATATACTTCGAAATGTACATTATTTTGTAAAAATTTTGCTATGTACTAATTTCAAAAAATGAAAAAGAAAATTGTTAATTCTAAAGTTAACTGACCTTTTAATGACTTTGTTGTGACTGCTTTTTGTTGGAAAGCATTTGAATATTTGGTTGAAACATGGAGGTCCTCTCTTTTAGCTGATCCTCTAGATGGGTATCAGTCTTTTATGACCTTAAGGGAGTCTTGATTTAGGTTAAATAAGATAATGTAGATTCTCAGTAATAAGTGCTTGAAAAGCAAGAAAGTATTTTTCATGCATGTAGCCAAATGTGTGGACATTTTATTGCATTTTTCCATATTTCAACTGGATCTTTCTTAGCGTCAAATAAGGACTTTAAAATGTTATCTTGTGAGAGCTCAATTGATTTAATCTGTAGTTTTTTAAGAGCCATAGAACGAAATTATGAGCGTAGCAGGTGTCAAAATAGACCTTATGATTTACTAATGTTTTAATTATGGAAGCCAGTCGGGGAGCATTATTTCGTTGAATCTTCTTTTACTCTTTGGTATTTTAAATACGGCCATTTTAAGATTAAAATAAAAATAATAAAAGACAAACAAAAACATACTAAAGAAATAAAAGGATTTGTTCTGCAAAATTTGGATTCACCCAAAAGGCCGCACTTCATGGCCTAGGCGGCCTTCAGTCCACAGGTTCCTCACCCCTGTACTAGACTGTAAATCGGAATACGACTCTGTCTTACATTCAATATCCCTGTTACACATTCTTTACTTATAAGTATCGCCCTTTTCAAAGCAGTTTGTCCATTTTTTAATTTAGCTTTAGAGCTGAGTTAAATATTCACTAATATTTGCTTGCTTCAGATTTCTTGAATTCGGAGCAAATGGAAAACTGTGAACGGCTATTTAATAAATGTTTTGTTGTATCATTTTTTTCATCGTTGCAAAGAAAAACAAGAAAGATGACACCGAATTTTCGGGTGTAATAGGCACGTCTTTTGAATCCGTTCTGACGCAAATTAAATTTATCAAAGCTATTCATAGTCAATGGAACCGGTATGGAAAGCAATAGTATCTGACGGAAAAAAGAAGTTTTTCAATCGGGTTTTTAATTCCTCAGATATTGCTGTAAACGGAATCGTGAGCTTACGCCCTCTGGTTGCAGACTTGTTTGTGCGTTAAGAAAAACATGAATTTATTTGAGAAACATTTTGCACCGAAAACGCTCTCCGACACAGAAAGAATTTTTCAAATCGGAATCTTATAAACAGAGATATCGACAAAAATAAGATGTGAGGTTACGTCCCCTGGTGGGAAAACCACGCATTCTTTTAGGAAGAAAGTTTTTCAAAAAGTTTATCCATATGAGCCGTATCGGTCCAAGAAAAAAAAATTTAGTCGAGTTTTCAGGATCACAGATTTTGCTACAAATACATCAGAATCAGATATTAACACTTATGCCCCCTGGTGGCCAAACCATTATTTACCAAACATTAGAAATTATGTGAAAAATATTTCCCATCAGGTCTTGTATGCGATACAGGAAGAATTTTTCAAATCGGAGTTTTAGGAGCAGAAATAACGCAGAAAACGCAATTTACCTTTGTGCCCCTTAGAGGAAAGTCTATGATTTACTTGAAAATTTTGAATTTATAGGAAAAAATATTTCGCATCAGAAACACTATCCAACAAAGAAGGAATTTTTCAAATCGGAATCTTAGAAGTAGAGATATTGACAAAAATAAAATATATATCTACGCCCCTGGCGTAGAAACCATGCATTATTTCAAGAAGAAAATGTTCCTAAAAGGTTTGTCGACATGAGTAGTATCGGTCAACAAACGACTTTTTTTTTCAATCTAGATTTTAGAAGCTCATGTTTTGCTGAAAATACATCAGAAGCGGAAATTAAGACTTACGCCACCTGGTGGCCAAACCATTTTTTACAAATATTGGAAATTATGTGCAAAGGATTTCCCATCAGGAGCTGTATCCGGTGCAGAAAGAATTTTTCAAATCGGAGATTTAGAAACAGAGATATAGGGGGAAAGCAATTTACCTTTGCGCCCCATAGCGGAAAGTCTATGAATTACTTGGAAATTTTTAAATTATATGAAAAGCATGTCACACTGGAAACACTATCCAACAAAGAAGGAATTTTTCAAATCGGACTCCTAGAAGTAGAGATATTGAGAAAAATAAGGTATACATCTACGCCCCCTGGCGTAGAAGCCATGCATTATTTTAAGAAGAAAAGGTTTCAAAAAGTTTGTCGACATGAGTACTATCGGTCTACAAACGACGTTTATTTCAATCGAGAATTTAGAAGCTCATATTTTGCTGCAAATACATCAGATGCGGAAATTAAGACTTACTCACCCTGGTGGCCAAACCATTTTTTCACAAAAATTAGAAATTATGTGCATAGGATTTCCCATCAGGAGCTGTATCCTGTGCAGAAAGAATTTTTCAAATCGGAGATTTAGAAGCTAAGATATAGGGGGAAACGCAATTTACCTTTACGCCCCCTAGCGGAAAGTCTATGAATTATTTGAAAATTTTGAAATTATATGAAAAACATGTCACACTGAAAACACTATCCAACAAAGAAGGAATTTTTCAAATCGGACTCCTAGAAGTAGAGATATTGACAAAAATAAGATACACCTCTACGCCCCCTGGCGGATAACTGTGGAATATTTTAAGAAGAAAACATTCCGAAAAGATTTATCGATGTGAGTGGCATCAGCCCACGAAATAATTTTTTCAATCGATGTTTTAGAAGCTCAGATTTTATGGCAAAATCATCAGAAGCAAAAATTAACCCTTACGCCCCCTGGTGGCTAAAGTATTCTTTACCAAAAATTAGAAATTAGTTGCAAAAGATTTTCCATCAGGAGGTGTATCCGCTGAAGAAAACAGTTTTCAAATCGGAGTTTTAGGAAAAGAGTTATCGGAAAAAATGTAATTTACTTTTACGCCCCCTAGCGGAAAATATATGCGTAATTTGAAAAAAGTAACCATATCTAAAATACTCTTCGACATAAATGGAATCGAAAGGTAAAAGCATTTGTTTCAATCGGATGTTTAGAAGAGAATATGTGGAATAAAAGATATTTTTTAATTCGACATCATCTGCATTTACGCCTTCTTGCGGCGAAATTGTACATCGTAAAAAAAAACAAAAAAACAACGAAATAAAGGATCATCATTCTCATATTTCAGGCTTTCCAATGCAAAAAGAATTTTTCAAATCGGACTAATAGTTGCAGAGATATCCTGGGCACAGACGGACGGACAAACCGATAACATCAGCACGATCTTTTTTTCCAAAAGATGTAATAAAAACAATGCTGTCTCGATTCATTCCAAGGCGTTACATTCCGGGTTACGTAAAAAAGAATAAAAGAACAGTTTATTTTTGATAATCTGAATTCAAAATGTAACGCATAATCGAAAAAATGTATAAATGAATTACGTATAACTGAATTAAAACAGCAATAGAAACTACAGCAAAATATCGGGATTAGCCCACAAAACGTATAATAGTGAAAACCGTATGACCGAGGTTCCTCTGTGTCTGAAAATGTATTTAGATATTGAAATATAGGAGATTCGAAAACACTTTGGAATTTCACTTTTAAGGAAAGACTTTTCTTGAAAACGAAAGTTTTGCGATACTATTAACCTGTAAGAGAGAGAGAGAGAGAGAGAGAGAGAGAGAGAATTAAATGTTTCCGCTTCGCTTCTTGTTAAAAATGTATAAAAAAATTGTAATGAAAAGACGATAAAAAACAAAACAACCTTAGTCATATTTCAAACATTCGGATTACACAATAACGACTTTTAAAGTGTTGCCTCCAAGGCGTTGTTCAGCGGGTCATAAGTCAGCAGACCTGCAAGTCAAGTTTCGAAAGTTTCATGAACTCTTGCAGGTGAGCAGGCCAAGCCAAAGAGGAACATGGCAATGACCATCATCATAACAGCAACAAAGCACGACAACCAGTTAATCAGCCGTTTTTTTTTTTTCACCATCACTGTAGACGAAAGAAGAAATGGACTGCTAGTTCGTGGAATCCTGCTGGCCAATGCTGCCTTAGCATGTGGATTTCTTCTCGGAATGAATCAGCACGCACAAGAACGGTTTTCGTGATTTCAAGTGGTTCATTTATGCCTCCTTAACAGTTCCCCTTTTCGGCCTTGACCTAAGCTTTTTTTTTTTTCATATTGTAAATGCGCTGAAACTTCAGAATACAGTTTCGCAAAACGTTTATTTTGGGATGCCGTTTCTACCTCTTACCATGTATATGAAAGGAAATCGTTTTTGTTGTTCTTGGCTGGTCTGCATTGCAGCTTTATCCCATGAAGTTTTTTTGGGTGTTTTGACTACAAGTAGTTGCTTATTACTTGAGCATGAGATTAAGTGAACCTCCGAATTTTTGGTTAGTTCACCCGACCGTTTCCAATTAGGCGTGGATTGAGTACCGCAATCATTGAAAAGAAGAAAAAGTAAAAACAGACGGTTACAAAAAAACAGATAAATTTTGAAAGATTTCTGGGAAGGACGGCCATTAAATCTATTCCAAAAAATTTTGTTTATTTATTTAGTTGTCCAAATTATATAGGACTGAAAGTTCTGGGAATAAGCTGTAAACATAAACGTGGTGCGACAATTTAATTTCCGGAATACACGTGTAGAAGATATGTGTCCTTACCTGTGCATCAGCGACTATTGTTACCTTCGAAGTAATTCCCTTCTGCAGTTAGACGCTGTTGCCATTGCTGGAAACCTAGCTAGAGCTCTGTTTCTGGAACACTCTTGAGTTCTTTTGTCTTATTACGCTGCACTGAGGAAAACGTTTTGTCGATATATACAGTCAACAAAAATTTCTGTTGAATTTGCAAAATTATTTTGCTGAAAATTTTTGTTGATTTAACAAAATTTATTGTTATCACGACAAACCGTTTTGTTCATTTATCCGACAAAACATATTGTTATCATGACAAAATGTTTTGTTGCTGCAACAAAACATGTTGTTATCGTGACACAATAAGTTTTGTTGCAGCAACAAAACATTTTGTCAGGATAACAATATGTTTTGTTGGATCAAACAAATTCCCAAAAATCGACCTAATCATTTTGTTAAATGAACAAAACGTTTTTGTCGTGATAACAATAATTTTCAACAAAATAATTTTGCAAATTCAACAAAGACGACAAAATATTTTGTTGAATTAACAAAACGTTTTTCTCAGTGTGGATGTCAGATATGTTTGAAAATCTTCGTCCTTTCATGGCAGTTGTTATATTTGGAAGAGAAAGAAATCACAAGGGGCTAAGCCAGGTGAATAGGGTGGAGGATACAATTCTGTAATTGATTTCTTATCCAGAAAGTCTCGAGCGCATCGTGGCTTGGCGCATTGTCATGCACAGTTCAGCTCTTTTCCTTCAAACAGAATCCCGTAAGCATTTCAACACCTCTAAATAGCATTGTTAGTCGACCGTTTATCCCTGTTCAATGAATTCGTGATTAACTATCCCCTTGCGATCGAAAAAAAAAACTAGCATTGCCTTGAACTGCGAGTGTGGCATGCGTGCTTTCTTCGGCTCTTGCCACTCAAAGATACTTTGCTTTTTAATAGCATCCTCACCATATGCCACTTTCAATAGCTCTAACGTTTCAGGAGCCCTTTACCGATCTTCACACATATTCACACTAGTTTTTACCTCAAAACGCACACACAGACTTGCGTTGCTTTCGCAACTGCTCACTCACGAATGGCTCTACTGGTCTGCTGCCCCGTAGCATAAAGTTCCTAATCAGTCTGCGACAGATATGGTGCTACAATAAATCTGCGGGTGGTTACTGGGCAAGATAACTACTATAGAACCGAAAAACAATAACAATTTGCACGGGTAGAGATAGGAAAAAGAAAGAGACTGACCGCTTTGTACTTCTTCAACCTAAAACATAGCTTAGCCTGTGTACTACAGCAACTGCAGTGATAAATAGGACCAAAGACACTCTGCTGTCTGTACCTAAAATTTTGCTTCTATCATCAAGCTAAAACATAATGATTTATAGAATAAAATTGTATTTAACAAAAATACAAGATACAGGGAACATCGCTAGAAAAAAGTACGATTACTGGAGAAATCGTCGCTCCGTCCGACTTCCTGTTTCGGAAAATGTTTCTCCATTTTCGATCTTAAAAGACAGCCATTTATGTAATTAAATGATATTTAAACAGCAATACAGTGCCAGAAAAACACCGGGAAAAAGAAACCGATTACGGGAGAAATCCTGGCTTCCGTTGTCGAAAAGTTTTGCCCCAATTTTACAATTACGATGAAAATCTTCGATCCGTCCAACTTTCGTTTTAGGAAAAATTTCTGTTCATTTTCAATCTTAAATATAAACATTTATGTAATGTGTGAAAACACAGGTTTGTCCATGGCGGGGATCGAAATTGCGCCTCCTCACTCCAAAGTAAGTTGCTCTCCCAACTAAGTTACATGGACGGAATGTATCGCTGCAAATTTGTCATCTTGACACGTGCTTTACCTTTGTAGTACGTCACAAATGAAACGATGTCTAACAGCCGTAAGTGGCAAAGGACACCTCGCGAGAAAAATAATTTATGATTACGTGGCCCCGTCTAACTTCCGTTTGCGGAAAATTTCCCCTCTATTTTCCAACTGAAACACAAACATTTTTGCAATAAAAGGATATTTAGCAACAATACCGGACAGACGGTAACATCGCGAAAAAAAAAATACGATTACGGGATAAATCTTCACTCTGCGTAATTTACGTTTTAAGGAAGTTTTGAAAGACGGAAAATTTGTATCCATGATCGGGAGTCTGCGAGGGAGCATTTAATAGAGGCCTTGGGATATCGTTTTCGTCTGTGGGATCAAAATAAAATCTGCGACGTGCGTCGCCCGTCGCCACGATTATGCTACAAGAGTCTGCGATTAACGCATGCACTACTTGAAACATGCCCAGATATGCATAAGCACGTGATTCTGCCCGCATCGCCACAAGGACGATACTACGCGACCGTTCTGGCAATTAAATTGTCACACCTAGTATACATCCAGACAAACGTGTCATAGGGCGTACATTAAGGAGTACAGTTCTTAAGTAGAGGGGTTAGATCCCAGTAGGACTCTTTCCGTATTCATTTCCTAGTAGTGTCTGCTTCGGACTGGCCCGTAAAGCGTGAGCCCGAACCGGTCTTTGGGCTGGGCCTGATTGGCATTTTGCTCCTGAATTAAAGAAAAACGTTTCGGTTAACAAAGCAAAGACTGGCTTGTGAAATAGCCAGATGGCGAAGATCACCGAGTGAAACGAAATACATGAGAAAGTGTGTTCGTAAGCGGTTGCCTTTTTTAATTACGATTGAAGTCGACAAGCTGAGCTGCAAGATAAAGGTCTAGTTTCAAATGGGCCGGTTTAGTACATAGAAGATTGAAATCAAATTCGGTTTTTACTTTTTCGCTTTAACTTCTTCTACACTATGACAGCGGCAACGATCGAGATTTGAGTAACTACCCTACGCACAACTTTTACACACGCTGTAGTTGCTTCATGCCTTTGTGGGATTTTTTGAAATTCCTATTTGAAAAGGAAACTCAGTTTGACCACCTATACGAGGTGTGATCAAAAAGTATCCAGACAGGTTGCATAAGTTCTGAATCGCGGACACGGCAGGAAGCGGTTTGGCACAGGCTGCCCATAGAACCTACTACATACACTGGCGGAAAGTGAAAAAAGAACACCAAGAAGGAGACGTCTGATACCAACGAAATTTATACAGCGAAATAACGGAATACAGAGGATAACGTGATCAAAACATTATGACAAAATACAGCTGTATTTTCTGGAAAACTGAAAAATAACGTTTCCATGTAACATGGTTAGTACGAGGTTGAACCGCCATGAACTGCGTCACACTGTGCAATTCTGGCATGGAGTCTGTCGTACAGATGTTGGATGTAAGTTTGGGGTATTGAGTTCCAAGCATCCTCAACCTGGACGCGTAAATCGGGGATGGTCGTGGCTGGCCGTGGAGACCGGATAAGCCGTTGTCCCATAAAATCCCACACGTGCTCAATGGGGGACAAATCCGGTGAACGTGCAGGTCATGGAAGTTGTCTCACACCCTGAAGTGCATGCTGCGTTGCACGTGCCGCGTGTGGGCGTGCTTTATCTTGCTGGAAAACACCACGATGGACAGACTTTACAAATGGCACAACAAGGAGCTGAATGATGCTGTTGATGTAGGAGGTGCTGTTTAACGTACCCGGTACAAACACTAGTTGTGTACGGGAGTGATAGCTGATCGCTCCCCACACCAGGAGACCAGGTGTAGGCCCTGTGTGTCGCTGGCGGATGCAAGAAGGGTGGAGACGCTCCCCTGTGCATCTGCGAACACGCATACGGCCATCGGAGGCTCCAAGCAGAATCTGTTTCCATCGCTGAACACGACAGATCGCCATTGGCGTTCTCCAGTGCAGACGTTGGCGACACCACTGCAGCCGTTCCTGACGGTGGGCTAGTGTCAGAGGTACACATGCCAGAGGCACACGTGCACTTAGTCCTGCATCCAGTAGACGGTTGCGGATTGTTCGCACAGTCACCTCAGGTGCAACGGCAGCTCGGATTTGCGTCGCAGTGGATGTTCTGCTTGACAACGCTGCTCTTCTTATGCGTCGATCGGTTCGCTCATCAGTCCGTCTGTGACTCCCGGTTCCACGTCTTCTCGAGTGGGAATGTTCTTCGGACCATCTACACCACCATCGTACCACCACCGATACTTCCCGTCCAATTCGCTCCGCAATACGACGATACGACCACCCGGCCTCGCGGAGTCTGACCAGACGACCTCGCTCAAAGTCCGATAACTGCTTAAATCGTACACGTCTTCCATGTCCAGGCATTGCAGCTTCTTCAGGGTCTTCGCACGTGTCCGTATAGCCGACGACGACTGATTACATTCACTTCGCCGTACTCCTTAAATACCACCGACGATAATTTGCATATTAGGCCGTGCTGTAGCGTAAGCGCTCATCGGTTGGTCCCGAAATTAACATGACACCTACGTAAACTCGACCCAATTAACATATGTAAATTTCATGATCGTCCGCCAATTCCTTCTCGGTGTTCTTTTTTCACTTTCCGGCAGAGTATGTTCCGTGACTCACGTCTTCCCGCTCATGTGTTTTTTTTACAGTAGTGATTTATTACGTGTGTTCTGCTGTCAGTCGCATTTCTCATGTCGGAAAAAAATGATTAACGAATTTTAATAAGATTTTGTCAAAAACTCGGCGATACTTGCAAAGACACGTACTTAAAGTTACAGGAAGTCTATGGGGAGGATTGTATGAGTCGTGAACAAGTTTATGGGTGGTATACACTTTTTAAAGATGGTCGTGAAAGTGTTGAGAGTGATGAACTGTTTGGGAGGTCCGCAACCAGCAAAAAGAGAAAACAATGTCGAACTTGTGTGCAAAGCTGTGCTGAAAAATCGCCGAATCACTATTCGTAAGTTATCTGAAAATTTCAAAAGTAGTTTCAGTTCAGCTCATTCGATTTTTACGGATGATTAGGGTATGAGACTCGTCTTAGCCAAATTTGGACCAAAATTGCTCTCAGCTGAACAAAAACAGGCCAGTGTTTCAGCTGCTAATAATCTGATTGAGTGCGTCGAAAACGACGAAAACTTTTCTAAAACTATCATAACTAGTGACGAATCGTGGATTTCTGGGTATGACCCAGAAACTAAGGTACAGTCTTCACAGTGGAAGACCTTAAACTCTTCCAGACCCCAAAAAAAGCACGATAGAGCCGCACCAATATCAAGACGATGCTGACTGTTTTATTATTTTTTTTTCAATTATGAGGTAATTGTGTATCGTGAATACGCTCCATCAGGCTAGGCAATCATAAAAGAGTACTACTGCCAAGTGTTTCGGCGTTTGAAGGATGCAGTTCGACGCCAAAGGCCGGCATTGCACGAGAGTGGCGATTGGTGAATCCACCGTGACAACGCGCCTGTCCATGCATCGCAACTTGAGCAGCAGTTTCTTGTTAAGCATAGCTTTGCACAGGTTCGACAGCCACCCTATTCGCCAGATCTCACTCCCTGCGACTTTTTCTCTTCCCGAAAATAAAATGCTACTGAAAATGAAAAAAAAAATTGAAGATATTGGGGAGATACAACAGAATGCGACGAAGCAGCTGTTTGCTATTTCAGAAGATGACTTCAAAAAATGCTTTTAGCAGTGAAAACAGCTTTGGGCTAAGTGTGTGTCTTCGGAAGGGGACTATTTCGAAGGCGATTTATTTTCAAATCTGTAAGTCTTGCACTTTGTTTTTAATAAATCCAGTCTAAATATTTTTTGATCACACCTTGTAAATAAAACTGCGGCAGCGGCCAGCTTGACTGTTGTAAATATTTCATGTAAAATGCAATACTTACTGGGCATTTGATGTTAGTCAGGTTATTTAGATGTCATATAACACCGGACTGTCGTTTCCGAGTATTGTAAGGCCTACACGTAGAGTTAGCGAGAAAAAACACGTGGCTCTATTTTTTTCCCTAGAAATGTTTCCATTAACAGACTTTTCAGCTTCATGAAACCAGAAAACGGAGCCTTTGGTGTGAATCGTTGCTGCAACGGCGATGAAGAAGTTCGAAGTATTTGTTTACATACACTGTATTATCAAAAGTATTCGGACACCACAATATTTTGTGGCAAATGGCTTTATAATCTCAATTAGTAGTTAGTTGGTCCACCTTCGCTTGTATGACAGCGGCAACACGTCGAGGCATACTATCAACCAATTTCCGGTAGGTCTCGACAGGTTTGGCTCGCCATTCTTCCTGCAAAGCTGCTGCCAAAGTGCAGAACGAAGACGGTCGTTGTGGTCGATTTCGTATCCGTCGCTCCACTTCATCCCAGAGGTGATCTATGGGATTAAGATCAGGATTCTGAGCAGGCCAGTCTAACAATTCCACCTCATTTTCAAGAAACCAGTTCTGCATACGCCGTGCAGTGTGGCAGGGAGCTCGGTTATGTTGGAAGAGACAACGGTCATTTCTATAATGCTGCTACATTGTTGGTGGAGTAGAATTATCCAGAACGTCAAGGCACACCTCAGGGTTTATGGTGTGTGGTATAATAACTAACGGGCCGAGTCCCAAACAATTCCATACCATGATGGAGCCTCCGCCGAACTCAACAGTTAGATGAACCCAGTTGGACGAAAATCGTTCGCTAGGCTGTCGCCAAATCCAAATACGCCCATCAGATTAAAAGAGTGAAAAGCTAAAAAAAAGCTGTTCTTTGGAGTTACTCTTCACTCCAAAGAACAGCTTTTTAGTCACCACAGTCCGGGAATGACCGGAGACACACGACTCCAAATGGCGCTTCGCATTCACGGCAGTGATTTGCGGCTTATGTGCCGCTGCTCTACCATAATAACCTACACTGTGCAACTCTCTGAGGATAGTTATGGTACTAGCCAAGCCATTACAAGCATATCCTACTTCAGCAGCGATGGAAAAGGCAGAGGAAGAACATGATTTCTTAATATTTCTTACAATGGCTCCTCTGTCACGTTCCGTTAGTTTGTGCGGCCTTTTTATGCTTTTTGTTTTGTTGTAGTTGCACCGTCCTGCTTCCATCTCTTTTTTTTTTTTTTTGATTGGAGATTTAACGACCACCGTGAGCAACGCAATGGGCTATAAGCAGTCGCCCGTCCCTAATTTAGGGTCAGTGGCTCCAGAGAAGGGAAAGAGCCAGTGCCGTAAGACAAACACAACATCCATGCCTCACCGGGATTCGAACCCGGACTCTTTACGGACGAATGATCAGAGGCCTTCACTTAGACCACTGCGCCACCGGAGCGGCATTTCCATCTCTTCACGACATCGCTTGCGATCGATTTTAATATGTTTAGTTTAGCTGCAATGCTTCGTATGGAAAAGTTACTCAAATGATATCCCATGACCAGTCCACGCTGGAACTCGGAAAGTTTACGTCCACGCGGCATATCCGCCTCAAAGTTACTGATAACACGACAGAACATCTAAGCGTTACATACGTACCTCCCCACCCGCAGTGCACCTTCTTGCGCAACCGTTCTTTGCACTTATGCAGATATTTGGTAGTGACCGAATACTTTTGTTAATATAGTGTAAATACACTACTGGCCACCCAAAATGCAACACCAAGAAGGACACGAGATAGCAAAGCCAGATTTACTGGACACATAACAACAGATACAGAGATGAAACAATTGAGCTTACAGGCCCTTGCGACTTGCGGAACACGCAGAGATCAATAGTTCGTGTGGCCCCCATGGCTGGCAATAACGGCGGCTACACGCCGCGGCATCGAACGAAAGAGGCTTTGGATGTGGGCTTGGGGTATGTCGGTCGAGACTGCTTCCACACGTTGCCACAGTTCATCAAGCGTAGCCGCGGGTGGTGCTTGCCGGGCCACTCGGTTGCCGATCAGCGACCAGACGTGTTCGATGGGCGACATATCGGGAGAGCAGGCGGGCCACGGCAGCAGTGACACCTGGTGGGAAGAAGCGGGATTCGTAGGAGAAGACAATGTCTTGCCATTCCATAGTCCAGGTGCGGCGTTCAAGGGACCACTGCCGCCGCACTCGCCGGTGGTATAACTTCAATGGTAATTGGAGCAATGGGCGCCGTGCGACAAGTCCCCACTCCTGCAGACGACGTCAAACGGTACGTGCTGACACAGGTCGTTGCGCAACACACCCTAATTCCTGCGCTAACGTTCGTGATGTGGCGGTGCGAGCCTGGCGGACTTTGAGCGAGGAAGGATGAATGTTGGGATGAGAGAAGCTGGGTTTTCCTACCGCGAAATCGCCACTCGTACGAGACGAAACGCCAGTACAGTGATGCGAACGTAGCGTCAGTGGACAGATGAGGCTCGGACGCACAGAAATACGAGAAATGGACTGAAAATCGCACGACTGCACGGGATGACTGACATCTTTACCGATATCCACGCTTTTTGCGCAGCAGTGGAGCCCTGTCGCAGGTCAGGCTTTGTCCTCCAGCACATTCGACGTCTTATTTTTAACAGATGACTAGTTGCTAGCTGCCCATTGCCGCGCTTTTCTTTGACCCTCAACCACAGACGCCTGAGGATGCAATGGGGTCTGGAACACAGACACATTGGCGTGCTGATTGGCAACAGGTCGTGTTTTCTGACGAGTCATGATTCAGCTTGATGCACCATGATGGTCGCATACGTATTTGAAGGCATCGTGGTGAACGGCACCTTGCAGCGTCATACCGGCCCAACGCCAACCGTCATAGTTTGGGGCGCCATTGGGTTGAATTCGCAATCTCGCTTCATATGAACTGAGGGAAACCTCAACAGCCAGTGATACATCAGAGATGTTTTACAGGAAAAGGTGATACCCTTCCTTCAGAGCTGTCCTGCAGCTATATTCCAGCAGGACAATGCTCGGAAACATGTACCCCGGAATGTTCAAGACCTCTTCCATGTACGGCAGATACCGCATCTTCCCTGGCTTACACTTTCACCGGATATGTCCCCGATCGAGCATGTCTAAGACATGGTAGCTTAGCGACTGGCCCTTCAAACACCTTTGCTAGTCAGAGCAAATTAACTCTGGTCTCGCATAGAAGCAGCCAAGCAGAAAATTCCGCTGGGCGATGCTAAAAATCCCTTCCATTCAATCCCACGCCGTGTAGAGCCTATTATTGTTGCTCGAGGTGGCTGCACACGGTACTAGGTTTTGAAACAGAAAATATTGTATAGCTCTACAAATGTAATTAGTTATCACCTGCAATATAAGGAATTTGTAATATAAATTTCATTTGAATAACGCAATAACGCGATCCCCCCCCCTTTTTTTTTTGGTTGAAAGTTCAACGGCCACAGTGAGCAACTCAATGAGCTATAAGCAGTCGTCCGTCCCTAATTTAGGGTCACTGGTTCCAGAGAAGGGAGAGAGAGAGAGCTAGCGCCATAAGACAAACACAATATACATGCCTCACCGGGATCCAAACCCGGACCCAACTCGGATGAATGGTCATAAGCCATCGCCTAAACCACTGCGCCACCGGGGGACACGCGATTCTTTCTTCTTGTTGCAATTTTTACAAACAATAGTGTATGTATCATTTTTTCTATACCTTTCAAATAACTTGCTGAAATAATAATGCAAGGGGAGTAACCTAACAGTGGGAAAGTAGCCAAGGTGTCAACCGCTCGCGCAGAGGGCCCGAGTTCCAGTTTTCGTCAAGAAACGGGTGTTGTATTTGTTCTTTGATTTCTGCAGCCGGTAACCCTAAATAAGGAATAGTGGGCCACTTCTCTGCTACGGAACTCGTTAAAAATAAAATGCGACTGCTTGAAAAGATTCTTAATCTTCAGTCTTGTGATCACCTGTGACTGGTGTTTTTTCTTTCGTTTGTGAGTTTAACGACCACCGTGTGCAACTCGCTGAACTATAAGCAGCCGCCCGTCTCTAATTTAAGGCCACTCGTTTCAAGGAAGGGAGAGAGTCACAGCCGTATGACAAACACAGCATCCATGCCATACCGGCATTCGAACCAGGACAAATGTTGGACGAATTGTCAGAAGCCATTTGTCCACCAGAGCGGCTCTGACCATTCGTCCCAGACGGGTCCAGATTGGAATCTTGGAGAGGCATGGATGTTGTGTTTGTCTAACGCGGAGTGGCTCTTTCGCTTCCCAGGAGCCAGTGGCCCTAAAATTAGGGACGGGTGACTGCCTGCTTAGAGTCCATCGAGTTGTTCTCGGCGAGTGTTACCCCCCTCCCCCGAAAAAAAAGGACCCTTGCTTGGAACCGAACTGAAATCGAAGTAAAGTGCTTGCTAAGAATATTTTGGGGATTCTGAGGCGTTCCCCATGCACAGCTGAGGCCTCCTACCTCAGTTGCTTACGTTAAGCGCTACCCGACAGTACGTCTTTGGAATGAAATGAGATACATTCTGGCAGCTCCTAATTCACCGAAATTCAAATACTTGTGCAGCTTTCTCCGATCTGTGGGGATGGATGTCCCCAATGATTTTGCAATTAGGTTTCTAACTGTGTAAGGTTCACCGTTGCGCAGGACTCGTTTATATTTTCTACATGTCTTCCAGTGTTACGTTTTTTAAGTGTTGCAAGCTAGTCCACATCAAGAATGACTGCCGCCGTCGCGGATAAGTTTCCACACAGTCTCCGACAAGCAAGCCTCAAGCTGAGAGGGCCGTCCCGGTGGTGCAGTGGTCCAAGCGCTGGCTCCTGTGAATTTGTCCGAGGTATGTCTGGGTTCGTATCCCGGTGAGGCATGGATGTTGTGTTTGTGTTACGGCATTGGTTCTCTCCCTTTCGTGGAACCAGTGGCCCTATATTAGGGACGGGCGACTGCTTATAGCCAATCGAGTTGCTCACGGTGGTCATTAAACCACCAATCAAATAAAAAAACCACACACACACAACTATGAGGTCTTCAGAAATCTAAACACCACTCCAAGCAGAATGCGCATTTTCTTATTGCTGTGTTGTCTGACATTACCCAGTAATAAGCTAAGGAATCACTTGATGATGAAGAAATGGAGCTAGATTTGACAGCTGCGGGGAGGCTATTACATCTCTATTGCTTTAGGGGTTGGTCTTGAAGAGCATAGGAAATTGTGCTAATTCCGCAGCGTTGTCGCGAGAGCATGTTGTTTCCCCCTCTGTTGCTTAGAAAGTTCAACAGTACTAAGATACTGTCACACCTAATCAAACAATTGCGACCGAAGCCATGGCGAGCCCATGCACAGAAAGTCGTCTCAATCGCAATACGAATGTACTACTGATATTTGTATTCTTGAAGAAGCCGAGCAGCTAAACGTTCAGTTTTTCCTGAGGCGACCGTCTCTTCTGGGATGAAGTCCAGCATTTACTCCAGAAGAGAAGGATGGAAACCGTTCAACTTCCCCCGGTGAGCACGTGCTCTGAAGCGCTGGTCTCTGACCATTCGTTTGGGATAATCCCGGGTTAGAGTTGCGGATAGGGCATCAGTAGTGCGTTTGTTCGATGGCGCTGGCTCTGTCCGTTCCCTAGAACAAGCGGCCTAAATTAGGGACGGGAGATTGAGTTGCTCACGGTGGTCGTTAAACCTTAACAAACAACATCAACAAAAAAAAAAAAAAAAAAAAAAACCTTCCATAACGATCGAGCATTTTTTCTTCTTTTACAAATTCCCGTCTCTCGTATGCCCGTGGTACAACATTGCAGTCTAACACCAGCAAGTGATTCATATTCTCATTAGTGTGAGAAAGGATTAAAAACCCCGTGAAACATATCCCATCCAAATATTCACAGAATGTTTCAGCGGTACTGTCGCAGTTGGAACTCGTGATTCAAGCTGTTGAAGCCTTTATACCAATAGAAGGACTTAACCATGAACTGGTAAAAGAGATTCTAACGCGGATCGAGGGAGACCATTTCTGATATTATATTCATCCCTTACTGAGCTTGTTACCTTTCACAATTAGCTTTACGGTCAGCTCTGTTAATAGTCGGATATATAGGAACCACCTTGCGAATTGTTTACTTCAAGGAATTACTTATCTTCCATCCCAAGTTATCTTCCATCCCAAGTTTTATTTATTCTAGAAACTAAAGGGGCTAGTAACACTGCCTACAATCAATGGCGACTTTGGCCTTTTCTTTCTTCAGTCAAAGCTGCCGAGCAGGAGTCACTGTAGTAATTAACAAGAAAAATGACATCGAATTTTCGGGTGTAATAAGCACGTTTTTTGAATCCGTTCTGACGCAAATTAAATTTATCAAAGCTATTCAAAGTCAATGGAACCGGCATGGAAAACAATAGTATCTGACGGAAGAAAGAAGTTTTTCAATCGGGTTTTTAATCCCTCAGATATTGCTGTAAACGGAATCGTGAGCTTACGCCCTTTGATTGCAGACTTGTGCGTTAAAAAAAACATGAATTTATATGAGAAACATTTCACACCGGAAAGCCTCTCCAACATAGAAAGAATTTTTCATATCGGACTCTTAGAAACCGAGATATCGACAAAAATAAGATGTGACTTTACGTCCCCTGGTGGGAAAACCACGCATTATTTTAGGAAGAAAGTATTCTCAAAAGGGTTTTCCATATAAGCACTATGGGTACAAGAAAAAAGAAATTTAGTCGAGTGTTCAGGAGCCCAGATTTTGTTACAAATACATCAGAAGCAGAAATTAACACTTATGCCACCTGGTGGCCAAACCATTATTTACCAAACATTAGAAATTATGTAAAAAATATTTTCCATCAGGTCTTGTATGCGATACAGGAAGAATTTTTCAAATCGGAGTTTTAGAAGCAGAAATAACGCAGAAAACGCAATTTACCTTTGTGCCCCCTAGCGGAAACTCTATGATTTACTTGAAAATTTTGAATTTATAGGAAAAACATTTGCATTGGAAACACTATCCAACAAAGAAGGAATTTTTCAAATCGGACTCCTAGAAGTAGAGATATTGACAAACATAAGATATACATCTATGCCACCTGGCGTAGAAACCATGCATTATTTTAAAAAGAAAATGTTTCTAAAAGGTTTGTGGACATGAGTACTATCGGTCTACAAACGACGAATTTCTTCAATCGAGAATTTAGAAGCTCATATTTTGCTGCAAATATATCAGAAGCGGAAAATAAGATTTACATCCCGTGATGGCCAAACCACTTTTTTTTTACAAAAATTAGAAATTATGTGCAGACGATTTCCCATCAGGAGCTGTATCCGGTGCAGAAAGAATTTTTCAAATCGGAGATTTAGTAGCAGAGATATAGGGAGAAACGCAATTTACCTCTACGCCCCCTAGCGGAAAGTCTATGAAATACTTGAAATTTTTGAAATTATATGAAAAACATGTCACACTGGAAACACTATCAAAGAAAGAAGGAATTTTTCAAATCGGACTCCTAGAAGTAGAGATATTGACAAAAATAAGATATACATCTACGCCCCATGGCGAAGAAACTGTTGAATATTTTAAGAACAAAATATTCCGAAAATGTTTATCGATGTAAGTGGCATCAGTCCACGAAAGAAGTTTTTGAATCGATATTCTAGAAGCTCAGATTTTATGGCAAAATACATCAGAAGCAAAAATTAACACTTACGCCCCCTGGTGGCTAAAGTATTCTTTACCGAAATTTTGAAATTATATGCAAAAGATTTGCCATCAGGAGGTGTATCCGCTGAAGAAACAAATTTTCAAATCGGAGTTTTAGAAGAAGAGTTATCGGGAAAAATGTAATTTACTTTTACGCCCCCTTGCGGAAAATCTATGCGTAATTTGAAAAAAGTAACAATATCTAAAATACTCTTCGACATAAATGGAATCGAAAGATAAAAGAATTTTTTCAACCGGATGTTTAGAAGCAAATATGTGGAATACAACGTACTTTTGAATTCGAGATGATCTGCATTTACGTCCTCTAGCGGCGAAATTGTACATCGTAAAATAAAAAACGGAATAAAGGATCATCATTTGCATATTTCAAGCTTCCAAATGCAAAAAGAAATTTTCAAATCGGACTAATAGTTGCAGAGATATGGTGGGTACAGGCGGACAGACGGACAAACCAGTAACATAAGCACGACCTCTTTTTTCACAAAAGACGTGTTAAAAATTTCGCTGTTATCTTAGCTTTGGGATACTGAAATCTGCGGCCAGGACGATGGCCATTGTATATATGTTGCTTGCCTGAGACAGGACAAGTTCAGTTTTTTGAATATCCATCTTCTTCGGTTGTACGATGCTCCCGATATTTTCTGTAAAGAATCTACTCCAGTTTAGGTAACATTGCAGTGCTGGATGTAGTAATCTTCGGAGGTGATTCAATCGTACAATGGAACTTAACCTAGATCTTCATTCGATAGAATACCGTACCTTCGAGGTTCGCGTCTGCTTAAGAAAATGCCGAAACAGTATTCGCTTGCAGATGCTTATCAGGTCAATTCATCCTTCATCAGTGTTTTAACTTTATTCAGCGTATCATCATATAACAATTTTGTCTTAGTATTCACCTATTTACAGCATCGCTATCTGGCTCTCGATTGCTTGCTTGACGATTCCACATATGGCCAAATCATCAGATCTCTACTCATTTTTCCGTGTTTTTCGTAGAATGATTTTTTCTCCCCCATCGAATTTTTTAGTCGAGGGTTCAACTACCATCATGAGCATCTCCCTAATTTGGGGTCATTGCCTACAAGGAAGGGAGAGAGGACCGTAAAACAAACACATCATCCATGCTTTGTCCGAGATTCCAACCCGAATCCATTTCGGAGAAAAGGTTACAAGCCAGCGCCTCGTACAACTCGGTCACCGGGCCGGTCCCGTCTAATTCTGGCTCGCACTTGGAGCTTATGCAACTAAGATTATATATCAGTTCTCCCATAAATTTTACATCACTAAACTAATGGCCGTTAAAAAGTGTTACGTGTATTCTTCCGTGGCTGCTGCAGGCGGGTATTTTTTTTTTTTTTTGCGTTTGACAACGTGACTCTTCGTCTGCCACTACGCGATATAAATAGTTCCACAGTGAGATGCAAAAGAGCGCCATATAATTGCTATTTCAAATATTTCTACTTTCGTTCATTTGCATTTGATTTACATATGATTGAAATTTATTTCTTAAAATAAGTCCTTTCCTGTTTTGCATTCCGATACGCGATAGTTTTCTGACCTGCCACCAGTTAACCCTCAATTGTGACACCCTGTTGGAAGGACGGGCAGCTATGGATAATAAATGGCACCTATGATTATTCTTATCCCAAGATACCGTAACGAAATGCTACTCCTTCCACCAACTAATGGAGACACTCATTTCACAACGAAATAGTACGAAGAAAATTACTATCTGAAATATTTTTCACATTCCATTCTAGGTTTTTTCCTTGTTTCGTTGAAATGTATCTATGTATTTTTAAAAAAAGTCCGACCCTGTATAACGAAGTAAATTTCTCCGTCATTTCTGTCCACGCCAGAATTCGAACCCGGGTTCCCTCATTCCGGAATAAGTTGCTCTACCAATTGAGCTACGCGGACATTTTATTCTGATTCCTATCTGCCTTTAGGTCGTGTGCATCCTTCGGGCAGGTACGTCACATCTCCTGGCCTGGTACGTTACATCATCTCCCCTTATTTATTTATTTATTTTTTTTTTTTCGAAGTGCTGGAGAAAGGATTCTCTTATTTTTCCTATCTCGCGGTGTGGAAATAACATCACACCAATGCGAGATTTTGAACGGTCGGGTCATCCGGATAGTTCGGGCGCCATTATAACGAAGTAAATTTCTCCGTCATTTCTGTCCACGCCAGGATTCGAACCCGGGTCCCCTCATTCCGGAATAAGTTGCTCTACCAATTGAGCTACGCGGACATTTTATTCTGATTCCTATCTGCCTTTAGGTCGTGTGCGTCCTTCGGGCAGGTACGTCACATCTCCTGGTACGTTACACCTGTTTTGCATTTGATTTTGCATTTGATGTCTCATAGTGACACAAGGAGAGGCACGATCTCTAACGTAAACGAATCCGACTGCAGTGGAAGGCTGCACCTAACACTTCGGAAGTATTTCCCTTGTAAAGCGACAGTCCTTCACGCAGGAGTAACTGCTCTTCCAGCTATTTGGGTAGTAGCCACGCACTTCCCGAGCAGACCTTGTGATCTGAACTGCTCGTCATTGTGAGATTTCAACACCGCAAAGATAGATGTTCATCCAGCTGATGGGGACTGACAACTCCACGTCTCAAATGTACTTTTCCCTTTGCTATATTCGCCTTTTCAATCCTTTGTTGCAATTCTAACTTTGCCGCCCCGGTGGCGCAGGCCTATGATCATTCGTCCGTAAGGGGTCCGGGTTCGAATCCCGGTGAGGCATAGATGTTGTGTTTGTCTTACGGCACTGGCTCTCTCCCTTCCCTGGAACCAGTGACCCTAAATTAGGGACGGGCGACTGCTTATAGCCCATTGAGTTGCTCACGGTGGTCGTTAAACCTCCAATCAAAAAAAAAAAAAAAAAAATTCTAACTTTCGGCCGCCACAATCGCAGTCTGCTGAGTTTGTGATTAGGCACCGGACTTTAGTTCACTGCTTTATTTTCTTTCTTCCCTTCTTCGTTTTTCCGGTTTTGGTAAGCTAAATCTACCTGGCCGCCCCGGTGGCGCAGTGGTCTAAGCGATGGCCTCTGATCATTCGTCCGAACGGGGTCCGGGTTCGAGTCCCGGTGAGGCATGGATGTTGTGTTTGTCTTACGGCACTGGCTCTCTCCCTTCCCTGGAACCAGTGACCCTAAATTAGGGACGGGCGACTGCTTATAGCCCAATGAGTTGCTCACGGTGGTCGTTAAACCTCCAATAAAAAAAAAAAAATCTACCTGCATGTTTGCAGTGTGTGTTCACACGTAAGGTGGAAAAGTGAAGGCTGTGGTTTCTTAGGGCCTAGGTGTACCATGGACAATTTTTTTCAGAAATTCTCGAGCCATTTTCCGCGATTTCTTTCGTAAATTAATGGAGCATATTTCCGATAACTCTACCATGAAATGACAGAAAAAAACCTCAGAATTTAACGGATTTTTCGTGCGCAAGGAAAACATTGAATTTTCAGAAACTTTAACGAAATTGTTTTCGGATGCTAACGGAAAAATTCTGTTTTCACTTTTTTCTATATCCATATAATGAACAATTTTTCTGGAAACAGAAGTGATACCGCAGAATACTTGGTTTGATTAGCAATTAAATTTCAATCGTTTGTCGGAGGATCTGATTTTGAAGTTCTGTAGAGAGATCGGATAGCCGCCCCGGTGGCGCAGTGGTCTAAGGCGTTGGCCTCTGATCATTCGTCCGTAAGGGGCCCGGGTTCGAATCCCGGTGAGGCATGGATGTTGTGTTTGTCTTACGGCACTGGCTCTCTCCCTTCCCTGGAACCAGTGACCCTAAATTAGGGACGGGCGACTGCTTATAGCCCATTGAGTTGCTCACGGTGGTCGTTAAACCTCCAATCAAAAAAAAAAAAAAAAAAAGAGATCGGATATTGTGGATAGCATATCGCATGAATTTTAGTTATTGTGGCATAGGATATTTCTTCACCTCTCCCCCAGTTTGTGCACCAGTTGTTATACACTGGTGTGCAAAAATTAAGGACGAAGAGGAGAAATTAGCATAACAGCGGAATGAGCAGGCAGAATGGACCGAAAGACCACTCAGGAGATAGACTAGGGTCCGGTACGGTAGGGCATGCGCATATATGCAGCATGACGTGTTGGGGTGTCGGAAGGGTATAAAGCACACGGGCGGTGTACGCTCAGCAATTTGGTGAAAGCTATTGCACGGTGTACATCGGTTTGAACGGCGTCGAATTGCTGCCACCATGTGATACGGCCAACAGGCAATCCAGTAGACGACATCTGAATGACTTTACCCAAGGTCGCGTCATTGGGAAGTTGGAAGAATGTCGAAGTGTGACTAGTGTGGCCGAGGAGTTCGGGATTGCTCACAGCATCGTTACACGAGCTTGGAGAGCATTTCAAACGACAGGAACAGCTGTCTGAGAGTTTAGCAGTGGTCGTCCACGAGCAACCGCGGCGGCGGACGGCCGGTATATTGTCCTACAGGCGAGCAGAGACAGACGGCAGACAGCAGGAGAAATCGCAAGGCACATGCAACAGACAACTGGACGTACGTTATCCGTTTTACCGTAGCCAGGAGGCTACACAAAGGTGGTCTATTTGCACAACGACCAGTACGGTGTGTGCCATTAACCCCTGCTCATCGGAGATGGCGGTTTCTGTGGTGCCAGGAACACAAGAACTGGACACATCAGCAATGGGGTCGAGTTCTCCTTACGGATGAGAGCCGATTTAGTCTGACGAGCGATTCTGGACGTATACACATCTGGAGAGAGCAGGGAACACGCCCTCGCACCTCCAACATCATCGAAAGGGACCGGTTTGGAGGTGGCGGAGTTCTCGTTTGGGGCGGTATCATACTTGGTAGCAGTTCTGACCTCCACATCTTCCAAGGAGGTTCAGTCACTGGTGTCTGCTATTGTACTGAGGTTCTCCTGCCTCACGTGCGCCTGTTTAGAGGTGCTGTGGGTCCTGAGTTCCTCTTCATGGACGACAACGCTACACCTAATCGTACAGTGGCTGTTGCAGGGCTGTTGGAGAGTAAATATATTCAACGCATGGATTGGCCCGCAAGGTCCCCGGACCTAAATCTAATCGAACACGTGTGGGACCTCCTTGGGAGACGCTTCGCAGCACGTCACCAGCCGCCAGCAACGATTCCGCAGCTGCTGATTGGCGCTACAAGAGGAATGGGCAGCGATGCCTCAACAGCTTCTTGACAACCTCGTCCTCAGCATGGACAGACGTTGTAAATCCTGCAACGCCATCAGGGGTGATCATATCCCCTACTAAAGACTGGAATTTTCTTGGCAGCCGCCTGTCACATGGACGTTTCTGTCTTCTGTCCAGTTGTGCTCGAAGCTACCATTTCAATAAAGTGCCTTTGTATCCTTTGAATTCTTTGTTTGGACGGTTTTGCTCGCTTGTCCCATATTCTTACATCTTGGGGATCTTATGGTATGATTTGAGTCGATGTGGAGCACTTCTGCACGACGTTACATTCGAAAAACCGTCTCGTCCTTAATTTTTGCACGCCAGTGTATATTGTGCAACCGTAAGAAACCGGGTATTGTACGGGTGATTGTACGATGTCTATGTATCAGAGAGCGGAGTCCTTAAAACAAAAGTTGTTATAGCTATCAAGAGTAAATTTTATATCAAGGAGTTTTGTGAAATACCAATTTAACGCAGTACATTTCACATTTCCTTAAAGAAAACTGAAAGTTAGTGTCAATTTTATAAGACTTCAAGTTCCAAAGCATCCCGTTGCTTCAAAAAAAAAAAAAAAAAATCACGATGAAAAAAATTTACGCAACCTGTAATAAGTCCTCCTACAGAAAAAAAAATAAATTTATTACAAAGCTATTTTAAAAAAAATGAGCTCCATCATAAAATAAAATAACTTATTCATCCATATTAATAAAAAAACATTTCATCAGTTCCCGTACGTTTCGAGGTGGTGTTGATTTAGCGCGAACCCGCTTTTCCAGGTCGAACCACAAATGTTCGATTGGGTTCATGTCACGTGAATTTGGAGACCAGGGCATTAATAGAAAGTCACGAGCATGCTCCTCGAACCACAACGTGACTATTCTGGCAGTGTGACATGGCGTATTATCTTGCCGGTAACAGCCATCACCAGCAGGGAACATAGTTGCCATGAATGGGTGAACTTGGTTAGCAACGATGTTCGGATACATGACAGCTGTCAGGGATTGTGCTATTGAGATAATGGGGCCTAAAGTCTCCCAAGAAAACATCGCCAACAGCATAACACCGCCACCGCCAGCCTGTTTCCGCCCAACTGTGCATCCAGGTGCCATAACCTCCGTTGGTAATCGGCGTATCCGCGCTCGGTCGTCTATGAGATGCACCAAGAATCTTGATTCGTCAGACCAGGCCATTTTCATCCAATCATCCACGGTCCAATCTCGATGATCTTGGGCCCATTTCATGCGTTGTTGGCGAGGACGTGCAGTGAGCATGGGGACCCGGCTGGGTTTTCGGCTACGTAGGCCCATGCGCAAAAGGCTGCGATAAACTGTGTGCATTGCCCTGGTCACCACTGTTGTAGCTGCGGGTGATTTGTCGCGCTGTGGCCCTGTGGTCGCTATGAAAAATACGTAACAGTCTCCGCTCCCCTCTGGCATCAATGAGCTGCGGATGTCACACGGCTTGACGACGGTTCGTCGTTTGGCCATCTGTGCACCACTTTTGATACGTACTCACTACAGCAGCACATGAACAACCCACAAGGGTTTCCGAGATCGTAGTTCCGAGGCACCGTGCAAACACAATCGCCCTTTATCAAACTCCAATAAATCATCAGCTTTTCCCATTCTGAATCCGAACACTCTACTAACCGAAAGCCGGTGCTCGGGTTGTATTTATACTGCGCTGTGAACTTCACCTGCGCCACCTTTCGGTCTCCAGGAGCGCTTATTTCTCTAGGCTGCGAGTGATCATAATGTAATGGCTTATCGGTGTATTCGTGAAGGTGAAGTTGAAAAGGTTCCTGGTTCGAAACCCACCAGTGGCAAAGGGAAAGGACTCCGTACGTCAGGAAAGAATGATCTATGGTAACAAAAAAAAATTGACAAAGTCAAAATCGAAGATTTTGCGAAATGTCTGTCTAAATGAGGGAAAAACCGAAGCGAACTTTTCAGGAATAAACGGAATTAGTGATTACGGAACATCTGCCAAAATACTGAAGTTAGAAGGAACGGAAAGTTTTAAAACCGGAAATTTCATAAAGAGACAGATTGTCAACTTTGCTGCACGTTATTTCCAGGAATTTTCTGCAAATTCACACCACTTATTTTTACTCAGCCTGAACTGGGGCTAGGAATTAACCCACTCCTAGTCAATTAAGTTTGTGTTCGATTGGAGTCCCGGTTTCTAACGGCTTGTCGTTACGCGCTACTGCTGGGTGAGCCTGGAAATACTATGGCTATCTCATAGGAGTGTTTCTGAAACACGGAAAAGGCGAGGTACACACGCCAAGCATATTTTTGTCCTACCAAAGGAATATACATGTATAAGCCGCTTAACCTTAGCGACGTGTATTGCTTCCAAAGGGTTTTACGGACTTTCGGCTCTCCGTTGTTGGACTCTGTGATGGGAAAGGAAGTCGGCGGATGAATTTAGTTCTTCATGGCTTACGATCGCGCGTGGTGGCACGGTACTGTGCATGGAACCGATTTACCTGTAGAACGATATTCTTGTGCATACGGAAAATGCGCTTTTCGTTCAGAATGACAGGGTATTGCTTATGTAGCCGATGTTTGACCTTCAGATTCACATTATGCGGAAACTGCATATTTTAATTTTTAATCATCAGTGTATATAGTATCTATGCTAGGGTTTAACAAGTTAGTAAAATCATGCAATGCATTGATTATGATACGCTTTCCAACATACCAGAAATCATTACTCAAGTTATTACTCAAGTTATGAGGATAATGGCTGTAGAATAAATCTCGCTCCTATGACCCGATCTTTGAACCCATTTCGATTATATTCAACAGAACCGGTAAAGTATAATTCCGAAACAACATTAAAAGTTTTGTCTCAATCGAAGCATTTTTACGTAAGTTATAACGCTAAAAAGCAATGGAATGGATCTCGATCCTATGTCCCCATTTCACCCATTGACCCATTTCACCCATTTTCAATTGGGTTCGTCCCCAGATGGTGCTCTACAGCATACTAAAATTTCATCGAAATCGAACTCATTTTTACGCGTGTTATCGTGCGGACAGACGGACAAAGCTGGAGCATTTACGCTTCTTCAACCTACGGTTGGAAGCGTAAAAAATAAACTAATCGTATTTTAGCACAGCGGATACGCTCGTCATCAAGTGACTATTCAAAAATGTAACAAAAAATGCTGGATTAAGTTAAAATTTTGAAGGGAAAAACATGCGAAATCAGCGTTTCGCTGCTTATACTGTACTGCGCATCAACTCCAAGCAACTGAAACAACTCACGTTTTATTCTAGAAGAAAATAGGAGTAATGTGTAATACGCACACAACGCGTGACGTAATGAGGTGGATGGTCGTGAGAGTGTAACGTAATAAAACTTTCATAGGATCCACAAACAACGCGTGACGTAATGAGGCAGATGGCGTGACCGCGCGCCAACATCTCAATCGCGAGTCGATCGCGAGAGTGTTACGTCATGAGATTTCTAAGAATGGGAAATATTAATAGGACAACGCCATGACACTAAAAACGTGGTAACTCGGGGTGGTTATTTAACTCACTAAACGAATTTTTCCAAAGTCGAGATCAAGCTAGATTGATTTCTAGTACCAGAAAACGGTAGGTTAACCACTTTCATCAAAATCCTTAGGGCCGTTTTCAAAATAAAATTTACATATATACAAGAATTGCTCCTTTAATAAGATGTGATCGAATGCATCCCGATTCCATGTCCTGACCTTTAACCCCACTTCACTAATTTTTAATAGGGTTCGTGCCCAGGTGGTTCCCTACGACAAACTAAAATTTAATCGAAATCGAACCATATTTACGCAAGTTATGACGCATAAGGGCAGTGGAATGCATCCCGCTCCTATGTCCTGACCTTTGACCCCACTTCACCCATTTTCAATAGGGTTCGTCCCCTACAACATACTAAAATGCCATCCTATGTCGTGATCTTTGACCCCATTAACCCCATTTTTCAATAGGGTTCGTCCCCATGTGCTCCTTTACCACATACTAAAATTTCATTGAAATCGAACCATATCTACGCAAGTTATGACGCATAAGGGAAATGGAATGAATCCCGCTCCTATGTCGTGACCTTTGACCCCATTAACCCCATTTTCAATAGGGTTCGTCCCCAGGTGGTCCCCTACCAAATACTAAAATTTCATCGAAATCGAATGGTTTTTATGCGAGTTATCGTGCGGACAGACGGACAAAGCTGGAGCATATACGCTTCTTCAACCAACGGTTGGAAAGCGTAAAAAAGGAGATGGCGCAAACTTTGAATGAAAACGAACTTCTGAATTCAAAAGGGCATCAGTTTTTTATTTTTACTTATTTTTTAAACTGAAACAAACCTACCCAACTGCATAATACTAAAATCGCACGTAACAGGTATGTAACGCATTTTGTAGAGCCCACATGGTAATATTCTTAATAGTTTAAATACCGGTAGGGCACATAGGCTTAGCGTGGGGTAGGATCAGGCTCACCGCCTCACGAAAAACAGAAAGACATAGAACAAATTCTGGGTTTATATATATAACCTATCTATGATGTGAAGCCAGCGACTTGTAGATTTGTGTAACTTAGATATCACGAAGTATTTTTTAATGTGTATCATTGGTAGTTAGTAATTTCTTAATACCTTACCTTTGGATATCATGAAAATAGAATCTGTTGTATGGCACACGTTTGAAAGATGATGAAAATCAATCTGGTCGGTTGGGATGTGTGTGTGTGTGTGTTTGGCGGGGGGGGGGGGGGGTAATGGGTGGAACTCTCGTACATTTCCTTTTCGTATGAAGAGATTTGTTTAGCTCCACTACTTACATTGTTTGTTTAGATGTGTTATCATTTCGCCCGATACCAAGTCACAGTTCGACAAATCGGTTGCCTAGGTAAACAAGTTGGTAAAATCATGCAATGAATTGATTATAATACGCTTTCCAACATTACAGAAATCATTACGCAAGTTATCACTCAAGTTATGAGAATAATGTCTGTGGAATAAATCTCGGTCCTGTGCCCTGACCTTTGATCACATTTCGATGATATTCAACAGAACCGGCTTGGTATACCTCCGAAATAACATGATAAAGTTTTGTCGCAATCGAAGCATTTTTACGTAAGTTATGATGCATAAGGACTATGGAATAGATCCCGCTCCTGTGTCCTAACCTTTGACACCATTTCGCCCATTTTCAATAAGGTTTGTCGCCAGGTTATCCCCTACCACATACTAAAATTACATCGAAATCGAACCTTTTTACGATAGTTATGGCGCATAACAGCAGTGGAATGGATCCCTCTCCTATGTACTGACCTTTGACCCCATTTCGTTCAATTTAAATAGGGTTCCTTCCCAGGTGATCCCCTACCAGATACTAAAATTTCATCAAAATTCAACCGTTGTTACGCGAGTTATCGTGCTGACGGACATACGCACACAACGCGTGACGTAATGAGGCAGATGGGAATCGCGACCATCTGCCCGCCGCAAAAGTGTGACGTCATAAATCTTTAATAGGATCCACACATAACGCGTGACGTAAAGAGACAGATGGCGTGACCGCGCGCCAACATTCTCAAACGCGAGTTGTGACGTCATAAGATTTCTAAGCATTGGTAACATTAATGGAACAACGCCATCACTAAAAACGTTATAATTCGGGGTGGTTATTTAACCCACTAAACGAATTCTTCTAAAGTCGAGATCAAGCTAAATCGATTTCTAGTACCAGAAAACGGTAGGTTAACGACTTTCATCAAAATTCTTAGAGCCGTTTTCAAAATAAAATGTACATACATACATACAAGAACTGCTACTTTAAGGTGGACGTCAAGTAACTTTTTTTTTTTTTTTTTTTGATTGGAGGTTTAACGACCACCGTGAGCAACTCAATGGGCTATAAGCAGTCGCCCGTCCCTAATTTAGGGTCACTGGTTCCAGGGAAGGGAGAGAGCCAGTGCCGTAAGACAAACACAACATCCATGCCTCACCGGGATTCGAACCCGGACCCCTTACGGACGAATGATCAGAAGCCAGCGCCTTAGACCACTGCGCCACCGGGGCGGCCAAGTAACTTTGCTTCCTATACTTCCAATGGAAAAACTTTTGTACACATTTTCTTCACAATTAATGCGTTCCCGAGGATGAAAATTTGAACATCGATTAAAATATCTTCATTTTATAACTTGCAATACTTAATATTTTCTAAAACATAACCATAGTTATGCAATTCAACATTTGTTTGTCTACTGACGTCATGAAAATACAGGTCGCGCCATCTTTTTTCTGGACAATTAATGCGTTCACAAGGATGAAAATTTGAACATCGATTAAAATAGATTCATTTCATAACTTGGAATACTTAATATTTTCTAAACCATAACCGTAATTATGCAATCCAACATTTTTTTGTCCACTGACGTCATCAAAGTACAGGTCGCGCCATCTTTTCTCTGGTTTCAACACCATCAAAATAAAAGTTATTGATTTTTAATATAATTATGATTATGTTTTAGAAAATATTAAGTTTTCCAAGTTATAATATAAAGTTATTTTAATCAATGTTCAAATTTTCATCCTTGGGAACACATTAATTGTGAAGGAAATGTGTACAAAAGTTTTTCCATTGGAAGTATGGAAAGCAACATTACGCTGCCCCGGTGGCGCAGTGGTCTAAGGCGCTGGCCTCTGATCATTCGTCCGTAAGGGGTCCGGGTTCGAATCCCGGTCAGGCATGGATGTTGTGTTTGTCTTACGGCACTAGCTCTCTCCCTTCCCTGGAACCAGTGACCCTAAATTAGGGACGGGCGACTGCTTATAGCCCATTGAGTTGCTCACGGTGGTCGTTAAACCTCCAATCAAAAAAAAAAAAAGCAACATTACTTGACATCCACCTTAATAATATGAGATAAGGACAATGGAATGGATCGCAATCCTATGTCCTGACCTTTGACCACATTTCGTCCATTTTCAGTAGGGTTTGTCCCCAGGTGGTCCCCTACGACATACTGAAATTTCATCGAAATCGAACCATTTTTACGCACGTTATGACGCATAAGGGCAATGGAATGCATCCCGATCTTATGTCCTGACCTTTGACCCCACTTTACCCATTTTGAATAGGGTTCGTCCCCAGGGGGTCTCCTACCACATAGTAAACGTTCATTGAAATCGAACCATATTTACGCAAGTTATGACGCATAAGGGTAATTGAATGATCCCGCTCCTACGTCGTGACCTTTGACCCCATTTGTCCCATTTTAAACAGGGTTCGTCCCCGGGTGGTCCCCTAAAATTTCATCGAAATTGACCCATTTTTACGCCAGTTATCGTGCGGACGAACGGACGGACGGACGGACGGACAAAACTGGACCATATACGCTTCTTCAACCTACGGTTGGAAAGCGTAACAAATCACTCTAAATTGAAGCCAATAATCTTTAAGATATACAGTGGCGGAAAGTGAAAAAAGAACACCAAGAAGGAATTGGCGGACGGTCATGAAATTTACATATGTTAATGGGGTCGAGTTTACGTAGGTGTCATGTTAATTTCGGGACCAACCGATGAGCGCTTACGCTACAGCACGGCATAATATGCAAATTATCGTCGGTGGTATTTAAGAAGTACGGCGAAGTGAATGTAATCAGTCTCAGACGTACGGACACGTGCGAAGACTCTGAAGAAGCTGCAATGCCTGGACATGGAAGACGTGTACGATTTAAGCAGTTATCGGACTTTGAGCGAGGTCGTCTAGTCGGACTCCGCGAGGCCGGGTAGTCGTATCGTCGTATTGCGGAGCGAATTGGACGGAAAGTATCGGTGGTGGTACGATGGTGGCGTAGATGGTCCGAAGAACATTCCCACACGAGAAGACGTGGAACCGGGAGTCACAGACGGACTGATGAGCGAACTGATCGACGCATACGAAGAGCGGCGTTGTCAAGCAGAACATCCACTGCGACGCAAATCCGAGCTGCCGTTGCACCTGAGGTGACTGTGCGAACAATCCGCAACCGTCTACTGGATGCAGGACTACGTGCACGTGTGCCTCTGGCATGTGTACCTCTGACTCCAGCCCACCGTGTCAGGAACGGCTGCAGTGGTGTCGCCAACGTCTGCACTGGAGAACGCAATGGCGATCTATCGTGTTCAGCGAAGAAAGCAGATTCAGCTTGGGAGCCTCCGGTGGCCGTATGCATGTTCACAGACGCACATGGGAGGGTCTCCACCCTTCTTGCATCCTCCAGCAACACACAGGGCCTACGCCTGGTCTCCTGGTGTAGGGAGCGATCAGCTATCACTCCCGTACACAACTAGTGTTTGTACCGGGTACGTTAAACAGCACCTCCTACATCAACAACATCATTCAGCCCGTTGTTGTGTCATTTGTAAGGTCGGTCCATCGTGCTGTTTTCCAGCAAGATAACGCACGCCCACACACGGCACATGCAACGCAACATGCACTTCAGGGTGTGAGACTACTTCCATGACATGCACGTTCACCAGATTTGTCCCCCATTGAGCATGTGTGGGATTTTATGGGACAACGACTTATCCGGTCTCCACGGCCAGCCACGACCATCCCCGATTTACGCGTCCAGGTTGAGGATGCTTGAAACTCAATACACCAAACTTACATCCAACATCTGTACGACAGACTCCATGCCAGAATTGCACAGTGTGACGCAGTTCATGGTGGTTCAAACTCGTACTAACTATGTTACATGGAAATGTTATTTTTCAGTTTACCAGCAAATACAGCTGTATTTTGCCATAATGTTTTGATCGCGTTATCCTCTGTATTCCGTTATTTCGCTGTATAAATTTCGTTGGTATCAGACGTCTCCTTCTTGGTGTTCTTTTTTTACTTTCCGCCAGTGTATTTAAGATGACAAGTCTTTAAATTCTGATAATTTTAAATGGGTGAATAACTGGGTATGCGACCTTAATAGCGGCGTTGGCTAATAATAGCGCTTTCGTCCAGTGTAGGGGCACATTGAGTTTGTGGGGGAACCTTCCCACGTTTATAGCTAGTTTTCTTTGTCCTCGGCTGTTCAGGTGAGCCTGGGTGCGACGCTCTCTGCAACTTTATCTCAAGATGGCCTCCATCAGGGCTCCATCTAATCTAATTTTCATCTTTTGTATTAGGCGTCTCTTAGTCTTCCTGCTGTGGTTTCTAGCACTGTTTCTGTAGATCATTTACGTATCTTGAGCTCGCCCAGAAGTAGGCGTTTCATTGAACAGCAGCTGTAGTCGAAAATATTTCTCTAAACCGGCGACCAGTAATGTCTTCATGCTTTCTTCAGAAAAAACAGTTAGTGTCGATTTCTGTCGGAGGCGTGTCCTCCATCCTGGATCAGAGCTGCGTTTGGGTTCAACGGACATTCCAGTTCTACCGGAGACAAAGTTTCCAGGTCATATCGTTGACCACGCGCTCTCGTGAGACAGCTTTAAACCTTCTATCTGAAGGCTTGAACTGTTCTTAAATGTCCTTGGGGCACATAGGATATCATTGCGTCATATACGTATATGTATATCATTCTGTCATACTCCCCAAACTGGACTATGGCGGTGTGGTGTACGGCTCGGCGCGTCGGTCATTGTTCCGACCTCTAGACATCTTTCATCTGGAGGCCTTACGTTTATCCTCGATTATTAGCATTTTTGCGAAGACCGACCGCCGGTAGACTTGTTTCATCAACAGCTGTCAGTTCATTTCTATTTGAAATTGCGATCTCATCTAGAACACCCTTTAATATGATGCAGTTTTCAATCCACAGCATTCTGGACTGTTTTAAAAACGGCCCTCGTGTGTTCCAACGTTTGGACTTCGAATGTATGCCATTATACAAGATGGCGAGCTCTACTTATTGATCGGAGAGACCAGAGGCTTTAAGTAACCTACTTGGCTTCCCCTTGTTGTTTAGATTGATGCGTGTTTTACTTCATATTCCAAATACTCTATACCTGTGTCATTGTGATAGCAGCTCTTCGCTAAGCACCCGTTCCTTCACTCTGACTCCGCCCTGATTTTTGCCGATGTTTCTAAGATAGAGTCCTCTGTTGTCTGCATCGATGACTTTTGAGCTGAGCGGATTCCAGCTAGGAGGTCACGCTGTTTTCAGCAATGTTGCACGCTGGGCACCTTGTCACGTCCAATGGAAACAACATCGGCGTGATTTGGTATATTTGGATTCGTTTAGTGTTTTGGCAGTATCTATCGTCTGTTTGATTACCAGTCGTGTTGGGATCCAGGAAAATGAGACAACTGCTGCCAGGTTCGTTTCTTCGTTTGAAGGCACACCCTCGCCACTACACCACCAGGGCTTGGAGGTTTACTACTCAGAAGCATATCACACTTACGTGGTAGACTCTGCGGGCCCAACAGGTAGGTAACAAACTGCATCGTTTACAAGGCGTTTGGTATTCCTGTTATCTCGGGAATTTATGTAGGAAATTTTCAAAGTGAAAAGTAGCTACTGTTAAATGTTTCGATTTTTTTTTTTTTTTAGATTTTCCTTTATATTGAATTAAAACAGATTAGAAGAAAAATATGTTAACTATGCAGAAATTCGAGACAAAGAATAATTGAGCTGGATTAAATCATTTACCCGTAACCGCTATATATTTTGAAAAAAAAACAACCAAACTGTATCTGAGCCGCGGATGGCTTAGTGGTTAGTGTTTCAGATTATCGATGCTGGGTCCCCAGGTTCTAGCCTGGGCTGATCTTTCAGAGATGGTGTGATTTACTAACAATCGCTGAATATCCGCCGTGCATCGGACGAGCACGTAAAGTGACGGCCCCCAGGCTGGACCCACTGGTTAAATGGGTATCCTTTCCTATGTCTTCCCTGAAATTCTCTCACCCATCTATGTGCAATATCGTACTTGTACGGTGGCGCCATCTACTGTACTCTAATCTCACTACAAACTGTTCTGTCAAAAGTCGTTAGACTTGCTCTCATTCCTTCCGTTTCTGTGTCCTGCCCAAAAGGCGATCTCGCTGTAGGTGGCTGGGACCTAAACTCTACTACCTGTGGACGGAAGTCCTACATGAAAATGACAAATGCTCCCAAACTGTATCTGACGGAAAGCGTGACGTCAGTTAGAGGGGAGAACGTGTAAGTACCTCAACGCAATGCGGCTCTCGTGCTCTCTCGTTAAATCGGCTCACAAAAACAGAAAAACACCATCGCTCTTTATATACTCGTATATTCAGCATTGGGAATGGAAATTATGATAAGGAAGTACCCAACCCTTATTCGCTTGCTGACCTAAAGCTACGGCTTCAATGATCTCTGGTTAACTCGGCTCACAGCAGTGGAAGTAACATGACGCATGCTGACGGCGGGCGGCTGCCTTGAAGTTTCGCCAACATTGTGCTGTGAAAAATTAAGTTCGGGGCAATCTTTGTAGATGTATTCAATGCTAACAAAACAAGCAAGAAAGATGACACTGAATTTTCGGATGTAATAAGCACGTCTTTTGAATCCGTTCTAACGCAAATTAAATTTATCAAAGCTATTCAAAATCAATGGAACCGGTATGGAAAACAATAGTAGTATCTGACGAAAGAAAGAAGTTTTTCAATCGGGTTTTTAATCCCTCAGATATTGCTGTAAACGGAATCGTGAGCTTACGCCCTCTGGTTGCAGACTTGTGCGTTAAGAAAAATTTGAATTTATAAGAGAAACATTTCGCACCGGAAACGCTCTCCGACACAGAAAGAATTTTTCAAATCGGACTCTTAGAGACAGAGATATCGACAAAAATAAGATGTGACTTAACGTCCCCTGGTAGGAAAATCATGCATTATTTTAGGAAAAAGTATTTTCTAAAGGTTTTCCAATATGAGCTGTGTCATCAGTCCAAGAAAAAAAAATCAGTCGAGTTTTCAAAAGCCCAGTTTTTGCTACAAATACCTTAGAAGCAGAAATTAATACTTATGCTCCCTGGTGGTCAAACCATTCTTTACCAAACATTAGAAATTATATGAAAAATATTTTCCATCAGGTGTTGTATGCGATACAGGAAAATATTTCAAATCGGAATTTAAGAAGCAGAAATAACGCAGAAAACGCAATTTACCTTTGTGCCCCCTAGCGGAAAGTCTATAATTTACTTGAAAATTTTGAATGTATAGGAAAAACATTTCACATCGGAAACACTATCCAACAAAGAAGGAATTTTTCAAATCGGACTCCTAGAAGTAGAGATATTGGCAAAAATAAGATGTACATCTACGCACCCTGGCGTAGAAACCATGTATTATTTTAAGAAGAAAATGTTTCTAAAAGGTTTGTCGAAATGAGCAGTATCGGTCTACAAACGACGAATTTTTTCAATCGATAATTTAGAAGCTCATATTTTGCTGCAAATACATCAGTAGCGGAAAATAAGATTTACGCCCCCTAGTGGCCAAAGTATTCTTTACCGAAAATTAGAATTATATGCAAAAGATTTTCCATCCAGAGCTGTATCCCTGAAGAAAAAAGCTTTCGAATCGGAGTTTTAGAAGAAGAGTTATCGGGAAAAATATAATTTACTTTTACGCCCCCTAGCAGAAAATCTATGCGTAATTTGAAAAAGTAACTATATCTAAAATACTCTTCGACATAAATGGAATCGAAAGATAAAATAATTTTTGCAATCGGATGTTTAGAAGTAAATATGTGGAATAAAACGTATTTTTGAATTCGACATCATCTGCATTTACGCCCCCTGGCGGCGAAATTGTACATCGTAAAAAAAAAAAGACGAAATAAAGGATCATGATTCGCATATTTCAAGCTTCCCAAGACAAACAGAAATTTTCAAATCGGACTAATAGTTGCCGAGATATCGTGTCTACAGACGGAAAGACGGACGGACGGACAAACCGATAACATTAGCATGATCTTTTTTTACAAAAGACGTGCTGAAAATGTGGAAGCAGGTAAGAAAACACTGTCAGAAAAATTTATATAGGCTTCTTTTCTTCAATTTATAGTAATAAAAATGTGTATGTACTGAATGAAGCATATACAGTCTACATCAAACAAAGATCTTCGCTCTTTCCACGTTTATAAGTGAGTCAAGGAAAAATCCTCATTGGCCGCCACCGGGAGTTGAACCCAGGGTCTTCCAGTTACGCGCCGGATATGTTTTTTTTTTTTATTGGAGGTTTAACGACCACCGTGAGCAACTCAATGGGCTATAAGCAGTCGCCCGTCGCTAATTTAGGGTCACTGGTTCCAGGGAAGGGAGAGAGCCAGCGCCGTAAGACAAACACAACATCCATGCCCGACCGGGATTCGAACCCGGACCCCTTCCGGACGAATGATCAGAGGCCAGCGCCTTAGACCACTGCGCCACCGGGGCGGCTCCGCGCCGGATATGCTTCCGCTACACCACAGCTGCCTCGAATTCCTCCAGACTCGCACACGCTAACTGCCAAGCCAAGTTGGCAGGTTGCTTCTTGGAGCCCGCACAATGCTGGGGATTCACCAAAGATGGTAAGCAGCAACTGAAGAAATAATTAGAAGGCGAAGGAATAATTAATACAGACATTTAACGTGGACCAGGAACATCAAACAAAGATCTTCGCTCTTTCCACGTTTATAAGTGAGTCAAGGAAAAATGCCAACTTGGCTTGGCAGTTAGCGTGTGCGAGTCTGGAGGAATTCGAGGCCGCTGTGGTGTTGCGGAAGCATATCCGGCGCGTAACTGGAAGACCCTGGGTTCAACTTCCGGTGGCGGCCAACGATAATTTTTTCTTGACTCACTTATAAACGTGGAAAGAGCGAAGATCTTTGTTTGATGTTCCTGGTCCACGTTAAATGTCTGTATTAAATATACAGTCTAACTCACATATAACGAGCTCGCATAATACAAAGTTTCGCATAGCAGCCGACCCGGTAGCGCAGTCTTCTCACCATTCGTCCGAGATGCGTTCGGGTTCGAATCTCGTAATGCATGGACGTTGTTTGTCTTACGACACTGGCTTTTTCCCTTCCCTGGAGTCAGTGGCCTTAAATTAGGGTCGGGCGATTGCTTTGAGTTTCTCATTGAGTTGCTCACGGTGGTCGTTAAACCTCCAACTGAAAAAAAAAGAAAAGTTCCGCACAAATGAACGTTTTTATGAATCCCTTGAACTTCGTAAAATTCTGCCTCGTTATTTTAACCGCATATTACGAACAGTAATTTTTGGAAAAACCACATATATTTTGATGTTCAGCACGGTTATCAACAGCAAACAAAATAAGCGGCATTTACTCATGTTTTTTCTCTGGAAGGAATTACGTGTTTTCGACAACACACAGTGGGTCCCTTTGCAGATAGGTTAGTTGGCATGAAGTCAAGAATTTTTCGGTTGCTTTTCTTTACTGCCCCCTACCCGCTTGATAAACGTACATCTCCTAGGCGAATGTATACTTTTTGCCCACTCCCTTCGCTACCTATCTATTACTGATTTTTTATGTAAATTATCATGGAGCTTATTTTGCATCTAGAAATATCTTAACCACCATACGTAAGAGGAAGTTGAAAATTATTTAAAACAACGATCATGATAAGCACAAAACCAGCATGAATTGGCTCCTATATCCCACGTAACATGTCACAGGTGAAATTTAAAATTTTGGGCAGTTACTTTAGTTTTTACATTTGTTAAATGTTTTGCTTATTGTAGATCTCACTCATATTATTTTGCCAGGTAGTTTACAATTAAAAAGAATTATTTACCTTCGATTAATTGATAAATAGTTTGATTGATTAGTTTTTTTAACCTGACAAAATGTAATATGCTAAAAGATAGCCCTTTTCTTTTACCTCTCCGGTTATAACGAAGTTCGCAATATCGAATGATGTTTTTACTCTCCCTTCAACTTCGTTATACACTCAGCTGAGAAAACACTAGACATAAGGGGGATGGGCAGTGTGTTGACATGGTATCTCCTCCGTAGTGTGGAGCAGACCCAAACTGAACGCAGACGTTAAATAGGTGGACGCAGAGTTTCCCAACGGTATATCGCAATCGACGAACATGGGTAAACTTAGTGATCTGAACGACTTTGATCGTGGACGCATTGTCGGCACAAGACACATGGGCCATTCTATCACCCAAGTGGTAAGAACTCTAGGATTCCCGAGGACAACCGTATCAAGGGTGTATAGCAAGTATACCATCGACGGACGTACAAGCGTACAGAGAGCAAGTGGTGGCCCACCACACGCCTTTGATTATAGATGTTGACGTAGAATATCCAGGTTGGTACAGACCGATCGCTTGGTAAAGGCGGCGCTGATCACATCCAGGTTGGTACAGACCGATCGCTTGGCAAAAGCGGCGCTGATCACACCCAGGTTGGTACAGACCGATCGCTCGGCAAAGGCGGCTATGATCACATCCAGGTTGGTACAGACCGATCGCTTGGCAAAGGCAGCGCTGATCACATCCAGGTTGGTACAGACCGATCACTTGGCAAAGGCGGTGCTGATCACATCCGTGTTAAATGTCGGAGGCCCAAGCAGCATTAGCAAGCGAACGGCACTGCGCACGCTAAATACCATGGGCTACGGGAGCCGACGTCCTACTCGTGTACCAGTGTTGACTGCCCATCATCGTAGATTACGCCTCCCCTGGTGCCCAGAACATCAAAACTGGACACCTGCAGAGTGGCTCCGCTTTGTGCGATCACATGAATTGAGTTTTCAGCTGTACTGATCTGACGAGAGGGTGCTGGCGTGGCGACAAGAGCATAAAACCATGCCCCTTCGTGCCAGGTTGGCCCTGTTCAAGGGAGTGGTGGCTCTGTGATGGTTTGGGAAGCCTTCTCATGGAGCACATTGGGTACCTTACTGTGTTTGGAAAGGTCCGTAACCGCTGCACGCTACCACCATGTGCTGGCCGATCACCTACACGCTTTCGTGGCCTTCGCGCATCCTATGACCTATCGTCCATTCCAGAAGATCAAGCGCCACCCTACCGGTCCGCAACTACCCACGCGTGGCTCGAGGAACACTCATCTGAGTTTGGAAGCATTCAGTGGCTCCCAAGATCCCCGGATTAAAACCCTTTGGAAGTTCTCTGGAATGCCATGGAGCGGAACATTGATTCATGGACCCTGGACCGACATCTAGGGCGGAGTTGTGGACAATGCTGCAACAGCCATGGTTGGCATTACCTCCGGAAACCCTCCGGCATGCCTCAGCGTGTACAGGCTACTATTCGTGTTTGAAGAGAACCAACATGGTACTAGGTAGGTATCTCTAATGTTTTGTCCATTGAGTGTATGCGGGTTCGACTGTACATCATATGAATGTGGGTTCGGTTATTTCTGCAAAGCAGATTTTGATCAATTTATTTCGACACCTTCCTTCATTCAGTGTGTGATTCTAAAACTGGATTTTGTGTTTCATGATCTTGAGTATCTTATGTTCTTCTCATGGTACTTCATATTCTCATAACTGTATGAACCACATAACTTTTCATGCCGACCCTAAAGGATATCAAGAGGCTTAAATACGATAGCCATCTACACTGGTGTGCAAAAATTAAGGACGAAGAGGAGAAATTAGTATAACAACGGAACGAGCAGGCAGAACGGACCGAAAGATCACTCAGGAGATAGACTAGGGTCCGGTACGGTAGGGCATGCGCATATATGCAGCATGACGTAGGGGAGGGGGCATTATCGGAAGGGTATAAAGCACACGGGCGGTGTACGCTCAGCAATTCAGTGAAAGCTATTGCACGGTGTACATCGGTTTGAACGACGTCGAGTTGCTGCAACCGTGTGATATGGCCAACAGGCAATCCAGTAGACGAAATCTGGATGAATTTACCCGAGGTCGCGTCATTGGGAAGTTGGAAGAAGGTCGAAGGGTGGCTAGTGTGGTCGAGGAGTCCGGGATCGCTCACAGCATCGTTTCACGAGCTTGGAGAGCATTTCAAACGACAGGAACAGCTGTCCGAGAGTTCAGCAGTGGTCGTCCACGAGCAACCACGGCGGCGGACGACAGGTATATTGTTTTACAGGCGGGAAGAGACAGACGGCAGACAGCGGTAGATATCGCAAGGCACATGCAACAGACAACTGGACGTACGTTATCGCGTTTTACCGTGGCCAGGAGGCTGCACAAAGGTGGTCTATTTGCACGACGACCAGTACAGTGTGTGTCATTAACGCCTGCTCATCGGCGACGGCGGTTTCTGTGGTGCCCGGAACACAAGAACTGGACACACCAGCAATGGGGTCGAGTTCTCTTTACGGATGAGAGCCGATTTAGTATGACGAGCGATTCTGGACGTATACACATCTGGAGAGAGAGCAGGGAACATGCAATCACACCTCCAACATCATCGAAAGGGACCAGTTTGGAGGTGGCGGGGTTCTCTTTTGGGGCGGTGTCATGCTTGGTAGCCGTACTGACCTCCACATCTTCCAAGGATGTTCTGTCAATGGTGTCCGTAATTGAACCGAGGTTCTCCTGCCTCACATGCGTATGTTTAGATGTGCTGTGGGTCCTGAGTTCCTCTTCATGGACGACAACGTTACAGCTCATCGTACAGTGGCTGTCGCAGAGCTGTTGGAGAGGGAAGATATTCAACGCATGGATTGGCCCGCAAGATCCCCGGACCTAAATCCAATCGAACACGTGTTGGACCTTTTCGGGAGACGCTTGGCAGCATGTTACCAGCCGCCAGCAACGATTCCGCAGCTGCGATTGGCGCTACAAGAGGAATGGGCCGCGATGCCTCAACAGCTCCTTGACAACCTCGTCCTCAGCATGGTCAGACGTTGTAAATCCTGCAACGCAGTCAGGGGTGATACTAAAGACTGGATTTTTCTTGGCAGCCGCCTGTCACATGGATGTTTCTGTCTTCCGCCCAGTTGCGCTCGAAGCTACCGTTTCAATAAATTGCCTTTGTATCCTTTGGATTCCTTGTTTGGACGGTTTTGCTCACTTGTCCTATATTCTTACATCTTGGGGATTTATGGTATGATTTGAGTCGATGTGGAGTACTTCTGCCGACGTTAATTCGAAAAACCGTCTCGTCCTTAATTTTTGCACGCCAGTGTATAATAGAACGTAAGTACGTTTTGCGCATAAATCCCGCGCATGTATTCGCTTCAGAGTTGCGCATGCGCAGATGTATCCTCATTCATTAGCCATGCCCTGACGACATTCTGTGACGTGGTGTATATGTTAAAAGTCTATGTTGTGCGTTAATAATGTTTATATTAATAGAACGTCCTGCTGACTGCGAAGTCCGGTATCTGATGAGGTTTCTGAATCTGAGAAATGTCAGATCAAGTGAGATTCATCGGCAAATTTGCGAAACTTACGGACGAGACTCAATGAATGCAGGAATGGTGCGGAAGTGGGTTCGAATGTTTAATGATGGACGACAGAGCTTTCATGATTAATTGCGCAGTGGTAGGCTCTCTCCGTTCACGGAAGATTGGTGGAGATAGTGAATGAAAACATTAGGGAGAACAGACGCTTCACAATTTCTGATCTTTCAGAACATTTTCCTGGAGTTTTGAAGTCATTACTGCATGATAACATTACAGAAAAGCTTCAGTACAGCAAAGTGTGTGCACGATGGGCGACAAAGATGTTGACCTAAGAGCACAAAACGAAGCGCATGGGATTTGCCTCGGAATTTTGGGGGCGGTACGCTGAGGAAGGCGATATTGTTTTAGTCTGTACAGCCGTTTAGTGACGGGAGGTGAGACTTGGTTCTATCACATCACATCTGAATCGAAACAGCAGTCCCTTCAATGAGGAGGGCATCCAGAAACTTGCGCCACGATTTCAAAAATGCCTTAACATCCAAGGGGAATATGTTAAAAAGTTAGTAAGATATGTAGATTTCATCTCACATTAAAAAAATTGTTATCAATATTTTTTATTTTGTTTTATCTTCAAACGGTACTTTCTTTCAGGATGGCCCTAGTATAAGCGTTTTTAAAAAGGTGCATTTGCATTGTAATAATTGTATTTTATATAGAAGTAATGAGCAAAAAGGAAATAAAATTACCGTTATTGCTTTAAAAATTAGACAAGCGATGATACCGTATATCGGTTGTGATGAGCATGTCCTTTGAATCCTTTCAGACGCGAAATAAATATTTCAAAGCAAGTTTTTAGAAAACCTAAACATTCAACTTCAAAAGGAATAAGTTTACACCACCAAAGGGAACAAGAAAGATGACCCCGAATTTTCGGGTGTAATAAGCACGTCTTTTGAATCCATTCTGACGCAAATTAAATTTATCAAAGCTATTCAAAGTCAATGGAACCGGTATGGAAAACAATAATATCTGACAGAAGAAAGAAGTTTTTCAATACTGTTTTTAATCCTACAGATATTGCTGTAAAAGGAATCGTGATTTCTGGTTGCAGACTTGTGCGTTGAGAAAAACAAGAATTTATATGAGTAACATTTCTCACCGGAAAAGGCTCTCGAACACAGAAAGAATTTTTCAAATTGGACTCTTAGAAACAGAGATGTCGACGAAAATAAGATGCGACTTTACGTCTCCTGGTGGGAAAACCATGCATTATTTTAAGAAGAAAGTATTCTCAAAAGGTTTTTCCATATGAGCGGTATCGGTCCAAGAAAAAAAAAAAATTAGTCGAGTTTTCAGACGCCCAGATTTTGCTACAAATACATCAGAAGCAGATATTAACACTTATGCCCCCTGGTGGCCAACCAAATGTTAGAAATTATATGAAAAATATTTTCCATCAGGTCTTGTATGCGATACAGAAAGAATTTTTCAAATCGGCGTTTTAGAAGCAGAAATAACGCAGAAAACGCAATTTACATTTGTGCCCCCTAACGGAAAGCTGTGATTTACTTGAAAATTTTGAGTTTATAGGAAACACATTTCGCATCGGAAACACTAACCAACAAAGAAATAATTTTTCAAATCGGACTCCTAGAAGTAGAGATATTGACAAACATAAGATATACATCTACTGTCCCTGGCGTAGAAACCATGCATTATTTCAAGAAGAAAATGTTTCTAAAAGGTTTGTCGACATGAGTAGTATCGGTCAACAGACAACTTTTTTTTCAATCGAGAATTTAGAATCACATAATTTGCTGCAAATACATCAGAAGCGGAAATTGAGATTTACGCCCCGTGGTGGCCAAACCATTTTTTTTACAAAAATTAGAAATTATGTGCAAACGATTTCCCATCAGGAGCTGTATCCGATGCAGAAAGAATTTTTCAAATCGGAGATTTAGAAGCAGAGATATAGGGGGAAACGCAATTTACCTCTACGCCCCCTAGCGGAAAGTCTATGAATTACTTTACAAAAATTTTGAAATTATATGAAAAACATGTCATACTGAAAACACTATCCAACAAAGAAGAAATTTTTCAAATCAGTTCCTAGAAGTAGAGATATTGACGAAAATAAGTTATACATTTACGCCCCCTGGCGGAGAAACTGTGGAATATTTTAAGAAGGAAATATTCCAAAAAGGTTTATCTATGTGTCCACGAAATAATTTTTTCAATCGATATTTTAAAAGCTCAGATTTTATGGCAAATGTATCAGAAGCAAAAAGTAACACTTACGCCCCCTGGTGGCCAAAGTATTCTTTACCAAAAATTTGAAATTATATGCAAAAGATTTTCCATCAGGAGGTGTATCCTCTGAAGAAAAAGTTTTTCAAATCGGAGTTTTAGAAGAAGAATTATCGGGGAAAATGTAATTTACTTTTACGCCCCCTAGCGGAAAATCTTTGAGTAATTTGAAAAAGTAAGTACATCTACAATACTCTTCGACATAAATGGAATCGAAAGATAAAAGATTTTTTTCAATCGGATATTTAGAAGCAAATATGTGGAATAAAACGTATTTTTGAATTCCACATCATCTGCATTTACGCCCTCTAGCGGCAAAATTGTACATCGTAAAACAACAACGAAATAAGAGATCATCATTCGCATATTTCAAGCTTTCCAATGCAAAGAGAATTTTTCAAATCGGACTAATAGTTGCAGAGATATTGTGGGTACAAGCAGACGGACGGACGGACGGACGAACCGGTAACATAAGCACGATCTTTTTTTGCAAAAGACGTGCTAAAAACTAGCATATTTAAATACATGAAATGGGCCCAATCTCGATTATCTTGGGCCCATTTCATGCGTTTTAGTGTGAGTGGGGTTATTCATTGTAAACGGAACCGACTGCAAAAAAACAAAAAAACCGTGATTTTACAATCTGTTAAACATCCGGAAATCGAAATAACTACTTACTCCCATTAGCAGATGAATAGTGAGTTGCAAAAATTAGCAAATTGTGGACAAAAAGCTTCACGTACTGGAAGCTAACAGAGGCAAAAAGGATTTTCAAATTGAATAATTAAGAGAAGCGATATACAGTATAACGCGATATAACATTACGCTCCGTAGCGGGAAAGCTGTGCGTCACTTAAAGAAGAAAATGAGTGCAAAATACTCTTCATAATGAGAGGTACATTACAAAAAAAAAGGGTATTTTTCTGAGGTATCTTTTGAATCAAATGAATTTTATACGCTGACGTCTCCTGACTACAGAATTTTGAATACTGGAAAAGTAAAAAAATATGCGAAAATTATTTTTCGAACCAAAAGCTAAGCTGTGGAAAAATAATTTCGGAAATACGTCTTCTCGGAGCAGAGAGCGAGAAAGTTCTCACATTTATGCCCCCTAGCAGGAAAACAGTGCATTATTTAAAGAGGGTAATGTTCTCAATATGCACTGTAGCGAATGGCATGCATTAAACAAAAATTCTTCAGTTGGATTTTTAGAATCCTGTTGAAGAATACTACAGTTTCTTCAACAGGATTCTAAAAATCCAACTGAAGAATTTTGGTGGTGTTAGAGTGTATTTCTGCGGAACACGCAGAAATACACTCTAACACCACCTAGCACCAGACCTGCAAAATACAAACAGCCCACGAGAACATGAACAATGTTACACAAGGTAAATGGTGTACAGTGTTAAAAGAATTTTTTAAATCTGACTTTTAGAAGCAGAGCTACTGAGAAAACAGTATCTGAGAATAACATTAAAAGTTTGCTCCCATCTAGCGGGAGAATTGTTCGCAATTTTGAGCAGGAAATGCACACAAAAGTGTTTTCGTAGTTAGTAGTATCTGACCGAAAAAAGGTTCTTTTAATCGGGCCTTGACACGCACAGATATTGCTGTAAATATGCTGTAAACATAAACGTGAACTTATGGCCTGTAATGGCAAACTTTTGCGTTGTGAAAAATTTGAAATTACACACGAAGTTTTTCGCACCGAAAACGCTCTCCTGACTGTTAAACGCAGAGGTATCGATAAAAGTTACATATGCATCTACGCCCCTGGAGGAAGAACTATGCACTCGTTTCAGAAATATTCAGAAAAGTTTTTTCGTGGTGAGCGCTATCTGACCCCGAAATAATTTTTTCAACTGAAATTTTAGAAGCGCAGATCTTGCAGCAAATACACTGCTGGCCACCCGAAATGCAACACCAAGAAGGACACGAGATAGCAAAGCCAGATTTACTGGACACATAACAGCTGATTGAGCTTACAGGCCCGTGCGACTTGCGGAACACGCAGACATCAATAGTTCGTGTGGCCCCCAGGGCTGGCAATAATGGCCGCTACACGCCGCGGCATCGAACGAAAGAGGCTTTGGATGTGAGCTTGGGGTATGCAGGTCCAGGCTGCTTCCACACGTTGCCACAGTTCATCAGGGTAGCCGCGGGTCGTGCTTGCCGGGCCACTCGGTTGCCGATCAGCAACCAGACGTGTTCGATGGGCAACATATCGGGAGAACAGGCGGGTCACAACAGCAGTGACACCTAGTGGGCCGTGAAGAATTGTTGCACGATGCGTGCTACTTGCGGGTGAGCATTGTCCTGTTGAAACGTGGCCGCTGGCAGGTCCTGCAGGTAAGGGAGGACTACAGGCTCCAAAACGTCGGAGATGTAGCGGTGGCTGTCGAGGGTACCGGCGATGCGTGCCAGATGGGTGCGGGTGTCAGATCCAATTTCGCCCCCAAACCATAACGCCAGGTGACGGACCGGTATGGCGATGCATAATGCAGGCGTCATACAGTCTCTCGCCGCGATGCCGCCACACGCGGATCCGACCATCGTGGTGTTTCAGGCAGAAGCGGGATTCGTAGGAGAAAACAATGTCGTGCCATTCCGTAGTCCAGGTGGGGCGTTGAACGGCCCACTACCGCCGCACTTGCCGGTGGTGTAACGTCAGTGGTAATCGGAGCAATGATCGCTGTGCGACAAGTCTCTGCTCCTGCAGACGACGTCGAACGGTACGTGCTGACACAGGTTGTTGCGCAATACACCTTAATTCCTGCGCTAACGTTCGTGTTGTGGCGGTGCGAGCCGTCAATGCTCGCCGCACAACATGTCGGTACTCCCGTTCGGTGGTGTGCCGCGGCTGCGGCAATCGCTCACGTCGGTCCGTCCGTCCCTCCTGCACCCACCGAATCCATACTCGCCTCACTGTGGCTGGATGTCGTCCCACACGGGCGCCGATGTCTCGGTACGATAAACCGCTGTCACGATAAGCCACTATTCGTCCTCTGTCGAACTCCGAAACGAGCTGGAATGACTGCCGTATTACGCGACGAGGCATCAGGAAGCTTTCCACGCACAGGTCCGGCAGCACAACACACTTCCACTACTTACACCTCGCCTTTTGTGCACCTTTCTTATAGTGCTTCTCGGTGGCGTGCCGGGAGCACATGATTTGCATCTGCCCTGCAATGCTAATCGTTTGTATGTCCTCTCGCGGGCGACGCATTCTGCGAATTTCAGGCCAATAGGATGCTTCCTTCTTGGTGTTGCATTTTGGGTGGCCAGCAGTGTACATCAGAAACATAAGTTTATGCTTACGCTCCCTAATGACAAAACAGTTCTTTAATAGAAATATGAAGTTATTCGAACATTTAACACCACATCCGATGCAAAATGTTTTATTGGGCAGTGTCAAAAATTTCATATTGGGTTGGAAAGAGAGTAGTGTCCGATGACGAGATACACGATGTTGAAGCATCTGCCACGGCGCATATTGGCCACTGAGATTGCAGCAGACCTGCATGAGATTGGCAGGTAGGTGGATTAAGTCAGTGGCAGTTAACCGTCAGAAGACGAAGGGTGTAAGCGCCAGCCAATATGGACGTGAACAAAGAGCACATCCGCCATTGCATGCTGTATGAGTTTCATCTCGGTACCACCCCCGCAAGTGCTGTAAGAAATAATACCAGTCTGTACCCCAATGCTATATTGCATTGTCAGTGCTGTCGTTCGTTCGAACGGTCTCGACAGGAAAAATGTGGCCTGTCTGATCGTCCCAAAGCTGGAAGACTAGCAAAAGTGGATATGGACATGATGGACCTTAGTGGAGACCGACTCCCGTGTGTCCACGCGGGAGTTGGCCGAACAGCTGGGGATTACCCACACGAGCACCTGCGTTAACTCGGGAAGGTAAGCAAGGGGGAGTTTGGGTACCCCATCAACTCAGAGTTGAGCAGAATGCAAATCGCATGAGTGTATGCATTTCCTTGCTTGCACGTGACCAAGTTGAGCCGTTCTTGAATCGCATTGTGACAGGTGACGAGAAATGGGTCCTGTATGGCAATGTCAGCGCACGAAAACAGTGGTCGAACCCAAATCAGAAGCCCATGCCGACCCCCAAAGCTTGCTTACACCCACGTAAGAATCCTGCTGTCTGTTTGGTGGGATATGCGTGGTGTCGTGTTTTTTAAGCTGCTACCGGGAAACACCACTGTTATCGCCAATGTGTACTGCCGTCAGCTCAACGATCTCCACGCATCGCTCACGTCGAAACGACCAGCACTGCTATACCGCAAGCACGTCCTCCGACAGCAGGATAGAGCGAGACCTCGCACAGTACGGGTGAACCCTCAAAAGATTAAGGACCTGTGCTGGGAGCTACTGCTGCACCCAGCCATATTCCCCGGACATTGTCCCAAGCGACTGCCACCTTTTCCGGTCGTTGCAGCATTTCCTAAACGGACAGCGGTTCACCAACCGGGACGATATCGAACGTGCACTTACTAACTTCTTTGCATCCATGCCGCCACAATTCTGCAGGGACTGTAATAGCTGCCCAGACGATGGGAGCAGGTCGTGGCAAACGATGGTGATTATATTTTGGACTGATTTGTACTTGTATATACGACATTTAGCACTTTTTTGTTGCTTTGCATTTGCAGACATTACTTTCTTTCCAACCCAGTAGATTGTAAACATTCTCAAAGTGTGTATTTTTTTTAATCGAGTGTTTAGCGACCACAGTGAGCTACTCAATGGGTTATAAGCTATCTCCCATCCTTAATTTAGGGCCACTGGTTCCAGGGTGCAAGGAGAGCTAGTGCAGGAAAACAAGCGCACCATCCAAGCATTACCAATGCTTACCACGAATTCGAACTCACACCCATCTCACACGAATGGTTAGAAACCAGCGATTAGACTACAGCGCCAACGGACGGCCGCAAGTAGTTCAGCTCATACGTTTTGTGCAATGATAGGGAATAAACTGACAAACGCACTTGAATACAAACACCCAGGAATTCAATGCCTATACAAATACAGTACATCGATTGAAGTATCGTTCATTCAGCTCTAACTAGTTTCATGAACTAATTTTTGCTTACGTACTCTGTTCTGGCCCGGAGGACATGTCGCTTAATTTTGCTACTGGATAATGAAGTTGGTTTTCGCTACTTAATCTTAATGCTAGGGTGTGTTCTTTTGTCAAGATCGTGAAACAAATTTATTCTTCAGGATCTTGTGTTTCCGGGTCAAGTTCATCAGAATAGTATGTTCTTGTGTCAAGTCTATGAAGAAAGTGTTCTTGTGTCATAAACACGAAGACATCATCCCGAATTCCTTCGGAAGCATCAAAAAGTTGTGTTATGTAGTTTTTTTGGCAGAATCATGAATAATAGATAAAGTCCGAGGAAGATCTATGCTGTTTCAAAATTCTGTAAAACATGGATTTAGTAACAGACTCCCAGTAGCTGCAAGATAAAGACGACTGACTAAAGAAGTGTTTTTCACGTGATTTCTGGCAGACAGATGTAGTGTTCCTCTCTCAAAACGTCCAGAATAGCGGCAGTATAGGAGCAAAGCGAGTGTGTATTGTGGTTCGCAGAGACAAAATCTCCCATTGAAATTCACATGAAGTATTGCACTCGATAAGTAGGCCACTTACCAAAATGTAAGGACATCATTTACGCTTGGATGAAAAAATTGAGACAGGAAGCGTCTGTCATGCAAATGACAGACGCTTCCTGTCTCAAATGTTTTTCTTTACTGACATTTTCAACTGTCTCTTGCTAAGTCTTGTGACCCCAAGACTTAGCAAGAGACAGTTGAAAATGTCAGTAAAGCGGTCGCATGAATTACGCTGAAATCAGAGTTTCCGCTCTGGAACTTCAGTTATAGAAGTCAACCATCCGTAACATTTTGCACAAAAAATTGTCTTCGTGCCAATAAAATGCAACTTGCTTGTGTAGACATCGGAGGCGCTCGACTATCCTTGGAGTACGGTGTTTTTAATTGCTACGCATGAGATGCTCAAAACTGACTCATTAGTCAGTCAGCCACGGGCATACACCCATGAGTCATTACATTATGACCACCCCCAGTCTAGAAAAATGAGCGCGCCTGGAGTCCGAATGGTGGCGTAGGTGAAGTTCACAGAGCAGTATAGATAAAATTCGAGGACCGGCTTTTGGTTAGTAGAGTGTTTGGAGTCAGAATGGGAAAAAGCTGCTGATTTATCGGAGTTTGATAAAGGGTAAAATTGTGATGGCATGGCGCCTCGGAACTACGATCTCGGAAACGGGGCGGCACGTATCAAAAGTGGTGCACAGATGGCCAAACAACGAACCGTCGTTCAGCCGTGTATCGTCTGCAGCTCATTGATGCCAGAGGGCAACGGAGACTGTTGCGCATTGTTCACAGCGACGGCAGAACCACAGTGCGACAAATCACCCGCAGCTACAACAGTGGTGATCAGAACAATATGTCACAGCATGCAGTTAATAGTAGCCTTCTGCGCATGGGCCTGCGCAGCCGAAGACTCAGCCGGGTCCCCATGCTCACTGCACATCATCGCCAACAACGCATGGAATGGGCGCAAGATCATCGAAATTGGACCGTGGATAATTGGAAGAAAGTGGCCTGGTCTGACGAATGAAGGCTCCCGGTGCATAACGTAGACGACCGAGCGCATATACGCCGATTACCCACGGAGGCTATGGTATTTGGATGCACTGTTGGGCGGAAACAGGCTGGTGGTGGCGGTGTTATGCTGTTGGCGATGTTTTCTTGGGACACTTTAGGCCGCATTATCCCAATAACACCATCCCTGACAGCTTTTAGGTATTTGAACATCGTTCCGGACCAAGGTCACCCATTCATGTCAATTGTGTTCCCTGCTGGTGATGGCCATTACGAACAGAATAATGCGCCATGTCGCACTGCCAGAATCGTCGAGTCGAAGAGTGGTTCGAGGAACAGGATGGTGACTTTCTGTTAATGCCCTGCCCCCAAATTCATCTGACACGAACCCAATCGAGCATTTGTGGTTCGACTTGGAAAAGCGCGTTCGGGCTAAATCACCACCACCCCGAAATGTACCGGAACTAGAGGACATACTGTTGACATTATGGTACCAGATACTCCAGGATACCTATCGCCACCTCATCGAATCGGTGCCTTGCCGAGTGTCCGCTGTTTTGCGGGCTAAATCGGGTTCTACAGCTTATTAGGTAGGAGGTCATAATGTAATGGCTCATCGTTGTAAGTTGTACACACGAGGCTCTGATAATCCTCATACACTGTGTAAATATGTTCAGGATAGTTAAAAAGTGAATGGGTGCTGCGGTTTGTTCCACGACTCTGTCATCGACCACCATTCCGTTTTTGCCGGGCAGAACGTCATAGGAACTATGTATCAGCATCTTCTGGAGTTGTTTTGTGTTGCTTCAACTGAATAATCTTCAACCTGATATTGTGTTTGAACTCGACGGTGCTCTGCCACATTAGAGCCTTTCAGTCCATTTTGTCTTAAATAGAGCATTCCTGGGGTGATGGAACGGGAATGATGGCCTGACAGCAGTTTCTCCCCGACCGCGTGACATATAAACCTTTGAATTTTTCTTGGATACCAGTATCAAACGTGGCGTTCCCTAAAACCAAAATATCAGTCCAAATTTACACCCTTATCCCGGGTATGCTTGCCAATATATATATAGAAATAGAATGCCTATTTCATGTGCCACATGCGATCAAGCAAGCGTACATTGAAATGTACGAATGATTGTAAAATACCTTTATGAGTATACGGATATCTTCGCTGTCACTAAAAGTTATTAGTTAATATGTTGGCAAGTTCATTGGGTACCAAATTTTGGAATAGTGTAGCCGTTTTTGAACACCATGTATGTTCTTGTGCCATTGCGATAAAGCTGCATGCTTGACCATGAGTTTGTGTTGCAGTGGTGACAATGGTTTGTATAAAGGTATGAGTTTCTTTTTATCACAGTGATCCTTGTTGTTCATGTAAAGATAATAAATAATACTTGCCAGACACGAAGAAACATTTATTTTCATCATTCTCATTTTAGTCGGCAATGGCGAACTTGAAGCAGAAATCAAGCACAATTCACCATGTTCAATATTCCTAGTAAGTGGTTACAGTACATCGAATACACATGAATAACAGCCACTACCCAATTTCGACAAAAGAATACATGGCTATGTGATAATGGATACTTTATGATTGGGTGCGTGCAGTACATATGATTCAATTAAGACAAAAACATACATTAGTTGAACCTCATGACTCCAACTTCATCTAAGAAAATTAGCATCACGAAAAAACGAGTTTTACAAATAGAAGACATTTTGCTTTCTAAAAAGGAAATACTTATGACGGCTAATATTGTGATATGCAGTCGGTTAGATAAAGAGAAACCGAGAATACGACAGCTGATAATAGACAGAAAAAACAAGAAAAGGTAGTCTCAGTCAATCTTACATTTCCTGCAGTGGAGACTCATAACTCATTTTGCATTAGGAACAATTATATCTGCTCTTATGGTGTTCGAACTTGTCAGTTCTTACAAGTAACAAATTACTTCACGATATTTTAAACATTTTCACACACAAATAAGTAAACAATATTTAACAACATGATTGAATTTCTGTTTGTTCTATGAAACACTGTTCAGTAAAAGTAACTTCAATAAACAAATAGCAAATGGATGAACATCGCTTCAGAATACATATGCTTTCTGTTTGAAATGGAGAAATCTGGAACTTCTCATGCTTATCTGATTCACGTGTTTGCATGTTCATTTCTACAAATCTAAAGAAGAAAAAGAAAAGAAAAACATTTCCACGCACACTATTAATTTGGTACATCACCAAAACTCATCAACTGTTGTACTTTCCTGAATGTGGCACACACGTTTTGCTGGGATTTGCATAAGAGTTTGTTTATTTACTTGTATATACGTTGAACTAATTAAGAATTATTCTTTAGTTGCTTAAAGAACATAATGTTTCAGTCTAAATTTCCAAAAGTTTAACAAAAGTTTCCCGTCACAACAACTTTCATTCGTTGGTTTCTTTTAAAGAAATTGTCCGCAGAGACCATTTACTCCGTTTTCACTGTTTTCAACGTGGCAATGGAAATTTTCAAAACTATTTCTTTCAAGAGCTGACAAGGGAAGTCCCAGACATTTTAAAGTAATTATTGTTGCTGAAATTCCAGCGTGTATTTTCATTTACTTTTCAAATCGCTCTTTCTTCAACACCTAATTAATGAGGTTCACATTTCTACTATTTTAGAGAAAACAGAACTGGTCTAAGCATATCAAAGTATGATAAAAATGCTGATTTTAAATAATTTGGTAATTTTTTATAACGATCATAATTGACTCGTTTGAAAATGTATATATCAGAGCAGATCATTTTGCTTAGCTGAGATATCTGTTTATTAATGGAATTTCTTTACAAAACTTCTAAAAAGAACCCGCTTTGGCTATAATTTTAAATTTCATTATGTCAGCCTGAAACGATTTTAGTAGAGTTCTTTACATTTCTTTCACGAAAATATCGTGTTTAGTTTTCTGACAGTGTACAGGTCAGAAACCTACAGCATTACATGTTTATGTAAAAGTGCAGCTGTATTTGATTTTAGTTCAAAAAACTTTTGAATTTTATTAAAATCGAGAATTCAACGATATAAATGTATGTAGACTGACGTTAGTTTTACAACTAACATATGCCATCTTCGATTGAAAATTATCAAGAAAAGTGACTGCCATTTAAAAGAAATAATTGCAAAGGAAACGAAGCACATTTATTATTTGCTTCTTGGAAGTAAAACCTTTTACTGAAGGGCAATTTTTACATAGTATCCGGCAAGTAATTTGACAAAGCGTAAAATTAAAAACAGTACCCGAATTATATTTGCTATTCACCATTTGTTCCACGTGAATCAGAATTTGCGAGAAAATGCATTTGAAGAATACAATTTCGAACAAACAAAAATATAAACCCTTACAGATATTTTAAATGCGGGTTTATTACATATATTTCGGACAACATGCATGAGGTCATTTTATCAAGTTACGATAACTACCTGTATACTGTAAACTTATAGTCCCAAATTATATACTGTGTGCGTTGAGAAAAGGTACAACGGTAAGCTAAATAATGAATCAAATGAATCACTTGTGAAACATAAGATACGCTGTTATCTCTTGTTGGCTGAAACTGCGTACCAGAAAACTAACTACACCATTTACTTAATTTAGAACTTTGTTTCAAATATCTTATCATAGATCTCAGATGATGATAATTAAGACAAGAATTCCTGATAGTACCGGTCTAGCTTTGTATATATGAGAAATAAGAGTTGATTTTGTTCTATTCCCAGAGTTACAGAAAGAAAAATTAAGCAGAAATGAGTAAACACCTTTCGTTCCTCATCGATGATTTTCGAAAGAAAAAAAAAATGTTTTGAGCTAGTGTATATACAATAAAATATGCATGCAGCCTATCTAAATTGCATGCTCACGTGGTATCAGTTAAGTTATTCTACGTGGACTTTTTGATATTGAAAATTACAGCAGCAGCGTGTAATTCTCACTTTTTTTTTTTTTGCTTTGCTCCAGTTTTCAACTACTGTATCATGAACATCTAGGCCTTTACCCATCCCTAATTTAGGAACAATTGTTCCAGGAAGGGGAGAGGAGAGCCAGTGACGTAGGTCAAACGTACCAACCACACCCCATCCAGGACTTGGACAAGTGTCCAACTGGATGATTAGCTAGAAGTCCGTGCCTCTGACTACTCTGTCATCTGGGCGGTAGTTACCTTCTGTACTACACGTTTTATTACATTTTTGTTATCACACCATAGTATTTACTTATTAGAATTTTGAGATATACAAGAGCTTAATTTTTGAATAATTCTTTGGTATAATGCTTTTTGTAGTTCTGAAATACATACTTCATTTACCTTAGTTGTTTTTTGTGGCTTGAATATCAGCCCTTTTTGTTTAAACTTGTTCTGTACTTTCCCTATGGAAAAATATTCAATAATGCTCATGTTCTCCCTTATTGTGGATAACGTTTTTGTAGGTAAGCACGGTAAATTTGATGTAAGGGGGCAGTGTTTATTAATGAAATGCATTTTGCTCACTGAATGTTTAGAGCTCCAGTTTTCCGTGTTTCCTCATCATTGTTATCATTATCAGTGGCGTGTCCAGAAATTTTTTTCGGGGGGCGGGATGGTTACGAAATTTTCGTTTATACAACTAAATGTGTTAGGAGTGCATTTGTAAAATGTATGCAACATCCCCGCAAAATATTCATGTAAATATTGCTGGAAATTATTATTAATGTTTTTATTACCACATAACGTTGACCACTTACATTTTGGTATTTATCTGTGCAGAAAACAAGTTGGGGAAAAGTGACTGGAATCCTGATGAGACCAATTTCTGTGCGATAATATATTTTCCAAAGCACTAATAAATATGTCTAAAAATGGTACATAAATTGAAATACTGTAATAGACTTCTGGGTTTTCTGTGTTTACGTTACAGCGTTGGTTTTATTTGGATGTGATTCTTTGTGTTTTTAATTAAACTCCTTTGCTTTTCAGCGTGCTTTAGAGCAATCTGAAATAAGTCATGGAACTCAAATTTGGCATTCCCTCGTCGCCACGACACTTTCAGTATACCCAAGTATTGGCTTTTCATTGCAATGGGGCATTCTGGTCCTTGGCTCCTTGCCGCTTCCTCGTCTTCATGGAGAAATCATTTTGAGTTGCTGCCATGCGTCATAAAAACAATTTCAAATACTATCAGAACTTTGCTTTTTAAAATCGCGTTTTTGAAATATCGAAAGGTTCCAAATTTGTTTTTATAATACCCCTTGGGCACACCACCGATCGTTGTACAGGTCTTCCGGAATTTCAACTTCCTTTGCCAGTTGGATTCTGCTGCCACCTTTTGGTGTTTTATATAATTTCTGTTCTGCTTAGAAAAACGTTTTTAGTTTCTTTTCTTTTTGAAAAATATTTTTCATAGATGTGACAGACAGGGGTACAATCGAGGCCTGGCGACGCTAGGCTTTTTTTTACCTAACTGAATCGGACATTTTAAATTTACGTATTTGTTCAATCGTCGCCCATCGAAATCGACATTTTTTTTAACACAAATAATCTTAACTGAGTTTTCTCTCTCTCTCTCTCTCTTTGTTTTTCATGGTCGTTATGCACAAATCCGTAGATATTTTGTTTACCGAAACTACCTCAGAATGCCAGTGAAGTGAGTACCACTCAGTGTTTGTGTGTTCGACTTCAAAGGTTCGTTGCCCCCCTCCCATCCCGTACCTGCTAACGCTTGGGCCGGTGTCCACTTCTTTTTCAGGGCTGCATCAACGGTGACAGGCTTATTGTATCTCTCTTAGTTTTTATTTTTTGTTCCCTCAGTTGTGATGGCCCCTGAGATTCAAAAAGAATCAAAGTAAATAAAGAATATTTTTTGGAATTGCAACGAATTTTATACCGAAGAATTATTAAAAATAAGTATATTTTGAAATTACAAAATACAAGCACTAAGGTATGACGATAAATTATAAAAGAAAAGATGTAGAAAAAAAAAACTAAATTGTGCAGTGCTGCTATAGTTTTCCACACAAATATCAGTGCGCCTTCCGCATTTTTAATGTAAATAAAACCCATTATACCTCTTGGAAAAAAATGGGTAATATAAATTGATAATTTTCGATAAAAAGAAAAATCTATTCCAGGCTCCTGCGAAAGTGCGCTATCTCACCCGTGTGTGTGAACATAAAATTTTACGTAAGTAAAAAGTATAACGCTTTTCTTGTTCAAAAGTGATGTGAAGTTTAGCAGATATTTGATCATTTGGAATGTAACAAGAAACAGCAAAACATACAAATTAATTTATTTAAAAATCAGTTTCAGTTCGTTAATGAGTATCCATTCATATGTAAAGCCTTCATTCAAACACTGTTTGTTTCACACATTAGTATCAGTGAAATGACGTACTGTGTACTAATGTACAAAGCTAATATCGTTTACTTGGCGCGTTTTCTGGTTTGCTACATATGCCAAAAAAATTATAAGACGATGCTTCCTATTTAGAGGCTTATAAAATGCCTGCAGCAATGTTTCCAACAGCTTGGACCATACGGTTTCTTAGGAAGCGTTTATACAATAGAAAAGATGTCGTGAGCTCTAATAGACTGCAAGTAATTTCAGCGTTAACACTTCAGGGTCCACATAAGGGAGAGAGTTAGAACCTATAAGAATGGAAGCTACTCAACATAGATTTCCCGGTGGTCATGTGGACTTGCACACCGGAATATATGACATTTTTCGGTGAACCACTAGAGAAATGGCCCGCTTCCTCCTTTTTTTTTTTTTTTTTTTTTTGTTACCCCAAAATGCTGCCTGTGCATTGGGAGTAATATATATGCATAATTCCCCTACGGCGTAGAAGTGGAATGCTGGTTCGCGGAACCCATAAAAGAGACTACTCAAGGAGGCGCGGTAAAACGTTTTTCGTGGGTCAAAATGGTGGTTCATGGGATCAAATAGAAAAAGTCTACTCAAGGAGGCGCGGTAAAATGTTTTTCGTGGGTCAAAATGGTGGTTCATGGGATAAAATAGAAAAAGCCTACTCAAGGAGGCGCGGTAAAATGTTTTCGTGGGTCAAAATAGTGGTTCATGGGATAAAATAGAAAAAGGGTCTACTCAAGGATGCGCGGTAAAATGTTTTTCGTATGTCAAAATGGTGGTTCATGGGATAAAATAGAAAGAGTCTACTCAAGGAGGAGATACGAATGTAATTGCGCAGTAGGCGAAGAGTAGCCAAATAAATCTGAATATCAATTGCGTAGGAAAATAGCTATGTGCGTATTTCAACTTTTAACTTCTTCATGGTGATTTAGTGGGAATGAGATCTTCAAGAGACTCGTTTTTTTTTTTTAGTCCAAACCAAATTTTCCAAAGGAAAGGAATTTACTACAACGTTTTGAGCGTGGTTTGATGCTACATTCAATCTTGCGCGGATTTTTAAAAATTCTTTCACTGTTAAATTGTTAAAATTTGCTCATGACCAAATTCGTTTTACAATGCATATTCCAGCAGATCCCTTTCATAGAGGATCTGATGGATTTCTTCTCCCATGAGGAAACAATGTCCCCTGTAGGTACAGTAGGTGTGCATTTGTAGTGGACCGTAAGACTAAAATTCCCGGCCTGGTTTTGTTCGTCTCAATCCGCCTCTGAATATATTAATTACTCAATTAAAAAGCATTTGCTTGCCTTTTACATCTGACAATAGTAGTATAGGCAGCCACGGCTAAACGTAACATCCCGAGAGTGAGTGCTGCGATTTTTGCGGGGAAAAACTTTTACAGAGTAAAAGCTCAAATTTGTTGGTGATGACATTCGAATCTCCCTTTTCTTTCTCCGGAGTCAGATATTCTACCGCTTGAACTACACCGACGAAGGCTGTGATGATGGAGGTACTATTGACTTCTGACATTACTCTTGGTTCTGCTATTAGCAGAATCAATAGTAACTCCTGCAGCTTTCAAGATTCTTTCTCTCTGCGTGTAAATAGTTCGAATGTTGGACGGGCAAGTTCAACGCACACACAATGTCTTTATTTCGTTCACCGCGATAGAAATGCATAATGACGTCTAGTTTTACGAACTCTCTTGGGCTTTTCTGATACCTTAGTACACATCTTGCTAACGGATGCACAAAATAAATCAAGATAACACACAGATGTTCATAGACACAGCTTAAAGCTATGGCGGCTTGATGCTGAGTGTAGTTCTTGGGGAAGGAGCTTGGCGGTGCCTCTATAACGGCTTCATGCAAAACGAACACTGAACGCTATTTTCGCCACTTTTTTTTCGTAAAACCGCAAATCCTCTTCGAATTTCTTTCGCTTAGCAAAAGCAGGTATTACTAGGGTGGTTCATAAGTTCGTGCGTTTTTTGTATATATGACTTTCGTATTAGTTTTTGAAATTAATAAAGTTATTGGAATTTTATGTGCAATACGTCATTTTGTAGCCATTGACTTGCTTTTTGTTGGCGTATATTTCATTTGATTAATTAATTTTGTTCTATCGCATTATTACTTTAGAAAGAAATATGGAAAATTGGAAATTCGTGCACTTTTACGTCCCTACTGGAAACAGAACTTCAAAGCGGCCGCAGCCGCGAAGAAAATAGTCGAAGTGGCGTCAAATGTGTTTCAATTCGTGCAGCGCAGAAGTGGTTCAACAAGTTCAAAGACGGCGAGACCAGTCTCGAAGATCAGCCACGCTCCGGTCGCCAACCGACGGAAAATTCTGAAGACATTCGCGAAGCTGTCGAGGCAAATCAATCAACCAGCACTCGCCGATTGTTCTATGAACTCCACATTCCACGGACATCAGTTGTTCGGCATCTTCACCTGCTTGTCAAAGTCAACAAACGCTGTCGTGAAGTTCCACGTGAATTAACGCCGGATCAAGCTCAGCGGTGGGTCAACATTTGTCACCAACTGCTGCAGAATCCTCGTGACAAGCGTTTCATCTGCTTAATTGTGACCTGCGATGATAAGTGGGCTTATTGCTCTAATCCCGACAAATGAAATCAATGGTTGGACCCTGGCCAAGTGGCGGAACCTGTGACCAAACGAGACAGATTCTCCAGGAAGGTAATACTCTGTGTTTGGTGGAATTTCGAAAGCATCACCCACCTTGAGCTTGTTCCAAAACAACCGAGGCACAAATGCAGAACTGTATTGTGCCTAATCGAGTGAGTGTATGCGGAGCTGAAGCAAAAATACCCGGCTTTGGTCAACAGAAAGTGGGCCCTCATGCAGAAAGATAAACGCTTCTCCGCACACCGTAGGCGGACGAAGGTCAAGCTCCGAGAACTCGACGCCATCAAACTTTTGCCTCATTCTGCATACAGCCCGGACCTTGAGCCATCCGAATTTTGTCCTTTTCGGGCTATGGCACATTTCTTGCGTGGGCGTAACTTCCAAACTTTGGCCGATGTCGAGACCGGGTGCCGCGAGTTTTTTTGCCTCCAAGGACAAGAGGTAGTACCGCTACGGAATCGAACAACTCGCCGAAAGATGGATTCGAACCATTGATTCCAATGATCTTTGCTTCGAAGAATAACATTTATTTGTTGTTATATTTACCTTTGAATTTTCAATAAAAAAAAAAACCGCACGAACTTATGGACCACCCTAGTAATAATGTAGGTCTTTCGTAAAAGCGAACTTTCTGAAAGGACGGGGGATGCCTGTATACCGTCTCTATATTGAAATTTTAGGGTTGCTAAGTTAAGAGTTCATAGTAGATTCTGGGGATAATGCTTTCACTGCAAAAGCCGAGCCTAGCTCAGAGCACTAGTGGGACAAGCGCCACGCTCATGTCGGACTCGAACCTGTCCCCAAATTTGGACGATTAGCCCGAAGTCCGCTGCTCTGACCACTCGGCCACCTGATCAACAACTGAGACGATACACCTTGAGACGTAAGATGAGTTTGTGCCATTTATTTTCTGTACACTATTATTCAATTTACTCTTACGGTAAAGGAAATAACACACATTCTCTGAACGCAGCTAACTCTTCCTTATCTCTATTTCACCTTGAGCTTCTGACTTCACCTTCAAGCGAAACATTTATGAGCAAACCGAAAAATGTTAGAAAGTCAAAATTAATTACAGCCTTATTTACAAACACACACTTTAACGATAAAATTTGATCTACAGGATCATATGAATGTTTGAACTTTTGACGAATAGAATTTTAAAAGCGACACAGAAAACAAACTCAAACAGTTCCTTACAGAGCTTGAAAAGAGCGCCTTTTTCTACAAAACAAAAGATAAAAAGATTGGGTTGCGCTCTTAATCGCAAGTAATAAATTCTTCAAGTAGTGGCCAAGATAAGCTTGGAGAATTTCACTCCGTTTTATTCCCATGGCTTTTTTTCACACCTTCAGTAGTACATCAGCGCATGAATGGAGAAAAAAGAAAAAGTTACCGGAAGTCATAACTATTAACCTCAAGAACTCAAGGCGCAAGGCAATTTATCTCAGTTAATGGATCCTGTTTCAAACAACATCAACAGTCGGAGAATTGAGAAAAAAAGAAAGAAAAAAAAAGGCCATGCATTGCACATCGTTGTTGCAACTGCCTTTCGCTCATTACGCGTTGCTTTCTTTTTCGCACGAAAGGATTTCTTTTTGTCAGAAAAGTACTCCCAGACGTGAGACAAACTGTAGTTTTTTTTTGCTTACTTTCAAACTATATTAGACGTGCCTTCGGATAACAGATTTTAAATGTGTGTTGTAAAAGTGCAAGTTTTTGCATTTCTCGGATTTTGTTTTATTTCTTTGTTAACTTCAGTTGCATTCAAAATAAATTTAAGTGCAAATCGTACCTGAAATACTGGTGTCCAGAAGTTAAGCATAGTTAGAAAAAGACATTACAGAACAAACGAAATGGGGAAGAAGGCTAATAAAGTACAGAGGGCCTCCCGGTAGCGCAGTGGTCTAAGCGATGGCCTCTGATCATTCGTCCGAACGGGGTCCGGGTTCGAATCCCGGTGTGGCATGGATGTTGTGTTTGTCTTACGGCGCTGGCTCTCTTCCTTCCCTGGAACCAGTGACCCTAAATTAGGGACGGGCGACTGCTTATAGCCCATTGAGTTGCTCACGGTGGTCGTTAAACCTCCAATCAAAAAAAAAAAAAAAAAAGTACAGAGGGCGTGGGATTATGCAAATATGGATATCAAGACGTAACACCATGTGACAAACGATAATGGGCAGAAATAGCGAAGTAGCACATTTGTGGAGTTGAACAAGAGCTGCAAAAATGCGAAAAGTGACAATTCTTGTCATTGCGCCTTGCTAGTAGTAGAATTTATTATTTTATTACAACAGTACGTCAGAAAGACGGCAAGTTGATATGTTTACACGTGGTCGGATCGGAAAGTTGGAATCCAGCCAGACGCAGAGTAATGTAGCCTGAGCCACTGGTATAAAACAATCCATTGTATCCTGACTTTGGAGGAGGTACCAGGACACCGGAAATGTTAATCGTCAGCGTGTGGTAGGTCGTCCATGGATTACAACGGCTAAAGATGACAGATATTTGGCACTAACGGCAAGACTTAGTAACAGGTCGATACCAGAGAGAGCGCCCGTTTTAGAGCTGTTTGCGGCTGGTGAACCAGCTGTTTCAAGGCAAACAGTACGCAGACGGCTCAACGAACAAGGATTTTACGCGAGAAAACCTTCAGTTTGCATCCCACTGGGCACTGACTCCGTCAGAAAGAAATGCCAGGTAACTGGTGTCAAGACATCAAGACTAGGACGAAAATCAATAAGTTAATGTCCTCTTCAGTCTCAAAAGCGACAGCCGTCGTGTTTTCATCTGGAGTGAACCTGGAACCCATTATTCATCGGCAAACATCCAAGAAATGTATCATTACAGAGGTCGTGGTGTTCTCATCCGGGATGGCATTATGTCCAACGTGCACACACAGCTCCATGTCTATTCTGGTGAAAATTTAACAGGTCGGAGGTACAGAGATGAAGTCCTTGGTCTCTACCTGAGGCTTTTTCGCGGTGCTGTTGGCCCAGTTTTCCTGTTCATGGACGATAATAGGAGACCTCATAGAGCTGCCATTGTCAATGATTATGTGGAAAGTGATGATATCCACCGTATGCCATGGCTAGAGCATTCCCCAGACCTCAACCCATAACAGCATGTGTGGGATGCATTGGGGAGACGCTTTGCAGGTCGTCAACCTCCTGCCAGAAAGCTCGAGGAACTCCGATATGCTCTTGTTGAGGAGTGAGATTTGAGGCCACAGTCTTCTTATTTCCCTTGTAAATAGCATGAAACATCGGTGTGATATTTGTATTGCTATAAAAGGTCACCATACGCCTTTCTTGACCATTGTACAAAATCATAAAGGCTTTCGGAAAATTCCTGCTTTTTTCACCATTTCGGACAATTGGTACACTTTCCTGGTTCGTCATTTTTTGTAATTTTTACTGTGTATTTAGTTCCTCACTAAGATAAACTTTTTTTTTGATTGGAGGTTTAACGACCACCGTGAGCAACTCAATGGGCTATAAGCAGTCGCCCGTCCCGAATTTAGGGTCACTGGTTCCAGGGAAGGGAGAGAGCCAGTGCCGTAAGACAAACATAACATCCATGCCTCACCGGGATTCGAACTCGGACCCCGTTCGGATGAATGATCAGAGGTCATCGCTTAGACCACTGCGCCACCGGGGCGGCTCACTAAGATATCAAAGTATAGTAAACAACTTATTTCATTGTGCCTTCTCGTTTTTGTAATTTAACACTTTTTGTTGATTAGGCTTAACTTTTGGACGCCAGTGTAGGTATCGCTTTAAACCAACGGTTCTAGAACTTCTGACACCGCGGAGCCCTTTTCACTGAAGGACGAGGCCAACATTTTTTTCTATGCCCGTGTTTATGTTCAGTGCAAACTTGTGTTCATACAGGGCAATGAGGATTTAAGAATTTCATTTCTGGGAAATCTGAGAAGTATTGGTTTTATTTAGCTAACTGCATACGTCACATGTTTAGTGTTTCTGATATTCTAATCTTCTTTCATAACAAAACCAATAGAGAGAGAAAGCTATGGGAGAAGAGAGCGCCGCGACGACCTCACACTTTCAACGGTGATGACGATATGTTGTGCTTTGTTTTGCCTGTCTGTTTGTTTCGAAACTACTAGCACACCGTCTCAAGAATAAACAAATCTTTTAGAGCCAACAGCAGATTTCTCCGAAGTTTGGAGAACTCCTGTCGTCACCTGCACTAGCTCGGTTTTCACTCCAGACGTCCGCGAATGGTTCCCCGTGAGTTGAGCCCAAAGCAAGCTGAGGAGCGTGTCACTGTGGGTCGAGAATTGCTGCAAAAGCCACGTGACTACCGGTTTTGGCAGATAATCTTAACGAATGATGATAAGTGGGTCTTTTTTTTTTTTTTTTTTTTTTTTTTTGATTGGAGGTTTAACGACCACCGTGAGCAACTCAAATGGGCTATAAGCAGTCGCCCGTCCCTAATTTGGGGTCACTGGTTCCAGGGAAGGGAGAGAACCAGTGCCGTAAGACAAACACAACATCCATGCCTGACCGGGATTCGAACCCGGACCCCTTACGGACGAATGATCAGAGGCCAACGCCTTAGACCACTGCGCCACCGGGGCGGCGATAAGTGGGTCTTCCTACTTTATTCTGATACCGGAAACCAATGACTGCGGCCAGGGGATGAGGCTCAAGCTGTGGTTCAAGGATGGCGTTTTGAAATGAAGTCCATGTTGTGTGTATGGTGGAATTTCCACTGGGAGCTTGTGCCACATGGTCGGGCCGTCGATAGGAACCTGTATGCCGACCAGCTGCAACATGTATACGACGTTCTACGCCAGCGCTACCCCGCAATGGTGAACTGAAAGAAGGTCCTCCTGCAATTCGACAACGCCCCATGTCATAGGTCACGGATTGTCCGCCAGAAAATTCAGGATTTGGATGGCGCCGAAATTCTACCACACCCAGCGTATAGCCCTGAACTTACCCCTTCGGATTTTCACCTGTTTCGTTCCACGGCGCACTTCTTGGCCGGCAGACAGTTCTATTCCTTGGAGGATGTGAAAGATGGCATCACAGAAGTTTTTGCATCCAAGCCAGCCACCTGGTATCGCAACGGCATTGCATCTTTGGTTGAACGTTGGCGAAGGACTATAGACTCTGATGGACTGTATTTTTGGTCCACATGTGATACCAGACTGAACATTGTACCCCAGAACGCTACGAACTTAGGATTCACCCTGGTATTTCAATTGTCCAGTAGTGGTTAGTTCTAGCAATATTTTAGCCCATTGCCACTTTAGCGTTTACATTTACTATGATATCCTGAACTCTTGCCATTTTCCTGATCGACGAGTTCTTACCTTTCAGATTATACCCTCCCTGCTCTTTTTGAAATTTCGTATGGCAATAAATGCCCGACGATTATATCATTTTATGTGTATTATCGAACATTTTTTCTGAGCCAAAAGACGTGCTTATTAAACTAAAAATTCGGCGTTATCTAGCCTCTACCGAGAAAATTTTACATTACACTAGCTGAAAAATGCAGAACAAATATTGTTGGTTTTTGCACAAACCGGACGAATAAAGAATTTGGGAAGGACACAAATATTGTGTCACAAATTATTATGTCCTGTAGTGGAAAAAAGAGTGCACGTAGAAAATCGGAAGGAAGGTGGATAATTTTAATGGCAGCTCCAAATAGCCGCTTTAAGGGAAATTTCCAAACTCACCTGTAGAAGCGGAAATGCTGTCGAACGGTAGAATCTAAATTTACGCTAACTAATGGAAATATTTTGAATTAGAAAAGCTGCAAAGGGCGTGGAAAATTTTGGTCATTGCTGCAGCAATTAGATGCACAAAGAAGGTCTGAAATCGGAATTCCCAAAACGCTGATGTAAGTATACTGCGTAGGCACTTAGCATGAAATTGTGCATCTGGAGAAACCAGATAATTATGTGTGTCCTGTTGACCATGATTAAAGCTAACCGACGTTGAAGGAATTTTTCGCATGCAAGAATTAAAAACGAAAATATCATGAAACTAAAAATCAGCGTCCCAGTGGTCTGACGCTCTGGCTTCTGACCATTCGTCCGAGCCTGTGTTGGAGTCCCGACTGAGGCATGGGTATTGTGTTTGTCTGATGACGATGGCTTTGACCTAATATTTCCCCCTAATTAAGAACGGGCGATCGCTTGTCCTTTTTAAAGAGTCGCATGATGGTTGTTAAACCTGGAAACTAAAACGGGGCAACACTCTTAATTTCCGCCACTGATATGTGAAACATGGTTAAATGGAATAACTTCTGAAATGTATGAAAACTTTGGTCCTAATCCCTCCTGTTGGATGCAAATATAATTTTTCAGATTGCAGTTTTAGATGCAGGAGGAAAGTGCTAAATTAATATACATATCACCTTACAAAAATACACATTATTTGCATCGAGAGTTAAAAATTTGTATTTCACAAAGCTAAAAAAATGCATGGACAAATATTTCCAACTGTTACAACTACGCCACCTATTGGGAAAAAGGTGCATTGTAGAAATTCGAAAGTGCGACTCCTCATCCATTTTGTTAGTCCTGTCGACTGGAAAATAGTTCTTTGCATCCGACTTCTTTATGGTTTTAGAGGCAAGAGAATAAACTGGTAAATTGAGCAAGTTACTTTTTTTAAAAGACTGGCAAATCTGGCAGTATCGTTCCAGAGGGAACATGAATCTGTCCAGGTGATGCCACTGTCAACAAATAAAGAAAGCACGTGAACTGTTCAGTTTTCTGAGCTAGGGTATTTATTCAATTAAAAACCACAACCGAATCTTCTTTAACGAAAAAATCATTAATGGATTTGATCGTTGAAGGAGGGTTACATTGATCCATTACCGATTACTGTAACCTTCCTGTCGACTGGAAAAAATACCCTAGCTCAGATGACTGAATAAAGGTTGAAGGAGTGTTACATTGATCTATTAGTGATTACTGCAACACGGCAGCCCCAACTTTGACCAATCGGAAATCTCAAAAATTGTCCGAGCGACACTCAGCCAATCAGTGACACTTTCGTCTTGTAAAAATAGTTTTATATATTCTGGAAGTGTAAACAGCTCATATGTTTTGGTTACAAATCCATAAAATAGAGCATCTTCATATGGTTCAGTGGATGATAAAAATGAGGAGCAGGAAGAATAAAACAAAGAGAGACCTCTATTGGAAGCACATTCTTTTGACCAGGAACCACAAGAAGTTCTTCTGCAAGGAGTCTCCTGTAGTTTCAACCCTCTACAGCTAGATCTTCCACAGTGCCTTCAACATTGGAAGGACATTCTCTAGAAATTCTATTTTGATTATTTTTCATTAGTAATCTTGTGTTTTTCATCTTAGTGTGTGCCTAACGGTATGTAGGATAATATAACATACATATAAATATCGCGCTGAAAAGTAGGATTTCTGGCTGGAAAAAAAATCCATGATCTGGGTTTCTGAAAGGGATTCAAGCCTCATGTAAATTCCATGTACACGTAATTAATGGCTGATCCATTTAATGACGGCTTTTGTGGAACCGATCAAAACCATTAAACGAAACGAAACTCTACTATTCTGAAATATGGGTGACCAAAGACTAGGTTGTGCAACACACTAACTCAACAGTACATCGGCTTCTTTTTTTGTGTTGTTAGCCAAACATCATACAGTGGTTTATTCCAATTTCCCTTATTCACTTGACTCTTCCCACATGCTGCTTTGGCATGATCTGGCAGGTGAAAGATATGTAGAAAGACTACGGTTTAAGAATTCAGATGTCATATCCGAAAGCTTTGTAGAACTTCAATTCTATCAGAAATGCTTTTCGAATTCTACGTACACGAACAAAAGAGTGCAACAGCTGAGAGACAATATCTTAAAGGCATTTCCATCCAGGTGTCCTCCATTGCATCCAGTTTCTAGATATAATATCAGTTCCAGATCATTTAGAAATTATTATCTTCTGCAAATAAAAGTGACATGTCTTCAGCTTTTTAATTTGTCCTTGTTTTTAAGGTGTAGATCAGTTATTTCTATTCATTCTCATAAGTGTCACGTGTTCTTGAAGTAGATAGTCTACATTATGATTATATTGCATTTGCTATAAGAGAATAATTGGTCTTTCGGGAACATATTTCGATGATACATCCGGCGAAAGTCTTCATACACATGTTTAATCATTTGTATGGGAACATGGAATAGCTTTATTAGTATGTTCACCTGAAAAACACTGCAAAAAGAAATGAGGCATATTTAAAATAGGTTAGTCCTCTATTTTCGTTTTATCTCTGATTTACTTCACATTTGCTTCCTTTACACCATATCCGGACAAAGTTTCCAAGAATTTTGTACGTGCGAGTATACGAAGTTAAAAAAAAAGTGTTCGCATTCTTATTCGACAACCTCATTAGACGGCGAGCACCTGGTTTGTTTCTAAGAGACTTAAAATCCTGTTCATAGTTCTTTTTGAGGAAAAACTAAGGGAAATCGGCTCTGGATTCATAGACCAATGTAATGTACACTCAGATTTCGGTTTGTTAGGTACTCATGTTCTTGTCACATAAACGCCTCATTCCAACACGTAAGGAGGCAAGAGAGTGCGATGTGCAGCAACCGGCTCGTGGAGGATCAGTTAGTGGTCGATTGAAAGGTAGGAATAAGCAAAACAAGTAATCTGAACAACTGTGAACGTGGCATGATAGTTGTTAGAACCAGGAGTGCCGGTTCGAGGATCGCCAATGGGTATCCTCCTAGGCTTTTCACACACAATCGTATCAAGGGTTTACAGCGCATGTGCGAAAAGCAAGACTTCCAGCAATAGGTGATCCTGTGAAAGAAAACATCTGGAGTATCAGAGGGGGTCAAAGGACACTGGCTAAAATCGTGTAAGCGAACAGAAGGACAAATCGCCAAATTACTTCAGAATTGAACATTGGTGTACCTAGAGACATTTCCAAACACACCATTATCTGATCATGGCGCAAATGGGCTGCAATAGCTGATGATCATGTCGCCAGTCCTTTCATCCATCTAGTCCACTACCTGTTTTCATCCATAGGTTCGCTGATTACTGCATTCATAGCGAGCCCTTGCTGCGGTTGTGCGTAAAAGAGGCAGAAGGACAACCATTTGGCAGATGCTCAAGTCGGCATGTCTTGCACTAACCAGCATGCCGCGTTTAAAGTCTCTCAGATAACTCATCTCCCCCATTCCGATCCTCAGTCGAACGCTGACTGAGATGGTGGACGAGCTGGTATGCCAACGTTATTCCTCATACCGTGCTCACGTGCCGTCTTAGGTGTTGGAGTGACTCATTTATGTGACAAAGGCAGTTGTTAAAAAAACAACAACCTGTCATACCATGAGTAACATCTTAGAAATTATACAAGTATTTTGATTAGCATGAAATCGATTTAAACTGACTGTCGGCTTAAGTGACGAGGTTACGTAATAAATTCCTTTTTCATTTCTATGCGCATAAAAATACCTTATGGGATGAATTTCAGCTGTCAATTGGACGGATTTCATATCCATAATATTTAGGAGGAACTTTATATGGGAAACACAGCGCTCTCGAAAGCGAAATACTGAGTGAAAAAATGAATATTGACTGAAAGATAAATATTCCAAAAAAATCGGTGATTTGAAAATGGAAAACGCCCCTGAATCTATACAGAGCTGATAAAAAATTGATTCATTAACTTCAATTCACTGAGTCTATGAACTGACATCTGAAAATGCTTAATATTTACAAACTCGAAGAGTTAATGCGCATGAAAACAAGCTCGGTAACCCTGAAATAGCCCAACGGCATCAAACAGCATTTCTCACATTTCTTTGTTGTGTGTAGTGCTTACGAACATAATCAAGATGCGTACAAAATTAAGATATGATAAAAACAGATAACACGAGGATTTTTACTTCACTCACCTGCGGTTCACTTCATAGTGACTAAATCAATATTATGCAGAATAAACTTCTTCAGTTCTCTAATACCGAAAATTTTGTGGAGATGAAACTATGCTTATAGGATTCGTGCTACCATATTTTTAGTGTGTATAGCAGCAACATGTCTTAAAAGAAAAAAAAACGCTTTTGTAATTTATATGATAGAAAATACTGTATTTTGATAATCTATTACAGAATTTCAATTTTTGTTAGATCACCGCATACCTAATTCTGTGAGAGTATGTCATATTTTAGTTAATTATTGCAAATAGCAAGCCGTCTTTTTACACGATGGTCACAAGAATTGAACACTCTGTACTCAATTATAACAAAGCATAGTTTAATACTTTTATACTAAGTGCAGATATTTATCCTACAAGATCTTTCGAAAATACAAGGCATTTCACTATCAGGTACATCTTACACCAAAGAGAAAATTACTGGACCAGGAACAAAGACGGTGTTTTGTTCCTGGTCCAGTAATTTTCTCTTTGGTGTAAGATGTACCTGATAGTGAAATGCCTTGTATTTTCGAAAGATCTTGTAGGATAAATATCTGCACTTAGTATAAAAGTATTAAACTATGCTTTGTTATAATTGAATACAGTGTTCAATTCTTGTGACCATCGTGTAAAAAGACGGCTTGCTATCTACACTAATTATACTATGCACGATAATTTCATCTAGATATCAAGTATGTCATACTTCATGCTACCGTTTATTAAGTTTGATTAGTGACTCAAATTATTGTTTTGCAGTGGAATCTATAGTTAAGAGGCATTTTGTTATTGTATGGCGAGAATATACAATCACCGTTACTGAAATATGTAAATATATCACACAGCTTGCGGTTTATCAGAACTCTTGTTCAGGCACTTTTCATAAATTCATCTCAAAAATAAACAACGCTACATGCACCTACTTTTTACCTACTTAAAGTATTTGAATTTTTATATCTTATTCAGGCCAGTAAAACAGCTCTGAAAAATTGAACACTAGAGAAGAATATGCGAACAGACTTGGACTATCAGGAACGTGAAGGACGATTTATTCAGCACATAACTGAACTGTAACTGTCAGGAACAGACTCCGTTGAGAAACGGTTTATTGAAACTATCGATTAAAGAAACAGTTTCGATTTGCTCTGCCTTTCTACAGGATATATTTCGCAAATACTTTGACGAAGCGAAAAAACGAAGGCAGGAATTTATAAGGAATATGAAGAAGCAAATACAAGAGAAAAAGAATAAAACCAACATTTCTTGTACAGAAATACAATATCATACGCAAAAAGGAAAATTAGATTAATGGATGAAAACGGACACGAAAATTGATTGAAGCAAAAAAAAAAAGTGGTTTATAGGCGGCAGAAAGAAAAATACTTTTATACTGTTATGTTTATTTTTTTAGCAAACAAAATTTTCTATTTAATATTCAGTTTTTGAAAAAAAAATTCCGAAAAAAGTGTCGATCAGTGATTAGAGGGATACACATGCATCACTGTATGTTGCATGAATTTATCAAGATAAGTCAATCGAAAATGATTTGGGTGGAATGACATTTTGTTGCATTGGAGAAAGGGTAAAAAGTCATCATTGGTGCAATATATATCATCCTGACAAATTTGATCTCTAGTAAAGCCCTCCTTGTAGAAGACTAGAAGAACCGGGCAAGCAAATTTTGAGGTTGAAGGTCGAGTTAAACCCGAACCAAATTATTCAACAACTGACAGAAAGTCAATACTTCGTGGTCCAGTGTTCAAGAATACCTCCAGTTGATCAATATAGTTAATAAACAGGTTGAGTCTTCTTTCGTCTGTCGGCTGGTATAAAACCTGTCACACAATTTGCGCCTTTTTCATAATGAGAAAAAAAAGAGAACGTTTTCAGTATTGAAATGCAACTGAAAATGAGAGGCTCTTCATATCAGCACGAAGCGCAAGAAGTACTTACGTTTACACGTTTACAGCATCAAGTTTCGAAAGCTAACGCACTCCTATACTTACAAAAGCCTTCTTGTGCATACTGAAGGTTTGTCTGAGAATGGCAACATATCAATCAGTGTTGAAGAAACTAGACTATTTTCACCAAATCTCTAGCAGGGAAATATCCAGCACTGGTAAACAGTAAAATGATCTGTCTGTTTTGTGAAAACACATTTTTTTCAAGTGACGGAGCTCGAACTCGCATCATTCTTCTCCGGTGTCGAATGCTTCCCAATTAAGCTTCACTGACGAAATTTATCGCTGCAGCTTTTGCCGTCTTGACATGTGCTTCACTTTTGTAGTACGTCACATATACCATTCTACTTCCACAACATCACACACATTTTTTTCCATCTTTACAATTGGGTGCAAAGTGAAAACATACTTTTGCTGGTGGCGGAGATCGAACGGGCATCCTTCTGCTCCGGAGCCGAATGCTTTCCCAACTAAGCTTCACTGATGACATTTATCTCTGCAACTTTGCCGTCCTGACATATCCTCCCTCTCTGCAGTACGTCAGAGTATGTAGTTCAACAATTCAGCACTACATTCTTCAGTAAGCACACCGAAAGAAACAACAGAATTTTGTCTTACATTCCTTAGCTTTCCATACTCATTAGACATTTCTTCGTTACACTGCTGTCGATTTAGAATACCTTTTCAGTGAGAAGCAATTGCTGTTATCAGATTGTAATGTGAATACTATCTCTAACGAGTGGTAACATTGTCCTTGATAATTATCATGATTCCCGTAGTTCCTTATGTGATATCAGCATACCCAAGATTTTGTGGTCCAGTGATGAGATGCCTGTTCACAGTGACTGGCAGATCGTTGCAGTTAACACCTGAAATTTTTAAACAGCCATCATAAAATTTCGTCAGCCACTGCACTACAGTATTCCGATCACATTGATTTTGCTTTGCTAGGAGTTGAATGATAAATGACATTTACGTAGATACAATGACTCGTAGTTATGCCGTCGTTGGCAAATGGCTCGTTATAAGCTAGCAAAAACGAGAAACAATAGGTGTCATATAAAGAATAATAATTATAATAGTAATGAAAACAATAAACACTGCTTTGACATGAGATCGATGTCATCCCGAAAATTTGCACTATCTAAGACAGGCTACCAAATTGGCTAAAATCAGTAAAACTCTTAATGAAAAATATATTTGTGCCGTTTTGAAAAAATTACACTCAAGGTTGAGGGTTTTGATCAAATACATCCACCCATTGAATAAGCAGAATGTCGTCATACAGCAGAAAAAAAGAATAGCTAATTCAAGGGCTGGTTTTTGGGTATTGAATTCGGTTTGGACAATGGCTTGCATGTTGCGCACCTAAGTAGTAACGTGAAGGGTTTTGTATTTACATTTACCTTCCCCGGAAATAATTTGAATAATACATAAAATCATGAAAATATACATGATGAAGATATTTTTGTCCCACAGAAATATCTAGGACAGTTACATAAAGGGAGCCCTTTGTATTATTTGCTATCATTTTTGATATTTCTTTTCAATATGGTGGTGACGTAAATATATATATATATATATATATATATATATATATATATACACATTAATTTCCAAACCAGTGTTGTCTGCCTATTTACCCAACAATACAGATCTTTAACTTTGGTTTTAGAGCATGTTTCTGGTTCTACATTCTAAGACGCTGAAAGACTAGCCCAAATGTCCTATATAAATTGAACGGTTATCCACTTAGCATGAACATTCCTCGCACTGCTTAGAGAGCATTGATATTTCAGAATGAAATTGGATTGCAATTACACTTTCCGTAACTCATGCACTTAATCCCGAGCAATTACTGTTGATTTTTCTAAAAAGAAACTACGTAAGTGTTTCTATGTTTTTCGTGATTTCTTATCTGTGGGAAACAAACTTTTCAAAAATGTCAAAGATTAAGAAGTGAATACTGAACAGGAGCTTCTTGTGTGTGCTTCAATAATTACGACTCCGACTAATATTTGAACTAACAGTTCCAGGTATTACGAGGAAATTTTTTCATTGAAGTACATATCTTTGTTTCCAGTTGTATTTATGCTGCTTTTCGTAAATGTACACTAGTGGAATAAATTGTGGAAACCTTTTGGGAAAAGTGTATTTTTGAGGTTTGATGGCTCATAACGCCACTTGTTTTTAGAGTAATGCCATAAAATTGTATATCAATGGAAACATTATTTCATCAAGAATGCAAAGCACCAAAGTTTGTTCAATTATATGTATTCTATGAAAAGTTATAGCCAAATAACCAGAAAAAGGAAGCACAACTTGCTTAGGTTGATGTGAAGTAGCTTTCCTTCATTTGAATGTAGCTAATGAACATGAGTGTTTAGAGAGCCAATCAGGTGTCATGTTGTTTTGGCAATGAGCCAATCAGGTCACAGTAGGATTCAGTTATTGATTTCATGTATTGGAGCTGAGAGGAGGGCATTTGTCAGTGTGTTATGAGATTGTTATTAAGTTGGTTGCTTTTTCTTGTGTTCTTTCATTTAGTGAGCTTGTAAAACGTAATAAAATGAAAGAAATGGAGCAAAGAGTTGACTGGTCACCAAGAAAGCGATGTAAAATAGTACTATTAAGTGAACAAGGCTTCAGTTATGAAGAAATTAGAAGAACAATTGGTGGAAACTTAACCAAAGGTGGCATTTATAAATTTTTGAAGAGGTATAAGGAGACTCAGTCACTACAAAATCAGACTGGTAAAGGCAGGAAAAGGTGCACAGCAGCAAGTGATGATAGAAGAATTAAGAGGCTGTGCCTAGGTAGCAAGCGAAAATCATCTGGGTGTATACAAGATGAAATGGCACAATGCAATGTGAAGTTGAGTGCAAGGACTGTTCGGCGCAGACTGCAGGAATTTGGTCTAAAAGCTAGAATTCCACGAAAAAAGAAATTTTTATCTCTCAAACAAAGGTTGAAAAGATTAAACTTGGCTAAAACCCCTGATAACTGGACAGCGGAACAATGGGGCATTGTTATTTAGAGGGATGAGACCGAAATCTCCCCGTTTGTAAGACATAAAATACGCAAAGAGAAGAATCGGGGAAGATTTGCATCATGATTGCATTACATGTACCGTGAAGTACCCAGTTAGTGTTATGATAAGGGGTTGTATGACATCAAAAGGTGTGGGCAGAATTTACGTGATTAATGGGAATATGAATGGCCAAAAATACATTAATGAAATACTTGAGCCCAAAACTAAAGCCTTCCGCACGTGATCTTTTCCAAGATAATGACGCATTTATATTTCAACAGGATTCAGATCTATGTCATTTTGCTGCTGTGGGCAAAAAGTGGTTTCAAGATAATCATATTCCACTGCTGGAATGGCCTGGGTATAGCCCAGACCTTAACCCCATCAAAAATCTGTGGAGCCGACTAAAGAAACTTGTTAGTCAGAAGCAACCCAGCAATAAAACCCAATAAAACCTCTTAATTTTTCTATCATCACTTGCTGCTGTGCGGCATTAGAAGCAGTAATTCAATCTTGGTTTCACATTATAACAGCTGCAGAACTAAAGAACTTGGTTCACTCCATGGGAAGGCGTTGTAAGGCCGTAATTAACGCTAAAGGTTACCCATTTAAGTATTAATTGACCTGTTGAGAATTTTTGTATATCTCCTTTTTTCTATGTGTTTCACTTTTCTTCTTTATAACTGCTGTTCTAATACAAAATACTTCATGAAAGTTATTGCATTACAGTTTTGATAAAATTATCTTTCCATTGATATATAATGTTTTGGTATTACTCCAAACAAAAGTGGTGGTATGAGCCATCAAACCTCAAAAATACACTATTTCTAAAAGGTTTCCACAATTTTGGCCACTACTGTAAATGCGTCGTTGGTATTATGGTTATTATATTTTGGCTCAGAATTTAACGATGATCGTGAACATCTGAGGCTATAAGCAGCCCTAATTTAGGGTCACTGTTTTCGGGGAGGGTTGAGAGCCCCAGAGCTGTAGGACGAGCGGTGTTATCCATGCATTATACGGGATTCGAACTCTGGCACTGCTCGGATGATTACCCATAAATCCATTCCATTTGTTTGCTTTTAATTCTGAGTGTAAAGACTACGGAAAGAAACTCCAAGCAGTAACCCTTCCCTAATTTGGGGTCACTAGTTCCAGGGAAGTGAGAGAGCCAATACCATAAAACAAGCCCACCACCTATGCCTCATCCGGGACTTTAACCAAGGCACACTCGAACGAACTGTCAGAAGCCAGAGCTTACACCACTGCGCTACCGGGGCGGACCCGCTCACTTTGACCACTCGGACAACAGATCAGTAGTAGACATTATTTATAATACAACTTAATGCAAATTGTATAAAGCCTAGATAAAGATGTATTAAATATATTCTAAACATACCACGTAAATAAAAAAAAAATAATTTTAAATAATTCGGGATAAACACAGATCATATTTTCCAGGTTAGGGATGTCATATAAATGGATATTTTAGTAACTTTTCCTGGTGTAAGGGAGAGGAACCTTTCCCAACGGAAATTGTAAGGTCTTGATGCTGACGGGTTCAAATGTGCTCCATATGGAACTATAGATTATATTTATTTGCATTATTCCATTAGTTTTAAAGCAAGTCTTTCGTTTTAATCAAATGAAAACTGTTGTATCTAGTAACAACAGTGCAAATATTTGTTCTAAACCTGCCCATAATCGTTTGCGATTGGTAATTTTTGTCAGATGCAAGACTTTTGAACATAACCATATTTTAACCGATGTGAGAAATTAATATGGGCCAACCAAAGTCAAGTGATCGGGGTAAGGTGAAAGGCATTAAATATTAAAGCACGGAATTTTCGGATGAAATGGGAAAAACTAATCCCTATGCTAGTTGCTTGTTTTGTCAGTCCCTATGAACATTCAAAAAGACTAAAATTATCCAATTGTTGAAGTTCAAAGTTTTTTTAACGGTAGCAAGCAGTCGCCTCCTTTCAGGGTGATCGTTTCGCCGAGCGCTTCTGTGATTCCGTATGAAGTTTTGCAAAGGTATTAAAGATAATTTTATAATAGATCCCCCGTGCTGCTGACATTAAGTTTCGCGACATAATTTTGAGGTTTCTTTGCTTACATCCAAATATTTTTGGTATTTTGTGTCAGCTAATAGCAGAGACCAAAATGAAATTTTACTTTGCAATGATTTCGAAACCATTTGCAGCATCTGCGAAAAATTTATTAACTCTCTAAATTCTGTAAAGTCATCTTACGCTGACCCATTCTGTATGGTACGGCTTAGTTTGTACAATAAATGCGGAGATAAACCTAACAGCAGAAGTCGTTTTTAAAACTTAAGGTAAGTGAAATGAAATATCGAAAGTTGAGTCAATGTGAAGAACATGTATTTATATACTGAGATTCCGAATTATTAATATTAGGTACACTAACCCTCGTCCTGTAAGCGGCTCACTACAACACGCAAGACGGCACGTGACTGCGATGAGAGGTATGAATGAGGCAGACCATTTTGCCAAGCATCATTTAGCGTTAGGTTGAGGTTCGTAATGGGCAAAATCAGTGGTCTGAGCTTTGAACGTAGCATTTTGAACCCTCCTGGCATCATGCATGCAGGTTCGAGCATCTTCCAACTGGGCTTTTCGCACACAATTGTAGCGAGGGTTTATCGTGAATGGTGCGTTACGGAAATAACTTCCAGCAACCGGTAATCCTGTGGAAGTAGACTGTTGGTGTATCAGAGGGTGACAAAGGAGACTGGAGGCATGGTCGTCGGCTGTGGGAGCCTACTCACAACATGGTTCGATAGAGATGATTCTCGATACACCAATGCTGATATCTAAAGTGATTTGCGGGTTCCACGATTCTAGCGAGTTTCCTTTGAACCCTCTGATGCACCAGCTGTTTTAGTCCACAGCATCGCCGTTTGCTGGAAGTTTTTTTCCTGTCTCCCTATCCACGGTAAATCCTTGCTACCGTTGTGCGCGAAAAGCTTTAGAGGACGGCCATTTAAAAGTTACTCGAACCGGCATGCCTGGCAGCAACTATCGTACCACGTTCAAAGTATCTCTGTGGACACTATAATTCGTGCATGAATACTAGTATTAAAAGAAATCCATCTTGTTGCACGATGATATTTATTCAGCTAAAAAACGAAATCTATGTACAGTTTAAAAACATGAGCACTTTAGAAGTTTTCGTGGAAAACTTTCAAGGGAATCGGCACATTTGTCATTTTTACTAAATTGCAGAGATTTAAATGTCATTCCAATTCCCCATTTACCAGACGAGACGCCAGGATTATAAGGACTGCCGAAAGGAAGAGACTACTTCAACAGATCAGAAGTAAGCGCAGTAGTATTGACTTCTTTAATAAGAAATGCTATACCTGTTACTCATTCCTAGCTGATTACTCACACCCAATTATTTTGGACCGTACATTATTCATAATTACAGCAATAATCGAAAATGAAATGAAGGTTTTATTTAACATCCATGTGAAAAAACTAAGATTGTTGGTAGATTCTGAAGTTCGTAGTAGAACGCATAAGCTGTTCGGATTTCAAACAAGACATCCTATCGGCCTTTCTGAACAAGGATCATTACATGGATCACCTGATGTGGGTAATGGATTGGATTTGCATGAACTGGACCATGACAGCTATAACTCTGATTCACATAATGGAGTCAGAAATCTTAGTGATAAGATTCTGAATCCCATTCAACTAAGAGCCTTGCAACGAGGTTACAAGTTCGCTTACCATAATCAACGTAAAGTGGACTTATTCAAAACAGTTCCGCAAATTGAGAAAATTCTATATTCACTTCCAATAGAAGATAGGAACTTCGCAAGAATGAAAATTGCAAGGTCTCTTAACAAAAACAATCCAAGACGGTGTAAAACCACCGAAGAATGCGAGCTTCATGAAGAAATGCAACAGCTGATTGAACTGAAAAAGGACCCAGATATTGCCATTCTTTTAGCTGATAAAACTAGTCAAGTTGTGATTTTAAATCAAAGTGATTATATTCAAAAAAGCTCAATGCCATTTCTAGTGTCCCTCGTGTAATAGTGGAACGAGACCCCCACCAGGGCTACTGTTAGTGCTTTAAGCCGCCTTAAGAATTCTTCAGCTCCTCCGAACTCCTTTCCAAAATCCTTCAATCCACCCCCCGGCTGCCATGTACCTGATTTATTTGGTAGATTAAAACTACACAAGGAAGGGTACCCTATTCGCCCTCTTGTGTCAGGTTACATTGCCCCCACCCGACCTTTGGAAAAAGCTTTGGCAAGTTATCTCACCAAATTTACTGTGAATTCTTCCTACTCAATAAAGAGCACCACACAAGCTATTGATAGGTTAAAGTTAATTCAGCCACTACCAACTTCCTATTTTTTGGCGTCCCTAGATGTAGTTTCGTTATACACGAATGTACCTATGGAAGCTACATTTCAGTTGATTCAGGCTTTGCTCATTGATTCTAACATTCCTGCCAATGATATTGCTTTCATAATGAATGCTCTTCATCTCATTAAAAAGCGTTCATTTTTCAAATTTCAGAACATTTTTTACCAACAAACCGACGGGACAGCCATGGGTTCACCTTTATCCGCAGTCTTAGCAGAAATTCTTCTTCAGCATATTGAAAATAAAGTCATACAAGAATTTCCACAAAAACCTAATCTCTATATCCGTTACGTTGATGACATCTTGGTAATTTGGCCATATACCATAAATCAGTTACATCAGTTTGTCAACGCTATGTCTGCTCAATACCCCTCCATCAAATTCACGATAGAACTTGAAAACAATTTTGTCTTACCTTATCTTGATTTTCAAATTACTCGTAACCCTTCTGACAATTCCCTGTCTTTTGCCGTTTATCGAAAACCTACTTCCACACCCACTCTAATTCCGTACAATTCTGCTCACATTTTTCAGCATAAAATTTCTGCTCTGCACTTCCTATTTAGAAGAGCATATTCACATTCTTCTAGCCATTTTGCCAGAGCTCAAGGACTACAATGGATATCATCCCTCGCTAAATACCATGGTTACCCGGACAACGTTGTTAAGGGGTGCACAATAAAGTACGGTTTTCTATGTCAACTGCTTTAATTAGTGAACAAGTGCCTAAAAAGTCTGTTGGATCTGTTGATTTTAATCCACATATTGTAAACCTTCTTACCAACATATGTTCTCGTCATAAAATACAATTTGGAATATGATCATGCAATCTATATACCATTATCCGCAACGATCGTGACAAAATTAACAAAGGGAAAAAATGGGGTGTGTATGTTATTCCTATGCTCGGCACTATCTCTGGTGAACTAAATAATCATTATGTGGGTTCTACCAAAAGAAATTTGGATTTGAGATTAAATGAACACAGATATGATCTAAAAATGAATCACCAAAGCACCTCTTTTGCAAGAACCATAAGTGCTGGAAATTCCATCCCAGACTGGGACAACGCTAAGATTATAAACACACCTAAATCTGTTTATTCCTTGGTATTTACAGAAAGCCTCTATATTTCGGCTTATAATACACGTTGCTGTAATGACTATTATCCTTGTGTTTTACCTGAACCTTGGAGCAATCTTGTTGGGAAGGACAGCACAATAACAATTGTTTCTGTTAAGTAATTTTCATTGGCTAATTATGCTTTTTTTTTTTTTTTTTTACTGTCTTGTTATCTGGTATATCATGTGACATTACCTTTCCCATGATGCATCTACTTCACGTACTTAAGACCAGCATGTAACCACATGGTGAAATCACATCTGATGAAGGTGTCAATGTGACACCGAAAGCGCTCATGTTTTTTTAAACTGTACACAGATTTCGTTTTTTAGCTGAATAAATATCATCGTGCAACAAGACGGATTTCTTTTAATACAAAGTATCTCTAATCACTCGTTTTGACAATTCCCACTCTCAATCAAACGCGAACGGATACTCGTCTCGCTGGTATGCCTGATTTATACTGCACACCGCGCTCACGTGAAGTCTTACATGTTGGAGTGAGCCATTTATGTGATCAGGGTAGGTGTACCTAACAACCTGGCATTTCAATATGCATATATATAATCAGTCACAAAACCATTTTACGCGCCCTAAAAATGTAGTGCGTATATGAACAGTCAGATCAGAAAGGTATTATCGAGCATTGTTTAGAGTTTGTCAACAAATTGCCAGTATTCTTCACAGTTAGTCAATGAACTGCAAACTGGACACTGTTTACTTAATTTGTTTTAAAGAAATGGCTTACCTGTCTCTTTAAGATGGCGTGCTACTGAAATAAAGCGGACGATTATCTCAAGCTGTCTTAGCCAGATCGTGTCGCAAATGGTGATCTCCACGCTATTTCAGGATACAAGTCACGTCACTAGAAAACACCCGAGTGTTACATTAGGCCTATCTTCCTATGGATTTTACCAGGGTTTAATCGGCAGACTTAAATCAGTTAGAGCGCTCCTACGTGGTTAGGTGCTACCTTCGTTTAGAAAAGTACAATTTTATGGAAGAGGTTTTTCAAATGGCTTTAGGGTAGGTGGATCTGGCCATTGGCGTATGCCCCCTTAAATTTCTTCTATGGAGGACGCCATTGGAATCTTCCTGAGACTCCCATGGAACATTCTGTATGAATCGATACCATGAAACAGTTGACAATTGTTCTCTTCGTCGAAGTGTTCAGCCCGATTCTCGTAGCATATCAATCTTCTGAGAAAGAGATGAGTCGCAGTGTCATCCTTTGACATTAAGGAGAGAATGAAATATTGAGGCGGTTGGTAGCAATTGACACCGCTATAATGATGTAAACAGCAGAACATACCTAAGTGCCCAGAAGTACTACGATCATCAAAACTTATGGTTGCAGAATATTCAGGTGCAGTGGTCTATTAGTGCAGCTCATTATAACAGACTGCAATTCCTACGTATATAGAGCTTACCTGGCTAACTAATATCAGGAAAGAGAGTGTGCTAAACTTACTGACTGTTGTAAACGATATCAGTTACTTTCCTGTTAAGCATTTCTGTAACGTCATGGGGAGAACTGCTTGTGTTAGCTCTTTATCAGGAAGCCTTTTAAGATACTAAGTCAATGATTTCGCAACAGCGGACTCTATTTTCAGTAGAATTGATTGGAGATTTTGCGAATGGTATTAAGCATCAGAAGGCGTTGTATGACCTTCATTGCCATCTTGGGGCCCCGTCTGTGTGCTAACATGGCTTCGTACACCATTGGCCGCCACCCCGGTGACGCTGTGGTTTAAGCGCTGGCTTTTGTCCGTCGGTCCGAGATGGGTACGGGCTCGAATCCCGGTAAGGCATGGACGTTGTTTGTCTTACAACACTGGATCCCTCCTTTGTCTAGAGCCAGTGGCCTTAAATTAGGGCCAGGCGACTGCTTATAGCCCATCGAGTTGCTCACCACGGTGGTCGTTAAACCCACAAACAAACAAAAACACACCACTGGCTGAGTGTTTTCGGGGCTTACATTTGAAACAGAAGGCCCATGATAGTCTCGACTGAGATGCATTTTGGGCTATTCGAGTCTTGTCCACTAGCTTCTCTAGAGCCGGAAACTTTAAAACATGGATGCCTTCAAGCCACATGAGAAACGGTAAATCGCAAAAAAATAAAAAATAAAAATAAAATTTAAAGTGTATTTTCATTAATTTCCTTCGACTTACCTTTGCATCTTCATGATAGCTGGATAATTAACGGTATAAATATTCATCCATGCATACAACATCATAACAGTTTTAATCTCTGCATTGCCTTCAGCTAAAATCCACCTGGAAATATTTGAGAAATCAGCATTTGTGTGTTTGTACCTTCGCAGTTGAGAATATTAAGGGCTTGTTAACAAATTACATAGGCTTCTTAAAAACAGATAAAAAAAGCACGCCTTTGTATGGATTCATTTTTCAGACGACCACTTCAACGACAGGTCACCATAGCGAAGATCATTTTATCGAAACGTTCAATTTACCGAAGAGCTCACTTTAAAAAATATCATTTAACTAAATTGTTGATTTCACCAACAGGTCATGTTATCGAACGCTACGTTTCATCGAAAGGCTATTTCACTTAAAAGTTCATCTTGTCAAAAGGTAATTTCAACTAAAGCTCCCGGTATCGCAAAGTTTGTATTTTACGAGTGGATCAACTGGAGTGTAGGGCTTTCTCCGCTGTGTTTATAAAGCACAGAAATAGTAGTTTTATTTCTCCTTTCCACATGTTTTCGTAGATGTTTTTGGCGATTTTCTGTTCTCTAATTCGTCTGAAACAGATTGTTTAAACCTAGGCTTTAGAGAATAACTTCAAGCAAAGGAGTGCTTTTCATTTAAAAGAACTCCATCTTTTTATAAATAGACTAAAATTATTAATAACAGATAACAATTTAGTTAAATTACCTACATCTGGTAGCTACAAAATTAGTTAAGCTATTTTGCTTAATTTACCAATAATGTTCTGTTTGGATGTGTTCCGAAGAAAATTACTCAGACCGACACTTGTAAATTGTGAAAACACAAATTTGCCGAAGGAGATATACGAATCCGCATCTTTATTCTCCGGAGCTTTCTTTATAAAGTTACACCAGCAAGTGTTTATCACTGCCGGTGTAGCTTAATATACTATTTCGTGACCTCTGTAGTACGTCACAAAATATAATAAATATCCCATAAAAACTCATTCATCCGGTATCCACAATGTGCTCATCTGAGCAAACGAAGCGGTGATTATTTCATTAAATTACACTAGTTAACAAGGTTTTTGCCACATGGATAAAAACATGCATCTATAGTCAATTTTTATGTGCTGATAACGAATATGGCCTTCAAAATGAGGCATCACGTACCATTTTGGTAAAAAAATGGAAAATAACGTTTCAAAAGCCGAAAATCCGAAGATTTATATAACTCGGTTATCGACCCAAAAGCCTTCACTGGAAGTGCTTCTCAGTGCATCGACAACTTTTCCCTAGGCTAATTTCTACTTTACGATCAATTTTTATGGTAGCACTTAAAGAAATTATGACTCATTCTTCCCTGTGCTGCGCTCACACGTGCCTTTGTTTACGTTCAGGATTTCTTCTCCATTGACTTACGGTTTGCAGCCGGCAAGGCCTACAGGTTGCTGAGTGGGTTTCGTTTTGTGATGAAACGTGTATATCCGGTTCAGTTGAAGAGATTTTGTGCTTGTGACAGGTTGCAGTAACCATTGCACAGTGTGTATGTGCATTTAGTTTTCTCATAATGTATTGAACCGGCAGCAAATTTGCAAACCCATCGGACAGTTTTTGTCGCATCTGTAGACTGTTCACAGTGAAAAAATAGCGTCGTCCTTTAACAAACAATGCTGAACAAGTTTATTATTATGTAGGGTGTCACGTTGGAAACCAAGACGAAAAGAATGGGCTCCCCACATATCCTGCGTAACATGTTACTCAAATTTGATTAAATGGATGAATGGGGATAAATCACGGTATATGCCTTTCGCAATTCGGACGGTCTGGCACGAGCCGACTAGCCATGCGGAGGACTGATATTTTTGATTCACTAAAATAGAGAGATTTTCAAAGAAAACAAAATGTAAAGTAGAATACCCTACTGTTCCGTCTGCAATACGTTTTTTACCACACGGACCTGAACTGCCGTTCCTAAGCCACCTTCGCAATTGGAAGAATTAACCCTCCAAGAAGACGATACAGGAGGAGAGACTATCAACATCCTTTGATCTATCCTACAGTCCCAGATGTAACACGACACCGCATCTTATTCAGCAAAGGGAACTAAACGACGTAGTCAGAGACCGGAGCCTTAGCAAACATCAAGCTGAACTTTTATCGTCTAGGCTGCAGCAGTAGAACTTACTGGCCCCAAGCACTAAAATTTCTTTGTACAGAAAGAGGCATGAAGAATTATCAAGGATATATACCCTGAAATTGTGCATCTCTTTGTACAAAATTGTTCATGGATATGTGCAATGCAAAAGTCCATCTGTGTGTGTACAAATATTGTCGGATTAATGGCTGAATTTATTTTCGAGCTTATCCATCCGGAATGGAGGCTGTTTATACTGTAGACTCCTTAAAACCAAGTCTGAAGGCAGTGTTGCTACACAATGGCAATACTAAACCAACAATACCAGTGGCACATGCAGTGGATATGAAAGAAACTTACGGGAGTATGTCGCTGTTGCTAAGAGCAATCAAATACAACATACTACTGGTAAGTGTGAGATTTGAAAATAATATCCTTGCTACTCGGACTTCAGGGTGGATTTACAAAATACTGTTGGTTTCTTTGTCTATGGGACAGTAGAGCAACCGACAAACACTATGCTGTGAAAGACTAGCGTACATCCCGGGGAAACATAATGTCAAATAGCCTCTTTGTTAAACTGAAACAAGATATTGCTTCCCCCTTCACATATAAAAGTTGGTTTAATGAAAACTTCGTGAAGGCTTTGGACAAGAATGGAGAAGGTTTCACATATGTCAGGAGCCAATTTTCTAGTGTAAATGATACAAAAGTGAAAGAGGGCATATTCGTTGGAACCAAAATGAGGAAACTTTTGAAATATTAGAATTTCGAGAAAAAGTTAAATGCTCTGGAATGTGTTGCATGGAAGGCCATTGCATCAGTGGTTAAATGTTTTCTGGGCAATAAAAAAGCCGGCAATTTTTAAGAGTTAGTGAAAGGACTCCTGCACAGTTGCCAAAGGCTAAGATGTTGGATGTCACTCAAAATACACTTCCTGGAATTTCATTCGGACATTTTGCAGAAAACGTAGGAGCTATAAGTAATGAACAAGGGGAAAGATTCCATCAAAACATTCACAGAATGGAACAATGATACCAAGGAAGATGTATTCCGAATATGATGGGGAAATGACGAAACACAGCTTAAGAGGAGGAATAAAGGTAAGTGTTGATTCAGTTTGTACAAAATGTTTAACATGATCCTTCCATATGCTTATTAGTTGCTGGTATATGGTTTGGTAGTCATTTTGTTTGTCCGGTTTTCCAATTTCATGCACAAATATTTTATTTCTTCTAAAAATACGTGAATATAAATTTCATAAGAAAAAAGGGTTTTCATGTAAGGAAATACGAACTAAGGATAATTTCTTTAACATCATGACATTTGTTGATAACTGTTGTGATTTTCTTTCTGATAAGACTTCACTAGGTGCCCAAATTGTACAGTTCAATAACTTTGTACTTTATTTCATCCATGAAAAGTAAAGGATGTCGCTCATTCATGAATGGTCCCTATCGCACAAAAGTGTTTCGTATTACGCACTATTCAGTGACATTTTCGTTATCAGCTGGGTCGATTTAGAAAAAAAAAAAACACACACACACACACACACACCCAAACTGACCCATGTGACAGAATAAAAGTTAAAATTTGTTGACTAGTGCCTAGTGTTGTTGTTTCACCGCTATTACGCCAATACATCAGAATTCTTCTCAAAACGAATTATTATCTGAAAATTAAGTCTCTCTGTCTTTAAGACGCAACTAAGTTTTTTTATTGAGTTTAAGGAAAAAACTTACTAGAAATTAATATTGTGAAAGTTATCGCGGGGTGGCATAAGCTCCGCTTTTCGCAACCAGTTCCCCATTACAAAAAAGAAGGAAACTGAATAAGATTCGTTAGTTTGTGTGCTTCGGGGTGCACACAAACTAACGAATCTTATTCAGTTATATATATGGGTATAGACAGTCCGTCTCTTATTTGGGGCCACCGTTAATGCCTCACCCGGAACTTGAACCCACACCTGGCTCGGATGATTGGCCAGAAGCAAGCACCTCTGAGCACTCGCCCAGCGGCTGAAAATAAGATTTAAGAATAGCAGTTATATATAATAACTACTATTAAAATATCATAATTTCATGTAAATTCTTTTTGGCAAAGCATCTTGCTCGTATTTTACTGTCTGATTCAGTGATCATTTCAATGAAATGATTTAAAAAAAAAACGATTTTATTGCCAAAAAGTTCCTTCACGAACGCTATAGAGTGACCTCTCGGTACAGTGAACCTTTCGATAACACGGCCCTTCGGTGATATAACCTTTCGATAGAGTAAATTTTCGCCAAGGGACTATCAGTGGAGTTCTGCTTTGGTTAGATGAGCGATACCCAAAACAACTGTCTATTTTGACAGCCACATCGACTGATTAAATTAATAATTTAGATTTTTTAGTTCCATGAGGTGTTTCATTCCGATGCACAAAAAGGTACTTGTTGAGTTACTTGCAGTTTGGGAAGTATAACCCATACGGCACTACATGACCTTCCGACGAATCACTGTTTTTGGTCTGTTCTCTGAAATTTGGCGCTGTTGGGTTGCATAATGTTCCTATATTAGTATTTAATTAAAAGAAAAAGCTATTCTAATTTCGGGAGATCAAATGGAGAACTTGCGAAACTACTATCTTAGGGACACCGATATTACAGGGATCAGCATTTCTTCGCAAAAAAAAAAAAAAGCAAACTGGCGTAACATGTACGGTATTTTATGGGTTGAATCATATATTACAAGTAAGATGCAACTTTTTTAGACAACCTAGAAAGAGTTCAGATTCTTCTGGACTTATTCGAATATGCTTTCTTTCCAAAACCGATGAGGAAACTACTATGAAAATATGTTTTATGCAATATAGAGTAAAAATTTTCTTATTTAAGAGCAGAAGTGTAGCAAAACTGTTGAATGCAAAGAGAAAAGTATGCAGTGTACCATATGTGGCTACACGAAGTTTAAATGCCTACCAGAAAAATACGTGTTAGGTATTGAACTTCTTATCTAGCGATATTACTCCTTTGCTCTACAAAAACAACTGGTGTATTATGTCTATGGAAAGATACACTCGCAGGAGGTGTAATCATTGAAAAAACATCTGCTTGTAAGACCTTTGAGCTTGAGACATTTTGAAAAAAAAAACAAATCTGCATAAGAACACTCAAAATTTTGTTCATTTTTTTTTCAAAAATACGGAAACGTAAATTACCGAACTACCACATTTTTTGGAATATAGAGCACATATTTTTCCCCAAAAATTTGGTGCCAAAATTCCCCTGTGTCTTATGTACCGAAGGTCCTTATTATCGCCATGAATGTATGTGCATGTATTCTGCTATCAAGACTACTAAATGTGTTAAAAATGTTATCGTTTTATCTCAGGTATAGTAATTGATATTCTGCCGCACTTTTTCTACAATGTAATTGTGTCCTGAATACTTGTACGTACTATACTTTTGTGTTTATCCATCGTTAACTACATATTGTACATGTCTGTGTGTGTTTTATGAGCTGGGCCTGCTATCGTGCTAGACAAGAGTATCTGTGCCCGTGAGTTACTGATGTACACAGTGCGTCAAAGAATTTTTAAGACTGGCGCTAGATTTCAGCCTACGGTGGCGCCACCAGTGTAATCGCGAATGCGTTATAAACCGTGACCATCTGCTTGCTTTCTGCCAAAAGTACTGCGCAGTTGTTAAAGTAACTCAAACGAAACGGCCGTTCTTTAGGGAAGTACAGTTTTTTTCATGTTGTATTATTAAGATGGAACAAAGGGCTGTTATTAAATTTAACGCAAAACTTGGTAAAAGTGCCTCGGAAACGTACCAAATGATGAAACAAGTTTACGGTGAGTTTTGTTTGAGCAGATCAAATGTTTTCCTGTGGCACAAACGTTTTTGGACGAAAGAGAGACGCTAAAAGATGATAAGCATACCGGAAGACCAAGTTCATCTAGGACACCTGAGATTATTGAAAAAGTGCGTGATTTCGTGGCAAACAATCGATGTGCTTTACTAAGAATGATGGAAGAGTCTTTAAACATCAACAAAGAAATGATTCGAACCATCCTGCATGGAGATTTGGGCAAAACAAAAGTCTGTGCTAAATTTGTTCCACACACGTTAACCAATGAACAAAAGTCAAGGAGAAGTGCACATTATAGAGATATCTTTTCAGCCGCTGAAAATGATCCAAACTTCTTAAAATCGATTGTTACTGGTGATGAAACATGGTGTTTTCAATATGATCCTAAAACAAAGCGACAAAGTGCAGAATGGAAGTCAAACAACTCGCCACAAGCAAAAAAAAAAAAACAAGAAAAGTTTCATCGAAAATCAAAACAATGCTCATTACATTCTTCGATAGGAAGGGTATTATCCACAAAGAATTTGTTCCAAGTGGACAAACAATTACTGGTGAGTTTTATTTAAATGTTTTGAGGCGTTTGATGGGCAGAATTCGTCGCATTCGTCCAGAATATCGGGATGAAAACAGTTGGTGTTTTGTTGCACGATAATGCACCCAGTCACACCTCACTTCTTGTTCGTAGAATTTTGACAAAAAATAACGTCCGTGTGTTGAATCATCCACCGTATTCGCATGTTTTAGCACCCTGCGACTTTTCTTTGTTCCCAAAACTTAAAATGACGTTAAAAGGGTGTTTTTTAATGATATTTCAACCATACAAACAACTTCGACGCGTGCTTTGGAGGCAATTCCGCAAAGTGAACTGGAACTGGCATTCGAATCATTATTAAATCGCTGTAACAAGTGTATTGAAGCCGGAGGGACTTATTTTGAATAACAAACCAAAACAAATTATAATTTCTTGTTTCTATTTCATTTTACAGACACAGTCTACTTAAAAATCCTTTGACGCACTGTGTAAAATACAGTTTAAGCTCGTACCTCACGTGTTGTACATAGCAATCTGAAACGGATATAGAACTGTCATAAATCCCTTCAAAAGCTTAGTGATAGCAAACGAAGGGAAATCCGCATCTAAGGATTAAACATCACAACAGACACATAAGATATCCACGAGCAACTGGGGTGCAAATACTCTAGAACCAGTTGCATTATTATTCCTGCAAATTCTTCGGTTTTTGCAGAACTTTGTAGACAAAACGCAAAAATCTTATTCATTCTCATTAACATACATACTATGGTGTCGTGATTTTCGGAAAAACTCATTCGTGAACTTTAACTGCGGGAACGTACTTTTATTTGTAGCTTACGATGTAAGATGCCGCCATATCCGACAGTATCGCTTCCTTGCTGTTCGCCAACAATCTGCAAAGGTTAGCCCGTTCGCTTCTTTGACGATATTTTTCATTTCGAACGGTTCTTGGGCAGCTTTAGATTAAAGAATAATTCCCGGTTCCCAGGAATTGTTTCTATGCCACAGAATGCAGATAAACGTCGACCAAGGTCATCTTATTTTGACAAATCAGCCATGCGGCGAGGATGGCCATCCGAACCAATAACGAAGGCCATTGGCTGTATGAAGGTGTGACATCACGGTCAAATCCTGAAGTGCATGTACATCATTGTTTGATGGACTGAGTGACATTTTTGTTTGTTTTCGTTAGCGGTATTACAGATTGCTAATTTGCACGCCACAAGGATTCAGTGATTCATACGCTGATGGTTTTATGCATAAAAGTTATTATTTTCTTAATAAAAATCGTTAAAGTGCCATTTTTTTTTCTAAAAGTTTTCTCAAAAAATAAGGGTGCATCTTATATCTGAAAAATATGGTAATCTCTGTCTCACAAATTCTGTTCCAAATTTTGACTAAAATAGAAGAAAGAGCTAACGCATCGCTTGTACGAATTTATTCCGGGTACAAAGTTTAGGGGACAATCAGGTGTAAATCGCTGCCTTGGTCTCAAAGAGTTAAACTGCCATATTTTTGAACCTCAATAATAGCAAATCTCAGACTCTGTTTTCATTTTTGTAAGTTATATCGAGTCAGGGCTATAGCTAGTGCTACGTTCTAGGGGAAACTACTATTGATATAGAGGAGGCTAGAAAATTTTTAATTCATTACATTAATTTCAATTTAATATTGCATTATTTATTGAACAATTAATAAGAACAGAAATGCTGTTTTAAGGTCAAAAATATATAGCGCACTGTAATTGTGTGTTTGTTCCCTATGTGCACTCTCTCTACAAGACGTTTTTGACTATTTTGAAAGAAAATTAGCAGAGAACTAGGCTGTTTAGTAATTTGATACGACAAACGATTAATTAGCTATTCATTAAACTCACCATAGGTTCGGATTTAATAGTTACTGTTCTGTATTCATATTTGAAAGCTTCTCTGGTGCTTTTACGGTCACTAAGAGAAATGTTTTTTGGGTTGTTTTTCCCTAATGAAACTACTCAAAAACTGTTAAACAGATAAAGATGAAGTTACATATTTCCAAGCCTTAATGAAAAATGTTTATAGTCGATTTAGTTGAAATTGCCCAAAATTATACTTTATATAACGCGATACCCATGTATGTTTCCTCTTGGCGATTTAAAAGAATTCGGACGAAAAAACACCATAGAGGAAAATCCTTGGACGAAGAAACACCACAGAGGAAAATCCTCGGACGAAGATTGATGCGAACATACTAAATAATTTTATACTATAGTTAACTATTATTTAAAAATTGTATTTTTGGCATCGCTGTAGTATCTTGTTATCAAATCAATGCAAAAATAATACGGACAAAGTACCTCAAAACAATAGCAATCTCCTGTTCAGATTATTAAACTTGTCTAAAATAACGTCCATATTTATTATTTTTGTACGTTCTTTCTCAAACGCCAGTAGAGTCGAACTTGCCATTCGTTAGTGATGCATTGCCAAGCTTGGTGGACAATTTATGCTAGTTAAAGCTGACTTGCACGGAGCAGTGTTGAATCCAAATGTTTTCGTAGTTACCAGGAAAACAAAGGTTTCTTTAAAAAGCAACCTTTTGTTCAAACATTTCGTGAACAGCTACCACGTCTTTCTTTCCAACTTCGTGTTTAGAGAACTTTTGGCAACGGATATTTCTTTTTGAGATGGAAGTTTGATGTTGAGAGACTCTAAATATATATTTTTTCAAATCCATTTCAACTTTTGGTTTAGAGATAACAGCTAGCAGCTGATTTGCGGGCTTTTACTCTACGTCAGATCAGCGTATTTTTTTTTTTTTTTTTTAGGTTGGAGGTTTGACGACGACCACCGTGAGCAACTCAATGGGCTATAAGCAGTCGCCCGTCCCTAATTTAGGGTCACTGGTTCCAGGGAAGGGAGAGAACCAGTGCCGTAAGACAAACACAACATCCATACCTCACCGGGATTCGAACCCGGACCCCGTTCGAACGAATGATCAGAGGCCATCGCTTAGACCACTGCGCCACCGGGGCGGCAGATCGGCATATAGCGCTTTAAATACGATATTGCATTTTTTTAGTTCAATATTTTTTTCAAACATGGTATGTGATAATTATTACTACGTTCCATGAGTATTTCTAAGGGAAGTATGAGCCTCCCCTTGCGGCTCCCAAGCTATAGCCCTGTACCGAGTTCATATTGGCTTCAACACATTTCTTTCAGCGAAAACCTTATGCAAAGGGTTGCAAAGTGCACCTTTCTATTGACATAATACCAGGTTTGGTCCTAAGAATGTGGCCTGACAGTGTAAATCAATGGTTTGTTAAATATAGAACGCAGTTGAGAGAAATATTGATAAAGATAGTGAAAAATTAGGAGACTTAACGATCTCAGCCCGGCTGACAGATCCGAATTTCCTCCATATATTATCAAAGAATGAAAGGTGCAAACCCAGTTGTAAAACGTGAGCTCATAAGACAAAGTAGTGCTGAAAAAATACGATGGAAAGGGTCCTGATCTCAATTAGATACTGGAAACAAATGTTACCGGTTGTGGCATGCCTAAAGCATACATACCACTAACTAACTGTGACAACAGGGACTGTACATTTCAACATTTTAATTACACCACAGGAGAACCACATAGACACGTACGTTGTTCAACTTGGTACGGCTTTGACATTGATGATTACTGCAATTCTGGGGATCAAGCATCGACAAGCCATTGGTAAAATCTTTCATATCGACGCTTTCACCATATGTACAAATTCCATATGAAAATCTAAGACGAAAAATATGAAAACTATAACAGTATGACACACTTGAATTCAAGTACAACAGGAGAACGCTATATAGTTACAAGTGCAGCACTTCATAAAAATAACCTATCTTTCCAGAAAGTGGCGTACTGTACAGTTTCTCATTCGGTAAGACAACATAATGTGTTCAAGTTGGAATCTACAGTGACAAAGTACGACAGCAGAAACGCGGAAAGTGTTCATGGAGACCGATTTCTTTGTCATTGAACAGCGGTAAAGCACGGCAAAGCTGTGTTGGTGACATGAAAATGCAAGAAGGATGACTATAACACAAGACGGTGTTTTTCTTTTTTTTTCACACTGAGGAAGTCTCGATCCTTTCACAGATCTGAATCCATCTGGAATTTCTTAACTCCTCTTCCTCTCAGTAATTAAACCCAAATCCGAATTGATTATGCATATTGTTAAAAAGTGCGATTTCATATTATTATTATTATTATTATTGGTAACAAATGCACCTGAACACTTTCACAAGTCCGCCTTTATACCATCAGCTAATCACCTTGTTGAAGCATTGAATATTTATGGTTCTCTTGATATAAGCAAATGCAAGTTCGTAGTGACGAAGGAAACAGCGACACACCATTTCCACGTTTTTTTGGGAACTTCCTTCACCCTCAAACTAGCATATTTCTCGAATTCTCTGACTTGTCTAATCTGCTAGCGTTCACGTCATCATCATGTACCACAGAAAGTTGTGCCCGCAGCTCAGCATCTGCAAAATTTTAAAAACAAAAATACCGAGGTTAAACTAAGTGTTTCACGCATGCACAATTCCACTTTAATTTCAAACAAAATAAAAATATTAAATATCTTTGACTATTTTCCATTATGTCATTCTAGAACTTCAGAACATTAATTTAATATAAAAAAACATTTTATAGTTGTTCTCTTTAAATACACAAGTGTTCAAAAATTGAAGCAGCAACCACACAAACCTAATTAACAGAGGAACCCTGCTGAGAAATCATGCATAAATGGAACACAAGAGGAATGTAATGTAAAAGTATCAGGTGCTGTGGCCAGAAAGCGAACAACGGGGCTATAGGAAATCACGGGCCAAATTGTTGATTCTGTTATAAGCCATTGGAGGCGAATACACGGACAATTTAATGAAGTTTTCAATGCGGTGATAAGACTTCATTATGTCTCTGAGAGTTCGTTTAGATGATCAGTTGCAGTGGAGAGCTACAGGAGGATTAGACAGTCTCACGCTGAAGTGGCCAGAAGGTTAAATGTGAATGAAATGCAAGAGACATTTCGTTGCCCTTTTGTCTTCCGCCTCTAGAGCCAATTTCAGGACACTGAAAACAGACGAGAAGATCTGGGCAAGGACGCCAAAAGGCCACTTCTGCTCGACAAGACCACTTATTGGTGTTAACCGTTAGGAGTAGTCCAAGCAACACGACACGTCGGTTGGCCCAGACACTCACTGCGGCAGCTGGGTGGATTTTATACCTAAGACTGCATACCAGTGGCCTATTGTCTGTGTTCCCTTGAGCCAAACAGTGGGTAGCTTTTGTAAAACCCAGCCTCTATATGAACATTTCTGTTTGTGGAGCGCAGAAAGTTTCGGGAACCAATTGGTTCAAGTACATCGGTCGCTAAAGGGATTAACGTGGGGAATGGTACTGTTTTTGTGACAATAGCTGCACGAGGGTGTGTTTATTTTCCGGACAATCTCCATTACATTTGTGAGGATTTATTCATTAAAAAGTTAGAGGAACATCACAGAGTTTGTAATAGAAAGATTACTATGCATACTTTGGAGTGAAACTTGAGGACCAAGACAAATCATGGGCTCCACATAAAGTCTTTGTAGTTTGTGTTGAAGAACTAGTGGACAAAAGGGAAGAAAAGAGGTAGTGGAGAAAAGGGAAGAAAGGATCCATTCATTTTGGTATACCAATGATCTGTAGGAAACCGTAAAATAATCAGAGTAATGAATACTATAATAATACTCCTCTTGTAATGGATGGACTTGATCGGCAACAATGCATAGATAATCCTTGGGAGACACCCGGCCTTTCAGCAATATAAAGGGGCCCGTTCCGTACCAACAGAACGTGCCCCACATCATGACACCACCTCTAGAACACTGAGTTGTGTTTACAAGACAAACTGGGTCCGTTACTTCATGGATATCCCGCTAAACTATCTGCATACCGTAGGTACATAACAAGGTGTACCGCGACTCGTTGGACCACACTACTTTTTTCTAGTGTCCAGTCACGATGTTCCTGACACCACTGTAGACGAACTTTCCGGTTCTTTGCAAAAATCAGTGGTTTCCGTATAGGCATGCGACTGCCAATACCGATTCTCTTAAATTCCCTGGGCATAGTTCGCTGCGATATGGGTGGAACACAGTCTCCATTGACTGCCTCGGTCAATTGCTGCACACAGAAAGTTCTGTTTCCCTGTACGAGCTTTCTCAGACGACTGCGATCTCGCTTCTGAAAGATTGTCGTCGCTCCATAGTTACACCTCTTAGACAAGCAGTGTGGGTTATTTTTCCACTGATTAAAGACCCGGGATATCTCACCTTTTGAGAAACCAGTCATATCTGTTGTTTTCAAAATCGTCGCTCCAGCCAAACGGACTCTCACAAAATAAGCCTTTTGGTCGAACTCCGAAAAATCCTTTGCTTTTCCCTTTGCGATCAGCGCTACTGACAATTACTTACGAGCAGCAGTCTTCAATAGTTGCCTAGATAACGTGGTGACTCACGCGACCACGTTTTTTTGCACATATACTGCGTAAGAGACGTTTACGTACATACATCTATTTCTAATTTAGTGGGCAATGTGTTTGTATATAAACAGGGCTTTTTTCTTTCTGGCGAATGAGCCAGAACTGCATTCCGGCACCGTCTTTAACACAAAGCTGTGGGTCTGGATAGTTTGAAATAATTATTTACTTAAAATAACGTAATAACCTAACATGTAATAACATATAGTTATGTATGAAATTCAAGTAATGTAACAATCGTAACGTGAAGTATTTTATGAGAGTTTCAAAAGGTCTTTTGAGAAAAGGGAGCTTTCCAGTGCGAAGACATGGATTTTCGAAACTATTCCAAAGCGTTAGATGCAAATAATTGCGCAAAAATGTAAAGAAAAATGCACTCTGTGGTGAAGGAGAAATCCGGACGGTATCTAACAGGTTTCAGCTCAATGAAAGTGACCTGATTCGTGGTTTAAGAGAATACCACCTTCTTCAAGGGGAAAAAAATACCTAAAACACTTTTATAGTTGAAGCTAACTTTGCAAATCATTGTTGTATCTTCTAGCGAATGTGAAATGGTATTTTCTAAGGTGAACTTGATAATAGTCCCAGTTATGAAAGCTCTTTCAAGCAAAAGAAGTGCCTCATTATTATTCGTAAAAATTGTTGTGCCTCCACTAATTCTGTTTGACGTCCAATCGAGGCTCTTTCAAGGATACCATTCAACAACGGATACGACGAGCAAGCCCCGCACGGGGATAACTGGTTTTCCAGTTATTTGGGGAGCTGACCCACGGCCCAAGCTGACCTTGTGACGGATTATCTTTTCATTTCGTCTTGGTACGATTATGTTACCAAAGGGACGTCATTTCGTTTTGGTACGATTATGTTACCGAAGTTCATCCAGCTGACGGGGAGTGGCGACCCCACGGCCCGAGCCGACATGTACTCTATGATGTTGTCCCATTTTTATGTTTTTCGTTGCTCTCTTGGCACGCACCCGCCTCAGTTGTAGGTTGCTGAGGTTGTGATTATGCGCCAGCTACGGATTTTAGTTTCTCGTTTTTCTTTTCTCTCTTCTCCATTTTATGTTTCCTTCTTTGTTTTTCCGAGCTGGTTAGCTAGACCTACCTGCACGTTTGCCGTGTGCGGTGACCCGTAAGGTGGAAAAGGGGATGCTGGAGGCTGAGGTTTCTGGAGGCCGGGGTGTTGTTGTTGCCAGCTACCAACACTCCTCTTTGCCCTCTGCTTCACCCTAAGCAGGCGGCTAGGAACTAGCCCACTCCTAGTCAATGTGGTCTGTGGCCGAGTAGAGTCCAGACCTCTAACGGCTTGTCGTTACATACGACAGGGTGATGAGTCTGGGGATAGTGTGGGCATGCCAAAGGGGTGTTACCAAGACACGGGAAAGTCTCGGTGCTCGCCGAGCGCATGTCTGCCCTATCAACTTGCTATATCCGCTTCCTATCCCTAGAGCCGTGTCCTGCGTTCGTTATGGGCTCCCCTGTTGGGCTCGGTGGTGGGCAGGGAAGTCGGCGGACGAATTCTTTCTTTTTCTTCATGGCTCTCAATGTTTCTCACGAACTTAAAAGCAAAAGAGGTATTGAGGCAGGCTCAGCCCCTTCCGCTCAGAACCATGTCCCTGATTCTTCAATTGCTCGTTTCTTCTTTGTGCACTAATTGAACCCTTCAAAGCCTTTGAGTGCCAAAAGTACATTTTGAATCAACAAAGCACTTCAATCCATTGCAAGCTCTCTTCAGAGCGTAAAGAAACTCCAGTCTGGAGATCTTGCAGAGATGTCCACTGTGGCCTACAGTTCCATACTTCTTAACACTACCATGCTGCTTGAGACTCCGGTCAAAATAACAACACATGGATACCTAAATACATCTCGAGGTGTTGTCTCCTCTCGTGACCTCATTGAATGTACCGAGGATGAACATCTTGACGAACTGAAGAGTTAACACGTTACGGGTGTGCGGCGTATTCTTTTCAGGCGGAATGGGCAGTCCGTCTCATCCCGCAACATCATTTTAACATTTGACAGTCCTTCCCTGCCTAAGTCCATCAAGGCAGGGTATCTTCACCTGGAGGTACGTCCGTACATCCCCAACCCTTTGAGATGTTTTAGGTGTCAGTCGTATGGCCATTCTCAGCAGTCGTGCAGGAGCACTCCTAGGTGTGGACGCTGTGGTGCCACAGACCATCATTTACCAGACTGTGTGGCCGAGGCTGAGTTTTGTGTAAATTGTTAGGGTTCACAATCAGCGTTAGCCAAAGAGTGTCCCAAATGGATGGAAGAGGAAGAAATTCAAAGGCTGAAGACGGCGCAGAATATTTCCTATTCTGAGGCCAGAAGGATGATGGTTCCTGTTTCATCTGCTCGGCGATCATATGCATCAGTGGTGGTTGCCAAGTCTACAGTTGCCATTCAAACCGACAGTCAGATCTCCCCTAAATGTCCCTACAAGCTGGACAGTATCATCGCAGCTGGGCTGGAGGCACTCCAGTCTCAAGCAACGGGTCTGAAAGGGGCACCCACCACTTCGCTGAAGCATACTCACACCATCGCCAGCACGGGAATTCATGCCACCTCTTCTGGCAAGAACACCAATGTCAAGGAGAAAAAGAGCGTTTCTTCTCCTCCAAAATCTCAGTCAACTACTCAACGCCGAGCGCATGCTGTAAAGACATTTGGGGCAAAGTATACTCCCATCGTCGCCCCTTGTCACCTCCCCCACTTCTGGGACACCACTTGTCAGAGGAGATGGACGCTGACCTCTTTTTAGCAGTCAGTATAGTTCATTTTATTTCCTTTCTCATCTCACTTTTAAACATGGTTTCAATCCTTCAGTGGAACTGCCGAGGTTTTCGGACGCGTTTTGACGACGTGAAACATCTGCTTTCGTTATACTCTCCTGTGTGCCTTTGTCTACAGGAAACGAAACTTAAACCATCAGACCTGCTTTCAGTTCGAGGCTACAGTGCATTTCGGACAGATAACGTGTCAGGAGATATATCCTGTGGGGGAGTCGCTGTTCTTGTCCATCACAGGGTCCGGTCTCTTCCGTTGCGGTATTCACAACTGTGCAGGCCGTGGAGGTTCGTATTTCTGTGTCTGTGCCTCCTACCGTCTGCAGTGTCTAACTGCCGCCGGATGAGGACGTCAGCATCTCTGTGCTGGAGAGCTTGGTTGATCAGCTGCCTTCACCCTTTCTTCTACTGGGTGACTTCAATGCCCACCATCCTTTGTGGGATAGTGTCAGCATCAGCACCAGAGGCTGTCAAATCGAGTTTCTTTTGTCCTCGACCTCTTTGTGCCTTTTTAATACCGGTGCTGACACTTACTTCCACGAGCCCACGATATCTTTCAGTGAGATCGATCTGTACTTGGGATCACCATCAATTAATGCTGATTGGTCGTGGACGGTGTGTAACGACCTCCACGGGAGCGACCATTTTCAAATTGTGCTCTCGCATACTGTAAGTTTGCCATCTTTTGTCTCCCGCCCTCCTCGATGGAGGATGGATCGTGCCAGATGGGAGGTCTTCACATCGTCCGCAGTGATATATTCTACCATGGTGACCCAAGAATCAATCGACGCAGTTGTTCTCGATGTCACGAATTGCATTATTCAGGCGGCTGATCTTTCTATACCAAAAGCATCTACGACGCTCCCAAGAAGTCCGAAGCCTTGGTGGACCCCTGAATGCGCAGCGGCTAGGAGAGCTCAACATAAGGCATGGTCTACGTTTTGGCGTTATCTAACCAATGCCAATCTCGTTGCATTTAAACAAGCAAATTCCTTTACCCGGTTGGTGCGTAGAAAAAGCAAGAGGGAGTCTTGGATTCAGTATGTTTCCTCTCTCACTTCACGTGACAGTTCGAAAAGTGTGTGGCACAAGATTCGTAAGATCCGGGGTAACTACAGCTCTCACTAGATTTCCATTCTCGAGAGTAACGGCTGCACATATGCTGAAGTCGGGGAGATTGCGGATTGTTTGTGGGAGGCATTTGCTTCCGTGTCGAGTGATCTGGCGTATCCTTCCTCCTTTCAGAGAATTAAATTCACTGCGGAACGCCAGAGGATCTCCTTTGGGCCTTTTCATAACACCGACTATAACTCCCCTTCAGCATGGTTGAACTACAGGTGGCTCTGCATCGGTCCGGGGCGACATCTGTCTGTCCCGATGGCATCCACTATGATATGCTCCGTCATCTCTCGCAGTCGTCTCTCGATAATCTTTTAATCCTCTTCAATCGTATTTGGTTGGAACAGTTTCCTGGAATCTTGGCGAAAAGCTTTTGTTCTGCCTTTTTTCAATCCTAGCAAAGATCCTAAGTCTCCCTCTAGTTATCATCCAATTGCTCTCTCTAGCTGTCTATGTAAAGTTCTCGGCCGCCCCGGTGGCGCAGTGGTCTAAGCGATGGCTTCTGATCGTTTTTCCGGAAGGGGTCCGGGTTCAAATCCCGGTGAGGCATGGATGTTGTGTTTGTCTTACGGCACTGGCTCTCTCCCTTCCCTGGAACCAGTGACCCTAAATTAGGGACGGGCGACTGCTTATAGCCCATTGAGTTGCTCACGGTGGTCGTTAAACCTCCGATCAAAAAAAAAAAAAAAAGTTCTCGAACGGATGGTTGATTCCCGGTTGATTAATTTTTTAGAACAACATCAAGTACTTTCACCATCACAAAGCGGCTTTCGCCATCCTCGTTCTCCTCACGATTATCTCCTGCACCTTGAGACATTTGTGTGCGAGGCGGTCGTGCGTAGGCAGCACTTAGTTTCTGTTTTTTTTGACACCGAGAAAGCCTATGATCGTGTTTGGCGGCACGGCATTATGCGTGACCTCCACGCATGTGGATTGCGAGAAAATCCTCCGACATTCATTGTAAATTTTCTTCGCAATCGGGTGTTCCAGGTGCGCCTGGGTACGACGCTCTCGGCACCGTTCCATCAAGAACAAGGTGTTCCTCAATGTTGTATTTTATCTGTCACATTGTTCATCCTCCGCATTAATTGTCTTTTCACAAATCTTCCTCCTGCGGTTTCGGCTACTGTTTATGTTGATGACTTGCAAATTTTCTGCTCGTGATCCAGCATGCATTTCATTGAAAGGCAGTTGCAGTCTGCGATTAATTAGATTGTTAAAGCGGCGCACAGCAATGGTTTCGTTCTTTCTCCCGACAAGACAGCGTGTGTCCATTTCTGCCGGAGGCGTAACCTCCATCCAGACCCAGAGCTTCATTTAGAACAAACAGCCATACCAGTTTTGCCGGAGACCAAATTCCTTGGACTGACCGTCGACCGTGCGCACGTTCGGCGGCTTAAGATTTATTTCCTGTCTGAAGGCTCTGTCCATTCTAAAGATTCTTTCGAGAGTCTCTTGGGGTGCAGACAGGATCTCTTTGTTTCGCATTTACCATTCTGTAATAAGGTCGAAACTGGATTATGGTTGTATCGTGTATAGCTCTGCGCGTCGTTCCGTTCTCAGGCCTTTGGATACTATTCAACATCAAGCGCTACGTCTTTGTACGGGAGCATTTCGAACATCTCCGATTCCCAGCCTTTATGCTAACGCGAACGAACCATCGCTTGAATTACGCCGTCTGCAGCTGTCTCTTCAATTTTACTTGAAACTTCGATCTCTTACAGACCATCCTTTGTACGATGCAGTTTTCCACCCCTAGCATGCTCGTTTATTTGAAAACCGGCCCTCGTGCCTTCCAGCCTTCGGTCTTTGTATGGCGGCCGTAGCTCGTGATGCAGGACTCGACTTCTCACTTGCTGGAGAGACCAGGGTCGTTGGGGACCCGCCGTGGCAGCCTTTTGAGGTCGTCACTGATCTCAACTTTACTTCTTTTGATAAGTCCTTAACCCCTGTTTCCGTGAACCAACAGCTCTTCACTGAGCACCGTTCCCTCAATTCTGAATACACTCCCATTTTTACTGATGTCTCCAAGATGCATATAGTCGTTGGTCCGCGGCTGTCTGTGCATATGACTTCTCTGTTGCGCGGATCCCAGCTGAGGCCACGGTGTTTTCGGCGGAGATTCATGCTGTGTATCTCGCCCTTCTCCATGTTCAGTCGAGTTCTCATCATCGTGCTATGGTCTATACCGATTCCTTAAGTGTCCTGCAGTTTTGTCATCTGCGGATTACCATGACCATCCTTTTCTCTTGGATGTGAGACGGTTGCTTCGTCGTTTACTCGAGGCCGGTTTTCAGGTTCAGTTTTGCTGGATTCCTGGGCATGTTGGAATCTTGGGTAACGAGTGTGCTGATGCGCTGCTAGATCTGCTTCCTCTTTGGTCGTCACACCCTTGCCATTGTATCACCGGGATTTACGCTTTCCTGTTCACGATCATATCAAGCGAACGTGACAGGGTCTGTGGGACCAACAGGTGGAAAATAAACTGCATCGTATTAAACCTATTCTTGGAATCTGGAAATCCTCATATCGTCGGAACCGCAAGGAGGAAGCTGTGCTTGCGCGTCTCCGCATTGGGCATTGTCGTTTCACTCACCGCTTTTTGCTGTGTGGCGACACTACGCCGATGTGTGAGACGTGCAATTGCCGACTCACTGTCATTCATTTTCTGTGAAGTTGTGTTCGTTTTCGTGATGTGCGTTTTCACTTCTTTCATTCTCATTTGTTTACCGAGGACGCCGCTACGCTGCAGCAGCTCCTAGATGACCACTGCGATACTGTCGCTGTTTTTTCATTTTTAAAACAAATTGACTTTTTTAAACGTATCTAAATTTTAGCCCTTCCATCATTCTCATTTTTCACTTTTACCGAATTAGCCAGATTTTAGTCATTATACCATGTTTTTAATGCTGTTTGTTTGATTGTATTGTGTTTGGCGCTCTTTGGCCACACATGGCCCTTGCGCCATAAAAATTCAACAACCAACCAACCATCCAACCTACGACGAGCAAGGAGCGGGAAAGAACGGTAGAAACATCTCAAGAGTTAGAAAAAATCGGCCTTTATATTTTGGGATCAAAATGTAGTTCGCTTCTGCTCCTCAATGTAATGTAATCTTGAGTGCAAATTTACCTTCATTCGTGGGTAATATTGACAGAAATTTCAGTTTCAACACTTGCTATGTACTGTATTAAAATTGTTACTAAGCAGCTGCATGTTTTTAATATAAGTTAATACAACATGGGCATGTACATTATGATTTGTAGCTTGTACAATACAACAATAACAGTTCGAGAAACGGAGTTGCTTTTTATTAGGGCAATCCGCCCCCCCTGAAAAACTTATGTTTAAACGTACCGGAACCTTTTTCCCTAGAAAAAAAAATCACTGTTTATAAATGTACACGCAGCAATGAGAGTACGACTCTGAATTAACCTAGTTTACTGTTCACCATGAAAACTTAAAAATTACATCAACCTGGAGCAGAAATCTTCCAACTCCACGGCGATGCAAGTTCTCTTTCAAGCACAAGAAGAGCCTAACTATTATCCGTTTTCTGATGTGATGTTATACGGTGAACATAACAGAAATCCAGAGTCATATATTCTCATTGCTGCGTGAATGATTATTCGATGTACTGTATTTAACAGGAATATTTACGTACAGTAGCGAACAAAAATATTTGGCGAAACACTTTTTCGACCATAATTTTTTCTGCTGGACCAAATCGGGTCAGTTTGGGATATGATATGTGTTGATGCGTGGATTACAATGCCGCGTAGTTTGTATTTCGCTCAGAGCGAATTTGTCGTTCGAAATAGGCCATATTCAAGAGTCGCCAATTATTACCCATTTGTTTGCTGCATGTATTAATGTTTTTCTTGCGATTTTTATGGGTTTTGTGATGTGCAGTGTGATAATAAGTCAATCTTAGGTTTTCAGAAATGGGTATAAAGGCGGATATCCCTGTTGGAGCTCGCCAGGCGGCCGTGAACACGATGGAATGTGCGTCACCGACATTGCGAGGGCCCTGAAGATCCGACACCAGTCCAGTTCAGCTATCCTGCAACGTTATAAGAAGACTGGGATTGTCGAGAACAGTCCGCGATGTGGTAGGCCTCATTCCAATACGTTGCGTCAGGATAGACGCATCCTACGTCGATCTCGTGCTGATCCCACCTTGACTGCTGTGGACACCGAATTTCGCGACCGCGACGACCTGAACGTCAGCCGAATGACCATCTCCCGTCGTCTCATTGCTGGTGGATTGAATGGAAGACGCCCCGCCACTCATCGGGGTCAAGAATCGACGAGCCAGAGTCGCGTTCGCGCGCCGTCATCGACACTGGACCGCGGCGGACTGTAGTAAGGTGCTTTTCAGCGACGAGAGCAAGTTCACCTTTTTCGGAAGTGATGGCATCCGATACGTACGACGTCCGTGTGGCCAGAGATTCAACCCCAGTTCATTCAGCCAACTGTCAAGCACGGAGGAGGATCGCCCATGGTTTACGGCGCCTTCTCTTGCAATGGAATGGGCCCAATCGTCAAGATTTACGGAATAATGACCGGCCAGAGCTACAGGAACATGCTCATCAACGATATCTTCCCATGGGAAAACCAGAACATGCCACCCGGATGGATCATGCAGCAAGACAACGATCCGAAGCACACCTCCACAGTATCGAAGGCAGCGCTCCAGCAGCAACAGGTCACACTTCTAGACTGGCCAAGCCAATCTCCAGATTTCAACCCCATCGAGCACATGAGAGTGGAGCTGGAGAGACGATGTGCAAAGAAAACCTGCCGGATAAGGGCCCAGAAGTTTGACCAGATGTCTGCAGAATGGGCGCGATTTCCGCAAGTCACCGTCGAGAAGCTAGTGGACTCGATGCCGGCCCGTTGTGCAGCTGTTATTAAGTCTCGTGGTTATCCCACTAAGTATTAGTTATTGTTTTGTCGTTTTCTCGTACTTGTTTTCTGTTATCGTTGCATTAAATGAATGTGATACACACCTACTTTGCTGCTCAATTTGTATGATCTTTGAGATTAAGCTCGGTACCTGATCTGTGTTAAGGTTTCCGATCCGTCTGCATATGGGTCATGCTTACAACTGAATAACACATATCATATTCCAAAATGACCAGAATTGGTCCAGCAGAAAAAAAATTATGGTCCAAAAAGTGTTTCGCCAAATACTCTTGTTCGCTACTGTACTTCCAATAAAATGAGTTGTAACGTATGCTCTAATTTAATTTTTCTTTTTACTTCCGGTATCTATTTAAATTTTATTTCATTCTTCTTAAGCATTTTCCAAACTTAACGTTTACATTTTTTCTCTCGACGGAATGTTTTTTTTTTTTTTTTTTTTTGGATTGGAGGTTTAACGACCACCGTGAGCAACTCAATGGGCTATAAGCAGTCGCCCGTCCCTAATTTAGGGTCACTGGTTCCAGGGAAGGGAGAGAGCCAGTGCCGTAAGACAAACACAACATCCATGCCTGACCGGGATTCGAACCCGGACCCCTTACGGACGAATGATCAGAGGCCAGCGCCTTAGACCACTGCGCCACCGGGGCGGCCGGAATGTTTTGCGGCAACTGCATTGAGGTCGGAGATCAGAACGAAATTTACGATGTATGTTAAGGCTATCTCTCATTCAAAGTACTCTGCTGTCTTTCGTTTGAAGTATTGGCTCATTCACGTTTCTTGAATTCGGCTAGAGCCTGTATTTGATTTGAAATGAGATTTGTTATGCGATAGTCGATGTTATATGCTTAGAGACTGATGTTAATAGAGATTGATTGAAGCGCGTGTATTGAAAGCTGTGCTTCATTACTGTTGAAGCGACTATTGTCTTTGCTGACTGAATAAAAAGTTGAGACTGCAAGTATCTCTTTTGAGGTATTCTTGAAGTGAGATTTATGTGCTTAATTAAGGACATTAAATGCTAAGTTATCAAGGGCTTCAGTTAATACGAACCAGCTAATATATAAAAGTAGTTAATAAAACTAACTTCACATAATGTTGGTGTTCTAGGTAAACTGACTTTCCACGTATATTTACATTCTTAAAACCAAGGAACACCACATAACTTTTCTACATTTTTACTATTTGATGACCTAATATTTTAAAAATACTCTTCCCAAAGTTCCACCTTATTCTATGCAAAAAAAAAACCTTACGTACTAGAAACAAAAACTAATATTACACTTGCTATCAGCACCCCAAAATAAATCAATTTTTTTATATGTACACTATAAAACCTTCTGTGGCATGTTGCACCGAATAGGGATGCTGCACCAAGTGCACCGCTTTTTGGTGCAACATGAGCACCATTGTGCAGTACATGAAATACACAACAGCACGATGCAATTATGTACTATGCCATTGTATCCAACTTGACTGGTGCAACTTTGTTCAATTGGTCCATGTATACGTGTGTTTTGTGCACCATTTAATGCTATACTTTCCCTCAAAAGTGTAGCAACTGGGGCATCATAATCACGTTTTTGTATAACATACTACAGAATGTGAAACATTCTGTAGACCTGTGATACCTTTGTATAAATTTTGTAATACACTCTCTACGAAAAAAAAAAAGAAAGGAAGCACCTAGTAGGGGAATTATTCAATCAAAATGAAAATTGGTATGTGCATTGTACATGTATAGAAAAAAGATGATTGCACTTCCAGAGCAGTTGAGCTATTTATTCGGATAAAACATGTGCAGGAGTGAAACAAATCAGCGCCGCCCTGGTGGCGCAGTGATCTAAGCGATGGCCTCTGATCATTCGGCCGAAAGGGGTCCGGATTCAAATCCCGGTGAGGCACGGATGTTGTGTTTGTCTTACGGCACTGGCTCTCTCCCTTCCCTGAAACCAGTGGCCCTAAATTAGGGACGGGCGACCGCTTATAGCCCACTGAGTTGCTAACGTTGGTCGTTAAACTTCGAATCAAAAACTAAACAAGCCAGTACGTTGTAGCGCCGCCTCTGGCTCGGATACAAGCGGTTACGCGGCGTGGCATAGACGCGTACAGTTCACGGATACTGTCCTGAGGTATATCATGCTTGATGGTGTCGAAATTGCGGGTCAGTTCGCCGACATTCCGGGATGGACGTAGGTGGCATCCCATCATGTCCCAAACATGTTCAATCGGTGAGAGGTTGGGCGATCGGGCTGGCCATGGAATCGATATTACGGAGGCTGGCGTGGGCCGGGCAATATCCAGTTGAAAATATGCTTGGTAATGGTGTGACAGGAATGGCAACACAACAGGTCGTAGAATGTCGTCGACGTACCGTTGAGTTATGAGAGTGGTACGGAGAACTACCAAGGGTGTCCAGCTATCGTAGGAAATGGCTCCTCAGCCAGTCATTCTTGGTGTGCGAGCCGTGTGCCGTTCCATGGTAAAGGCAGTATCCGTGCGCTGGCCGGCATGTATCATGACACATATGCTCCAGTCATTGGCGCCAAAGGTAAACCATGACTCATCACTGAAGAAAACACGACGCCACTTGACACTATCCCACGTTGATCGGGATCAACACCACTCTATCCGGTGCTGGTGTTACTCGCTGGTCAGTGGTAGGCAGCGAAGTGGCCTCCTCGAATACAGTCCCCGTGCCACAAGTCGTCTGGTGACTTCCGCAGTAGGTGACGCAACATGGCCACGGGTGGTTGAGAGCGACGAATTTGGTTCTGTTCATGTGGCTCCCACAATAGCTGAATCCTCGCGTTCTGTCGTTGCTCTCAACCGTCTACTGCTCGCGTGACGTTGGTTGTGCTCTCCTCGACCCATTGGCGCCAACATCGTCCGATTGCTGAGTCACTCCGACACAAATGCCTGCTGATACGGCGACTTGATCAACCGGCCTCTCTCAGCCTAAGTATACGTCCTTTCTCAAACTCGCTCAGCTGCTCGTATTGTGCATGAATTCGACTTCGAGGCATCCTCACAGCGCTTGGAGGTTAATGCAACCGCAACCAGCTGTCAAAATTGTCCCGCCGTACGATCTATGTATGCTCTTGATATCATCATCATCATCATCATTGTCAACCATTATCAATCCACTGCTGGACGAAGGTCTCCCCAAGTTTCCTCCACAACGGTCTGTCTTGTGCCAGTCTCCTCCATGTCACTCCCGCATACTTTCGAATTTCATCCACCCATCTTCCATGTGGTCTTCTTCTGGGTCTTTTCCTGTCCCTTGGAATCCAATCTAAAATTTCGGCTGTCCATCGATGGTCTGTCCTTCTGGCAGTATGTCCAGCCCATTGCCATTTCAGGGATTTAACTCTGATCATGATGTCTTCCACTCTTGTCATTTTTCGGATCCACGAATTCCTCTTCTTATCTCTCCTGGTTACACCAAGCATGCACCTCTCCATGCTGCTTTGAGTTGTCTGCAGCCTTTGTATGTCTCTTTTAGTTAAGGTCCACGTCTCTGCACCATACGTAAGCACTGGAAGGATGCATTGATCAAACACTTTTCTTTTAAGACATAATGGCATATTGCTCTTGAAAATTATGCTGTTTCTTCCAAAAGTTCTCCAGGCAAGTTTTGTACGCCGATTAATTTCTTCACCAATGTGACCCTCACTTGATATCTGCTGTCCAAGATAAACGTACGTGTCTGTTATCTCCAGCTTTTCTCCATCAATCGATAAATCCTCATTTCTTGTAAAAGCATTGTACATCACTTTTGTCTTCTGAAAGTTCATTTTTAATCCCACCTCTTTACTCTTGTCAGCAAGTTCCTGGATCATACTCTGCAGCTCTGATGGGGCAGTTGCAAAAATGACTATGTCATCAGCAAAACGAAGGTGGGTTAGATAATCTCCATTAATCTTTATCCCTTTGTTTTCCCAGTTCAGTGATTGAAAGACACCCTCCAATGTGGCATTAAAGAGCTTCGGAGATATGGTGTCACCTCGTCTCACTCCCTTTCCAATTTTTATGTGTGTTGTATTTTCAAACAGCCGAATCTTTGCACTTGCATTTTCATATATGTTATTAATAATATTAATGTATGCATCTTCAATACCGCAGGATTTCAGAGCCATTGCAACTGCTGATGGTTTCACCGAATCAAAGGCTTTTTCATAATCGATAAAAGCCATGCACAATGGAAGTTCATATTCCCTCGCTCTTTCAATTAGTTCTCTCAGTACGTGGATATGATCTATTGTGCTGTAGCCACTCCTGAATCCAGCTTGTTCTCTCGGTTGAGCCATGTCCAGTGTCACCTTCAAGCGGTGTGAAAGAACTTTAGTGAAGATTTTATAAACCACTGATAGGAGGCTGATAGGTCTGTAGTTCCTGAGATCCTCAATGTCACCTTTTTTATGTAGCAAGATCATTGTAGCGTTGTTCCAATCCTCAGGAATTTTCCCTTCATTAAGGCATCGAGTGAAAATTTGGGCGAGTACTGTTTCGATTTCTCCACTTGCTTCTTGTATGATGTCTACAGTAATTCCATCTTCTCCTGGATCCTATAGCTTTTCCCCGCTTCATGTTCTTGATTGCATGTGCAACTCCTGCTGGAAGGACTGGAAGAACTCTGGTACTGGTACCTTTCATGATGTCTGGAGTACATGTATCATCCCTTTAATATATAATTTGGAGTAGAAATCTTTCACTCTTGTAAAAATTTTGCCTCTATTTCTTGTTACAGAACCATCTTCTTTTCTCAGTGCCATAATCTGTTTTTTCCCCTTACTGAGATGTCCCTTTGCTATCTTTAGGCTTTGGTTGTTTTCAATTGCTTTCCTTACTAGTTCACAGTTGAATTTCCTTACGTCTTCAGTGATACTTTTTCGTACTGTCTTGCATAGCTCTATATATTCCACTTTGGAAGTCAAATCTTCTTTAGTTGTCCTCATCACTCTTCTTTTTTGCATCAACATTTTGGTTTTTCCTGATAATTTGTTCACATGCAATTTGTTCTTAGACCCAGCTAATTTTGTTGCTGTTTCCATAAAAGCTTTGGTTACTTTTCTGTTAACTTCAGAAATATCCACTTCTTCCGATGTTAGGCCTTCTAAAGCAGAGAATCTGTTCTTCAGTTCCAATTTGAAGGTATTATGGTGTTTTTTAAGGTTGGTTATGTCAATACATTTTGTTTGTCTTATGAGCTTGCTACGTTCGAGTTTAGTGTTGAGGTGCATCTTACATCTCACCAATCTATAGTCACTGCCTGTGTTGAACTTGTTTAGCACACTGCAGTCTTCTATGACGAATTTTTTGTTACACATAATAAAATCAATTTCACTTGTCGTCCCATTTGGATGTCTCCATGTCCATTTCCTGTGTGGCTTTTTCTTGAAAAAGGAGTTCAAGAAGAAAAACCCTTCTGCCTCTGCAAACTCTACGAGAGTATTTCCACGCTGGTTTCTGTTGCCGTGACCGAATTTACCTACTGAAGTTTCATTCTGTTGCCGTTGCCCTATTTTTGCATTGAAATCTCCCATAATTATCTTCAAGTGCTGCTTACCTTTATTATTTAGATCACGAATTTCCTCATAAAATTCTTCAATTTCTTCTTCAGCATGACTTGTGGTGGGTGCATAAGTTTGAATAATCTGAGCCTGGTATCTTCTCGAGAGTTGGATAACGAGTCGTGCAGCTCTGTCAGAGGAACTTTCAACTTCTACAACTTTATCCTTCAGTTTCTTGTTTATTATAAATCCAACACCACTAGTCCTGCCAGTATCTGTCCCACGATAGTAGAAGAGATGTCCACTTTTCAGTTCAATGAGATCTTCTCCTTTTCTCCTTACCTCACTTAGCCCGACGATGTCCCACTTGATCCTTTGTAGTTCCTCTTCCAATTCAAGAAGCCTTGAATCAGAAGATAGGGAGCGTCCGTTATACGTTGCCAAGGTCAGCATCAGATGGCAGCCTAGTCCGGTCCTCCGGGGATTCTTAGCACCCTCTGCCTTCATGTCGCACTGGCCGCTGCCTTGGCCAGGTACATTCCAGCTGCCGGAGACTGAGGGCCAAGATTTAAGTTGTGGAGTCATTTTGGAGGGGTTTGGCCATAACTCACCACGCTGGCCAAGCGGGTTGGTGAGTGTGGGATAGCATTTCCTCTAATCCCGATGGTATAGTTATACCGCTATTGGCGGTCGTCAGAGCCCCTTTAGTGGGAACAGGATGTACCACGAGAAGGCGGGGTTGACATTTGTCAAGGAGAGGCTGTGATGTTACGCATCACCTGACCTTACATCCCTCTTGATATACCCTCCTATATTTGCTGTTCCCATGCGTTGTAGCTTGTCGCTATTTAGTCCTTGGTCGTTATTTTTGAATCATTTGCATATTGGGCCCTGAGGTATTTGCATGCGGAGTTTCATCGAGATAAAACGACTTTCTCGGGGTGTTTCGTTTTTTTTTTTTTTGCAAATAGTGTAATTGGAGTATAAGAAAATATTTTAAATTCCACAAAACAATTGTTGTTACAGATATTGTAAAATTCAATGTAATGTTTTATTGATATCAGGTAAAAAATGTGTGATTAAAGAAATGTGTAATGTTTTTGAAATTAATGTTGCATTTATAACATTAGTACTGGTGCTATCATCATCGGTGGTTCTTGTAATACTAGAGATTAACGTTATGCTTCGTATTACAAGCACAAAAATACCCTAATTATACAAAGAGTAATATTAGAGAAATATTGGAAAATTTATATCTCAATTTTAAGAGCAATGTTTGTGACGACCAGAAGAGAAAACAATTCTCCAATTACCCACATAAATTGTCTTTATTTTGGTCTTCAAGAATAAAAGAATTATGCGTCAAGTTACTTCAGTAGTCTCAACAACACTACTACAAAATACTTTAACAAACTGAATCTCCGTATCATTAAGCGTAAAGTGTATCCATCTCCATACAAATTTCATCCAATTTATTTACACACTATATATACACTGGAAGCTCGTTTACACGTTTCTCAGTTATACGTTTTTCTTTTTTATACGTAATTTTGCATTAGGCCCGATATTTGACTGTAGTTTCTATCGCTCTTTCAGTTCGGTTATATGTAATTCATTTATACGCTTTTTGCGATTATGCGTTAAAATTTGGATATCATATTATCGTTTGATTCTTTTATGCGTAATCCGTTATGTTACAACTCTGAGAGAATCGAGAAGACTTCGTTCTGTTCCTTCTTGGTGCAGCGGAAGTTGAACCTTGATCCCATCAGGCAATAGCATGTTGTTTACTTTCAGTTTGGATGAAAAATTATATTCACATCTCACGACTCGCACACATATGCACTGTTAAAAATTACTAAATCTCTGGGACGTAACTTTGTAGCTCTAACATTTCGTGGCATAATAGAATAGAATCCTAGATGTATCAACAATATCCAGCATTCTGGTTTCAAATTGATGCACCCAGGTTCCGAAGAAAAATGCTATTAATTCTTGTGTTGCACGTTGAAGCACTATTGTCAGATTCTTAGCTGTGAGGTTTTCACTTAATCTGGAATCAGGAAAGTTTTAGACGCATAGAGTTGTCGGAAGAGAAGTTTGACGTTCATAAGCTTTAGGATTTTTGCAATGCAATAAAATCTAAAACAATATAATTTCCTTTTTCTGCACGTTTGTCACATTTTGTTGGCGCAATGGAAACAGTCAATCGACACAGCGCACGCGTGTACCACTTCGATTTGTTCCCGAAGCAACAAAGACCGATTTTTCACAGCTACCGGTGCGACGTCATCTCTTCCAAATCATTGACATGACGTCAGAGATGCGTTACGTCACATGATTAATTTTTTCTATCGACCACCGCGAGCAACTCGATGGGCTACAAGTTATCGCCCGTCCCTAATTTAGGGCCTATAGTTCCAGGCAGCCAGAGCCATAAGACAAACACAACATCTGGGATTCGAACCCGGACCCATCTCGGACGAATGATTGGAAGCCAGTGCTTAGACCACTGTGCCACCGGAGTTGCCTAAAATCGTTCCAGCCACTCTTTTAGAACTGGGAAAACGTTACGTCAGAAATTTTGCCTCTACTTTGTCGTTCTTGAACGTCATACAGAATTTTCGATTTAGAATCCTATCGTATGAAATTTAATTTTAAGATACCTTTTTCGAGCCTAAATGATTATTTTAGATTGTCAAACTAGTTTCTTTTCTCATTTTAATCTAAAAATTGAGAGTTCCAATACGACAGGTAACAGCGTGTTATTATTATTTCATGCACATGCTGTAGAAATGTGATTTGGAAACTTTGTTTTTCCTTAAACAGCGAAGTTCTCAGAATATAGCTCATGTTTTTTCGTAAAATATAACCAGGTATTCTTTCATTTATATTTGTAAAAGAAATGAAGAAAAAGAGAAAAAAGAAAAGAAGAAAATAAACTTCTGCGCATGAACTACCACCATATCATTTTAACATTTGCAACTGCGCAGTTTTAAGTTTCCGAAAACGCTTTTACTATTTCAATACTTTTCTGCTATCTGGCAACAGCAGGAAAAAGTGAACTGCTTGCCATCTGCGTGAATTTTTTTCTTTTTACAATAAATGAAGCAGTTCGCTTTAGGTCCACTAAGCATTATTGTTTTAAGGGATTTGAAGGACGCAGGAACTACAGACAAGGCTTGATTTTTAACGATTTCCTAAAACGAAACGATGCCCAGAAATCTTGTAACTGGCTGCTGTTATTTATTTTTGATATTTCATCAGCTGCCTGTTGGAACATCTGATGTGCGGCGAACGAAAACTGGGAAAAATGCAATTTTGTTGTGTTACCTATATATTTAAGCCTAAGAACTGTCATCCCTCCATTGTGTACGAGTAGAAGTTCATTTTTATCTGACTGTGCTTTGTTGTGAACTTTAAAAGAACTTATTATGAAGCGATATGTCCAGGTAAGTTTTTTTGCGCAGTAAATTCTGTCCCGGTGTTCAGTAAACACGCTATGAAACAAAAATGGCGCAGCCATGAATTAGCACAAAACATGCTTACGCAAAAGAGAGAGAGAGAGCATGAGACAGCTGCAATGAGCATTGGTGAGGCGTACAGGGGATTTAAAAAAACATCTCAGCTTTGGATGATTAAAACATATTCCATTATTCTTCACAATATTTTTTTATCACATAATATTTACCATGCAATAATGAATAATACTGCATATTATAATTAAACAAATGTACAGTGACGTCAAAAGAATAACAGTTCAAGCTTAAAATAATCACAATCTATCTAACACATCTAACACAATATATTTCCTTTGTCGGAACGTTTGTCCCAGGAAACTGTCGAATCTCTGCCTCAACCAATATACGCTTTTGTTCCATTGTTGTAATGTTCATTGAAATACACTTTCATATTTGGACATCACAAACAAAAAGAATACCTGGTTATTAAAAATTACTCTACATATCTTATTTCCCCAGTTATTATTGATGGGCTTTAATCTAGTTATTATAATTTATAACGCTTTTTTTTCTTTCGCCGCCAATTCCACTTTAAGTAAATCATTATCTTATACCCAAAGCAAAGCCGCCGGTGGCGCAGTGGTCTAAGGGCTGGCTTATGACCATTCGTCCGAGAAGGGTCCGGGTTTGAATCCCGAAAAGACATGGATGTTGCGTTTGTCTTACGGCACTGGCTCTATCCCTTCCCTGGAACCAGTTACCCTAAATTAGGGACGCGAGACTGCTTATAGCCCATTGAGTTGCTCACGGTGGTCGTTAAACCTTCAATCAAAAAGAAAAAAATACCCAAAGCATAAATGTTACAATAATTAATATTCTGAAATTTCGTTTATACGTATTTAAAGGCCGTTCCGAAGAAAAACGTACAACCGAGGTTTCACCATATAGTTACATTTATACTGTATATATATATATATATACAGCACAATAGATCATATCCACGTACTGAGAGAACTAATTGAAAGAGCGAGGGAATATGAACTTCCATTGTGCATGGCTTTTATCGATTATGAAAAAGCCTTTGATTCGATGAAACCATCAGCAGTTACAATGGCTCTGAAATCCTGCGGTATTGAAGATGCATACATTAATATTATTAATAACATCTATGAAAATGCAAGTGCAAAGATTCGGCTGTTTGAAAATACAACACACATAAAAATTGGAAAAGGAGTGAGACAAGGTGACACCATATCTCCGAAGCTCTTTAATGCCACATTGGAAAATGTCTTTCAATCACTGAACTGGGAAAACAAAGGGATAAAGATTAATGGAGATTATCTAACCCACCTTCGTTTTGCTGATGACATAGTCATTTTTGCAACTACCCCATCAGAGCTACAGAGTATGATCCAGGAACTTGCTGACAAGAGTAAAGAAGTGGGATTAAAAATGAACTTTCAGAAGACAAAAGTGATGTACAATGCTTTTACAAGAAATGAAGATTTATCGATTGATGGAGAAAAGCTGGAGATAACAGACACGTACATTTATCTTGGACAGCAGATATCAAGTGAGGGTCACATTGATGAAGAAATTAATCGACGTACAAAACTTGCCTGGAGAGCTTTTGGAAGAAACAGCATAATTTTCAAAAGCAATATGCCATTATGTCCTAAAAGAAAAGTGTTTGATCAATGCATCCTTCCAGTGCTTACGTATGGTGCAGAGACGTGGACCTTAGCTAAAAGAGACATACAAAGGCTGCAGACAACTCAAAGCAGCATGGAGAGGTGCATGCTTGGTGTAACCAGGAGAGATAAGAAGAGGAACACGTGGATCCGAAAAATGACAAGAGTGGAAGACATCATGATCAGAGTTAAATCCCTGAAATGGCAATGGGCTGGACATACTGCCAGAAGGACAGACCATCGATGGACAGCCGAAATTTTAGATTGGATTCCAAGGGACAGGAAAAGACCCAGAAGAAGACCACATGGAAGATGGGTGGATGAAATTCGAAAGTATGCGGGAGTGACATGGAGGAGACTGGCACAAGACAGACCGTTGTGGAGGAAACTTGGGGAGACCTTCGTCCAGCAGTGGATTGATAATGGTTGACAATGATGATGATGATGATGATATATATATATATATACACACTATCTACCAACAAGTAATTGGACACCCCTGTAATCGACGATATCTGCGGTCCTGATACACGTCACAGCCGCCGCCGTTAAATATCGTGTGGGAAACAACAACGCAACCAGTCGCATGCAAGATGCCAAACAGTTCGGTGCTCTCTGATTTCGAGAAAGGTGTAATCGTCGGGTATCACAGAAATGGACGATCCATACGTGACATATCCAGCGAGTTGAAGTACCCAAAATCGACAGTGGTCTACGTGATTGGCAAGTATAAGATCAGAGGTGACTGTCGGAATGTGCCCCGACCCGGCAGACCCACAAAACTGGGAGTTAGAGACCGACGGGTGCTGGCCAGAGAAATTCGGAAGAACCGCACCAAATCTGTGGGCCACATCAGTGAAGAGTTTCAACAGGCATCCGGGAGTGTTCTTTCCATGAATACCATCCGTAAGGAAGCCCATCTGCTCGCTTATCATGGACGTGCTGCCGCCCACAAGCCTTTGATCACCAAGTCCAATAGCGCTGCTCGGCTAACGTGGTGCAAAGAACGTCGACAGTGGACCGTTGAACAGTCGAAACAGGTTCTCTGGAGCGACGAATCAAGGTTCACCTTCTACCGTTCGGATGGCAGGGTCTGGGTTTGGCGTCTGCCTGGAGAACGCCTCCTGCCGGAATGTATTGTGCCAACTGTGAAGTTCGGCGGCGGTGGAGTTATGCTATGGGGGTGTTTCTCCTGGTATGGCACGGGACCCTCGGTTGTAATTCCTGGTAGACTCAACACCGAGACCTACTGCACCATTTTGGATGACCATGCGCTTCCTACGTTGTGGCAGTTTTACGGGGTGGACCCATGGTACTTTCAGGATGACAATGCCACCTGCCATGTTGCGAAGTCCACCATGACTTGGTATGGTGACAATGGGATTAATCGAATGGACTGGCCTGCGCAGATCTCGAACTTTAACCCTATCGAGCACCTCTGGGACGAGTTGGAGCGTCGACTTAAGGGGTGCCCCCACCGTCCTAAATCGGTGAAGGGACTGACCTGTCTTCTCCAAGCCGAGTGGAAGAAAATACCGCTAGCCGTCGTACAACGCCTGGTTGAGAGTATGCCCCGGAGGGTCGCAGCTGTAATCGCCGCTCGTGGAGGCTCTACCAACTATTGAAGGCGAATAAACTTCGTTTTTCTTTGCTATCACAGGTGTCCAATTACTTGTTGGTAGATAGTGTATATATACGAGGGTTGTACCAAACGTAATGCAAAAGTGGGCATAACGTTTTTATTAACTGACAGAGGTCGTTCAAATTTCACAGGTTGGTAGAGTAACTCTTTCTCTATACAATGGTACTACTCAACATAGTCTCCATCTCAAGCAATACATTTGTGCCATCATTGAACCCAACTCTCTATTCCTCTTCAAACAAATGAAAAAAATGAGGTGTAGACTGTTGTACCCAGTTCTTCACAGCCACTTTCACCTCGTCTGTGTCATCAAATCGTTGTCCCCGGAGACTGTCCTTCATTCAACCGAACAGATGAAAGGGAGGGCGCAAGATCTGGGCTATACGGCGAATGGGGGACCATCGACCCGCCTAATTTGCTGATCACCTGATCTGTTGCCAAAGATGTGTGTGGTCTCGCATTGTCAAGGTGAATGTGGATCCTTTTCAAATTCTTGTCCGGTCCCTTCTTCCTTATGGGTTATTTATGCTTCTTGGGTGTCTCAATGTAATGCACACTGGTCACGGTACGACCACGTTCCAGAAAATCAAGGAGTATGACCCCCCTGTCACCCCAAAAAACAGTCACCATGATTTTCTGTGCTGATCGCTGGCTCCTGAACTTCTTAGGCCTTAGTGAAGAGATGAGACACCATTCCATGGATTGATTCTTCGTTTCCGGATCGTAAAGGTACGCCCACGTTTCATCCCCTGTTACCAGATCGAAAAAACGAACAAACGTGTCTTTATTGGCTTCAAACGCTTCCAGCAGATTAGAGCAGATTTCCACCCTTCTCTCTTTCAAATCGGGTGTCATCTGCCGAAGTACCCAATTTGAACACTATTTTCCGATACCCTAGGTCTTCCACCATCTTCTGTATAACATCGTGACCACAGTCCAGTTGTGCAACAAGCTCACAGATTGTAACTCATCTCTCCGCGCGAATCAATTCATCCACTCGCTGGCGATTCGTTTTCAGTGGTCCCAGATGATGGTCTCTCACTGCGTGGTTTGTCTTCAGTGCTGGTTTCCCCTTCTTTAAACTTCATCCATCTGTGCACATTGCTCTTGTCAATGGTGTCATCTCCGTAACCATTATGTAGCTTTCTGTGGATGTCGGACAGCCTGCACCCTTCCTTCGTCAAGCGCTCAATGACGGCACGTTGTTTCTGCTTGGAATCCATTATTTATCTGCAATGAAGATGAATATAAATAATGGATTCCTATAGAGGAAGAGTTACTCTACCAACAGCCGCCCCGGTGGCGCAGTGGTCTCAGCGATGGCTCATGATGATTCGTCCGAAAGGGGTCCGGGTTCGAACCCCGTTGAGGCATGGATGTTGTGTTTGTCTTACGGCACTGGCTCTCTTCCTTCCCTGAGACCAGTGACCCTAAATTAGGGACGGGCGACTGCTTATAGCCCATTGAGTTGCTCACGGTGGTCGTTAAACCTTCAATAAAAAACAAACAAAGAAACTCTACCAACGTGTGCAATTTGAACGAGCTCTGTCAGTTAATAAAAAAGTTATGCCCGCTTTTGCATTACTTTCGGTACAACTCTTGTGTACATACAGTTACGAAAAATTAATTGCAGCTCTGAAAACCTCTGACGTTTTTGGGTTTTCAGTGTTGCTACAAAAATAAATATGCAGATAATACTCACCATTTTAAAGCACATTTCATGCAGAAGACAAATCAGTTTACAGAATGGGAATATCTTTAGCAGAACTCAAGTTTTAACAGAAATGTTCTGCGACAAAATATAATGGCAAAGTAACATGTTCAAATTCAAAACACTTACGTACCTAATATTTCGTTGGGGTGATCTTTTGATTTAAAAACGGCTGCACACCTGTTGGGCATGAAGTCAACCAACTTACGCAACATATCGGATGAAATACAATTGTGCCAAACGTCAGTAATTGCGTTAATCAGTTCCACTTTATTTGTGGGGTGACGTTCGTGCACTTTTCTTTTCAGAATGCGCCACAAATTCTCAATCGGGCTCAAGTCTGGCGAATTACCAGGCCAAGGAAGAGGCACAACATTGCCTAAAGACGTCACATAAGCTTTGATGATTTTTGCACGGTGGCATGGGGCACAATCGTTCTGGAAGATGTATGGCTGACCCTGGAACAAATCACATCCTGAAGGCACCATCTGGTCCTGGAGGATACTGTTGTACATCTGTGCATTAACAGTGCTTTCACACACATGGATTCTGCCCACTCAAGCAGCGGTAAAACATACCCAAATCACAACACTGCATGGATACTTTCTTTCCTTAAGTGTGGAAGAAGGATGCAACGCCTCGTTATTTCGTCGAAACACTCGGCACCCAGCGTCGTTACCTTCGATGTTCAATTTTGTCTCATCACTAAATAACACTTGACGCCACCTATCAGTGTTCCACTCCTTATGTTCTTTTGCCCATTCTAAACGTTTCTTGCATTGTACATTGGTTAGCAATGGCTTCTTTACGGCCCTATGAGAAGTCAGACCCATAAAACGTAACCTGTTACGCAATGTTCGAGGACAAACAACAGTACCAGAGCTCTCCCGCAATTCTTTGGCAAGAACTGTTGACTAGACGAACCTGTTTCGCAGACAAAACCGTTTCAACGCGTTGTTACTTCTAGGAGTTGTTTTCATTTTTTAGCCACATTTACCCAGTCTGCCATTCTTGATTCCACCCATATCACGGATCTTCGCCAGCTGCCGTCCAACTCTACTCTTGTGCACCCCAGTTATCCGGGTAATTTCTGCATTGCTTTTACCGAATTCACTTAAAGTCACCATTCGCGAAGCTTTTCGTGGTGCAATGTCACCTAGTCTTTCCATAACTGCAACACACTTTGCACAGAATAAACTAAATGCACTCTAAACTTCAGAGTTGCACTGCAGTCCACAGGAGTAACGACTACACACTCACCAATGCAAACGAACTATTTACGCGCCCTGCGAAAACGTCTGGAATAATCCGACGCACATCGCCTGTAAGCGGACGTACAAGCAAGCTCCGTCGGAGCTTGCTTGTACGTTTCTGGCCATAACGTGAGTTCATTTCTGGCCATAACGTGAGTTCTGTTAAAGATATTCCCATTCTATAAACTGAGTTGGCTTCTGCATGAAATGTGCTTTAAAATGATATATTGTGAGTATTATGTACATATTTACTTTTGTTGCAAAACGTTTTTGGGTTTTCGCTGCTCGCTCCAAACACAAACGTCAGAAATTTCCAGAGTTGCTATTAATTTTTCCGTAACTGTATATATACGTACGTATAGTCTACAACGTGCAACGCAAGGCAGCACTAATCTGCCCACTAGGGTGGAGCGAAAAAACCTTTTTTTTAAATTCATATTGCCTGACTCATTATTAGGTTCCAAATGGGCTAGAACAAATTGTATACAAATTTCAGCCCAAAATATTGCCATCTTGAGGTTTCACAACTCAAGTGAATATTTATACTTTGTCAAAATCGCTATTGTCAGCGCGAGAAATTGCTTCCCACGCGAAAATAGCAAACCTAACTCCAAATAAAGGCTACCAGATGGCAGCACGGGTTCCAGTTTGACTAATGGAAATGGTTTCCGCTTGACGTGAGCGATCGCGTGGCTTCCGTTGTGCTGACTCACTCGTCTCTCTCTCAACGACGTTTTAGCTAGTTGATAGTTCGGCGTGACAAGTATTATCAATCGTGCTTTATGTTGGACTGAGATGACCTCAACTAGAAGTGAATTTGTTTGTAATGTTTTTGGAACTCCAGTACAACTTAAGGAGACAGTTTTACCCACGTATGCTGATTTAATAAAGCATTTCCTTTGGGTCCGAAAAGAGTTATTGTGGAAAGGGAACAGCAAAGATCCGTCAATCAAAGATATCAACGAAATTGTTTCTTGTGACATTGCAAGAATTTGGAAGAAAGCCTCCATACCTGTGGTAAGTCAACAAGAAATTATTCGTCTCATTAGAAATTACAATGAAAAGTACAAAAACGTAAAAAGAATACCAAAATCTCGGAAGGGGGCTGACAAAATTAACAAAGATTTTTTCGACCTTGCAAACAGTACTTTGTTTGATATTTGTGCCTGCAAACGTTTGAATTACGAAAAATGTAAATGTTCCGTGAAGATTTCAAGCATGGAGTGAAATTTATTAACAGATCAACGGCATGAAAGGAAAATGGCCATTGGGTCGATTGACGTTTCTGTAAGTCGAAAATTGAAGCGTATGAAAGGAAGACAACAAAGAAGGGGAGATCAGGAAGCTAAAGCAAGAGAATACAAAGATAATGTGTCTCTGTCTATGACGGTTACAGACTTAGAAGCGAACTCCGTCTTAGGGTATGATTCAGAAGACATCCCTGAAGTTGATGACGATTATGTTAGCTATGAAGCCAAACGTCTGAAAGCAACTGATGCTGAGATTCCCTCAACCTCCGAGACAGGCCAAATGCGAATATCTCTGCCAAATCTAGCCTTTGCTTGTGATAGAGCGGGAGTATCGGATAGGTCGGCTGCTATCATTGTGTCTTCTGTGCTTAAGGATTTGGGGATTGTATCTAAAGAGAGCACAGCTACAGTTATTGACAGTAGTAAGCTGAGGAGAGAACGTCGGAAGGTACGATCCCAGCTTGCGTCTACCGTTACACAAATAATACAGTCTTTGGACGGCATATACTTTGATGGGAGAAAGGACAAGAATATAGTGTATGCGAAGAAGAGAAATTCTTCCTACAGGACTAGAGGTGTGCAGGAGCATATTGTTCTCTTGTCAGAACCTGGATCTCTTTATATAGGACATGTAACTCCGGATTCTGGGTCCAGTGCAGATATTACACGAAGCATCACCAACTTCGTTACACAGAAAGGGATTTCGCTTTCCAACCTGTTTGCTGTTGGCTGTGATGGAACGAACGTCAACACTGGGAAGAAAAATGGCGTAGTTAGACGTCTTGAAATCTTTGTTGGTCATAAACTGCATTAGTTTGTATGCTTGTTGCACACCAACGAACTGCCTCTTCGTCATCTTTTCCAGAAGATTGATGGAAATACATCTGGGCCAAAACAGTTTTCCGGAACAATAGGAAAATCCCTGAAAACGTGTGAAACCCTTACCGTGACAAGTTATGTTTTTATTCCAGTTGCTCTGCCCGAAATTGACAAAACAGACCAAAAATACCTCCATGATATTTCTAAGGCAGTATCCTCGGGGAGTGCCCTCCAAACTTAGCAAGAAGGAGTCCTGGGAAGATGGCCCACTCAAGATCGCTCACTACAGCCAGCAGAATTCTTCGCCTTTACGTATCAACCGCAGGACCACCAGAGGACTTAAAGGTTCTAGCAGAATATGTTATAAAAGTTTATGTGCCATCCTGGTTTGAAATAAAGAAAATACCGAGAGCAACTCATGGAACACGTCATCGTTACGGAATGATAAAGAAAAATTCATTCTTGCCAGAAGAGTTTAAGGCAATCGTGCACGAAGTTATTCAGAGGAACTGTTATTTTGCTCACTCTGAAAACATTCTATTGACAATGCTGGAAGATAAAAGAGCATACATTCGAGAACTTGGCCTGAGAAAAATACTGAAAGCAAGAAAAACTGACTGGAAGGGGAAAATACACCAATTTGAGCTTCCCAAATTGAATTTCAAAGCAGAGGAGTATTTTGAGATGATACGCTGGGACAATATCTTGAAACCACCGGTTACCTTGAGCCTCAGCGACGAGGACATAACAAGATTGATCAGAGGCCGTTCACAGTTTGAAATAAGGAAGCTCCCTCGCCATTCTCAAGTAGTAGAGAGGCATCTGAGACTGGTGACAGAAGCGTCAATTGCAACATGTGGTGCAGAACCCAGGGATGGATTCATACGGAGCGGAATCAAGTCCCGGAACGAAATTCCGAAGTTCGACACCAAGATGAATTTCTTCGGATCTCGTGTGGGACCTGAAGATGACTAGTTCTTAAGCTGAAACTTTTTTCCTGCTTCTTTTTTACCAATTACAACCATTTGTTGGGTTACGAAAAAAATATTGTAAAAAAAAATATTTTAATGTTTTCACTTTTTTGAAGTTAAAATTAAATGTCTTTAACCTAGTGTGGAACCTGAAGATGACGAGTTGAGTTATTGAGCTGGAATTTTTTTACTGTGTTTTTTCGACCAAACAGAACCATTTGTTGGGTCAGGCAACAATAAAATTAAAAATTAAATTTTTTTGGCCTTTTTCACTCCACCCTACTGCCCACATTTTTCGCTACTCGCTCCACACATTATATACAGTGTTCTTCTTCTCTTGTCAAAAAACACACGTCATTTAACCTGACCTCCACATAACGTTCAGTGAATGAGAAAAATATAACTGAAAGAAGCCTTAAAGTCGAAACGCTTAAAGAGAAGGAACTCAAAATTTACATAGGGAAAGAAATTAAAAATGAAAGTTAAATTAGAATATACGTAACAAATGGTATAATACGTTGCTTTGCGTTGTAGTTTATCGTTTGGTTTCAACATAGAATTCTATCGCATTTTCCATTAAAAAGACGCAACGGAACTCTTTAATTTATAAGATGAAATATGTACAACGCAGCAGGATCAATGTCATGTTCATATGCTTTCATTATTTCTTGGTCTTCTGCTTTCATCCATTCAAGAATAAAAGTGTGCTTGAGTTCATCTATGTCATTTTCGTTTTGATAATACACTTAAAAAAAAAACCGAACACCTCTTCATCGACAGTCACTTTTCTTGCGTGGCAGCCCGTGTGGCTTGCCGAAGGAAAAACAGGAACTTATTTTTGTAAATGGTGTCCAGGAAATAAGCCTTTAGTTTAACATGGGTCAAAACAGAAATTCTTTGAATAATTGTGAAATGTTTATTTTGGAAATTAACGTATTCTGTAAAAAACAAAGCAGTTTTAAGAAACGTTTTCTCTGCTTCTCAGTTCTTCAGAAGTGATGCGTGTTTTAAGAAGTTTTGTTATTAGAAAATCCAACTATGTTACCGAGAAATAATGGGTGATACCGTGTGTTCCTAGCGAAGATGTTTCAAGCTGGTAGCGATCGTGTTTCGATGTCTGGAGTCATCTGTTAGGACATTTTAGGCTTTTTAGTGTGTATTGTAGGTGATCTCAGTTTCTTTTGATAAAGAAAAGCAGGCCGCCGAATCCCGTGAAGCATGGATGTTGTGTTTGTCTCACGGCACTGGCTCTCTCCCTCACCTGGAACCAGTGACCCTAAATTAGGTACGGGCGACTGCTTATAACCCATTGAGCTGCTCTCACGGTGGTCGTTAAATCTCCAATAAAAAAAACCAAAAGAAAAAACCCACATCACCTCCTGACGAAATTTAAATACCAGATTACAAGAATGTTTAAAAAAACTGGAGCCAAATATTCAGGAAAACGGCATTAGTGGGATATTGCATCCAGAATCGAGCACAACCCCTCTGAAACAAAATGCACATACAAACAGATGTCCAAAATTTACGTGAAAAATGCAAATTCGGAAATATGTCCAAAAGGAGATGATCGATTATAAAGATTTTTTAGAGACATGTGGAAGGGGTAAACAAAGTTGACGCACCCGATCAACACTGTGTTAGTTCGTACGGAAATATGCAAATAACGACCATATGTAATCAAGTTGGCAGGCATGCAACCTTGATAAACGTTGTTCTGAGCGGGATGCAGCAATAACCTTGAGTTGGACAGTTAGTGGAAGAATGGCTTCGCACCATCGCTTAGAAGACTCTGTACGGTGGAGGGAGATCGGTAGATTGGAAGAAAAGCAATCGCTACCTGAGGTAGCAAGATGGCTGAATGTGTCGAGGCAAGTGGTCTCCAATCTCTGGAGACCGTTCCAGAAAACCGGAACAATAACCAGAAAGCTGGAACAAGGACTCCATCGAGCCACAACAAGTCAAGACGACCGGTATTTATTCTCTAACAGCTCGCCGCCATAGGGAGTCGACAGCTAGACAACTCTCGCAGGAGCTCTCCTGTGCTGCTGGAACTGCGATATCGAGACAAACAGTTTACAGACACTTCACGAGCGGGGTTTGTATGCAAGAAGGCTAATGGTCTGTATTTCACTTGCGCCATCGCACAGAAGGGTCCGTCAGAATTGGGGCAGACATAACCCTTGGACCCCTGATCCATACGGCTGTGTTCCCTTCAGTGACGAGTCGCGGTACAGCTTAAACACCGATTCTCGACGTGTGTACATTTGTAGAGAGGCGGGAAGCCAAAATGTTCCCTCCAACATTAGGAAAATTGACCACTATGGTGGTGGAGGACTCCTAGTCTGGGCTGGCATCATGCTGGTTGGACGAACGTGCGACACGTGCTTCCTGGAGGCACCCCGACTGTTGCACACTACAGAGAGGACATACTACGGACCTAATTGTATGTCTTTTCAAGGAATCTGTTGGCACCCAGTTCCTTTGTATGGATGATAACGCCAGTCCCCATAGAGCTCGGCTAGTCGATGAATATTTGGAGAGTAGAGATATTCACAGGATGGACTGGCCCGCGAAATCTTCGAACGTGAACACAATAGAGCGTATCTGGATGCCCTGGGAAGAGCAATTGCAAACCGGCAGTTCCCTCCCAGTACCCTTCTAGGACTCCGACGCGCATTTGTGGAGGAGTGGCACTTATTGCCCCGAACTCTCATTCACAGCCTTGTAAACAGCACGAGTGCTCGTTGTGCGAGCTGTATCGCTGTTCGGGGTAATCGCTCGAAATAAGCCCCACGTCTTATTAACCCCTCGAAATCAGTGCCACGTGCTGCACCACTTTTGGACTATTATGCTGTCATGCGGTTCTTCCTCTTCATGCGGTGATGGCATTCCTTTTCTGTTGTATATTGCTGCGTTATCGAAATATGTATGTTTGTATCGTCATTAAACTCTGTCGTGTGGATTTTGATTTTGTCATGTTAATTTTGAACACCAGCGTTGAGCATAAGTTGAAGACATCAGATATATGACGAAGCGTTAAACATTAGAAAAATAGCCCACGAAAATGGTAATAGTAGCATGCCAACCAATATATCATACATCTAAAAACAAATTATAAATCGTGATTCATAAATACCCAGCAAAAACAGGTTTGCTGGGCCACCACGGGCCCAGCACTATGTTGCCGTTACATTAACCGTCAATAAAATGTCCCGACGGCCACCAGATGGGCCAGCAGTTCAGGCCAACAGTCGGCACCCCATCAGTTGTCATATGCCAGAATAAGGCAATCAGTTATCCATCACAGGCTGTGGTTGCCACAAGCGGCCTGTAAGTTTATGGCAAGTACGTGCCATAAACGATGGCTAGCCTAATGTGGTCCGTCAGTGTCCCGGGAGTGGCAGCTGGCAATCACGTGACGTAACTGATGGCTTGCCAAATGTTGTGCGCCAATTTCCCAGTAGTGGTAGTAAAAAAAAGATAATCCCAGTTCACCAAAGGCCCACACAACTGCTTTTTTTCCCAACGAAACTCCTACATGACGTCACGGCGCTGAGAAAATTTCCTCAAGTCCGGCAAATCATCCAATGGATCTGACTGACATCGAATCAAGGACCGCTCGAGTGCGAAGTGGATGCTCTAAGCACTACAGTGGATGCTCTACCACGCGTGACCGTCCGCTTGGAGGTGAGCCTCTCTCCAGCGCAATGTGAAACTAAGGGTTCTCTTTTTAATATCGCAATATTGCGAGTACGTTTTTTTTATTTACTTTAAGGGAATTTCACTCACTTTCAACGAGTGTATCAACTTAAAGACGTTTTCCAAACTTATGTGCTGTCCTTCTGGTCTTGAAAGGCGACTGTTTAATTAATATATTTACATATTCATATCACATTCTGTTACACTTTTAACGTTGTATCTTTTTTTCCACGGTCCGAAGCTACATTTGTTCCAAATAGGAATGATATTTTATTCTACTTCCGGTTATTTGTAGCAGCGAATTCCTCCAATTTTGTATATTCAATGCATGGATGACTACATTATATTCACATAGCGATGCTTTTTTTTTCAAATACTAGGTAATTTGTAACGAAAATATCTATTTTGTTCTCGTATAATTTTTATTTTTTTCTCCAACACAACGATCTTTTAATGCCCTTCCGGGACTTCTGTTTGAAACGATTTAGTGTACGAAGATTATACAGAAATTATTTCTTGTTATTCATGGGAATGAAGTGAGTGTGTTTCATGGATGTTAGTATTATTGATTCTTCGTGTGTTAGGGCAGAAAGTTTGCTACGAAATGAGTTTCTATAAATACATGAGATTAATTGACTATTTCTTACAGTTCATTAATTATTTATATAACTTTCCTCCAACGGTAGTCTTCGTCGACGCGGCATTTCATTAGGAAATTAATCCGTCTCTCTACATATGGTTTTTTTAACATCCACTAAAGCAACACGATGGCGAGGGCGTCGTCTTCAACTAACTGGTACCTCGAAAGACTGCGCTCGTGTTGCTTCAGCGCATGCGCAGTCCCGCTGCTTCCACCTCCTGTTTGGGTTGCTTCGGTTGCTAGCTACGGGCCATTAGTGGCACTTGCGTGGAGGCTTGTAGTTCACGGCGATGTTGCAGGGCCATCAATGGCTGCCAACTGATGGCGCTGCCACCAACGGATCGCTACCGTACCGTGAGTGGCAGGTTTCAGCCAGCAGTGAGACATCACTGCCAGCTGTGGCCAGCAGTTTCCTAACACTTGTGTTTTTGCTGGGTGAATAAAAAGACATTCCTTGACAGAGAACGAAAAAAACAAAAAACAAAAAAACAACAACAACGAAAAACTGCAGTATCCAATAGCTGCGGCATCATCCAACCAATATTTTCAATTTTGTGACAGGAGAAGCCTAGCCTACAAATGATTTACATTTCAAAGTTGAAACTTGTCCTGAAACATGCCAACATCTAAAACAATCAAGATGAAATTATGAGAAGACTATTTCAGAACTTGAACCAAACTCAATTATGAAGGCATGTGATTGAACTAAACACAATCTTTCCAAAGTCAATAGCAGGCCAGCTTCAACAACATCCACCGAACTCAGCCATCGAAACAGCGTAAGAAGGCAGAATGGTGTGCTTACGCTTCGTAACAGCCTCACGGTAAGTCTTGACTGGTTTCCCCGTCAACGCGAAGGACAGACTTAAAGATACAGTATCTACCAACAAGTAATTGGACACCTGTGATAGCAAAAGAAAACGAAGTTTATTCACCTTCAATAGTTGGTGGAGCCTCCACGAGCGGCGATTACAGCTGCGACCCTCCGAGGCATACTCTCAACCAGGCGTTGTACAACGGCTAGCGGTATTTTCTTCCACTCGGCTTGGAGAAGACAGGTCAGTTCCTTCACCGATTTCGGACAGTGGAGCACCACTTAAGTCGACGCTCCAACTCGTCCCAGAGGTGCTCGCTAGGGTTAAGATCCGGGCTCTGCGCAGGCCAGTCCATTCGATTAACCCCATTGTCACCATACCAAGCCATGATGGACCTCGCTACATGACAGACGGCATTGTCATCCTGAAAGTAACATGGGTCCACCCCGTAAAACTGCCACAACGTAGGAAGCGCATGGTCATCCAAAATGGTACAGTAGGTCTCGGCGTTGAGTCTACCAGGAATTGCGACCAAGGGTCCCATGCCATACCAGGAGAAGCACACCCATAGCATAATTCCACCGCCGCCGAACTTCACAGTTGGCACAATACATTCCGGCAGGAGGCGTTCTCCAGGCAGACGCCAAACCCAGACCCTGCCATCCAAACGGTAGAGAGTGAACCTTGACTCGTCGCTCCAGAGAACCTGTTTCCACTGTTCAACGGTCCACTGTCGACGTTCTTTGCACCACGTTAGCCGAGCAGCGCTTTTGGACTTGGTGATCAAAGGCTTGTGGGCGACAGCACGTCCATGATAACCGAGCAGATGGGTTTCCGTACGGATGATATTCATCGGAAGAACACTTCCGGATGCCTCTTGAAACTCCTCGCGGATGTGGCTCATCGATTTGGTGCGGTTCTTCCGAATTTCTCTGGTCAGCACCCGTCGGTCTCTAACTCCCAGTTTTGTGGGTCTGCCGGGTCGGGGCACATTCCGACAGTCATCTGTCATCTTCCACTTACCAATCACGTAGGCCACTGTCGATTTTGATTACTTCAACTCGCTGGATATGTCACGTATGGATCGGCCATTTCTGTGATACCCGACGATCACACCTTTCTTGAAATCAGAGAGCTGCGAACTGCGTGGCATCTTGCATGCGACTGGTTGCGTTGTTGTTTCCCACACGATATTTAACGGCGGCGGCAGTGACGTGTATCAGGACCGCAGATATAATCGATTGCAGGGGTGTCCAATTACTTGTTGGTAGATAGTGTATTAGACAACTAGATGTTTAATACCGATTCCTATCCACAGTCCTTATGTGTTAGCTGTTATTCTTCCACATTCAGTTAGAAGGGAGATGCCCAACACGATTGAAAGAAAGAGGCAAGTTACGGATCCTCAAAATTCTCTGTATGGACATACGCCGCCACCCAAATGATTGTCATCTTGGAGGAGCTTTATTAACTCTGTCAAACCAACAGAAATGTCAGTAGGATAGGCAAGATACAAGATGTACAGAGACATCTCCAAATCCACCGACAGGACAAAAATGGAAATTAAACTTTCAGAAAGTTTAGCACAAGAAGTTCCAAGTGACAGGCCGATCAAGAGATCTCTAAACAGCCTCAGCACAAGACCTGGCAGAAGCATGGAAAGCATGGGTAAATACATTTTTTATGCTGGTTCAGATAGATGTAATTTTGGTGAAGTAGAGAACATGGATTATCTTTGTTTCCTTTACACTGAACTCGCCAACCTCTGATATGGACCTGGCATATGGAACTGAAGTTTCAATACATTGTGTAATTAAATGGAAAAATATACAAAATTCTTAATTTGCTTCCGCACTATCAGTGTTGCTAAACCTTTAATATTTGAATTTGTGTCTTAGAGGACTTTTGATTGCTGAAATTGCATTTGGATAATAATAATAATAATTTTCATTCCTTTCAGTTTATCCTGCTTCCATCAAGCAATGGTGCTTTCAACAAGACACGATGCGTTTTACTGTGCCATTGTACTCCATGTACCTAGAAATGGCTAGAAGAGTATTCTTGTGATTTTCGCATCCAATCTTGACCTTTGAACTCGGTACTTCTGAATCACTTTTAGAAAGCCATGGAACGAGCTTTCTGCCGTTATTTCCCCCCTCGTCTATCATTGCTGCACCTAGGAATGATTAGTCTGAGTGACTGGATATACTGTATCTTCACTGGAACCACAAGCTGCCGCAGTTTTGAGTGTCAAATGTGGCCCCTCACGTTACTGAGTAAGTGACCATAATTGTTTGCTAATTCAATGAAATTGTTCATGTTTTGCATTGTATTTAAATAGGGGGAAAAGAAATACGTAATGTAAGTATCCAAATTGGGATGTGAGTTGAAGATATGCAGTCGTATCGTTTGCGGCTGATTACATATTATAGCGTGTATAATGAAGAAAAAAGACCCCAAACAAGAGATATAGAATAAAAAACCTCCGCCATTTGAAAAATGGTGCAATTCAAGTTGCAAGTTGGTGTTCACACACACGTAGATGCCGGATGTGACCGACAAAACTTTAATAACACCCATTCTATGAAATGAGCGCAATTAACGTTTTTAATGTTTCGGTACTTAATAGCAAATATAAGCATATAAGGCCATAAACGGTTGCCCATTCCTAAGTTAGGTCATTAGTTTCAGGAAACGGAGGGTAAGAGCGCAGTAAAGATAAGCACTACAGCTATGCCACAACCGAGATTCGAACTCAAGGTCAGAAGCATAAAGAACCAGAAATCGATGCCTTACACCAATAGACCATCGGTCGAGCACATTTTTGCCTTTAGTTTCCGGGAAAATTCTTCACCAAAAAAATGTTGTTCACAGGGCTACAATGAGACAATAATAGCATGATTTGAATGCAAGATGACTCCCAATGCCTCACTCAGTCGCCGAACTTTGGAATGTCTTTCTCCCCAACTGGTACATCTGCGGTCCAGTGGAGCCAATACCTTGCTGGCTGCAATGGATTATCGCTGTAAAAGGCGGCCTAAAGTGCTGTTCGGTAGGTGGTGATAATGTTTATCTGACAGAAATATATTAAGAATTACTATATGCAAAACATGCATGAGAAACGTTCAAAATGTGCTTGTATTTAAAATCGAGACAAAATATATTTGCATATGATACTTGAAAAATGGGTGATAATTATCTGCAAAATGGTAATATTTAAAAATATGGAGGTATAAATCCCCTGATTAGGTACCGTAAATTCACTCAAGACGAGTGAATATAAAGATATAGAATCTGAGTATATAAAAAAAGTTGTAATATTGGAAGTCAATATAAAGTCAATCTATTATTTTGATACACACCCTGTGCAACTGCATGAAGTAATGGAATGCAACAAATGATGGTTTGTACACATGTGGATTGTAAACGAATATTTCAGTGCTGTGCACAGCTTTTCCTGTTTTCAAGTCCTGAATTGGATAAGGCTTACCTTTATGAGTTCTTTCCCGCCATTTGGTTTTGTTGTCCTCCAAAAGCGGCACCCACGGCCTTTTGACCTTCGATTTCGCTGTTGCAGCGCCTTTGGGTGAAGGAGGTGCACTGTTTGTCGATGTGGTGGTGTTATCTGTCGAAGAAGATGTAGATGTTGTTTCTGTGGAGTCTTTCTTAACGACTCCAGTAAGAGCTCCTGACAACGATTGGGATTTTCTTCGAAGGGCTGTAAAGAAAACGTAAATGAGAGAATCCCTTTTGATCAATTACATAGGCATAATTTTGTCAAGCAACGGCACATTTACTATTATTTGTTACTTCTTAAAATCGAAAGAAGGGTTAAGTACAAGGATGCTGTATCTTACTCGCTAAAACAAAGACAAAAGAAGAGTCCATTAGATTCTCGGGTGCCCTTTTTTTTCAGGGGAGTAGGGGCCTAACGACCCCCCCCATGAGCAAGTCCTACAGTTATGGCACTCACCTGTCCGTAACTTGGGGTTACTAGTTCCAGGAATAGGAAGAGGCCATCGCTGTGGGCACAAACGCATCACCCAGGGACGTATTTAGAGGGGGATAGAAAAGGACAGCTGTGAATTAATTTCCCACACTGGTGTACGTACCTGATTAAAAAGACAAAAAGAATTGTAAAACCGGACTCAAGTGTAGGTTATTTTAGATCTACCACGCTTGAGAAGGATGGTCCACTACGGAATCGAACTGGAATTTCCAAATGACATAGGAGAAAAAGGTCTCTGCTGAGTGAGTCTAAGATTGGTGTACGGAATACTAGAGGCATAAGTGGCAAGATGAATGACGTGATTGAAGATATCAATAAGTATAGATTGGATATGCTGTGTGTAAGTGAAACCGAAAAGAAGGAAATTGGGATAGAAGAAGTGAATGGAACGGTGAGTGTGCGTGGTCTGGAGTATAGGATAATGTGAGAGGACAGGCTGGTGTAGGTATGATTTTAAGTGAAAAGATGAAGAACAACTTGATCCATTACAGCTGCATAAGTGAAAGAATTATCTGGATCTGTTTGAAAGTGAAACTTCAGTGAATAGTAAATGTTGTAGTGTATGCTCCCTGTGACTCGGAACCTTCTGACAGGAAGGGAAATATCTGGAATGAGCTAAAAACGTTTTTAGCCAGTTTGGTGTTAAAGAAAAAGTTATAATAGGAGGAGATTTCAATGCTAGAGTAGGTATGCAGAATGAGATTTGTGACGATGTTCTGGGTACGTTTAATAATCCTTGTGTGAATTATAATGGTGAAAGATTAATTGAACTCCGCATTGAGAATGCTTTGTGTGTATCTAATACGTTTTTAAACTACAAGTATATCCACACATATACATGAGAAAATCGTATTCTTGGTCAAGAGAGTGTTATAGATTTTGTTGTTTACAATCGGCGTCTAAAACATTTAGTTGCTGACACTGGTGCGTTGAGAGGTGCAGATGTTGGCTCTCATCATTACTTGGGAGTGTTACGAGCGAAACTGAATGCTGGTTGGAGGAAAACGAATAGAAAGAGGCCTAGGATGGAAAGAATAAAGTTTGAAAGGTTCCCTGAAGACCATCAGGGTTACTCTAACTTACTCAGAGAACGACTGAAGCAGCTGAACGCATGTGAGTGGGATGTGGAAAAGAAGTGGGAATGTTTTAAGAACTGTGTAAAGAGGTCTGTGGCACCGCAACAGTGGGTAACAATAGAGGTGATGCTTGGTGGAATAGTGAAATTACAGAGGCAGTAAAGAGAAATAAGGGTCTGTTTCGGGATGATGCAAGGTAGAGTTTCTGTGGATAAATATCGCTGTAAGAAGCGTGAAGCAGCTAACCTGGTTTGCCGGATTAAGGGAAAATATTGGAAGGAGAAGGTGGGAAGGCATGAATTGGCTTTTTTGACAGGAAAAATAGGGAAAACAAAGATTTAAGTTGTGTGAAGAATAGGATTGGGGAAATGATATGGGAGCCCAGTAAGGTAAGTGAAAGATGGGGTCAATACTTCTGTGGGTTATTAGAGCAAGAAAGCAAAGGTGATTCTGTGACAGAAGCAGATGATGTCACAGGGAAAGATGGCAGCATAGGAGGGATCTCAAGAGAAGTGGTGTGTAAAGCTATGAACATTTTTCAAAATGGTAAGGGCTCCTGAAGTTGATGGCATAACTGCTGAGATGTTGAAATATGGCGCTGACTCTGTAATTGACTGGTTAACTGAAATTTGCCAGTTGTGCTTGGATTTTGGAATGGTCCGTTGGGATTGGAAGGGTGTTACCATTGTCTCCTTGTACATATTTATGGATGCGTGCATGCGTAATGACAAGATGAACAATAATGGTTTATATCTTCGTAATATTCGTGTGTGCAGATTGATGTATGCTGATGACACAGTCTGTTGGTAGAGAGAAAAAGTGAGTTGCAGAGTATGTTATCCCTGATGTACGAAGTTTGCATGAAATTCAAACTGAGTATAAATAAGGGAAAAACCAAAGTTATTGCTTTTGAGAGAGGAACTGTTAGCACTGAATGTAATATAAATCTAAATGACACAGTGATTGACCAAGTGAATGAGTTTGCGCATTTAGGAAGCATGTTTGACAGAGAGAACAAATTAGATGGTGGAATTAGTGGGCGAGTGAATTCTTCATTAAAAGTCATAGCTGTTTTGGGAGGTTTTCACAGGAATGATGGGTTCTCAAGAGAGTCCCACACGGCTCTGTGTAAAAGTGTAATTATTCCTACTCTGATGTATACCTGGGTACTACAGAAGCAACATAGGGGTTTCTGTGTGTTGGATAAATGCGCTACTTCCGGGGGTTTGTGGCAAGACACGTTCTGATTGTGTGAGCAATGAAGATAAGTTGCAGTTGTGTAATATGAAGCAAAATGCTGTTAGCAAGGTGGAGACTAATATGCTTCGGTGGTTTGGCCATGTTGAAAGAATGAGTGATGAGATGCTTAATAAGAAAATCGTTTTAGCCCAAGTGGCAGGAAGGAAAGGCTGAGAAAGGCCAAGGAAGTCATGGGAGGATCAGGTTCAGGAGTGTCTGCATGAGAAAAAGATTATGAGTATGAAGTGTAGAAGATCTTGTTTACGGCGTGTGATGGATGTTAGTGATGCCCGAGTTGTATGTCAAGATCGCTGTAAATGGAGACGTTTGATACGGCAACAGTAAGTAAATAATCAGTTAAAAATTTATGTGCTAGTTTGTATTTCCTTATGGAGCTAACCTGTGAATCTCAGAGAACAGCTTAGTGATGTGTGTGCGCGTGTGTCTGTGTGTGGATGGCAAAAGGCCTTGGTCCCCCGAAAGTGTTTCATTTTTTTATACTTTTGGTTAAAATACGACTTACATTAGAACAAAAATGCTTTAATTTAATAAAAATACATGAAATTACATTAGAAAAAATGCTTTAATTTTTTCTTCTGTTTTTCACTAACCTTTATTTTATTTTGATGGATTTCAGAAATTTCCATTTCTCCTAGGACCGCCCCCCTTCCCGAGAAAAAAATTGTATGTACATCTCTGCCACCACCCACGACTCACATGGGACTGGAATCTGCGGTGAACAAAAAATCCTGAAATTCCCCAGCTATTTTCTACGATTCCTTTCGTGAATTAACGGTACATATTCCTGATTCAATCGTTTCCATGAAATGACGGGAATAAAACCTGAATTTCACGATTTTTTAATAACCCTGGGAAGTTATGAATTTTCAGAAACCTTGCAATAATTCAGTTCGTATAATAACCGGAAAAAATCTGTTCTCACTTTTTCCTTATTCATATGACGGAAAATTTCTGGTAATAGGAGTGAATCACTGAAATACTTAATGTTTGATTAACTAGCCAATTTGAATCGTCTATCACAGAATCTGATTTTGAAATTCTGTAGCTAGATACAATATTCTGGATAGCATAGCGCGTGGCTTTTAAGTTATACTGTGGCACTGGATATTCCTTTCCATCTTCCTCCATTTGGTTCACCAGCTGTTGTACATTGTGTTACCCTAAGAAACCGGATATTTAACTTACTGTACGTGTGATAGTATGGTGTCTACATATAAGTCCGTGGGCCACTTAAGATAAAAGCTATTATAGCTATCAAGAATAAATTGTATATTTAGAGGTTTTATGAAATAATACTATGAAGTAGTACATTTCACCTTTTCGTAACATAATTGAAACTCATTGTCAATTTAAAAAGATCTCGAGTTACAAAACATTCCGTTGTTTCGAAAACTCACGCTGAAAAATAAATGTGTTTTGTGATAAGTCCTCCTGTAGGAAAAATAAAATTATTATAAACCCATTCAGAAAAATGAAAAGCTCCTACAGAAAACAAAATGACTAATTAACCCACATTGATAGCGAAAAAAATTTCATCATCGCACAATTCGAGTCCTCTTCATTTCAACCTTATACGTCGTCAAGTGTTAAGTGTTTTTCTACGTCAGTCGGTAGCGAGCTTCGTAGGCGTTGACGACGTGCTCGGGTCGATTCCCACTAGAGTGAAAGGGAAACCATTCATTCACTTTGTACGCCAGCATATAATCTCTGCTAATAGGACTGAAAGGGTCAAAATAGAATTTTTTTTACAAACTTTCTGTATGAAAACGGGAAAACTCCAAAATTGACGTTTCTGAAATAAACGGAGTTAATGACAACGGAAAATTTGTCAAAATTACTAAGTTAGAAAAGGAAACTTTTCAAAACCGAAATTTCTTTAAAAGACGGAGCAACGTTTCTGCACGCTAAATTTTTTTAAAGGGATTTTTCTCCTGATGACGTTCTGAGTACTTGAATAAAAGTGGATTCAGTTCGTAGGTACTGACGTGCATTTCATATCCTGGCCGTCTGATCTTGAAGTAACTTTTCTATGACTAAATCTTCAGCTACTACGAACAACTGATGCTCATGTGAGGGAGTAACTTTTAGGTTGAATTGATGATTTAAGTCACCTATGTAGCACTAAATTGAAGTTAAACCGTTAAAATAATAGTTGCAGATAATCTGATATATAGCTATTATTTTACACACCTGTATCACACTTAAAAATGTTTTAAAACTTTCATGTTTGAAAGAGGTTTTGTCATTGAGTTGAAAGAGTGACTTGTGCAGTTTTGTTCCTTTCCTGACGGCACCAGCTTCGCTGAAACACCTAAAATAAGATTGTACTCCAAGATGGTTCTGTAACAAGAAATAGAGGCGAAATTTTGACAAGAGTGAAAGATTTCTACTCCAAATTATATGAAAGGGATGATACATGCACTCCAGACATCATGAAAGATACCAGTACCAGAGTTCCTCCAGTCCTTCCAGCAGAAGTTGCACATGCAATCAAGAACATGAAGCCGGCAAAAGCTCCAGGAGAAGATGGAATTACTGTAGACATCATACAAGAAGCAAGTGGAGAAATCGAAACAGTACTCGCCCAAATTTTCACTCGATGCCTTAATGAAGGAAAGATTCCTGAGGATTGGAACACCGCTACAATGATCCTGCTACATAAGAAAGGTGACATTGAGGATCTCGGAAACTACAGACCTATCAGCCTCCTATCAGTAGTTTATAAAATCTTCACTAAAGTTCTTTCACACCGCTTGAAGGTAACACTGGACATGGCTCAACCGAGAGAACAAGCTGGATTCAGGAGTGGCTACAGCACAATAGATCATATCCACGTGCTGAGAGAACTAATTGAAAGAGCGAGGGAATATGAACTTCCATTGTGCATGGCTTTTATCGATTATGAAAAAGCCTTTGATTCGGTGAAACCATCAGCAGTTACAATGGCTTTGAAAACCTGTGGTATTGAAGATGCATACATTAATATTATTAATAACATCTATGAAAATGCAAGTGCAAAGATTAGGCTGTTTGAAAATACAACACACATAAAAATTGGAAAGGGAGTGAGACAAGGTGACACCATATCTCCGAAGCTCTTTAATGCCACATTGGAGGGTGTTTTTCAGTCACTGAGCTGGGAAAACAAGGGGATAAAGATTAATGGAGATTATCTAACCCACCTTCGTTTTGCTGATGACGTAGTCATTTTTGCAACTACCCCATCAGAGCTGCAGAGTATGATCCAGGAACTTGCTGACAAGAGTAAAGAAGTGGGATTAAAAATGAACTTTCAGAAAACAAAAGGGATGTTCAATGCTTTTACAAGAAATGAAGATTTATCGATTGATGGAGAAAAGCTGGAGATAACAGATACGTACGTTTATCTTGGACAGCAGATATCAAGTGAGGGTTACATTGTTGAAGAAATTAATCGGCGTACAAAACTTGCCTGGAGAGCTTTTGGAAGAAACAGCATAATTTTCAAGAGCAATATGCCATTATGTCTTAAAAGAAAAGTGTTTGATCAATGCATCCTTCCAGTGCTTACATATGGTGCAGAGACGTGGACCTTAACTAAAAGAGACATACAAAGGCTGCAGACAACTCAAAGAAGCATGGAGAGGTGCATACTTGGTGTAACCAGGAGAGATAAGAAGAGGAACTCGTGGATCCGAAAAATGACAAGAGTGGAAGACATCATGATCAGAGTTAAATCCCTGAAATGGCAATGGGCTGGACATACTGCCAGAAGGACAGATCATCGATGGACAGCCGAAATTTTAGATTGGATTCCAAGGGACAGGAAAAGACCCAGAGGAAGACCACATGGGAGATGGGTGGATGAAATTCGAAAGTATGCAGGGGTGACATGGAGGAGACTGGCACAAGACAGACCGTTGTGGAGGAAACTTGGGGAGACCTTCGTCCAGCAGTGGATTGATAATGGTTGACAATGCTGATGATGATGACTGTAATACAGTATCATTAACAAAATTTTTAATCTGACATTTATAATTTGATTTCTGATAAAGTAGTTGCAAGTTTTGAAGTTTATTCTCTCTAAAAAATCTTCAAAAAACAATTACCTACGTATTAACTTAATTGATAACAAATTTGAGAATATCGCGCGCTAAGATTTCAAGGTTTGTCAAACTTTTCTTCTTTGAAAAGAAGCATAAAACTGTAATTTTCTTCAAGTAATGCAATAAAATTTAAAATATGTTCGAAAGTTAAGGGCAAACCATAGACAATTAAGGAAATAGCCAAGGGCACATGCTGTAATTCCTCTCTTCCTAAATTTATTGACCCTCTCATAAACATGTTTTAACTGGCGATGTGGACTTGAAAAGTAATTTTCATCCTTGGGAATGCTTTAATTGCGAAGAAAATGTGTACAGAAATTTTTAACATTGGAAATATAGGGCAATATTTTCAAGTGGATCCACCTCAAAGAACATTTTAAACCATAAAAACATTTTTTGTTTCCTTAATCTTGTAAAACAAGCGTACATAGTTCCTTTACCAATCGCTGATATTTAAAAAGTCGCAAATGAAATTTTTCGCCTTATTGCTTGCAATAAAAAGAACTGCAATTGCAATACCTTCTCTCAACAAATCAATGGAACTCGTATGACTTTATTCCATTATTCAATAACTGCATCTGTTCTCCTCTTCAAAGAATGCATATTTATTTACAGTAGTCTTTCAGATATAGATCTTAAATTTAATGAGGTGTTTAGGTGAATAGATGATCTCCTCTGTATTAGAAACGATAGCTTAATACATTGATAGAAACTCATCTTATTTATACTCGCACTTTTAAAAACTAGTTTGCCCCTCTCTTTTGAACAGCCTTGGTTTAAGCCTTACCGATATTCCAGCAAGTTGCCTTATAAATTTTCATGACAAAAGAAATGATTTTAAATTCCATGCAGTACTAGAGCCAGTAGTGTTTTAGCAACATAATTATTGAGCTGAACTTAAACAGATTTGCTAGTTGAAATTTTATGGAAGAGTCCTCCTAAGAAGTAATTAACACTAAATTTGCCAACAATTCAGTTTTCCTTCTTTTACACTTTCGGTACTGGAAGTCCTCTGGGATGGTAATAAAAACATGTGAACACCCAATTTTCACAATGGAAAAAATGCATTATCTTCGTAAACCAATTTGCCCATTTTGATAATTAAATTGTTACAAACTCATAGATTCTCTGATCTTCAATTTCGGAAATGTCTCCCTTTATTTCCTCATCCAACTTTTTGCACCAGAGTTTAAAAGCTTTTCTTTCATCCATCGTAGCTTTTTGTTGGACCATCTACGATCGTGCCTTTCTATCCTTCCAAAATAAGCGTTTACTTCGCGTAGTAACACTTAAACTAAAAACAGGAGACAGTGCCTCAGATAACTCAGCTGTACAAGCTTTGACAGCGTCGCATATTATTAATCGAGATTGTAATTTCTTCCCGTTTTCCTGTATAATCCTATTTGCTTTGTTTAAATGTATTTTATATGCTTTTATGTTAGGAAATTATGTTTACAGTGGAAAAAATCTATACGTAGTTTTCAGCACATTTTTTCCATTACTGCTCCTTCAGATACATGAATATGCAGTCTATTTTTTCTTTTTTCACGGGGCAAAAAAATTTGAATGAGAAACAGATTGTTTTTCTCTTTCCACATTTTGAACAAAAATGCTATTACTTTTCTTTATTGATTTAAACTTTGCTACGAATGGTTCTTTTTTATACAAATCTGAGTTTTGTTGCTACATGCTGCTTTAAAAAGGCTTAAATTCTTTATTTATTTTCCTTCCTTCTGCCCTTTCGCTTTCACATTAGCGTCATTTGTTTGAGGAGTTAACACTGACGTGAACTTTTATCATATAGCCGTTTTTAAGTTCATAGCTTATATCTTAGTTCTTTCGATCTTTATGTGAAAATTATTCCGTTTGACTTTAAGTTAATTTAGCTCCTTGTTTTTCTACCTTTCCCATTACATCTCTTCTCAAAAACACACACTCATAAATATGTAGGCATCTGTGAGACTTGATGTATATACAGAGCATTCGGAAAGTAACTTTACACGTATTTCAAAGCAAAGAAATGTACTATCATAATGGGACATTTCGTTTATTATTGACCATTTTTATTTACGGTAACTATAGACCTGTTGGAATTTAAATATAAACATATTTCAAAGCAAAGAAATGTACACTGAATTACGATTACCCCTATACAAAGTGAGTTACACCCGAGTTTGGCGTAACGAGAAGGTCGTGTCTCGAAACCTAAAGGTTTGTATATGAGAGGGTGATGGTGTGTAACGTACCTGCCTCAGAAGTGACGCATGTGTCAAGACGGTAAGGTTGTAGCGAAAAACTTCGTCGGTGTAACTTAATTGGGAAAGCATTCAGCTCCGGAGCAGAACGATGCGAGTTCGATTACTCCCACCCGGAAAATGGTCTTTACGCTACATTGGCGCCCGAACGTAAAATGAATCGCCTGGCCGTTGGGTTCTTCGAAAGATCTGGGATGTTTATTCCACATATCGTCTGGAATTAATGATAATTCCTTCTTCTGCAGTGACTTCCTTCAAGCGTGAGTTGCCGGCTGACTCGAAAACCTATGTTCGTCAGTGTAGAATAATTGGGAAAGCATTCGGCTCCAGAGTAAGATGCGGGTTTGATTCTCGTCTCGCCAGCGGCAAAGGACTTTTACGCAATACATGATTCATTTCAGATGAAGTTACGGACCCTCGGTGGCACACTGGTCTAAGCGATGGCCTCTGATCATTCGTCCGAAAGGGGTACGATGTCGAATCCCGGTGAGGCATGGATGTTGTGTTTGTTTTACGGCACTGGCTCTCACCCTTCCCTGGAACCAGTGACCCTAAATTAGGGACGGGCGACTGCTTATAGCGCATTGAGTTGCTCACAGTGGTCGCTAAACTTCCAATCCAAAAAAAAAAAAAAAAAATTACGGACGTGATGGGTAAAGCTTAGGATTGATCGGAGTTAACGAAATGCAAAATCGTGGGTGCTCGAAAGATTAGTGCATCCATTTCCGAAACGGTGACACCTGGAGGAATGGGGGTTGTTCGAGGGCCTCCGTGATTAAACTGTGCTAGGAGTGGTGCCAAAATGTCGAAACAACTGACCGGTGACACAACAGTAAAGGGCAACAAAAGGTAGATTCCATAGGTGAACGACGTTCGATTTGCCTTGCACAGGACAACCGGGGCAGCACAATTTCGCAGTTAACGACCCAATACAGTAGTACAATTACGACCGATTTCAACAAGAAACAATGTCCCGCGCGACTATGCGTCGCTCGGGAAACTGTTTTTTCCACCAATGTGATGTCATTTTCAACATACCTACATAAAAACCCATCGGCGTTTCGCGAATTCTTCTTGTGTATTTATTATGTGTTTATACCTTCATTTTAAAGTTTTTGGGTAGGCTATTTTAGGCTGAATAAAAGTGAAATCATGCTATAAGTAACATTAAAAGGTGGCACAAAATGTTTTCTGGAATTCAAAAAGCCACCTCGGTGGTGCAGTGGTCTAAGCGCCGACTTCTGACTATTCTTCCGAGATAAGTCCGGGTCCGAATCCCGGTGGGCATGGATGTTGTTTTTCTTAAGGCACTGGCTCTCTTCCTTCCCTGGAACCAGTGTCCCTAAATTAGGGAGGGGTGACTGCTTATCGCCCATTGAGTTGCTCACGATGGTTGTTAAACTCCCAAATAATAATAATAGTAATAATGATAAAAACAATTCAAAAATATACTGTTCCGAGGTATTTATTTTATTCAGAAGTAATTCACATCTGTTTTTATTTTATTTTTGTTTGAAGATTTAACGACCATCGTGAGCAGCTCAATGGGCTATAAGCAGTCGCCCATCTCTGATTTAGGGCCAATGGTTCCAGGGAAGAGAGAGAACCAGTGCCGAAAGGCAAACGCAAGATCTATATGCATCACTGGGACTCTAACCAGGACCCTTCGTGGACGAAAGGTCATAAGCCAGCGCTTAGACCACTGCGCCACCGCGGTGGCGTCACATCTGTGAGCAATCACACCTGCAGTAGTTCGTATAATAATTACGTGCATAAAGTGTTTGGATTTTTTATTGTACAGAAGTACAAGAAAATACTCTGGCTGTAGAGCAGCGTGGTGACCGGCGGAGACCGAGCAGGGCTCGAAGTACATAACAATTATTGCGGCTCGGGCTCTGAGAGACAGAGAGAGAATTAAATATATATATTTTTTGAATGTGCTTTTGTATGATTTAGTATACAAGCCTCTTTGCTTACACTTTCTAGTTTGTAAAGATAATTCATCGTCTGGTTTCGGAGGGGGGGGTGTCGGCAAGGCTATTTATTCCTGGCTTGGGTAGCAAATGCCGTAGGCCACGCATTAGTGCATTTCTGCCGAGAAAGAAAAGCTTCTTCAAGAACTACAGATACACTAAAGAGCAATTGAATTAGAGATACCTGTCTAGTAACGTGTAGCACCACCTTTCGCCCTGTTGACGGCAGCGATTCGTCTCGGCATGGACTCGACAAGACACCGGAAGCGTTGGGAAGCCATACGGATCCATGACCCCTGAACAAGCTCCCACAGTTCACGAAGATTTCATGGAGGGAGGTCATCTCTCTCGATTGCATCCCAGACGTGCTCAATGGGATTGAGGTCAGGTGTCACCTGACCTCTAGCTGGCAAAGGAAGCGAGGTCACGTCGGTGGAGTGTTCATCCAACCATTCGGATACAATTCGGGAGCGATGGCACGGTGCATTGTCTTGTTGCAGGATGAGGTCCCCAGTGGGATGTTCAAGACGCACAATTGGGAGCAAATGGTCGTCCAGGATATCCCGGTAACGTTGACCTGTGAGGGACGATGTCACACGTACCAGGGGTCCCATTTCAGTCTACGTAAACTGTCGCCATACAAGAATGCCACCCCCACCAGCTTGAAGAGTACCCTGCTGGCAAGAAGGATCCATCAGGATACGAGTTGAGCCGTACTCGTATCCTGCCATCCGCATGTACCAACGTGAATCTCGACTTATCAGTTCAGGCAACATTTTTCCACATGTCTAGGGTCCAGTGGCGATGTTCCCGCGCACATGCTAATCTTTGTTCCCTGTGATGTGCGGTCAGCAGCGGTACCGTCCTGGGACGATGGCTTCTGTACCCCAAAGCGAAGAGATGGTTCGGGATGTTGTGGCTGCTTACAGTTTTTTGTGCACCAGCGTTAAATTGCCAAGTGATTTCTTGCACTCTGGCCCTTCTATCCGCTGTTACAATGCGAGCTAGCCGACGATGACCCAGCTCATCCACACGCTATTGTCCACGGCAGTTGGCCCTTGCAGGGATGGTTTTACCGATTCGATGTACTCACGGTGCACCCGTGCCACAGTGGCTACTGAAAATCCCAGTGCCTGCACGACTTCCGAGATGAAGTGACCCATTCATCGGGCCTCGACAATTTGCCCACGATCAAATGCGCTTAGATCCTTCGTCTTACCCATACTGCGTCCGACTCTTACTGATTCCCGTCGCATCACTCCTTATATTGTCGGATCGCTGCATACGTCATGTCGTTTCCGTTTACAGGGCCGCCCACAGCGCCACATTTGCATAACGCCAGCTGTCTCTAATTCAGTTGCTCTTCAGTGTATTAGGTAGTAGATAACATGCGGACTAAAATTTTCCGCCTACCTGTACGCAGCAGCTGCCTGCCAATTCTATTCAGCAACGTTCGTAAATTATAGTACCGCTCATTCTTTCCGAATACCCGCCGCCCGAAGCCTTTCGGGAGGTGCGGCTATAATGAGTTCCATTCCCCAGTTGAGAAAGACTTCGGTTGATTGCAAACAGAGGAAAGAGTTGAATTCTAGAAGATATTATTTTCATTTTTAATGCTTAACAGTTTAGTCATAGTTTCCGGGGTCTATCTTACAATATGAAATTTTTACTCTGGCTGACATACCTTGGGCTTGGACGGGCTCCGGCTGACCTATTTTAGGCTTGCACGAGCTCGGGCTCCAAAAATTGAGCCCAAACTCAGCACTATTGTAGAGCCCATGTATTTATTTCATATGTTGCTTGATTACTGAATTCAGTGCTTCAATATTTATTTTTCACCTTTGATCTTCTCGGTTATTTGAGTTTAATCATTGACTTCTTTCTTTTGCTGATTTATTTGTAGTTCTAGTCCATAGCGTGTTCGATCGGAGTAGATTTATTGGTTTCTATCGTCTGATGTGTACGATATTATAAATGTGTATAATACTTTTATCCGTCACCGATGTACATAATAGCAGCCTTTTCTTATAATAATGTCCCGTTCAGCTGAGCATTTACACTTGAGGTGAAATTGGTATTGATATGACGTCTGCGGAGTCAAAAAGAGTTCAATTTTTGCAATTATTTGAAGTACGTGACAGAAAGCTTTACAGTCAGCCGTAACGTGTCATAAATAGAGATAAAACACAGATCTAGTATAGGTGAAAATAGCTTACCTGAAACCTTTGGGGTTTCACTGGAAGATTCTTCAGATACGGATTCGCTAATTGCATCATTTCGAGTTCCTTGAACTTTGCGTTCCACTTTTTCAAGCAGATCTCCGCACACTTCAAGACTCGGAGCGACAATAAAGTCGATAAAACCTAGAAATTCGATATATCACTTTTAATTTTTTGACAAAGAAACTGAGTAGAGATACATTTTTGCAATAGCAACTATTAATAGCCTGAATGGAAAAGAACGTAAGAGAAAATGTTAGTAAAGATAATTAACAGTGCAATTTGTTGGGTTTCTTCAAAAGCGTTTCATATTTCAATGTGGAATTACAGTTTTATATACTCTGCGGCAAAAAAAAAATAAAAAATAAAAAATAAAAAAAAATGATTCAGATACATAATTTTGGCTCATTTACAGAATGGACTCCGTTATTTTCATCTGCGACAGACGATACTAGATGTCGCCATGTCCGAACTCTCGCTCGTATCATGCTGAAGAGGCACTCTATTTTTTATTTTTTTTATTTTTTAAGATGGTTGTTAAAATAACATTTTGCGTGTTGGAGGAGGAATGAAGCAATATTTATACTGAGAAAAAGGCGACATTTTGTTCCTCACAAACGCAACGTAATAACCTCTCTGGTAGGTAATGAAGTGAATTCCCACCTCCCATGTAAGAAAAGATGAATATCATAACTTCAATAACTACCCCTGGCAAGGAAAATCTTCCCTTGTACGCGCAAATACTTAGCGCTTATGCCAACGAAGCGGCGTTTAACGGGACGCCATGAACTGTTACTGATTTGGTGATAAGCGTTTGTAAGTCAACTTAGTTCGTGAAGTGATTCAACGTCAGGTACATGTCCATAATGTGCACCATTTCCGAAAAAAAAGAAAAAATATTAGGTGGCTTTACAAAGCCATTCAATCGCACTCTAATATATCTTAAAAATATTTTTACAGATAGGACATCACGTAATAAACGTAACACATGAGTATTTCAGTCAAGAAAAATCTCGAGGAAAATATTCCAGTATCTTCTTTGAAAAAAGTAGTGCTATTAAGAACATACAAGAGTTTGTCAAAAATATGTAAACGCTTACTGTTTTTGGAGAACTTTTATTAATAAGCTGGAGACCCACCTTGGGCTCTTAGAATAGAAGCAATTCGACTTGGAATAGACTTATACAATTCGTGCACATAAGATAATGGAATTTGGGACCATTTTTCCGGTAAAATATCCCACCTGTGGCAGTGATGCTGGAGTGTGATCCGAAATTTCGCTCCAGATATTCCTACGAATGCTCAATATTTTTAAGGTCTGGAGAGTGAAGTGGGCAAGGTAGCTGATGTAACTCATCCTTATGCTCTACAAACCACGATAATAACAATCCGTGAAGCCTTGATGCGTTTCGCACAATCAACAGGTGCATTTTAATCTGCTTGAAACCAGACTCTCATTAGAGAGCAATGCAAGGAGGTTAGAAGAAAGAGGAGGTGGCAACAGCCCCTCTCCCTGTGCTTCTGGCGTGACGCCACTTTTTATCAGCTGACTACGCCAATGCGCCCAACCTGAGAATCTCCTGTACATCTCTATGGGGAAATCGCGATTTTGAACGGGTTTTTCGGACCCTTACTCTACCAATACAGGCATGAAAAAAAATTGAGGCTGAAATATTCATTCCCATAATAAAAAATTTCAAGATAAAACAGGAAAATATGTGTTGGTATTTCTTTAAAAAATTGAACAAAATAATGATTTTTTGAGCTGAAGTGCATAGTGCGCATGGTTACTTGCATACTGCCCATGTGAAAGTAACCATGTTTAAAATATAACCAAAACTCTAATGTTAAGAAATAAGAAGTCCGAAATATTCCTTCTTTCCATCCTGGGTTTGCACGCACTAAGCAAAAATACTTAAGCCACAGGAAGTGACGTCACGTTCCCAAACTCAAGCAGCGCAGACTCCCACCACCTCAGAGAGAGAACAGAAACAGCTTATCTGTTTTGGCTTCACTCAAAACGGATCCCTTCACCTCCTCTTCTTCTAACCTCCTTGGAGCAATGCCTGCATCATTGTGTGCAGGTGGCTCCCAAGAATGGATTCGTACGCTGCAGATATGACACGGCCCTGCAGAGCATGATATGGCACTCAACAGCACCACATACACCTCCTTAGTTTTACAGTCGGAAACATAAAGTTGGGGTGGTATGCTTCTGCAGGTTTACGCCAGATATATTCTCTACTAGTGTTGTGAAACGATTTATCAGACCAGGGGACACGTTGCCAGTCTTTTGCAACTCAGGATTGATGTGGTTTGCATAACTTTACACGCTTTGTTGTGTAAGGTTATGCAAACAAATTATGTTGGTAATCAGAGGTTTGTGGATTGCATCACAGCCATAAATTTCAGCACGATGGAATTTCTGATGAACAACGGAAACGGGATCATTAGGTTTCGTGTAAAACTCCCTTGCTATTTGCAGTGATGTGGTCTAATGCTTCCGCTGTACAGTACGTGCCAACGTTCGTCTATCGCAATTTTTTTATGGCGTCCACGATTAGCATGTTTGGAGGCAATACTGTGTCCTTTTTTATAGGTAGTCAAAATCTTCGCGCACCAATGATCATGTTTTTTTCGGGTCACTGAGATATGAAATTGTCGACAATTACTCCACAACAGCTGTTTTATCTGCGACTGTCGCACTATTTCTTGATAGTCGACATCGTGCCATGTCACCTTATATTCCCCACATAGACGGTAACGTCGTCCTTGTGATTTACATACGGCTAGTTGCGTGTACTCCAGTCGCAGTTAGTGTTTCCATTATTTAGATAAACCCCTGTACCTTATTGCTAAGAGATACGTAAAAGTTTCTTGTGGTTCAATATCTTCTCTGAAACGTGACAGCCATATTTTACAAAAAAAGAAAACGCTTTTCTGTAAGTAACCCCCTCTGGAAGACGAAGATTTTATCTCCAAAGCTCTTGTTCTGATACGGTACTAGAATTCCCAAAAACATACAGTGAGGCGCCATAAAAACTGGACGGGTGCTATCATTTCCATTACATGCCAACACACCCATACGTTAAATGGTATCATCCTCAAACGACGTTTACGTAGAGGCAGATATCTCCGCAAGCTCAAGTAGTAGCATTTGCAGTTCAGATGGCAGCTTATTAGGATTTAAGCGATTTCAAACGTGGTATAATAGTCGACGCGCGGGAGATGGGTTACTGCATCTCGGAAATTACCACGAAATTTGGATTTACAGGGTTAACAATTTCAAGGATATACCTGGATTACACAAACTCAAAGGGAAAAATCCAGAGTACGAGACCGGTGTGGCCGTAGAAAAGCCCAGGACGATCGTGGACAGCGGCCTCCGGCACGCATGGTAACATCAGCCAGACATGCAACATTGCCACCTATCACAGCGCGATTCATTGCTGGGGCCACTGTAGCATCAGCATTCGGAGAGTGCAACGTTCCCTGTGTTCTATGGGGCTCCGGAGCCGACGGTTCACCCGGATGCCATTGCTGACCTAACAACACAAATATGTGCGCCTTGCCTGGGCTTGGGAACACCGCCATTGGACGCAAGATGACTGGAAACGTGTAGCCTGGTGCGATGATTCGCGGTACCAACTGTTTCGGGCAGATGGCTGACTCCGGGTGTGGCGTCAACCCCACGAGGCGATTGGTCTCGCATGCCTACTAGGGGCAGTGCAGGCCGGCGGTAGCTCTGTTATGTTATGGGGTGTTTTCAGCTGGCACGCATTAGGAACCTTCACACCTCTGCAGACCGCTCTGACAGGTGGTGACTAGGTAACTATCATTGGGGATCATTTGTACCCGTTCATGTCATGCAACCATTCCTACGGGTGCGACCTCTTTCTACACGACAATGCGCCACCGCACACGTCCACTGTCGGTTTCATTCCATTGGGGGGGGACTTCGGTATATGTGTCACAGTAATATTCTTCATCTCACCACAAATTTTGTCTATCTATTTGTAAAAATCCTGACTCAAATGTCACATTGGAACAAAGAGCGCCGAAACATATTATGCATACATGTATGTTGAAATATCGGCTCGGATAGTGGCGACGCCGATCCCTAGTCAACTGGACGAACCGTGTGACCCACAAATTTAAAAACGCCAATGTCTTGTAATAACGAAATCATGTAAGCATAGAACCTGTAGCTCCTAAACGCGAAATTTCTAATGTTTTGCATAATTTTAATGAATCTGAAAGCGAACGATTTGTTTTGCTTTTACGTTTCATGCATCTGTTCACAACCAAATATCAGAACCGTTTTACGTAATTGAAAGTTACGAGGGCTGATCAGTAAGCAACTTCCGATGACATTTGGCAGCGGATTTGGGATATGCGTAAATAGCTGTCTCCCAACGTCATTACCCTCTCCTGACTTGAGGGGTCTTGCTTTGCACAGGAGTTTCAATAAAGGACAAAATACAGCATCTGTTTTTTTCTTTTGCAGGAGAACAGATTCAGGTGATAATGACGGCCCATCAGAAAACACGATCTCACTGAAAGGGTTCGTGCAATGATTGGGTTTCTCTTGGGACGGAAAATTCCAGCAGTAGAGATCCATCTTAAATTTCAAGAAGTCTATGGTACTCAAGTAAAAGAGCGTGTTAGAATGGTGATCAAAACTACCACACGGGCTCATTGCATTGACGGATGAAAAACACAGTAGCAGGCTTTCAACATCTACAACAAACAGCAATGTGAAGTGTGAGGAGGCTCTGATGCAAGAAGACAGATGGGTAATTTTGCGTCAGATTGCTGCAGATGTTTTTGATGCTATGCATATTTCCCGACAGTAAAGTAAATACCGAACAAAAATGTCGATGTAGTAACTGAAATCGATAACGGAAGTATTAGTGTCTCGTGATAAGGCAAGGGATCTGCCTGATTCGTACAAAATTGGGAGCCCGACGCTGACGACTTGCCTCGTGTCCTCAAATACACAGCGCTGGAGCTTGATCGACACCCGGTTGCGAAAGAGTTTTATGTCTGTGCCTACGGAAAGTAGTAGTTTTAATGCTGTGCGTCTTTCCCGACAGCAGAAACGTAAATCCCATTCAGAAAAAAATCGATGTAACGGATATAGGTTACGGAAGTAGTCAAACCCATTATTGAAATCTGATTTTTGAATGCTGCCTCATGAAGTGATGCAACTACAGTTAATTACACTGTTACTCAACAAACTACTATAACGAAGTAAATTTCTCCGTCATTTTTGCCCACGCCGGGGCTCAAACCCGGGTCCCCTCATTCCGGAATAAGTCACTCTACCAATTGAGCTACGCGGACGTTCGTTGTGACTGCTATCTGCCTTTATGTCGTGTGCGTCCTGCTGGCAGGTACGTCACACTACCGTAGAACATTATTTCATCACGTTTTACATAAATGTAACTATATTTCATTGCAATCTGCGTAAATTACAAGAAACTGATGCTAAATGTGATAAAAGCCATTACAAACATGCATTTTTGATGCTTAGAAAAGGATGCGTCGTAGCGAAATCTGGCTTCTTCTCGACCGGTGGTTACCTGCTATTGACGTGAGCTTTAAAATGATGTATAACACAATTAGGGGAGAGAGTTAACTTGTAGATGTCCTCGACCAAAAGTTTTCAATCCCTCTCACTAACACAATTTCGATTCAGCTTTTTTTTCTATCTTGAGGTGAGATTTTAGCTTCCGCAGATGGACTTTCGCAACTACGTCAGATTTCATCGGTGTGAGGGTCGTTTCTTACCTTTGTCTAAATCTGAATAATATATAATAATAATAAACATTACTTTTGAAAAACTAAACGGTCGAATACTTATTATTTCCGCCGCCAAAGTTTAGTAAATGACTACCATATCTTCTTTCATTAGTTTTATGACAATGCCATTTATTAATCCACCTACCTAAGTACCACTCAATGTAAGGAATTAGCAAACCTTATTGTTTGTTGTCATGATTTAATTCCAGTTAGGACTGGGCTGTGGCTCGGTGTGGTCATGACGCGGGTAAATGCAATCTGTTGTACGTAAACGAATGTATACTCTCGAACCACTCGCTTTATTTCCCACCCACAAAGATGTTGGCATGCGAAAGATGCATAGCATAAATTACAAACAGCACCAGGGTACTCTTCCTATTTTTTCTTTTTGGAACCCCGCGTCACGTCGTTCAACCTAATCACTGCGCGTACCTCCGAGTGAGACCATGTTTCCAGGCGTGTCGTCATTTTCACTTCAGTAAGTTCTCCAGCAAATCGCCTTTTTATCTGAATTCCTGTGCCAAACGACGGCATGTAGTCAGGACAAGATAAGGACGTTGGGAGGCATCGAATTTGTTATCCCTAATGAGCAATCAAAGGCCATTAGAAGTTACTGACTGCTCTGCCTACGTAAACGGCGACTACGAAACATTATTTATTTATTAAATGGCAAGTATTTGTGATCACGTAATACTTTATTATTTCGTAATGCTGCCATTTCCAACATCTATTCACGAGAAAGGATTAAATCGATTTTACGTAATTATCACTTAAACGGTGACCACGTAATTCTCTTTCTTGCACAATTTTTAGTTGAATTATATGATAAATATAAAAGAAAAAGCAGAAGTTATTGCTTTTTTTAGGAGAAAGAGTATCATCCTAGTATTCAGAGTAACTCAGATGCTTAAGTCTTCGCATCCTAACTGATGTTTTTCACAATAGAAAACTGCAAAACCACGACACTTAAATTTGCTCTGTTGTGTAGCGTAATACGTGACATAACGTACGACTGAGGTGACGCATGAATCAAATCGGCAATGAAGCAACGACAAGTCTGCCGGCGTAGTTCATTTAGGAGAACATCCGCTCCGGAGAAGGAGGACTTGGCTTCGAATGCCACCACTGGCAAAAGTACATATATTATAGTACTTATTTTGTGAGTGCTTAGGTTCGGTAATTTCACACTGCTGCTATTTACTCTGAAAACAATGTAAAAAATGTTTAATTAGGGGTTTTATAGAGGTAAATTTTGATACATTTTGTGGTCAAATTTTCGAACTACAACCTAGTTCCTCGTCGAGACAGTCATTCTAACCTAGTCTATCGTCAAGACCGTCACTCTAATCTACTTCATCGTCAGGACGAAAATTTGACCACCAAATGTATTAAAATGTATCTCTATAAAACCCGTAATTAAATATTTTTTCACTGTGATTAATATTTGGTGGTGCCATGATGTCATTAATTACTCCGAAAACAACGCAAATATTATGATCACTTAAAAAGCTAATATTCTTATTTTGCCATTGTAGTACTTTACATAACATGCTTAAAAATGACTAAAGGAATTCGGTTTAAAATTTCTTTTCTTACCAATTTGAGATTCCGCAATGAGAGTTGTGTTTCTATCACATAAAGGAGAATAAGGAAGTCCTAAATCCTGTTCTTTATCACCCTGAAATGAAGAAAAATAAATAGGTCATTTTCAATAGAATGGAATTATGATGATACAAAAAATTAATTAAAATAGGTAGGGTACTTTTCTCGCAGTAAAGAAAAACCTTTCTGAACATACACAGAAAACGCTACTACCTTTCGTAGTTTAAAACAGTATGAACACACTAAATAATATTGGGTAGAAAAATACGTAACCTGGTGCCCAATAAATGAGAGAGAGAGAGAGAGAGAGAGAGAGATACAGAAAGCAGAGAAAATACAAAAACTGTGACCAATAAATAAATGGGCTAATATAATTATAATGATAAAAATTACGTTTGCTGTTAGTAGCACAATGTAGTAGCTAAAACATTAAAATTAGGATATTAATTTGAGTTTCAAAACTTTTGAAACTTATTTGGGCACGCATTGATGATTACAGTTTAAATCTTGTAATTGTAACATTTCATAAGCCGCCTCAGGTGGTCTAGTGGTTTGAGGCGGGTGCTTTGGATCATTCGTCCGAGATGAGCTAGCGTTCGATCCCAGGACGAGGATGGGTGGTGTGTTTGTCTAACGGCCCAGGCTCTACCCCTTTTCTGGAATTTGCGGCCCCGAATTAGGAACGAGAGAACGCTTATAGCACTAAAATTTGCTCAAGGTTGTCGTTAAACCCCCCTCCCCTTCCCGAAAATATCCAAAAGTTATTACAACACAGTATAAAGACATTCAGAAATGCATGGGAACAAAAATATGTAGATAACAGCTGAAGATATTGCTCTTTTACAAGAAAAAAAACAATTTTTGCCTACCCACCTAATGAGTTAGCAACTAAAAACAAAATACACTGTGTACGACCGGCAAGCAGTCAACGCTGTCGCAATTCAAAATCAAAGACAAACCCCTACCGCTCCAAAACTGTGACATAATATACAAATACAACAGTAGCACAAAATACACATAATATAAACAAATGCAAAAGAAAGGCATCAACAAATTCAAAAAAGATCAACAAGGTGCTTGCCAAAATACGCATAAACGAGAGATTGAGCTATAAGCATTGATACAATAAGAGATCAGAACGCGGGCGAGCAAGCAAAAACAAAAAACAAAAATCCCAGCAAAAAATATCAACCACCAAGCAGGGACTAATCTTGGTAGCCATCAGTTATACTGGGGAACACAACGGTTGGTGCCTAAGATGTTAGACCCTTTTTGGGAGATTTTGGGGTCACAGATTCCGAAAATGGCATTAGTTTATTTTCCATCAGATCTGCTTCTCATGATATGACAAATGCAGAAGAAGCCTAGAACACGAACAACAAAACACAAGTTTCGTCATTGAGACATGTTGCTGAACCCGCGTTTCTGTGATTTTCTGCGATGCGATGTTCCTGGTCATTCGTGGTGGATGCTCCAACAATAGTCCGCCATCATATGCGTATCCCATCGTCCACGGTACCGTTCTTCCATGGCCCTTATTTCCTGGTGAAATCGCTCTCCTTGTCATCGCTGATATCACCAAGACAATGTGGAAATCGATCCAAATGACTGTGGAGGTAATGAAATTTGATGCTCATGTTACAATCAAATGTACAAAACGCAGTGAGCATATTCTTCATGAGTTCATGGTGTTAGCGGCGTTATGGTTCCCAGAGTTCAACTACCGTGAATTCTGGGAACCTTATGTTTCCCAAGAAAATTCTGTACAACCATACAAAATGACGACCACACACATGCCTCAATATTGTCCATTGAGTCTTGTAAACGCTGGTCTTTCATGAGTTCCCGGATTTGTGGTCCATCGAATATACCTGCTTTTATTTTCTCCACGCTCAATGCTGGAAATTTTCTAGATTTGTAACCGAAACACATTCCATGTCTCTTAAGTGTCTTTACAAATTGTTTCATCAAACCAAGTTTGATGTGCAATGGTGGCAATATTACACTTCTGGACAATTGCTAAGGACGGATCATAAACGGCTATATAAGCGCATAAAAAAGTAAGTGTGGTTGGATGCCAAGTGAAATAAAATAATGTCAGAATGCCAGGACATTACAAGAAAGACAATTTATTGTGCTCTGAAATCCAGAAGGCTTTGGAACGTGTTCAAGGGACAAACAGGCCATTTTGTGCAGAATACGTAAACGTGAAAAAAATGCAATTACCGTCCGCAGGCGTTCCGGCGTAAGACGTCAATACGGGATATGGCCACAATGGAGGGCGATGCAAGATTCCACACGTCGTGTCATGCTTTGCACAACATTATCAAGCAGCTGTTGGGGTAATTTATCACATTCCTCTATCAGTGCACGGATGAGGGTGTCCTTGTTTATTGGAAGGCATTGGCGACCATCAAAACTCCTCCCGAAGGCATCCCACACATTTTCAATGGGATTCAGATCTGGAGAACGTGCTGGCCATACGAGGCGTTGAATATCCTCGCTCTCAAGACACTCCTGGACAGCGACTGTTCGATGACATGTTGCGTTGTCGTCCATGAAAATGAATCTATCACCGACAGCACCACGGGACATGCGAACATGAGGTAGCAGAACATCATTAATGTATCGTTGGCCAGTCATAGTCCCAGTTGGAAGCACATAGAGGGACGTACGGCCATTGATCATGATGCCAGCCCATACCATGACACTACATGTCGGATATCGGTCCCTTTCCTGTATGTTTGCTGGACAATATGCAGTACCACTATCACGCCAGATCAGTTGTCGTCGACAATCAGACGATAGACTGTATCTACTCTCATCTGAGAAGAGGACAGCAGACCAGTCGTTATCAGTCTAGTTGCGATGCTGATGGCACCATTGCAAACGGGCGGTACGGTGACGTCTGGACAATGGGATGCACACAACAGGACGGCGGGCGTATAGTCCTCCTTCATGCAAACGTCTGGCGATAGTTTTTCGGGAGATCCGCTTGCCAGTAGCAGCCATAAACTGATTTGCTATCTCACTAGCTGTGCTGCGCTGGTGTCTTTTTGTTGATAGCACTATGTACCGATCTTCTGCAGGTGTCGTACTGCAAACACGACCTCGCCCGTGACGTTTGCTACACTCTCCATTTGTTTGAAATGATTTCCAAAGCCTTGAAACAACACTGTGGCTGACGTCGAACTCCCTGGCAACATCTGTTATTTTTCGCCCTTCTTCAATCTTGCCAATAATACGGCCACGCGTAAAATCATCTAGGTGATGTCGGGAAGACATACTGAAAATTGCAAGTTCGTCAATCGATTCTTTCCCTTTCAACTTTGCGTTTGAACAACGACAGTCAATACGTGTCAAATCCTTTATATCTCTTATCAGCGCTATGACGTCACGAACAAGTTCGGCAATCCAAAATTTGCATACGCACAGCACGTCTTACTGTATCCCGCACTTATGCTAATTTCCACATTTTCCTGCCTTCAATTTTATGGTTGCTAATTTCCACATTTTTCTGCCTTCAATATTGGTTGCTATAATTTTATGGTTGCTACCCTGAATCAGGTCGAAAATTCCAGGCACTACGAAATGTTTTTTTTTGTTCCCCAATGTTTTAAATGCAGATAGAATTTGAAGGAAAAGGAACAAATCTCAGCGAATAAACTTGCCACTTAACTAAAGGAATCACACTAGAACCATTTACCACAAACCACCGCTGGTCAGGGGACAAGGTGGTATCAAAATCGGAAATTGTCTTCAGTCGCTTCGCTTCCGCATGCTCCACGCTCAAACGGGAATTGAGGGCATCACGAAACGAGGATACCAGAGTGCGCTGGGCAGGAGACAAAGTGAGAAGACCTGTCACATTCCTCAATAAAAAATAAAATAGCTAAATCTTCCACGTTGCCAACACGAAAAGAAATGGGCTGATAATTTACCGATGGGTAGTGGCCACCCCACGAGTAATTAAGAAGTTGATGTCAAAAAACGAATGAGTCGTCACCTGACAGCATTGTATGACAATTTGGTGAACGAGATGAAAGAGCGGGACAAGCAATGGATACGTGTTGTAAATGTGACTCAGATTATCAGGAACAGGACAAAAATAACAGTCAGGCAAATCACACTATCGGAAATGGAACAACACAGTCGTAACGGAGGAGCTGCCGTTCAAGAAACGCCGTTGGACCTCTCTTGCACGCAAATGGTTAAGGGTCCGATGGATCTCCACCCACGTGGGGAAACTCGTCGTCGGGGGTAGGGGTGAGATGGGAATTGAGGAGGTACCAGTGAGAAGGTGTTTGTGCAGAACAGCAGCAGTAACTGGGTGAAAAAGAACTGAAGAGTCCAGACGAGTAAGCGCAAAGGAAGCAAGAAGCAGAGCAGAAGCACTGTGAATGAGATCGGAGCAAGAAACAAGGGTAGGAAAGGCACTGAGGAGAAAGCAATACATGATCTGACGTTTAGCAATGTTAGATGGGGTGGGTGGGATTGCGAGGCAAATCTCGGGTAGAGATTTCCAGGTGAGATCAGGGTGAATAATTTGTGGAACTGTTAAAATACCGGCCTGAATCTAAGTTGGAAGACAGAGGTGAGTATTATTGGCAGAGGGAAGCAGAGAGGGAAAGAATACATTTTCATCAAGGAGTTCGAGCAACAACGTCGGGAAGAAGACTGGTTGTAGCCAGAAGACGCCAGTATTAAACTATTTCTATGTGAACCGAAGTTAGACGACGCAGGAGGAACAAGCGTTTATCCATTTTAAAGTAGATCTTTAAACGTAAAAGACGTTGGTGAAAAAAGTAATAGGAGACGTTAGTAAAACGCATCCATAGTGCAAAATACTGAGAAACGAAGGTTTTGGATTAGTTGAATGAAGCTTATAATCGTGGTTGTTCGATATTTCTTATGGATGTCAGTGAGAAGGACTCCCCCATGACCAACAGGGAGGGTCAGGGAGATCCAATGACTCCAACCTCACACAAAATGGGCAAGAATCCCTCATGGCGGGATTTAGAAATCCATACAGGAACATTTCCACAGCCTACGTATGGAATAAAATCCGAACATGAAAGGTGTTCGCCAGAGATGCACGACCCTTTATAGACAAGTGTGGTTTCGCACCTGCCCAGCGGGAAACAGAGCAAGAAAGTTTTAAAAGGAGAGGCTGCCAGGTGATTGGAAGAGAAAGAGTAGAATTTCTAAGTGGAACACCCTAAATGTAGGAAACGTGGATGGCCACGACGCTCCCGACGGACAGTTTAGATACCCACGCAAAGAACCACACCATAGTTCCGAGCTCTTATTTGTATTGAGTTCGGCCCCTGAGGCAGATGAATAAACTGAATATCCGAATGAGAGATTATCAAAATCAGACTGAGTGCGGAGAAAGAGGAACAAGTCATCAGCATAATAGGAAAGAACAATTGAATGATGACGAGAGAGCGGAGCTAAGGAAGAAGAATCAGGGAGTCGACGTAAGCGAAGAAGATGAATAAAATGTTCAAATGCCAAGGCAAAAAGTTATTCCGAGAGGGGACAGCCTTGGCAAATGCCCCTAGAAAAAAGAATGGCAGAAGTGAGACAGAATTGAGTACGAACATATAAGACAGCATCACGGTAAAAGTTGAGGAGAAGAGCCATGAATGCAGGTGGAAACCCAAAAGACAGTAAAGCATGGGAAATGTAAGAATCAGAAACTCGACAAAAGGCCAGGCATTGGTCAAGATTGAACAACGCCTGGTTTTCAGTACGCCGATCGGCCAATATGATAAGGTCTTGGAGAATTGCCAGATTCTGGGTAGTACGGTGGCCCGGGATGGTGTAGGATTGGTTGGGGTGAATAAGGTTAGGAAGAATGGGATTCAGGCAACGGGAAAGGATTTTAATAAATAACTTGTAGTCAGTGTCAAGTAGGCTGATTGGCCGTCAGTTATCCAAGACATGGAGGGAGCCGGAATTTGGTTAGAGACAGATAACAGTAATGGAAAAGTCTGAAGGGATTGAAGGATTAACAAGGAAAGCATTGAAACAGTATAACGAAGTAAATTTCTCCGTCATTTCTGTCCACGCCAGGATTCGAACCCGGATCCCCTCATTCCGGAATAAGTCACTCTACCAATTGAGCTACGCGGACGTTTGTTCTGATTGCTATGTGCCTTTATGTCGTGTGCGTCCTGCTGGCAGGTACATCACATCTCCCCCCCCCGAAAGAGGGCCGGGGGCATGGCCCACGGGTCAGCCGTGACCACGAATCGTTGCAGGCAGCCATCCACTGTAAAACGTGCACTTGAGAACTCCCAGTCAATCTGGTGTGTGGAATGCAACGTCACACACATTTATTTTTCGAAGCGCTGGAGAAGGGATTCTCTGATTTTTCCTATCTCGTGGTGTGGAAAGAACATCACACCATTGCGAGATTTTGAACGGTCGGGTCATCCGGAAAGTTCGGGCGCCATTATAACGAAGTAAATTTCTCCGTCATTTCTGTCCACGCCAGGATTCGAACCCGGATTCCCTCATTCCGAAATAAGTCACTCTACCAATTGAGCTACGCGGACGTTTGTTCTGATTGCTATGTGCCTTTATGTCGTGTGCGTCCTGCTGGCAGGTACGTCACAACAGGTTAAGAGAAGAGGAAGTCGGGTGAAAAAAAAACCAGAAAAAAAGAAACAACAACAGTAGAAGCCTACAGGTAATCCATCCATAGCAGGAGCATAGTTCTGGTTCAAAGTGAGCAGAGCCTCTTTAAGCTTCGTGGCAGTGATGGTGGGGAGAAGAGAGGCAGACTGATATGGATGAACCTGAGGCAAAGGAGAATAAAGAGAAGAATCAAGGATTGGAGGACAAAGAGGAGCAGAAAAACGGGCAGTGAAATGCTTTACGATCAAAGGGGAAAACAAATTGGAGTCGTACGTGACCGATCCATCTGTTAGGGACAGGTGGGTCAAAGACGAGACAGAAGATTGTTGTCCCTTGATCTCACTGAACGACGTGTGTGGAAAAATCTCAACTATCTTAGGTAGTTATAGTCTCGAGATCGCAGATCTAGCGGTAGAACTATTGATCTAGCGGGAAACCAAGTAAATGAGCGCGCTGAAGAATGGAAGACGCGAAACGCATCAAAGAGACCACAATCCTGAACCAATTCAGTAAGGGCTGAGACCAATGAGAGACGATACTCCGATTTCCCCTGTAACTACTTGATTCCGTTCTGGTATTGTATCATCCTTTCGAATTTCGATTTATAGTTGTTGTCAAAAAGAAGATCTGACCATAATTGAAGAACTGAGGTCAATTAGAAATAAGAAAAGATATTACAAAGGAGCAAGTGTTTCCTTTTCCCTTGTCACTGCCAGTCTGATGAAACACATGTGTGGAACGAAGCCATTATTTTATATACGACCCTTGATCAGAAGTTGGTTTCAGTTCAGAGCGGGCTTCTTTCACCTTCAGTGTTCTCGCATTCGTGGAGGTTACTTTCCAAAGGACGCAGGAAGAGAGTAAAGACCACTGGTATTTATTTTATTGAACTAATGTCGCTGCCTTCTCTTTATGAAAAGGCTAAACAAAGGGCATCTCTTTTGTGTTCGGCACAGTCATGTTATATGGTAGTCCTTTTTGTTTCGGGGTTTAACCATGGGTAACTCTTTGGGCTATAAGCAGTCGCCCATCCTTAATGTGGGGACACTGGTCCCAGGGAAGTGACAGAGCCAGGGCCATCGGACGAACACACCACCCATGCCTCATCCGGGACTCGAATCCTGCGCCACTCCTGACGAATGGTCAGAGGCCAGCCGCTCAGATCACTCGGCGGCCGGGACGGCATATTACAGTTTAGTCATTCAGGATACCTCTTACACAGTATAAAGTATACAGACTTCATATCATCATCATTATTGTCAACCATTATCAATCCATTGCTGGATGAAGCTCTCCCCAAGTTTCTTCCGCAACGGTCTGTCTTCATCCAGTCATCTCCTTCATGTTACTGCTGCGTGCTTTCTAATTTCATTCACTCATTTCCCACGTGGTCTTCTACTGGATGTTTTTCTGTCGCTCGGTATCCAGTCAATTTCAATTGTCCACCAATGCTCCGTTCTATCAATATATCCTTCCCATTGCAATCTCAGGGATTTTACTCTGATCATGATGTTTTCCACTCTTGTCATTTTCCTGACCCACAAGTTCCGTTTCTTATATTTCCTAGTTTTATCAAGCATTCATCTCTGCATGCTTCCTTCAATTGTCTGCACCTTCTGTAAGTCTTTTTATTTAAGATCCATGTCTCTGCTCCATGCGTTAGAACTGGAAAAGGATGCATTGATTAAACACTTTTCTTTTAAAATTGTACTGTTTCTTCGAAATGCTCTGCAAACGAGTTTTATACGCACATTAATTTTTCCATTAATGTGGCCCCCTTGCTTGATACATAGTTCATATATATCTTATAAAATACCATAAAACGTTCGATTTAGGTAATGTTTTATTTTCTGCAGTTCTAGTGGCATTAAGCATACACGCTGTTGTAGGTAAAGCTTCCAGAGGTAACGTTTTCGCATTTTATTATGCGATTTGAACATAACTGGTTCTCAGACTTGAACCCAGACAACAAACATAACTTTGATATATTACGAGGGAGTAAATATAGTAAAGAAATATAACCTTACCTGAAGGAAAAATTCTTCCATGAGCAGTAATGTCCACCTGTGATGCAAATACCAGCATTTACTTGGGTGGCTGATATCACAGCAATGAAGAACCAAGGACAAAGCCTTGGACTTGTCAATGCTATAAGAAAGAGAAGGGTTAGGTGCGATCACATTTTAAAACTCTGTCGAATATTCTTCATAATGTAATGGCAGGAATAAGAATTCCTGTTGTTATGTAACGAGTTACGGGTTCACAAACCTTACCTTGGCTTAACGAAACTATCGTCAGAACAAAAATAATTTCTCTACACTGAAATACTAGTTTGGAGAAACTTTGAGAGGGAAATTAGGTATGTTATCATCATCATGAAGTGGCTGTGCTCAGTTGACCACGCGATATTTCAAACAGTAGCCTCCTAAAGTTCTTCAAGTTCTTCCTTATGCGTTCTTTCTAATTCACCACTTCATTGCCAAATACAGGACCATAAGCGTTCCTCAAGTATCTTCTTTCAATGGCCTTGAGTTGTAGATTTTGTTTCCGGATGTTCCATGTCGCGAATCCATACAAAATCACTGGTAGAATAAATGTCCTACGTAGTTGTACTTTGGTATTCCTTGATATGTTTTTGATGGCTAAATCCTGTTTAATCAAAAAGCATATCGACTTCCAGCCCGTAGACCACATATTTCGATTGTCGTGTTTCTGGTATCCAAGAACATGGCACCAAGACATTTAAACTCTTTCACCATGTTAAATTTGTATTCCGTAGGCCACATTGGTTATCACGTTGATGTTGTTTCTCGAAAGAACGGCATTCCATCTTTTTGCTTTCTTTGAATTATTTTCAAGGCACGAGAATGTAAATGAATGAACAAAAATCTAAACTGAAAGAACAAATTATTATATACGTATACTTAATAATGTGTTGCTCCACCTTTTGCCCTAACAACAGCAACCTGACGTTTAGGTAAGGACTCAGTATGGTGCTGAAACACAGATGTGGTATTGCCGCCCATGATCCGACGATCGACTGTCGTAGAGCATCCACAGTTGTCGGTAGTGGTTGGTGAACTCGAACAGATCTTTCTAATGTGTCCTACAAACTCTCAATGGGGTTAAAGTCCGGTGGTTGAGGGTGCCATTCTCATGTGGTGAAATCACTTAAATGTTACTGGAGCCAATTGGTCACCACTCGGGAAGTATGTGGCGTGGCGTTGTCCTGTTGAAAAATGGCGTCATGGTACGAAACGAGAATCGTTACTAATGCGTGTATATGGTCATCAAGTATGTCCACATACATTATGCCGGTGACGGAAGTTTCTAGAGATAAGAGGGGCCACAAGGAAGACCGTGTAAACGAACTCTAACTGTTACACGGCCTCCACCTTCCTGTGTGATCCCAACTTGGCAAGCTGGGTCTACTGCTTCGTGTGGTTTACGCCACATACGCACCCTCCCATTGGCGTGATAGAGTTGAAACCGTGATTCGTCAGAGCAGATGTCGTGTTTCCAGCTTTTGGCACTCCAGTTGCAATAGGCCTTTGCAAACTGTAGTCTAATTTACAGGAGCGTTGCAGTCAAAAAGGGGACACGATGTGGACGTGGACTGCCAGAGCTTATTTCTTTTCCATGGTACGACGGATAGATTTTGTACATAAGCTTGTGGAGCGTGGACGTGCCCTCGTTAAATTCCGACGTTATGGACTCCGCGGTAGCCGTGCGATTCCTCGTAACCATGCGGGACAATCTGAGGTCACACCTCGAAAGTCAATTGAACTTTTACGGACACATTTCTCCCATTGGTCGAAAGTTTGTTGTATTTCACGTAGTCTTGATATACACGTGTGATGGTTTGGCGTGAAAATCCCAACAGTGCAGCTGTTGGAGTGATTGAGCAACCGGTCTTCCTCGTAGCTACTATCTGGCACGGTTAAACTCACTTACGTGGCTTCCTTTACCCATGGTTACTTTTCCGTGACTAGTTTTCGATGCGTAGAGACCGTCTCTCTTTACAGGCACTGCTATTTTTAGCGTTCCATGTGATTGCACGCGATACTTCAGCTTTGCATATTGTTATCAGACTGCATATAATAATTTGTCCATTAAGTGTATTTTTGAGCTATTATAATAATATAGTGTCTCCGCATAGGCTAAAAGGTTGACTGAAATTCAAAAATATAGGAGACCCTTCCGAGCTGAGTATCTGTGAAATATTTCTGTATGACTCTTTTCCACTTAACTAAAAGAATCACACTGTGCCGCAAATTCTGGAGGATAATAAACAAATCGACGGCTGTATTCTAACATCCGTCCTAACATATGAACACGAGACCCAAATTTCACCCCATTTAACTCGGTATATTCAAATATCACTACACTGCAGAAGGTATATTCAAATTTATCGTGCTTTACAACATAAAATATCTTGTACTTCCTGACCTATAGTCATGATAAAACACACAAACAGAAACAATTTCACGGTCAGTTCCTGAAAGACTTACAAGAGTACGCAGTATATGGCAAAAGAAATAATAAATATTCAGATCCTGTGTTAATCTACGTTTTAGCAAATGGAATCTAATAATGTTGAGTTTTCATGAGTATTTTTTATTCTTTTTTCTTGCCCCGCGATCTGTAAATCAGTTATAACAATAGCACCTATGCACAGAGTTCATTTTAGGATTATATACCAAATTTTGTGGCATATAAGATGAGACTTTTTCATTCAGAAATCCTGCCTTGACTTATACACCCCATCGACTTAAATTTCTTAATGAAAAAAGTTTTGTGCCTCAAATTCGGTCGTGATCCAAGCCAAACAGCCTGAAATGCAATATTACCTTCTTAAAAAACCATTTCGAAAGCGCACGAAATGCAGTATTCCGTTCACTAAAAACTTGTTTTACCCTTAGACGACCATGACACCCGAAACGCCCTGACATCCAAACTACCACGACCGTCCGAAAACGCCCGTCTAGAATGAATATGATTTCCTATACCCATCTGTTCTTTGAATTGACATGGTCCCTATGGTATTAGAAGAAGTGAACCTCAGTCACCATTGTTGTCGCTAAACAAATAAGTAAAGCAGGCGCTGGTATCTACCAGGGTGATATTTGTTACTCTCATGAAATGGCATTTCTTCTCCATGGAAGAATAGAGTGATTGCCCCCGGGAAGCGTCTGAATGTCAATGCACATCAAGACTACTACAGATCGGAAGTTTTATAAGGTGACTGAGCACTAATCCTTCTTTTGTCAACTTGTAAAGGAGAGGGGAGAAATTCTGAAAGGAGCAACACAGAGTTTCGGGCGTTATGGTATTCTGAGTGGCACAAGAATTCAGGGTTCTTGTCCTTAAAGGGTTAAAAGCTCCTGAAACTGATATTTCCGTTCAGACAGAAACATTAAAATCGCCGTGACAGATTTTGAGTGGCAGGAGTCGCTTATTAATCGCATTCCGCTTGCGATTCCTCCAATACCACGAGGAGGGGAGGGGGGGGCATTCACTTCTAGTTTTGCAGAGCCACTACGTCGCTGCCACGCTGCTGACTGGCTGGTTATAATTCTGTCTACAGCTGGCGGCGAATGAGCTTTAAGAATCGCTATTACCAGCTGCTACTGAAGGCAGTCTTTTTTTAGATCTGCCAATCCCTCAATTGTATCGTTCAACTGAATTACAATCAAATATTGCTCCGATTTGTTTATCTCAATTAATTACGTGTTTCTGACTGAAATTAAAACATCTTTTGGTTTCTGATATCATTTCGACTCTGTGAGAAAGCAGCGAATCATACCACATGCTGCAAGAATCACTCTGACACTTGACACACTTGCGTGACCTTGGATTTCTTTTTCATCTTTGTGTGGAGGCTTCTTCGACTGTTCGGCCGGAATGAAAGAATACGGTAGCGCCAGTTCGTAAGAAAAAGATAAACTTACGAAATTCCTCTTTCTTCCAAAAAAAAAAAAAAAAAGGAGAAAGTTACCTCTCACTTTTTCTCCCTTTTAAATTTTTACTGAAACATTAAAAATATAGTTACAGAATTTCGGAACGCTAACTTAATTTGTTCTAGCCTCGTCCTTTACTCAGGATCGACTTATCTACGAACAAAGATAAGGAAACTGTAAAATTTAACCCACCCTACTTACATTCCATATCGACTTATAAGCCCTGGAATTTGTGCTGGTCAACGTTTCTTTGTGCGTCCTGCTTGTAGCCTGAGATTAACTAAGGTATCGTGAGACGTCCATTGTCTCGGACAGCACGTGCAAACGGGCGTTCATCTCCGCTGTCAACCAGTGGTGGTGTCTTCCTTTTCTGGCACGGTGAGTGAATGAGTGTCCCTCTTTGTACCATTCCAGCCACACCTGAACTACGGCAGCTCTTGTACTGCCAACAATGCTTGCTGTTCTGAGGTGTTGGTCCCCGACTTCTTCGTGCTGATAATCATTATCCGCTTAAACTCTGGCTAGTCTTACCTTTTCCCTAATTAACGAGCTTCGTATACCAGTGCTGTCTGTATATACATGATGGTACAAAAAACGTCATGGCCTATTTGTAGAAAATTAATAAAAAATAACTACGCCATTTACAGAAAAAGTATTCGCAGTGGTCGAAAAGTAAAAATAGGAAGCTTTGTTGTCTGCCATTGCGTGTAGATAGCACAAGTTGATTTTCCTGTTCATAGGTACAGTCTACATTCAATGGACAAAACATTAGAAATATCTACCTAATAGCGTGTTGGTCCTCCTCTAGCGCGAATAATAGCCTGTACACGCCGAGGCATCGACTCCACTAAATGCCGGAATGTTTCTGGAGGTAATGCCAGCCATGCCTGTTGCAGCATTGTCAACAACTCCGCCCGACACGTCGGTCCAGGATCCATGGATTTGATGTTCCGCTCTGCGGCATCTCAGAGATCTTCCACAAGGTTTAAATCCGGGAATGTTCGTGGCCACTGGATGGTTCCAAACACAGATGAGTGTTCCTCGAGCCATGCCTAGGTGGTTACGGCACGGTGGGGCAGCGCATTATCCTGTGAAACAGACCTGAGGCTGCAGGATGCGAGAAGGCCATTAAAGCATGTAGGTAATCCGTAAGCACATTCTAGTAGAGCGCAGCGTTTAGGAGCCTCTCCAGACACTCTAAGGGACTTAATGTGTTCCATTAGAATGCTCTCCAAACCACCACAGAGCTACTACCGCTTTGAGTAGAGCCGGCCAGGCATAACGGGGCCCTGACACCATGCTGTCGACGCCACACCCGCACCCTTCCATTAGCTCAGTATAGCTGAAAACGGGATTCATCTAACCACCCGACGCGGCTCCACTCTGTAGAGCTCCAGTTTTGATGTTCCCGGCACCAAGCAAGACGTGATATCTGATATCGAGTAATCAACAGTGGCAAACGAGTAGGGCGTCGGCTCTGATAGCTAGAGTATCCAGCTGTTCGCTCGTTGAAGCTGCTTGGGAGTCCAACACTTAACGTGTATGTGATTTGCGCAGCGGTTGCCAAGCGGTCGGTATATACGAGCTTAAATAGTCCACGTCGACCCCGTTCATCAACGACGTGTAGTCGGCCACCGGTTGTTCCTTGGGCGCTGGTACTTTTGTCGACGGTATACTGGCGGTACACACTTGCCCTCGGAAACCCTAGGGTTCTTATCAGTTGGGCGATAGAATGACCCATCGGTCTTGCGCCAACAATACGTCCACGATAAAAGTTTCTAAGATCACCATGTTTACTCAGGTTCGTCGATTGCGATGCACTGTTGGGAAGCCCTGCTGTCCACCCATTTATCGCCTACGTTCGGTTTGGGTCTGTTCCACTCTGCGTGGGGATGCCCATGTCAATTACCCATCACCCATATCTTTAATGTTTTGTCTAATAAGTGTACAATGGCGAATGTACAGAAAAAAGCGATATGTGTGGTGAGGTTTTTGGAAACGAAATAAGTAACTCAAGTGCAAAGAAATTTTCGTTCACGTTTCGGCAGGAGCCCTCCTGTTGCTAAAGACTATAAATTAGAATTGTATCGGTCAATCGAAGAAGTAGACGTCCCAGTGTTTCGGAAGACTACGTGGAAAGAGTACGGAAAGCATTTCCCCGGAGCCTGAGGTAGTCAACCCGACCAGCTATTGCACATTTGGGATTCCCACGAGCAATAATGATACGAATTGTGTATAAAAGGCTAATATTACACGCATACTAAATCCAGATTATTCAAAAATTGGAGGAGAACCACAGGCTTCACAGTTTCGAGTTTACTTCTGACCTAATCGATCGCCTAGAAAATGACGAACACTTCCCTGAACGTATGATTTTCAGTGATGAGTCAACATTTCATGTATCAGGAACAGTTAATAGTCATAATGCACGCATATATGGTTCAAAAAACCTATATGTCTTGCAAACTTATATTTGTGATAGCCGCAAATGTAATATTCCCAGGATTGGCAGAAATGACTCAATTCCGTAGACAGCCCAGCCCGTTCATTTGATAAAACTCCAATGGATTTTTAATGGGTATTTTTATGGGGATTTGTCATAAACAAGGTATACAGGACGAAGGTGAGTCATTTAAGGGACCTAAAAGGAAAGGATCCTAAATGGCATTGCTGCCGTTGACATGGATTTATTAAAACGGACATAGCGAGGAATTGAGTACAGGTTGCACATTCTCTGTGCCACTAAGGTAGCACATATAGAAGTGCATTAGTTTATATCTTAAAAATCTTTAGTGCTTACATTGCCAACGCAGCAAATCTTATGCCTGTAAGTGATGTAGTCTTTTTTAATAATTTTCTAAAAATAGGGCAAGATATTTTGATCACCCTGCATATACCCAGCCTGCCGATGATGTTACTAGTACGTGTTGTGGGAGGCGTCCATTCATGGAGACAGGGGTGCTTATAACTCTTTGGAGAAAATAACATAAAGGTACACTGAGCGGCAATTAATTCATGAGACTGATTTAAAAAATCCGGTATAACACACTTCGGGAAGGCATGGTTTTTTGATAAGTCAATTATTAGCTGTGCGGTGGCAACAGCGTTTGGGTGAGAATTGCGCAGATGATTTTATACGCTATACACGACGTCATTTGGTGGAAGAACATTGTCGCTGCTCTGTCACGGAGCAGAAAGCAAATATCTGGTTCTGTTTGAAAAGGAGTAAAACTACATCTGAGACAGTTAAATTGTTGCGTGATGAGTATGGAACTAAGTACCTATCTTGTGCACAAATATTCCGATGGTATGCACGTTTCAAGGATGGGTGAAAAGATTTGGTAAATGACGAAACGCAGGGACACAAGATTTCAGTCGCACGTCTGAACCCATTGAGAAAATTCGCGAAAGGATAAAAAGTGATCATTGTGTGACCTTGCGGATGCTGGAATGTGAGCTCAGTGTGTGACGTACTAGAGAGGTGAAAACACGTGTCAAGACGACAAATCTGCTGCGAGACATTCTTTCCGCGTAGCTCAGTTGGAAGAGCGAATTACGCTAGAGTGAGGGGACACCGATTAGACGCGCGTCGCGGACAAACTTGTGTTTTGACTGGCGTTAATAAGGAGACGATTCGTCAAATTCTAGTGCAAGATTTGGGGGATAAAATAGGTTTGTGCTCATTTTGTTCCTCATGCTTTGTCAGACGACCAGAGACATGCACTTGTAGAGTACACAAAGGACATCCCAGAGACTTCAAAAACAATGCAAAATTTTCCCAATGTATTGTAGTAGGTGACGTGACATGGTGTTTTCGTTATGATCCTGAAACGAAGCGTCAGAGTGCTCAGTGGAAGTCTTCACTTTCACCCAAACGAAAGATCAGGTTACAGAAGTCCAAAATCAAGACAGTGCTTGTGTTCTTTTACGACAGCAAGGAAATTATACATCCCGAGTTCATTCCTGAAGGTACAACTGTCACTGACAGTGCTTACACATTCATTTTGGAACTATTGTGGAACAGGATTGTTCGTGACAGGCTTGAATACCAAAATGGAAAATGGTTCCTTCTCCACGATAACACACCCGCACTCAGAGCAGTCGGTGTACAGCAATTTCTGGCACGAAAACCAGTGTGTATACTCAACCATCCCCCTATTCTCTACATTTGTCACCGGGTAACTACCTTTTATTCCCGAAATTAAAAGTGCCTTTAAAAGGAAAATTTTTTCAAGACATTGAAAATATACAAAGAACTGTGACATCAGCTCTTCACTCCATAACAAAAGATGACCTCTGCAAGTTCTTCCTTCAGTTGGCTCACCGTGCCACTTCTGGTATTAAAACGAGTGCTTCGAAAAAACGTATTCATGTAAGTTTTCCTGCTTTTCCATTTTTAAAAAACAATCAGTCTCATTACTAAATTACCATTTTACAACAGTCTCGCCACAATGACTAAAAATGATGCCAATCTGGCCTTTCATTTCGAGCGAATATTATAGCATCATTTTGATTTGAAATGACTACAGGCGATAAGTAATATGAACACAGAGGAAACTTCGAAATGTTGAATTTAATTGGTAATTATAATCCATGATACAACATATGTCATTTAGGTACTGGGCTTCTGGAAATCATGAGTGCTTTTCTAACAGTGATGATCTGGCTGAAATATGCCACAAAAAGTAAACTCTGAAATTTTGGACTTAATCACAAATTTGCCACTTATTTTGTTGGCATAAATAATTTTGCAACTGCTGTTCTAGCAACAACAAAAAAAAAACAGAACTACGAACATATCAAAATATGCACTTGATGTTTTTCATTTAAATAAATAACTTACTTCAATCCTGATTTAAAGTTATGGCAGTGATTATTTATGTGGTCTTTGCTATACTATTAATAAAAAAGAAATTATATTTACCTGAAATCTGTATGAGAAATTAATGATTTGATTGATTTGATTTGCTGAAAGTGCGACGACATATCAGTTGCTAAGACCATGTCGATGACTAAATTACGAAACTCTCTGAAAACAAAAATCAGTTATAAAGCAAGTCCCGATTAGTATAAATGCACAAAATCTTATATAGTTTTTTAAGGTTTGAATAAATGTAAAATTGCATGCAAAGACAAAGGTTCATTCATTACTATTTTTATCAATATAAATATTGGTTATCTTTCGTCATACTTTCCGTACTTAGCATGCCTAAATTCCCAAACATTTGTCATATGTGGTAACATTGAAAGTCGGTCAAATCGAGCAACTACGATAAAAGCGGCGTCTACGATGTTTTGAGCGTGAGTGCATTGTACCTAATCTGAGTTCATCGTTACGAATTCAACCAGTAGTCACAATAAATTTGATATTTCTTATCGACCACGGTTTCTCTGTGTTTGTCCCATTTTCCCGAGGAAAAACTGCACGTAAATATTCAAACCGCTGGAACATACACTATCAACGTTACTAACGGTCACGGACTCTTGTCAATTGCTTCCACGCGCTTGATAGAAATGGAGTAGATGCCATGTCATTGACAATTTGCAAAGAATTTTGATATATATGAAAAACTTTGAAAATATTAAGCTTGAAGCTAGACCATAGCACACCAAAACCGTAGTATAAAATCAATTGTGACTAAACGTTGAGTTATTAAATCTTATATACTTTGTGACGTACCTGCTAGCAGGACGCACACGACATAAAGGCAGATAGGAATCAGAATAATCGTCTGCGTAGCTCAGTTGGTAGAGCGACTTGTTCCGGAATAAACGGCCTCGGGTTCGAATCCCGGCGTAGACCAAAAATGACGGAGAAATTTACTTCGTTATAACTTCACAATGTTTGTAGGCTAAGATTTATAATATCCAACCTTAGCGTTTCGCGAGTTTACATATTGGTGTTCCTGCGACGAGTGTCAATATAGGTGTGGTTTTCAAGTTGTAAGTGTTGATTACAATTACAACCTCTTTCTCTAGTTCAGGAATTCTGGGTAGTTAGAATATTATTAAGTCCCTATAACTCTTTAAATTGTATTTTCAGATTATATTTTGCTCACTGACTCTGCCGTTTCCCCTGCTGTTAAGTTAGGCAGCATATGAATCTCGACAGCGAAATGAAGCCAACGCAGAATATTTCTCATATTTATGATTTTCAGAATACTCGTATTTGCAAAAATCTGCATTTTACCTTTCTTTTCGAACTCAGATTTTCCTTTATGATTATTCTCGGAATTAGTTTGTCCCTGCATTGCAATCACACTAGAGTAAAAGCTAATTATTACCTACTTCTAACGCAGCAGCTTGAAAGCTGATATTCTACACAGTAAATGTTTATCAATCATAAAGAAAAGAAAATTTGCGAAAATTCAAAGTTTCCTATGATCTCTTTTAAAATTACTTCCCCCTTCCCCGGTGTCCGAGTAATCAGAGGCGCGGGCATTTCGCTAACTGTCGGAGTTGGACTCAGGTCCCGGATGAGGAGGCATAAGTAGTGCACATTTGTCATCCAATGTCACCCTGTCTCCCCTTCTCCAGAACCAGTGGTCCCAAATCAGAGACAAGCGACGATTAAATGGCCTGTGAGTAGAGATGGCATATATCATTCCTTCTTTGGGGGTTACCCATCATTCATGAAAAACAGTCGTTCACAAATGGTCATTCAAACGAATGGCCATTGAATTTCCAGGTTGTCACTACGCTCAATGAGTAAATCATTTGTTGCAGGGATCTCGTGTTTACTATTAAATCGCGTTCAAGGCCACAGCGCCTTTTGGCGAACTGCCTAAAAGAGCGTGAGCTCTTCAATAATTCACGATGAATGATATGTCACGAGCCAGCTCGTTCTGAAATAATTCGGGCACATCACTCAAGTGAATGTCATTCACGTATCATTCCCATTTGTAAGTCGCATCAATATTACCTAGCTGACTGCTGATTGCTCATTCACATAAGGGTTGACACTTATTAATTCTCAACATCACTTTGCTTATTGAGAATTCGATTCCGATCTTATGCGGTCGGAAGACAGTTAATTTTGCTGTGACTCCAGTGTATGTCGCAATAATGGCGGATTGAATGATCATTCACAGTTATGTGAGCGAACCATTCACGATGAAGAGTTATTCATCGTGAACAAATAGCTCAAGAATGATTTGTCTTTACCTGCGTTGTTATTGTTGGCTATCAGACTTCAAAACAAACAAACAGCAAAATCATTTTTGAATGAAAACCATTACCACCATCTAGTCTAACGCAGCCTACTACAGTGAAGTGCCAAAATATTTGGATACCTCTCTAATTCCGCGTTGGTCCTTCATGGCGATCGGATAACGGCAGCTGTGGAGACAGTGCGCACTAAGCTTCCAGAAGAGCGTCCCACAATTCCGTAATATCTGCCGGGGAGGACTCCTTCCATTGACGGCACGTTGAACAGAATCCCAAATGTGTTCGCTGGCGTTTAAATACGGCGAAAGAGGGGATCAAGTCTGGATGCTAAATTCCGCGGTATGTTCCTCCAGTCATAATCGAGATACTGTGGACGTGTGCGGTGGCGCATTGTCGTGCGAAAGTGGTCGCACTCGTCGGAGTGGTTGCAGGGCATGAACGGGTGCAAATGTTTACCAATGATGGTTACGAAGCCTCCACCGTCAGAGCGATCAGCTGAAAACACCCAACACCATAATAGAGCTACAGCCAGCCTGCATTCTATCTTGTAGGCATGCGGGATCCATTTCGTCGTGGGGTTGTCGCCACACCCGGAGTCGGTTATCTTCCCGAAACAGTTGATACCGCGTTTCTTCGGACCAGGCTACACGTTTCCAGTCATCATGCGTCCAGTGGCGGTGTTCCCGGCAAAGCGCACAGCCTTGTGTCGTTGTGCTAGCAATAGCAACCGAGTGGATCGTCGGCTCCGGAATCCCATAGAACACAGGGAACGTTGCACTCTCTGAACCGTGAATTACGCTGTGATTTGCGGCAATATTGCACACCGGGCGGATGTTACGATGTGTGCCAGACCCCGCTGTCCACGATCGTCCAGGGCTTTTCTACGGCCACACCGTTCTAGCACTCTGGATTTTCCTTCTGATTTTGTTTGGCCTAGGTACACCCTTGAAATTGCTGACCGTGTAAATCCAAATTTCGTGGTAATTTCCGAGATGGTGTGACCCATCTTCTGGGCGCCGATTATCATACCGCGTTCGAAATCACTTAAATCCTGATAAGATGCCATCTGAACTGCGAATGCCACTACTTGAGTTTGCAGAGATATCTGCCTCCATAAATACGTCGTTTGCGGACGATACTATTTACCACATGGGTGTGGTGCCATGTAATGGAAATGGTAGCGCCCTTCACAATTGTTTTGGCACCTCAGTGTATGTACTTAGGTAAGAAGTTGAAAAAATGTAAAAACCCAAAATTTTAACTTTAATTTCTACGATATTTTTAAATGGAGCTTTAGCCACATAAAATAATGCCATACTTCAAATGAATCCATAATCTAGGAGCAACGTCCTGGTTGTAGTAACGTCGCAGCTTCAGTGAAGCGAAAATACAATTTTCATAAGATCGTGACGCCAAGAATATGGTACTGTTACTATGTGCCCTTTAGTGGCAGCAGAAGTTGGCATTAATAATCTTCGCTTAATGTAATCTCATAAGCTAAAATGATTTCCTATTTCGTTAGTGGTTTTGGGAAGGCATTGAGATGTGGTTCCTTCACTAGTTTTCATCCAACCGTTAATGAGGTAAGGGAGATGACTACTCCCTGCCATGCTTGCAATGTTCGGCAAAAACGCTATAGCTGGCGGCCCCCATGTTTTGGCTGTTCATTATGTTCAGTTTAGAAGTTACTTTTATTTTATGTGCGTCCGTGTAGGAAGGGATGCAAGCATATGGAATTTCTTACAAATTGAGGTTTTAATGAAAATATTTCTCACGAAGAGGTGAAAGTCACAGTTAATGAGGATTCACCAGTTGTTCAGATGGTTGGTGGGAGGAAGGGGGAGCACACCCCGCGTTGTTTGGTTGTGGGATGAGAAAGCAGAAGCGCGCTGGTTTTTAAAGAGAGCGGGGAACATGCTCCTCTCTCACAAGACGAGGAAAAAACAGCGATTTAGGTAGTCCAATGCCGAAATAGACTATCGAGGCAGAAATTAAGGTGGAAGCGGAAACTTGACAGAGAGGTAACCGAAAAAACGTCTGATGGAATAAGCAGGAACAGATCAATGTGTAAACAGTGAAAAGAGTAATATAGAAGTAATATAGAAAACAAGAGAGGCAAATTCATGGACTTCCCCAAAAACTGCACTGAATGAAGAGCACGACTGCAGTAAAGTGAGTTCTTATTTAGCTAGTGATTCCTTTATTTGATGATCGTGTAAAAATAACTAAACCCCTGGAAGTGCTTCATTTCCTTACAAGAGAATGCTTGTCAAAATAACGCGACGGGGTACGGAAAGAAATCTAGTGAACAGACCCGTAATATTATTATGCCTAGCTGGTTTCTGGAAGGCACTAGAGAAGCGAAAGCAGCATTTGTAAGCATCTTAGAGAAAGTACATGGCAACAGTGTTTGTTGCATTTATTTCTGAAGTAACATATTTCTACTGCTCATTTGAATAAACTGAAATTACAGGGGTTTATGAAAATAATGGGAACACTTACTGTTTGTAGAAAACGTTTTTAAGAATAAGCTGTAGGCCTACCTCGGGCTTTCGGAAAAGAGGTAATGAGTCTTGGAATAGACTTATAGAAGTCATGCACATAATTGAGCGAAACCTCTAACTATCCTTCTTATAAAATATGTTCCAACAGTGATGTTGCAGTTGAAAAAGTGTGGTTTGACCTTTCGTTCCAGATATGTTTGCAAATGTTCAATAATATTGAGGTCTGGAGATTGAGGTAGCCACAGTAGCTGCCCCCACATCCTCAAGCTCTGTAAACCACAACCTGACAAGCTTCGCACAATGCGCTGGTGCAATATCTTCTTGGAACCAGGGAAGGTCATTGTATAACAGTGCTTATGCATGTGGTCCCAAGAATGGATAGGTACGTTTCATGTGTGACACAGCCCTGCAGAATAACCAATGATCCTAAGGAATGCCGTGATATGACACCCCGCAGCATGAGGGATCACTCTCCATGCTTCACAGTAAGAACCAAGCAGTGGAGGGTTGCACGCTTGCTTAGCATTATTTTCTACCACTGGTAGCCGTACACTCTACCAGTGGTAGAAAACAATGCTAAGCAAGATTTGTGACGTACATACCTCAGAGGTGACGCACATATCAAGACGTCAAACTTGCAGCGATAAACTTCGGATGATGCAGCTTGATTAGGAAAGTATTCGGCTCCACAGTAGAAGGATGCGAATTCGATTCTTACCACCGGCAAATGGCATTTACGCTGTAGATTCATCATATCAGATGATACGTTGCCAGTATTTAGCATCCCAGCTTTTATGTGCTTTACATTACCTTACACGTTTTGTTGTATTCATGTTGGTTATCAGAGGTTTGTGGATTGCAGCTTGGCCTTATATACCGGCACGATGTAGTTTCCGACGAACTGTTATAATCGTGCCAACGTTTGCCTGTCCCTGTCTGACATCTTCGTATGGGGTCTGCAATTTGCACGTCTGGAGGCAAGCCGTGAACATTTTGATAGGTAGTTATAATCTGTGATACCGCTCCTCGTGTTACGTCTTATATTTCAGCCGGACAGTGTTCTTTTCCAAGCTCGATTGCGTTTCACGGACCACAGATTAAGAATCCCGTCTGTAAACTATCTCCAAACATTCCTATTGTGTCACAAATTAGTATGGCAAAGAAATGTTCACCAATTCAAAAATTCAGAATTTCCTGTGAGGTAAAGTTTTCTCCCTTTAATATTAGGGTTATCAGCTGTTTAAATCAAGGAAGAACAAACTATGTTGAAACAATTACACGTTTTCAAACATTTTGTCATAATACAGTGTGTTGGTACATGTGAAATATCCGCTGTCAGGGGATGGGCTTGTTTGGCACCTCCAGCGGAACAGCGTCGTCCAGCATCGTCACATCTCATACAACGCAAGGTCGGTATACATTTGAAATACGCCGTGAGTGCCCTATTTCATGACAAGGTTCAACCGCAAGTGTCCCGCTTCGGTCAAAGTGGACCATGGAGAAAAGCCAGTTGCACGTAACTTTTCTGCATGAGCTCAAACTCAGTTTCCGCATATATAGCGGTCGGAAACATTAATACGGAATCTTGGCATGGTACTGCGAATGAAAGCACAATACGCCGATGGTTCTCATAATTCCAGGTACGAGGTACGTCCCTTGAAATACGTCTCGTGGTTATTCATAAGTAGCTGTAACAGATGAGTAGCTGAAAAACATCGTAGAAGCGGACCCACGGAAAATCGTCCGTGAGATCGCAGCGAAGGTACGTATGCATCATTTGACGTTTACGCCGAGCCTGGCAACTTTGTGAAAGGTGAAAAGTCTGGATGTCACACGAACTGACAACAGCCAATAACCCTCGTCGTCTAGAGGTGTGTGTCAATTTCCCTCCTCGACAAGCAAAAACGAGAGGGCTTCCTGCGATGAAAAGTAAGTCACCTATAGCAACCACACGTGATCAGCCCAGTGGTTGGATACAACGGTGCCCCCTAAAAACTGCCTAAAGTCACCCATACACCCGCGGAAAGTGCTGGGTCACATATTGTGGTCTGCTGCCGGCTTGATCCACCATTCAATTTTCTGACCAGGTGAGACCATCAGTTCAGACCGCTACTGCGGTGAAATGCACCAGATGCACAAAAAGCTCGGTACCCAGCAGCCAGTTTTGGTCAACAGGCATTAGGTCCTACCGTTGCCTGACAGCGCGTTTCCATGTACAGTATCTCCCAAAGAATACGTTCAACAAATCCACCAAGTGGACCACGAAACTATTCATTAACCTGAATATTCCCCACATCTCGCTCTCACGGATTATCATCTCTTCCAGCATCTAGAATCATTTCCTGGCGTAGAAGACCTTCGGAACAAATTAGTTATGTGTCAGGACTTTGCCACCTGTTTTGCTTCACAAACGTCTGAGTTGTATCACTATGGGCTCCGCAGCTTCGTAACCCGTTGGCAGGAATGCTCCGATGCATATGGGAACTATTTTGACTTGGAAGGTAGGGACTTCTTAATTTTAGGAGAGTTTGCAGGTGACACTGTCATTTCGAACAGTTTATTTGCACCAAATCAATGCTAGAAATAGCACATTAACATAAAATTTAGTGGGAGATAACCTGAATGTAACGTAATTAAAATGACTGACAGTATCAATGTACAAGCTATGCGTTTCCAGCATATATAAACTTATTTAGCTCTGCAATTAAATGTTGCTGATACATTTCTAAACGGGTTTCCCAATAGGAAATAAAGTGCTTTTCTGACACAGAACATTCAGAGAGGATAGAACTCAGCATAATGACTTTCTCAACATCATGAGGATTATGAGGGTTTGTAGGTGGTATTCTGATTTCGGACATTTCATTCACCCTAAACCAATATGTCCTGTATTCTAGTTTGCTCTTGGTCTTAATGCCTGTTATGACGAATGTACGCAAACACACACACACATAAACACTTCGTGAGATAATAAAACACAACAGGGAGATTTTCGAACCCTCATGGGAAAGAAGTTTATGCGACCGCAGTGAGGCGCCTGTGAAGGTACGTTATGTGAATCATCTCAAAGGTTTTGCTCATTAGGAGCCGCGCTGATCTATTGCTCTGACTAGACAAGTATTACTAGATGAAAAAGAAGCTGAAACCCTCAAAGCAGGCAATTTTTCAACAAATGCTCAGGTCAACTAAGCGCTTCGGATTTTGCGACTTACCAGGGTTAATCAAAAGTTTGTCCCGTTTGAAGCTAAAGCGTTTAATGATGCAAGAAAGCCATACACGCTCCCTCATTCTTCAAACAGGTAAATTTTTTATAGTCGTTTGCAAACATTCCACCAGAGCCACGGCCGTACCACTCGAAAGGTTCGAGGACAAACTCTCTGATGCCAAATTCCACATCCACCACGGAAGAGAACTGCTGTCCTTATGGGAAATGAGCCATGGAGCAAAACAGGTTTTAGTCGAATGATGAAATCTCCCGACTCTATAGAGGATGAGGTGGAATCCTCTATACAGTCCAATTCTTATAGGTTTCGGCGGATCCACTCTGGAGGTGTGACCTAGGACGTTATCTACTTACAGTAATATCCGCATTTTATTGATGAGTGCTGGGTAGCACATGGTGCAAGGAACCATGCGCATACTGCAGTTGTTCAGCATAAAGGTTCCCGTCCACAGCGTAACACGAGCTCTCGGTGCTCATGACCCTCATAATTCCACCAAAAGTACAACATAATTTTACTCTCGAACAGCCTTCTTTATAAATCTGGGTGTGTTTCTGGTGTTTCTTCAGCCACTAGTTCCCAGTATTGCGACAAAGAAGGAATGTCCGCTTTTGATCACCTGTGATGATACGACGACAAAGCCTATCGTACTGTGGGTTTGGCAGCAATCCAAAAGAAAGTGACACATCGTTTCGCCTGATCAGGTGTCAATTCATGGGGAATCATTCGATGGCCTGTGTAGAAGAAACAAAGCTGGTACATATGACGAACAACATTTGACTGGGAAGACCTTACCTCAGCTACCAATTGTGGTATACTATTATCGGGGTCGGCTGTCACAGCTTCGACCAGGTTATCAGTGTTTGTGGTCACTGGAAGTCCTAACTTCGGCTTGTTTTGGAGACAGGTGTCCCCAGTACTGAAATGCCCGAACCTTTTTGTAGAGAAACAGTGCTGCTGCCGGAGTTAACTCTTTTTTCAATCATGGCGTCGGACCACCCAAGCAGCACAATTATCGACCTCCAAAGCGTGTTCAAGGCCAATGCTCTTTTGGCGAATTGGCCAAACGTACGCAAGCTCTTTCTCCGTTCACGATGAATGACTTGGAACGAACCTTTTTGGGGCGAACGATTCAGGCACATCATTCAAATGAATGCCATTCACGTATCATTCCCATTCTTAAATTTCGCCATTATTTCCTAGCTGATTGTTCACTCACATGACGATTGACACTCATTACTTATTAGTAATTGTTAACCGTTTCTATTAATTCTCGACATCACTTTTCTTAATGTGAATTCGTTTCCGAACTTATGTGGAGGGAAGAAAGTTAAACATACTGCGACTTCATTTTGTGTTGCAATAATGGCGGATTGAGGGATCATTCACAGCGGTGACAGCGAACCATTCTACATTCACAGTTAAGAGTCATTCGTTGTGAAAGAATCGTTCACGAATGACCCATCACTAATCTGGTGAGTTCCATAAAAAGCATGAAAATAATTCTTGATACACAACTACACTTACCAACAAGTAATTGGACACCCCTGCAATCGACGATATCTGCGGTCCTGATATACGTCACGGCCGCCGCCGTTAAATATCGTGTGGGAAACAACAACGCAACCAGTCGCATGCAAGATGCTCTCTGATTTCGAGAAAGGTGTAATCGTCGGGTATCACAGAAATGGCCAATCCATACGTGACATATCCAGCTAGTTGAAGTACCCAAAATCGACAGTGGCCTACGTGATTGGCAAGTGGAAGATGAGAGGTGACTGTCGGAATGTGCCCCGACCCGGCAGGCCCACAAAATTGGGAGTTAGAGACCGACGGGTGCTGGCCAGAGAAATTCGGAAGAACCGCACCACATTATGGGCCACATCCGCGAGGAGTTTCAACAGGCATCCGAGAGTGTTTTTTCGATGAATACCATCCGTAAGGAAGCCCATCTGCTCGGTTATCATGGACGTGCTGGCGCTCACAAGCCTTTGATCACCAAGTCCAATAGCGCTGCTCGGCTAACGTGGTGCAAAGAACGTCCACAGTGGACCGTTGAACAGTGGAAACAGGTTCTCTGGAGCGACGAATCAAGGTTCACCCTCTACCGTTCGGATGGCAGGGTCTTAGTTTGGCGTCTGCCTGGAGAAGGCCTCCTGCCGGAATGTATTGTGCCAACTGTGAAGTTCGGCGGCGGTGGAGTTATGCTATGGGGGTGTTTCTCCTGGTATGTCACGGGACCCTTGGTCGCAATTCCTGGTAGACTCAACACAGAGACCTACTGCACCATTTTGGATGACCATGCGTTTCCTACGTTGTGGCAGTTTTACGGGGTTGACTCATGTTACTTTCAGAATGACAATGCCACATGTCATGTTGCGAGGTCCACCATGGCTTGGTATGGTGACAATAGGGTTAATCGAATAGACTGGCCTGCGCAGAGCCCGGACCTTAACCCTAGCGAGCACCTCTGGGACGAGTTGGAGTGTCGACTTAAGGGGTGCCCCCACCGTCCGAAATCGGGGAAGGAACTGACCTGTCTTCTCCAAGCCGAGTGGAAGTAAATACCGCTAGCCGTCGTACAACGCCTGGGTGAGAGTATGCCCCGGAGGGTCGCAGCTGCAATCGTCGCTCGTGGAGGCTCCACCAACTATTGAAGGTGAATAAACTTCGTTTTCCTTTGCTATCACAGGTGTCCAATTACTTGTTGGTAGATAGTGTAAAAGATAAATTTTGAAATTGCTTTTTTGTTCTCAATTGCTTCCTCTTTAACTATTTTGAAGCTCAAAAATAAATCCAAATGTTTATCTCTTAAATTTTTAGAAAATATGTTTCCCATTCCTTGTCAGTAAAACATTTTCATAAGTACCAGATTTTCATTTGTGAAAACAGAAATTTGTCGGTGATGCAAATCGAAACAGCGTCTCTTCGCTCTGGAGTGAGTTGCTCTAAGTGACTAAGTTACACCGACGGAATGTATCGCTGCAGATTTGTTGTCTTGACACGTGCTTTACCTGTGCCTTACATATTTCAACGGCTAATGTTAACGTATGAAGCAAGGTGTTACTGTATCATTTCCTAAATAACCAGGAGGTGTTACAGATGAAAGGACATGCGACCTATTCAAGCAAAAACGGCCATATTTAGAAACAGTCATAAATCTTTATTATAATTAATTCCTTCGAAGGAGCTACGAACTTCGATGTCTTGGCTATCTGAGCTCGTTATTTTCGGAGTAAGGATTGAAAAAAATACAGCTGTTATCTGACCATACCAGAAATTTAATTGGAAAATATATCCGGAATTTGTTTTTTCCCCCGCGAATTTCGAAGACAATGTGCTTATCCATCTTTAATCCATATCTGTCTAACAAGTTACTCAGATTTCAAAATTCCAGATAATAAGAATCTAGGTAACGAAGTTTCTAATCACACGCCCAGAATATCTCAAAACGGGCCTGGAAACGAGATGTGCGGATGTTAGGAAGATATCAAATGGACAAATGAAAAAAACGGCAAGAAACTGTGTACTATATTTTTCGAAAACAAACAAAATATTTTTAGTAAGCCAGTGAATAGGAAGCTTGAGCAGCGTGAATTACAAATTCAGATTTCGGAAACCGACATTTGAAGAGTTGCTCTTTTAAAAAAGTTTGCTTTTTAAACTTTTGTTGCAAACGATTGATATTAATACAACTTAATTTAATTCAGAGAACTTTCGGGATATATGACGTTTTTCTACTCTGTGTTAAACGAAATGAATTTAACGTGAAAACGCCAATTTCCATAAATACTTAACCCACAAGATGTTGAAAAAGTCGTTGGGCTAATTTTTTTTTCTCTCTTGTGACAGCAAAGTATTTTATTTCCTGTGAAGAAACCCGCCTAGAAATGTACACAGTGTGGCAAAGAATTTTTAAGACTGGGTCTGTAAAATGAAATAGAAACAAGAAATTATCATTTGTTTTGGTTTGTTATTCAAAATAAGTCCCTCCGGCTTTAATACACTTGTTACAGCGATTTAATAATGATTCGAACGCCTGTTCCAGTTCATTTTGCGGAATTGTCTCCAAAGCACGCGTCGAAGCTGTTTGTATGGTCAAAATATCATCAAAATAACACCCTTTTAACATCATTTTAAGTTTTGGGAATAAAGAAAAGTCGCAGGGTGCTAAATCAGGCGAATACGGTGGATGATTCGACAGACAGACGTTATTTTTCGCCAAAAATCTACGAACAAGAAGTGAGGTGTGACTGGGCGCATTATCGTGCAACAAACACCAACTGTTTTTATCCCGATATTCTGGACGAATGCGGCAAATTCCGCCCATCAAACGCCTCAAAATATTTAAATAAAACTCACCAGTAATTGTTTGTCCACTTGGAACAAATTCTTTGCGGATAATACCCTTACTATCGAAGAATGTAATGAGCATTGTTTTGATTTTCGATGGAACTTTTCTTGTTTTTTTGGCTTGTGGTGAGTTTTTTGACTTCCATTCCACACTTTGTCGCTTTGTTTTAGGATCATATTGAAAACACCATGTTTCATCACCAGTAACAATCGATTTTAAGAAGTTTGGATCATTTTCAGCGGCTGAAATGATGTCTCTGCAATATGCACTTCTCCCTGATTTTTGTTCATTGGTTAACGTGTGTGGAACAAATTTAGCAGACTTTTGTTTTGCCCAAATCTTCATGCAGGATGGTTCAAATCGCTTCTTTGTTGATGTTAAAAGACTCTTCCATCATTCTTAGTGACGCAAATCGATTGTTTTCCACGAAATCACGCACTTTTTAATAATCTCAGGTGTCCTAGATGAACTTGGTCTTCCGGTATACTTATCATCTTTTACCGTATCTCTTCCGTCCAAAAAACGTTTGCGCCACAGGAAAACATTTGATCTACTTAAACAAAACTCACCATAAACTTGTCTCATCATTTGGTACGTTTCCGAGGCACTTTTACCAAGTGTTGCGTTAAATTTAGTAACAGCCCTTTGTTCCATCTTAATAATTCAACATGAAAAAATTTTTACTTCTTTAATGAACGGCCGTTTCGTTTGAGTTTCTTTAACAACTGCGCAGTACTTTTTGCAGAAAGCAAGCAGATGGTCACGGTTTATAACGCATTCGCGATTACACTGGTGGCGCCACCGTAGGCTGAAATCTAGCGCTAGTCTTAAAAATTCTTTGACGCACTGTGTATTAGCAACATTTAATTGCAAAGCTAAATAAAGTTCTGTTGAAAATGCATCACTTGCACTTCGATACTGTTAGTCATTAATTATGTTACATTCAGGTCATCTCCCACTAAATTTCATTTCAATGTGCTATTTCTAGCGTTGGGTTGGTGCAAAGGAAATGTATGAAATGAGCGTTTCACCTGTAAACCGTCATAAAAATAGGAAACACCTATTCGCCTAGAGTCAAAGTAGTTCCCTTCTGATCGACACACTTCTGCCAGCAAGTTACAAGAGTGCAGATCCCACGGTGATGAGCCTGTAAAGTGAAGAAAGTGGCAACGGCCTCTTACACATACTTAGGTAGTTTGGGAATATCTTTTCCGCCACACACACCAGAAATGGTGCAGATGCCGGAAGAGGTGATAATCCGTGGGAGCAATGTATAGGGAATAGGCAGAGTACGGCAGAGTTTCGTAGTCCAGTTGGTGAATTTGTTGGACCGTCCTTTGGCAGAGATGTGGGAGCGCGTTGTCGTGCAATAGAAAGATCCCATGCCTGTTGACCAGAACTCAGTGTTTGCTACGGAGGTTTTTGTGCATTTGCTATATTTCAGCACAATAGAGGTCTGAATTGATGGTCTCATATGGTCGAAAAAATGAATAATGGATCAAGCCGGCAGAAGCCCCCCCCATACGAGAACCAGCACTTTCCTCGTGTGCAGGGGGTGGCTTTAAACTATTTTTAGGTGATTCCATGGCATCCAACCACTAATCTGATCGCTAACGATTGTTGTAGATGACCAACGCTTCACCGCAATTTATGATCTGATGCAGGAATTTCTCCCATTTGTATCTGGCAAGGAGAGAAATTCACCCCTCTAGTCGACAAGTCGTATTGGCTGCTGTCAATTCGTGTGACATCCAGCTTCTTCAAAGGCATCAGCGACGGTTTTGGGCTGAAACCGGTACATTGCTCCGGTGTCTTTACCCAGGACAGAGTTGCATGAGCGTACAATCTTACTGGTTTTTGGCATGGATTTTGGCAATGTGGATTTTTGGAAAACGTTTGAAGAGGACACCACTTTGACATCAGAGTGGTATACGTCATTTCTAGAGGAGCACATCCCAGCACGAGCACTGCGATATCTGTCCTCGTACACGACAACGCACAGCTGCACAAAGCCCTGATTCCTTGGTTGTTCATTGAACAGAACGGTTGAGTAGAGCTGCCTCACTCACAATATTCAGCAGAAATGAACTCATGTGATATCAACTGGTTTGGCCATCTGAAAGGGGTGGTTTCTGGTACTCGCTCCAACAACAAACATAATTTGGATCTCTGAATCGGAAACACTTTACACAGATTCTGGTACTTTTAATGGTGCACGTGAACTGCTTAGGGTTACAGAACGTACAAGGTGTTCCACTCGCTACTTTACCCAAGTTTGTATTAATAACATCATGAATGATTGCAGTAATTGAATGATATTTGGTAAGAACATACCATCATCCATAGAAGACAGAACTATGTCATAAGAGATGTTGAAAGTGTCTGCCCTTGTGTTTGGAAACAGGCTTGAACAGGAGACTCCATATTTCGAAAAGTTTGCGCCAATTGCTCCGACGTAATCTCTTCCACTGCCTCGTAGATGTTGTTCTTCAGTGCCTGTTGGTGCGCTCGTTCTGACCTTGGACGTTGCGCATGTCAGCTTCGAGATTCCCCGGGGTTAGTTCAGTTGTTTTTTAGTCGCGAGGCTGTTCGTATGCATTAACGATGCCCTCCCGGTTAACCATAGCCGAGCATGTGTTTTTTGTTGGTATTAATTGGTAGCGTAACTCGATAAAGAAGTGTCTGTGTGAATTTCGTAGGAAATTCGGATGTCGGTCAGCACCAAGTAAACCGTGTATTCTGCAACTGGCTAAGAAGCTGGAAATAAAACAAAATAGGAAAGTTTGTTCAAAATAAAATATTTTTTTTAATGTCTACTATTTTAGCTCGGCTTCTTCAGGACAAATGGAACGCAAACATTCAAATCATTGTGACATCGTCATGATTTGCATGGAGGGAGCCCTCCCGAAATGTCAGAAACGATAGTGCAGGACGTCCAGTAAAGACTTCTTGTTTCACCACGGAAATCTTTGCGTAGACTTGCCCAGGAAACCGGTAGAACAAGGAGCACGTGTCATAAATACACTGACGGAAAAAAATCCCAACACCACGAAAAAATAGTTGTAGAGGAATGAAATGGTGGCAATACATTTGTATAGGTAACATATTTAATCGATTAAGGTTTCAAGATCACAGCTTATTGTAAGCGCGAGAAGAGCCATTTTAAACGTGAAATGCTGGTACATTAATAACCTGTGTAACCGCCAGAATGTTGAATGTAAGCACGCAAACGTTCATGCATTGTGTCGTACAGGTGCTGGATGTCAGTTTGTGGGATAGAGTTCCATGCCTGTTGCACTTGGTCGGACAATACAGGGACGGTTAATGCTGGTTGGGGGTGACGCTGGAGTTATCGTCCATTGATGTCCCATACGTGCTCGATTGGTGAAAGATCTGGTGATCTAGCAGGCCACGGCAACATGTCGACACTCTGTAGAGCATGTAGGGTTACAACAGCGGTATGCGGGCGAGCGTTATCCTGTTGCAAAACACCCACTGGAATGCTGTCCATGAATGGCAGCACACAGGCTGAATCGCCAAACCGACGTACAACTGTGCCGTCAGGGTGCGTGGGATAACCACGAGAGTGCTCCTGCTGTCATAGGAAATTGCTCCCCAGACCATAACTCCAGGTGTAGGTCCAGTGTGTCTCGGCCGCAGACAGGTTGGTTGCAGGCGCTCACCTGGCCGCCTTCTAACCAACACACGGCCATCACTGGCACCCAAGCAGAACCAGCTTTCATCAGAAAACACAACAAATCTACACTCCGTCCTCCAATGAGCTCTAGCTTGACACCACTGACGTCGCAAACGGCAATGGTTTGGAGTAAGTGGAATGCACGTTACAGGACGTCTGGCTCGGAGCTGTCCTTCAAGTAACCGATTTGTAACAGTTCGTTGTGTCACTGTGGTGGCAACTGCAGCTTGAATTGCTGCCGCAGACGCGGTACAATGCGCCACGGCCATACGCCGTACACGGCGGTCTTCCCTCTCAGTAGCGTGGCCGGCCGAAACCCGGTCTTCTTGAGGCAGTACCTTCCCTTGACCACCGCTGCCAACAATCATGCACAGTGGCTACATTCCTGCCAAGTCGTTCTGCAATATTGCGGAAAGAAAATCCACCTTCTCGTAGCCCTATTACACGACCTCGTTCAAACTCCGTTGATAAACTCTGTTGATAATGGCTTCTTCGCCTTCTTAAAGGCATTCTTGACTAACATCAACACCCTACGTCGAATCTCAACGATAACTAACGCTCCCGAACGTTACAGCGCGTATTTACAGCTAACCTGCTTTGCATGTTCCGAGGGGCGCTACCAGCGCCACACGTATGCCCTGAGCGCGAAATTTGCATAGACGTCATCTTACAGATGTACTCTCACCGCCTACCAACTGTCGTTTATCTAACACAACCCCTTCTTGGTGTTGGGATTTTTTTTTTCCGTCAGTGTATCATTCAGTTACTGTAATTATTCACGATGTTGTTAATAAAACTTGGGTAATGTAGCGAGTGGGACACCCTGTATTATTTACGCTTTCTAACCGTAGGTTGAAGAAGCGTATATGATCCAGCTTTGTGCGTCCGTCTGTCTGTCTGTCCGTCCGTCCGCACGATAACTCACACGTGAAAATTTTTCGATTTCGATGAAATTTTAGTATGTGGTAGGGAACCACCAGGGGGACGATCCCTATTAAAAATGGGTGAAATTGGGTCAAAGGTCAGGACATAGGAGCTGGATCCATTCCATTGCCTTTATGCGTCATAACTTGCGTAAAACTGGTTCGATTTCGATGAAGTTCTAGTATGTGATAGGGAACCACCTGGGGACAAATCCTATTGAAAATGGGTGAAATAGGGTCAAAGGTCAGGCAAGTCATAAGAGCGGGATATATTCCATTGCCCTTATGCGTCATAACTTGCGTAAAAATGGTTCGATTTCGATCAAATTTTAGTATGAGATAAGGAACCACCTGGGGACGAACCGTATTGAAAATGTGCGAAACAGGGTCAAAGGTCAGTCAGGGCATAAGAGCGGGATTTATTCCATTGCCCTTATGCGTCATAACATGCGTAAAAATGGTTCGATGTCGATGAAAATTTAGTATGTGGTAAGGAACCACCTGGGGACGAACCCTATTGAAAATGGGCGAAATGGGGTCAAAGGTCAGGACACTGGGGTGGGATCCATTCCATTGCCCTTGTGCATCATAACTTACCTAAAATGCTTGGATTGCGACAAAACTTTATCATGTTGTTCCGGAGGTATAGTGAACCGATTCTGTTGAATATCATTGAAATGGGGCCAAAGGTCAGGACACAGGAGCGAGATTATTTATTGCACAGCCATTATCCACATAACTTGAGTAATAATTTCTGGTATGTTGGAAAGCGTATCATAATCAATGCACTGCATGATTTTACTAACTTGCTGATAAGGGGAACTACCAATAAGTACCTCAAAATATTGCGGTCATTGCTTTGCTATTTCAGAAATCATGGTAATTTGAAAGCGTTCACTTACTTCCCCATCGACCTGATAATATATTATCAAAGAGTAAAATAAATACTTATTCGTTTCACGACACTCATGTTGCAATATTTCCAGATCACACAGCTTTCCGTGGTTGAGTTATTTTGCTTTCGGTATGAGACATACTGAGCAGCCGGCCGATTTAATGATTTCGCATTCAAAGCATTAAATCATGACAACTCACTCTGTCTGCGGCATTCAAACCTGTCAAAACCAGCAAGAACATCGATTTTTCTAAGGTGTAGAACATTTAGTTCGGAGAGCATCTTGCATTTAAATACGCGCCAAATTGCTTTCAGTTCCAAACAATGCAGCTGTATAAGTGAGTATAAAGGAGGTATGATTAAAAAATAAAAAAAAATAAAACAAGTCAAGAGAATCATCATTTGTTCTGCCTGTCACAGATACCCTGCTTGAAACCATGACAGCATCGAGGGAGCGCATCTACTTGGAATTCGTTCTGAAAAATCATCTTGTCACTTCAACGTGAAGACTGCCGGATTAGCTCGAAGTCATGAATATTCACAACAAAGGCATACTGCCTTCAGAATGCTCTGAGTGAATTAATTGCTCTGAGATCATTAGAGGACCTAAAGGAGCGGTTTAATTGTTCCTTTAGGCAACGCTGATCTTATTATACTTCGGTTTCGCTTAAGTAAATTTTTAACATCCGCTTTTGAAAACAAGGTTCATTAATGAGCAGAAATAAATGGCACTAGAAAAAAATACTTATAAAAACATATCACAGGAAATGTCTGCCTTTCAGATGGACATAATAAAAAAAAGAGAGGCTCGTACGTTAGAAGATTCTTAAAATCCACTTTAATAGTTTTTATCAGATAGATTGATAAATCCATTTCGTGGTGAATATCATGATTTACTAGATTTACTTTTTAATGAAACACAGAATGTAAACAAATGCTTATTTGTAAATTTAGGGAATTCACATTAGAAATCTGCTGTAGTTACATTTGAACAAAATGTGGAATGTTGATTAGTGTATCATCAGAGTTACGTTTAGAGGACGTCGCACAAAGTTAACAAATGTTTATTTTAAAGTTAATGAGAATACACATAGAAGTGTCATTCAGGAGCCGATTCCGAAGCTCACTTTCGGGGGAGGGCGATTGCTCTGGTCTAAAAAAAGAGACTTTTTGGAAGGATTACACACACGTATGTACACCGAGTGGTCACTGAATTATGACCACCCCTATCCAAAGTGGATGCAGCCCGTTGACCACGTGCTTCCTAAAGGGCTTGATTAGTCGACCAACGAAGCATATATAAGGTGTGAGTGAATCAATAGGAAATAAAATTCGAAGCGTGTTGGGTAAACAGAAGGATTTATCGCACTTTGAGAAAGGACAGATTTGTGGAAGCTGGGAGAGCGGATGCCTCGATTTCCGAAACGTCTGAACTGGTGGGCCGTTCACGAACCGCCGTAGTTAACCCTTTAAACGGCCGATGTACCAAATCAAATGGTGCCCTAAAACTTTCTGCGCTCCCCAAACAGAAATATGTACACAGCGGCCTAGTTTCACGAAAGCGAAGGCAAAACTTTACTTCTCTTACCTCAGCAATACCGACCATAAACCTGTTACCAGTTCTAAGAAGGTGATGATCGGTACTGCTGAGATGAGAAGGACGATTCTGGCCATCTATTCTTTTCCCCAGGACACAAGGAATGATAGATAAGGGTTAGTTCTTCGAACACGGACATTATACCACGGGGTAGAAATAAGATATTCAAACATCTTCTCTCTCCTTTCTTTGGTTCGTCGCCACTGTTACAGACCTTTCAGATGGTATCAGTCAGAAACGTTTGGTGTTAGTCAATTCCTTAATGGACTACTTTCAGTAATAAAACTAACTAGAAAGCAATGCCTTCCGATGAGCAGGTTCACTCATTCCAGCCGCATTTGGCTAAGACCGCTTCTTAGCGATTATATTCATTCGATCTGACTTCAGCAAATTTTGCTAACCCCGAGTTCCAGCCGGTTAAGGGGTTAAAGTGTATCAGGACTGGCCTGAAAATGGTCAAACAACGACCCGGAGGCAAAATCGCACAGGACAGCGAAGGGTTGATGTGAGAGGTGAGCGCCGGGTCCTAGGATTCGTACAGACCAACAGATGTAGCACTGTTCAACAGTTGATTACCCAGTACAACAGTTGATTACCCAGTAACCCGGAACATTATCTGTCATGGCCATGAGCTACACGCTCACACGTATGGGCTATAACAGCAGACGACCTCGACGACATCCTCCCCTAACCACGGTTCATCGGTGCAAAAGGCTCGCCTGGTGCAAACATCACGCAAGTTGGACATCGGATGACTGGAAAAAGTGTGCCGGTCTGACGAGTCGCGTTTCTTACTAACTCGTGGGCGTATTTGGAGCTAACAGCGTAGGGCACTCGATCCATCCTGCATGGTGTCCACAGTGCAAGCCGGTGAAGACGATTGTATGGTGTGGGGTATGTTTATCTGGAAGGAACGTGGACTTCTGGTGCATGTAGGACGACGTCGGACTGGTGCACACTATCGTGAATTGCTTGCTGATTCTGTGCACACACAACAATGTTGCACTTTTTCCCGAATGGCAGCGGTGTCTTCTAAGATGACAATGCGCCGAGCTGTGCAGGAATGGTTTGAGGAAAGCAGTTCAGATTTCCAGCATATCGATTGACTTCCGAAATCCCCTGATATCAATCCCATAGAGCATTTATGAGACACTATGAAATGGTATATCAGGCGTCTCGATACCAATTACCTCCATACTTAACATTGAAGGCCGCATTACACACAACTTGGTTGTCCATACCTCCCAACTGCTTCAGGCATCTTATTAAATCGAGGCCACGCTGGATAGCTACTGTACTACACACACGTATGTACACCGAGTGATCGCGAAAGGAGGACCTACGAAGTATTAGGTAGGTGGTCATAAATCAGTGACCCTATCGTATGGCTTGCGCGTGGAAAATGGATATGACTGAGACCCCCCCCCCTTAAAAAAACCCCTTCGAAATAAGCATCGGTGGGAAATCTTTACAGTTTTTGTTTATGGCTCAGTTTTATTTGTCTTGGTAACTCACACAATCCCACACATTCTCCAAAATGTACCACACACGGTAACTTTCCTGTTCCCTATTACTAATCACCCCAGACAACACTAAAGATCCGCCCCTGTGGCGCAGTGGTCTAATCGCTGGCCTCTGATCACTCGTCCAAGATGTGTCTGGGTTCGAATTCCAGTGAGGCAGGGATTTTGTGTTTGCCTTACGACACCAGTTCTCTCCCTTCCCTTGAACCAATGGCCCTAAATTAGGGACGGGAGATTGCTTATAGTCCATCGAGTTACTATCAGTGGTCGTTACAGACCCAAACAAAATAAAAAGACATTACACTAGGTCTATGTATAAGTTCCGAGCGCTTCATGGTTTTGAATCTTTCCAATGGCATGCAGTCGCCGAACCACTGTGTACTAATTCACGCCTAAATCTGTTGCCAGTTTTCTGGTCGACCGGGAGGCATCTTCGTCTAAAAGAGCTTGCAAATCTGACCTCCTTCGAGGGTCCGTATCCCTGCTTGACCTACACGCTGCGATCACCACTTTTGAAGTTCACAAACCACTCACGACACAGGTCAATGGTGTACCGGAAAAACTCATACCCCCTAGCAAAAATGGCATCGAGGACCTTTTGCGGAAATCTATTAGCTTTAAATTACTGTAGTTTCCAAAATCAGAATTATTAACTAGGTTTTATGGACATTTTAATAATTTAAATCCCCAACCTGATGCTCCGAAGCTCTTTCTGTCCCGTAGAATACAAAACAGCTATCTTCCGTTCTCGAATTAGGAGAGGCCGTCTCCTCCGATACCCATTCTAGACGACACAAAATTAAAAGCGTCATCAAGATGGCCACTGATGCTAGATATTTATTGAATCAGATACGTAACTACATCCAAAAAGCCAGGTAAAACATTCTAATCTTCCTGTGCCGCAGCCTCGTTATTTACGCTCAATTCCCTACATACCAAATGTCTTACAAACTCAAGAACGCCCTCAAGAAGATTAACTACGGCGTCAGCATAAGGTCTCCTGCATCTTTATATACTATGCTAAAGAGAAATACTGAAAAACCACCTCTTTCCAACGAAGCAGGTGTTTTTGCGATATCCGGACGGCGCTAAACGATACAGTATCCGGACGGCGCTAAACGATACTACATTGGAATGACCAAGCGTTCGTTTGGAATAAGAGTCAACGAACATAAAAGGGACACAAAATACGGTAAAATAGCCACGGCCCTGTCCAGAGAAGTCAAATTCAAGTCCGCTACTCCTATGTGGGATGATGTAAAGAAATTAGCTACCTACTCTAAACCTAAATTTATAGCCATTCGGGAAACCTTTGAGATCATTACCAACAGCGATACTTGCAATGATAGCGTCTCACTCGAGTTGCCACGAATTTGGAACGAGTTCATCAAGTAACGCCTTCTCCATACCAGGATGCCGCGTGCACAACTAATTTGATAACTCGTATCTTTAAATGAATATAACGTCGTATCTATTTATTGTCAAGTCAAGTTCCCGCACTTAAATTGCTAAGCGTTGTATTATTCAGTTTGTAGTCTCTGTTTAACGTCCTTGAAAAAAGACATCTGGTTAATGTTCGAAAGCTTGGAAACGCTTATGTATATTTTCCTACGCCAGTAAATCGGATCACTAGTATAGTGTTACTATATTCTACATAATTGGTGTACTGTTCCTCGTTACAAAATGTGACCATTTCCAAACGCTTACAGTCGTCCCGGTGGCTCAGTGGTCTAAGCAATGGCTACTGATCATTCGTCCACGAATGAGTCCGGGTTCGAATCCCGGTAAGGCATGGATGTTGTGTTTGTCTTACACCACTGGCTCTCTCCCTTCCCTGGAACCAGTGACCCTAAATTAGGGACGAATGATGCTGGTAATCGTGACTCGCAGCCCCAGTAACGATAGAATAACGCCAGAGAATCTTCAACAATGTGAACGACATTTTCATCTTGCAACGCAATACAGTCCATCCAACTAAGGGAAAACCACAAGCCTCATTGTTGACGATGAGTGCCATGGTTCCTCTTTAGATGAATGGACTATATAACCGCTTCTTCATTTCTTCTGTATCTGAGCAACTAGCATCCCCTGAACATTTGAGAAAGAAATACGAATTTAGGCCACCGAAACTGGAGAAACATATTGCAAAAAAATTATGTAAATAGACAAATAACAGTGTGGCGCGAAAAAAACTGTACCAGAAACTATCATATGTTTCAATTCCCATTTTAGTTAGATTTTGAGCAGTAATTTTTGGGCCCTCATTTCATCTGCACCCAGGGTAGCCGTCTCTTCCCTTGATACGCCTCCGCATAAAATTCCAATAATTATTTCCTCAGAGTTGTACGGAAAGGCGCACTGAAAATTTAGAAAATTTGTAAATACTATTTTGTTTTGAAAAGAAAACCTAATGCTTTTAGTTTTAATTAGCAAATTTTTATCCTTGAATGTAAAAACTTTTCGTTTGCTAAAAAGTAACACACAGAAATACTAAAATGTTTCCCAAAACAACTTTTCAGCGTTTTACCTGTATTCCTCTTTGCTAAGATGGGCAAGAATATTGCAGTCGTCCTCTCTCAATAGGCGAAAGGCTGTACTAACATGATGATTCTCTAGCACTGCTCTGTCATTGTACAACATAGCTGTATCTGACCTATAAAAAAGAATAAAAGTTATCACTCTTGTTAGCTTCGGAAAAATGAAAAGGAATCATATTAGAAAAATAATTCCACTCATGATATACTGAAAAAAAGGCAAGATATCTGTGATAAATCCAATGGCGTTTAAAAGTTCGTTGCTTTTTGGCGTGTACTTTAATTAACTTCCCGTGTTTGTTTCTTTACCTATGTAAATTTTGGTTCGTTCTATTTAAGCAGTCTCTAACTTAACGCGCGAGAGACGTTTCTCTCTTGATGAATATTCTTGTGACAAGCTAAATTGGCTTTCATCAGCGTGCTATGGTGTATTCGGATTCGGTGAGTGTTTAGAAGTCTATCTCCTCCGCTGATTGTGGTGGCAATTATTTTCTTTATAATGTGAGAAGTTTACTTCGTTTTTTGCTAAAGGCTGGTCTCCAGATCTGTTTCTGCTGGATTCCCGGTTATGTGGGGATCCAAGGCAACGGGTTTGCTGATTCTGCTGTCAGGTCTGTTTCCTCTTTGGTGGCCACAGCCTTCCCATTGTTTCACAGGAGTTTTCGTGTTCATATCAAAGGAATATGGCAGAGTCTGTCGGACAAACAGGTGGAAACAAACTACATCGTACCAAGCCAGTTTTGGATGTCTGGACTTCATCGTGCCGCTGGAACTACAGGGAAGAAGTAGTACTGACATATCTCAGCATTGGGCATGGCCGTTTCATTCATCGCTGCTTCCTGTATGGCGACACTGCCTCTATGTTTGAGCCTTATAGTGTACCGCTGTCTGTTTTTTATGTTTTATGTTCGTGAATGTACTCGTTTTCGGCTTTTACCCACTAGACCAGACGACTCAGAAACCCCGAGTCGCCATTTAGACGATCATTGTGATGTGTCATCTGTGTTATAATTTCTTCGTTGTACTGGTGTTTTTCGTTTTGTATGCCATTTACATCGTGTCTTTTTCTATCCTGTGACATACTCTTTTATTATGTTTTCATGTATTTGGTACTGTTCTGAAGCGTTGTACTTGGAGCTCTTTAGTCCATTGAAACCCTTGCCCCAATGAGTTCATAACAACTAACCAACCAACCAGAACTGAGGTCTGAAATAGAATGACGTACACTATCTACCAACAAGTAATTGGACACCTGTGATAGCAAAGGAAAACGAAGTTTATTCACCTTCAATAGTTGGTGGAGCCTCCACGAGCGGCGATTACAGCTGCGACCCTCCGGGGCATACTCTCAACCAGGCGTTGTACGACGGCTAGCGGTATTTTCTTCCACTCGGCTTGGAGAAGACAGGTCAGTTCCTTCACCGATTTCGGACAGTGGAGCACCCCTTAAGTCGACGCTCCAACTCGTCCCAGAGGTGCTCGCTAGGGTTAAGGTCCAGGCCCTGCGCAGTCCAGTCCATTCGATTAACCCCATTGCCACCATACCAAGCCATGGTGGACCTCGCAACATGACATGTGGCATTGTCATCCTGAAAGTAACATGGGTCCACCCCGTAAAACTGCCACAACGTAGGAAGCGCATGGTCATCCAAAATGGTGCAGTAGATCTCGGCGTTGAGTCTACCAGGAATTGCGACCAAGGGTCCCGTGCCATACCAGGAGAAACACCCCCATAGCATAACTCCACCGCCGCCGAACTTCACAGTTGGCACAGTACATTCCGGCAGGAGGCGTTCTCCAGGCAGACGTCAAACTCAGACTCAGACCCTGCCATCCGAACGGTAGAAGGTGAACCTTGATTCGTCGCTCCAGAGAACCTGTTTCCACTGTTCAACGGTCCACTGTGGACGTTCTTTGCACCACTTTAGCCGAGCAGCGCTATTGGACTTGGTGATCAAAGGCTTGTCGGCGGCAGCACGTCCATGATAACCGAGCAGATGGGCTTCCTTACGGATGAGTATTCATCGAAAGAACACTCCCGGATGCCTGTTGAAACTCCTCGCGGAGGTGGCCCATGGATTTGGTGCGGTTCTTCCGAATTTCTCTGGCCAGCACTCGGCGGTTATGAATTAATTAATAGCTCCCAGTTTTGTGGATCTGCCGGGTCGGGGCACATTCCGACAGTCATCTCTCATCTTCCACTTGCCAATCACGTAAGCCACTGCCGATTTTGGGTACTTCAACTTGCTGGATATGTCACGTATGGATCGTCCATTTCTGTGATACCTGACGATTACACCTTTCTCGAAATCAGAGAGCTCCGAACTGCGTGGCATCTTGCATGCAACTGGTTGCGTTGTTGTTTCCCACACGATATTTAACGGCGGCGGCCGTGACGTGTATCAGGACCGCAGATATCGTCAATTGCAGGGGTGTCCAATTTTTTTGTTGGTAGATAGTGTATATGTTCAACAGAAATAAGAATGATTTTTTTATTCGAGGTTTAACCACTACCGTGCGCAACTCAATGAGCTATAAGTAGTCGCGAAGAATGATATTTACAGTATATGTTGGTGACGCTCTAAACAGGCTTTCTTTTTTTCCGTTTTTGATTGAAGGTTTAACGACCTCCGTGAGCAACTCAATGGGCTGTAAGCAGTAGCCTGTCCCTAATTTAGGGTCACTGGTTCCAGGGAAGGGAGAGAGCCAGTGCCGTAAGATAAACACAACATCCATGTCTCACCCGAATTCGAACCCGGACCCCATCTCGGACGAATGGTCATAAGTCAGCTCTTAGACCACTGCGCCACTGGGGCGGCTAACTGGCTTTCGAACTGGCTGCCTTTCTAGCTGGTTTCCGGCAGTGTGTTGTTTCTTGTCGGATGCAGTCTGCTGTTTTACGATAAATGCTTTAAGTTGCTCGTTAGATGTTTTGAATCTCGCGTTTGGAGACTCGCGTTTGTTTGAAGTTGATAGTTATATTCAGATGAGGATTTATGCTGTAGGGGGGGGTCTCCCTGAACCTTTTGGGGCCCCTCGGTTTGAGACACTTCCGGGTATATTTACTACAATTTTTAAATCGACTATAATCAATTTCATCATCACCAAATAATTCCATTATTGTTCTATATTGCAACAAAAAGAAACACTCTTTCATTTACTTACAAACACAGCATCATGTTTATAACAAATTCCTCCTGGCTTTAATTGTAGCAAAAGTGTCTATAATTTCATTATAATTGACATGACTCAAAGCATTACTCTTTATGTGCAATACTGAAAAACTATTCAAGTGCTCTTTCAGAAAGTGTTGACCGTAGATAGGTTTTAACTCTTTTAAGAGCACTAAATGATCTTTCACCACTTGCAGTAGATATTGGTAAAGTAAGGAAAATTTTCAGAATGGTTTCCACATTTGGAAACGTCTCTTTCAAACCGTCACTGTCCACAAGCAGTTTGTAGCAATCTACTGGCCCGACTGAGGATTGATTTTGATCCATGATATTCACAAAACGACAGAAGTGCAGCAGTTCATCACAAAACAGTTTTCTATGTATGTAATTTGAATATACCTTGGAAATATTTCTGAAGTCACATTTCGCAGAATGGTCATATTCATCAGCAAAAACTCCTTTGAATAGGTCGAATATATATCCTAACTTTGCTTTCCTTTGCTCCCGCTCATCTACCAGGTTGTCACAGTTAGCATTCAGTATCTCGACTCGAATCTTTTCTTTTCCCTCCAGTTGAACTTTATTGTCTGTACTTTCCCTCATTAGCAAGGCTCTTTCTTTTTATTTTCCTTTTGTAACTCTCATCATCGTCTGGTTGCTCCACAGAAGTAGACAAAGTCGAGGCTTCCATGTCAATGCCAGAGTAGTCGTTACGCACGTCATCAAAGAAGAGTTTCAGAGACTGAAAGATATTTACTGTCACCTTCATGTTTCTATCTTCTTTCTGCAAGAATTTGCTGACTGTCGATTCGTTGCAACAGCCGATCCCACAAGACAGTCATGAAGAAACACTCAGAAAGTTTAATTAATGCTTTTCTAATCGCACTATAAGCTTCTCGTAAGGCTGATACAGCATTAGCTCTTGCTGACCATCGAGTGATATGGTTGAAGGTGGGATTTAAGTATTTCCCAACGATGAGTGGAAAAGTATATACTTTTTGAACAAAATCAAAGTAAGCTTCAGCATATCTGCAGCACTCAGCAGCACTGTTGCCTACTAAATTCAAAGAATGGCTTAAGCACGGCACATAAAATGCTTTCAATTATTTTTGCTTGAAAGCCAGCATATACGCCTGACGTGTTTAAGACATTGTCATAGCATTGGTCTCTATAGCTTTTTATATTTAGCCCTAGATCTGAAATCTTTTTCAAGACAGTATCTTTCTTATGCTCCGCTTTGTGAGATTTTATGGGCAAGAAACCAAAGAATCACTCAACAGTTTTTCCATCAGCTTTTACGTATCTCAAAACAAAAGTTAGTTGGTCCACATGACTTACGTCAGGAGTATAATTTGCTATAATTGAAAAGTGCTGTGAATGTTTAACTTCCTCGCAAAAGAACTTCTCAAGTTCTTCCGCCATTACAGTTAATGTCTCATCATGTGTTTGGCGAGACAAATAGTTTCTTCTTCCTGAACCACAGTGCTCATACTTTTCAAAATGATTTTTCAGAAAGTCATCAAACTCTGCTAGACACTCCATGAAGTTAAAAAATTGCCCTTATTTACATTTTCAGAGCATTCAGTTTCCCTCTGACATCTGAGTGGATGTTAGACCTTTTGCAAGTAGTTTCACAGTGGCCTTTACTCGATATACGGAGTATTTGCCTCCAACAGCCCTTCTCTTTTTCAATCGGAGCCATTAGTTGAGAATCAACTCGCCCGAATAATTTACTCCTTGTAAGCATATTGACCACGGGTGTCAAGTGAGATTTCGCGATTTCCTTAAAAAGTTTCTGTACGGGACAATCAGAAAATCCATCAACAAGAACCTTATGTGATTGTTTATGGTGGTTAAAAAGTTTACACACATAGCAGTAAACAGACTTGGAAGTTTCAGAAAAATTTAACCAGTTCCTTTTTTCTTTTTTTCCATTTGTCTTCAACCTATAAAAGTGAATTTCTTTTATGTTCCTAAAATACGTTTTCCCAGAATCAGAAAATACTTTCCTCAGATTTTTTAGTTCCTTAGTTTCTGGTTTGTTTCTAACAAAGTAATCTATCACATCAAAGGTGGGGTTAAGAGGCCATAAAGCTATATCAGTGGGATAGTATGAATTCGTTGAACAGGTAGGCTTACTCTCTTCCTCTTAATTTGTTGGTTGATTCTCTTGGGTGGTTATTTGGTCTGGCTTTGAGGGCTGACAATTAAAATCATTCAGTGACAAATGGGATGGTTTCTCACATAAATCTAAGTAGCTGGAGTCAAGATTTAAATTTATTAAAACTAGCCTTACCATCGTTGTGTTCTGAACTTAAGTGGAGTGGGTCCTGTCAAGGGCGTACTGATAGCTCCCGCAACACCCCGCAGTGCGGGGGAGCCTCATGGTTAAAAGGGCCTCTAGCCGGAGCAAAAAGAATTTACAAAATGTTTTGCGGAAACTTCGTATGAAACTGGTTAAAGAAATTGGCAATAGTTAATTAACGCAGCATTGAATGAAGTTTTAAGAAGAAAAGCATTTTTTTCTCAGTAAATACGTAAAATCTTTAGAAATAATTTTCTTTCGTTGCTTTTGTTTGTAACTATTAAGCAGCTGTTCAAAATAACCTGATACCCCTTGGTAAACGAGCTATTCAAAAGCCCTTGCAATAGTTTCTATACAGGTATATTAATAAGGGAATGAAAAAGATATCAGTTCAATGAGCTGTATTTTTATACTAATGAAGATAAGGTGTTATGTATTACAGTTGTTTGGATATAACTATTCATCCTTCCGAATATAATGAACTCAAAGGCGTTTTTCGGGGGAACGAAAAATCAGAGATCTGGGTCATTTTTTTTATAACAGAGTCAACATTTTTTTACTATGCGCAAAACATTGTGGCATTATGTTAAGTGTGTTTTCTATATTCTAGAGTAAATTATTTAAGTAGTTTTTGCTACAGTTCTTAACCGTTACTTTAATTTGCTTACTAATGTTGTGACGTTTCGTATAAATCGGAAAAGTCAGTAGACACTGTTACACGGCAGTTTCATGTTTTGTATGAGCAATCGTGAGGCATTTCAAGAAAAGCAGGCCTTAGTTCTTTAAATTAATAAATTTTGCATGGTACGATTAACTTTGACGCAAGTATTTTGTAGTAATTTGTGTCGGTAACCAGGGCAATCATTTGAATTATAACGTACACATTTGTGTTTCACGCAATAAAGTGAAACAATTTTGATTTTACCAAAAAATAGTCGCAGGTTCCAAGGACTTTGATTTATTAAAACAACCGTAAAAACTAGTTTATAATATGGAAGTTAAAATTTTGAGTAATTGAAAGCTAATGGGTTTTCGCAAAAGGGCCTCGAAAACGGTTTTTGCGAAGGGGGGCTCAGGCACGAGTTTTTCCGGTACGCCGCTGGGTCCTGTGTAGGTTCCAATCGCACATTTTCTTTTGAAGCACATGAATCCGGAGGCGTTTGTTCAATTCCTCATCAGCCGCCTGACTGCATAGGCTTCTGTAGAAATACTAATAACCTATCCTTTTGCTTTTGAAGACGTTCGTCTTTCTCTTTTTTTCTTCCGCCTTTCATAACCTGACTCATAACTTCGTTTCATTGACTTCATTTTCAGGAGAATCAGTCACATAAACTATATGTAAACGAAACAGAAACAACAGCTGTAACGATGTGTGACGTACTACAGAGGTGAAAACATGTGTCAAGACTACAAATCTGGAGCAAGACATTCTGTCCGCGTAGCTCAGTTGGCAGAGCGACTTACTCCAGAGTGAGGGGACACGATTTCGTTGTCCGTCGCGGACAAACTTGTGTTTTCACATTGGCGCCCGATTGTGGAAAATGGATCCACTGTCCGTTGGGTTCTTCGAAGAAAAATGTGTGATGCTTGTTCCACACATTGTCTGGAATTAATGAAAAATTCTTACTTTGCTTCAATGAAAAAAAAAAAATTAAGAGGGAGATGATGTGACCTACTACAGAGGTGAAAACGTGTGTCAAGACGACAAATCTGCAGCGATACAATCTGTCCGCGTAGCTCAGTTGGGAGAGCAACTTACTCCGGAGTGAGGGGACACGGATTCGTTACGGATAAACTTATGTTTTGACAGAAGCCGAGTTTAAGGGCACGGTTACGTGTTAATAATCACAATATTAAGTAAGGAACACTATAATACCACAACGTTGGAGATCGAATAGTAATGCAGATTACAGACGATATTTTAGATTATGTTGCGACGTTACCAGTGGTCAGTGTCGCAACCACGCACAAATAAAATTACTCTACAGTTAGTAAATTTTTCCCGCTTGTCAAGCAGGATAGCCAACTTTACATTTCTGAAGTAGAGAACAACCGATAAGTAGTATATAAAGGTTGAACCACGACTTCGTTTTCTATGAATCAGCAAAATATTATAATCATCAACATAACTTCCCCCTCTTTTTTCCTTTTCTTTGCTTCCTCCTTGCTTTATTTCTTTTTTCACAGTGAATCGGGAGCCCTCAGAGACGCGGGGCCTTTCGCGATTGCGACCTGCGCGACCCCATAAATCCGCCCCTGGTTATATTACTTTGAGATTGAAACATTAAACTGTCATCAAGTTTGTTCTACTTGAAGTTTCACGCAACAAGTGATATGATGCAGTGTGCTAACAATTAAAGAGACCAGGTTTAGATGACATAAAGGTGTTGAAGTTAGAAAATACAGACTTGTTATTTACTGTCAGTAAGCATCAATCGAACGCTGCAAGCGATTCAGTTAAAGCAGTTCTCATATTCACGTAATATAATGCTCTAGGGAAATTTAGAACTAAGAGCATTAAAGCGTGAGCATGAAATGGCTTTTCCATCAAACTTCATCCTTTTAGGATAATCGCGCTTTTGCTCACAAGTCTTGAAGTTTTGTGATTGAAGAAAGGTGGAGAAAGTTAGTCACCGTACACACACACATACACGCACACATCTAGTATTTGGGTGAAATAATGAGGATAAGATTGAAGGACATTCATGATGACATGATTGCGACTCTGCAGATAGATGTCCGTATTTATTGCATGGTGAACAAGTGGGTAGAAGAACTCTACGGAGGGACACAGGGCCTGAAAGATAACCTTAGCTGTAGAAAGTCAGCCGTGTGATCTGGTGATGAATGATTGGTTAAAAGCAATTCACCCCATCTCCACTTTTATAGACATTTCATTTCAGCGCATGCACCACACAATCACTGAGGTTCTGTTTATTCGAAAGGTGTCAGCATGATGGGTTCCAAAGCAACTGACAGCTGGTCGACAACTCTCAAGAGCCATCAAGTCTTGTAGCAGTTTTCCTCTATTTCAAGCAGATCCAAAATATGTCATGTCAAGGTTTCAGAAAATGACCTAGACATTGGTCCACCACAAACTGAAGAACAGCCAAACAATGTAAATACATCGAATATCCTCCTCCAAATAAAGGATGAATACGTGTAGCTGATTTTCTTCAGTTTTTCTCTTTCACGCAACTTCAGGGCCTGGGAAAAATAGAGAAGCAATTGTAAAGTCGATTAAACTTTGTGGGTGACGACGTAAAGTGTTCTACACTGAGTGGCGAGTTTATTAGGACCATTTCTGCAAGCAGACTGACACACCATCCGTTGCCGTTACATCACTACGGCTATATGAGTAAGTGAATGGAAACACTCCCAGTAGTTGGCCTGTGGTCGGAAACGTATAGTCTGTGCAAAAAGTGAGCGAAAGCTAGCGATATTTGTAAGGACCAATGGACTCACAGCGGTGAGTTCGATAACAGAAGATTTGAATGAAATACATTGCACCATTTGTTTTTCCAACAGCAGAAAGCCAGTCTCTAGCCCATTGCTGTCTGAAGCAAACGATACAAAGCGACTGCACTGGTCTCGGGAGTGATGGAAGTGGGCGTTAAACGATTGGGTCTGTCATGCGGTCTGACAAAATGCAATTTCAATTGAATCACATAGATAGAAGAATGAGAAATTTGAGACGACAGCATGAGAGTGTGAATGCACCTTGCGTGGTCACGACTCTCCAAGATGGTGGATGCAGTAATATCATGTAGGCTATATTCTTTATGGAATATTTTAGACCTTTTAGTTCGAGCCGTATACACTTAACATCATGGTTGGTTATCAAGTTCATCTAATCATGGTCACTCCCTATCCCCGCGGGGATCTATACTTACAGATGGACAATGCACAATGTCCGCATTGTCTCGGAAAGGTTTCAGGAATATGATGGCGACTTTTCTCTGCTTCATTTATCATTTCAGTCCAAAGATTTCATTCCCATGCAGAAATTATGAGAACAGATACCACGGGGCAATTGGATCCACTGTTATCCATTTTGCGTGAGTTGTAAGATGGTATTCGGGGCCAATATTTCACCGAAACGTTAGCAGGAATGTAAGTTGTCCTCATAATTGGCCACTCAGTAATATATTGACGTTAAAATCCTAGTGAGTCCGGTTACTTATTACCATGATCACAACTTTTTCAGCTTTGTTAGTTCTGACTTTCTCTGCTGGTTGGCATATAATTTAATTTTTCGTTCGATAATATATTATTAGCTTTCACAGGTCATACTAGTAAAATTATTTTAGCATTGGCAAAAAGAGTTTTATTAACCGGAGGTCGTTTGTTTTTTCAGACACACTGATTTCTTTCTAGGTGGCGTAACACTAAATCTTGTATTTGTCGCTGTACCTGTGCTTCTAAAAATCCAATTTTTAAAAAATCTTTTTTCATACGACTCCTGTTACCACGGCAGCAATTTGCCATGCGTTCTAGCTTTCACATATACGATATTCTGGATAGGCTGTGTAAAGGTTGATATCCATCATCAACAATTATCAGTCCTGTGCTGAATGAAGGTCTCCCTTCAGGCTTTTCCGTAGCTTTTTGTCTTGAGCCAGATACCTCCATATCACTTGAAAAACAGTCTAGTACTTCAATTGTTTAACGGTGGTCAGTTCTGGCAATATGTCAGATATATTGCCTCGATTATGATATCGAAACTTGTCGTTTTACTGATACATGAGGTGGCCTTCCTTCCTATCTTTCTTGGATATATCAACCATGCCTCTCTCAATGCTTCTGTGAGCTGTTTGCAGATTCTGTGTGTTTCTTCTTAATTAAGGCTAACGTTCTTGATTCATAAATAAGGACTAGAACGATACATTGATTAAAACTTCTCTTTTAAGACATAATAGTAAATTGCTCATGAAATTTTTACTGTTTCTTCCATATGCTCTCCAACCAAGTTTTGTATGCTTATTAATTTCTCTTTTGATGTGGCCTTCGCTTAATGCAGCCATAGGTTACTTCTAGATTCGACCCATCAAATAATAAATCTACAGTTCTTGTACAAGCACTGTGCATCACTTTCGTTTTTCGTAGTTTCATTTTTAAGCACACTTCTTTAGCAAGTTCTTGGATCATAATATGCAGCATTGAGAGTGCACTTTCAAAAATGACCATGTCATCAACTAAACAAAGAAATGTGGGTTAAATAACCTTAATCTGTATATCCCCTTATAACGAAGTAAATTTCTCCGTCATTTTTATCCGCGCCAGGATTCGAACCCGGGTCCCCTCATTCCGGAATAAGTTGCTCTACCAATTGAGCTACGCGGACGTTTTATTCTGATTCCTATCTGCCTTTATGTCGTGTGCGTCCTTCTGGCAGGTACGTCACATCTCCTAGTTCGTTACACCCTATCATCCCAGTTCATTGATTGAAAGACATTCTGCAGAGTGATATTGAAGAGCTTAGAAGATGTGGGGTAACACTGTATCACTTACACCCTTTCCAAATTTTATACGTGCTGTACCCGCGAACAGTCGAACTTTATTACAAAACTTTAATTGCAGAGTTTAAAACAAACGAAAAACCCTGAATGACTTTTAGCGTAGCGGTAGAATTTTGTCAAAAGATGTTGTCGTTTTACCAGAGGTGATTTTGAGGCAGTAGTTGAAGACCACCATGAAAAATGTTTGAGTTACGGGCAGTCGTCCGTCCCTAATTTAGGAACGCTGGTCCTAGGGATGGGAAATGGTTAGTACCTGTAGAGAGGAGTACCAATTATGCCTTATCAGGGACACAGGTAAGGCTCAGCTCGGACGGCTAGCAGGAAACCTAAATCTCCAACTACTCGGCAACCAGAAAGGGGGCCAAAATGTTTTGGTATCATTCGTTTGGTTTTTATGTATAATTAAATTAGCTGTCCTTCAACTACTAAACCACTTTTTCTGTGATAAAATTATACAACAGCAGCACTTGTTTCATCAAATCCCTGTAATTTTAATGACTGCTAAAATCATCGGGTTTTAGAATCATAATAACCTGCCCCGGCAGCTCAGTGGTCTAAGCGATGTCTTCTGGTCATTCGTCCGAGATGGGTCCGGGTTCGAATACCGGTGAGGTATGGATGTCGTGTTTGTCTTACGACACTGGCTCTCTCCCTTCCATGGAACCAGCGGTCCTAAATTAGTGACGGTCGAATGCTTATAGCCCATTGAGTTGCTCACGGTGGTCGTTAAACTCTCAATAAAAAACAAATCATTATAGTGCGTTCAATCAAGATCGTCTAGAAAGCACAAGGCTAAGGCATTAGAAAGAGGAATTCCCTCCGTTTGTGACGTAACTCTCATGTTACACTGACTAATTCGTCGGTGTCGTATTTGACGTCACACACGACAGATTTTGAAACCAATCGAAAGTCTTGGTTTCCTCATGACGTTACGAAAAGAGGCAAGTCATCTCTCTAATGTGATGACATGGCCTTGTGCGTTCTAGATGGCCTTGATTCAATACTGTAAGGAAGATGATGGGACAGAGAGCAATTATATTTTGTAAATGATGGTTTTCGGTGTGTGCTGTATGTATGTGTGTGACAGGTATACCGATGACGCAACGTTGAAAAAACTTTTGGTACGAGAAGGGAAGGAATTATTTACCGAGGTATGTTAGAACTGACAGTTTTTGACAGACAGGAGAAGCAAGAAAAATAATGTAAATACTAACCTAGACATGACGTGGAAATTGTTAGTGGTCCCTGTATGCTCCAGATCATGAACCACAGCGGCTATAAGAGCAGCAAATATTTCCAGATCTGACAACCAATTCTGGAAATGCGAAGAAGAAGTAAGATATATTAATTAATATCTCTTGAATTAAATATGCATATGTAACCTAAAATGAAATATTTTACATCACAAGGAAAAATTAAAAAGGAAATCTCAACACTCCATTGACGAAAAAATTACAACCTATAACATATACGCATACATTAGATACACTCAAAGCACATATGGCGTATATCACTAATTTAACATTCTTTTTGAGTTTATATTCTTAGGTAAAGTTTTTTACTTCTCCGTTGGATTTTTCCTTCTGAACGGCTCATAACTATCTCTAATTTCTTTATACATTTTAGCAACACAGACAGTGGGTCAGAGGTAAATAAAAACGACCTTGACAGTAAAGGAGACGGAGAGTGTGTAGGCGAGAAACAACACGGTCGAACAATTGTTCCTACTCCCTCGATAATGCAGTAGTGAACAGCGATATAGTCTCAGACAGATGCCGAAAAAATACTATTCTTTAAGGGAATGATTTTTCAAATACAAATGTATAAAATCTGAACTCACCTGGTCACAGAGGTTAAAATCTTCTAATCCAAATATACTCTAACGGACAATGAAATTTGTGGACCTAGAAGAAAACATGCTACAACCGCGAAATTTTGCAAATAGCTAAAGTGCGTGCTGATATGCAAATGATCCACGTTTGGTGCGAGTGAGCATCACCGCACACAATGTGGTGGCGCTGCAAGCACGAACCGGCAGCCTTATGAACCGGCGTGTAGTCTATGCCCCATGAAAGCGAAAAGCACCGGCCGACGCAAGCAAGAGTACAGAGTGACAAGAATGCCGGGTAGACGCCAGAGACGTCGATTTACGCAACATAGGACTTTGAGAGAGGCCTGATCATCGGGCTGAAAACCGCTGGGTGGTCGGCGCGCCGTATAGCCGGCCACGTGGATCGTTCTGACCATACCGTCCGATTGTGTTGAGAGCAGTGGATCCGTGACGGCACTGCCACACGGCGGAGCGGCTCCGGTCGGACCAGGAGGACAACCGGTACAGAGGATCGACGGATCGTGCGCCAGGCACGAACTGATCCCACGGGGACCTGGTCTACTATATAGGCAGATGTAGCGGCTCCTGTGTGCCCACGAACAATTTCCCGACGCCTCGCAGAAGCGAATCTGTGGTCCCAGCGCCCATTACGTGTGTTGTGATTAACACCGGAACATCGCCGGCGCCGTGTGCAGTGGTGCCAGAGCAACGTAGAACGCCACAGATTGGCGACGTGTAGTGTTTAGCGATGAGTGCCGCTTCGTTTTGGGGACAGCTGATCATTGTGTCCGGGTGTGGCGGTCCCCGGGTCAACGGCACAATCCCAACCCGGCTATCAAGCGCCCCCCCCACTGCAGGCATTATGGTCTGGGGAGCCATTGCCTACGATAGCCGATCAGCTCTATAGTAGTGTTGCGTGGATTCATTAACGGGCCAGCGGTATGTGGATGAGCTTCTACGGCCCCATGTGCTCCCATTCCTGGCCGGGATTCCAGTTGCGCTACAGAAGTAGGATAATGCCCGCCCAGACACGGCTCGGGTTGCCCAGGATTGCCTACGCCATGTCCAGACACTTCCATGGCCAGCCCGCTCCCCGCTCATTTCCCATATCGAGCATGTGTAGGACCAGTTGAAACGCCAGCTTCCGCCATGCCGCACTATCCGGGATTTGTTGCACACCGTTCAACACGTGTGGGCCAGTCTACCGTAGGACAACATCAGGCGTCTGTTCGCCTCCATGCCGGACCGTATTGCAGTATGTATCGCCGCACGAAGAGGTGCGACACGCTATTGAAGATGACCGAACTGCGTGCCCCAGATCCCTCTGTAATTGTCCTGCAGCTCTGTTCTTGCCATCACGTGTATCAACCATTTGTATCTTTACGTCCATAAAAGTTCAGTTCAATCGGATGCTTCCTTCGTCGTGCGCAAATTTCATCGTCCGTGAGTGTTTATTTGATAACAAGTAATAGTGATGAAAACACAGATAGGATATTGCAAAACTAATTAGAATGATGACATATATGGTGAGTTCTTAGTAGATCCTGGGATTAATTGCCCAGTTGCAGAAATAATAAAACACTTCACTCTTATCAAACCAGTTGTAAAAAGCAACAGCTTTGCTCGGCTTGTTGCGGCATTGTTTGTCTTCGTTCACATTACGAATTTATACACACGCGTTTTAAGGAGAAGTGCTAAGCTGAGAAAAAGTCGGAGTCACGTAAGTAGATGACAGTTGTTTATCTCTCGATGCTGATGCGCGCGCAATTCTTTCACTGAGAGTGTTACCGTGGGAAAGTCTTTCTTCTTGATGTAACACGCGCGGCGTCCTCTAACAGAGTTTTGGTATGATCGTGAGAAATTCACTGAGAGTACGTCACCACGCTATCTAGGCAAGTATTTAAGACGGCTGCTTTTCAGAAGTGAAAAACAAAGGATCTTTCAGAGTTCGATAAAGGGCTTACTGGAAATGCCCGTCTGGCTGGAACGACGATTTCGAAAACAGCAGAGCTGACTGGTGTCTCAAAACGTGAGATATCCCGGGTCTTTAATCAGGACAAAAATAACCCCCATTGCATCTCTAAGCGGCAGAAATGTGACGCGACGACATTTTGTCAGGAATGAAGCGCGGTCGTCTGAGAAGGCTTGTACAGAGAAACACGACTTCGTGTCCGCGTCAATTGACTGAAGCATTCAATGAAGGCTGTTCCCGACCTATATCTCAGGGCAATATATGCAGGGAATAGGAGATTAGTATTGTCAGTCGCATTCCAATAGAGGAACGACTGATTTCTGCGAAGAACCTGGAGCTTCCTCTGCCGTTGTGTCAGAACACCGTGACTGGACACTGAAAAAAGTCGTGTGGTCGGACGAGTCGTGGTACACCTTCTTCTGCACCGACGGTAGGCAGAGAGCCCCATGAAGCAATGGATACAGCTTGCCTTGTGAGCACAACTCAAGGTTTTAAAGATGGTATTGTGGTGTGGGGTATGTTTTATTGGCACGAAACGAGTCCACTGATATTGCTGGGAGGTCGGGTGTCCTGCAAGGATTATCTGGACATTGTTACCGATCAAGTCCGTCCATTACAAGAGGAGAAATATTATAGCATTCATTCAGCTATAAATAGGGCCTGCTTTATAAGTGCACCTGCTACTGTGATGACTGGTAAACAGGGCAACCTGAACGCGTTCTATCGTAGGCAGATAGTTGTTACGAGATGGGGTTCTCCATTTCCGCAACCGCAGAACGGGTGGAATTTCCGTGTACGATTGTTGCTGATGTGTCCCAAGACTACATCAAAACTGGCAGCCGGCGAAAAAAATGTGACCGTAAATAGCCTGTTGATGTTGGTGGTGTGCGTCGTCCTTTTCTTATCCTAAAGTAGAAACGGAGCGCCACAGTGAAAAGGATAACGTTAGCATTCAATGACAGTGTACCTGCGAAGGTTTGTGCAAAGATCATTCGAAGTACGACGGTGCAGCTGGGATATGGGATCAGACGCCCACAATGACTATCCTGGTCATCAAAAAGGGTTCTATATTTTCAGGACGATGATTCGGCCCATACACAGACAAAGTTACGTGAAAATCGCTTGTTGAAACATCTTGCTCACTTACCAGGTGTAGCACTGTGTGATTATAGCGTGTTCTCTAAATTGAAGAAATATTTGAAGGGAACAAAATTCCAATCCATTTTCGATCTTACATCTGCTGGTGACACGTGGTTTGAGAAACTACCATATGGTTTTTATTTGGAAGGCTTAAAGAAACTGGAGTATCGGTGTCAGAAGTGTGTTGACCGGGGAAACGAATATGTAAAATAATGTATTAAAACCTTTCCCCTGACTCCATTTTTCCTATGAAAAGCTAAGGATATTGCAACACTTTTGCACATCCTCTTAGATACGAAACGTCGGAGAGAAAAAATCTTACAATTTAACGCCTTTGTGCCATCTAAAGATCGCAAAATTGGTATTTCGGTACTCAGAATATTTTATACCTTGCTACTTTGACTTAATAAAATAACGGTATTCTTCTTTGCTGAGAAAGCAATACTTTGGTATTTTTTGAAAATCTGATTTATTCTCACTTATGCTTCAGGGAAATGTCCCAGCCAGCGGACCCAGGACTCACTATCTTCGACTCTTAATTTCTCATAAACTACAACTTCTTGCAAAACGTGTACACGTTTTATTAGCTGTATCCGCAGTAACTTATTTTATCACTAAATTATTTTTTATTGCATTTCCCGGCAACTCTGTCTCATCAACAATTTTTTTCCCCGGTGGCGCAGTGATCTAAGCGATGGCCTCTGATCATTCGTCCGAAAGGGGTCCGGGTTCGAATCCCGGTGAGGCATGGATGTTGTGTTTGTCTTACGGCACTGGCTCTCTCCCTTCCCTGGAACCAGTGACCCTAAATTAGGGACGGGCGACTGCTTATAGCCCATTGAGTTGCTCACGGTGGTCGTTAAACCTTCAATAAAAAAAATAAAAAAATCAACAATTTTTTTTGATGATATGCATCTTTCTCGACAGTAATAAAGAAAATCCCAAGTAAAAAATTTCGGTGTAACGAAAATGGGTAACGGTGTGTCATTGTGAAAATCATTGTTGAAATCTGATAGTGCAGCATGTTTGTCCCATGAAGTAACGAAACAATGGTTAATTTCATTGTTACTCAACAATATATTTTAGTAAACTATCGCTGAATATTATTTCATCACGTTTTACATAAACGTAATAATACCTAATTGCAATCTACGTAATTTACGAGAACCTGATGCTAAAAGGGATAAAAGCCATTACAAAAATGCATCTTTCACAACAGTGGTAAAGTATGCGTCGTAGCGAAATTTGTCTTTTTCTCGATCTGAAGCATCTACTGTTGACGAGAGCTTTAAAATAATGTATAACACGATGGAGTGTAACCTGTAGAAATCCTAGACCAAAAGGTACCAATCCCCCTCACTTACACACTTGCGATTCAGCGTTTCTTTCTTTCTTGAGGTCAGATTTTAGCTTGCGCAGATGGACTTTGTATCTACATCACATTTCATCGGTGTCAGGTTCGTTTTTTACGTTCGTCTAAATCTGAATAATATATTATAATAATAATGAATATTGTTTCTAAAAATTGAACAGTCGAAATACTTACTATTGACGCCGCCATAGTTTAGCAAATATTTACTTTTATGACTCACATATCTTTTTTCATTGGTTTTAAGACGATAACATTAATTAATCCGCCTACCTGAGTACCACTTACAAGGGGACCTTACAGCTGACCACCCGCGGATTTCGATGAATTTATTTTAAATGAAAGTAGAGGCAAAATGAGGATATATGTGTCCCGGCATTTGATCTAATGCCTCTTATTTTCGCAATAAAAAATCATAACGATCGGGAGACGGTGACATTCGTTGCGGGGAGCTGGTAAAAGAGAACGTTCATAGGGCCAGGTAATGTATGCTATAACACACTTTTGCAGGACCTCGTGACATTACAGTAAAAATATCATTTACAGGAAAGCACGAATTTCGTTAATTTTTCCGCCCTTGGATCGTTATGATTTTTTTTCCGAAAATAAGAGGCATTAGATCAAATGCCGGGACATATATATCCTCATTTTGCCTCTACTTTCACTTAAAAAAATCACCCAAATCCGCGGGTGGTCAGCTGTAAGGTCCCCTTGTTAGTGTTAGGAATTAGTAAACCTTATTGTTTTTGTTTGTTCCACTTGGTATGTATCAGACTGTGGCGCGGTGTGGTCGTGAGTGACGCGAATAAATGTAATGTGTTGTACGTAAGTGAATGCATACTCTCGAATCACTCATTTTATTTCACACCGACAAAGATCTTATCCTGCGAAAGATGCATAGCATAAATTATCTACAAATAGTACCACCCAGGTGGCACAGCCTTGCATTTAACGTAGGCCCAACCCCGTCTTCTATTCCTAAAAGGCGGTGGCTCAGTGTTGGGCACTCGTTAAATTGCAAGGCTGTGCCACCTGGCCAGGGTAGTCTCTCGATTTTTTTGATAATCTGATTTATTCTCATTTATGCTTTAGGAAGCGTCCCCATGTAACGGAGCCAGGAACTATTTTGTTCGACCCTTGATTTCTCATAAACTAAAACTTCTTGTAAAACTTTATATACGTCTGATAGCTGCATCTACCCTAACTTATTTGCCTCTGTATTGCATTTCTTGGCAACTTTGTCTCATCGGCACATTTTTTGCCATTTAAGCGTTGCACTGAAGCATTGTATTCACCACATATAGATTCACATTGCATTGTATTCACCACAAGACTATAAGTGAAAACTTAGCGATGTACCAGAGTGTCTCGGCTCCAATCAGGGCACACTAAAACGTATTGTTGCATATCATGTGTGACGTATACTTCTAGGTCTAACTTTCCTTTTGAGTTTTGTTTCCTGTATAATTTGCGTAATTTCTTAACTATATTTCTGGGCGTCACACTGTGGTTCTTCAGTGACCTTGTAACGTTTGGCAACGCTGACAGTTAACCAGGTGAAAATTAACAATTCCAAAGTGATTAAAGCTATTGGAACCAGATTTCTAGGGATTTTGGTTGATTGTTTCTTCGCTGTTTCAAAATACGCTGCTCAATCTTGCGAGCTCTAGTTTTCGACTTGACTACTGTTATTCGAATTATTATACCATTATTATTCGCAATTAACGCCTAGTCCATTGTTGTAGAAGGAAACTTCGACTAATCAGCTTTCTAGTTCAATAGTTGTGTCTTCAGTGTGAATTCATATGGAGAGTAGAGTGTTGTGAAGAATAAAGGTAAGAGTTGTTCTTCAACGTTTCACTCATTTGGAAACTACCGTTAGGTTTTAGGCACTAAGTAAGATTAATACACAGACATTTACGCCCTTGCACAAGAACGAAAATTACTTTACCGCTTGAAAACCAATTTTGGCGTAACGTCCAGGGCGAGACTGAAGTGAGTTCGCGAAACAAAATCAGGTGCACTTTAGAAGACAAAAGCATTCAAATGATGGGTGGAGTTGTTGGAACCGCAGCGATCTGTGTTGATGAAGTTTCTGTTGCGCGGATCCTAGCCGAGGCCACGGTGTTTTTGGCTGAGGTGTATGCTCTGTATCTTGCACTTAGTCACCATCCTTCGAGCTCCCATCGTCGTGCTATGATCTACCATGTATATGGATTCTTGAATTAGTACTACAATCTGCAGAGAAGCTGTGTTTTCTGCAAATTGTAGTGACCATCGTTCTCTTTATAAAGTGAGACGTTTACTCCATTTTTTACTTGAGGCCGGTTTCCAGATCCGAATTGGCTGGAATCCAAGGCATGTGAAGATCCATGGTAACGCGTCAGCTGACTCTGCTGCCAGGTCCGTTTCCTCTTTGGTGAACTTACCATCGTTTCACTGGGATTTGCGTTTTCTTGTTCGTGGCCATATCAAAGGAATGTGGCAGGGTCTGTGGGATCAATAGGTGGAAAATAAACTTCATCGTATAAAGCCAGTTCTTGGAGTCTGGGATTCATTATGTCTCCGTAACCGTAGGGAAGAAGTAGTACTGGCACGCCTCGGCATTGGACATTGCCGTTTCACTCACTGCTATTTGCTCCGAAGCGAAACTGCCTTTATGTGTGGGATGTGTAAAGCACTTCTGATTGTCGTTCATGTTTTATGTTCGTGTCGTCGTTTTGTTCGTGAACGTGCTCGTTTTCTGCGTTTACCAACTCTACCAGATGACTCAGAAACCACGAGTCTCCTTTTAGATGAGCATTGTGATGTGTCTTCTGTGTTGTGTTTTCTTCCTTGTACCGATGTTTTTCATTTTGTGTAGTGCGTTGTTGTTTTGTCGGCCTTTCATACCTTTCTTGTTTCCTTTTTTTACATGCATTTTGTTTTGCTTTAATGTTGTACTCGCTTCTAGTCTAAAACTTTGGACTTGGCGCTGTTTGTCCTATTGAAGCCCTTGCACCAACAAAAAAATCAACGAATCGACCAGCATTCAAATGGTAACTTAGTTTTCAGCACATAGATATTTGCTTAACAAACAGTACTTTTTTGTAAATATATTTTGCTCAGGTATCGATTCCGCTATCGATACCGGTACTCAGTGAAATAAATAATGAAGTACCGGTATTGTGGCTAGGTAATGCAACCCCTACTGTCGTCCATGATAAAGTTCCATATTTAAAGACAGTCATTTATTAAGTACACATCACCACTCTCGTATTTCGAAAACTATATAAAAGAATAACATTTTTACCGCAAGCCCTTGCTGACATAGCATGAAATGGACGGTCTGCGTGACGTCAGCTGCATGCAGATCGTTGTGGTATGGATTCTTATGTCTCACATATCCCTGAAGAACTTGACTCATGAAATTTTCCATAGTAGCTGTGGCAATCTGAAAAATAAAATAAATACATACTTAAATATCGTTGATATCCAGGATCTAATTATTATTAAAGCATTCAGTGCAGAACATTGAAAACCACCGGGATAACTGTAGTCTGATTATTTACGTATCACGTATATACGCTTAGTACTCATTAAATTCCGACCACTTACCTAATATTTTACTGGCCCTTCTTGCCTTCAGAGAACGCCAGCACCCAGCGTGGCATTGACTTCACGAGGTGTCTGTACTATTGCGTGGGGATCTGTAAACAAGTATGTGAGACTCACAGTTCTGGTAGAGCGGGCTGGTGTGCCTAACGGCTTGACATGATATACCAGAACATCCCACAGATATTCAGGCGAGTTGGCGGTCCATTCGAGATGCCTCATATTAACACTGCGTTCATTGAACCATTCGGGCTCGATAATATGGTACTTTATTGTCCTGGGAGAATCTATCCCCAACTGGAGGAAGGTATCTCATTATGGGGTGTACTTGATCCGCAAAAAGTGCGTGGTAGTAGCCGAAGTTCATACTAGAGATGGGCAAACTGATTCTTTTGAAATAATCGATTCTTTCGGTTCTACTCGCTGAAAAAATTCGTTCTAGCTGATTCGTTGTTTTCGTCCGGTCATACTTCTGGTTTAGAGAACGATTTGTGTCTAGGAGGGAATCGATTCTGAGTCTGATCCTTTCATTTGTTTCGTTTGGTGATTCTTCCGGGTTACAGAACGATTTGTGGCCAGGGAAACGATTATATATTAGCCGCCCCGGTGGCGCAGTGGTCTAAGGCGCTGGCCTCTGATCATTCGTCCGTAAGGGGTCCGGGTTCGAATCCCGGTCAGGCATGGATGTTGTGTTTGTCTTACGGCACTGGCTCTCTCCCTTCCCTGGAACCAGAGACCCTAAATTAGGGACGGGCGACTGCTTATAGCCCATTGAGTTGCTCACGGTGGTCGTTAAAATTCCAATCAAAAAAAGAAAAGAAAAAGAAACGATTATTACTTGGATGCTTTCTTACGTTTCGTTCGGTGATTCTTCTGGTTAAAAGAATTATTTGTGTTCAGAGAATCGATTCTGAGTAGGATGCTTTCATTCGCTGACAGTTTCCGGTTTAGTGGACGATTTTTAAGTTTCAATTTGTTTTAACTTTTTACTGAAAATTTCCCCTTCGGTTTTCATATAAATTCGTTCCGAAACGTTCACGTAATTCATTGCATTTTTATACTTCTGAATAAGGTAAGATTTTCTGATCAGAACATAAACCTCCCTGAGACACTATGGTGAACTTTTGATGTCTAGTAAAAAAGTAAATACTTCTGAATGGCTCATTTAGGAAAACTGTTCTTTTGCGGAATCGATTCTTTACAGGAAAGATTTTTTTGCCAATGACTCAGGCTGCGTATTCATTCTTTTCTAACGTATCTTTCGCGAATGACATAACTCCATGTATTGGTCAACACGCACCAGGATCCCCAGTTCATGCTAGCTAAGCATGCCCCATATCAGACTACCTACTACCACCACCACCGACCTGGATAGTTGATGTCTTGCATGAGGGATCCATAGCTTCATGCTGTTGACGCCAAATACAGACTCGATCACTAGGAGATTAGATCATATAACGTGATTCAGATTAGAGCATATGACTTGATTCGTTTACGTCCATGGAGAGGGTGGTGCTGAGGGCGCCTGTTCTTGGAGGCAATCCGTGCCAGGATGTGACACATAGTCTCTCTGGATATTTTTCTAGGTGACCCATATTGTATTGGGCAGTTTATTGCGAAACTGTTGCTCCGATTGCCCTGTACAAGATGACGCACCCGTCGTTTACTCCTGGATTTCACTTTTCGTCGCCTTTAACAAATATGTCGCTAGTTGGTTATTTAGCCATTTTAGGACCACTACTAGTACACTTAAAGCACGGATACTCTCGAACAACACACAAGGTTTTTAGGTTTTTTTTTTTTTTTTTTTTTTGATTGGAGGTTTAACGACCACCGTGAGCAACTCAATGGGCTATAAGCAGTCGCCCGTCCCTAATTTAGGCTCACTGGTTCCAGGGAAGGGAGAGAGCCAGTGCCGTAAGACAAACACAACATCCATGCCTCACCGGGATTCGAACCCGGACCCCTTCGAACGAATGATCAGAGGCCAACGCCTTAGACCACTGCGCCACCGGGGCGGCCCACACAAGGTTTTACCCACCACGTCCGTAATTTCGCTTTCAACTGAATCACGAGCCTCTTATATACAAATAACGCGCATACTTATATCAAGACTACTAAGCCGCCCCGGTGGCGCAGTGGTCTAAGGCGCTGGCTTCTGATCATTCGTCCGTAAGGGGTCCGGGTTCGAATCCCGGCCAGGCATGGATGTTGTGTTTGTCTTACGGCACTGGCTCTCTCCCTTCCCTGGAACCAGTGACCCTAAATTAGGGACGGGTGACTGCTTATAGCCCATTGAGTTGCTCACGGTGGTCGTTAAACCTCAAAAAAAAAAAAAAAAAAAAAAAGACTACTAATTCACTTACACGCAACTTCTGAGCAAATGATAGCCGCCCAGGTAGCACAAGGGTCTAAGCGCTGGCATCTGCCCATTCGTCCGAGATGGATACAGGTTCGATTTCCGGTGAGGTGTGGGGTGTTGTTTTTATCTTATGGTACTAGCTGTATCCCTTCCCTAGAGGCAGTGGTACTAAATTAGGCACGGATGACTGCCTATAAGCTCATCAAGTTGTTCATGCTGGTCGTTAATCCCCCGTCCCCCCCGAAAAAGCTAAAGGAGGCAAAAACGTATTACAATGTATAATAATTTTTTTGGAATTGCAGCTCCGGTGGCACAGTGGTCTAAGCGATGGGTTCTGACCATTCGTCCGAAATGAGTCTGGGTTCGAATCCCGGTGAGGCATGGATATTGTGTTTGTTTTACGGCACTGGCATTCTCCCTTCCCTGGAACCAGTGGCCCTAAATTAGAGACGGGAGACTGCTCATAGCCGATGGAGTTGCTCACGGTGATCGTTAACCCCCGCCCCCCAAAAAAAACAAGGAAAGAAAAAGAAAAACAATATTTGGAATTGAAATGCCTCCCCCCCCCATCCAAAAACAAAAAACAAAAAAAAAAACGTAGACTTTGTAGAGGATTTTAGATCTTTTTCTGGCACGAATTAATAAGTCGAAAAAACCGTGTGACGTACACCTTTAAGTTAACCTTCGGTTTTGAATTTCCATTCGCATGTGTAAGTTATATTACTTTTCCTTTATATTTCTTCCTAAACGGCTTGTCAAACCATCCGAATTTTTTATACCTTTTCACAACTGTTCACAGGGAGTCAGAATTTAAAAAAAAGCCTTGCTCACTGTAAAAGTGTGTGTAAATGTAAATCAAAGTACCGCTTGAAATATGACCTCATCTTATCTTGATGATATGTAAGCCGAATAAGTGCTATCTACGTTGATAATGTGACTCAGTCTACGAGGCTAAAGAAGAATTGAGTTTGAGTCTAAAGTACCATGTGGTTCCACAAAATTGAGTTGTATGTCGTCAACCAGGAAGATCAGTGAAGCAGTTTTTTGAATAATTTATATAGGTCATTTTCTTGTTATATCGATCTCTGTTTAGTGTTTCGCATTTAAGTGACGGATGACTCAACAATCTGCAAAACGTAAAACCTTAAAACATTATAAAAGTCTGACAAACACGCATTTCTATGGGTGCAATACGACTGTTGCGCTGATATATTTTATTTTAGTAAGAAGAAAAACTGCCAGACACAAAGGTCCAGCATTGACAGATTTTCGCGGTAGTGTCAGTGATAGTATCTGATACAGCAAACGTTCGCTACCTGCTCGCGTGAAAGGCATTACGAAGAATTAGGCCGTATAGGAATGTTAAGGTATCCCGCTACTTTGAAAAGGTCGTTTTTGGCCAAATTTCACATTTTGTAAAAATGCATTCATTTTAAAGCCTCATTCTTTAGGATTCCAAAACTACCTTTGTTTCTTGTCTACAACGAATAGATACAAAGTTATAGCAATCAGAATATCTAAACCCAGGTGTCAAACGATCGGGAAGCGATACTTGAAACGCGTTTTTTTGCAGGATTAGATTTTCGTCCCGAACTCTTTACGGAAAACCTGATAACTGCTAAAGGTATGTAAATAAATTGATGAAACTTGGTATACATCTTTCTTATAATGTTGTGCATGCAATGAACTAAATGTTTTGCTATTTGTCAGTTCAAAGTTAAGTTATAGCTATTTACATTCAACATAGTAAAGAAATTTGTTGAAAATTCACACTAATGCATGTAGGAATTAGTGTATCTCAGCAGCGTTTAGGAACATCACTTAAATTTTAGTTCACTGCATAGATAATAAATAGTCACGCGCATATACTGATACAAAAAAATGCCATCATATATCTGCAACTTTTTTATTTAGAGCGTCGATTTTTTTGGTCAATTGTAAGCGGGATTAGTGCTTGAATGTTTATGATTATTATACTAGATATATTTGAGCTCTTGTTTTTTCTTGGATTAAATAATTAGTACTAAATGCTATTAATTTATACTGAACTTTGTGATATTACTGTGAATTCATGTTTTTATTCCATTGTGTTAATACTGTGTTATTATTTAAACTTAGTTTAGTACATATGACAATTTTTGATGTTTGTGTGTTGTTAGATGTAAATGTACTGTGTTGTGTGGCAGAATTTTTATTAAATTGAATTCAATTTACCGTAAACAACTATAACGTGCGAGTTTGTCCATGCCGGGCATCGAACTCGGGTCCTCTAATTTCGGAGTAAGCCGCTCTCTCAACTGAGCTACGCGGACATGTGTTCTCACTGCTATCTGCCTTTATCTCATGTGCGTCCTGCGTGCAGGCACGTCACACAACACATTTCCCTAAATTCTTTCACAAATTTCCCAATTTATTGAAAATTTATATTGATATCATTGTTTTTCAACGTTTATGTGTTTTTGTGAGTTAACCTTCCTAAAAAAATTACCCATTCTTGCATTTTTTTCGAAAAAAGTGCCCCCGACGTAGTGGGATACCTTCTTAATGAAACGAACTATTTTTTTCAGTGCATTGTAGAAGAATTTTAGGTTTAAAATACCTGGTGCTTGGGCGAATTTTCTTTTACACAAGATCAGTGGTGGAATCACAAACTAAGTAAATTGAACTGGAAAGAAAATCGTTTTTTCACTTTAAAGCACACTTTCCTACCATTCATATCCGTATATTCGCATGTCCACAAATAGACTTTATTTGCAAAAAAAAAAAAAAATAATAATAATAATATTGCTTGATGAAACCTCTGCCCTTTCTGACGGCTTGTAGTCTTCCTGGGATACTCTACATAAGTTGTTTGTAAATCTCCTCCGATATATTTCGCCATATTAGGCTGTGATGACGCGGGAAAAATTGCGAGATTTTTGGGTCAGAAAGGTGAAAATAAATCCAAGCTAAGAGATGGGACGCCATTTCTATTTGTGAGGAGGAGACAACTACACGTCGGCCATGTTGTTTTGTGTATCAGGGCCGGTGGAAGGAAGAAGAAAAAATCTCCTTTCCTCAGTGAATTCTGCGTGGAAGAGAGGCTCCACAAATACGCGCGCCTGGGATGATCACAGAAAGTTACGCTGGGACGATGAGAAAAACTATATTGCCCGATGCAGCTAAGCGCTTGCACGTGATTGGTCGAGCAAAGGCTGGGGTCGGAAAAGTTCAAAGAGGCGCGAAAAGTTACAACGGATTTTCGCTCTCTTGGGTCTCGGAAAAGTTCAAAGAGGCGCAAAAAGTTACAACGGATTTTCACTCTCTTGGGTCTCTGAACTTAGGCATATAACACGGTATTTTCGGTTGTCGCTGCGTGGACGATGAAATCCAGCCGTTAAGATAGTTGTTCCGCTGCGGTGGAACAGCTCTAAGAAAACCAACCTGCGGGTACCTATTGAAATGTCATGAAATCAGGCCGCGTTCTGAATAAAAGGAGTCCACCCCCACCTGTGTTCCTCTTGCCTAACATTGTATCTCAACCACCTGTGTTCCTCTTGCTTGACATTGTATCTCACCCGAGAACTGAAATCGCATATCCAACGCTGGTATGTACAACTATGACTGTAACAATTATTCATAAGTTATCGTGGCGGATGCAACTGTGTGTTGAAGCTGCTCAAAAGCATGGTGTCAACAATCCTAAGTGAAATATTCTCATTCAAACCTTGTAAATAAAACTGCACATATACTTGTACTTCAGCTCAGCTCTGTGTCGTAAAACCTAACAGATCCTTCACCATACCTCGTACGGATGGCGAACAGAAGTAAGATGACCAGTGCATGCAAAAGTTAACTGGTCTGGTGGGAGCTACCAAAAGTGTGTAGTAGAAAGGAAAAGTTCATCTACTCATACACTATCATATTACATGAAAAAGAAATATTACATAACTTGCAATACTAAATGCAATACAAATGATGGACACCCGTAAAACGATGCACCACATAGGCCTTCTCAGCAGTGGCCAGTTCAGTTTTGTATGTTGGAAGATTTCCTTTTCATACCCGACGAATGAATTCGTCCCGGAGCTCCTTTTCAGGGTTCAAGTCTGGACTTCCAACTTTTAGGCAACCATGCCCTCAAACCAATCTGTAACAACGCGAGTATTATGTTGTCATGCTGATAGAGATGTAAGCCTTCCCCAAAGTGCTACCACAACGTTAGCACTGCATAATTGCTCAGGACGTCTGGGTAGAGTTCAGCATTCACGGTTTTGACCAAAACGACTAATGGGCCAAAGCCAAACCACAAAAAATGGTTTCATACCATCACGCTGCCTCCACGGAACTTCACTGTCGGGACGCCACAGTCCAGAAGGTACATTTCTCCCGGGATTTGCCACACCCAGGAACTGCATCCAGACTGGTGTACTATGTACTATGACTCGTCAGTCCAAACCACAGTTTTCCATTGGTCTACAGTCCAAGATGGAAGTTCCGTACATCACACTAAATAGGCATGAGGCATTAGTCAAGGAGATTAGCGGCTCGTGGATAGCTGCTTGACCGTGGTAACCCATGTCGTACAGGGTACTACGTACTTTAATAGTGCTAGCATCAGTTCCAATAGTTTCACGCAGGGGTTTCGTGATTTAAGACAATGCTGATTTGCATTCTGGGTGGTCCATTTCGGAGCTCTCCTGTCACGTTCTGTTAGCTTCGGAGATTTACCGCGCTGTTTCTTGGTAGATTCACATCCAGCCCGCTGCGATTTGCGTAGATCATCACCAACCTTTGACCTAAGGATCTTCAGTCCCACTGAAATGTTCGTATGGAGCCATTGCTTATGTGGCACACTATTAACAATGTACGCTGGAAATCAGTTAACTCCGTCGATCGAAGCGTCTTGCATTAATAATCGTGCTATTGCCTCATCATGGACCTACCAGCATATTAATAATTGGATGCGTAGGACTGAATTCCTTATCGTTAGAAGGTGCCCGTATAAATCGTTATGCTTTCGAAATGGCAGAAAAACTGAACGTTTTCTCTGTCTGCATAAGTACCCATTGCTTAATAAGGCATATCGATAGTTGACTTTTATAGAAACCATCAAAATTATGTTTTCATTCTGTAAAAATAGTGGCAAATATTGATAGGCATGTTTTTCTTATAATATGAAACTCATTATTTAAATGAAAGGGTTTCAAACAGGGTTTAATCATCTTTCTTGATTACAGTATATTTTATGAAAGCATATGCTCCTCCATTCCACAGTCTACTCTCTCTGCTAAATTCCACAAGGTGGACCTATGATGTGGCAGGGATGGGAAGACCCGGATGACGAGAGATCCATGTTGCGACGTAATGGAAGCGTATTATTTGGGATCGCGCTTTTGTAAGAGTTACAGCTCGCAGGTTCCGGAGTACCACGGTCGCCGGTCACGAATGGCCGCTCTAAGGAGTTGACGTTTTTCGTGTGCTGTGGTCGAGAATCTTGGTCCACTTGCTTCTCGTTTCGTTGTTCAATGCTACGTGACATAAAACAACACTCAATAACATTGCACCGCACCCGTGTGGAAAGTACTTGTAAGCTGAGACTCAGTTCTCACATATCAGCGTTCTTCTTCCGCTCTGTGTCAGTCAGTAGACATATGTGTCTCGTCTGAGTATCTGCGGAATATTTCGAATATGTACAACGAATACACACGAATATAAATGTATACTTTACTCTCAAGGGAGCCCGTACGTTCTCGGTGTTGAAACATTGCTTAGCTGGGGTGTACCTGACCAATGGATGCGAAACTTTGATCATTTTTATATCTCAGGTAGCCAATTGCTTGATGTGCTGCAATTTCCGCGTTGATCAGGATAACTACTAAAACAAAAGCACGAATCTGAGAAGTACAAGGGTTTCGGACATCACTAATATCACTGTCGGAAGGTAACGTGGTGTATTTAATCGTAAAATAACGGACCAGCTGAAAAGCATAAACGTTTGACATGAAAAATCCGGAAAATACCTAAAGAACAATCACATTGAAGCTGTGATTTGAGAGCATAATGGAACTATCTGATAAAGAATTGCACAACAGGGAAAGGTGTCAAATAAACCGGCTGATCTTTAATTAGTAGGGATCCAGAATGTTTGATAGTGATAAACGATAAAAACTATCGCATATGAACATCATAATTGGTGATACATATGGTATATATCTTTCACAAAATTTTCTTGACCTCCCAAACTAAGAAAAATATATCCACAACGATTGTTACAATTTCTTCTAAATATGAAAGTCTTATGTTTGCGAAGTGGAATACGAGTACGTATTAAACATCTATGGAAAATATAACTGACGCAAAAGGTGTTACCGGATGTGGTGAAACTGAAGACTCAATTTGGTTTCAAAAATTCCATTAACATCAGATTTCAAGAGCACTGCTTATTCGGCTAGTATTCTCTAAAGGCAAGCATTTAAAGATCGGGAATACCATTGTTTCACTCATGGTCAGCACTGAGGATACAGGGATAAAATCAAGAGCTAATATATGAAATACACTCATGGACACAAAAATTGCAATACCCTGTTGTGACGTACTACAGAGGTGAAAACATGTGTCAAGACGACAAATCTGCAGCGAGACATTCTGTCCGCGTAGCTCATTTAGGAGAGCGACTTACACCGGAGTGAGGGAGACACTGATTAGATGTCCGTCGCGGACAAACTTGTGTTTTCACATTGGCGCCCGATTGTGCAAGATTGATCCCCTGTCCGTTGGGTTCTTTCAAAAATACGTGATGTTTGTTCTACACACATTGTTTGGAATTAATGAAAAATTCTTAAAAATAGTATAAACATACTTATAATACGAATTTCTTGGCGTAGAATAGGAATAAAAGTTTCGAAGCTTTCGCACATCAACCAGATGGCTTTTTCAAGGAAGGTAGACAGCAGACTGGAAACTGGATAATAGAACGCTTCAACAATTTAAACGCGGTGACTTGATTTGACAATAAACGAAGACATGAAAATGTAATTATACAATTAAAGACACGAGGCACAATGTTCGTTTTTCACGCGGAAGCCTTGGAGGAAAAACAATAGGCATTCACTATTTGAAGACTTGGTTCCAAATTCGTAGTAACTCTAGCGAGACGCTGTCATTGCATGCCTCATTGTTGGTAATGATCTCCAAGGTTTCCCGAATGGCAGTGAATTTAGGAGTAGAGTGGGAAGCTAATTTCTTTGTCATTCCACATAGGATCAGCAGACTTGAACTGGACTTTTCTGAATACGGTTATGGTTAATTTTCCGCTCTTAATGTCCCTCTTATGCTCGTTGCCTCTAATTCTGAATGAACGTCTGGTCATTCCAATATGATATCGTTTGAAGCTGTCCGGATATTGTAGTGGTATGGCATAAACACCTGCCTCGTTGTAAAATGGGGTCTTGTCAGTATTTCGCTTAAGCATAGCATATAAAGATATCGGAGATGTTATGCCGACACCGAGGTTCATCTTCCTGAGCGCGTTCTTGAGTTTATAGGAAGCATTTGGTATGTAAGGAACAGAGCCCAGATAGCGTAGCCGCGGCATAGAAAGATTAGCATGACTCTTTCTGTTTCTTTCTATATATCTATGTACCGTGTTCGCGTCGTATCCTGCCTAGTGGCCAATTCGATAACGCGTATTAATTCGTTTAGTCTAGAAGGAACATCGGTGGAGATGGCGCTCTTCTGATTCGAGAACGGAAGAAAGCTGTCTTGTACTCAGCGGGGCAGAATGAGCTGCGGAGCATCAGGTTGGGAACGGAAGTGGGTTTATAATAGATTTGTGTACGGGTACGATTTTCAGGCGATTTACTCAGCAAAACATCCAGATAAGACAATGCATTATTCTGTTCTAGTTCCATCCTGAAATTGATCTTCGGGTGTATATCATTGATTTTATCCAGGAAAAGCGGGAGAGTCTCCTTTCCATGAGGCCATATGAAAAACACGTCGTCAGCATATCGCAGCCAAGTGGTAGGTCGTGGGGTAATGCTGGTGAATATGTGCTGCTCGATTGGGCGAAGGATTGCTTCCGCCAGAATTGCTTAAATTGAAGATCCCATCGGAGCGCCATTTGTCTGTTTATAGATTTTTCCTCGGAAACTATAGTAGCTAGAATTTGAGACTAAGTCCATTAATTTGAAGATGCTGAGGCAAGACTCTTGCGAATAAAGTGATGAACTAGATATGTCCTGTTGAGATGTGCGGGATTTTCATGATACAATCTAGAGTGGAATTTATTATAAAGTCTGATTCAGGGAAGTGATGAGTCAGAAATTTGCAGAGCGCCTTCTCTAAATGTTACATCGGTGCGGATCTCCTTGACACGATGGGTTTCAATGGATTATCGGGCTTGTGGTGTTTAAGTCTTCCATAGAATTTCGGGATCTGTGGCCGGCTTTCTTGAGATCCTCCGGGATAGCGTTCAACCTGGCAGCTCTTTGTACCTGTGTAATCCAACAATTTAGATGGTTGGTTCGTAGTACTACAGTTCCAGAAGCGGAGATGAAGTCTTCGAGTTTCTGATTGTAGTCTGCAACATCCATAATCGCTATCTGGCCGGATTTGTCCGTTAGCATTAATACTATAGAACGGTCATTTCTAAGGTTCAAAATCGGCCTCGGAATTTTAAACCTATTAGACGATTGTTTTGGACTGTACATCTTTTTCAGTAACTTGCTACAGAGGTGGCGTTGTTCGTCTTTGGTGTTTTCCGGAACTCGCGATATTACGCTCTCCAAACAACAAGAAAAAAATTAAGAGGGAGATGATGTGACATACTACAGAGGTGAAAACATGTGTCAAGACTACAAATCTGCAGCGAGACATTCTGTCCGCGTAGCTCAGTTGGGAGAGTGACTTACTCCAGAGTGATGGGACATGATTCCATGCCCGTCGATGACAAACTTGTGTTTTCACACTGTACATATAAACTTTGTGACGTAATATTTTGACAATGAACAGTACATTCATAAGTCCCTCTAGAGGGTACCAATGAAAGTCATGGACCAGGCCAATATCTCGAGAACTACTATAATAGTCAGCATTTTACTTTTCGTGCAAACGTATAAGAAACCCGTACGGCGCTACGTGATGAAACAACTTTTGATCCATTTGCACCCAATGGGGGAGAAAATGAACTATCTTGCCCCACTTTGGAGATAGGACAACAAAGTCAATTAGAAAATTGTAGAGCATGGCAAAACTAGCACATGATAGAGTTGGACCGGAAATCACATGACCGTTACTGAAAAATCACTGCCAACATTAAGACTAGTCACTAAAAGTTACAGTTCCAAAATTACAATTAAAGTGTCGCAGTTAACCGTTTAACGGTCAGAGTAGCGCTTGTGCGACAAACATATGCCACAATTTGTGTTATTATGTCAGTTTCAGGCAGATTCGGCCCTGGTGCCTTCAACGCGTTGTCTGAGAGCTATTGATTGCTGAAGACGAGCTTAGCAAGGTCGTTATCATAGTAATTCCTCCGGGAGAAACGGTGGAGATGTGGGAGTGAAAGGGACATCGCTAGACGGGAAACAAAAAAATATCTTTTTCAGTAACTTGAAATGCTGAAAAAGAGTGTGTATAGCAAACAAGAGCAATACGTATCACAATGACAAATAAGGCTGTGACTTGCCGTCACCGGTGTCGTTAAGGTTCATTTTGTCGCTGTTTAAATGCACCGTTACTTCAGCGGAATTATCATTGTGACAGAAAAATCACAGGTAATCCGACCTCCAGTACATAATACGTTTATCCTGAAACAAAGAAGGTAAAAGAACCTCGCAAACAATCAACAGTACTATCTAAACACCAAGAAGCAACATATGAAAATTCAGACAGTGCTACATGTGAATGAATAAATAAAACTTTAAAGAAAAAAACAAAAACAAAAACGAGCTTACATGTTCTCATAGTATCCACCATCACCAACTGTACATGCCTGCATGCGTACAACCAGCTGTTTCCGCATGCTGTTCAACATATCCTCATTGACTCTGACATATACTGCTGTGATCCGCTACTGAAGATCTAGTAAATTCAAAAGCGGTGGTGTGTTACATAAACCTGTGAATTCAGACGTACCCAAACGAAAAAGTCCGAAGGAGTAAGTTCTGGAGACTTAGGGTGCAATGCTATTGGGCCTCTGTGTCCTGTCCAGTGCTAGTGAAAAAGGCCATCTAACCAGCGTATTATTAAACTTCTGTAATGGCAAATCATCTAAGAAATCTGTTATATCCGTTCTCAGAAGATGCAAATGTCATTCAGCGTTCATATGATCTTGGCAAAAAAAGAAAGGTCCTACTATAAGTGGTTACCACACAGGCCGCAGCAAACGCATGTGTTCTTCGTCCAGTACGGATTATTCCGGTGACCAGTAGGGCTTATTATGGCTGTTCACTACATCATCTTATGTAAATTACGACTCATCTGTCCATAAGCTGTACGACAAGAAAAATAAATCTGGTTCCTTTTTCAACGTATTCAACAAGAAGTTAAAAAAATCAGCAGTTTCTTTGGATCTCCAGGGTACAGTGCCTGCTAAGAATGACACGAATAGGAATGCATGTAGTGCCGTTGCAAAATTTGTAGTCCTCAGTGGTGACTCAACTCATTCTATTCGCCAACTTCCCGGTAGCTGCAGTGGAGATGTACAAACACATATTCCACAACATGTATATTACCCCTCCGCGGCCTACCGATGCCTGAGTGTATATTACTTGTGCTAGGCAATCAACTGATGGTCCTATGATTAGGCTGTCTGGTTTCAGGAAACCGCTGTGCATCCACCCATTCCACTGCACAAGCATTCGGGTTACTTTCACCATAAATCAAAGACCATTTCGCAAAATTCCTCTTTCGTAAATACAAATCTCAGTCTTAGGGAAAATATGATCGCCCAGGCCCTTCGCTAAATCTACGCTCAAAAATACCACTACAGAGAAATCACTGCTTTGGAGCATCAGATACTCTGAGAGACAAGCCACTGGAACAGCTATTTTCACAAGAACAGTTCTCCAGGAACTGGATGCCCACGGTTACCATGCTAGGACAGCGACCCATAAGCCATACATCACTCTAGGCAATGCCAGATAGCTATTGCATAAAACGAAAGAGTATGCCAGATGGCGTACTCTTTCGTTCGGATCACGCTACTTATTGTTTCGTTCGGATGGATATATTTGGTTATGGTGTTTGCCCAGGGAACCTCATCAAACGGACATCATTGTGCCTACAGCCAAGTGTGGAGGAGGATCTGTGATGGTGTGGGGATGTTTCTGTCGGGGAGGATTGGGTACTTTGGTTGTGGTGCCCTTTCGCCTAAGAGCCGTCAGGTACGAAGACAGTTTGAACAATTCTTCACTACCTACGCTGTGGCAGTACTTCGGAACAAATTCCTGCCTGTTTTAGAAAGATACAGCCACTTGAAACACTACAAGGTCTGTCCAGACCTGGTTTGAGGAGCAGCATGTTCTAGTTGTGGATTGTGGTGAAGGGCAAAAGTACCCCCCCCCCCAGTCCACAACTTACAAAACATGATCTCCTGCAGCATCCGAGATGTGATGGTAGCTCCGATGAAATTGGACATACGTTTCTTGACAGTCAGTCGTGTTTCATTGGGGATTGTTGGTAGATTCAAATTATGTCAAGATTAAAAAAAGGCAAGATGAGGTGGGAGAATGCGCGAATGGAGGAAAAACAATGTTAAGCTTTGAATAAATGAAATGAAAGAAAATTCACCTTTTTCTCACTTTAGTATTCTATTTACATTTCATTGAAATATATTTTCTCTGTAAAAGAATCGCGTTACTATATTTTTTAAGTACTGGAACTATTTATTGCCAGTAGTAACACACGTAGAGCCGCGGTCAAAGACTTAAAGAACTGCACGGGAAGGATACATGTATTGAAAGTCTAACACAATAACATCAAATTGTAAATTGCGCACATTATGCCAAATTCGAAACGATGGTTGAAGAAACCCAGTCTAAATCTTCCCGAAGAAATAACTTTGAACTATCGGCAGTAGCACACAGAGAGCCGGGGTCTGAAATTCAAACAAATCCGCCAGCAACTGCAGCGAAAGAACATGCCTATCACTTTGGAAGTCTAAAGTTGTAAACACTAAAGTGTAATTTCTAATTTTAAATCGCTCGCGTTATGTCAAATTCGAAACAATGGTTGAAGAAATTTTGTCAAAATCTTCCTGACATCCAAGTGGCGCAGTAATCTAAGCGCTGGATTCTGACCATTGATCCAAGATGTGTCCGGGTTCGAATCTTGGTGAGCCGTGGATGTTGTGTTTCTCTTACGGCACTGTCTCTCTCCATTCCCTGGAACCAATGGCCCTAAATTATGGACGGGCAACTATTTATAATAGGGATTATTAGGTAACATATAATAGACTTTTAAGGTCGCAATGATACATGTTGATCGATGATTTTGAACATCAGACACGTTCATTCAGTTCTGATGTTCTTGGATCATCATACATGCATACATTAGCCTTAGTATATTTTTTTCTACGTATCAGCTTATGTGTCGCGCCTTTGCAAAATTGAACTCCTCACAACACATGAACCGCAGCGCTTAATGTGCAAATGTGGTAGTCAATTGAAAGTGGACATTTTCCTATTTTTCAATAAAAACTTCGTTTAAACTTTTACTGAAACTGAACGCAATAAGCGCTAAACACACGACTACTAATTTATCCCTTTATAAAAAAATATTCAATATAATATACACACGCATGTCTCGGAAAGATCTGCAGAGAAAAATCAGTCATTTTGTCGTGATCACTCTGTCCGCCACCGAAAGGGCAATCCAAAATCCTCAAATTTTACATTAGTATTATTAAGTATAAAAATAACACAATTGTGAAAGTTACAAATATATATATATATATATATATATATATGGGATGTAAGGTCAGGTGATGCGTAACATCACAGCCTCTCCTTGACAAATGTCAACCCCGCCTTCTCGTGGTGCATCCTGTTCCTACTAAAGGGGCTCTGACGACCGCAAATAGCGGTATAACTATACCATCGGGATTAGAGGAAATACTATCCCACACTCACCAACCCGCTTGGCCAGCGTGGTGAGTTATGGCCAAACCCCGCCAAAATGACTCCACAACTTAAATCTTGGCCCTCAGTCTCCGGCAGCTGGAATGTACCTGGCCAAGGCAGCGGCCAGTGCGACATGAAGGCAGAGGGTGCTAAGAATCCCCGGAGGACCGGACTAGGCTGCCATCTGATGCTGACCTTGGCAACGTACAATGGACGCTCCCTATCTTCTGATTCAAGGCTTCTTGAATTGGAAGAGGAACTACAAAGGATCAAGTGGGACATCGTGGGGCTAAGTGAGGTAAGGAGAAAAGGAGAAGATCTCATTGAACTGAAAAGTGGACATCTCTTCTACTATCGTGGGACAGATACTGGCAGAACTAGTGGTGTTGGATTTATAATAAACAAGAAACTGAAGGATAAAGTTGTAGAAGTTGAAAGTTCCTCTGACAGAGCTGCACGGCTTGTTATCCAACTCTCGAAAAGATACCAGGCTCAGATTATTCAAACTTATGCACCCACCACAAGTCATCCTGAAGAAGAAATTGAAGAATTTTATGAGGAAATTTGTCATCTAAATAATAAAGGTAAGCAGCACTTGAAAATAATTATGGGAGATTTCAATGCAAAAATAGGGCAACGGCAACAGAATGAAACTTCAGTAGGTAAATTCGGTCACGGCAACAGAAACCAGCGTGGAAATACTCTCGTTGAGTTTGCAGAGGCAGAAGGGTTTTTCATCATGAACTCCTTCTTCAAGAAAAAGCCACACAGGAAATGGACATGGAGACATCCAAATGGGACGACAAGTGAAATTGATTTTATTATGTGTAACAAAAAATTCGTCATAGAAGACTGCAGTGTGCTAAACAAGTTCAACACTGGTAGTGACCATAGATTGGTGAGATGTAAGATGCACCTCAACACTAAACTTGAACGTGGCAAGCTCATAAGACAAACAAAATCTATTGACATAACCAACCTCAAAAAACACCATAATACCTTCAAGTTGGAACTGAAGAACAGGTTCTCTGCTTTAGAAGGCCTAACATCGGAAGAAGTGGACATCTCTGAAGTTAACAGAAAAGTAACCAAAGCTCTTATGGAAACAGCAACAAAATTAGCTGGGTCTAAGAACAAGTTGCATGTAAATAAATTATCAGGAAAAACGAAAATGTTGATGCAAAAAAGAAGAGAGATGAGGACAACTAAAGAAGATGTGACTTCCAAAGTGGAATATATAGAGCTATGCAAGACAGTACGAAAAAGTATCACTGAAGACGTAAGAAAATTCAACTGTGAACTAGTGAGGAAAGCAATTGAAAACAACCAAAGCCTAAAGATAGCAAAGGGACATCTCAGTAAGGGAAGAAAACAGATTATGGCACTGAGAAAAGAAGATGGTTCTGTAACAAGAAATAGAGGCGAAATTTTGACAAGAGTGAAAGATTTCTACTCCAAATTATATGAAAGGGATGATACATGCACTCCAGACATCATGAAAGATACCAGTACTAGAGTTCCTCCAGTCCTTCCAGCAGAAGTTGCACATGCAATCAAGAACATGAAGCGAGGAAAAGCTCCAGGAGAAGATGGAATTACTGTAGACATCATACAAGAAGCAAGTGGAGAAATCGAAACAGTACTCGCCCAAATTTTCACTCGATGCCTTAATGAAGGAAAGATTCCTGAGGTTTGGAACACCGCTACAATGATCCTGCTACATAAGAAAGGTGACATTGAGGATCTCGGAAACTACAGACCTATCAGCCTCCTATCAGTAGTTTATAAAATCTTCACTAAAGTTCTTTCACACCGCTTGAAGGTAACACTGGACATGGCTCAACCGAGAGAACAAGCTGGATTCAGGAGTGGCTACAGCACAATAGATCATATCCATGTGCTGAGAGAACTAATTGGAAGAGCGAGGGAATATGAACTTCCATTGTGCATGGCTTTTATCGATTATGAAAAAGCCTTTGATTCGGTGAAACCATCAGCAGTTACAATGGCTCTGAAAACCTGCGGTATTGAAGATGCATACATTAATATTATTAATAACATCTATGAAAATGCAAGTGCAAAGATTAGGCTGTTTGAAAATACAACACACATAAAAATTGGAAAGGGAGTGAGACAAGGTGACACCATGTCTCCGAAGCTCTTTAATGCCCCATTGGAGGGTGTTTTTCAGTCACTGAGCTGGGAAAACAAGGGGATAAAGATTAATGGAGATTATCTAACCCACCTTCGTTTTGCTGATGACGTAGTCATTTTTGCAACTAGCCCATCAGAGCTGCAGAGTATGATCCAGGAACTTGCTGACAAGAGTAAAGAAGTGGGATTAAAAATGAACTTTCAGAAGACAAAAGTGATGTTCAATGCTTTTACAAGAAATGAAGATTTATCGATTGATGGAGAAAAGCTGGAGATAACAGACACGTACGTTTATCTTGGACAGCAGATATCAAGTGAGGGTCACATTGATGAAGAAATTAATCGGCGTACAAAACTTGCCTGGAGAGCTTTTGGAAGAAACAGCATAATTTTCAAGAGCAATATGCCATTATGTCTTAAAAGAAAAGTGTTTGATCAATGCATCCTTCCAGTGCTTACGTATGGTGCAGAGACGTGGACCTTAACTAAAAGAGACATACAAAGGCTGCAGACAACTCAAAGAAGCATGGAGATTTGCATACTTGGTGTAACCAGGAGAGATAAGAAGAGGAACTCGTGGATCCGAAAAATGACAAGAGTGGAAGACATCATGATCAGAGTTAAATCCCTGAAATGGCACTGGGCTGCGCATACTGCCAGAAAGGACAGACCATCGATGGACAGCCGAAATTTTAGATTGGATTCCAAGGGACAGGAAAAGACCCAGAAGAAGACCACATGGGAGATGGGTGGATGAAATTCGAAAGTATGCAGGGGTGACATGGAGGAGACTGGCACAAGACAGACCGTTGTGGTGGAAACTTGGGGAGACCTTCGTCCAGCAGTGGATTGATAATGGTTGACAATGATGATGATGATGATGATATATATATATATATTATTCTTAAAGAAATACATTATTCTAAATACTTTCTTAAGGATAAGGTTATGCTAAATTCCCGTGTTGGAAGAACTTCATAAGTTTCAGAACCAACAGTTTTCTAACGACACTCCAGTGGCTTAAAGAACACAAAATTTATAGAAAAATTAATATTCCATGTAAAATTACAGATGAAAAGTTAAAAAGCAGGGACTTTCGTTGATAAGTTCACACCTCCAAATGCACAGCACAATCCCATTTTAAAAGAAGCAGAAGTTTTTTGACCAAAAATGTCTCTTTCCTAGTACCACAATGGTGAAAAAGTACTCGCAGTGCCTCACTGGGTGTGGCAATCAACTCAGCGTCGTCTGCTCAAGGAACTTCACGTTTGTGACGTCAGTCTTACCTATTTGGCAGCGAAGCATTTTAAGCACAATAAAGCCATGAAATATTTTTTTGCTTATTCAAAATGTGAAAGAGTGAAGATATGTGAAAGAGTGAAGATACTGCGTAACAATGAAATAAATTGTTGTTGATTGAGCCTGTGGTATAGAAACCAGGTTTCAACAATGATTTCTTCAACAATATTTGAATGCTTTAAAAATTAAATAAATTAATTAAAATCAGCAAATTGTAATTAAAAAAAAGGGGGCTCTCAGGTGGATAACCTAATTAGCGCTTTTTTTTTCCAAATTTGAAGTCTCTACGTTCAATAGCTTGTTCTGTAGGAAACTGATAATAATATACATGGTATATTATTATCAGTTTCCTAAATAATAATATACATGGTATTTTATTATTTTAGATGCGAAACCCGGATGCTGCTCGAACGATTAGGCAGAAGACAGCGGCTCCGACGTGGCCGAAAATTGTTGGCAGCTCTAAATCACCATAGCAAGCCTCAAGGAATTACATATTATATCCAACGTCGTTCAGTCTAGCAATATCCAGTGCAAAAAATGCATTTGATAATACCATTTTCTTATTCGTTACTTCATGTGGCTAAGATATTTCCGTCACCTTAGCCTTCAAGGTTTCACTTTCGTTTTGGTCTTGTCCTGAGGCTTCTCGTTTTGCCGGTTTTTATTTTGTTCTATTTTTTTTTTGGAGGGAGGGGGAGAATTCGTCTTTGACTTACAAGGTCGTTGCATGATTTCATTCGGAGTATATCCGCTTTTGAAGCCTTGTTGATTTCTGGGAGCATTAAACCGGAAAACGTCATTCAGATATGCGCAAAAAGAAAATACCTCTCTGTATGGGCAGGGGAAGTCTGAACCGAGTCGAATTCCTAAAACCAGAAGTTATGTGATATAACTACCAGGAAAATTGTGTTCGCACAAATTACACTTCAACGAACAAAATAATTGCTTCCCATACGCACCACCATCCGAGCTGGTTTCTTGCAAACACGAATGTCCTCTCGAATTCCGTGTTTTTGTACCACAGAAACAAAGTACCCCGACAAAGTAGCCTAGACAAAACAGCCCAGACATCACAGTCAATATATAAAATAGTTACCGTCAAAAGATCTTACTGCAGACTCATATGGCTACGTCACTGTCTGCCTCTTCATTAATAACATAATTCGTAAAGGAAATGGATAGCAACTTAACCGTTTAAGCGGCCGCTGTACTTGAACCAAACGGTGCCCACAATTTTCAGCTCTCTCCAAGCAGAAATGTTCACATATCAACCTGGTTAAAGAAAGCTAACCTTTCCTTTCCCTCATTCATCTCAGCAGTGCCGACCATAAAGCTGCAACAGGTGATAACAGCTCGCTTCTAGTCCTCCTTTCCCCATGATCCAAGGCATGATAGAGAAGAGTTAGTCCTCCTGACACGGACATCATACCACTGAGTAGAAGCACGTGAATAAATATATCTTTTTTAGTATTGTCGCCAATATTATATACGTTTTGGGAGGTAACACACAGACCTACAAAATTTTACTTTTTGATTGGGGTTTATATTAATTTAAGTGATTTAGATTAATTTTGCTATGCTGATTTCAAAAATAACGTTTATTTTTCTCTATCACGTAACTGTTTTTACAATCGTGAAAACATTGTCAACCATTATCAATCCACTGCTGGACGAAGGTCTCCCCAAGTTTCTTCCACAACGGCCGGTCTTGTGCCAGTCTCCTCCATGTTACTCCCGCATACTTTCGAATTTAATCCACCCATCTCCCGCGTGGTCTTCTTCTGGGTGTTTTCCTGTCCCTTAGAATCCAATCTAAAATTTCGATTGTCCATCGATGGTCTGTTCCTCTGGCAGTATGTCCAGCCCATTGCCATTTCAGGGATTTTACTCTGATCATGATGTCTTCCACTCTTGTCATTTTTCTGATCCACGAGGTCCTCTTCTTATCTCTCCTGGTTAAACCAAGCATGCACCTCTCCATGCTTTTTTGAGTTGTCTGCAGTCCTCTTTTAGTTAAGGTCCACGTCTCTGCACCACACGTAAGCACTGGAAAGATGCATTGATGAAACACTTTTCTTTTAAGACATAATGACATATTGCTCTTGAAAATTATCCTGTTAAACAGTATATATATAGCATGAAAGAAATACGGGATTACGCCATATAATAAAAATTTTGAAGATGACAATCCGATTTTTGGCGCAAATGTGACAAGGATGGTAAGTCATATAATATTCGAAAACTTGAAAATGAGTGGTGTAGTGGTTAGCATACCCGGGCGTTTTCTGGGAGACGCGGATTCGAGTCCCGCTCCAGGACGATGAAATTTTTCAAGTTTTCGAATATTATATGACTTACCATCCTTGTCACATTTGCGCCAAAAATCGGGTTGTCATCTTCAAAATTTGTATTATATGGCGTAATCTCGTATTTCTTTCATGATTTATCTGCTTCTTCGGGCAAACACGGGATAAGATTCTTAACCTCCAGATTCGCTAAAGATGAATGCCGGTTGCTTCGACTAGCGAATCCTGTGATGGTTATATTTAAATTGATCGGAAACTTGAAACTTGGTCCTTCTGGGTGGTGTAGTGGTTAGCATACCCGGGGGTTTTCTGGGAGACGCGGGTTCGAGTCCTGCTGCAGGACGATGAAAATTTTCAAGTTTTCGATTATATCACTTACCATCCTTGTCACATTTGCGCCAAAAATCGGATTGTCATCTTCAAAATTTGTAGTATATATATAGGTTCATGATCCTGAGATGTGAAAATCGCAGGGCAATAGGTCAGGACTGATAGGTCGCCGGATGTTGAAGGACTTCACAGGGAAAGCGCTTCAGTATCCTTTGCATGGTAACTGCCGTATGCGGCCGGACCTTATCATGCAGAAGCAGAATACCCTGAGTGAGGTTGCCAGGTCTCTTGATTTTGATGGCTCGTAGAAGCTTCATTAAACTTTGACAATAACGTTCGGCATTGATGATTGATCCTTTTGGTAGCCACTAAAGAAGCAATGGTCTTCGATAGTAAAAGAACAGGGTTAACATCACCTTGCCTACGGAAATGGTGGACCGTGATTTCCTCGGAGGTGGCGAATACTGCGTGCTCTGGCGTTTGTACTCTGGCTTGAAATGATGACACTATCTTTCGTCCGCAGCAATAATGCGTATTAGGAAAACTCTACCTTCTTCATGGTAGCGGAACAGATGCTGTAACGATAGTCCCATTCGTTGACTCATCTATTCATCGGACAGATGTTTCATTACCCACGTGTGGCGCAGACCTTACGATATTCAAGGTGCGAATGCATGATCCCATTGACTGTTCCGATGCTCACACTCGTACTGTTCGCGAGTTCTCGGATCGTGATTCCTTTTGGCATTTACTGCAGCTTCCACACGTGCAGTTGTCGTCACAGAAACAGCACGACGTGCTGCTCCTGATCTTGGCTCGTCTGCAGTGCTTGTTTGTCCACCACTAAAGAGCTGTCACCATCGCATTACAGTACTGCGTGGAAGACAAGCAGGCCCATACAACGCCTTCATTCGTCTGTAAATTTCGCTTGGTGGCGTTTTCTGGCATGCAGGAGTCCAAGCGCTGGCTTATAACCGTTCGTCTTAGTTGGTCCGGGTTCGAATGCTAGTGAGACATGGCTATTATGTTCGTCTTACGACACTGGCTCTGTTACTTCCCTGGACGCCCTTAATTTGGGACGGGCGACTGCTTATAGCCCATTTAGTTGCTCACGGTGATCGAAAAAGATAGCATCGCTCTTTTTAACACATAGAGTGCCTTCACCTGTCAGTGTACAAACTTATACATTAATTTATAGAACAAAATGAAGTTGAAATTCATTTAGACCATTTTCCAGCTGGGTTTAAGCAACCAAAAGCATCGAAGCAATGGTACGCGCAACTGAATCCGCTACTTGAAACACTTATGCAGATTTATGATGATACGGGCTATCTGCGTGGAATTTCTCGTAACTTGATAATACACTGCCTGACAGAAAAAATGCCACACCACGAAGATGTGAACGCAGTGCAATGCAAATTGCTGGGTGGGTGCACACATACAAGTTATGTAAATGATTACATTTGCAGGCCAATCGCAGGAACGACGCGCGGCATATAAGCCGACAAACAGCCCGTGAGGCCATCAGTCGAGACGTCGTCACGGCCACCGGAACTGAGTGGCTCTGCTGCAACCGGATCTAGAGAACGAAAAAGGGATTCTATTGGTGTCAAGACGTCGTCGTACGCGATTTCGCCAAACGGATGAGTTCACGAGAGGTGTCATCGTAGGCCTTCGTACCTCCGGATGGTCCTTGTGTTGTATTGAGGAAGAAACGCAACGGGATGCCACAACCGTCGGTCGCATTTGGAGACAGTGGTCCTAAGAAGGATCTGTGCAACGTCGTAGAGAGACCAAAGTACGGAGACTAACGTCCGAGCGCACCGATCGTCGCATCCGACGTCATGCCGTAGCGGACCCATAGGCCACAGCGGGCGACATTTTGCGGAGTGTACGGGGAGGCTTGGATGCTCCGATATCAACGCGGACAGTGTCGCGCCGATTGGCTGCGTTTGGTTTGCTGTCCAGCCGTCCGTTGCGAAGGCTACCCTTAACAGCGAGCTATCGTCGTCACCGCTTAGCGTGGTGTAGCTTCAGAGCTGGGTGGGGTACCGAATGGAACAGTGTGGTATTCAGCGACGTATCGCGGTTCTGTCTCACCACGGATGATCGCCGTAGGAGAGTTTGGAGGCGACGTGGCCAACGGGCGGATTCCTCCGCCATTGTGGAGCACCACACGACACGTGGTGTGGAATCATGGTGTGGGGTGCTATCAGCGCTAATAGCCGCTCACCGCTGGTACGCATTACGGGCACATTGACGGCATGCCGCTATGTTGACAAGGTGGTGCGGCCCGTGGCATTACCGCATCTGCAGGGCGTCCCAAACGTCGTCTTTCAACAGGATTACGCCCGGCTGCATAGCTCTCGGATCAGTCTGAATGCTTTACATGGTGTGCTGATGCTTCCGTGGCAAGCACGATCCCCCTGCCCTCTCGCTCATCGAGCATCTGTGGGACACGATTGGAGGTCGGTTGAGTACCCTCCCGTTTCCGCAAAATGAAGATGAATTGTGGACTCGGATCAACACCACATGGTCCACGATACCCTAGGACTTTATTTGGATTCTCATCGCCTCGATGCCACGTCGGATTTAACGTTGTATAGCCCAAAAGGGGGCAACACTCCTTATTGATCATCCTGTATATTCGGCCACTGGAGCGTAGTCTGTATGTGACAGTTAAATCATTTGTTCAGTACCTACGTGGCTATCTGGGTGTGCAGTTTGGTCTGTTTTCGAGCATTCTTTCTTGGTGTGGCATTTCCTCTGTTAGGCAGTGTATAACTACACTTGTTTAAAACTATTATTTTTTACTAAAAAATTGTTTAAAACTGTGCAGATTGATCGTGCTAACAATATTTTGGTCTGGCTACATGGAATTTCTTTAATTTGATTAAAAACGTTATGTTTTTTACTAAAAGATTTTCAAATTCTTATATTTTTTGCTTTTTACGTGTCATTCCACGTCGCGATTGCGCTGCTGTTGCATATACGCGTTTCCACTTCACAATAACAGCCCTTACATTTGACCGGGGCAGCTGATAAGATGGCATCCTATGAAAATACAACGTTGGAAGTCACTGAGATCTGCCGTACGGCCAATTTTACCGTTCGTACTTTTCTTTGTTGTTTGCCAGGTCACGCTTTTTTTCTTTTTTTTTTTTGTCATTTTCTTGTAGGACTTCCGTCCACAGTGAGTAGAGTTTAGGTCCCAGCCACCTACAGCGAGATTGCCGTTTGGGCAGGACACAGAAACGGAAGGAATGAGAGCAAGTCTAGCGACTTTGACAGAACATTTTGTAGTGAGATTAGAGTACAGTAGATGGCGCCACCGTACAAGTACGATGTTGCACACAGAGGGGTGAGAGAATTTCAGGGCATAGGAAAGGATACCCATTTAACCAGTGGGTCCAGCCTGGGGGCCGTCACTTAACGTACTCGTCCGATGCACGGCGGATATTCAGCGATTGTTAGCAAATCACACCATCTCTGAAAGATCAGCCTAGGTTCGAACCTGAGGACCCTGCATCGAAAGTCTGACTCGCTAACCACTAAGCCATGCGCGGCACCAGGTCACGCTTAAAGACGCACATGCCTTTTATATCTGTATGGGCGATGGTTGTGACGTATATGGGCAAATCCACTACTCAATAGGGGGATCCGGATATTTTAGATCATTAGTGTATTTGCATATTAGCTGCATTATTCTTAAATTCGATGTTATATGTATTTCAAGTAAGGGACGCGATTAAACTATAGGAATTATTCAGACGAAGCATTTGAAGTAGAATCTCCCTATTCTTCTTTTGAAAATGCCGAATGTATTTTTTATTTTCGAACAATTCAGTGGAAGAAGCACATTCATTTTAAAGCACGAAGTGGGCTATTTTTAATAATACTCAACCATTTTCAAAGGTACGTATTTGGCATTTCCCCATCAAGAGCAAAACTATGGCTACAATAACGCAGCCGTAGTTTTGATATAGGTAGGAACGTGTTCGGGAAGGAAGTTTGGGAACGTGTTCTGCTGCGCGTAGTGATGAAAAATCCGGAAACGCTTGCTTTTCGAATATTATTGCACAGGTGTAGAGTGCAAGTAAAGAAGCCTGTCAAAAGATACGTTGTTGAGAAACTCTGAATCATTTTCATGTCTCACGGAGTAGTACATGTATGAGAATTTTGCATTAAATCCCCACATTTCTGATGTACATAAAGTGAGATTGTCGTTGATCTACTCTTCAGTTGTTCGGAAGTGGCGTGTAAGAGAATCAATAGTCTTGTTGTTATTACCAGTTTACATGTCATTTGTGACCTTGCTTATTAATATTCAGTTATTCAACGCTAAAATGGGATACGTTCATATCATTAATGAATGAGTGAAAAGGAGAGCAGCAGTACAACTCAGTGTGTCTAAAGGATAGCTGGATAGCTTTGACGCAACGACTTCCAGCCAAGACTACTTTTTCAATCATACATTGGCATCTTAGGGAGACAGGAACGTTTTCGTGTGTTACTGCAGACTGCGTAAGCCAGACATCCAAGGCTTGCCACCGCTGAACCAGGAGCTTGACATGGTCACAGAAGATCCCGGAACCAGCGCGAGAGCTGTACCCGCAAACGTAGGTGTTTCACATTCAACTCTATGGAGAACTCGTCGCTAGTAGCACTCCTATTCATATCACATACAGCAAGCATAGGCCCTCTCACCAATTGATTTTCATCTACGAGTCATATTTTCGTGGCTTCTACAGCTGTGTTTTGCACCCAGTTTTTCACAGGAGATGAATTTTTGTAACATTTACGACACTGGCACCGCAAAATCCTCATGCAGTGTCCCAGTCGTGATATCAGTAGAGGTTTCGTGCAGACGTTGGGACTGGCATCGTGCATGGCAACCTTATCGGTTCAATTTTCCTGCCGTCAAAGCTCAACGGCAATACACGCATTTCTTGAAAGAATAACTGCTTGCATTGCTGGAAGGCGTTGCGTTCCAATAGCAACACAGTCGCATTTAGTCCATGTATGATAGAAATTCAGAATAGTTTAGCATCCCCGCTCGAGAGCATCTGAATCGTACATATTCTACTCGTTGTATATAAACAGATGTACCAGCTGCATGGCCTGCACGCTCTACAGATTTGAATCCGCTAGATTTCTACTTATGGCCACACCTTAAGACTGATGTTTGCCCTCAGTCGGTTCTTAACACAACAGCTTTGCTGGAGCGGATCGTGGATGGTTGTGAAAGTTTTGGAATACTGCAGGACTTTTCAAATGTGTTCGACAATCGATGAGAAAATGCTGTAAAGCTTGTATTTTTGCTTAAGGAGGCCGTTTCGGACAGCTGCTCTGATGTATACTTACATAATTATTCTCGTCGATTACACACAGTCTTCTGTAATCACTGAAATAAAAGCTAATTAATATCATACGCTTTCCTGCTTGCACCTTGAAAGTGTGTGATGCCGCAGCGGTAGACGACTGGTCTGAAGTACTGGTTTCCGACTCTTTATCCGCGATGGGCCAGGGTTCTAGTCCCAGATGAGATATAAGTTGGTGTGTTGGTCTTACGGCGCTGACGCTCCCCCGTTTCTGGAGCCATTTGTCCTAAATTAGGGACAGTCGACTGCTTATAGCCGTTCCAGTTGCTCATGGTTGATCCTTATACAACGAAACAAGAAAAGTGCAATCAATCGGACGGAAAACGTTTCTGGGTCCAATATTTGTAGAAACGTTTTTCAACGCGATGAGTACAACACATCCCAAAATTTGACTGCAGCTTTTGGAAACATCCTGTATAAAGCAATGTGATCAAGTTTAAAAACTTACAAAATTATTTCAAAATTATTTTCTCTCTTTTCGGATCAAACTAGATAACAGAAATATTCAAATGTGTTGCGTCATATTTTGTGAGCTTTTACCAAAAAACAGAAAAAAAGACATATTTCTACAAGAGCATTGAGAACACGCGCCAAATGCACAGAAAAAGCGATTTAACAATTATGCTCTATCCGAAGCAGCCTAAACATTCCTTGCCAATAGTGTTACCGGGCGTACATGATACATAACACACTTGTGCTCCATGAATGGATTTTGGACTTGAAACAGAAATATCTCACCGCGTATGCGCTGTTCGACATCAAAAATTCCACACCATGAAAGAATTCATGAAGTGATACGACACTTACTAGACATGTAGGTGAGAAGGAAGTGATTTCATTTCTCAGGGATTACACGAATGCGATGGGCGAGAAGACAGTGTAATATAGCCTGAGTTATAAGGTCATATGACCGCCATTCTGGGCCATACATTTGGCAACATGGTATGGCACCGAGTGGAAAAGACGCAGGAATGGTATCCTAAGGTATCACTGACATGCCTTGTTGGCCTATGTCCACAATTCATAGACATCACAAAAGGGAGGCGTGCAGATGCGTTAAGCCGGCTGCCAAAGAGGTTCCACGCGTTCTCTAATGAGGAGAACTCTGGGTATTGCGCTGGCCAGGGCAGCACCTAGACACCTTCAAGGTGCCGCCCCGGTGGCGCAGTGGTCTAAGCGATGGCCTCTGATCATTGGTCCGAAAGAGGTCCGGGTTCGAGTCCCGGTGAGGCATGGATATTGTGTTTGTCTTACGGCACTGGCTCTCTCCCTTCTCCCCTGGAACCAGTGACCCTAAATTAGGGACGGGCGACTGCTTATAGCCCATTGAGTTGCTCACGGTAGTCGTTAAACCTCCAATAAAAAAAAAAACAACAACAACAAAAAAAAAAAACACCTTCAAGGCAATGTCTGCTGATGTTAGCAGTGTACGGGTGAATATTATCTTGTTAAAACTGGGCATGAGGGGGATACCACGGAGATAAGGCAACAAAACCGGTGGTAGCATCTCATTGAGGTAGCGTTGTTCGGTCATTATGCTCCGCTATATGTACGACCGGTGAACGGCTGTTGAAAACTGATAGCGCCCCAAACCGTGAGCGACACCAGGCTGAGGAACTTTACGCCGTTCACAGATGCCAGGAAGATCCTCCTGATGACCATGTCGTCTCCGGACTTTCAATCAGCGATCGTCGGATAAAGAAGTGAGACTTTTTGCTGAATATGGCATGGTTCCATTCGCCCTGCCACTCATTTCCAGTACGGCATCACTGCAACATAGCACGACAATACGCTGCTGTGGATAGCAGTAGCCGCAATGGCTGGCGAGACTGTGAGCTTGATTCAGCCAATCTGCGATTCATAGTCTGTGTTGATACGGGAATGTTTATAGCGGCCTGGACACCTTCGAATGTCATCCGCCTTGGATTGTGAAGCTGTTACGGCTTGCCATCGAATGCAAGATCGAGGCGTTGGGAGGTCTGCCTTCCTGCACCAATCCCAGTAGGGCGACACACGTTACCTTCACCCAAACACTGTCGTCACATTATTCCGACAGTTTTTTTTATTGGAAGTTGAACGACCACCGTGAGCAACTCAATGGGCTATAAGCAGTCGCCTGTCCCTAATTTAGGGTCACTGACTCCAGGGAAGGAAGAGAACCAGTGCCGTAAGACAAACACAACATCCATGCCTCACTGGGATTCGAACCCGAACCCATGTCGGACGAATGGTCATAAGCCAGCGATTAGACGGCTCCACCAAAACTACATGTCGCTCCGAAGATTCTTCCTGGTGTGGCTTTCTATGTCGAGCAATGTATTATGATTATTAGACGTAAACAGAAATTGCAGAAAAGAAAATCAGCTGCTCTCAGATATCTTAAAAGCATGGTAATAATCTTAAGCAAAACATTTGCGCCCGGCATGTGATGCGGGCAGTAATTTGATAGGACATAATTCTGCATACTTTTTCTTAGATGTGTATAAAAAGAAGGACGTAGCTTTTGATAAAAAAAATATATTAAAGCCAAATGAAACGCGTAAGTGCTTCACAGAAATGCTGATGTGAATATCTGTGGCCATTATGGGAAGAAGCTTGTTTTCTCTTGCAAAATCAATATTGCAATTGAAAGACGATATTCTACGTTTAATGATACTCCAAGGGAATTCTTAGCCCCTAGCTGCGCCGCTCCAATGAAAGCATTAATATTGAGAAGCATCGCATCCAACGGAAGGAACTGAAACTAGAGATTTCCGTGCAAACTTTTATTAGGAATATGAGAATGTTAAAATCACAAACGTCTGTTGATAGGAGGAGCTGAAAGGATACGAGCGTTTTCGGATAATGATTGTTCTACCATATTGCAATTTTCTGTGCTTTGATATTACGTTATCTTTACTGTAAATCTATAAACGCTTTAAAAACATCGACGCCCAAAAGTCTTTGCGATAAAAACTAGTCCCGTGTTGGGAAAGGGTTACTTAACTGAATGAAAATTATTTTGAATATTAAATTTAAAATGACAAGAAAGATGACACCGAATGCTGTTCTGTTGTAATGAGCACGTCTTTTGAATCATTTCCAACACATTAAAAGAATCAAATCTATTGCATTTCTACAATCGATAAAATATGTAGCAACAGAAACTGTTACTTTCTTCCACTAGCTGTTGAAAAGTCTCTAAAGAAAATTAGCAGATCGTGAACAAAATGTTTTCCTTAGCTGAAGGAAGTATCAGAGACAAAGTTATTTTCAAATCGGACTGTTAGAAGAACAGATATAGAGGAAAACATGATATGAATTTACGCCCCCTAGCGAAATGATTTTGAATAATGGAAAAGCAAAAAAATATCCGAAAAGTATTCTTCATAGCAAAAGCTATGATAAGGAAAACGTATTTTCCAAACACGTTTCTTGCAAGTAGAAATGGCGTGAAAAGGGTTTTGTCATTTCTGCCGCTTAGCGGGTAAACTGTGCATCATGTTAAAAAATATTACCCATCATTATTGCAGGGAATGGCATTTAGTAAAAACAAGAAGGATTTTTAGAAGCGGAGATACAGCCGCAAACAGAAATACACACTAACACCATCTAGCGCTAGAACTGGGAACTGCAAAAAGACACGAGTAAAAGCAAACTGTTCCACGAAGCCAATGTTATGTGGCGTTCAAAGAATTTTTACAACGGGATTTTAGAAGCAGGGTCATTTCGTGGAAAACAGTGGCGGCTTTTCAGGTGAAGTAGGTGAAGTGCCTCTTCACCTATTTTATTTGAAATAAGGTTTTATTTAATAATTTCGTATAATATATTCTTTTTCTTTTGCCTTTATTGCGTGCTAAAGTACCCAAAATTTTGATTAGATATCAATTCACAATGCGCGTCTAATACGGAAAACAAGTCCTTATACGCAAAACAGTTCAAGTGAAGAGCTGAAATGAGAATGCTTGGAAGTCTGCAGTTTTCGTCCGAGTTGCCATGGTAACTGTGGCGTCACCCTCTCCTATCTGCCGGGCAAGTGAAGTGTTTTAGCTTGAAACGCCAAGCCTCTGCACCTGAAGTCGTGACCTTCTGAAGAGATCGCAGTGGAACGGGAACCCTTGGCAATCCACTAGGGCTTTTTCTTTTTGCGGTGTTTCGGTACATACTTTTCGAAAGAGATTTATTTTTTTGTGTTTTGTGATTGTTTGTTAAAAACTTCATTAGTTACTTTAGTTTCGTGTACAGTTTAACTGATAGTGATAGTTTTAGTTTTCAGTATGTATCCTGTCAACGATATTGTGTGTAATTTATTGCAAACTCCGTTCAATCGGTGGAAAGATGAAAATAAAAGAGACATTTTACTTCAAGGACGACCGACGGATTCACTGACAATTGTCGCCAAGAAAGAAATCAAGAAGAGTGGCAAATCTTACAATATTAATTTAAAAAATTGTTGGTTTACTAAATATAAATGGCTTTGTAACCCTTCTGTGTTACAAAAATTATTTTGTTGGCCCTGCTTATTTTTAGTAATAAAATTCGGCGTGGAATAAAGACAATTTTCAGATTTCTTAAATGTAAAACGGTCACTTCACAAACGTGGTGATTCTAGCGAACACCTGAAATGCAAATTAATGCTAACTAATTTTGAAAAGAATCAGAATACCATTGCCGATGCCCTGAGGGAGAATGCTAGGCATTTGAAAACGCATTTCAGCAAAAGCGTTCGTTTAAATAGACTTTTCCTGCAGACAATGATTGATGCAGTACTGTATTTGAGTAAACAAGAACTAGCATTCCGTGACTATGACGAAGGCATTGACTCGATAAATCGTAGAAATTCAAGGAATTACTTTCACTGTTGATATCAAGAACTCCTCTAAAAATTCGAAATCAATCCGAAACGATAAAAAATGTCTTCACAGGTGACTCAAAAACTATTCAAAACGAATTAATTGAACGTATTTCTGAATATATAAACGATCACGTCAAAAATGAAATAAATGAAGTTCAATGCTTTTATATTCAAGTAGATGGGAAGACATAACCAGACTTCCGAGTGGTCTTTAATAATAAGATCTGTTGATTCGGAAGGTGTATTGGTTGAGCGATTTTTGGGTTTCCATGGTGTGAGTGAAGATAGAACGTCAGAAGCTTTATACAAAATGCTAGGTAAAGTTTTAAAACAGTTTGATTATCAACACAAGTCAATAGGACAATGTTACGATGGGGCAAACGTAATGTCTGGACACTTGACTGGGCTCCAGAAAAAATGAAGCATAAAGCTTCTCAAGCTGTTTTTGTTACTGCTTAGTACATCGTTTGAACCTTGTACTGCCGCCCCGGTGGCGCAGTGGTCTAAGGCGTTGGCCTCTGATCATTCGTCCGTAAGGGGTCCGGGTTCGAATCCCGGTCAGGCATGGATGTTGTGTTTCCGTAAGACAAACACAACATCCATGCCTGACGGCACTGGCTCTCTCCCTTCCCTGGAACCAGTGACCCTAAATTAGGGACGGGCGACTGCTTATAGCCCATTGAGTTGCTCACTGCGGTCGTTAAACCTCCAATCAAAAAAAAAAAAAAAGAACCTTGTATTACAGCAGAGTTTTTCTAAAATTTCTAAGTATCGAATATTTTTTGCAAGCCTCAGTGTGATTCCTTTGTTTTTTCACCACTCAGCGAAGCGATCGCTTCGCTGAGTGGTGAAAAAACAATACACTCACATCAACAACCGCAGGATGCATGCCAACCATAACAGAAACTCGATGGTCCTCCACTTCGAAGTTAGTATGTGTAATAGTTGAAGATTGGGATAAATTGAAGGAAGTATTCGAATTTCTCACAAATAGTGACCAATCAGAAAAAAATCAATTCAACTTGCCCAAGGATTTTTAAATGATATGAACACTTTTGAATTTACATTTTTGGGAATAAATAGTATTTAATGAAATATTTGACTTCACCGATCTATTATTCGAAATTTTGCAGAAAAAATCACTAGACATAAACTACTGTGTTACTCAAATTAAAAACAACTTATGAAATTTTGAGCCATAAAAGGAACGATGAGGTATTTGGAATACTGTTTGGGAAAGCTCGCAAAATCACAGAAATAAGCAGATCTAAACCGGAATATGCTGCTCTTACACCAGAAACAATTTTTCAAAATTATAAACAATTGTATTTTGAAATTTTGTACCACATTCTTATGGAAATGGATATAAGATTTCAAGACTAGGAGAAACTTAAACTTCAATTTGCCTGGCTTGCTGACACAACCAAATTCGACCAATTTAATTCATGCTTTCCCTCTCACGCTTTTGAAAATCTACAACATTTTTACGGAAATTTTTTTATTAAACACCAGCGCCTTAAAGATGAACTGAGTCTTGTATTTGCTTATGAAAAGTTAAGGAATATATCGACTCATGAACTTCTTCGAGTGCTTCATTGAGATAAAGGCAGTTTTACAGAAGCTTATAAATCGGTTTCTCTGATTTTAACAATTGCATCTGCAAGTGTTTCAGTGGAAAGAAGTTTTTCGTGTCTTAAAATAATACAAAATTACTCAAGAAACACTATTTCTCCAGATAAACTTGCTTCTTTGGCAAATATTTCTATTGAGAAAGACATTTTCTTGGTGTTACGAAGAAACAGTCATTTTCTGACGACATAATCGACAACTTTCCAGCTTTAAAGGGAAGAAGAATTGAACTAATATATAAAAAAATAGGTAATCATTTTCATTGAAGACAGTAGATATCTTTTCATATTGCTCTTGTAGCTCTTCACCTATTTTTCCTACCACGAGCCGCCACTGGTGGAAAATCCCAAGTGTGGCTGCTGACAGATTTTTTGTCCATCTAGAGAGTCGTAATTTGAGAGTTCAAATCTGGGGTATATGTTTTCCAACATCCGCTATTTTGGATTTAGAAGCCAAAATGGCCACCACGGAGTGGGAAAATTAATCCACCCACATAGCCTTTTTTACTTTTTTTACTGTAGAAAAACTATAAATGGCAGAGAGATTCAATTGGTCTCATTTTTAACAGCACAGGTCTATCTATGAAGGGAATATATAAATATTTACTAAAAAATTAATATAATGAGGAGAAACCTTTAACTCAAGTTTAAGATTGAAACTGCATTTTTTTATTTTTGTTCCGTTACGGTTCTTATAAGGAGTCAAAAACAAAATGGTATTTGGCTTATTTTTAATTTACAAGGAGTACTTGAGCTCAAGCAAATAACTATTGGCTTATACAATTCCTTCATGCTAAAAGGGGGTCTGAAGTTGCCGATTTTTCAAAAATCGTAAAATTTGAAGCTCTGTATCTAAAAAGAGGAAGATATACTCGTAAAAGATGTAAAACTTTCACAAAACACTCTGATATGTATACAGAGAGATATAAAAATCTTTCCTTTTTTTTTAAAGTACTTTTTTAGTTACGAAAAGTCAAAGTTGCAGAAATTTGCAAATTGCAATTCACTTAAAAGAGGATTAATAATTATACGTTTTTCAATTAAAAACCAAGAATTATGGTATATGGAATTAGTAGAATAAGATTAAATAAGAAGTACATGATAGAAGACCATATGATTTTAAGTTTGTGGTATGTTCACTTGGTTTTACTACCTTTGAGCATAGACTGCATTTAGCAGTACTCTTTATGATACATTGCAAGTGCTATATCAATATAAAATATCAGCGACACATACCGATTTTCACTATATCAACATCTTGCCCAAGCCTATGCAGTTCAGTTGCTGAAACAAAATTCCTGTACAAAGTGAAGTTTTTCAGTCATTTTAACATGAAAATACTTTATTTGTCATTCATTTTGTTGTTCTGATCTGTTTTTATTTAACGCAGTTTTAAAAGAAATTAAATCATTTCGTTCGAATTGGATCAATCGTCAGCAAAGGACTCTGATTTTCCTTGAACTGAAGGCATGCACGTTAACCATAGCGTTTATTTCAGATATGCATTCTTTTTTTTTTTTGAAAGCACTCCGAGAAAGTAGTTTGATGCTGTTGAAAAACTGCATTCAAGTACCACAGGGCCGAATGTGCAAATGATTAAAAAATAACCACCAATGACTAAATAGTGGCCTGCCACAGTGCATGGGAACCGCACATCAAACAGATTATATCAAGAGCAAAGCTCGCACGCAGGGGCAGTTATGGCAGCGGATTGCCATTGTATTAACCTCCACGGACTCTGAGGAAGCCTCGACGTCGGATCAGTGCACAATACGAGCAGTGGAGCGAATATGAGAGATGATATATAATTGGGCTGCAAGAGGCCGGTTGGTCAATTCACCGTTTCGCCAGGCGTTTGGGTCGGAGCGACGCGGCAATCGGACGATGTTGTCGCCAATGGTTCGAGGAGGGCATAACCCAGCGGCACGAAGACAGTGGACTGCCGAGGGTAACACAGAAAGCGAGGATCAAGCGATTGTGAGAGTCGCACGAACAAAGCCGAATTCGTCGCTCTCAATCATACGTGGCCATCTTGCGTCGTCTACAGTTACGGAAGTCTGGACCGTTGCCAGACGACTTGCGGCACGGGAACTACATTTGATGAGGCCACTTCGCCGCCTACCACTGACCAGGGAGCATCGTCAGTACCGGTTGCATTGGGGTCGAGCCCGATCAACGTGGGATAGTGTCCAGTGACGGCGTGTTGTCTTCAGTGATGAGTCACGGTTTGACTTTGCGCGGATGGCCAGCGCATATGTGTGTTGAGACCAGCCGACTAGCGCACAGATCCTGCCTTTACCGTGAAACGGTTCACGGCACGCACACTGGTAGTGACTGTTTGGGGAGCCATTTTCTGCGTTAGCTGGATACTGGATAGTATCCCACGTTGATCAGGTGGTCCTCCGTTCTATCATCACGGCCCTACGGTACGTCGACGATATTTTCAGTGATGAGTTACGATCTGTTGTGTTGCCATTCCTGTCGCAGCATCACCGAGTAACTTTTCAGCAGGGTAATGCCCGGCCACAAACGGTACGGCTGTTCCACGCCTTTCTTCGTAATGTCGACACCCTTCCACTGCCATCCCGATCACCCGACCTCTCACCGATCGAACATGTTTAGGACATTATGGAACGTCACCTACGCCCATCCCGGAATGTCGACGAACTGGCCCGCAATTTATACACCATCTGGCATGGTATACCTTAGGACAGTATCCGTGAACTGTATGTTCTTTTGCCACTCTGGGTAACAGCTTGTGTCCGAGCCAGAGGTGGCGCTACAACGTGCTGACTTGTTCCACTCGTGAGCTGTTTCATCCGAATTAATGGCCCTACTGCTCTGGAATTCTAATCATTCTCTTTCCTATACATGTACATTGCACATACCAAAATTTATCTTGATTGGATGAATCATTCTGAGTGCTTTTTTGTCTTTGCAAAGGGTATATTTACCTCCTAAGCAGCTTAAGCGACCGATGTATCTGAACCAAACCGTGTCCAAAATTCTGTGCGTCTCCCAAACAGGAATGTTCACATATCTGCCGGGTTTTACGAAAGCCACAGGAAAAGAATTGGTTTCGTCCTTTCCCTGAGCTGAAACGACCATAAACCTGTCACTCATGATGGGCGCTCCGTTGTGATTTATTCTCTGCTCCAGAACCCAAGGTATGATGGGGAAAGTTCAGTCGTCCTGACACGGGCATCATACCACTGGGTTGAAATAAAGGATTCAAACATCTTTTCTCTCCTTTCGTATTTCGTTGTCATTGTTATAAACCTTTTAGCAGGTAACCTGTCATAAAAGATTATTGTCAATTCTCCTCCTCCTAAACAATCACTTTGAATAACAAAGCTAAGGAGAAAGCAACGATCCCACTCGTTCCAGCCGCATTCTGCCCACGTCTTAACCAGCGAATATATTCTTCCGAGCTGATTTCAGCCCACTTTACTAACCCCTAGTTAATTCGTTTCAGCAGGCTAAAACGGTAGACACATGAATGACTTAAAATTGGAATTAGAAGGAAAAGAGAGACTAGTGTGCGAAATACTTTCAGAAGTAAGGGTTTCCCTAAGAAATCAATCTTCTGTCCGCTCATTTAGTCAATGAACTCTTGCGCTTCCTTGATCCGAAGGCAGTTTGTGAAAGCAGCGAGGAAATTGACGTCAACCAGTTTGTCAGTTTTATAGGGGAGCTTAGATTTCGATTTGACGGAAGATTGATTGGATTCCAAGAACCGAACGCGCTGCACAACCTTTGAAAGACACGTTTTTCTTTCAATTTTATGGTGAATGGAGCGGTGAAACAGCAGTTGTTTTCTAAAGCAGCGAAGCTGTATCTCATATGAAATTAACTATATTTTAGGAAGAATATTTTGTTCCACAAAACAGATTTGATTTAGTTACTAAAATGCGAAAGTTGTGGGCTAAATATGTGAGTGGTAATAAATATCTAGAACTCAAAACGTTTGCTGTAAAATTGCCTAAAATGTTCCGCTCATGTATGTGAGGCAGCATTCTTAAAAACGAATTGCACTAAGAACAAGTTCAGTGCTCGACCCACATATGTTCACTTACACGACTTAATGAGAATTAGTTACAACAACTTTCCTTGAAATTTCAGACAAGTGGTTCAAATTAAACAAAGTGGCATTCCTCACACACACACACACACACAAAATGGATGTCGTATGATCTAAATTTTAATTTGCGCTATATGTTTATAGGGTTGTTTCAATTGCTTTTGTTTTTACAAAGGTAAATTAATTGAAACGCTCCTTATTTGAATTTAATTTCAGTATTTTGCATTTACTGTTTTTTTTTCGAAGCTAAATTAAGTTGTTTATTTTTTATATGCAACCTACATTCAATAAGTTCCAGGACTGACCGCATAATTGACGTAACCGTAGTGGCATAAAATATATCACGTGTATGTAAGCAGCAGACGGGCTTACGTTAAGGAAGTCATAGCAAGCATTCTCGTTCCATTTCATTTTAGCCATGGAAGAGCAGAGAGTGAACGTTCGTTTTTGTTTGTTGGAAACTTGGTACATCACAGCTACTGAAACTTATAGAATGCTAAACGAAGCGTTTGGAGACACAGCATTATCCCGCACCTAAGTTTTTTGAATGGTATGCACGGTTATGTGATGGGCGGGAATCCTTTGATGACGATCCGAGATCTGGGCGGCCCTCCAGTGTGCGGACAGCGGAAAAAGTCGAAGAGGTGTGGAATCAGTTAACCAAAAATTGCCGAATTACATTGAGACTTTTAGCTAGATCGCTAGGCATCGGTAAATCTATCTGCCATGAGATTCTACGCGAGGATCTGGCAAAACGAAAACTTAATGCCAGATTGGTGCCTTGCATTCTGATTGATGACCAAACAGTGGTTCGTTCATCGATCAGTTACGATCTGCTGGGCACTTCAGGTGAGGATCCTGATTTTTGCTCCAGAATTATTACAGAAGATAAAACGTGGTGCCTGAAGTATGATCCACAAACCAAGCGACAGAGCACTGAATGGGGAGGTACCCACTCACAGTATCATGCTATCCAAGCTTCCGTGACAAAACAACTTGCGGACATCCCGGAAATTGTTTTCCAGAATTGTTTTCAGGATGTTCAGAAACGCTGAAAACTGTGTGTTGATGCAGAACGGCGGTATTTTGAAGGTGACCAGCATTAACTGTGAGTATGTACAACAGGTTGGGATATGCAAATGAGTAAAATGCTAGTTAAAATACGCGTGGTTGAGGAGCAGTGTACTTTGAACTGTCCAGTCTTGTATATAAAGACCTGACGCAAACGAGATGTTCCAATCACTGAAGAGCAGAGATTGAGTCGAAAGAGTGTTTCTTGTGTGTCACTACGCCACGTGGCCGAGGAAGGTCGCTTATGAACACCTGACGGCCGCGAGATGGTAGGATTCCCGATGACGTCACCCAAGCATTCTCGCTTTATTCACATGCTTTGGCGAAAAAACATATTTGCCGATGCTCGGATTCGCAGCCACGTCCCCTCACTACGGACTAAACTACACCGACAGAATTTATCGCTGCAGATGTGCCGTCTTGACATGTGTTTCGCTTCTGTAGTACGTCACACTTTCGTCAGCGAGGCCATTTCGATGCAGTGGTCTACGTGCCCAGGTGATGACGATCGAACTTAGTTACGCCTAACCGTTTTGCCCTCTTATATCCCTCACCTCTCACTCGAATGATTCGCAACTGCGACCATTTACACAACCCCACTGTCGACACATACCCACTAATTTGTATGTCGCTCCGACAAACGCTTCTTGATATGACATTTTTATGTCAAGTAGTGCACATATTATTCTACCTATAAACACTATATTGACAAAAGTCACCGGGAGCTTCAAAAGCAAATGAACGGACCCGCTGCGTTCTTAAGATGCGCGGTACAGCTGCGAACAGTATAAAAACAGGCCTGCAGCTGAACGTGGCACTGTGAGGTTTATGTGAAAATGTCGCGGCGGGAGAGAACTGACTTTGAGAAAGGAAAGATTGTTGGGTGTTATATAGAGGACGTCGAAGCCTCAAGAGAGTCGTTACAGTTAATCGACTGAGTACTACACAATACCGCAGTGTACAGGTGAGCAAAAATGCTGGAACCTCAGTATGTACACGTACCATTCGCAGAGAACTTCATTCCATGGGTTACCGTGGTCGTGCGGCTGCTCATAAGCCTTTCATCTCCACTCAGAATGCTACTCGTCATTTAGCATGGTGTAAGGAACATTTATCGTGGACCGTAGATTAGTGGAAACGAATCCTATAAACTGATGAAACCAGATACACGAACCATCAGTCTGATGGACGTGTGTGGGTATGGCGGAAGCCGGGGAACGCTATTTACCACAGTGTACTGTTTGTTCCTACCGTCAAGTTTGGAGTTGGTAGTGTACTCGTGTGGCGATGTTTTTCTTGGTATGGCCCCGGCCCATTGCTTATCGTGGACAAACCTGTTAACCACCACGTCTGGCTCGATATTCTGGACAGTTATGCCCTACCAACTCAGTGGCATTACTATGGAACCGAGCCTTGTTGGTACCAGCAGAATGCTGCACCGAGCCATAAAGCAATGACTTTTACGGCGTGGTTTGACGATAATTCCGTATCGTGTGTGGACTGGCCAGCACAGAGCCCTGATCTTAATCTCATAGAGCACCTATGGGATGAATTAGAGCGCCGCATAAGAAGTTTGGAACTAAGGCCTACTACTAAGCAACAGTTAGCGGCAGCATTATGTACTGAATGGAAGCGCATACCTATCGCCGAGTTCCAAAACTTTGTCGAAAGCATATCTCGAAGGGTCAATGCATGCATTAAGGGCCAAAGGTGGACCGACACCGTACTAATGTATGTCAATGAATGCTATGTTGTGTTTCTTTTCGAGGTGTCCGATGACTTTTGTCAATATAGTGTAACTTCGAACGTAAGGCAAATATCAAAGAAATATCGTCCCTTTTGTCTGTTTGGCCCAAAAGACGTCAGCATTGTCTCATGTTTTTCTGTCTCATAAATGCAAAAAATAAATTACTTCGAATTCGTAGACTAACGATGGTATATACTGATTTCCAATTTCTCATTACAGCAATCATTCGTGGTACCAAGGTTACAGCAACAAAACATGATAAAATATTAATTTAGTTAACGATATGGAGCATACATGTAAAACGAAGTCCCACGGAGCCTTTGCTATGAAAGATTATGAACTTGTCTTATTGGTAGTCACTGGAGATAGGAGTTTGCAATCTCGTTACAATATTTAAATCATTCAACATATGAACGTTGCCTTTTTTTAGAGTTACCATGATTATGATAATATATGGATCCATCTCTTACGCGTACCGATGTCTCAGACTGATGCAGGTTCATATTCCCAAAATGACATTTTGCACGCCTATCGATTCAGCTTACAACAGTTTATACCTAGAAACATGCATTACGAACTGAAAAGAATTGTAAATTGAAAACTACTTCATGCAGCTAATAAATAAATGATATGGTGTTCTAGAAATATATTACTTAAAATTGCATTTTACTGGGAGTTACTTTTCTCTCGTCTGGAAAGGGGAGAAAAAAACAATTAGCGCAGAATCTACCTTTTACAAATATTTTTCTGATTCTGTACCGTTCTCTTTTCTTTTTTTGTTCTGCATTTCAGAAGGAACACAATTTCTCTTGAGGTGGCAAAAGGAAACTGAGGTAATAAACAAAGCTATGAAAACTATATGCCGGTAGATTAAAAGTCAGTGTACAATAGCTCTTTGAAGTTGATTATCTGGGCTCTGTGTATTTCCGAGTGTGTGGTTAAAATGACAAAATTTGGAAGTAAATTGTTCAGTTGAAAGCATAAATGAATTAGAAACCTTTACCTATCACACCAGATAGGTTATCTCCCTTCCCTGGAACCAGTGGCCCAAAATTAGGGACAGGCGATCGCTATAGCCCATCGAGGTGTTCAAGGTGATCATTAAACTTTCAATCAAAAAAAAATATATTTACTATCTCTCTATGACAAAGCTACTAAGTACCATTACTTTGCGCTGATAAGAGGGCATATTCATAAACCAATAATTTTTTCCAATAATTTCTATAATAGAGACTGTCTCGAATTCAGTTTCATGAAGAAATTGAATTAGAGACAGAATATCTTCAGTACGTAAGTCTGACACGTTTCGGTAAAACAAAAGAACAATAGTTCTTCAGACAAGTACTTTAGAATGGTACGCTTTTCCTTTATTTCTCAAAAAGAGTATATTAATTCCCAGTTTCAGTAGCATTTCCCGAAAAAGTTGCACACAGGCTTGGGAACCCATCAGTATTTTATTTGGACAATACGTGTGGTTGTAAAGTTTATACAATACGACCGATTGTAAAGTTTGTTTAGAGACATGTGCAGGGGGAAACGCTAAGTCGGCGTACAGAAGCAGCATTTTGCTAGTTCCTATGGAAATATGCAAATACTTGTTTGATGCAATCGAAGCCGTATATGACGAAGCTGAAGGGAGAGATAAAACCATTCGATATATGCGAAATTCTTTATAACCCAGCATAATAAAAAAGGGGCAGATGTTCAATTTTTGACATAGTACATTATGCCACGTTAAAACTAGTCAACCATAAACTCGTCATCAATTAATTGAAGGTAAATAATACTTTTTATTTAAAACTATAACTGGCAATAAAACACGAATGAGATCTGCAATAAAAACATTTAATTAATTTAAAAATCAAAGTATTGGATTGGAAAGAAAGTAATGTCTGCAAATGCAAGGCAACAGAAAACTGCTATATACAACGGCCGTTTCATGAAAACTGAGAGTAAAATCACACAAAATGAAGAAATATAGGTGCAGAAAAATATATTTTATTCTTTCTCAAAGTATCATCTCTCGAATTATATTGTTACGACCAACCCCCGCCATTAATTATGGAATTTATGGGCGTGGTGGAAGTAGTAGATTAATTACGAATTAATTAATTTTTGGATTTTTGCAGGGGCTTGGTTAGTAGCTTACATAAAAAAATAGAAAGAAGAATAGAAGCGATGCGCAGGCGATAGTTTTGTCATGAGAGAATCGAATGTATATGCACCTGCGAAAGTTTACCATTAAGTTAATGGGTTGGTTGGCAATTTAGTTAAGAGCGTTTTGATCATAAAAAGACACGGAAGCTTGGCGAAAACTAAATCATTTTACAATAGAAGTTCCATTTTAAAGCAGATCGGTGCAAAAACGGGGTTAGGCATAACTTACTAAGAGGTCGATAAATAAACCGGAATTCGGTCATTGTCTTGGTGAATGTTTAAAAACAACATTGTGCCTCTGTGCTCTTTGTGATGCCGCCATTCGCTCGGCGTTTGCGACAAGAGAACAAAGCGTTAGTGGCCTGGTACGATCTCTGATGTGAAAGACTAGGTGTTTTTGGGCTGCTATAATATTTGGAAAAAGAAGCAATGAATCTCTCGCATTTTGAAAGAAACGGAGATTAGCAACTCGATGTATCTGGGTAGGCAAGATTGCCATTAAGACAGCGGAATGGTTGTATCCTCGTGAGAAAGCAACAATTCCCCTAATGTGAGCCGACTGGAAATTTGTGGCTCGTTGGGTTAGTCAAGAAGTTGAAGCAGCGGAGAATTATGAGGTCGGCGAGTTGAGCTGGGTAATCCTCTAGCTCCAAGGAGAAGCGAAGCCAAGAACGGAACTCAGGTTGCGAACTCTAACGACAGCGGTTCGGAACCATCGTCATAACCATCACCTCTCCGTATGCAGCAAAAGAGGCGAGCTCATCTTGCGAAGCTCCATCAACAAAAAGATGTGCGTGTGTTTGTAAATGGAAGCAGTGAAACCCGCACGCGCGTGATTGCGGCGGAACCCAGCCAGCACAAGAAAATCTTCAGCGTAAAAGAAGTGTGGTGGTGTTATCTAATTAATTTACAGGTCAAAACGTATTTATGAATTTACGCTTGTCAGCCCCATGTAAGTAAAAACATTTTTTTATTATTGTTACGTCTGGTACGCTAGCTAATAGTCGAGGAACTGTTAGGCATGTATAAGCCGATCACGTTACATTCTATAGTGAATTGAACTGGTAAATTGTTAAGAACTGAACTGTGCATTTAAGAACACAAAAACTCTTTACCGGGAGTAAATTTCGGCCAGGAAAGACTACTCCACCAACAATAGATTTGCAAGTACATAGCCTAGAATTCGGTATCATTATACAGTCCATTAAATCGTTTGCATGTGAAGTCAGAGCAGTCTTGTGACCTCTTTTCAGATGAATGTTGTTTTATCTAGGTGTTGAAATGTGTGCCTATAAATTACAGTCTTTGCGCCAAAAACAACGTCGCATAACAGTGGATAAGAATTAATAATTGCTCTGCCACGGTCGTTTCATTGGTGGTCAGCGGTGGGATCACAGTCGTTACAATATGCAACGGTCCCAACTTTCAGTCCACTTTTCAAAGCATGGGGCGAAGGCATTTTTTGGAAGCTGCTTTAGCGACCCCTGCACAGCTTGAATAACGTCGCATTTGTATTGAATGTTGCGCCACGGAACTTCTCCTTCATTGTTGGAAACAACCAGAAATCGCACAGGGCGATATCAGGACTTAAACAGGCTGTGGCAGGATTTCAATACTGCATTTCGTGAGAACCTGTTGAACACAAGCAGCCACATGTAGGCGGGCGTTATCATGGTGTAGGGTCCGCTTGTCTACAAGTTCCAGTCTCTTAATCGATATTTGTAGTCGCAGACGCTTCAAGACTGAAATGTAATACTCAGCATTGAAGGTAATTTGTAGAGGAACGGCATGCTGGTAGACTACTCCTTTATGATCAAAGAAAATTATCAACATCACCTTCCCAGCTGATTTGGTTTGGCGGACTTTTTTCGAAGGAAGCGAGCCTGTGTGTTTCCAGACACTCGTTGTACGCTTCGTGAGGGGGTCAAAATAGTGGAGTCGTGTTTCGTCGGCAGTTATTATACTGTGTTTAGAAAGTTTTTATCCTTTGCAGTCATTTGTTTCCACTCATGACACACCTGAACTCTGGCTAACAATTGTTCTCTCGTCAGGTGATGAGGTACCCATCTGGGGCACACACGATGCAGCAGTAATTTGTCGCATAGAATGCCGACGTCTTTTAAATATTAATTGACGCCGCTATGTCTTTACACGTCATTGGTCGATCTTCTTGCAGGATTGCCCAAACAGTGTTAACAATACGCTCCGTAACAACACTTTTAGGTAGACCAGGCCCAGAGGCAAGTTCTGCCGACAAACACCCTTTTTGAAATCATGGTGCCATCTAAAAATTGTTGACTCACCCAAACATTTATCTTTGTACGCTTTTTTCAATTAATCAACTGTTTCTGGAGCCGTTTTACCCAAACGACAGCAAATTTTTAGCTTTTACGGAACGGCTTTTGTATACACAAAAGTACAAATCAGTCCAAAATGTAGTCGCCATCGTTCGCCACGACTTGCTCCCATCGTACGGGCAGCTGTGGGATACCATCCCTGTAGAATTGTGGCGGCTTGGACGCAAAGAAGTGAGTGAGTGCGCGTTCGACATCGACCCAGTTGGTGAACCTCTGTCCGTCCAGTAAATTATACAATAAGCAGAAAAGGTGGTAGTCGCTTGGTCCAATATCTGGGAAATAGGCTGAGTGTGGCAGCAGTTCCCAGCACATGTCCCTGATCTTGTGACAGGTCATCCGTACTGTGTGAGGTCTCGCTCTATGCTGCTGTAAGAGGACGGCTTAGCAGTTCAGCAGCGCTAGTCGTTTCGGCGTGAGCGATGCGTGAAGATCGTCGAGCTGGGTTTCTGCTTTGGGTCCAACCACTGTTTCCTGGCGCTAACATTGCCAAACAGTACCAATTCCTCGTTACCTGTCACAATGCGGTCCAAGAACGGTGCAACTTGGTCACGTGCAAACAGGGAAACAAACACATGCACTCATGCGATTTGCTTTATGTTCAATTGTGAGTTGATGGAATGACGAAACTCCCTTATTGTGCACCTTCCTAAGTTGACACAGGTGCTTGATAATGCTCGTGTCGGTAGACTCTAGCTGTACGGCCACGTGGGTCAGTCTCCACTAAAGTCTTCAGCATGTCCAAATCCACTGTTCCGGGTCTTCCGGCTTTACGACGGTCTGACAGGTCAAAATGTTCCTCAAGAAACCGTTCGAACCAAGAACAGCACTGACAATGTGATATGGCATTTGGGTACACACTGTTAATGGTCCTTACAGCAATTGTGGGGGTGTTACCCCGACGAAACTCATACAGCACGCAATGGCGGATGTGCTTCTAGTCCACTTCCATGGTAGCTGGCGCTTATACCCTTCGCCTTCTGACGGCTAACTGCCCCTAACTAAAGCCACCTACTTGCTGATGTCATGCCGGTGTACTGCACAATCTCAGTGGCCAATGTGCGTCGTAGCCGGGACTTCGATTTCGGGTACCCGTCATCGGACATAACTTTCTTTCCAACCCAATAACTGCGAAAATGTGATACGTATTATTACACTTGATGTTTCGCTGTTTACACGTTATGTCTGAAATGTGAGTCAATTGTTGCTTGTTTTGTGTTTGTTATGATAGTAGCTATTAATTGTTTTTCAACATCCGTATTAATTGAGATGTTTCTAAATGCAAAATAAAGTATAAGATATTCTAAACTTTCACTAACAAGCTTGTTTTCTATTTTATAGTAATGTTTTCTTTATCATTTGAGTGAGCATCATTCTTGCTCTGAATGTCCTATGTCAACATCTGTGCGAATTCCTTCTCGAAAATGTTTTCTTTTAATACTCGAAGAACCACCACTGAATTTTGTTTTCATTCCATCCTTGATTTTTAAAATTGTAAAAAGAGAATTTGGAGGGTTACCAAACTTCTTCCCAACTTCAAATTTTTAATTTCTCTTTTTCCTGCTAAACTGATTGCATATATTTTCTCATTGAGCGATTCACACTTCTGTAATGGGTTTGGAAAATATTCATGAATAAACAATCAATTAGTATTTCATCTTGTCTGTTTTCTTTAGCGTACAATGAAGCTATGTGTATCAATATTCAAGGTAAACATTTGCTTGGCAAATTTCAGAGTTAAGGAAACATAATAAATAACTATTGTTTACCCCCATCCCCCTCTTAACTATTCGGTCTTTATTTTGTTTCTTTCTCTAAATTCTAAATCGTTTAAAATGTTGCGGCATATGAATGCGTCCGCCTCCGCGTGAGTGGTCACATAAAAGTACACCGCGGGTCCGGCTGAAAATTTGTGTCACCATTTTCGGATCAGAAACACAACTGTTCAGCTCACGTAAACAATTTTTCTGGAATAATTCGTATTACCTCCAACTATCAGAGGAGCGGGACTGTCGACATAATTGGTTTTTATCGTCAAAGAGTTAACGTTTGTTTAAAAACATAATATCAAGTTTTACATTTGTTTAAAGCCATGATTTTTCGTTCTTCGTAAGCACTCTGCACTGACTACTGAGCAATCTAAATCCTAGTAAATTTACCAAATGTGATCAACGTAATTCGCATAATATAAAATTATATTATATATTCATTATTATAGAGGTGATACAACTTGAACAACACCCAGTCAACAGCGGGATGACACCCTCGAAGCAACAAATACACGGAGTGATCAATTAATTATGACTACCTACGTAATACTTCGTAGGTCTTCCTTTCGCCCTCAGCACAGCGGCTATACGACGTGACATCGATTCAATAAGATACCGGAAGCAGTTGGAAGGTATGGCCAACAAAGCTGTGTGTAATACGGACTTCAATGCAGGTATGGAGGTTATTGGTGTATCCTGGCGCCTGATATTCCGTTCCATAGTGTCACACAAGTGCTCTATGGTATTGATATCGGGGAATTCGGGGGCCAGTCGATATGCTGGAAGTCTGATCTGTGTTCCTCAAACCATTACTCCACAACACTGGACCTGTGGTTTGGCGCATTGTCATCTTGGGAGACACCGTCGCCATTCGGAAAAAAGTGTAACATTACTGATTGTACGGAGTAAGCAAGAAAGTCACGAGAGTGGGCACGAGTCATACGTTTTTCTACATGCACTAGGGGTCCAAATTCCTGCCACGTAAAGATGTCACATACCATACAACCACCTCCATCGGCTTGAATTGTGGAGACCGCGCAGGATATATCGAGTGGCTCATGTGGTTTGCGCCAAATACATACACTACCATCCACGGAGTTGAGTAAAATAGGCGACTCGTCAGACCAGCACACTTTTTTACAGCAATTCCATGTCCAACGTGCATGATCTTTTCCCCAGGCGAGTCGTTTGCACCCATGAACCGTGTTTAAGAGCGAATGCCTTCCGAGTCGTCCGCTGTGATAGCCCATACGTGCGACGAATGGTCATGACAGATACTGTTCCTGGTTGACTGACCTCTGTTGCATTGGGTTAGTCATGTGTTGAACAGTGCTGCGTCTGTTGGACCTGGCACTCACATCTCACATCAACCCTTCGTTGTCCTGTGCGTTTTTGCATCCGGGTCGTTGTTTGACCATTTTCAGGCCAGTCCTGATACACTTTAACTACGGCAGCTCGCGATTTCAGCCGTTTGGGAAATCGAGGAACCGGCTCTCCGATCTCCCACAATCTGTCATTCCTCAGAGTCCGTTAAACCTTCCGTTTACTCATCACGCCCCGAATTTTACTACCTAATGCTCCACTCACACCTTATACATGCTACGTCTGTCGGAAATCACATGATCAACGGGCCGCGTCCATGATAGGGTGGTCATAATTCAGTGATCACACTGCGTAATTCCAGTAAGCAATCATATCGCTATAGTGCGACGTCATATACCTGGTGTCCTGCCTCATAAAATCACGTTCGCGGATGTCAGGAGCACAGATAAAGTAACTGAATGGTGATAAGGGGAGGACATAAAAGATAGCATTTTCCTAGGTAGAGCGAAACAAAGAACTGAAACATTGTTTTCATCATACAAACTGAACTTTCGGTAAAGGAAACCACGGGTGTTATTAATAGTCTGTAATCTCTGGTTTTCTCTTGAAAGAAGAAGAGGTTATTTAAAAACTGCGTGTGAATACCACTGATTTTAATTGCGGATAACCGTGCTGAACTACGAAATATGCGGTTTCCTCCGTGAATTTTAAGGGACCAACAAAACTTCGTTTTTTTTTTTTTTTTTTTTTTGCGGTTCTTCGTATAATGCGAGCTCCTTATACGTAGGTCCGACTGTGTTTGTATTTGCTGAGGAACATCCTGATCGCCCGTAAATTTTGGCAGATTTGCTTTAACGCTTTATGATGAATGAATGAACCACGACAAACTCATTTTATATGCATGTTTTTCCCAAGGGCTATTTGCTTTAATTGATAAGTAGTAATCGCTATTAATCCGACCTTAATGTAAAATTTAGTTCACGGAGCTTAGGTCCCCACTCTTGCAAATGGGGGAACTCGACGAGCGACAAAACCGCTGTAAACTGAAAAGTGGATCATGAATGATTGAAGCAAAGTAATTAGCTTAAATTAGTTAAGCCCGAGCATTTGCACGTCAATATGTATTCACGAAAGGTAGCTTTATTTGGAGGAAGTAGGGATTTCGGTTGAATACTTCTCAACGAACCCAATCTTCTCTAAAAGCGCCCTGGGTATTTTAGGGATTCTAGCTTTATTCCCACGTTGACGGACGAGAGCAGGTCATCACGACCTTGGTCAACCCCAGCTCCAGCACCAATTTGAAATTTAATTAGGTGCTCTAAGCGAATGCATGACACTCCGCACCGTCTCAGTTCATTCAAAGCTGAAAACGTGAGTTAGTAACATTTACATGAAAGAAATTTGCCTTTGCGAGTGCATTACTTCTGGCAGTTGGTTTTAGTCAAATATATTTTTTTATGCAATATTACTCAAAAAATACATTGGGGATAGCCAGGTAAATAAAATTACACTGGTGTTGAAAAGTTAAGCATAGTTAAAAAAATAAATTTTAGAACAAACGAAAGAGGGGAGAGAAGGTTAATTCAGTGAAATACAGTGTGTGTGGAAATATGAAAATGTGGAAACCACGACGCAGTACCATGTGACGAACGATAATTGGTATAAAAGGCGAAGAACTACATTTATGGGGTTGAGCAAGAGCTGGAAAAATGCGAGAAGTGACATTTTTTGCCATCTTGTCATCAATTTATTTTATGTTACAACAGTATGTCAGAAAGACGGCAAGTGGATATGTTTACACGTGGTCAGATTATCGGAATCTTGGAATCCGGCCAGACGCAGAGTAATGTAGCCCGAGCCACTGGTGTAATCAATCCATTGTATCCTGACTTTGGAGAAGGTATCAGGACACCGGAAATGCTAATCGTCAACCTGTGGTAGGTCATCCACGGATTGCAACGGCTCAGGATGATAGGTATTCGGCACTAACGGCAAGACTTAGTAACATGCCAGCGAGAGCGCTGTGGTTGGTGAACCAACTGTTTCAATGCACACAGTACGCAGACGGCTCAACGAACAAGGACTTTACGCTAGAAAATTTCAGTTTGCATCCCACTCACTCTGTCAGAAAGAAATGCCAAGTAACTGTGGTGAAGACAACATCAAGACTGGGACGAAAATCAATAAGTTAATGTCCTCTTCAGTCTCGAAAGCGACAGCCGTTGTGTTCTCATCTGGAGAGAACCTGGAAACCCTTATTCATCGGCAAATATCCAAGAAATATATCATTACAGAGGTCGTGGTGTTCTCGTCTGGGATGGCATTATGTCCAACGTGCGCACCCAGCTTTATGTCTGTTCTGGTGAAAATTTAACCGGTTGGAGCTATAGAGACAGAAATCTTGATTTCTACGTGAGGCTTTTTCGGCGTGCTGTTGGACCAGATCTCCTGTTTAAGGTCGCTGTGCAAACACTCCATCTCCACAGTTCCATTGTCCACTAAAACTGCACAAAACAATAGTCTCTTTTTGAACAAGTATTATGAGTTACCAGAACTGAAAATATGTTAACAACAACAATAGTCATTTCAACTGCCCGTCTTCTCCTCGAACCAAAAATGCCTTAACAGGCACCACTAGGTACCTAAGATCCTACATCAAACATTTGGTGTTAAATGTGCCTTAATACAAGCAATCTTCCATTTTCTGAAATTACAAGCAGAGACTGTTCTGTAAAATTGGATTTATATTACGTACTGGAAAAAAAAATAGATAAGATCATCGACCACGATCGACTTGATATGATAAATGTAGATATAGGAACTGTAGAAGATACAATTAATAGATATGGCAATTCCTCTTACAAAGAATATCCAAGAAACATTATGTGATAAAATCTCGAAATATGAGCGCCTACGAATGATAACATTGATCATCTGGAAACAGAGAACATAACAGAGAACATGCCATTTGTCATTTCGGCATTTTTAGTGGTGCCTGAATACTTTATAAAGGACCTCAAGGAACTACAGAGCTCGACATGAAAATGCTGCAGAAGGAAATACAATTTATTGACAAAAGTTACCGGACACTCCATCAAAAGCAAATGAACGGGTCCGCTGCGTTGTTAAGATGCGCGGTACATCTGCAAACGGAATAAAAACAAGCCTGCAGCTGACCGCGATCATACCACACTGTGAGGTTGAGTGAAAATGTCGCGGCGGGAGAGAACTGACTTTGAGAAAGGAAAGATTGTTGGGTGTTATATTAGTGGGTTGTCCATAAGAGTAATTGAGAGGCGTTTAAACATACCCAAGTCAACTGTTTTGGATGTACTGAACAAGTGGAAGACATATGGCGTACCTGAAGCAGCAAAACATACCGGCAGACCAAAGAAAATCAGTGATAGAGGACGTGGAAGCCTCAGGAGAGTCGTTACAGTTAATCGACGGAGTACTACACAAGACCTCAGTGTACAGGTGAACAAAAATGCTGGAACCTCGGTATGTACACTATAACAAAGTAAATTTCTCCGTCATTTTTATCCGCGCCATTATTCGAACCCGGGTCCACTCATTCCGGAATAAGTTGCTCTACCAATTGAGCTACGCGGACTTTTTATTCTGATTCCTATCTGCCTTTATGTCGTGTGCGTCCTTCTGGCAGGTACGTCACATCTCCTGGTACGTTACATCATCTTCCCCTTATTTTTTTTTTTTTTTCGAAGTGCTGCTCTTATTTTTCCTATCTCGCGGTGTGGAAATAACATCACACCATTGCGAGATTGTGAACGGTCGGGTCATCCGGATAGTTCGGGCGCCATATAACGAAGTAAACTTCTCCGTCATTTTTATCCGCGCCAGGATTCGAACCCGGGTCCACTCATTCCGGAATAAGTTGCTCTACCAATTGAGCTACGCGGACTTTTTATTCTGATTCCTATCTGCCTTTATGTCGTGTGCGTCCTTCTGGCAGGTACGTCACATCTCCTGGTACGTTACAACACGTACCATTCGCAGAGAATTTCATTCCATGGGTTACCGTTTTCATGTGTGGCTACTCATAAGCCTTTCATATTCACTCTGAAAGCTACCCATCGTTTAGCGATTCTTCTGGGACAGCGCCTGTACGGCAGAGTACGTGTATCGCGTACCCACGGTGATTATTTGGAATACGTTACGATATTACCCTCTCTCACAGGAAAATTGATTTCGTCCATCTACGTCACGCGCTTTCTGCTTATATTCGGATATTGTGAGCAACTTACGCAGTGTTCGGCGATTGATGAAAAATGGCGTTTTTTGAGCAGCGCGTTAACATTAAGTTTTGCGTTCGTTTGGGCAAAAGCCCAACAGAAACTTACGACATGTTGAAGTAAGTTTATAGAGAAAACATCCTGTCGGAGTCACAAACGTTTGATTTTCCATCAACGCTTCAGAGAAGATCGAAGACGAAGAACGAAGAGGGCGGTCAGTGACAGCTCGTATTGGTGAAAACATATCGAAGGTTGCAGCCATCGTAGGCGCCAACAGACAACAGACGATCGAGCAAATAGCAGAAGGTGCTGGGATATTGGAAACTACATGTCAAGAGATACTAACAGATGATCTGAAGATGCAGCGGATGTGTCAACACATCGTCTCACGCATGTTACCTGAAGATCAGTTGGCCATATGGATGGAAATGGCTGGCGTTCTCGTAACCGCCGCCGACCAAGACCCACAATTTCTTAGAAGAATCATAGTTTCTTAGCCCGAGACCACAATTTCTTACAAGAAATCGACCCGCAGACTAAGCGGTCATCAGCTACCTGGAAATCGCAATCGTCTACACGCAAGCAGAAATTCCTCCGAGATCGCAGCAAAGGCAAAATCATGCTAGATGTCTTCGACCTCCACGGTATTGTTGATCTTGAATTTATCCCTGAAGGATGCACTGCCAACAAAAAGCTTTATCTGGACATCATGTGACGTCTACCTGAGTCGATCAGTAAGAACAGGTCTCAACTGTGGGGCAATCAATCGTGGGTGCTGTTGCACAACAATGCCCCGGCACATAGATCACTCCTCGTTCGTGAGTTTCTCACCAAAACAAGAACTGTTATCCTCCCTCACCCACTGTATTCACCTGACCTCGCTCCCTGCGACTTCCACATCTTCCCTGAACTGACACGTCGACTTCAGGTTCGTCGGTTTTCGAGCGCAGATGATGTGAAAAACGCATCGCTGGTTGCACTGAAGGACATTGCAAAGAATTGATTCCAGAAGTATTTCGACGAACTCTACAGTGCCTCCCCGGTGGCGCAGTGGTCTGACCATTCGTCCGGGAGGGGTCCGGGTTTGAATCCCGGTGAGGCATGGACGTTGTGTTTGTCTTACGGCACAGGCTCTCTCCCTTCCCTGGAACCAGTGGCCCTAAATTAGGGACATGCGACTGGGTCCGTAAGTCCGTACATGGTTAGAGTTACAAAGCTGAAGCACATCCTCCTTCAAAATAAGACCCTCTTGCAGCAACAACAGACTTCTTTCAGCGGCTGTAGAGTTAATGTTTTTTTATTAAAGGTTTAACGACCGCCGTGAGCAACTCAATGGGCTATAGCCCATTAAGTTGCTCACGAGCTATAGCCCATATAGGATATAGGGCTATATACACAATGGGCTATAGCCCATTATAGCCCATTAAGTTGCTCACGGCAGTCGTTAAACCTTCAATAAAAAAACATTAACTCTACAGCCGCTGGAAGAAGTGTGTTGTTGCTGCAAGAGGGTCTGATTTTGAAGGAGGATGTGCTTCAGCTTTGTAACTCTAACCCTGTATGAACTTACGGACGCAGTCCAGGAACGTTTAGATCCTACCTCGTATATAGACTGTCACAATTCTTATGTTTGAACAACTTACTTTGAACTTATGTGTAAGTCCGTAGCGATTCAGGAGGTCATATGCCAAGTATCGAAGACCTTGACCATTGGCTGTTTCGTTCAGGCTGAAGACGTCAAAAGACCATTCGTCAATGTTCTAAGAAAAGACAAAAAATTGGCTGATAACATGTATTTACATAAACAGTGGGAAATGAAAAATAGACATACATGGAAAAATAACATCATGACAATGACGGATAAAATCCACCTGCCGAAGGGAAACAATTACGATACATAATTAGGCGTATTTTATGAGTACCATAGAGTAATGACACCGTAATCTTGGATTAATTGATTACTGAAGATGAATCTTCATTTGTTCTCGTATTATTACCTCCACCCAGTTGACAACTGACGATCGGCAGCCAACTGCGAGTGGAATTGGGTTCTTGTCTGCAGTTTCGTGTATAATATTCCTCCTCTTCTGTGAATGACCTGTTACCCACTCGTTTTCTAGGGACACTGGTGTGATCATAAATGAATTCTAATTGAAATCTACCATCGTCCAAAATTTTCCTGACTGAATTGGAACGTTAACACCAACTTACAACGACTGGAAGACTCGGTCGTTAAAGTTAAGGTAGTACAACATGTAATACTTTCTCGCAGCTAATACACAAATTTGTGATACCTGCAAGCATAGCCGCAGAATTGTACCAAAAGGAAATGGGTCGGTTTTGATGATTAAACTAAATATTTCAAGTCTGTCTATCTATTTATCTATCTATCTCAAGAATGAAAATGAACACGCGGGTGATTCTCACTGCGGTTAACGGTGAGAAGATAATCAGATGGTCTAAATAAATGACATGCCATTAAATTGTAGGGCAACTATGGATCATTGGATTTCATTAGACATCCAAAGCCAGCAGGGAGCATTAGGAAAGGTACAACGCGGAGGGCGGAGGCTCAAAGTAGAACTATGCCCTGCCCACCCAAAGTAGAACTATGCCCTGCCCACCCATGTCTTCCCACAAACACCTGGCACGCGATTACATCACACACACTGGTATGAAGACAAAAAGACAACGATATTGAGGAGGATGGTCCACCTTGAAAAAAAGTTGAAGGGGGAACACATTAACCTTTCCATTTCCATAAGGCTCGTGCCTACAAGCGAATCAACGATGGCGAAGTTAAGTTAATTGGATCTTCCTTTTCTTAGAAAAGTTATAATTCTCACACATTCACTATTCAAAGAAACAAACAAAGACTTCAAGAATGGCGGTTTTTACCATGCCTTGATAGCAGCAAACGTTCTTCCGTAAGTTTCTCCTGTCATTTAGGTTATCTCCAATTTATCTTTATCTTCCGACAGGCTGTGCCAAAGGCAAGTTTGCTCTGCTATCTTGGTGATCAGAATGGAATTGAACAGAGAAGTGATTACGTCTCAGACAGACACGAAGACAGTCATACTCTGAGGTTGCTTCGAAAGAAATCTATCAAAAAGGCATTAGATGCACAACGGATCATAACCTGCTTTGCGCCCTATCATTTATGTCGTCCCCGGCTCCAGAAAGTAAATCGTACTAACGGCTTCTTATCTTCAGTGTAAGAAAATCTTCTTTCATACAGGAGTTTTGTGTACATTCTTAATCATTTCATTCAAAGTCCGTGCCTAGTAACTCCGCGTGAAGAACATGCACGCACATATAGCTTTCAACATAACAATTAGGCTACAATCTTTGATTAAATTTTCCTGAATAAAGATATTAATGACTTACTTTTAAATATGCTGATATATGGGTTGGGATGTAAAATGCTGTAGAACTTGACATTCTTCGATATAACCTGCAACACAGAAAGAGCACTGTATTGAAATAGAATATTGGAAAGAACCATGTTTTATCACTTTCAAATCAACAAATTCCCTAACTAGTTTCACTTTAAACCAGTATGCTGTTCAGTAACATATTTTCAACGATCATTGCTCGGTAACTTAGCTGTAAGTACGAAATTCAACCTAAAAGTAACGAAAATATTTATGTAAAAATGTTATCGGTACGTCTCCAGCTAGATGGTGTTACAGTGGTTTTTATGGACAAGTTGCCGTATAACCAGTTGGTTTACACTACCTCAATCACTTCTCTTACGGTGTTTAGTTAGTTGTGTGGGTCCAGATCGCAGATATTTGGCATGAGTATTTATTTCTAAAGAGCAAATCATTTTTATCATGTTTTTTTTTACCTTGAGACGTACTTACCTCAGAGGTGATGTCCACGTCAAGACGTCAGAGTTGCAACGATAAGCTTCGTCAGTGTAGTTTAGTTGGGAGAACAACTGACTCCGGAGCGAGGAGGTGTGCGGTGTGCGTTCGAATCTCATCACCAGCAAATGGGATTTCATGCTATACTGGCGCCCGAACGTAAAATGAATCTCCTGATCATGAAGTCCGAAAAATGTGTGATACTTCTTCCACACATCGTCTAGAATCAATGAGAATTCCTTCTTCAAAGCTTCAAAAATGTGTGATGCTTCAGTACAATTTTTGAAGCTGTGAATCCGTTTATTAGTGTAAATATGGCATGAATGTACACAATGAATGCAATTAGTGAATTTCATTCATTGATTTCATTCATTGATTTCATTCATTGTGTGATGCTTCTTCCAAACATCGTCTGGAATTAATGAGAAATAATTCTTCTACAGTGAGTTCCTTCAAGTATGGTTTGCCGACTAACTCCGGGAACCTGCTACTCTGTCCGAGCCGTTTCTCAAGGGCAAGGGTATATGTGATGTACCTACCTCAGAGGTGACGCAGGTGTCAAAGTTGCAGCTATAAGCTTTGTCGGTGTAGTTTAGGTGAGAGAACAACTGGCTCCGAAACGAGGAGGCGCGACTTCGCTTTCCACCACCGGCCAATGGGTTTTTCTCAACAGGAATGAAACAGCTTCAGAACCGTACGGAATGCAACAAAATATGCTTTTGAGAAAGATGCTTTATTAAAAGAAGTTTGGTTTCTATGATTTCGTCATACTTCTGTGGCCAGCTTTTAAACCTTGGTTGATGAAGAATGCTTTGAAAGGGCGGATAGCCATTTAGTTTCACTTCAAAGTGAAAACGCCAAAAGTATTTAAAACGGCACTTTTCCTCAGAAATTGCTTTATTCTAATGATGTTTGTCATGGCAGTGTGTATAAATTTTCTGTCCACAGGGCGATATTTTAGAGATTCAGCCAGGTGGTTTGTTGAGTACCGCAAAAGTTCTAACAAATCACGAAACAGTTGTTTTTTTATCTCTCTTTCAGCGAATGCAGACTCTCTGAGCTCGGTGTATCAATGCAGAAAGTTTGATAAAAATGTTCGCATTATAGCTTTGATAAATAACAGGATACCAACATGAACTGAAGCCAAACCTTTAATCACCCTTAAACTATTGTTGTGCCCAGAAAAACTTACATCATCGATCGCTGGAAACAGTGTTCAAAGTCAACTTTCTGAAGCTCAGGTAGGGCTGGGGCGGCCAGCGATGGCCTCTGATCATTCGTCCAAACGGGATCCGGGTTCAAATCTCGGCGAGGCATTGATGTTGTGTTTGTCTTACGGCACTGGCTCTCTCCCTTCCCTGGAACCAGTGACCCGAAATTAGGGACGGGCGACAGCCCATTGAGTTGCTCACGGTGGTCGTTAAACCTCCAATCAAAAAAAAAAAAAAAGAAAGAAGCTCAGGTAGGTGCTTTGCTTGTTCTCGAGCGGATGTGTTTTGCTTTATCGGACCCCCGTCCTTTTAATGTGAATTTTGGTTAAAAATAGAACAGTGAAATAATTTAGGTACTTGGACAGTTTGTTGAGCCTCGATGGTCAAAGAGATTCGGATAATAGGACTTCAAGCTAGTTGAGTAACTTCCTGCCATTTTGGTAAGATAATATCTAGGAGATGCTATCAGAAGTGCATAACATCTTTGTTAAACTAACAATCAGGGATCGTAGGGAAACATGGACCTGGGATAAAAGAGACAGAAATAGAATAGAAGCAATACAAATGCGGATATTAAGACCATTTGCAGGCTACAAGAGAAGACGACACAAACGGATAAAGACATCCGTAAGGAATTGGGAGTTCGAGGTACAGAGGCAGAGATAACGGATTACAAAAACTGGTGGAGAGAACATTCGGAAAGGACACACATCAACAGTTGGCCTAAAATTTCCATAGACCAAATCAAGTGTAGGACTAAGGAGACGTTAGCGAAAAAGCTTTGAGAACGGTACTGGTTGGTTACTGCCTAATCCTTGAAGTCAAAAAGATTGTTGAGAACAGCCCAAAATAATATGTTGCTAGATGAGTGAGTACGGCGGTTGTCACTAGCGTGTTTTGAGTTTTCGTTGTTGCCTTTACTTAATTTAAAGCAGAACTGCATATTTGCATGCTTCTCAAAAACGTACATGTTAACAAGATGGGATAACAGCACAAAAAAGAACTTCCCTTCTTGACGATACTTATAAAACTGGGTTCTGAGGCTGGAGAACGTTCTGTATCATCACAACAAACTTCGACAACCGCAACATCTACGTTAATGATCCACCTATATTTCAGTACACGAACTTTTGATCAGATCTTGTATTTTGAAAGGAACTAAATGATTAATCAGATACGTTAAGCGACATTTGGGTTTTTAAATGCGTTCTCATCCCATTTGGGAAATGCATCTCACAGAGAGGCAAGCTTTTACAGCGCAAGGTAAGGTGGAATCGTAAGGAATACATCGAACGAATAATGTATTTAAAAACGCCATCCCGAAGGAAGTTGAAATCGTAAGAGCGTGACGAATTTTATCTTCTGCAGCTACCACGATGCTCGATAAGTTCATGAAATGGATCAGAAGCAAACACTATCTGACTAGTGCGCCACGCCATTGCCGTGATAAATCTTTCCACTAAGGTTTGTTTGATTTTTAGTTGATGCCCTAAAACAGTGTGTTCCCCTTTACGGTGTGGGGGACAAAATTTCTTAAGGGCGCACGAATAGGAAAATTCAATAGCTCAGAGTCTCACCATGCGATTTTTCAAGAAGGAAAGGAATAATCCTTGTTATTTCTTGGAAATGGTGGGAGATCATTACACGATGGGGTGTAACCTGTAGATATCCTAGACTAAAAGTTGTCAATACCACTCACTAACACACTTGCGATTCAGCTTTTCTTCCTATCTTCAGATCAGATTTTAGCTTGTGAATGAGCAGATGGATTGGCAGCCTTATCCTATTGGAGGTTTACTCTTTGAAGGCTCTGTAGATGAAGCAATGGTATTTCCTCTTTAAACGTAGAAGTTAAAGCGCTATTTTGGGAATATGTAAAATTGATTTTAACATTCTTTTCAACTTAACTTTAGTTTCCCATTGTACTAGAAACCAGCAACAATTACGAATACTTTACTGAAACTTTCTTTGGATTCTTGGACCCAAGTTTTGTAAGACTTAACTGCTCTTTTGCAATAATAAATCGACATTTCTTTGTTACAGCTGTTTATGTATATCCATGTTTAATCGATAGTCACAATAAACTTCCGTCTGTCTCCGGCTAAGTGATTTTTATAAAGAAGTCTACACCGTGATCTTTGCTCAAACACGAGCCTAGGCAAAAGGCGGTGAACATTACGCTTTTTGTTTTTTTTAGCTTCAAGTCTTTGTTTATTACCTTCTTTACAGTTGATGCAGAGATGTTTAACAACTTAGCGATTGCTGTTTGGGGAGGTGCATTTTTTTAAAGACCAGAAACCTTACTTTTGAAATAGCCGTAGAAGCACGTACCTTTTCTGGGTATTCGTTTGGTGTTCTTTTTCCTTTTAAAAGCAATGCTTGGCGATTTTTCCTTCTGTTAATAATAATATTGCTTAGTTTACATTTAGAAATGCTAATTCCATGATTTTCATAACGTTTTTTAATTACAGAATACGAATATTTCTCTTCGTAAAGAGCAAAAATAACCTATACACAGCTTGTTTACGTGCGCCATTTTTTTAACAGACTGCAGCAGATGTTTCTTTCGTGTTCATGTAACACGCTGTTGCCAGTTTCAATTCTTTCAACTTCTTTTATTTTCTGTAATTTCTTATCAAGAACGTTTCAAAAATGTGTGAACATCCTCTGTATTTTTTTAGATAAACGTAAAAGAAAGCTTTCAACTTCTTCCTATATATTGTTTTTGATCAGTAGGTGTCGTTTTGCGATGGGAGAAGAAGTGTTTATTGTTAGGAATCGGAGGGATTTTGGTTTTTCAGTTGGAAACGGAGGTTAGACTGTTGACATCGGTAATAGAAGGTTATTTCCGAGTACCAGCGAAGTAGAATGCGCGATTAAACATGGAGAAAAAAGAGCTGAAATTATACATCAATAACTCCTTGATACCATTGCGTGGATCCACGGAAAGGAAACAGAATAGTAAACTAAAAAATAAACAACGGCAATAAAATAATGCCAGTTTGGGAGTTATCCTTTAGCGTAATTACCTGCAACTAAACCACCGTCAAACAAAATAAATTCTGAGAGTGAGATTTAATCTATTTTTTTCAAAAGAGTTCAGATTTCTTTCACCCCCATCCTTTTCATAAATGTGCATTGCATTTTGTTTTAACTTTTCGACATGGAGAAATAGTTCACTATGAAGTAAATTAACAAAAGAAGCAAAAATAGAAAGCAAAACTTGCACCTGCATTCTTGGATGAATATAGTTTGTCGCTGAACACAGAGCTTCTCAGATGAGGTCTTCAGCCCCCTCTTCCCCCTAGTTTTAAGACCTAGCTACAGCCCTGGTCATATTGCAGGTTGATTGAATCTCGGCCACCATTAACACCGTATTCGATAGAGTTCTGCAAATGCCCCTGCGAACTTAAACTCGAGTGGGGGAATGGCGCATTTGAAACTCAAAGGAAAGCTTAAAACTGACTTGGCGAATGAGAAGTTTTCTTAAAACAGAAACCCAAAGGTGAACTTTAGAAGCCCAGAAAACATTATTTATGCAAACCAGAACGATGGCGTTATTTGGTTTCAAAGCCTTTGTTACAGGTGTCATTTTCCATTTCACTAAACAATCTTTTGTCGGCTTCTTCCCTTTATTCATCTTCGAGTTTCAGTCACTTGGATTTTTCGGATTCCTTGGTTTGCGTAGGAAACTATTAGTTCCTCTTGTTTCGATTTTCTGTGTTCCAAATTCCAAAATTCGTAACTTTCTTTTGCTCTTTGTTTCTCCCAACGAGCATTGATTACAAAGAGCTGTATTTTACATTTATACCGGATGTCTCAAAAAAGATTGAGACAAGCTTTTATCTCTTCAACGGTGAATCACAGGTACATACTTTCAATTAGAAAAATACTCGCCATGGCAGTTGCACCCCTGTATGTGGCATTTGCATAAAAATAAAACTAATAATTTTTTATACAGCCTCCGCAGAAAAAAAAGCTTAATTAAAAAAGTTGCGCAATGTCCTAATTAGTCGAAAAAATAAACCATGTCATTCTACTTGCAAAATTCGCAGAGATATTTGCGATAAAAATTGTAAAAAATGTACCGTCTGGAGCCCGTTTACGGGCGAACGGTAGATAGTTTGTTTCGGTGTATAGCTTAGGAAGCACTCAAAGCAAGTAGATCTCGCGCGTGCAGGAATTTATCGCTCCAGATGATACATTTGTTACAATTTTCATCGCGAATATATCCGCCAGTATTGCAAGTAGAATGACGGGGTTTATTGTTTTCGACTAATTAGGATATTGCGCACATTTTTTTAATTAATCTTTTTTTTTTCTGCGGAGGCTGTATAAAATATTATTTTTGCAATACAAATGTCCTCCACAGGAGTGCAACTGCCATGTCGTAAGTGTTTACGTTACTTTGAGTATTTTTCTAATTGAAGGTATGTAAAGGTGATCAACCGTTGAAGAGATAAAAGCATGTTTCAATCTTTTTTGAGACACCTGGTATTCACATTGGTTGTTTTTCTCTCCCTTGTGATCATTCAAGTTTCAGAAATGTCATTGTGTTGTTCCTAATTTAAGAATACGAGGAATGGCTATATTAAATAACGAGACTGACGCTACAACTTCATTTAAATAACAAACTTTCATTTTTAACTCTTGCTGCCTTCAATATACTCCCCACTTTCCGCATCAACATACTACGGCATTGGGATCTTCCAGTGGGCAAAGCAGTGCTGTAAGCTCATCTGGGTGATCCGTTTGAGAAGCTTGGTCGTTCTCTTCTTCACCACAGTAACGGACTAAATATGGGTCCCCTTGAGTACAGATTTTATTTTGAAGAAAAGAAAAAAATCACATGGGGGCGCAATCTGGCTATTAGGCAGGTATTCAGGCACTTCCATGGCTAAAACCTGCTTCACTAAGAGCTGGCACATTGTTTTTTTTTCTTTTTTTTGTGGTTGGAAGTTTAACGACCGCCGTGAGCAACTCAATGGGCTATAAGTAGTCGCCCGTCCCTAATTTAGGGCCACTGGTTCTAGGGAAGGGAGAGAGCCAGCGCCATAAGACAAACACAACATCCATGCCTCACCGGGATTCGAACCCGGGAAGTAAATTTCTCCGTCGTTTTTGTCCACGCCGGGCATCGAACCCGGGTCCCCTCATTCCGGAATAAGTCGCTCTCCCAACTGAGCTACGCGGACGTATGCTCTCGCTGCTATCTACCTTAATCTCATGTGCGTCCTGCGGTGCAGGCACGTCCCATTCCCCCCCGAAAGAGGGCCGGGGGCATGGCCCACGGGTCAGCCGGGATCATGTATCGCTGTAGACAGTCATCTGCTGAAGAACGTACATTGGAGAAATCCCAGACAATTTTGGTGAGTGGAACGTGTAACATCACAAGCATTTTTTTTTTCGAAGCGCTGAAGAAGGGATTCTCTTATTTTTCCTGTTTCGCGGTGTGGTAAGAACATCAAACCATTGCGAGAACCTTAACGGCCAGGTCATCCTTGAAGTTGGGGCGCCAATATAACGAAGTAAATTTCTCCGTCATTTTGGTCCACGCCGGGCATCGAACCCGGGTCCCCTCATTCCACAATAAGTCGCTCTGCAAACTGAGCTACGCGGACGTATGCTCCCGCTGCTATCTGCCTTTATCTCATGTGTGCACGCCACAGACCCATTTCGACGAATGATCAGAAGCCATCGCTTAGACAACTGCGCCACCGGGCCGGCCTGGCACATTGTTGTAGTGAAGGATGAAGCAATTTTTCCACAACTCTGGACTTTTACTCCTGAGTCGCTCTCTCAAAGTCACAAGAACCCGTTTGTAGTAATGATGGTTCTCTGTAGCTTCATTCGGAACCCACTGTGCCAAAATCACATCCGTAATGTAAAAAAAAAAACAAAAGAAAAAAGAAACCCAATTAGCATGGCTTTGCCTGCTTCAACGTGCTTTCTTCATGTTTGGTGACGTTGGTGTTTTCCAATGCACCGACTGTTTTTTCGTTTCAGGGACGTATTGGAAGATCCAGGTTTCATCCCAAGTGACAACACTTTCAAAAAGGTTGAGATTCGCCCAAATGTGCCCCAAAATGTCAGCAAAAATTCGCTTGCGGTTTTCGTTTTGTTCAGGGTTGATAAACTTCGGAACCATCTCGGCACAAACCTTTGTCATGTTCAGATTTTCACCTACAATTTATCGCACAGTCTCTTTATTGATGTTTACCATTTATGCTATCAGTCAACACTCAGCCGTCGATAATTTCGAACAGTTGTGTAGATTGTGTCTACATTGCTTTTTGTTTTTGAAGTGCTTGGGAGTCCCTGACACTCGTCGTCTTTAATGTCTTCCCGGCCTTCGCTGAACATCACTGAACATCATATGCCACTGTAAAAACATGCGCCTGTGACATACATTCTTCCCTGTACGCTTCACTTGACATTCGAAAAGGTTCGGTAGGCATTTTTTTAAATTTCACCAGAAATTTCACGCTTAGCCTTTACTCAATTTTTTGAAACGTTTTCTCGACGCGCGAGAAACAACACGTCTACTTTCAAGTGACACGTGCCATCGAACTAATGCATAGTATGAGATGAACTTTGTATTTCTAGTTACGGACAATTCAGGGTCAATTGCTTCCGACTCATTTTCTATCTGCACCATAACTGAAAAAGAATCACATTCATGAAATCAGGACTTAAGTAAATAATGTGCCTTCGAATAATCTGTCTGAAATGAGCATGTGCCACTAGCGTTGGGGTATATGTACTGATTGTATTTCCAGTAAGTAAATTACATACCTTCACGTAATCCTAGAAAAAAGGGAGTTAGTTGAAACAAGGAATATTCCAAAAACTATACATCTCAGAGAGGCATGACGTCACTTGCATAAATTAGAACAAACCACAGTCATAACACCCCTTTCGCACCGTAATAGATCTCAGGCACGACAGTCGGCTGCATATTTTAAAGTAAATTTAAGGCATAAACTCCTTCTCATCTGTTGAATAACTTAGAATAAATCTCACGCGTGATACTCCTTCCTTAGCACGCTATCGGATAAATCTAGAATTTAAGAATAAAATGATACCTTTTCATCATAGTTGTGCATTTCACAATAAAAAAGTCATTTATCCTTTTTCTTTATTGCATATTTTAGAATAATATAAGGTATTAACCCTTCCCTTTGGTCTCCTAATTCAGAATAAATCTAACGCATTATATTAATATATATATAAAAACCCCGTCCTCTCCTTTGCATGTTTTAGAATAATCTCAAGAATGATACTCTCTAACCTTCACTACATATTTCTGAAAGAATCTAAAACATCTACCTTTCCCCTTTGTTACATATTTTATAATAAATCTAAGGCATTAAACCCTTCCAGTCAGTCGCGTATTTTAGAAAAAACTCTCAGGCATTAACCAGTCCTCTCTGTTGCGTATTTTAAAGTCAATATCAGGAATAACACCATGTCACCTTCACTGCATATTTCAGAAAGAATGTAAGACATTTCCCCTTCCTCTTTGTTGCATATTTTATAATATATCTCAGGCATTAACCCTTCCAGTCTGTTGTGTATTTTATACTAAAACTAAGGCAGTAAGCCGACCCCTGTGTTGCATATTTTGGAAAGAATCGCAGAAATGTTACCCTTTAGCTTTCGTTGCATATTTCAGAATAAATCGCATGCACTTACTCTTCCCCTTTGTTGTATAGTTTAGAATACTTCTCAGGAATAGATACTTTTCTACTTTGTTGCATGTTTAGGATAAATCTCTGTCACGACACCGCTTCCTCTCCGTAGCATATTTTAAAATTAAGCTCAGTGTATGACATCCCTTCAAATCAGTTTCGTTTTTTATAATAAATCTTAAGAGCCACATCCCTTCTCGCCTGCAAATTTCACGACAAATCTAATCAAACCCTTCTTTTCCGTTCCAGATTTTCATATCTCGAAATATTAATCACCGATTTGCTATATGTCACTGTATTGCATGCACTACAATTCATTTTGAATCTGTGATTTACACTGTGGTGAAAGTAGAGGGTTTGTTTTGGGGGAACGTAATGTCTTTAATGTTTAAAAAATCTGGGGGGATTCTCTCTCTCTCCCCTCTCTCTGTATCACGCACACACATTTTATACGTCTGTCTACTTTTATATGCACACAAATAACAAAAATATTACAGTGAATAGAAACTAAATCCTAACAAGTTTATAATTCAGCTAAAAATGTCTATAACACAAGAAGGCTGGTTACTAATCAGCTGAAGGAGATTCGTTTTCCTTTATTTTAATTCACTAATTGTAATTATCGTAATAAATGAGCATATTCAGTTCATCGACGTCATGCAGTATCAAAAGGAAAACAATTACACAGCTCTGTAATTTTAAGTTAGAGAGGAACACGTCAGAGTGTTCATTTCTAAGTTTAAGATACTAAAGAAGCTGCTCTGCTGTTAGCGCCACTTTAAATAATTAGAGGACGATGTCTCTTCCTGAAGCCAGTGCTGTCTTGGTCAGCTGCTATGCCGAATTTTTATTATGAATGAATTTAAGTTTGTTATTCTAAAGCCACGGTTTGTTGACTTCATTAACCTTATTCTATGATAAATCAGTACGTACCGTCTTGCTGGATAATGTACTAAGTGATAAGAAAACAAAAGAGTCGAATGCTAGCAATCTCTCTGGCTACGGGCCTTTAGCTAAAAGTCTGAAGACAAAATTCATTGTCTCGGGGCTAAAGCTCTGAAAACTGCAAAATCAGAGACAAAGTTTTCAAACGTAAAAATCTTACACAAATTACGAATAGAATTCATAGATATAAATAAACTGCGATCTAAACTTTCCTCGGTATTGTTCTGCAGCACATTATTTTGTTTCTTTTTTTCAAATATTGTGTACTTTTGTTCACCATTATATAGGGGAACGCATTTCCCACCCACTTTCATCACTAATTATAAACAAATCGTAGAAATATGTGTCCGAAAAAAAATCAACAATTTCTCTTTTCTTTCACGGATATTTCACACAACAGGCATTTTAAACCTTTGCTCAAACATCTGCATTCTCATTCCACTGCTAGATTAAGGTAATTCCATTCTCATTCCACTGCTAGATTAAGGTAATTCCATTATCATTCCACTGCTGGATTAAGGTATCTCCATTCTTATTCCACTGCTGGACTGAGGTATCTCCATTCTCATTTGACTGCTGGATTAAGGTATCTCCATTCTCATTCCATTGCTGATTAAGGTATCTCCAGTATCATTCCACTGCTGGATTAAGCTATCTCCATTCTCATTCCACGGCTGGATTAAGCTATCTCCATTCTCATTCCACTGCCAGATTAAGGTAATTCCATTATAATTCCACTGCTGGATTAAGGTATCTCCATTCTCATTACATTGCTGATTAAGGTATTTCCAGTATCATTCCACTGCTGGATTAAGCTATCTTCATTCTCATTCCACTGCCAGATTAAGGTACTTCCATTATAATTCCACTGCTGGATTAATGTATCTCCATTCTCATTCCACTGCTGATTAATGTACCTCCATTCTCATTCCACTGCTGGATTAAGGTACCTCCATTCTCATTACACTTCTGGATTAAGGTATCTCCATTCTTATTCCCCCGCTGGACTGAGGTATCTCCATTCTCATTCGACTGTTGGATTAAGGATCTCAAAGTATCTTCTACATCTCTCTGCCTTGACTCAATCTCTTCCATATTACTGGTCTTTTCCTGTTCCTTGGAATCCTGTCCAGAGTTTCAGTTGTCCAGCTGTCGAAAGTTCTAGCAACATGTGCAGCCCATTACCACTTGAGTGTTTTTACTTTGATTATGATGTCATCCACTCTCTTGTCATTTTCCGTATCCATGAGTTCCTCTTCCTATTTTTTTTTTTTTTTTTTTTTGGTTACACCAAGCATGCATCTCTTCATGTTTTTTCTTGTTTAGGCAGAAGCCTCTGTAGGTCTCTTTTCATTTCACGTCCACGTGTCTGATCCGGAAGTAAGAACTCGAAGAATGCATTCATCAAACTCTTTCGTTTAAGACGTAAGGGTAAATTGCTTTTGAAAATTGTAGTTTCTTCCAAACGCTCTTTCGCCAAGTTTTACACAGCTATTAATTTGTTCCTCGATGTGACTCTCGCTCGATATCTATTGTCTAAGGCAGACGTAGGTATCATTTGTTTAATTCTATAAATTGGCCTCGTCAACCTCTAAATCTTCAGAAGTACTCCAAATAAATGATTTTGACCTAAAGTCGAAATACACCTTTTGAACCGCCCAGCAGTAGCGTGTAGTGAACGATGTTTTGTCTTCTGATGTTGCTCATTTGCGTTGAAATCCTTGTAAGGTTATGATGCTTGTTCTTAAAGCACTCGATCGTTTACTTCCCGGCAAACAGATGAGTGTTTTCATCGGTCCTTAGACGCAGTAGTGCGTAATAATTCTTTGGGAAAGGGGCACGATTTTTTATGATTCGGAGAACTTAGTTATGGAAGCGAGGTCATCACCTTGATTCACGTGACCCAGGGTTTTCGGGTAATGAGACAATCTCTTCTTTTGCAATCATTCGGAAATCTGCGGTTCGGTTCTTTTCAGAAATGAAGCTGTATCCTGTACTTTCTTGCTTAGTTCTTAGCATGGAAAGAACTTAGGTAGATGCGATCCTGATTAGGAATACATACATTCTTTCCCACTTTACTTACGTATCCCAGTTAGTTTGAAAATGATTAACGTTCATTTTGTATTACAAAGTTGTGGATGTCAACAATCCAGAGTATTTTAAATTCTAAGATGTAAAGCTCTTCGCCCCCGCCCCTGTTTCCGCGCCATTGCTTAGAAGGCTATGAACAGGGGCGAATTGGCCTCAATGTGATACCGGAACATTTCCCGGTATCCATGGCACACTTTCTCGTATTTTTTTTGACTGGATGTTTTTTTGGAACGAACGAATAATTATTTTCCTTATGAATTATATAATGGTTAACTTCATTTGAGATTTATTTCTATCTGAACGGATCTTTAAATAAAAAAAACTCTTCCATTTATGTTGCGGCTCCTAAATAAATATTAAATAAATGATATATTCTCTGCACTTCTGGAGTTGGAAAGTGCCTCCTGACCAAGCAAGCTGTCATAATTAATTAAGCTAAGGCTAACTACAGTTAGACATACGTTGCTAGACTGAAGATACCCTAAGGTCATTATTATACCCTACCCTCATTTTGTAATTTAGCAGGCACTAGTACCCTTTGTGATAGTCCATCGCCCCACAGACTTATCCACTGATTGAGAGTCCACAAAGTGCTTCTCTGGTAGAGATATTCCGAAATATGTGCCCCACAACCTGTACCTTAAAGGAAATAACGGTTTACCAGTACTAGCTCATGGGTCAAAATATTGGGTACATTAAGAACAGCGCCTCTACTCAAGGAGGAAGTACAAATACCATTGCGCAGTAGGACGATCAGCAAACAAATAAATATAAAAATTAGTTGTGTAGGAAAATTGTTGTGTTGCATGTGCACATTTTAACTTTCAGACTGATCTTCATCGTGATATAGTTAGAAATGGGGTCCTCAAGAGATTGCAATTTTTATTTATTTATTTATTTATTTATATTTTGGAAAAAACAATTTTTTTTCAAAATATAATAATATTAAAATAAATCAAAATTTTTTAAAGGAAAATAATAATCTGGTACAATATTCCCTTTGGAGCGTGCTTTGATGCTACATTCAATCACAAAAGGATTTTTAAAATTCTTTCACCGTTAAATTGTTAAAATCTGTTCACGATTAAATTCGATTTGCGATGCATATTTCAACAGTTCTTTTTCATCCTGGATCTAACAAAAAAAAATTTTCATGAGGGAATTTGTGACGTACTCCCCTGTATATATGTATGCTTTTACAGCGGACGGCAAGACTAAAATTCTCGGTATGGTTTGGTCGTCCCAATCCGCCCCTGACTATGAAAAACGTTAAATCTACAAAAAGAACATTTCGAGTCCATTCAGGATGGCACAAGTACCTGGTAGTTTCAAAATAAGCAAAATCGCTGGAAGTAACCAGCGGTTTTTTAACATCCACTTACAGAAATAATATTTTTCATTCGGTTAGATCACTGCTTTGCATTATCACCCATGTCAAAAATCAGTTTAAATTAATAATTTTAGAATACATATTATATTCTTAAGTTCTCTCACTTATTCAATATATTACGTTCTAAAGTAGAATTGAAATGGTAGATGGCAGCACTATACTCATTGGAACGTGCTTGAACCATAACAATGGTGCAGATGTTGCTGCAGGCCGCATTTTCGTGACGATTCCCGGGGCCCACCCGGAGCAAAGCCCTTTCCGAGGCCCTGAACAAAGCATTTTTACAGGGCGGACCAATAAGATTCGAAGCGCCGGTGGAATAAATATCCACTTTTGTTCTTCTAGCTCAGGTCTAATTTTGAAATTAAAATTCAAGCAGGAATAGAATAAATACTGGAACATAAAGTTATTGGGTTCAGAACTTGAAATTTTCTGACACAGCAAATACTCTGTTATTGAAAATTGTCTGGCAATTTATTTATTTCATTCTGATAAATCCACACTTTCTTACAAAGAGGGAGACATTCCCACTGCTTAAAACAGTTGTGCACGGTAAAAGAAATGTGTACTGTAATTGCAATAACTCAATATCGAAGCTTCTCCCGGTGGTACTCACAAATAATGACAGTGTTTATGCTTATTAAATAATACAATTATTGATTTATTTTCATCATTTGTTGAGAGTTTCAGAGATTGCACGTATCCCTTCAGTTAACTTGCAGTCTGGGATTTCCTAAACTTCCTTGTTTCAGGGGTGTTCAACTGTTAGCTAGTGACTCTGTGTGGTGTTGTAAATATGACATATTTTTGCCCAAATTCCATTAGTTTCACTTTTCATAAGTTCACTTCTTTAGTGTATATTTCTCAATACAAGAATAAAAGGTTTTTTTAATCTCAGTGCAACAAGATTTCAATTTTGTTTTACATAAGACGATTCTCTCTCTCTCTCTCTCTCTATCTTCTCTCTGGATAAAAACGGAGCGTTTAAATGTAATGAAAATTACATTTGAAGTTATTTATCTGACTGAAAGTTTCGTTAACTGCAACATATATTTGTTTGTCAAGTAGCTTAGCAAACAGATTTTTCATGTACAACATACTAAAGCTATTAGTAGTATCGCCTAACTTCAGGTTTGTTGATTTCCAATCGCAAACTTCCAATTTCATTTCAGTTTCTCTTGATCCAAAAGTATGCTGTTTTATCAAGTAAAAATGTAAATGTTGTAATTCATGTGCTTCTTTCCTGTATGAAAAGAAAGAAGGTATCTTATCTGTCTTATACATATTCGTTTTACTTTTTATTTAGCATTATTTTTATTTTGAAAAATTTTATGACAGAGGATGTTTCTCCTACAAAAGAAATAGTTTATACTATTAAAGTGGTTTTAATTAGTTTTTCACCAAGGTAAAGTGAAAGGCACAAATCAAGTATTGTAAAATACAGCAAGTACGCGTTGTACTTGCCGAATGGATGTTACGAACAGAATACAGGAATTTTCCAGAGATACGTTTCCTAGGAACAGTTCGTGATAGAAACGTTCTGGCTACATCATCTATTTTCATTCATCTGTATGGTCTTAGTACGTGTGCAGCAAGTTTTTAGATTTGTGGCATGACGCAAGGAACACGAAATAAGCCAATTGCTTTCTGTTTATGTTTAGTGGGTTGACCGAATGCGCAAAATCTTCACCAGATGAGTGAGGTCCTATTAATACGGCCTTCTCCATCGATAAATGTTTGGACTTCGGAGCAATCTTATCCCCCAGAAGGAAAAATTAAAGAAGAAGCTACTAAAGGGGAGCATTCTCTCATTTCCGTGGCTTATGTCAGACAATTAGTGATATTTCAAAATGACGGAAAGGTTTCATGATCTTCCGGAACTTTTTAGTCTCAATGTAACAGAGTAATATAGATAAAAAATAATCTGCATGCTCTCTGTGAGAGAAACATTTACTGTACCCTTTAGAGTGCGGTAAGCTGTTTTCTGTCATTGTGTTTTAGTCAAAAATGCAGGAAACGAATAGTTAGCTTATGAGTATGTGGAGGGTATGGGCATAAAAGAGGATACACTCATAAATGCACACGTGGAAGAGAGAGAGTATTTACTTTAAGTTCTAGACTCATACAGCTCTGGGTACATCAAGAAAATTTCTAAAGCATGTCGATGTTTCATTTCGTGCGAGCACATGATATTGAAAAAACCAAAACAAAGCAAAATAAACATTATGCTACCAAGATCTTGTGGCTTACGGAACCCGTAAGGAAAATGCCCACACAGTTGGGGGGGGGGGCACGTTCCCCCACGGGTTAGGCGCCACTGGCTGTTTAGGTCAAATACTCAAGCGTAGATAGTATTTTGTTCATACATGAAAACAAATGCACAGATTTCTGCCGTAGTTCTCATACCACGCTGTAAGGGTGGTTAAAGCTAAAATGTTGTATGGATTTTGTAAAAATACTAAGCAGCCCCGGTGGCGCACTGGCCTAAGCGATGGCTTATTCGTCCGACAAGGATCCGGGTTCGAATCCCGCCAGACATGGATGATGTTTTGCCTTACGGCACTGGCTTTCTCCCTTCCCTGGAACCAGTGGCCCTAAATTAGGGACAGGAGACTTCTTATAGCCCATTGAATTTCTCACAGTGGTCGTTAAGACTTCAATAAGAAAGATACTAATTCTCTTAGATTACATACCCTTTGCATTCCCGTGTCTGGCGCTCTTTGGCCATACTTAGCCCTTGCGCCAATAAAACCCATCAATTAACCAACCAACCTTTGCATTCCTGATAAGTCGTTCTTACTTTTAAGATTTATTTACACGTTCGACAGAATTCGCTGTCAGGGTTGCTGGAATTAGACAAGTTAGTGAAAAATGGCCGTTTATTCAACAAAAATATTGCAATTTATATTTACGTATTTTGATCTACGTGTATTTTCGAGTTCATATAATTTTCTCCAAGAATTTGAAATTCGGAACATTTTTATAATTTTGACCTAATCTTTTGAGTAGAGGATTTGCGTTGGGGTAAAATCTTTTTGTCTCATGACAACTTTTCAGAAAATAAAAACACCGGCTCCTTTGAGTTTTCCAGTTTGCAAATGTCTCAAAAGAAGCTCTCAAAAGTACGGTTATTTAAACTGGTGTTGATAAACATTATTTCACCCCAATAATTAGCTAGGTTCGTTCATTCGTACGTTTCACCGTTTCTCAGTAATTTAGTTAAAAAGTCTAGATTAGTAATATGGCTCCATCTGTGTTATCAAAGTTACTGCTAAACCCAAAAATTCGAGGAAGTAAGCAAATGAAACGCTATTTTGAGTTAAAATCTTTGAAAGAAAAACCCTTTTGGTTTATTAAACATTTCTTTCTGATGTTACTTGGATAAAGAAGAATTTACAAAATTGGCTGGCCTTCATAAAAAAGAAACTCCAAACTCAATTCTTTTTGCCACTCGCTTTGTTTTTCAGGAGAGAAGTTTCACAAGCTCGGATTTCTTCAATAAGGTTTCTATTATTATTTTGTAATTTGTGACGTGTCGTCGCTAGTGCGTAAGGAAAATTCCTCCAGTATCGCATTAATAGCATACAAGTAAACATACAAACGCACGTATTTCTTTTCGCAAACTCAAAACCGAGAAAGCCAAAGCAATAAATGAAACTAGTGTTTTTAATGAACATGCCGAAAAGAAAATTCATTTTTGTCTTATTATAGATTTTCATAAACTTTTAGGAGACAAAAATCAAAGTTCTTTGCATGAAATGGTCTTAGTAGAATCCCAGTTCTAGTTCACAGAGCAATGGTCAAATAAATTGAATACTCTGAATGACTACTGTGAAAAGATCAAACTTTTTTATCTCTAACAGGCAGTAAAATTGCTAAGTTTGGTACTATAATAATTTAGTTATATTAAAAATTCGCAGCAGAACTTTCAGCTGTCATTAAAGTGATTAATTGATATGAAGAAAGATAACTTTTTGAAGAAGACAGACCTTTTCTTCATCATTGGCAGAGTAGAAACTTGTCTTTATCATGTGTAAGTGATGAAAGCCTACCTTCTGTACGACACCAGTTAACTTTGCTCTAACGCAAAGTGTAATGCCAGATAATGTATTTTGTTCCAAAGTAATTTCATCGATATTTTTTGCCTGAATAAATCATCTACGAATTTTAGAAGCATAAAGATACATAACTGAACATGAACTGTCTGTATGTCCTCACATTTTTGAAAACGTGTCTTACAAGGCAACATGGGCTTAGAGATTCGCAATGCTGGCAGTCGTGATGTAAGTACTAGATATCGTTGTGAATACAAATAAAATAAAAAAAGAATCCAACTGAATAGCTGATTTTTTTTCTGTGGAAGAACCTCTAAAAATTTGTAATCAACCAAAACTGTGCTGGAGTGCAATTTTTTTAAAATGTTTGTTTCTTTAAAGAGCTTATCGCGTGGTGGCCGGCTGAACTGAGAACATTTCTGCGGAGAAAATTGCACGAAACTCCAGATCACGCAGAAAAGCATGCGCAGAAAATTATTACCTGAGGCCTAAAGTAAAAGAAAGTTATACTACGTAGACAAAAGTGTTCGGACTCCTGGGTGGAACAGAAACAGGAGCATTTCATTAGCACAAATAAGTACACAGTCGATCCACGTTTGGAAGTTATGATTGCAGCGATCCGTCTGGACCCCACGAAATGCCGGTAGGTCTGTACCTGATTTTTTCTCTATTACTACTGCAAACCTTCTGCCAGAGCTGCAGTAGAGGAAGGTCTTACCGACTGAGATCGGATTCGGCGTTCGAGCTCGTCTCACAGATCTTCTATTGAATTTAGATCGGGACTTTGGGCCAGCAAATCCAACATTTGGACGTCTTGTACCACAAACCAGACCTGGACAGACCTTGCAGTACGGCTCAACGATCTATCTTGCTGAAACACTCAGGGATCTGTGCCAAAGTACTGCCACAGCGCATCTGGTGAGGAATTGTTCAGAACGTCTTAGTACCTGGCGGCCGTTAAGATGGAAGGTACCAGAACCAAGGACAGAGTCCTTCTCAGAAGAAACAGCCCCGTACAGATCCATCTCCAAACTTGACTGTAGTGGCAATGCAGCACCGCACAGCGGTTCCCGAGCAAACTCCACACCCAAATGCGTCCAATCGAACGAAAGGGTGTATTTTACATCCGAACAAAAGGGTGAGTGAGTTTCACTCCACACGACCCCCTTCCTTTCTTCTGTTCTCCACGAGGAACCAATGGAGTTATCGACTGCTATTTCCTGAAATGGTGTAGGGCTTTTGCGTAGGGGATTTCACATGAGAACCGTGGACATGCAGTACCCGATGGACTGTTCTGTTGAAAATTACTATTTTAATGGCTTGTGCAACCAGGTTTATGGCAGAGGACGTGCGTACCTTTTTCATATCCCGCAGTGAGAGTCATTTGGCACGATCACTCAATTGGTGTGGCCTTAAAGAGCGAAGTTTCGCTGTAGTGGCTCCATCTAATTTCCATCGATGAAGAACATCAGCCACAGTAGATATTGGGACTTCCAGAAGAGCGGCAATGCTACGCACTGACTGATTACTCAGGTGACATCCAACCGCCATGTTTCTTTCAAAGGCCGTCATTTCAGCTCCATGCTGCATATTAACTTCAATATAGCCTTAACAGATGTTCCAACGCTCCCCTTTGTGTACAGCACCTAACACACACCGCGCTTACTCGTCTGGTTACGAAATTGCACGTTTATTTGTCTACACTGTAAAAAATAAGTGGTGTTAATTCACGGAAAATTCCTGAAAATAACGTGCAACAAAGTCTCCGGCAACTGTCCGTCTTTTAACGAAATTTCCGTTTTTAAAAGTGCCCGTTTCTTCTTACTTCAGTATTTTGACAGATTTTATGTAGTTAGAAATTCCAATTATTTCAGAAAAGTCAGTTTCGGGGTTTTCAGTATTTATATAGAAAGTTTGCAAAATCTAGGATTTTGACTTTTTCAGTCATATTTCACCAGACACTGTTTGCCCCTGGTAGAATTCGATCCAAGGTCGTCTGGGTAGGCTCAACAGACGCCGCATGTGCTACCGTTTGTCAGAAAGACACGTAAATCAAAGTCACCTACAAGGTAGAACTCTAATCGCAAGATGATGAGATTTTTTTTATTAATGCGGGTGAATTTATCATATTTTCTGTTGTTATTTATTAATTTTCTGAATAGGTTTGTAATAATTTTACTTTTTTCTATAGAAAGACTTATTACAAATTACGCATTTTTCATCGTAAGAAGCAACAGAATGCTTTGGAACTTGAGATTTTTTCAAACTGACAATGACTTTCAGTTATCTTTAAGAAAACAAGAAACGTACTGTTTTATAATACTATTTCACAAAAATCGTAAATATAAAATTTATTCTTGATAAATTGCAATAACTTTTGTATTGAGGGATCTACAGACTGATGCATAGACATCATAAAATCAATCACCTGTAGAATAATTTAATAACTCGTTTCTTACGGTAACACAACATACATCATCTGGTGCACAAAACGAGGGAAAGGGGAAAGAATATCCAGTGCGACAAAACCAAAATTTCATACGATATGCTATTCATAATATCCGATCTCGCTACGGAGCTTCAAAATCAGATCTTCCTACAGACGACTAAAAATTTGATAGTTAATCAAACCTCAAGTACTTCTGCGAATCGCTCCTCTTATCAGAAAGTTTCCGTCATATGGGTACTGAAAAAGTGAGAACATAATTTTTTCGTTATTATATGAAAGGAATTGCGGAAAGCTCTCTGAAAATTCCGAAACGTTAAGACATATTAAAAACGGCAATTCACCGTCAATATAAGAAAGGGATCGCGGAAAGCTCTCTGAAAATTCCGAATTTTCCGTTAAGACATATTAAAAACGGCAATTCACCGTCAATATAAAAAAAGGGATCGCGAAAAGCTTTCTGAAAATTCAGAATTTTCCTGGAGTACGAAAAATCCTTGAAATTCAGTTTTTTTCTTCGCCATTTCGCGGAAAAGGTTGCATCAAGAATATGCTTAGTTAATTCACGACAAGAATCATGGAAAATTGCTCGTGAATCTCAGAAATGATTTTAAAGTGTATGTGGGAGGTCCTAATACTTTTGCCTACAGTGTGTATGGCAAATGTACCTGAGTAAATTTCTGTAAAATGCGAAACATTCAACATTAAAAAAAATTCTCGAAAAAAAAAATGGGGGTTTTATTTTCGATTGAATCTACGAAGCAAAATATTTAACATTTAACATCTAAAAGATGATTTACTCTTTGGTGAGAATTGTTTATAAAGTCTGCAGTTTCCGTTAGTTCTAAGATGTGATATAAGGAAGGAAAGGCAGCGATAAAAACGTGTTTTAAAGAAAAGCTAAATGTTTTTGTTAGGCACGATGCAACGTTAGAACGACAGTTAAAGCCCGAAGTAAGTAATTTACTACGACGCGGCAGACGATATTGATACTTCATACGTGCGGCGGTACAACTTATAATGCACGACTCACGATAATTCTGGACGTATATGTATGAACGTCGCTTCTTATACACTGGATGAAGAAAAAAATCGCAATTCTTTAAATATTTTGGGTGCCATCGGTTTATTGAAGTTTTCTGCGTTTCTATCAACGTGAAAAATAAAATCAGAAATGTGTTTCTGCCAGAAAAATCAATACTCAGAGTTCCACTACAATAAAACTGCTTTTCGTATTGCGTGTTTTTTTTTTTTTTTTGCAATCAATATATGGATATCGCGTATCGATTTATTTCTTCTCCTTGCCGAAGATATATTCTGAAAAGCAACTGAGGTTGTAGTGATAAATAGTATTTATGTTTGCAATATATACTTGGTAGTCGTAATTCTGTACTTCTTAGTCATTCGTAAATTCGTGGAAGTGGGAAGTAAAACGAAAAGGAAAATCACAAAAGAAAGACATCTTCAATAATAAATGATAGCTTCTAATCTACCGCAATTACGAGAAGTACCTGGGGTAATGACAACAGAACTCGCGCGCAAAGCAAGGAAAAAGCTATTTAGTTCAGTCTTTTTGCCCAAGGAAAGAATAATACTTTCATTAAATGCTGTGAATATCGATGGAGGCACAATGTTTACTATCAAATTTTATTCCACTGAGAAAGAAAGCATGGGCCTTTGAAGATGTAAAATGAATTTCCCATAGCAAATATTTTTTATTTATATTTTGTCAAAAGAGATGAGGTGCTTTTTCTTCTTATAGAAGGTTTAACAACCACCGTGAACAACTCAATGGGGTACAAGCAGTGGCCTGTCCGTAATTTAAGGCCACTGGTTCCAGGGAAGTGAGAGAGCCAGTGCCGTAAAACAGGAACATCATTCATGTCTCACCGGGATTCGAACCCGGATCCTTTCTCGGACGAATGGGCATAAGCCAGTGCTTAGACCACTGCACCACCGGAGTTGCAGAGATGAGGTGTATACTGAGATACCAGTTTATTAGGTACCAGGATCGACTTTACGGTGGCGCGACGGCACCAGGCGCAGGTTTAGGGGTGAGAGGGCGCCTTGCTGAACCTTTTTTTTTCTCATTTTTTTGTGGAATGGTAGACCGTATAAATAAGAAAAAATACCCTGCGAGTATTGTGATTCGAGATGCTGTGCGATGTTGAATGGTAGTCTATGAAAGGCATCGCCGTTACTCGAACAATCTAAATAACCACAACAGAGTATTGTTGCAATTAAACGCAAAAAGGAGAAATGTTTTTGGCATTGACAAATGGATCAACACGCGCGAATATTAATTTATATTGCATGTATTTCATACGTGGCCGTAAAACCATACTGTACAGCTCACAAAGGGTTGTGTGGGCGTTAACACGTATTGTCGCACCGAGCGCTACAAACACTAAAACTGGCCCTGTTACGTACACCTCCACAGCAGGGTGTTACGGAACTCTTGGACAGCAAAACAGCCAGAATTAGTACAGGCATAGAACATACTAGAAGCGTCTGTGATGTATACCTCTAATTTAACCTTCCTTTTGAGTTTCTGTATTCTTAAGTAAATTTAAATTTCTTCTGTTTTAGACGTTTTCTAACTTAACGACACATTATTTCTCCCGTCGATTTTTGAAAGTTGGCAGTGAATCAAAGGGCAACATAACTATATGCAAGTGCAGTTTTAAGAATAAACAGAATGAGCAGCGAGATAAGAGAGAACGATAAGGTTATGATTGTTAGAGCAGATTTACATGCTGATTGATTGTTAACGATAGTGAAAATTTACGACCAGATATATGCTGATCACGAAGTGTTACACTACAGCGAGCTAACGACTTGATTATTGTGTCTACTCGAATTAATGAGTTAGCATACATACCAGCTACTGAATTAGAAACTTTTATTCACAACTGGGTTGAACCTCCTTTAGTCCGAAGTGCAGCACGTATGCGATTTGCATAGATTCAACATGGTGTTGAGGTGCATCTACGTCCACAGCTTACCAGGCGTTCACCAGACAGTTCTTGAACTGGATCATATTTAACGGAAGAGGACTTAGCTCCCGGATAGGTTTTCCTGACATGCCCCCGTACATTCTCAATGGGGTTCAGTTCCGGGCTTTGTGGTGGCCAGGGAGGATGGTGAAAATTGCCATCATGCTTGCTAAACTACTGCCGAACACATACTTTGCGATGGACAGTAGGAATGTCGTCAATGAAACAGCCGCCACCTGCTGGATAAAACGTCGAAACTTCAAGATGGAGCCTATCAGCAACAATGTTAAGATAATCCTTCGAGGTCTCCTTACCTTCCAGCAATATCATGGGACCCACTTCGTACCAACAGAACGTGCTTCGCACCATGACACCACCTCCAGAACATGGAATTGTGTTTACAAGTCAATCTCGGTCCTTCGCTTCATGGGCTCCCGATTGACAATCTGTCTACCGTCTGCAGAGAACAAGACGTACCGCTAATGGCAAAAAAGAGTGTGGTAGTCGTAGGACCACACGACTTTTTTCCAGACTTCCAGTGACCAATAACGGTGCTCCTGACACCACTGTAGAAAAACTTTGTGGTTCTCAGAAATCAGTGGTTTCCATAGGCATTCGAATGCCAATACCGATCCTCTTCAATTCCCTGCGAATAGTTCGCTTAGATAGGGGTCGGTAACAGTCTTCATTGAATGCTTCTGTCAATTGCTGCACACACTATGTCCTGTTTCTTTGTACAAGCCTTCTCAGACGACGGCAATCTCGTTCCTGATTGATTGTCAGCACACCATAGGTACGCCTCTTAGACAAGCAATGTGGGTTATTTTATCACTGACTAAAGACTCAGTAAATAACGTCACCGCTAGGGGTATATACTGTATATATACACGGTTGAGTCACATTGTTGTGACAACCAGCTAATATCCAGAGTAACCGCCGTGTGCAGCGCAGTCAGCAGCTAGACGGGCTGGGAGTGACTCAGTAAGGTGCTGGAAGGTGTTCACAGGTATGTGAAGCCATGCTACTGCAAATCATCTGACAGCTGCTGGAGGGTGCGCGGTGGAGGATCCATAGAGCAAACAACACGATGTAGGTGGTCCCACAGATGCTCGATTGGGTTTAAGTCTGGGGAATTAGGAGGCCAAGGAAGTACTTTGAAGTCTTCACCGTGCTCTTCCAACCACTCTCTGACATTTCAAATTGTGTGACACGTCGCATTGTCGTACTAGAAGATCCCATCTGCCCCAGGGATGACAATCAGCATGTATGGGTGTACGTGGTCTGCAAGGATGAATTCATAACGAATTAGGCACATAGTGCCTTCCACAGGTAAGCGTGGACTCAGAGAATGCCACGAAAACATTCCCCAGACCATAACGCTGCCCCCACCGACTTGTGTTCTTCCAGAAATGGTTGAAGAGTGTTTGTTCTCCGATGTTTCTCGCTTTATACGCCAACGTCCTTCCGTTCGATGAAGCAGAAAAGGTGAATAATCGGAGAAGGTAATCTTTTGCCGATCAAAGATGCCCAGTTCCGATACTGCCGTGAAAATGTAAGACTTTTCCGCCGATGCGCTTTCGTTAGCATAGGTGCAGTGATCATCCGTCAGCATCGAAACCCTATATGTAGCAGGGTTCGCTGAGCTATCGTTTTAGACACACCACTTCCGGTAGCCTCCTGGTTCATTCGGTGAGTGAGTTGCTCACCTGTTGCGTATCGATCTGCCCTCACGCACCTTCGAAGCTGACGTTCATCTCTCACATCAATGACACGTGGTGCTCCGCAGTTTTCACGTCTCTTATTCGCATTGGTGCTATTCTCCAATCACGATACACTTTAACCACAGCAGCACACGAACAGTTTACAAACTACGCTGTTTCAGAAATACTGCCGCCCTTTGTCCGAAAGCTGATAATCATCTCCCTTCTTGCAAATCTGATAAATCGCTCCTTTTATCCATGACAGCAACGAGTGATATGTTTTCAGAATTCCTACAGCACACCTTATATACCCTCCAAGCCAGCTCACGACACCTGCCTTCTTTCATTGGCTACGCGCTGTTGACGTCAAAAGTAGGAGGTGGTCACAATAATGTGACTCGACGGCGTGTATATATATATATATATATACTTAAGAGCAAAACTGAAGACTAAGGAAACAATTTTAGAATTTAAAACGAAGGGTGCAAAATAACCTGAAAATCAAAACGCGCAACGCAGCAGTTTTGAAAATTCAGAATACACATTCTAAAAAGAAGATACCTAAGCAAAAAAATACATATATAATTTTGACTCACACCTAATACAACATAGAAAAGGTTATGTATCTACCTGTGTGAGTAAAAGGAGAAAAGATAAAAAAATAAAATAAAACAACTGAATGTAGAAGGTGTCGAGAATACTGAGCCTTGGCTTTATCAAGGACCAGCAAAAACTCTGCATTTTCTCACTTCCACAAAGACCTAGTTGGAAATGGGTTTCTGCAAGGCCATAGATGCAAGTAACATTCCCACCTAAAATAGTTAAAAAAATATATATATATAAGTCATGTCCTCCGTAGAGTAGCATGACCTAGCACTAGTTAACAATTTCGCTTGCATCCATTAACCTTCATGGCCCGACCCATGCTCTTCATCTGTTACTATTAAACAGAGAGAAGAAGATTAAAGAGAACTCAAGCTGTGAGAGTGACATAATAAATGGAAATGATTTTCAGCTATAACGAAATTCAAGTTCGTTTGAGAGAGAATTTAAACCTGAAAAATAATGCAAAGGAATCCAAATTTTACATTGCAATTAAAAAAAAGGAAATGTTAATTTATACCGAACAGATTTTGAAAGAAAACTTGAGTCTAAAACCCCTACTCTACAACTTATGACAGCACGAAAACGAGAATAAGTTAAAGATAAATATTAACTAAAGAAAACTTTGTGAAAGTTATATACCTTAAACAGTTAGTTGCAATATGTACAAAGTATTTCAGCAGTGCTTTAAGTGCATAATTAATTAGTTATTAAGAACTTAACTACTTTGAAAAAACAGCGCATAGACAGCGCATAGAAAAGGAACAGGCTTAGTCTTCTTCTGTTCCTAGGTACCTCAAAAGACGCTCAAAGTTACAAAGAAAAGTAAGAGTTAAAACCCGCAAAAATGTTAACAGACAAACCAATGCTTAAAAGCTGAAAAGCTAAAAAACGACAGAGAAAAGGTACATAAAGTACAAACATTGAACTTATAAAACCTAGAACCCAAAAACAAGGAAGAGAGCTTACCTCTTGTGTAACAAAAACTTTTCTCCACACAAGAGGAGAACATGGCTGAACCCTTCTGCCACTCCCTAGACGCTGGGGGGCAGTGAGGTGGGGCTGATGGCCTCCTCATACAGCAAGAAAACAACGCGCGGAGATTTTAACCAGAGAAAAAAATATATAAACTTAAGACTGTGGATCTGTATGATCAGAATGAGCAGAATTAACTCTCCAGAATACATGAGAAATATTATGAAATACACGAGAAGTTTATTTAATAATCTTTGCATGTATTAAATCACCTTAGTGAGCTTCTATAGATTAATCAGAATCTTATTAATTTTAATGTTGGTTTTACTATTTTTAGTATAGCTATCCTAGTGATGAATAACTAGTTTTCTTTTTTATTTGTTTTTATTTTCTTTTATAAACAGATTTTTAAGCTTTTTTTGTGATTTTGTTTATATTATTTAATTTTTTGTTTTAATAGGACCGTCATATCCATAGCACTAAGGTTCCTTTAGGTAGTTAATAGGCATCCTCTAGCCAACTTCCTTACGGCTTTGATTGGTCAGAATCATATTATTAACTGTGTAGAAAATTAAAGCAGATCTGCCAACCTTACTCTATTATTCAGAATAATTTTTCTTAAAGTTCTTTTGATGAAAGAAGAAGGAATTTCGTTCTCTAGAAAACTTTCTAATAGTATATTAATGTGGTAATTGAAATCCAAATTGTTGCTGCAAATTCTTGAAATTCTTAGGACCTGAGAAATTAGTACATTCTCAATTACTTTGGTTGAAATGTTATTATTCCAGTGTAGATATTTAATTACTTTGAAAGGAAAATTAACTCTTTTATCAAAGAGGCTAATAGATGGGTTACCTCTGTTGAGCTTAATGCTTAAGTCTAGGAACTCAAGTTCCTGATTACTGTGGTTTGTTTTACATAAGTTAAGAGAGCTAGGATAGATATTATCAAAATCACTCTCTATAACTTCTGAATTATTGATACACAGCAGATCATCAATATATCTAAAAGTGTAAAGGTAGTTATCTGAGCAGGTGGGGTGATTTTTAATGAATTTATATTCCTTAAAGAACAGGAATAGATTAGCGATATTTGTGGACATTGATGTTCCCATTGGAATACCGTTCACTTGCTTATAGAGAGTATTATTATATAAGATATGGTTATTTTTTATGCAGCAATTGAGATAAGAGTTCCAAGTTCCTACATCAACAAATTGGTTAAGTTTAAATTCTGCATACAGCTCCTTAAATGTAGTGATTATATCTGATAGAGGCAGATTAGTATATAGGTTTTCAAAATCATAACTATTAATATCTAGGGGACAAACTTTGAGTATAGTAGAAATTACTTCTGCATTATTATTAATTATCCAAAAATCTCTGTACATCAAGTTAGAACAGTTTCTAATGTGTTGCAAAACCTTCTTTAAGACATCTTCAAAAGCAAGATCTATTTTCTTTTTATGACTCCTTACTCCACTAGCTATGAACCTGAACTTCACAGGATCCTTATGAAACTTAACCGTTGCAAAAAAGAAATGGAAATTCAGGCCCATATCTTCTAGTTTGTGGAATTTTAAGTTTCTTGAAGAATGCCTTAAACCGATTTTCTAACTGCTTGGTAGAATAACTTACGGGCTCGTATGTTACTCTATTATTGAGTTCCATAGTTAACAATTCAAAATAGAACTTCTTACAGATAATTGCAAAATTATTGCTAGCTTTATCCGTAGTGGTAAAAATAAATTGGTCTTGTAGTTTGGAGAGTGACCTTTTAGCTTCTCCAGAGAAAAAGAGATTTCTGTCGAAACAAAAGTCCAGACCTGCCAACTCACCGGTGAAGCTATTGATTATATTATATTTCCATTCTGCGAAGGCCTCAATAGGCTGATTGTACGTCAAACTGGTTTTTACGATGTACTTATTTACATCTTGAGTGAAGCTCTCAAGAATCCTTTCTTTGGAAATTGTGAAGGAAGGTCTGAATTTAGAGCCATACTCTAATAAATTCCTAAGCTTTTCATTTTCAACATAACTCACATCAGCCTATTGAGGCCTTCGCAGAATGGAAATATAATATAATCAATAGCTTCACCGGTGAGTTGGCAGGTCTGGACTTTTGTTTCGACAGAAATCTCTTTTTCTCTGGAGAAGCTAAAGGTCACTCTCCAAACTACAAGACCAATTTATTTTTACCACTACGGATAAAGCTAGCAATAATTTTGCAATTATCTGTAAGAAGTTCTATTTTGAATTGTTAACTATGGAACTCAATAATAGAGTAACATACGAGCCCGTAAGTTATTCTACCAAGCAGTTAGAAAATCGGTTTAAGGCATTCTTCAAGAAACTTAAAATTCCACAAACTAGAAGATATGGGCCTGAATTTCCATTTCTTTTTGCAACGGTTAAGTTTCATAAGGATCCTGTGAAGTTCAGGTTCATAGCTAGTGGAGTAAGGAGTCATAAAAGAAAATAGATCTTGCTTTTGAAGATGTCTTAAAAGAAGGTTTTGCAACACATTAGAAACTGTTCTAACTTGATGTACAGAGATTTTTGGATAATTAATAATAATGCAGAAGTAATTTCTACTATACTCAAGTTTGTCCCCTAGATATTAATAGTTATGATTTTGAAAACCTATATACTAATCTGCCTCTATCAGATATAATCACTACATTTAAGGAGCTGTATGCAGAATTTAAACTTAACCAATTTGTTGATGTAGGAACTTGGAACTCTTATCTCAATTGCTGCATAAAAAATAACCATATCTTATATAATAATACTCTCTATAAGCAAGTGAACGGTATTCCAATGGGAACATCAATGTCCACAAATATCGCTAATCTATTCCTGTTCTTTAAGGAATATAAATTCATTAAAAATCACCCCACCTGCTCAGATAACTACCTTTACACTTTTAGATATATTGATGATCTGCTGTGTATCAATAATTCAGAAGTTATAGAGAGTGATTTTGATAATATCTATCCTAGCTCTCTTAACTTATGTAAAACAAACCACAGTAATCAGGAACTTGAGTTCCTAGACTAAGCATTAAGCTCAACAGAGGTAACCCATCTATTAGCCTCTTTGATAAAAGAGTTAATTTTCCTTTCAAAGTAATTAAATATCTACACTGGAATAATAACATTTCAACCAAAGTAATTGAGAATGTACTAATTTCTCAGGTCCTAAGAATTTCAAGAATTTGCAGCAACAATTTGGATTTCAATTACCACATTAATATACTATTAGAAAGTTTTCTAGAGAACGAAATTCCTTCTTCTTTCATCAAAAGAACTTTAAGAAAAATTATTCTGAATAATAGAGTAAGGTTGGCAGATCTGCTTTAATTTTCTACACAGTTAATAATATGATTCTGACCAATCAAAGCCGTAAGGAAGTTGGCTAGAGGATGCCTATTAACTACCTAAAGGAACCTTAGTGCTATGGATATGACGGTCCTATTAAAACAAAAAATTAAATAATATAAACAAAATCACAAAAAGCTTAAAAATCTGTTTATAAAAGAAAATAAAAACAAATAAAAAAGAAAACTAGTTATTCATCACTAGGATAGCTATACTAAAAATAGTAAAACCAACATTAAAATTAATAAGATTCTGATTAATCTATAGAAGCTCACTAAGGTGATTTAATACATGCAAAGATTATTAAATAAACTTCTCGTGTATTTCATAATATTTCTCATGTATTCTGGAGAGTTAATTCTGCTCATTCTGATCATACAGATCCACAGTCTTAAGTTTATATATTTTTTCTCTGGTTAAAATCTCCGCGCGTTGTTTTCTTGCTGTATGAGGAGGCCATCAGCCCCACCCTCACTGCCCCCAGCGTCTAGGAGTGGCAGAAGGGGTCAGCCATGTTCTCCTCTTGTGTGGAGAAAAGTTTTTGTTACACAAGAGGTAAGCTCTCTTCCTTGTTTTTGGGTTCTAGGTTTTATAAGTTCAATGTTTGTACTTTATGTACCTTTTCTCTGTCGTTTTTTAGCTTTTCAGCTTTTAAGCATTGGTTTGTCTGTTAACATTTTTGCGGGTTTTAACTCTTACTTTTCTTTGTAACTTTGAGCGTCTTTTGAGGTACCCTAGGAACAGAAGAAGACTAAGCCTGTTCCTTTTTCTATGCGCTGTCTATGCGCTGTTTTTTCAAAGTAGTTAAGTTCTTAATACTTTGTACATATTGCAACTAACTGTTTAAGGTATATAACTTTCACAAAGTTTTCTTTAGTTAATATTTATCTTTAACTTATTCTCGTTTTCGTGCTGTCATAAGTTGTAGAGTAGGGGGTTTTAGACTCAAGTTTTCTTTCAAAAATCTGTTCGGTATAAATTAACATTTCCTTTTTTTTTAATTGCAATGTAAAATTTGGATTCCTTTGCATTATTTTTCAGGTTTAAATTCTCTCTCAAACGAACTTGGAATTTCGTTATAGCTGAAAATCATTTCCATTTTTATTATGTCACTCTCACAGCTTGAGTTCTCTTTAATCTTCTTCTCTCTGTTTAATAGTAACAGATGAAGAGCATGGGTCGGGCCATGAAGGTTAATGGATGCAAGCGAAATTGTTAACTAGTGCTAGGTCATGCAACTCTACGGAGGACATGACTTATATATATATATTTTTTAACTATTTTAGGTGGGAATGTTACTTGCATCTATGGCCTTGCAGAAACCCATTTCCAACTAGGTCTTTGTGGAAGTGAGAAAATGGAGTTTTTGCTGGTCCTTGATAAAGCCAAGGCTCAGTATTCTCGACACCTTCTACATTCAGTTGTTTTATTTTATTTTTTTATCTTTTCTCCTTTTACTCACACAGGTAGATACATAACCTTTTCTATGTTGTATTAGGTGTGAGTCAAAATTATATATGTATTTTTTGCTTAGGTATCTTCTTTATAGAATATATATATATATATATATATATATATATATATATATATATATATATATATATATATATATATTTATTTATATACATTGACGCGCAAAACTTAAGGATCGTTCGGATTTTTCGCCGTAGCTTCGCAATGAAGCAGCCTAGATAGGTGAAAGTCATACCACAGAGACCTCGGTATGTATCAAACGGGAGAATGAACAAACACATGTGCAAAAATGAATACAAAAGTGTGCACTGGGACTTTATTAAGAATTGACCGCAAAGTAGTACACACCCTTGGTACAGAGATATCGTTTCCACACATGGGTTACAGCAAAGAGGTGGTCGTCAGTAAGGAATATAATGTCCCTTAACAGCAATGGCTGCGTTGCAGCGTCTGGCCATACTAAACACGAGGCTGTCGATGAGTTCTTGGGGTAACTTTGCCCATTCCTCTCGTAGTGCACGTTTCAAATGATGGGCATTTTCCAGCTGATGTCTGGCGTCGATCACGTTTGTCCTGCTGTCCTGATATATGGTCCTACAGGCCAAACGTGATCGATGCCCGCTGTCTGGCATCGATCACGTTTGGTCTGCAGGACCATATATCGGTCATCTCTTGCTGTTGTTTTCCGTGGCCGACCACCACCGACCTTACTAACAGCTGTTCCTGTCGTTTGGAAGGTCTTCCACGCACGTCAAACAATGCTATGGGTCACGCCGAACTCTTCGGTGACACTCGTTATGATTCGCCCCTCCTCCAGTTTTCCGATTATTCAACCACGTGTAAAGTAATCTAAATGTCCCCGCGTGGACATTTTCTTGTCTGCGACACACTAACAAACCATTCGAACCTCTTTACAACGCCGCACACTTTACTTTCGCTTTCCGTTTCCTGCCTTGCTGCGAGATGCTCCTTATATCCATTTCTGCGCTGCCCTGTGACCTGCGACATCACATTTCGGAAATTTGGATACGCATCGTCTTTCTACTGATCCGCTTGCATTATGCAAATCGCCTCAAGCTTGTATATTTCATTGTGCGGCTATAATCTGCGGCATTAGGGTCCATCCTTAAGTTTTGCACGCCAGTGTATATACACTGCTGGACAATTGCTAAGGACGGATCATAAACGGCTATATGGCGCATAAAAAAGTAAGTGTGGTTGGATGCCAAGTGAAATAAAATAATGTCAGAATGCCAGGACATTACAAGAAAGACAATTTATTGTGCTCTGAAATCCAGAAGGCTTTGGAACGTGTTCAAGGGACAAACAGGCCATTTTGTGCAGAATACGTAAACGTGAAAAAAAATGCAATTACCGTCCGCAGGCGTTCCGGCGTAAGATGTCAATACGGGATATGGCCACCATGGAGGGCGATGCAAGATTCCACACGTCGTGTCATGCTTTGCACAACATTATCAATCAGCTGTTGGGGTAATTTATCCCATTCCTCTGTCAGTGCACGGATGAGGGTGTCCTTGTTTATTGGAGGGCATTGGCGACCAGCAAGACTCCTCCCCAAAGCATCCCATACATTTTCAATGGGATTCAGATCTGGAGAACGTGCTAGCCATACGAGGCGTTGAATATCCTCGCTCTCAAGACACTCCTGGACAGCGACTGTTCGATGACATGTTGCGTTGTCGTCCATGAAAATGAATCTATCACCGACAGCACCACGGAACATGCGAACATGAGGTAGCAGAACATCATTAATGTATCGTTGGCCAGTCATAGTCCCAGTTGGAAGCACATAGAGGGACGTACGACCATTGACCATGATGCCAGCCCATACCATGACACTACATGTGGGATATCGGTCCCTTTCCTGTATGTTTGCTGGACAATATGCAGTACCACTATCACGCCAGATCAGTTGTCGACAATCAGACGATAGACTGTATCTACTCTCATCTGAGAAGAGGACAGCAGACCAGTCGTTATCTGTCCAATTGCGATGTTGATGGCACCATTGCAAACGGGCGGTACGGTGACGTCTGGACAATGGGATGCACACAACAGGAAGGCGGGCGTATAGTCCTCCTTCATGCAAATGTCTGGCGACAGTTTTTCGGGAGATCCGCTTGCCAGTAGCAGCCATAAAATTATTTGCTACCTCACTAGCTGTGCTGCGCCAGTGTCTTTTTGTTGATAGCACTATGTACCGATCTTCTGCAGGTGTCGTACTGCTAACACCTCCTCCCCCGTGACGTTTGCTACACTCTCCATTTGTTTGAAATGATTTCCAAAGACTTGAAACAACACTGTGGCTGACGTCGAACTCCCTGGCAACTTCTATTATTTTTCACCCTTCTTCAATCTTGCCAATAATACGGCCACGCGTAAAATCATCTAGGTGATGTCGGGAAGACATACTGAAAATTGCAAGTTCATCAATTGATTCTTTCCCTTTCAACTTTGCGTTTGAACAACAACGGTCAATACGCGTCAAATCCTTTATATCTCTTATCAGCGCTATGACGTCACGAACAAGTTCGGCAATCCAAAATTTGCATACGCACAACACGTTTTACTGTATCCCGCACTTATGCTAATTTCCACATTTTCCTGCCTTCCATTTTATGGTTGCTATTGTTGCTATTGTCATCCGTCCTTAGCAATTGTCCGGCAGTGTATATATTGGCTGAAATCTTAGCTTCTGCAACCTGGATTTCAAAGTTTTTTTAAGCGTTACATAAAGGTTTCAACGTTGAATATTTTGCATGCATTTTGCAATATTTTGTGACAAATGCGTTGTGAAAAAGAGGCGTAGGTGTGTATTTCTGTTTTAAATATGTTTGCAAGCGTATTTTCCCCTGCAAAAAATTCTTTCTTAGTCAGGCACCACTCACCGCGGTAAACATTTTTACGTACTTTTTTTTCTGAAAAAAATGCTTAGTTTTCTCGTTAGGGTGCTTTAATGTAAGTGAATTGTAATGATGATATTTTTGCTTCTAAGAGCTCGATTTAAAAAACTGATTTTGCTACTTATAGCGTTTGTGACTAAGAATATTTTTCATACAACTGTCGGATGCGGGACTCTAATCCATATCATTTTGCCGCGGAGACGAATGCTGTGCCAACTAAGCTACGCCGACTAGGATTTATCACTGCTACTTTCCGTCTTGATATGTGCATCACCTTTGTAGTACGTCACACAAACCCCTCCCCCTTGAGAAAGGCGGGGCAAGAAATCGAAATCGCAGGTTTCGGGGCAGCCGCAAACCATGCTCAAAGTAACTGTAGAAGAAGGAATTTTCACTAATTCCAGACGATGTGTGAAAGGAACATCACACATTTTTCGAAGAACGTAACGGCCAGTAGATCCATTTTTACGTTCGGGCGCCAATGTGAAACCCAAACACACACACACACACACACACACTCTCTCTCTCTCTCTCTCTCTCTCTCTCTCTCTCTCTCTCTCTCTCTCTCTCTCTCTCTCTCTCTCTCTCTCTCTCTCTCTCTCTCTCTCTCTCACTCTCTATCTCTCTCTCTCTCTCTGAACTCGAACCCACTTCCTTCTGCTCCGGAGACGAATGGTTTCTCAATTAATTTACGCCGACTAGGGTTTATCATTGCTGCTTACCGTTTTGACATGTGCATCACCTTTGTAGTATGTCGGAAGTGTAAGTGTTCACTTCTATTTGTATCATACTTCGAACCGTATCTTCGTTTCTGGTTACCCGATATGAAAAATTACCTTTGCCTTGAATATCATCCATTATGAGAAATGTTTTGTGCACAGTTTGTGATTTTTCGTAGCACACATTACAGCCGCTAGTGGCCAAAAGTAGCTATTTATATTTGAGAATGTTTTACCGATTGTGAAGAAACTTAGTTGATGTTTTTTTCGGTAAGTGGTTCAAGACACTATGAAGAGCACTGCTTTTACATTGCGGAGTTTAAATTATGCGCAGATTTTCTCTAGAAAGGGTAAATGCATTTTCTTTTTCGCTGAATTTTTTTTCTTCTAAAAATCTCCTGTGATTTTTCGTGTCGGAAAAGATTTTCAAAAGACATGTTCATTATTACACCAGAGAATTAGGTGTCACCTTTCTTGTTTTCTTTTTCATCTGGAAGCTTTTTTATACACTTTCATCTGGAAGCTTTTTTATATACCAGTATTTTTTATACACTTTTGTTTCTAAACTGATGCGGAAATTTGCAAGTACATATAATCCGGTAACGTATATTAGGTATATACATTGCTCAATAAAATTAGGGGAGCAGCCTTTTTAAACGAATTTATTCAAAGCAGTTGGATAAAATGTTATTGAACTGTCAAAAGATTCCCTCCGAATAATGAAAAACAGCTGTATAAAGCATTTCGACATGCAAATTAGCAACAATGACTTCAAAAGTGACGTCGTTACAACAATCACATAAAACAGGCGGTTCTTTCGGAAGTACACTGACGGAAAAAAAAATCCCAACACCACGAAAAAATAGTTGTAAAGGAATGAAATGGCGGCAATACATTTGTATAGGTAACATATTTAATCGATTAAGGTTTCAAGATCACAGCTTATTGTAAGCGCGAGAAGAGCCATTTTAAATGTGAAACGCTGGTACATTAATAACCGGTGTAACCGCCAGAATGTTGAATGCAAGCACGCAAACGTTCATGCATTGTGTCGTACAGGTGCTGGATGTCAGTTTGTGGGATGGAGTTCCATGCCTGTTGCACTTAGTCGGTCAATACAGGGACGGTTAATGCTAGTTAGGGGTGACGCTGGAGTTGTCGTCCAATGATGTCCCATACGTGCTCGATTGGTGACAGATCTGGTGATCTAGCAGGCCACGGCAACATGTCGACACTCTGTAGAGCATGTTGGGTTACAACAGCGGTATGCGGGCGAGCGTTATCCTGTTGGAAAACACCCCCTGGAATGCTGTTCATGAATGGCAGCACAACAGGTTGAATCACCAGACCGACGTAAAACTGCGCCGTCAGGGTGCGTGGGTTAACCACGAGAGTGCTCCTGCTGTCATAGGAAATTGCTCCCCAGACCATAACTCCAGGTGTAGGTTCAGTGTGTCTCGGCCGCAGACAGGTTGGTTGCAGGCGCTCACCTGGCCTCCTTCTAACCAACACATGGCCATCACTGGCACCCAGGCAAAACCGGCTTTCATCAGAAAACACAACAGATCTCCACTCCGTCCTCCAATGAGCTCTAGCTTGACACCACTGACGTCGCAAACGGCAGTGGTTTGGAGTAAGAGGAATGCACGCTACAGGACGTCTGGCTCGGAGCTGTCCTTCAAGTAACCGATTTGTAACAGTTCGTTGTGTCACTGTGGTGGCAACTGCAGCTCGAATTGCTGCCACAATGCGACACGGCCATACGCCGTACACGGCGGTCTTCCCTCTCAGTAGTGCCACGTGGCCGGCCGAAATCCGGTCTTCTTGAGGCAGTACCTTCCCTTGACCACCGCTGCCAACAATCATGCACAGTGGCTACATTCCTGCCAAGTCGTTCTGCAATATTGCGGAAAGAAAATCCACCTTCTCGTAGCCCTATTACACGACCTCGTTCAAACTCCGTGAGCTGAGGATAATGGCTTCTTCGTCTTTTTAAAAGCATTCTTGACTAACATCAACACACTACGTCGAATCGCAAAGATAACTAACGCTCCCGAACGTTACAGCGCGTATTTACAGCAAACCTGCTTTGCATGTTCCGATGGGCGCTACCAGCGCCACACGTATGCGCCGAGCGCAAAATTTGCATAGACGTCATCTTACAGGTGTACTCTCACCGCCTACCAACTGTCGTTTGTTTAACACAACCCCTTTTTGGTGTTGGGATTTTTTTCCGTCAGTGTATATTCTTATACCGCTGGTCGCGGGAGAAGCAGTTTGTTGCGTTATCTCATGTTAGCATGCCTAATGAACATGATTTGCCAGAAAGCATCGCGTGGCGAGCCATAGGAAGGTTGGAAGCCAGTCAAAGTCAACGGATAGTAGCGTCCACCATAGGAGTGAGCCGAAGTGTAATTGCACGCTTGTGGAGTCGGTTCCAAGAGACGGGAAGTGTTCGAAGACGTCAAGGTCGTCCACGATTTACCACCTCAAATGATGACCGTTATTTGTCATTAACAGTCTTTCGGAACAAGGGTCAAAATGCCACCCAGCTGCAAATACAACTTTTAATGGCAACCGGAAGATGTGTATCGACACAAAGAATTCGTAGACGCCTTCACGCGCGTGGATTGTATGCACGTAGGGTAAGTGTCCCACTGACCTCCCGACATCGTATGGCTCGAAGAAACTGGGCTGAAGAACACTGTGATTGGAGACCTGCCGAGTGGAGCCAAGTTCTCTTCTTCTACGAGCCCATATTCAGCCTAGAGCCGGATAATCGACGATTTCTAATCTGGAGAGAACGTGGCACCCGATACAATTCAGCGCGTGTCCAAGAAAGATCGCAGTTTGGTGGAGGCGGTGTGCTTGTTTGGGCAGGGATCCCTGACTGCTCAAACGTACAGGAACGAAATTCTTAGATCCTTGGTCGTGTCTTATATTGCTGCCATCGGCGATTCAGCTCTTTTTATGGATGACAACGCTCGATCTCATCGAGCGTGCCTTGTGAATCAGATGCTTGAAGAGGAAACAATAGAGCGTATGGAGTGGCCAGCATGCTCCCGGATGTAAATCCAATCGAACATCTTGGGACACATTAGGCAGACGCATTGCTGCTAGACCACAACCTCCATTGACTCGCCTTCAGTTGACAAATTCCCTTCTTGAAGAGTGGGGAAGAATCCCCAAAACCTTCTCAACCACCTGATCAATTCAATGACCTACAGGTGTGAAGCCGTCTTGCACGTTAGAGGTGACCACACACCTTATTAGACAGTTGACAAAGTTCGTCAATGCTTATTTTCTTCTCCAAGAGATATGGATATTAATGATTTTTTATGGCACCAGGTGTGTTTCCTGCAAATATGATTTTGTTACAGTAAAACATGATTTTTCACCTGTTCAGTCCTTTCTTTTCTTGTCGCTTTCATAAATATATTTTTATATTGTGCTGCATATTTACCAGCAGTTGTCTGTTCTCGCTTCATCACTTGCTCCCCTAATTTTGTTGAGCTGTGTAGGTAAGATATACACTGGCGGAAAGTGAAAAAAGAACACCAAGAAGGAGACGTCTGATACCAACAAAATTTATACAGCATAATAACGTAGTACAGAGGATAACGTGATCAAAACCTTATGGCAAAATACAGCTGTATTTGCAGGTAAACTGAAAAATAACATTTCCATGTAACATGGTTAGTACGAGGTTGAACCGTCATGAACTGCGTCACAATGTGCAATTCTGGCATGGAGTCTGTCGTACAGATGTTGGATGTAAGTTTGGGATATTGAGTTCGAAGCATCCTGAACCTGGACGCGTAAATCGGGGATGGTCGTGGCTGTCTGTGGTGACCGTATAAGTCGTTGTCACATAAAATCCCACACGTGCTCAATAGGGGAAAAATCCGGTAAACGAGCGGGCCATGGAAGTTGTCTCACACCCTGAAGTGCATTTTGCGTTGCACGTGCCGTGTGTGGGCGTGCTTTATCTTGCTGGAAAACACCACGATGGACCGACCTTACAAATGGCACAACAACGGGCTGAATGACGTTGTTGATGTAGGAGGTGCTATTTAACGTACCCGGTACAAACACTAGTTGTGTACGGGAGTGATAGCTGATCTCTCAGTACACCAGGAGACCAGGTGTAGGCCCTGTGTGTCGCTGGCGGATGCAAGAAGGGTGGAGACGCTCCGCTGTGCGTCTGCGAACACGCACACAGCCATCGGAGGCTCCCAAGCAGAATCTGCTTTCATCGCTGAACACGACAGATCGCCATTGCGTTCTCCAGTGCAGACGTTGGCGACACCACTGCAGCCGTTCCGGACGGTAGGCTGGAGTCAGAGGTACACATGCCAGAGGCACACGTGCACGTAGTCCTGCATCCAGTAGACGGTTGCGGATTGTTTGCACAGTCACCTTAGGTGCAACGGCAGTCGGATTTGCGTCGCAGTGGATGTTCTGCTTGACAACGCCGCTCTTCTTATGCGTCGATCGGTCCGCTCATCGGTCCGTCTGTGACTCCCGGCTCCACGTCTTCTCGTGTGGGAATGTTTCTCGGACCATCTACGCCACCATCGTACACCAACGATATTTCCCGTCCAATTCTCTCAGCGATACGACCACGCGGCCTCGCGGAGTCCGACTAGACGACCTCGCTCAAAGTCCGATAAATGCAGAAATCGTACACGTCTTCCATGTCCACGCATTGCAGCTTCTTTAGGGTCTTCGCACATGTCCGTACGCCGACAACTGATTACATTCACTTCGCCGTACTCCTTAAATACCACCGACGATAATTTTCATATTATGCCGTGCTGTGGCGTAAGCGCTCACCGGTTGATCCCGAAATTAACATCACACCTACGTAAACTCGAACCTATTAACTTATGTAAATTTCATGATCGTCCGCCATTTCCTTCTTGGTGTTCTTTTTTCACTTTCCGCCAGTGTATGTACATTAGATATATTAGTACATTGTGGATATATTAGTGCATTGTGGATATATTAGGTAACATTTATAGACCTGATGTCTACTAAATCTTGAGGTTTTAGAAAACTACTCCTGGAAAAATGCTTTGAAATGACTTTATAGTACTGGTTTGAGACTTTTATCAAATGACGTGCTTATTACGCTCGAGAATTCAGTGTCATCATTCGTGTTTGTATGTTTTAAACATAGAAAAAGAGTGTTTTCCTTTGAAGCGAATTTCTCTACCGTACAGTGCTTCCGAATGCATGTTCGCCCATATTTCAAGAGTAGTCTCTGGCATTTCTATGGCGTTCAGACGGAAGAACGTAAGTCACAGCATGAGTTATAACGCCTTTGGAGATATATTCATTAAATTTTTTTCTTGAAATCCAACGCTGCGCTAACCGCTTGCTGTGGTTTCGTTTTGTAAAAAGCTCACGTTATTAGATAGAATTGCGAGACGTCTCCAGGGACCGCAATAAATTAGTTCCATTCTTCATATTCCACGAGTACTCGAAGGAAAATATGGATTGCCTGAGGTATGTAACAAGCAAATGTCCGAACTTTGTAAGCTTAACGTATTGATGCACTGCTGCATCTGAAATAACTTCTGTTGGTATTGTCACGTGGTTCCTTCGTTCTGCTAAGGAACAGTTTTTTTCAAGGAGAAAATTATAGCTCGATTCATTAGGTAATGGATTTGATTTCCCTTCCCGCAGCGAAATCCCTGTAAAAATAAATAGATGAATAAATATACGTAGCAGAACGAGATCGTATTAGATTTTCTTTAAAAATTGTTTTTCTCTAGTAGTCCGACTGCGGAGAAACATTCGTGAAGAAAATACCCTTTCAAAGGACGTGGATCGGAAAAAAGGAATTCTGGAGATTGCTGTAGGTTGCTACGAAACCATAACGCGTTAAGTTCAGTCAGGCGAGATAGAGATAGGCAAATAAACAAAAATATTCAAAATGGATGTCTTACGCTTTTAAGAAATGCAAAGGTGAATTCCAGCTTGCAATACTGGATGCCAATAATAAACAAGAAAGATGACACCGAATTTTCGGGTGTAATAAGCACGTCTTTTGAAGCCGTCCTAACGCAAATTAAATTTATCAAAGCTATTCAAAGTCAATGGAACCGGTATGGAAAACAATAGTATCTGACGGAAAAAAGAAGTTTTTCAATCGGGTTTTTAATTTCTCAGATATTGCTGTAAACGGAATCGTGAGCTTACGCCCTATGGTTGCAGATTTTTGCGTTAAGAAAAACATGAATTTATATGAGAAACATTTCACACCGGAAACGCTCTCCAAAATAGAAAGAATTTTTCAAATCGGAATCTTAGAAACAGAGATATCGACAAAAATAAGGTTTGACTTCACGTCCCCTGGTGGAAAAACCATGCATTATTTTAGGAAGAAAGTATTCCGAAAGGTTTTCCCATACGAGCGGTATCGGTCCAAGAAAACAAAATTTAGTCGAGTTTTCAGGAGCCCAGATTTTGCTACAAATATATCAGAAGCAGAAATTAACACTTATGCCCCCTGGTGGCCAAAACATTCTTTACCAAACATTAGAAATTATGTGAAAAATATTTTCTATCAGGTCTTGTATGCGATACAGGAAGAATTTTTCAAATCAGAGCTTTATAAGCAGAAATAACGCAGAAAACGCACTTTACCTTTGTGCCCCCTAGCGGAAAGTCTATGATTTACTTGAAAATTTTGAATTTATGGGAAAAACATTTCGCATCGGAAACACTATCAAACAAAGAAGGAATTTTTCAAATCGGTCTCCTAGAAATAGAGATATTGACAAAAATATGATATACATCTACGCCCCCTGGCGTAGAAACCATGCATTATTTCAAGAAGAAAATGTTACTAAAACGTTGGTCGACATGAGTAGTATCAGTCAACAAACGACTTTTTTCAATCGAGATTTTGGAAGCTCATATTTTGCTGTAAATACATCAAAAGCGGAAATTAATACTTACGCCAACTGGTGGCCAAACCATTTTTTACAAAAATTGTAAATCATGTGCAAGGGATTTCTCATCAAGAGCTGTATCCGGTGCAGAAAGAATTTTTTAAATAGGAGATTTAGAAGAGATTTAAGGGGAAAGCAATTTACCTTTACGCCCCCTAGCGGAAAGTCTACGAATTACTTGAAAATTCTGAAATTATATGAAAAACATGTCACACTGGAAACACTATCCATCAAAGAAGGAGTTTTTCAAATCGGACTCCTGGAAGTAGAGATATTGACAAAAATAAGATGGCGTAGAAACCATGCATTATTTTAAGAAGAAAAAGTTTCTAAAATGTTTGTTGACATGAGTACCATCGGTCTACATACGACGTTTTTTAAATCGAAAATTTAAAAGCTCATATTTTGCTGCAAATACATCAGAAGCGAAAATTAAGTCCTACGCCCCCTGGCGGCCAAACTATTTTTTTACAAAAATTAGAAATTATGTGCAAACGATTTCCCATCAGGAGCTGTGTTCGATGCTGAATGAATTTTCAAATCGGAGATTTAGATGCAGAGATATAGGGGAAAACCCAATTTACCACTACGCCCCCTAGCGGAAAGTCTATGAATCACTTGAAAATTTTGAAACTATATGAAAAACGTCTGAAAACACTATCCAACAAAGAAGGCATTTTTCTAATCGGACTGCTAGAAGTAAAGATATTGACAAAAATAAAATATACATCTGCGCCCCCTGGCGGAGAAACTGTGAAATATTTTACGAAGAAAATATTCCAAAAAGGTTTACTGATGTGAGTGGCATCGGTCCACAAAAGAATTTTTTTCAATCGATATTTTAGAAGCTCAGATTTTATGGCAAATACATCAGAAGCAAAAATTAACACTTACGCCCCCTGGTGGCTAAAGTATTCTTTACCAAATATTTGAAATTATATGCAAAAGAGTTTCCATCACAAGGTGCATCCGCTGTAGCAAAAAATTTTCAAATCGGAGTTTTAGAAGAAGAGTTATCGGGAAAAATGTAATTTACTTTTACACCCCCTAGCGGAAAATCTATGCGTAATTTGTAAACGTAACTATATCTAAAATACTCTTCGACATAAATGGAATCGAAAGATAAAATAATTTTTTCAATCGGATGTTTAGAAGCAAATATGTGGAATAAAACGTATTTTTGAATTCGACATCATCTGCATTTACGCCCTGTAACGGCAAAATTGTACATCGTAAAAAAAACAACAAAATAAAGGATCATGATTCGCATATTTCAAGCTTTCCAATGCAAAAAGAATTTTTCAAATCGGACTAATAGTTGCAGAGATAGCGTGGGTACAGACGGACGGACGGACAAACCGGTAACAGAAGCACGATCTTTTTTTACAAAAGGCGTGCTTATGGCATCATGTTGGACGAACGGACGTCGTTGTACGTGTTCTCATGAGGCATCCTGACTGCTGCACGCTATAGGGATGACATCCTAGAGCCTTATGTACGACTTTTCAGGGGAGCTATTGGACCCCAGTTCCTACTTATGGACAATAACGCCCATCCCTGTACGACTCGGCTAGTTAATGAATACCCGGAGAGTGAGGATATTAACAGGATGAAGTGGCCCGTCAGATCTCCGGATCTGAACCCGATAGAGCATGTATATCATGCCCTAGGAAGATCAGTAGCAAACAGGAAGCCCCCTCACAGAACCCTTCCAGGATTCTGACACGCGTTGGTGGAGGAGCGGCACTTATTGCGCCAAGCTACACTATCTACCAACAAGTAATTGGACACCACTGCAATCGACGATATCTGCGGTCCTGATACACGTCACGGCCGCCGCCGTTAAATATCGTGTGGCAAACAACAACGCAACCAGTCGCATGCAAGATGCCATGCAGTTCGGAGCTCTCTGATTTCGAGAAAGGTGTAATCGTCGGGTATCACAGAAATGGCCGTTCCATGCGTGACATATCCAGCAAGTTGGAGTACCCAAAATCGACAGTGGCCTACGTGATTGGCAAGTGGAAGATGATAGGTGACTGTAGAAATGTGCTCCGACCCGGCAGACCCACAAAACTGGGAGTTAGAGACTGACGGGTGCTGGCCAGAGAAATTCGGAAGAACCGCACCAAATCGATAGGCCACATCCGCCAGTAGTTTCAACAGGCATCCGGGAGTGTTCTTTCGATGAATACCATCCGTAAGGAAGCCGATCTGCTAGGTTATCATGGACATGCTGCCGCCCACAAGCCTTTGATCACCAAGTCCAATAGCGCTGCTCGGCTAACGTGGTGCAAAGAACGTCGACAGTGGACCGTTGAACAGTGGAAACAGGTTCTCTGGAGCGACGAATGAAGGTTCACCCTCTACCGTTCGGATGGCAGGGTCTGGGTTTGGTGTCTGCCTGGAGAACGCCTCCTGCCGGAATGTATTGTGCCAACTGTGAAGTTCGGCGGCAGTGGAATTATGCTATGGGGGTGTTTCTCCTGGTATGGCACGGGATTCTTGGTTGCAATTCCTGGTAGACTCGACGCCGAGACCTACTGCGCCATTTTGGATGACCATGCGCGCTTCCTACGTTGTGACAGTTTTACGGGGTGGACCCATGTTACTTTCAGAATGACAATGCCACCTGTCATGTTGCGAGGTTCACCATGGCTTGGTATGGTGACAATGGGGTTAATCGAATGGACTGGCCTGCGCAGAGCCCGGACCTTAACCCTATCGAACACCTCTGGGACGAGTTGGAGCGTCGACTTAAGGGGTGCCCCCACCGTCCGAAATCGGTGAAGGAACTGACCTGTCTTCTGCAAGCCGAGTGGAAGAAAATACCGCTAGCCGTCGTACAACGCCTGGTTGAGAGTACACCCCGGAGGGTCGCAGCTGTAATCGCCGCTCGTGGAGGCTCCACCAACTATTGAAGGTGAATTTCCTTTGCTATCACAGGTGTCCAATTACTTGTTGGTAGATAGTGTATAATCCATAGTCTTGTAAACAGAATGAGGGCTTGTTGTGCGAGATGTATCGCGGTTCAGGGTAATCACACTTTGTGTTACCAGCTTAAAATCCGCGGCATGACTTTTAGATTGCCATGCTGTCATGTGCATGCTTCCTCCTTATGTACCGATGGCGTTCCTCTTCGGTTGTGTATTGGTGCGTTATCAATTTCTTTATGTCCGTACCAACTGTCTATAAACTCTGCAGCGTGGAGTTTGCGTTTTTCCATGATTTTGTGAACATCACGTTAATTTTGGACACAAGTGTCATTGTTGTGAGTATTTAGACCAGGCATTAGCTAAATTTTTATTATTTTTCGTATTGAGTTGGTTCAAATGTATTTACCCATTTTGGCGATAGATGTCGTTGGTGCCGATTTTAAAGGTTAATTTGCGTTGCAGATACATGGTGTTTAAAATATTCTGAAAGGTGAGTCTCCGACATTTTTAACCAAAAGGAGTTCAGCGTGATCAGTTCAGTTGTGTTCATTTGGCGTATGTTTAAAATGGGAGACAAAATAAGCACAATTTTCGTCATTTAATGCTATTTTTCTATCGCAAGGGTAAAAACGTGACGAAAACGTCAGAAACGGTTTGCGCTATGGAGTGAGGATGCTATAAGCATTCGACTGTGTCAGTTTTAGCTGACTACTCACACGCCGATGAACCACTATATGGAAGACTCGTTGAAGTTGACGTCCAAATCAAGGCACTAATTGAAAGGAACCCTCACAATACGGCCTGGGTAATTGCAAAACATCAACCGCACTATGGCATTGCATTCAGAAAAGCCCGGATGTGTGAGTCGATTTGGTATTTCGGTATCCCACGATTTGAGTGAGAAGAATGTTCTCCATCGCGTTCCTGTTTGCGATTCACTTCTCAAACGGAACAAAAGCAAGCTATTTCTGAAACGAATGGTAAGGAACAATGAGAAATGGATCGTTTGCACTAACATGGAGGGAAAAAGATCATGGAGCAAGCGAAAAGAGCCGCTATTAACCACTCCAAAGGTCAGTCTGCTTTCCAAGAAGATAATGCTCGATGTGTGGACGGACAGGAATAGGTTCTTGTACAGGGTTATCGAGAAGTTTCCGAACTCTAATTTGAACAATTCGTATTCACGTTATACAGATACATAAAGTTTACTTACAGCTATGATACATCTTCCATCGACTTTTGAGCAACTGATGTTGACATGAAGAAGATGCTGAAAATGACCTCCGTGTTGCTGGAGGCAAATATCCACCCGACAACGCATGTTTTTCGCAGCACGTTTCAGCGTAGATGGTGTGATTTCCCATATAGCCCAAATAATGTTCATTTTCAAGGGCTGTAGGTCATGCAGTTTGTTTGTATAAACACAGTCCTTTAAATATTCTCGCAGGAAGAAATCAGGTGGTGAGAGGTCCGGTGAGAGTAGAGACCAAAGTACCTTAGAAATAATGCGATCACCAAAGAAACTTCGCAAAAGTTCCGCTGTCGAAGTAGTTGTGCGGAATGTTGCTCCATCTTGTTGAAGCCATGCGAAACGTTCGTTTTCTTGCAATATAGACACAAAATGAAAACTTAAATCTTGATAAATATCCGCATCAACAGTACTGTCAAAAAACAATGGTCCCTCCATTCTGAGTCGAGATATGGCACACCACACACCGATTTTTTATGGAAAGCAGGATGAAGGATATGATGATTCTCAGTTGACAATAGCGCGTATTTTACGAATTAACATACCCGTTCAAATTAAACCAGGTTTCATCCTTAAAGAAAACATTGTTCAATAAGTCCGACGAATGGGTCACTCCATCTCGGAAGTCGTGCAGGCACTGGGATTTTCATGAGCCACTGTGTGACGGGTGCACCGTGAGTACATCGAATCCGGTAAAACCATCCCTGCAAGGGCCAACTGCCGTGGACTACAGCGTGTGGATGAGCGGGATCATCGTCGGCTAGCTCGCATTGTAACAGCGAATAGACGGGCCACAGTGCAAGAAATCACTCGGCAATTTAACGCTGGTGCACAAAAACGTGTGAGCAGTCACACCATCCAGAACCATATCCTCGCTCTGGGGTACAGAATCCATCGTCCCACGAGGGTACTGCTGCTGACCGCGCATCACAGGGTGCCAAGATTAGCATGGGCGCGGGAACATCGCCACTAGACCCTAGACATGTGGGAAAATGTTGCCCGGACTGATGAGTCCAGATGCACGTTGGTACATGCGGATGGCACGATACGAGTACGGCGCAAACCACATGGAGCGATGGATCCTTCTTGCCAGCAGGGTACTCTTCAAACTGGGGGGGGGGGGTGGCATTCTCGGCTGGGGACTGTTTACGTGGACTGAAATGGGACCCCTGGTACGTGTGACATCGTTCCTCACAGGTCAACATTACCGGGATATCCTGGACGACCATTTGCTCCCGTTTGTGCGTCTGATTTGAAAAATCCTTTTTGCATTGGGAAGCTTGAAATATGCGAACGATGGTCCTTTAATTTCGCCGTTACAGGGCGTAAATGCAGATGATGTCGAATTCAAAAATACGTTTTATTCCACATATTTGCTTCTAAACATCCGATTGAAAAAATTCTTTTATCTTTCGATTCCATTTATGTCGAAGAGTAATTTAGATATAGTTACTTTTTACAAAGTACGCATAGATTTTCCGCTAGGGGGCGTAAAAGTAAATTACATTTTTCCCGATAACTCTTCTTCTAAAACTCCGATTTGAAAAATTTTTGCTTCAGCTGATGCACCTCGTGATGGAAACTCTTTTGCCTATAATTTCAAATATTTGGTAAAGAATACTTTAGCCACCAGGAGGCGTAAGTGTTAATTTTTGCTTCTGATGTATTTGCCATAAAATCTGAGCTTCGAAAATATCGACTGAAAAAATTCTTTCGTGGACTGATGCGACTCACATCGGTAAACCTTTTTGGAATATTTTCTTCGTAAAATACTTAACAGTTTCTCCGCCGGGGGCGTAGATGTACATTTTATTTTTGCCAATATCTTTACTTCTAGGAGTCCGATTTGAAAAATTCCTTCTTTGTTCGATAGTGTTTTCATCTTCGTGAACTGTGAGAGATTGTTCAGGGTCGTGGATCCGTATGGCTTCCCAACGCTTCCGGTGTCTTGTCGAGTCCATGCCGAGAAGAATCGCCGCCGTCATCAGGGCGAAAGGTGGTGCTACACGTTACTAGACAGGTATCTCTAATCCAATTGCTCTTCAGTAGTGTATATCCAGCTTAGTATTGAGTTGTTCATCGGTGGTCATTTCTTTTAGCAATATGTCCAGACTATTACCACGTACGGAATTTTACTTGGATCACGATATCATCAGCTCTTGTCATTTTCCTGATCCATGAGTTCCTTTTCTTATCTTTCCTGGTAACACCAAGCATGCATCTCTCAATGCTTCCTTGAATTGCCAGAAGTATCTGGATGTCTTTTTTGGTTAAGTGTCATGGTAGTATCCATTGAGAATGTTCTTTTGTGGGTCTTCTTTATCAAAAAATATTGAACAGGCTGATTAGATCAGACTCCAGAAAGAGATTCGGCATTTATCAGCACTTTCAGATTAGATAAAACTCTGAGGCAAATAGTCTGAAGCCTAAAACACTTTTAAGCCATAATGCTAAATTGCTTTTGAAAATTGTACCATTTCTGCTAAATTCACTCTACCCAGGTATTATATATCTATCAATTTCTGCGATGTGACCCTCGATTTATATCTGTTTTTGAAGGAAAAAGTAGGCATCAGTTACTTCTAAGATTTGGCCTATCAGCCTCGAATTCTTCAGTTCTTGTAAAAGCGTTGTAAGTCAGTTTTGTTTTCTGCAACTGTATCTTTACTCCCACTTCTTTACTCTTGTCAGCAAATTCCTGGATCATACTCTGCTGATCTTTCTACCACATAAGCACACTGATTCCCGAGGGAAGTATCCATTGAAAAGGGTTGGACCTAATTTGATACCAAAAATGTACATGTGTTTACAAACTTGGTACTTGCATTCACTTTTAGTAGCAAGTCCACGTGCCCACATGGTCTTTAAGTATGCGCATTCTATTGTACATTTCAGAAACGATTCTCATAACATCAGTTACGAACCTCTGTTTGCGAAATAAAAACAACCAGTTTCAATAATTCATAGCTATCTGATGGCTAGCTGTTTCATTCTTCTAATATACAACTCTTCGGTATTGAAGGCGGAAACCTCTCGGTATCTGTTTTCAAATTCGTCTAATGTTTTAAACCTCCTACCTGGAAGAAATCATCTCACGGAGTAAATGGGGGTGAAGTCAGAAGAAGCTAGGTCCGACTATACGCAGAATCGAGAAGGTGCTGAAGTGCCAGTTCCTTAACTATCTCCGCAGCTTGGCGGTGTCTTGCCGTAGAAGCACCTGTTGTTTACCAATTTTGGACAGTGTTGCAATCTCAGAGAGTACACACACTCCATTTGTACTGGTCAGAAACTGGCACTGATGACATGTACAGTGCCATACGATTAATATCCAGATAGCTCTCTATTGTTAGTCAATTCAGCCTTAAGAAAGCACTTCGCTACGTACCCAAATGTAAATATGCTAGCACGACTGGAGATGCACAGTGCCTGGATCGACAGAGTTAACTGATTTCCAGCGCCGATTGATAAGAGGTTACCACACATGAAATCGCTCCGTACGTGACATTTCAGCAGCATTAAAGATCCCCTGTTCGACGATAGGTGATGGTCTATTTAAATGGCAGTGTCCAGGGCCTGAATCTGCCAATAAAAGACCCGGTAAACGTCTGAAGCTAACAGAACGCAACAGGGACTTACCGGTATAATGTTTTTCATTTAAATATGCCACTTCTTAAACATTACTTCCGTAATGTCTGTTGTATCTCTGGAACTAAGTACTGTTAATCCTTGGATAGCTATTACATATATATACAAATCTTAATTACACACTGTGCTAAATTAGGCGACCTAACGACCAGCAAAAAAATTTTGAAAACAACTTATAAGGAAAACGGTCTTTAGTGTAGTAATTTTACGTTACTTCAACAAAACGATGTTATTAGCACAATACTGAATACTGAACCTATATCAACTTAGGTTCTACAAGTTCACATCTGATCTGCCAATTACAAAAACTTGTGTGACGTACCTGCCAGCAGGACGCACACGACATAAAGGCAGATAGCAGTCAGAACGAACGTCCGCGTAGCTCAATTGGTAGAGTGACTTATTCCGGAATGAGGGGACCCGGGTTCGAGCCCCGGCGTGGACAAAAATGACGGAGAAATTTACTTCGTTATACTCGCTATAGTGCTTTATCAATAGCACCCCACAACATCATACCTCACCACACTCTTCGCTGCTTGCTCCCACATTGTATCTCTCGTTCTTATCTGTCATCATACACACGGCACTCACCGTGACCTCAAGACTGTAACCACAAAACATTCCTTGAGTCAGAAAATATAAGGTTGAAACGCTTAAAGAGAATGTACTCAAAATTTATACAGAGAAATAAACTAAAAAATGAAAGTTAGAGCATATGTCATAGACTGTCAGCTGTGCAAAGGACTGTCAGCTCAGAATACAAGTCAATACTGCCTCAAATCACGCAAACCCTGTTTAAGACTATATATCAGTACAGTGCGCAGGACTACGCACGACATGAGTACCATGGTAGATGAGCTACACACAAGCCAATAATCACTTCGACTAATGCCACATGTTGATTAACGTGGTGTAAGGAATGTCAGTCTTAGACTGTAGACCGATGGAAACTGTGCTTTGGACTAACAGTGCACAGTTTATCAGTCTGATGGTCATTCCTGGGTGTTGCGTCTTTAATTTAGGGCCACTGGTCCCAGGAAGGGAGAGAGCCAGTGCCGTAAGACAAACACAACATCCATGCCTCACCGGAATACAAACCGGAGCCATCTCGGACGAAGCCATTGCGCCACCGGGGCGTCTGTGTCTGAGTTGTGAAAGGATAATGGAACAAAGATTAAACACAAAGTTTTTTGTTCGACTGGGTAAATGTGCCGCGATAATGAGTCAAATGTTGAAGCAAGTGTAAGAAGAGAATTGTCTGTCTCGCGCACGTTTTTTCGGATAATGTAAATGTATCTGCCATGGAAGAGAATCGGTGAAAGGTGGCGAACATGGTAAAACTGTTCGAACGCCGGACTTTATTGGAAAGACGTGGAAAATCATTACGAATGACCAAAGTGCAACGCACCAAATGATTTATGATGATCCGTGCATAAAGAAGGAAACAGTTTGGAGAATAATAGCCCAGAATTTGAAGAAAATGTGCGTGGTTTGTGTCACATTCGTTAACAGACGAATCACGAGTTCAACATTGCAGAAAACTCACTGAAGCCGCTGAAAAAGCAAACCGAACTTTATGGATTCGATCGTTACAGGTGATGAGATATGGCATTTTCTGTACGACACCGAAACGAAGCTACAAGGTGCGGAGCATATGACAACAAAATCTCCCTCTAGTTCTTCAAAAATGCCAGGAATCAAACCAATGCTCACTGTCGAAAAGTAGCCATTGGGCACAAAGAACTGTGCCCAATGGCCAAAGTTTTATTGCTGCCTACTATCTGGACGTTTCGAGAAGGCGGGAGTTGGTTCGTTTTGCACACAAACGCACCAAGCCACATAGTAAATTTCTCCGTCATTTTTGTCCACGCCGGGGCTCGAACCCGGTCCCCTCATACTGTAGTACATGGCTTTCATTATTCGGGGGCTTTTGGCCAGCAAAACTGTCTGTGTACTATCGCAACCACTGTATTTACTGAATTTAGCTTTGTGCTACTTCTTGTTCCCGAAGCTCAAGGCAACACTGAAAGGTTATTATTTTGATGGCGTGGACAATATTTAAAAATCGGTGATCAGAATACTGAAGAGTATATCAGACACGTCGGCCTGTCACCAGTCGTATCAATTGCTTCGTGATCGTTGAAAGCAGTGAGTGGATGCGGGGGTAGTTATTTTGAATAAACCGAAGTTAGTTTACTTTAACATCTCAGCACTGCGTTTTATCATTTCCGTTTTCTAGTTGTCGCACTGTGTGTTTTGACAAGTGTAGATCATTTTATACACAGTGGACGACATCGGGGGTGCACGTGCTTTCATAGTACTAACGGAAGAAATACAAAATCTGAAAAGTAAAATTGTTCAAGGACATATGGCATCAAGTATTTATCGCCTGTTTGAGACCTGTGTCTGTTTACCTGTGCCTTACACGAAATAAACATAATTTGATAGCTACATGTTCTGGACGAAACGGAAACAAGATTTCCTTGAGCAGAAACAATTTTCTACTTCAAAGCAAACTTTATAAGAGAACTATGACAGTTTGTGCTAATATACGGATGCGACCGTGTTAAAGATGTTGTTTGGAGCTCTCAACATTGTCGAAACTACGGTTGTCCGGTGGTTGTGAGGTTATGAAAAATATCACATTGGTAGAGTTGAATGCTGGCAGTCTTATGAACTCAGTCTTCTGACAACCGTTCTTAACATGGAAATATTGTGTCAGCACACGACACTGCGTTGTCCTGAAAGTAATTTGCAGGGTGGAGATGAAAACGTATAGGGCCCTCCCGCAGTGATTTACAGATAGCAGTTCAGTGCCTTAAATTGTATGTCTCAAGGGGAATAATAAAAATAAACAGGGATAACTTGGAAGCGAACAGAGAGGTTGGCGGCTGACCAAAGAAGAAATAGAAAAGCACAGAAAACGGCGAGCTGAAAAGTGAGTTAGGAATCTTGTTGTTTTTTCGATGACGAACACTTTTTTTTCCAGGAACATTCTCACAGACCAAGTCAACAGCCTACGTCCTTTTTGCGGTACAAATTTTAAACAAGACAGAGTGTTTTTCGTTTAAAAAAATAGTAAAGCTCAGTTCCATTCACGTTTAGAACATTACCAGACGCACGTGTGGTGATAATTTTGGACCATTTTGCTCCAATCACCCTTTCTGTTACTAGGGAATTACCATCTTTAATTTCACCATGAATGCTTTCGTAAGAAATGCTTTCGCATGTTTTTCAGACCTTAAACAATCCAAACGTTGCAACAGAACTGCTTTACGCCACTAACACAGCTAGGTCTTTTGCTTTCCCACTCACAATTGTACCATTAAATCGACAATCTCTTTCACAAACATTAGACAACTGAAGTTTTAATGCTGACAAGACAAATGTTTTGCTTACAGCTTTTCTTCAGTTTTTCTTATCATTTAATGTTAAGGTTTCTTAAAATTTTCACAAAAGAGGTTGAGATATTCTTGATTGGAAGGCAACATTTCTTTTGGTTTAATTGTCATAGCTCTAAAATGGCCACTGCGTTTCTAAGACTCAAAACTTTGCACTTCTTGCGCAATGACATTGTTAAAAAACATTGAAAGATCAATATTTCAGACCTATGTCCCTCACGAAGGCAAAATACAAACTGATTTTGGATGCAACTGTGATGGTTGTATGTACCGGGTGATCCAAAAGTCTTGCACATTTTGAAAACGTAATAACTCGCGGAGTTTTGAGAGTAGGGCAACGCGGTTTGCGTAGAAATGATCAGAATGACATTGGGTTTTTTATGAAAGCGAATTCTGTTTTTCAAGTTTTCTGTTGTCAAAGTAACTTGTAGAACCGCAAGCATGACTATTCTTACGCCATTCTGTTTGCCGCCTTAAAACCACTGGAGTTGTTCCAGGTATTTGCGATGAATATTTCTTCCACAATTTCCATGTTTGAAATAACTGGTGATTTAAAAACGCTACGAGGAAGCGTAATTTATTTAGACTGGCAAAAATCACAGAATGTTCTGATTCTTAACACTCAGATATTTGGAACTCAGTCGTCCTGGATGGTTGAAAAACCGGAAATCGGGAGATGCGCGTTCGATTCCTTCTTCACGGTGATGTAATTTTCAAATTTTCTGATGCTGAAGTTACATGTTAAACAGTAAGCAAGGCAATGGCTATTCTATTTTCCTCCTTAAAAATCCTGGAGAGAGAGAGAGAGAGAGAGAGAGAGAGAGAGAGAGAGAGAGAGAGAGAGAGAGTAGAGAGGGGTGTAGAGAGATAGGTGTAGAGAGAGAGGTGTAGAGAGAGAGAGAGAGGTGTAGAGAGAGAGGTGTAGAGAGAGAGAGGTGTAGAGAGAGAGAGAGAGGTGTAGAGAGAGAGGGGTGTAGAGAGGGGTGTACAGAGGTGTAAAGAGAGAGAGGTGTAGAGAGAGAGAGAGGTGTAGAGAAAGGTGGAGAGCGCGACATGTAGAAAGAAGGGCAGACTGAGAGGGAGGAAGAGAGAAGAAACGGGGAGAGAGATAGGGGCAAATGGGAAGACAGAAAGGTGTTTTTCTTGACAACAGGCTTTTAATAACAATTCAGACTGTATGCTGAATACTTGATGAATGTTTTGACTACTAATGAAAAAAAGCCAGCCAGTGTTTTAAATAATGGTTTTACCCGTACAGTACTAATGCCATGCATCTAGAGTATGACCAAAAATAACAATCAGCATCCGAAGAACTGGAGAATTATTACACTGCTCCTTTTAAAACAATACTTAGGATTAATGCTCTGTTTGGGACCTTACGATTCCGGTAGCATTTCCCTAATGATAAAATTATCGGTGATCAGTTCAAGCAGCGTTCACTGTACGTGCTGGAGAGAGATAGAGAGAGAGGAGGAAAAATGGCAAAGAAAGCCAGTGAGAGGGAGGAAGAGAGAGAGAGAAAGAATGGGCCTAGGAAGAGGTATAAAGAGAGAGAGAGAGAGAGAGAGAGAAAGAAGAGTAGACGATGGGGAAGGAAAGAGGATACAGGCGCAGAGAGAAGTCCTAAGGGAGAGATAGAGAGAGAGGAGGAAAAATGGCAAAGAAAGCCAGAGAGAGAGAGAGAGAGAGAGAGAGAGAGAGGAGGAAAAATGGCAAAGAAAGCCAGAGAGAGAGAGAGAGAGAGAGAGAGAGAGAGAGAGAGAGAGAGAGAGAGAGAGAGAGACGATGAAAAGAAAGATAGGGAGGGACTGATGATTTGAAAGAAAATGTGCTCTTCATAACAGCTCACACTACGTAGGTTGAATACTTGACTTGTATTCTGAGTACTCGTGGAGGTAAACACGCTCAATATTTAAAACGATGGTTTTCCTCTTTCAGTAATCAACGCTTATGTCTAGCCGATGATCTAAATATAATGATCAACATCCTCAGAATTGGAGAGTTATTCCATCGTTCCGTTTTTCAAACAACGCCTAAGATCAAGCAATCGGACATAAAAGACTTAAAAAATCTCTAGCGAAATAAATTAAAATTGGCCCACAGCAACCACAAAAAATGAAACGCGGCGGGGAAATACCTTACTACTCCAAAGTAGCAGTTTTAATTTAGTGAGCATTATAAAGTGCATTTCGGGAAGGTTTGGCATCGGAAATGGCATACTTTAAAATTATTTACTTCTTCCTTTTTATCGGGAAAATTTAATTTAGAGCAATAACGCAGGTGCGGAGAGTGTGTAATTTCCTGGTACTAAATACGAGGAAAAAAAGAGAATACTAAGAATTTAGATTTTAAAGCCAATGTCTTTTTTACTCACTTTGTTTCCTCTCACAATATTTAACAAAAAATCTTGCAACGAAAAATAAATATTTGCACTCTACAACTGTACTGAGGAGGAACAACGTTACCTTAGAAACCAGTCCGTATTTAGAAACGAGCAGGAAGCAAGTATTCTCCCAGGAACAGGTTACACACGCTGATGTACTGTATGTACCATTTCCTTTCAGTAAACAGAAAATGGCATCTCTGTAAACAAACCCAGAGCATTTAATTTTCAGACAATACAGGCTTTATTAAATTTCAAACGTAATACTTCTTTTCTCCTTTAAAAACGCTCGTTTGGAGGAATAGAGAAGTGAATTGTATTTCCGGAAAGCTTTCAGAGATACATCGTTGCAAATAATTTGCTTCGCGAGTACCCTTCGAGAAAAGAATGCGCCTTATCTACCTTTGTTGTTCGAGTTAGATCTCAAACCAGTGTGTAATCAAGAAACGTGTAATGCATTTGCTTTTATTTGTGCCTTATAAATATAATCATGTTCAAAAGTTAAGTTACAAGCACAAATACAAACATTGTGAGAAAACGATTAGATATATTACACCGAAACGCGGAAGAACAATAACATGGACAGCAACAAGCCGTCAGCTGGCTTCTGACCATTCGTCCGAGAAGGTTACGGGTTTGAATCGCTGTGAGGCATGGATGTCATGTTTGTCTTACGGCACTGGTTCTCTTCCTTCCCTGAAACCAGTAGTCCTAAATTAGTGATCTGCTTATAGTCTATGGAGATGCTTACGGTGGTCATTAAACCTTTAATAAAAAAAAGCACGTAATATACTCCAAAATTAAGGTAAAGCGCTGGATACATTTCAAATAAACCGTGTTATTCGAAAACAACAAACCCCACAAGTATGCGAATTAATAAACATACCAGAAAGACATACTTTGGCTTTAATATGGTGTGTGGTCGCCTCTCATGGTGATACATGACTGACAGCATCGCGGCATACTATCCAAAAGACAAAAGAGAGTCAATAAGTTTTGAGAGCAGTCTAAGTATTGCTGAACAAGAGCACTTCGCAGCTCCTGTACGTTTCATGGAGGGGATCTCAGAGCAACCGCCTGTCTCCCTAAAGCGTCTCACAGGTGTTCTATAGGATTGAGGTCCCCAGACCTTGCTGGCCAGTCCATGTACGCAACACCTTCACTTTCAAGGTATTCCAGCACCATTTGAGTGGTGCGGATACAAACACTATCCTGCATGAAAACAATTTGCGGCCGACAGTAGTTGCGAACAAGCGAACATGAAGTCTACGATCTAATCTCGATACCAGATAGCATTGACGGAGACCCTGGAAAACAGGTGTAGGTCGGTTCGTCCGTTACGTATTATATCTGTACACACCTACAACCACTGCCTCCATATATATGTATATGTCGGGCGTTTGATGGACGGTAACACTTGCCACGTTCTCTCCAGATTAATACGCGTCGGGAATCCGTTTTCAATGAGAAAAGCGACTCATCCGTGAGGAGACCTTTAGACCAGTGCAGACGTTCTCGAGCCCAACGTAATCGTTCTCGTCTGTGGGAAGATGTTAGCGGCACGCATGGCACATGTCTTCTAGCATAAAGGCCGCTTTCTGAAGCCTTATGGTCACTGTTCAGAGGGATACTGATCGTCCAGTTTGTGCTGTCAGCTCCGAAGCCAGCAGACTAGATGTCATGCTTCTGTTGCGTCTTGTAGTTAAGGCAAGAAAGCGGTCATCGGGGACGGAAGTTGATCTTGGATGACCTGGTACATGTCGTTTACGCACACTTGATCTATTTTAAAACTGTCACCAGAGCCTGTTGACAACCATTCGAGACACATGAAGCCAACGTGCCACCTCTGTTTGGGATTGCCCAACCTCCTGTCTCTGAATCTTCCACCATCGCATATCACCGCTTAAACGGTTCCTGTGGGACATTTTCAAGAGAACATATCCTTTACTTTCAGTTTGACAACAGCGAAGATCTTTTATACCCTTGTTCCCGTCCGCCCTTCACGACTATTGGTTTATAGAGTCTATGTGAAACGCCAACTGGAACGTCATACGCGTGTCGTCATGTGTTCATGCGTTACTTTACATGCCCGTCACCGTCTATTATACTGCCTGTAAAAGTCTCAAACCATGTTTTTAATTCCCTTTTTTATTAGGACGAAAGAACATTTTGTAACTTAATATTAGCACATGAGTGTAGTTAGTGCACCGGCGAAAGCAAAACCCTGCTTCAAAGATTATATGATTCAGAATTTTGCTAATGTTTCAGAGTGTATATATCGAAACTTTATGCTATACACTGCTCGACATAGAAAATGCCACGCCAGGTAGTATTTGTCGGAGTGCCGTGAAAATGGGTTGGTACGTGTTAACGGTTGGGCTGTGTAAAAGATTTCAGTTGCGAACCAATCACATGATAAGTAAGAGAGATAAGAGGGCAAAATGGATCGGCGTTGTTAAGTTTTGTCGTCCTCCCCTAGGTGTGTGCACCACTGCATTAGAGTGATCTCTGTGGCGAATGCAAGTGTAAGAAGTAAAAATGCCTTGGCGATGTCATTGGGATCGTACCATTACACGGAGACCTTTACCAGTGACTTCATCATACGGCTGCTTATGGCTAATTGGTACCTGCGTCGCATCGCCGCGGAAACAAATTGGGAACGAATAACTGTTGCGGAACTGGGCAGCAATTGTTGGAGGAAGGTAACTTATGTCGCAGATGTTGAATTTGCGCTCGTAGAAGGACTCCTGAATGCTTCGATGGCCTAAACTGACGGACGCTGTAGCATCCCGGCAGTCTAGTGCAGACGACATTTGGCGAAGTGTACGGGCAGTTATCGACATTCCCGTACCGACACGGACTGTGGATCGCAGATTGGCTAAGGTAGCGTTTGCACTATCGTCAGCCACTGCGACGACTGCCACTAGCCGCAGTACAGCGTCAAGTAAGGTTGCAGTGGTGCCGTACCAGATATGCATGGTGCGATGAATGTGACTATGCCATATTTATCTACGGGTCTCACTTCTGTCGAAGCGCTCACTATTGCAGACTGAGAGTGTCGAGACGATTTGGTCATCGACCTGGTCTTGCTGTCGTCTCTGAGCGTCAGCGTGGTGCTATGGTTTGGAGTGCTATCAGCTTCAACAGCCGTTTACTGCTCGTATGCGTAGAGGATAGCGTAGCAGAAAGATGATACATCGGTGAAGTGCTGTAGCTTGTTTTATTGCCGTATAGCTATGGCAGTTGCATACTTGATGCCAGTTTCAATAAGATTGCACCCGCCTGTACATTGCCAACATCAGCAGACTGTGCATTCAAATTGCCCAGGTGCTGCCCTTGCCAAATTTCTCAATAGAGAACATGTGGGATGCAATTGGCAGAGGAATTAACGCCTCTGCATGACCTCCTTGGAATGTCGATGAATTGTTGTCAGAGGTGAACGACGCATGGTCAGCGAAAGCCCAGTACACTATCCGGGAACTTTTCCACCCGATGCCACTTCGTATCGTAGAATGTATAGCCCAACATGGGGGGTCATGCGACCTTACTGACTTAATTCACGTTACAATGTCTTCTTGCCCATCACATTCATGTAATCCTTCAGAAACTATATCACTTCTTTCCCACCTGCGTATCTACATATGTGGTAAGTTTCGTCCTTTTTCGTGCGTTTCACCATGGTGTGGCATTTTCTGTGTCGAGCACTGAATTTCATACATCACTACGGAACTATATAAGATACATTTCAACGCCTTGTGGAAAATTTGCAGTAAAATATTGACAGAAGATACTTCATTACAATTAGTGTTTGAGACGATTTTTATTAGAGCCTGTGTTCGAGAGCCTCCCCAGTAGCCGAATGGTATAGACTCAAGAACATTCTTTCCGCGCATTTCGTTAAAGTTGCCTTTTCTTGTTAAGATACTGAATACCTAGAGGCTGAACCATACTTTAACTTCAAAAGCTTTATATCATCATTTTAGGTGCAAAGACGCTCAACCGTGTACTATCGCAATGCTACACCCTCAGGCCATAAACAAAACATGGATAGCAACAAGGAACACTACTAACCTTCCCTAGAGAACAGGACATCCAGTGGCTGATCTTACACGAAAGACTACCAGTTCCCAGAGCCCTTTTCCGCTTCAAACGAGTTACCAGCCATAGTTGCACATACTGACAAGACCTTGGGGACGTTCAGCACATCTACTCTAATCGCAGGGTTCTTCCGCCACTTTTAACATTGCTTAATGAGAATCTAAACAAAGTATGTGGTTTGCAACACTTTCCAGAAGCTTCTTAAAATCTTGTTTTTCCTGACAACCATCCCACCATCTGTTCTCAGTTGATCATTTTTGCCCGGCATAGTACACCCACGGACAATGAAATTTGCGCACCAAGAAGGAAGCATCGGATTGAACTGAAATTTTACGGACGTAATGATACAGATGAATGATACACATCATGCCAAAAACGGAGCTGCAGGACAATCACAGAGGGATCTGTGGCACGCAGTCTGGTCAACTTCAATAGCGCGTCACACCGCCTCGTTCGGCGATACATGCTGCAATACAGTCCAGCATAGAGGCGAAGAGGCGCCTGATGTTGTCCAACGGCAGACTGGCCCACACGTTTTGGACGGTGTGCTCCAAATCCCGGATAGTGCGGCACGGCGGCAGCCGGCATTTCAACTGTTCCCACACATGCTCGATAGAAGAGATGTCCGGGGAACGGGCAGGCCCTGGAAGTGTCTGGACGTGACGTCGGCAGTCGTGGGCAACCCGAGCCATGTGCGGGCAGACATTATCCTGCTGGTATAGCGTACCTGGTATCCCGACTAGAAATAGCAGCACATGGGGCCGTAGGATCTCATCCACATACCTCTGGCCCGTCAATGATCCACGTACCACTACTAGAGCTGATCGGCTATCGTAGGCAATCGCTCTCTAGACCATAATGCCTGCAGTGGGGGAGGTGTGGCGCTCGATAGCGAAGTCGGTATTGTGCCGTTCACCCGGGGAACTCCAAACCCGGGCACGATGATCATCTGTTCCCAAAACAAAGCGGCACTCATGACTAAACACCACACGTCGCCAGTCTGTGGCGTTCCACGTTGCTTTGGCCTGGCACAACTGCACACAGAGCCGGCGATGTTCCGGTGTTAATGACAGCACAAGTTAGGGCCCCATGGATTGCACATTCGCTTCCGCGATTCGTCGGGAAATGGTTCGTGGGCACACAGAAGCCGCTACATCTGCCTGTACAGTGGACCGGGCCACCGTAGGATTCCTTCGTGCTGGCGCACGATCCATCGATCCTCTCTACTGGTGGTCCTCCTGCTCCGTCCCGAGCCGCTCCGCCGTGTGGCAGTGCTGTCACATGTCCACTACTCCCAACACAGTCGGACGGTATGGTCAGAATGATGCACGTGGCGGGCTATATGGCGCGCCGACCACCCTGCGGTCTTCAGCCCGATGATCCAGCCTCTCTCAGGGTCCGTATGTTGTGTAAATCGACGTCTCTGGCGTCTACGCGGCATTCTTGTCACTCTGTACTCTTGCTTGCGTCGGCCGGTGCTTTTCGCTTTCATGGAGCATTGAGTACACGCCGGTTTATAAGGCTGCCGGTTCGTGCTTGCAGCATCCCCACAGGATGTGCGGTCATGCGCACGCACACCAAACGCGGATCATTTGCGTACCAGCACGCACTCTAGCTATTTGCAAAGTTTCGTGGTTGTAGCATGTTTTGTTATAGGTGCGCAAATTTCATTGTCCGTGAGTGTATTTACATCTACTACGTAACTCTGGACTAAGGCATACCATTATCTATCAGTGAAGCACAATGAAGGCTTTACAAAACTTTCAAAACCCAGTTGTTCTCCAGACTACAAGGAGAATATGACTAAGACTACAGCTCAAACAGAGTTGAAAGATTCTACTCAAAATGGTTTCCACAAACCCGATGGTTTGAGGTGAACGACGGAAGGGTTTCTCCATGTCATGGTGAATTCTCACTTCAGTATGTATAGACTTTCAATACTATGACGGGGTTCTCTAGGGATTTGCCCTTTTTAAAAGTTCTGTAAAAAACATTTGCCACCGTAAATGTTTTACAGTGACACTAAATAGACATATTTCTTCATGCTAAGAACTTATGAACTATATTTCAACATTTACTCACAAAGGTCATACTGTTTATACAGGGTGAGTCATAATGGTCTCTGAGATTTTAGTGTGCCATTACATCATAACGGAAAGGGATAATATAATATGGTTAATGGTAATGGAAAAAGAAATGTTCAGAGTTTTTTTAGACTTTACAAATGCTGAATGTGTCCGCCCTTCGATAACACGGCAAATGTTTATCCTGTATTCCACTTCGACCCACACTCGCACCAGCGTTTGTTGGTCCACCTGAGTGATAGTCGTGGTAATGCGTTACTTCAATTCCATTAAATCTCGGTGCAGCGGCGGCACAAATACCTGGTTCTTAACGTAGCTCTAGAGGAAAAAATCACACGGCGTTAAGTCCGGTGATCGAGGCGGTCAGGCAAGATGTGGTCGGTAATCGGCAGCTGCACGGTCAATCCACCTGTCGGGTAACTTATCATTAAAATGGGCACGGGCATCCTTTTGAAAATGGGGTGGAGCCCTATCTAGTTGAAGAATAATGTCACCACTGCTGTCTTGAAGTTGCTGCATCAGCCACAACTGAAGCATATCAAGGAAGATGCTGCCGTTGATCGTTGCCTTGGCAAAGAAAAATGGGCCATAAACCTTGTAGCGTGACATGGCGCAGAACACATTTACCTTTGGAAAGTCACAGAGATGTTCTACGGTGTCATGTGGATTATCCAAACCCCATATCCGCACGTTATGTCGGTTAATTTTACCAGACAAGTGGAACGTGGCTTCGTCTCTGAATACGATAATCTCGACGAAACCGTCTGTCTCCTTGTGTTCCTGCATGTCGTTGCAAAATTGGAACCGGAAATTGTGATCATCTTGTGAAAGAGCTTGCACTAACTGCAGTCTATGCACTGAAGAGCAATTGAATTAGAGGCAGCTGGCGTTATGTAAATGTGGCACTGTGGGCGGCCCTGTAAACGGAAACGACATGACGTATGCAGTGATCCGACAATATAAGGAGTGATGCGACGGGAATCAGTAAGAGTCGGACGTAGTATGGGTAAGACGAAAGATCTAAGCGCATTTGATCGTGTGCAAACTGTCGGGGCCCGACGAATGGGTCTCGGAAGTCGTGCAGGCACTGGGATTTTCACGAGGCACTGTGTCACGGGTGCATCGTGAGTACATCGAATCCGGTAAAACTATCCCTGCAAGGGCCAACTTCCGTGGACAGCAGCGTGTGGATGAGCGGGGTCATCGTCGGCTAGCTCGCATTGTAACAGCGGATAGGCGGGCCACAGTGCAAGAAATCACTCGGAAATTTAACGCTGGTGCACAAAAACGTGTAAGCAGCCACACCATCCAGAACCATCTCCTCGCTATGGGGTACAGAAGCCATCGTCCCACGAGGGTACCGCTGCTGACCGCACATCACAATGTGCAAAGATTAGCATGGGCACGGGAACATCGCCACTGGACCTTAGACATGTGGAAAAATGTTGCCTGGACTGATGAGTCGAGATTCACGTTGGTACATGCGTATGGCAGGGTACGAGTACGGCGCAAACCACATGGAGCGATGGATCCTTCTTGCCAGCAGGGTACTCTTCAAGCTGGTGGGGGTGGCATTCTCTGCTGGGGACTGTTTACGTGGACTGAAATGGGACCCCTGGTAAATGTGACATCGTCCCTCACAGGTCAACGTTACCGGGATATCCTGGACGACCATTTGCTCCCGTTTGTGCGTCTTCGACATCCCACTGGGGACCTCATCCTGCAACAAGACAATGCAGCTCCCGAATTATATCCGAATGGTGTGATGAACACTCCACCGAAGTGACCTCGCTTCCTTGACCAGCTAGGTCACTTGACCTCAATCCCATCGAGCACATCTGGGATGCCATCGAGAGAGATGTTCGAGGCTCTGACCCCCTCCATCAAATCTTCGTGAACTGTGGGAGCTTATTCAGGGGTCGTGGATCCGTATGGCTTCCCAACGCTTCCGGTGTCTTGTCGAGTCCATGCCGAGACGAACCGCCGCCGTCATAAGGACGAAAGGTGGTGCTACACGTTACTAGACAGGTATCTCTAATTCAATTGCTCTTCAGTGTATGGCTTCACACTGAGACGCTTACGCAAGATGAGCTATACTGTTTTCTGTGGGATTTCCAGCTGCTGATTGGTACTCCTAGTGAACTTGTGAGAACTGCGTTGAAAGGCCTCCCTCACTCGGTCGACTGTTTCCTGCGACGGACCTGGTCGGCTCAGGCTTTTGCCTGAGTACAGGTGTCCGGTGTTCAGGAATGTTTCGTACCACTGGCGCATTGTTTTATTTGTCGGTGCATCCTTTCCAAATCGAGCATGACAGTGCCGTTGAACCTCCATAATGAACTCGGTTTTCGCGCACTCCAAAACGTAGTAAGCCTTCTCTGCGCCTGAAGCCATCCGGACTGACGGAAACTTCCCATACCGGCCAAGGACGCGCCGACTCCCCGGTGCGCTAGCATACAAAACTTGCAGAGTTTCTCTTTTTATCACCATGCGCTGTGTTTCGTATCGTTTACCGTTACGATGTTATGGCTCGCAAAAGTCCCGGAGACCGTTATGACTAACCCTATATTGAAATATTCCAAGGACTCAGAAATCTATTTTTCCTTACTGAGCCTTTACTACTGAAACATCGTTGCAACAAGGAAAATTTAAAATGATTGTTTTAAAATCGTTGTGTAAATATTTTGTATATATTCACAACCACTATTTGTAAATACGTTAGCTACATTGTAAATTCCAAAAAATTTATTTCTGTATAACGTCCCTATCGAAGCTCACGGTGGTCGTTAAACCCCCAAATAATAAAAAAAAAACGATTATTTTTCGAGAAAAAGTCAGTATTGATTCGCCAAAAACCGAAAATGCGATAAAACTTTTAAGTAACTAAAATAAGTTTGGTTAGCGTTGTACGGAGGTTATTTTTCTTGCAGTGAGAAGAGAGAAATCCTCAATTACGACGCAGTCGGCCAAACCTGTGCAAGTGTATTGCAGCGCTGCTTTCCATGCAGCCAGTGGTTGTGTTACTGACGTTACTGGTTGAGAAGTAGTGAACACAGAAAGGCTGAAGGGTTTGTGTAATCGCCCTTGTATTTATTTGAAAGGAGCAACGAATTTTTTGATATTCAGGTCTCATGAAAACAAAAGGCTCGTGAAGCCTGTGGCGATGATGCATTGCTTTATCGCACCGTTTCCGAATGAGTGAAAGCTCTTCGAAGTGGAAGAGAGAACAATGTGCTTGATCCCGATGGTCGGCATGCTGTGACCGTGACAGATGAATAACATATGGATGTCATGAGAAGATTACTGGAGCACGATCGCCGATGGACGAAAATTGAGCGCGTAAGTCAACATCGCACTTCGACTGTTTTCACCATTTTGACGAAAAAGCGGAGAATTCAGGGAAGACTGTTGGGCAGATGGCCGTGGGAAATTTGTGAACATCCACCATATTCATGGGTTTGAGTTCGTGCGATTTCGACTTACTCCGGAAAATGGAAGCACCCATATAAACAAGCGCTTGCGGAATACCGAGAGCATAATTTCTGTGTTAGAGTGTTCGCTGCGAACATTGGCCCAGTCCGACGATATCGATGGCGTTAGACGGCGTCCCGATGTTACCTGTAATAATGTAGAAGGGTGGCTTCATTTTTTAAAGAAGTTTTCTATTGAAATTCGTGTTTTCCCATTCCTTACAGTTCCTTCATGTACATGAATACGCGGAATAAGCACTAGCCCTTTGTTTGAGGACAGAAATTACAGTTCAGAATCTGTTCTTTGTTTGTCTTTCATCGTCTTGCGTAATCCGCAGTGGCATGCATTTGAGGGTTGCAAGGTAAGCATTGTATATCCAGTTCATTTTGGAAATCAGCATCACAGTGTCTTAAATATCGATCTGTACTTCTTTACATATTTATTTTGCATTACAATCATCCTGGTGCCAAAGTTACAGTGCTTCTTACGTAATATTGCTTCTTCAATCGCAGTGTTTAGCGTTCCATGGAGTGAGTCCATCTGTTTTCTTTCTCACATCACTTGTCATTATCTGACTTGCTTCCACCTGGCCCATGCGCACTCAGCACGTACGTCTGCTGGTCTTCTGTGGAAGCTACACCAGAAAACGCCTGCTTACGTTGCTACGGCTAGCAAGTAGCTGGAGCATGCGTACCGACTATGTACGTCTGTTGAGCAGAAATTCTGCTGCATACCTTGACTCCTATCTCTACCATGTAAGAAAGTCATTTTGTTTTTTGTTTATTTTTCATATGGAAGTTGTAACGTATACTCTAATTTAACTTTCCTTTTTAGTTTCTTTCTCTGTGTAAATTTGAGTTCTTTCTCCTTACGATTTTCCAAACTTAACGTGATATCTTCCCTTTCGAAAGAGTATGGTTGGCAACACCCTGAGGTCGGAACGAATGACGTGTGGATGTCTGAGATAAGAAAGGAACGATATACATAATGTTTTTTTTTTGAGACGCACTGTGTTGAGATCGATGGTGGAAATTAATGCTATTGTAGATACGATATTGTTTAATTGCCGTTTGAGTTATTTGAAGGCTGCGTGTTCTATTTTAATGTCAGTGTTGTGTTTCTCAGTCAAGTGTTATTTTTGATATTAACTCACGTTCATCATCTTGTTGAAGTGCTAAAGGAAGATTTAGCTGAATAAAGACTAACCGTAAGTAACCTTTTCTGTAACCTTTTCTGAATTTATTTGAGCGACTCTTGATTCGCTTAAAAGTGAAGTTATCAAGAACTGATTTGTGTAATGTTCCGATAGCTCTATATTCCACGAACATTACAAAGTGTGAGAGAGTATGTATAATTCACTGGGTTATAGCAGATGAAATGTCCGCTTTCAGCATGTGGATTTGTTCGACCCCTCCAGAGAAAAAGTGTCATCTAGCAACGTCACATGGCATACGTCACAACGTCGGTATATGTCTGATCTACGCGTATTTCGGGACAAGGTTGAACCGCGGGTGCACAGGCAACTTTCACAAAGGACCATGGAGACAGGATACTTGCGCACGATTTTTCTGGATTTGATCAAACTCGGATGTTCTGAAGGTATGGCGGTCCATAACATAAATGATGAGTTTGGGCAGGGAACTGCGAATGAATATACCATACGCTTATAGTTATCAAAATTACTAGTAGGAGACACGTTCCTTGTAAATGTGCACAGCTGCCGTCCACCAGTAGCTGAAGTAGATATGCAGCTGCAAAATATCGTGGAAGCTGACCAACGGTGAAGTGTCCGTTGGATCGCAGCGAAGGTCTGAGTCCATTATTCGACAGTTGTCAATGAAGTGGAGAAGTCATCATGATCTGAGGCCATTTTTCATGATTTGAGTTGGCTCCCCTAATTCCAGTGCCGGGAATCTTAACGCTGCGTCCTCAAATGACATTCTCGAGCGTTCTGTGATACCAACGTTATGGCAACAGTTCGGTGAAGGACGTTTCCTTTATAAAGATACAATGTTCCCGTCCATTAAGCGAAGTCTATGCAGGAATGGTTTGATGAGATAGGTGTGGAAGAACTTGAATGGCTAGCACCCAGCTCCGATATCAACACCATGTAACACCTTTGGGATGAATTGGAAGTCCGAAATCGGTGACCTACCTGATTAATGCTCTTGTGGTAGAATGGAAGGCTATTCTCCCAGCAAGGTATCAAAATCTCGCCTTCTCAGTAGAGCTGTAATAGAAGCAAGGAGTGGACCAACTCGATATTAATTCCTTCCCTTTTACAGGTAGTTTGCGGATAGGCAAGAGTCCGGATACTTTTGACCAAATAGTGTATCTGAACTAGAGCTGAATTGAGGTACCAGCTTTCAGCAAATGAAATTTCATCCAGATTACTTTTGTTATTTGACTTCTGAACAGATCTATAAATTTTATATTAAAGGAATGCAATAAGTCTATAAAGAACAGAGGATATAATTAAATCCAAAGGAAGCAGCTATTCATTAGTGTTCTATTAAGCGCTTTATTAGGAGATTTTAATTAATGCTCACCTATCCACCATGATTCCTGCTCGAATCGCATTGGCAACGGATCGAAATCTGGGCTTGTCTTCTGATCGGCGTCGCTGAGCAGCCGTCTTTTTTGTGAATGTGGATGCCAACCACTCTCGAACTTCAGTTGGAACTGCATTTGGGTGGAACTCAGATAACTCATCGTCATCATCTAAGGTCCTTCGGCTGGTTTCATGAAATAAATAAATTAGTTCAGAAACTATCAGCAAAACAGATAAGAGAACATATAGACTGAAACGAAGTTAACAAACTATGCACTACATATTAAGAAACTGCAAATTGTACAGGGTGTCAAATAGGTTTGGAATTCGGCTGACAGAACAATGATTAAAAAAGTTTAAACTCACTGAATGTGTTCAAAATGTTAACCATGATGACTGAGAGACATACAGGGGTTAGACAAAATAATGTGAAAATCTGGGAAATAGCGATATGTATTTATTATTAAGGTGTTGGACCACTATTTGCCTTTGATAGAACTTCCAATCTTCTTGGAATAGATTCATGCAGGTTCTGAATAGTCTCCAATGGAATGTTGTACCATTCGTCGATCAGAACATAAGCCACTTGCTTTAGAGATGTTCCAGTAAGGAATCTGCTTCTCACTGTGCTCTTAAAAACTGCCCACAGTGGATCGATGATATTCAAGTATGGTGATTGAGCTGGCCAGTGCAAATGTTGAAGTTCATTATGGTGCTTCTCAAACTAAAACTGGACTGTTCTGGCTGTGTGTAAACTAGCATTATTGTTGGGGAAAATCGTTTGAACCACACACACACACACAAGATGCACCTGATCACTTAGAATGTCCAAGTATTCTCTGGCAGGGACTCATCCATACAGGGTAATGATGGGGTCAGCCGAATACCAAGATATGGCCGCCCAAATAATCACAGACCCACCTATGTATATTTAATAGTTGGAACCAGTTCTCATCGGATTATATCACACGTTCCCAGTCATCAGCTGTACAGGTTTAATACACATGACACCACATTTTTCGCATTTCAGTGTTGAATTCTGTGTCGCATTTCAGTGTTGAGTTTAGCAATTGTACCTCTTCCATTGATATTGACTTTGTGAAGTTCTCTGCGGAGTGTTTTTGTGCAAACAGGGTATTCCAGGCGGATATTGCGTTCTGCTGTCACGTTTGCTGCAGTAATTATGTGTTGTTTGAACACAGTCCCTTGTTAGCGTTTGACGGCTCCTTTCATTCAAACTCGGTTTTCGCCCACTATTATTCTTCGCAGATGAAGTCTTGTCATACTTTATGTACGCATTCATAACCGTGGAGACTCTTGGTCTTAAAACACCAAACAATTTGGGTGTTATGATGACAGACACTCCTGCTGAACGTGCTCCCACGATTTGTCCTCTTTGGAAGTCTGACCTATCACGCATTTCACCGACCGCTCGTACAAACCGCTGCTGAACACAATTTGTACTGCACTGGCATACAACGTAGAGCATTTGTACAAAGATACACAATTTATTATCACAAGTTTTTTTTTCAATGTAGCCTACACTAATTACATTAAACCCCTATAATCATGTTGTTCGCAATATTTTGTCCAATCCCTGTATTTAGACGAGATATCTAGTCAGCAGTCATACGAAGAAATGATGTTACGGGAATCTATGATTCGCGCCAGCATATATACACTGAAGAGCAATTGAATTGGAGATACCTGTCTAGTAACGTGTAGCACCACCTTTCGCCCTGATGACGGAGGCGATTCGTCTCGGCATGAACTCGACAAGACACCGGAAGCGTTGGGAAGCCATACGGATCCACGACCCCTGAACAAGCTCCCACAGTTCACGAAGATTTGATGGAGGGGGTCAGAGCCTCTAACGTCTCTCTCGATGGCATCCCAGATGTGCTCGATGGGATTGAGGTCAGGTGACCTAGCTGGCCAAGGAAGCGAAGTCACGTCGGTGGAGTGTTCTTCCAACCATTCGGATACAATTCGGGAGCTGCATTGTCTTGTTGCAGGATGAGGTCCCCAGTGGGATGGTGAAGACGCACAAACGGGAGGAAATGGTCGTCCAGGATATCCCGGTAACGTTGACCTGTGAGGGACGATGTCACACGTACCAGGGGTCCCATTTCAATCCACGTAAACAGTCCCCAGACGAGAATGCCACCCCCACCAGCTTGAAGAGTATCCTGCTAGCAAGAAGGATCCATCGCTTCATGTGGTTTGCGCCGTATTCGTATCCTGCCATCCGCATGTACCAACGTGAATCTCGACTCATCAGTCCAGGTAACATTTTCCTACATGTCAAGGGTCCAGTGGCGATGTTCCCGCGCCCATGCTAATCTTTGCACCCTGTGATGTGCGGTCAGCAGCGGTACCCTCGTGGGACGATGGCTTCTGTACCCCATAGCGAGGAGATGGTTCTGGATGGTGTGGCTGCTTACACGTTTTTTGTGCACCAGCGTTAAATTGCCGAGTGATTTCTTGCACTGTGGCCCGTCTATCCGCTGTTACAATGCGAGCTAGCCGACGATGACCCCGCTCATCCACACGCTGTTGTCCACGGCAGTTGGCCCTTGCAGGGATGGTTTTACCGGATGCGATGTACTCACGGTGCACCCGTGACACAGTGGCTCGTGAAAATCCTAGTGCCTGCACAACGTCCGAGAGTGAGTGACCCATTCGTTCGACCCCGACAATTTGCCCACGATCAAATGCGCTTAGATCCTTCGTATACTGCGTCCAACTCTTACTGATTCCCGTCGCATCACTCCTTATATTGTCGGATCGCTGAATACGTCATGTCGTTTCCGTTTACAGGGCCGCCCACAGCGCCACATTTGCATAACGCCGGCTGTCTGTAATTCAATCGCTCTTCAGTTTATGTACAACACTGTGAATTCTATTTTTCGCCTTGACCAGCTCTTTCAAATGACCCCACAGATAAAAATCCATGTCGGAGCTCCACGGTGGTCACTACACACATCATCGACGTCCTATCCAATGACCAGAGAATTGCAGGCGAAGTCACTCTCTTATGCGAATGGTGTAATGAGCAGCAAAACCATCATTTTGAGAAATCTTCATTTGTGTTCAAAACACATGAAACTCTTCCTCTTTGAACGTACGGAAGCAAACGTCTTCTGTTACTGTTTCATTAAAGAGAGAGAGAGAGAGAGAGAGAGAGAGAGAGAGAGAGAGTGCCAATATTATACGTTTTTTTAAAATGCTATATCTCGTCAATAGACGAGCCACATGTTCTTTTAAAGCAGTGAGCCAGTTGAGTCTTCTTGAAACCAGTATTGTATGTTGTGTCTGTTTACTCAAGGCCGTCTAGAAATTACAAGGTCATGACATTAGAAAAATAAGTTCCCTCTTTTACTGACGTCACGCATAAACCAAAGCTTCCGATTGGTTTCCCACGTAGTCGTGTATGACGTCAAACACGGCCCGGACGTATCAGGCGGTGTAACATGAGAGTGACGTCACAAACGGAGAGAACTCATCTTTCTAATATCATGGCCTTGTACTTTCCAGACGCACTTGGTTCTCTTCACCATTTGCGTAAACACGAGCATCAACACTGAACTGAGTAGTGGATGGGAAGTTGGCATTTTAAGAAAATTGCACGGTGCACCATTTCCGAATTTCGCCCTGTCGATCATACTCATATTTGCTTAACTTCTGCAAGGATGTAATTTGTACACCTAAAGAATGCAGTGGATGCTGCTCTTTGACGCACCCGTCGAGGCTGATAACCATCAACCGAGTTTTGGGGCTTCTTGGAAAGTGAGCAAGGATGGCGATCGCTGTGTCGTTGCCGGTGGGTGTCTTTGGAGATTCACTGCGTGGTTTGAAGCATGTGAGGTGTGTATTCAGAGGATGTTAGACTAGTAACATAAACAGAGAAAGTGTTAATAGCTGGATAGGGCAGCAAATAAAATGTACTTTTCAAGTGCATCCATTCTTTCTCGGACACCCTAAATGAATGCAATTGTAACACGTTTCCTGATAAAACAAAAAAAAACTTAGGAGAATATAGTTTTCACTATATGAAAAAGCGTTTTCTCACTTCAGCCTGAGAAAGAATGGCTGCAATTCAAACATTGTTTCACGAGGAAACACAAAAAGTTAAGACAATAAAGTTTTAATCATAGGTGACTGGTCCCTTTGTGAAAACACAAATTTGTCCGTGACGGGGATCGAACCCGCCCTCTCACTCCGGAGTAAGTTGCTCTCCCAACAAAGCTAAACGAACGGCTGCACATTTGTCGTCTTGACGCGTGCATTTCCTCTGTAGTACGTCCCATCATCTCCCTCTTAATTTTTGTAAAGGAAAGAACGACGAACTTTCATTAATTTTTGACGATGTGTGGAACAATCATCACGCATTTTTCGAAGAACCCAACGGCCAGTGGATCCATCTTTATGTTCGGGCGCCATTGTGAAAACACATATTTGTCCGTGACGGGGATCGAACCGCCCTCTCACTCCGGAGTAAGTTGCTCTCCCAACTAAGCTACACGGACGGAATGTATCGCTCCAGATTTGTCATCTTGACGCGGGCTTTACCTCTGTAGTACGGCACACCTCCTTTTATTGTGGAGAACATCATTTACCTTGAGACTCTGGAAATCTATCTGTTCTACTAATTGGGAACTCAGTCTACTCTCCATATTCCAGCAAGATGGAGCTCCATCACATTGGGGTTTCCCCGTCTCCGGCAATTTGCGGACATAACTTTTGAAAGGAGTGGTCCCTTTTTTCCATCGACTCGAAGGACGCAGGACGTTATGTCCTGCGTCCTTCGAGTCGATGGAAAACGATTCCCATGGGTGTTATACCCATGGGAATCGTTATCGGGTACACCAGCAACTGGGTGTACGGAGCACTAATAACATCTTTACTTGACATAAGACCGCATCTTCCGTGCTGTAAAGGACATCATGCCTCAATTGAGGGCCAGCGCTTTACGGGCACTTGAACACCGAACGGACAGCATAAGGATGACAAACGGTGCTTAGTAGAGATGGTTCGAAAATCACTTCACCGTTGTTTTTTCACTGTCACTGAAAAATCAGTGTCACCATTTTGACCAGTTACTAAAAGTTCCGAAATTACTCTTAAGGTGTCCACGTTAGCCATATCACGATCAAGGCAATGCTTAGGGAACAAACAAGACTCAGATCACTGTTACGATGTCACAGTTTATGACCGATCCGGTATTGGTGACTTCAACACGTACTAAGACAAATCCCCTCTCTTTAAGGTGTTAATATACTACGTGACATGACGTAGTTGACGTAGTACTTAGGTGACGCATGAGTCGAAGCGAAAATGACGCAGCGACAAGCCTGTCGGCGTAGTTCAATCGGAAGAACATTCGATCCGGAGTAGGAAGATGTAGCTTCGATTTCCACAACCGGAAAAGAAAGGTAATGTTGATGACCGAACGAAAATGAATCTCTCAGACGTTAGGTTTGAAAAACTTGTGTGATGCTTCCACATAATGTACGTAATGAATAAAAATTAATTCGTTTGCAGGGAGGTGGTCCTTCGAGTATCTATGTTGGCTGCCCCAAAACCTGTGATTTCGTTTCCGCGCCTTTCTCAAGGGGGGATGATATATCGTACCACGTGACACGACGTATTATTGAGATGACGCATGAATCAAATCGATAATGAAGCAGAAATAAACCTGCGGTGAATTTGAGAAGAGCAGCTGCAGAGTAGGAAGATGTGAGTTCAATACCATCACCGGCAAAGAAAAGTTATGAGGGGAGATTTACCCTGAGGACTGTTGAAGATGAGCTGAACCAGAGCGTTATCACTATAATCCCATTTGGGGAAATCATGAGGAAGTAGGGGAGAGTTAAAGCACTAGAAAACAAAACAAAAACAAAGGGACAAGAAACTAGCGACCCACCTGGAAACATTGTCTCACTCGGAGGTACCCGCATTAATTGGGGAGAATGATGTGATTCGCGGCACCGAAAGAAATATTTGTAGCAATCTGACGCAGTCTGACACTTCTGTCTAAGAAATATTTGTAGCAATCTGACACTTCTGTCTGTTGTCGGCTGTTGTTGGAAGCCTTGAGGGATTTTCATCCTTCAAGGAATTGTGCTAGTGTGCGAATACTGAACACCATTCCGACACTATCCAAATGCTTATGACATGAGGATAATAGACGTCATGTAGTTGGGGATAGATCTCCTCTGTCGGCATTTTGATGTTATGCATGTTTCCCCACAGTAGTAAAGTAAATCCCAAGTGAAAAATTTCGATGTAACGAAAATGGGTAACCGAAGTATTCAAAACCATTGTTGAAATCTGATTTTTGAATGTTGTCCCATGGAATGAAGCCACAATACTTAATTTCATCGTTCCTTAACAATATACGAGGGTTATACCGAAAGCAAAGCAAAAGTGGGCATAACATTTTTATCAACTGACAGAGGTCGTTCAAATTGCACATGTTGGTAAAGTAACTCTTTCTCTATACTAACCTTTCTTCTTCATTGCAGGTAAATAATGGATTCCAAGCAGAAGCAATGTGCCGCCATTGAGTTCTTGACGAAGGAAGAGTGCAGGCTGTCCGACATCCGCAGAAGGCTACAGAATGTTTACGGAGATGACACCGTTGACAAGAACAATGTGCACAGATGGATGAAGAAGTTTAAAGTAGGGGAAACCCGCATTGAAGACAAATCACGCAGTGGGAGACAATCATCTGCGACCACTAACAGGATTCGTCAGCGAGTGGATGAACTGATTCGCGCGGAGATACGAGTCACAATCCGTGAGCTTGCTGGACAACTGGATTGTGGTCACAATGTTATACAGAAGATGGTGGAAGACTTCGGGTATCGGAAAGTATGTGCGAAATGGGTACCTCGGCAGTTGACACCCGATTTGAAGGCGAGAAGGTGGAAGTCTGCTCTAATCTGCTGGAAGCGTTTGAAGCCAATGAAGACACGTCGTTTCCGATCTGGTGACAGGGGATGAAACGTGAGCGTATCTTACAATCCGAAAACAAAGAATCAATCCATGGAACGGCGTAACACCTCTACCAAGGCATAAGAAGTTCAAGAGCCAGCGATCAGCAAAGAACGTCAGGGTGACTCTCTTTTGGGACGACAGGGGTGTCATTCTCCTTGATTTTCTGGAACATAGCCGGACCTTGACCAGCGGGCGGTACACTATGATAACCAAGAAGCTTAGAGAAGCCATGAGGAGGAAGACACCGAACAAGAATATGAAAAGGGACCCACATTCACCATGAGAATGCGACACCACACACATTTTTGGCAACAAATCTGGCGATTAGAAAATTAGCTGGTCGGTGGTCCCCCATCCACTGTACAGCCCATATCTGGTGCCCTTCGACTTCCACCTGTTTGGTCCAATGAAGAACAGTCTACGAGGACAAGGATTTGATGACACAGACGAGGTGAAAGTGGCTGTGAAGAAGTGGGTACAACAGTTCACACCTGATTTGTTTCAAAGAGGATTCGAGAGTTGGGTTCAACGATGACGCAAATGCATCGCTTGTGATGGAGGCTATGTTGAGTAGTACCTTTGTATAGAGAAAGAGTTACTCTAGCACCATGTGCAATTTGAACGACCTCTGTCAGTTAATAAAAAATGTTATGCCCACTTTTGCATTACTTTCGGTACAACCCACGTATCCGCGTGTCCCTAAATATGAACTATCGCCAAACTTTATTTCATCACGTTTAACAAAACATAACTTTATCTCATTGCAATCTGCGTAAATTACGAACTCCTGATGGCCGCCTCGGTGGCGTAGTGGTCTAAGGCGCTGGCCTCTGATCATTCGTCCGTAAGGGGTCCGGGTTCGAATCCCGGTCAGGCATGGATGTTGTGTTTGTCTTACGGCACTGGCTCTCTCCCTTCCCTGGAACCAGTGACCCTAAATTAGGGACGGGCGACTGCTTATAGCCTATTGAGTTGCTCACGGTGGTCGTTAAACCTCCAATCAAAAAACAACTCCTGATGCCAAATCCGATAAAAGCCATCATAAAAATGCGTGTTTGATACTATGAAAACAGTGGGTCCTAGCAGTAGCAAAATTTAGCGTCATCTCGACTTCGGGGGGGGGGCGTCACCTGCCATTGACGACAGCTTTAAAATGATGTAGAACACGATGCGGTGTAATCTGTGGACACCCTAGACCAAAAGTTACCATAACGCCTCACTAATATATTTGTAATTCAGCTTTTCTTTCTATCTTGAGGTCAGACTTTAGCTCTTGCATACGCAGATGGACTTTCATAGCTACACCACATTTCATAGGTGCCAGGGTGGTTTCCTACGTTCGTCTAAATCTAAATAATATATAATAAAAAATAAATGTTTACTTTTATGACTCACATATCTTCTTTCATTCATTTTACGACAATAACATTCATTAATCCACCTATCTGTGTATCGCTTAATGTCAGGAATTAGTAAAACTTATTGCTTATTGTTATGATTTAATCCCACTTAGTAAAAATTTAACAGTCAGTAATGTACCGGACTGTGGGTCGGTGGGGTCATGAGTGACGCGGATAAATGCAACGAGTTGCACGTATGTAATTGTGTACTCTTGAATCATTCGTTTTATTTCACGTCCACAAAGATCTTGGCATGCGAATATGCATAACATAAATTATCTACAAAGAGTGCCACAGTACTTTCCTGATTTTTTTAGAGGGGTGGGGTTAGCGACCACCGTGAGCAACTCGATGAGCTATTAGCAGTCATGCACTCCTAATTTGGGTCAACTGGTTCCAGGGAGGGAGAGAGCCAGTGCCTTAAGGCAAGAACACCATGCATGCCTCACACGGGATTCGAGCCTCGGCTCATCTAGAACACTACCAGCGTTTTCTGTGTCCAGAAAAGCCTAATCACCATGCGTAACTCCCAGTAAAACGGTGTTTTCAGACGGATCGAAGCTTTCACTTAATTATGTTCTCCAGCATTGTGCTATTATATTAAAACTCCAGTACAAAACAACTCCGTCTAATAAGCAGAACGTACATGTAGTAGCATTGGGGGCACTGATTTATACACTATATTGACAAAAGTCCCCGAACACCCCCTTTCAAAAGCAAATGAACGGATCCGCTGCATTGTTAAGTTGCGCGGTTAGCTACAAACGGTATAAAAACAAGCCAGCAGCTGACCGTGATCATATCGCACTGTGAGGTTGAGTGAAATGTCGCGGAGCGAGAGAACTGGCTTTGAGAAAGGAAAGATTGTTGGGTGTTATATTAGTGGGTTGTCCATAAGAGAAATCCTGATGCGTTTAAACATACTTAAGTCCACTGTTTTGGATGCACTGGATAAGTGGAAGACACATGGCGTGCCTGAAGCAGCAAAACGTACCGGCAGACCAAAGAAAATCAGTGATGGAGGACGTCGAAGCCTCAGGAGAGTCGTTACAGCTAATCGACGGAGTACTGCACAAGACTTCAGTGGACAGGTGAGGAAAAATGCTGGAACCTCGGTATGTACACGTACCATTCACAGAGAACTTCATTCCTATGGGTTACCGTGGTAGTGCGGTATTCATAAGCCTTTCATCTCTCCTCGGAATACTACTCGTCGTTTAGCATGGCGTAAAGAATATTGATCATGGACCGTAGATCAATGGAAACGGGTCCTATGGACTGATAAATCCAGATACACGATCCATTAGTCTGATGACTATATGTGGGTATGGCGACAGCCGGGGGAACGCTATTTACCACAGTGTACTGTTCCTACCGTTAAGTTTGGAGCTGGCATTGTACTCGTGTAACGGTGATTTTCGTGATATGGTCCTGGCCCATTGGTTATCGTAGACAAACCTGTTAGCCAGCACGTCTTCCTCGATATTCTGGACAATTATGCCCTACTAACTCTGTAGCAATGCTATGGAACCGAGCCTTGTTGGTACCAGCAGGATAATGCACCGAGCCATAAATCAAAGACTGTTACGGCGTGGTTTGACGATAATTCCGTATCGTGTGTGGACTGGCCAGCACAGAGCCCTGATCTTAATCCCACAGAGCACCTATGGGATGAATTAAAGCGCCGCATAAGAAGTTTGGAACTAAGGCCTACTACTAAGCAACAGTTAGGGGCAGCATTATTTACTGAATGGAAGCGCATACCTATAACTGTGTTCCAAAACCTTGTCGAAAGCATGTCTCGAAGGGTCAATGCATGCATTAAGGCCAAAGGTGGACCGACACTGTACTAATGTATGTCAATAAATGGTATGTTGTTCTCTTCTAGGTGTCCGGTGACTTTTGTTAATGTAGTGTATATCTACAATCCGCAGACAAAACTTATCAAATTTACTTTTTGATCAGATTACACACTTAGATAAATAAGCGATTCACTGATATTCAGAATACAGCTCCTCAAAGAAAGCTTATCTGTGTCAGATTAAAAGTTTAAAACTTATAGGGCTACATTTTGTTCGTTGTTGATGTATCACACGTCTCCTTTACAGCGGTCTCGGTACACAACTCGAACTTCACTGGCATCGAGCACGTATCTCATCCAAGACCCCTTTTGTACTTCATACTCATTAACTTTTTCTCGTGCAGACATTCCTGAATCTGGTACTTCGATGTTTTCCTTGGCTTTCCTTTACCTTTTCCTACCACTTGAGCTGAATAAATTCTCTTAATATGGCCAAACCACCTCAGAATATTTATCTCCTCTTCACTAACATTTTGCTTCAGAGTACACATTAGTTTTTATTGTGGTTTAACGACCACCTCGAGCAACTGGATGGGCTATAAGCAGTCGCCCGTTCCTAATTTAGGGCCACTGGTTCTACGAAAGGGAGAGAGCCAATGTCGTAAGATATACACAACATCCATGCCTCACCAGTATTCGAACCCGAACCCTCTCGGACGAATGGTCAGTAGCCAGCGCTTTGACCACTGCTGCATCAACTTCTGTCTTTGCAACACATTTCTTTACTCACGTAATCAGAACGTGTCTGGCAGAAACCCCGGTAACGCATCTCTAGCACAAAAACGACTACTGCATCGTTTGAAATAAGCAGCTACATTGCCTACTTGATTTCTGGCCTGAATTTCAGCATTCAGTTTGTGATCTGCTGTTATCATTATTCCAAGTGGTTTAAAAAAACATTTAAAAAACTTTTACGAATAGAAAAATATCTAGTATTATCATTACAAACATATTTTGGAACTTTAAAATGTTCAGTTTTTTGCTTGAATTTTAAGGCGCAATGATTTTATAGATTCGGTGTCTGAAATCTTAAAAGTATTTATTTTAGATAATTAGGCACAATATCAATATCATCTGCCTATCCCAGGATTATATTTCATTTTGCCGCCCCAGTGGGGAAGACTTGCTTGTGACTGTTTAGCCTAGATGGGCACGGGCTTGACTCCCTCATGAGATACGGGTGGTGCGTTTGACCCACGACACTGACTCTCTCTTACTTGGAATCAGTAACCCCACATTTGGGACGGGCGACTGGATTGCGTATAGTCCATTGAGTTGCTCGCGGCAGTGGTTAAACCCCGAAATTATACAAAAAAGATCTTATTCTCTTTGCCTTTTGTTGTTTCTCTTACGCCTTTTCCTAATGCAAGGTCTAAAAGAACAGGAGACAGCGTTTCACCCTGCGTTTTTTTTTTTTTGGAAGGTGAGGAGGGGTCAATGTTCCCCGTGATCAACTCTTAGGACTATTAGCAGTCATCCGTCCATTAATTTGTGACTAATGGTTTCAGGAAGGACAGAGAGCTAATGCTGTAAAACAAGCAAACCACCCATGCTTTATTATTCGGAACTAACCTGGGCAGGTGTCCCTGTTTTTTTGTTTTTTCTTGTTTTTTTTATTGAGGGTTTAAAAAATGATTTACTGGACCTGGTGGTACAGAGACATGGCAAACAGGATACAGATGTTTCATAACAAGTAGTATGCTAAATGACCAATGTACACAGAGAGCCAGTGTTGGACAAGTAACACATTGACAGCCAGTGCCGAAAGACAAACACAAATATCCATGCCTCACCGCGATTCGAACTCGGACCCAACTAGGGCGAATGGTCATAATAAGCCAGCGCCTTAGACCGCTGCTTCACCGGGGCGGTGTCCCTCTCGTAAACCAGTGTTAATATAAAATGGTTGAAATATATTTCTTTGTGATAACTCTGTCAGTCGCATAAATGCACATTTTAATAAAGATGAAAACCTATCTCCTACTTATTTCAGATAGCACAGACCAACACTTCTGGACGTACTATAGTGTGCAAATTAATTGGGACAAAGTAAAAAATCACTTTTTTCCAAAACTATGCCTTTATATCATTCTATGCCTTGATATACACTGATAAATACCTGTATTAGTATGAAGTATGTCCTCCTTTAGCAAAAATGACCTCTTGAATTTGTTTTGGCATTGACTCCACTAATTGAGTGCACATATATTTGACTTCATAATCGTGGAACCACACTTTTATAGCATTCGTTATCATGCGTTCTTTGGTTGTACAGTACATTTTACCTAAACGTCTCTTCAAAATATTCCACAAGTTTTCTATGGGATTTAAGTCTGGTGAATTTCCACGCCAATCAAGCAAATGAATTTGATTTTCCAGCATGAAATTCTTGACCAATTTCGAATTGTGACATGGGGTCAAGTCATGTTGAAATGCCCTGTCAAAAGTTTGCAAGAATGGAATAATCGTACGTTGTAATATTTCTACGTACTTGGCTGAATTCATCATACCTTGAACAGAAACTAAGCTTCCAGTGCCATTTGATGTGAAAAACCCCCAAAACATCTGTTTCAGAGGGTGTTTTACAGTTTGTTTGACATGCTCAGGTCTTAAGGGTTCACAGTTGCTTCGTATAACGACATTTGCTTGGTAACCCTGCACAAATAAATGAGTTTCATCACTGAAAATTACCTTTTTCCAGTCGTCAGCAGTCCATGATTTATATTTTTTGGCCCATGCTAATCGTTTTATTTTCATTTTCGCATTCAAATATTGTTTTTTCGTTGGTCTTCTTGCCTTCCGGCCAACTTCCAGAAGCCTACGGCGTACAGTTGAATCACTAACATCACAACCACTAGCCAATAAATCTCTTTGAAGGTCGGTGCTTGTTTTTTTTGATTCATTTTACTATTTCTGATTAGATATTTATCGGTTCGTGGAGTTGTTTTTCGTTTTCTTCCACATTTACCTCTCCTTTTTGGAGACGATGATCCAGATGCATTGTATCACGTAAGCATTCTTGATACACTTGATTTGCCTACACCAACTGCAGAAGCGATATTTCTCACTGCCATAGAAGTGTGATCCTTCAGAGCAATTATTTTTGCACGCTTCCTTGGGGAAATATCCATTTTTCAATACACGAAAACAGCACGTACTCACAGAGAGCAAAAACTAACATCCACCTGTCACTCATGAAAGCTCACAACTGAAGCTGAAGTGTCTATTTCCTGTTTAAAACCGGTCAAACCACATTCTTACTATTAAGTTCTAACAGTCACACCACCCCACAGCTGATAAAACCGGTTTACGTGGGTTTCCGACGTCAACTGGCGATCACATTACAATTCTGAGAATAAAATACAGTAGCTTGTTCCAATTAATTTGCACGGTATAGTAATCACAGAGTAAACGAAATCATTGGCAATGAAAATAAAGCAAACGTTACTAAGATCTCCTAATGCATATATTTCTATACATTCATCGTGACAACGAGATGAATCTGGATAATGTAATTGGCTATCGTGCTGTAAGGGCTGGTAAGTTATTATTTGTTGGTAAGTTATTGATTTGTTGGTGTTTAACACCATTGTGTTTAGCTTTGAAGGTTATAAGCAATCATCCGTCCCAAACTTGGGCTCTCCGGTTTCTGAGAAAGGAAAAAAATCAGTGCCGTTAGACAAACGCACATTGCATGCCTCATACAGGTCCAAGCTCGGATGGCTAGTCATAAACCTACGTTCTTGCCCTTTCCTGAAGATGGAAAGTTACTACAAATTTCAGATTATGTAATAGTGCGACTATACACATTTCAGAAAAGAAAAATGAAAACTCATACGGATTTAGTTTATTTACAATGCGATATCCTTAGAAGTACCAGGCTCGAGTTTCGGATGACGCGTGCGTGTTGTGCTGGTCCAATGTCTGAAGTTCTGTCCCTTACCTGGAGCCAGAGGCCCTAAATTACAGATGGGCCATTGCTTGTAGCCAAATAAATTGCACATGGTGGTCGTTAAACCTCGAAAAACTTTCTTAGGGTACTGAGCTATTAAATGTCTCTGAACCTCAACTATCAGGAAACAACCGGTCTCGGCGAAGTGTTATATTCAAGTCTAACCCATAGACAAAAATGAGAATGATTAAAATAGTGTCAGTATCTTAGGTCATACGCTCAGTGTTTAAATCATACAGCGTGATTGGCAGCTGGGAGGCTTTGAAGGATTCGAGTTATAAAAATCACTAATTTTGCCCTAATCGGATTGAGACATTTCACCTACACACTTCGGTCTTTGTGAAATTTACCAATACCCTTAACTGCGATGGACTCTTCCAAGTGACCTTGAAAGGCTTGTTTCACGAGCGAGCAGAATAGAGTTTTATCCTCATCGCTACGCCGCGGAGTTGTACACATTCATTGTGTTTTCCTTGTCGTTAAATATTGGCAAACGTAGTCACTCAAGGCTACGAAAAGGTCGTTTCAAAACACATTAGGCGAAAGAAGGGTGCCGTCTCAAAGCTATAATTGATAACAAAAGTTTGGGGACAACTACAAGCCTTACTTGGTTGCACTCAGAATGGACAATTTAGGATGTAAAGGAGCAGTTGCAGGCTTCATAATTTACCCAATGCGCAGATTCCCCGCAAAGATTAACACCCGTATTCAGCTTGTAACAGAGTTGTCAAAAAAAAAAAAAAAAAAGCTGCGCCGATATCATGAGTTAGAGGTTCAAGAAATGCTTCAGACTGATTATGAGAGACTTACTGGTCTTTGTGTCTGGTTTCTACATTTTGTAGCTCTGGAAATTTGGACCTCACCTGCTTTACAGATAAAGCTTGGTTTCATTTAAACAACTGTGTGAAACCGCAGAAAACACTTGCAAGGGCATAAGAAATCCACCTGCGACATAAATGGAAAATTTGCCCGCAGACGAATTATAGGTCCCATTTTATTTGAGCGCATTGTAATAACACAAGTTTACTTCAAAATTTTCTGTTAATTTTGCAAATCAGCAGTTGACGCAAGAAATCGCAGCCAAGGATACTTGGGCGAAGGTATTTGTGGGGAGTTGCATGCAGTTGTGCTTGGATGCCGGGCGTGACAAGTTTCAGCAGTCCGGTTTAACAAATTCAAGGTATGTGTCTAAATATTTAGTGAAATTCATTAATAAACAGTGCCTTTATTTGATGAGGTTTCTAGTGGGATTATCACTCAGCCGTTCGTTAGGCTTAATTACTCCATTAACCGTCGGGGGCAGTGGGATATGACCTCAGTTGTAATCAATCAATTTAATTGACTGCCTTATTCTTCATTACAGACTTTTGTTTTTTCTTAGTCTTAGGCACCTGGAATAAATAAGGAGGGCTTCTCACCACCAGAGTTACCAGTCTACCGAAGGAAATGGACAATGCGGTAGTTGTTCAGGAGAACAGACTTTCGGATGGATGCAGTTTGTAAACGTTTAATTCGACGAACTATTTTTGACTGTGTTATGAATTATGCCTATGCTTCAGATGCTTGGATTAGGATAAGCCCTTGTTTCCACTGGGATTGGATTTAAATTGCAAGGTCAAACATTACCTGATTTTTTCGTAGTACGTCTTCTGAAGATTTTTGTTCCTTGAAACATCACTCATCTATTGTGGTATCACGTTTGTTGTATTCCACAGTTTTGCAGGTTGGTATCGTTCTGCCAGCATATATTTCGACGTCTGTTATTTCAAGCACTTCACAAATTTCGGGAATGTAATGGATCTTAAACTTTGTCTCGCTGTCTGTGATGACGAAATTTATGTCGATCCCATTGGTACTAACTTTAATTCTACTACCACTAGTCATGTAATTGTTCTCGCGATAGGATAAAATCAGGCTAGTTAACAATGACTCAATTCGTTGACGCTTTCGGGAAGACTAGAGTTGTTTGCTAGGACGAAAGCTGCGTCTTCTCAGTTGGTGCTAATTTTGATTTTATTGACACTAGCCTTCCACCTTGATAACATTCTAGGCAACAATGATTGAATGATACACCATTAACAATGATTGAATCCAGTGGTGTTTTTGGGGAACGTCCTGCTGTCCATGAAAAAAATTGCATTCTTGTCTGTTGCTGCTATTAACTGTGATTCTATTTATACTAGTAATTGAATTCAGTACCCCATGGATAATACACCTGGGCAATTAACAATGAGTGGATTTTGAAATACAGAAGACGAAGTTGTACCTGCGGGAGAGATAACCCAGAGGTTGCTTCCACAGATGAAGTTTATGATGCACAGTTGTTTGTGGATGGAGACATCAAATCTGACTACTTTACAAATGAGGAAGGTATAAGAAATAGGTCATGTGTTACCTTGAAAGAACTGAAGAATATGGTTTCCTGAAATTTTTTTGAAAATCTTCCCTGTGCCCGAGGGGTTCTAGCTAATCTTCCAAGTTGGGCCTGGGTTCGAGTCACGGATAATACACATGTGTATGTAGAGTAAGAAGCTTTTGAAAGCCATTAAACTTTCCTGACTACTCTGAAGAAGCCGGATCGGAATCGGCACCCTCTCATTTGGTTAGTGTCAATTAAGGATTTGTGACTGGAAGTTCCATTTTCGGGCAAGGGTTTCCTGCCAAGCGCAGTTAGAAGATTTGGACAAATTAACACGCGATACCCGAAAGTATTGTTTCCGGGACTAATATGTTGCCCGTGTTCTCGCACACTGTAGATATACCTCTCCAGTGTGGCACAGAATGCTCAATGATATTTCAGAAAGAGGTCTAGCTATACCGCAAGTATCATTTGATAATGAATACCCAGGACTAATGATCTGTGAAAGAGCAGATATTCTTGTACAATTTGGGACAGAAAATTCCCACATTTTTTATTTCACGTGTCCATACGAAAATAGATAGGGGTAGTTTAATACTACATGCAGGACCAAAATTGAAATGTATATCGCGATTGCAGATGATCTTATGTCTACGGGTTACCCTGTTGTAGAAGTGATTCCAATAATTCTGGGTTGCCTTGGAAGATAAGGCAGCCAAAATGACCAAGGTAGAATTATTTTTACAAAACTTGGTAGTAGATATGTGCGTAACAGTGATAAAACAAATTTTGTTCACCCGCACAATATCCTGTAGTTGGGATAGCTGTATACAGCACCCGACTGGGGCGAAGCAATTGTAAATGAACGGAATTGCTATTAACTGTATTATGAATACTTAAGGATATTTTACTTAGTTTAGTTTCAATTGTGTACTGATTTATGCTTATGATTCATGCACAGTTAACTTCTTTGCCTTTTAATTGTGAATGAGTACTGTGTCCAAGATGGTTCCCTTTTTCTTCTGTGTCATGGAGACGAATGTTAAGTTTGACTAGGTGAGTTTAAATGAGTTTCTTAAGGGGGTGACGGGAATTATGTTACTTGTATTTCAATGCGGAATTGTCTATTGAGATTGCGAGTCATACTGAATCATTCTTTTTATAATAGCCGATATTTTACTGTGCTGTGAAAATATTTGTGTTGGGTGACTGATTTTACCTCTGAATAGAGAGGAAAATTTCAATTTACGTAACGCAGTTTCACACTCAGCTCCGTGTAATAATGAATGAACTCTTGTTGAATTTCAATATGTTAAATGAAATTACCAAATCTTTGGGCGGTTCTACTTTTAAAATTTCACCGTGGGCAATCCACTCGCAAAGTTTATTAGATGTGAACAATGGAATCATATGCTCTGCCGGCCCCGGTGGCGTAATGGTGTAAGCGCTGGCTTATGAACATTCGTTCAAGTAGGTCAGGGTTCAAATCCCGGCGAGGCATGGATGTGTTTGTCTTACACCGGCTCTCTCTAGTGCCTTATAATATTGTTCACTGTGATCGTTAAACCTCCAAACGAAAAAAGAACCCTATGCTGAATATTTGACCCTACATCATATTGCTGATATGTGTTGAATTTGCATCACGTTTGGGACTATGCATTTATGTTTAAAAAAAAGGCCATATTTATTAATGTGAAGCAGGTTTCAGCTGGTCTTAAATACATTGAAGTAGCAAATTATTCGGAATACCTTCCAAATAACTTGTTTTAATTGCTCTTGACACTCAAAACAGCCTTGATTTGATGCGGATGGACTCAACGAGGTACAGGTATGTTGTGGCAAGGGCATGTGATGGTGTCTGTCAATTACCAAATGCTCTCTGGAGGAGGATCTGTGTTACAAATGAATTTCTCAATATCATCCCACAGGTTTTGAATTTGGTTACGATCTGCAGGCTGTGGGGTCATTTTAGCGCATTGAAGTCATTGTCTTGGTCCTGGACCCACTGTTTGACGATCCTAGCTTTGCAGCATGGCGCATTAACTTGAAGTATCCCAGGAAACACCATGCACATGTACGCGTGTGCCTGGTCCGCAGTGATGTTAAGATACCTCGTGACATTCAAATACTCTTTCAGGGGTATTAAACAGCTCAAGGATCTTCATGAAAATAAACACCAAACTATTTCGCAGTGTCCACTTGCTTGTACAGTTAATGATATATAGTTGCAATCCATCGATTAGATATGTTGACGCCATATTCTGGTCCGTGCATCGGAGTGTATTAAATGAAAACCTGAATCATCAGACCAGGCTACCTTTACATCGTATCCTGAAGTGTTAATGTTTGACAAATTCGTCTGCAGTGACGTTCGTTAGTTATTAGCAGAGACGACCCAGGTACCACAGCTTTGCAATTTAGCTTAGGCCAAACATTGAGCGACCGTATTCTATTCCTAAAAGACGGTGGATAAGTGTTGGGTCTACGTTAAATTGCAAGACTCTGCTATCTGGGGAGTAAACAGTACACTAAGAGGACGTCTGCTGTTATATCTTATTCGTGTCGGTTTTGTGCGGGCTGTTTATGCAAATATTCTGCTCTTGTTTTTTTATTTGGGGGTTTAACGACCACCGTGCACAACTCAATGGGATATAAGCAGTAGCCAATCTCTAATTTAGGATCCCTGGTTCCAGGGAAAGGATATAGATAAGACAAACAAAATATTTATGCCTCTCCGGGATTCGAAACCGGAACCATCTCTGAGGAATTGTCAGAAGCCAGTGCTTAGAACACTGCCCCACTAAATTCTGTTCTCGGACATTACTGTTGTACTGAGCTGGTACCTTATGCATTGGTGCCAGTCTTGTTATCTAGTGCAATTCTGTTCAACCTCCGTTGCCTTCTGATATCGATCAATTGTTGCTTCCACAGGAATACCGCAAACTGTTATGTTGTCTGTGCACCACTCATGGCACACCCTAGATAGAGTTCTTTGGTAGACAAAAAGGGGTTGGGATTTCTGTGATGCTTACACCTACCCACCTAGGTCCCATTATCATGCCCGTTTCAAACACGCTTAAATACAGAGTCTTTCCCATATTGCAACTATCTACGTAGCGTACACGTCTGAATCCTTTGTCAGTTTGTTATTTATAAAGCCCTTACCAATGTCATTGTTGCGTACGTTAATGAGTATGGATGGTGTCCGATTGCTGCTGGGGGTTCATAATAATATGCTATTTAAATGTAGATACCAGTCTCTTTGTGCAAACGGTGTGCCAGACTGTTATGCACAATGACTGGAACGTTAGAAAAAGTGCTTAAAAATATCACCAAGGAACGCTGAACTTTAAAGGCACTATTCAGACCGACGACGAATGACGGTATTAAACTGGAACGTAGGATGATTGTTAACGATAGCAGAGTTCGATCGATGAAACAGCAAAGTTCACTGAAGTAAATTTCAGATTCCTCTCTCATGCAATCAGCGCGATGCACTATAAATCTACTAACTCTCTGGATGAACTGCAATGAAACAGAAACTGATCACCTAAACGAACGATTACCATGTATTTTCCGAAGAACGTTGTTAGAAACCACTTAACCAACAAAATATGTTCCAAAATTTATAAGAATCCCAAAAGTGGGCTGGAAATTCTATCTGGTGAAATGAGAAACACCAAGAAATGCTGGAATGATTTTATAATTAGTGTTGTATTCTGTGTGCGCGTTTCGTGAAATTTTAGAATGCATATTACAATATGCATTATTCAGGAAGTCAATACCTTCTTAGTAAATGAAATTGATATGTGAACTACACTTCAGTCGAATGATTCAAGGCGTTCTCTTCTAATTATCCGTCCGAAATGGGTCCAGGTTTGAATCTTGGATGATGCATGGATGTTGTGTTGTTTCTACGGCACTAGCTTCTATTCCTTCTCTGGAACCAGTGGCCCCAAATCAGTGACGAGCGACTGCTTATAGCTCATTGAGCTGCTTACAATGATCGTTAAATCCCGAACAAACAAAACAACAACAGCAGCATATTAACCGTCATTTATATAACGTATTTATTGATAATGCTGAATAAATATGTTAAAAATGTTTTGTTTTTTAATGGAGGTTTAACGACCACTGTGAGCAACTCAATGGGCTATAAGCAGTCGCCCGTACCTAATTTAGGGTCACTGGCTCCAGGAAAGGGAGAGATCCAGTACCGTAAGACAAACACAACATCCATGCCTCACCGGGATTCAAACCCGGACCTATAATAGACGAATGATCAGAAGCCATCGCTTAGACCACTGAGCCACCGGGGCGGCTACAATGGTTTCAAAGATGGGTTTAAAACAAACTGCGAACATACTTTCAGTAGACAACACATTAGAGATAGAGGTGATGGGTAGTGTTAACATGGGCATCACCCGCGCCCAGGGAGCAGACTCAAACCAAACGTAAGCGATAAGTAGGCGAACGAAAGGTCTTCCCAACATTGTATTGCAGTAGACGAACATGAGTGAACGTGATGATCTTAGCGACTTTGATCATGGACGCATTGTTGGCGCAAGACAGATGGGTCATTCTATGGCCTAAATGGTAAGAAACTCAAGTTTTCCGAGGGTAACCGTATAAAGGGTGTACCGCAAGCATTCCATTGACGGACGTACCAGCGCCCAGAGAGCAAACTGTGACCGAGGTTTACGTGGACTTTTCCAGGGGCGTAGAGACGGACTGTTTGGCAACGGCGGTGCTAATAACATGAAGGTTAAATGTCGGAGACCCAAGCAGCGTCAGCGAGCTAACTGTACTGTTCCCGCTGCTTTCCTTGAGCTACAGCAGCCGACGCTCCACTCGTACGCCACTGTTGACTGCTCGTCATCGGACATTAGGCCGCGCCTGGTGTCGGGAACATCAAAACTGGTCCTCTGTAGAGTGGCGCCGCGTCGGCTCTGCTCAAGACAGTGGTCGCTCTGTGATGGTTTAGGGAGCCTTCTCATGGGACACATTAGATCCCTTAGTATATCTGGAGAGGTCCATAAACGCTGCTCGATACCAGCATGTGCTGGTTAATCACCTACACGCTTTCATGCCTTCGCGCATCCATCCTGCTGCCCATTGTGTGTTTCAGCAGCGCAATGCGCCGCCCGACGGACGAGGAACAGTAATCTGAGTTTGGAACCATCCTGTTATAACCAAGGTCCCCGGATTTAAACCTTGTGAAAACTCTGTGACGCCTTTAAGCGGAACATTGCATTCATGTACCCTTGACTGACCTCTAGGGCAGAGTTGTGGACAATGTTGCAACAGGCATGGTTGGTACACTGATGTGCAAAAATTAAGGACGAGGAGGAGAAATTAGCATAACAGCGGAACGAGCAGGCAGAACGGTCCGAAAGACAACTCAGAAGATAGAATAGGGTCCGGTACGGTAGGGCATGTGCATATATGCAGCATGACGTAGTGTGTGTGTGTGGGGGGAGTGCCCGAAGGGTATAAAGCACACGGGCGGTGTACGCTCAGCAATTCCATGAAAGCTATTGCACGGTGTACATCGGTTTAAACGACGTCGAGTTGCTGCCACCGTGTGATATGGCCAACAGGCAATCCAGTAGATGACATCTGGATGGCTTTACCCGAGGTCGCGTCATTGGGAAATTGGAAGAAAGTCGAAGTGCAACTAGTGTGGCCGAGGAGTTCGGGATCGCTCACAGCATCGTTTCACGAGCTTGGAGAGCATTTCAAACGACAGGAACAGCTATCCGGGAGTTTAGCAGTGGTCGTTCCACGACCAATCACGGCGGCGGACGACCGGTATATTGTCCTACAAGCGAGAAGAGACAGACGGCAGACAGCGGGAGAAATCGCAAGGCACATGCAACAGACAACTGGACGTCCATTATCGCGTTTTTGTGGCAAGCAGGCTGCACAAAAGTGATCTATTTGCACGACGACCAGTACGGTGTGTGCCATTAAAGCCTGCTCATCGGAGACGGTGGTTTCTGTGATGCCAGGAACACAAGAACTGGACACATCAGCAATGGGGTCGAGTTCTCTTTACGTATGAGAGCCGATTTAGTCTGACGAGCGATTCCGGACGTATACACATCTGGAGAGAGCAGGGAACACGCAATCACACCTGCAACATGCCGCCCCGGTGGCGCAGTGGTCTAAGGCACTGGCCTCTAATCATTCGTCCGTAAAGGGTCCGGGTTCGAATCCCGGTCAGGCATGGATGTTGTGTTTGTCTTACGGCACTGGCTCTCTCCCTTCCCTGGAACCAGTGACCCTAAATTAGGGACGGGCGACTGCTTATAGCCCATTTGAGTTGCTCACGGTGGTCGTTAAACCTCCAATCAAAAAAAAAAAAACCACCTGCAACATCATCAAAAGAGACCGGTTTGGAAGTGGCGGAGTTCTCGTTTGGGGAGGTCATGCTTGGTAGCCTGTACTGACCACATCTTCCAAGGAGGTTCAGTCACTAGTGACCGCTATTGTACCGATGTTCTCCTGCCTCACGTGCGTCTGTTTAGAGGTGCTGTGGGTCTTTAGTTACTCTTCATGGACGACAACGCTACACCTCATCATACACTGACTGTTGCAGAGCTGTTGGAGAGTGAAGATATTCATTGCATGGATTGGCCCGCAAGATCCCCGGACCTAAATCCAATCGAACACGTGTAGGACCTTCTCGGGAGACGCTTGGCAGCACGTCCCCAGCCGCCAGCAACGATTCCGCAGCTGCGATTGGCGCTACAAGAGGAATGGGCCGCGATGCCTCAACAGCTTCCTGACAACCTCGTCCTCAGCATAGACAGACGTTGTAAATCCTGCAACTCAGTCAGGGGTGATCATATCCCCTACTAAAGACTGGATTTTTCTTGGCAGCCGCCTGTCATATGGACGTTTCTGTCTTCTGTCTAGTTGTGCTCGAAGCTACCTTTTCAATAAAGTGCCTTTGTATCCTTTGGATTCCTTGTTTGGACGGTTTTGCTCACTTGTCCCATATTCTTTCATCTTGAGGATCTTATGGTATGATTTGAGTCGATGTGGAGCACTTCTGCACAACGTTACATTCGAAACACCGTCTCTTCCTTAATTTTTGCACGCCAGTTTATTGCCTCCGGAAACCCTGCAGCATCTGGTGGAGGCGATGCCTCGGCGTGTACAGGCTGTTATTCGCGCTAAAAGACTCCCAACACGCTATTAGGTATGTAACTCGAAATGTTTTTTCATTGAGGGCATATCGATTTTAAGACAAACGACGGAACAGCAATCAGATTTGTTTTATGGTTGTTTATGATAAAATACAGCTGTTATTCTAACAGTATGGCTTTTCTCGATATGTCTTCACATTCACTGTTTTTTGTTGCCTATGAAGCATTTTCTTGCCTTATGACTGATTGATAGATTGTTGATCTTTTCCCATTATCAATGATGTTTGCACTCAAGTAACGAACAATTAATTTATTACACTTGAACTTTCATACTGTATTTAAACTCATGTATTCCCACCGATGAGGGTTCATTTTGCTCTGCTTCTCTCACCTCGATCTGAGGTTTGTAAATATTCATTGTAAATATCCTCATTATCCCAGTTTGCAGATCAATTTTCTGATTTGAGAAACGACCAAGGAATTGTATCACTTGTTGAACAGATGAAAGAAAGTCAATCGCTCTAAGCCGCCACTATGGCTCATTGGTCTAAGCCCTTGCTTCTGACCACAATTCGCTCGCGTGGGTCTGGTTTCGAGTGCGTGATGAGACATTGGTGGGGCGTTTGTCTTACTGAAATAGCTCTACCCCCTCCATGGAACATGTGGATCAAAATTAGGGACGGAAGACTGCTTATGGACTAAATTTGCTCACGGTGGTCTTTAGACTACCCACGACGACAGCAAAACTATCCAACTGTCCCCTTTGGTACATACTACCATTATGTTGTAGGCTGTACAGTTGTCCGATTAAACTCTGTGTTATATAAAACTTGTTTTCATGTGAAGAGCATATGAATATTTTTTTCTTGAACTCAGATTGGTAGACCAGAATACACAAAAATCGGTAAAGACGAGGAACATATTTCAAAGGAGTGCACATAGAGGCAGTAAGTAGCCTTGCCATTCATTTATGGCATATATTTTTATATATATTTTATATATTTTTTATATCACAAGAAAGTTTAAAGTAAATCTTAAAAATAAAGGTATTAACATGTGAAGCCGTTCATACTATCCTTCAATTAAAAGGCGAATGATTATGCTACCTTAGCACGGGGGACCGCGGCTATTTAAAATTCATTGAGCAGGCGTTACTAATAATGACTTCTATTAGAAATGTTTTTGGTAATATATATAAAAATATATCGTGTGATATAAAAAAATACTGCCTTATGTAAACAAAGTTCCGTTGCAAGCGTTGAAAACCACTTCAGCTATACAGATTAGAGTGGGCTGACATAGATGAAAGTTTCTTGATGTCCTTGTAATAGAATTCGTTCAGTAATACTTTGTATGTATACATGAAGAATACCTTGGAGAACACAAATATATTTTTGTACTTTTAAGAAACACACTGGGATCAGTGTAAAACTGCTGTTTTTCTTTTCAGAAGGACTTTCAGAGCTTTCGAGGAGAGATTTAGAGTTTGAGTGATATATTGATAAACTGTGCAGCGGGGGTAACTTTGTGACACTCGTCATATGAGGAACTAAAGAAATCCGTGAACGGTGAAAAAAATATCAAGACATTATTACGTCGAGGTCAGGTGCTTCGTGAGCTGGGATTATGTTTAGGTCATTGTGCCATCTTTGCTCTGGTAAAAGGAAAACGGAGAGGGAAATAAATAAAACATTCTGAAGGGATCTTGAAGATAACGTTTTCTTCACGACTTCAGTACTGACAAAATATTCCTAAAGTATTTTTCAGACTAAATGCTTTCGAGAGATTTCGATTCAACAAGCAGTTGTATCTAGTTTAGAATATGTGATAACAGTGCTCTCAAGAACTGCGCTAACCCACAGTATTGAACTTTGAAAGGGTTCTTAGAGATCCCTCAAGCACTCGTGGAAAAACATTTCGCGTTTAGCTCACAATCATTCCGAAATGCCCACACTCAGAATTCATGACCAAACGCATTCTCAAACCAGTCAGCAGTATTTGTAGTGTATGCCACAGTGTACACATACATTTCAGCTACTGTACTTTTGTTCCGTAAGCAGCTTAAGAAGTCCTAAGCCTGGAAGATCGTTTGTGCACTCTCACTTTCAAAATAATATTCCTTACTGTCATTTAAAAGAACATCTTTGCAAACAAATCAAGTGAACACCACTGTATGTAGAATAATAATTTAGTACAACTGGCAGGAGCACGCGACAATTCAGACTGTGGCCTCATCCCTTTGAATCATATATTTCTTTAATTCAGTATTTCCATTAAAATAAGATCTTTTAAATACACAGTGCGGCAATTAAGTAATGGGACTGAACTTTTTTAAAAATCCCGCTAAAACACACGGCACTGGAGGCATGTTTTTTTTTTGATAAGCCATTTATCAGCTATGCGGTCGCAACAGCGTTTGCCTGAGAATTGCGCAGATGAGTATTTACGCTGTGCATGACGTCATTCGGTGGAAGAACATTGTCACTGCATGGAGCAGACAGCAAATATCTAGTTCTGTTTGAAAATCGGTAAAACTGCATCTGAGACTGTTCAGTTGTTGCGTGATGTGTACGGTGCTAATCGCCTATCTCATACAAAATTATTCCAATAGTATGCACGTTTCCAAGGATCGGCTGAAAGATTTGGAAAATGACGAAAAGCCCAGAGCGCCCGATTTCAGTATTAGCGTCTGAACTCACTGAGAAAGGATACAAAGTGAGCATTGTGTAACCTTGAGGATGCTGGAATGTGCCCTTGGTGTTAATAAGGAGACGATTCGTCAAATCTGAGTGCTAGATTGGGGGAGTTTGCGCTCGTTTTGTTCCGCATGCTTTGTCAGACGACCAGAAATATGTACGAGTGGAGTGCGCCAAATTTATCCTGGAGACTTCAGAAACAATGTAAAACTTTCTCAAAAGCATTGTGGCAGGTTGAGAGACATGGGGCCTTTGTTATCTGAAACGAAGCGTCCGATTCCCCAGTGGAAGTCGATACAGCCATCCAAAGAAAAGATCCGGTTACAGAAGTCCAAACTCAAGAAAATGCTTGTGTGCTTTTACGACATCAGGGGAATTTTGCATCACGAGTTCATTCCTGAAGGTACAACTGTCACGGACAAAGCTTACACACCCATTTTGGAACGATTGTGGAAGAAGAGTATTGTTCGTGTCAAGACTTAGTACAAAATAGGGGAAAGGTTCTTTTTTCACAATAACGCACCCGCACACAGCAGTCAGTGCACAGTAATTTCTGGTACAAAACCAAGTGTGTGTACTTAACCATCTTCACCTCTATTCTCCAGATTTGTCACCATGTGATTACTTTCTATTCCCTAAATTAAAGCTGGCCGCCCCAGTGGCACATTGTCTAAGCGCTGGCTTATGACCATTCGTCTGTGAAGGGTTCAGGTTCGAAACCCGTGAGGAATGGATGTGTTTTTCTTACGGCACTGTTTTTTTTCCCATCTCTGGACTCAGTGCTCTTAAATAGCGGATGGACGACAGCTTATAGTCCATTGAGTTGCTCACAGTTGTCGTTATACCTCCAATCGAAAAAAAAAATAATTAAAGCTGTCTTTAAAAGGAAAAGTTTTTCAAGACATTGAAGACATACAAAGAACTGTGACATCAGCTCTTCACTCCATACCAAAAGATGACCTCAGCATGTCCTTCCTTTCGTTGGCTGATCTTGCCACTTGTATTAACGCAGGAGGAATGTACTTCGGATAAAATATATTCACGTAAGTTTTCCCGCTTTTCCATTTTTCTTTTAGAATTCAGTGTTCAATGTCATTACTTAATTGCAGTACTGTGTATATAGTTGACCATTATCTTGGGGAAAACTAAAAGTTTGGAAATTATTGGCATTTTGGGGGAGAAGTTGAATTTAGCTCTTTCCCATTCTCAGTGATCTATGGAGCAAGCATGTCTGTTATTTGCAACCATATTTTCTTTTACACCAATCTACCATTAATTTCAGGTCATTTGTATGTCCACAAATCTTTTTTACAGAAAATTAATATTGTGTGCTGAAAGTTTCGGAACTTACGACTGCCACTAGACTTCGTGGAATACGCTGTACCTGTTTTTTTTTTTGTGTATCTCCGCACATATGTTCCACAGTTTGGCCTGTAAAACAGTGACCAGTTCAGCTCTGTTTATTGGGCCATTTCTTCTTAGACCAAAAAAGGGGCTGCATAGGCTTCAGGTCAGGACCATGGGTTTGGCCAGTTCAAAGTTGCAACGCCCATAGCATGAAACCATTCATAACAACGGGAGCAGTATGACAACGTCTTGCTGATAGAGATATGGGCCTTCCGCAAAGTATTTGCACAACGGCATTTGTGCACAATTGCCCTCTAACGTCTAGATAGAGTTCAGCGTTCATGTTTTTGCCTAAAACGACTAATGTGTCCAAACCCAACCACCAAAACATCTCCATATCACAACACTGTTTCGACCAATCTTTATTATCGGGGCGAATACAGTCTTGAATGCACTTTTCTACCGTTACGAGTCACTTTGTCCGTGTTCATTTCACCCACGTTCACTTGGTCCACTGTTCACTTTGTTCGCTGTTCATTTAATCCACTGTACATTTCATCCGCCGTTCACTTTGTCAACATTCCTTTTGTCCTCAGAATGGATAGAATAATGTGGAAATTTTCTGTGTTGATGGAATTTTGTTGCGGGGTAGAAATAAAATAGGTCAGGGGATATTGCTTACAAGCGATTTTTAGCACGTATTTGGAAAAAAGATCTTGTTATGCTACCGGTTTGCCTGTCCGTCTGTGGACACCATAGCTCTGCAACTATTAGTCCAATTTGAAAAATTCTTATTGCATTGGGAAGCTCGAATTTTTCGAATCGTTTGGTTTTTTTTACGATGAACAATTTCGCCTCTAGAGGGCGTTAATGCAGGTGATATCGAATTCAAAATACACTTTATTCCATATATTTGTTTCTAAACATTCGATTGAATTTTTTTCTTTACCTCTCGATTCCATTTATGTCGAAGACTATTTTAGGTACAGTCACTTTTTAAGTTACGCATAGATTTTCCGCCAGGGGGCGTGTAAAAGTAAGTTGAGTTTTCCCCCATATCTCTGCTTTTAAAACTCCTATTTGAAAACTTCAATTCGGATGAAAAATCTTTTGCATATAATATCTTATTTTTGGTAAAAAATTGTTTGGCCACCAGGGGGCGTAAGTTTTAATTCCTGCTTCTGATGTATTTTGCAGCAAAATCTGAGCTTCTAAAATCTCGATTGAAAATATTCGTTCGTGGACCGATACTAATCACATAGATAAACCTTTTCTGAATATTTTCTTAAAATACTGCATGGGTTATCCGCCAGGAGACGTAGATGAATATATTATTTTTCTCGATATCTGTTCTTCTAAGTGTCCGATTTGAAAAATTCTTCTTTTCTTGAAGAGAGTTTCAGATGCGCTATGTTCCTCATATAATTTCAAAACCTTTAACGTATAAGTCTGCCACCAGAGGGCGTAAGTCCACGTTTCTGTTTACAGCAATATCTGCGGGACTAAAAACCCGATTGAAAAACTTCTTCGGTCAGATACTACTAACTATGCAAACTCAGTGTACATATTTTCTTCCCAAAATAATGCACAGCTTCGCCGCTAGGAGGCGCAAACGCTTAATCTGTTTTTCTAAATACCTCTTCTTCTACATGTGCGACTTAAAAACTTCTATCAACACCGGATGCCATTTATTTTGTAGAATACATTAGGCTAGTTTATGACTAATTTTGTAGTTCACAGTTTGTCTATAGGTGGTGGTTGTGTACTTCAGAGTTGAGCTGTATCGGCGCTTCTAAGAAAACTATTGAAAAATTCATTCGCTACTGTATACCATTCGCTACAATAGAGATGTGGGCCATTATCCTCTTTAAGTAATGCAAAGATAATCCAATGTAAAGGTCGAAAACGTTTTTTTGCTATCGCAGCTTCCGCGCGACGTATTTGAATAGTTTTTTTCCTTAGCATAGATTTGTCCATGAAGAATATTTTTCGCCTATTTTCAACTTTTCCATTATGCAAAATTCTTCATCTAGCAGACGTAGACATATATTATGTTTTTTTTTAATATTTCTTCTTTTAACTGTTTAATTTGAAAATCTCTTTGTCTCTGATAGCTTCCTTGTTCTACGAGAAACTTTTTGTGCGCTATTTGTTAATTTTAGTAACGTGATTTTTAGCTGCTGGTGGAACTAAGTAGATGTTTCTATTTCTGGATGTTTTATCGATTGCAGAAACCGGTTGATTGTTTTCCAAACTAGTTCCATTGATTTTGAATAACTTTGATAAATGTAATTCGCGCTAGAATGGATTGAAAAGGCGTGCTGATTAGAACCGAAAATTCGGTGTCATCTTTCTTGTTTTTCTCCTGTTTAAGTTTATCGATTAAAATATAACGATTTAAAATGTTATTTAAAGCAAAACGAAGAACTGAACTTTGAAGAGCTTTTTAACTCTTTTCTGTGGTACGATGGCAATCACTGTGACATTTTACAGAAATCTTTTAATTGCTGATATATATCTTTTATATTGTTTTAATATAGTTTTTAGCTTTTCAGTATATTATTATTTTGATTATTCATTGTTTATACTTTCCGTATCACTAATTTTCACACGAATGAATTATAATGCTCTCTACACCAATGTGCCATTACATTATGACCACCCGCCAGCTTAGAGAAATGAGCGCGCCTGAAGACCGAACGGTGGCGCAGGTGAAGTTCACAGAGCAGTATATATACAACCCGAGGACCGGCTTTCGGTAAATAAAGTGTTCGGAGTCAGAATGAGAAAAGTTGCCGATTTTTCGAAGTTTGATAAAGGACAAATTGTGATGGCACGGCGGCTCGGACCTACGATCTCGGAAACGGCGTGGCTTGTGGGTTGCGAACGTGCCGCTGTAGTGAGTACGTATCAAAAGTGGTGCACATATATCCAAACGACAAACCGTTATCCAGCCGTGTTTCTTCCGCAGCTCATTGATGTCAGAGAGAAGCGGAGACTGTCGCGCATTGTTCACAGCGACCGCAGGTCCACAGTGTGACAAATCACCGTTAAAATACAGCAGTGGTGATCAGGGCAATGTGTCAGAGCACACAGGTCATTGCGGCCTTCTGCGCATGGGCTTCCTGCGTAGCCGAAAACCCAGCCGGGGCCCCCATGCTCACTGCACGTCATCGTCAACAACGCATGAAATGAGCCCAACGTCATCGAGATTAGTCCGTGAATGATTGGAAGAAAGTAGCCTGGTCTGACAAATCAAGATTCCTGGAGCATTACGTCGTAACGGCCGAGCGCGGATACGCCGATTAACAACGGAGGCAATGGCAACTGAATGCACTGTTGGTCGGAAACAGGCCGCCGGCCGCGGTGATATGTTGTGGGCGATGTTTTCTTGGGACACTTTAGGCCCCATTATCCCAATAGCACAGTCCCTGACAGCTGTCAGGTATCTAAACATCATTGCGGACAAAGTTCACCCAGTCATGGCAACTGTGTTCCCTATTGGTGATAGCCATTACCAACAAGATAATGCGCCATGCCACACTACCAGCATCTTCAAGGTGTGGTTTGTGGAACATGCTGGTGACTTTCTGTTAATGCCGTGGCCTTCAAATTCACTTGACATGAGCCCAATCGAACATTTGTGGTTCGACTTGGAAAAGCGGGTTCGCGCTAAATCACTACCACCCCGGGAAATGTACGGGAACTGGAGGTCCTGCTGTTGACATTATAGTACAAGATACCCCAGGTTACTTATCGCCACCTCATGGAATCGATGCCTCGCCGAGTGGCCGCTGTTTTGCAGGCTAAAATGGGTCCTACAGCTTATTAGGTAAGTGGTCAAAATGCAATGGCTCATCGGTATATATGTGTTATAGCTATTTCATGTGAAAAAAACATGAAAGTATAGTGTTCAAAAAAAAAGTTTGGATTAATATATACTGTCAATTTGTTGTATGAGAGAAGGAAAATAGACCATATAAACATATAAAGCAGAAAGGGGTTAAAATTTTCCTCTTCAATACAACACATTTATGGGCATTGGGAGAAACTTTGATTTATGCCATAGTGATTGACATCGTACTACACAAGGGTTAAAAAGCTCTTCAAAGTTCAGTTCCTCGTTTTACTTTAAATAACATTTGAAATCGTTATCTTTTAATCGAAAAATTTGAACAGGAAGAAAAGCGCATGTAAGCAATGTCCGCTGACCTTTTTTTTTTCTGCCTAGTAACAAGAGTCCCATCAAAATAAAAAATGTCCAAGGTATTCCATCCATTGTGAGGACGAAATGAATGTGGATAAATTGAACCGTGGACCTAGTGAACGTGGAAGAAATGAACGTGGACAAAGCGATAGGGGGAACCGTTTCTACCGGCATCCGCTACACCCAGGAACAGCCATCAGACCAGTAGACTGTGTGCCATGACCAGTCAGTCCAATTCACAGCTTTCGATTGTTGTACAGTCCGAGATTGAGGATCCTTACAGCACACTGTGGCGTTCGCGAACGATTCGTTCATTACGAACGAATCAGGAAAGTGAGATATTGACGAAGGAACGTTTCCTGAACAGAGCAGATTCCCTTAATGAATCAGAATTACTTCTGATTAGATGCTAAAAGTTCACCATTGTCTCTCGGTGAGGAACATCTTCTGGTCAGGAAACGTTTCTTTATCCAGAACTGTACAAAATACAATAAATTAAGTGAACGTTTCGAAACGAACGTATGTGAAAACCAAGGAATAATCACCCCCATAAGAATTAAACAAATTTAAAATAAAAACTGTTCAGTAAATCAATGAAGAAATATTCTTCATAATACATAAGAAATCGATAGAATATTCAAAGCAAACTATAAATTCTGAATTTACTTGTAACACTTACTGGTCATCTATGTAACACATCTCAGAAAACTTGAAAATTTCATCGGGTAGCAGTTAGCATACTCGAACGGAAATAGGTGGATGCGGGTTCGATTTCCGCTCCAGGATGATGAAATGTTGAAGTTTTTTGATAGGTGTTACATGGATGACCAGTAAGTGTTACAAGTAATTTCAGAATTTATATTCTGTTCGCTTTGAATATTCTGTTCAGTAAATCGGAAAAGTCAACGGACGATAGTATTCGACTCGGAATCTATTCCCAAGATCTATTCTCAGCGCGTAGGCGCCGACTAGGGAAGATTGGGTACGGCGAAACTTGCCCCCCCCCAGTTTGTACCTACCCAATATTTTTCGTCCTTTTTAATTAAATAAGTTTTTGCTTTTGTGGGTGTATGTCATTTTCGAAACGCGCGAGTTGAAATATTTTTTGTGGAGAAAGCATGTTCTCCCATGCTATTCAGGCTATACCGTGCTGTGCTAATTGCGAAAAAGCATTTTTCTTTATAGAAAAAATTAATACATAGCAAAATAAGTAATTTTTTTCTTATTCAGCATTGCTGACTAGATAAGAAGCTTGTCAGCCCCATATTATGTTTGACATGTTTGCTTGATATGTGGTAAAAGTTTCAAATAGTTATCAAAAATAAAATAAATAAAAATACAGCTGCGTATAATCTCTAGCGCTTTATTTACCTATTTATTTTTTGCGCTTCTCATTCTTTGCGTAACCGCGCTATTTTCTAATTTTTTTAAACGTTTGGAAATAAAATCTGTGTAAATTTTTATAAAATAACAGGCTGAATTTTACTTTTAAAAATATTCAGCAAAATAACATTTCTGTTTCCTTGTTCATTTGCTGACGAGTAGTTTCAATTGCGTTTAAAAATATACGTCGAATCCCGTAATTTAACTTTTTGCCACCCTTCCTCACACGTATGTTTCTAAAAAAAAAAAAAAAAGATCGTGCTTATGTTATTACTTTGTCCATTCGTCCGTTCGTCTGTCTGTGGACACCATATGTGCGCAACTGCTAGTCCGATTTGAATTTTTTTCTCATTCGCAAGCTTGAAATATGAGAGTGATGATCCTTACCGTTTCCTTTCCGATGCACAAATTCGCTGCTAGAGGGCGTAAATGCAGATGCTGTCGAATTCAAAATACATTATATTCCATATGTTTACTCCTAAATATCCGATTGGAAACATTTTTTTCTTTCCGATGCCATTTATATCAAAGTTTAATTTAGTTGCAGTTTCGTTTTTAAGTAATGCATGGAGTTTTCGCTAGGGGAGTAAAGGTAAATTGCGTTTTTCCCGATGTCTCTGCTTGTAAAACTCTGACCCGAACAAATCTTTCTTCATCGGATTCAAGCTCCTGGTGGGAAAGTTTTTGCATATAATTTCCAATTTTTGATCAAGAATGATTTGGTCACCAGGCGGCGTAAGTCTTTATTTCTCCTTCTGATGTATTTGCTAAGCTTCTGAAAACTCGATTGAAGAAATTCTTTCGTGGACCTTTACCACACACATTGGAAAACCTTTTCAGAATATTTCTTATTAAAATAATGCATAGTTTTCCGCTAGGGGCGTAGATGTATAACTTACTTTTGCCGATATCTCTTCTCCTAAGAGCCCGATTTCAAAAAGTCTTTCTTTGTTAGTGTTTCCGGTGTTAAAAGTTTCTGATATAATTTCAAAATTTTCTTAATGCACAAGTGTGCCACTGGAGGGCGTAAGTTCACGATGTTACAGCAATATCTGAGGGACTAAAAACCCGATCGAAAAAATTCTTTTTCGGTCAGATACTAACTATGAAAACTCTGTGTATTTTGTTCTCAAAATAATGCCCATTTTCGCTGCTTGGGGCGCACATGTTTAATCTGTTTTCCTCGATATCTTTGTTTCTACATCTGCAATTTAAGACATACTTTTAACACCGGATACCATTTAGCTTCTCGAGCACTTTAGGTTTGCATTTGAGGAGTTTTGTAGTTCACAGTTCTGTCGCTAGGTGGTGTTTGGGTACTTGTGTTTGCAGCTGTCTCCGATTCTAAAAAGCCTTTGAGATTCTTTTTTTTTACTGTATGCCATTAGCTACACAAGTGATAGGGAGCATTATGCTCCTAAAATAATGCACAGCACTCCCTCTAGGGGCCGTAAAGGTCAAAACCATGTTCTCACTATCTGTGCTTCCTGGAGGCGTATTTGAAAAGTTCTTTTTCTGTAGCATAGTTTTTTCCGTGAAGAATATTTTTCGCCAATTCAACTTTTTCATTACGAAAAATTCTTCCGCAAGAGGGCGTGGAGTTATATCATGTTTCCTTCTATATTTTTTCTTTTAACTCTTCGATTTGAAAATCTCTGTCTCTGAAACTTCTGCTATGAGAAACTTTTTGTGGCCGCAGTGGTCTAAGCGATGGCTTCTGATCATCCGTCCGAAAGGGGTCCGGATTCGAATACCGGTGAGGCATGGATGCCGTGTTTGTTTTACGGCACTGGCTCGCTCCCTTACCTGCAACCAGTGGCCCTAAATTAGGGACGGGTGACTGCTTATTGCCCATTGAGTTGCTCACGGTGGTTGTTAGACCTCCAATCGAAAAAAAAAAAAAACTTTTTGTGTACCATTTGTTAATTTTCGTAGCATACTTTTTAGCCGCTTGTGAAAGTAAGTAGCTATTCTTTTCTTTATCTGGATGTGTTATGGATTGTAGAAATCCGGTTTTTTTTCCTAACCGGTTCCATTGATTTTGATAAATTTTGTTCACGCCGGAAAGAATTCAAAAGACGTGCTCGTTACAACCGAAAATTCGGTGTCATCTTTCTTGTTTTTGCTTTTTTTTATTTTCCTCTAGACAATGGAAAAGACATGCCCTTCCCGCGTCTGATCTCTTCACGCCTGCCCTCCTCACCCAATAATTTGGTGAGGTCGGCGCCCGTGTCCCAATGTTATAGTGTTCACTAAACTAGAAGTCACACCGAACGAATCATTGCAGTGATTCTAATCAAAAGAATCTCTTGGTCCATCTTTTGTTCGAGGGAGGCAGGGGTTTGAGTCCCGGATGATCAATGGATAGTATACTCTTCCTACAGCTCTTGCTCTATCACCTTCCTGGAACCAGTGCCCCTGATTTAAGAAAGGTGGCAGCTGTTGCCGTATGAATAGGCAGCTGATTGCCGTATGAATAGCTATATTGCCGTATGAATAGCTCCATCTTTTGTTCGAGGGAGGCAGGGGTTTGAGTCCCGGATGATACATGGATAGTATACTCTTCCTACAGCTGTTGCTCTATCACCTTCCTGGAACCAGTGCCCTTGATTTAAGAAAGGTGGCAGCTGATTGCCGTATGAATAGCTAGATTGCCGTACGAATAGCTCCATCTTTTGTTCGAGGGAGGCAGGGGTTTGAGTCCCAGATGATGCATGGATAGTATACTCTTCCTACAGCTGTTGCTCTATCACCTTCCTGGAACCAGTGCCCTTGATTTAAGAAAGGTGGCAGCTGATTGCCGTATGAATAGCTAGATTGCCGTACGAATAGCTCCATCTTTTGTTCGAGGGAGGCAGGGGTTTGAGTCCCAGATGATGCATGGATAGTATACTCTTCCTACAGCTGTTGCTCTATCACCTTCCTGGAACCAGTGCCCCTTGATTTAAGAAAATTGGCAGCTGATTGCCGTATGAATAGCTAGATTGCCGTATGAATAGCTCCATCCTTTGTTCGAGGGAGGCAGGGGTTTGAGTCCCGATGATGCATGGATAGTATACTCTTCCTACAGCAGTTGCTCTATCCCCTTCCTGGAACCAGTGCCCTTGATTTAAGAAAGGTGGCAGCTGATTGCCGTATGAATAGGCAGCTGATTGCCGTATGAATAGCTAGATTGCCGTATGAATAGCTCCATCTTTTGTTCGAGGGAGGCAGGGGTTTGAGTGCCGGATGATGCATGGATAGTATACTCTTCCTACAGCTGTTGCTTTTTCACCTTCCTGGAACCAGTGCCCCTGATTTAAGAAAATTGGCAGCTGATTGCCGTATGAATAGCTCCATCTTTTGTTCGAAAGAGGCAGGGGTTTGAGTCCTGATGATGCATGGATAGTATACTCTTCCTACAGCTGTTGCTCTATCACCTTCCTGGAACCAGTGCCCTTGATTTAAGAAAGGTGGCAGCTGATTGCCGTATGAATAGGCAGCTGATTGCCGTATGAATAGCTAGATTGCCGTATGAATAGCTCCATCTTTTGTTCGAGGGAGGCAAGGGTTTGAGTCCCGGTGATGCATGGATAGTATACTCTTCCTACAGCTGTTGCTCTATCACCTTCCTGGGACCAGTGCCCCTGATTTAAGAAAGGTGGCAGCTGATTGCCGTATGAATAGGCAGCTGATTGCCGTATGAATAGCTAGATTGCCGTACGAATAGCTCCATCTTTTGTTCGAGGGAGGCAGGGGTTTGAGTCCCGGATGATGCATGGATAGTATACTCTTGCTACCGCTGTTGCTCTATCACCTTCCTGGAACCAGTGCCCCTGATTTAAGAAAATTGGCAGCTGAATGCCGTATGAAAAGATATTTGACGGGAATGCGAAATATCTTTTGAGCATATATATTAATTACTGTGTGGTCATAACTGCTTTATAATAAATATCAATTCTATTGCAGTATTGCTGAATTTAAAAGCGTTTTATTGTTGGCGATTTCGCAGATTTACCATAAACCATGGCATTCTACATGAACTCAGCTGAAGTCTGATTGCCGCCCCTGGCGTAGTGGTCTAAGCGATGGCTCCTGATCATTCGTCGGAGATGGGTCAGGGTTTGAATCCCGTTGAGACATGGACGTTGTGTTTGGCGTGCGGCACTGGCTCTCTCCCTTCCGTGGAGCAGTGGCCCTCCATTAGGGACGGACGACAGCTGAAAGCCCACTGAGTTACTCACGGTGGTCGTTAAACCTCTAATCAAAATAAAAAAAGTCTGATCACAAGTCCGGCGACGTGTGAAAAACGACGAGGAAAAGGAACAAGCTAGGTATGATAGTAATAAAAAGCAGCAGGAGACAAATGCCCTAGACTCAGTAATAACGTTGAACAAGAACCGGTTAGCAAATGGAGTTGTGACAATGCTAAGTGATATACAGCTATCCAAACACGCAGAGAAATTCGACACGGCCATAAAACAAATGAAAAACAGTACCTATTGACATATGTTGCTTTTTCTTTGCTGACAGTGATATAAATAATGCCAAAGGAAGCAGAAAACTGTTTGAACACGACGAATGTGAATTGTTCATGCCCGAATAATTCCAGTACTGGAAGGAATAACGTACTCAATCACTGAAGCTTTCCATAACAAATTTTCTGAGAAAAAATGCGCCACTTTCAACTGCTCACATTATCAGAAAATGTTCATGTTCTATTGTAGTGGGATTACTCAGCATGGCTTTACGTTCCGGTGTAGAGCGATGTCGCATTAAAAAAAAAAAAAAAAAAAAAAGTGACGCGCCGAATTCTCGGGTGTAATGAGGCTTTGAATCTCTTCCTGCACGAAAAGAAGTTTACAAAGAGTATTTTAAGGAAAAGAGAAGCTGAGAAAAAAGGACATGCATATCCGCCCCCTAGGAAATAAAACTGCGCATTATCTTCTACAATAAAATTCTCGTGTTCGCCAGCAGCCTAGATAAACTGCTGAGCGTAGTGGTGTGAAGTTGAGCAGACGAGGCACATAAGTTTATGCGCACCGGAGCTCTCTTCTTTTTCTTTTTTTTTTTTTTTTGTAATTCATATTTGCAAATTTTTAATTTTGAAAGCTGTTTATACGGAAAGATTTTGACTTGATCCCTTCAATCATTGATACGATTTTCACATTTACTATTTTGAAATTTAAATTTGCTGTTTACTGTGTTATAAGTTCAAGTGGTACGGAGTGTTGGCTTCCAACAATTCAACGTAGATGGGTCGGAGTTAGAATTCCGGGTGAGGCATGGGTGATCTGTTTTTTATTTTTTATTTTTGTGTGTGTTTTTTACGGCACTGGATCATTTCCGTGGAAATAGCAGCCCTAAATTAGGGACGGGTAACCACTTATAACCCATTGAGTTGAATATGGTGGTCGTTAAACACTCCAACAAAAAAATATTTTATTACACTTCTGCGTAATTTTGAGGGGGGGGACTACGAGAACCCCACGCTAAACGTGATAGAAGCTGCAACATTAATAGGCTGTGCTGAAATGTTGGGACCGAACTTCCGAAGTGTCGCGTGTTTCCTTATGTAGCAGTTGCCGCCGGGTTTGAATTTTACACCGCAGCTCATCGTATCATAGTACACACTATAGATAGTGGAACTATTGTTGCAATATTTTCAGTTCCACTGTGTATAGTGCGTTAGTAACACTGATATGAAACACTATAGTGCAAAAATATGTAATTTTTCCGGTATTTCATTTCTTCAAAGCTTATTCGCCTGTTCGCGCATTCTCTCACCTGATCTTGTATATTTATTTTATTCTGACGTAGATGATGGTTATCGTCTTGATCTTTGTATGTGTTTCTTAGCGCTTGTATAATTGCAAAGCACGAGCTTAATCGTTAAAAGCCGTTGGACTCAACCTGCAAAACCAATGCTTTACTTATGGCCAGCTCTGCGCTGGTTGATCAAAAGTTCGATAGCAGAAATATAAACCTCTTCACCTTGTATCCGAATGCAAGAATGCTCAACATTGCTTATCTAGAGGCTCTTCAAATGTACACATACTTACTTACGCATGTTAAGAACTGTGCAATTACACTGATCACAGCACATTTGAACTAATAGGAACATTTAAATTCTTCCAATTTCCCATATTAAAGGTAAATAAAGATTTGGTGGTTTCAGGCAGTTGTACCGGCACAAGTACAGATTTTATTTTCTAATTCCTTTCTTTTGGTTATACAGGAATACATTTCAATTAAAATTTCCCGTGCAGCATGTCCGATTAATAATTTCAAGAAGACTGATAACGCTGCGGCTCAGACGCCATTTTATGTAAATAACTTTTCACCACATTTCACCTCGCCATTTTATGTACCTTTTTTAATAAAGCTTAGCAACTAAGGGTTCCTTGCCGGTTTAAATTATAAAACGTGCGCAGTATTCCTCATAACCGTTGGATCCAGCTTTTTCAGCCGGATTTCTAGAATCTGGAAAACATTTCCAGTAGAAATAGCTGTTTACGCCTACTAGTGGACGGAATGTCAGTTAAAAAAAAAAAAAACACAACGCAAATTGCAAGCAAGATGCTCCACATAGAGGGAGATAACCGAAGCAAAAGGAATTTCCCAAATTGAACATTTAGAAGCAGAGTTACCAAGGAAAACCTAATACAGTCGACTCTCTGTAACTCGAAACTGGATAAGACGAAATTCTTCATAACTCTGAAAAAAGGGAAATTTCCAACACATGTCCTATGCGCAGTACTTTTTTTCTAGCGAAAGGCGCAAAAACGGCGTTCTGGCACTTTTTCGTAAAGACAAAACTTTTTAGTTTCGAGGTTTAGAATAATAATTTAATTAAAATACAAGTATGTGTAATAACCATAACATGTACAGTAATTACAGTAAGGTGAGAGAGAGATGCTAGGAGTTAAAGAAATGCCTTGGATTTTTTATGAAGTTGTATAGTGAAAAGTTTCTTTCCTGTACATAACATATCGTTGTACAATTTTTGTACAGCGATACATTATTTATAAATGGAAATACAGTATATACTGAAAAAGAAATCAGGAAGTTTTGTAACATGTTTAAACTCAACCAAAAAGATATGACTCATGGTTTCGGAGAGTACGTACAACTGCTGGAAAAATAAAATCCTAAGCAACGTTTACCGCTGAAGTGAACTTTACAAACCATTGCTGTATTCAAGTGAATGTCAAAAGGGATTTTCTCCGACGAATTTGATAATCACCTCAGTTAGGTCTCTTTCAATCACAGCCAGAGCCTCATTATTATTCATAAATCGTATTGGGCCTCCGCTAATCCAGTTCGCTCCCACAAAATACACTATACTATCAAAAGTATTCGGACACTACCAAATATAATATTTGCATAAGCGCAAGGAACGGTTGCGCAGGAAGGTGCGCTGTGAGTGGGGAGGTACGTATATAAAGCTGTGATGTTTTGTCGTGTTATCAGTAACTTTGAAGTTCATGTGCCGCGTGAACGCATTTTCTAGTTCCAGCGTGGGCTGGTCATAACGTCATTTGAGTAACCTTTCCATACGGAGCATTGCAGCTAAACTAAACATACCAAAATCGACTGTAAGTAATGCCGTGAAGAGATGGAAGCAGGACGGTGCAACTACAACAACAACAAAAAAAAAACGTTCGGGAAGGCCTCACAAACTGACGGAACGTGCCAGAAAAGAGCCATGAGAAGTTTCGGAAGGCCTCACAAACTGACGGAACGTGCCAGAAAAGAGCCATGGTAAGAAATATTAAGAAATCCTGTTCTTCCTTTGCACTTTCCATAGCTGTTGAAGTAGGGAATGCTTGTATTGGCTCTGTTAGTACCATAACTATCCGCAGAGAGTTGCACAGTGTAGGTTATTGTGGTAGAGCAGCGGTACACAAACCACACATCACTACCGTGAATGCGAAGCATCGTTTGGAGTGGTATATTTCCCGTCGTTCTTGTACTGTGGGCGACTGGAAAGCTGTTCTTTGGAGTGACGAGTCACGTTTTTCACTCTACTAATCTGATGGGTTTGTGTGGATTTGGCGACAGCCCGGGGAACGCTTTTCGTCGGACTGTGTACTTCGAACTGCTAAATTCGGCGCAGACTCAGTCATGGTATGGAGCTGTTTTTCGTGGATGGGGCTCTGCCCGTCCATTATACTACCACAAACCATGAAATCTTAGGTGTACCTCGATGTTCTGGATAATTCAGCCCCTATCAACAAATGTGGCAGTGTTATGGAAATCACCGTTGTCTCTTCCAACATGATCGAGCTCCCTTGCACACTGCACGACGTGTGCAGGACTGGTTTCTTGAAAATGAATGGGAATTGTTAGACTGGCCAGCTCAAGTTTCTGATCTGAGTCCCATAGAACACCTCTGGTGAACTGGAGAGACGAATACGAAATCGACCACAACGACAGTCTTCGCTCTCCATGCTGCTGGCAACAGCTTTGCAGGATGAATGGCGAGTCATTCCTGCAGAGACCTACCGGAAATTGGTTGAGAGTATGCCTTGACATGTTGCCGCTCACATACAAGCAAAAGATGGACTGGCCAACTACTAATCGTGAGAATAAAGCCATTTGTTCTAAAACATTGTGGTGTCTGAATACTTTTGATAACATAGTGTACGTCCGATTGTGGCTCATTTTAAGACTCCATTGGGCATTGTAAACAAAAATCAAGGAGCGGACAAGAACAATATAAATCAGCTGAAGAGTTGAATAAAATTTTGGCTGTATTGTAGGTCAAAAATGCAGTTTCCTTCTGTTCCCTAGCAAAATGCAATCCTTAGCGCAAATTTAACTCTCATTTGGAGGTAAGTGTGACAGATTTTAATTATTAGTATTTGCTTTGTATTATTATAACTCTTGCGGGGAAAATGCTGGTTTTCAAATATAATAATTTAATATATTATGAGCGTGTAAATTATGTTTTTAGATATACGATGGCATCACTCTGTACACGTTATTTTTATAAACGACGAATAGCAACTGAAAAATTGTACTCGGACACTGCTGGGATCGAACCCAAGATCTCTCGATAACTAGCCGAGTGCGTTCGCTTTTCGCTACGGTGCCAACAAATGACAGCACTATTCGTGGTTTATCAGGCAGCATTTGACTACACAAATAAATATTGATGGGCTCAGTAACTGATGTGTCGCCATCTAGTGGCATTCAACAAAGCAAGCTGTTTTAATTACAGCCGGCATCGTATATTTACATTATCTCCACGTATTCAAAATATATTCACTATGTTTTTAGATTTTATACTATGTAATAGTAATAAAGCTTAAAGAACAATGTTCAGTAAATTGATTTGCTTTTTATTAGGTCAATCCTCCCCCTTTTATACAGGAAGTGATGTTTAAGAGTTCTGTAATCTTTCTCAAAAAAACAAAAAAGCAAAAAAAAAAAACATTCCATATTTCAAATTTTTTTCGCACTCTATTCGGATTCGAGTTACTGAGAGTGAACTGTATTACATTACGCTCCCTAGCGGGAATACTTTGCATTATTTGAAGAAAATGGGTGCAACGTGTTTCCTAGTCACGGTATCCAACTGACAAAGGAATTTTTTCAGTAGGAAATTTAGAATCAGAGTTGCTCTTGCAAATAAAAATACACACAGATGCCACCTATGGGAAGAACTATGCTTTGTGGAAAACTAGAAAATGTATGCACAATATTCTTAATAGATGGGAACTATACGACGGGAAAAAATAATTTGAAACAACCAACGAAAGTTTATACATATACGTCACCAAGCTGGAAAACTGTGCATTAAAATGGATAATTTGCATAATATTTGCAATAGGGAAAGACAATGTTTATCTCAATCCGGTATTTAGAATTGGAGATTGAATACGGAACTGCACATTTACATCACCCAGCCGTAGAACGGTGCATTATGAAAAATTAAAAGATATGTACAGTATGTCCCCCCCTTGATGAATGGAATCTGATAGAGAAGGAACATTACTAATCAAGCTTTTAAAAGAATGGATGCCGCTTAGGGCCGGATTGAACTTTTCGGGGGCCCGGAGCAAAATTTCATAGCGGGGCCTGGAGCAAAATTTCATTGCGGGCCCTAGAAAATAAATCTCATAGTTCAATGAAATCGTTACGTGAAAGTGAAAATACACAAAAACTGTCATAAAGAAATATTATCTCAAATTACTGTGAGCTTAAGAAAAAGACCATAATATGTATTGAAACTTCAGAGAGAGAGAGAGAGAGAGAGAGAGAGACAGACAGACAGACAGACAGACAGACAGACAGAGAAAAACAGACAGACTGAGAAAGGCAGAGAGTAAAACTGCTAAATTCTACGATTTTCTTTCTGGGGAGAAGGTGGCTTAGGTTTCATTGCGATTTTTATAAAAAAAAAAACTTTCCCACAAAATGATAAAAATATAACTAACTAATCTGCATAGCGAATATTTTCCCATAGCAAACATTTTTGCGTATTGAATGATAAAGATCCCTCTTAAATACATTCGTTTGTATATGTATTTTTTCCTGGTACAAGTTTTAGTGATTGATTTTTGATGCAAGGTGGAATAACTGACAGATTAATGACTTTTTTTACCTTTTTATACGAGTTCATGTATGAAAATTGCTTTTTTTAAATGTTCGATACTGTTTTTAAAGTCACTGAATGATCAGCCTCCTTACATACCCTAAATGCAACTTTGATATTGTTCTTTTTATTTTTTTAAATTTCAGTACCTGGTTTACACACAGATGGTTCAGTATTAATAGGGAGTCACAAAATGTGATGAAATTTAATTTATTTCGCAAATGTAGAAAAGTTTAAGGTTTCAAAAAGTTGGGAGGGGGATTATAAACTGAAAAAAAATTATAAAAATATATTTTTAAGGGCCTCGCGCCCCGAAACTTAAAAAAAAATAGCAATAAATATAGAAAATTCTAGCAAAAATAATTTTGTTTTTGTTTTCAAAACTGCAGAGCCAGGGTCAACTGCAGCGGTTGTCGCAATGGTCCAGCCGGCCCTGATGCCGCCCCGGTGGCGCAATGGGCTAACCGCTGGCTTCTGACCATTCGTCCGAGATAGAATACCCGTAAAGCATGGATAATATGTTTGTCTTACGGCACTGGCCCTCACCTTTGCCTGGAACCAGTGACTCTAAATTAGGGATGAGCGACTTCTTGTAGCCCATCGAGTTGCTCAGGGTGGTCGTTAAACCTCTAAGCCAAAAACCACCAATCGGTCTAACACATGTAAACGTATGGTGTCCACCAACGGCGGACAGACAGATTGACAAAACTGGGTTTGTGCAGATGAAATTTCAGCTTTTAGCACTAGGACATGTTTGATCACTCCAGCGGACTGGTGGTCTCCAGTAACGTCACATGGAATACATCACAAGGTCGGTATGTATATATTTGGTGTACACGTCGTGTGTTTCGTTTCATGACAAGGTTCAATCGCGAGCATATACCCTTCGGTCGAAGTGGATCATGGAGACAGGCTAGTTGCACGCATATTTTCCGTATGAGTTAAAGTTCGATGAACCCGAGGGTATGGCGGTCTTTAACAACAACGCGGCGTTTGAGCAGCGTTCTGTGCATAAACGTACCATACGCCAATAGTTCTCAAAATTTCAGGTATGAGGTACGTACCTTGCAAATGTGCCTCGTGGTCATCCGTTAATAGCTGTAACAAATGAGGTGCTGAAGAATATCGCGAGCGCTGACCCACGGCAACGTGTCCAGTGAGATCGCAACAAAGATCCGTGTGTATCATTCGATGGTTTAATGGCGCCAGGATGACCTAAGGAAGGTGAAAAAGCTGGATGTCTAGGTGCCACAGGAAGTGGCAGTAGCCAATAAGACACGTGGGCATTTCCCTCCTTGCTAGATACAGACGTGAGGGATTCTTGCATCGAATCGTAACCAGCGATGAAAAGTGGGTGCCATACAATAATTGTATGTAGTCACACACAGTGGTTATATAAGAGAAAAGCACTAACGCTCTCCTAAGTCACCAACACACTATCCGAAAAGACTGGTTTTCTTATTGTGGTCTGCTGCCTGCTTGGTCCATCATTCATTTCTCCGACTAAATGAGACCATCAAGTAGGACCGCTATTGTGCTGAAATACAACAGATCCTCAGAAAGCTCAGTACCAAGCAACCGGTTTTGGTCAACGGGCGTGGGGTCTCTCTTGTTGTATGGCAACGCTCACTATAATGTCTTTCAAAGGAGCGTCCAACATATCCATCAGTTATAATATGAAACTCTGCTGCACTTTGTATATTCTCTAGAGCTTGCTCCCAGGGATTTTCACTTCTTCAGGCATATGGACTGTTTCCTAGCGGAGATCTTCCCAAACGAACAAGTTATGTTTCAGGCCGTTGTCACGTTTTTTGCCTTTCAGACTCCGGAGTTTTATCGCTGTGGAATCCGCAGCCACTTAACCCGTTGGCAGAAGTTTGTGAATACAAAGAGAGGGGGGGGGGCTATTTCAATTAGATATGTAGGTGCTTCTTGTTTTTACGAAGGTTTGCATGTGGCCCCGTCATTTCGGAAATTTCATCTTCATCAACCTAATCTCAACACTCTATCTTTCAAAAGACGAAATAAAGACAGACCTAAAATGAAACAACCAGTTACTCTGACATTTTAGGATGTGCAATTTAGCCTTGGGTTTAACGTATTTGAAACCTGATCTGTGAAAGTCGTTAAAACAAAAGATAAGTTAAGGTGTAATATTTTTAGCACGTTTTCTGTGCAAAAAGTACGTGCCTATAGTATGTATCATTTTATCCGTCCATATGTCTAGGGAACCATATCTCAACAACGTTTATTTCGATTTAAAAAATTATTTTTGCATTGAAAAGTTTGAAATGTGAGAACGACTATCTTTGTCTTCCGGTTTTTCCGATGCATAACTTCGCAGCTAGAGGGCGTAAAGGCAGATACTATCGAATTCGAAATACATATTATTCCAATATTTGCTTCTAAATATCCGATTGAAATATTCTTTCTTGCTTTCTATGCCATTTATAACGAAGACTATTTTGGGTGATGTTTGTTTTCCAAGTGAAGCATAGTTTTTCACGCTAGGGGGGTTAAAATTGAATTGTTATTTCCCCGATATCTCGGCTTCCAAAATTCCGACATGGAAAATTCTTTCCTTATTGGAGAGCGTTTCCGCTGAGAAAAGTTCTGAATATAATTTCAAATATTTATAAACGCATAAGTGTGCCACTAGAGGTCGTAATCTCACGTTTCAGTTTGCAGCATGTTGCCGCAATACCTGCTGGACTAAAATTTGATTGAAAAAATTCTTTTTCAGTCAGATATTACTATGAAAATATTTCGTTTGTATTTCCTTCCTAAAATAATGCACAATTTACACGATAGCGGGCGCAAATGTATTAGTCTGTTTTTGTCGATATCTCTGCTTCCAAATGTTGAATTTAAAATGTTCTTTTAACACTGGCTTATGAACACTTTAGGCTTGTGGTATAACAACTGAACACTTTAGGCTTGTTGTACTTGTAGAGTTTTTGTAGTTCACAGTTCTGTTGCTAGGTGGTGTTTGTGTACTTTAGTTTGCCGCTCTATATTTCCGCTTCTAAAAACTGTTGAATTTTTTTTACTGGATGCCATTCGTTACAATAAAGATAGGGAACATCTATCCTCTTTAGAAAGTGCATAGCTTTCCGCTAGGGCTCGTAAATACCAATCTTTTTCTTGCAATCTCTGCTTTCGGGAGATGTATTAGAAAAATATTTTCCTTAGCGTAGCTTTTGCAACAAAGAATACTTTTCACATATTTCCAACTTTTACGCTAAGTTTTTCCGCTAGGGGGATTAGTTTTATCAGGCTTTATTTTATATTTCTTCTTCTAACTGATCTATTTGAAAATCTCTTTGTCTCTAATATCTGAGAAACTTTTTGCGCCCCATTTGTTAATTTTCGTAGCATACTTTTCAGCCGCAGATGGGAGTAAGTAGGCTTCTGACCATTCGTTCGAGATGGGTCCGGGTTCGAATCCTGGTGAAGCATGAATGTTGTGTGCTTTCTAACGGCACTGGCTTACACCCTTCCTTGGAACCAGTTTTCCTAAATTAGGGACGAGTGACTTCTTGCCTATCGAGTTACTCACAGTGGTAGTTTAAACCCCCGATCAAAAAGGAAAAAAATGGGAGAAAGTAGCTGTTTCTATTTCTGGATGATCTGTCGATTGATGCCATTCTCAACATTCTGATTGCTTAAGATTTCAATCAGCGTTTGGTTCTGCCACACATGATATGCTCTTAAAGATGAAAGATTTATTTTGATTTAAAAGATGATTGACTGCTTCAACACGATCCCTGTATCTTATGTGCCATGTTATACATATGAAATAAAAGTGCGTGGAAAATTGCCTGAGTTATCTTTTGAAGTGATATAAAATAACAACTTACAGGCAGACTTGCACAGCACTTTCCTCTGTTAAAACTGAAGACACTAACATTTAAAACGCCAAAAACATTCCATAAATGCTATTCAATCTACAAGGCACGCAATATTTTGTCATTAAAAAAAAAGGATCGACTATTAGTCGTTATTGGCAAAAAACATTTCTGATCAAAGTTATGAAAAACGTGTTTTTCAAAAAATCTTCCTGTAACGTAAAGAGTAAAAATAATTTTCTTTAATTTTTGAAATTGTAGCCTATATCTTTTGCGTTGGTGTCATTCATTTCAAATATTTAAAAATAAATAAAATAAAAAATCGTGTTTTAATTATTGCTGTCTGGAACATCTTTGTGCGCCTTTCCAGGTACTACTTTAATTAATACAGACATTTGACGTGAATTAGCAACATCAAACGGAGGTCATCGCTCTTTCCAACGTTTATGAGTGAGTCACGGAAAAATTCTCATTGGTCGCCACCGGGAATCGACCCCAGGGTCTTCCAGCTACGCGCTGGATATGCTTCCACTGCACCACAGCTGCCTCGAATTTCTCCAGACTCGCATACACTAACTGCCAAGCCAATTTGGCAGGTTGCTTCTTGGAGCCCTGCACAATGCTAGGGATTCACCAAAGATGGTAAGCAGCAACTGAACAAATAATTAGAAGGCGAATGAATCATTAATACAGACATTTGACGTGAATTAGGAACATCAAACAGAGGTCATCGCTCTTTCCACGTTTATTATTTGTTCAGTTGCTGCTTACCATCTTTGGTGAATCCCCAGCATTGTGCGGGGCTCCAAGAAGCAACCTGCCAAATTGGATTGGCAGTTAGTGTATGTGAGTCTGGAGGAATTCGAGGCCGTTCTGGTGCAGTGGAAGCATATCCGGCATGTAACTGGAAGACCCTGGGTTCGATTCCCGGTGGCGGCCAATGAGAATTTTTCCGTGACTCACTTATAAACGTGGAAAGAGCGATGACCTCTGTTTGATGATACTACTTTAATCTTCGTCAAAAAGAACAATAAAAAAATACACGTACTCTCTCTCTTTTCCGTTTCTGATGTGATTGCTCGCTGCAAGAATCATTCTTCACGATATTTGAGAACCTTTCTTCTGTGTACGATGAAGAATAAGTATATTCTTTCACGGGCATAATATATTTTTAGTGGAACTACTAAAGAGTATTAAGAAGATGTGACGTGCCTGCCCAGCAGGACGCACACGACATAAAGGCAGATAGCAGCAACAACGAACGTCCGCGTAGCTCAATTGGTAGAGTGACTTATTCCGGAATGATGGGATCCGGGTTCGAGCCCCGGCGTGGATAAAAATGACGGAGAAATTTACTTCGTTATAAAGATTAAACTTACCGAACAGTGTTTCGCCCTTAGTCTGTGCTTGCTTTCATAGAAAAAGTTCGAGTTTTGTTTTTATTTTTCTAAATAGGTTTGATAAAGTCCTTCATTTTGAAAAGTTAAGACGCAATTTGACCTTCCTTTGAACGTAGCCTTGTGGGGAAATCCATTACTCTCATCATCACGCGGTTGTTCATTGGTAACTACGTGATAGGGAATATAATTCAAATACGTGGACATAATATAATATACGATGTCATTGCTCTGTCCACGTTATTTTATAAACAACGAATAGCAACTGAAAAATTGTTCATCGACACCGCTGGGATCAAATCCCAGATCTCTCGATAACTAGTCGAGTGCGTTCGCTTTACGCTACGGGGCACAGCGCTATTCGTGGTTTACCAGTCAGCATCTGACTACACAAATCCATATTGATGAGCTCAGCATCTGACTACACAATCCATATTGATGGGCAAAAATTGTTCATCGACACCGCTGGGTGTCGATGAACAATTTTTCAGTTGCCATTCGTCGTTTATAAAATAACGTGGACAGAGCGATGGCATCGTATATTATATTATAACTACGTGACATTCAGCACAAGTCTGGGAAACTTATTCCGATATTCCAGCTACATGTCCGGTCCATGGCCTGGCATTCATTACTGCAGTTGTGGTGTTTTTTCAATAGTTCTTTCAAATTCTTCATTATGAAGATCATACAATTTCTTTTCAAAGATTGTGAGTTGTAGATCTTGTTTCAGGGTGTTCTACACTATGAAAACACCCGGCAAAAAGACTAACTTTATTGTTTATAAGAGAAAACTATAACTTTTTTGTATCAGTTTTTGTAGTTGAACTTTTATTATTTTATGGTAATTGTGTTTTAAATTAATATTTGTTTTCCATTGAGGCGCGTTTCTAATTTGCTGTCATAAGCGCCCAAAATCTTATCTACGGCCCTAGGTTTGACGAATATGTCCTTGCCTTAATCTCTTACCTTTCTACTTCTAAGGGCAATTTAAGACCTGGGGTCACACATTCCCTCCTTAAAATCCTTTCCAACTTCAGTCATTCATTGCTTTCGTGTTCTGTTTTGTTTTGCTCAGACTGGAGCAACAGCCTTTTTCCTTATGTAAGCTACCGGATCTGCGCCAGCACGTGATCATTGTAAAGTCAGAATTTTTGAATACTATACGAAGCATTCACGTCGTCTGTGGGAAACGCGAAAACCTCAGGCTTGCGTAAAAATGTTGACAACCAATGTGGCCCAACGAAATGTTTTCAATTGGTGATTTAAAGCAGTACTTTCGGAATGGTATTGCACTGGAAAACCTAAAGGGAATTGATGTCGGAAATGAATTCATGCAAGGTATGTAAGTATTAAGATATATGCCAAGACTACACCTCTTTTAATGCTCATAGATCCTTTTTCTTGCTCTCTGTGGAAAGGACATCCCTCCCCTCACTTCAAGCAATCCAGGAAAACCGCCAGCCGTGCGAAAAGTCGAAAAGAAAAAGTCTTCCCTCTCACTTCTGTTACTCGGTGAACTACATACACCATGCATAAAAGTTGGTGTGCAGACGTGTGAAGCCCTTTTGAGCAGCTGAAATATATCATTTCGACATTTTCCTTTGGGGAAAACACACGACATCAGAAAATATAAAGGTTATACCTATTTGTTTATGATAAATATCCTGAAATATCGACAAAGAAGAAAAAGTAAAGGTTTTTGACGGCTTTAACTCAAATCTTGTGACTGCTCAATGATATGTTTCAGCCCTATTTCAGTTTATACGTTAGAAACAACATTTTTACGGGTGATAAAAGGGCATTAGTATCATACCAGCAGTTTTTTTGTTATAAAAAATGGGATTAAAGCCAATCTTTGTTTTATAGATATAATTTACCCTTACAGACCACCTTAATAGCATTGCGTGCAATGTAGTTTTCTACGAGCAAATCCTGAGGGAAATAGTGAATTAATGATGGGTAAAACCAGAACAATTTTTCGTTTTCATGTAACATAGCTGTTCCCTTTTGATATTTGAAACCTTTGAGTACAAAATTCCTGGAACCAACGTTGTTTCAGGGGGCAAGTAATTTATCATTTGATTTTGCATTATTGTAAGTTTTTATAAGATAATATTTTGAAGCATACTATTTAAGAATTATTTGCACCTTGCCCGTATTGCGATGGGTTTTTCTTATAACCACAAATTATGCGCTCCAACATCGATATCAGTCAAAACTAGCATTTTCAATTATATGACGAAAAAATGTTCGAACTCTGGTGTGATAAATTTTGAAATATAATTCCAGGCAAAGCACTATTTCACATTGTTTGTTACATTTTTTTGTTGCTTGGTACTTCACGTGATTGCCAATTTTTTGCCCATTTCGTATTCAATTTTCTACCCATCTCGTCTTTCTTGAGGGATAGACAGGTCTTCCAAAGGAAAACATGATCTAGTGCTCTATTTGCTATATTCCAGTATATTGTATTGGGCAAACGGAATAAATCAAAAATAAGTAAAAATACTTTGACAGCAGCAGTTCTTGATGTTTTTGCCCTGATATGGCACCCTGAGTACAACGTGATGACGAAAGAACACAGGATACTGTTTACTGACGGAGTCTTTTTTTTTTTTTTTTTTTTTTTTTTTTGTTGTAAATTGATAAACACGTCGAGTTTTTGCTTTGATTTACAGCACTTTATTTGGTATTTTACATATGTTTTATTATTGCACACATGTCTATAGTTCTTAAAATAATTTGAAGGGCAGCTCCTGCGCTTAGAAGAGAGAACACTAGCTATGGATTGGATGTTAAATGAACATTATTAATGTAAGCAAAGGAATAGTAGTTAAGCTAAAAATCGCTTATTTTAAAATCCAATAAATCTATTGTCAAGGGTCTCGTTTTCTGTGTAAGGATTTCAGTTAAATCTTAGTTTACATTAACTCTCATGGAAATTTGGTCTTTGCTGTAAATGGATTTGCTCTCAGTAGTGATTTTAGGGTCCCATTGTCACCCTGCACAACAGAAAAAATACAGTTGACATACCTTCCTTTGTTGCATAAATCCCATAAGTTTATATGAAATGTTTGTCTTAAATAACATGAAGAAAAAAATGGATATAAAAATGATCGTGCAAAATATCTAAATTAATATGAGCATCAAATGCATCTTACTAAATTATCACCAGGTCGTGGATTTCGATGGCCTAAACTTTCCTAAACATTTTTTTTAAAGAAAAAAGTGGCCTTATAAAAAAAGAAAAAAATGGCCTTATAAAGATGAAAAAATGCCCTTAAAATTTAAAGGAAAAATTCCCCAAAACAGTTTGTATTATATTTTTTCAAAATTATAAACTTCAATTTTAGACAATTCATGAACTACAATTTCGTCTTTTCTTTATAAAATGCATTATAAAACCTCAAAAGAAAAAAAAACCGAAGGAAATACCTACCAGGCAGTACATAAAGGGTTTGGAATTCCAGCAACAGTTCAATATACGAAGCTCTGAGTTTGAATTTTTTGCCGACTACCCTCCCCCACAGCTTCTTTCAGAAATGGATAATGGGGATTCTCTTTCCCCCAAACTGGATAACACTGAACAGTGTCGTCTTGAACAGAGTTGTCGGAGAAAGCTATTTTTAAAGGCTTTGGGCATCTGGCAATCATGGTTTTGCGTGGTGCAATTTAAAAGCATAATCCTTACAGAAATTAAATTTTTTTATTAAACAAATGATAGAAGATGCAACAAACTGACCTAAAACTTAACAGGTAAAAATGCCCCGAAACCTAAAAAAAAAAAAAAAAAAAAAAAAAAGGCCCAAAAATGAAAAACAATAAATGGAAATGCCATCAAAGTCCGGGCCCTGATTATCACAAACAAAATGCTGTCTTCAATCTCAGGCTTCAAATTAGTTATTTCTTCGAACTTCCTCCCGACAGTAACCAATATATCTTTTGCTGCTTGCACTGAAGTAGAAATTGAGATAACACGCTTAGTCACATTAGCTTATTGTGGACATTTACTTGAATTTAACTTCCGTAACAAATCAGCGTGGCTTTCGTCATATGGTAAAATCATGTAATGAACAAATTCATCGAATCTTCACTGTTTTATACTGATATTATCCTTTCACTGGTATTATTTTTACTTTTTTCACTAGTGATTGCTCTGTAGATTCCTGTGATTGAACTTTTTTTCAGTAAGCTTGTCCTTCGCCAAGAACTTCATTTCAGTTGCTTCCTCAGGCGATGTCATTATCAGCTATCAGAAAGATAATTACTCTCAGCGGTCTTTAACTAATATACAAGGCGCGCATCAGTAATCATCCCAGGGCCTTCAGACTTATTTGCAAATTTCTTAAAACTAATTTCATCAAAGAAAAATATTTACGGAAAAGAAACTGGTGTTGGGGAAGGCTTGTGTACTACGATGAACCCTGAAGCTATGCCGGATGGGAACATTTGTTCCTGGTAGGGCCACACAAGCCGGACAGGTTTAAGGAGAGTGGTCAGACTACAAAGGGTACCCTGGACCTCCAGAAAGGGGGTTTGTGTGACGGTCCAGTTCCTTGTTCACCGTAAAAATTTACAAATGCTAAAAGACCAAATTGTAATAATGCCAGACTGAATTCTCGGAAACGGATACGGACAATGAATTTTCGATGCTGGAAATACAAGGATTGACATCCAAAATAGATTTACTGCCTGGCGAGGTACAGGAGTTTGGAATTGATACTGCAGTATTATCAGAGACGAAAAGGAAGGGTTGAGGAGAGGAGCGTGTTGGTGATTATTAACATTTTTGGAGTGTAGTTGAGAAGCACCGGGCTGGAGTTTTGGTGCTGATAAAAATACTCTCCTAAAAAGGGTAACAAATTGGAATTTTATTAGTGAACGAATTCTAATAGTGGATATGACAATATGTTGTTGAGAGAGAACGATATATGCAGCATATGCCCCTGCAAATGACTTCACAGGAGGAGAAAGACAGTTTTTTGGAATGACCTCCGAAAGACTTTGGAGGATGTGCCGAGACGGAAAGAAATTTTCTTGATGGGCTATTTGAATGCCAGAGTGAGGAGGAGATTGAATGATAAGGTTGGCGGCAGATATGGAGAATGGCCACGCTCAACGATAATGGAACACGATTAATTGAAATCTGTGGACAACTTGAACTCACTATTGAGAACATGTTTTTCCAGCATAGGGGTATACACAAATTGGCATCAAGATACTCTATCATTGATTTTATAATTACCAGGCAAGAAACCTCTGTTCAAGTCAGGGATGTGAGAGTGTATCGTGGTGCTGAATGAGGTTCTGATCATTACCTTGTTCGGGCTACAATGGCGTGGCAATGGATACAGGTTCCTACGTTATCTGAAAGCAATGTTGAGAGATTCCAAAAAGATGAAAATTGCCATTTAATGTGGATCTCTTACAGGATGATAGTATTAAATGACTTTATTATAGAAGATTGAATACATAACTTGATGAAGACTTTGAGGGAACTGCTATGGAGATATATACCCTATCTTAAGGAAAAGAAAAACGAGATTAATAGACAAATAAGATATAGGAAGAATGATGAGTGGGAACGGGCTTGTATAACAGTGAATGCTCAGTTGGGTTTTAAAAGTGCCTCTGAGGCATGGAGAATACTCAAGAGACTCAGAAAACAAGTTCATCACAGGTCAAAACTTCAACTGAAGCAGATGAAAGAGTGGAAAAAATATTTTGAAACCCTATTAACTGAAGAACGGAAGGGATTTATGGAGGAGAAATTTACTTATGGGGCTTCTGGTTTGCAAGTGTCTCGAGAAGAAGTGGCTAGGACAATGAAAGAAGGTAAAAAGGGAAAAGCCCCAGGCCCTGGTGGAATTAACCTTGAATTACTAAAATATGGTGGTGAGAGAGTTGTATCACTCCTTACTAAATTATACAACAGAATCCTGGAGGGTGATGGAGTACCCCCAGGTGATGAAATTTGGTTTTTGACACCAATTTTTAAGAAGGAAAACAGAAAAGTATGTGGTAATTACAGCGGAATATGTGTAACAAACCCATTTATACAAACGTTTGGAAGAATTCTTCGAAGAAGGATTGAAGAACAGTGTGAAGGAATTGTGGAGCAAAGTGGATTCACAGCTGGTAGATCATGTATAGATTATGTATTTACAATGAGACAGATCCAAGAAAAACAAAGAGAGAAATTGAGAGGCATGGAATTAATATTCATAGACTTGGAAAAGGCTTACGATAGTGTTCCTCGGAAACTACTTTGGAAGGATTTGAGGATGGCAAATATTGGTTAAGAAATAATCAGTGTTATTCAAAAGATACATAGTGACAATAAATGCACTCGTATTATCAAGTGTGGACAACAACTATCAGAGGTTTTTGTGAGTAGTAAAGGTCTTTTACAGGGATGCTGTATGTCTCCTACATTATTTAAGATCTATATTGAAGTTTGTCTCAGAGAATGGTCAGCGACGTGTAGAAATTTGGGGTTACGTATTCAGAATGATTTTCTGCACTATTTGCTTTTACGAATGATCAAGTAATCTTGGCAGAAAATAAGGATGACAAAGTTTATATGTTTCGTAAACTGATCTCTGAATATGACCATTGGGGACTTAAAATTAACGAAAATAAAACTGAGCACTTGTACTATGATCCCAGAGCCTTCATTGAAATAACCAATAATATTACATTGAGAACAGTTGAAGACTTTAAATACCTCTGATCCATAATACATTAGGATGGTACATGTCATCATGACATTGATCGGAGAATTGCAGAGGGCAGGAAAGCTATTTCTGTTTTGAATCCTGTTGTTTGGAGCAGCAATGTCTTTCCAAGAGTAAAAGGACACATCTTTTCTGAGATTGTACACAGTATCATTTTATATAGTGCTAATACGTGGACACTGCATAAAAGACATCAACAAAGATTATTGGCTACAGAGATGGACTTTTGGAGGCGCTCTGCAAGAAAATCCAGATGTGAAAAAGTGCGTAATACAAAAGTTCGAAATATTATGAGTGTTAAAGTAGACATTCCTCAAACTATTGAGATGCGGAGATTAAAATGGTTCTGTCATGTAAGGAGAATGTCATCAGAGATACTTCCTAAAATTCTGATGGAGTGGGAGGCTCCAGGAAAGAGGAAGACCAAGGAGAAAGTGGATGGAGGAGATTAAATAAAGTTTAAAAAATAATGGATGGATGAAGTGATGGCCTTGGATAGAGAGAAGTGGAGGAAGACTGTGGCTCAACTATATGGTCGAGTAAATCCGCTTAGTAGTGGAAATTCCTGATGATGATGATGATGAAACTGGTGTTAAGGCCGGAATTTTATATGTGATGGTTAAAATGCTGATCCGACCTGAAGAAGCAACTTCAGTTGCTCGGCCCGAGTTATCCCAGACCCAACGAGCCCGAGCCAAGCTCGGGTTTATCCCGATAGGCTCAACCCGTGCAGATATCTAATCCACTGTACATTGTAGGCGAGGTCTTTCTTTATCGTTTAGGATGGCATGTGCGTCTGGCGAAATAACTAATAAGTTTCATACAAGAACAACATTCAAGATTAAAAGCATAAAAGCAACGAAATTCATAGGCAGACTAGTATGGAAAGCCCGCTAAATATTATGAGCGAGAGTAACTAGATATGGCAGCACTAGCTTCCTCTGTTAGCCTTGAAGCATGAATCTAAGTATATCTCCACACATATAATAAATGGGAAAAACTCAGGGAAAGCATGATGAGCAGCTTTAAAAAAATGTTGCCTAGAAAATCACGGAATGAGCAGTTAACGTTTACTTTAGCTGAGTTCGGGGAAATCGCGAGTCAGAGCTTAAGCTTGTGTGGCTCTGAGGTTTGAGAAACAAAGGTACCAATGAGTGCAACGAGATAGTAAGGTTTAATGGCGCAACAAGATAGTAAGGTTTAATCGAAGAGATAAGAAAAATGCTGTAAGCTACCATAAAATGCTTACGACCCTCCCTTGTTTGTTTGTTTGGCGACCATCGTGAGCAACTCTAAGAGCTATAAACAGTTGTCTGTCTCAAATCTGGGGATATCGGTCCCTAGGAAAGAAGAGCTAGTGTCGCAAGACAAGCACACCAGTCGAGCTATGTCCCAGCTCGGATGATGAACCAGAAACTTACGGCTGTGACCACTCTGCCGACGTAGCGCCTCGCTATGGAAGCGGTGCTAACTAGCCGATAATATGTCAGCGCGAGATTTGGAACGATATACGAAGTAAATCGAGAAACGTGAGGAAAACAACTGAAGAGCACAAGATTCGGGTCCTGCATACCTGTATCAGCACTTTATATATTCATATTAGTATATACACTCAAGAGCAATTGAATTAGAGACAGCTGGCGTTATGCAAATGTAGCGCTGTAGGTGGCCCTGTAAACGGAAACGACATGACGTATGCAGCGATCCGACAATATAAGGAGTGATGCGACGGTAATCAGTAAGAGTCGGACGCAGTATGGGTAAGGCGAATGATCTAAGCGCATTTGATCGTGGGCAAACTGTCGGAGCCCGACGAATGGGTCACTCCATGTCGGAAGTCGTGCAGGCACTGGGATTTTCACGAGCCACTGTGTCACTGGTGCACCGTGAGTACATTGAATCCGGTAAAACCATCCCTGCAAGGGCCAACTACCGTGGACAACTGCGTGCGGATGAGCGGGGTCATCGTCGGCTAGCTCGCTTTGTAACAGCGGATAGACGGGCTACAGTGCAAGAAATCACTCGGCAATTCAACGCTGGTGCACAAAAACGCGTAGCAGCCACACCATCCAGAACCATCTCCTCGCTATGGGATACAGAAGCCATCGTCCCACGAGGGTACCGCTGCTGACCGCACATCACAGGGTGCAAAGAATAGCATATGCGCGGGAACATCGCCACTGGACCCTAGACATATGGAAAAATGTTGCCTGGACTGATGAGTCGAGATTCACGTTGGTACATGCGGACGGCAGGATACCAATACGGCGCAAACCACGTGAAGCGATGGATCCTTCTTACCAGCAGGGTACTCTTCAAGCTGGTGGGGGTGGCATTCTCGTCTGGGGACTGTTTACGTGGACTGAAATGGGATCCCTGGTACGTGTGACATCGTCCCTCACAGGTCAACGTTACCGGGATATCCTGGACGACCATTTGCTCCCGTTTGTGCTTCTTCAACATCCCACTGGGAACCTCATCATGCAACCAGACAATGCACCGTGCCATCGCTCCCGAATTGTATCCGAATGGTTGGATGAACACTCCACCGACGTGACATCGCTTCCTTGCCAGCTAGGTTACCTGACCTCAATCCCATCGAGCACATCTGGGATGCCATCGAGAAAGATGTTCGAGGTTCTGACCCCCTCCATCAAATCTTTGTGAACTGTGGGAGCTTGTTCAGGGGTCGTGGATCCGTATGGCTTCCCAACGATTCCGGTGTCTTGTCAAGTCCATGCCGAGACGAATCTCCGCCGTCTTCAGGGCGAAAGGTGGTGCTACACTTTACTAGACAGGTATCTCTAATTCAATAGCTCTTCAGTGTAGTATGAGACACATTGGCATTTTTTAGTAATATTTTCATTTCGAAGGTAGCATTTTGATTTCATTTCACACATGTAACCTGTTCCCGTTTGATTATTCGTAAAGCGCATGATTCTCCACCCTTATTTCCTGTTTTTGCGACTTTTATGCTGTGTAGGAGAAGTGTGTTTTAGCCAAAGAAGTTTTCTGTTTTGTGGCTCATGTCTCCACCGAAGAAGACATCAGCCATTTTGGATCCATTGCTGGATGAAAGTCTCCTAAGTTTCTTCTCCAACTGTCTCTCTCTCGAGCCAGTTTTCTCCATGTTGCTCAGAAATGGTTTTGAATTTCATCCACCCACCCCCCATGTAGTTTTCTTCTGGGTCTTTTTCTGTCTCTTGGCATTCTATCAAATATTTCAGTTGTCCATTGGTGGTCCGTTCTGGCAATATGATCAACCCATCGCCATTACAGGGATACTTTGGTCATGATGACGTTCAGTCTTGTGATTTCCATGATACACAAGTTCCTCTTATTTTTTCTGTTTACACCAAGAATGCATCCCTTCGTTCTTTTTTAAGTTGCCTGCAGTCTCTGTATGCTTTTTGCAGTTAAGATCCATGTCTCTGCACCATACGTAAAAATTAGAAAGATGCATTGATTAAACACTTTTCTTTTAAGACATAATGGTATATTGTCCTTGAAAATTGTAATGTTTCTTCCAAATGCTCTCCAACCAAGTTTTAGACACCGATTTATTTCTTTATCAATGTGGCTCTCCCTTGATATATGTTGCCCAAGGTATCGGTTATCTCTAGATTTTTCCCATCAATGGCTAAATCTTTATTTCTTGTAAAAGCATTCTACTTTAATTTTGTTTTCTGAAAGTTGATTTTTAATCCCACGTCTTCGTTGTCAAAACTTTCCTGGATCATAATCTGCAGCTCTGAAAGAATAGTTGAAAAAATTACTATACCAACTGTAAAACGAAGGTGAGTTAAATGATCTCCATTAATCTTTGTCTTTGTCTTCCCAGTTCAGTGATTGAAAGACATTCTGCAGTAATGCATTGAAGAGTTTGGGAGATGTCACCTTGTCTAACCCCCCCCCCAATATTTATTGGGGCTGTGGCCCCAAATAGCCGAAACTTTGCACTTGCATTTTCATACATACTATTAATACTGCAAATGTATGCATCGTCGATACCGTAGGATTTCAAAGCCATTGTAATTCCTGATGGGTTTCACGGAATCGAAGGTTTTTTCGGAATCCATAAAAGCCATATATAATGAGAATTCGAATTCCCTCGTTATTACAATTAGTTCTCTGAGTACATGGATATAATCTATAGTGCTGTAGCCCATCCTGAATCCAACTTGTTCTCTCGGTTGAGCCATGCCCAGTGTTATTTTCATCTTACGTTAAGGAACGTCAGTGAAGATTTTATAAAACACGGGTAGGAGGCTGGTGGGTCTGTAGTTCCTGAGACGAAGCGACATTCATAGCTAAACTCCACACGTTGCCACTCTGTGCGGTTCCACGTTGCTCTGGCCTGGCACCACTGCAAACGGAGCCGGCAATGTTCCCGTGTTAATGGCAGCACACGTAAGGGGCGCTGGAATCGCAGATTCACTTCCGCGAGGCATCGGGAAATAGTTTCTGGGCACACAGGGGCAGCTGCATCTACCTGTATAGTGGACCGGGTCCCCGTGGGATCAGTTCGTGCCTGCTGCATGATCCGTCGATCCGCTCTGCCGGTGGTCCTCCTGGTCCGTCCGGAGCCGCTCCGCCGTGTGGCAGTGCCGTTACGTGTCCACTGCTCCGAAAACAATCGGACGGTATATTCAGAACGATCCACGTGGCAGGCTATGCGGCGCTTCGACCGCTCTGCGGTTTTCAGCCCGATAATCAGGCCTCTCTCAAAGTCCGTAAGTTGCGTAAATCGAAGTCTTTGGCGTCTACCCGTCATTCTTGTCACTCTGTACTGTTGCTTGCGTCGGCCGGTGCTTTTAGCATCATGGGGAATCGACTGCACGCCGGTTTATAAGGCTGCCGGTTCGTGCTTGCAGCACCACCACAGGGTGTACGGTCATGCGCACTCGCACCAAACGTGGATCAATTTCATACCAGCAAGTACTCTAGCTATTTGCAAAGTTTCGCGGTTGCAGCATGTTTTCTCCTAGATGCGCAAATTTCATTGTCCGTGAGTGTATGTATATGTAAGCATATATAAATATATATAATTTTTTTGTTGGTTTGTGTGGTTGTATGAATCGGCCATGTAATTATTTTGCTAGTCCGTTTCTGCGTTTTTATTTTGTATTACCTTACAGTTTAGATTTTGTCAGCAGTTTGTGTTATATGTAAGAGCCGTCTGTTCCGTTGGTATGTTTGTATGTTTTATTTGCCCAAGAAGCCAGTTCGTGTTTTTGTGTGTTCAGAAGACTTTTGTTTTGTTTAATTTAGTTAGGAGTAGACTTGTCAAACCTTTTTGATAGAGTTTGGTTGGCCCTTAAAGGGCATGTTTTGTGTCAGCTCCGTATTTGAGTTCAATCGCGCAAGAATTTTAAAAGGTCAAGTATGTCCGTCTGTTTGGGCTTCGCCTAGAGTTTCTGTGTCTTGGACTTCTACTGCGTTTTATTTGCGGCGGCTTAGGGTTGCGTGTTCTGGGCTTCCTGTTGTCACTGGTAGTAGGGCGCTCCCCAGGTCCACGGTATTTTTCTACCATCATTTCATTGTTGTTGATGCAAAGTTTGTTCGGTATTTTGTTACAGAAGGTTTAGAACGTCACCATTTCTCTTGGGCGACCTGTACTCTGAAATGAAAGTCTCTCAATGTTCTGGGCAGTGATTCTGAGTTTGTGTAGGGCACTTTCAACTTGAGGCAGCTCCATCTATGTGGGCACTCCTTTCAGCGCAACTGTTTCTGCTGTCCGCTGTGGCTCAGATTTTTCTTCCGTGCTGGTGGAGAAAGCAAGGAGTGTATTGACTAACTACTCTGTCTGCAATTTTCTCGAGTCTGGCGATTGCAGTTACTTCTGAAATTCATCCTTGATTAGGTTCAATAGAGTCTTGTTGTTGGTCGACTGTTCTTTCTTCCTCTCTTCTAACAGTTCTTTCCTTTCTTGCGTCTTCATGCTGATGAGGTTTTGGACTGCTTTGAGTATATCCTCTTTCAATTTCTGTTGTCCTTCTTTACTGTTGAATTTCAGGTGTAGATCTGCCAATGATTTGGCAAGAGTTTTGCCATTATTTTTAGCTCCTGAAGGCAACATGCCTGACCATCTTCAGGAGTTGTAGGGTTGCTGTATGAGACTGACTGACTAAACAGTGCGCTGAATATTCTGAAGCTGATTGCGGCCGCATGGTATTCTGTGGCGAAATCTGCCATTGTCGGCTTCCGTGCTGTCAGTAACCTGGTTGCGTTTGCTATGTCAAAGTCAAAATGTTGTATGTGCGCGTTGCTGCAGCTCGAGTATTTATAGGCAAACGGGTGAGCGGGGTTTGGTCTTTGTGACCAGTTCCTAGGTTTTGATTGGTAAATTTGTTTGCTGCCATTTATGTTGTGCGGTGGGCCCTTTGTGTGAGTAGTAACGGTTTAGAGAGATTTTTTGAGTTTCGTATGCATAAATTGTAATAAAATATATATATATATATTTAGGGATTTTTCTTGTTTTAGGTCTAACTGTGAGTGTCCCCGTGTACATATATATAAATATGTTGTTGATTTTTGTTAATAGAATGGTTGCCATGTGGATCTCATGGATTTGTGGACGACCTCTGTGGAATATTGGGTTGTGAGGTGATGCAGTATGTTGGTGTTTTTTCTTTTATTGGTTTAAATTTGTTTGGTTGGATATGTACGTGATTGGGAATCCTTTTAGATGAGTTGGATGTTTTAGTATGGCTCTGAAAAGAGACTTGAGAGTAGCGTCAGTGCTGTTGGGTTTGTTTGGCTTCCAGTAGGTGATTCCATGTCTTTTGCTGCAGCCATTTGGCTCGCGGGGGGGGGGGGTTGAACTAGCGGTTGCTGTGCTGTGAGGTTCTGTTTAGTTTTCTTGATGGTGGTTTTTGGAGCTCCCGTGTAAAATGAGGTTTGCTTACATGCTCTCCCAAGGTCTTGACTGAGTGAGTTTGCGGTGGACTGGGGTTGGCTTACATGATTTTCCAGTCCTCGGGGTTGGCTTACATGCTCTCCCGATGCAGAGGATTTCCTTGATTAAAGCTTCCATAGAGTCTTCAGAAATTCCAGCTTCAGCGCGTCGTGAAGAATATCCATACCGAACAGGCGGGGCGCGCAAGGATTCACTAGCGGCGTGCTTGCGTCGACCCGACGAGAACGAAGTGGCACGTTTTTGCGAACAACCGCTAGACTCAGGAGCTGTTTCACAGGCGTCCTTCCTCCACGGTGACAGATGAGTGTGTGTGTATTGTGTTGTGTTGACATATCGTGTGAAATAACATATTTATTTATATACCAGCTATAATCCTAATTAAATCTTTAGTTCTATTCATGGGGTAGGCAATATTCTAACGGGATTACTTAATCAACTTAATGAGATTGCAGCACGGCAAAGATTGAGAAGATAACTTCTTTTGCACGATGCATAGATATTTACATACAGAATCGGACATGTTCAGGTGGCAACATAGAATTACGCACACACGCACTTAACGCTTTACTAGAACGACCCAAATTATTGAAGCGAGGAAGAATTATTGTTAGGGCACGATTTACAGGCAGGAGGTATTTATATTAGTTCTCAGAAATCGATTATCTGCTAGACAAAAGCTGGCAGCAACACGCATCTCCGTGTTAAAAAATTCATTCATCAGAGTATTTACGGAAGTAGCAACAAAAATGCGGAAGCACTGAGATTAAAAAACGCGACAACAATATCAAAAGCAGAGGAAATTATTGATCGAGAAAAGGGAAGTTACGGTGAATAAAAAAATATTAATTTCCAAAGTTCACAGAACATAAAGCTACGAGAGATAAAACGAAAATGCATTATTGATAACATCATGTAATTTAGCTACAAATTTATAAGAACAATGAATAGTTTGAAGAAAAGAGTAAAGTAGGAGAAAAAATAATAATTTAGTACTCATAGGAGGAAATGGCGGTTCATACCCTTTCAGCTTTTTCCCATTCCGGTTTAGTTCCCCTCTCCTTTGTATTGGGGTCATTAGTGGCTGTAAAGCGGAGATAGGAACTTTAAGTCAGAACAGAATTTCCCAATCAGCTATATTCCCATACGGCTTTATATTGTGGACATAAAACGGAGGAAATATACCTTGCTTTTAAAGGTACAGTTACCTGTTCCTCAAGGTACCTCACTTAGGGGTAACTCACCTTTTACAACCACAAATCACCGAACATAGTTAGTGGTTTGACACCCACTTAACAACTAAGATCATTAGAGTTTCTGGAGTCTGGATTTGTTTATCATAACTAATCAGAGAGCTTAGTTTACTAGTAGTAACAAAGGGAGCTTACGAAAGAAACTATTTTTACAAGCTTCCTTATGATGTACAAGTAATCAAATTCAAATCTGTTGGTGCCCACAGTATTTCTTATAAAATTTCCGGTTTTCACTGGACATTTGCCAGGGAGTTAGGTCCCCCAGGAGGTATGCCTGGAAGAAACACTGGTCGTGGAAAGAATCTGCATATTAAAATAAGAAAAAGCTGTCCACACTGGGGGCACACCACAAGAGAAGCAGAGGAGTTTGACGTGCTTGCGAGGGGCAATTTATATCCACCCAGGTCCATATCCAGACTCCAGAAACTCTAATGATCTTAGTTGTTAAGTGAGTGTCAAACCACAAACTATGTTCAGTAATTTGTGGTTGTAAAAGGTGAGTTACCCCCTAGGTGAAGTACCTTGAGGAACAGGTAATTATACCAATTATGCCTTTAAAAGCAGGCATAGTTCCTCCGTTTTATGGCCGCAATACAAAGAAGTATGGGAATAAAGCTGATTGGGAAATCCTATTCTGACTTAAAGTTCTTATCTCCGCTTTACAGCCACTAATGACCCCAATATAAACGAGAGTGGAAATAAAGCGGAATGGCAAAAAGCAGTATGAGAAGATACGGGAAATAGCTGCTACTAAAATCACGAATACATAAGCAAAAAATTTGAGGTGGAAGAAAAATTTAATGAAAGATATACGGTGTTTCTTTTAAAGGTTTAATCAAACTTCGGGAAGATGTTAAACTGTGCATCGTCATGAAAAACAGCTGCTGTGAATATTGGACCTGTAACGCCACCCTTCCGAGATACGAGGTGTGATCAAAACGTATTCAGACTGGCTGCAAAAGTTCGGAATTGCGCGACATAGAACGAAGCAGTTGGGCATGTGTTGACCTTGGAATCTACTGCACATGTGCCGTTAGTCACGTTTTCGCTGCTCGTCCGGTTTTCTCTTTGTTTTTGTTTTACCGTAGTGCTTTGATCTTACGTGCGTGAAGTTGTTCGTCGCATTTTTCATGTCTGAAAAATTGATCAACGAATTTGCATCAGATTTTGTCAAACTTGCGAATACTCGTACATAAAGTTACAGAAAGTCTATGGGGAGGACAGCACGAGTCGTGCAAAAGTTTTAATAGCATAAACCATTTAAACACGGTCGTGAAAATGTTGAGAGTGATGAACGGTCTGGGAGGCCAGCAATCAGCAAAAGTGAAAACAATGTGGAACTTGTGCACACAGCATTACTGGAAAATAGCCGAATCACTGTTCGTGAGTTACACATTTATGAAGACTTCAACATTAATTTCAGTTCAGTTCAGTCTATTCTTACGGACAATTTGGGTATGAGACGCGTCTCAGGCAAATTTGTGCCAAACTTGCTCTCAGCTGAGCGAAAGCAGGCCCATGTTGCAGCTGCTAGTGCCCTGCTTGAGTGCGTCCAAAACGACGAAAACCTTTTGAAAACTAACAGAACTGGTGATGAGTGGTGGATTTATGGGTATGACCCCAAAACTAAAAGGCCCAGTCTTCACAGTGGAATACAACAAATTCCCCAGACTCAGAAAAGCTCGACAGAGTCGCAGCAATGTCAAGATTATGCTGACTGTTTTTTTTTCAATCATGAGCGAATTGTGCATGATGAATACGCTCCACCAGGCCAGACAATCAACAAGGATTACTGCTGTCAAGTTCTGTGGCGTTTGAGGGACGCAATTCGTCTCAAAAGGCCGGAATTGCATGAGACTAGCAACTTAACCATGGCAACGTGCCTGCAAATGCATCGCAACTTGTGCAGCAGTTTCTTGCTAAGCAACGCATTGCACTGGTCCAACAGTCAACCTATCCGTCAGTTCTCGCTCCCTGCTACTTTTTTCTCTTTCCAAAAATGAAATACCACTTGAAAGGAAAAATATTTAAAGATAAATGGAGGAGATATTGGGTTGGAAACAAAATAACGTCCGATGACGAGGTACCCGAAGTCGAAGTCCGGGCTACGGCGCACATTGGCCTCGGAGATTGAGCAGCACACCAGTATGGCATCAGAAGGAAGGGGGCTTAAGTCAGTGGCAGTTAATCGTCAGAAGGCGAAAAGTGTAAGCATCAGGCAACTTGGAAGTGGATGAGGACCATTTCAGCCATTGCATGCCGTATGAGTTTCGTCGCGGTAGCACCCCCGCAAGTGCTGTAAGAAACATTACCAGTGTGTACCCCAGTGCCATATCACATCGTTGGTTTGAACGGTTTCAAGAGGGAAATTTTGACTTGTCAGACCGGCCCGAAACCGGAAGACGCGCAACACTGGGTATGGACATCCTGAAGACTTTAGTTGAGACCGACCTACGTGTGACCATGCGGGAGTTGGCTGAACAGCTAAGTACTACCCAGACGAGCATTATCACGCACCTGCGTCAATTTGGGAAGGTTCAAGTGGGAGTTTGGGTACATCATCAGCTTACAGTTGAGCAGAGCAAGCAAATCCAATGATTGCATGCGTTTCCCTGCTTGCACGAAACCAAGTTGAACCGTTCGTGGACAGCATGTGACAGGTGAGGAGAAATGGATCCTATATGACAATGTCAGCGCCTAGAAACAGTGGTTGGACCTAAAACAGAAGCCCATGCCGACCCCCAAACCCGGCTTACACCCACAGAGGGTCCTTCTGTATCTTTGGTGGGATATGTGGGGTGTCATTTTTTTGAGATGCTGCCGGACACCACCACTATTCCCGCCGATGTGTACTGCCATCAGCTTGACGATCTGCACGCATCACCCACGTCGAAATGACCAGCACTACTCAAGCGCAGGAATGTCAGTCACTATAATAGCCGGTGTCCACAAAAGATTCTAACCGAATAAAACATACGTTTCTGATTTCCAGCCAATAGAATAATGTATGTAAGCTTCATAATCGTATTTCCTTCTCTGTTGGAAGGCTAAAACGCTCATTTATCTCTTATTGCTTTAGCTTCGTCTAGAGTAGTGTTGAGAGGAGATATTGCTTCATTCTCCTATTTTCCCAATTAGAGATTTTGTGCACTTATTCAACTACCTGACATTTCTCCTGTGATAAATGATATTGAACGGTAAAATATCTTATGTTTTTTTTTAATTTCTTGTTTCTAGTTTTGCAGTGTCGGAAGGAAGCAATCTGTACATAACAAAACTGATTTTTACCGTACAGTCGCTCATTGTATGAAGCATGTGGGTTTCTGGTAAAGAAAACTTTGTTCTGACGCCTAAAACATATTTCAACGGTACAAAATGGCTTTCAAGAGGCGCGTTATTGTACATTCTGTTGCTGTCAATTTTAAATACTGTCGCGCCAAAATAACATTATTCTTCTCAATTTCATAGCACAGAAATTGATTTCGAACGACCGTTACCCTCGTTCTAAAAAGTTCATGGAGTTTGCTAAAAAGGAGAAGCAGCTACTTCAAACTCTGGAAACTTATTTTGAGGGCCATGAAGGATGTACTAGGACTACATCATCGTGTGAGTTTTAATTACTTATTCAGGATAACAGACATGATCGGGAAATTAGTTATGCAGGTTGAGAATCAATAATTTGAAAATCCCAAAACTGAATGCACCCGATACTTTTTGGAATGTCGATATGACGTCACAAATGGAAACTTCCAGAAGGCTCTCGAAAGGCATCCAAGCGCGATGGCAAATCATTGCGCACTGCGCCGGTTACGACACATGACTTTAGAGACCTTGGATGCTCTGTTTTGTTTTAGCGATGGGTAAATACTTTTATTAATTGGGGGTTTAACGACCACCGTGAACAGCTCAATGTGCTATAAGCAGCCGCCCGTCCTTAATTCAGGGCCAATGGCTACAGGGAAGGGAGAGAACCAGTGCCGTCAGACAAACACAACATCCATGTCGCACCGGGGTTTCTAACCCGGATCCATCTCGGATGAATGATCAGAAGCCAGCGCTCACCGGAGAGGCCCGATTGTTTGGAAAGAATATTCTTTTGATTCGACTTACTAAAACAATTAATTCGCATTCAATCATTCGTCCGTTAATATTTCAGGTGAGCGATTTCTACATGGGATGGAGGAGCGACCCTTGCGAATAGCTTCTGGGTCGGACCCGTTTGTGCCGTTCGTTGACTCTTCCGGTTTAGTGAACCATTTTCAGTTTAAATTTATTTTTAAATCTTACGGAATATAAAGTAAATTAGTGCTTAGGTTTCTCCCTATTCCCAATATATTTCATTATATATTGTAGGTATATACCATATGCAAATATTCCAAAACCCGAAAACATCAGAGAAGCTTCCGGCCCCAAGCGTATCGGATAAGGGATGCTCAACCAGTAACAAAGTATCTTCATGTCTAGTATTGTACGTACGGATATACGTTTTTATTAGTGCCTTAGCACAGTATTGCCACAATTGATTTAAAGATTTTTGCACTTTTTCACACAAAACACAAAAAATATTAAGGATACACAATAAGTAAAATCTCACGTAACACGGTACCATGCCATGCTCATGACTAAACAAATTCGTAGGAATACGATATAATAAATTTGGGGGTCATTCCAGGAATATACTAAACACTAACAATCATTCCACAACGATCAAATGAAGTACAATATTCCACTAAAGAAAGGGAAGGGAACACATTAGGTTTAATGGGGAACGATCAAAATTCAACCTCGATGACTTTGATGCTAGACGTGCGAATGGTCTCCTGAACGTCGCTTGTTGTTCCATCTGTCTGGCATTCGAAGTACTGACCTTGCCGTCTGGGCCTTTCGTCCTGAATAACATAACAAGAACACAGCTTCCAGGAAAATGCTACTTGATAAATTTACTACTACTGCTACATCACACCTTAACAGAAATTAACAAAATTTTACATACCATCTTAGGCGTCATAAGTATTATAATGGTACAAGTCTTTATCGTACAAACAAGAAATATTAACACCATTAAAATTATCATTGACAAATTATAGCCTGTCGGTCTTAAAAACCACAATACGATAATCGAGCATCTTCCACATAAATATATAATTGACGTGACATTTTAAAGAAAATTATGGATATTTTACAAATAACAGTCAGAATTTGCGTCTGTTCTAATTGTGCAAGACTTTAGATTTTGAGAAATATTTTGTTGTACGGGAAATAAGGTCAACACTTTCTTCTTACCATAATTCCTGTAATAGCAAAGCAATGATCGCAATATTTCAGGAAAATTATTAGTAGTAACCCTCGGTATATAAATAACACGTTCTGAAATTTTGAGCAGATGACGATTACCATTAAAAGTAGCAGTGCCATTTAGTCTGTGGAAAATGCTTTTTCTTGTCGCTAGTACCAGATATCTCCCTTTTCCAATATCCAAAACAATTGAAATCGCAGGCGTTCCAATCAGTGAACACGGTAGGTGGAGCAGCTCCACGCAACCGTTCTGTTCAATGGACAGCCGAACAATCCAGGAATGCTGATACTATGCGTTGTCATGTACGAGGACAGGCCGCAGCATATGATGTCACAGTGTCCATGCCGAGATACGTACGACTAGTCATGGTGATATCACACGTCTTCCAAAACCACACGCCGCAAACATCCATGACAAATACCAGTAAGATTTTACGCTCATGAAACTCTCCACTGGGTCAAGACCCCGCTGAAGTATCGGGTTCACCCAGATCCGTGACTGTCGTTACCTGGGTGTGTAAATATCCACCCAACTGTCATCTAAGCAAAACAGCCTTGTGGGCACACTACTATTGCGGCGATAGCAAGCCAGGTTACTATGCGCAATTTCGTAAAGGAATTTCTTGTGTCGTGGTTAGTATGTGCAGTACCCTCATCTCTAATTTGCCTATTCGGCCTAAATCTTACATCAGCACGGTATAATCCGTTTTGTGAATGATACCCAGTTGTGTGGAAAGGTAACTGACGCTAATCCTAGAAGACTGCTGTATGGCTTCTTGGATGCACTGTTTGGCTTCTTGTTTGGAAGTCTAAATCGGTCGATTGTATCTTGGAGCATCTTTGGGTGATATCCTAACTTTCTTATACGCTTTTATCAAAATATGCACCACCGTTTTCCCTTAAGGGCGTTACGACCTACTGCTGAAGACTTTATGCTACAGATGGGCAAAACGATTATTTCGAAAAAATGAATTCCTTCGGTTCGACTCACTAAAAAGATTTACGAGCATATTCTTTCGGTGATGCTTCGGGTTTAGAAAACACATTTTGTGTCTATAGAAATGACTCTAAGTCTGATCCTATCGTTCGTCGACAGTTTCCAGTTTAGTGGACGATTTTTATGTTGAAATTTGTTTTTATTTCTTACGGAGAAATTTCCTCTCGGTTTCCATATTAGTTAGCTTCGAAACGTTCACGTAATTTATTGCAATTGTGCAGTTCTGAATAACGTAAGATTTTTCTGACTACACCATGAACTTCACCGAGATCCCCTAGTGAAATTTTGATGCCTAGTAAAAAGTAATTCTGACTGATTCATTCAAGGAATCTGCGTTTTTGCGGAATCGATTCTTTTCAGGGAAGATTCGTTCACCAATGTCTCAGTTCGCCGATACGTTCTTTTCGAACGAATCGCTCACGAATGACACATATTTCTTTATGTCACGCTCTCTGAATATTGCGATAAGGTACAAAATTAAAAAAAACAAAAACGGCGCTGTGTTTTCACTGTCACTGATCATTTATGCTGCTCCATAGTTATTACTATTTTCACTAGTCCACTCTGTAGGAACGTACTGAGCACCAGGTATGGACCACGCAACCGCCAGAAATCGCCTGTGTTGCAACTTGAAGTTTCCGACATGTACACCAATGTAAGTGTTCGCGTACTTCTGGAGCGATTTAATATTTATACCATTACAATTTCAAAGACAAATTCCAAATCCTTAGCACTCAATAAATATTTCATAAAGATCACGTGACAAATTCGCGACTTTTGTGGTAAGATTAGTAAAAATTGCAAAAATTTACGATACTTGCCCATCAGAGTTTATACACATGTTAGTAACAACTCTTTTGCTGCAGAGACGTAAAAATGTTCATTCCATTGAAATTTTCACTGCACCAAGTGTAAGTCTAGATTTGTGTACCCGATCAAGTATCTTAAATATGCAAGTTAAACATAGGGTTATTTTTACATGGAGGATAAACACAAAACTTTATTTAAAACACGTTGGAATCGATATCGAGGGTAATGAGTTCCCTGAAATTTGCAGAAAGTAAAATGAAATATGGCAATAATTGCAGTTTAGACTTCTAGAACTGAATCCATCATCATAAATCGCACTAGATATATCGTACAACAACTGAAAACTCCCTACAACTCTTCCAAAAGGCTTAATAAATAAACTGCGAAATCTCTTCGTGTATTGCCAGCAATTTTCAAATCTAAAATTTTGTACATTTTTCAGTATTCGTGGCGATTTCTCAAATTCAAAGACGCTTTAACAAATACATTTAAATCTTCAGTTTTAAGTAACGCATGATATTACATAATTACTAAATAAATCAATTATGCAATGTTTCTGATGTTTTAATAAAAGAAAAACTCTTACAACCTTTCAGGCTCAATTTTTTTCCAAAAAGAAAGGAAACTATCAGAGCAATATTTTTTGGTAAATTCAAACTACGAAACGTAAACAAAATAATACACCGAGGATCTGCTGGATAAAATTTGTGAAAAGAATTTCAAGACACCGAAATAAATGATGATATTTCAGTGACAGCAGTCAATATTCATATCGCCATAATAATACAGCACACTTGACGAAGGCAAGATATTTTTAATATTGCAGTTTTCTCTCATAAGGAAATGTTGTAAACCACAGTACTAGTATCGGATTAGTTTTTAAATCATACTGAATGGGTTTCATAAGAACGCTCCCTAAAATACCCCAGTCACCACCGCCTTGAACAGAATCGACCTGGCATGGCAGGGCGCGGCCTGATGCTGTCGGTGTCCCACCTGCACTTCAGCTCAGTACAGCTGAAAATTGGATTCATCTGACCACACGACGTGGCGCTACTCTATAGTGGTCCAGTGTTGATGTTCCCTGCACCAGGCGAGGCGCAATTTCCGATAACGAACAGTGACACACGAGTAGGGCATCGGCTCTCGTAGCCCAGGGTATGCCATGTACACCATACCGTTCACTCGCTGATGCTGCTTGGCTCTTGCCAACGTTTAACCTGGATGTGATTTGCGCCGCTGTTAACAAGCGGTCAGTCTGTACGAGCCTGGATAGTCTACGTCGACCTCGGTCATCAATGGCGTGTGGTCTGCCACCGCTTTCTCTCTGAGCGCTGGTAGATCCGTCGAAAATACTCGGAGGTACACACTTGATACGGTTGCCTTCCGGAACTCTAGGGTTCTTACCACTTATGCGATAGAATGACCCATGTGTCTTGCACCGACAATGCGTCCACAATCAAAGTCTCTCAAATCATCCCGTTTAGCCATGTTCGTCGATTGCAGTACATTGTTGGGGAACCGTGCTGTCAGCCTAGTTATCGCCTGCATTCAGTTTGGGTCTGTTCCACTTTGCTCGGGGGATGCCCATATCAAATGTTCATAACCCCTACTCTCTAATGTTTTGTCTACTGAGTGTATTGCTTGCAGGCTAGGCTTTCAATACAGACCGGTTAGCATCTTACTCATAAGAACACGCTCGTTCACAGTTTGGGGCCAATGTTTCCAAAAAGGAATATGGAAAAGCGCCATGTGGCAGTATCACTTCCTATGTCTTATTCAAGGCTGTAATTCGGCCCAATTCGGACAGAATGCTCCTCTTAACCTTCTGCCAACGGAATTGCATAAAATATTTTCTGCGCAGTAAATTCGATGAACAAATCAAGGGGTGAAAACCAATAATATATTACCTCATTTAGTTCGGCCGCACTCGAAATCCTTTACAGAAGGCTAAAGTTTATTCAAGAATATTTCCCTGAAATTATCAGACTCATATGCTTTGCTAATAAGAGGAATTTCAAGAACACAAGTCTTATTAGGAATGCAGTAGCTGAATGTGTAAATGATATTGCAAACGATGTGAGAAATCAATTAAATAGTGCGAGCATAGAATTTCAAATATGTGTTATAGAGGAACGCACACATGTCAAAGATATCACCTCCATGTTCGTCATTGTACATAATATTTGGGTGCCCATGAACTTTATAAACTCATTTCAGTATATGGAAGTCAGTTAGAAATATGCTGAAATTTATGAACTACCACTAAAAGATTTGTGTACTTCTTTTTATTGATCCGACTGGTTTTAAGAAACAGTTGATGGTGAGAAGTTATGGATTTTTTCAATTGCAGTCCAAAATTTCACTCTCAATTTCCGTTACGTAATCATCAAATAAGTGTTGTGAGACGAAGTAATTAAATTAAAGGTTCTGAAGCGAGTGTTATTTGTTGTCAGTTGTATATTTCGTGGAGGATTAAATCATAGCAGATATGCTTCGAATATCTCTCTGATAAGCAATTTAAATATGAAGGTTTGCCACACTATATATGTAAATCACACACCGTTGTGGAAGACTTGGGGAGACCTTCATCCTGCAGTGGATTGATAATGGTTGACAATGATGATAATATGTAATTTCATGCAGTATTGAAAAGTTTTTCTGGTTTCTGAAAAGAATTATTGCTTATTCAGAAATGAGGGGAAGAGATATTGGCAAGGTAAAAATCATTAAATGGGTCCAAGCGTTCTTAGTTAATACAGTGTTACGAGGTTTCTAAACTAATTTCAATTAAAACTTTAGCGAAAATCAAATTGCATGCATGTATGATAGAGTAAAAGCCCTTGCTCACACTAAACGTTTTATCGAGAAGTCAAATCAAGACCAGTCAATCTAGTGACTTATTAAACATGGAGTTCCTAGAGTGAGCTCAGCTGGTCTGTCTGTATGCAAAATGTTGGATTGCTAAGAAGTGCATTTTATGTTATATTCCATGGTTCCAATTTTTGTATAGGAAATTTTACCATTCCTGTAGCACGCATTAAGTTCTTTGGGTGAAGTAAAATTGAGATTTAAAACTGGAACTTATTGAGAAGCAGAGCAGCTCCACTTTAAAGCAAAAATTAGGTGACGCTGGCGTGTCAAACTTTTGCGCGCCTAATGTATATCAGAGGTTCCATATCCAAAACCATTCGCTCTTCATGCGAAATATGAGCTGTGTGCTTCAGTATGTATGTATTATACGAGTATGAGCACGATAATTAAGCAGTATTCCTCTTCCCCGAGACAGATCGCTCAACAGACACTTTCTGTATTTCTGTTGTTTAGGAAATTAACTAGGAGCATCTAAAGATACGCGGCGTCTCACTTCCCAAATTTAGGGCCACTTCTTTTAAGGAAAGTAGGGAATGAGCTGTGGAAGGACAGTCATGGACTCCATGCCTCGACCCAACTCATAAGATTAGCTGTAGCCCCGTGCCTTTAACTATTCGGTCACAGGGCGGCCCACTTGTCTTCATTAATCCTCTAATAACCATAATCCCCGAAGACGCCTTACAATCAAACTACCACGACCCCCCGAAAACGCCCGTCTAGAATGAGAAGGATTTCCTACCCCCACCTGTTGTTTGAATTTACACGGCCTCTACGGGATTAGAAGTCACCCCTCAGTCAACATTGTTGTCGCTAAACAAATACGTAAAATAGGCTTTGGCATATCTAGGAACAAGTGAAACCTCCGAATAACGGTCACTGCTGGGACCCAGAAAAAGCGACCGGTGGTAGGATGTTAGGCCTAAGTTAACATTGTTGGACGTTGCATTTCTGCAAAAGCAGAATAATTGAATGAAGCTTATGCATATCAAAGAAAACGATGCAGTGCTATTTACAAATGCTGTCTGCTGAAAAACCTCAATATAATCATTAAATAAACAATTCACTGTGTATTGGTTATACAAAAAAAAAGTGTCTGACGTCTGGTGTGAAACAGTCCTTAGAAATAGCAAACTAGGGGTTAGGGTATATATGCTATAGGAAAATTTTTTTATATAATAAAGCTCAGCTGGCCGCGCTCCATAAAGCAGGAACATAGCCCACAGGGATGAATCCAAGGAACATCGTCCTCAACGGACAAAACTCCAGGCCCCATCAACCAGCTTCCATGTATGTTTCAATCCCCGTGGGCGATTGAAACATACATGGAAGCTGCAGCTCGCTTCACGTAGAACTATACTTTTAACTCCCTTGTTTTAACTTAAGCATACCATTGTTCCAAGCCGTAATGCAAACCATTATGCCTTTAGCAATAAATATTCGTTGTCCCTATTTTATCACTCTTGCCGAAGTACTGAAGGAACAATGTAAATTCCGAAGCACAGGGTGTCTGTTAGTTCTCCTTCGGGGATGACTGGGATGTACCTGACCGCTGTTAACAGGTGTTTCGTTGTTCGAAGGTCATCGTTAATGTTAATCCTATGGCAGCTGTTCGGTACCAACCAAAACTTGCCTTTGCTCGGAGGTTACCGTTGTTCGGAGGTATCCGTTAATGGAGATTCCACTGTATTTACTCTCGTGACATTGCATGCCTTCTCCGTGGAATAATGCGGTGATTGCTCCTTTGAAACGCTGAAGGTCAATGCACGTCAAGGCTATAGATCGAAAGTTTCGTGTGGTGACCGAACACAAATCCTGCTTTTGTTAACTTGTAAAGAGGAAAAGTTCTGAAAGGACCAGCAGACAATTTCGGGCCTTATGGTACTCTGAGAGACACAAACTTTCAGGGCCGTGGTCGTTAAAGGGTTTACGCAAGTTCCACCACGCAAGAAACTTAAACCTGGTTTCTGAAAATTAATTAATTTGAGAGATATAACAAAGGAGTAAAGCCAAATTGCTAGTGGTATTTTAATATGCATGGATCGTTTATGAATCAGAATGATTTCCCTTACAAATGCCAGTCAAGGTACCATGGTTTCAGCCACTTGAGCTCTCGTTAGCAATTAGAGGGCGTACGTTGAACTGTTCCTGAGTCGTATTTGAATCTCTCAACATAGGTTTGCTATCTTGTGCTGCCATCTATCGGCCCGATTCTGCTGATAGGTTTGAATATTTTGACTGGTCGCGTTTCGTTTGGTAAAACGCTGCAAGGAAATATTCCCAGAAGTTAATTTTGAAAGAAAGGTTCTTCTTACAAGCTTGATAATTGATTGAAATTTCAATAAATTCACGGAGGAGAGATCGTTTCCATTCTGTGTAGTTAGAAATTACTTTTGCTTCATTCGGAACAGGTGTAAATCCAACATTGGAGAAATATATAAAAGAAGAAAAAAATATTTTGAAGATTGAAAGATAAATATCTAAAAGTTTTTACAAACGTTAGTAAGACATTACCAACACAAAAAAGAGATGATCTTTCTAAACCTTCATCAATTACTCCAAGTCCCCACTTCTTCCTGAAAATCTCTTCCAAGTCTTTTCCATAAATCGGCTTCTGGGTCTTTTCCTGGGGTCTGGTACGATTCGTCCAACGACGATTGGTCCAATGCCGATTAGTCCAATGCAGATTCGTCCAAAGGGACGATTCGTCCAATGGACAATTGGTCCAAAGGTACGATTCGTCCAATGGTACGATTGGTCCAATGCTGATTCGTCCAATGGGACGATTGGTCCAATGCCGATTCGTCCAATGGACCATTGGTCCAATTCCGTCTTACCTGTCCGAAGTGCTACTCGTGTTATAAAAATATCAGCTATTCTGATTTTATCTCCGATGTTATACGAAAGTACCGGTAGTACAAAGAATGTAAAATAATGTTACATTTCATGCGTAATATTGTGGCTACAGATTTTTTTTTTTTTTCGGAATCGCGTTTTTTGTTATACTGTCCTTGCTGCCGTATGAAGTTACTGATGTACGAGCCGTTCAATCAACTTCAATGTTTCCCTTTTGCATGAAATAATATAAAATACTAGTTTTTCGTTTCTGTTTGTAGCATGCAGTGAGGTTCCGCCACCCGAGTCCACTTATTCCGGAATAAAACTTGATTTGATGTACAAACGTTATGAATATGACATTGGTAGAGTAAAAATATTTAAAAAGGCCTAGGCCTTAGGAATTAATATTTCGTTCTTAAGTAAAAGCGCAATATTATTAACTTCATTTGTTAGGTAAACGTTATGAATGTGATATCGGTAGAATAAAAACGGTTAAAAAAGCCTAGGTCCTGTGAATTAATATTTAGTGCCTAAGTAAAAGCGCAATGCTATTAACTTGATTTGATACGTAAACGTTATGAATATGAAGTCGGCGTATTAAAAGCTGTTGAAAAGGCCAAGGTGTAGGGCTTATGAATTAATTAAGTTATAAAAAATATTACAAGCTGGGCATGTTATGTAAATATTTAGCGCCTAAGTAAAAATTCAGCGTTTTTAAAAAATCCCACCTAATCGTCTTTTTCTGAACACAGCATGAGTCGTGCTAGGTGCCTTGTAAAGACATGAAAAATGATGACAAGACACGGCCTAGGTGCCTTGTAAAGACATAAGAAATGATACGATGAGTGATTTTTATTAGGTTTTATAAAATGTTTACAAATACCAAATATCTAGGTTGTAACTTAAAATCTTCTAAAAAGGCCTGCGGCCTAGGTGCCTTGTAAAGACATGAGAAATGATACGATGAGTGCCTTTTGTAAGGTTTTACAAAAGGTTTACAAATACCAAATATCTAGGTTGTAACTTAAAATATTCTAAAAAGGCCCGCGCCTAGGTGCAAACAGCTGAGAAATGCTCCATTGAGTGCCTTTTACCAGGTTTATGTAAAATGTTTACAATTACCAAATATACGGAATTAATTTTTAAAAAGGATATAATGAGCAGAATAATTTAAATCATTATTCCTTTCTGGAAAATAAAACAGTTTACCGTTGGTAAGATACCATTGGACGAATCGGCGTTGGACCAATCGTACCATTGGACGAATCGGCGTTGGACCAATAGTACCATTGGACGAATCGGCATTGGACGAATCAGACATTGGACCAATCGGCATTGGACCAATTGTCCCTTTGGACGAATCGGCATTGGACCAATTGTCCCTTTGGACGAATCGGCATTGGACCAATTGTCGTTGGACGAATCGTCCGGGACCGCTTTTCCTGTCCCTTGTTATCCAGTCTAGTATTTAAGCAGCCTAACTTTGGTCAGTTTTTCTAGCATTACATCCAGTCCATTTTCACTGGAAGGACTTTAGTTTGTTAATAATAACATCCACCCAAACATGTGCTTTACCTGATAAATGTTTCTTTTGAAACTCAATGGTAAATTGCGCTTGAAAACTGTATTATTTCTTCCAAAGGATCTACAGCCAAGTTTTATACGCCTATTAATTTTTTATTCGATATGTCCCTCGCCTGATGTGTTTTGTCGAAAGTAAATGTAGGCATATTAACTACAGTAAAACACCGATTATCGGGTCTCAGTTATCCATAGATTTGAATTAATCGTTGTCCTCTGTAATACACACAAAATGCTCAATGCAAGCTGGCTCGTAAAATAACAGAAGTCATCAATGCGTATTTTAAATAACATTGTATCATAATTAAACAATATTGCATCTCTCATCCTTCTGGCAGAACTTATTTGAAATCCATCTTGCGGTTTCTCGTTTTACCGCCAGACTGCGCAGTCAAGTGTATTGCGAATTTAATGTAGTCTCTTTTGTCTGTTAAACGGTACGAAAGCTTGTTCGTGTGTTCCTGCTGTGTAACCAAATTTATCTAGCATTTCGACCCCTGAAATGCTGGGAAAAAGATTTGTTTTAGCAGTGAAAAATACATTGGAGATTATTAAAAGACGTGACAAGTATGAAAGCTTTTAATCACTTGCAGCCGAATTTGGTATTGTTCTGCGAACGAACAGCTGCAGAAATACTACTTAAATTCATGGAAGTCAAGATCATGTTGATAATATTGGTGTTCTACAAATTCATGGACGTAGAAGAAAAATAAAACAAAGAATAATGCTACAAAGAAAACCAACCAAAAATTGCGGACTTTCTATCTAAAGTTTTCAGGTTTGCACTTACTTACATTTTTATAGGATTTTTTTATATACAAGGTTTAGAAATTTTTTAGTGAGAGCGTAATGGTTTCATTGGAATATAATATAGGATCCGACTCTAGTCGGCTATATCCAATAGTCCAATAGTCATTATACAGAATCCGCGTTCATCTGTGTGGAAGTCTCTGTATGCCACAACAAGGCGAGACGTGTTGATCTTCGCCATGGACCAGTCTATGCCTTTTATAATGTCATTGGTGGTCTTGAAACGAATCCCCCGAAGCGGTGATTTCATCTTCGGAAACAAATTGAAGTCACAGGAAATAAAGTCAGCAAACAGGGAGGATGGCATTACACTTCCCAACACCATCGACGGAACATGTCGGTAACAAAGCCTCGAACACAGCAGCGAGCGTTGTCATGCAAAATTATCGGAGTATGCTCCAGCAAATGACTGTTTCATCCAATTTAAGGATACGCCTTAGAAACGTGTCTTCTTCACACTCATACCGTTCCAAATGGAGTTGAGCTGCCTCGTAACGCTGCCATTTCTCAACATCACTTTAAGTATGAGGCACCCAAAATGATGCGATTTTTCGCGTTTTTAGCCGTTTTTTTTCAAAATGTGCAGCACAGTCGTATGCGAAAGGTTACGCCCGTGAGCGAGTTCACGAATTGTTCACCGCCGGTCATTCTCCAACAACAGAGACAAAGCGAGTACTTGAGTTTCATTCACCAGGGGACGTCCGCGCCCAAAAGCACAAATCACATTTCTCCGACTTTTTTTTGAAGGCTGGCACCCACCTTGCTACCGTACTATATGGTAAACCAGATGTCCCACAAGCTTATTGCAGTCCTTAATAACATTTCTTCACTGTACGGCCTGTAGTAATTTCTATTTTTAGCCAACAACGCTGCTCAAACTTCGTAAACATGGCTTTAGACCGCTTATCAACTACTAGGTGTGTTTACGTCGCTACTGCGCATATAGCGTTTGAGAGAGGATTCAACCATTCCACCCAGGAGTACGTCGAGAAGGTACATTACATAGGGTATCCCCGTTAGATTCTCCTGGAGGACTCTCGTCTCCTCTGCAGCACGATTTTCACTAAATAATTTCCAACCCCCGTACTTAACCGAATAAAACGCAATTTGGATTAACCGTGTTTTTCAGTTATCCAGAATATATTGTCTTCTAATTACCATGGATAAATTGACGTTTTACTGAATATGCCTCATCAATCTCTAATCTTCAGTTCTTGTATAAACCTTGTACATCAGTTTGTTTTCAGTAAGTTCACCTTTATTCTCACCTGTATTCTTCTCAACAAGTTCCTTGACCGTCCTCTGCTGCAGCTCCGATGGTGTATTTGCTAAAATGACTATCGTCAGCAAAATAAAGATTGTTTCAACTATATACATAAATCACAATACCCGTGTCTTCCCAGTTCAGTGATTGAATGGCATTCTGCAGTGTGGTATTGAAATGCTAGGGAGATATGATGTCCCTTTGCCTTACACTCTTTCAATATGTTTTACGCCCTGTGTTCTCGAACAGTCGAACCTTTGGACTTGCATTGCCATCGATGTTTTTTTTTAAATAATGAACGGAAGCATCCTCAGTACTGCAGGATTTCAAAGATACTACTTACTGCCTATGGTCGAACGGAAACCTTTCTATGTAAAAATGTTTTTATTTCAAACTATTATTCATGCCTGTTCTCCGAACGGTGAATCTATAAAATAATTTTTTGAACATAAAATTAAAGAAAAGAAAAATGAATTAAAAGAAAGAAAAGTAATTTAAAATCAATAACTGTTTTACGATTCAGAGCAGGGTCGTGACGTCAATGTATACGGTTTGATGTAAAACGGTAGCAGGCTTTGACGTCCCTTAATTTTAAATCAAAGTTTCCTGGAATTTTTACAGCATTTCAAACTTTTCTGGAATAATTATCTCTAAACTTATCATTTTAAACAGTACAGCTAAACCACCCTTTTGATTTTTTTCAGACTTTCCTGAGTGTAGAAGTGGTAGAAAAATTCAAGCAGACATTATTCCAATCCCCGCACGGGGATAACTGGTTTTCCAGTTATTTGGGGAGCAGCGCCCCCACGGCCCGAGCTAACCTTGTGACGGTTTCTATTGCCTCTGCGGCTTTGACGATTACATCACCGAAGGGACAGCTGTTCATCCAGCTGATGGGGGATGGCGTCCCCACGGCCCGAGCCGATTTTCTCTTATTGTTTTGCTTTTTTCGTCTTATGTTCATATTTTGACATGTACCCGCCTCAGTTGTAGGCTGCTGAGGTTGTGATGAGGCGCCAGCTCCGGGTTTTGTTCCTCGTTCTCTTCCCTGTCTTTTCTTTTTTATGTTACTTTTTCTGTTTTTCCGGAGCTGGTTAGCTTAGACCTACCTGCATGTTTGCCGTGTGCGGTGACCCGTACCGGTGGAAATGAGGATGCTGGAGGCTGAGGTATTTGGGGGCCGGGTTGTAGTGTCTCCAGATGCCAACACTCCTCTTTGCCCTCTGCTTCACCCTAAACGGGAGGCTGGGGAGCTAACCCACTCCTCGTCAGGAAGTCTGTGGCCGAGTGGTGTCCAGACTTCTAGCGGCTTGTCGTTCTGTTCGGCTGGGTGAGTTGGGGGGTAGGGTGGGCATGCCAAAGGGGTGTTCTCCGGGCACGGGAAAGTCTGGGTGCGCGCTGAGCGTGTGTCTGCCCTACCAACTTGCTATATCCGCTGACTATCCCTAGAGCCGTGTCCTGCGTCCTCTTGGGCTTGCGGACCTCCGGCTCTCCCTCGTTGGGCTCGGTAGTGGGTGGGGAGGTTGGCGGACGAATCTTTTCACTTCTTCATGGAACACAAAAGTGTTTCCCATGCTACAAATTTAAAGCGCCCTGTGGAGGAAGATCCACCTTCCTCAACAAAGAAACTTGTCTCTACTAATTGCAATGCTCTGTTTCTGTTACTCCAATCTGGTGACTCTTCACAGTCACTCAGTAGCAAGAGTCCTTTCTGGATCAATAAGGCTCTGCAGGCAGTTGCTGGCTCTCCAAAGAGTGTGAAGAAGCTCCCTTCAGGGGATCTTCTTGTGGAAACTTCTAATCCACGCCACAGTGCCACCTTGCTGGAAACGACCGTTTTGCTTGGCATTCCTGTCCAGGTTTCTCCACACGGTTACCTCAATTCCTCTCGCGGTGTTGTCAACTCCCGCGACCTGCTTGAATGCAGCGATGAGGAATTGCTGGAGGAACTTGGTGAACAGCATGTCATTGGGGTTCGAAGGATTCTTTTTAGGCGGGATGGGAAATCTATTCCCTCCCGTAACATCATCCTAACGTTTGACTCCCCAAACCTGCCTACTTCCATCAAGGCAGGTTATTTACGGCTTGATGTTCGACCGTACATCCCGAACCCCTTGCGATGTTTCAGGTGCCAGCATTACGGTCACTCCCAGCAGTCTTGCCGTAATGTTGCAAAGTGTGGCCGCTGTGGTTCCACAGAACACTCTTTGGCGGATTGCTCTGCAGAGTCTGATCATTGTGTCAACTGCGAAGGGACTCATCCTGCTTCTTCTAAGCAGTGTCCAAAGTGGATAGAGGAACAGGCAATCCAACGCCTGAAGACAACTGAGCATCTCTCATATCCCGAGGCTAGACGGCGGATCGCCCCTTTACAACCAGGCCGGCGGTCCTATGCTTCAGTTGTGGTGCAGAAGGCTTCAGTGGCGGTCCAGACTGAGGTGTCCATCCCAGCGGGGTGTCCTTATGATTTTGGGGACATCGTCACTGCTGGTATGGAAGCACTGAAGTCTCGCCGTATTGCATCCAAGGCGACATCAACATCGTCGCCTAAACCTACCTCTATGCCGAAACCATCTACGGCCATCACAGGGACCCAGGTCCAGGGCACTGGAAAAGAAGAAGCCGGAAAAGGTAAAACCGGGTTCATCCTCCCCGAAACAGAGCAAGCAAAAAATATCTCTCAACACAGGGGGTAAACACAGCCCTGTGTTACCTCCCGACACTGCGGATGGATTGGAGGTGATGGACGACAGTGAGACGTTCTAGTCGTCTGTCTTTTTCATTCTTTCATTACATTTTTCATTATGGCCACGCTCATTCAGTGGAATTGCCGAGGTCTGCGTTCACGCATTGACGATTTAAAAGGCTTACTGTCTTCGCACACACCTGTGTGCGTGTGTCTCCAGGAGACAAAGCTTCGCATGACGGACACTCCTTCGCTGCGGAGACATTCCCTTTTCCGCAAAGATCACCAGGACGGCGTAATTGCCTGCGGAGGAGTGGCCGTCGTTGTTCCTCATGGTGTCCCTGTCACTGCGGTTGCCCTTCGGACGCCTTTGCAGGCAGTGGCAGTGAGACTGTCTGTGAACACGCTGCTCACGGTGTGTTCCATCTACATACCACCAACTGAAGCTGTAGGCCTTTCGGATCTGGAAGATTTAGTTGACCAGCTGCCGCCTCCTTTCTTCATCTTTGGAGATTTTAATGCTCACAATCCGTTGTGGGGTTCTACAACTCGAGACTCCAGGGGCCGTGTTGTTGAGTCCCTTCTCTCCAGCACGTCCCTCTGTCTCCACAACACCGGAGTTGCTACTTATTTTCATGAACCCACCCGTTCGTCCTCAGCCATTGATCTGTCTTTGAGTTCACCATCCTTATATCCTGACTGGTCCTGGAGCGTGTCTGGTGATCCCCTTGGCAGCGATCACTTTCCCATCTTTCTCCGTCTAGCGGGTGGCGGGTACCGTTACCCTACTCGCCCTGCTAGATGGAATATTGATCGTGCCAAGTGGGACACATTCACGGCTTCAGCGATTATTACTCCAGCTATGGTGACCTCAGGAACGGTCAATGACGCTGTTGCGGCGGTAACGGATTGTGTTGTGCATGCGGCAGAACTTACCATCCCCAGGACGTCGACTAAACTTCCACGTTGCCCAAGACCTTGGTGGAATTCCACTTGCATGGCAGCTCGTCAGGCCCAACATCGGGCTTGGGGTAGGTTTCGTCGGTACCCCACCGACGCGAACCTACTTGCTTTCAAGAAGGCCAAGTCCTACGCGCGATTGGTTCGTAGGCGTAGTCAACGGGAGTCCTGGATACGTTACGTATCCGGGATTAACTCCGCTACTAGCCCTAAGATTGTTTGGGACAGGATCCGTAAGATTCGAGGACAGTACCCATCTGGGGAAATCTCCATTCTTGAGAGTGATGGAGGAACGGTTGCTGACGCTCAGGGTATTGCTGACTGTCTGGGCGCCGCTTTTTCTTCAGTGTCCAGCAGCAGCAATTACCCTGCTTCGTTCCGGCAGTTACAGCCGCGGCTTGAACGGTCCAAGATTTCTTTTGGACCGTTTTCTTCCGCAGATTATAACAGCCCGCTGACTGCCGTGGAGCTGAAGACCGCTCTGAATCGGTCCGGTCGGACATCTGTCGGACCGGATAACATCCATTACGACATGCTGAAGCACCTTTCTCCGTCCTCTCTTGAATGTCTGCTAATCCTGTTTAACAGGATTTGGCTAGAGAATGCCTTTCCCGAGTCTTGGCGTACGGCCATTGTCGTTCCTGTTCCCAAACCTGGTAAAGATCCCACCAACCCGTTGAACTACCGGCCAATTGCTATGACGAGCTGCCTTTGCAAAGTACTCGAGCGCATCATTAACCTTCGTCTCATTTTTTATTTAGAATTTCATCACATTTTTTCGCCTCATCAGAGTGGATTTCGTAAATCTCGTTCCACCACCGATCATCATCTTCGCCTTGAGGCTTCTGTCAGGGAGGCGTTTGTCCGGCGTCAGCACATGGTCTCCGTCTTCTTCGACATGGAGAAAGCCTATGATCGTACCTGGAGATACGGCATTCTCCGTGATCTGCACGAGTGCGGATTGCGGGGAAACTTACCATCTTTCATCGCCGGATTTCTCCAGGACCGGAGTTTCCGTGTGCGCGTCGGGTCGACCCTCTCTGCGGTGTACCCGCAAGAACAGGGTGTACCTCAGGGCTCCATTCTTTCCGTTACGTTGTTCATCCTTCGTGTTAACCATATTTTCCAACTGCTTCCTCCCACGGTTCGTGGAACCATGTACGTGGATGATCTGCAGATCTCTTGCGCCTCTGTTTACATGCGTACCATCGAGAGACAGCTCCAGTCTGCCATTACCAAGATCTCTCACTGGGCTTCCCAAAATGGATTTGGCTTCTCGCCGCAGAAGACCGTTTGCGTGCATTTTTGCCGCAAACGGGGTCTTCACCCAGACCCCAGCCTCCGTCTGGGGTGCTCTCCCATCCCCGTGGTGTCTGAAGTCAAGTTCCTTGGGTTAACTTTTGACCGAGCGCTCACCTTCCGGCCTCACATCCAGTCTTTGAAGGTGAAGTGCACGAAGTCATTGGGTATCCTGAAGGTCCTCTCTCGAACATCTTGGGGGCCGACAGGTGCTCAATGCTTCGCATTTACCATTCTCTGATTCGGTCAAAGTTAGACTTCGGATGCATTACGTACGATTCAGCGCGTCCATCGGTTTTAAAGCCTTTGGACCCCGTCCATCACCAGGCTCTGCGGCTATGCACTGGTGCTTTCCGCACCTCTCCCGTGCATAGCCTGTATGCGGAGGCTCATGAGCCGCCGTTATGCATCCGTCGTAAGCAGCTGTCTCTTCAGTTTTATACAAAACTGAAGTCTTTTCCTGATCATCCACTGTATGGTTCCATCTTCCAGCCGGACTGTGTCCGTTTGTTTTCCAACCGCCCCTCCTGTGTTCCGACGTTCGGGATTCGGATGTCTGCCATAGTGCGCGATGCTGGTCTAGACTTGTCAAGGATTGGTTTGACCCGGTTCTACAATGAACCGCCTTGGCAGCCGGTTCAAGCAACGGCTGACCTTTCTCTTTGTGTGTGGCCAAAGTCTTCCACTCCTGCTCTGGTGTACCAGCAGCTCTTTGCTGAAAAACTGTCAGTCTACCCGGATTTCGTGCCTGTATTCACCGATGGCTCGAAGTCCGGGGATGTCGTTGGATCCGCTTTTGTGTGTGGCGAAGCCTCACATGCTGAGCGGCTTCCGCCTGAATCCACCGTCTTTTCGGCGGAGATGCGTGCGGTGCACCTCGCTTTGTGCCACATACAGTCTCGATCACTTCGTCGCGCTATGGTTTGCTCTGATTCCCAGTCCGTCATCCATGTTTTATCTTCTCCAGAGGACACGGACTCACCTGTCATCCGTGATGTCCGTCGTCTTCTTGGAACTTTGGAGGGTGATGGCTTCCTGGTCCGATTCTGTTGGGTTCCTGGCCATGTTGGGATCCGGGGTAACGAGCTGGCAGATCTCTCTGCCAGGTCTGTTTCCTCCATGTCGCCAGCTCGGCTGCCACTGTCTTTCCGAGATTATCGGCCGTTGATCCGGAAATTTGTTCTGGATGAGTGGCAGTCCCTGTGGTCTCAGCAGGGCAGCAATAAACTCTATGCCATCAAACCACAGATCGGACTTTGGATGTCTAGTTTGCGGAAGAACCGTCGTGAGGAAGTTGTTCTTGCACGTCTCCGCATTGGGCACTGTCGTTTTACTCACCGCTTTTTGCTGTGTGGCGAGAGTGTCCCGGTGTGTGAGGCGTGCGACTGTCGTCTCACTGTCCTTCATGTTTTGTGTACTTGTGTTCGGTTTTGTGCTCATCGTTTTCGTCATTTTCACTCCCATCTGTTGGACGAAGGAGCAGCTACACTGCAGACAATTATTGGCGAAGCCTGCGACATGAAAGCAGTGTTTTCGTTTTTACAGGATATTGACTTTTTTAAACTTATCTAGATTTTAACTTGTTCACTATCATATTTCATTTTTACTACATCAGCCTGTTTTTAACCTTGTGTACGTTTTTATTGCTTTAGTTTTGTTTTGATGTCTTTTGTTTTGGCGCTCTTTGGCCAACCATGGCCCTTGCGCCATTAAAATATATTAACCAACCAACCAACCAACATTATTCCAAAGCCGTCATTTTGATTTCATTTTGTGTTCGGACTTTTCAAGAAATACGGACGTTAAGAACTATCAGCATAAAAGTTTTTAGATCTATAGGTTTTTAGATTGGTAGAAACATTTGCGGACGGGAACACTCCCATTTTCCCACTTTGCTTTATACACTGGCGGAAAGTGAAAAAAGAACACCAAGAAGGAGACGTCTGATACCAACGAAATTTATACACCATAATAACGGAATACAGAGGATAACGTGATCAAAACATTAGGGCAAAATACAGCTGTATTTTCTGGTAAACTGACAAATAAAATTTCCATGTAACATGGTTAGTACGAGGTTGAACCACCATGAACTGCGTCACACTGTGCAATTCTGGCATGGAGTCTGTCGAACAGATGTTGGATGTAACTTTGGGGTATTGAGTTCCAAGCATCCTCAACCTGGACGCGTAAATCGGGGATGGTCGTGGCTGGCCGTGGAGACCGGATAAGTTGTTGTCCCATAAAATCCCACACGTGCTCAATGGGGGACAAATCCGGTGACCGTGCAGGCCATGGAAGTTGTCTCACACCCTAAAGTGCATGTTGCGTTGCAAGTGCCGTGTGTGGGCGTGCGTTATCTTGCTGGAAAACACCACGATGGACCGACCTTACAAATGGCACAACAACGGGCTGAATGATGTTGTTGATATAGGAGGTGCTGTTTAACGTACCCGGTACAAACACTAGTTGTGTATGGGAGTGATAGCTGATCGCTCCCTACACCAGGAGACCAGGTGTAGTCCCTGTGTGTCGCTGGCGGATGCAAGAAGGGTGGAGACGCTCGCCTGTGCGTCTGCGAACACGCGTACGGCCATCGAAGGCTCCCAGGCAGAATCTGCTTTCATCGCTGAACACGACAGATCGCCATTGCGTTCTCCAGTGCAGAAGTTGGCGACACCACTGCAGCCGTTCCTGACGGTGGGCTGGAGTCAGAGGTACACATGCTAGAGGCACACGTGCACGTAGTCCTGCATCCCGTAGACGGTTGCGGATTGTTCGCACAGTCACCTCAGGTGCAACGGCAGCTCGGATTTGCGTCGCAGTGGATGTTCTGCTTGACAACGCCGCTCTTCTTATGCGTCGTTCGGTCCGCTCATCAGTCCGTCTGTGACTCCCGGTTCCCCGTCTTCTCGTGTGGGAATATTCCTCGGACCATCTACGCCACCATCGTACCACCACCGATACTTCCCGTCCAATTCGCTCCGCAATACGACGATACGACCACCCGGCCTTACGGAGTCCGACTGAACGACCTCTCTCAAAGTTCGATGACTGCTGAAATCGTACACGTCTTCCATGTCCAGGTATTGCAGCTTCTTCAGGGTCTTCGCACGTGTCCGTACGCCGACGACTGATTACATTCACTTCGCCGTACTCCTTAAATACCACCGACGATAATTTGCATATTATGCTGTGCTGTGGCGTAAGCGCTCACCGGTTGGTCCCGAAATTAACATCGTACCTACGTAAACTCGACCCAATTAACATATGTAAATTTCATGTTCGTCCGCCAATTCCTTCTTGGTGTTCTTTTTTCACTTTCCGCCAGTGTATATATAGAAATAGATCTTGAATATTCGGTAGTTTGATGATTACTTTTGGACTCCGTTTAAGACAAAGGAGCAGGCTGAGTAACGCGTGAATCGAATTAAATTGCTGGGGGCAGGTAATTACGCTTACTGTAGCTCGCATGAAACTCTTGATGCTTTGAGTTTGACATGTCTCTTAGAGAATCATTAAACTAGATTCAACATGTAAATTAAAATGAAAAAGCACTCTATATTATATACTGGTGAACTAATTTAAAATTTCCATTTACTTTGTAGTATAAATAAGCCGTAAATGACTTCAACAAACTTCTATTTCACTCCCATCTCTATCATCAAGCAGTGAGTGCGAATATTAAGATTGACCAGATATTGATAAATAGGGACAAAATGTATTGAGTTTTCAAAACCTTACAATGCTGTGAACTATTTATAACTTCAGATGAGTTACTTGGAACGTATCGAGCACTACAACGGTTAGTTAGTGCAAGATTTTTGTAGAAATTTTACTTTCAATAGTTCAGCCGTATGTTGATTTCAACTCATTTTATCTTTTGAAGTCCAATATACTTGATTTCTCGATTACTGATATTGACGAAGAACTGGATAAAGTAATTCTATCAAAGAGCTGCAGAATTTAGGTCGATACGGTGACACACAAATTCCAGATTAGTTTTCTTTTTGTGGATGACAACATTGAGTTGCCCACAGATGTATCTTAAGTAAACTATTCTACTGCTTTATTAATTGCCTACGCTGCAAACAACAACATTCGTAAAGAAATGAGACAGCAAAAAAATGGAGAGTACCGTAATACTCTGTAGATAATTTATGCGATGCATCTTTCGCATGCCAAGATCTACGAGGGTGTGAAATAAAACGAGCGATTCGAGAGTATACATTTATTTACATACATCACATTCTATTTATTCTCGTCATTCATGACCATACCGAGCTACAGTCAGGTACATACTAAATGGAATTAAATCGTACCAACAAACAATCAGGTTTGCTAATCCCTGACATTGAGCTATACTTAGATAGGTGGAGTGATGGATCTTATTGTCGTAAAACCAATGAAGTTTTGTGAGTCATAAAAGTAAATATTTACTAAACTATGGCGGCGGCAATAGTAAGTATATTGACTGTTTATAGTTTTTCATAAACAATATTTATTTTTATATTTTATTCAGATCTTGAAGAACATAAAAAAAAACAACCTCGACACCGATTAAATGTTATGCATCTACGAAAGTCCATCTCTGCAAGCTAAAATATGGAGTCAATATGAAAAAAAAAGCTGAATCGCAAGTGTGTTAGTAAGAAGCGGAGGATTGGTAACTTTTGGTCTAGTATATTTACAGGTCAAAGCTGTCGTCAATAGCAAGTACCTGTCCTTGGAAGGGTTCGAGAGGAAGCCAGATTTGACTACGGCGCATAATTTACCACTGTCGGAAAAGATGCGTACCAACAAAATTCATATTTGTAATGGCTTTTGTCACATAAGCATCAAGTTCCCGTAATTTACTCAGTTGCAATGAGAGATTGTCACGTTTAAGTAAAACATGATGTAATAATGTTCAGCGTTACTTTAGTAAAATACACTGCTGGCCACCCAAAATGCAACACCAAGAAGGACACGAGATAGCAAAGCCAGATTTACTGGACACATAACAACAGATACAAAGATGAAACGATTGAGCTTACAGGCCCGTGCGACTTGCGGAACACGCAGACATCAATAGTTCGTGTGGCCCCCATGGCTGGCAATAACGGCCGCTACAGGCCGCGGCATCGAACGAAAGAAGCTTTAGATGTGGGCTTCGGGTATGTCGGTACATGTTGCCACAGTTCATCAGGCGTAGCCGCGAGCGGTGCTTGCCGGGACACTCCGTTGCCGATCAGCGACCAGACGTGTTCGATGGGCGACATATCGGGAGAAAAGACGGGTCACGGCAGCGGTGACACCTGGTGGGCCGTGAAGAATTCTTGCACGACGCATGCCACATGCGGGCGCGCATTGTCCTGTTGAAACGTGGCCGCTGGTAGCTCCTGCAAGTAAGGTAGGACTACAGGCTCCAAAACATCGGAGATGTAGCGGTGGCTGTTGAGTGTACCGGCGATGCGTACCAGAGGGGTACGGGTGTCATATTCAATTGCGCCCCAAACCATAAAGCCAAGCGACGGACCGGTATGGCGATGCATAATGCAGCCGTCATACAGTCTTTCGCCTTCGTGCCGCCACACGCGGATCCGACCATCGTGGTGTTGCAGGCAGAAGCGGGATTCGTCGGAGAAGAAATGTCGTGCCATTCCGTAGTCCAGGCGCGGCTTCAACGGCCCACCGTCGCCGCACTCACCGGTGGTGTAACGTCAATGGTAATCGGAGCAATGGGCGCCGTGCGACAAGTCCCCGCTCCTGCAGACGAGGTAGAAAGGCACGTGCTGACACAGGTTGTTTCGCAACACACCCTAATTCGTGCGCTCACGTTCGTGATGTGGCGGTGCCCGCCGCACAACATGAGCGTTCTCTCGTTCGGTGGTGCGCCGGGGCTGCAGCAATCGCTCACGTCGGTGCGTCCGTCCGTCCGTCCCTCCAACACCTACTGAATCCATACTCGCTTCACTGTAGCTGGATGTCGTCCCACACGGGCGCCGATGTCACGGTATGATAAACTGCTGACGCGATGAGCCACTATTCGTCCTTTGTCGAACTCCGAAACGTGCTGTAATGACTGCCGTATTCTGCGACGATGCATCAGGAAGCTTCCCACGCACAGGTCCGGCTGCACAACACACTTCCACTACTTACACCCCGCCTTCTATGCACCCTTTTTATAGTGCTTCTCGGTGGTGTGCCGGGCGCACATAATTTGCATATGCCCTGCAATGCTAATCGGATGCTTCCTTCTTGGTGTTGCATTTTGGGTGGCCAGCAGTGTATTTCTCTCTCTCTCTCTCTCTATATATATATATATATAAATACACACACTGACGGAAAAAAAATCCCAACACCAAGAAGGGGTGTGTTAGATAAACTACAGTTGGTAGGCGGTGAGAGTACATCTGTAAGATGACGTCTATGCAAATTTCGCGCTGGGCGCATACGTGTGGCGCTAGTAGCGCCCCTCGGAACAGGCAAAGCAGGTTTGCTGTAAATACGCGCTGTAACGTTCGTGAGCGTTACTTATCGTTGAGATTCGACGTAGTGTGTTGATGTTAGTCAAGAATGCCTTTAAAAAGACGAAGAAGCCATTATCAACAGCTCACGGAGTTTGAACGAGGTCGTGTAATAGGGCTACGAGAAGGTGGATTTTCTTTCCGCAATATTGCAGAACGACTTTGCAGGAATGTAGCCACTGTGCATGATTGTTGGCAGCGGTGGTCAAGGGAAGGTACTGCCTCAAGAAGACCTGGTTCCTGCCGGCCACGTGGCACTACTGAGAGGGAAGATAGCCGTGTACGGCGTATAGCCGTGGCGCATCGTACCGCGTCTGTGGCAGCAGTTCGAGCTGCAGTTGCCACCACAGTGACAGAAAAAATGTTACAAATCGATTACTTGAAGGACAGCTCCGAGCCAGACGCCCTGTTGCGTGCATTCCACTTACTGCAAACCACTGCCGTTTGCGACGTCAGTGGTGTCAAGCTAGAGCTCATTGGAGGACAAAGTGGAGATCTGTTGTATTTTCTGATGAAAGCCGGTCCTGCCTGGGTGCCAGGGATGGCCGTGTGTTGGTTAGAAGGAGGCCAGGTGAGCGCCTGCAACCAACCTGTCTGCGGCCGAGACACACTGGACTTACACCTGGAATTATGGTCTGGGGAGCAATTTTCTATGACAGCAGGAGCACTCTCGTGGTTATCCCACGCACTCTGATGGCACAGTTGTACGTCGGTCTGGTGATTCAACCTGTTTTGCTGCCATTCATGAACAGCATCCCAGGGGGTGTTTCCCAACAGGATAACGCCCAACAGGATACTGCTGTTGTAACCCAACATGCTCTACAGAGTGTCGACATGTTGCCGTGGCCTGCTAGATCACCATATCTTTCACCAATGGAGCACGTATGGGACATTATTGGCCGTTAACTCCAGCGTCTTTCCCAACCAGCATTAACCGTCCCTGTATTGACCGACCAAGTGCAACAGGCATGGAACTCCATCCCACAAACTGACATCCAGCACCTGTACGACACAATGCATGAACGTTTGCGTGCTTGCATTCAACATTCTGGCGGTTACACCGGTTATTAATGTACCAGCATTTCACATTTAAAATGGCTCTTCTCGCGCTTACAATAAGCTGTGATCTTGAAACCTTAATCGATTAAATATGTTACCTATACAAATGTATTGCTGCCATTTCATTCCTCTACAACTATTTTTTCGTGGTGTTGGGATTTTTTTTCCGTCAGTGTATATATATATAACTTAAATCTTAGTCCTCAGTCTCCAGCAGCTGGAATGTACCTGGCCAAGGCAGCTTCCAGTGCGACATGAAGGCAGAGGGAGCTAAGAATCACCGGAGATGCTGACCTTGAATACTTACAATGGACGCTCCCTATCTTCTGATTCAAGGCTTCTTGAATTGGAAGAGGAACTGCAAAGGATCAAGTGGGACGCCATTGGACTAAGTGAGGTAAGGAGAAAAGGAGAAGATCTCATTGAACTGAAAAGTGGACATCTCTTCAACTATCGTGGGACAGACACTGGCAGAACTAGTGGTGTTGGATTTATAATAAACAAGAAACTGAAGGATAAAGTTGTAGAAGTTGAAAGTTCCTCTGACAGAGCTGCACGACTCGTTATCCAACTCTCGAGAAGATACCAGGCTCAGATTATTCAAATTTATGCACCCACCACAAGTCATACTGAAGAAGAAATTGAAGAATTTTATGAGGAAATTCGTCATCTAAATAATAAAGGCAAGCAGCACGTAAAGATAATTATGGGAGATTTCAATGCAAATATAGGGCAACGGCAACAGAATGAAACTTCAGTAGGTAAATTCGGTCACGGCAATAGAAACCAGGGTGGAAATATGCTCGTAGAGTTTGCAGAGGTAGAAGGGTTTTTCGTCATGAACTCCTTTTTCAAGAAAAATCCACTCAGGAAATGGACACTGAGACATCTAAATGGGACGACAAGTGAAATTGATTTTATTATGTGTAACAAAATAATTCGTCATAGAAGACTGCAGTGTGCTAAACAAGTTCAACACAGGTAGTGACCATAGATTGGTGAGATGTAAGATGCACCTCAACACTAAACTCGAACGTGGCAAGCTCATAAGACAAACAAAATGTATTGACATAACCAAACTTAGAAAACACCATAATGCCTTCAAGTTGGAACTGAAGAACAGATTCTCTGCTTAGAAGGCCTAACATCGGAAGAAGTGGATATTTCTGAAGTTAACAGAAAAGTAACCAAAGCTCTTATGGGAACAGCAACACAATTAGCTGGGTCTAAGAACAAGTTGCATGTGAACAAATTATCAGGAAAAACCAAAATGTTGATGCAAAAAAGAAGAGAGACGAGGACAACTAAAGAAGATTTGACTTCCAAAGTGGAATATATAGAGCTATGTAAGACAGTATGAAAAAGTATCACTGAATACGTAAGGAAATTCAACTGTGAACTAGTGAGGAAAGCAATTGAAAACAACCAAAGTCTAAAGATAGCAAAGGGACATCTCAGTAAGGGAAGAAAACAGATTATGGCACTGAGAAAAGAAGATGGTTCTGTAACAAGAAATAGAGGCGAAAGTTTGACAAGAGTGAAAGATTTCTACTCCAAATTATATGAAAGGGATGATACGTGTATTCCAGAGATCATGAAAGGTACCAGTACCAGAGTTCTTCCAGTCCTCCCAGCAGATGTTGCACATGCAATCAAGAACATGAAGCTGGGAAAAGCTCCAGGAGAAGATGGAATTACTGTAGACATCATACAAGAAGCAAGTGGAGAAATCAAAACAGTACTCCCCCAAATTTTCACTCGATGCCTTAATGAAGAGAAGATTCCTGAGGATTGGAATAACGATACCATGATCCTGCTACATAAAAAAGGTGACATTGAGGATCTCAGGAACTACAGACCTATCAGCTTCCTATGAGTGGTTTATAAAATCTTCACTAAAGTTCTTTCAGACAGTTTGAAGGTGACACTGGACATGGCTCAACCGAGAGAACAAGCTGGGTTCAGGAGTGGCTACAGCACAATAGATGATATCCACGTACTGAGAGAACTAATTGAAAGAGCGAGGAAATATGAACTTCCATTGTGCATGGCTTTTATCGATTATGAAAAAGCCTTTGATTCGGTGTGACCATCAGCAGTTACAATGGCTCTGAAATCCTGCGGTATTGAAGATGCATACATTTTTAATATTAATAATATCTATGAAAATGAAAATGCAAAGATTCGGCTGTTTAAAAATGCAACACACATAAAAATTAAAAGGGAGTGAGACAAGATGACGGCATATCTCCCAAGCTCTTTGATGCCACATTGGAAAATGTCTTTCAATCACTGAACTGGGAAAACAAAGGGATAAAGATTAATGGAGATTATCTAACTCACTTTCGTTTTGCTGATGACGTAGTCATTTTTGCAACTACCGCATCAGAGCTGCAGAGTATTATCCAGGAACTTGCTGACAAGAGTAAAGAAGTGGGATTAAAAATGAACTTTCAGAAGACAAAAGTGATGTTCAATGCTTTTACAAGAAATGAAGATTTATCGATTGATGGAGAAAAGCTGGAGATAACAGACACGTACGTTTATCTTGGACAGCAGATATCAAGTGAGGGTCACATTGATGAAGAAATTAATCGGCGTACAAAACTTGCCTGGAGAGCTTTTGGAAGAAACAACATAATTTTCAAGAGCAATATGCCATTATGCCTTAAAAGAAAAGTGTTTGATCAATGCATCTTTCCAGTGCTTACGTATGGTGCAGAGACGTGGACCTTAAGTAAAAGAGACATACAAAGGCTGCAGACAACTCAAAGTATCATGGAGAGGTGCATGCATGGTGTAACCAGGAGAGATAAGAAGAGGAACTCGTGGATCCGAAAAATGACAAGAGTGGAAGACATCATGATCAGAGTTAAATCCATGAAATGGCAATGGGCTGGACATACTGCCAGAAGGACAGACCATCGATGGACAGCCGAAATTTTAGATTGGATTGCAAGGGACAGGAAAAGACCCAAAAGAAGACCACATGGGAGATGGGTGGATGGAATTCGAAAGTATGCGGGAGTAACATGGAGGAGACTGGCACAAGACAGACCGTTGTGGAGGAAACTTGGGGAGACCTTCGTCCAGCAGTGGATTGATGATGATTGACAATGATGATGATATATTGAAGAAAAGCGAACCACTGTTTTCAGCTACTGTATAGTTAATAAGAGTATTACGGAAAGTCCCTCACTTTTCAGATTTTTATAGGTTTAGAGGACTGTGCTTTTACACACTTGGGAAACGAAGAGTTCCTATGGCATTCATTTAAGAGTCATGGTGGTAGCCGAGTTCCGGCCAGTCGCCCAGGTTAGAAAACAGGTTGAGACATGTTTACTCTGCTTATTTAAGGTGGATCCACCTAAAAATTCTGCCCTATGTTTCCAGTGGTAAAAGCTTCTGTAGACATGATTTTCCCAATTGATGTATTCCCAAGGATGAAAATTTGCACATCGGTAAAAATAACTAAATTATAGCCTAGTATACTTAATATTTGCTAAAACTTAACCATAATTATATTAAAACTCAAAATTTCCTACGTGGTACTGTTTGAGGTCTGCTGACAGATGGCGCCACCTATCCAGACGGCTTACTAATTGTAACCACAAAGCATTTTTTAAAATAATTATATTAATTTTCGGATTGTAATCAACACAATCTCTTGACTCTATCCATGCTATAAAGGGAAATGTTTAAAATGATTTGAGCCAATTCAATTAAGTTTTCTGAGAATAGTTTAGCTGAAAATGTCGGAGAGTGAGTTTGCCAGTTTATTTCGGAATTAAAGATCAGCAGTGCCTACGGTTCTGTTAACATTTTTAGCTAAACATTTGTCAGAATATTTGATCCAAATGGATTAATTCATTTTTAACATTCCAGACTATCTCATGGTTAGACTAAAGAGTTAGTTCCATTTGGAAAATTAATAAAATTAAAAAAATGCGACATGTTTACAAATAGTAAGAGATCTGTATTGGGGGCGCCTACTATTAGCAGATCTCAAAAACTACAGAAGAAAAAATTATTGGTTTTTAATATAACTAGTCCGTAGCCTGTGCCATGCACGGTTAAAAAAGCTGTGGCTGAAATTATTTATTTTTATATAACACGAATCGTAATAAAATGCATAACTGTAATAAACGGTTGAATTATTAATGGGCAGTATATAAGATGGGTCACCAACAACAAAATTTTCGTAATGTTCTTATCAATTTTTAATTTTTCCAACTACTCGTATTTGAATTCAACGATGACGTTTCTCATTATTGTATAAACATGCGCTTAACCGTCCTGACGGGCTTGCATTGGAATATTGAGGTATTCTTTCAGTGACCGGAAATGATATCGTGTCTACATAACTACACAATGGGGCTAAATATGTGTTTTATTTTCCCAGTTTGGTTTTAACAATTTTTTTTTTGGTATCATTATGTAATCTATACTGATGTATATAAAGAGAGAAATTTTGTGTGTTTCAGGCAATCTCGAAAACTGCTGAACCGATTTGGATAATTATTTCACCGTTGGGAAGCTTATTTCTTTCCGGTGAACATATACTATTTTTTTATTATTTTTGGCTGTACTACCGAATCAGAACGCTTTCAAGTAATTCCCGATTTCCTGTGTATCGTTCCGCTTACGGCGGATTGTACAAAAAAATGCCACGGTAACATGAAAAAAAAACTTATGACAATAAAAACTAGTGATGACAAATCTGTGGGTCAGTAGCTTTCATTAAAAAAAATAATCATGAAAATCGCTCCAATGGGTGGCGTTGGCGGATTGTAGAAAGAAACGGGCTTGTGTTTTAAATATATAGATTATGGTTAAGTTTTAGCAAACAGTAAGTGTACTAGTCTATAATTTAATGCTATTTTATCGTTGCACAAATTTTCATCCTTGGGAATACAGTAATTGCGAAGAAAATGTCCATATGAGTTTTTACCATCGGTAACGTACCGCAGTTTTTAGGTGGATTCACCTTAACGACACTGGCTATGCACTTTTCCAGGATCCAGTGCTCCTAAATTAGGGAAGAGTGATTTCTGACAAACCTAAAATTTCATGGTAGTTGTTAAATCCAGAAACAATGATAAACAAATGTGCATTTTGATGCTTGGTAATGAAAACAATTAAATATTTTAAATTAAAATTTAAAAAGGTAAACTCTTGTAATGTCCTCAAAAGTGTGAAGTAAATAGTGTGAAGTATTTGTAGCATTTTGCGTATAAATTATAAAGTCTAAATCCAGTTTCTGTTCCGAGGTCTGTAAAATTTGTGAGTACCTTATACTTCAATCTTTAAATAAGACAGAATAATGTCAGAAAAGTGGAGCTTTAAAAGCATTTCGCTAGTGTCTTCGGGTGCGTGGCGCAAAGAACAGGAAATATTGAAATTATAATTGGAAACGTTTTATGTTGGCAAATTTTTCGTGGTGCACAATCATAAATGCTCTTCTGCGTTTTAGCTGCAGGCTAATAAGTCTACATCTTCTCAGATGCTTTGTTAACGTAATATGAACAATGAGGAAATGAAAGTTAATAAAAAAAGAAATCTGTGCATTTTCTCATTATTTCCATCGAATTTTCCGTCCCCAGCTTTCACCAAATTCTCGTTGCGATTACTTCTCAAAATAGTCGCATATTATTTCCTAAATTATTCAAAGTAATTACTTCAGGCAAACAAATCCCCGAGTGATCATTTTGAATTTCCATATTGCTCTTCTTGAGATTTTGAGCATTCATCTAATTCATCAAAATAACATAAAATACCTCTAGATTTCTTGGAGCAACCGTTTCTTGGAATACACATTTAATATATGTTAAAATGATCTAGATATTTTTTCGGCCGAATATTGGCTTTCCCTCGCTTAAAAGTGATAGTGTTTTTTTTTTTTTTATTTTCGCTGTCGTAACCTGAGGCCATCAAAATGTACGTAGGTAAATCAAGCAGTAAAAGCAATCTGAAAATTTCTTATAGTAACCGCAACGGATAGAAGCTGACGCAGCACAACATGTTCGTAATAGCTTATGGGTAGTTCAAACACGGAAAACTCAAAGCTATGTCGTTAGTCTGGTTTAAGCCAAGGTCAACTAAACATGGACGTTGAACAACGCGCCGTAGTAAGATTTCTTTGGGCAGAAGAAGTGAAACCTGCTGAAATTCACCGAAGGATGTTGGCTCACTACGGAAGTGAAAACACAGCGTGACTCAACAAAAAGTTTGTGAATGGGTGGAAAGGTTTAAAGCTGGAAGAACAATTTGAACCGACGAAGCTCCATCTGGTCGGCCCTCAACTTCGCGCGCACAAGCTCAAATCGACAGGGCGAATGGTTTGATCAGAGAAGACTACAGATTACGTTGTCCCCTGTTGTTGCCCATTTTGGATATCAGATATGGATCCGCACGTTCCGTATTGCATGATGATTAGGGATTCTGTAAGTTTTCTGAAGATAGGTACCCAAATAGTTTATTGATTTGCACAAGCAACAGCGCGTGGAGGTTGCCACCTAACTCCTGAAATGTTATGAAGATCCGAGTGTTTTTGGAGCGGATTGTCGCCGGCGACGAGACATGGTTTCGTAACTGTTAACCAGAAAGCACAAGACAAAGCATGCAATGGAAACAAACGTCTTTTTCGGCAAAGAAAAAATTTAAACGACAGTCCTTCGCCAAGAAAATCATGCTGACCTCCATTTGGGACATGAAGGGTCCTATTCTGACGCATTTTCAGGAACACCGACGAACACTGACCAATGCAACGTGCTAGTCATCATGCAATATATACACTGCTGGCCACCCAAAATGCAACACCAAGAAGGACACGAGATAGCAAAGCCAGATGTACTGGACACATAACAACAGATACAAAGATGAAACGATTGAGCTTACAGGCCCGTGCCACTTGCGGAACACGCAGGCATCAATAGTTCGTGTGGCCCTCATGGCTGGCAATAACGACCGCTACCCGCCGCGGCATCGAACGAAAGAGGCTTTAGATGTGGGATTGGGGTATGTCGGTCCAGGCTGCTTCCACACGTTGCCACAGTTCATCAGGCGAAGACGCGGGTGGTGCTTGCCGGGCCACTCTGTTGCCGATCAGCGACCAGACGTGTTCGATGGGCGACATATCGAAAGAACAGGCGGGCCACGGCAGCAGTGACACCTGGTGGGCCGTGAAGAATTGTTGCACGATGCGTGCCACGTGCGGGCGCGTATTGTCCTGTTGAAACGTGGCCACTGGCAGGTCCTGCAGGTAAGGTCTGACTACAGGCTCCAAAACGTCGGAGATGTAGCGGTGGCTGTTGAGTGTACCGACGATGCGTACCAGAGAGGGAGGGTGTCAAATCTAATTGCGCCCCAAACCATAACGCCAGGCGATGGACCGGTATGGCGAAGCCTAATGCAGGCGTCATACAGTCTCTCGCCGCGGTGCCACCACACGCGGATCCTACCATCGTGGTGTTGCAGGCAGAAGCGGGAATCGTCAAAGAAGACAATGTCGTGCCATTCCGTAGTCCAGGTGCGGCGTTCAACGGCCCACTGCCGCCGCTCTGGCCGGTGGTGTAACGTCAATGGTAATCGGAGCAATGGGCTCGGTGCGACAAGTCCCCGCTCCTGCAGACGACGTCGAACGGTACGTGCTGACACGGTTGTTGTGCAACACACCCTAATTCGTGCGCTAACGTTCGTGATGTGGAGGTGCCAGCCGTCAATGCCCGCCGCACAACATGCCGGTCCTCTCGTTCGGTGGTGTGCCGCGGCTGCAGCAATCGCTCACGTCGGTCTGTCCGTCCCTCCTGCACCCACCGAATCCATACTCGCCTCACTGTGGCTGGATGTCGTCCCACACGGGCGCCGATGTCTCGGTACGATAAACCGCTGTCGCGATAAGCCAGTATTCGTCCTCTGTCGAACTCCGAAACGTGCTGGAAGGACTGCCGTATTCTGAGACGAGGCACAGGAAGCTTCCCACGCATAGGTCCGGCAGCACAACACACTTCCACTACTTACACCCCGCCTTCTGTGCACACCCTTCTTATAGTGCTTCTCGGTGGCGTGCCGAGCGCATATGATTTGCATATGCCCTGCAATGCTAATCGTTTGCATGTGCTCTCACGGGCGACGCATGCTGCGAATTTGAGGCCAATCGGATGCTTCCTTCTTGGTGTTTCGTTTTGGGTGGCCAGCAGTGTGTATATATATATATATATATATATATATATATATATATATATATTCTATAAAGAAGATACCTAAGCAAAAAAATACATATATAATTTTGACTCACACCTAGTACAACATAGAAAAGGTTATGTATCTAGTTTTCTAGAGAACGAAATTCCTTATTCTTTCATCAAAAGAACTTTAAGAAAAATTATTCTGAATAATAGAGTAAGGTTGGCAGATCTGCTTTAATTTTCTACACAGTTAATAATATGATTCTGACCAATCAAAGCCGTAAGGAAGTTGGCTAGAGGATGCCTATTAACTACCTAAAGGAACCTTAGTGCTATGGATATGACGGTCCTATTAAAACAAAAAATTAAATAATATAAACAAAATCACAAAAAAGCTTAAAAATCCGTTTATAAAAGAAAATAAAAACAAATAAAAAAGAAAACTAGTTATTCATCACTAGGATAGCTATACTAAAAATAGTAAAACCAACATTAAAATTAATAAGATTCTGATTAATCTATAGAAGCTCACTAAGGTGATTTAAAACATGCAAAGATTATTAAATAAACTGCTCGTGTATTTTATAATATTTCTCATGTATTCTGGAGAGTTAATTCTGCTCTTTCTGATCATACAGATCCACAGTCTTATGTTTATATATTTTTTTTTCTCTGGTTAAAATCTCCGCGCGTTGGTTTCTTGCTGTATGAGGAGACCATCAGCCCCACCCTCACTGCCCCCCAGCGTCTAGGGAGTGGCAGAAGAGGTCAGCCATGTTCTTCTCTTGTGAGGAGAAAAGTTTTTGTAACACAAGAGGTAAGCTCTCTTCCTTGTTTTTGGGTTCTAGGTTTTATAAGTTCAATGTTTGTACTTCATGTACCTTTTCTCTGTCGTTTTTTAGCTTTTCAACTTTTAGGCATTGGTTTGTCTGTTAACATTTTTGCGGGTTTTAACTCTTTCTTTTCTTTGTAACTTTGAGCGTCTTTTGGGGTACCTAGGAACAGAAGATGGCTTTGCTTGTTCCTTTTCTATGCGCTGTCTATGCGCTGTTTTTTCAAAGTAGTTAAGTTCTTAATAACTAATTAATTATGCACTTAAAGCACTGCTGAAATACTTTGTACATATTGCAACTAACTGTTTAAGGTATATAACTTTCACAAAGTTTTCTTTAGTTAATTATTATCTTTAACTTATTCTCGTTTTCGTGTTGTCATAAGTTGTAGAGTAGGGGGTTTTAGACTCAAGATTTCTTTCAAAATTCTGTTCGTTATAAATTAACATTTCCTTTTTTAATTGCAATGTAAAATTTGGATTTCTTTTGCATTGTTTTTCAGGTTTAAATTCTCTCTCAAACGAACTTGGAATTTCGTTATGGCTGAAAATCATTTCTAATTATTATGTCACTCTCACAGCTTGAGTTCTCTTTAATCTTCTTCTCTCTGTTTAATAGTAACAGATGAAGAGTATGGGTCGGGCCAGGAAGGTTAATGGATGCAAGCGAAATTGTTAACTAGTGCTAGGTCATGCAACTCTAAGGAGGACATGACTTATATATATATTTTTTAAACTATTTTAGGTGGGAATGTTACTTGCATCTATGGCCTTGCAGAAACCCATTTCCAACTAGGTCTTTGTGGAAGTGAGAAAATGCAGAGTTTTTGCTGGTCCTTGATAAAGCCAAGGCTCAGTATTCTCGACACCTTCTACATTCAGATGTTTTATTTTATTTTTTTATCTTTTTTCCTTTGGATCACACAGGTAGATACATAACCTTTTCTATGTTGTACTAGGTGTGAGTCAAAATTATATATGTATTTTTTTGCTTAGGTATCTTCTTTATAGAATGTGAATTCTGAATTTTCAAAACTGCTGCGTTGCGCGTTTTGATTTTCAGGTTATTTTGCACCCTTCGTTTTAAATTCTAAAATGTTTTCCTTAGTCTTCAGTTTTGCTCTTTAGTATATATATATATATATATATACAGTATATATATCCTAAGAAAGAAACTGAAACCTGCAATTCGCATCAAAAGAAGAGGGATGCTACCTGAAACAGTTTTGCTGCACCATAACAATGCACGTTTCGATGTAGCTGTCGTAACCTTGGAGGCCATGCAACAATTGCGATCTGAACGTGCTCTACATCCTCCTTACAGCCCTGATCTGGCGCAATGAGATTAGCACGTCTTCGGTTCACCTAAAGAGGCTCTATGCGGTTGCAGGTTCACCTCTGATGATGAAGTTAAGGATGCGATACAAAAAGTGCATCGACCTTTTGGGGGACTGTGTGGAGAATAGAGTAACCCGTTACGTTGATTTTCTCGCAGTTACCGGTTTGAAAGGGTATGTTGGCTTTTTACTTTTCGATTATCCTTCGTATTAAGGCTATACCCAGCCGCATGACAATGTCAGTAGCTGATGTCACTCGTAAACTGCTCTGAGATAGAGATCACAATAAATATGTCAGTTTACGAAGCATTGCCTTTTATGATCATTACATTGATGTAAGGCATGTAAAACTAGGATGGTGTTCCCATCTGTACAACGCAGTTGATGCATTACGGTGTTTTCAATTTTGTAGCATATTCAATACATAAATACACTTGACATTGTACCCTCTTGTGGTTTTTGTTCCAGGGTTTATCGACCCCCATAAGGCCAAATGTCTGTTTTAGAGACACTGATGGAGCACTAGCGCAGTAAAAATCGCCATATATTTCTTGCCTTGCATTTGAGCCCAGATTCAAAAGTACGAAATACCTGCTCTCTAGGCCTCTTCAGCACTTGGAGAATCCTCCATTACGTGTGTTATTTATTAAATTATATTTAACTGCAGCCCCTCGTTGACGTGAAACGTTTTATAAACCCCTTTTCGGAGAGGGGATTTACAATCTCCAATGTGCATCTATGTTATGAGGTGTCACTTGACCCTAAATTAGGGTCACTGAGGTCGGAATCATCCCCGTACGACAAACATACAACATATGCCTCTTCTGGGACTAGAAATCAGCAAAACTTAGATGATCCGCGTGAAGCCTACGCCACTGACTGCTCCGTCAATGGGGCGGTAGACTGAAGAAAAATACAAGGCGTGTCGTAATGTTTTAGGAATGATTAAATGACACCACTATTGTCATCCATTAGCCATCTAAACTGACTTTATGCCCAGTCTCAGCAGTGTGCACAAAGCGTATGTATGTACTGGAAAGCCGTGAATAAGTTGGGCAGTAACCATTTGACGACTTTTTCCTCCACCGTCAAAATGCTGACTCTGCAAGGATAAACTGAGTTGTCTAAAATATAATAGTGAAGGCGTTGGGAAAGCAATCCTGCTAGGATCCAACGGATCTTCAACCGGACAAGATCGGTCAGGGGACCAGTCAAACTACACTGTCCCCGCGGAACCATTACTTCCCATAGCCTTACCATTGCCCGTGCGTTCGACGTGCTAATATGTAGGGATTATAAATTGAGACTGGCTGGGAGGTTTATTCGCCTTCGCTAAGCTGATGTGGACCACTCGTCCTTTATTGTGTCTACACTGATACATGCATATTAAATTTACACTGAGGTTCTCATTGTTCTGGAAAATGAATCATGTATAGACCTCTTACGAAATCACCTCATCATGGGTTCTAGTATTGAGCTAAGAGTGACAGTCAAATTTTGTTTAAAAGACTGAAACAGTTACAGTGGTGCGTACAACTTACGGAGACAGAGCATTTTCTAGATACAGCGTTTTTCGCTGGAACGGCGAGGGGAGATGTTACATAACGTGCAGAGCGGTTGCCCTTTTCAATCTCATACGGACCTCTCGTAGACAACGTTCAGCTGCTGAAAATGGAAAATAGTCGCCTGTCTCTCCGAATGATAGCCAACGAGCTTCACAACTGCAAGGATACACAGTGCGTTAGGCTTTTGCAGAAGAGTCGAAAAAAAAAAGGAAGTGTGCTCGGACGTCGTACCTCATGCATATTTAGAGGAAGGGGGTAACGACCACCATGAGTAACTCGATCAACTATAAGCAGTCGCCCGTCCCTAATTCAAGGCCATTGGTTCCATGGAAAGAGCCAGTGTGGGAGGACTCACACAAAATCCATGCCTCACCGGAATTCGAAACCCGGACCCATCTCTGACGAACGGTCAGAAGCCAGCGCTGAGACTTCGGCGCTACTGGGGTGGTATCCTAAAACTTTCCTGGTACAGCATGTCCATCAACGTGTGTTAAGGTCCTAACGTGTTTTCCTTTACAGAGATGGTTTCTGAGGGTTTTCGAGTTATGGGCTTGATGTATCAGTCATGGGTACAATACAGCAAAGGGATATCCCCTTTGCCCTCAGTTTTTCCTGGATTTTAATTAAAAGTTGTTTAAATGCAAGGGGGTTTTGTGATTAGGAGAGAGAAACATATTATACTTTAAATATCTGTATTTAAGGGATTATTTATGTAGCTTCCTAGTTAATGTTCTTAGTGAACTTAGATGAACATATATTTTACTTAAAGGAAGATCACAAAACTCCCAAGGTAATAGAATTAGCATTTGCTTTTCGATGTACCCTTCGCTTTTATTGTTCCACTCATGCAAATAACTAATCGGCATCAGTATAGAATAATTATATTTGTTCGACGATCACATAGCTTTTGAAACAATATTTAACAGTCTAATCTCCAAGAAATCCTCTCGTGTGTACACTGAAGTGCCAGAACAACTTGGATATCTTGCTAATACCGTGTTGGTCCTTCTCGCAATCGAATAACGATAGCAGCGCGACAGGAGATGGACTCCACGAGCTCTCTGTAGTACTGTGGAGGAAATGTACACCATGTTTCCTGAACAGGGTCCCAGAATTTCGTAATATTCGCCGATGGAAGATTCCTGACATTGACGGCCACCTGAACAGTATCCCAAATGTTTCCGATGGCGTTTAAATCTGACGAACAAGGGGGCCAAGTGAGGATGCCAAACTCCGGGGAATGTTCGTCCAACCATAATCGGGTGACTGTGTATGTGTGTGGTGGCACATTGTCGTGTTCAAAGAGGTTACACCCGTCGGAGTCGTTGCAGGGCTTGAACGGATGCCTAAAATATGGCATGAATGATCCCTAAGGCAGATTACGTAGCCTCCACCGGTCAGAGCGGTCTGCAGACGTATAAGGGGTCCAAAAGCGTGCCAGGTGAAAATACCACACACATAACAAAGCCACCGCCTGCCTGCACTGTCCTTTGTAGGCATGCGGGGTCCATTGCTCTCGTAGAGTTGTCGCCACACCAGGAGTCCTCCATCTTCCCGAAACAGTTGGTACCGCGTTTCGTCGGATCAGGCTGCACCTTCCTAGTCATCTTACGTCCAGTGGTGGTGTTCTCGAGCCCAGGCGAGGAGCACAGCCTCGTCTCGTTGGGTCAGCAATAGCACTCGGGTGGGTCGTCGCCTCCGGAGCCCCATAGAACACAGGGAATGTTGCGCTGTTCGAACGCTGATTTTACTACTGGACCCAGCATTGAATTCCGCTGTAATTTTCGGCAATATTGCACGCTGCGCGGATATTACGGATGCGTACCGGACGCCGCTGTCAACGATTGTCTAGGGCCTTTCTACGGCCATAACGGTTTCGCAATCAGAATGCTTTCTTGGATTTCGTGTAGTCCAGATACACACTTGAAATTGGTGACCGTGTAAACCCAAATTTAGAGGTAATTTCCGAGATGCAGTGACACATCTCCCGGGCGTCGACTACCATACCACGTTCGAAATCTCGTAAATCCTGATAAGCTGCCATCTCAACTGCGAATGCTACTATTTGAGTTTGCGGATATATCTGCTTCTATATATTCTGTAATTGCGAAGAAAATGTCCATAAGCAGTTGCCCGTCCCGAATTTAGGGCCGTTAAACAAACACACCACCTATGCCTTACCAAAGATTCAAAAACGCACACTTCTCGGGCAAATTAATAAAAGGCAGAGCTTTCTACCACTTGTTCCTTCCACTTAATGTAGGAGCTCGTTTCCATGTAAGCACTGGTATTAAGTATAAGAAGAGAACATGAGATGCCCATGAAATGTGCATGTATGAAAAAAAATACAAATAGCCCAAACCACTCCTTCTGTACAACCTGTATTTTTAGGCGAACACATATCAGCGCTATCTGTTAGATATTGAAGATTGACCCATGTGTACAATCCCCTCACTATATGAGATAGTTCGCCTCTTGCTCGTAAAAGTCGTGTCCCCACAAACTAAACCCACGCGGTGACTTGCTTTTCAGAATTAGCTTTTCTTCTCGACTCATCTTGGTGATCTACAACAACATCTGCTCCGTGCATCACAAAATCCCATCGCTCAATCACACACTCACCCAACCATAGCTGCTCGCTCATCTGTGACAGAAATCTTTATGAGCTCAGCATTTACTAGGAAGACAAAGAAAATCGGGTACCAGCAGCCGAGCTCCTATTGCATAACAATCAAAGCAACTCGCAACACTTCGCGCTGAGCAGGCATGACAGGAATATCGATAAGTATTCAGCTTCTTTCTATAGAAACTGTTCACATGTTGTACGCAGGTCACCATTCGCTGTAGAGCCGTGTGTTTTTGTGCGTTAATCAGAAAGCGATTTGAACTTCAGAGGTTTTTTGAAGAATCGATTAGCTGCCCCGGTGGCGCAGTGGTTGCTTTTGAAGAATGAATTAGCCGCCCCGGTGGCGCAGTGGTCTAAGCGATGGCCTCTGATCATTCGTCCGAAAGGGGTCCAGGTTCGAATGCCGTTGAGGCACGGATGTTGCTTTTGTCTTACGGCACTGGCTCTCTCTCCCTTCCCTGGAACCAGTGACCCTAAATTAGGGACGGGCGACTGCTTATAGCGCATTGAGTTGCTCAAGGTGGTCGTTAAACCTTCAATAAAAAAAATGAATTATGTTTCAATATTTTTTAATCTCAGACATTTGTGCCAGCTCAGCTGATACTTTTATTAGTTACGTTTGAACCGAAACTTTTTAGGCGTCTGTCACCGTTATTTTTTAGAGCTGTTATGTCATGCAGTTCTTATGGTATTTTATTTTTTAGAGGAAAGCAGCCGAAGGTGCTTAGTGTATCACTGGGTTCCAAGGAGTATAGGACTATGCTCAATTACAGCACATGATAAGATTTCTTGAGAGAACGCACGACAAATTAGGTATAGGTTTGTACACTATCTACCAACAAGTAATTGGACACTCCTGCAATCGACGATATCTGCGGTCCTGATACACGTCACGGCCGCCTCCGTTAAATATCGCGTGGGAAACAACAACGCATCCAGTCGCATGCAAGATGCCACGCAGTTCGGAGCTCTCTGATTTCGAGAAAGGTGTAATCGTCGGGTATTACAGAAATGGCCGATCCATACGTGACATATCCAGCAAGTTGAAGTACCCAAAATCGAAAGTGGCCTACGTGATTGGCAAGTGGAAGATCAGAGGTGACTGTCGAAATGTGCCCCGACCCGGCAGACCCACAAAACTGGGAGTTAGAGACCGACGGGTGCTGGCCAGAGAAATTCGGAAGAACCGCACCAAATCGATGGGCCACATCCGCGAGGAGTTTTAACAGGCATCCGGGAGTGTTCTTTCCATGAATACCATCCTTAAGGAAGCCCATCTACTCGCTTATCATGGACGTGCTGCCGCCCACAAGCCTTTGATCACCAAGTCCAATAGCGCTGCTCGGCTAACGCGGTGCAAAGAACGTCGACAGTGGACCGTTGAACAGTGGAAACAGATTCTCTGCAGCGACGAATCAAAGTTCACCCTCTACCGCTCGTATGGCAGGGTCTGGGTTTGGCGTCTGCCTGAAGAACGCCTGCTGCCGGAATATATTGCGCCAACTGTGAAGTTCGGCGGCTGTGGAATTATGCTATGGGGGTGTTTCTCCTGGTATCACATGGAAACCTTGGTCGCAATTCCTGGTAGAGTCAGCGCCGAGACCTACTGCACCAATTGAGATGACCATGCGCTTCCTACGTTTTGTCAGCTTTACGGGTGGACCCATGTTACTTTCAGGATGACAATGCCACCACCTGTCATGTTGCGAGGTCCACCATGACTTGGTATGGTGACAATGGGGTTAATCGAATGGACTGGCCTGCGCAGAGCCCCGACCTTAACCCTAGCGAGCACCTCTGGGACGAGTTGGAGCGTCGACTTAAGGGGTGCCCCCACCGTTCGAAATCGGTGAAGGAACTGACCTGTCTTCTCCAAGCCGAGTGGAAGAAAATACCATTAGCCGTCGTACAACGCCCGGTTGAGAGTATGCCCCGAAGGGTTGCAGCTGTAATCGCCGCTCGTGGAGGCTTCACCAACTATTGAAGGTGAATAAACTTCGTTTTCCTTTGCTATCACAGGTGTCCAATTACTTGTTGGTAGATAGTGTACATCGAGTTTACTTCTAATGGTGACATCGTATGATAAATTCGGCGGTGTGTTCTAACACAGTGAGGTTTATGTTCACGAGGTGCGTTTGTCAAAGCTCTCGTAAAGCAAACCATAGAGCAGAATCGCAAACCTTTTTCAAGTTTTAAAAGAGACAGTGAGATAACCAATTAGCAAACCTAGTGTCAGGATTTTGTTTTAAGGTGAGCCTTATCAGCTGTATCAAATGTGCAGTTCTCTACTATTATTTTGCTAAAGTTTGTATTTTTGGTATTCGTGTTGATCTATAAACGACTCTGGTGTGTTCTACATAGGGTGAGTCGAAAGGTTTGCAATATTTGCATAAACGCATGTGCTGCGGCGGGTATGTCACGTGTTTAAACTACTGTAGTTCAAGTCGCGCACTGCAGTCAGTCAAAAAGGATATAAAGTGGTAGTCGTTGCTGTGAGCAGCATTGCATGTCATCGTTCTGTCAGTTGTTGGAACGCCTAAAAGATGAACAGCCACAACCAGTTAATTAGGAAACTTTTGCTTTACGAGTTTGAACTCTGGCGCAACGCTGCTCAAGCAACACGAAACATTTGTCATGCAAAAGGGGAAGATTCTGTGGACTACAGTACCACAACCAGATGGTTCAAGAAATTTCGCTCCAGTGACAGAAACCTCGAGGATCAGCCAGGGTCAGGTAGGCCGCGAACCGTTGATTCGGAGGTGCGCCAGACCGTACAGGTAAATCCGACAACCAGCACTTGGAGATTAGCAGGCGATCTGGGCATATCACAGACCACCGTGGTTTGTCACCTTCAAGACCTCAGCAAGGTCTACAGGAGCTGCCGCATTGTCCCCTCACGAACTGACACAAAACCGCCGAGTGGAAGAGTGCACGAAACTCCCAGAAAACCTGCGCGATGATGTAAGTTTCAACAGAAGAATTGTTACGTGCGAAGAAATGTGGGTCTATTTCCGTAATGCTAACACACAACGGCAGTGGTTGAGTCTGGGCCAGCTTCCAGAACCTGTTGCCAAAAGTGGGCGCTTCGAGCACAAGGTGATGCTCTGTGTCTGGTGGAATTTCGAGGGGATAATCCATTACAAATTTGTTCCGGGCGGTCGGACCATCAGCACCAACCTCTACTCTGAGCAGCTGGAGAGGATGTATGCCGTTTTGGAGGAGACGTACCCAGCACTTGTGAACAGAAAGCGCCCTCACCTACAGCAGGACAACGTTCGGCATCATACCGCACAAATGACCCGGGCAAAACTTCAGGAATTTCAGGGCATAGAACTGATGCCACACCCACCATATAATCCGGATCTTTCCCCGTCAGATCCTTACTTGTTAAGCTCCATGGCCCACTTCCTTAGAAGGTGGCATTTCAACAACTAGGAGGAGGTGGAAGCTGGGGTGAAGGAGTTCTTCGCCTCGAAGGACAAGAACTGGTACCGCCACGGAATCGAAGAACTGGCAGACAGATGGCTAAAAACGGCGTAACACGATGGCCTGTACTTTAAATGCTAGTCAGATTTCGTCGTAAAGGTACGTATGAAGACATAAAGTGATCCAAATATTGCCAAATTATAGACTCACCGTCTCTATTTTGACGAGACGCTTTATCATACGTGCAGTGTTAAAATTATTTAGTAAGAAAAGTAGTGCTACACTAGCTGTGCACCACACTTTTGGGGCAAACGTAAACCATTGTGTGATGCATAAAACATACGTAAACATGGTGAGCGCGTGCAACTTCGCATCATTTAGGATACCATTCCATGGTGCATAATTGTGTTCAGTTTTTTTGTATTTCATGCATCACACAGCGGTTTAGCTTTTTCCAAAAGTAGTGCAGCTGGCGTAGCACCACTTTTTGGTGTAACCTACTACACAATTTGCAACAATGTGACGGATTAAACAGGTTACAACGAGAACCTAACTCATTAGTCAATTATTTACCATCAGGTATAGCTTAATGGGACCTAAGTAAAATTATACCCTCTTTGCACATCTGTTGATTACTTGGTGTGGTCACTTCAGTTTTTGATGTATTCACTTTGGCTCCAGTATTCCTGTACAATTTTGACTTCTAATATTTTTATCGTGACAGTTTATCTCGTAATGCCGCTCGCAAATCATGTAAGTGAAATATAAAACCTTTTCAGAAATTATAAAGTACAACTGCCTCGTCACACACGCGTACTCTGAAATAGCAAATTATTTGAAGGACCTCCGGAAGAGCGCGTGATCGGCCGCCCCAGCCCTTCAAAACTACTTCGATTTAATGCAGCGTGGGCTCAACGATGTGTTGATACGCTATCGTTTTACTGCTATGTTCAGCCAAGCGGTTGTAATGGTGTCAATCAATTGAGGAAAGTTATATTTTCAGGAGGATTTGTGTGACGCATGGCTCTCTCAATCTGATCTCAAAGGTGAGCAATTGGGTTAAGATTAGGAGTCCATGGGGGCCATTTTAGCACTTCGAAGCGACTTTTGGGGTCCTATTTGAGTTTTGTGGCATGACGAATTATGCTGGTCAAAGTAGGGTCTCCATCTGGAAACACCACATACACTGGCGGAAAGTGAAAAATGAACACCAAGAAGTAGACGTCTGATACCAACGAAATTTATACACCATAATAACGGAATACAGAGGATAACGTGATCAAAACATTATGGCAAAATACAGCTGTATTTGCTGGTAAACTGAAAAATAACACTTCCATGTAACATGGTTAGTACGAGGTTGAACCGCCATAAACTGTGTCACACTGTGCAATTCTGGCATGGAGTCTGTCGTACAGATGTTGGATGTAAGTTTGGGGTATTGAGTTCCAAGCATCCTCAACCTGGACGCGTAAATCGGGGATGATCGTGGCTGGCCGTGGAGACTGGATAAGTCGTTGTCCCATAAAATACCACACGTGCTCAATGGGGGACAAATTCGGTGAACGTGCAGGCCATGGAAGTTATCTCACACCCTGAAGTGCATGTTGCGTTGCACGTGCCGTGTATGGGCGTGCGTTTTCTTGCTGGAAAACACCACGATGGACCGATCTTACAAATGGCACAACAACGGGCTGAATGCTGTTGTTGATGTAGGAGGTGCTGTTTAACGTACCCGGTACAAACACTAGTTGTGTACGGGAGTGATAGCTGATCGCTCTCCACACCAGGAGACCAGGTGTAGTCCCTGTGTGTCGCTGGCGGATGCAAGAAGGGTGGAGACGCTCCCCTGTGCGTCTGCGAACACGCATACGACCATCGGAGGCACCCAAGCAGAATCTGCTTTCATCACTAAACACGACAGATCGCTCTTGCGTTCTCCAGTGCATACGTTGGAGACACCACTGCAGCCGTTCCTGACGGTGGGCTGGAGTAAGAGGTACACATGCCAGAGGCACACGTGCACGTAGTCCTGCATCCAGTAGACGATTGCGGATTGTTCGCACAGTCACCTCAAGTGCAACGGCCACTCGGATTTGCGTCGCAGTGGATGTTCTGCTTGACAACGTCGCTCTTCTTATGCGTCGATTAGTCCGCTCACCAGTCCGTCTGTGACCCCCGGTTCCACGTCTTCTCTTGTGGGAATATTCCTCGGACCATCTACGCCACCATCGTACCACCACCGATAGTTTCCGTACAATTCGCTCCGCAATACGACCACCCGGCCTCGCGGAGTCTGACTAGAAGACCTTGCTCAAAGTCCGATAACTGCTGAAATCGTACACGTCTTCCATGTCCAGGCATTGCAACTTCTTCAGGGTCATTGCACGTGTCCGTACGCCGACGACTGATTACATTCACTTCGCCGTACTCCTTAAATACCACCGACGATAGATTGCATATTATGCCATGCTGTGGCGTAAGCGCTCACCGGTTGGTCCCGAAATTAACATCACACCTACGTAAACTCGACCCCATTAACATATGTAAATTTCATGATCGTCCGCCAATTCTTGCTTGGTGTTCTTTTTTCACATTCCGGCAGTGTATATATGTACGGGTGTGCTTGGTCCGCAATGGTGTAAAATATCTCGTGTCATCTGAATCTTGTTCCAGAGGTATAAAAGAAGCTAAACGTTGTGCCATGAAAACAGACCCCATTCAATTACACCTCATCCACAAGTTTCTATTGTTAATGCTACGCAGCTGGGATCCACCTATTCGTACTGTTGAAGCCAATTTTAGGTCTGTCCATCGGTGAGTATTAACGGTAAACCTGACTTATCAGATTAGGCCACCTGTTTTCAGTCTTCAAGGAATGATTTTTTGGTGCTCCTATGCTCACTGCTGAGGAATTGTCGGTTGTTTGCAGAGACTGGTGTTACACGAAGGGCATGTCTGTCCTTATACCATATTAGAGCCATATATGGGGTTTTTAGGCTCAAATTATCCTCTGAATGCCGCTGTTGTACTGCGTGTTTAGTTGCCGAAATGGAGTTTGTCTGTTACCTCGTACAATCTTCTCCAGGCGCCGTTGCCCAGGAATATTGGCCGGTCGTTTCTACCCACAGGAACTGCTTGTTTTGTTGATGGTACACCACTCATTATGAGCCATCGATGCAGTTATTCTTGCATAGCCAATAAGTTTTGCGGTTTCTGTGATGCTTGCACTTGCACGCCTAGGGTTCACAATCGTGCCTATTCTAAAGTCGCTTAAACCACAATCATTTCCCATACTGCCGCTATTTACATCTGCACCTTTGCAGTAAGCTGTTTAGAAACCATCTCATCATCATAGTTGCATATGAAAGTAAGGATGGCAAGTGTCTGATTGCCAATGTGTGTCCCTAATAATTTGCTGCTTCAGTGTATATTCCCTGACTTTATGAATGTTAAGCAGTTGCAACTGAGAAAGTGCGATAACCTTAGCGTTATGAATTGTGTTCAGAGATCTGGAAGTATTGCGCTTGAGTGCAGTTGTTATAGGAATATGTTGACTTTATCAAGGGGTCAGATTTCTAAATGTTAACAATGCCCGTACTATGAAATTACATTTCTGCCGTAATAGCAAATCGTTTTTTTGTTTTTCGCGGAGGAAAACTATATTATCTCATTGTCATTAGTTCAGTTGGCGGTTTGTGACTGGTAACAACGTTTCCCGTTCCGCTGAAGGGATTATCTGTCTTTATATGCATAAATCTCTTTCAAGTGAATTCTGCCCGAGGTCTGGAATGGGCGCACAAATGTGTTGACACTGTGGATAATGAATTCTCCTCTACGAGTCGATTACTTACAACCATGGAGATTCAAAAACAATTTCTTCCTAAACGGATTATCTCTGCATCGTTTGAGCCTTGAAGCGGGTGATGTAATAATAAGCTGCTGAACTCAGATCCAGAAAGTAGTATATTTAACTGGCGGCGCTTTTGCGTTGAACTGTTTTGTTCCCGGTAATCATAATTGCGTAATTTACGGTAGAATAACGTTTTGGACATTAGGGGCGCACTTTTCTTTCAAATTTAAAAGCTGACAATTTTTAATTAATGAAGATTTGTATACCGGGTGATCCAGTAGTCGCGCAAAACTTAAAAAATCATTAATTCGCTGGGTTTTGAGAGTAGCGCAACGCGGTTTGCACAGAATTACGATATCTTTTTCTGAAATTAAAACAATTATTGCACATTTTAGTTATATTCGTGGTCGCCAGATGGCACTACAACCGAAATTGTGGGTTTTACAAGGCAAATTGATGTAACGTCCACACAAAGTTACTTGCAGAAGTACGTGCTCAATGTGGTGCCCATCATTCGCCAACCAACACTGCTTGCTGACGGGAAAAGACACCATGGACAGCATTAAACAGAATATCCGTTGGCATGGCTGACACATGATGTCGGATAGTCTTCCAACATGGCGAATGAATGGGACGATCTGTGTACATCCGTGACTTTAGGTAGCCCTATAACCAAAAATCATATGGTGTAAGTTCTGGAGATCTGTGTGGACATTTGTGTCGAAAATGACGGCTCATCCCACGATTTTCTTCAAACATTGACTTCAGAAGTTGCTTGACGCGATGTGCAGTAGCGCTCCATCTTGCGTTAATGTTACAACACTCAATGCATGCCTCTCTTGCAATCTCTGTATAATGCTGTCTTGTGAAAAAATTTTGTGTAACGTGCACCGGTGATAGAGATGGTTTTGAAAGCAGTATCACGGATTTCCTAGAAGAAAAAAGGGCCAATAATGAAGGACGACGTGAAAATACACCACACTGTGACTTTTGACTGATGGAGTGGAGTTTCTATAACAGGCCGGGGATTTTTCGTTGCCCAAAATGCGGCAGTGTTTTGTATTTACTGCTCCGATGAGAGCGAAGTGTGCTTCATCTGTCCATAAAACATTAAGCAGCCGGTTCTCGTTTTGATCCGTTTGTCGAAAAACCGATGTTGCAAAATCTCTGCTTCGCAAAATCGGGAGCTTTCAGTTCCCGAAGGCATTGAGTTTTGCATGGATATCTGCGAAGGACAAGTCTTAGTGCTCTCCAAACAGTCCCATACGAAATGCCAGTTCGATGCGTAATTTCACGAGCACTTGATTCCCCATGTACGGACGCCATCGAAATGATTTCGATTTCCTGTGAAACTGTAACACAGCTGAGACAGACGTTGCTTGTCTTTCACGTCGTAGACTTGCTACCGGAGTTCCGGTCTCTTCAAATCTCGTAATCACCCGCTGCAGTGCCGAACAAGGCATCGGGTGATTAAAGTATTGCAAATCTGCAGCTTACAGATTCCGATTTATGAAAAACAGGATCACACATAGAGCTTTATCCGGTTATGACAACATGATGACACGTTACAGTTTCAACTGCAGCCGCTTTTATACATGTCACTTCTCAATATGAGCTCCGATAAAGAGCCACTAGGTGACCATAAATAAAACTAAAATATCCAATGTTTTAATTTCGCAAAAAAAAAACCCATGTCGTTGTATGCGTGCATAGCCCATAAAACCTGGAATGCCAAGATTGGCAACGTGTCATCTGGCCTGATGAACCGTGCTTTACATTATTTCTACCACTAGCAAAGAGTAAGTCTGGCGAAAACATGTAGAAGCATATCTCCCCGACTGTTTGGTTTTGACAGTGAAGCATGGAGATAGATCCCTGATGCTGTGGGGTACCACATCGTTGCAATACTTACTTCCGTTGCTTGTTATACAAGGCCGTGTTTTATCTGCAACGTACGAATCCATTGTTTGGACCACCTGCACCCAATCTCGCAGGGATTGTACCCTTATGACCATCCCTGATTTCACGTGCCAAGTTTATGTTCGGCAGATCATGACGATGAAGTACAGCAGCTACGCTGACCACCTTAACCTCCAGACCTCAATATTATTGAACATTTATGAGAATAACTGGAGCGAAAGGTCGGATCAAACTTTCCACCTGCAGTACCACTGCCACAGTTGGAACATATTTTACAGGAAGAACTGTCCCAAATTACATGGCCGTATGTGCATTACTGGTACAAGTGTATTCTAAGTAGAATTGCTTTTTTTCTGAAAGCCAAAGGTCGGCCTGCCGCTTATTAATACCAAGGTTCTCCATAAACAGTGTTCCTATTATTCTGATAAAATCTTGTAGCTCTCCCGTTATAACTTCAGTAGCGCGCTTCTAGCTACGGGTGGGAGCACTTCAGTTTTCTTAATTATGGTGACGTAACCACAACAAACGACATACCAGCCAATTTGCATAAAATGGTCTAATAGCCCTAATAAATTGAACACACGTAGTGAAAACGAATGATTGATACTAGTGATATACACAATGTGCGTCGGTTGACACTGAACTTTTGATTTATACAGTATGTAAAGCTGTTTATGTTTTAAGATTTCTGATGTTGCAGAGAAACTGGGTATAGAGTAATCAATTTCTGTTTAATAGTGGGGCAACGGAGCTAAACTCGGTAAGCTGGAATGATTTTTTTCTTTACCCTTCCAACGAAAATGGTCTGACATCTAAAGGTCTTTTGCACTCGATCATCATTTTATCGACTGTAGAGGAGAACAGGATAAGAATATCACCTTCTATTTTTAGCGCAAGATACATTTCGTTGAAAAATTTTCTTGGAATGCATATATCTGCTAGAGAATGAGCATTTTATTTTCCTCTGACTTACTTCTCCCCTTTCTTTTGATCACAGCAATTTTACCCGTGTTGCGATTGTGTGCAATTTAATGCGTTTGCATCATTACGATCGTGCAGCCACATTATTTATACATACAGACGTATCACTGGGCGGTTATCTGAGATTCAGAAGTTAGATCCTCAGAGAAGGCTCATCTGCTGGATTAAAGTTCAAAAACGATGGTGCTAGATTTAGCAACATTATTTAGACGTACATTCTTCTGCGTCATAGCACACCAATCTGTTTGCCCAAGACCACTGTTATTTGCCATTTTATACACTGGCGGAAAGTGAAAAAAGAACACCAAGAAGGTATTGGCGGACCATCATGAAATTTACCTATGTTAATGGGGTCGAGTTTACGTAATTGTGATGTTAATTTCGGGACCAACCGGTGAGCGCTTACGCCACGGCACGGCATAATATGCAAATTATCGTCGGTGGCATTTAAGGAGTACGGCGAAGTGAATGTAATCAGTCGTCGGCGTACGGACACGTGCGAAGACCCTGAAGAAGCTGCAATGCCTGGACATGGAAGACGTGTACGATTTCAGCAGTTATCGGACTTTGAGCGAGGTCGTCTAGTCGGACTCGGCGAGGCCGGGTGGTTGTATCGTCGTATTGCGGAGTGAATTGTACGGGAAGTATCGGTGGTGGTACGATGGTCGCGTAGATGGTCCGAGGAACATTCCCACAAGAGAAGACGTGGAACCGGGATTCACAGACGGACTGATGAGCGGACCGATCGATGCATAAAAAGAGCAGCGTTGTCAAGCAGAACATCCACTGCGACGCAAATCCGAGCTGCCGTTGCACCTCAGGTGACTGTGCGAACAATCCGCAACCGTCTACTGGATGCAGGACTACGTGCACGTGTGCCTCTGGCATGTGTACCTCTGACTCCAGCCCACCGTCAGAAACGGCTGCAGTGGTGTCGCCAATGTCTGCACTGGAGAACGCAATGGCGATCTGTCGTGTTCAGCGATGAAAGCAGATTCTGCTTGGGAGCCTCCGATGGTCGTATGCGTGCTCGCAGACGCACAGCCGAGCGTCTGCACCCTTCTTGCATCCGCCAGCAACACACAGGGCCCACACCTGGTCTCCTGGTGTGGGGAGCGATTAGCTATCGCTCCCGTACACAACTAGTGTTTGTAGCGGGTACGTTAAACAGCACCTCCTACATCAACAACGTCATTCAGCCCGTTGTTGGCCGCCCCGGTGGCGCAGTGGTCTAACCGATGGCCTCTGATCATTCGTCCAAAAGGGGTCCGGGTTCGAATCCCGGTGAGGCATGGATGTTGTGTTTGTCTTACGGCACTGGTTCTCTCCCTTCCCTGGAACCAGTGACTCTAAATTAGAGACGGGCGACTGCTTATAGCCCATTGAGTTGCTCATGGTGGTCGTTAAACCTCCAATAATAATAAAAAAGCCCGTTGCTGTGCCATTTGTAAGGTCGGTCCATCGTGGTGTTTCCAGCAAGATAACGCACGCCCACACACGGCATGTGCAACGCAACATGCACTTCAGGGTGTGAGACAACTTCCATGGCCTGCACGTTCACCGGATTTGTCCCCCATTGTGCACGTGTGGGATTTTATAGGGCAACGACCTATCCGGTTATCACGGCCAGCCACGACCATCCCCGATTTACGCGTCCAGGTTGAGGATGCTTGGAACTCAATACCCCAAACTTACATCCAACATCTGTACGACAGACTCCATGCCAGAATTGCAGAATGTGACGCAGTTCATGACGCTTCAAGGCTTTTTCAGTTTACCAGCAAATACAGCTGTATTTTGCAATAATGTTTTGATCACGTTATCCTCTGTATTCCTTTATTATGCTGTATAAAGTTCGTTCGTATCAGACGTCTCCTTCTTGGTATTCTTTTTTCACTTTCCGCCAGTTTATTTCTATCTCGCTCTGTATCTGGCTAAGTTCTCACACGAGAGTTTACAGGAAATATTTTGTGAGATACCCTGAAAACTGTGATGGATATTTACCTCGAATTGGTCCTCATAAATCATAGCAATGAAAATACTTTTTCTCGACAAGCAAATGCCATACAAAAACATTTTAAAACAGTAAGGAGATATGTTTGCACTCACAAGGGGCGTTCAAAGACTTAGTGTTCTCTCATCTAATGATCACACTGTTATACAAGGCATTTATAACATAACACATGGAGCAGTGAACTAATTTTTGGGTGCTGATTTCAGATTCGACCTTAAAAAATGGCCACCACGTCACGTTGTGTTTCGCTATGGAGCACTACATATGTACTATTGCTCGACATTAGTGCGTGTAGGCATGTAAAAAGACACTAAATCTTTTCTTCATATTTCGCCACCAGACATGTTATAGTTGGCAATATTTCGCCACCAGACATGTTATGGTTGGCAACACAGATTTTTTCACAGGCAGAGAATATGTAACCGCAACCGAACCGCCGTTGCTGTTTTTAGCACGTCTTTTGTAAAAAAAAAGATCGTGCTTATGTTATCGGTTTGTCCATCCGTCCGTCCGTACCCACGATATCTCTACAACTATTAGTCCGATTTTAAAAATTCTTTTTGCATTGGGAATCTTGTAATATGCGAATGATGATCCTTCATTTCGTTTTTTTACCATGTACGATTTCGCCGCTAGAGGGCGTAAATGCAGATGATGTCGAATCCAAAAATACGTTTTATTCCACATATTTGCTTCTAAACATCCGATTGAAAAAATTATTTTATCTTTCGATTTGATTTATGTCGAAGAGTATTTTAGATATAGTTACTTTTTCAAATTACGCATAGATTTTCCGCTAGGGGGCGTAAAAGTAAAATAGATTTTTCCCGATAACTCTTCTAAAACTCCGATTTGAAAAATGTTTTCTTCAGCGGATACACCGCTTAATGGCAAATCTTTTGCATATAATTTCAAAATTTTGGGAAAGAATAATTTGGCCGCCAGGGGGCGTAAGTGTTAATTTTTGCTTTTGATGTATTTGCCATAAAATCTGAGCTTCTAAAATATCGTTTGAAAAATTCTATCGTGGACTGATGCCACTCACACCGATAAACCTTTTCGGAATACTTTCTTCTTAAAATATTCCATAGTTTCTCCGCCAAGGGGCGTAGATGTATATCTTATTTTTTTCAATATCTCTACTTCTAGAAGTCCGATTTGAAAAATTCTTTCTGCACCGGATGCAGCTCCTGGTGCGAGATCGTTTGCACATAATTTCTAATTTTTGTAAAAAAATGGTTTGGCCACAAGGGGGCGTAAATCTTAATTTCCGCTTCTGATGTATTTGCAGCAAAACATGAGCTCTAAATTCTCGATTGAAAAAAACGTCGTTTGCAGACCGATACTACTCATGTCGATAAACCTTTAAGGAACATTTTCTTCTTGAAATAATGCATGATTTCTACGCCAGGGGGCGTAGAGGTATATCTTATTTTTGTCAATATCTCTACTTGTAAGAGTCCGATTTGAAAAATTTCTTCTTTGTTGGATAGTGTTTTCGATGCGAAATGTTGTTCCTATAAATTCAAAATTTTCAAGTAAATCATAGACTTTCCGCTAGGGGGCCCAAAGGTAAATTGCGTTTTCTGCGTTATTTCTGCTTCTAAAACTCCGATTTAAAAAATTCTTCCTGTATCGCATACAAGACCAGATGGAAAATATTTTTCACATAATGTCTAATGTTTGGTAAAGAATGTTTTGGCCACCAGGGGCATAAGTTTTAATTTCTGCTTCTGTTGTATTTGTAGCAAAATCTGGGCTCCTGAAAACTCGACTAAATTTTTTTCTTGGACCGATACCGCTGATATGGAAAAAAGCGTTTGAGAATACTTTCTTCCTAAAATAATGCATGGTTTTCCTACCAGGGGACGTAAAGTTATATCTTATTTTTGTCGATATCTCTGTTTCTAAGAGTCCGATTTTAAAAGTTCTTTCTGTGTTGGAGAGCGTTTCCGGTGCGAAATGTTTCTTATATAAATTCATGTTTTTCTTAACGCATAAGTCTGCAACCAGAGGGCGTAAGCTCACAATTCCGTTTACAGCAATATCTGAGGGATTAAAGACCTGATTGAAAAACTTCTTTCTTCCGTCAGATACTATTGTTTTCCATCCCGGTTCCATTGACTTTGAATAGCTTTGATAAATTCAATTTGCGTCAGAACGGATTCAAAAGACGTGCTTATTACACCCGAAAATTTGGTGTCATTTTTTTTGTTTTACGTTGAAGGAGCACGTGCTGCATGTTTATGAGCAAAAGTTGGCGAAATGGAGAAAAAGGATCTTCGCGGATGTATTAATGTTCTGGATATGTTTTGGTATGTGTGCGGACAGTATATTATAAAATTGCAGAGTCGTCCATTGACAAAGACTGTAAGGAAAGCCTACTATGTGTACTTCGGATGCCATGTTGGAGATCAAAATAAATCGTGGGCTTCACATGTTTGCTGCATTTCCTGCTTTGTTGGACTGAGTGAATGGTTGGAAGGTAAGCTGAAATCCATGCCTTTCGCAGTTCCGATGATTTGGCGCCAGCCAACTGATCACGTGGAAGATTATTTTTGTTTAACCAAAGTGAATGTCTTTTCAAAGAAGAATAAAAGTAAAATTCAGGATCCAAATGTGCTATCAGTCTTAAGACCTGTTCCGCATGGGGAAGATCTTCTTATACCAAAACCTGCATTGAACTGTGAAGAGAGAAATTCAAATTCATCGAATAAGATATGGACGCACATGAAGATCTTGATCCTACATACACCCCTAAACACTTAGACAGGCCCCGCTTGATTGAGTAAAATGAACTGAATGATCTCTTTCGAGCTGAACTTTCAGGTTCCCGACGGCAAGAGTGAAACCTGCAAGCTGAACTTTCAGGTTCTCGACGGTAAGAGTGAAACCTGCAACCTGAACTTTCAGGTTCCCGACGGCAAGAGTGAAACCTGCTAACGAAGAGTACACGCGTGTCTGTGTTCAGAAATAGAGATCTGGGTCTGTTCTTTCTATGAAATGTAGGATGGTATGTATTTCTGTTCAGATATCCCGGGGCTAATGGCAGAATTAGGAATATCTCACGATTCTACGCATTGGCGTTTATTTATCGACTCATCCAAGGTTAGTTTAAAAGTTGTTCTTTTGTCCAGCGGAAACCAGAAGCCTTCCATGCCATGCTGTAGGAATGAGGGAGACGTATGAAAGCATGGGCAAAATTCTTACTGTAATACAATATGACCAGTTTAGGTAGGTGGTCAATATGCGGTGATCTGAAAGTGATATCACTCTTGCTCGGACTTCAAAGTGGCTTCACTAAATTTTGTTGTTTTCTTTGTATGTGGGACAGTAGGGCCACAGCAGAACACTCTGAACGGACAACTGGCCTAAACGAAATGTTTTCATTCTTGGAGAGACTAACGCTCGTCACAAGCCCCTAGTTAATTCCTCTGATGTGCTGCGCCCACCACTTTATATCAAACTGGGGCTGATATAAAAAAAAAAACTTTGTAAAGGCTATGAACAAATCTGGCCCAGGTTTCTTGCAGTTAAAGCAACCATTTCCGCAATTAAGTGATGCAACACTCAAACAAGGCGTCTTCATTGGTCCTCAGATACGGAAACAATTGCGTGATTCTGTTTTTACCGAAAAGCTAAACAGCACGGAACTCGCCGCATGGCAATCTTTCGCATCTGAGGTCAAGTGATGTTTTGGGAAACCACAAAGAGGGCAACTACAAACAGCTGATTCGCAACCTTCTCAGGAACTAAAAAAACCTTGGGTGCCGGATGTCCTTAAAAATACATTTCCTACATTCGCATCTGGACTTCTTTCCTAACAATCTAGGAGCAGTCAGCGATGAAAAAGGAGAAAGGTTCCACCAAGATATCCTAACGATGGAGGAGAGGTATCAAGGCTGGTGGGATCCCTCAATGAAGAGTGATTACTGCTGGTTTTTGCAGAAGGAGAACAACACGACACATAAGAGAAAAAAATGAACTACTTGTACGAGTATGTGTATTAGGGTGGAGCGAAAAACCCTTTTTTTTTTTTAAATTTGAAACGTCAGCATGTGCAATAGTTGCGATTTTATTACTGAAATGATCCCTCGAAATATGTATGACATTATTCGATATCTTAGGCTTCCCCAAGAACCTCGAAGTTTGAAAGTTATTGGGAAAATTGTTTAAAAACACCTGCTTTCTCCATTTTGTAGATATAAAAAATACTGTGCCACCATGTTATTTAATATCACCTTTGAGTGTATATACGCGGGTAAAAATTCAGCAGAAATGAATTAATTTCTTAGGCTTTTCCAGATTCCTTAAAGTATGTAATTTTTCGTCAAAAATGGCATGACAAGTTGCGTGAGCACTAAGTTCGATAGCAGCCTTATTGTTATAAATTTGGGCTTAACATTAATTATCCCCTCTTTAATATTTTCTGGAAACCTCGTGTTGATTTTCAGAAGCATAGCTTGCGGCGTTGCTCTCTTCTTTGTTTTTGTTACGTTCTTCACCCCATCCCTCTCTCACAGCGGAGCCTTCTTTGCGAACTCGCTGAGTTATCTCATCACAATCGCACAGATCCTTTTGAGAGAGAGTGTTTGGCGGGTTTGGGTTATAATGATGCAACACTTTCTTTCCCTCCTAGTGACGTTGATTGGAGTGTACCGCATTTTCGTTTTGTCGTTCAACTACTTAAGATGGCTGAAACAAGAAATAAAGCTGATTGCCCTATCCTCGGGAGTTATAAGGAGATGCATGAAAATGTGTTGCCTACGTACGAAGATGCAATGCGCCATTAGTACCCTGTGAGGAATATTCTTAGGCAGAAAGATGTAAATTATGAGTCTGCTGCAGCAGAAATAGCAAGTATTGTCGCGGACAATGTGCTGAGTATATGAAACAAAGCATCTCTTCCGACATCGCTCCACAAATCAGTTGTAAAGCGTATTACCGCATACAACACTAAAATCTAAAAGCTGTAAAAACGCTACAAGAATGGATGAAACCTACCGAAAGAAGGTTGAACAATTTTGTGCACATTCGCAACTATCTTTGACATATGCTCATGCAAGGGCAAATGTTTTAGAACCTGCAAATGCAGCTCTGAAAAAAAGGTACCCGTGAAAGACAAGACTTTATAATATAACAGAGAACAAACAGAAGAATGATAGTATGTGGGCTTGACGCAAAAACCACCAATGTACTGAAGAAAAGATCAGCTCGAAAGAGTGATAGAGAAGAGCATGTCCGTAGGAAATTACAGAAAACTGCATCACTGAAATCGGCCCTGCGAGTCGGGGATGATCTTTCAGAAGAGGATACAAATACTAATTCTGCAGCAAAATGAAACAAGAAGGGTCCTAGTCATTTGTTGGTCTCGGAGAAAGATTACGATTTCACTCTACGTCGCTCTTCAAAACCTAGGCATCAAATGACACAGTCTACATTCTCTAAAAAGTGCGATAGGCAAGGTATCAGCGATCGGGCGGCAGCTGATCTTTCGTCGGCGTTGCTTAATGATGTAAGTGAACCGGTTCAGTCGAAAGAATGTATTGCACCTGTTATTGGCCGGCATAAAGAGCGACGAGAAAGGAAAAACACCCTTCAAACAATTCAAGATGAGGTAAACGTGACTGGTCGCAATATTGTAACTCTATTTTTGAACGGAAGAAGAAATAAAATTCTTGCAAATACACAGACAGATGATGGCAACTGGCACAAGCAAAAAGAATGGGAGGAGCATATTACACTTGTTGAAGAACCGGGTTCTGTCTATTTCGGACATTTTGCACCGAAGAACAAGAGTACAAAGGACGTTCCCGACAGTATCTTCAGCTTATTGGACCAGAAGGCCTTTGACTTGTCGGAGTTAGTCTTTATTGGAAGTGACGGGGAAGTGACTAATACGGGCACAAATGCAGGTATAATTAGGCGCTTTGAAGAGAAGCTCAATTCTCCCGTGCGCTGGATTACACTGCTGGACAATTGCTAAGGACGGATCATAAACGGCTATACAGCGCATAAAACAGTAAGTGTGGTTGGATGCCAAGTGAAATAAAATAACATCTGAATGCCAGGACATTACAAGAAAGACAATTTATTGTGCTCTGAAATCCAGAAGGCTTTGGAACGTGTTCAAGGGACAAACAGGCCATTTTGTGCAGAATACGTAAACGTGAAAAAATGCAATTACCGTCCGCAGGCGTTCCGGCGTAAGATGTCAATACGGGATATGGCCACCATGGAGGGCGATGCAAGATTCCACACGTCGTGGCATGCTTTCCACAACATTATCAAGCAGCTGTTGGGGTAATTTATCCCATTCCTCTGTCAGTCCATGGATGAGGGTGTCCTTGTTTATTGGAAGGCATTGTCGACCAGCAAGACTCCTCCCCAAAGCATCCCACACATTTTCAATGGGATTCAGATCTGGAGAACGTGCTGGCCATACGAGGCGTTGAATATCCTCGCTCTCAAGACACTCCTGGACAGCGACTGTTCGATGAAATGTTGCGTTGTCGTCCATGAAAATGAATCTATCACCGACAGCACCACGGAACATGCGAACATGAGGTAGCAGAACATCATTAATGTATCGTTGGCCAGTCATAGTCCCAGTTGGAAGCACATAGAGGGACGTACGGCCATTGATCATGATGCCAGCCCATACCATGACACTACATGTCGGATATCGGTCCCTTTCCTGTATGTTTGCTGGACAATATGCAGTACCTCTATCACGCCAGATCAGTTGTTGTCGACAATCAGACGATAGACTGTATCTACTCTCATCTGAGAAGAGGACAGCAGACCAGTCGTTATCAGTCCAATTGCGATGTTGATGGCACCATTGCAAACATGAGGTACGGTGACGTCTGGACATTGGGATGCACACAACAGGGCGGCGGGCGTATAGTCCTCCTTCATGCAAACGTCTGGCGACAGTTTTTCGGGAGATCCGCTTACCAGTAGCAGCCATAAACTGATTTGCTACCTTACTAGCTGTGCTGCGCCGGTGTCTTTTTGTTGATAGCACTATGTACCGATCTTCTGCAGGTGTCGTACTGCGAACACGACCTCTCCGTGACGTTTGCTACACTCTCCATTTGTTTGAAATGATTTCCAAAGCCTTGAAACAACACTGTGGCTGACGTCGAACTCCCTGGCAACATCTGTTACTTTTCGCCCTTCTTCAATCTTTGCCAATAATACGGCCACGCGTAAAATCATCTAGGTGATGTCGGGAAGACATACTGAAAATTGCAAGTTCGTCAATTGATTCTTTCCCTTTCAACTTTGCGTTTGAACAACAACGGTCAATACGCGTGAAATCCTTTATATCTCTTATCAGCGCTATGACGTCACGAACAAGTTCGGCAATACAAAATTTGCATACGCACAACACGTCTTACTGTATCCCGCACTTATGCTAATTTCCACATTTTCCTGCCTTCCATTTTAAGGTTGCTATCGTTGCTATTGTCATCCGTCCTTAGCAATTGTCCGGCAGTGTATATGTCAACTTCATTTTAATGAACTGCCTTTACGCCACCTCACTGACGCATTCGAGGGGAAAATATCAGGTCCAAGAGGATTTAGTGGATTGATTGGAAGGCGCCTGAAGACATCCAGAAAACTGAATGTTTGCTTCTGTCCGACATTAACTTTGGAGATCTTAGCTCGGATCAACTATATTTGTGAGAAAATTTTAAGGCAGTCTCTGCAGGTGATTGGCCACATGATTTGGCAAATCGGAATCTTGGAACACTTGCATATTCCTGTTGGCTGACCCAGGCAAATCGCATTCTGCCTTTGTATCTTGGAACTAGTGATCCAACACCTTAACTTGTCTCATTAGCCACCTTCATAATGAAAGTATATGCACCATCGTGGTTCACGATCAAATGTAACGGTACCTGTAAAGATGGTCCAAGAAATTTGCAGCTTTTTATATCTCGGTTTCAGTATCTTCCAGATAATTTAAAGGTTATTGTAAAACAAGTCGTCCAAGACAACGCGTATCTTGCCCATGCAGAAAACTTGCTCGCTGCAATGCTATTTGACGACAGAAGGTATGTCCGTGAGCTTGCTGTTCGACGCCTTATGAAGGCCAGGAAATCTCCCGAACAAACAACAACCATTAGGAAGTTTCGGCTTCCTAAGCTGAATTTCCAGAGCAATGATAACATCGACCTAATCCACTGGCAAGAGTGTGCTGTGACTGAGCCTCCCATCATACGGAAATGGAAAGACGATGAGCTTCGGGAATTACTACAGTCGGATAAATATCCAAGTTCTTGCCATGAATTTAAAACAATACCATGCCATTCTCAGGCAGTAGAGAGGATGGTTAAGATTGTAAAAATTCGTCTGCTCATGTGTGCTGCCTTCTTGCAAGAGATGAATTCATCAGAGCAAAAATTTTGGATAGGAAGCTGATGCCAAATTTCGAAAAAATGTCTGATTTCTAAGTGAAATAAACTCACTCCTCAAGTTATGCTACTAGGTAAGGCTGGTGTCTATCATATTTAGATAACTTATCATGCCATATTTGGAGAAATATGACAAATTTTGAGTTCTTTGGGGAAACCTAAGAAATTAATTCACGTCTGCTGAATTTTTACCCGTGAACATACACTCAGGGATGTAAGATCACGTGATGGGTAACATCACAGCCTCTCCTTGACAAATGTCAACCCCGCCTTCTCGTGGTACATCCTGTTCCCACTAAAGGGGCTCTTACGACCGCCAATAGCGGTATAACTATACCATCGGGATTAGAGGAAATGCTATCCCACACTCACCAACCCGCTTGACCAGCGTGGTGAGTTATTGCCAAACCCCTCCAAAATGACTCCACAACTTAAATCTTGGCCCTCAGTCTCCGGCAGCTGGAATGTACCTGGCCAAGGCAGCGGCCAGTGCGACATGAAGGCAGAGGTCGCTAAGAATCCCCGGAGGACCGGACTAGGCTGCCATCTGATGCTGATCTTGGCTACGTATAATGGACGCTCCCTATCTTCTGATTCAAGGCTTCTTGAATTGGAAAAGGAACTACAAAGGATCAAGTGGGACATCGTCGGGCTAAGTAAGGTAAGGAGAAAAGGAAAAGATCTCATTGAACTGAAAAGTGGACATCTCTTCTACTATCGTGGGACTCATACTGGCAGAACTAGTGGTGTTGGATTTATAATAAACAAGAAACTGAAGGATAAAGTTGTAGAAGTTGAAAGTTCCTCTGACAGAGCTGCACGACTCGTTATCCAACTCTCGAGAAGATACCAGGCTCAGATTATTCAAACTTATGCACCCACCCCAAGTCATCCTGAAGAAGAAATTGAAGAATTTTATGAGGAAATTCGTCATCTAAATAGTAAAGGTAAGCAGCACTTGAAGATAATTATGGGAGATTTCAATGCAAAAATAGGGCAACAGCAACACAATGAAACTTCAGTAGGTAACTTCGGTCACGGCAACAGAAACCAGCGTGGAAATACTCTCCTTGAGTTTGCAGAGGCAGAAGGGTTTTTCATCTTGAACTCCTTTTTCAAGAAAAAGCCACACAGCAAATGGACATGGAGACATACAAATGGGACGACAACTGAAATTGATTTTATTATGGGTAAAAACAAAATCGTCATAGAAGACTGCGGTGTGCTAAACAAGTTCAACACAGGTAGTGACCATAGATTGGTGAGATGTATGATGCACCTCAACAGTAAACTCGAACGTGGCAAGCTCATAAGACAAACAAAATGTATTGACATAACCAACCTTAAAAAACACCATAATACCTTCAAGTTGGAACTAAAGAACAGATTCTCTGCTTTTGAAGGCCTTACATCGGAAGAAGTGGATATTTCTGAAGTTAACAGAAAAGTAACCAAAGCTCTTAATGAAACAGCAAAGAAATTAGCTGGGTCTAAGAACAAGTTGCATGTGAACAAACTATCAGGAAAAACCAAAATGTTGATGCAAAAAAGAAGAGAGATGAGGACAACTAAAGAAGTTGTGACTTCCAAAAAGGAATATATAGAGCTATGCAAGACAGTACGAAAAAGTATCACTGAAGACGTAAGGAAATTCAACTGTAAACTAGTAAGGAAAGCAATTGCAAACAACCAAAGCCTAAAGATAGCAAAGGGACATCTCAGTAAGCGAATAAAACAGATTATGGCACTGAGAAAAGAACATTGTTCTGTAACAAGAAATAGAGGCGAAAACGTGACAAGAGTGAAAGATTTCTACTCCAAATTATATGAAAGAGATGATACATGTACTCCAGACATCATGAAATGTACCACTACCAGAGTTCTTCCAGTCCTCCCAGCAGAAGTTGCACATGCAATCAAGAACATGAAGCGGGGAAAAGCTCCAGGAGAAGATGGAATTACTGTAGACATCATACAAGAAGCAAGTGGAGAAATCGAAACAGTACTCCCCCAAATTTTCACTCGATGCCTTAATGAAGGGAAGATTCCTGAGGATTGGAACAACGCTACAATGATCCTGCTACATAAAAAAGGTGACATTGAGGATCTCAGGAACTACAGACCTATCAGACATCTATCAGTGGTTTATAAAATCTTCACTAAAGTTCTTTCAGACCGCTTGAAGGTGACACTGGACATGGCTCAACCGAGAGAACCAGCTGGTTTCAGGAGTGGCAGCACAATAGATCATATCCACGTACTGAGAGAACTAATGGAAAGAGCACAATAGATCATATCCACGTACTGAGAGAACTAATGGAAAGAGCGAGGAAATATGAACTTCCATTGTGCATGGCTTTTATTGATTATGAGAAAGCCTTTGATTCGGTGTAACCATCAGCAGTTACAATGGCTCTAAAATCCTGCGGTATTGAAGATGCATACATTAATATTATTAATAACATATATGATAATGCAAGTGCAAAGATTCGGCTGTTTGAAAATACAACACACATAAAAATTGGAAAAGGAGTGAGACAAGGTGACACCATATCTCCGAAGCTCTTTGATGCCACATTGGAAAATGTCTTTCAATCACTGAACTGGGAAAACAGAGGTATAAAGATTAATGGAGATTATCTAACCCACTTTCGTTTTGCTGATGACGTAGTCATTTTTGCAACTACCCCATCAGAGCTGCAGAGTATGATCCAGGAACTTGCTGACAAGAGTAAAGAAGTGGGATTAAAATGAACTTTCAGAAGACAAAAGTGATGTTCAATGCTTTTACAAGAAATGAAGATTTATTAATTGATGGAGAAAAGCTGGAGATAACAGACACGTACGTTTATCTTGGACAGCAGATATCAAGTCAGGGTCACATTGATGAAGAAATTAATCGGCGTACAAAACTTGCCTGGAGAGCTTTTTGGAAGAAACAGCATAATTTTGAAGAGCAATATGCCATTATGCCTTAAAAGAAAAGTGTTTGATCAATGCATCCTTCCAGTGCTTACGTATGGTGCAGAGACGTGGACCTTAACTAAAAGAGACATACAAAGGCTGCAGACAACTCAAAGTAGTATGGAGAGGTGCATGCTTGGTGTAACCAGGAGAGATAAGAAGAGGAACTCCTGGATCCGAAAAATGACAAGAGTGGAAGACATCATGATCAGAGTTAAATCCCTGAAATGGCAATGGGCTGGACTTACTGCCAGAAGGACAGACCATCGATGGACAGCCGAAATTTTAGATTGAATTCCAAGGGACAGGAAAAGATCCAGAAGAAGACCTCATGGAAGATGGGTGGATGAAATTCGAAAGTATGCGGGAGTGACCTGGAGGAGACTGGCACAGGACAGACCGTTGTGGAGGAAACTTGGGGAGACCTTCGTCCAGCAGTGGATTGATAATGGTTGACAATGATGATGATGATGATGTCATACAGTGAAAGTGATATTAAATACAATGGTGACACAGTTAATTTTTATATTTACAAAATGGAGAAAGCGGGTGTTTTTAAACCATTTTCCCCTATAACTTTCAAGCTTCGAGGTTCTTGGGGAAGCCTAAGATATCACATAATGTCATCCATATTTCGGGGGTCATTTCAGTAATAAAATCGCAACTATTGCACATGGTGATGTTTCAAAGTAAGAAAAAAGTGTTTTTCGCTCCATCCTAATGTGTATACATTTACATTTGTGTTAATATTGTTAATTCTATTTCTTTTTTCTTGTGCTGTCTCATATGCAGTGATATATGAATATGGTATTCATATTCATATATCGCTGCATATACACTATATTGACAAAAGTCACCGGACACCCCTTCAAAAGCAAATGAACCGATCCGCTGGGTTGTTAAAACGCGCGGTACAGCTGCAAACGGTATAAAAGCAAGCATTCAGCTGACTGCGATCAAATCGCACGATGAGATACAGTGAAAATGTCGTGGCGGGAGAGAACTGACTTTGAGAAAGGAAAGATCGTTGGGTGTTATATTAGTGGGTTATCCATAAGAGAAACCGATAGGCGTTTAAACTTACCGAAGTCGACTGTTTTGGATGTACTGAATAAATGGAAGATACATGGCGTGCCTGAAGCAGCAACACGTACCCGCAGACCAAAGAAAATCAGTGAGAGAGGACGTCGAAGCCTCAGGAGACTCGTTACAGATAATCTACGGAGTATTGCAGTGTACAGTTGAGTAAAAATGCTGGAACCTCGGTATGTACACGTACCATTCGCAGAGAACTTCATTCCATGGGTTACCGTGGTCGTGCGGCTGCTCATAATCCTTTCATTTCCACTCGGAATGCTACTCGTCGTTTAGCACGTTGTAAAGAACATTTATCGTGGACCGTAGATCAATGGAAACAGGTCCAATGGACTGATGAATCCAGATACACGATCCATTAGTCTGATGGCCGTGTGTGTGTATGGCGGCAGCCGGGGAACGCTATTTACCACATTATACGGTTCCTATGGTCAAGTTTGGAGTTGGCAGTGTACTCGTGTGGCGATGTTTTTCTTGGTATGGCCCCGGCCTATTGCTTATCGTTTACAAACCTATTAACCACCACGTCTGGCTCGATATTCTGGACAGTTATGCCCTACCAACTCTGTGGCATTACTATGGAACCGAGCCTTGTTGGTACCAGCAGGATAATGCACCGAGCCATAAAGCTAGGACTGTTATGGCGTGGTTTGACGATAATTCCGTATCGTGTGTGGACTATCCAGCACAGAGCCCTGATCCTAATCCCATAGATGACCTATTGGGATGAATTAGAGCGCCGCATAATAAGTTTGGAACCAAGGCGTACTACTAAGCAACAGTTAGCGGCAGCATTATGTACTGAATCGAAGCGTATCGTTGTGTTTCAAAACCTTGTGGAAAGCATGTGTCGAAGGGTCAGTGAATGCATTAAGGCCAAAGGTGGACCAACACCGTACTAATGTATGTCAATAAGTGCTACGTTGTGCTCCTCTTCTGGGTGTCCGGTGACTTTTGTTAACATAGTGTATGTAATTATAAACGCTACCCATGCCACAATATATTTTCGTATAAGTTAATAGGCTAGTTGTCTACAGACCTCATGAAATGCCAGTGCAAGTAGACTATACCCAGGTATATGGCCTGCCTTTTTCCTGGTTTTATAACATAACAGAATTTGGTGCGAAGGAATAAGTTTGCGTTTGCCGCTTATTATAGCAAAGGAATAATGCTTGGGAAAAATGAAAATTGTAATCAATAGGATTATTCATAAAATGTAATTTAATGCTAAAACGTTTTCTGTTTATTTATTAAACTTACTGAAAAGTGAAAATGGGGCTGGAAATTTTAAAACTGGCACAATGTATTTCGTTATCTTTATTAAATAAATCTGAATAAAATATATTTTGAGCTGCAATTCCACTGTTCCTTTGATATTTAAATTGGTTTTAGCAGCTACTCTCTATTTGAGAATCCCAACAAATCAGTATGTTTGCAGAAAAAATTGGTCATCGCGTTAATCGATATAAATGATTAACTTTTCTCCCTAGAATAAATTTTCTGATGAATCGCAAAGATTGCATAAAAAAGGTGCAAAAATGCTTTCATATTTTAATGAAAGTTTGAAAGACAGTTCTGGAGAAATGAACTGCTGCGGTTGCGGGTTTATTTCGTAAAGACCTTTATTCAAGATGCTAAGTTACGGTTCTGAAAAGATTAGCATTTCAGTAATATCTTTTATCTGCTTTCATCAAAGGCCCGCACGCTCAAAAAATAGTAGGATTTTAATTATTTCCTGAAGTGACGGATTACTGAATTATAAACTCTCTGGCATCATTTTCTTCTTATTGAAACGAACAGCCCTGATATCTTTCTGCGGGTTTTAATTTGGACCGTAAAAATAGAAGAACTTGTGATGTTTAGGGAGGGATACATAATATGAGTGCGGTTGTATTATGCCTCTAAATTTATGTGTTGTGTGTCTTCCAGACATCCTTGTCTGATATACAGCAATTTCCTTTACAAAAATGTATTTTTTGACTTTTTCAAGGAATTCTTAACGTACTTTACTGGTTTGTTTGGAAGGAATATTTGAAAAATGCATGAAACAGTTTTTGAAGCCATTTATGAAACGCTTTCCAACGTGAAAAAAGAAACCAACCGATTATCATTCCCCGCCACAGCGTCTTCTGTAATACTCAGAAAAAAACATACATCACCAGTGATTCGATTTTCATACAAATTGCCAGGTAAAATTGTAATTTGTGCGTATGGAAATGATTCCTCTATCGAACCTATCCAGCTGAAACTGTTATAGCACCTTGAAATAAGGTGATCCGTGAGTAAAAGTTGGATGTGACTGTCCGAGTAACCTTTCCACAAATCTCTAAGAAGTGACTCCTGGAAGAAAATCATCATAGGTAGAGTGCCGAGAACTTGGGGAACTAGAGACCTAGTGGTTAGGGCAACCGCTTTCCGACCAGATGGTCGTGGGATCGATCCCATGTAAGCTCGGTTGCTCTGAATCCCTCAAGACTCACCTTGTTTTTAATAGGCACGTGAAGCCGTCGCCTCGGGATATTGGATCCTCCGTTAAAAATTAGCTCATCTGTTCTTTCCCCACAGCCCTTGTTCTCTCTTCTTGTACTGACATCCTAACCTTACACTCCAAACTGTGTCGCCTCTCACTTTCAATATGGCACTTCTCCCCCTCTGTGTTGTCTATCCTCTGCTGTGTCTGAGACTTTGGGTTCAATCTGATTTAACTTCATTTCTGATAGGCAGCACAAAAGCCCCCTGGTAAACGGGTAGATGCGTTTAAATTTTTTCTGAGAGTAAACCCAACGAGGAGCTGTACTTCTCTTTAAGACAGAGCTTACCTTTCTGGCATGCCGAGAACCCCCTCAACGACGGGATTTTTTATCAGCTAACATACCCTGAAAGAAGACGCAATATTGGCTTGTATGAAGTCAGCTCGTTAACTCTGGATATAGCGTAGTATGTTGGCATTCCGGCGCAAATAGGGCCGGGTGACATAAGCCATTAGTGTTCGAAGAACGCATCTCTCTCAGGTTGGAGGTACAACATTGTAGGTTGTACATGGTCCGCAAGAAGTCCCTGGCAGTAGCGGGCTTCCATACGATGGTCCACATGCTCCAGGGAATCAGAGTTTATTGGCAGCTAAACATGCCTCATATCATACACTGCTGGCCACCCAAAATGCAACACCAAGAAGGACACGAGATAGCAAAGCCAGATTTACTGGACACATAACATTAGATAGAAAGATGAAACAATTGAGCTTACAGGCCCGTGCGACTTGCGGAACAGGCAGACATCAATAGCTCATGTGGCCCCCATGGCTGGCAATAACGGCCGCTACACGCCGGGGCATAGAACGAAAGAGGCTTTGGATGTGGGTTTGGGGTATGTCGGTCCAGGCTGCTTCCACACGTTCCCACAGTTCATCAGGCGTGGCCTCGGGTGGTGCTTGCCGGGCCACTCGGTTGCCGATCAGCGACCAGACGTGTTCGATGGGCGACATATCGGGAGAATATGTGGGCCACGGCAGTAATGACACCTGGCGGGACGTGAAGAATTGGTGCACGATGCGTGCCACGTGCGGGCGCGCATTGTCCTGTTGAAACATGGCCGATGGCAGGTCCTGCAGGTAAGGGAGGACTACAGGCTCCAAAACTTCGGAGATGTAGCGGTGGCTGTTGAATGTACCGGCGATGCGTACCAGAGGGGTGCGGGTGTCATATCCAATTGCGTCCCAAACCATAACGCCAGGCGACGGACCGGTATGGCGGGATTCGTCGGAGAACACAATGTCGTGTCATTCCGTAGTCCAGGTGCGGCGTTAAATAACCCACTGCCGCCGCACTCGCCGGTGGTGTAACGTCAACGGTAATCGGAACAATGTGCGCCGTGCGACAAGTCCCCGCTCCTGCAGACGACGTAGAACGGTACGTGCTGACACAGGTTGTTGCGCAACACACCCTAATTCCTGCGCTAACGTTCGTGATGTGGCGGTGCGAGCCGTCAATGCCCGCCGCACCAACATGCCGGTCCTCTCGTTCAGTGGTGTACCGCGGCTGCGGTAATCGCTCACGTCGGTCCGTACGTCCGCACTCCTTCTTCCACCGAATCCTTACTTGGCTCACTGTGGCTGGATGTCGTCCCACACGGACACCGATGTGTCGGTATGATAAACCACTGTCGTGATATGCCACTATTCGTCCTGTGTCGAACTCCGAAATGGGCTGGAATGACTGCCGTATTCTGCGACGAGGCATCAGGAAGCTTCCCACGCACAGGTCCGGCAGCACAACACACTTCCACTACTTACACCCTGCCTTCTGTGCACCCTTCTTATAGTGCTTCTCGGTGGCGTGCCGGGCGCACATGATTTGCATATGCCCTGCAATGCTAATCGTTTGCATGTCCTCTCGCGGGCGACGCATGCTGCGAATTTCAGGCCAATCGGATGCTTCCTTCTTGGTGTTGCATTTTGGGTGGCCAGCAGTGTATAAACCAACCTTCCACACGCCTAATAATCGATGCCATACATGATACAGATAAAGAACAGAAAAATGGAAGCACCGAGCTCTCCGCGAACGCCAGTTGTTTGAGATGAAGTAGTTACTAAAACGTGTAGCTAGCGAACGCGGTTGATATGAAAATAGACTCCTAGTATGCTTCGCGTCCTGTACTGAAAGGCAAATCTTGTAATCGTGTTGGTATGCTGAATTTTGGATGTTATAATGACATCAAGATAGGATCTGAGCGACTTTGAAAGAGGTGCGATTGCTTGGGTGCACTTGGTAGGCGCGTCCGTTACTAGAAGAGTTGAACTCGCTGCGTTTCGAGAGGAACAATATCGAAGGTGGTGTCAGCATGAAAGACATCCGGCACAACATCGTCAGTGGACGAAGTGCATGTTGCCGGAGAGCGACGTTTTAGCAATAGTGAGCTGTACCAAGAACAGGCGGGCGACCGCAGAGCAGTTGTGTACAGCGTTCAACGAAGAACGTGAAATGTCTGTTTTGACCAAACCACTGCGTCTTAAATTGCACAGAGCTGGGTATAATGGTCGTGTGGCATTGTACAAGCCCGTGATTACTCCTGCCAACGCAAGTCGTCCCTTCCTGTGGTGCAATGCGCACAATCAGTGGGCCAAGCAACAGAGGAGGAATGTGATATGGTCCGACATATGGGCTTTCATGTTTTTCGCAACAAATGGACGTGCGCGTGTATGGAGACAGCCGAAAGAATGTTACAACATGGAGTGCTTGTTCCCTACTGTGAAGGGTTCTGTCATGGCAATGCTGTGTTCTACTCGTTGCCACAGACTGCGACATCGGTATTACACGTTATGTCACAATCCTGTGTGATCTTCTGCATCCCTTGCGGGAACATTTGGGCAATGCGGTAGCTGCTGTGTTTCAACATATTAATGCTTCCATTCATCGGGCGAAAGTGTCACCCTTTGTTTCGACGAACATGACACTGAAGTGCATCATGCGCCCTGAATATCACAATCTCCTGACCTAAGTCCAACTGAACATGTATATGACATTTTGCAACTACCTTTAAAACAGCGTTTTCCGTCTCCTCCGAAATCTGTGGAACTGATCCGGTATTTTATGGACGAATGGTGCAAAATCACGCCTGTAGAGATAAAGATATTGGCTGACTCCATGCTACATCGGATACAAGCCGTACTTGCCTCATTTGGCGGCCCAATGTCTTATGAGGGACTTTCTCAAGGTATTTCCATTGATTTGTCCATTACCTGCACATCAATAAGCTCATATTACTGACTTCAAATACAGACTCTATCATCTGCTGAATGGAGTGCATATCGTGATTCATCGGACCAGCACTCCTGCTTCTATTCGTCCAATCTACATGCTGTTGGCACTAAGAAAGCGGATTTTGTCAATAGACTGTTGTTCGGATACGGTGGCGTATACAGAATCTTCTCTTATGGCCCATCCCTGCTAGTGTGTAACGCATGGTCGCGCGTAGTATTTTGTTTCTGGTTGACCATGGGCCGCCAACTGCGAACCTGAGCTGCACTGATGGCCTTATAAAAGGCAACGCACCAGTCGTTCACCTCACGATTCCATCTTTTGCCGCTCTTTTGTGTTGTTTCACAATTTTGGCATCACTCCTGGTACACTTTAAACATGGAAGCCTTGACCAACCCCAAAGTGTCGCCGTTTCGGAAATGAACGCACCAACTGTTCATGAGTCCACAATTTAGCCTTTCGCAACTTCGCTCGCAAATTCTCCGTTCGAGTGGAAATTAAAATAGAAAAAATCTGAATCCCCCACCATTTCTGCAAAATTAAACCTAACAAAAATTAAAAATAGCGGGCTCAAGAAAGGCGCTGGCATAAGTCGAGCTCCAGGAAAACAAAAATTAGATGATGAGCTTAGAATGTTTCAAATAAATAAAAGCATAAAAGGCAAACAAAAGCACAAGAATCCTAAAAAAATGTCCCTAATAAAATGAAAAGATTTCCCCCTTCTCGGCACTTTCAACTCAACCTCCAACCCCTCTAGCCACCATGACCGCGTAGTTACGCCAATGTAGGTTATAACTCATTTTTCGTAGGTTAGTCATTATTTAGTGAGCACGCAGTGTATTTCGTGTACATACTACTCATTTATCATATTCTGCCCTGTCAGGGATAGAACTTCGCTCCTGCTGAGTTATCCTTGTAGTTACAGTTTAATTATGACATATGTGACCTCAAGATTTATTTTAATGAAACCAATTGCATTTAACATTCAACCAAAGCACGGTAAAATATTCCTCAGAATGAAACTCGTTCCGTCAGAACTACACTCATGTGCAATAGTTAAGTTACAGGAGGCTTTTTTCAACGTAGTAAGAATTGGAATGAAACGTATTGTCTGAGACTTTCACAGGGAGTATAACAGACTGACGAATATGCAAAGTAACGCATGACCGCATGATGACACGCGTAAGACGTTCCAGTGGGTGTTGCATATAGACTCGTGGAGCAAATAGTCGTGAAGGGGGAACAAGAACAACGGTATAAAAGATCTTCGCTGTTGCCAAACTGCAAGTAAAGGATACGTTGTCTTGAAAACGTCACACAGAAACCGTTAAAGCGATGACATGCGATGGCGAGAAATTCAGAGACTGGAGGCCAGGCAATCCCAAGCAGAAGTGGCAAGTTGGCGCCGTGTGCCTCGAATGGTTGTCAACAGGCTCTAGAGGCAGTTCCAAAATACATCAAGTGTTCGTACACGACATGTACCAGTTCATCCAAGGTCAGCTTCCGTCCCTGATAACCAATTTCCAGCTTTAACTGCAAGACTAAACAGAGCATGGCTGCTGCGGTGGTGCAGTGGTTTAAGCGCTGGTTTATGACCTTTCGTCCGAGATGGGGCCGGGTTCGAATCCCAATGAGGCATGGATGTTGTGTTTGTATTACTCTTCCTTCCCTGGAACCAGTTGCCCTAAATTAGTGACGAACGACTGCTTATAGCCCATTAAGTTACTCACGGTGGTCGTTAAACCCCAACCAAACCAAAACAAAACAGAGTATGACATCTCGTCAGGTGGTTTCAGAGCAGGACGATCAGTATCCCTCTGGACATTGACCAGAAGGCTTCAGGAAAGTGGCCTTTATGCTAGAAAACCTATGGTGTGCGTGCCGCTAACATCTTCCAACAGGCGATAACGATTACGTTGGGCTCGAGAACATCTGCGCTGGACACGTGAGCAGTGGTCTAACAGTCTCCTCACGGATCAGTCACTTTTCTCATTTCAAATTGATTCCCGAAGCGTATTAATCTGGAGAGAACGTTGCAAGCCTTACCGTCCATCAAACACCCGACAGAGAGATACATATGTAGGCAGTGGTTGTATGGTGTGAGCAGGCATAAAGCGTAAAGGACAAACCGACTTGCAGCTGTTTTCCAAGGACTCCATCAATGCTATCCGGTATCGAGATTAGATCGTAGCACCTTATGTTCGGTTGTTCGCAAATTTGTTTTGATGTAGGACAGTGCCCGTATCCGTTTCTGCTCAAGACTAAAGTTCAGTTGATAATTAAAAAAATCCTTTAAGGTCAACAAACACAACTCTTCCATCCTGAAAAAATTCCCCATTTTGTGTTTCTCCCTTGAAGCTAATGAATTTAGTTTTCGAATTAGGGTGTAAAACGGTAGTGTGGAGCTTTTTGTGATATTTATACAGCGCTAAACAGTTTTAAATTCAACGAATTTGGAAGACTAGTTTAAATTTAGTGACCTGAAGTCCAAGTACTTACAAGTATCCTGTAATGCACGATAATTTTTAAGGAATTTTTCCGTTTAAGTAATAATTTTCATAAAGTCGGAATGCGAAGAAATGCTAAACACACATTCACCATTACTTTACTTGGAGATGGACAAGGCGCTCCATCTCCAGGAGCACAGGAAGTCCACCAGACAGCAGAAACTTGCTTCGAACAGAAAGACTATCCTGCCATAAAATCTTGCTTCTGCCTTGTTATATCTAGATACAAGGGAAAACAATGAAAGCTCTCTTTTTATATAGGGCATCTGCCACACACGACGCTTAGAACGACTCCCATCTATCTTTCAGACTAATCAGAACATTCCTGTTGGTGACAACATCTTCATTTTTGCTGATGCAGTCTTTACACTGAAGTAAGGCAAGATTGTTATTTGTATCCTTTGGAAATCTCAACAGCTGAAAAGACCCGAATTATCAGCTTCGTTAACAATTTACTTTTTGTAAAAAGGCTGTATGTATAAAGTTTTTGAGATGTCACAAGATAGCAGAAGGTACTCAGCTAACTCTATCAGTGGGGAATAAGTGTCACTAACAAATTAACTTCATTAGCTGTTGCAGCTGATGCGCAAATTCAAATGCTTCCTACAATGAAAAGAATGTTTCATGCAAGCTCTGATTCAGAGAAGACGAGAGAAAAGCACAGTGATAAAGTTAATCAGGGTGTGTGACTTTATTTCCGTAAAAGGGCGAAAAGTTTTGCAGCAAGAACCAAAATAGTGGCTCTTCGTCTTTGTCATTCAGACCGCCAGAGGGTAAACGATATTTCTTTCCTTGATTTGTGGATCATTTTTATTAATTAGAAGGCACACATCTTCTCTCCCCTTTTTTTCAGGTTGTTTAACATTTTCAGCCTCATCTGTTCTACTGCTGGATAAAGTGTCATTCAGTGTATAAAACACAATACGTCTTTCACCAAACTGAGAAATAAATTCGCACGCACTGTGAAATAAACAAATGTATTCATTAAGATAACACGTGCTTAAGTTTTCAGGATGCCTGGGAGTATTTTATTGCAATATTTTCTAGGAAACATTATCACCTCGCATTCTATCCATTTTCGTTTTATTCTATTTGCAAAACAACTTTTCTTTTGTTTGGGAGGGTTTAACAACTTCTTTCAGCAACTCAATGGACTATAAGCAGTCGTCTGTTCCTAATTTCGGGCCTGTGGTGTCAAGGAATACTGTTCAAAATTTTGTGGTAGGTTGCACTAAAGAGTGGTGCTACACCAACTGCACCACTTTCTAAGAAAAGAGGCACCATTGCGTTTTTAAAACAAAACCCAACAATATGGTTTAACCTTGAACCATAATGTGTGACAATTTTGTACCATCAAGTTGGAAGCACATGGAATAATTAATATAGACTTAAATCAAGCTGTTCTTTCTATGTAACATAACCACAGAAATTTGAAAATTTAATCGTCCTGCCTCAGTTTGGATTTCATTGTCCTGGGTGGTGTAATGGTTAACATACTCGAGCGCAAATCGGGAGATGCGGGTTCGATTTCCGTTCCACGAAAATTAAATTTTTAAATTTCTGTGGTTTGTTAAATGGAAAGAACAGCTTGATTTATGTCAATATCTTGTACTATATCGTGGTGTAAAGTTGCATCATGTTGGGTTTTGTTTGCACCGCACAATGGTGTATCTTTTCTAAGAAAGTGGTACAACACAACTTTTTAGTGTTAGTGCAACATATCACAAAAGCCTGAACAGTGAAGGGAGACAGGGCCAGAGTGCCGTAAGACAAGCGCATCATCAATCAGTGCCTCACCTGGGATTCGAACCCCGACCCATCTCTGGAGAAGAGTCAGAAGCCAGCGTTTATACCATTGCAGAACCGGAGCTACCAAAAAATTACTACTGCATCCGACTGAAGAAGTATCTCTCATTTGTGATAATCAGGCTTCTACTAATCTTCTTGTAAACCTAATCATATTTTTCACGCAAATACTGGATCACTGCATAATAATAACATCGCGACGTATGTTTTTAAGTAATTTCTTCATTCAAATTTTCTTTCAATTGTGTTTCAATCTATTCTAGTTCTTGCATTGTAAGACTACTGTGTTTACCTCTGACAGTGAAGTTCATTTTCGAAGTGTTAAGTTCGCCCTCTTTCTAAATTCTGTTTTAACCGAACAACACCGAACAAAGCCATTTAGCTCTTTTAAGAGAAACTTACGTAAGTGTGCGCTGGAGTTTTGTCGTTAAAATTTTTCAGTTTTCAAGAACACTATTTTGGCTGTTTATTTACCAGGTTCGAAATTGTTCATCTTGTTTTCGCATGTATCAAAATTTATGAATAACTTTCCCAAGTACCACCCAATCCCTACTCTCAGTAAATATCTAGTAGAATTCCCATTGCATTATAAATTATCACTCTTAACCCCCTTGGATGTCACAATGGCAGAATGTCAAAAGTCATAACCAGGCTCACAGTATAATAATTCCCACGGCACTTACCTAGACTCTTTGTAAAAGTTGGAAAATAGAATGGAAATGGACAGAGAGAGAAAGGAATATCCAACGATGTTTACGAAATTCTTCCCTGTACGATAGCTAAACATCCCCAAGCAAAATACTTTTCATTTGTGATCCTCAGGATAACGCGGTATTAACTGTCCCCGTTACTCTGGACCACAACTATACAGGATGATAAGAATCGACTGCACAATAAACCTACCGGACGATTCCTCGTGGAGAAAAAAGCCGAAAACCGTTGTCCGATCGGACGTCGCATTCCGGAGATATACGCGCCGAAAGTTTCGTGACGTCACGTCCGGTAACGCACATGCTCGTTGGATAGTTATAAAGACGCACGTATCACAAAACAATCAAGCCGCCCCGGTGGCGCAGTGGTCTAAGGTGATGGCTTCTGATCATTTGTCCGAAAGGGGTACGGGTTCGAATCCCGGTGAAGCATGGATGTTGTGTTTGTCCTACGGCACCGACTCTCTTCTTTCCCTGGAACCAATGGTCCTAAATTCAGGACGGGCAACTACTTATAGCCCACTGAGTTGCTCACGGTGGTTGTTAAACCTCCAATTAAAAAAAAAAGGCAATGAACATTTAAAAATGTGGCACGGGGTGAGTATGCTAATTCGAAGGACGTGGTGGCGTGAAACCATCAGTTGTACGCCTGCGCAATACTGCAGGTAGGGATAAAAAGGTTTAGCGCCGGTAGCAGGTAAGCTCATACTACGTTGGTACATTTGACAATAGTGTGGGTAGCGATATGTCGTACAGCTTGAGAGAGTATTTTGACATGTATCTCCTAATAGGGAGAATGCCATGGTTCAGCATTGCGTGCAGCAAGGGCCTACAACGAGCGATACCCAGCACGACGGCACCCCCGGACGCCCAGGTCATACGGCGGCTTGACGCTCGAATGCGCGACACAGAAAATGTCGCACCACGTTCAAGTGTAGACAGTAGCGCTGAACCCTCTGTGAGAACACCATCCCTCGAGGACGCCGTGCTAGAGTTCATAGAGGAGGAGCCAACGATCAGCAGCCGTGCGATCGCGCGACATTTCGGTGTGCACCAAAGTACCGTACTTGCCGTTCTACACGACGAAAATCTGCATGCATATATCATCGCACGGGTGCAAGACCTATTACCACAGGATCATCCTCGAAGACAGGCATACTGTGAGTGGCTGCTACAGCAACATGCTGCCCATAATAGTTTAATTCGCCGGATCTTGTGGACTGTTGAAGCAAGGTTTACACGTCAGGGCCATTTGTCCACCAGATATTAACACCCATAATAGCCATGTTTGGGCATTGGACAATCCGCAGGCAACACGTGAACACGCTCACCAGGTCCGAAGGTGTGTTAATATCTGGTGTGGTATTGCGGGCTATATCCTAGTGGGACCATATCGTCTTCCCGAACGTGTCACAGCTGTCAACTACATGGTGTTCCTACGTGATGTTCCGTCAGACTTACTGGAAAACGTGCGATTGGATGTTTTTAGGATTCTATGGTTCCAGCATAATGGAGTACCGGCGCATTACACTGCAAATGTTCGCCAGTGGCTGGATACGGAATATCCCGGTCGACGGCTTGGCCGTGGTGGTCCTGTCACGTGGCCCGCTACGTCGCCGGATCTTAACCCATTGGACTTCTTCCTGTGGGATCATCTAAATGAACTGGTATATCGACGGCCTGTGAACATCCTGCTTGACCTAGTGGCCACCTTACACGCGGCCCTCACAACTGTAACCCCTGCTATACTGTAACGCGTGCAGATGTCTATTCCCCGGCGGTCTGCCGCCTGTTCCGCACTACAAGGTGGTCATTTTGAACACATGTTGAAAACTGACACGAATCCAAGGGTTTTATCATTAGTGTTGTAGTGGTACACATCAATAAATTACATGTTTTCTGCCAAAGTGGTTTGGTAAGTTATTTCTAATGTCTGTATTCTTACCGGATGTGACGTCACGAACTTTCGGCGCGTATATCTCCGGGATGCGACGTCCGATCAGACAACGGACAATGGCTTTCGACTTCTTTCTCCACGAGGAATCGTCCGGTAGTTTTATTGTGCGGTCGATTCTGATCACCCTGTATATTTCGATAAACAAGAATTAGAACCACCCTGCTACAACATTCTCCGCAGCAAGGGTTCTGCAGAATTTATGCCCAAAATAATAGCACCCAAATCAGAGTTGACAGTTAAAAAGATGTGAAGTTTTTTGTTAAAGACGCTAGTTCTCCACAACGGTTCTTGGGCAGGATACACCAGCTGTCCCAACTAACCGCCGCGAGAGCAAATTGCTTAAGATCCAGGCGATACAGAAGCCAATAAGAGCTTCAAGTGACATCCTACGAAAAACTACACAGAGAAAAGCATGGGTAAAGCCTGGGACACAAAGTGATTAACATGAGAACTGTGACGTATACCTCTAGGGTAACCTTCCTTTTGATTTTGTTTTCTTTCATAAATTTCGGTAATTCTTGGTTTAAGGTTTTCTCACTGAACTGCACATTGCTTCCTCAAACAGCTTATACATTTCGGCAACGAGTCAGCAGAAAATAAAGAGACTGTGTTGAAAAACTTTTTGGATATAGTGGATGTGGTGATGACATAGTTCGAATAGCGAGAGAGGTGGAACCTTTTTAAGAGTTTTGTAAATCGACGGATGACCTGTTGTAGATATGATTGAAATTTATATGTTGATACAATATCGAACTTGTTATTACATGACAAGAGATAAATTTCAACTTGATTATAGTATACTGGTGACTTGAAACTTCCAGTGCTTGAAAATTGTTAACGTAAGTGCCGATTCTTTTACCATGGCCGTTTACTTCCCGTAGTGATTTCTAGAGTGAGATATATGTTCATCGAATTAATTAAGGACACTAACTGGTTAATTCAACTACTAAAAGCAACATTCAAAAATTAAAATCATTACACAACTATGAACAAAAAGATAGGATAGTTTGGGGGTATTGGAGGATATACGAGGAGATAGGAAGGGAGACAGAGTTTTGGAGCTGGGTGACAAGTAAGCCTGAGTAGGAAGTGAACGTCTTACTACCTACCGGCCAACCGGATTGAACCAACAACAGGCATCATCGATTAACATCCCTGAAAGGAAGGGTTAGATATCATCCTATGTTCCCGGTCCTTTGTCGTAATTGCATTTCTTGCAATGCATGCCCAAATTTGCAAGTTTGTTTCTATGATGACCGATGTGCAATTAAGTTGGGTTTCGGTAGTGGATCATACTCACAATAGTCAGTAACCACCTTACTGGCTAACTTTTAAGTCTCATTTTCATGTAGAATTGATAATTAATAAAGCTTTGCCGCTTCCATCATTCAAAATGAGGTGCAACCTCTCTTAAGAAATCTAAATAATAAATAGAAAGTTAACTTTTGGGCTTTATGTCATTCAGTAGCTCCGTTGATAAATATGCATGCCAATGAGTGTCTTTAGACCGTGAAGTTATTTTTGTTTATAGCTGGATAACAGCTTCATTTTCCTACATAGGGACATATCAGCTCTCACGATGACCTCATAAGGGCTCTTGTGAATCGCAATGCATCAACGTTTCAAACAAACCATGACACTTGGTCACCCCTTTCTAGGTCCTCGTAACGGCTCATATCAATCACTACATAACCACGTCCCAAACCATGTGGCTGGGTCACCTATCTAGGAAACCCAGTGTCCTTTTCTGCCACTAATTTGGCGAACAATGATTATTTGAAAAGTTTGATAAATTTTTATGATCAAAGAAGTGCTTGGAAAACTGTATCCTAAAAGTTAAATGATTTAAATTTAGCTCTCAAGTTACCACATGGCCTTGTGACTGGGTCGCCTATCTAGTTACCACAGCGCATCCACGTTCTAAAACCATGAGACTGAACCGCCTGTCTAGGGCCTCGAAACAGTGGCGACGCCAGCAGTTCAGAATAGAGGTCGTTAGAGGGCTAAGTGCCGTACGGGTGGGCCCACAATTTCTTGCAGAGCTTGGCATAAATCCCCCCTCAAATTTCCAAATTTCGTTTCATGTAGATTGAAACCGACTCTGATTATGTTATCATAAAAAAAAAGTGTTTCCAGATACATAGTGTATGAGTAGTATGTATTAATCGTATGTAGTACTGAGAACCATGAATACGAACCTATGCATTATTTTAAAAGTTATTGTTTGTTAGCCATTTTAGCTTACAACCTTTACTTTTTTTCTTTTAATGTTTGCTGTCATAAGACTGTATGAATTTTAGATTGTTGGCTGATAAGGAATATCTCTTTCAACATTTTAAACTGTAAATACGACAGTGTTTCTTTTTCCACTGCTCTTTCACATATTCTCTCAGAAGATTCCCTTCTTTTTCACAGATTAGTGCAGCACTAAATTTAACAAAAAATCATCTTGTATAACAAAACTTCTGTGAATCTGAAGGATTCATATAAGTTTACCCAATTTTCCTAAAATCTTAGATAGATGCACTCGCCATGTGTTCTAATTGCGTAATGATTTGGGAGGGGGGGGGGGGGCTAAAGGGTTGGCTAAAAGAAAAGTTCGGTGGGATGAAACACACCCGCAGCGTTGCGTTTTCTTGTAAGGGCTGATATCAATCACAATGCAACAACTTCCCAAACCATGAGGCTGAGTTCCCTATCTAGGACATCGTAACGTTCACGAAACACAACGCAACCTCGTCACATACCATGAGTCTGGATCGCCTGCCTACAAAACCCATTGTCATTGTTTCCTATGAATCTGACGATCAGTGGTTACTTCAAAAGTTTGATTATTATTTTTTTTTATTAAGAGTTAAATGACCACTGTGAGCAACTCAATGGGCTATAAGCTGTCAGCCATCCTAAGTTAGGGCCACTGGTTCCAGGGAGGGAGAGAGCCAGTGCCGTAAGACAAAAACAACATCAATGTTTCATCGCGATCGGAACCCGGACCCTTCATGGGCGAATTGTCATAAGCCAGAGCTTATACCACTGCGCCACCGCTGGTGGGGCTTGATGAATTTTGATGATGATAGAAGTAAAGTTCCTACAGGGCTTTGGTCGGAATAATAAACGTTTCATCGGTTCAGCATTAAGATGACATACAGTTTTGTTGTTGATTCTCATTTAAATTTTAGTGCGTCAAATGTATTCGTTCGGCTTTGTGTTCTGAAGTTTCAGATTTACAGAAAAGGTTTTGTAGTTGACAGAACGTAGTTTATTTCCAGCATTTGCGAATCCGTACGCTGGAAATACACGAGAACTACAAAAGTGACACTCATTTTATTTTCTAACATTCATATAACCAGTCGAGAAAAAAATCGAGAAAGTACCCTGGTACCCTTTGTAGATGATTTATGCTATGCATCTTTCGCATTCCAAGATCTTTGTATGTTTGAAATAAAATTGGAGATTCGCGCGCGTAGAGTACACATTTATTTAAGTATAATGCATTGCATTTATTCGCGGCACGCGCGACCACACCATGTCACAGTGAGGCTCACACCAAGTGGAATTAAAAAATAACAACAAACAATAAGGTTTACTAATTGCTGACATTGAGTGGTTAGGTAGGTGGATTAATAATGATTGTTAATGTCGTAAAACTAATGAAAGGATATATGTGAGTCATAAAAGTAAATATTTTTTCTAAAATATGGCGGCGGCTATAGTATTCGACTGTTTAGTTTTTCAAAAACGATTGTTATTATTATACATTCAGAGTTAGACGATCGTAAGAAATTATTCTGATACCGATGAAATCTGATGTAGCTACGAAAGTCCATCTGACCTCAAGATAGAAATTTGAATCGCAGCTGTGTTAGTGAGGGGAAATAGGTAACTTCTGCTCTAGGATATCTACAGGTTACATCCCACCGTGTTTACATCATTCTAAAGGTATCGTCAATAGCAAGAAACCCTTACAACCGGTTAGGGAGTCCAGAGAAAGCCAAATTTCGAAATTTCGCTACGACGCACCATTTTCACAGCATCAAAAATGCATTTTTGTAATGGATTTTATCTCATTTAGCATCAGGTTCTCGTAAATGTTTTTTGATGGAAGGTTTAACGACCACTGTGAAGAACTCGAAGGGCTCTAAGTAGTTGCATTCTCGTGCTTCACGCAGATTGCTCGAGATACTGCTACGTTTATGTAAAATGTGATGAAATAATGTTCGGCGAGATAGTTTAGTAAAATATATTATTGAGTAACAATGAAATTAATTATAGTTGTGTCACTTTATAGGATAACATTCCAAAATCAGATTTTAGCAATTGTTTTGACCACTTCCGTTCCCCATTTTCGTTGCATCGATATTTTTTATTTGGGATTTACTTTATTTGCTGTCGAGAAAGATGCATAGCGTCAAAAATGCTTTTCCTAAAACAGTGCGTTACATCAAGTGATAAACAACATGCTAATTTATGTTAATTCTTAATCACATTATTTGCTAATAAGTGTAAAACAAAAAGGGCCTGTTACTTGCATATTTCCTGTGTCGTTGCAATTTTCTGTGCTTGTAAAAGAATTTCTATGAAGATCATAAATTCCCTGATAATATTTTATAGCTGAAATGGCTGTCACATGAATAAAACAAAACCATTTTAACACAGAACTGTCAGATATAAGAATATTAGATAGTGTACTAAATAGTTTAGGCTCATCGGATGGCATACATCAATATAGCTCTCCGTTCAACCATAAAAATCCAATGGGTGTACAACACTAAGACTGAGTTCAAAGAAACCTTCACACTGGGAACAATGGCGTTCACAGAAAACCTCAGATATATGTCAGGTATGGAACTTCAAGAACAATAGGCAGAAGCGCTGTATCGAACACTGCGTTTTAACCAGCACTGTTGTGACAACGTTACAACTTACTGATGCATATTAAAGTCAAACAACGTAAATAATAAACCCTACAGGGAACAAAATATTCAGAAAAAAAAACTTCAGGTCGTAAAACACCGCTCTACCACTCTAAGAATTATCATTTTTATTAAAAAACAGCAGGAACTTTGACATAAATGTTTGCCTTTATCGGGGCATTGATTTCTTCTCGCCGTTGTAACTATAACGTAGTAAAAAAAAAAGACTCTACTTTGTGGTTCCTGCCCATGTGGAACAGAAACGTTGTCTGAACGTGATAATTTGGTGTCGGTAGTTGATAACTGGTTTCTGACTGGCTCAAAACATTTTTAAACCGTTGATATATGGTTAATACGCGTACGTTCAAACAATGGAAAGTTTTTAGATTTTTCTGAAACATTCAAATAAATTTGATATATGTGTTGAAATCGTGGTATTTTTAAAATTACTTTAAAACGTTAAAAATCAGGCTCGGGTTAATTAGGCTCTATCAGCAAAAACTAAAAACTGCGGAAGCAGTTGGTCTTTGTACATGACCTCGTGCAGGTGTTCGGTCCGACCAGTCATGATTGAAGCAACGAATGTTGAACAGAGAGCGGTTATCCGGTTTTTAACCGTGGAACGTGTCGCGAGTACTGAAATGCTTTACCGCATTAGTAATGTGTACGAAAACTGCATGTTTGTGTCCGGTGTTAAACCTGGAGTATGCGGTTCCGAGAGGAGCTGTCATTGTTGACTGATGATTCGAAGCCAAGGCAAGCACACCTTGTGATCCCCGATGTTCCCGTCGCAGGAGTGAATAGCCTCATTCGGGAAGACATAAGAATCACTTGCGGACGAAGTTTGAATCAGTGTAGGGAGTGTGCACACCAATATCTGTGTTCGTCTGCAGTACCGAAATATTTACGCAAAGTGGGTGCAACACAACTTGCAGTCTGTGCTGAAAGACATTCGCATGGGTGTGTCCTTGGAACATTTACTGCTGTATCATGAGGAAGGTCACCGTTTCATCGACGGAATCATTGTGGAAGATGAAACCTGGTGCTTTCATTATCTACCTGAAGGCAGAAGACAAAGCAGCCAATGGATGCACACGTCGTCTCCACCTCCAAAGAAGTCAAAGGGAATGTAAACAAGTGCACGAAAGGTTATTTACCTTTTTCAAACACAAGGGCCCCTGTTGATCGACGTTCTCGTTCGGAAACGCCGCCCGGTATGCTGACACCATCAAATATCTGCGAGTATCACTCAAGTACAAGCGGCCCGGGCTGCTCACGCAGGAGGCATTATTCTTCATGACAACGCCCACTCCCACACTACGAAAATCGTCCAGGATTACCTTTCAGATTCAGGTGGGAAACACTCCGGTATACAGCCAAGATTTGTGCACCTGTGACTTGCACATTTTCAGGGAGCTGAAGAAGCATCTGCGGGGTCAGAGATTTTACTCTCGCGAAGAAGTGCAGGACGCTGTTCAGAAATGGTTCCGCCAGCAACGCACAGCCATCTGCGCGCGAGGAATCGAACGTCTACTGTCACAGTGGAATAAGTGCTTTAATAGCCACAGAGATTATTTTAAAGGTATGTCATATTATATTTCTAATGTGCCATTTGGCTCGTTTTAATTTGAGCTGCGGGCATATGATCCTGGCCGAAGTCCCGGATGAAGTATGGTTGGTGTGTTTTGTTCAATGGTGCTTGCTCGGTCCCTTTCCTGGAACCAGTGACAATAATTTACGTGCCAGCGTCTTGGAAGTCGTTAAACCGCGAATGAAAAAATAAATAAATTGGTTTCATGAAAATTATATAAAAAGCAAATGAGTACGAATTACAAAAGCTATTTTGTGTGAGACGTGTGATGGATATTAGCGAAGCTGCAGTTGTGTGCCTAGATCGCTGTAAATGGATGGATAGCTTTGTTACAGCAACAGTAAATAAAATATAACACTGTCAACATCTATAATTTGACATATCTTGTTTTGAGGAGATAACCTCCAAATCTCAGAGAACATCTGCGAGATATGGTATACTAAAAATATTTAAAAGAAGTAGGGTTGACATATGGCAAACGAATTTAATTCCTTAAATTTTGTTCTACCTTTACGTCGAAACTTCATTTGAACTGCTGCGTTTGATGTTCTTCAAGCCACGTCTGAAAATTCCTCGCAGTCTCCAATTCCTTTGCTAGTTTACTCGTAAGATAATCTTCTCGCAAACCGCTTGGTCAAATAAGTGCATGCACGTGTGTGTGAAAGAGTCACGTCTTTCTCCTGTGTCGGATCATTCGCTAATAATTTTGAGCAATCAACACCCGCACGCTACAATGTATTCACTCAGAAACTAGATAGAAATCTTGTAAAACTCAAAAATTCTTTGTAAAGTGGAGAAGGACCTAAATTCGTACTCGATAAGAAGGAAAAATAATAAATGACATCGGAGAGAAAATTCACTTAGAAATTTAGCGTCTTCGCGGAGGAAAGATAACTTGTGTCTAATCATATACGCAGCTGCGGTGTTCTTAACGGTTAGGAATCTCGAAGAAGTTTCCAAACCCATTAAAACTTCCCAACTTGCAGAAACTACTAATGGCACTGCGTGACCAGCTACGTACACGTAAAACACATCTTGCATGACTTGCTTTGTTCGAATCGAAAATTCAAAAGAAGGGATTACTTTTTAAATGAAAACGCGCACGTCTCCAACCGAATATATATTTTTTGTTTTTGTCCTTTAACTTGCACATGATTCAATCGCACTTATTATTTGTTCGCCGCACGTAATTATCGTCTGCTTTCTTTTCGATTAAAATGTGTCTATTTTTAGGTGCTCTCGATTTTTGATGAAAATTCTTTTACTTTGAATGGAGTGGCAATGTGAATCCTTAATTCTCAAGTAATCAGGTGTTCCTTTTGGAACAGTTTACCTTTTATAAAATTGCAACTTTTACAGATCTTTTAACACAGACAGAAATTGTGCTGGATTGTGTGCGAGCAATCATTAATTCTCGACTGTCCAAAATGGGACTACGAATTTTAGTTCACAGGATACCTGAAAAAAAAATGAAAAATCCTAATAGTTGCTCTTACCTTTATGTTACTCAGCTGCAAAATAATTCATTTAAGAAGCGACAGTGCCGCTCTGAGTTACAATGAAAGCGGTGGCGCAGTGGTTTAAGCTCTGGCTTCTGACCATTCGTGCGAGATGAATCCGGACTCGAATTCCTATGAGGCATGGATGTTGTGTTTGTCTTACAACACTAGATCTCTCCCTTCCCTGGAACCAATGGCCCTAAATTAGAGATTTATATAGAGGATTTTAGGTAGGGAGTATCTGACTCCAGGTCTTAAACATTCCTTAAAACTAGGAAGCTAGGACATTTGGGCTAGAGTGCCTTACATGAAGGTCACACGGAAACGAGGTAGAAAAGGGGAGGATCAGACGCCCTTAGTTTTATTACCGGGTGGCACTACCCGGGATCCGTCGGGTTAACACGCTCTTTTGAGGCACAGCGGATATTCCTTCGTTCCAACGTTTCGACCTGGCCTAGAATCAAACAGAGGTCCCTTTCGTGACAACCACAAAGGCTGACCACTATGTCATCCGCGGCATGGTCCTAAATTTGGGACAGGCGACTGCTTATAGCCCACTGAGTTGCTCAAGGTGGTGGTTAAACACTCACACGAAACAAAACAAAACAAAAAATAGTAAAAAAGAGCAAAAATGTGCTGAAATAAGGGTGTATTACTGAACACCTCATTTCGAATTGGGGGCCACTGGCTCCAGGGACGGGAGAGTGATCAGCGCACCCGACCATTCGACTATCGGGGCGGCTCCTCGGGCTTTCCCTGTCATCATTTTCTGACACTTGGGCTGAACAAGTTCTTTTAGCAGCTCATCACGCATTCTTTTAACAATGCCAATCCTCCCCAAGATAATTTCTTCTGCCTTACTAACAACATTTTTCTTCATATTACGTTTCTGCAACGCATTTTTGCTCTGCACATGATGAGAAGTCTTGAAACAAACTCATCGTACGTAAGGCATCTCTCCAGGAGACAAAGGACTACACTGTCTCTTCTGCGATATTCTGGGTTCAGTACCGTACTTCAGATTATTACACTTTGATACACAGCCATTATGTATCTTTTTGACAACTCATCAGCCATGTGAAATACTCCAGAAGCAGCTGTCACTTTTAAAAATAAATTTACTTGCCTATTAATATCCGAATCCAATGTTTCCTTTGTCTAACATATTTCCTAAATGCACAAACATTATAGCATTTTGGTATGACATTCTTTTGAGTCAAAACACGCGCTCATTAAACTTGATAATTCGGTGTCATCTTTCTTGTTTAAAATCTGATTCATTCTCATCTTGTGAAAGCACGATAAAAACCTTCCGGTGTTAAAGTAATGTGGACGAAGTCAGACTGGCCATTGTTATAACAGTAAGTGCTGTGAAATCGCTGGGCAAATTTGCTGGTCTAGCCGCAATCACGAGGAAAGAAAAGTACATCATGAACCACTCATCCGAAATGTGAGACCATTTGCGCAAACCATCGATCGTCTTAGCCATTTGAGTACCTCTTGACTGCCTTTTTGTTAGCACCTAACACTGAGCGAATGATGCTGATTAGGATTGTCATAAAGTGCACACGCAGTTTATTAGCCATTAGTAACAACATGCCGATGTTGGGAAACGACAGGAATTTAGGGATATTCACATACGGATTTTCATTTTATGCACGCATTTTTGTTAGAGATATGAATCACAAGGTTGAAACGGTTATGTAACGATAACTTTATCAATATTCATTCGTCATCATCCATTGTCAATCCACTACTGGAGGAAGGCCATCGTAAGTCTCTACCTTGAGCTAGTCCCTTCTATGTCGTTCAATCATGCTTTCGAATATACAACGTTGTCTTCTGTGTCCTTTCCTATCCTAAGGCATCCAGCCTAGTATTTGAATTAACCAACGGTGGCCAGTTCTTTTAGTACAATGTACAGCCATTTCGGAAATTTTACTTTGATTACGATGTCCTCGACTTTCGTCACATTCCTGATATACGAGTTACTCTTCCTATCTTTCCTGGTAACACGAAGCATTCATTTCTCCAGGCAGCTGTGTTGAGTTGTCCGCATCCTCTCTTGGATGAAGGCCTCCCTAAGACTTTCACAATTCACTGCCTTGAAAATTCTTCTCCTATGTGTTTCGGTCATGCGTATGAACTTCATCCGCTGAACTCCGACGTGGTCTTCCTCTGGGTTATTTCTTTCCCCTTTGTACCCAGTCTAGTATTTCAGTTTTCTATCCGTGGTCAATTGTTCTAGCAATATGTCCAAGCACTTGACTTTGATGTCATCCACTATTTCTATTTTACTGATCCAGGAGTTCCTTTTCCTGTTTTCCTTTGTCCCACCAAGCAAGCATCTCTCCATGTTCCTTTGAATTGACCGCAGCCTCAGTATGTTTTTCGGTTAAGGTTCATGACTCTGTTCCATAAGTAAGAACTGAAAAGATGCATTGATTAAACTTATCTTTTAAAGATTAATGATAAACTGACCTTGAAAATTGTACTATTTCTTCTAGATACACTCTAGCAAAATCTTATACTCCGATTAATTTCTCCGATGTGGACCCTCGCTTGATACACAATACAGCTTCCAACTTCTTGAAATAGATTCATACAGCTTTTGAATAGTATCCAGTTCAATGTTGTACCATTCGTTTATCAGAACATCGGGAAATTGCTTCAGAGATGTTGGAGGAGGGAAACCGCTTCCAAGACTCTGTTGTGGCTGTGTGTACGAGCGCATTATCATCATGAAAATTGGCATCATTGTTGGGAAACATTTGGACCATTGGATGCAACTGAACACCTAGAATGTGCAAGCACTCCGTGGTCGTAATTCAACCATACAGGTTTATGATGTGGCCAGTCGAATATCAAGATACGGCCACTCAAATAATCATAAATCCACCCTCATGTTTGACAGCTGGAACCAGACATTCCGAAGTCAGCTGTCTAGGTTTTAAGCTCATGGCACCATCTTTTTTGCATTGCAACGTTGGTTTCTGTGATTAAAGGTTTAGCAGTTGGAACTCTTTCATGGATGTTGGATTTGTGAAGTTCTCTACAGACTGTTTTTGGGGAAGAAGGGTTTTCCAGGCGGATATCGAGTTCTGTTGTCACTTGGTGCAGTAGTTTTGTGCTGTTCGGATACAATGCTTGTTAGTGCTCGACGGTTCCTTTCATTCAATCTCTGTTTTCGCCCACTATTGTTCTTCTCCGATGGAATCTTGGCATGCTTTATGTACGCAGTCACAACCGTGGAAACTGTTGCTCTTGAAACACCCAAAGAATTTGCCTGTTATGGTTACAGACGCTCCTGCTAAACGAGCTCCCACAATTTGTCCTCTGCGATTCTGACAAGCCACACATTTCACCGACAGCTCGTACGATCCGCTGCAGAACACAACTTGTACTACACTGGCTAACAAGCTACAGAATATATACAAAGAAAATATAACTAAAAGATATTCACAAAGCCTGTTTTTAGCATGTATTTTGTAAATAAAATATCGTGCTTATGTCATCACTTTGTCAGTTCGTCCGTCCGTGGACGCCATATCTCAAGAACTACTAGTTCGATTTGAAAAACTGTTTCCGCATTAGCGATCTTGAAATGTGAGAATGATGATCCTTGCTTTCTGGGTTTCCTACAATGCACAACTTCGTCAGCATAGGCCGTAAATGCAGAAGCTGTCGACTTTAAAATACATATATTCAATATAATAAAATCTGAACATCCGATTGAAAACATTCTTCCACTCCATACCATTTATAACGGAGACTATTTTGGTTGGTTGGTTGATTGATTTTATTGGCGCAAGGGCCAGGTTTGGCCAAAGAGCGCCAGACAAAGAACTATTAGCTACAGACTTTTAAAAGCGTGGAAAATGATGAAGAGCATACAGGCTGGGCAAAAGTTGGAAAAGAGGATGATGAAAGCTGTGAAGACAAGTTAGTTAATTGGGTTCATATAAAAAGTTATCAATTAACTATTTTAATTATTAGTATTTGTTCAACACAACTACACAAAGGACGAGTCACCAGGAGGGGGACGAACCGTCACTCTCCTCCCCCCCACTCCTCTGCAATGCTGGCAGAGGGCGGGGACGAACTGTCACTTTCCTCCCCCCCATGTTCCTCTGCAATGTTGGTTGAGGCTGGGGACGAACTGTCACTCTCCTCCCCCCTATGTTCCTCTAGAATGTTGGTTGAGGGTGGGGACCTCGCTGAGGCCGAGACAGTTGCAATGTTGGTCAGGCGGACCGCGACAGTTGGATGGACACAGCACACCTTTGCGGATTGTGGGCCGGGTCTGCCGCACGTGCAGACTTTCGGCTGGAAACTGGAAGAGACGGTCGGCTGCAAAAAGAAGGCCCAGAATCAGGTATTCGAAAAATCTGGAGCTCGGGGAAAAACACCTGGAGTCGCTTGGTCAGCTGTAGATCGCTTGGCAAGGGCGGCGAGAGCTACAGGGCGCGGAACAAAGGGCTGCACGGGTTGTGGCTGAGACTGAACAACTGCGGCAAAAGTACGCTGACGGTAGTTGGGAATACCCAACTTGGCCTTGGCAGCAGGGTACGAGAGGCCTTCCAGGGTCTTGAGGCGCTGGATCGCCATCTCGTCCTTCCATTTCATACAGTTGTGGGAGTAAGCAGCATGGGCCTCACCACAGTTAACACAGCAGGCCGCAGAAGTGCAACCTTCCCCGTCATGTTCACCGGAGCCGCAATTAGCGCAACGAGCGGAACTTTTACAGAATCGTTGTGAATGCCCGTACCTCTGGCACCGGAAACAGCGCAGAGGACTGGGAATGTACGGGCGAACTCCACAGACCAAGTAGCCAGCCTTGATTTCGGTCGGAACTTTCGGGGAGTTAAAAGTCAAGATTACATTTTTAGATTTAATCAAAGAGCCATCACGCCGGAACATCATACGACGTGCAGCAATAACACCTTGATCTGCAAGTTCAGTCACCAATTCTTCTTCACTGCATGGCAACAGATCAAACTCAGAAATAACACCCCGAGAGGTGTTAAGAAACGGGTGAGGTGCCACTTTGACAGGAATGCCTTGAAGACTAGTAAGGTGCATAAGAGTGTTACTCTGAGAAACACTGCAAGTTTGGACAAGCAGGTCCCCAGAGCGAAGCTTCCTCACAGACTGCAAGGGGCCAACTGCAGCGTCCAAAGCTTTAGAAATGAAAAATGGAGATCTGGTGGACAGTCTCTCATTCGGATCGACGGATTCTACAACTAAGTGCGTAGCATGCGTATTCACAGCAATCGAGGGAAGACGACGCTTCGGAGCGACTGGTACAGCTGCCGAAGAAGAGGTTCCACATTCTTGGTCCAGGTCATTGTCTAAAGATCGTTTAAGGGTATGAGACTTGGTAGGTTGAGAAGACGAAGGAGAGTCGTTGTCAACTATCATATTCACAGGTGTCCTAAATTTGGAGTTTTGTTTTTTGTTTCTACCCATGGAAAAAAGAAGGAAGATTCGTCTGCAGACTACTCCACCCACCACCGAGCCCTACAAGGGAGAACTGGAGGTCCGCAAGCCAAGAAAATGACGCTAGACACAGTTCTGGAGTTTATACGTTGCAGATATAGTCCGTTGGCTGTGATCACACGCACTCGGCGGACACTTCGGCCTCCTGGTACCGTCATGCCAACGCCTTTGGCATGATCCCACAGCCCCCGGGCTCACCCTGCCGTGCCATACGACAAAAAAGCCGCTAAAGCCCTGTACACAACTTGGTGCAAGACTTCTGACTAGAGGTGGGTTAGTCTCTAGCCTCCCGTTTACAGCGAAGCCGGGGTCGAAGAGGAGTGTTGGTACACAGGAGGCACTTAACCGGTCTCCTGCGACCTCAGCCGCCAGACATCCCATTTCCGCCTCACGGGTCTCCGCACGCGGCAAACATGCAGGTAGGTCTAGCACCCAAACCAGCGAAAAGGAAAAAAAGAAATCCAAAGAAGACAAATCCTGGCAGGGAACCTAATCGGAATCTCAGCAACCTACGAACTGAGCGGTTAATATAAATCAGGTAGTGGTGGAGGGTAACAAAACCACAAGACCGGGGTGTTAGTACATAACGTGGTAGCGATTAGGTAGAGAATACAACACGGGCAACTAGCCAGTGGAGAAAATAAATAAAAACGAAAATGCGAGACACAAGACCAGCTCGGGATCGTGGGGCCGCGACTCCCCAACAGCTGGATGAACAGCCGTCCCTGCAAACACCAACAGCACCAAAATAAGAAAAAAACAAGCTGTGGCATGACATCAGATGTTGACCAGTCACAAGGTCAGCTCGGGCCGTGGGGGCGCCGCTCCCCAAATAACTAGAAAACCAGTTATCCCCGTGCGGGGAGACTATTTTGGGTACACTTTCTTATTCAAGTAATGCATTGTTTTTCCGCTAGGGGACGAAGAGTTAAATTGCGATTTTCTCGATATCTCTGCTTCCAAAAGTCCAATTTGAAACATTCTTACTGAAACTGATCAAGCTCCCAGTGGGAAATGTTGTGCATATAATTTCGAGTTTTTGTGAAGAATGGTTTGGCCACTAGGAGGCGTAAGTGTACATTTTTTATATCTGATATATTTCCAGAAATATTTGCGCTTCTGAAAAATCTCTATTTAAAAAATTCTTCCGCCGTACGATGCCTCTCACCACAGCAAGTTTTTTTAAGAATACATTAAGTGCATTTTGTGCATTAAGAAAAATTTGAAATTTCACTGGCGGAAAGTAAAAAAAGAACACCAAGAAGGAAGTGGCGGACGATCATGAAATTTACATATGTTGATGCGGTCGAGTTTACGTAGGTGGGATGTTAATTTCGGGACCAACCGGTGAGCGCGTACGCCACAGCACGGCATAATATGCAATTTATCGGTGGTGGTATTTAACGAGTACGGCGAAGTGAATGTAATCAGTCGTCGGCGTACGGACACGTGCAAAGACCCCGAAGAAGCTGCAATGCCTGAACATGGAAGACGTGTACGATTTCAGAAGTTATCGGACTTTGAGCGAGGTCGTCTAGTCGGACTCCGCGAGGCCGGGTGGTCGTATCGTCGTATTGCGGAGCGAATTGGACGGGAAGTATCGGTGGTGGTACGATGGTGGCGTAGATGGTCCGAGGAACATTCCCACACGAGGAGACGTGGAACCGGGAGTCACAGACGGACTGGTGAGCGGACCGATCGACGCATAAGAAGAGCTACGTAGTCAAGCAGAATATCCACTGCGACGCAAATCCAAGCTGCCGTTGCACCAGAGGTGACTGTGTGAACAATCCGCAACCATCTACTGGATGCAGGACTACGTGCTCGTGTGCCTCTGGCATGTGCACCTCTGACTCCAGCGCACCGTCAGGAACGGCTGCAGTGGTGTCGCCAACGTCTGCACTGGAGAACGCAATGGCGATCTGTCATGTTCAGCGATGAAAGCAGATTCTGTTTGGGAGCCTCCGATGGCCGTATGCGTGTTCGCAGACGCACAGGGGAGCGTCTCCACCCTTCTTGCATCTGCCAGCGACACACAGGGCCAACACCTGGTATCCTGGTGTGGAGAGCGATCAGCTATCACTCCCGTACACAACTAGTGTTTGTACCGGGTACGTTAAACAGCACCTCCTACATCAACAACATCATTCAGCCCGTTGTTGTGCCATTTGTAAGGTCGGTCCATCGTAGTGTTTTCCAGCAAGATAACGCACGCCCACACACGGCACGTGCAACGCAGCATGCACTTCAGGGTGTGAGACAACTTCCATGGCCTGCACATTCACCGGATTTGCCCCCATTGAGCACGTGTGGGATTTTATGGGACAACGACTTATTCGGTCTCCACGGCCAGCCACGACCATCCCCGATTTACGCGTCCAGGTTGAGGATGCTTGGAACTCAATACCCCAAACTTACATCCAACATCTGTACGACAGACTCCATGCCAGAATTGCACAGTGTGACGCAGTTCATGGCGGTTCAACCTCGTACTAACCATGTTACAGGGAAATGCTATTTTTCAGTTTACCAGCAAATACAGCTGTATTTTGCCATAATGTTTTGATCACGTTATCCTCTGTATTCCGTTATTATGCTGTATAAATTTTGTTGGTATCAGACGTCTCCTTCTTGGTGTTCTTTTTTCACTTTCCGCCAGTGTATTTTGAAATCAATGTCACCTGCATTTACGATCTCTAACGACAAAATTGTGCGTAGTAAAACAAAACTGAATACAAGGATCATCATTCTCATATTTCAAGCTTCAAAATGCAAAAATAATTTTTTAAATCGGACTAATACGGTAGTTGCAGAGATATGGTATCAGCAAGCGGACGGACAAACGGGTAAGCACGATTTTTTTTACAAAAGGACGTGCTAAAAAATGACCACCTCTTCGCAAATAAGCTCTTAGAGTATAATTTTATGTTTATACCGTCAAGTTAAATATATAAATGAGATTTCTTTAATACAAAGTTTGCTGCTTATTCCATCTGTTTCAATTCATCCTGCTTTCATATCTGATAGCGGAGGCCTTGCTAACGTAACTGTCTTGTAACCAGTTTGGCAGTTTGTTTACTGTTTGCTACCGTAGTGGAAAAAACACAAGGTATGAACATTCGAGATCTTACAGCTGATTCGATAAATATCATTATTCTAGATAAACACATTCAGTGGTCATCATATTTTGGCAAGGCAAGATACAATAAGTCTGACTTGTCTGTCGTGGGTTTCGTCACAGAAATTAATTGCGTGGTTCTCCTTCTAGATTTATTGCTAATGGCTTTTCAGCAGGATCCCAAATAAAATAACTCATACTTACCATTTAAGAGATGAGGACTTTAAATATAATTAAATAAACATCTATTTTGAAATTCTACAAAACTCCCATTATGTGGACGTCCGTAATCCTGAAGTACTATACGCATATCGATATTTCTCCTTGCAAAAAATGTCCTCTGAAGTATGATACAGTTTTATAAGCATCACAATACCGCTCTTTCAAAATAATCCCAATTAAATATGGATTAAATTAGTAATCTCGTTCCCAGCGCGCGTGTTTTCGAGACGAAAGCACTTACGCTTTGTGAAATCCTTTTCTTTTCCATTAGATATTCTGAGAGCCACTATTTTTCTGGTCTAAACTTCAGAACTAACTAATCCTTCAATTTGACGGAAGACATTGTTCTGCACAAACAAATAATTCTTCTTTTTTAAAAATGTGCTTTATTGTACTGCATTTACTCTTCAAAATAACGATTCCTTTATTTCTCGGCGTGGTTCTCCATTCAGATTAACTTTCAAAATTTCTTTCGAAAACTAGACTATTTGACAAGATTCTGCTGGACTGTGCGGCACTGTGTCATGAACAATAAAAATTTATTTGCATAAATTCCTCAATTTTACATTTAGCGTACAGCAGTTCGTTAAACACTATAGCATTCCTCTAAGAAACTTCCCGAAGTGCTCCAATTTTTTAATTTCCTGTTCCAAATAAGATTTAAAAAGCAACTGTTATTGTCAAACCTCTGTTTGCTGAAATTTTAATTAGCAGTGCCGAGGGTTCGAATGAAAAGAAATGCACTGATAATGTTAAGAAATGACTGCTTCTACAAATACAATCGAAAGTCTTAAGCCCGAACATCGGTGCCTAAGAATCTGTTCATGTTGGTCATATGTAATTAGAACTAAATGCGCATTGAAATATGTAAAATTATGCAGTACAATTCAATAAAAAAGTAGGTACACATGTTTTGGCTTCTAAAACAATAATTACAGTACCTTTCTTCAAACATTTACGCAACGGAGACGGAATTATATGAAGTGAAGTAGCACTGTAACGCAATACACAGTGCTACATCACTAAGTACGAATCCATTTCACTGTAATTACTCTAATGCATCTCATTAGCGCATTCTCGGCTTCATTTATTGCGGTTCTTATACGCTTCCGAGCAGGTTGAAAGCACAATAAGTTTCAATTTTCTCACGATTTTTTTAGAATTCGCCAACGATGTATTTTTTACGAAGACTAATTTCCCCGCAACTACAACTTTGTTTCAAGTATCATCTTCTACGTCGTTTAAAATTTGCTGGGTTTTTTCTCTCTAAGGTCAGAGATCACTGAACTTTACAAATCGTGTTAACACGAACAGTATACACGTAAAATGGAGAAAAAATACAAGTCTTGCAGAACAAAATACGAATAAGATTGAGCCCAGCACTTCTGATTGTTTGAGGCATACAAATAATCATACAAATAACACTTCTCATTTTTTGAGGCATACGTCTGGATACGGTATGCCTTGAATTTGTTTCAAGGCGTGTCCAGACGATTGAGTGAGTACGACCGGTATGCCCGCAGGCCTGCCAGATGCATCTGTAAGCGGCGGCGCTTGGAAGAGCCTGATGCAGAGAACATCGTGCTTGAACGGCTGACTAATAGGCCTGAGTTTTGTTTACAGATGAATCCAGGTTTAGTGTGCACAATGATTCACGCCGTATATTCATCTGGAGAGCACCTGGGACTCGGTACAGCACCTACAGCATCTTTGAACATCATCGTTTTGGCGGCGGTGGAATTCTAGTATGGGGTGGAATGATGTTGGGTTCACATGCACTCCTTCATATGTTCGAAAGACGAACCGCGACAGGCCCGACATGCCGCGATGGTGTTCTGCAACAATATGTTTGGCTATTCAGGGGTGAACTGGTACCTGAGTTCGTGTTTATGGATGGCAACGCATGTTCTCATTTAGCCGCCGTAGTGAATGAATACCTAGAAAGTGAAGATATCACCCCCTTACACTGGCCAGCCCTCCCATTGAGCATGCGTGGGACACACTCGGGGGACATTGCAGGACATCATCCACCTCCTACAACTTTTCTGTAACTTCGGGCAGCATTGGCGCAAGAGTGGGAATCCGTACCTCAAGCACATTTTCATAATACTGATGCTGAGTACGCCTAGGCGCTGTGCTGCATGTGTCGCTGTGGCAGGCTAACGTACAGCATATTGAACACTTTTTTTACCATAAAACATTTCTATTCTTCACGGGATGTGCATTGCAAATTAGTTCCAGGGAGATGCTTTTCTTTATTTTGGCCACTATGACGGATCCTCTAGTGGTGTTTTTTCGTTCTGAATGTTCGTTTTGCTTGCTATGTAGAACATTCTGATTGCATTCCTAAGGGTGGAAGAGTCGAAACTAACATTATCCTTAATTTTTGAGCATAAGTATGTTTGTACAAGTGATACACGTACGATAATGGAATTTCGGACTATTCTTCCTGTAAAATATGTCCCAACTGTGCCAGTGATGTTGCCTGTGGAAAGTTTTATCAAGTCTTTCGCTCCAGATATTCCCACAAATGTTCGACAATACCGAAGTTTGAAGATTGAGGCGGCCAGGGAAGATGCTGTACCACATCCCCATGCTCTGCAAACCACAACGACCGTTTCGCACAATGCACGACTCCTGCAAGATCCGTTTCACACAAATCCACAATGCAAAGACCCGTTTGTCACAGTGCACAGGCGTATTATCTGCTTGATATCAGAGACTGTCATTAGGGAACAATGCCTGCAACAATAGTCCCAAAGAATGGATTCGTACGTTGCAGATGTGACACGACCCTGCAGAATTGCCAATGGCCCTACGGAATGCCATGATATGGCACCCTATAGGATCAGGGATCCACCTCCTTGCTTTTTAGTCGTAACCAAACAGTCTTGGGTGGTACGGTTTTGCAGGTTTTCGCTATACGTACGCTCTACCAATGGTGGGAAACAATGTGTTATGCAATTCATCAGAACAGATAACACGCTGCCGGTTGTTTGTGATTTGAACAATATTGCACGTTTAGTTGTAGTGATACTGTTAATGAGAGGCTCGTTCGTGACAAACCGTTTTGACCGAAACGAAACCCCGTTTTGACTGGTATTCAATTTTGCTGCTATTTACGGTGCCGTGATGTTGTGCTTGCGTTGCAAATTCGGTGCTAACGTTCGCCTATCCCTACCTGACATCTTCGTACGGAATAAACAATTAGCACGTTTGGAGGTAGTCGTAATCGTCGATACAGTTCCTCGTGTTACTCCTCCTATTTCTGCGGTTCTGCTTACTGAAGTTCCTGCAAGGCGCCCACCAATAGTCACGGAGATCTTACATTGTCGACAACTATTGCACAACAGCTGTTTCATCTGCGACTGTGGCACTGTTATGTGAGGGCTAACATCGTATTACACTTCATTTATATACCTCATATCGCGAGTGAAATCGGCCCTGTGATTTCCATACAGCGCACTGCGTGTACTTTAGTCGCAGACGGTGTTACGATTATCTTGATAAACCTGTGTAGACAGAACTGTTGATAGCACCACTTTGTTGAAGAAATTCATTAAGAATGATGCCTCTGGCTTCTTAGATAATTGTCATTTTCACTTTCGTTTTTGTTAAACATCTAGCTTTGAACTTTTTAGGCCATGAAAAGGACTGGGCCCCAGTTCCACACACCGTTCTTTGGTCTCTGGGTCACAAAGGAATTCTCAGGCTTCATCTCCAATAAACACACTTGAATGAAATTTGCCCTGGTTCGCCTCAAACATGCTCAATAGATCTCTTCACACTTCGACGCATTAATCCCGAGGATGCTAGGTTAATTGGCTCTTTGCTCACACTTTTTGATATCACAGGTCTCACGAGTCATTGTTTCCACAACACTATAACCACAATGCATGGCATCACTCATTGATCACACTTAATGAGTTCATCAACTTGCCGTCGGTTCTCGTCTATACCTGCAGTTGAAGGTCTTCTATTCCTTTCTATGTTGATTTCCGCCGTCTTTACACGATCATTGTTCAAATAACAGATTCAAATAACACATTTGACTGTTTAGATGATTTAATGTGATGAAATTAATTATTAAATTCATATAAAAAAACATTAGAACTCTCAGGCCCGCAACGGACCCATTTTCAGATGTTATTAGCAGAATGGAACTAAGTATGATTTAAATACATTAATGTTATGTGGTTTTCTTGATATTGCGACCTGCTCGTGATGGACATCATATCTCGTGAAAGGTTTGTTAACATCGATAAATATATTACGTGTCAAGCAACGTATTGAAAACTATGTTTGAAGGAAATAATTGGTGTAAGTCTCTATATGTTATAATTCATTAAGCACCGTTTTCCAAGGTAAAGGGATATGACAAGGAGTATCATCATTGCAGCATACTTCACCATATTTGTGAATAAATAGACTTTCTAGTAGTAGGATTGATGCTTTTGAGTAGGGCGTGGCGAGGATGTTGGCTTCGCTCCAACATGGGTAATGAAATCCTTTGTATCATAGCATTGATAGGGAAGTCCTTGATGAGTTTGTCTTTATGTTATATTGGTGCTCTTTTAAACGAGTTTTTAATGAGCGAAGTGTAGATCCAACATATATACGATCTTCATTTTGAATGTCTATTGTCTTCATTGGGATGACATATACTCCATATCGGTTGCCCAAAAGAACAACGTCTCTATCATTTTTTATTCCTGATAGCACATTGTGTGTTCGTACACCGAAGCCAATATTGTGACGATGACAAACGTTTTTGAGTATATTGATGATGCTGGGAATGTATGGTAGTGATCCCACATATTTAACTGGTCTACGATCTCTTATTAACGTGGTATCTAATGTGCGTTTTATTTTCTTTACGATACAATTAACAATGTCATCTGAGTAGCCATTATGAGATGCAGATATTTTAATTTTGGCTATTTCTTGATTTCGTAATGTTACTGTCGATGAGTGGCTAAATGCTCGTCGTACTTGGAATTGGATGAATGTGAGATTTTAGTTTAATGGATGAGATGATTGAGATGGAATCATGACGGTAGAGGATGTGGGTTTTTGATACACTGAATATATTCCGTTGGTTTGTCGGCCATTGAAGTTTCTCCTGTTTAAAACCTGTTCATCCACCTTCTGACATCGCTGATGTTGATTGTTGCATTTTCGAAAGATCGTTTTAGCCGCATAGGAGTTCTTGTTGCCTTGAAACATTTCATTTCCTAAAACTCTACAACAACTCTTTGTTTTATGCGAATATTAATCCTATTGTGCTAACGAATTTAAACACAAACAAGTTAGTAAAATCATTCAATGCATTGATTATGATACGCTTTACAACATACTAGAAATCATTACTCAAGTTATGAGGAAAATGGCTGTGGAATAAATCTCACTCCTGTGCCCTGACCTTTGATCACATTTCGATGATATTCAACAGAACTGGTTCAGTATATCTCCGAAGTAACTTGATAAAGTTTTGTCGCAATCGAAGCAATTTTACGTAAGTTATGATGAATAAGGGCTATGGAATAGATCCCGCTTCTGTGTCCTAACCTTTGACCCATTTCGCCCATTTTCAATAGAATTCGTCGTCAGACAGGTCCTTACAACATACAAACATTGCATCCAAATCGAAACATTTTTACGTACGTTATGACTCATAATGGCGATGGAAGTGATTCCGCTTCTATGTCCTGACCTTTGACCCCCATTTCGCCAATTTTCAATAGGGTTTGTCCCCGGGTGATCCCCTACGACATACTAAAATTTAATCGAAATCGAACCCTTTTTATGTTTGTTATGACGCATAAGAGCAGTGGAATGGATCCCGCTCCTATGTCCTGACCTTTAACTCCATTTCGATCACTTTCAAAAGGGTTCCTTCACAGGTGGTCCCCTACCACATACTAAAATTTCATCGAAATCGAACGATTTTTACGTGAGTTATCGTGCGTACGAACATACGCACACAACGCGTGACGTAACGAGGCAGATGGGAATCGCGACCATGTGCTCGCAAGACTGACGTCATAAAACTTTAATAGGATCTGCATACAACGCGTGACGTAAGAAGACAGATGGCGTGACCGCGCACCAACATCTAATCGGACGACGCCATGACATTACACTAAAAACGTGGTAATTCGAGGTGGTTATTAAACCACTAAACGAATTTTCCTAAAGTCGAGATAAAGCTAAATCAATTTCTAGTACCAGAAAACGGTAGGTTAACGACTTTCATCAAAATTCTTAGAGCCGTTTTCAAAATAAAATTTACATACATACAAGTATTGCTCCTTTAAGGTGAACGTCAAGTAATTTTGCTTCCTGTAGTTCGAATGGAAACATTTCTGTACACATTTTCTTCCAAATTAATGCGTTCCCAAGGATGAAAATTTGAACATCGATTAAAATATCTTCATTTTATAACGTGCAATACTTAATATTTTCTTAAACATAACCATAATTATGCAATCCAACATTTGCTTGTCTACTGACGTCATGAAAATACAGGTCACGCCATCTTTTTTCTGGACAATTAATGCGTTCACAAGGATGAAAATTTGAACATTGATTAAAATAGCTTCATTTTATAACTTGGAATACCTAATATTTTCTAAAACATAACCATAATTATGCAATCCAACATTTGTTTGTCTACTGACGTCATCAAAGTACAGGTCGCCACATCCTTTTTCTGGTTTCAACACCATCAAAGGAAAAGTTATTGATTTTTAATATAATTATGGTTATGTTTTAGAAAATATTAAGTATTCCAAGTGATAATAATAAGTTATTTTAGTCGATGTTCAAATTTTCATCCTTGGGGACACATTAATTGTGAAGGAAATGTGTACAAAAGTTTTTTCATTGGAAGTACAGGAAGCAAAATTACTTGACGTCCACCTTAATAATCTGGGATAAGAGCGATGGAATGGATCGCAATCCTATGTCCTGACCTTTGACCCCATTTCGTTCATTTTCAATAGGGTTCGTCCCCAGGTGGTCCCCTACCACATACTGAAATTTCATCGAAATCGAACCATTGTTATGCACGTTATGACGCATAAAGGCAATGTAATGCATCCCGCTCTTATGTCCTGACCTTTGACCCAAATTCACCCATTTTTAATAGGGTTTGTCCCCAGGAGGTCCCTTACCAGATAGTTAAATTTCATTGAAATCGAACCATATTTACGCAAGTTATGACGTATAAGTGCAATGGAATGGATCACGCTCCTACGTCGTAACCTTTGACCCCATTTGTCGTATTTTCAATAGGGTTCGTCCCCAGGTGGTCGCCTACCACATACTAAAATTTCATCGACATTGAACCATTTTTACGCCAGTTATCGTGCGGACAGACGGACGGACAGACAGACAGACGGACTGACAAAGCTGGACCATATACGCTTCTTCAACTTACGGTTGGAAAGCGTAAAAAAGGTATACATTTATTTACCTCAATCAACACTGACTGATCACTGAATTATGACCACCAACATAATAATACTTCGTAGGTCCTCCTTTTGCCCTCGGTAGAACAGCTATTCGACGTGGCATCTATTCAGTAAGATGCAGGAAGCAATTGGTAGCTATGGCCAAACAAGTTGTGTGTAATGCGGCTTTCAGTGCAGGTATGGAGGCGATTGTGTATCCAAACGCCTGATATGCCGTTCCATAGTGTCCCAGAAGTGCTCTATGCGATTAATATTGGGGAGTTCGGGGGCCAATCGATATGCTGGAAGTCTGAACTGTGTTCCTCAAACCATTGCTGCACAACATTGGACCTGTGGCGTGGTGAATTGTCATCTTAGAAGACACCGTCGCCATTCGGGAAAACGTGCAACATTGATGGGTGTACAGAGTCAGCACACAATTCAGGATAGTGAGCACCAATCATACATTGTTTCACATGCACCAGAGGGCCGAGTTCCTGCGACGTAAACATGCCCCACACCATACAACTGCCTTCACCGGCTTGCACTGTGGAGACCATGCAGGATGGATCGAGTGCTCCATGTTGATTGCGCCAAACACGTACAAGACCATTTATGGCGTGGAGTAAAAAATGCGACTCGTCAGACTAGCAGAGTTTTTTTCGGTCGTCCAACGTGCATGACATTTGCACGAGGACAGTCTTTTCCGCTGATGAAGGGTGGTTAGGAGAAGATGTCTTCGGGGTCGTCTGCTGTTATAGCCCATACGTGCGAGCGTGAGACGCATGGTCATGACAGATACTGTTCCAGGTTGACCTCTGTTATGTTGGCTAGTCAGATGTTGATCAGTGCTTCGTCTGTTTGCATGTACGAGTCGTCAAAGCTGTTTTACATCTCTCGCATCAACCTTTTGATGTCCTGTGCAGTTTTGCCTCAGGGTCGTAGTTTGACAATTTTCACGCCAGTCCTGATACACTTTAACTACGGGGACTTGTGAACAACCCACTAATTCAGCCGTTTGAGAAATCGAGGTACCAGCTCTCCGAGCTCTCATAATCTGTCAGTCCTTCCGTTCACCTATCGCGCTCCGAATTTTGCTACCTACTCCTACATTGACGCCTCATATATGCTACGTCCGTCGACTAACCAAGCCCTCTCGGAAATGACGTGGTCAATGGGCCGCATCCACTTTTGATAGGGGAAGTCATAATTCAGTGATCGTTCAGTGTAGATTTGTAGATACTTTCATGTAAATATTTCAAAAAATTACAAGAGTTATTAGCAAAAATGCATTGCATTTAGGATAACTCCCGTTCGTTATCATCAGCTTATGCTCACACGTAAATGCTTCAGGTATTTGCAAAAGAACTTCGGCGAAACATTTTTTTAAACTTAAACAAGAGTCACGAAGAGAAAGAAATAACGTTGATCATTTGAAAAGAACGAAAATAAAACCAAGACAAAATTTTTGACATAACACTAAACAAAGTCTGTGCGTTATCACGACAATGGCCACGGAGTGACTGAAACAGAAAAAGGAATACTAAAAGTGTAGACGTAATGCAGAAAATAATGAAAGTGGTTCTTGGAAATTTAGTAAACATTTTTTTTAATAACTTTACAAGCAGGGAGTCGAAAGTTTTCTTCTTATTGGTAAATATGAAAAAGAGGAGGAAAGCTAATATTCTTTTTTCTGAGATACACGACAGAATTGCAGATGCATCAAATAAATAAGATTATTAAATCTCATGGGTAAATAGCGTCAAAATATATTCTTTAGGTGAAGTGAAGATACTTTTTATTCCTTCACATAATTTACATGTTATTGGTTCTTTCCATGTTTCCTGGACTTACTGCTTCGTTGATGTTTTGACACATAACTTACAAGGCGATTATCTGCTTTTGCGGACTCGTTTAAATTTTGAAAGAAATGGAAAAAATGCTAGATTAATCCAGTATTTGTTGGAGCAGCGCTTATTTCTACAAAGATTTGAGTTAGAAGATAATTTAAAGAAGCCGTAAAGAATTCCTACATTCAGAATACCCTCGGGTATTTGTTTGTGAGAACAGCTTTGCGAGCATTTTTATCGACTTTCAGGAAAAAACGTGTATGTGACTTAATACTTCGATACATGTAATTTGGCGTCAGTTATGATTTCTAAGATTTGACATCCTTAGCTTTCTTAATATATAACATGTTTTTTCATTGAAGTAAAATAGAATTGTGATGTAATCTGCTAAACACAAGACAACTAAAGCATAATAAATATTACTGAATCTCGCACAAAAACGATTTTCATTTTAATCACAAAATGTCGTTTGTTTATTCATAAAATACACTGAGATGCCAGTTTATTTAATACATCTCTCATAAAGTGTTTACTCCAACACGTAAAACGTAACGTGAGCTCGGTGTGGTGTGGGGAATAAATCACGAGGACTAAACATTGCTGTGCTATGTTTTCCAGACTGGGAAATCTGTTTTTGTCCATCATGTACCCTGTACCGAATTAGCATTGTACCTTTGAAAAAAATGCGTATGGTGTTCAAGTTTTTCCTGTTAATCTTGGAAACCTATTTTTTATCGTTTGATATGCATTGCAACTTTTGTTCTTGTGGCCCTACATGTCACTTTGGATTGCTGGGTACTTTTAGCCGTGTGACTTTGCTATAGCTACCATGCATCTTGTTTATCGTATTTTTAGCCGTGTGACTTTGCTATAGCCGTGTGACTTTGCTGGGTACTTTTAGCCGTGTGACTTTGCTATAGCTACCATGCATCTTGTTTATCGTATTTGTCTTCTTTATTGCTCTTGTTTTCGTGTTATTTTCTTGACTCTTCTTACTTTCTCTTACCCCAGATTCTACGGATGCTCTTATTACATGATTTCTAAATTACGGGTGTTCCGGACCTTTTTCATTTGCTTTTTCACCGTAGCTGTGGTGACCCTGTTCTCTGTTGTCACATTCTACTGTGTGTCCCGTTTTCTTTCATGAATTTTCAGGTTTTTTTTTCTCCTATCTTTTTTTTTTTTCATTTTTGTGCAGTTTTCTAATGTTTTGGTTTTGTATTACTTGCGAATTTGTTACTTATTCCACTTAACTGCATTGTGTTATGTTTGTCTCTTATTCTACTCTGTTTACCTATGCTGCGTGTGTCACTATGGGAATTTGTCCATTTTTTCGTGTGCTTATTTTGAAGCAGACTTTTTTTGTATCCTGTGACACTTCTTCGCATTGTTCGGTTGGGTTCTGTAGATTTCTTATCATGTGTTACTTGTCTTGCCTGTATATATCATGTTTTTTCCCTCATGACTTTGCGTCGTTTGTACTTATGCTTGTCCCTTTGCTATTTTGTGCGATTGCTGCTCGTATTGCGACTTTATATTACGTTATTTTTTTCTTTACATTCTTACTCTTACAACGTTTTCATGCGAATGTATCATTGTACGACTCCGTTTTGATATATTGCACGTGCTGTTGGTGTGATACTTTGAGACGGTCATTTTTATTCATGAGCCTGTTAAGCTTCCCTTTGTGTTCTGGGTGAATTTAACTGTTTGGCACTCGTGTCACATGTACACTGAAGAACAATTGAAATAGAGATACCTGTCTAGTAACGTGTAGCACCACCTTTCGCCCTGATGACGGCGGCGATTCGTCTCGGCATGGACTTGACAACACACTGGAAGCGTTGGGAAGCCATACGGATCCACGACCCTTGAAAAAACAGCCACAGTTCACGAAGATTTGATGGAGAGGGGTCAGAGCCTCGAACAACTCTCTCGATGGCATCCCAGATGGGCTCGATGGGATTAAGGTCAGATGACCTAGTTGGCCAAGGGAGCGAGGTCACGTCGGTGGAGTGTTCATCCAACCATTCGGATACAATTCGGGAGCGATGGCACGGTGCATTGTCTTGTTGCAGGATGAGGTCCCTAGTGGGATTTTGAAGACGCACAAACGGGAGCAAAGGGTCGTCCACGATATCCCGGTAACGTTGATCTGTGAGGGACGAGTCACACGTGCCATGGGTCCCATTTCAGTTGGCGTAAACAGTCCCCAGACGAGAATGCCACCCCCACTAGCTTTAATAGTACCCTGCTGGCAAGAAGGATGCATCGCTTCATGTGGTTTGCGCCGTACTCATATCCTGCCTGCTCATGTACCAACGTGAATCTCGACTCATCAGTCCGGGCAACATTTTGCCACATGTCTAGGGTCCAGTGGCGATGTTCCCGCGCCCATGCTAACCTTTGCACCCTGTGATGTGCGGTCAGCAGCGGTACCCTCGTGGGATTATGCTGGCTTCTGTACCACATAGCGAGGAGATGGTTCTGAATGGTGTGCACCAGCGTTAAATTGACGAGCGATTTCTTGCACTGTGGCCAGTCTATACGCTGTTACAATGCGAGCTAGCCGACCATGATCCCGCTCATCCACGCGCTGTTGTCCACTGCAATTGGCCCTTGCAGGGATGGTTTTACCGGATTCAATGTACTCACGGTGCACCCGTGACACCGTGGCTCGTGAAAATTCCAAAGCCTGCACGACTTCCGAGATGGAGTGACCCATTCATCGGGCTCCGACAATTTGCCCACGATCAAATGCGCTTAGATCCTTCGTCTTACCCATACTACGTCCGACTCTTACTGATTCCCGTCGCATCACTCCTTATATTGTTGGATTGCTGCATACGTCATGTCGTTTCCGTTTACAGGGCCGCACAGAGCGCCACATTTGCATAACACCAGCTGTCTCTAACTCAATTGCTCTTCAGTGTATGTTTTTTGTTTTTTACGCTTTCCAACAGTAGGTTGAAGAAGCGTATATGCTCCAGCTTTGTCCGTCCGTCCGCACGATAACTGGCGTAAAAATGGTTCGATTTCGATGAAATTTTAGTATGTGGTAGGGGACCACCTAGGGACAAACCCTTATAAAAACGGGACAAATGGGGTGAAAGGTCACGACGTAGGAGCGGAATCATTCCATTGCCTTTATGCGCTATAACTTGCGTAATATGGTTCCATTTCAATGAAAGTTCACTATGTAGTAGGAGACCGCCTGGGGACGAACCCTATTCAAAATGGACGAAATGTGGTCAAAGGTCAGGACATAGGATTGCGATCCTTTCCATTGCCCTTATCCCATATTATTAAGGTGGACGTCAAGTAATTTTGCTTCCTATGCTTCCAATGGAAAACGTTTTGTACACATTTCACAATTAATGTGTTCCCAAGGATGAAATTTTGAACATCGATTAAAATAACTTCATATTATAACTTGGAAAACTTAATATGTTCTAAAACATAACCATAATCATATTAAAAATAAATAACTTTTCCTTTGGTGGTGTTGAAACCAGAGAAAACATGGCGCGACCTGTACTTTGATGACGTCAGTGGGCAAAAAAATGTTGGATTGCATAATTACGGTTATGGTTTAGAAAATATTAAGTATTCCAAGTTATGAAATAAAGCTATTTTAGTCAATGTTCAAATTTTCATCCTTGTGAACGCATTAATTGTCCAGAAAAAAGTTGGCGCGACCTGTGTTTTCATGACGTCAGTAGACAAACAAATGTTGAATTGCATAATTATGGTTATGTTTTAGAAAATATTAAGTATTGCAAGTTATAAAATGAAGATATTTTAATCGATGTTCAAATTTTCATCCTTGGGAACGCATTAATTGGGAAGAAAATGTGTACAGAAGTTTTTCCATTGGAAATATAGGAAGCAAAATTACTTGACGTCCACCTTAAAGTAGCAATTCTTGTATGTGAGCCGCCCCGGTGGCGCAGTGGTCTAAGGCGATGGCCTCTGATCATTCGTCCGAAAGGGGTCCGGGTTCGAATCCCGGTGTGGCATGGATGTTGTGTTTGTCTTACGGCGCTGGCTCTTTCCCTTCCCTGGAGCCAGTGACCCTAAATTAGGGACTGGCTACTGCTTATAGCCCATTGAGTTGCTAACGGTGGTCGTTAAACCTCCAATCAAATAATAATAAAAAATTCTTGTATGTATGTATGTATGTACATTTTATTTTGAAAACAGCTCTAAGAATTTTGATGAAAGTCGTTAACCTACCGTTTTCTGGTACTAGAAATCGATTTAGATTGATCTCTACTTTAGGAGAATTCGTTCAGTGGGTTAAATAACCACCCCGAAATATAACGTTTTTAGTGATGGCGTTGTTCCATTATTCCATTAATGTTACCAATGCTTAGAAATCTTATGACGTCACAATCTCGCCGCGTTTGAGAATGTTGGCGCGCGGTCACGCCATCTGTCTCATTACGTCACGCGTTGTGTGTGGATCCTATTAAAGTTTTATGACGTCACATCTTGCTAGCAGATGGTCGCGATTCCCATCTGCCTCATTACGTCACGCGTTTTGTGCGTATGTTCGTCCGCACGATAACTCGTGTAAAAATCGTTCGATTTTGATGAAAGTTTAGTATCTCGTAGGGGATCACCTGGGAAGGTACCCTATTTAAAGTGAACGGAATGGGGTCAAAGGTCAGTACATAGGAGCGGGATCCATTCCACTGCTATTATGCGTCATAACTAACGTAAAAAAAGATTCGATGTCGATGAAATTTTAGTATGTGGTAGAAGACCACTTGGCGACAAACCTTATTTAAAATGGGCGAAATGGGGTCAAAGGTCAGGGCATAGAAGCGGAATCACTTCCATCGCCATCATGCGTCATAACTTACGTAAAAATGCTTCGATTTGGATGAAATGTTAGTATGTTGTAGGGTCTTGCCTGGGGACGAATTCTATTGAAAATGGGCGAAATGGGGTCAAAGGTTAAGACACAGGAGCAGGATCTATTTCATAGCCCTTATGCATCATAAGTTACGTAAAAATGCTTCGATTGCGACAAAACTTTATCATGTTATATCGGAGGTATACCAAACCGGTTCTGTTGAATATCATCGAAATGGAATCAAAGGTCAGGGCACAGGACTGAGATTTATTCCACAGCTATTATTCTCATAACTTGAGTAATAACTTGAGTAATGATTTCTGGTATGTTGGAAAGCGTATTATAATCAATGCATTGCATGATTTTACTAACTTGTTTTATTGCTGCTGTACTCAGCTTATACGTATGTAATCTTGTCATTTTCTTCGTTTATGCATTAAACGGAGCGGGACAGTTTCCTCTGCCTCAGCATTTTAACATCTTCAAGCGTAAGTTAGGGCTTGAAGGAGGGTCCGAAAAGGCAAAACGAGTGATCGGAGCGACTGCAAATGAGGCATGGCAATTTGAGCTTCTCCGGAACGTCCGTTCTGCTGGGATTTTCATCTACAGACATGAAAGAAAAAAGGAGCCACTTCCCTTAACTTTGGAACCGTTTGCCGCATATAAACAAGTAAGGTACCGTTGGAAAGCCAATTAACATGCTAATTATCTCTCTATCTCCGAATTTTTCCATATAAACAATATGTTATTTTATTCGCATTTTATTTAGCATATGTAAAAACCCTAAATCTTGAATATCGTCCAAATCGGATGATTCATAGCGAAGATATTTGCAAACAAAGTTAGACGGACCTCCTGTAAATCTACATCTGGGAAACACACCTGGAATGCTTTCTTCCCTGCAAGAAGAGCGATAATGCTGGAAAGTTTGCATCTTGCCCGAATCTCCGACAAATTGAATGCAGAGTACAGATCAGCACAGGATCATGACCATAATTTGTACAATAACTTGCGCACAGCTCATCTAGGAACGGGTTTCATTTACTGTTGTTGTTTTCTTTATAACAACTTCATTTATTCATGCTAATGATTTGAATTAGTGTTGCAGTAAACAGTATATATTTTGCTAATAATCGAAACTCAAATTTGTGCAAGCTGAAATTTGTTTCGAATATTCTTGTTTCCGATCGTTACATTTTCTCGAGGCACTGAATATTCATTTACCACTGAAAGGTTGTTTCATAATAGAAAATTAAAGCAGAGCCACGAAATCCGTTTTATTAGCGTCTTTTGTAAAAAAGATCGTGCTAATGTTACTGGTTTGACAGTCTGTGTAGATCATATCTCTGCAAATATTAGTCCGATTTAAAAAAATTCTTTTTGTATTGGGAAGCTTGAAATGTGCGAATGATGATCCTAATTGTTTCGTTTTTTTTATGATAAAGAATTTCGTCACTAGAGGACGTAAGTACAGATATCGAATTCAAAATACATTTTTTTCCACATATTTGCTTCTAAACAACCGATTGAAAAAATTCTTTTACCTTTCAATTCCGTTTCTAGCGAAGACTATTTTAGGTATAGTCACTTTTTCAAGTTAAGCTATGATTTTCCGCTAGGGGGCGTAAAACTTAACTGCGTTTTCTCCGATATCTCTGTTTCTAAAAGTCCGATTTGAAAAATTCTTTCTGCTGTGGATACAGCTACAGATGGGGAAACCTTTTGCATATGACAACTAATTTTTGGTAAAAATGGTTTGGCCACCAGGAGACCTAAGGTTTAATTTTTTGCTTCTGATGTATTTGCAGCCAAATCTGTGCTTCTAAAATCTCGACTGAGAAAATTCGTTCGTGGACCGATACCACTCACATCAATAAACATTTTCGGAATATATTCTTCTTAAAATAGTGCACGGCTTCTCCTCCAAGGGGAGTAGACGTACGTCCTATTTTTGTCAATATCTCTGCTTCCAAGAGTCCGATTTGTAAAATTCTACCTTTGTTGGATAGAGTTCCCTGTGCGAAGTTTTTTTCATATAATTAAAAAATTTTCTAGTAACCCATAGACTTTCAGCTAGGTGGCGTAAATTAGTGCATTAGTACAGTTAAAATGATGCAGACGCTTGAGCCATGCCCTACTTCGATAATTTCTTTTCTAGCTGTCCGTGGCATTATGGAATATATAGCACATCAATGTGTTCCAACATGGATGAGGAAACGTTGACAACTCATTCGGAACACTTCGAGAAAGCAGTTCTGGAAAATGCGTTTGTAGTGTGTTACGACAGTGTTCCATTCTTTTTCCACGAAGTATTCCGAATGTATTATGTAAAAATATTGTCTTCTATCATAAAATATTTTGTGGAGGAGAGAGCATTGTTAAAACATTCAGAGAGCATCGATAACACATACACATTCGGAACACTTTCAGAACATATGAGGAACGCAATGATCACTATTTTTTTGGAAATGGCTTTCACAAAATGTTTTTTTCCACATCAAAAACTCACTTTGCTTTCATAGTTATCGGGTTTAATTAATACACGAATAAATGGGAACCGCTATGTCTTGTAATTTAAATTTGCACCTCTGATATTAATTCCACGTGAACAATCTAAAACAATATAATTTTTGTTTGCTTGAATGTATGAACGTTTGTCCCATTTTGTCGGGTACAGCGCACGTGTGTACCACTTTGCTTTGCTGTCATAGAAACAAAGACCAATTTTTAACAGCTTCTGGTGTGACTCTACCTCATCTAAATCATTCTGACGTGACGTCACAGATGCATTACGTCCCATGATCACATCTTTTGAAACAGAAAAACTTTACGTCAGGAATTTTGGATCTACTTTGTCGTTCATAAATGACATATAGAATTGTTAATTTACAATCCTATCGTATGAAATTTAATTTTAAAATTTCCCTTGCGAACCTAAAATGTTTATTTTAGATTGTAAAACTAGTTTCTTTTCTCATTTCAGTCTAAAAATTGAAAGTTCTAATAGAGTAGGTAACAGTGTCTTTTTATTATTTAATGTGTATGGTGAAGAAACATGATTGGGAACTTTCTTTTTCCTTTCTCCTTAAACTACGAAATTCTCAGAATATAACAAGATTTTTTTCGCAGAGTATAACCAGACATTTTTTTATTTATATTTGTAGAAGAAATGAAAAAGAAAGGAAAGAAAAGAAAACATATTTTTTGTGGTTCTGCGCGTGAACTACCATAACATTTTAACATTTGCAACTGCAGAGTTCTAAGTTTCTGAAGATGCTTTTATTATTTGAACACTTTTCTGCTATCTCTCAAGAGCAAGAGCAGGAGAACGTAATTGCTTCCTATCTGCGTTATTTTTTTTACCTTTTTTTTTACAGTACGTGAAACAATGCGCGGTTTAGGGCCACTATGCCTTTTATGAGAGTTTTTGAAGGACGGGAACCACTAAAAAGGCTTGCTTTTAAACGATTTCACAGAAAAATGTCAGAAATATTACAACTGGCTGTAGCTTTTGTTTTTCATATATTTCGTGAGCTGCCTATAGAAAAATCTGATGTGCGGCGAACAAACACTGGGAAAATGCGAGCGGTTACCGATTTTAATTGTCGAATCCCTGCCTGAACCGACGCTGCTTTTTTTTCTCTAAATAGTATAACTATACTAACTATCCGAATTTCTTGGCGTAGAATAGAAATAAAACTTTCAAGTTTTATTTCTACTCTACGCGAAGAAATTCGGATTATTAGTATAGTTATAATATTTGGAGCATAAGTAGTGTACGGTTCCTACTGATTAATTTCTTTTTTATTGCTGCAATGTTCACGAAACATACTTTTACAGTTGGAAGTCACAACCAAAAAACAATATCTGATTTAAAAAAATACACATCTTATTTTCCCCCGTTATTATTGACGGGCTTTCACCTAGTCAATTATAATTGATTTGTTGATTTGTAACATTGATACTGGTTTACGCAGTTCAGTGAGATATATTTAGTTAAAAGTAAAATCTTTATTTCAGCGAAAGTAATCTGTCCACACATTGACCTACGGAAATGTAGCGTGACATCTAGTTTGACCTTAAGCTATAATTAAACTAACGGTAGATTTGCTTAGGTGTTTGCTGTATTTTAACCTGAGGAGACATAGCAGTAGACATGTTCTGCGGCATTGTGGGACACCAGCAACAATATACAAGAGTCAGCTATGTAACTAATAAAAAAAGTGGAAATTAAATATGTAACTTCACGAACTACGTCGTAAGGTGAGTTACACTTGTGCAAAATCATTAATTTATAACGTTCACAATTAAAAGTTGCAATTTTGAATTTAGTGGTATAATAACTGATTCCGCATTCCATGGCTTCCTTCCTTGCAACCAAATTCAGTATCAGTGTCCGGTAGAAACACTTTTTCCTAGGTGTTTCCAAATACTGCGGGGTAAACCCTTTTACAGTAAGTAGAGGAAAATATGTTTTTTTTTATGCTCGGCCCCTTAATCGATATATTCTTAAGTTTTCGCTTATATCTCAGCAAGATTTTATGCCATCACGCTGTAACATTGGATTTAGGGATTTAAAAATATTTAGCATCGAATGGGCTATTAATCAGATGTGGTCCCAATACATTTTTTTCATGATCATATTCCATAATTTATAATTCCCTTAATATACCAGTTCTGTACTTGCATAGCGGCTGATATTATCTGGGTATCTTTGTGTTTTACTGTTGCAACACCGAATCATTGTATCTGTTCTCAATTAAATGACACAAATCAAAAACGAATTCCGCAGTTTAACATTAGCGGCATCTTTTTTCCGTAGCTCACTGTACACGTATTTATTGGTCGATTTGTATGAAATATGGAATTTAAGGGTTTTTCTATGTGCTGAATAAAATGCGTGTAAAATAATATACCTCTTATATGGAAAAAAGTCTCAGATACAGAGCTAATTAGTATGTTAATTAACCTAATTAGCATGTTTCTTCGTATCATATGATAGTTCCTTTAGAGTCCTTTCCAACGATACCTTATTTGTTTATATGCGGCAAACGGTTCCAAAGTTAAGTAGGGTGGCTTTTTTTTTGATGCCTGTACAATCGTAGCAAAGGTTTATCGTGAATTGTGCGACAATCCAAAAACTTTCAGATCAGATCAAATCATATGTAGAGGATTTTAGAAAGGGAGTGTCTGATCCCAGGTCTTAAACAACCCTGAGAAATATGAAGCTAGGGGATTTGGGCTAGAGTGCCCGATAAGAAAGTGACACGGAAGCAAGGTAGAAAGGGGGAGGAAGACGGCCTTATTTATTACCGGGGGGCAGTACCCGGGGTTCGACGGCTTAATGTGCCCATCCGACGAACGGCGGGTATTTAGTGGTTCGAACGTTCGTACCTGCCCAGGATCGAACCTGAGGTTATCTCCATGGCAGTTACGAACGCTGACCACTAGGCCACCCGCGGACCCCAAAAACTTTAAGAAATTGGCGATCCTGTTGACAAAAACAGCTGGTGGATCTCAGGTGTCAAAGGAAACTTCAGAGGATCGTGCAAAAGAACAGACGGACCCCAACACGGCAAATCATGGCAGAAGTAAACATTTGTGTGCGGAGGGTCACCTCCAAGCACACCACGTAGAAGACCATGGTCTACAAAAGCCAACGACCGTGTCGCTTCTGATCAATCAGCTGTTTACGTCCACAGGATCGCAGATTGCTGGACGTTTTTTACGTGCCGCATTAGATGTGTTGTGACGTACTAAAGAGGAGAAGGACATACTATACAACAAAGTTGCAGCGGTAAATTCTGTTGTGTAGCTCAATTGGGAAAACATTCGGCTCGTGAGAAGAAGGATGCGGTTTCGATCGAGGACCGTAGCTTGGGAAACGCCAGGAGAGGCTCAGCCTCCCCTATGAAAGAATCCACGAGCATAATGATAATTAGTACATGCCATATTTTAGAAAAATAATTAGCAAAATAATTTCAATATCACACTTAATGCGCTATATATCGATCTGACTGAGAGAATCAAATGGCAAAAATCATGTCTGTCGAGTCATATAAAAATTGGAAGCTTTAAAACAGTGAAGTGTTTTTACGGAAGCTTTTTTAAGACACAGGAATTCAGATCAATATTTCGTTCTGACTTATATGATAAACTGCTGCAGTCGTACTCCGTATACCTGTCCATTTCCCCGTACACATTATGATTACTCATTTTTGAAATGCTTTGTGTATAGTGCAAAAGTTAAGGCAAAAATAAATATCGACGCAAAAACGTAACAATTCAAAGTAGGAACAGAAACATTGAAAAGCAAGTGAAACATTTCAAGCTGTGTCGCAGTACGCAATGGAAAACCAATACATGTAATGGATATAATTATACGTTGTTATGGTGTGAAAGGAGTAGGTTTACATGTCTCAAAAGTTTCTACGCAACAGAAACGTGATGCAAAACACATCATTAGTACACATGTATTTCCAGGCACCTGTCTTCTGTCAAAAACCACGTTTTTCTGGAATAAATCAAATTCTGTAGTTTGCGGTCAATACAATTTAAATTTAATACAATAGTTAATCAACTATTCATCGTAAAATCATTAATCAGAGTGTTGTCTTCGCTCTTCCTTGAATAATTTATTTTCCTTTAGAGTTTCCTCAAAAAATTTTTGTCCACTTAATCCTAGAACTGCGTGTTTTAGTGTTTACTCTGCGTAAATAAATAACTCCGGGAAACGACGGTCAGGATTTGCATCCCAGTAGTTATCATCGCATTTTACATGAAGTCTTTATAGCAGTCAAGCTGACCGATGCCGCAATTCTAGGTTTGGAAGGTCATAAGTGAGCTTCCTTTCCAAATTATAGCATGCTCTACCTGAAATTGGGAGATGAGGGTTCGATTCCCGCTTCAGGGCGATGTAATTTTCCAGTTCTCTGATGTGATAATGGCACGTATTGAAATACAAAATTGGTGATTCAGGCATATTTGATTGCTAAAATCTAATTCGTCATTTTTTTCTTATAAATCGCCTAGACTAGAGCAAACAACCGTGTCGCGTTATGTAAAGGATACTTTTGTCGAACTCCAATCTAATCGGCTGGTAATTTTTCTAAAACACAGCTTGGAAATATGAAATAGTTAATACAGTTGACGTGGATTAGGAAAATCAAATAGATTTTCGAAATTTTGTCTTCATCTCTTAACAGTTTTTAGTAAATAATGATTTTCGAAATTTTGCCTTCATCTCTCAAACAGTTTTAAAGCATTGAGTCCTTTCATTCTTAAAAGAAAAAAAAACCGCTTTTCGAGGGGTAACTTCTGATTTGGTGCCATTAAGAGCATAAAAAGAGGAAATGCTCTCGCGAAATTATATGTAATGTACAGTATCTATATTAATTTATCGAAGTAAGAAAAACCTTTTGAGCCTCCCCTAAAATTTACCACTAGCTATTGCCCTGGTTCATTCCCTGCTGCCGGCAAATTTGTATTTTCACATTGGTGCCCGATTGTGGGAACATATCTACTGGCTGTTAGGTTTTCCGTGAAATGTGTGATGTTCGTTCCACCCATCGTCTGAAATGAATGAGAATTCCTTCTTCGCTTCGAAAAATGTGTGATGCTCCTTCCACCAATCGTCTGGAATTAGAATTTCTTCTTCTACAGAGAGTTACTTCAAACATGGTTTGCGGCGGACCCGAAACCTACGATTTTGTGCCCCGTCATCGGCAAATTGGTGTATTTCGCTATACTCTATCCCCGTAGTTTTCTTACTTTAACTGACATTTTTGGTAAGTCCATTTTTCCTCGGTGATCTAGTGTGCGGAGGTCTAGATCTTTGGGCTCCTGCGTCTCTGTTCGAATTCTAGGTAGGATATTGGCTTGTCTCTATGATGATGTTTCTCTTCTCCATGGAACTAATGACCCTGAATTGGGGACAGGTAACTTATTACAATCTTAGATAGCGGCCACAGTGATAGAGGGGTCAGAGGCGCTAGCATCTGGCTAATCGCCTGAGTTGGGCCAGGGTTCGAATCCCGAATGGATAACTGGTGGTATGCTTTTGCTACGGCACTAGCTCTGTCATTTGAGTGGAGCGACTACTTATAACCTTAAAGTGCCCGTTGTGAACGGTTTAATCTCGACACAATGATAAAAAAAACTTACTCATTGAGATCACAATGTGTAATCCAAAAAAAAGTACATTCTGTTAAAAAAAAATAAAAGGCAAAGAAACAGTATTATGCATGTCTGCACCAATGTAGAAACGTTTAGGGATCGTAACAAAATAGATTGACCCACTGAATCTTTCGGTTAATTTTCTTCGACGCTTCAAATGCTCTTCTTCACCTAGCCGTGAACTGGGAATAAGGAAATCCCTTCAGCTTTAACAGGAACAAGAATCAGTAATAAAAATAGCCGCAAAAGTGGAGCAGTTAACGTGTTTTGAAGTTGGCTAAGATATCCTAATACACTGCTAGCCACCCAAAATGCAACACCAAGAAGGAAGCATCCGATTGGCCTGAAATTTCGCAGAATGCGTCGCCCGCGAGAGGACATGCAAACGATTAGCTTTGCAGGGCATATGCAAATCATGTGCGCCCGGCATCTCACCGAGAAGCACTATAAGAAGGGTGCACAGAAGGCGGGGTGTAAGTAGTGGAAGTGTGTTGTGCTGCCGGACCTGTGCGTCGGAAGTTTCCTGATGCCTCGTCTCAGAATACGGCAGTCATTCCAGCACGTTTCGGAGTTTGACAGAGGACGAATAGTGGCTTATCGCGGCAGCGGTTTATCGTACCGAGACATCGGCGCCCGTGTGGGACGACATCCAGCCACAGTGAGGTGAATATGGATTCGGTGGGTGCAGGAGCGACGGACGGAACGACGTGAGCGATTGCCGCAACCGCGGGACACCACCAAACGAGAGGACCGTCATGTTGTGCGACGGGAATTTACGGCTCGCACCGCCACATCACGAACGTTAGCGCAGGAATTAGGGTGTGTTGCGCAACAACCTGTATCAGCACGTACCGTTAGAGGTCGTCTGCAGGAGCGGGGATCTGTCGCACGGCGCACATTGCTCCGTTTACCATTGACGTTACACCACCGGCGAGTGCGGCGGCAGTGGGCCGTTGAACGCCGCACCTGGACTACGGAATGGCACGACATTGTCATCTCCGACGAATCCCGCTTCTGCCTGCAACACCACGATGGTCGGATCCGCGTGTGGCGGCACCGCGATGAGAGACTGTATGACGCCTGCATTATGCATCGCCATAGCGGTCCGTTGCCTGGCGTTATGGTTTGGAGCGCAATTGGATATGACGCCCGCACCCCTCTGGTACGCATCGCCGGTACACTCAACAGCCACCGCTACATCTCCGACGTTTTGGAGCCTGTAGTCTTGCCTTACCTTCAGGACCTGCCAGCGGCCACGTTTTAACAGAACAATGCGCGTCCGCACGTGGCACGCATCGTGCAACAATTCTTCACGGCCCACGAGATGTCACTGCTGCCGTGGCCCGCCTGTTCTCCCGATATGTCGCCCATCGAACACGTCTGATCGCTGATCGGCAACCGAGTGGCCGGCAGGAACCACCCGCGGCTATGCCTTATGAACTGTGGCAACGTGTGGAAGCAGCCTGGAACGACATACCCCAAGCTCACATCCAAAGCCTCTTTCGTTCAATGCCGCGGCGTGTAGCGGCCGTTATTGTCGCCCATGGGGGCCACACGAACTATTGATGTCTGCGTGTTCCGCAAGTCGCACGGGTCTGTAAGCTCAATCGTTTAATCTTTGTATCTGTTGTTATGTGTCCAGTAAATCTCGTGTCCTTCTTGGTGTTGCATTTTGGGTGGCCAGCAGTGTATATAATTTGATAGAGTCCTCCTCCTCCGTGCCACTTTTTAAGTCGTCGTATCAACAACCGAGGAACAAATGTTTGTGACGTAATCACCTACACGCGCACAGGTTAAGGGGAAAATCACTTTGTTTTGTTGTCATAGCAACAAAGAACACAGCTGCTGGTGTGACGTCATCTAATCCAAATCATTCTCGCATGATGTCAGAGATGCGTTACGTCACACGGTCAATTCTTTAGCAAGGAGGTTAGAATAATACTTCTGGAAATGCCCTGTGTTTCTCAACCGTGAAGCCGCAAATTGTGGGAATTTGACGTTGTTTACATTACACCTATGTAAATTCAACTGTGTGTAAATCTTTTATATTTTCACTGTACACCATGTAATCCCATTCATTCAGAAAACTTAAATTTTCTTCGTCCTGGAGCGCGGATCGAACCCGCACCTTCCGATTTTTGAATGAATGGTATTACATGGTGTACAGTGAAAATATAAAAGATTTAAATCCTTACCATGTATTTATGAAGAAATATTTCTTCAGGGAAATTCGTTTCCCAATATATCCAACAGAAGAAATAATTTGTAGCTATCAACTGTGTATTTTGAAATAGTGTGTTTTGCTGTTGCAGAAACCGTGTTAATATAAAACCGGAAGGAATTATACTTCTTATGCGAGTGAAGTTTTCAATTTTAACGTTATATTTTGTTTAGAATTCGCATTTTAACGCTATGTTTTGTTTAGAATTCGTGTATTTCGGTTTAAAATAAAAATGGGAAGAAGCTTCAAAATAATTAAGGATTTTATAAATTCAGCATTTTCTCACGCATTGGCAGCAATTTACGATGTGAAATTGGAATTATTTGCGACGAAAGAAGGCGATTCGGCCAACACAAAATGCATTGCAATAGCCTTGAAAACCATCAGCTTTCCCACACTTTGACGACGGCCTCTCTCGGTTATAGACCTCACGCAAAGTGGTACTGCTCCGTTAACAACGGCATCTCCAGATATCTTATTCTAACCTCCTTGCTCTTTAGAGATACGAAAACTTTACATCAGAAATTTTGGTTTACTACCTGAACCGGTGTTTCGCCATCTGTATGTGGCAACGTTAAGAGTATGACGATCTGACGACGTCAAGATAAAAATAGTTCACGGAAAAGAACAGGGGAAATTGATACAGGGTTCACAGTCAGTGTATACGAAAAATGTTGTGTACCAGGAAGTGTTGACGAAATAGGGACTAAAGGTTTTGTACAAAACACATAACAAACAGACAGCCCGTCGTGTCAAATTCCATAATTGACTGCTCGAGAAATTTCAGAAAGCTGTGGGTCAACGTCGCCATCTATTGACGTGGAACTCAGAAACACAATAAATAAATGTCAATAATTTCTGTATCATAAAATTTATTTTTCCCCGTCATTATTGACGGGCTTTCACCTAGTAAATAAATAAATCAGCAATGTCTTTACCAATATATCATTTACCACATTAAACTTGATTATAAAAGCAGGAAAAGTAAAGTTAACGTAATCCAATCTTATTCCAGAAAAAGAAATTTAAAATATCCTCCAAACTAGCTCGTCCATTAATAAGCATGGCCATTTTGTATCCAGATTGTCTTTACAAAATCATCGAATACAAGGTTTTTGAATAAGCAATGGAAGGTATCAGAAGGGCAAAATTTGCAATAGCAATTCATAGCATTCATGAATACACAATCAAACTTTTTTTCGTTTAGATTTGATCTACCACAATGGTTTTCTTAGGATGGAAGGGGAGTACATTGCACCTTATTTAAGCCTCTCTGGCTGAAGGGAGGATTATGAGCAAGCCGTAAAGATAACCAGGACATTCGTATATCACCCACAATTCAAACCGACTACAAACACCACTCGATTCTAGGTAATACTCAAAGCGATGGACATTTTATTTTGACTAAAACATTTGTCTATAATTGTATATTATTTTCGGAGGCATTTCCAGTCAATGTTTTCCATGGAGCTCGAATAGTCTCGTCGTGCTAGAGATCCATATTTAAAACGCTGAGCCAGAGTCTACTTAAATTTGATATGATTGCAGTTTTTAATTTCTTTTCTTCACTTTTAAATTTTTTTATGATAGGTTGCACCAAAAAGTGGTGTTAAACCAGCTGCAAAACGTTTTGAGGAAAGATATATCATTGTGTGGTGCAAACAAAACTAACAACATTGTGCAACCTTGTACCATAACGTGATGGAAAGTTACACCGTGTTGTTGGGCTTTGTTTGCACCACATAGTCGTGTATCTTTCCTCAGAAAGTGGTGCAGCTGATGTAGTACCACATTTTGGTGCAATAACCACAAAATTTTATATATAAAAAATATTGAAAACATATGAACAGAAAAGAATAAATCAAAAAATTAGACAAAAGAAAAATTAGTTTTCGCATCAAATAACGAAGTATATAGTTTGACAAGATATAAATACAGTGAAACGAGAAGAATTTGTTGTAGAAATTAAACAACTAATTGAAATAAATATGCAAAATATTTACAATATATCTGAGTATGAGAGAGAAAAAATTAAAAAAGTACCATGAAGCTGCTAAATAACTTAGTAGTTGCAACAACAAAAAAAAAAAGAAAAAGAATAAGAAAATAATAAAAAATAATAACTATTATATATAAACTTATAGGAATTTATCAGGAATTGGGTTAACAAGAGCACAGAAGTATGGTTTGCAACGAGGTGGGAAATATGCTTATCCAAAAGAAATACCAGATACAGTTGAGTACATACCAAAATTAGAAAATATTGTCAACCAGGTACCAATAGAGAATAATAATCCAGAATTAAGATTTAAATTATATCACATAATGTTGAGTGAATACAACAATACAAAAAAATACATATCAAATGAAGAAATTAAAATATGAGAGAGATCAACTACTTGAACTAAGAAATAACCAAGAATTAAAAATTTACTCTGCAGATAAAAATGATTAAATTATTATATCACATCAAAATGAATTTAATCAAAAAATGGAAAATGCAATAGAACAATTGCAAGCCCATATTGTTAAATATGATCCAACTGACAGACAAATAAACTATCTATCAAAAGTACTGAACTATAGTACATTACCAGATTAATTAAAAAATAGCTTCCCTCCTATGGGAGCAACTGTACCACAATTTTTATCGAAGATTAAGACTCATAAAGAAGATATGCCAGTAAGATCAATAGCGACAAAACGAAAGGCTCCATTAATAAATCTTGAAAATAATCTATATCAATATTTATCAAAAAGATGTCTAAAAAACAAATATAATGTAAAGAATACCTTCGAATTTATACAATACATTAAAAATATAGATTCAACAAACAAACCAAATGTTGTTATAGCCAGTATGGATGTGAAAAGTCTTTGCCCAAATACACCAATATCAGATGCCATAAAAATTATGATACAAATTTTGCAAAAACAAAAATAATTGACAAATGCACAGATTAAAATAGAAAATATCTTATTATATATTTCAAAAAATAACTATTTTTGTTATAACAATAACATATATGTTAAAAAAAGGGTGATCTAATGGGGTCACCTCTCTGATGTTTATCTGCTGAGATAATTTTACAAGAACTTGAAAGCAAGGTAATAAACACGTTAACAGAACAACCATTAATATATAAACGTTATTGTAGATGGCGTTTTTTTGCTTTCAAATATGCAAGAGGAGAACTTAAAAATCTTGGCGAAAAGGTTTACAGAAAGTTTTCCAACCATAGTTCTAACTTTAGAAATGGAACAGAACAAGCGTATAGCTTTTTTTAGATGTGTGGATAACAAGAACAAATCATGAGTTTCAATTTTAAAGTACTACATCGAAAAACATTCTATGTACCAATACTGATTCCGAATAACGCTAACCATCCCATAGCACACAAAAATCAATGCTCTTTATAATTTGATAAAGGGAGCATATACACATATCAGCAAAATTGAATTTCAGAAAGAAAAATTAATGTGGATAACAACTGTTGCAAGGAAATGCGGATATTCTGAACATGTAGTAAATGACTTAATGAAAAAATGTAAAGCTACAATAAACAATATGAATAAGACCACCAAGCAAAGAGAAGATAAACATGAGCAAGATCAAAAAACAATACATAGGATCTTTTCCATATATTGATAAAGTGACAGCAAGAATTAATCATGAAGTAGCAAAATATAAGAAAAATATTGGACAATCTGCAAGAACAATGGCAACAATGATAAATAATACAGAGCAAAAAATCCCTGACTTACAAAGAGAGGGAGTACATAGAATTCTTTTAGAACATGAAAATAATCAAATAAAAAGAATATTTATTATTATGGATCAACCAAAAAATAGACTTATAAAAAGAAGAAATCAACATATCAAAAATTGGTAAAAAGGAAAGAATGTTACAGCAATGGTGCAATACTGTATTGAGAAAAATGCGAAACCAAAATTTGAAGATATTCGAATCAAGAATGGATATAAGAATGAATGGGAGTTGAAGTACTCCGAGGCTGTAATAATAATGAAACATTTATCATAACGGAACCTTAGAAAGCATTGATTAAAACGGAAAGTATAACTATGGAAAAAGAAAATTAAGAGGAAAAGGAATAAAGGAAACATAAGAGAATTAAACAGCGAATAAAAATGTAGTTGGCAGCACAGGATCAAAAAGGAGAGAAACTTAAGAATGTAAGGAGAAGCACGTGATCTTACAACCCTTTCGCACACATAGATGGACCTCATAGTGGGATCATCTAACCCTATGGGGTTAGAGTAAGATTATAGTCATTCTACAACATCGTGTACCAGATGATAGTTCTGAGGATGGCTTTGGAAAAGTTGAAAAGCTTTAACGAGAGTTTAATGGGAGTTTGATGGTGGAATAGTGGTGATCTTAAGCATGGCGTGATTTTAGACTGCTTATTGGATTTTAATGGTAAAATGTTTTTAGCCTTCAAATTTTAACTGGTTGTGTAAAAGCTGCATGTGAACATTGATGGAATAAGACAAGTTACCGGCATGTACATAATACGTTTCTATCATTTAGAGTGTTGGAACCAATGCGCAATAATGTACATGAATGAGAGAAAAAAGCCTGATGTTTCACCTACAATTGAGCTATAGTTGGAAGAATGGCGACATCGTTGAGATTCATCAGTGTGTCCACAAAGAAAATAAATTGGCACACCAACAATGTGATTCATATCAACTATGGATTATAAGGTACGTAATATTATTTAGGTCCATGAGTGATGATATTTATTTTTATACCACAGCATTTTTAAGTGTTGAGATAAATCTCTCTCCATGAGCCAGTTTACCAATAATAATCTTCTGCTGTTTGGAGATTCTATTTTTCTTAATGAAAGATAATGACCTGAAGTTACTTTTTCTCCATATTAAACATCAGTTTGATTTTACCTGACCAAATTCAAGTCGCTCTTGTCTAATTTGTCTAAGTTCCATATCGTCGCGCCCAAATGATGCAACAACAAATTAAATTAGTGCCTTAGGACTACCTTTTGGACGGTAGTCCTAAGACACTTATTTTAATTTACAGGGTAGTTAAACAACTAATCTTTAATAATGCTCATGAAGGTATAATTTAAATGGAAAGATCGCTGTTAATTTTCGATGCGTTTTATTTCGTATCTCTCCCGTCAATGACTTCTTCCACTCTATGCACCCCCCAAATCGCCACCATCAAATACCTCTTTCATCGAAAATTAGCCTCCACCAAAGAGTTACTCTTACTTTAATTATCAAAATCAAATACGTCTTTCATTCCAAATTACTGACCTAGTATGTCTTGTCCAAGACTTTTTCCACTTCAGATACCGCCCAAATCGTCACAATCAAATAAAACCTTCACCGCAAATGCTACCCTATTTGTCCCCATCGAAGACTTTTCCCACAAAAAATGCTACCCTAATCGTCACCATCAAATAATTTCCTCACAGCAAATGCTAGCCTGTTAGTTCCCATCGAAGACTTTTACCACTCCAAATGTTTGACGAATCTCCCTCATCAAAGACTTTTTACCCAACAGATGCTACCTCAGCCGACCCATCAATTTCACTGCACTTCCTCCAAATGGTGCATATACCCAACAAAACATTCTTCCACTCCAAATACTGCCCTGCTTCATTAATTGTGATACGCTAATGATTGAGGATAGTGACCAGCATGGTGGATAAAATTCTTTTCGGTCAGCAAAAGAATGATTGCAAACTTGTAGGGTCACGAAAGACTCGTCATTGGTTGTAGCCTTTACTAAATCAGAGCAGAGCTTAGCGAACTATCTGGGAAAGAACACTCATTTGAAATTACCTTCTAGGAGTTTTGAAACAGGAAGCATGGAAGAAAAGCAGCTAAATTCTTGACAGGTTTGAAAAACCGACATGTGCGTTTGGCTGAGAGCCTTAGCAGAGAAATCTACGGTGAAGTTTGAAAGAAAAAACAGATCACTTGAACTTAATGTACCGAAATCAGCACTTCGCGACAAAATGGGAAAAGGCTGAGAACACAGGCTTTCGCTGCGTGTTGAAAAAGGAATTAAATGAACACCGAAAAAAAAAAAAAAAACCCCGGACGTAAACCTAGTGTTTCGATGCTGTAAAGAAGCTAACCGGTGTGCAAAAGTTAAGTTAATGTTAAACATATGTTTTATTTTAACTCCTACAGGGAGAGTGCAAGTGATTAAGAATCTGAGATGAAAATTAACGACGAATTTAACTAAGCAGCACATGGCAAAAAGGCCAAGTGCAATTGCGTAATCGAAAGTTAGAGATAAGAGCTACTGTTTGGAATGTCTCAAAAAACCGGTGTGCAAAAGTTACGTATGTTTCGGTCTCACTTGTTTTTGGTAGACTCGCTTTGGAGAGAATACGTTTTACGGTCACGATGTTTTGAGGATTGTATTCTACTTGGATATTTTCTGTGACCAAGATATATTGATGAAGCGAAGTATCTGGCGAGCAGTGACGGCTGGCGACTACGTGCTACCGTGCTATAGCATGTTAAAAATTTTGAATTGCGATTCATATTGTTTGTTGCAGCGGAAAATACATGCAGTTGATTTGCTGTCAGCACAAAATCTGACTTTTACCCCGGCACTAAGCAAAGTTCCTATTCGGCGCTCGATATTTCGTGCTGTGCGTCAGTTAGCACGGACACAACTGCGTAGTTCTCCTGTCGCCACCCCCTTGAGCCTTTCCAAGCAGTCCACAAGAGTCTTCCAGCATGTTGAACTCAGAGTGCGAGCAGTAAACGTCGGTAAGATCCCCACCCCTTTCACCTATCGGAACTGGAGCAGTGCGAAAGACATCAATTTTATCCACGATTCCTACAGGGTGCAGTAGTTGACCGAAAAAGAGGGAAAGCTTATCCATCTGTTAGCGTGCTCTCAATAAATTTGTGCGATCAACCAGTTAAATTCTATTTGTACGCTTCTGTTTTTACCACGTCTTTTGTAAAAAAAGATCGTGCTTATGTTATCGGTTTGTCTTCCGTCCGTCCGTCTATACCTTACGATATCTCTGTAACCATTAGTCCGATTTGAAAAATTCTTTTTGCATTGGGAAGCTTGAAATATGCGAATGATGATCCTTTATTTCGTTTTTTTTACGATGTACAATTTTGCCGCTAGAGGGCGTAAATGCAGATGATGTCGAATTCAAATATACGTTTTATTCCACATACTTGCTTCTAAACATCCGATTGAAAAAATCTTATCTTTCGATTCCATTTATGTCGAAGAGTATTTTATATATAGTTACATTTTCAAATTACACATAGACTTTCCGCAAGGGGGCGTAAAAGTAAATTACATTTTCCCCGATAACTCTTCTTCTAAAATTCCAATTTGAAAAAAAAATCAGCGGATACACCTCCTGATGGAAAATCTTTTGCATGTAATTTCAAAATTTTTGGTAAAGAATACTTTGGCCACCATGGGGCGTAAGGGTTAATTTATGCTTCTGATATATTTACCATAAAATCTGAGCTTCTAAATTATCGATTGAAAAAACTCTTTCGTGGACTGATGCCACTCCCATCGATAAACCTTTTTGGAATATTTTCTTCTTAAAATATTCCACAGTTTCTCCGTCAGGGGGCGTAGATGTATATTTTATTTTCGTCAATATCTCTACTTCTAGAAATCTGATTTGAAAAATTTCTTTTTTGTTGGATAGTGTTTTCAGTGTGACATGTTTTTCATATAATTTCAAAATTTTCAATTAATTCACAGACTTTCCACTAGGGGGCATAGAGGTAAATTGTGTTTGTCCCTATATCTCTGCTTCTAAATCCCCGATTTGAAAAATTCTTTCTGCACCGGATACAGCTCCTGATGGAGAAATCCTTTGCACATTATTTAAAATTTTTGTAAAAGAATTGTTTGGCCACCAGTGGCGTAAGTCTTACTTTCCGCTTCTGATGTATTTGCAGCAAAATATAAGCTTCTAAAATCTTGACTGAAAAAAAAGTCATTTGTTGACCGATACTACTCATGTAGACAAACCTTTTTGGAACATTTTCTTCTTGAAATAATGCATGGTTTCTACGCTAGGGGCGTAGATGTATATCTTATTTTTGTCAATATCTCTACTTCTAGGAGTCCGATTTGAAAAATCCCTTCTTTGTTGGATAGTGTTTCCGATGCGAAATGTTTTTCCAAAAAATGCCAAATTTTCAAGTAAATCATAGACTTTCCGCTAGGGGGCACAAAGGTAAAGTGCGTTTTCTGCGTTATTTCTGCTTCTAAAACTCCGATTTGAAAAATTCTTCCTGTATCGCATACAAGACCTGATGGAAAATATTTCTCACATAATTTCTAATGTTCGGTAAAGAATGGTTTGTCCACCAGGGGGCATAAGTGTTAATTTCTGCTTCTGACGCATTTGTAGGAAAATATGGGCTCCTGAAAACTCGACTAAATTTTTTTCTTGGACCGATACCGCTCATATGGAAAATCCTTTTGAGAATATTTTCTTCCTAAAATAATGCATGGTTTTCCCACCAGGGGACGTAAAGTCACGTCTTATTTTTTGTCGATATCTCTTTTTCTAAGAGTCCGATTTGAAAAACTTCTTTCTATGTTGGAGAGCGTTTCCGGAGCAAAATGTTTCTCATATAAATTCATGTTTTTCTTAACGCACAAGTCTGCGACCAGAGGGCGTAAGCTCACAATTCCGTTTACGGCAATATGTGCGGGATTAAAAACCTGATTTAAAAACTTGTTTCTTCCGTCAGATATTATTGTTTTTCATACCAGCTCCATTGACTATAGCTTTGATAAATTTAATTTGCGTCAGAACGGATTCAAAAGACGGACGTGCTTATTACTCCCAAAAACTCGGTGTCATCTTTCTTGTTGTTCTTTGTAGGGGAATTTTCGTAGTCTTTGAATTTTTTTGAATGCCGATAACGATTATTTCAATAGATTCTTTGTTGAAACGGCATTTTATTTAAGTACTTAGGAGGGAAAAACTGAACTAAAATCCTCAGGATCCTAAGTAAAAAGAAATCCCGAACAAAATCCTTAGGATTCATGGCTTTTTGAACAGGCTAAAAATGAAGCTGGATCCATGTGCAATTATTTATGCTTTTTTGCATTTCATAAACGTTTTATAGGATAAAACGTAGAGTAATTTTGTAAATTTACATGTAATCAATTCATGTTTAAGCTCTTCAAGAGTGATTTAAAAATTGTAAGTAATGAAATTGAAAATCTGAATGCTAATTGTACAGTGAACAAGGACTTCACGCAAATACTTCCCACTAAAAATACGGAAATGAATAAAAATGTTTTTTAAAAAAAAGAACTTTTACACAAATTTTTTAGGTGATCCCCAGCTAATTGTTTTCTCGGCAATTAGTTGTTACAGTTAATACACTGGCGTGCAAAAATTAAGGACGAGACGGTTTTTCGAATATAACGTCTTGCAGAAGTGCTCCACATCGACTCAAATCATACCATAAGATCCCCAAGATGTAAAAATATGGGACAAGTGAGCAAAACCGTCCAAACAAGGAATCCAAAGGATACAAAGCCACTTTATTGAAAAGGTAGCTTCGAGCACAACTGGACAGAAGACAAAATGTCCATGTGACAGGCGGCAGCAAAGAAAAATCCAGTCTTTTGTAAGGGATATGATCACCCCTGACTGCGTTGCAGGATTTACAACGTCTGTCCATGCTGAGGACGAGGTTGCCAAGCAGCTGTTGAGGCATCGCGGCCCATTCCTCTTGTAGCGCCAATCGCACCTGCGGAATCGTTGCTGGCGGCTGGTGACGTGCTGCCAAGCGTTTCCCGAGAAGGTCCCACACGTGTTCGATTGGATTTAGGTCCGGGGACCTTGCAAACTAAACCATCCGTTGAATATCTTAACTGTCGAACAATTCTGCGAGAGGCACTGTACGATGAGGTGTAGCGTTGTCGTCCATGAAGAGGAACTCAGGACCCACAGCACGTTTAAACAGACGCACGTGAGGCAGGAGAACATCGGTACAATAGCGGACACCAGTGACTTAACCTCCTTGGAAGATGTGGAAGTCAGTACGGCTACCAAGCATGATACGGCCCCAAACGAGAACTTCGCCACCTCCAAACCGGTCCCTTTCGATGATGTTGGAGGTGTGATTGCGTGTTCCCTGCTCTCTCCAGATGTGTATACATCCAGAATCGCTCGTCAGACTAAATCGGCTCTCATCCGTAAATAGAACTCGACCCCATTGCTGATGTGTCCAGTTCTTGTGTTCCTGGAACCACAGAAACCGCCGTCTCCGATGAGCAAGCGTTAATGGCACACAAAATACTGGTCGTCGTGCAAATAGACCACCTTTGTGCAGCCTTCTTTCCACGGTAAAACGCGATAACGGACGTCCAGTTTTCTGTTGCATGTGCCTTGCGATTTCTCCCGTTGTCTGCCGTCTGTCTCTTCTCGCCTGTAGGACAATATACCGGCCGTCCGCCGCCGTGGTTGCTCGTGGACGACCACTGCTAAACTCTCGGACAGCTGTTCCTGTCGTTTGAAATGCTCTCCAAGCTTATGAAACGATGGTGTGAGCGATCCCGAACTCCTCGGCCACAATAGTCACACTTCCACCTTCTTCCAACTTCCCAATGACGCGACCTCGGGTAACGTCATCCAGATGTCATCTACTGGATTGCCTCTTGGCCATATCACACGGTAGCAGCTACTCGACGTCGTTCAAACCGATCTACAACGTGCAATAGCTTTCACCGAATTGCTGAGCGTACACCGCCAGTGTGCTTTATACCCTTCCGACACTCCCCTCCCCTTACGTCATGTTGCATATATGCGCATGCCCTACCGTACTGGACCCTAGTCTATCTCCTGAGTGGTCTTTCGGTCCGTTCTGCCTGCTAGTTCTGCTGTTATGCTAATTTCTCCTCTTCGTTCTTAATTTTTTCACACCAGTGTAAATTCGAATATTGTGCTAAATATTAAACTTAATATTTTGTCGAATATATGGTTATAAATATAATCATTAACGATAAAAAGTGATTCATATAATTGCTGGCGCTAAAAAAGGTGAACACAATTATTAATAATTCATATTAATTTGTATATAATTAAGGAAAACATTTGGAGTTGATTTCTTTTTTGGCTGGTGGTGGGTGTCCCAATTCCAAGGTCTTTGCTAGAAAGGGAGGGGGGGGGGTAATTCGGAGCACGTAAATTCTCAGGAGCATGAGCTGCCACTGCTGACGAGTGACATACTTCTTGATAAAAGGAAATAAAAACGTGGACTTTGTAAGAACTGGTTTCTGAATATTTCTGGACGTTCTTATTTTTACTGTGCTTAATTAGCACTTTCATGTTAAAATAGAATTTTAGCTGTAACGTAAAACGAAGCTATCGGGGTTCAGCTTACAGTAAGCTTTAGTGTAGTTTACAGTAAATCCAGTTACTGCGGCAAGTTCTTCAAGCCTTAGTGTGTAAGCGGTGTAGTGATTTACAGCAAAGATTAACGCTTGGGCAATAGTTATAACCTACAAACAATTCTTTAAATTAACTAATATTCTAGAATGATCGAGTCCCAATTAAAACATTATGTTTTGTAGAATTTCAGTAATTTGGTATGTTTCTTTTCTTCAGCGCAAGCATTTTGTTAAATTAGAATGACGTACTTTTCATAGGTTTTGCCGAAATCGAAACGATGCATTACTTTTGAACGTATAGTTTATTTCAAGGAGATTCTCTGGTGAGAAGTGAGTTACAGGATGAAGAACAGAAAATTCGTTTTTAGTGAGATGTGCATTGGTGCGAATAATGGTCTTCCGACGATGGGAATAAAATGCTCCTCACACGAAAGAAATAGTGCATCTTGCATGAAGCGTGAAAGAATATATAAGGGCAGTAGTCCGTTACTTGCTGTAGCTCTTCGTTCTGAAACGGCGAACTTTACGAAGTTACTTAAATAATTTTCATGAAATATTACCCTAATTTGCAACACACGTCATTTTCTTCCGTTTACCTATCGCACACGGTGGCGTGTTGCCAAGTTGAAAGTTCCAGGTGCGTAGCATGCTTGAACATGAACATGAATTCACCTGTCTTGACAACGCTTTCTTTTAAAAATAGACTGCGTTTAAAATACCTTCACAGGAAAGTGATCTAGGTTTACTTACACAGAGCAAACCTTCGAAATGAATGTTCAAAGGGAACTGATATGTTATGCAAGGGATAACTTCATTTTATCTGATCCAGCAATTCCTGCTCGAAAAGCAGCAGGGTATCTCGAACCCAGATATTTTGCATATTAGAAAAGAACTTGTTCTTCACTCAGTTTATTTGGGTGAAACATTATTCACTTACTGAGTGAAAAAAATCTAAAACACCACAAATGTGTTTTGAAAAAACCGACGTTCTGTTCTGCATTGATAACTTTCAGTTTCTGAAAACAAATTTCTCCTTTGAATACTTTAATTCCGAATTTTAAAATAAACCAATTTAAAGCTAAGAATTTGAAATACAAGCGCATGCTTTATAGTTCTCATTGAAACACTCGAATTTCCAACAAAGGAGTGTCAGTTAGGAAGTGATACTATAACGTTTGTCTGGCACAATTAAGTTACAATAGATTGTCTACAGCAGTTTTGCTGAGTTATGGTTCAAATTTGTTAACACTTAATAGAGTGGAGGTTGAGTTGTTCACAAATTATGAGTGCCTTTCGAAAAGGTGGAAAGCTTCCAAGGTATCCAGTTTCAGGACAGAGTTTGGCTTTTCAATTAGTTTGGCTTCTAAAACATCAATCTGTGTCAGTTTTCATGGTAGTGTTGAACTATGGATGATGTCTTTTGTACACAGTTCCTTATACACTGGCGGAAAGTGAAAAAAGAACACCAAGAAGGAGACGTCTGATACCAACGAAATTTATACAGCATAATAACGGAATACAGAGGATAACGTGATCAAAACATTATGGCAAAATTCAGCTGTATTTTCTGGTAAACTGAAAAATAACATTTCCATGTAACATGGTTAGTACGCGGTTGAACCACCATGAACTGCGTCACACTGTGCAATTCTGGCATGGAGTCTGTCGTACAGATGTTGGATGTAAGTTTGGTGTATTGAGTTCCAAGCATCCTCAACCTGGACGCGTAAATCGGGGATGTTCGTGGCTGGCCGTGGAGACCGGATAAGTCGTTGTCCCATAAAATCCCCCACGTGCTCAATGGGGGACAAATCCGGTGAACGTGCAGGTCATGGAAGTTGTCTCACACCCTGAAGTGCATGTTGCGTAGCACGTGCCGTATGTGGGCATGCGTTGTCTTCCTGGAAAACACCACAATGGACCGACCTTACAAATTGCACAACAATGGGCTGAATGATGTTGTTGATGTAGGAGGTGCTGTTTAACGTACCCGGTACAAACACTAGTTGCATACGGGAGTGATAGCTGATCGCTCCCCACACCAGGAGACAAGGTGTAGGCTCTGTGTGTCGCTGGCGGATGCAAGAAGGGTGGAGATGCTCCCCTGTAGGTCTGCGATCACGCATACGGCCATCGGAGGCTGCCAAGCAGAATCTGCTTTCATCGCTGAACACGACAGATCGCCATTGCGTTCTCCAGTGCAGACGTTGGCGACACCACTGCAGCTGTTCCTGACGGTGGGCTCGAGTCAGAGGTGCACATGCCAGAGGCACACGTGCACGTAGTCCTGCATCCAGTAGATGGTTGCGGATTGTTCGCACAGTCACTTCAAGTGCAACGGCAGCTCGGATTTGCGTCGCAGTGGATGTTATGCTTGACAACGCCGCTCTTCTTATGCGTCAATCGGTCCGCTCATCAGTCCATCTGTGATTCCAGGTTCCACGTCTTCTCGTGTGGGAATGTTCCTCGGACCATCTACGCCACCATCGTACCACCATCGATACTTCCCGTCCAATTCGCTCAGCAATACGACGATACGACCACCCGGCCTCGCGGAGTCCGACTAGACGACCTCGCTCAAAGTCCGATAACTTCTGAAATCGTACACGTCTTCCATGTCCAGGCATTGCAGCTTCTTCAGGGTCTTTGCACGTGTTCGTACGCCGACGACTGATTACATTCACTTTGCCGTACTCCTTAAATACCACTGACGATAATTTGCATATTATGCCGTGCTGTGGCGTAAGCGCTCACCGGTTGGTCCCGAAATTAACATCATACCTACGTAAACTCGACCCCATTAACATATGTAAATTTCATGATCATCCGCCAATTCCTTCTTGGTGTTCTTTTTTCACTTTCCGCCAGTGTATATAATTGGAACTAAAGAAATCATTCATAGCGCAACATTGCTGCGAAAGCAGTCCTGAATTTCTGTTTACTGAAGCCAAACTTATTGAAAAACCTGACTCAATCTTGAAACTAGACACTCTGGAAGATTTCCAGATTTTTCCCAAACCATTTACAAATTGTGAATGGTTGAATTTCCACTCCGTTGCTGAAGTGTGTGTTACCAACTTAAAGCCGTGACCTGAAACACCACCAGTATACATCAGTAATGAAAACCACATAACTCGAAAGCTGAGTTATGCTGCACAGAAACTGCAGGTGGCGCAGTGGTCTAAGGCGATGGCTTCTGATCATTCATTCGAGATGGGTTCCAGTTCGAATCCCGTGAGGCATGGATGTTGTTTTTGTCTTACGGCGCTGGCTCTCTCTCCTTCCTTGGAACTAGTGGCTCTAAATTAGGGACGGGCGACTGCTTTATAGCTCACTAAGTTGCTCACGGTGGTCGTTAAACCTCCAATAATAAAAAAAAAAACTGGAGTTGGCGAGCTATTGGATATTATTATAGCTTCACTTCCTAATTGAATTGAGCAGTGTTATGGTCACCTAACTTTACCAAACGTATGTCGCTTAAAAAATATCTATCGCGTGCTCACTTAACTTTAATATCATTCAGAAATGAGATGGGGGCCTTCTATTATTATTCACATAACACGCCGTTTTGCATACGAAGTGTATAAATATTGATGCTACGCCCCGGGGCGCCACACTATCAAATAAAAAAAAAGCTTTAAGAATTTAGATGTCAGGATGTCAGGCAATGGCTGACGACCCGGAGGTAGACATTAGAATTTAGATTAAATATTTGTGAGCTCTTTTATCGCCGAAATCTTTTGTACTGGTGAAAAGAATTTAGCCTGCAATTTAGCCAAATAAAACAAAGAAATTATTCCGACACTCATTAATTATTCATGCAACTTCAGGACTGACACGAAACAACAGACATTTAATCAATTAAAAATAAAACATGAAGAAAATGATGAAGGCGTCTATGTACAGAGGATGGTGAAGGAGAGGCGTCAAATAAATTCGCCCTTTTTGGGAAAGCTCTGAGGCTGAATTTATCATTAAAGTCAATGATTATTTATTCGCATGATTTTTCACTGACCGGCTTTAAAAACAGTTCTCAGCCGACGAAAGCTTATTGGCTGACCGGAGTCAATTATTTCACAACTGGCATGCATACATAAATTCAGTATTTACAGATATGCAGCTTTTCCTCGAGTATCCATGTTTGATGCACTCACTAATATTTGATGTATTTATATTGGAAGCGCACCTGTGTGACGACGCGCCCATTTCAGCGCGCGCATTATAACCAATGGAGAGGGGAGTCTAACCCCGTCTCCCACTTATTCTCGTGCACACACTTTTGTTCATTCACCTGCATGATCAGGTACGCATCTATGCGCACCAATCAATGTCAATGTGAAACGAAGCCGCTGACGTGATAACAGGATCCGTCCGTCTGTTCATCCCAGCTGATCCGTCCGTCTGTCCCAAAGCTGATGCTCCTTAGATCAGCGGCCGTGCATCTCAGTCATTCGGGGCTGCAATTCGTTTACTTCGTGTGACCTCTGGGATGCTGCTGGCTTTCTCTTACGTGCAATCTAGCACCAGAAAAAGAGGTATCTTAGTCCCTTCTATTTCCTCGCGGTAACATCAACCTCCCGGCCTCTCTTTGTATAGCTGGCCGACTTGACTTCGGACAGAAGCATTTCTTCCGCCGCAAAAATACTGCGCTGCGGGATCTCATTGGTCCAGCACGAGTCCAGCTCCCTTCAAGAGCTTCTTCCGGACTAATCTTTTTCGCTCGTTCACATGTCGTCAACAGATCCCTTACTCTGTCGTCAGGGGTCTGTTTTAACTCTCCTGTCAGCCTTATTGTTTTCTAAAAGCATTCGGCGCGATGAAGATGTAAGAAATGCATGCCTCTGAATTCGGAATATGTGGTGGGTCCACTCACCGATAAGTACGGAAACATATAACTTAACTAACAGTTCTTTGTCCTGCCAAGGTTCGGATTAGCAAACGGCATAAGTTTTCCGATCTGTTGACACTCTAACGGTTTCTCCAAACATACACGGTCAACTAACGTGACCGCCGCGCGCTTAGGGGGCGACGCATCGCGTTCCCCACACCAGGCTAAAATTTCTCCCTTCCAAGAAAAGGGACCCTTATCTTTTCTCTTCTTTTGCAATGCGGGAAACCACTAGCTGTTAATTTTCAACCAATAATTAATGCTGTTCCCGCCTCTCGCAAAACCTGCTAATCGAATTAATTACCGTACCCCAAAGTCGTGACAATATTCCTGGTATTGCAATCTAAAAAGGTTTCTGAGTCGTCTGGTAGCCTGCCATTCGAAAACAAACTGCATCGTATAAACAAAATTCTTAGAGTCTAGACATCATGTCGCCGGAGCCGTAGAGAGGAAGTTGTACTGGCACGTCTACGCATTAGGCATTGCCGTTTTGCTTGCGGCTATTTTCTGTGTGGAACGTGTGATGTAACTGTGGCTGTTGTTCGTCGTCGTTTTGTTCGTGAACATGTTCGTTTCTTGCTTTTACCCACACTACCAGACGACTCAGAAAACCTGACCGCCTTTTAAACGATCATTGTGATGTCCCCTGTGCTTTCCTTTCTTCATTGTACCGGTGTCTTTCATTTTGTGTAGGGCGTTAACGTTTCGTCGGCCATTTACGCAGTTTCTTGTTCTGTTTTGTGACGTCCGGTTTTTGTTATGTTTAGTGCTGTGTTTATTACTGTTCCGAACCGTGGGACATTGCGTTCTTTGGCCTATAGAGGCCCCTGCACAAAAACCACAAATCAACCTACCAACCAACAACCTGCCAGCTGATCCGCTAGCCTCCGCAAATCGCCGATCTTTATCTATTAATCAATTAATGGATTCGAAAAATTCCTTCTCTGTTAAGTATCCCGAAAAATGGGATCGACGATCTGTATATTTTGTTATTTTGTGAATGAGCAGTCACGAAGCAAGGGACATTTAAATGCACGTTATTGTTTACCTTTATTTTATTCTGTATCACAGTTTCTAAAAGTCGTATTGATAATGTTTTTCTTTCATCGGGTACCTCATGCTAATTGAGTCCCGACACGTTCTCTTGATTGAGGCATGAGCGATGTGCTTGCCTCATGGTGCAAGTTATGCCCTTTCCCCGAAACCTGTTGTTTCCTTTTTGTTTCGGAGTTGAGCGACCACCGTGAACACCACTAAGGGCTGTAAGCAGTCGCCTGAACCTAATTCTAAGTCTACTGTTTCCAGGGAAGGCACACGGGGGCTGGTTGAGGCTCAGTCCACGTGCAAGGCAAGCAGGCCGGATCCCCTGGAAAATGGACTTTGCTCGAAACCCTCTGAGCCTCCCCTGTGGCGTAGTGGTCTAAGCGTTGGCTTCTGTCCCTTCGTCCGAGATGGGTTTGATTCCCGGTGAGGCATAGATGTTGTGTTCGTCTTACGGCAGTGGCGACACCAGTGACCCCAATTAAAGGACGGGCGACTGCTTATAGCCCATCGAGTTGCTCACGGTGGTAGTTAAACACCAAATAAAAAAAAATTCTTTGATTGGTGGTATATGAAAACGGCCTTTTGCATTTCATTATAAGCATAAATGCTTTACTTTACTTATCCGCGTGTTGAACATTTGTTTAGAAAAAGCAAACTTCTGATGCTACAACACGAGCGATTAATAACTCAGAAGAAATGACATCACTATGTGTGTCAGTAGAAAAAGCTGTGGCAATTCTCTACCACATGAGTTCAGGACTTGTTGGGGTCAAGGGTCATAGAAGAGAGAAATGTCTTTGTGTTTTAAAAGAAATGTAAAACTTTGAAGAACATTATTAAACAAGAAATACGACACCGAATTTTCGGTCGTAATGAATACGTCTTTTGAATTATTTAACAGGCGAATAAAATTATTCGAAGTTATTCATAGTCAATGAAAACGGTTAGAAAAAAAGCATACGGATTTATACAATCGATAAAACATTCAGAAATAGAAACAGCTACTTACTCCCCTAGCAGCTGAAAAGGATGTTACGAAAATTAATAAATAGTGCCCAAAAAGTTTCTCATCGCCGAAGAAAGATAACAGAGAGTTATTTTTAAACCGAACAGTTAGAAGAAATAGAGAGGTAAACATGAGTAACTGTGTACGCCTCCTAGTGGAAGAATTTTGGATAATAAAAAACTTAAAAATATGCTAAATGTATTCGTCATAGCAGAAGCTACACTAAGAAAAAATATTTTTTTGAAAAACATCTCCTGGAAACAGCTAAGGGTTTGACATTTGCGCCTCCTAGCAAGAAATCTATGCATGTTTAAAAAAGATAATGTTCCGTATTTTTATTGTACAGAATGGCATACAATACAAAGACATGTTTTAATACGGTATTTAGAAGCGGAGATAAAGCAAAGGGTTTCATAAGGTAAATGTCCACAAGCAAAGTGTTTCATAAGCTAAATGGTATCCCGTGTTAAAAGAAATTTTTAAATCGGTCATTTTGAAGCAGAGATATCGAGAAAAGAACATTAAACATTTGCTCCCCTAGCGAGGAAACTGTGAATTACTTTGCGAAGGAAATACAAATACAAAGCTTTCATAGTTAGTAGTGTCTGACCGAAAAATAACTTTTACAGTCATGTTTTTGGTCCCGGAGATATTGCTGAATACATGCCGTAAATGGCAACGTGACATAAGCCCTCTAGTGGCAGACTTGTTAGTTAGGAAAAAATTGAAATCATGTGCAGAACATTTCACACCAGAAATTCTCCCCGATAAGGAAAGAAATTTTAAAATCGGACTATTAAAAGCAGGGATGCCGACAAAAATATGCATTTACACCCCGTGTCGGAAAAACTAGGCACTATTTTAAGAAGAATGTATTCACAAATTCGTAGTGAGCTGCGTCGGTTTAGGAAATAATTTTTTATATCGTGTTTTCAGAACGCAGATTTTGCTGCAAATATATCAGAAACAGAAATGTACACTTACGCCACCTGGGAGCTAAAAAAATTCTTCACCAAGACTTAGAAATTATATCATAGCATTTCCCACCAGAAGAACTATCCAATGAAAAAAAACAATATTTGAAATACATTTTGTAGAAACCGAGATAGCCACCCCCGGTAGTGCTGTGGTCTAAGAGCTGACTTATGACCATTCGTCCGAAATGGGCATGGATGTTTGTGTTTGTCTTACGGCAGTGGATTTCTCCCTTTCCTGGAACTAGTGACCCTAAATTAGGGACGGCCGACTGCTTATAGCCCATCGAGTTGCTCACTGTGGGCGGTAAACCCCCATACAAAAGAAAGAAAAGAGATCAGGAAAATCGGAATTTACCTTAACGGAAATTCGAAGCATTACGTGAAAAAGAAACTGTCCAAAATAGTCTTCGTCATAAACGGCATCGAAAGGAAGAAGCAATTTTTTTCAATCGTAGATTTGGAAGCAAATATATGGAATAAAATAAAATTTCAATTGGATAGCGTCTGCATTTACGCCCTCTAGCGGCGAAGTTATGCATCGGGAAAAAAGAGGCAAGGATCATCGTTTCCACATTTCAAGCTTTCCAATGTAAAAATAATTTTTCAAATCGGACTTATAGTTACATAGAACGGGTGGACAGACGGACAGACAAGTGATACTTATAAGCACCTACCTTTTTTAATTTCTACAAAAACCGTGTCAAAAAAAGGGAAGGTGGGGGCGTAATTACGCTGAAAACTAAATCACTGTTCCTCGCTGAGTAAAGACCTATAAAATACTAAGCTGCTGTTAAAGGAAAGAAAAACTTCCTCGTAGTTAATTACCATATAAAGAAGTTTCTTGGGAATGTTTAGCTAAAGGTATCTCTTTAGGCTTTAGAAAATAGTAGTGGAGGGAAATCTCCGTGCGAGTGAGAGAGAGAGAGAGAGAGAGAGAAATAACTTTCAATTTTTTCCTGTTTATTGCTTTGCTGTTAGTACGTGGTTGTATAATCCTTTTTGTGGGAGAAAAGAGATTTGTTTGGGAGTTTAATAAGGCGCCTGGCCACTATCAAACTGCGATATTGTGCGTCCTGTGCTCTTGTTTAGTTGTTTTGCAAGATCATTTGCTGGCTTGTGTCGATCCCTCTTGGTATGTAGGAGGGGAGTTTTGTTTGTGTGTGTGGACGACCAACACCCGTCTTTCGCACAACTGTACCTGTAATCTTGAAGGCCGACCACGCACGCGATACGATGCTATGGACGATACGGAACTCTTGGGCCACACTAATCACAGTTAACCCTCCTCGAGCCTCCCAATTATTCGACCACAAGTAAATCACAAGATATTCTCGACGGGCCATTTCGTCGTCTTTAGCCCACAACAAACACATTCGAACGTGTGTAGCACTTATGCACACCCTCCGGTGACTTCCATTTAACTGAAGCTGTTGGACTGCGGGAGCGCATTTTGCTCTCACGTCACGCAACACACGTCCTCGTCATGCCCCATTATTACGCATGTGCTGTTGCTCCTGTTCCTAGACACAGTCCTGAGTTAATTTGTGTTTTGGTGCTGCTATTTACCGCGTTATTTTACATTTTCCACTTCGTCCTTAAGTTTTGCACACTTGTGTACTGCAAGAGAGTTCAGTTTTTCTTTTTCTCTGTATTTCGAAAAAACAAAGCAAAACTTGCATCTGTATTCGTGGAAAAAGCACAGTTTGTAATTGAATGCAAAGCCCGCTCCCTCAATTGCTTCACCCCTTCCCTGGTTCTGGGACCTAGATGAAGGGAGAGAGCCAGTTTCTCAAGACGACAGAATAGTCAAGTGCTTTGACTACTGCGTGACCGGGGCGGGAGAAATCAGTTGCCTTAAATCTGTGACTGACGACTCGTTATTACTTCAGAGGAGTATGTATTCATTTTACTATTAAAGAGACTCGGGGGTGGTAGTTTATACGAGGTGTGATCAAAGTGTTTCCAGACTGGCTGCGTAAGTTCCAAAACGCGCAACACAGCAGGAAGCGGTTTGGTACAGGTTGACCTTGGAACCTACCACGCATGTGCCGCGAGACACGTCGCTTTTTTTTTTTTTTTTTTTTTTTTACAGTAGTGCTTTGTTCTTCCGCATGGGAAGCTGTTCGTCGCATTTCTCATGTCGGAAAAAAATTATCAACGAATTTGCATCAGATTTTGTCAAAAACTTAGCGAAACTTGCAAAGACAAATGCTTAAATTTACAGCAAGTCTATGGGGAGGGAGGATTGTATAAATCCTATAAACATTTTAAAGATGGTTGTGAAAGTGTTGAGAGTGATGAACTGTCTGGGAGGCCCGCAACCAGCAAAAGTGAAAACACTGTCGACCTTTTGCGCACAGCTGTGCGAGAAAATTCCCAGATCCCTATTCATGGGTTATCTGAAAACTTCAACATTAGTTTCGGTTCAGTTCTGCCGATTCTCACGGACGATTTGGGTATGAGACGCGTCTCAGTTAAATTTGTTCCAGAATTGCTCTCAAGTTGAGCAAAAACAGGCACGTGCTTGAGTGCGTCAAAATCGACGAAAACTTTTTAAAAACAACCGTAACTGGTGATGACTACCTTTTCTAATAAGTTCTCAAGAAATATAGGGGTTATTAGTAGTGCAGTGGCCAATTTAACCACTAAATTAATGATTTTATTATACTACACTTTAATTCAGTCTCATCTAATGTATTGTTTGGGGATCGACTACATTAATATATTTAAAGGAAAACTCAGGCATTTCTTACTGACCAAAAGTTTATAATGTACTATTACCTTTATTAATTGATAGTACCACCCTAGCTGTGTTTGATATTATGTGGACTTTACTTGTTTATGTTTTTTTGCATTTTTTTTTATTTTCATGAAAATTTTGATGCTGTGGGAGAAGAGGGCACGTCAGGTCTATCAGGCCTTTTCCCTCCTCATTCCCTGTTGTAAAAAAAATATATTATTTGTGTTGTGTATTTATGAACATGTAATACCTTGTCTGTAACAACTAAAATGTAATAAAATGAAATGAAATGAATTGTGGATTTCTGGGTATGACCCTGAAACTAAGGCCCAGTCTTCACAGAGGTAGACCTTAAGCTCTTTCAGAGTCCCAAAAGCAGGATACAGTCGCAGCAATGTCAAGACGATATATATTTTTTAATTATCAGGGAATTGTGCATCACGAATACGCTCCATCAGGCTATAGAATCAAGTAGGAGTACTACTGTTAAGTTTTGCGGCTTTTGAAGGATGCATTTCTTCATAGTGGCATGTGGCAACTCCACCTTGACAACACGCTTGCCCATGCATCACAACTTGTGCAGCAGCTTCTTTCTAAGCACCGCATTGCGCAGGCCCGACATCAAACATATTACCCAAAACTCGCTCCTTGCGACTTTCTTCTCTTCCCCAAAATCAAATACCACTTGAAAGGTAAAAGGGTTCAAGATATTGAGGAGATGCAACAGGAGGTATTTCAGAAGATGACTTCAAAATTGCCTCGAGAAGTGGAAACAGCGCTGAGCTAAGAGTGCGGAATCGGAACGGAACTACTTCAAAGGAGATCAAGCTAAGAGTGTGGAATCGGAAGGCAACTACGTCGAAGGAGATCAAGCTAAGAGTGTGGGATTGGAAGGGAACTACGTCGAAGGAGATCAAGCTAAGAGTGTGGAACCGGAAGGGAACTACTTCGAAGGAGATCAAGCTAAGAGTGTGGAATCGGAAGGGAACTACTTCGAAGGAGATCAAGCTAAAAGTGTGGAATCGGAAGGGAACTACTTCGAAGGAGATCAAGCTAAGAGTGTGGAACCGGAAGGGAACTACTTCGAAGGAGATCAAGCTAAGAGTGTGGAATCGGAAGGGAACTACTTCGAAGGAGATCAAGCTAAGAGTGTGGAATCGGAAGGCAACTACGTCGAAGGAGATCAAGCTAAGAGTGTGGGATTGTTAGGGAACTACGTCGAAGGAGATCAAGCTAAGAGTGTGGAACCGGAAGGGAACTACTTCGAAGGAGATCAAGTTAAGAGTGTGGAATCGGAAGAGAAATACTTCGAAGGAGATCAAGCTAAGAGTGTGGAATCGGAAGGGAACTACTTTGAAGAAGATCAAGCTGAGAGAGTGGAATCGGAAGGGAACTACTTCGAAGGAGATCAAGCTAAGAGTGTGGAATCGGAAGAGAACTACTTCGAAGGAGATCAAGTTTCAAATCTGTAAGGCTTGTACTTTATTTTAATAAATTCATTTAGGATACTTTTTATCACACCTTGTATTCTATTTTCCTTTGTTTCTCGAAAGTCCGATTTGAAAAATTCTTTTCACTCTGAATGAAAATTTCTAGCATATCGGCTACTTGTTCGTAAAATAGAGATATCCTTGTAAGGAAATGGATGTCTCTTTCTACCTTCAACCGAATTTTTACTTCTAAAGAGCCGACTGACATAACGGTTTTTTTGCCTCACCGTGACAGGCATGATACATGATATCTCTACTGCAAATCATTCACAGCTTATCGCTACACTGTGTAAATGCATATATTTCCGTTTGCTGTCGTATCTGCACTTCCAAACGCCCAACTGAAAACTTTCTCTTTGAGTTGGACAGAATTTTTATGTCAAACATTTTGCGTAATAGGTATCGCATCTCAGTGTAAATGTTTGTTCATTATTATATCTTACATTATAAGAGTTTTTATGTGGGTCAAAAGACCTTCTTACTATACCCGAATATTCTGTGAAATTCTTCGTTTTATTTAGGTTCATTTAAAATTATTCCAATTTAACAAAATTCCACTTTACAGTTTCAAGTACACTATATTGACAAAAGTCACCGGACAGCTTCAAAAGCAAATGAACGGATCCAATGCGTTGCTAACATGCGCGGTACAGCCGCAGATGGTATAAAAACAAGCCTGCAGCTGACCGCGATCATATCGCACTGTGAGGTTGAGTGAAAATGCCGTGGCGGTTGAGAACTGACTCTGAGAAAGGAAAGATTGTTGGGTGTTATATTAGTGGGTTGTCCATAAGAGAAACCGAGCGACGTTTAAACATACTCAAGTCAACTGTTTTGGATGTACTGAATACGTGTAAGACACATGGCGAGCCTGAAGCAGGAAAACGTACCGGCAGACCAAAGAAAATCAGTGATAGAGGACGTCGAAGCCTTAGAAGAGTCGTTACAGCTAATCGACGGAGTACTGCACAAGAACTAAGGTGAATAAAAATGCTGGAACCTCGGTATGTACACGTACCAATCGCAGAGAACTTCATTCCATGGGTTACCGTGGTCGTTCGGCTGCTCATAAGTCTTTCATCTCCACTCGGAATGCTACTCGTCGTTGAGCATGGTGTAAAGAACATTTATCATGGGCCGTAGATCAATGGAAACGGGTCCTACGGACTGATGAACCCGGATACACGATCCATCAGGCTGATAGCGTGTGTGGGTATGGCGGTAGCCAAGAGAACGCTATTTACCACAATGTACTGTTCCCACAGTCAAGTTTGGAGCTGGCAGTGTACTCGTGTGGGGGTGTTTTCCGTGGTATGGTCCCTCCCCATTGGTTAGTATGAACAAACCTGTTAACTAGCACGTCTACCTCGGTATCCTGGACAATTATGACCTACCAACTCTGTGGCAATACTATGGAACCGAGCCTTGTTGGTACCAGAAGGATAATGCCCCGAGTCATAAAGCAAGAACTGTTACGGCGTTGTTTGGCGATAATTTCGTATCGTGTGGGGACTGGCCAGCACAGAACCCTGATCTTAATCTCATAGATCACCTATAGGAGGAATTGGAGCGCAGCATAAGAAGTTTGGAACCAAAGCCTGCTACTAAGCAACAGTTAGCGGCACCATTATGTACTGAATGGAAGCGCATACCTCCCGCTGTGTTCCAAAACCTTGTCGAAAGCATGTCTCGAAGGGTCAGTGCATGCAATAAGGCCAAAGGTGGACGGACACCGTACTAATGTACGTCAATAAATGCTATGTCGTGTTTTTCTTCTAGGTGTCCGGTGACTTTTGTCAATATAGTGTATTTTTTAGAGTTTAAACGTGCATTTCTTTTAAAATTAATGGTCAATGCCACCTTAATGCAGTTTAGGAAGTAACGTAGAACTAAACCGAAATGTTTGCCGTTCTGTAATAAGCCGAATTTACTAAATTCATACTTATAGCAAAAGACCAAGTATTTACAAAATATTTTGATTAGTTCGCTGACATTGTTAACTCCTGTACTATTAAATCCTCGGAGTACCGCTGTGGATCTCAGTCTGTGCTTCGTATTGTGTCAGTTTGGTGGTTTGGTGAAACTAGTCCCTTATATTATTATTATTATTATTATTATTATTATTATTGTTGTTATTCAGTTCATCAGCTGGTGTAGTGGCCGCCCATTTTAGTTTTTCTGAACTTAAAGGAGAACTTTCTCTTTTCATTGCAAGTAACAGGCGTCAAATGGTAGCAGATAGTCCTAACCGGTCCCTCACATCTTCCAAGAATTTTATCAGCATGTGAATATCCTCCCAGTTTGAGTGCCTATTAACTTTTCTACGTATCAGTGATTAATTAGGTCTCAAGCAAATGTTTATGCGGCTTCAGAACCATGGAAAGAAATGGGCAGCACGTGTATCCCACATTCTGTATAATTTTTAGTCATCTTATTTTTGGCACTGCAGCCCCTTACATAGCATTGAGAACCAGATCGAATAGTCCATTCGTAATTTTGTACAGTTCAACACTGGTTACAAAGAGAAGCAGACGAAATGTCTGCTGCTTCAGTGCCTCCTTTGGTTCTGGAACCAAGCGCTAAATAAATCCTGGTTACGCGTGGTCCGAGGAATATCACCCAGTGATATTGTTTCAATGCGTAGGGGACAAATTCATAACGTTCCCAACTTTTATTTACATGCAAATCATATACAAGAGAGCGTGCAGTTCGTGTTATCTCTCCATCCGCCTGTCTCCCCTGCAAGAACGGTAAATTCGGTTCGAAATGTTGATGTGTTGTAAGACCTGTATAAGATCTCAAACATGACTCCTTCCTGCCAGCCGATCTTCCGTTTGACTTTGTTCGTCCTTCGAATTTATACTTTCGCTTCGAACGGCCAGATTGAAAAAACTTTCTCGTTCACTGATAGAGAGACATTCTCGGAATAATATCAATGTCTATTCTCATGTTCATCAGTCTGCAGAAACGATACTTGAGATGAAAAATGTCGGATTGTCAGAATTCTCTCTCTGCCCAATACGGGAAAACATGAGCACAATATTTCTGTCATTTCTTCGTCCGTGTGTCCGTTAATCAGTTTCTTTCTCTGTCCGCGGAAATTACATCTCGGCTCTAACGGCCAAGTGTCCTTTTTGAAGACCGATAGGCAGATAGAATGGAAAGACAGCTTTTGATATTCTGTGTATTCCTGCCTTTATCAGCCACAGAATTTCTTCACTTCGCTAATTAAAAATGGACATACCTTTTCTACGAACGACCAGAGAAACTGAGAAATGGAAGGACAGACGGATAGTTATCTGAATATCTGTGCACATGTTTATTCCATCGAACATGGAAAAAATCTTAGCAAGCGGGGACATAAGTTCTGTGGACTGACTGAGAGATAAATGAACGCATGGGTGGTCTTGTGGAGAGAAGTCTGTTTTCTCTTGCTTTTGTTTCTCCTCTAGAAGGCCAGAAAAAGAATTTCAACAATCCATTTCGAAGTACAAGTGTTCTTTCTAGAGACTAGCGGGTGAGCGTAAGAAGAGATTTGATAATCTTGTGCACCAGAAATAATTTCTCCAATCTGGCCGTTAGAAGAGGAAACGTAATTTCGGCAGACGGGCAGACCAAACTAGCGATCGGAAGATCTGATATGATATATGAAATCTTTTCAACAAAGCAACATATCAAAGCTAGAATTACCATCATTGCAGGAGAAACAAGAAAAAAGATAACCCAAATATTATGTTTTCCTGCATATGATTTGTTCGCAACTAAAAGTAGTTGGAAACACAACAACGTGATGAAGGCGACAAATCTGGCAACGACGAATTGACGCATAAGCATCGTCCAGTCAAATGTTCCCGAAATTCCCAAAGGAATCGGATAATTTTCTGACATGAGCAGTTGTCGCATATGCCAAACAGTGTTCTGCAATTACAGCAGAAAACTGTAATACCAGCTGTAAAATGTAAACATAGGCCGAGAATTTTTTAATATATCCCAAGAAATTGTAAGGAAGACGTTTTCGCATTTTCTACTAAATCGGAACTGTTTAACCACTGCAAAAGCATTAACTCATTTCAGAATGCAAAAATTTGAAATGTAATCTAAAACTAATTTAGAAATGTTATAAATCTTTTTGCGTTATTTTCACTGCTAACATTTCCCAAAAAACCTTCCGTACTAATCACTTGTGCGCAGCATTTGTATATGACTGAAATTAAATTGTTTGGGAAATACGAAGTTAGATATTCTGTGGCGCAGAAGTGATATCGAAATTGCCAGAATATGTTGCTAAATACATGCTACAAATCCTATTGCTTAGGATAATTAAACTTAAATGATGCTCAAATTGCACCAGCAACTGTTTCAGTATTGATATCAAGGTTCTCACGAACACGTGTCAGTGCATCAGGAATGGATCGTGGGAAACAATACATTCACGCAGCATTGCAATCGTAACTGTTTGTACATTGGAGTAACTATGGGAACTGTAAGACGTTCTTGTTTGCGCAACTGGAAACTTCATTCACAAGGAGCAGGTGAACTTACACTGCTCGACATATAAATTGCCACACCAGAAAGTATTTGTCGGAGCACCATGGTGATGTGTCGACATTTTGGTTATATAAAGGATTGCTAGTTGCAAACTAATCATGTGATCGCTGAGGCAGGTAAAAGATGAAAACGGCTCGGCGTTTTCATCTTTTACCTGCCTCAGCGCTCACATGATTGGCAAAAAAAGTATTTGCACACGTACATTGCTTTGCATAAATAAACGTGGAAAGCAATTGTGGAGAAATATTTTTATAACCATTGGATTACTTTTACGATAAACACAAACACGGTTTTTTACTAATCAGAGGAAATATATGTATAACAAACGGAAATCTTATTTTATCATGCCAAAAAAGTATCTGCACATTAGTAAAGATAAACAAAAACAAACCATCAGAATTAAAGATGTTACTAGTATTTAGTATGCATGCCTTTTGTTTGGATTACAGCTTGTATCGCATAGGCATTGATTCTGCTAATTTTCTAGTTGTTTCTACACCGAGTTTCAGCTATTTTTCCCTGAGCGCTTTCCTAAGTTCGGTTTTGTTGGAAATTTTGCTTTTGCTCACTTGCAAATCCAATAAATGCCAAACATTCCCAATAGGATTGAGGTCTGGTAATTGTGGGGGTGTTGTTTAGCTGGGTTTCACTTAATAAAGCAACCACGACCTTGATACATTGGTTGCATGTTTAGAATCGATGTCGTGTTGAAATTACAATCAACTTGCAATTCCCAATTTCGATGCGCTGGCCAATAAATTGCCTTATAATAAATCAAAAGATTATATAGCATTCATATTTACCTTCAATAAAGGCCATACTGGTAATTCCATTAAAAGCCATGCATCTCCAAATCATTACCTAACCACCGCCATGTTTTGCAGTTGGTCTTAATTTTTTCATTTAAGGGAAGTGTTTGGCTTTCGCCGCACATTTCGTTCCATCCGAACCGAAAATAGTAAACTTGCTTTCGTCAGAAAATTTCACATTTTGCCAAAACTCTGCTGTTTTGCTGACATAAGCTCTGACAAACTCAAGTCTTTTTTGCGTATTTGTTTCACTGATACAAGCATTTTTTGTGGGTTTCCTGCCTCGAATATGTGCATCGTGAAGAATATTGCGAATAGTTTGAGAACTTACTATGGTCCCCGACGTTGAAGCGACATCATTAGCCAATTCCCGAGCACTTATGGAGGGGTTTCTCAATACTTTACTAATGATGTCCCTCCGCTGCCTCGCATTTAGCTTCTTCGAACTTTCCAGATCACAATTTATTCTCTGTACTACCATTCTTTTTTTTTTTTACATACCGGGCACTGGAAAAGTTCAAATTTAACTTCTTACCAATTTCGCGATAACTTAAAACACAATCATGGAAGAGCTATAATCTTCTCCAGCATTGCAATGGAAAACTCGCACTTTTTCGGAACCATGACAGCTGAAACTAACTAAATTGCCGCTCCAAAGATAATCTTATAACGTGTCTTTCAAACAACGCGAGGGTTTCATTTGTTGTCAATTTGCATAATTTTTAACTGCTTTAAAACAGAGCGTTGTTATGTGTGCAAATACTTCTTTGGCATGAAATATTAAGATTTTCATTTTATATACAGGGTTCAAAGGAAAGTCCTTATTCAGGGGAATAACTGCGGAAGGAAAGGGTCCGATTGGTACTCAAGTTAGGTCTATGTATAGGAAAGGGACGATGACCGATCGAATGAAAGCGATTGGAGTGCCCCTAGCGGCAAAGGTAAGAAGTAAGGAAACCTAACTCGCGAACAACGTGAGATAGAAATAAAATTCCAATTACAAAGCTGTAGCGCATCGTCTAATTAGTAGGTAACGACGTATGGTGCGCACGAAGTATGTACATGGACGGGTCAACATGCTGTTAATTCGAAATCGATAAAGCGGGTGAACAGACACAGAAATAATGACACGAGACAGAAGCTGTGCAGGATTATTTATAATACTGAAAAATGTTTACAGGAGATATGCCTACTTACAGGCACAACGCACATATGCGCGAAGTCAATGTACAACCGGTTCGAAGTGGCCACCATCGGCTACAATGCACATTCCAAGGCGTGTAAGAATAGCTTCTCGTACACTACCTAGCATGGCAGGTGTCACTGTGTTACAGGCGCACACAATGCGGTGTTGTAAATGTTCCAGACTAGTAGGTTCTGTAGTATACACCTGTTCCTTCAAGTAACCCCACAGGAAGAAGTCCAAAGGTGTTAAGTTCGGTGACCGCGGGGCCATTCCACCGTACAGCCATAACCAATCATCTGGTGTCTGAATGTTTTATCCAGGAAACTCCGTAAGTTGGCTGCCATGTGAGGTGGTGCACCATCATGTTGGTGCCACGTGCGCCACAGATCTCTTAGGAGAAGATCATCCAGAAAGTCAGATATCGGGCCCCGTAAAAGCTGAAGGTACCGCTGACCTATTAATGCCCCATCATGGAAAATGGGTCCAACTAGTGTGTTTCTCCAAATACCGCACCAAACGTTAGTTGCCCAACGTCGTTGATGTCGAGCAGCTGGTCCCATAGATTGGTTGCTGAGGGCCCAGTAATGGGTGTTATGCCGATTGACTATTCCATCCCGTGTAAAACGGGACTCATCTGTCCAAAAGATATCGGCCAAGACGTTTGGATTAACCTCCAACGTGTTATGTACAAAGTTGCAGAAATCGAAACGCCTTCCCTGGTCTCCATTCATCAAACCTTGCACTAGCTGAACGTGGTACGGGTGAGCTCCATGCTTCTTTAGGATTTGCCAAACATGTTCTCCTGTTAATCCGCATGCTTCGGCGACTGCTGTGGTACTAATGTTGGGATTGGCAAGGACATATCCCAGGACAGCCTCAGGATGCACTGTAACACCCGAACCCGTAGGTCTGCCCGATCGCGGAAGTGCCTGTATGCTTTCGGTCTCTCGGAGGCGGCGAACACAGTTGTTAATAGTCGCCTGCAGTTGGATGTTGACTAGTCGGAAAACGCTCGGTATACCGCCTTGCAACTTCGTGGGCATTGCGATGACAGTCGCTATAAAGCACGACCATTTCACAGTACTCAGTGTTCGACTAGCCCGCTATCAGTGTTTGCAACGTGTACGTTGACTGACATTCAAATCCCCAGCCTCGGTATTTTATCTCACCGACCGGCTTCTACGTCACTATCAATATTTACATACGCATTTGAATCGTTCTCCATCGTGGGCCGGTATTTTCCATTGCCTAACCACCCAGCGACCGCGTGCACTTTATCAGTATTTTGACCCGTCCATGTACATAATTCTTGCGCACCATATGTTGTTTCCTACTAATTAGACGATGCACTACAACTTTGCAATTGTAATTTTGTTTCTATCTCGCGTTGTTCGCGATTTAGGTTTCCTAACTTCTTACCTTTGCCGCTAGGGGCGCTTCAATCGCTTTCATTCGATCGGCCATTGTCCCTTTCCTATACATCAATATATATATACTGTATATATTATCTATATGCTATAGTGCGGAAGTATTAGCTAACGCCCTGTGTACTTTTTTCTCGCCTCAAGCCAAATAATTATTCCCTTTGCTTCCTGTTATGTATGTTTTGGCAATTTCTAAGCAGCCGCAAATTAATTCGTAAATTTCCTCTTCTTGAGTCTTTGGATACGAACCACTTACTGTAGTATATTGAACATACCTTTTGCTTACTATTGGTTTTTGCTAATTTCCTCCATATGGTTTCCGGTTTTTCTATAACCGCAGCCTCCTTTTGACCATTTTTGGTTTACTTTACCTTGCTGCTCTTTGATCTTGGGATTTGCCAATTTGGGTCCAGCTATTTGTTATACCTTGAAGGTTCTAGCTTCGTGTCTTTTTCAGGTTTGATGGCTTTGAGAATACCTCCGCAGGTTTTTGGTGTTTCCAACCCTTGTGGAGTCCAGAAAAGCCATTCCAAATCGCGGTGTTCTCCTGATGAAGGCGACATTTCTGTCCTTTTGTCATAGTTTAAGGTTTCTGGCGATTGGCGTTCCGTCTCACCCCTCTTGGAGTTGTAGGTCAGTGGTCTTCTGTGTTTTTGTTGTTTCTTCGCTTTTGCTTTTTCTCTTCCGTGTGATTATATTTCTGTTTATGGACTATTTTATAATATTTATTGTCTTCTCCGATTTTAGTTCATACTTGAGTCTTCTTTAGTTTGGAATTCTTATGGTTCGTTTGGGTTTTTGGGTTTTATTGAATGTATAAATATATATATGACAAGAGTAATGCAAACAATTTTTTTGGGGGAAATAATAAAATAATATAATAAAATAAAAATAAAATAAAAGCAAATTCAAACAATAATGTAAAATATAAAAAAAAAAACTTTGCAAAACAATCAGAACCTACAAAGTAAAAATTAAAAAAAATTTAAAGTTGGTAAGTACCACATTAAAATTAAGGACTAAACAACAATATAAAAGGGCCACAAACACAACCCTAGCGAACTGAATAATCATTGCCCAACCACACACAACCAAAGACCAGTTCACGAGAAATCAAGCTAAATATACGATACAAATAGAAAAACGAACACCTAATACCCCCAAAACCGGAAAGAACCACCAACTGATAAAAACAAAGGGCATTGCTTGAGAAGGTTGACATTTTTACAAGCCTTATTCAGAATAAACTAAAGCTGGTAAAACAGGCACAAGCCAAAAGAGCAAGAAAATGAAAAATAAACAAAAAAATACGGTTATGGGAAACGTTTGCGTACAAAGGATGATCGGCAAAAATAAAAAACCTTCCCAACCAAAAAACATCTCTTCAAGGAGAAAGGACAAAAACCAAGACACACACTACTAAAACTTACAGAAGAATACATGTTGCGAACATTACCAACAAAGAAATAGTGAATATCAGTTGCACCTCGAAAATAGATCGAACAACTATAAAATGAAATATAATTACTTGGAGCATTACTTAAAAAAAGGTTACCTATTTGCAAAATATTGTTCCGATAAGTCATTAAAGATGAAAGCGAGGCTTAAGCCTAAAAAAAGCATGAGAGCAACATGAAACTAAAACGTGATTACTTCAACAAAGAAGCCCGAACGCATACCAAAGTACGCTCGAAAAAACAAAATACTCCGAAGTACACATCACCAAAGAGAATGAGGGAGAACCCAATAACAAAAAAAAATTAAATAATACAAATCAAAAAACAAGAGAATAAACTTGCCAAACCAAGCCTTTCTCTGCACGAGTTTTCCTGCGATCACCACGCTACAAGTCAAAGAGAAAAAAAGAGAAAAATCATCGCTGCGCCACCTAGCGGACAGCCAGATAACCATCCAGAGAAATTGTGAATAGAGGGCTGCCAGAGGCGGGCCAAAAAACTACTATAGAAACGTTAAACTAAAGAAACTATTTCGAAGTTGCAGCTGCAACCCAGAATACTAAAACATTCCCCTGGGAACAGAGAAATCGTTTTTATCTCTGCACCAAAAAGGGTTAAAAGCATTTAAAAACCTAAATAACAGAATCCTTCCTAAACCTTTAATTAATAAATACTACTATTTTTAATTGGTTTTATTTTTATATATTTTTTATATATATTTTTATATAAGAGCTTTAAACTTTAAACTTATTAACAAGAAATGCTTTAAACTTATTAACAAGTTTTTTACAGGAATATAATAAGTTTAAAGCATTTCACAACCAGCTCGGGCTTAGATTGGTAAATAGTTATGAACCTGAATTTCCATATCTTTTTATTACTACAAAATTTCATAAGAAACCGGTGAAATTCCGATTCATAGCTAGTAGGACTAAAAGTCATAAATAGGCAATAGATCAATATTTTGAATCAGTTTTGAAGCAGGTTTTAATTCAAATTAAATCCAATGTAAGTTTAACATGTAAGAATTTCTGGATTATTAAAAGCAATACTGAGGTTATCTCTCATATACTTGATATTAAGCCTGTTGAGGCCAGTTGCTATGACTTTGAAAATTTGAACACCAGCCTCTCAATTGAGCTTATGTTACTCTTTGTCGAATTTAAGATCTCTGGCATTATTTCGGAAAATTCTTGGCATACACTTTTAAATTGCTGCTTTAAAATTTTTTTGTTCTTTTCAATAGTAAGTTCTACAAACAGGTTAATGGAATCCATATGGGCTGTTCATATTCTATTAGTGTATGCAATTTGTTTTTGTTCTTTAAATAACATCAGTTCATGAAGTTTAATTCTTCCAATCAGAATAGATACTTACATACTTATAGGTACATTGATGAACTATTTTGCTTAAATAATTCATGAAGCCTCGAAAATGATTTTTCTGCTATTTATCCTAGTTGCCTTAAACTAAATAAAACCAATGCAAGTACCACGTTCTAGATTTTTTAGATTTAATTATTAATCTTAATTCCGGGGTAACCTTGTTATTAGCCTTTATGATAAGAGAAACAACTTTAACTTTGAAATTATCAAGTATGGTATGTGGTGGAGTAATATAATTGAAAATGTGTTTATTTCACAAGTCTTAAGGCTTGGTAGGATATCTACCTTAAATTCAGAATTTGAGAAACATGCTAAAGCTTTATTCAATCAGTTTATCGATAACCAAGTGCCTAAAAATTTCTTAAAAGTTGCATTAAGAAACATAGTTCTCAAGTATAGAGTTAGGATGGAAGACTTAGTTTAAATTCTTAGTGACCGAATGAATAGTCTAAATTAAAACAAAATTTTAAAGGTTTAGATGTAGATGTGGTCACCTACAGTTTTTTGGAACCTATAATACCTGATTTATTCCCTCTCCTTTGATTCAAAAAGTTTATAATTTAAAATATGCAAAACAAATATATATAAAGAACTCTTATATAAAAATATATATAAAAATATATAAAAAATAAAACCAATTAAAAATAGTAATACTTAATAATGAAAGGTTTGGGAAGGATTCTGTTATTTAGGTTTTTAAATACTTTTAACCTTTCTTAGTGTAGAGATAAAAAAACATTTTCTCTGTTCCCAGGGGGATGTTTTAGTACTCTGGGTTGCGCTGCAACTTCGAAACAGTTTCTTTAGTTTAACGTTTCTGGAGTAGTTTTTGGCTCTCCCCTGGCAGCCCTCTATTCACAGTTTCTGTGAATGGTTATTTGGCTGTCCGCTAGGTGGCGCAGCGATGGTTTTTCTCATTTCTCAAGACTTAAACCCAATTGAGCATCTGAGGGACCACCTCGATCGTGTTGTTCGCTCTATGGATCCTCCACCACGCACCCTCCAGAAGCTGTCAGATGCACTGCAGTCAGCATGGCTCCACATACCTGTGAACACCTCACAGCACCTTATTGAGTCGCTCCCAGCCCGTCTAGCTGCTGTCCGCGCTTCACACGGCAGTTACTCTGGATATTAGCTGGTCGTCACAATAATGTGACTCGACCGTGTAGAATCTATTATTAGCATGACAAAAATTCAAATATCTGCATTTCAGTAGATTGATGCACCTGTACAAAACGGAAACCTGTCTAAAACGGAAAATACCATAGTTCCAGCTCCTTGTCCTTGGTCTTAGATGGGTTTCACTCAATTGCACGCCGGTCTGAGACGTCACCGCTACGTGCTGCGGGGAGTATATACACATGAAAACAGGAGCGGCCAAACACTGATCTCGCTTATGCAAGTATTTGCATTAGTGATAGCGATTAGACAAAATCATCGCCTTTTCCACGTTTTCTTTATTTAACACAGAGCAACCGAATTTTTTCTCCGGACGCCAAGGAGATCGTGCTCCAGATTTCTCGATACCAGCAGTGTCCGGATAATAACTTTTTCGGTTGCTGTGCGTTAATTAAAGCAAACTTGGAAAGAGGGATGACTTTGTTTATTCACATTGTCTCCACGTTTTTGCAAGATTTTTACTAACACTCTCTCCCATTCGATTTATTAGCCATAATTTAACAGCCGTTAAGCCCCACCAGATCAGGGCCGTCTCGGTTGCTGAGCCCATCTCTACGAATGTGTGAAGTCAGATGCTGACAGATAAATATACATAGCGCCGTGGATTGTTGGCAACCGTAGCGTAAGGCGAACGCACTCGGCTTGTTATCGAGAGATCTGGGGTACCATCCCAGCGGTGTCTGGATAACAGTTTTTTCTGTTGTTGTGTGTTAATTAAAGAAAACGTGGAAAGAGCAATGACATTGTCTATTCACATTGTCTTCCCGTATTTGGAAGATTTTCACTTAGTGATGGCATACGTCATTCATTCTTGGAAGGGAGTTCATTCGACATTCACGAATGCTCACAAAAATGAATGGTCATTCACTTTCTGTCCACTCCAGGCCGGGTGCCTCACTACTTACACTGAGGCCGACTCTTAGGCGCAGTGGTCAAAGCGCCAGCCTCTGGCCATTCGCCCGTGATGGGGTGATGGGTCAGAGTTCGAATGCAGGTAAGGCACGGATGTTATGTTTGCCTTACGGCACTGGTTCTCTCCCTTTCCTGGAACCAGTCGCCGGGTGATTGCTTATAGCCCATTGAGTTGCTCATGGTGGTCGTTAAGCCCCCAGACAAAGAAAAAGAACATTCACTCAGCAAATCATTCTGTGCTCCGAAGCGCCTGCGTGTACGGGTCCAAGTGAAACGGGCAAACTGCCCAAAAAAGCAAGAGATTTCTACCGCTCATGATAAATACACTCTACGTCAAAAAATAGCTGCACACAGAAGGTAGGAACCGACAGGAATGAAACTTGGTGGGTAGGTTTGACATCATGAGACATGCAAATGATTCAAGTATCACGCTCGGCCGCGCATGTGCCGCAACCAAGGAGGGGTCTTACGCCGCTGTGCCTGACCGGCTATATAAAGTCGTCCCGTTGCGCAGGCTTGTCTTTTCGACTCATGCTGTTGTCTTGGTTGTATCCTTTGCAAGTGAAGTATGCCTCGGAGAAAAGTTCAGAAGCAATACGAGCAGTTAGAGGAGTTCGAGAGGGGCCGCATCGTCGACTTCGGTAAGCGGGAGGGTCTTATCGCCATACCGGCCGTGCGGATATCACCATAGCACGCTGTTGGCGGCAGTGGATAAAACAAGGCAAGCAACAGGAAGGGTCTGGGAGACCTAGACGAACCACGGAGAAAGAGGACCGACTGTTTTTCCAACATGCTCGGAGTGACCCAGCAGCCACGATTGCGGATACTCAGCGAGCAGTGGTGCCCTCCATGCATCGTCCGATTAGTACCGGCAGCAACGGCTGCATGACGTTGGACTACACGCACGCAGACTGTTACGACGACTGCCCTTAACACCATTGCATCGTCGCCAAAGACTGCAATGATGTCGTGTCAGACTATCATGGAGCCACTCAGAATGGCAGCAGATGATTTTCAGTGACGAGTCCCGCTTTCGTCTTGGACGAGACGATCAACGAATCAATGTATGATCACCGTGATCATTGCGCCAAGATGAACGGTTTGTTGTCGAGCGTCACACATCGTGAAGTCCTGGTGTCATGGTGTGGGGTGCAATTGCCTACGATACCAGATCACCTTTGGCGTTCATTACAAGCACTTTGACAGCCCAACGTTACGTTAATGAGGTCCTGCAATCAGTGGCTCAATCTTTTCTGAAGGCTCACTCCGGTGCGAATTTCCAACAGGACAACGCTCGTCAGCATACTACTGCCGTCTCGAGAGCTTGCCTTCAAGGCACTGACACTCTGCCATGGGTAACCGCATTGTGAGACCTATCGCCGATTGAAAATGTGTGCGACGCTATTGGACGCGCTATTCAAATTCTCAACGGCACAATCTGTAGGAACTGCGTGAGAAGATTCAAGCTGCATGGGATGGCTTATAGCAGGACACTATTAGGAACCTGTACAACTCCATGCCGAGACGTGGCATGCTGTGTGAGCAAACATGGAGGCCCGACGCCATACTGAGCGACACTACGTATTGGCATGTAGCTCAATAAATATCGCCCACATCAGTCTCAATGTTTAATCATTTATTGTTCTTGGTAACTTTTACCTTCCTTCTGAATAGCATTGGAATCCGAAATGTCCTTCTGGGTGCGACTATTTTTTTTTTTTTGACGTAGAGTGTAATTAGCCACGAGACAGCTCGGGGCGAAGAAGCGCATTCACAGCTTTCTTCGGCGAACTGCCCAAAAGGACAATAGGAGACACATTCGCCGTTTGTTCACAAAGGACTATCCGCTCGTCGTGAATACCATTCAAATGAATGTTATTTACGTTTCATTCTCTCCCATTATTAAGTTTCACCATATTTCCTAGCTGTCTGCTTATTTCTCGACTCACATAAATGTTTACCCTTACTAATTCTCGACATTACGTTTCCGAACTTATGCGTGCGGAAGAGAGAACGTACTGCGACTTCAGTGAGTGTCGCAGTAATGGCGGATATAATATACTCGTATAATAATTCACAGCGGTGAGAGCGAACGATTCATGGTGAAGTCATTCGCTGCGAACGAATCGTTCACGAATGATCCATTACTATTTATCGTGGCTTTTCCTCTTTTATTAGCGATTTCAACGCTTCATGTAAAAAACAGATTTTCTTATATATATTCGTTTCTAGCGTTACTAATTAGTTTAGACGGAAACCACGATATCAATATCCATGGAGCCGCAGCAAATAGTAAAGGATTCAACATTCACCATCAAAGAAGCATTGTTACCAGAACGATATGAGCTAACTCTGAATCCGCAGTTGATAAAAGTTGAATAAAAAGAACACATACAAGGAGTTTTTCTTTAACAAGGGAGTAGGCGATGTCGTCCTCTTGCGTAATCCGTTTGATACAGAGATTGTATTGTGAAGGGTAACAAAAATAGCCTACGCAGCACCCTTCCAAAAGTAAAACAAGAATGAAACAGACCGGCGAAGCTGTTGATTTATCGTACTTCTAATTAGCTTTTGGAAAAATGAGTTCCTCTCTCTCTCTCTCTCTCTCCTCTATTTTATCTGTTTATTATCTCCTACAGCAGTGCCACGGTATGACTCTCTAATGGCGACGCAAACTATATAATATAACCAAATCAATTTGCTTATGGGTGCATGCAATCTGTAATTCTTAAAATGGTAACAAAGCTTAAGATCGTAAAATTTAAGTACTGTAGAACTCGCTTATAGCGAGCCCGTATTTAGTGAGATTTCGGATTTAACGAGCAAAAACTGGAACTTTTGTGTTCAGTAAAATGTTAATTCGAAGCCAATCTGATTGCTTTTAACGAACAAAATTTCATGGTCCCGGATTTAACGAGTGAGACAAAACCTAAGATGTTCGCTTTTAACAAGCAAAAGTAACAAATTTTAATGATATGAAGAAATTAACTCGTGCACCAAAAGCTATTAAATTGAAAACATATACCCGATTTAACAAATAGCCCGCTTTATGTTATGTGGGCTCTACCACTCGTAATTTGGGGCACCGCATCTACGAACATCAATGTAATCTTAGGACGCATTCTGGTGTTACATCTTTGTCGAGACTTTGTTTAAATGGTTCTTACCTGCCATGTTGGAATGACACCATTATCCTGGATTCTCCCAGGAATCGTCGATCAACATTTTTCTCCGAAAGTATTCACATTTTCGGAAATGGCGAAAGATGTTGCAACGATGACCCCCTACCCCCGTGTTTATCTCCCTTCCTTGGAGAACACTTTTGGTTCAGGTCACGCCCACCAACTATGTTTCTACCCACTGAACATGATTTGGACTTTGCCGTTATAGCACGTGCGCATTAACTGCTATTTGTCTTGTTAAAGTAGTTAAAGCATATAGGGCACTCACTTTTGTGCTCACTGCTGCGTTGTTTCTGAGGATGACGCCGTTCTGGCCTTGAAAGGTCTTAAACATATACTTATTTTAATTGTACATAGTTTTTATCATTAAAGTGTATCGCGCAGGAGACTGCATTTGTTTTCAATTTCAATTTTGATGAAATTCCTTATTTAGTGAGGCAGAAAAAAAAACATGCTAGGCACTGTCCTGGAATGGAAACGGTGGAATATAGTAGAATATGATGAAGCGCTTAATTACATATGTAGTTTGACTTATACTTTAATTTAACTTTCATTTTTAGTTGTCTTTCTGTATTTAAATTCTGAGTTCGTACCCTTTTAGCGTTTCAACCTTAACTTTATATTTCCTCACTCAATGAATGTTTCTGTGGCAACTGTCTTGGGGTCAGGTTGAATAACATGTGCGTGTTGACAAGATCAGAACAAGATTTTTAATGTCCGAAGCTAGCAGCAAAAGGAGTGGTAGTCGTGGAAGCTGTCTTAAACTGTAAGTGGTCTTTTTCAGGCAGTTAGCGTCTGTCAAATTGCGTGGTAGTGTTATACATTTCGTGTTCGAGTTTAGTTAATATACTATTGTGTTTACTAACTCACATTAATCAGATTATGTTACTATTACTGTTAAGATTTATTTGAGTAATTATCTAGAAGTTCTTCATTGAGTGACGTTTTTTTGCCGTAAGCTATTCAGGGTTTAACAACTGAACGTAGTGTTTCTGAGATTTATTTGCCTTTGCCCACGCATATTGACACCCGTTTGAACCCAGGAACATTACAGCATGGGCAACAAATGTCGGATAATTTTGTGGTTACCAGTGGGCAGCATAAATGGCTTAAGGGGAAGAAAATAAACGCGGTGTATTAAGAAATTATCCTTTTCCTCTTATGCAGCATGATTAGTCCCAAACTAGTCGGAATCGCTGTTGGGGATTCTCCACTCTTGTATAACGTCAACTTGTGTTCGATATATTTTCCCTCTTGTCTGTGTCGTATCTCTCCAATTTAACCTACTTTCTTGAGTTTTTGTTCTTATGAAATTTGTTACTTCGTTGCTAGATTTTCTTTCTGAACGGCACGTGACTTCCTCGAATTTCCTTACGCTTTGTAGCAACAGGTGATAGTGAGTCGAAGGTAAATAGAAGAGCCACATAGAGCGAACAGGAATGTGGTGGTAGAACGACGGACTACTTACAATTTGTTACTTCGTTGCTAGATTTTCTTTCTGAACGGCACGTGACTTCCTCGAATTTCCTTACGCTTTGTAGCAACAGGTGATAGTGAGTCGAAGGTAAATAGAAGAGCCACATAGAGCGAACAGGAATGTGGTGGTAGAACGACGGACTACTTACAGATTGTATTTTGCCGCATGAGCTCTCCGCTGAATAAGCTGTATCTACGAAATAGATATTATGATTAAGTCAACGAAGCTTTGGTAGTTGATCAAAAAGGAACTCAGATTGCGAGTTGCACGTCAATAATCAGGAAGCGAATAAAAAAGCAGTAAGTTCCATTTCTTACCATTCCTTGCTGTATTAATCTCTCCGATCGTTAGTGATCTCTTAAGTGTTCTGTTAATCACTTAGCACTATTTCAACACGCAAACCTAAAATGAAGCTTAAAAACATTGCAGACATTTTCAGTCATTGTTGACACGGTCCTTCCATTTCACCCGAGGTTCTCCCTAGTTCTCTATCCTGGAAGCTCCATGTCTATAACTCTGCTTCCGAAGTTTCCTTTCTCAGAATATGACCATACCATCGCAGTATTGCTTACTGGGTCTTTTCGAGAGTTGTGTGTCTTCAACAGTCAAAGTTTATCGTCTTATATCTAATTCTATTCTTTCGAATTACACCACAGAAACACTCCAGCAACAATCAACTTATTCTCAAAACATACGCTGTGTAGATAGAAATCATGGAATGCTTACTAAGTAATGGGTAGGCCCACCTTTTCCCCGGATAAATGTGGCCACACGGTGAGGCATTGAGTCCACAAAGTCACGAAAGCGTTCCACAGGTACCTCCAGCTATGCTTGCTGCACCGGTGCCCATAATTCTGTCGCATTCCTGGGTGGGAGATCCAAAGCTCGAACGGACCTATTCACATCATCCGAAAAATGTTCCATTGGATTAATGTCCGGTGAACGGTGAGACCATTCCAGAATGGGAATTTCTGAGGAATGCCCTTCTAATCATGTTCTAGTCACCAAGGCTCTGGGTGGGGGCACTGTCATGCTGGAAAAGTTCATTGCCCTGTGAGTGCATGATGATTATGTACAGATGTAGACGGTCTGCAGCGATATACACGTAGCGTGAATCGTTCAGAAATGTATCTAGGCGAACCAGAGGTTCCAATGTACGCCAGCTGAACACTCCCCAGACCATAACACAACATCTTCCAGCACGAATAGTTCATTGTTTACATGCCGGTTCCATCGCTTCGTGTGTTTTCCGCTAGATCCGCACCCTCCCGTATGCGCGGAATAACATGAAACGGGACACCTTTGGGCCAGGAGCCCCGTCTTCAACACCCATGGTCCAGTGCCAATGTTCTTCTGCCAAGTTCAGGTGCACATTCCAGGGATGTGGCGTTAGCAATCAATGAGACTCTGGTGGGTCGGATGCTCTCATAGCATATTGTGGCTAACGATCGCCTGGAGATCTTGGTTCAGACATTTGTGGCGCCTCCCTCGTTGAAGTCGGTGGTGATTTGTGCCACTGTCTCTCTCCGCTGGGTTGAAAATATGTGAGACAGACCTAGACGGCCACGTTCATCCACCACTTTTCTCAGTCTATAGCGCCGTAAACGATGGGAGGTTATTAGGGAAATGCCGTATACTTGACTCTTGATGCCTGAGGATAATGCAATTCCAGTACCACCTCCGCGGTAGAGTGGCTCATGCATCGGGCACTCACTACATTCGTCTTTCAAATTCTGTTAACTCATGAGGTTTATTCATAGTAACATTGAATTACCGTCTACGTGAATGCTGTGATGTTCCGCTACCTGCCGAGCGGTGGGTTTGTCTACTAGCGTTGCCCAGGAAGCAGGTATCCAATTATTTCTGTCCCCTTAGTGTATTTTCATTGGTTAAGCCTCAGCGCTATATAACATTACTGGTCTAACCATAGCTTTGAAACTCGACATTTACCTGTTTTTTTTTCTAGTTGCTTGACCCTGCTTGATTTCTGCTTTCCAATTCTACCTCTAGTTCTTCATCGTGCTCTAAAACCGATCGCAGGTATTTGAAAGTCTTACCCTTTTTTTATCGCTCCTTCTCGGATATTAACGCCCTGAATCTGATTTTCTCCATTTTCATTGCAGCGCATGTACTCTATTTTAGCTTATTTATCGCCAAACCCCTTTCACAAAATATTTCCCACTGCTTACCGCCATTTCCCCTTGCCTCCCATTTATCCGTGGCAAATACGTATAACCCCATCGTCTGCAAACAACACTGCCTACAGTGCTACTTCCGTCACTTCTGCTATTGCCACATCAAAAATCATACGATATCAGAATGCTATGAAGTTATTGGCATTAAGAAATTTAAAGTTTATAACAGTAGGCTACGTGATAGATACAGGCGACAAAAATAACTGTTCAGAGTATGCTTCATTATGTTAAAAGCAAAATGGTTTTGTCTGCTACTGACATACAGACGCAGTTGAATGTCTTTATGTATTAAAAGATCATGTGATCCATGCATATACATTTCACATTATATCATCTTACGTGGCTGCTCCTCAGTCCAGTAGACTTAAGCGTGTCAGTTAAATGTATTGTCCGCAAGATGTTCAGAAAATTGGCTCACCTCTTCTTGCAGCGTCGTTGATACTTATAGGTATTCTTTCAAGATCTAATTACTCTGCTATAAAAGAGTAATTAGATCTTGAAAGAATACCTTTAAGTGTCATCGGATCTCTTGTTCAAGATCTGAAATACCTACCTATTATTTGGAGAAGTTTCTTATCCAAGGTCAGATTTGCCTGCATCTGCTTTGTAAAATAATGTTTTGTGCAAGATGTAAATTTCCTTCCTGCTTTGGAAATGAGTGCCTTATCCAAGATGTTTTATGGAGTTGTTTCTTATCGAGATGTGATTTGCCTGCCTGCCTTTTTAAAGGACTTTCTTATCCAAGGTTAAACGATGTGAATTGCATGCGTGCTTAGGGGGAGGGGACATTCTTGTACACGATGTGAAGTGCCTGCCTGCTTTATGAAGGAATTTCGTTTCCCATATGTGAATTAACTGCCTGCTTTGTGGAGGACTTTCTTATCCGAGATGTGAATTGCATGCTTGCTTTGTGGCGGATGGATTCTTTTACAAGATGTGAGTTGCCTGTCTGCTTTGCGAAGGACTTCCTCATCCGAGGTGTGAATTGCCTGTCTGCTAGGAGAAGGAGTTTCTTATCTGAGGTGGAAATTGCCTGCTTGCTTTGTGAAGGTGTTTTTTTTTTTTTTTTTTTTGATTGGAGGTTTAACGACCACCGTGAGCAACTCAATGGGCTATAAGCAGTCGCCCGTCCCTAATTTAGGGTCACTGGTTCCAGGAAAGGGAGAGAGCCAGTGCCGTAAGACAAACACAACATCCATGCCTCACCGGGATTCGAACCCGGACTCCTTACGGACGAATGATCAGAGGCCAGCGCCTTAGAACACTGCGCCACCGGGGCGGCAAGGAGTTTTTTTTATCTAAGACGTAAATTGTCTGCCTGCTTTGTGGAACGATTCCAAGAAACCTTTAAGTAAAATATTTAAGAGCAACCGAATTTTAATTAGTTAGACACAGATTTCTGTGAAGAAACTCAAGCCGACATTTTGCCTTTTCTCCTCCTCATTGTTCAATCCGAAAACGAAGTATAGTGCTGCTCTTCGCATCACTCTCCGAAGGTATTCCTATAACTTATGGTATAACATAATTAAATCGACAAAAAATAAATATGCATCCTATTGGCGCTGCGCTGCCCCGGTGACACAGTGGTCTAAGAGCGGGCTTATAACAATTCGTCTGTGATGGGTCCGGGCTCAAATCCCGGTGAGGCATGGATGCTGTGTTTGCCCTACGGCGCTGGTTCTTTCCTTCCCTGGAACCAATGGCCCTAAATAAGGGGCGGGCGACTGTTATAGCCCACTGAGTTGCTCACGGTTGTCGTTAAAGTCCCATCCCTTGTTGTCGCAGCAAATTTGGGCTATTATGGTTGAGCAACTTCACCACACCCTGTATATATATATCAGAAAATGCTGCTTTTGAGGAGCAGAAGAGAGATCCGCTCCAAGTTTTTAAACTCTGGATTAAATGTTTTTTCCAAAACGAAAAAAATGTTACTCTTCTTAAAGCTTAAATAAACTGGTAAGAAAATTTAATTATAAGCATTTCTTCCATGAAACTGCGATGAAGAAGGACATCGCGTGACGTACACACAACTTCCACTTACGTAGAATTTAATTCTTTAAGTACAAGAAATCATCCATAATGTTCTTATTTTAATTATTATGTATTCGTGAAGTCAATCCTCGCTTGTTTGATGAACGGCTAATTTTAATCTTAGTTTCTTAAATCTGTTTAATAAGCTTTGTGCTTTGGCAACACCAATTATTTAAGATCATATTTAATAAAATGTAAAAGCAGATGACATCTAGTGGTAATACTTAAATGAGTGTTATTCATGCACGCTTCATTTAATAAATTGGTGCACCTTTGTGGCACATCGTTTTTTAAACTTATCGTTCTCTGCTTTTTTACCTTAAAAATGGAATATCTCGGATAAAAAAATAATGATATTTTATTTACATAGGAAATGTGATTTAAGGATGTTTTGTGTGAATCAAACAAAGTTTTTATTTCTCACAAAGATCCCCCCACAGTATTGTAACACGCAAGGAAATATGTAATCACTCTCACCTGTTTCCATCAACGCAGACTGTGTCTAACACACAAGCGGCATACTGGAGAGCTTTTTGTAGAACGGAAATTGGCACATCCCCATGTTGAAGATGACTGGCCAATTCTCGGAGCCTAAAAAATCACAAAAGGTATAGCAAATTATTCATGGAATTCATACTACGACAGTGATGTGTAAATTAATTAATTATGATTACTATAGAGTACACATTGGCACTTCGTGAGATATTCTATACCCACTGGTGTGCAAAGTTAAGGACGTAAGCCATAAATTCCAATATTTCAGTGAAACTTACGTAGAAATTAAAAACATTGTATGAGCATATACACTGTTCGACATTGATATTACCTCATCTAGAAGGAGTCGCCATATTGGAAGGTGTATGTAGGCAGTGTGCAAGACATTGAATGGCAAACGCGAGCCGTGGACGTAATGTGGTTTATAAGACGCATATTCTAATTTTACTTTTATTTTTTGTTTGTTTTTTTCTTATGTAAATTCTTAGTTCATTCTTTTTAAGCGTTTCAACCCTAACGTTATATTTTTCTCAGTTCATGAATGTTTTGTGGCAGCAGTCTTTGAGGTCAGTGTGTGTTTGACAAGATAAGAACGATGTATATAATGTGTGGAGGAGCAGTGAAAAGTGTGGTGTGGGTAGATTAGTGTAGCTTTGCGTTGTACCTACCTGCGAATCTAGTTATATATTTCTGATAAAGATTATATTGCGACTGGGATACTTGGAACCTAAAATTACAGAGCTTCAGTTATTGAAGTATTTGGAAGTATGCTGCTGTGATTATCTCCAGGTTGTTAAACTAAAGTGCCTTGAAGCTCCTAGACTAAAGAACTATTATTCGTAATGATTACAAGGTTTCCTTTTTCTGGCTGCTAGGGTACCTAATATTGCTCAGTGTATAATTAAAGATTTTTTGCTACCTATCTGGTGCATAACATCAAAAAGCTCCAGTGCAACAAGAACCACTGATCTACAGTACGAAAGGTGATGTTTAAGTGAGACGCCCAGGCGCAGTGGTCTAAGCGCTGGCTTCTAACGATTCGTCCGAGATGGTTCCGGATTCGAATCCCGTCAGGCATGGATGCTATGTTTATCTTAGACCACTGACTCTCTCTTTTCCCTGGAAGAAGTGGTCCTAAATTAGGAGCGGGCGACTGCTTAAGCCCATCGAGTTGCTCACGATGGCCGTTAAACTCACAACTATACAATAATGTTTAAGTGAAGATTATTAAATAAAAAAAAATTACAGGTGGCATGCTATAGGTCACATGAAACAATGCGACTGAGAGATTAGTGCTACTACAGCATATCCAAGGACGGAAGATGCCTCGCAATTCTTGTCGCCAGCCTTGTTACCAACAAGACGCGTTTGAGAGAGGAAGTATCATAGTATTCCGTGAAAGGTCGATTCCCTGAATAGCGGCCCATGTGAAACGTTGATGGCAATAGTGTTTGCAAGAAGGACGAGTTATTCGCCGTAGCAGGACCGATGCAGTCAGGCGGATTTCACCACACGTCGATCTGAGTATCGTCGCCAGGTAGTTGCGAATCCACATGCTACTGCAGACTACATTCGACGGAATGTAGCAACGACTAAGCACACCCAAAACGCTCTGAAGTGAAAGCCTAAGGACGCAAACTGCGAAATTTTGTGACGTCACGGACAGTGGGTTATGGCAATCCCACGTTCCAGGAAGGTTAAAGGAAAAACGTAAACGAGTCCAGATATGTGCTTCGATCCCATGCAAAATTACTGTTGCACGTTCGCTGGTCGTGCACCTATCTGTACCTTTGTACTTCAACATACCTGAGAATAAAAAATGACGTTTAAAATTCCCAGCATAACATTTTACATGTTACGAGTAAATTTGAAGAAATACACATTAATACATTAAAATTTTGCCATGTAGAAATAGTTGCGAGATTTTTAATTCGGAGAACTTCAGAGCAACTTAACTTTCTGAAAATGTACTCATTTAATCAGAACTTTTGCATTCGTTATGCAGTTAGAGAACGGCATTTTTCTTAAATTACGTAAAGATCGCGAAAGGAATTTCGCGAAATTTTAACTGAAATGTTTAATTTGTAACGGACACTCCTATCGGTTTGCCATATACGCACACGAAAAAGAAATCGTAGAAACTAAAATGCTGAGCTTTGCGTATTGTCCGTAAAGGTACACAAATTAATAGTTTCTTCAACAGTGATGACTAAATGGAAACTTTAATTACATACACTGGCGGAAAGTGAAAAAAGAACACCAAGAAGGAGACGTCTGATGCCAACGAAATTTATACAGCGAAATAACGGAATACAGAGGATAACGTGATCAAAACATTATGGCAAAATACAGCTGTATTTGCTGGTAAACTGAAAAATAACATTTCCATGTAACATGGTTAGTACGCGGTTGAACCGCTATGAACTGCGTCTCATTGTGCAATTCTGGCATGGAGTCTGTCGTACAGATGTTAGATGTAAGTTTGGGGTATCGAGTTCCAAGCATCCTCAACCTGGACGCGTAAATCGGGGATGGTCGTGGCCGGCCGTGGAGACCGGATAAGTCGTTGTCCCAAAAAAATCCCCCACGTGCTCAATGTGGGACAAATCCGGTGAACATGCATGCCATGGAAGTTGTCTTACACCCTGAAGTGCATGTCGCGTTGCACGTGCCGTGTGTGGGCGTGCGTTATCTTGCTGGAAAACACCACGATGGACCAACCTTACAAATGGCACAACAACGGGCTGAATGATGTTGTTGATGTAGGAGGTGCTGTTTAATGTACCCGGTACAAACACTAGTTGTGTACGGGAGTGATAACTGATCGCTCCACACACCAGGAGACCAGGTGTAGGCCCTGTGTGTCGCTGGCGGATGCAAGAAGGGTGGAGACGCTCCCCTGTACGTCTGCGAACACGCATACGGCCATCGCAGGCTCCCAAGCAAAATCTCCTTTCATCGCTGAACACGACAGATCGCCATTGCGTTCTCCAGTGCAGACGTTGGTGACACCACTGCAGCCGTTCCTGACGGTGGGCTGGAGTCAGAGGTACACATGCCAGAGGCACACGTGCACGTAGTCCTGCATTCAGTAGACGGTTGCGGATTGTTCGCTCAGTCACCTCAGGTGCAACGGCAGCTCGGATTTGCGTCGCAGTGGATGTTCTGCTTCCCAACGTCGCTCTTCTTATGCGTCGATCGGTCCGCTCATCAGTCCGTCTGTGACTCCCAGTTCCACGTCTTCGCGTGTGGGAATGTTCCTCGGACCATCTACGCCGCCATCGTACCACCACTGATACTTCCCGTCCAATTCGCTCCGCAATACGACGATACGGCCACCCGGCCTCGCGGAGTCAGACTAGACGACCTCGCTCAAAGTCCGATAACTGCTGAAATCGTACACGTCTTCCATGTCCAGGCATTGCAGTTTCTTCAGGGTCTTTGCACGTGTTCGTACGCCGTCGACTGATTACATTCACTTCGCCTTACTCCTTAAATACCAACAACGATACTTTGCATATTATGCCGTGCTGTGGCGTAAGCGGTCACCGGTTGGTCACAAAATTAACATCACACCTACGTAAACTTGACCCTATTAACATATGTAATTTTCATGATCGTCCGCCAATTCCTTCTTGGTGTTCTTTCTTCACTTTCCGCCAGTGTATACACAGTGCGTCAAAGAATTTTTAAGACTGGGTCTGTAAAATGAAATAGAAACAAGAAATTATAATTTGTTTTGGTTTGTTATTCAAAATAAGTCCCTCCGGCTTCAATACACTTGTTACAGAGATTTAATAATGATTCGAATGCCAGTTCCAGTTCCCTTTGCGGAATTGCCTCCAAAGCACGCGTCGAAGCTGTTTATATGGTCGAAATATCATAAAAAAACATCCTTTTAACGTCATTTTAAGTTTTGGGAACAAAGAAAAGTCGCAGGATGCTAAATCAGACGAATACGGTGGATGATTCAACACACAGACGTTCTTTTCGCCAAAAACCTACGAACAAGAAGTGAAGTGTGACCGGGTGCATTATCGTGCAACAAACACCAACTGTTTTCATCTCGATATTCTGGATGAATGCGACAAATTCTGCCCATCAAACGCCTCAAAACATTTAAATAAAACTCACCAGTAATTGTTTGTCTACTTGAAACAAATTCTTTATGGATAATACCCTTACTATCGAAGAATGCAATGAGCATTGTTTTGATTTTCGATGGAACTTTTCTTGTTTTTTTTGGCTTGTGGCGAGTTTTTTTACTTCCATTCCACACTTTGTCGCTTTGTTTTAGGATCATATTAAAAACACCGTGTTTCATCACCAGTAACAATCGATTTTAAGAAGTTTGGATCATTTTCAGCGGCTGAAATGATGTCTCTGCAATGTGCACTTCTCCTTGATTTTTGTTCATTGGTTAACGTGTGTGGAACAAATTTAGCTCAGACTTTTGTTTTGCCCAAATCTTCATGCAGGATGGTTCGAATCATTTCTTTGTTGATGTTTAAAGACTTCATTCTTAGTGAATCATTCTTAGTGACGCACGTCGATTGTTTGCCACGAAATCACGCACTTTTTCAATAATCTCAGGTGTCCTAGATGAACTTGGTCTTCCAGTATGCTTATTATCTTTTAGCGTCTCTCTTCCGTTTAAAAAACGTTTGTGCCACAGGAAAACATTTGATCTACTTAAACAAAACTTACCTGTAAACTTGTTTTATCATTTGGTATGTTTCCGAGGCACTTTTACCAAGTTTTGCGTTAAATTTAATAACAGCCCTGTGTTCCATCTCAATAATTCAACATCAAAAACATTTTACTTCCCTAATGAACAGCCCTTTCGTTTGAGTTACTTTAACAACTGCACAGTACTTTTGGCAGTAAGCAAGCAGATGGTCATGGTTTATAACGCATTCGCGATTACACTGGTGGCGCCACCGTAGGCTGAATTCTAGCGCCAGTCTTAAAAATTCTTTGACGCACTGTGTATAAGTTCGTGCTGATTTCAGCCCATTTTGCTAACCCCGAAAGATTTCTTTCCAGGTGGCTAAAGAATATAACACCGGAAGAAAGACAAAGAACGCCCTGTTACACAGCTGCGGATGGGAAATGAAATATGATCAGTAGAAAAAACTTTAGAAATAAGGATGATGGGCAGTTGACATGGGCATCCCCGCGCAGAGTGGAACAGATCCAAACCGAACGCAGGCGATAAAGAGGCGGAGAGCAGGGCTTCCCAATAGTGTATCGCAATCGACGAACTTGGGTAAACCTGGTGTCTCAGTGACTTTGACCGTAGACGCATTGTCGACGCAAGACAGATGGGTCATTCCATTGCCTAAGAGGTAAGGACTTTAGGGTTCCCGAGGGCAATGATGTACATGGCTTTACCGCGAGTATACCATCGACGAAGGTACCAGCGTCCAGAGAGCAAGTGGTGGCCGACCACACGCCATCGATGGCCAGGGTCGAATTAGACTATCCAGGCTCGTACAGATTGATCGCTTGGCAACTGCGACGAAAATAGTATATCCAGGTTAAAGGTCGGAGGCCAAAGCAGCATCAGCAAACGAACGGTACAGAGCACGTTGTATACGCTGGGCTAGCTACGAGAGTCGACGCTCTACTCGTCTGGCACTGTTGATTGCTCGTCACCGGAAGTTACGCCTCCCCTTGTGCCGGGAACATCAAAACCGTACTTCTGCAGAGTGGCACCTCGTTGTATGGTGAGACGACTCACGTTTTTTAGCTGTACCGAGCTGACGGGAGGGTGAAGGTGTCGCATCGACCGCATGAGGTTCGTCGTGCTAGGTGAGCTCTGTTCAAGGAGGTGATGGCTCTGTGGTAGTTTTGAAAGCTTTCTCATGGGACGTATTAGGTCCCTTATTGTTTCTGGAGAGGTCTTTAACTGCTGAGCGCTACCAGCATGTGCTGGCTGATAACCTACACGCTTTCATGGCCTTTGCACATCCTGTAGTCGGTGGTGTGTTTCAGCAGGAAATGCGCCTCCTCACCGGGCCGCAACCACCCAGGCACGGCTCGAGGAACACTGACCTGAGTTTGGAGCCATCCAGGCGTCCCCAAAGTCCCTGGATGGGAACTCTGTAGGAGGTCTGTCGGAAGCCATGGGGCGGAACATCAGATCCATGGATCCAGACGTCTCACTCAGGCGGATGTGTGGACAATGGTGCAACAAGCATGGATAGCATTACCTCCGTAAACCCTCTGGCATCTGGTGTGGTCGATGCCTCGGCGTGTGCAAGCTATTATTCGCGCCAGAGGAAGACCAACACGCTATTAGGAAGGTATCTTTAATGTTTTGTCCATTGAATGTATGTATTCCTGTTTATCGGTATGAATTAAGACATCTGAAGATGGGCGTATAAAGTAATGCCCGAAAGGCCTAATGTGTGCCAATGCTTTTAATAAAGTTTTAACTTATTTTATCGTGCAACTAGACGGAAGTCGTTAATACTAATACATGCAGCACGAATTTTATTGATAGAGTGATAGGAATTTGAATTGCATTCAATTCCGCATTACAGAGATTTTTGTAGTTCTGAGAAATCCTTATTAATAGAATTTCTTATATTAATAGATGTTTGTCTAATTATTACAGTTTCTTTTTTGTCACAACTCGTGCACGTGACACCCGAAACTTCGGAGGCATCACTTATTTCTCAAAATCGGGTTAGAAAGCTTTTAAACAGGAGCTATTACATTAATCGCTAAACAAAATGCCAGAAAGAAGGTAGAGATCAGTATTTTTCACATTTCCTTTTGTTTTGGAAACAGGGATTTAAATTCTATTATCGAGCAAACCGTAGCAGCTCATTTCAGTGTCCATTACTGTGAAATCCATAGTCGCATTCTCGGAGCATTTCGACGCAAACATGTGGCTCTAGAGTACAAAATAAGTGCAGGCCAGCAATACATCAGTTATGTAATTCGCTTGTGGGAGACCTAGGATGCGCCTTAGTAGAGATGCATCATCCTGATCCACTAATGGTACTCTGATCACTCCATGCGGAAGAGTGGGTCGATTATTGTCTAGGTAAAAGATATATTCTCTGATTGTCTGCGCATTTAGAATGGTTCCTGATGGAATAATGTAGGGACAATTCAGTCCTGGTTATTTGCATATTTCCTGCTATAAATAAAGAGCAGGTATTGTTCACAATATTCCCAAAAGATCAGTTGAATGTATTGTGTTACCTGGAATGTTTAAAATCAAGAAAACAAAAGGGATTCGACAGAATTTTTAGGATATAACAAATACGCATTTTGAACCAAAAGAACTTTACTGCTCTGAGGTCCGAGTAAAGCTCAGGTCTGAGCCCTGGGAAATATATTGGTGATGCGCTTCTGCCTGGAGCCAGTGGCCCAAAATTAAGGACGAGCGACCTTGTATAGCTTTAATGTTTGTGCCTGATAGTCGTTAACACCCCCCCCCCCCCAAAAAAAAAAACAAAGAGAAAAAAATGATGTGGTGATCAAGTACTAAATTCTATCCGGCGAAAGTAAAAGTGTTGATTCCGTGACGGCACAAACTTGGAAAAATGAGCACTGAGGTCGTTATTTAAGAAGCTAAATGCTCGGAAAAGAATTAATTACAATATTTTCCTTGCAATTTTAAAGTACGCTTAAATTTCGATGCAATATATTGAAGTCTAATATCTACGAATTTTATGTAATTTAATATGCAAAGTAAATGTGTACGTAGTGTAACCTTTTTGATAATAAATTTCGTAATTAAAAGTACTATACATAATTTAAATTTCACTGAAAGAAATAACTTAGCTGCTTACATATTCTGTTATGAACACTAGCCTAATTTGAATTTTTGATTTGAAAGGCTTCCTCGATTTAGCGAATTCCTCGATTTTACGAACAAGACTGTTGGTCCCTTGAAATTCGTTGAATCGAGGTTTGGCTGTATTTGATTTTCTTTAACTGAGCGTGTTGCCGTAAATGGGTGTTAGTGCATAATTATGATTGCAAGTTCAGGGGTTGGACAAAATAATGTGAACACCATGATTATAGGGGATAATATTATTCATGTAGGCTACACACACACACACAAAAAGCCGTTGTGATTATCTTTTTTGTATCTTTAAAATCTTCATGTATATTCTTTAGATCGTACACCAGTGTAGTGCAAGTGTATTCAGCATTGGCTTATATAAGCGGTCGATTCATTGGGTGACCTGTCTGATTTCTAAAGACGACAAATCGTGGGAGCACGTTTAGCAGGAATGCCTGTAACCACGAGAGCCAAAACTTTTGGTGTTTCAAGATGAACAGTTTCCACGGTTATGATGGAGTTCACAAACAATGGCATCAGCGAAGAAGAGTAGTGGGTGAAACTCAAGATTGAATGAAAATGACCGTCGAACACTAACAAGGATTGTGTCCAAACAACACGTAATTACTGCACCAAAAGCGACAGCAGAACTCAATATCTACTTGGAAGACCCTGTTTCCACAAAAAACAGTCAGCAATGAACTTCACAAAGCCAGCATCCATGGAGGAGCTGCAATTGCTAAGCCTTTAATCACAGAAACCAACGACGCAATGCAAAAACGATAGTGTCATGAGCACAAAACCTGGATAGCTGATGACTGGAAACATGTGATATAGTCCGATTAGAACTGTTTTACATTTACCCCTATAGTAGGTCGGGTTTATATATGGAGAACCGAACCCCAAGGAAGCGTACAATTTAGAATGTCTGGTTGCAACTATTAAATATATGGGTGAGTCTGTAATGATTTGAACGGCCATATCTTTGTATTCGGCTGGCCCCATCATTACCCGATGTGGTCGAGTTCCTGCAGGCGAATACTTGGGCATTCTAGATGATCAGGTGCTATCCTATGGTCCAAACGATTTTCCTCAAACATGATGTCATTTTACACACAGCCAGAACAGTTCAGTCTTGGTTTGAGGAACACCAAGGTGAACTTCAAAATTTGCACTGGCCTGCTTAGTCGCCTGACTTGAAGAATATCATCAAACCACTGTGGGCAGTTTTGAAAAGCAGAATGCAAAAGCAGATTCTCCCCTCTAAATTCTCTGAAGCAATTGCCTTTAATACAGCTTAAAACCTTGTTGAAATAGATTCACACAACATTCCAAAGTTGTATGAATCTATTTCAACAAGGTTTTAAGCTGTATTAAAGGCAAATGTTGGTCTAACACCTTATTAATAAAGATACTATAACATACAAGTTCGTATTCGCCTGACATCGAAGCCGGGTCCCCTCACTCCTGAGTAAGTCGCTCTCCCAACTGAGCTACACGGACATGTGCTCTGGTTGCTATCTGCCTTTATCTGATGTGCGTCTAGCGGGGCAGGCAAGTCACATCTCCCCCTCTCGAAAGAGGGCAGGGGGCATGGCCTACGGGTAAACCGGGACCATGTGTCGCTGTAGGCAGTCATCCCATGAAGAACGTGCACTTGAGAAATCCCAGACAATTTGGTGTGTGGAACGTAACATCACACTGATTTATTTTTTCGAAACACCGAAGAAGGGATTCTCATTTTTCCTGTCTCATCATGTGGAAAGAACATCACATTATAGCAAGAAACTTAACAGCCGGGTCATCCTGGAAGTTCAGGTGCCAATATAACGTAGAAGTTTGTCCGCGCCGGGCATCGAATCAGGGTCCCCTCACTCCGGAGTGAGTCGCTTTCCCAACTGAGCTACAAGGACAGAATGTCTCGCTGCTATCTGCCTTTATCTCATTGCAGGCACGTCACAACACATTGCCTGCTTCCCAGGTATTCACATCTTGTCCAGCTCCTGCGTATCTCAGTTCTTAAAAGTCTGATCACTTGTCTTTGTATGGGATACCTTTTACTAAGATAAGCATGTAACGTATACTCTAGTTTCAGTTCCTTTTTGATTTTACTATCTCTTGTTATTTTATTTTCCTATGCAAATTATCTTCTCACTTAACGAGATGTTGTTTCTCCCGCTGAATTATATGTGGCAACGAGTGTAAGTCATGACGTGGTGGTATGCAGTATATATATATATATAGGCGCGCTCAAGTGTACCAAAGAGCTTCGTTTTATATGTGATAGGTTCTTCCTGATTATTGATATGCGATTTACCTACGTTTCTACGATATTACGATAGTACGAAAGTTCGGGCTATCAGTAGTTGTGTTATTTTGGAGTGTGTATTTGAGTAATACCAGGAGCTCCCCAATAAAAGGTTAAAAGTGAGTACGTTTACTTAGTTCATTTTATTGTCAGACCTCTGTCTGGCCGTTAAGTCCATTTCATTGAGTGTTTACGTTAAGTTCAGGGTATATTGTGTTTACCGCTCTAATAAGGAGCCTTCAAGGTACTAATGTACTAAAACCGAAGTTATAGTACTGATATTCAAGATAATGAGGAACGCTGAGTAAAAATAAATTCCATATTCTTGGAATTTATTGCACGTGCGTGTCTTACCTAAACAAACTCTAGCACTTTGAAGTTTAAGCACACTTTAGCTACGTCAAGTAACCTTTCAATAACCCTAACGTGACTTAACGTAAGCTTTCCTGCACTACACGTCCAGCCGGAGAATTTTATTCATTATAAGCATTTAAGTTTATTTTTTTACTTCAAAAGACACACAGTAATTTATCACTAAAGAAGGATGCTTTACCTTTTATTTTTTATTTGGTGACTACCAGTGTTTCTAAAATTCTGACTGAAAACATTTCGCATACGCCTTCTGCTTCTGGTGACGCACACGTTTTCGTTAAAGATCATTCATTTATTTTTGCAGTCTTACCACTACTTCTAAAAGATTTACAGACAAACGAGTGGTCGAATGCGCTGGCTTATGCGGTTCCTCCCGAAATGCGGCACTGGCTCTCTCTGCTTCTTGCCTGGAAGCAGTGGCCCCAAATTAGGGAATGACAAATGCTTAGATTCTCACGGTGGTCTTTAACCCTTTGACGACCATAACGCCTGATGCGGCCTTACATCTAAAGTACCACGACACCTCGTAAATGCCCGTATAGAGTGAATCGGGTTTCTTACACCCCACTGCTCTTTTAAAGTACACGGTATCTACGGGATTAGCATAAGTCACGATTATTGTCGCTAAACAAATAAAGAAAGGAGGGGTTGGTATCTCCTGAGACGATATTATTTACTTTCATAACATCGCACGCCTTCTTCGTTGAAGAATCCAGTGATCTTTTTGGTATTTTGAGCGACACAAGATTTCAGGGCCCCGGTCTTTAAAGAGGTTAATCCCCGAAAACCAAAACCACTACCAGGGTCATAAATTTTTCACTAGAATAGGTTGATAGTTCAAAATGCTTAAGTACAAGAATTTTGATGTTCAAAATTACCTCCTCCACAGATGATACATTTGCTCCAAGACTGAAATCATGATAAATGTTTGGGCCACTACCTGATGCATTTTTCGTCATATAGATACGGAAAAACTGAGAAAAGAATTTTTCTGTCATATAGATACGGAAAAAATTCCCCTTAATTTTTTCATGTTGGAGGATGAACAGGGCTTAAATTTTTAACGTTGGGGAAAGTGAATGGGGCTTATTTTTTTGAACTACTTTATACTCATCTCACCCTCCTCCTTCCGTAAAGAGAAAAAAACCGGGTGTAATTTTAAAATTGATAACTGTCACTTTTAATTTAATTATATTTTAAATTTGAAATAATTAGATGAATTTAAATTGACTTCAAAGTAATGTGACCCCGCGAGATCTTCAGTTTTAAGCTTAACTTTAGCGCAGCATTAGTGTTATTTAAATGCTGATCTTTTCACCATCTTCGGTGGCTTCTAGGGAAAAAATGGTCCGCAGTTGCTTTGCTGTGGTGAAGAGCATTGAGCAACACTGCGGTGGAGTTAAGGACAGTTAAGAATAATAAAGAGAGAGAGAGAGAGAGACAGACACCGCACGGCAAAAAAACTAGCTCTCTAACACCAAATTCAATGTACGAATTTACGTTTGAAAACTTCCGTGAAATTTAGGTTTTTCCGTGATTTAACGGAAAACGTTGAATCAGGAATGTGCTTCGTTAATTCACGAAAGGAATTACGGAAAGTGGATCGCGAATATCAGGAAATGTTTTAGTATACAGACTGCAGTCAGACACAGCTAACACACAAGGTCGAGCAGCCCGAGATGAGGTTACCCTCAGTCAGGCATTTCTGGTTTAAAATCTAATGAACGGTTCTTTGAAAACCAAATGGCACCAGAATCAAAGCGTAGTAAAGACAGCTTTTGATTCCTATCGATTTCGTTTCGACTTGAATTCCATTGCGATCAGTGTGAAAGAAGTTAACTAACTGATGTCGTTTGAAGGAAATTGAGAGTGACATTATAGTTATATCATATTTTACCCTGCATTTTGAACTCCAATATACTGGTTTAATCGTTGTACATAAAGCTGCAAAACTTTATGTGGGCAGATTTACATGAAGCGCCAGTGCAGAAATAAAAATAATCGTGAAAGAGTACCCTTGCACTTTTTGTAGATAATATATGCTACGCGTCGTTTGCATGCCATGATCTTTTTATTTGTGAAATAAAACGAGTGATTCGAGAGTACATATATACGTACAATAGATTTGCGTCACTCACGAAAACACGGAGCCACAGTCCAGTACATACTAAAGGAAATTAAACCATAACAACAAACAATAAGGTTTACTAATTCCTGTCATTGAGCTGTACTCAGGTAGGTGGATTAATGAATGTTATTATCGTAAAACCAATGAAAGGAGACACGAGTCCCAAATGTAAATATTTTCAAAAATATGGCAGCGGCTATAGTAAATATCTCGACTGTTTAATTTTTGAAAAACAATATTTATTTTATTATATATTATTCAGATTTAGACAAAAGTAAGAAACGACGTTGACACCGATTAAATGTGATGCAACTACGAAAGTCCATTAGCGCAAAATCTGACCTCAAGATAGAGAGGAAAGTATAATGAAGTAAATTGCTCCGTCATTTTTGGTCCACGCGGGGATCAAACCCGAGTTTACTTATTCCGGAACAAATCGCTCTACCAACTGAGCTACGCAGACGTACGTTCTAGCTGCTATCTGCCTTTATGTCGTGTGCGTCCTGCGGGGCAGGCACGTCACATCTCCCCTCCCCCCGCCCCGAAAGAGTGCCGGGGGCATGGCCTACGGGTCAGCCGTGACCATGAATTGTCGCAAGCAGCCATCCGCTGAAGCACGTACTTGAGAACTCCCAGTCAATTTGGTGTGTGGAATGCCACGTCACAGCCATTTATTTTTCGAAGCGCTGGAGAAGGGATTCCCTTATTTTTCTTCTCTCACGGTGTGGAAAGAACATCACACCATTGCGAGATTTTGAAGGGCCGGGTCATCCGGAAAGTTCGGGCGCCATTATAACGAAGTAAATTTCTATGTCATTTTTGGTCTACGCGGGGATCGAACCCGAGTTTACTTATTCCGGAACAAGTCGCTCTACCAACTGAGCTACGCAGACGTTCGTCTAGCTGCTATCTGCCTTTATGTCGTGTGCGTCCTGCGGGGCAGGCACGTCACAAAAGCTAAATCGCACCTGTGTTAGTGAGGGGGATTGGTAATTTTGGGTCTAGGTTATCTGCAATTTACACCCCATCATGTTATACATCAATTTAAAACTCTCGTCAATAGCGGATAATCCCCGCTTGAGGTAGTCGAGAGGAAGCCAGATTTCGCTGCGACGCACCGTCTTCATAGCACCAAAAATGCATTTTGTAATGGCTTTTATCACATGTAGCACCACGTTCATGTAATGTACGCACGACGCAATGAGGTATCGTTATGATTATGTAAAACGTGATGAAATAATGTTCTGCGATATTTTAGCAAAATATATTGTTGAGTAATATTGAAATTAACTGTTCTTCTGTCACTTCAAAGGACATAATGTGGCACGATCAGATTTCAACAACGGTTTGCCAATGACGTAGCGCTATCCATTTTCGTTACATCGAACGTTTTTACTTGGGATTAACGTTTTTTTTGTAGGTGCAAATTTTTTTGTAATTATTTATTATCTGCCTTTCTGCCTTTATATACATTGACATGTGCAGACAGTCATATACACTATAGACATTTTGCCGCCCCGGTGGCGCAGTGGTCTAAGCGATGGCCTTTGATCATTTGTCCGAAAGGGGTCCGGGTTCGAATCCCGGTGAGGCATGGATGTTGTGTTTGTCTTACGGCACTGGCTCTCTCCCTTCCCTGGAACCAGTGACCCTAAATTAGGGACGGGCGACTGCTTATAGCCCATTGAGTTGCTCACGGTGGTCGTTAAACCTTCAATCAAAAAAAAAAAAAAAAAAATAGACATTTTCGGACAGTGACAGGATGGACAGTATATGCAGATTTTTTACATCAACATGTACATATCAAACATCGTAAACAGTATGTCAAATGATCAATGTACACAGACACAGAGAGCCAGTGTTGGTCAAGGAACACACTGAGAGCCAGTGCCGAAAGACAAACACAACATCCATGCCTCACCGGGATTCAAACCCGCACCCATCTTAGAGGAATGGTCATACGCCAGCGCTTAGACCACTGCGCTACCGTAGCGGCGGGAGTCACTTTACTACTGTCGGGAAGGATACATAGCATCAAAAAAGGGCTACAGTGCAAATACGCTCATCAAGTTTCATTCAGATTAAAATCTCCTTGGCACTATTATCAATAAACTACAGCTGGAATTAGATAATAGGATTTGGATCACACGAGTGAGTAGCAGCCAAAGCTACTCTACGATTAAATATATTTGGCGGATTTGCTGCAAATGATCGTTTCAAAGTTTGAAATTATCATTCGGTTTCTCGAAAATAATTCATTTCAAATAAAAATACGGTGATAAAAATCTAGGATAGTATTGCAGAATTTATCTCTACACACCGAGTGGGAAATGTGGTACAATATTGTCGTTCTCTCATACGAACTTTCGATAAGAAAGCTGTGTTTTTAGAGCGATGTTTTCTTTTAATCGAGACTGGTTTCATCAAAGAACGTGCTTTTGTAACACACGTCCCTGCGACATTACAACTTTTATTCCAAAAACCGAGGAGGAAACCTTACATAAAAGTACTGAATATCTTTTTCCTGGTTTTTATAGGTTTCTGCCTGGGGTATAATACCAAGGAAACAAATATGAAAAAGGTTATCAAAAATTTTAGATACTTTCATTCTGACAAAAGAAAATACTGAAGAGCTCTTTTGATAACTCGGACTAATTTCTTTTTATAATAAAAAATAGTTAAGCCTTTCCGCTCCTGCTCGACTAATCATCACTCATATTGCGATTTTATTACGTAACGTGGAGATGTGCTCCGTCATGGGCTCTTAGGTCTTTTTTAAAAAAAGGTTGTACTTACATTACCGGTTTGTCCGTCTGTGGACGGCATATCTCTGCAACCATTAGTCCGATTTAAAAAATTATTTTTGTATTGGGAAACTTTAAATATGAAAATAACGATGGTTTCTGTCTGGGGTATAATACCATTCCGGTTTTTTACAATGTACAATTTCGTCACTAGAGGGCGTAAATCCAGAAGATATAAAATTCAAAATACATTTTGTTTCATAAAGTATTTGCTTCTAAATATCCGAATGAAAAAACTCTTTCACCTTTCGATTCCATTTATATCGAAGACTATTTTAGGTACAGTCACTTTATCAATGTACGCATACACTTTCCGCTAGGGGGCGTAAAGGTAAATTACGTTTTCCCTGATGTCTCTGCTTCTAAAACTCCTATTTGAAAAATTCTTCCTGCACCGGATACAGCTCCTCATATGAAATGTCTTCCGTATAATTTTTGATTTTTAGTGAAGAACAGTTTGGCCGCCAGGGAGCGTAAGCGTTAATTTCTGCTTCTGATGTGTTTGCAGCAAAATCTGAGCTCCTGAAAACTCGACTGGGAAAACTCTTTCGTGGACCGATACCACTCACCTTGAAAAACCTTATGAGAATAATTTGTTCTTAAAATAATGCATGGTTTCTCCTCCAGGAAGCATAGATGTGTATCTTATTTGTGTTAATATCTATGCCCCCAAAAGTCGGATTTGAAAAAAATTCTTCGTTGTTGGATAGCGCTTTCGGTTCGAAATGCTTCAAACATAATTTCAAATTTTTCATATAACACATAGACTTTCCGCTAGGGGGCGTACAATTAAATTGCATTTCCCCCGATATCGCTGCTTCTAAAACTCCAATTTGAAAAATTCTTCCTGTATCGGATACAGCTTCTGATGGGAAGTGTTTTGCATATAATTTCTAATTTTTGGTAAAGAATGGTCTGAGGCGTAAGTTTTTATTTCTGCTTCTGATGCATTTGTAGCAAAATCTGAGCTACTGAAAACTCGATTGAAAAAATTCTGTCGTTCATCGATACCACTCATCTCAGAAAACCTTTTGAGAATACTTTATTCTTAAGATAATGCATTGTTTTCCCGCCAGGTGTCGTAAATGTATATCTTATTTTTTTATATCTTTGCTTCGAAGAGTCCAATTTGAAAAAAATCTTTCTTTGTTAGACAGCTTTTCCAGTGCGAAATGTTTCTCATAGAATTTCAAATTTTTCTTAACGCATAGGTCTGCCACCAGAGAGCATAAGCTCAAATTACCGTTAACAGCAATATCTGCGGGACTGAAAACCCGATTGAAAACTTTTTCGGTCAGATAGTTCTAACTATGCAAACTCTGTGTGTGTATGTGTGTGTGTGTGTGTTTTCTTTCCAAAATAATGCACAAATTCGCCGCTAGGTGGCTCAAAGGTTTAAACCTTTTTTCTCAATATTTCTGCTTCTACATGTGTTATTTAAAAATACTTTCAATATCAGATATCATTTAGCTTGTAGAACACTTCAGATTAATACATGAGGAGTTTTCTATTTCACAGTTCTGCTGCTAGGTGGTGTTTTTGTATTTAAGTTTGCAGCTTTTAAAAACCCTAATGCTTGTTTTTTCTGTATTTCGTTCTCTACAATAGAGATGTGGAGCATTATTTTCTTTAAATAATTCAGATTTCCGGGTAGGAGGTGTAAAGGTCGAAGCCTTTTTCTTGCTATCTTTGCTTTCGGGAGAAGCATTTGGAAAGTTCTTTTTCCTTAGTATAGCTTTTTCCATGAAGAATATTTTCCCCCTATTTTCAACTTTGCATTAACAAAACTCTTCCACTAAAAGGCGTAAAGTTATATCATGTTTTCTTCTACATGTATATATCTTCTTTTAACTGTTCGATTTGGAAATCTATTTGTCTCTGATACCTTCCTTGTGCTGTGAGAAAGTTTTTGTTCGGCAGTTATTAATTTTCGTTACATATTTTTTATCCGCCGGTGGAATTAGGTAGCTGTTTCTATTACTGGATATTTTATCGATTGTAGAAACCCGTTGTTTTCTTAACCGGTTCCATAAATTTGATTCCTGTCAGAAAGGATTCAAAAGACGTGCTCGTTACAACCAAAAATTCGGTGTCATCTTTCGGAGTCAGGTCAGTGAAAGCTTCCGGACTCAGACCAGGGCAGGCTTGTACCGGGAGGTTTAGCATTTTGCTCCTGGGCTAAAGAAAAAGGTTTCGACTCAGAAAACGAATACTGACATGTGAAATGCTCTACTGTTTGTGAAAATCGCAACACAAAGAAAAAACTTCCTATTCAAAAGAAATTTATTACAGAGATTCATCATGTTACTGGAAATAACTAACTACATCTGTAGAGCTATACAAGAGTTTTCGCTTTCGAGCTCAGTATCGTGTGAAGCCTCCTCGAGCAACAATAACAGCCTTTACACGGCGTGGCACTGAATGTAAGCGATTCTTGATATCGTCCTGTGGAATAACCTGTCAGGCTGGTTCTATGCGAGACCATATTTCATTTGTGGTGACCGGCGGAGGCGCTTGACGGGCCAGTCGCATGGCTACTGCCCCAGACATGTTCGATCGTGAACATATCCCCGTGAACTTGCCCGCAAGGAAGAAGCGGTATCTGTCATGTATGGAAGAGGTCTTGGACATTTCGGGCCGCATGTGACCGAGCATTGCCCTATTGGAATATAGCGCCAGAACAACTCTGAAAGAAGTGTCACATCTGCCTGTAAAACATCCCTGATGTATCACTACTGGCTGTTTAAGGTTCTCTCGATCCGTATCAGACGAGATCGAGAATTGAACCCAATGGCTCCCCAAACCATGAAACTTAGCGTTGGGCCGGTAAGACGCTGTAAAATGCACATTGCAGGGTTCCATTCACTACGATGCCATCTAGCACGTATGCGACCATCATAGTGCATCAAGTTGAATCGTGACTCGTCAGACAACACGACCTGTTGCCAATCAGTGCCCCGATATCTGTGTTCGAGGTCCCATTGCAACCTGAGGCGCCTGTGGTTGAGAGTAAAAAAATGCGCAGCAATGGACTGCTAGCAACCCATCCTCCGTTAAACGGACGACGTCGAACTGTGCTGGGGCATAAAGTCTGGCCTGTCACAGTGCTCCACTGCTGCGCTAACACAGTGGATGTCTCTGTGCGATCGGTCACTGTCGTACTGTAGAGGTGTCTGTCTTTCCGTGCAGTCGTGCAATTTAGCGGGGAATTTCCCGAATTTCTGTACGTTCGAGCATCATCTGTTCACTGATGCCACTTTCGGATCGCTCTACTGGTGTTTCGTTCCGTATTAGTGGCAATGTCGCGGTAGGAATGTCCAGCTTCTCTCATAGCAACACACCTTCTTCGCTCAAAGTCCGTCAGATGCTCATAATGGGACTATCTTCTGCGACGGGGAAGAGTGAATGAGAAGAAACACTTTTTCGACTCAATGTTGGGTCTTCGCTGATTGCATCATCTCATTTGAGCCAGCTCTTTATGCAAAAAACTGGACAATTCAGAAGGCTCTGCACCGGAACTGTATGCGCATTTTCACTGACATTTTAATCATATGCATGTCGCAACCTTTTGTACATATCCTGTAAGTTTCAAGCTAATACCGCCAGTCCTTCATGGTGTTGGAATTTTCACAAAAAGCAGTGTAATCAGAGAATGAACATCACCGAGTGAAATGAAAGACATGGAAGTACATTCGCCGTTGAATGAGGTGATTAACTGTAAGTAAAACCGACAAGCTGGGCTGTAAGATGAGTCTGAAAAAGAAACGGTTTATTTTTTAAAGTTTGATTTTAACCTGAGTTTTTTTTCGTAGGCTTTAATTTCCATTAACCTTATGTCCACTGCTACGGAAGTGTTTTGAGTAACTACCCTACGTATAGTTTTAGCATACGGTACAGTTACTTCTTGACTTTGTAGGATTTTTTTGAAATCCATTTTGCAAGAAACTTAGTTATGACCACTTGTACTTAGAACTGCGGTGGCGGTCAGTTTGACTGATGTAAAAGTTTCACGTAAAATTCTCTAACTGCTAAGGATTTGACATTAGTCAGTGTATTTGGATATAATACAACACCTGACTGTCGTTCCCGAACGATGGTTATAGGCGTGAAGCTAGCGAGTAAGTCACGTGGTTTTTGATTCTACAGGGTGTTTCACAAAGAGTGTTCGAAAGGAGTACGAAAGTAACGGTTGGTCGTACCAGTAAAGTGAAAAATGCAAAATACGAGCTAACAGAGGACAATTCAGCTATCATATTTACACCTCGCGGATGGATAATTTCCGAAAAATACGAAAATCAAATTTTTATACGGCCTCCCCGAAAACCAAAGTCAATTAGTAAAATACGCGAAGCGCAGAATTGGGAGGGGGCGGGGGGGGTTAAATTTACCAGGTCGCTTTAGAGGAGCATTTTGCTGAGATGTGCACATTAGTGTGATTCGGTATTTTTCGTTGTATAACGTGTTCTAATTGTTCAGGTGTTCTGTCCTGTTTGTGATAAAGTAAATGTAACGCATAACATGTGCATTGTCTGTCTCAGATTCACATCTAACGCCTCTAATGTCTGAATGCACAACATATCGGTTTTCCTTATTTAAATGTAATTGGAGATGTCCCCTATATGCACTATTCACGGACGTTATCGCAGCACATTTTAACTGCAGGTAAGCTGCCATACGTCCAGAATTTCATCTATCGATATCTCAGCAAAATATTCCTCTAAAGCGTCAGGGTAAATCCCCCCATCCTAATTCGGCGCGTAGTGGTTTTTACTAACTGACTTTGGGGGTCTGTATAAATACTTAATGTTCGTATTTCTCGGAAATTATCCATCCCGGAGGGTGTAACTATCATAGCTGAATTGTCCTCTGCTTGCTGGATATTTTTTAATTTTCACTTTACTGCTACGACCAACCGTTACTTTCCAATTCCTTTCCGACACTCTTCGTAATACACCGTTTCGTGCAACTTTCCCGACAGTAGTGAAGTACATCCGAAGAAAAAAAAATTCGATGTAACGAAAACGGGTAACGAAAAACCATCAAAACCATGGTTCAAATCTGATGGTGCCGCATACTGTCCCATGACGTGACGCAACAATATAAGATCGTCTTATATGCGAGTGTAGGATTTTCACCAATTTTTAGCTGCTGAAGTTGGGGGGGGGTCGACTTATATACGAGTATATAGGGTAATTTCATTGTTACTCAATATATTTTACTAGACTATCGCCGAACATTATTTCATCTCGTTTTACATAAATATACCAATATCTCATTGCAATCTTAGTAAGCCAGTGGTCTAAGCGATGGCTAGACCAGTTGCGTACTAAGGTGGCGCAGTGGTCTAAGCGATGGCTTCTGATCATTCGTCCGAAAGGGGTCCCAGTTCGAATCCCGGTAAGTCATGGATATTGTGTTTGTCTTACGGCGCTGGCTCTCTCCCATCCCTGGAACCAGTGACCTTAAATTAGGGACGGGCGACTGCTTATAGCGCACTGAGTTGCTCACGGTAGTCGTTAGACCTTCAATAAAAAATCTTAGTAAATTGCGAGAACCTTATGATAAACGCCATGATGGAAATGCAATTTTGATGCTATGAAAACGGTGCGTCGTAGAAAATTTGTCTTCTTCTCGATCCCTCTCCCTCAAGGGGAGTTACCTGCTGCTGACGAGAGCTTTAAAATGATGTGTTCCAAAAGTGTGGCTTGGTGGCAACGAAAATATGTAGCTTTGAATTTCTATGGGAACCAGAAAGTTGCGAACAATGCAATTGAAAAAGTGTATGCGAACCTCAAATGCACTACTTATTGGCTCCGGCATGAAAACGTTCCTATCACGTTTGCATCACGAGAAGCAACCTTTGCTTATTTGGGCGTTGTCACTACTCCAATGTCGGCTGCTCTATCTCTGTTGCGATTCAGTGTTATGCTACCGGCCTTTCGTACATTTCTTGATTGGTTTTACAGCTGCAAATGTAAATACCATTTAAAAACATTGAGTATCTTAATATAGGATTAAGGAACACAATCATTTGCTGCAGTAAAAATCAAAATGTACAGATAGCATATTAAAACCCGGAGATCGTTTGGTATAATTAATTCCCTCGCATGCAATAAATCAAATTCTATTTTCGTGAACGTAGTCTTGAATTTAAATTAGGAAAATGTCGCCCTTTGGACGAATGGTCTCAAGCATGGGCTTCGGATCAGTCGTTAGAGATGAGACCGGACTAGACGGACATAACGTTCTGACAGGCTACATAGTGAAATGTGACAAAGGTTAATGATGAGAGAGGGACAATCAAGTAACTGCAAAAATAACGGTTAAAGAAGTACTTGATGCCTTTAAGTGCACGGAAAGGTGACACTTGTTGGGCAGAGAACGTGCTTATGGAAACATAGAGGTTATATATATTTTTTATTATTGAAGGTTTAACAACCACCGTGAGCAACGCAATGGTATATAAGCAGTCGACCGTCCCAACTTTAGGGCCACTGACTCCAGGAAAGGAAGAGATCCAGTGCCTTAAGACAACCACAACATCAATGCCTCACCGGGATTCAAATCCGGACCCTTCTTGGGTAAATGGTCGTAAGCCAGCGGTTACACCACTGCGCCACTGGGGTGTCCATAAAGGTTTTTAGTTCCAGATGGTACTGATGTATTCGGTGGGATATATTGAAAAAGATATATGTGCGAGAAGTAACTTCGGATGAACAACGAGCAGGGTGTTAATACCCGTTTTCTATGTGAATAATGGATGTTTTGAAGTGCCATGTATACCAAGGTGTAAAACTAACTTTGCGTACCGTGAAAATAAAAGAAACGAATAGCACCCGGACGCATGATATTTCTTGATCTGGAAATGGCATTCGATAGAGTGTCTAACCCAGGAAATACAGAATTGCATAATGCGGAAGATGGTTCCAGAGAAATACGTGCAATATACACTGGTCACAAAAAGTTAGAGATACTCATGTTTCGGAGGAAAAACGTAGTGATATGCAAATTTAGCGACTGCTACAGATCGGTTATCAGCGTGGGTATCTACATCATATGTAAATTAGCATCATGACAGCACAGCACGCGGAGTGCGTGCTGTCTGGTAAAAGTACCTAGCAAGAAGTGGAAAACGGGTCATTTCACCACATGGGTCTAAAACATGCCTGAATGCATTGTCTTCAGTATGGGATCAGCCTGAAATAATTCCCAGACGACTTTTAAACATTGACAACAGGAATAGGGCTGTTGACAAATTACAGGCAGGTGTGGGGCAGATCGATATGGCTGCTGCTTTAGGAGTTTCGCTAAGTGTAGTAAGTCGGCTGCACACAAGATTTTCTACGAAATGGAAATGTTGCAGATCGACGCGGGAGTTGTCTCTCCCGAGGTTAACCGCCAGAAGGCCAGACCGCTTCCTGACACTAAGTGCTTGGAGAAGGTCTAGTATCTCCAGTTGCTAACTCCGTAGCTGCTTCTGGTGTCACACTATGTCCGCAAACGGTACGAAACCGTCTTCACAGGTACGAACTCAGAGCAAGGGCCCGCTGAGATGTATAGAATTGACATCAGGTCACCGTCGTCAAAGATATACCTGGCTCCAACAGTACATGTCATGGAATACCGAGTGGCACCATGCAATTTTCATAGACCAGTCCCGTTAGACCATCCTAATACTCGACGTGTACACGTGTGAAGGATATACGGCACACAAATGCAACCACACTATACGCAGTCCATCAACCCTTACTAGTTTCAGTCAGTTCTGATTTGGGCAGGAGTGTGTTTTAATGGCCGTACTTCGTTGTATGTTTTTGAAGGCAATAGGGATGCCTCAATGTATCGATACGAGATCAATGTGCCCATTTTGACACTGCTTCACCCTGCTATTGAATATGCATTACTTTTTCTCTATGACAGTGCAACCAGTCACCGTTCCTGGTACATGTTTCAGGAGCTGAAAAATCATGGGATTGAATCATTACAGCTGCCTTCGTGGTCTCCTGACCTTAATCCTATTGAGAATATTTGCGACCCTATGCAGCGACGTGTGGAAAACCACTTTCCATACCCCAGTACACTGGCAGACCTGCGTAGCGTGTTGCCTGTAATATGGGTCGAGCTGCCCCAGACATTCATCAATAATGCCTCGTAGGTGTCAAGACGTTCCTCAACACAAGGATGGTGTTACTGGGTACTGAAATCCATAGGTGTCGACATTATCCGAATATACTATTTTGTCCATATTGCAGTTATACACTGTTGTCTGCAGAAATTACAGAATAAATTTGTTCTTATAGACACACTCTTTATCGTTTGCGTTACGAAGCCTCACTGATTATATTTTATTTCGTTCTACTTGAGTCAGATACATATCTTTTATTTCGTGCAATATTCACAACGTTTTGTGACCAGTGTATAAAGGAACATGTACAGAAGAAATACGTACCGATATTCTCGCAAAAGTTTCAGTTCCTAGTGATACGTATGCCGAAAAATCGCAGGGCAAAGAAAACGTGCAGTTCACGGTAAAAGCAGTATCTACTGTGCTGCAAAGAGTGCTTGAACATTCCTGGCAACATGTGGTCTGGCATTGTCCTGCTGGAATATAGCGCCAGGAGTGCTCTGAAGGAAGGGTATAACTTCTGCCTATACAACTTCCCTGATATAGTGGTCGCTGTTGAGATTGTCCTCAAGTCGTAGCAGCCGAGATCACGAATGGCACCTCACACAGTTACACTTGGCGTTCGGTCCGTATGACGCTCGACAATGCATGCTGGAAAAAGGTACTCACCGCAATACCGTCTAATACGTATGCGTCCAAGTTTAATCGGGACTCGTCCAAAAACACATGTTGCCAATCAGCACGCCATTGTCTATATTGAAAACCCCATTCCAGGTTGAGGCGTCAGTGGTTCAGGGTCAAAGGAATCCACGTCAAAGGAATACGTACAACCAGTCCTCTGTGCAGCAGACGGTGTTGAACTGTGGAGGCAAAATGCCATATCTTTTGCAGTGTTACACTGTCGTGCTAACACTTGCGAATCTGCGGAACGGTTCGTCACTGCCATGCGGAAGAGGTATAGGTCATCCCGCGGCGTCGTCACATTTCTCGGTCCACTACCGGATTGTCGATGCACCTGGTTATCCTCGGTCCACTGCCGCCACACAGGCATCACTGTCGTCGCGTTATGTCCCGTCCGAGCCGCAATGTCGCGGTACGAAAATGCACCTTCACGCAGACCAATAATTCGTCCCCGTTCAAACTCTGTCGTATGGTGATATTGCGCGCTTCGCCGTCGCCGAGGCATTATGGAGTCTTAGAGACTCTTTTACCACTCGCTGTCGGCGATGCACTACTGTTGGGCATCCTGAACAGCCCTCTGTTTATACCCCTCACTCGACTGTTCAGAGGGCGCTGTCGGGCCCAGACATGCCCAGTGACTTTCCACTTCTAAGTATTGCATGTCCTACCCTGCTCTGCATACCCTGTACGTTTGAAGTGATTACCATCATTCCTTCATGGTGTTGTAATTTTCACAATCAGTAATTTACATAATTCCATTTATATTCTTTTTGCGATTATACGTTAACATTAGAATTTCATTCTATCCAAAATATACTGATCTTTCAATCTTTTATACGCATCCCGGTATATTACAACTTTGAGGAAATCGAGACAGCGTGGTTGTGTTCCTTCTGTGCAGCCAAAGTCGATCATATGAGAAAAGGGTATGTGTTTTATATACATTCGGTTTGGATGAAAAACTGGCTTCGCATTTAATGACTCACACACATGCGCTATTTAAAGATTAATAAATCTCTAGGACGTAACTTTGTGGCTCCTTTACTTCGTGACGCAGCAGGATAGAATCGTAAATGTATCATCAATGTTTAGCATTTTGGTCTCAAAGACATACATTCAGGATCCGCAGAAAAAAGGCTGTTCATTCATGAGTTCCATGCTGAAGCACTGGTCGCAGAATCTTAGTTGTGAGGATTTCACGCATTACAGAATCAGGTCTTTCATAGACAGTCGTGAAAAGAGAAGTTTGATTTTCATAGGCTTTATGATTTATGCAATCCGATAATATACACTGAGTGATCACTGAATTATGACCACCTACCTAATACTTCGTAGGTACTCCTTTCGCCCTCAGTACAGCAGCTATCCGACATGGCATCGATTCAGTAAGATGCTGGAAGCAATTGGGGGTACGGGCAACCAAGTTGTGTGTAATGCGGCCTCCAATGCAGGTATGGAGGTGATTGGTGTATTCAGATGCCTGATATGCCGTTCCATAATGTCCCACAGGTACTCTATGGGATTGATATCGGGAACTTTGGAAGCCAATCGATATGCTGAAAGTCTGAACTGTGTTCCTCAAACCATTCTTGCACAGCGTTCGACCTATGGCTCGGCACATTGTCATCTTGGACGACACCGTCGCCATTCGGTAAGAAGTGCAACGTAGTTAGGTGTACAGTCAAAACGCAGCAGCGTTTATATCCTTCTTTAATCACGTAGTCAAATATATGCAGTGGAAGCCTGTTTAACGAGTGTATACGGGGACAAGACAGTAACCGCGTTACAGAGATACCTGCGGTATATCCGAATCTGAATGCTTTAAGCCCTAAGCCACAGACGAGTGTTTGGGGGACACGATTGGACCCGTGTTATGTCCGATTTCGGGGTATAACATACCGCGTTATATCCGGCTTCTACTGTATAATCACCTAGTCAACGGGCAACATTCACTTTTTGATAGGGGTGGTCATAATTCAGTGATCACTCGGTGTATATTATGATGTATAACGGTTTTATTTTCTTCTGGCGCCAACTCGACTTTAAAACAATCATTATTAAAGAACATCATACACTCCTTCAAAGCATAAGTTTTACAATTGTATTAAACATTTTGAAACGTTTTTAGGTTTACGCGTTTTTTAAAACCATCTCCTAGGAAACCGTATAAGCGGCGTTTCACTGTGGTTATTACTATCCTCTCTCTTTAAAGTCCAGGGATGAATGTTGCGTCGTCTATTCATTGGCGACGAAAAATGCCTAAGTCAGGTACGTTAACAGCAAGCAGCTCCCCAGGCGAGATTAAAAAGCAATAGGTTTATAAAATAGCTAAAGGCATTGCTGTATATTCCCAGTTAAGGCCTTTAATGACATTCCCTAGGCTTTAAGTGAAGAGTTTTAGTTACTAAGTATCTCCTTATCTTATTCCATTTTCCAGTTCATTTTTGCCATTTAGAATAATTTTCGCAATTTCATTGTCAATTCACATACGAGGAGAAAGGCGTACTATTAGTTGCAACCTTAGTACATCAGGATTCCTGAAATCTTTAAGAGCTCGTATCATATGGCAAAAGCCGCCCCTGTGGCGCAGTGGTCTAAGGCGTTGGCCTCTGATCATTCGTCCGTAAGGGGTCCGGGTTCGAATCCCGGTCAGGCATGGATGTTGTGTTTGTCTTACGGCACTGGCTCTTTCCCTTCCCTGGAACCAGTGACCCTAAATTAGGGACGGGCGACTGCTTATAGCCCATTGAGTTGCTCACGGTGTTCGTTAAACCTCCAATCAAAAAAAAAAAAATGGCAAAATATATATGTATCTTAAAAGTATTGTAGTTTTTAAACTTCTAAATAGCGTGAAACGCAGAAAAGTATCGACACATCATTTCGTTTCAGTTCCAATCAATTCCACTTAAAATTGGATCCCAAAGCTCAAGCTGAGAGATACGTCGTTACAGCATAATATTCATTTTAGGAAATAACATAGAGCGAATATTTCATTATTTACCTTTCTGCAGCTTTGTTGCAAGCTTCCATTGTGTCAACAGGCGGCAGGCTGTTTTCTGATTGGTCCAGACTGTCGCTTTCCTGGGCACGAGATCTCAAAAGCTGCCCGCCCCGTGGATTCATTCTGCGTACGACTACCGCTCCTTGGTTACTTCCTGCACAACAAAGAATTTTTTTTTCTCATTAAACAAACACTCAAGAAAATTCTGAATGGGAGAAATCAAGGTATCACATTTCAATGAATAGATTTACTATAATTGAAACACATAATTACTCGTTCTTGCGGATCTTGTTTTGAAGTGCATACACACATGTTCATAAATAACAGAACACCTGAAAGAAGTCGAGTTACGATTCTGATGTTTACCAGATACGTTCATTAGGCAATTCAGAACAAATGATTAGCATCTCGGTGCGATACGTACCAATTCGTCGATGTAGCTAATGATCGCTGTGGCCACCTGTGGTTTGTATCATCTGCTGTACGTGGTGGAGCATCTAATCAAATATTGTCCTGTGGAATAGCCATCCATGCTGTATTGACCCGCTGTAACGTATACTCTAGATTCAGTTTCCTTTTGATTTTACTATCTCTTGTTATTTTATTTTCCTATGCAAATTATCTTCTCACTTAACTAGATGTTATTTCTCCCGCTGAATTATATGTGGCAACGAGTGTAAGTCATGACGTGGTGGTATGCAGTATATATAGGCGCGTTCAACTATACCAAGCAGCTTCGTTTTTTACATGTGATAGGTTCTTCCATTATTATTGTTATGCGATTTATCTACGATAGTACGAAAGTTCGGAATATCGGTAGTTGTGTTTTGTTGGAGTGTGTTTGAGTAATACCAGGAGTTCCCCATTAAAAGGTTAAAAGTGAGTACGTTTTCTTAGTTCATTTTTATTGTCAGACCTCTGTCTGGCCGTTAAGTCTATTTCATTGTGTGTCTACGTTAAGTCCAGGGTATATTGTGTTTACCGCTCTAATAAGGAGCATTCAAGGTACTAATGTACTAAAACCGAAGTTATATTACTGATATTCAAGATAATGAGGAACGCTGAGTAAAAGGAAGTTCCATATTCAATGAACTTATTGCACGTGCGTGTCTTACCTAAACAAACTCTAACACTTTGAAGATTAGGCACACTTTAGCTACGTCAAGTAACCTTCCAATAACCCTAACGTGACTTAACGTAAGCTTCCCTGCACTACACGTCCAGCGGAGAACTTTATTCATTATACCGCGTCCAAAGGTCATCAAGAGTTAATGGCGGACGTTAAACACAGAAATAAACAACAACAACAAGAGAAAAAAGTTTTTTTACGCAAAAGCCCATATTATCCTTGAGACGCTCTATTAAGTAATCCGACGGTTTAATCGCATCCTTGATATACGACTGTTTCCGTTATGATTGCTCATAAAAAACTGCTGACTGTGTACACCCAGCTACACCCAGCTATGTTGACGTCCTACAAGTACGGAAGGCCGACCGACAGTAGTAGTCATTGACGTAATGGGCACTCGTTGTGGTAGTACGGACAGTCACGAGAGGTGATCTGCTTTAGTATCCAATAGCACCCCAGGCTATGATGTATATGGTGTTCGTGTGGAATGCCTGGTACGAATACACTCTTCCCGTCGTCTCTGTCCCTGTCATCAGCGGACACAGATGCGGTCATGATTTTTGCCTAAACAGAAAGGCGTTTCGTCCGAGAACACAATACTGTGCCATTCGTCACAACCCTTCCTTCGTTTGATGCATCATTGCAGCCTACGAGTCCGTTGCTGCAGTGTAAAAGGTAGCCTGAGGAGGGGTTACTAAACCTCCAACAAGAAAAAAATACAGTTCCTTTCGTTATATTCATTACTTTGTACGTTATTATCTGTTAAGTGGGTTTTATAATTGTTTAATTTTGAGCACTAGTGTAGTATACATTAATACAGCCGAAAAGCTGTATGTATGCAAATGCTGCCCGCTGTGAAGAAACTAAAAATCTTCCCATGATTTTTGGAGCACCACTTGAAGTGGATCGTAATTGAATAGAAAAGGGGCGTATAATCCCACGAATCATTTCTCCACCTGCGTCACGCCTAAAGAAGAGTAAGGATTTGGAAACAACGGAATGAAATTATTATTCATTTGGAGTCGTCATAACTCACGAGGTAGACAGTGCAGTGGTGTGACTATATTTTCTTAGGAGTCTTTACGTAGGATCCTTGTTTCGAGTGCACACAGCGCCTAAATGCTAAGGCGTTTTTAAACATCGTCACTGAGCAAGCATGGTCTCATTCCACCCTTATGGTGACAGATAAGTTCAGCAGGGCAATGCAGCATGAAACGTGGTCTCAGAGTGTCTTAATGGACACTTTCCTGTGCTTCAACTGTCGTATCAGTGTCCAGATCTCGTTCCTATTGACCATTTGTGGCATAAAATGGAATGCCACATTATTCGTGGGTTCTCCCTGCCATCAGATCTGTGTGAACCGAAAGATGCAATTTAAGATGGGTGGGCCAATATTTAATCAGAACTTAACAAAATGTAGCAGAATCACTATCAAGGCGAATTTCTGCTGAAGTGAAGATCATATATGGTTCAACATATTGTTAGGTCGGGGGCCTTATAAATTATCTATTCAGGTTCGGTAATTTAGCGATGAAAAAAAAACTTTGGATGCAGTTTTTTTTTTTATTTCAAGGAATGTCTCAAAATAACGTTCAAGTGTAAGAGTAATAACGCTCAGGTGTAATCTAAACATTTTCAATGAATGAGTTGCAAAGATCTATAGCGAAGAGCGTCATATGGGTCTGTATAGGGCCAGTCACGAGTGAGGTGAACCCTGAATCTTTAAGTTTATATACTGTACTGTATTACAAAATATCGATTTTCAATTACTTTCCTGTTCTACACTGGCGGAAAGTGAAAAAAGATAACCAAGAAGGAAATGGCAAACGATCATGAAATTTACATATGTTAATGGCGTCGAGTTTACGTAGGTGTGATGTTAATTTCGGAACCAACCGGTGAGCGCTTACGCTACAGCACGGCATAATATGCAAATGATCGTCGGTGGTATTTAAGGAGTACGGCGAAATGAATGTAATCAGTCGTCGGCGTACGGACACATGCGAAGACACTGAAGAAACTGCAATGCCTAGACATGGAAGACGTGTACGATTTCAGCAAATATCGGACTTTGAGTGAGGTCGTCTATTCGGACTCCGCGAGGCCGGGTGGTCGTATTGCGGAGCGAATTGGACGGGAAGTATCGGTGGTGGTACGATGGTGGCGTAGATGGTCCGAGGAACATTCCCACACGAGGAGACGTGGAACCGGGAGTCACAGACGGACTGGTGAGCGGACCGATCGAAGCATAAGAAGAGCGGCGTTGTCAAGCAGAACATCCACTGCGACGCAAATCCGAGCTGCCGTTGCACCTGAGGTGACTATGCGAACAATCCGCAACCGTCTACTGGATGCAGGACTACGTGCACGTGTGCCTCTAGCATGTGTACCTCTGACTTCAGCCCACCGTCAGGATCGGCTGCAGTGGTGTCGCCAACGTCTGCACTGGAGAACGCAATGGCGATCTGTCGTGTTCAGCGATGAAAGCAGATTCTGCTTGGGAGCCTCCGATGGCCGTATGCGTGTTCGCAGACGCACAGGGGAGCGTCTCCACCTTTGTTGCATCCGCCAGCGACACACAGGACACCTGGTCTCCTGGTGTGGGGAGCGATCAGCTATCACTCCCGTACACAACTAGTGTTTGTACCGAGTACGTTAAACAGCACCTCCTACATGAACACCATCATTCAGCCCGTTGTTGTGCCATTTGTAAGGTCGGTCCATCGTAGTGTTTTCCAGCAAGATAACGCACGCCCACACATGGCACGTGCAACGCAACATGCACTTCAGGGTGTGAGACAACTTCCATGGCTTGCACGTTCACCGGATTTGTCCCCCATTGAGCACGTGTGGGATTTTATGGGACAACGACTTATCCGTTCTCTATGGCCAGCCACGACATCCCCGATTTACGCGTCCAGGTTGAGGATGCTTGGAACTCAATACCCCAAACTTACATCCAACATCTGTACGACAGACTCCATGCCAGAATTGCACAATGTGACGCAGTTCATGGCAGTTCAACCTTGTACTAACCATGTTACATGGAAATATTATTTTTCAGTTTACCAGCAAATGCAGATGTATTTTGCCATAATGTTTTGATAACGTTATCCTCTGTATTCCGTTATTATGCTGTATACATTTCATTGATATCAGACGTCTCCTTCTTGGTGTTCTTTTTCACTTTCCGCCAGTGTAGCTCCAATTTTGCTACCTACTGCTCCACTTACACCTTATAAATACTACGTTCGTCTATTAATCGCAGCTCTTGGAAATCACGCGGTCAACATGCCGCATCCACTTTTAATAGGGGTGGTCATAATTCAGTGATCACTCGGTGTAGTTTACTTAGGTATTATTGATGCTACTAGAAAAGGATTGAGATGCTTTCAGAAAATATAGGATGTTTCTAAAATGTTTTTACCACCGATTCTGATGAAAGTTATGTGAACATAGGTCACCCAACGGTTTCCTGCAGAGATATACGGGGTGTATAATACATTGCTTAACAACTGAACGGACGTTCATAACGATGCGAATCCAATGGGAATGGTTACAGTGCAGGAGGACCGATCCGATCAGGTAGTTATCAACGCCCCTAGAAACGGATTTGTCGACTGAGAGCATCTTTTGTTTGCTGCGGATCGGCCACAACACCCTGTGGTCAGTGGACGAGTTTAGGCAATACACCAAGAAGGCAAGAGTACCCACGAGCATTTCTAAATTGTGAAGTATCCTTGGATTGTTGTCATGATATGAAAGGACCCCTAAATGGAAGATAAAGTACATCGTAATACTGGTATATTCTTCTCTATAGTTTGTAGGAAACCTGTGGGTTGATTTCCTCAGTTCTAATTTCACCTGCTTCCACGTCGTGAGCACAATTAACGAGCACTAATCCTAAATGATAAAAAAGACAGAATAAACTGTAAAACTAATAAACCAAGGCAACTCATTATCACCAGAACTTTTCGCTGCAGTCCTACAAAAGCACCTTAATGATTTAATTGGGATAATACAGGTAACAAATTAGACGACAAAGGAGTACTCCGCATCGAAGTTACGATTATGACGCTGTTATTTTTTAGTGTAACGGAAATGCTAAATGGCTTATGATAGCGAAGCAAGCATAGGTGTGAAATACCAGGGCTAGTCAAAACGTTCGTCTCGTATGCAGCTAAAACGCTTAATGACTCAAGAAAGCCATACAAACTCACTTCATTCTGAAAAATATAAGCCATTGTTTTCTATATTCCTTTCTCAACGTTCCCCCAGTGCCACGATCCAACGGTGGTAAAACTCGGCAGATTTCGAGAAAGCTCTTTGTTGCCAGATTCCATATCCGCAACTGAAGCGAAGTGCTGTTCTTTTGGGAAATGGTCCATGAAGCCCATCAGATGGCAGTCTGATGGGGCAAAGTTCCTGTGTATGGAGGATGAGTTAGTACCTAAACCCCTTCCATTCGTGTAATATTCGGTGGACTATTCTGGAGGTGACTTCGGGACACGTCCGCTTGCTAGTGATGAGCGCTCGGCAGTGTTGGGCTCCATCATCATGGACCAGTTGCAGTTGTTCGGCATAAAGGTTTCCGTCCTCAGCCTGATTATCTAACATAAGGTCTCAGTTCACAGGACCCTCACAATTCCCCCAAATACACGGCATAACTTTCCTCTCGAATCGCCCAATTAGCACCACTGGATTTGCTTCCTGGCGTGGCCTTAGCCACAGGTTTTTAGTGGTTGGGTAACATAGGAATATCCATTTTTCGTTACCTGTGACAATACGACGCCAAACCCTATCGTTCTATGGTATTTGAAAGCAATCTGCGACAGAGAGCGACAAGTTGTGTTCCTCTTCTGTGGTGTCAATTTATGGGAAACCATTTGATGGCGCCTAGAAAATAAACCAAACTGCTGCAGGTGATGAACGGTGATCAATTGAGAACACCCTACCTCAGCTGCCTATTGTCGTCTACTGGTTATGATCTTGTAGCTTTGTCCAGAGTGTCACTGTCGGTGGTCGTCGGATGTCCTGACCTCCGCTTGTTTTCGAGACTGGTGTCTGCAGCTTTGAAACGCCTGAACCATATTTTTAGAGTGCTGCTGTTCGTTTCCTCGCCTTCAACTGCACGAAGTTCTCTCGCTGCTGCTGCCACATTCAACCCTTCTCTCCAATAAACTGGTGATGGACCACACGAACAGCAGATTTACTGACCTCCATCCTCTGCTCACTTGATAACGCAATGTGACTTCAGGCCAAAATCACGTCATCTGCCTTGTGTGCTCAACGTCCTCGTGGTACCTAGTCGACCGTACCTAGTGGGTCTCCATTCCTGGCGCGCGTTTCGCGCAGGAATAGATACCCAACATTACGTTCAACTTAAAACGGGACGAACTTTTGAGTGAAAAGGAAAAACGAAACAATATAAATGTAATGAAACATAGATATGCAACTAGGGAAAAACTATGGACAACTATATTTCATCTGCTTGCATGCGTTTCACTATTCAGTTTCGAGTATCACTGACGCACAGTTTTCGTGTAAGGCGAAGTAAATTCGTTTATACAGGGTTACAGGGAAAGTCCGTGATCAGGCCAATATCTCACGAACTATGACAGTTGGCGATTTACTTCTTGTGCAGTTGTATAGAAAACCGCCTATGGCGCACACAATACCATCCCGAAGTATCCCCTCGCCCCCCCCCCTTTGGGGGAGGGGCGTTAAGGGGGCTAAAGCGCCCCTCTTTGCAGATAGGGCAAAAAAGTCAATTACAAATTTGTTCAGCGAGGCAAAAATAGTACATAAATGTTTTTGTCCCATAACAAAAGATGGAAGGGGACTCTCCAAATGCGAAAAAAGTGGAAAGCTACCTGAGTCGCTGTGTCCGAAGCATATTTGCATGGATTTCAAATGTGCTTTCTGCTCCGTCGTTAGAATACAAAAATGATATGCGTGGTCGGTATACCAGCACTTCGTGTACCAGTGACGCGTAGTCGAAAGCTTTGCCATGTACGCAAGTCAATTAGATGTTCATGAAGTTTTCCTGTTGCATGAGTGTTTCGGCACTTTATGCTTATTCTCCTTGTCTCAGTGTAGTTTTTACTGTATTGGACATCAAAGTCTGATATTGAATATGTAAAGGAACTGCGTTTAATTTCAGAACAAGAACTGCTGAAAAGGTTTGTAGGAACATTTTTCCTTTGCTCTGTTATTTACTTAGAACTTACCAGTTTAGATAAGTTCTAAGTAATAAGTTCTTATCTAAATACTCTGTTGTTGCTTCCGGATGTTGTGATTTTCTTGGGGCCACATTCCCAGTCCCCTTCCATCTTTTGTTACGAGACAAAAACATTTATGTGCTATTTTTGCCTTGCTGAACAAGTTTGTAATTGACTTTTTTGCCCTATCTGCAAAGGGGGTGATATATATATATATATCATCATCATCATCATCATCAACAACCATTATCAATCCACTGCTGGACGAAGGTCTCCCGCATACTTTCGAATTTCATCCATCCATCTTCCATGTGGTCTTCTTCTGGGTCTTTTCCTGTCCCTTGGAATCCAATCTAAAATTTCGGCTGTCCATCGATGGTCTGTCCTTCTGGCAGTATGTCCAGCCCATTGCCATTTCAGGGATTTAACTCTGATAATGATGTCTTCCACTCTTGTCATTTTTCGGATCCACGAGTTCCTCTTCTTATCTCTCCTGGTTACACCAAGCATGCACCTCTCCATGCTACATTGAGTTGTCTGCAGCCTTTGTATGTCTCTTTTAGTTAAGGTCCACGTCTCTGCACCATACGTAAGCACTGGAAGGATGCATTGATCAAACACTTTTCTTTTATGACATAATGGCATATTGCTCTTGAAAATTATGCTGTTTCTTCCAAAAGCTCTCCAGGCAAGTTTTGTACGTCGATTAATTTCTTCATCAATGTGACCCTCACTTGATATCTGCTGTACAAGATAAACGTACGTGTCTGTTATCTCCAGCTTTTCTCCATCAATCGATAAATCTTCATTTCGTGTAAAGGCATTGAACATCCCTTTTGTCTTCTGAAAGTTCATTTTTAATCCCACTTCTTTACTCTTGTCAGCAAGATCCTGGATCATACTCTGCAGCTGTGATGGGGTAATTGCAAAAATGACTATGTCATCAGCAAAACGAAGGTGGGTTAGATAATCTTCATTAATCTTTATCCCTTTGTTTTCCCAGTTCAGTGATTGAAAGACATTTTCCAATGTGGCATTAAAGTATATATATATATATATATATATATATATATATATATATATATATATATACTACGCACGATTCGTACACCGCTAAAGCCCTGACAGAATTGTTTCTGCGTTCTCTACATGAAGCAATGTGTCAAACTGTCCCTGAATTTCTTGTTTTGTCTGATAAAATGTTCTTGCGTCAGGCGGAACAACCATTGGCGTGATAATGTGATCACCCCCTATCTGCAGTCTTGGATGCATCCCATGGCGCGTAGAAGCGACGTCACCGACAGGCGTTCTAGATATATATCGTCGTGATGACTAGACGTTTCAGTTCAGCAGTAGTAAGCCATTGCAATGGGGAAAGGTAAGGATCTTGTCGGTGTTTGAACTGGGAATGATTTACCGGCGCCTTGATAGCAGGTGACAGCATATCAGCAATAGCAACCATTTGTTTGCTTTTTCTAGGGTCGGTGTTCGGAGGAGGTGGAGCGAACTGTCGGAAGACCATCTTCTGCGAGCAAGTTTATGTACGGCGATTAATATTACGAAATTATCAAGTTCCGTCTCTAAGAACGAATATTAAATGGACTTACAGGACTAATTAACATCGTGTGGTTGGGCAGCACGAAACTAGAGGTAAAACCTATGTTAAAGCGAAGTTTGGTAAAAGCAGTGCCGATTTGTTCTTATCAGCGAGAAGAATCAGGGATGGAATCGGGTCAACATTCTATGACTCGTACCCGACCCAGACCCAGCTGTACTTCTTTTTTTTTTTTTTTTTGATTGGAGGTTTAACGACCACCGTGAGCAACTCAATGGGCTATAAGCAGTCGCCCGTACCTAATTTTGGGACACTGGTTCCAGGGAAGGGAGAGAGCCAGCGCCGTAAGACAAACACAACATCCATGCCTGACCGGGATTCAAACCCGGACCCCTTACGGACGAATGATCAGAAGGCCAGCGCCTTAGACCACTGCGCCACCGGGGCGGCTCAGCTGTACTTCATCCGGCCAGACCCGAAATCGATCAGACTCAGAACTACCACGATTTAATCCGGACCAAATTGCTTTCAACTATACTGGAGGAGAAAATTATTAAGAATATTTACCTTATAACGTGCTGGATCGCCTTTGGCCTTCAAAACAGCTATGATTCGATGCATCAGGGATTCAACGAGGTGCTGATATGGTTCTACAGATATGTTCAGCTAAGCGGATGTTATGGCGTCCGACACTTGCCATATGTTCTTTGAAGGAAAAATCTCCATTATGGATGTCTCTGTCATTCTGATCCCATTTGCGTTCAATTGGGTTACATTCTGTAGACTGTGTGGGGGAATTTAGCCCTTTGTAGTCACTATCGTGCTCCTGGAACCACCGTCTGGGCAATCTGTGTAGTGTGGCATGGCGCATTATCCTTCTGGAAGTAGCACTCTGCATCAATAAACAGTATGCACATGTACAGATGTGCGCTGTCCACAGTGATGAGCAGATGCATCGTGGCTTTTCAAGAGGAATGAAGGAATTCAATGTCCCCCATGAAAACATACCCTGGACGATTACACCTCTTTAGTCAGTTTGTACATTTAACGCTAGGCAGATGAGGCCCATCGATGTGTGAGAAAAGTGTTACATGAAGGAGACTGCTGCTATTATAGCCCATTTGCGCCAACGTATGGCGGCAGTGTATGTTGAAATTATCCTTTCGACAATGTTGTTGTACTGCGCGGTTACTTGAAGCAATGGAGCTCGTCTGTTACTTGGTGCCATCTTATCCAAGTGATGTTACTCTCAAACATCGATCAGTCTTTTCGGCCCACAGTAAGGCCGCTGAGTTCTTGTTTTGTTATTTGTGCACCATTCATTGTACACTCTCGATGCAGTTGTTCTTGTAAATCCGGTAAGGTTCTTCTTTTCTCAGATACTTGCACCTTTCCTCCTAGCTTCCACTATTATGCCCCTTTCGAAGTCGCTTGAATTACGAGTCTTCTGCATATTGCCATCCTCTACGCTTCGTACATGTCTGAAAACTTTGCGTGAGCTGTTTGTATTGTTTACAGCCATCACAGAGTCATAGTGCGTATGTAAGTGAGAGTGGCACATCTCTTCGTACTATTGGGTGTTCGTAATGATTTGCTATTTCAGTGTATATATGCATTAAGTTACATTGCACTTATACGTAACTTACCGATATAGAGGTTTCCATCTTAATAATGGAATAAAGAAAACTAGAAAATATGTGGATAACGCCAGTCATGGTTACATCGATTGGAAGACAATGAAAGAAAAATACCACTCTCATTCCGAAAAGTTTAGTGGATATGTGGTATATAAAGTACTGTATAATGCATTATAGCAAAGGGGCATCTCAGGGGGGAAGAAAACAGATTATGGCACTGAGAAAGGAAGGTGGTTCTGTAACAAGAAATAGAGGCGGAATTTTGACAAAAGTGAAAGATTTCTACTCCAAATTATATGAAAGGGATGATACATGTACTCCAGACATCACGAAAGGTACCAGTACGAGAGTTCTTCCAGTCCTCCCACCAGAAGTTGCACATGCAACCAAGAACATGAAGCGGGGAAAAGCTCCAGGAGAAGATGGAATTACTGTAGACATCATACAAGAAGCAAATGGAGAAATCGAAACAGTACTCGCCCAAATTTTCACTCGATGCCTTAATGAAGGAAAGATTCCTGAGGATTGGAAGAACCCTACAATGATCCTGCTACATAAAAAAGGTGACATTGAGGATCTCAGGAACTACAGACCTATCAGCCTCCTATCAGTGGTTTATAAAATCTTCACTAAAGTTCTTTCACACCGCTTGAAGGTGACACTGGACATGGCTCAACTGAGAGAACAAGCTGGATTCAGGAGTGGCTACAACACAATAGATCATATCCTCGTACTGAGAGAACTAATTTTAAAAGCGAGGGAATATGAACTTCCATTGTGCATGGCTTTTATCGATTATGAAAAAGCCTTTGATTCGGTGAAACCATCAGCAGTTGCAATGGCTCTGAAATCCTGCGGTATTGAAGATGCATACATTAATATTGTTAATAACATCTATGAAAATGCAAGTGCAAAGATTCGGCTGTTTGAAAATACAACACACGTAAAAATTGAAAAGGGAGTGAGAGAAGGTGACACTATATCGCCGAAGCTCTTTAATGCCACATTGGAAAGTGTCTTTCAATCACTGAACTGGTAAAACAAAGGGATAAAAATTAATGATGATTATCTAACCTACCTTCGTTTTGCTGATGACGTAGTCATTTTTGCAACTACCCCATCAGAGCTGCAGAGTATGATCCAGGAACTTGCTGACAAGAGTAAAGAAGTTGGATTAAAAATGAACTTTCAGAAGACAAAAGTGATGTTCAATGCTTTTACAAGAAATGAAGATTTATCGATTAATGGAGAAAAGCTGGAGATAACAGACATGTACGTTTATCTTGTACAACAGATATCAAGTGAGGGTCACATTGATGAAGAAATTAATCGGCGTACAAAACTTGCCTGGAGAGCTTTTGGAAGAAACAGCATAATTTTCAAGAGCAATATGCCATTATGTCTTAAAAGAAAAGTGTTTGATCAATGCATCCTTCCAGTGCTTACGTATGGTGCAGAGACGTGGACCTTAACTAAAAGAGACACAAAGGCTGCAGACAACTCAAAGTAGCATGGAGAGGTGCATGCTTGGTGTAACCAGGAGAGATAAGAAGAGGAACTCCTGGATCAGAAAAATGACAAGTGTGGAAGATATCATGATCAGAGTTAAATCCTTGAAATGGCTGTGGGCTGGGCATACTGCCAGAAGGACAGACCATCAATAGACAGCCGAAATTTTAGATTGGATTGCAAGGGACAGGAAAAGACCCAGAAGAAGACCACATGGGAGATGGGTGGATGAAATTCGAAAGTATGCGGGAGTGACATGGAGGAGACTGGCACAAGACAGACCGTTGTGGAGGAAACTTGGGGAGACCTTCGCCCAGCAGTGGATTGATAATGGTTGACAATGATAAAATGATAATGATAATACATTAACGGCTTTAATCGGAGAAAGTGTAATTCTTCTGATTCTCTCACACGCGCAAAGGACAGATAAAGACCAAACAATGATATCGAAATCCGGTAGCTGGAAAAATATCATGCATGCCAGAAATTTTGGGAGTATAATGGTTTAAAGTTATTTTTGTGACATTTGCTTAAGGTTGAACAGTTACTTAACGCTAATGCTAACACACTAGCAATTGGAAGAACGCATTGGAGAGCAGGAAACTAAAAATGGGTAATGAAGTGACTTAACTTACTGCACTCAGTCATTTGTGTAGCAATACAGGTTCACTTGTCAAACACAAGTTGAGATACCTACTGAACTAATAACAGACGTATTTTGATGACAGCACTATATAACAGCTCCCCACCTAATAATAGAGACACCTTTTTTTACAAATTAAATTTTTGTCGACTCGCACCTTTTACAGACCATATCATCGACTCGCACGGTTTACAGACTATATCGTTGTCGACTCGCATGTTTTACAAGCTATGTCGTTGTGGTTTTACACCTTTTAGAGACTACATCCTTGTTAATGCATATCTTTTACAGGCTATGTGTTCGCCGACTCATATGTTTACCGCCTATATCGCTGTCGACTGACACCTTTTTATAGGTTATATGGTTGTCGACTGACACCTTTTTACAGGTTATATAGTTGTCGACTGACACCTTTTTACAGGTTATATAGTTGTCGACTGACACCTTTTTACAGGTTATATAGTTGTCGACTGACACCTTTTTACAGGTTATATGGTTGTCGACTGACACCTTTTTACAGGTTATATGGTTGTCGACTGACACCTTTTTACAGGTTATATGGTTGTCGACTGACACCTTTTTACAGGTTATATGGTTGTCGACTGACACCTTTTTACAGGTTATATGGTTGTCGACTGACACTTTTAAATACTATATCGTTGTTCACTAGTATCTTTTACAGATTATGTCGTAGTCGATTCACATCATTTACGAACAATATATATGGCAATCGACTCGTCATCCATTTTTTTTTCACAGACAGTATCCAATTGTATTTACTTCATGACTAGCTGCCAATTGTTGCCAAAGCGTACGGATAAATTTGGACGTTCCTATGTAATGGCCAAAATGATAATACAACTAAGAAGTTACGTAAGAAACAGGAAATGAAAATGTGTGGTTAAAATAGTGATATACGTTACAAGAAACTTGCCGGTTTTTTCTAAAGGGATTGAAATAACCCCAGCCCCGCAAACAAAACCCGGGTCAGGAAGTTTTGACCCCACTCGTTTGACCAGAAAGTAAGTCTTGACCAGACTGATCCGAAGACAGGTAACCATGTTCCATCTCTGAAAAGAACGAGTTTATTGAGAAATCCAAATCGTAAGTTGTGCAAATTTATGTCTTGCACGGAAATAGCTGAAAGAAAGCGGCGAGGTTGAAGAAGAAAGGAAGCACATTTGTTGAGAGGAAATGAAAGAAAGTATGCATCACAACCTCTTCCCAGAAAACGCGATCCTTGAATTAATGTGTAAAAGTTTCAGATCTTTTCCAATTCGTTAGCTAAAGTACTTTGAAAATGCCGTGACAGATTTTTTTTTAATTCTTGAGTCGAACGACCTACTCGAAGAAGCGAAACGAAAAAACAAAAGTTGTATCACTTTTGTAAAAATAAAGGTTATGCAAAGAAAAGCAAACTAAAGAGAGGAGATTTAAGATTACCTAGAAATATTTCGCCTACGTAGGAGATGATAAAAGAAATAGCTCGGTGAAATAATGCAACCACAGCCAAGGATATGGGGGGAAAGAGCTGGGGAAAAAAATTTGGAAAAGCGGAGTTTACGAAGTAAAACATTCCGAGTTTTTTTCCTGTTTAAGATTGTCTTCGCGGGCTATAATTGCGACGTTAAGGAAAAACAAAAGATGCTATTTGTAGACTCTGTTAGTTACTTGGAGAAAAAGGGCTCGCATCCCATTTTAATTAAAAGGTAGGAATCGAAGCAGAAAAAGAAAATTCTAAGCCGTAAGGAATTTTTGCCAGTTTCTCATACAGTTTAACGCTTCTTTATTAGCAAACAGTGTTTTGTCGTGTGATCGTATTCAACGTTTATATGGTCTTTCAAAATACTATTAATAACGTAATATTTATCATTCCCCATCGTGGCTTGAGTTATCTTGAAATATCCGAAAATTCGTCGAATTTATCATAATCCTGGACAGTGACGTACCGGAAAAAAACTCTGGTCACCCCTCCAAAAATATCTTCGAGGCATTTTGGGGAAAATGTATTAGCCTTCAATTATTTAAATTTTTAAATGCTATATAATTAACTTCGTTCTATGGGCGTTTAAATAATTCAAATTCTTTGGAACCTACAGATATTTTTTGAAAAACTAAATTAAATTATTGATCACAGCCTGCCGAGCGGCATTCTGCTCCGCCGCTCCATTTAACAGTAATGCACACAATCTCCATACTTTTTGATCACACCTCGTATTGTACCAAAGATAACTCAGCCCTGCAGATTTTATTTCTTACCTTTATCATAATACGAGGGGTGATCAAAATGTATTGAGACTGCGTGTATAACTGATAAATGGAGCGGCAGAGCAGAATGCCGTTTGGTAGGCTGTGACCATGGAACCTATTGTACGTACGCCTGCCGAGAGAACGCCTTTTGTGCTGTGGCCAGTTGTTTGGAGTCTAGTCTGATTGGCGTGTCGCATTAACGATGTCTGAGAAAGTTGAGCAACGCATTTGCGGCAAATTCTGTCAGAAACGTGGGGATTCTTACAAAGGAACTTATGACAAGTTACTTAGAGTGTATGGACTGCATGAGTCGTCCACAAGTTTAGGATTGGTACAAACGTTTCAAAAACGGCCTTGAATGTGTCAAAAGTGACGATCGTTGTGGAAGGCTCTCAACAAGCAGGAATGAAAGAAACTTCCAAGTAGTTCGTTTAGCTGTGCGGGGGAAATCGCAGAATTACTATCAGCGAACTTGCTGACGACTTAGGCCTTAGTTTTGGATCAGGCAATGCTCACTGAAGATTGGGGATGCGACGTAGCTGAACAAACGTCGTGGACGTTTCTTTCATTCCTGCTTGTTGAGGGCACTTCACAACAACGATCGTCACTTTAGACACTTTCAAGGCCCATTTTCGAAACATTTGTACCTGCCCTACACTTGTGGACGACACATGCACTTTAAGTAACTTGTCAAAAGTTTCCTTGTAAGAATTCCCAGGTTTCTGCCAGAATTTGACGAAAATGCGTTTCTCAACCTTATTAGACATCGTTAATGTGACACGCCGATCACACGAGACTCCAAACAATTGGCCACAGCATATAGGCGCTGCTCCGACAGCGTTTTCTCGGCAGGTGCATGTGCTATAGGTTACAAGGTCACAGCTTGCAAAATGGCATTCTGCTCCACCGCTCCATTTTACAGTTAAGCTCGCGATCTCGATACTTTTCGAACACCCCTCCTACTTTTGAATCCGCATGTGTAACGTAAAGTTCAACAAAACAGCGGAATTTTGACTTGTCATTCGCGCACATTTGGTTTCTACATAAAATGAGAATTCCTTGGTTTTTTTTTAAAAACAGCTTGAATCTTTGATGCCAAATTACCAAGCTTATAGTTTCCAAAAAATCCCAACGTCCACTGCTATTCGATAATACTAGTAACGAACTCGCTTGATGGTACTATCTTTCTAGGTTGCTCCGTTCAATCAATATTTAACACCTACGAAGAGTTATAATCTGCGAATTCTGTTACATCATGAGTCAGAAAACGCATCTAGAGTCTCCTCATCAGACTAAATAGTAATCTTAATGTTGTAGGGATCCGCAGCTTTCTTAAGCTCGCCTCACTTCCAAAATCTCGTGCAGCTTTACGTTCTACTAAAAGTACATCTCTCAAACGAGGCAAGTTTTGATGGCTGTCCATGTTATCACCGAGTTCCCATGTCTTGCGTAACCCATTTTGTTTTATAACTCACAACGTAAGTTGCAAAATGGGTCGTTATTTCGGAGCCTTGTTTAATCTTGCACGCACTGCCACAGATAACTCTTACTCTCCATTCGCGTATGTATGATGTCATTATTTCCCTTCGTTTATTTCGCTCTTTTAAGAATTTAACAATTTCTCTCTCATCGTAATGGATTTTCTTTTCATTTCTGTTTTGCCTTAATCTATTGTGAGGCTTCTCTCTGACCAGAAGATAATTTGAACTTGAAACTAAAAAAAAATTCGAAATTTAATTGAAATAATTAAAATAAAAAAAAAAGAAACCAAGTGAATACGTCCTAACTCGAAGAATGTTTGCAGAGATTGTTAGATTAAAATGTGAGGGGGAAAATTTGATTCACTGTATCTTGATGGCAATACCTTTGTATGCACATTTTACTGCCCGTGAGCGATTTAGTTCTTGGACGTTAATATCTGGCACATACGAAGTTCCGCGTGTCACTGTGATCCTGCGGCACCGCTATACTGTTCTCTGGAATACACTAGGTGAATATGAAGTAATTTCCAAGGTTTGTACCGAGGTAAATTCCGAACGAAAGTAGCCAAATGAACTGCAAAGATACAGTAGCATTTGATGGGTATGCATTGGAGAATTCCGACAGGAATATGCATAAAAAAGTAAAGCATTGTTCTTATTTTCACCGCCAGACATAGAAGCTTATTAAAGCACAATGGAATTACATGTAGTCGAGAAATATGAATGATGTTGGCAGCCGTGCATCTACGAGAGTTAAGTTCTACTTTCAGTGTGAGGCTGCTATTAGGTAATGCCAACTCAGTCTAGCTGCGTGGTTTTTGCACCAATCGTGCGGTGCTGGATTTATTGCAGGCAACTGAGGAAACAGAATACATCTGCAATTTAAGATGCCCAATACTCAAAGAGACTTCTGACGCCAGTCAAAACAGCTGCAAAAAACCACTGTGCCATACAGAAACAAGGAAGCAGGCATCTCCATGGACCCTCTAACACATTTGACATTCCACAAGTCAACTTGGCATTCAAAAAAATATCTGTAAAAGGCTCGATGAAAGACCTTGAAAATGTTCCTTTGCAAGATATCCAAAGTGCAACAGTTTGAAAAGAGTGACGACAAAGGTGTCTTGATTTTTCTTTGCCGTTTCTAGTGCAATTAGAAGTCGATGAGAAGTGGCCTTGCAAGAACTTGTGCGCACATACTTGTGTCATTTAGTCAGAGAAAAATCCGCAGCGTGGCGTAGCTTTCTCTGCTGCTTTCTCTGCTGCTTTCTCTGCAGAGAAAGCTAATGGACGCCACGCTGCGGATCTGCAAAATCAGTTTCAAAGCATATTACAGAGGACAGTCAGTGTAAATTGAAATAGACTCTATCTACAGTCACTGCAAGACATGATATGCTATTTTGGATTTTGAAGGGCACATAACTTACAATATGAACTAGTTTTCTTGATATCATGAATATTTAGCAATACTAATTATTACTGCAACACAACCTTTCTGAAATAAATTAATCTGCTTTTCGATAAATTCTCGTAGATCAGGTTAAAAATATCTTTTTCTTACTAATAGGAGTGATGCAAAAGAAGTGAGGGAAATTATTACAGAGTGGTTGAAAAATTTGAATAAAAAGCCTGAACACTGCTATCTAAAAAGGACGCTAATCTACACATTTAACAGCGTATAAACGACAGTGTGAGCGAAACAATTTAAATTACCTGACAAATGACATATCCATAAGAGCTGGGTGTTATTCAAAGTAGAATTCAAATCCCGCGAACACACATCAACACGCCAGCCATGTGAGCCATCCTTCTCCATCAATGGCGGAACTTCCTGTTTCTCAAGAATAGCGAAAGTGACGAAAAACTCGCTTTACGGAGTAGCTTGTTTAGTTTACCGCTCATTCTGTGCCTGAACTCTGAATGTAATGCATCGGTTTTTTTTTTTTGAGTGGCGGCGAGCGGCTTTTTAAATCATTATTATTTTATGCACGATGTGTTTATCTTCTAAAATTCAGTTACGTACTGCAAAAATAAAGCACAATAAATATACAACTTGAACCAGTATCTGCTGCTCCTGTGACTCATGGTCTAAGCGCTGGCTTTTGATTATTCGTCCGTGAAGGGGTCCGGGTTCGAATCCCGGTGAAGCATGATGTGTTTGTCTTACGGCACAGGATCTCTCTTCCATGGAGCCAGTGACCCTAAATTAGAGACGGGCAACTGCTTATAGCCAGAACTATCTTGATAATATTATAGATCTTCAGCAAATATTCTTTTAAACGGTTGATTGAAAACTTTAATCGAGCGGAGGAGGGTATACACAGAATGTGCACAGGGCCTTGACTATAGCCTAGGTAGAGAGAGACCACAACCGTGTACCGTACTCTTCTACGCAAAAATGTGATTTTCCCTGTACACCAATGACATATTATAGGAACAACATCCTTCATGCAAGATGGAGTGACGCCGCACCCTGATCGACAATTAAAGAAAATAAATCTTACAATAGCATTTCAGTGACAAGATCATTTTGCGATACTTTTAATGTGAATCGCCTCTTCGTTCACGCGATATGATTCTAGCGGAGTTTAGGCTACGGGATTACTTGAATTCCCGTGGTGCCGAGACACCTCCGAAATATTAGCTGACCTGCAGCAGGCAATAACGAAGGCGTTATCAAAGAGTCCAGAAGAAGTGTTGTCGGGGCTACTATCATGTCCATAGTGAATAGAATGACACGCGTGTAGCCACTAGGGAGCACACATTCCACAAATGATGTAAATTTTGTTTCATGATTATTTCATGTTTCAAAAATCTATGAATAAATTGTGTGCAGCATCCAACGGCAACGCTACGATTTTTACCAGTCGGTACAGCGTTTTCAACAGTAGGCGATAGCACAATAAATGTTACGTGAATTCACATATTCATATAAAAAGTTCTGAGTGTCCGTCATAGAATGCGTTTCTAACATTTCAGCACATTTAGCTCCTTATCTTCCGAGATATGGAGTCAGAAACTTCGGAAGTTAGTGTGCCAAAAACGTAAATGCATCTTTGGGAAATTTCGACATGGAGATAGTTCAGCTTTGGTCTGTAGGTTTCACCAAATATCAGCTAGCCCGAAAATTGAAGTAACTTGTAATTTATATTTGCGCATATGAAATAAAGATGGCATTGTACTTCGTGATGATCCGAAACTGTGTATGAAGGGAAAACATTATGGCCGCCCTTTTGGCGCAGCGTCTAAGCGCTGATTTACGACCATTCGTCGGAATGGGTTCGAATCCCACTGAGGTATGGGTGTTGTGTTTGTCTTACGGCACAGGCTCTCTCACTTCCCTGGAATCAGTTGCTCCCCATTAAGTGCGGACGACTGCTTATAGCCCGTTGAGTTACTCTCGTTGGTCGTTAAACCCCTTATTAACCAAACCTGCCAGGCTTGATGGTTTTAGAGACAAGTAATCATTGCATCTGGTGGCGGATGGAGTCTTTTGTTTCACTCATTGAATTTCGCCATCTTATTGTTTAACAATTCAATCCTCGTTTTGTGAGACGAAATAATTTTTAGAATCCAGGAGCAAAATGACCCGGCCAAGCTCGAACCCGGAAAATGTTCTCTAAACCAATGAATAAAAAGCGATGTCCGAGGGCCGGGCCGGGCTAAGCCCGTGCAGACCTTCAGAGGGGACACTGTAATGTCCGTGAGAACATTTCTACTTGATAAGATATTGCTGCCGTAGGTTTGTTTACCTCTAACCGTGCCTTTTGGTTGCAACTGGTCACCTGTGCTTATTGGAATACCGACAAGTTTATCTGGATATTGCAATTGGAACCTTGATTTTTTTGAACTGGCGACACTGTTCCAGTCGTCCGATATTCATGGACTGCGCTCCTGCGGCTATTGCAGGGGGAGATGTCCATTGCACTCGGGGTGCACGGGCACATACGCTGGCCGCTGACCATTTAGCTCATCTGGAGAAAGCGTCCGTTGGATTCTCTGCTTGGGAACGTCTTTCTTTTTTTCAGGGGGCATGCTCGGGAACGTCTTTCTTTTTTTCAGGGGACATTAGCATGTTAATTGGGTTTGGAGGACCGCGGGTTGTGTGCTTTTCCGAACTACAGGAGTTCAATCAGCTTTCACCTTGACTGGAAACCAGCGGAGGAGTCTCCTTTCCGGAATGTTGCTTGTATGTGTGTGTGTGTCCGTCTTTGGGCTATTCTCACAACGACGCTCCTTGAACGGCCACCAGTTCCTGCGGTAGCTGAGATAATGGCCTTCCGCTTTTCTCGCGTGACATTGTTTACTTGTGCTCCTACAAGTCATTCCCTTTCTTTATTGCACTGGCTTCTTACTTGGAAGGTGCATGCTGTTCCCTTGCGGTCGATATATTATTGTACGTCGGTTGGTGACGTCACTTCGTGTTGTGGATGCTTCCACTTATGAAGACAAAGGTGGTTAAAATGATCTCACCCATGAAAATACATAACTTAATGGATTTGGTTGGTCATGTGATTAACTTTTTGCGAACCACTTGACTGACTCTACCTTAAAGATCCTGTCTGAGGAAGAGATAGAATTTGTTGATCACAACTTTCGAGCGAGTTGGTCCGTGGGAAGTGAACCAAGAAAAGGGCAGTTGCGTCAGTTGCTCTTTGACGTCATTTGTGGAGCATCCACCTCACTGAAAGTACGCCTAGAATATCACAAAAGTAAGCTGAGTGCCATGACCACTTAAATATGACGTCAGTGCTGTCTACTTTCAGAAACCAAGAAACTCTGAGTGATGACAGGAATAATGGTTCAGGTTCAAATCGTATAGTCTCAGCAATGGCTTTGCTTCAGTCAGGACTGAGGTATTGCCATATCGAAGGACACAATATTGCAAAGCCACAAGAAGAATGGAAGTAATGACTGTTTCTTGAAAGTAAAATTATTTTTCGTGTGGGCCCGTGTATTTCTTTTATTTTAGGTTGGCGTCAATTCCCAGAAGACTACGGTTGTGGCCAAGCTGTTAGTCTCTGTTCATCCTTAGATGTCCATGGATGACTTTTTTTTTTTTTTTATTGGAGGTTTAACGACCACCGTGAGCAACTCAATGGGCTATAAGCAGTCGCCCGTCCCTAATTTAGGGTCACTGGTTCCAGGGAAGGGAGAGCCAGTGCCGTAAGACAAACACAACATCCATGCCACACAGCGGGATTCGAACCCGGACCCCGTTCGGACGAATGATCAGAGGCCATCGCTTAGACCACTGCGCCACCGGGGCGGCCCACGGATAACTTTAAACCCCTGAAACCTTTCCGGGAGAATTGATATAATTTTCTTTTCTCCTTTCGTTATTTCCGCTTTTCTAGACACTGAATTTTACTAATTCGAAAAACAATTTTAATACTTTATATTGTGAAAATTTCATCCCGTCAAATCCTTTCTTAATAGCAGTTAATATTAAAGCATATTAGTATTTTCCTTTTTTAGCGCGTCTTGATGTTTGATTAATATACATTTTATTAAATATATTTTATTCTAAATATCCGATGGGAACTTTTCTTCCCTTCGATGCCACTTATAACGGAGATAATTTTAGGTGCAGTTCGTGTTTCAAGTAATGCATAAATTTTTCGGTAAGGGCGTAAAGGTAAATTTCGTTTTCCCTGATAGCTCCGCTTCAAATTTGAGAAATTCTTCTTGCATCTGATACAGCAACTGATGGGAAATGTTTCGCATATACTTCTTAAGTTTTGGTAAAGTTTGGCCACCAGGGGAGTGACTGCTTATTTCTGTTTCTGATGTGATTGCAGCAAAATCTGAGCTTCTGAAACCTTGATTGAAAAAATTATTTCGCGGACCGATACCACTCACCTCGGAAAATCTTTTGACAGTACCTTCTGCTTAAAATAGTGCCTAATGTTTCCGCCAAAGGGCATAAGATAAATATATTCTTGTCTTTTTGTTGATATCTCGGTTTTCAAGAGTCCGATTTGAAAAATTCTTTCTTCGTCGCAGAGCGTTTCCGGTGAGTAATGTTTCTCGTATAATTCTAAACGCACAAGTGTTAGAGGTTTACAAGTGTTTCCGTTTACAATATGTTTGCAGCAGTATCTACGGAACTAAAATCCCGATTAAATGTTTTTTCTATCAGATACTACTAACTAGGGAAACATTTTGCGTGTATTTCTTTCCCCAAATAATGCCCAGTTTTGCCGGTAGAGGCATAAATATGTAATCTGTTTTTCTCAATATCTCTGCTTTTAAAGGTGTGATTTAAAAAATTCTCTTAACACCGGGTACCACACACCTTGTGTAACAATTTAGATTTATATTTAAGTAGTTTTGTAGTTCACAGTTCTGTCGCTAGGAGGTGTTTGTGTACTTCTGTGCGCAGCTGTATCTCCGCTTTTAAACCTCTATTGAGAAATTTATTTTTTACTGTATAGAATTCACTACAATAAAGATGGGGAACATTATCTTCTTTAACTAATGTACAGCTTTACCATTATGCGGCGTAAAGGTCAAAACCTTTTTCTAGCTATCTCTGCTTCCGGGAGACTGATTTGAAAAGTTCTATTTTCTTAGCAAAAGCTTTTCGTGTGAATAATATTTTTTACCTTTTTTCAACGTTTCCATAAGGCAAAATTCTTCCGCTAGAAAGCGTTGAGTTATGTCTTGTTTCCTTCCGTATTTTGTCTTTTAACAGTAGGATTTAAAAATATCTTTGTCTCTGATACCTTCCTTCTGCTATGAGGAACCTTTTGTTTTGTTTTTTAAATTTTCGTAACATACTTTTTAGCCGTTGATTGAAGGAAATAGCTGTTTCTATTTCTCGATGTTTTATCGATTGTAGAAATCCGATTGATTTACTTTTTCTAATAGGTTTTAATTTCTCTTACAGATACTTTGATAAATTTTCATTCGCGCCGGAAATGATTCAAAAGAAGTTGGTCATTACAACCGAAAATTCGGTGTCATCTTTTTTGTTACGCTTTCTAACCGTAGGTTGAAGAAGCGTATATGCTCCTAGCTTTTCCCGTCCGTCTGTCCGCACGATAACTCACGTAAAAATGGCGTGATTTCGATGAAATTTTAGTATGTGGTAGGGGACAAACTGGGGACGAACCCTATTGAAAATGGGTGAAGTGGAGTCAAAGGTCAGGACATGGGAGCGGGATGCATTCCATTGCTATTATGCATCATAACGTGCGTAAAAATCGTTCGATTTCGATGAAATTTTAGTATGTGGTAGGGAACCACCTGAAGAGGAACCCAATAGAAAACGGAACAAATGGAGTCAAAGGTCAGGACATAGGATCGGGATCCATTCCATCGCTCTTTGCCCACACTATTAAGGTGGACGTCAAGTAATTTTGCTTCCTATATTTTCAATGGAAAAACTTTTGTACACATTTCCTTCACCATTAGTGTGTTCCCAAGGATGGAAATTTGAACATCGATTAATATAACTTCAAACTATAACTTGGAATACTTAACATTTTCTAAAACATAAGCATAATTATATTAAAAAACAGTAACGTTTCCCTTGGTGGTGTTGAAACCAGAAAAAAAGATGGCGTGACCTGTACTTTGATGACGTCAGTGGACAAATAAATGTTGAACTGCATAATTACGGTTATGATTTAGAAAATATTAAGTATTCCAAGTTATGAAATGAAGCTATTTTAATCGATGTTCAAATTTTCATCCTTGGGAACGCATTAATTGTGAAGAAAATGTGTACAGAAGTTTTTCCATTGGAAGTATAGGACGTCAAGTATATAAATTACTTGACGTCCACCTTAAAGTATCAATTCTTGTATGTATGTATGTACATTTTATTTTGAAAACGGCTCTAAGAATTTTGATGAAAGTCGTTAACCTACCTTTTTCTGGTACTAGAAATCGATTCAGCTTGATCTGGACTTTTGCCGCCCCGGTGGCGCAGTGGTCTAAGCGATGGCCTTTGATCATTCGTCCGAACGGGATCCAGGTTCGAATCCCGGTGAGGCATGGATGTTGTGTTTGTCCTACGGCATTGGTTCTCTCCCTTCCCTGGAACCAGTGACCCTAAATTAGGGACGGGCGACTGCTTATAGCCCATTGAGTTGCTCACGGTGGTCGTTAAACCTCCAATCAAAATAAAATCTCGACTTTAGGAGAATTCATTTAGTGGGTTAAATAATCACCCCGAATTATAACGTTTTTACTGTCACGGCGTCGTTCCATTAATGTTACCAATGTTTAGAAATCTTATGACGTCACAATCTCGCGTTTGAGAATGTTGGCGCGCGGTCGCGCCATCTGTCTCATTGCGTCACGCGGTGTGTGTGGATCCTATTAAAAATTTATGGCCGCCCCGGTGGCGCAGTGGTCTAAGGCGTTGGCCACTGATCATTCGTCCGTAAGGGGTTCCGGGTTCGAATCCCGGTCAGGCATGGATGTTGTGTTTGTCTTACGGCACTGGCTCTCTCTCTTCCCTGGAACCAGTGACCCTAAATTAGGGACGGGCGACTGCTTATAGCCCATTGAGTTGCTCACGGTGGTCGTAAAACCTCCAATAAAAAAAGTTTTATGACGTCACACTCTTGCGAGTAGATGGTCGCGATTCCCATCTGCCTCATTACGTCACGCGTTGTGTGGGTATATCCGTCCGAACAATCGTTCGATTTCCATGAAATTTTAGTATCTGGTAGGGGATCACCTAGGAAGGAACCCTATTTAAAGTGAACGAAATGGGGTCAAATGTCAGTACATAGAAGCGGGATCCATTCCACTGCTGTTATGCGTCATAACTGACGTAAAAAAGGTTCGATTTCGATGAAATTTTAGTATGTGGTACGGGACAACCTGGCGACATATCCTATTGAAAATGGGCGAAATGGGGTCACAGGTTAGGACACAGGAGCGGGATCTATTCCATAGCCCTTATGCATCATAACTTACGTAAAAATGCTTCGATTACGACAAAACGTTTGTCGGCGTGTGTTGCTGTTTTCTTGTGCTCGTGTACTTTGCTTCGTGTGTGCTATATTTCGATTATCTACCTTATATTTTATGTGCGGTAACCGTGAAGGAATCGTCTTTGTTTCTGTGCACCTGTTGAGTTGGTAAGTGACTTATTTGCTTTCCAATTCTTATTTTATTTCTCGGCCACGTTGGCTGAGATTAGATCTGTTATCGCCATTGCAAATGGCAACTTCCGGAGACGACGCTGATCAAGCTCTCGTTTCCGGAATTGCTGATCCAGCAAGCCCTCTTTCTATTGGAGCAGTCGTTAATGATGTGCCTCGTTCTTCTAGCCCCTCCTCACCGCGGCGTTCTATCGCTGCCCAGTCTGCTCTTCCCAGCGGTGCTACAGCGTCTTCCCCTGTGCCTGTAGAGGATGCTATGGACCTCTCACAGTCCGTTGATGCTCCACCTTCGCCGCAACGACCGGCTGCCTCTTATGCTGCCGTTGTCTCTTCTGTTTCCGAAGCTTCACACTTGAACTCTTCTTCGAATTTACGTCATCTCAGGATGACGTGTGATGATGCGGTCCCGGACGATTCGTCCAACGACGATTGGTCCAATGCCAATTCGTCCAAAGGGACAATTGGTCTAATGCCGATTGGTCCAATGTCCGATTCGTCCAATGTCCGATTCGTCCAATGGTACGATTGGTCCAACGCCGATTCGTCCAATGGTATCATTTAACCAACGGTAAACTGTTTTATTTTCCAGAAATAAGTAAGGATTTAAATTATTCTGTTCATTATATCCTTTTGAAAGATCATTTCCGTATATTTGGTAATTGTAAACATTTTACATAAACCTGGTAAAAGACACTCAATTGAAGCATTTCTCAGCTGTTTGCAAAACACCTAGGCGCGAGCCTTTTTAGAATATTTTAAGTTACAACCTAGTCATTTGGTATTTGTAAACCTTTTATAAAACCTTATAAAAGGCACTCATCGTATCACTTCTCAGGTCTTTACAAGGCAATTAGGCCGTGGGCCGTTTTAGAAGATTTTAAGTTAAAACTTAGTATTTGTAAACCTTTTATAAAACCTTACAAAAGGCACTCATTGTATCATTTCTCAGGTCTTTACAAGGCACCTAGGCCGCGGGCCGTTTTAGAAGATTTTAAGTTACAACCTAGATATTTGGTATTAGTAAATATGTTATAAAACCTAATATAAGGCACTCATCGTATCATTTCTGAGCTCTTTACACGCACCTAGGTCTAGGGCTTTTAACACTTTTTATTCTACTGATGTCATATTCTAACGTTTAAGTAAAGTTAAAAATACTAGCATAACATTAGTAAGTTTTCTTGATAGGTAAACGACATAAATAAGACATCGGTAGGATAAAAACTGTTAAAAAAGCCTAGGCCTAGGGCCTATGAATTAATATTTCGTGCTTAAGTAAAAGCGCAATATTATTAACTTGATTTAATATGTAAACGTTATGAATATGACATCGGTAGAATATAAACTGTTAATAAGGCCTAGGCCTATGGCCTATGAATTAATATTTCGTGCTTAAGTAAAAGCGCAAGTATTATTAATTTGATTTGATATGTAAACGTTATGAATATGACATCGCTGGAATAAAAACTGTTGAAAAGGCCTGTGTTCGAACCCGACCAGAACGTTTCCATTGGCCAGTTGGCGGAACCCCACTGCATGCTACAAACAGAAACGGAAAACTAGTATTTTATATTATTTCATGCAAAAGAGAAACATTGAAGTTGATTGAACGGCTCGTACATCAGTAACTTCATAACGGCAGCAATTAAGTATAAAAAAACGCGATTCCGAAAAGAAAAACAAAATATGTAACCACAATATTACGCATGAAATGTAACAATATTTTACATTCTTTGTACTACCGGCACTTTCTTATAACATCGGAGATAAAATCAGAACAGCTGAGATTTTTATAACACGAGTAGCATTTTGGACAGATAGGACGGAATTGGACCAATCGTCCATTGGACGAATCGGCATTGGACCAGTCGTCCCATTGGACGAATCGGCATTGGACCAATCGTACCATTGGACGAATCGTTCCTTTGGACCAATTGTCCATTGGACGAATCGTCCCTTTGGACGAATTGGCATTGGACCAATCGGCATTGGACCAATCGTCGTTGAACGAATCGTACCAGACCCGTGATGATGACGCTATCTCTGTTGACTTTTCACCGAGCTCTTCATATGGGCAGAATTTTATGAAGACTGTCGCATGCGGAGTTATTTTCCGGAGTCTGCCAAATACAAAACTCACGGCATATAGTGCTGCTCTACGTAAGATGTTTTCACCTCAGGTAATCACTCACGTTGGACGGCGGCTCAGACAGGTGATTACCTATTTTTCTAAACCTGAGTATGCCCTTCGTGTACAGATGGAAGGTCTGTCAGTTGGAGATCATCTCTCGGCGGAACCACTCACGCAACTCGCCGTCCCAGTCAGTTTTTTTCCTGTGCCACCGGAGGTCTCAGACGATGTGCTGCTGTCAGTTGTCCATCGATTTGGCCGCTCCGTCGGATCCATGACTAATTACTCCTCTTTTATGGAAACACCAGAGGATCGCTACTTGCGCGGCTTTCGGCGCCAAGTGAGAGTCGTCTTCTCAACTGATGGTGACATGCGACGAGTTCCTCCGCACCTCAATGGACTATGTGGGCCTCACTTCTGTCAAATTACCATCATGGTGGGCAGTGCCTTTCCAGTTTGTAATGGTAGAGGCCACCATCGGGCTCTCTGCCCCCTACGTGCTTCCACTGTCCCTATCTTGTCAGTACAGCCTATTCCTTCTACCTCTAGCCTTCCGGAGTCGTCACCGCAGGCATTGGACCAGCCGTTGCCAACTTATGACAAAAGTATGACTAAAGCCTTTCGTCAACGCGTGACTTCATCTCCACATCCGTCCATCAGTGATGATGGAAATCAGCCACCACCTCCATCCCTCGACCTTCCAGCCGAGGGCGTTCCACAGCCACCTCCTACGCCTTCCTCCTTCTCTCCAACTTCTCCTGCCGCAGCAGATCAAGAGGCCACTGCTGTGTCTTCTGCTTCTGCGGTTGTACATGACACAACTGCCGAATCTCCTACTTCAGCAGTCATTCATGATGCCACTGTCTCCGGCCTCTTTAAAGTACCTGAACTTCCTTCTCCGGCCTCTACACTTCTTCCAGGGCGCCCTAAACGACGACGGTCAAATCGTTAGCGTGGGCAGAAATCTCGTACTTTGCCAGCCTCATCTCGTCAGCGAGACCGTTCTTTCAGTGATTCTACCTCCGAAGGCTCCGCGACCTCTGATGTGGATGTCCGCGGCGCTGAACCGATCTCTCAAGAAGCTTTTCTCCGCCTAATGGATAAACTCTCTCTTCCGCAGACCCCCGCACCGGAAGTGGTGTTACATACATTTCTCACTTGTACTCGTTATAGTTGGATGTGTTGCACATTCCTACTTCCTTACTCACAACAACTTCCGGGGGTTGTGGCGCAAACGCAAGCAATACGCGAGCGCCTGAACCCACTGGTACCTACGCCGCTGGGCAGCTCGACATGGTCCCGGAAATTCTTCAGCCGCCTTCATAAGCTGAAAGACGCTGCTGATGAGCTCCTCGAACCACTGTCCGATGCCTCCGTTCAAAATAGTGACTTTGAACTGTCGGGGCTTTAGTTCCCCGCTAGCAAATACGCTAGCCCAGGATGACCTCACCCCTTTGAGTGGGGATGTTCTGCTGCTCCAGGAAACTAACTGCTTGTCGTCCACACTATTCCACCGATGGCAGAGCTGGGATTACAAATTCCATCATGCATTCAAGCAATCTCAGACCGGTGGTGTCGCCATCGGGATTCGCTCTCGATTCCGCCAAGCGATCTCCTTAGTGCACGTACACAACCTTTGCCACGACTACCTTCAACGTCTCACCTTCCGTTTTGAAGGCCAAAGATATCTGATATTTAATATCTACGTCCCATGCACTTCGCCGTCATTTACCTCTTTATTCTTGGCACTGCGTACCGCCCTTCAGTCAGCGTTGCCATCAAACAATATTTTGATTGGAGGGGATTACAGTTGTACACTGCACCCTGCTCTGGATCGCATGCCTTCTACCACAGAGTATCGTCATCGGCTTGTGGATCTGCTCAGTACCCTTGTAGCAGACTTCGACCTCACTGACGTCTTTCGTCACCTACATCCAGCGACCATATCTCATACGTGACGGAGTTCGGCTACGTCTGTTCTCACTTCAGCGCGACTAGATCGCTTCTACATCTCTTCTTCACGCCTTCCAGTGGTGACGACCTGCCAACACTCGCCGGCAGTTTCATCGGACCATTGTGCTGTCCAGGTTGCCCTTTGGACATTCTTCATATCAGCGTTCAGGGTATCATTCCTGGACGTTCGACTCGACGCTGCTAACAGATCCAGAACTTTCCTCTCAAGTCCGAGAGTTTCTACAACACTTCCGTTCTGGACTCTCCGCCGCGCCTTGTGCGCTTGCGTATGGGCTGATGGTCAAGTCGCACCTCTTTCTTCTTAAACGTTTCTCCTTTCGCATTCACACCCAACGGAAAATGGAGGAACAGAACATCCGTCACATTCTCTCTCATCTTGGTGTCACTCATCCGCTCTACCCAGCTTATATGGCGGACCTCCGAGAGATATTGGAACCACGAGCACAGCAAGCCATCCTTCGCCTCCGTCTGCAGCATCTCTCTCAGGAGGACTGTGCTTACGACTTCCTTTCTTTGCTTGAAACTCAACGCAACTCCTCGCATCATCTCCGTTTTTTCCGCCAGTCAGATGGACGGATTGTCTCAGCTACCGACGCTCTCTGCTCACAAACTCGTGGCTACTTGGCTTCCAGATTTGGTGAAACTCCTCCTCCTTCCTCCTTAGCTGTCTCTTCTCTTCTCTCTTCCCTTCCTAAAGTCCCTTCTCATCTCTTAGACTAGCTCACCCAACCTCTCACCTCTTCAGAACTTCGGTCCGCCTTCCGTTCTCTGAATTCCCACGCCGTCCCTGGACCAGACGGCTTCACGTACTCCTTCTATCTAGCTTTCTTTCCAGCTCTCCTACCGTTTCTACTCGCTGCTTTTCTCACTGCTTTTACGTCCTCTTCTCTTCCGAGGATTCTTACTTTTGCCGAAGTCGTACTTTTCCCTAAGAAAGGGGATCTCCTTGACCTGGGAAACTGACGGCCCATCTCTCTGTTAAATATTGATTACAGGCTTTATACTAAACTCTTATCCTGTAGACTCAACTGTATCCTTCCCTATCTTCTTTCTCCCGACCAGACCTATACGGTTCCTGGTCGGACCATTCCTCCAATCTCCATCGTCTTCGTAACCTTGTCCATCTTGCTTCTACTAATCGATAATCGCTCGCGCTCTTTAACCTAGACCAGCGCGGTGCGTTCGATAACATTTCCCACTCCTATCTTTCTCTTACTCTCCTTGCCTTCGGCTTCCCTCCTCCATTTGTCTCCACCCTTCTTGTCCTCTATCGGGAAACAGTATTATACGTCAAGAACATTACCTTTCTTACAGCCGCCATCCGGTTTCAGCGTGGCATCCGGCAAGGTTGCCCGCTGTCTGGTCAATTATTTGCCCTAGTGTTTGAGCCGTTCCTCAGATTTTCTCATCGTGCTCTGCTCGCTGCCCTGCCCCATTAACATCCAGTACTCGTCACTTCAGCGTTACCTATTCAGCGTACGCAGACGATGCCACCTTCTGTGTCCGACATAACCAGCAATTCACCATACTCGAGAATTCTTACCAGCTCTACGCCTCCTGCTCCGGCGCAGCACTAAACACCACTAAAAGCACTGGTTTGTGGTGCGGTTTATGGAATATCCGGACGGATACTCCGTGGGGTGCCACCTGGGCAGCTACCGCGCCGACCGCTGCACTTCGCGCCCAATTGGGCCGCGCTTTTACCACGTTTCACTCGCTCCATGAATTTTTGGAGAAATGCACAATTCTGCACCTCCTATTTCACCAGAGCCAAACTCGCCCGGACCTACCTCCTTTCACTCTGCCTCCACGTCTGGACTTTTATCAAACTTCCCGCATACTACCTCCAGGAGATCACCCGATTGATGACCCGGTTGATCTGGACGCATCATCACTGGATTCGAGTCTGTATTCTGCATCGTCCGGTATTCACGGCAGGCATCTCGCTCGTTGATGTTACGCTATACTATCGAGCGCACCGTGAGGTCTCCATGATCTGGATCCTTAGTGCATCACCTGCTCCAGTTCAGCTCACCTTGGATGTTATGATTTCTCCTCGCAACCCCAAATTTTCCTTTGTTACTTTTCTTCTGATGGATCACTTCCCCTTTCTGCACTCCCGTTTTTCTTCTTTTTATTCCGAAGTACTTTCTCTGCTCCGTTCTTTACCTATTTCCCGTTCTCTCCCCGGCTCCACCTCTGAACTTTTTGCCCAACCCTTGTTTCACTGCTCAACTATTCACCCTCCTGATGCTCCCTATTTCACTGACCTGTCACGGATCCCTGCCGTGGTCGTGACAGTCCGAGATCTCCTCACCGCAAGCCTTTCCTGAAAAACCTTCTCCGAGCTCCCTCCCCCCTTCCTTCCTCGCTCTTCCGCCTCTCTTTCCCTTTACGCTGATCTCCGGTCCGCTATTATCCATCTTTATCCTTCCCTAGCAACCCCCACTGGACTTCTTTTAGTCCCCTCCGCTTCTCTCCCCCTTCCCTTTTTCCTCATGTTTCGGGGCTCCGTCCTCCCTCTCTCCAGCTTCACCGTCTCCTCTCTGTATCATTTTCTACGTGATTCTTCTACCTCTTTGCCTCTACCAATTCCAGACGTCCCAACCGCAGCCTTGCCATGTGTGTGGTCGGTAGGAGCATCTCCTCTGTCCACACCCACTGAACGAAACATCCAATGGCAATTTCTGCATCGTCGTTTACCAGCACCAACGACTCTATTCCGCATGACACTCATCCCATCGCCTGACTGTGCTTTCTGTCCGATGGTCGCAGATATCCCACACATCTATCTGCACTGTCCGGTTCTTCTTCCTCTCCTACATCTGGCATTCCAGGTGGTTCAACGTATTTGTGTACCTGACCTACCGTTCTCAGCGTATTATACGCTCCATCGATCCTTGTCTCCACCTGTACAACTACCTGCTGCCAGCACTTACATCTTTATCTTGATGAAACATGGGATATATTCCTATCATCTGCAGCTCCGCTCAACTTCGCCCCCTCCAACCTTCCACCAGGCAGGGGATTCACTCTGCCGGATTTTCCGCGTCCAATTCCTCTCCAGGTTACAGCTCGGATATTAAACTGCATCCGCGGCACAACTCCTTCCTCAATTCCTGCACGTCTCGTCTCCACACCTGCCCTGGTTCACCACCCCTCCTGGTGATATTCGCCTTCTCCTATGACTGTACCGATGCACCGGACTGCCTTGGTGAGTGTGTCTACCTTGGTCTCCTCTCTCCAATCAGCTCCGACCTTTCACCGGTTGTCTGCCTACAATACCACGGCCTGTGGGTCGCCCCTCCGCACACTGTCGGATCCGCCAGCTGAACTGTCTTCCTCTGGACCGTCGTGAGTCTTTCTGGCTCTGCAATAGTATACTGTCCTGTACGCTCCCCAGGTGGGTGCAATCACATTCTTTCCTTCCGGTTAAATGTTCTCATCGGTATGTTTTCTCCTGTATTTCCCATATTGATACTTGTGTTTTTCAAGCGTGACTCCCTAATATGTGGTATATTTTTTAACGTTGTATTCAGCTTCTTTGTTACTGCGTTTACTGTACGATTATCTAGCATTATGGTGTACATTCTGTTCTGTTGAACCTGGGTTTTACATTCTAGTTATTAGCTGTCTTTAAAGTAGATATTTTGTACATAGTGTTTCCCGCATACATTGTATACGTTAATATTGTATGCCGCTTGTCGTAGATTTCACAACACTCAATTTTTGTACCCTATAACTGTGTGTACATGCCTCACACCTTTTGCATTTTCTATGTTTAATGTCCTGCTGTACATATTGTTGTTATGATGTCCTCCATAGATGTCATTCTTGTTTTGTTTTTCCATGTATCACGTGTTCCCGTTGGGACGGACTTCCTGCTCCACTGCTTAGTATTCGCATTATTGCACCGTTACCTCTATCTATATATGTTTATACACTGCCGGACAATTGCTAAGGACGGATGACAATAGCAACCATAGCAACCATAAAATGGAAGGCAGGAAAATATGGAAATTAGCATAAGTGCGGGATACAGTAAGACGTGTTGTGCGGATGCAAATTTTGGATTGCCGAACTTGTTCGTGACGTCATATCGATGATAAGAGATATGAAGGATTTGACGCGTATTGGCCGTTGTTGTTCAAACGCAAAGTTGAAAGGGAAAGAATCAATTGACGAACTTGCAATTTTCAGTATGTCTTCCCGACATCACCTAGATGATTTTACGCTTAGCCGTATTATTGGCAAGATTGAAGAAGGGCGAAAAATAACAGATGTTGCCAGGGAGTTCGACGTCAGCCACAGTGTTGTTTCAAGGCTTTGGAAATCATTTCAAACAAATGGAGAGTGTAGCAAACGTCACGGGGGAGGTCGTGTTCGCAGTACGACACCTGCAGAAGATCGGTACATAGTGCTATCAACAAAAAGACACCGGCGCAGCACAGCTAGTGAGGTAGCAAATCAGTTTATGGCTGCTACTGGCAAGCGGATCTCCCGAAAAACTGTCGCCAGACGTTTGCATGACGGAGGACTATACGCCCGCCGTCCTGTTGTGTGCATCCCATTGTCCAGACGTCACCGTACCGCCCGTTTGCAATGGTGCCATCAACATCGCTATTCGACTGATAACGACTGGTCTGCTGTCCTCTTCTCAGATGAGAGTAGATACAGTCTATCGTCTGATTGTCGACAACAATTGATCTGGCGTGATAGTGGTACTGCATATTGTCCAGCAAACATACAGGAAAGGGACCGATGTCCGACATGTAGTGTCATGGTATGGGCTGGCATCATGATCAATGGCCGTACGTCTCTCTATGTGCTTCCAACGGGGACTATGACTGGCCAACGATACATAAATGATGTTCTGCTACCTCATGTTCGCAGTCTTGGTGGTCGCCAATGCCCTCCAATAAACAAGGTCACCCTCATCCGTGCACTGACAGAGGAATGGGATAAATTACATCAACAGCTGCTTGATAATGTTGTGGAAAGCATGACACGACGTGTGGAATCTTGCATCGCCCTCCATGGTGGCCATATCCCGTATTGACATCTTACGCCGGAACGCCTGCGTACGGTAATTGCATTTTTTCACGTTTACGTATTCTGCACAAAATGGCCTGTTTGTCCCTTGAACACGTTCCAAAGCCTTCTGGATTTCAGAGCACAATAAATTGTCTTTCTTGTAATGTCCTGGCATTTTGACATTATTTTATTTCACTTGGCATCCACCCACACTTACTTTTTTATGCGCTATATAGCCGTTTATGATCCGTCCTTAGCAACTGTCCAGCAGTGTATTATGTATCCGTTTCTGGAACTGCTTGCGTAAATGTATTCCCTCAGTTGCATATTAAATCCAGCGCATTGTTCTTCTGTACCTCCTGTGCATTTGTGTCTAAGCTCGAAATGTACCTTGGTGTCTCTTAGCAGTATTATCGATTAGTACCACCTGTGATTTTTCTGTGTAACGTACCAGGAGAGGAGATGTGACGTACCTGCCAGCAGGACGCACACGACATAAAGGCAGATAGGAATCAGAACAAATGTCCGCGTAGCTTAATTGGTAGAGCAACTTATTCCGGAATGAGTGGACCCGGGTTCGAACCCCGGCGCGGATAAAAATGACGGAGAAATTCACTTCGTTATAATGGCGCCCGAACTATCCGGATGACCCGACCGTTCAAAATCTCGCATTGGTGTGATGTTATTTCCACACCGCGAGATAGGAAAAATGTGAGCAGCACTTCGAAAGAAAAAAAAGAAAAATAAGGGGGAGATGATGTAACGTACCAGGAGAGGAGATGTGACGTACCTGCCAGCAGGACGCACACGACATAAAGGCAGATAGGAATCAGAACAAATGTCCGCGTAGCTTAATTGGTAGAGCAACTTATTCCGGAGTGAGGGGACCCGGGTTCGAACCCCTGCGCGGATAAAAATGATGGAGAAATTCACTTCGTTATATCTGTTTGTTGCTTCGTCTGAACTGTCTTGCTCTCAATGTATTTCCCAGTTATAAACAATTGGTTCATGCCCACGCTGTAGTACTGCTTTTACCATACTTTGTCTCGTTCCGGTTTTGTATTATTCTTGATAATACTGTTAATTCCTATGTCAATTGTTCTATTTACTATGTTTGCGTACCAGTGCTCCTTCCTGAAATAGTTGTTTCGACAATTTCACCATTTGTATATATTACTCTCGGACACTTGTCATTTTCATTGTACATATCATCTATTATATCATTAGCACCTTAAATATTCTGTGCCACCTGTAGCCTGTATATTTTAGCTCTTAATAAACGATTTTGACTGACAAAACTTTATCATGTTATTTCGGAAGTATACCGAACCGGTTCTGTTGAATATCGTCGAAATGGGATCAAAGGTCATGGCACAGGACCGAGATGTATTCCACAGCCATTATTCTCATAACTTGAGTGATAACTTGAGTAATGATTTCTGGTATGTTGGAAAGTGTATTATAATCAATGCATTGCATGATTTTACAAACTTGTTTGTTTAAATTTAGGATTGCGTGAATCCCCAAGAACGAGATAACTACATATGCTGGCATGTTAAAAGCTTCTGTATATGATTGTTTCTAGAAACTTCTGATTTGAACCAAAGCTTGTTTCACGCGACAAGTACTATTTGAACCACCAATATTTCAATCTTTTGCCTGAATAAAGATCCGTTTCGAAGTGCGTTTTAAAACCAAGCTGATTTTAGATCACTTCCAATCGGTCTTCGATGAAATGAAATTTGAACAGCTATCTGTCATCCTGTCCAAATCATGGCTGTTAATTTTGGTCTTTTGAGGAATATGTTGATTGGAAGTTTTTCTTTCTGTGTATGCCTTTTTTGTGTCTCTCGACGGACCTATTATGAAATGAAAAACTCATTGTTTTGTGCACATTTTTTTTACTGAAAGATGCTCTTTGGATATTACAAATTGGTATCCTGCAACACTTTTAAAATGCTTTATTTGGAGGATTTTTGAGACTCCTGTAAGTTTGGAGGGCAATGGTCCAAATATATCACACTGAGAGTTTCTAAATTGAGGCAAAGCCTGTTTTACCTATTACAGTCAACTCTGGATATAGTGAACTCCGTTATAGTGATCATTCGGTTATAGTGAATCTAATCATTGGTCCCGACCCGCAACATCAGAAATGTACACTAAAATTTTCATTTATAGTGAACCCTCAACTTCGGTTATAGTGAACCTAAGAAATAAAACTTCAAAGAAAAAAATGTACTTGTAACATGAAATTGTAATTTATTTCAAAACAAACCTTCTTGTAAAAACGTGAAGGAATGTGTTGAGAAGAATATTGTAGGCCTACTAGTCCTTAAGTGTATTGAAGGACAAAAACCTCAACAACATCAAGCTAGTGTTCTTGCCTGCCAACACCCGTCAGTCCTCCAACTCACGGAACAGGGTGCGATTTCCCAGCTTTAAAACGTATTACAGAAGGGAAGTAATGCTTCATTTAATCCAAGCCTTAGAATCAGAGCAGAACACATCAGTAAATGTTCTGAATGTTGTACGTTTTAGAAACAAAGTGTGGAGAAGTGTGTCAACATTCGCTATACAGAGCTGTTTCTGGAAGTCTGGTTTGGCTACTGAATGTGTGGCATTCGAAGAAGAGAATGAGGTGCCTCTAAAGGACCTTCTTCAGCATATCGCTGCGAATTCCACTGAAGCTCAAGATTTTATCGATGATGACTGTGAAGTATGACGAAGAAGTCTTGTCTTACTTCTACGTTAATTTAAAACAGCAACATACTAAGAAATAGTTCCTAAATGAAAGAAACCTTAACGGCCAGACGACACATGTAAACAACAGAAGTCACACTTACGGAAAAAGATGCTTTATTCAGGATGTAGCAAACACATCGTAGCATAACATATTGCACTAAAGCTCTCCACACACCACACAACGCTCTTTAACACAACTCTCTTTTTAATAATGCTCCTTTCAATAATCAGTTTACAACTCAACGCTCGCAAGCAATAGATTAGTCGTCGTTTTTATCTCTTGTTCTTATCAAAACTCAGGCATGCGTCACGTTCATTTAACCTCAATTGTGTTGCCAAACGTATTCGTTTGAGAGAAAGATATCACGTTAAGAGTGAAGAATAAGAGAATAAACTCAAGATTTACATAGGGAAAGAAACTGAAAAGGAAAGTTAATTTAGAATATACGTCACAGAAGTTATAACGAATGAAATCCCGTCGCATGAAACTATTTTCTAGGCTGTGAAAGGCGGTTCCAGCACGGAAGAAAAACTAAAGATGACGAGGACGATAATGAAGAACGTGTTCCAAAAGTGAAAGACATGTTGGAGGGTGTCAGGACTGTCCTAAAGGTCCTAGAATGTATGAAAAATGTAGAATCAAGTGCAGCAAAAACATATAGGGAAAATATTTATTAAAACTGTTTGCAGCAAGCAGCGGCACATAACGAACTATTTTCGTGTTAATTAAGGTAATGCAAAATTAATTTTATTTACTTAATGAATATACATTACGTACAGAAAAATATTTTATATATACATATGTACATATTTTATTATTTTTATAAATTTTTTTACATGCACATGTACATATTTTATTTTCTTGCTCACCGTTCCATTCAATTCAGGTTAAGGGCAGACCACGGTGGTGCAGACACTTCGGTTTTAGTGAACCTCGGACATAGTGAACGAAATATGCGAGTCCGCAGAAGATCACTATAAGCGGAGTTAACTGTATTTTCTTAGTCACCTTTAGTACATGTAGACAAATTTAGAGATCGGCATATCACGCGTACAACCCTACCTCAGCCAAAAAAGAAACGAAAAAAGAAAAGATGCCTTAAAGCCTCAGCTTCTTTTCTTTCCAAGGAATGGGAAGTGATCAATAAAAAGCACCTGTCTTATCTCGAACCTCCCAACTGTATTAATGGAGATCAGTTTTGTTTTTCCCAAATTCCATTTGCTAGTGATGTTGTGATTGTTTGGAATGGAGCAACTGTGGTGTCTGCTGAACAACAAATAATGTTTCGTTTTGTTTCATAGGTTTTTGAAAACATTTATCACTAAGGGCACCTAAAAAGAATTATACATGTGATAATGTTTGCCCTTCCAATCAGTAAACTTTAAACGAGAAAATTATTTCAATAATTAGAATTTTATCCACTGTTCGTAGTTTTAATCATTTTTTCTACCTGGGCAGATAATGAACATTGCTGTACGTGTAACGTATATTCCATTTTAACTTTCCTTTTGAGTTTCTTTTTCTATATAAATTTGAGTTCGTTCTCTTAGACATTTCAAACCTTAATGTTTTGTCTTTTCCCTTAAACGAGAACGATGTTGGCAACACTGAGGTCGGAACAAGTGACGTACACAGTGCGTCAAAGAATTTTTAAGACTGGCGCTGGATTTCAGGTTACGGTGGCGCCACCAGTGTAATCGCGAATGCGTTATAAACCGTGACCATCTGCTTGCTTTCTGCCAAAAGTACTGCGCAGTTGTTAAAGTAACTCAAACGAAACGGCCGTTCATTAGAGAAGTAAAATTTTTTTCATGTTGAATTATTAAGATGGAACAAAGGGCTGTTATTAAATTTAACGCAAAACTTGGTAAAAGTGCCTCAGAAGCGTATCAAATGAAGAAACAAGTTTACGGTGAGTTTTGATTAAGTAGATTAAATGTTTTCCTGTGGCCCAACCATTTTTTGGACGGAAGGGAGACGATAAAAGATGATAAGCATACCGGAAGACCAAGTTCATCTAGGACACCTGAGATTATTGAAAAAGTGCGTGATTTCGTGGCAAACAATCGACGTGCGTCACTAAGAATGATGGAAGAGTCTTTAAACATCAACAAAGAAACGATTCGAACCATCCTGCATGAAGATTTGGGCAAAACAAAAGTCTGGGCTAAATTTGTTCCACACACATTAAGCAATGAACAAAAATTAGGAAGTGCACATTGCGGAGACATCATTTCAGCCGCTGAAAATGATCCAAACTTCTTAAAATCGATTGTTACTGGTGATGAAACATGGTGTTTTCAATATGATCCTAAAATAAAACGACAAAGTGCGGAATGGAAGTCAAAAAACTTGCCACAAGCCAAAAAAAAAAAAAAAAAAAAAAAAAAAGAAAAGTTCCATCAAAAATCAAAACAATGCTAATTACATTCTTCAACAGTAAGGGTATTATCCACAAAGAATTTGTTCCAAGTGGACAAACAATTACTGGTGAGTTTTATTTAAATGTTTTGAGGCCTTTGATGGGCAAAATTCGTCGCATTCGTCCAGAATATCGAGATGAAAACAGTTGGTCTTTGTTGAACGATAATGCACCCAGTCACACCTCACTTCTTGTTCGTAGATTTTTGGCGAATAATAACGTCTGTGTGTTGAATCATCCACCGTATTCGCCTGATTTAGCACCCTGCGACTTTTCTTTATTCCCAAAACTTAAAATGACGTTAAAAGGGTGTTATTTTGATGATATTTCGACCATACAAACAGCTTCGACGCGTGCTTTGGAGGCAATTCCGCAAAGTGAACTGGAACAGGCATTCGAATCATTATTAAATCGCTCTAACAAGTGTATTGAAGCCGGAGGGACTTATTTTGAATAACAAACCAAAACAAATTATAATTTCTTGTTTCTCTATCATTATACAGACCCAGTCTTAAAAATTCTTTGACGCACTGTGTATGTGTGGCCGGATAAGAACAATAGATAAAAAGGCAATGCTGTGGTTGTTTAAGGGGATTGATGTTATTGATGATAGACGTGCTGTTATACTGCGATTGGATGTCAAATCTCTGATACTGTATTGAGTACGCCAATAAACTGAATGTGAGTGTGGAGTACAAACCATGCAAGCAAAATAAACGTATTTGTAAGTACTACAATTGACCTCTTTCTTGTAATGCGTGTGAGTATCTTCTGATATTACATTGACTTTAGCATACATAACGTAATTACTGACGTAAGGACTAAGTTACAGCGGAAAGACAAATTTCGTTATATACGCCCTAGGGATGTAATCGAACGACAAGGCAAGGCGTAACAAAAAAAAACACGTATTAATTAATCAACATGGCGAGGTTTACTCGCAGAAGACTGTAATTAAAAGGTGTGTCGAGCGTTTATTCGTCGCCTGCATCAATTCATCGCCGACAAATTCGTCGCTACTTACTAATCGCAGGAAAGCGTACGATTTAGGTCGTTTTTTTTCTAACGTCTCTCTCTCTCCTGCAAGTATGGTACTGAAGTTTCGAAACGCTGATTTTTCTGAACCTGAATAAGATTTCAGACCGCTCTTTCCGTCCTCTCCTAAGTCACTTTCTCTGTTTGTCCGTTCGCAGACATTTTATTTCTGCTTCTAATGGCCAGTGAAGAAATTCGTGCTGTGACTGAGAGATGCAGGCATGCTTACAAGATTATTGGTGTATATCCTTAAGTCCGTCCCTCAGCAGGAACCACATCTCCTCTTCTTATGATCAAATTGAAGAAATTCTATTTATGATTGATTGATAGGTATAGGCATGCGATTGATAGAGAAGGCAAAATTATGGATGTCTGTTCTTTCGTTCATTCGCCTGTCTGTCAGTCCGCAGAAACGATACTTAGGCATCAGCATTTTGAATAGAAAGATTCATTCTTCGTTCCGAAGGAGAAAACATTAGCATGAAATTTCAGAAATCTCTCCTTTCATCCATCTACTCACCAGTTTGTCTGCCTGTCCGCCAGGAAAAAGCTAGACCTCCGCTTCAGAAATGTAGGATTGATAACATTCTTTCTCTGCATGATAGGGGAAAACTTGAGCGTAATATGTCAGTGCTCTTTCCATCCATTCAATCGTCACTTTTTCTGTCAGCTGGTCCGTTTGCCCGCAGGAATTCGTTTTCTGCTTCTGATGACCGGATAAAAAAAATCATTCTGCGACTTGTACAGACAAGCATGAGTACAGTGTTATCATTATCTCCTCCTGCTTTGCTCGATCTGTCGGTCCATTCACAGAAAAGATATGTCCGTTTCTAATAATCGGATTGAAAAAAATTAAATTATTTCTGTGCGCAATGGAGAATAATCTGAACGTCGGAATTCAGAAATATCTCATTCCTGTACCTATAAGCCAAAAGACAAATGTCTTCGATCCAGTTGTCAGAAGCAGAGATAGAATTTCTGCGGACGGACGGACCGACAGTTAGACAAATTGAGGGACAGGCGGATGGAAGGAGTGATGTCTGAAATCCTAAGTTCATGTTTTCTCCTATAGGGCAAAGACTGACTTTTTCTAATCAACATATCGAAGCGGAAGTGTCGTTTCTGCAGATGAACAGAAGAACAGACATCCATAATCTTATCTTTATCAATCGCATGCCTATTTCTATCAATCAGTCAGAAAAAAATATATCTTCTATATGATCATAAGAAGAGGAGATATGATTTTTGTGGAGAGAGGGACGTACGGATAGACAACAATAATCTTTTTCTCATGCCTGCATCTCTCAGTCACAGAACGAATGTCTTCACTTACCGTTAGAAGCAGAAATAAAATGTCTGCGATCAGACAAACAGAGAAGCTGACTTCGGAAAGGACAGAACGAGTGATGTATGAAATCTAATACAGTTCTTTCCGTCCATGAAAGTGAAAAATCAGCAGATCAACATTTCGAAGCTTCAGTACTGTTCTTGTAGGAGAGATGGGAGGAAAGAGAACCGAAATCGTACGCTTTTCTTCATGCGATTTGAAAGTAACTAAAATTTGGGAGCGCTATGAATTGACGTAGGTGACGAATTTGTCCGCGACGAACTTAATTCAAATCCAGTCAGCTGTTGCGAATTAATTAAACTTTAAATTCATGGCCTGTTTAACAACACCCAGTGGATCTTAAATAACAATGGTTAGATCGTTACGATATTGCTAACAAGTTGTGCATTTTGCACTAGTACATCTACGGGACCACTGCCTTGTTTTCCGTGTATATCAAAATTGTTTCATTTCAGAAAATGTCTAATTTCCAAACGAGAGCACACTTTAGTCAACTTTATGCTTCCCGTAAGTTACATGTATCTAGTAAATATAAAAAACTGCGCTGCATTATTTCTTCCTTACGTTAGGATACTTTTGGTGCCTTTTATTGGGTAGTACCTTTGTTGTCACTCTTATGTTTTTAGTCTAGAAAATATTTACACAATTTCTTGTGTTTCTCTATAGTGGCATAATGTTTTTAATGCTTTGATGTTGTCTTAGTTACTGTTGTAAAATGTGAAACTTCCTTCTGTTTGTTCCATTGAGGCTTTTGCGCCACGAAACACCTAGAAAAGCATACCTACCAAAGAAGTTCAACTTTGAAGGGAAAAAATCTTGCAGAAAAAGTATGAAACTCACGAGACATTGGAACGAAATATATGCATACATGTTTTAAATATGAGATGATATACCTTCAGTAATTTTAATTATTTTAGTTTTGTAAATTATTTGATCTATTATTTTACGCATACTCTGGCCAAAGTACTACATCTTTTGGTGAAAACAACCTTCGTACCTAAGTAAAACTAAACGCGCATATCCAATCGGCACAGGAAATATGTACAACAAGTGCCAAAAACAGCTCATACAACTATCTATATGTAACGTTTTGTAGACTTGCGTAATCCACAAAGTAATGAAATTGCAGTGGGACTAGCTAGGCACGCAGGTAGAGCAACGAAGTGAAATACACTATTGTTTGTGAAAATTGCAATACCATGAAGAACTGCTGGTATCTGCTTGAAACTTACAGGATATGTACAACCATTTGAGACATGCAAATGGTAAAAATGTAGGTGAAAATACGCATGCGGTTTCGGAGGAGTGCCTCCTGAACTGTCTTGTTTTGGGTATAAGAGCTGCCTCAAACGAGATTTTGTAATCAGTGAAGGGTCGGTATGGAGTCCAAAGGATATTCGTTGGGTCTCACTATGCCCCGTCGCCGAAGAAGGTCGCATTATGAACATCTGACGGATTTTGAACAAGGAAGGATTGTTGGGATGAGAGAAGCTGGATTTTCCTACCGCGAATTCGCCCCTAGTGCAGAACAAAACGCCAGTACAGTGATGCGAACGTGGTGTCAGTGAACAGATGAGGCTCGAACGCACAAAAATCCCGGAATGGATCGCAAAATAGCATGATTGCACGGGGTGACACACACCTCTACCACATGGTAGTGACCGATCGCACAGCGACATCCATGGTATTATCGCAGCAGTGGAGCACTGCCACAGGTGAGTCTTTGTCATACATCACAATTCGACGTCGTTTGCTTAACAGAGCGAACTGGTCGCTAGCAGCCCAGTGCTGCGGATTCCTTTTACACCCGACCACATACCCCTCAGACTGCAATAGGGTCTCGAACTCAGCCACACATTGGTACGCTTATTGGCAACAGGTCTTATTTTCTGACGAGTCACGATTCAACTTGATACACCATGATGGTCGCATATGTGTTCGAAGACATCGTGGTGAACAGAAGCCTGCAGCGTGCGTTTTGCAGCATCATACTCGCCCATCGTCAAGAGTCATAGTTTGGGGCGCCATTGTGTTCAATTCGTGATCTCGCCATATAGGAATTGAGAGAACCCTCAACAGCCAGCGATACATTAGGGGTGTTTTAGAGACAGAGGTGATACTCTTTCTTCAGAGTTGTCCTAACGTTATATTCCAGCCGTGCAGTGCCCGGCCACATGTGGCCTGGAATGTCCAAGACCTCTTCCACTCATGGGATATAGCGCTTCTTTCATGGCCTGCAGGTTCGCCGGATTTGTCCCCTATCGAACATATCTGGGACATGCTAGCTACGCGACTGGCCCTCCAAGCGCCCTGCTAGTAACCACAAATGAACTCTGGTCTCTTCTAGAAGCAGCCGGGCAGGCTATTCCCCAGGACGATATCTAAAACCTCTTCCATTCAATGTCTCGCCGTGTAGAGGGTCGCGGTGGCTTCGCACGACACCGAGTTTTGAAGCGAAAAATTCTTGTATAGCTGTACAAATGCAAATAGCTATCTTCTGTCTGTAATATGAGTAATCTGTGGTATAAATTTCATTTGAATAGAGCGATTCAATTTTAACAAACGGTAGGGTACTAAGCTTTCTTGAACCCTTGATGAAACATAATGGCTATGAAAAATAACCTATATACTATTTTAATTTCACCAAGAACGAACTGGGCCACGCGCGATAAGAATATGGCACATTACAGTTTTTTTAATTTTACCCTCAGAAAAAAACAAGAAAGGTTTAGTAGACAGAAATACACTGCCGGGAAGTGAAAAAAGAAGAACAAGAAGGAATTGGCGGACGATCATGAAATTTACGTATGTTGATGCGGTCGAGGTTACGTAGGTGTGATGTTAATTTCGGGACCAACCGGTGAGCGCTTACGCCACAGCACGGCATAATGTGCAAATTATCATCAGTGGTATTTAAGGAGTACGACGAAGTGAATGTCATCAGTCGTCGGCGTACGGACACGTGCGAAGACCCTGAAGAAGCTGCAATGCCTGAACATGAAAGACGTGTACGATTTCAGCAGTTATCGTAATTTGAGCAAAGTCGTCTAGTCGGACTCCGCGAGGCCGGGTGGTCGTATCGTCCTATTGCGGAGCGAATTGGACGGGAAGTATCGAGGGTGGTACAATGGTGGCGTAGATGGTCCAAGGAACATTTCCACACGAGAAGACATGGAACCAGGAGTCACAGACGGACTGATGAGCGGACCGATCGACGCAGAAAAAGAGCGGCGTTGTCAAGCAGAACATCCACTGCTACGCAAATCCGAGCTGCCGTTGCACCTGAGGTGACTGTGCGAACAATCCGCAACGGTCTACTGGATGCAGGACTACGTGCACGTGTGCCTCTGGCATGTGTAACTCTGATTCCAGCCCACCGTCAGGAACGGCTGCAGTGGTGTCGCCAATGTCTGCACTGGAGAACGTAATGGCGATCTGTCGTGTTCGGCGATGAAAGCAGATTCTGCTCGGGAGCCTCCGATGGCCGTATACGTGTTCGCAGACGCACAGGGGAGCGTCTCCACCTTTCTTGCATCCGCCAGCGACACCAGGTCTCCTGGTGTGGGGAGCGATCAGCTATCACTCCCGTACACAACTAGTGTTTGTGCCGGGTACGTTAAACAGCACCTCCTACATCAACAACATCATTCAGCCCGTTGTTGTGCCATTTGTAAGGTCGGTCCATCGTGGTGTTTTCCATCATGATAACGCACGCCCACACACGGCACGTGCAACGCAACATGCACTTCAGGGTGTGAGACAACGTCCATGGCCTGCACATTCACCGGATTTGTCCCCCATTGAGCACGTGGGGGATTTTATAGGACAACGACTTATCCGGTCTCCACGGCCAGCCACGACCATCCCCGTTTTACGCATCCAGGTTGAGGATGCTTGGAACTCAATACCACAAACTTACATCCAACATCTGTACGACAAACTCCATGCCAGAATTCCTTAGTGTGACGCAGTTCATGGCGCTTCAACCTCGTACTAACCATGCTACATGGAAATGTTATTTTTCAGTTTACCAGCAAATACAGCTGTTTTTTTGCCATAATGTTTTGATTACGTTATCCTCTGTATTCCGTTATTATGCTGTATAAATTTCTTTGGTATCAGACGTCTCCTTCTGGGTGTTATTTTTTCACTTTCCGCCAGTGTATATAAATAATTTTGGGATACGCGCGGGAGAAAGCAAGCACCGCACAGAAAGTGGTTCTTTTTCTGCCCATGGAGGAAAGAAGTGATGAAGTCGTCATGACGTACCAAGTAAGAGGAAATATGCGAAAATCCCCTTGCTGTGCTTGTTCCATTGCGTTGAATTTTTCATGTAAACGTTAATAGATTCAGGACTTTGTAGTAGGTAAACTGAAGGCTGACATACACTGAAGAGCAATTGAATTAGAGACAGCTGGTGTTATGCAAATGTGGCGCTGTGGGCGGCCCTGTAAACGGAAACGACAGGACGTATGCAGCGAACCGACAATATAAGGAGTGATGCGACCGGAATCAGTACGATTCGGATGCAGTATGGGTAAGACGAAGGATTTGATCGTGGGCAAATTGTCGGGGCCCGACGAATGGGTCACTCCATCTCGGAAGTCGTGCAGGCACTGGGATTTTCACGAGCCACTGCGTCACGGGTGCACCGTGAGTACATCGAATCCGGTAAAGCCATCCCTGCAAGGGCCAACTGCTGTGGACAACAGCGTGTGGATGAGCTGGGTCATCGTCGGCTAGCTCGCATTGTAACAGCGGATAGACGGGCCACAGTGCAATAAATCACTCTGCAATTTAACGCTGGTGCACAAAAACGTGTAATCAGTCACACCATCCAGAACCATCTCCTCGCTATGGGGTACAGAAGCCATCGTCCCACGAGGGTGCCGTTGCTGAACGCACATCACAGGGTGCTAAAATTAGCATGGGCGCGGGAACATCGCCACTGGACCCTAGACATGTGGAAAAATGTTGCCTGGACTGATGAGTCGAGATTCACGTTGGTACATGCGGATTGCAGGATACGAGTACGGCGCAAACCACATGAAGCGATGGATCCTTCTTACCAGCAGGGTACTCTTGAAGCTGGTGGGGGTGGCATTCTCGTCTGGGGGCTGTTTACGTGGACTGAAATGGAACCCCTGGTACGTGTGACATCGTCCCTCACAAGTCAACGTTACCGGGATATCCTGGACGGCATTTGCTCCCGTTTGTGCGTCTTCAACATTCCACTGGGGACCTCATCCTGCAACAAGACAATGTATCTTGCCATCGCTCCCGAATTGTACCCGAATGGTTGGATGATCACTCCACCGACGTGACCTCGCTTCTTTGGCCAGCTAGGTAACCTGACCTCAATCCCATCGTGCACATCTGGGATGCCATCGAGAGAGGTGTTCGAGGCTCTGACCCTCCTCCATCAAATCTTCGTGAGCTGTGGAGCTTGTTAAGGGGTCGTGAATTCGTATGGCTTCCCAACGCTTCCGGTGTCTTGTCGAATCCATGCCGAGACGAATCGCCGCCGTCATCAGGGCGAAAGGTGGTGCTACACGTTACTATACAGGTATCTCTAATTCAATTGCTCTTCACTGTATAAGAGGATGAGCAGCTTTGGAGTGGACATGGTGCTTAATTCTTTTTTGTGAATTTATTACATAAAGCAGTAAAATTTAATAATAATGCGTCCCATCAGAGTTCGCAGGACTGGCTTTATACTGTATTACATAATAGTATTGTGCATAATAGAAATATTTGAAAAAGGAAATTACTAAATTAATGTAATTAAACGACACAATCATTAGAAAATTTGGGTTGAAACCGTGTAATCAGAAATAATGGCTACAACGAAAATGGGTCAGAATCAATCTTTACTTTTCAATGACTTTTTATCTTTTTTTTTTTTTTTTTTTTTTTGATTCGGGGTTTAACCCGACTACTTTTTACATGAAATAGAATTACAATAAATACAATTAATATGAAAATACTGTTAAGAATGTTCGAAAAGGGGTTTAAAGTATTTTACAGAGATGTAGTTGTTTTGTAATACTGGTTTACAAAATAAAACTAAATTTTGGCACACAAGAATAGCCGTTTGATCCTAATAGTACTTGTTATGCTGATTTCAAATATGTCACTAGTTTTTCTGTATCACCCAGGGATTTTTAGTGATGCACAGGTTAAATCTGAAAAACTTGTATATTTACAACGCATTCCATATTGCCTAAAAAGTGACAATGACTTTCTTCTATGTTTTGCATCTGGAACATCCCTCTTAAGTGTCAAACAACAGTCAGCAAGCATGTTCCTGGTTCCTCTTTTCTATAATCGAGGCTTCTTGGTGAAATCGCCCGCCATGTTCGTCGCTGACGGCACCGAGAGTCTCAGAGGGAAATTCCAAGTGGGAGTTTAGGAAAGGAATTTTAAGTGACATATTGCACCCTATAGCTTTGAATGAATGAAAGAGTTCACCCACAATGTCACGGTAGTCCTGTGCTTTAAAATTTCCGAAAAACGTTAACGTAACACTCCTAAACGATCTCCACGCCGTTTTTTCAACTCAACGGCAGAAAGATGTTTCTGACTCGCAAGTCATTGGTAAGCAGTCAAAACATTTGACTTCACCGAAACACGTAACAGCAGGCTATGTGAGGGTATTTGGTCATATGAAAATTAACAGCAATCACGTGACCGTTGTGTTCTGCCGATAGGCGATAAAAGCTGAAGCGTGAGTGGGAAGAAATGGGTTTTTTTTAGGTGTTTATCTGCCTTTGTTGTTGCTGTTACGACGATTTGTAGTACGTCTCAAAGAACTAATCTGGATGATTTTACCCGTAGCGAATTGTTGGTAAAATGGAAGGAGAGAGAAGACAGAAAGAAACGTAGCGAAGGAGTTCAGAATTGCCCAGAGCGTAGTATTACGGATCTGGAAAAAGTTTTGTGAACATGGAATAGCTACCAAAAGGCTCATTTGTGGTCATCTACACAAAACTACTCCATCACATGATCGTTAACTTGTTGTAACGGCTCAAAGATCTCGCCGACTAACTGCTGACAAGCTAGCAAAAAAGCTGGAATGAAACACGCGTACGAAAATATCGCATCGAACTGTGTCAAGGCATTTGAATAATTTGGATTCTATGCCCGAAAACTTGTACAGTGTTTTCCATTTCTCCCAGAATGCAAAACAACTCGCCATTGGTGGTGTCGTGAACACCCCACATGGAGTGAAAAGCAATAAGCTAATGTTCTGTTCACAAACGAAAGTCGATTGTGTTTATCATCTGACTCTTGGAGACAATATATCTAGCGAGAACCCCACACAGCCTATATAGCCAGAAACATCGTCGAAATTGACCGTTGCAGGGTTTGCGGAGTTATGGTCCGGTCTGGGTTTATGATCAATGTGCGTACCGAGCTCCTAGTGTTAGAGAAAGGGTCAATGCCTGCCCAGCGTTATTGTGAGAGGGTTATTTTAGAGCATGTAAGGCTGTTTCGTGATGCTGTGGGAAATTCATTAGTTTCTATGGAACGTAAGACCCATCCTGATTGAGCATCATCTGTTAATGAACTGTTGGAGAGCGAGGAGATCAACCAAATGGAGAGGCCTGTGTACTCCCCCGACCTGAATCCCATTGAAAATCCTTGGGACGCTCTGGGGAGGCGCGTTCCTGAACGCGATCCTCCACCTGGCACCAAAAAAAATCTGATGATGGCGCTGAACGAAGAATGAAGAAACTTCCCTCAGGAACTTCTGGACAATCTCGTGAAAATCATGGCCCACCGATGCCAATCATGCATTGCAGTCAGGGGTAGACACATACCTTATTAAAATGATCCACGAAAAATTATTAATGTTTTACTATCAATTTTAGTTATTGTGAGCCAAAGTCAGAAAACGGTATGTTTTGTTCATTTATCGATTTTCTCTATTAACAAACACAAATACATGGTTATTTATGTGCGTACGTGTTCGTTTCATATCTGTTTACTCCTTACTAAAATATTTTCATCCACATCCTGTTGGCGTAAAAATGTGCTAAGGAAATATAAATGATCCTTAATTTTTGGACTCAGTATTAGATCTTCGAATTATTCATCTTGAACAAAACTGTTATTTGAGGGCGCACAAATTTTGCCTTCTTTAATTTTAGCATCACGTCTTCGAGGAAATGTTTCCTTTAAGTAAGCAAACCATTTTTATCCACGGCCTTAACAAAGTTTTTAAAAAGCCTTAATTTTATATATACTGGAGGTAAAAAAAAAGTAGGGTTGACCAATTGGGGATGTCCAGGAGTAAGTGGTTGGCGCTTTGGCCATTCCTTCTTGATGTAATGACTTTTCTTGTCTTGACTGTCCAATTCGCACAAGAAACAAGAAAATTTAGTATAGCCTAGCTACAGACCAAGTAACAGCGCAATGAATGACCTAAATCGCCACAGATGTTTGAACTGTACTTAGCATACCGAATTATTTCCAAAAGGAATTTAATATTTTAGTTAGATTCTTTCATATTAGCGGGATAAGCTAACGGCATAGAAGGAAATTTTTTCCATTGTGCAAAAGGCCACCTTTCAGCTAGTTTTAGAGGAGTCAACGAACACTCGCCACTTTGCTGTTTTATGTTCATGAACAAGACCATCATCCATCACAGAGCAATTACTGTTACAATAACCTAAATCATTTTCTCGAGAATATTTTTTTAAACTGATCCTGGCGGTTACGAAAAACACAAACTTTAGTGTCTCACTGAAATAGATTCTAGCCTTTCAGCCTAGACCTCAAACGTTTGGCCAGTGTTTTGAAGAAATTCTGATCCCGAAGAAGGTCGTTTAAATCACCGTTGGTGAACAACATGTGGCTCAAAAGAAGAGGCTCTTGCTTCAAAATTAGTCATGTTGCTCCTCATGTTGAACTAGGATAGCTGCATTGCTTTATGAGTCTTCATCTTCTACAGCTTCGTTTATGGGAGGTTATGGTTTAGCTACGTACTCACTGTGAGGAGCCAGCCGGCCTGAGAGCAGATTGAAAATTTGGGCATATCACTGTGTGTTTGGAATTACTTGTTATTCCTTCTATGTTTGTCAAACAAAAAAATAACAGTCTGATGAATGACCTTTGGGTTCCCTCCAAACCATGGGAACTGCAAAGCACACATACCGAGAAAACTTTACCCATTCTGTCAGACGCTTCTCATAGGTCGAACAGCAGATATGAATGGCCCAGTTTTTATCTTGGTCACATACTTTACAGTCAAAATATAGCTCATAAAAGTTTTTAAAGGATCGAGTGAAATTTCGCCGTTGAGCTTTAAATGCCAATTCCCCACACACATAACAGAAGGTATCTGGGTGATTTAAACATTTCCTTGGCATAATGACAGAGTATCAACCACAAAATATTTGCACAATAATCTAATTACTGGACAAAAGAGAACTCAAACTCTCAGTGCGTGCACAACCAATGACAACTCACTACCGGAATCGGTTGCTCAGACTAGTGGCGTGTTTATGTCGCGACACACTGCATACCTCGTCTGTCTGCCACATGCCTTTATAAATGTATACTAAGAAAAAAATATCTGGGAAAAAATCACATAATCAGGTGTGACTAAAATATTTCAAAGCTTTCAATACATTTATTAGACAAAAACTTCATCACAGAAAAACTATGGGTGATAGAAAAAGTCTGATTGCATATTTGAATTCAGCGTGAACAGTTACATTAGAAACGCCTCCGTTGTTGGTTGGTTGGTTATTGATTAGTGTCTTCATTGTTCCATGTGCCAAAATTCGTGTTGACCGGTGACAATTTAAAGAAATTTCGGGAAAGATTTTTTTTTAAGTTTTGGGAATTTGTTTTAACAGTACGTGATGCTTTAATGCAAGCAAGCAGTTTCTTAAAAGATTCGCATATTAACACATGAAATAATTTCTAAGTGATACATAGGCGTTTAGAATATTATTTTTAGGTCCCTTAAGTGCTTCGCAAAATAACAGATTTTCAGCCGGAAAAGAAATAATTCTGTCCATTTCGACATCCACTTTTGTTGCTCAGGTGCACATGTTTACTGAGCAAAATATTCTCACAATTTTAGTTTTTTGAAATGCATTTGCTTCGCTCGCGGAATCTCATATGGCGTCCCCGCCGAAACACTGAGACTAATTGAAGGAATCATTTGAAAACGTTTTCATCACAAGATCCAGTGGAAAAAAACATTGTTTCTCTGAAAACTTCGAACATTGCTTTTATTCTCCTTTGGCATCCTCTTTCGGGTATTTTTGTTGCGCTCTTATTGATTTTCAAAGGGAAAGAAAAATTACGCACATTTAAATGGAGTTTTATTTTTCATGAGAAAACAAACGGCACTTTGATGTAGATTATGATAATGTTTATGTTTATATGCAAATGGAAGTTATGAGAATAAATTGTATGCTGGTAGAAGCAGGAATCAGGGCTTTTATGCGGAATCAGAAATGTTGACAATAAAAAAAAACTTTTAATTTCACTCGCTACTGAATTCTTTTTCGGAAATCGATGTTTCTTCACATTACAAATAATATGCTAATCCATTTAAACTCATTATCAAGGAATCGCTTCACGAAATTTTATCAGATTTTCTACTAAGAAGAAGAAGAACAGTAAACTGATATGTTGCAGCTGCTAATTGAAGTTTTTATCAGCTTAGCACTTCCGTGACATTTTCACTGATAGAGAAAGCATTTTCACCTTTGCCAGAGTATTAACATCTTGAAAAAAAAGTTATAAGTATCATTTAGGAAAAGTACGTGTAATTCATAAAGTAAAATGATAATTTAGGTTTACTCCTCACTAAATTTATACTGTTTTCAGTACTCTGATTGTTAACTCGAAATCTCACGATTTCAAACTAAATAATTTAAATAATTTGTGTTACAATTCCTGGTTTAGTTGAGAAAATTCCAATTCTTACATAACTTTTAATTTAATTAAATTGTATTCCGATTTCTTATTATTTGGTACGAAACGTTAAATTTGCGAATTGTCAATTATTTTCGGTGATTAGTGATAGGCACGGAGTGGAAAATGATAACCTATTTTCTCGCAACCCCCACACCCCAGTTTGTCACTTCATTAGGGAAATTCTCTTGCAGCTGATATCCTCTTGTAACTTTTCTTTTATTTTCCCAGCACGATGCGACGCAACAACACAAACACGGAAATTCAGAACGTGAGGAGAACACAAGAGAAATGGTTAGTGTCCATCGCCCCAAAAATTCTTTGGATAAGGTTGCACCGAGAAAGACTGTCATCCACTCCTTTCCAAAACATATTTTCAACAATGTAATCCAACGTTCCCTTAATGGACGCAAAATCTCCCCCCTTTTACACTCACGAACACATATAAAACTTTAGGCCGGCCCAGTGAAGATGCCACCATGTAAGCACATGAACAGTTAGTGGATATGTCCCTTTCCGTTGTTCAGGTGAGAGGTCCTTTTAAATTCCTCAGTTCGACAACAAGGAGAATTATGAATGACGACAGCCAGGCTGTAAGTTATCGGCATAACCCATGTATCCCTTTTGGTATGCCAAGGAAAGTTTACCAACGGATCATGGGCATGGGAAACGGCAACAACCAATCAGAGCTATTGGAAACTCCCATGAATTTATCCGTTTTCCCCGTTGCAGAAGCTAAGCCGAGATGACCTAAGATGATATAACAGAATGTTGCAAAACATTCGGGACGGTCAGCTTTAATTTTTTTTTCGAAACAGTTAGTTGGTAAAATGTTGGATAGGATCGAGGTTGATAGTTGAAAGGACTGCAAGTGTTTTTGGAAGGTAGTATGGGAAAGAAAGAGCTTTCTCCAGGTGGAAGAGCTGTATACTGAACTCCTTGGACATTGTCGCCAGCTGAGATATTTTGGTAAGATGAACGTTTCATTCTCAATTCCCTATGACTACATGTTCTATTTGAGGTAGTATATCCCATTCCATCTTAAATGGAAAATTTCTAATTACGTGCATCATCACAGGAGTTTTATCCAAATATTTGCCAGAAGCCAGGTTAACAGGATTTTAAATTAATAACTCCAAAAAATGATCTAAATAAATTTCTCTCACTTTCACCGAAAAATATACTAGCTTTAAGCAGCATATTTATCCAGAAAAAAATGAAATTTTAAGTTCATCCCTTGTGTTTTAAAATTATGTATCTGCCGTCATCTTTTTATTTTGTGCATATTATGTACGAGTGTGTATGTGTGTGTTCTATCGGCATGCTGTCTGCTGACACTAATTTAACTTTTGCGGCACCTAAATTTAGGCGGAGTCTCCGCTACGTTTTGGGAACGCGTAATACACTGCCGGACAATTGCTAAGGACCGATGACAATAGCAACGATAGCAACCATAAAATGGAAGGCAGGAAAATGTGGAAATTAGCATACGTGCGGGATACAGTAAGACGTGTTGTGCGTATGCACATTTTGGATTGCCGAACTTGTTCGTGACGTCATAGCGCTGATGACAGATATAAAGGATTTGACGCGTATTGACCGTTGTTGTTCAAACGCAAAGTTGAAAGGGAAAGAATCAATTGACGAACTTGCAATTTTCAGTATGTCTTCCCGACATCACCTAGATGATTTTACGCTTGGCCGTATTATTGGCAAGATTGAAGAAGGGCGAAAAATAACAGATGTTGCCAGGGAGTTCGACGTCAGCCACAGTGTTGTTTCAAGGCTTTGGAAATCATTTCAAACAAATGGAGAGTGTAGCAAATGTCACGGGGGAGGTCGTGTTCGCAGTACGACACCTGCAGAAGATCGGTACATAGTTCTATCAACTAAAAGACACCGGCGCAGCACAGCTAGTGAGGTAGCAAATCAGTTTATGGCTGCTACTGGCATGCGGATCTCCCGAAAAACTGTCGCCAGACGTTTGCATGACTGAAGACTATACGCCCGCTGCCTGTTGTGTGCATCCCATTGTCCAGACGTCACCGTACCACCCGTTTGCAATGGTGCCATCAACATCGCAATTGGACTGATAACGACTGGTCTGCTGTCCTCTTCTCAGATGAGAGTAGATACAGTCTATCGTCTGATTGTCGACGACAACTGATCTGGCGTGATAGTGGTACTGCATATTGTCCAGCAAACATACAGGAAAGGGACCGATATCCGACATGTAGTGTCATGGTATGGGCTGGCATCATGATCAATGGCCGTACGTCCCTCTATGTGCTTCCAACTGGGACTATGACTGGCCAACGATACATAAATGATGTTCTGCTACCTCATGTTCGCATGTTCCGTGGTGCTGTCGGTGATAGATTCATTTTCATGGACGACAACGCAACATGTCATCGAACAGTCGCTATCCAGGAGTGTCTCGAGAGCGAGGATATTCAACGCCTCGTATGGCCAGCACGTTCTCCAGATCTGAATCCAATTGAAAATGTGTGGGATGCTTTGGGGAGGAGTCTTGCTGGTCGCCAATGCCCTCCAATAAACAAGGACACCCTCATCCGTGCACTGACAGAGGAATGGGATAAATTACCCCAACAGCTGCTTGATAATGTTGTGCAAAGCATGACACGACATGTGGAATCTTGCATCGCCCTCCATGGTGGCCATATCCCGTATTGACATCTTACGCCGGAACGCCTGCGGACGGTAATTGCATTTTTTTCACGTTTACGTATTCTGCACAAAATGGCCTGTTTGTCCCTTGAACACGTTCCAAAGCCTTCTGGATTTCAGAGCACAATAAATTGTCTTTCTTGTAATGTCCTGGCATTCTGACATTATTTTATTTCACTTGGCATCCAACCACACTTAATTTTTTATGCGTTATGTAGCCGTTTATTATCCGTCCTTAGCAATTGTCCAGCAGTGTATATCCAAAACTCGTAGCACGGAATTCTCATGCGGGTAAAAAGAAAATGTGACCTCAAATTTGTTTTAATCTCTTGAAGTTTCAATTTATGCAGTTTTCGGAAATGATTAAGAATAATAAATATGCATTATGGCGAATTGCCGACACAGTAATTCATGTCCATTGTTTAGGGTGCGCTAATAGGATAGAGATATTTTCATTTCTTTTATCAAGTGCGGAGAGTGCTATCAAGCAACCTTCTGCGTCAAATCATCTGGACCTTCATTCTATAGATATTTGTTCCCACTGCTACAGAAATTAATGGGAAGTGTCCCATCGAAGGCCACCTAAGATTGTCAGGAGATTCAGTATAGACACAGGGTCGTATTTATGAAAAAATGTATTTACATCGTATACCATGCATAAAGGCATTTTGTGATTGAATTGCTGAAAAAAACCTCGTTGTAAGCATATTACGTTGGAAAGCTGAACGAAAATACCTGTGCAGCAGTTGAGCACAGGTTTTTTTCGTTCAGCTTCTCAAATGATATTTCTTTTATATGGGTCTCAAAGGATATCTCATTTCATTTCGGAGTTTAACTCCCCTAGTGAGCATCTAGGGTATTGGGGGGGGGAGGACTTCCGTCCTTGACTTAGGGTTAAGACAAGCACTTATAACGAAGTAAATTTCTCCGTCATTTCTATCTACGCCGGGGCTTGAACCCGGGTCCCCTCATTCCGGAATAAGTCTATCTATCAATTGAGCTACGCGGACGTTCGTTCTGACTGCTATCTGCCTTTATGTCGTGTGCGTCCTGCTGGCAGGCACGTCACATCTCCACGGGTCAGCCGTGACCATGAATCGTTGCAGGCAGCCATCCGCTGTAGAACGTGCACTTGAGAACTCCCAGTCAATCTGGTGTGTGGAATGCAACGTCACACACATTTATCTTTCGAAGCGCTGGAGAAGAGATTCTGTGATGTTTCCTATCTCGCGGTGTGGAAATAACATCACACCATTGCGAGATTTTGAACGGCCGGGTCATCCGGAAAGTTCGGGCGCCATTATAACGAAGTAAATTTCTCCGTCATTTCTATCCACGCCGGGGCTCGAACCCGGGTCCCCTCATTCCGGAATAAGTCATTCTACCAATTGAGCTACGCGGACGTTCGTTCTGACTGCTATCTGCCTTTATGTCGTGTGCGTCATGCTGGCAGGCACGTCACACACTCCACTCATTTCTTGTCGGGGCTCCAGTCTACACCTAACTTGCGCGATTGTGCGAAAGTGTGCTTCTCACCACTCGGCTACCAACTGCATTACTTGAAGGCTTTGGTCCGTCGTGTTAAACAACGTGTTTACGGAAGAGCAGGAACGTCGGTACACTTCGAACACAGGATGGCCGAGTATTGCTTTTGCTGGGAATAGTTTGATAGCAACTTTGTTTACGAAACAGTGAAAGAAGGAATTTTTAATAACTTTTGTTACCGGCTACAAAAGGATTCGTGCAATCCCCCCTCCCCCGGATACTCCCACACACCTGGATCTGACTAGTTACGCTACTGATAAACCAACAAGATAACATGAAAATAATTAATTAGTTAGTAGTGTAAGATGCAAGGGTTCCTAGGATGCCTTTTAATTTTTAGCACGTCTTTTGTAATGCAAGGTCGTGCTTATATTACCACCTTGTTCGTCCGTCCGTCTGTGTGGACATTGTACATCTGCAACTATTAGTCCGATTTGAAAAATTATTTTTGCATTGGGAGGCATGAAGCGTGCGAGTAATGACCCTTGCATTTGGTTGTTTACCCTGATGCACAATTTTGTCTTTAGAGGGTGTAAATGCAGATGATATTGACTTCAAAATACATTTTATTCTATGTATTTGCTTCTAAATATCAGATTAAAAATTATTTTTCCTTTCGATGCTATTTATACTGAAGACTAATTTAAGTAGCCCCTTTTTCATTTAATGCATCGATTTTCCGCTAGGGATCTTAAAGGTAAATTGTGTTTTCTCCAATATCTTTGCTTCTGAATGTCTGATTTGAAAAATTCTTCCTGCATCGGATACAGCTCTTGATAGTAAATGTTTTGTTGCATATAATTTCCTTTTTTTTTTTTTGGTTAGAAATGGTTTGGTCATTATTTGTTTATTTGTACTTCTGATGTACCTGCAGCAAAATATGAGCTTCTAAAAACTCGATTAAAAAAATTATTTCGTGGATCGATACCGCTCACCTCGGAAAATCTTTTGAGAATACCTCCTGCTTAAAATAGTACTGATTTTTTCCGCCAGGTGGCGTAGATGGATATCTTATTCTTGTCAATATTCTTAACGCGCAGGTGTGCCACTTGAGCCCGTAAGTTCATGTTTTCGTTGACAGCAATATCTGCGAGACTAAAAACCCGGTTGAAAAAATTCTTTTTGCATCAGGCACTACCAACTATATTTTTGTATATTTCTTCTCAAAATAATACACAATTTCGCCTCTAGAAGCACAAATGTTTAATCTGTTTTTCTCAATATATATGCTTCTAAATTTGCGATGTAAAAAATTCTTTCAACACCCGATACAATTTACCTTGTGGAACACTTTAGGATTGTATTTGAGGAGTTTTATAGTTCACTGTTTTGTCGATAGGTGGTGATTATGTACTTCTGTTTGCAGCTGTGTCTCCGGTTCTAAAAACCCTATTGAGATCTTTTTTATATTTTTTTTACTGTATTCCATTCGCTACAATAAAGATGGGGAGCATTATCCTCTTTTAAATATTGTACAACTTTCCCGCTACGGTGCGTAAAGTTAAAACCTTTTTCTCGCTATCTCTGCTTCCGGGAGCCGTATTTTAAAAGTTCCATTTTCCGTAGCATAGCTTTTGCCGTGGAGAACACTTTTTGACTATTTTTAATTTTTCCATTACGGAAAACTCTTCTGCTAGAAAGCGTGGAGTGAATTATGTTTCCTTTTATAGTTTTCTTTTAACCGTCCGATTAGAAAACCCCTTTGTCTCTGATATCTTCCTTTTACTATGAGAAACTTTTGTGCGCAATTTGTTAAGTTTCGTAATATATGTTTTACGCGCTGGTGGTAGTAACTAGCTGTTTCTATTTCTGCATGTTTTATTGATTGCAGAAATCCGTTTTATTTTTGTTTCTAACCGGTGCCATTGACTTTGAATAACTTTGGTAAATTTTGTTCGAGTCGGAAAGGATTCAAAAGACGTATTCATTACAACCGAAAATTTGTGTCGTGAATACTCTAGCTTTTAAAAATTTGCATTTTCGCTTATGAAAATAGTACTGTACTTGAACAATTCGTTTAAATAAAAATATCTTTTCTTATCTTTAACTCTTCTTTAAATCGGTCGTCAGACACGTCCTTTACCTTCATTGTCCCGAGGAAGGCTCAAGAGCGCAGGTGAAGCTTTAGACTCCGCTTTCTGAGTTGGAACGCCGTACTTCGTAGCACAAACAAAGAATAAGGCAATTAGTAATGACTTTCCTTTGTGAATTCCTATCTTCTTTCCTTATTTATTCCTGGCCATACGAACACGAAAAAATGTTTTAACTAAGAATATAGAGGAGTGGAGAACAAATAAATTATCATGGCCTTGCTGCTTCTATTTTTGGTAACTTTTTTACGGAGAATAAAAACAACACACTTCCTAGGAAAAATTTTGAGGGCTACACGACAAAAAAAAAAAAAAAAAAAAGACTTATCATTACTTGGCAAAGTCCAGTCTTTAAAGTTAAAAAGATTGAAAATTCACATTTCCTAGAACTGAGTGGAAGGCAGGATGAGCAAGGAAATTTCAGGGTAGGCTCCAGCCCATGCTGAAGAAAACAAATCTTCCCATCACTACTCTCGGGGAGTTAGACCGCAGGAAGTGAGACAAAGACAGCGCTGCTTGTTTCTGGCTCCTTGATATGACTTCTAGTGCTGCAATATCGGATGAGTACTTATTATCGTAGGCAAGCGAGCTGTAGGCTATGAAGGTTAGGAAAAACGGTCTGTCCACTTGTCTAGAGTAAGAAACACTGTAGAGGTCAAAATAAATTTCCCCCTTATGTGCAACCCAGATTCGCTACTTTTGTCCTGAAACTAGTAATGTTATTTTAATTTGATCTCTAATTGAAGATGATGCGAAACTCTATGCGTTTAAACTGAATTAAGCCAGTCTTCCAGACTGTTTCATAGGTATTGTGTTGAAGGAAAAATGTGTTATACCTCCTCTCATTATCGGATACCAGTAATTTCTGAATTCATTCACTCATTCATCACAATCAGATTTCCCTCTTCATGAACTGAAACTGTGTAACGCAAGTCGAAGTGACTAATCTGTGAAGTTCTTTAATTTCTAATTACTTTTGCCAAATTCGAAAATCAAGAACATAAGACTTTTCTGTTTAGTTTTTGCCCAAAATCTAGCGTTGAATTTTTTTATAGCAAAATGTGCGTTTTTGTATTTCTGAGGAAGATAATTATTAGTAACGGCAACCACAATATCTGTCTACTGAGTAATTTTCAGCTGTGTGCAATTTCGCCCAATAAGGCAGAAATATGAGTAATAACAATATTGTTGCGAATGTTTATGGCTGTCAGCTTAGCGGTTTGTTTTGCTTTATGAGAACGAAAAGAACAAGAGGGAGTTTTTATTTGTTTAATTACCGGCGGTTTACAGATGGCACTTAATTCGAACACCTGCACTCTGAAAACACATACGCTCGATACCATGCGTCCAGTTTTTTTTGTTGTTTTTTTTGACGCCGGCGAAAAGGCTGCTCTTGAGTAACTCTGGTGAGCGAACAACATTATACTTACTGATAGCCACTGCGTTGAAAGCATAGAGAGGGGAAGGAGAGGTGATCGTGAAGATATGTCTTGAGAAATGTTAAAAGACTAGCCACGATTCGCCATGGAGAGCAAATGGACAGACATAGCTCGCGTAAAAGGGATGAACTGAGTTCACCTAAAAAGGTGAAACAATTCCTTAGTTTTATTCTTATTCACTTTTGCGACTAAGGAATTACAACTGTGTGAAAAAAGAATCGCTAAGTATTTACTAGATGAAGTGTTATTACATTACCTGGAGAAGTGTGACTTTGAATTATGTTCATGGATATATAATTTAGTCTTTCATCAAAACGAGTAAATCAATTTGTCCTTACGTGAACTGGGACATAAGAATTTGAGAATTCCTAATTACTGTAAAAGAAACTTAATAGTCCTGTTTCACGCAAATGATTTATATCACGTCATATCACTAGTCTGATCTCAGAGATTAAAAGGTCAGCTCCTCAAAGAAAGTTCATCTTCCAGATTAAAATTTAAACCTGGTGGTGCTAGATTTTACTTCCGGTTGATGTATCAAACGTCTTTGTTCACAGCGAACACGGCACACAGCTTCATCTCCACTGACATGCAACACACGTCTCACAAAAGACCTTTTGTGCTTCATAATCATTATCTTTTTCTCATGCAGAGATTCCTGAATCTGGTCCTTTCCTTATTTCCTTTGTTTCTTTCCTGCCATTTGGGCTGAATGAATTATCTTGATAAGTATTTCACCACTCATTTTCCAACATAGAAAACCACGTCGAAGTAGAAAAAAATTACCCTTTCATACACATCCATTCAGAACCTTTTCGAGAACTCCTCAGTTCTGTCAAATCCTCGGAAGGCAACTCAACTGACTTTCAACGATCAGTTCTTCAAACCTACTAGTCCCACCATCTAATCTGCGTTCTCTGCCAGGCATGCTTCCTAAATATACAAATCAGTCACCTGGTCTAGCGCTGAATCATTTATACTGATCTTGGGTTCAGTACTAACAGTTTCTTGCTCAAAAACCGTAACTTTGTTTTTCCCATATTTTTACGCAGTATGAATTTCAAAAAAACTTCGTACATCTGTCAATGCCTGCATGACTAAATATATTATACAGCCATAGTGACACTACACAACTTTGTCTAACGCCTGCACTAACAAAAATCATTTCAATAAAACACCATTCACTCGCACACCTGCTGTACTGCAAGCATACATATTCCCTGTTATACCATAATTATTGAAGACCTTCCACAGAAGTATCCTGTTTAATCGATCATAAGCTTTTCCTAAATATATGAAGGCAGCAAAACACTTCCTGAACAACAGACAGATACTTTTCTATCCTACGTTATACAAAAATCTGGCTAGTGAAGCCTTTACCAGGCATAAAACCACTTTGTGCATACAACCCCTTCTCTGATACAAGACCTCGTACATACATTTCACTAAGCCGATAAAAGCTGACAAGTTGTTATTCTGGACAAAAACCATTATGAGGCAGAGGTCGAAAAACTTATTTCCGAGGAACCGTATAAAAAATTAAAAAAGATCCATCAGAAAAACATTTAAAATAAGTTCGGAAAGTAGTAACAAGTTGCGTTACTCTTAACCAAAGCTCAAAAAATTATCTGAAACCCTCGTATGCCCGTTGTCCGCGTTTCTATGCACTTCCGAAGATACACAAGATTGTGGTTCCTTTCCGTCCCATCGTCAGCAATATCGGCTCTGCTAGTCATAAGTTGGTCAAATTTCTATCTTCGAAACTGTCCACTATAACGACTTCTTCAAACAAGACTGCTGTAAAAATATAGATTGTGGTTCCTTTCCGTCCCATCGTCAGCAACATCGGCTCTGCTAGTCATAAGTTGGCCAAATTTCTATCTTCGAAACTGTCCACTATAACGACTTCTTCAAACAAGACTGCTGTAAAAATATTCCACTGAATTTGTCAATGTGCTTAAACAACATCCATAAAACGATCAGTTCATGTTATCCTTCAATGTGAAATCCATGTTCAGAAGTTTCCACTAAATGGAGCCCTCGAATCTTTAAAAGTAAGTGTCATTGAACATCATTTCAGCCAACTGGAAGTTGAAGACATTTTGAGATTAGTGGAAATTTGTATCAAGCGTAACAGTGTCTTATTTCGTGGAATATTTTATTAACAGACGGAAGGCCTTGCAATGAGTAGCCCACTGTCGCCTGTTTTATGCGAAGTCTACATGCGTCACTTTGAAGACAAACTGTTTCAGCTCATTACATTCGACCTGTGGATTCGATATGTAGATGATACCTTTGTCCTCTGGAAAGGCAGGAATTCCGAACTACCTAAATTAGTTGAACTTATCAATTCAATTGATCCTCATATACAGTTTACATGTAAGACTGAAAATAATGGATGTTCTTGTATCACGCTCTGAAGGATCCTTTAGTACAACAGTTTATCGAAAACCATTTGCTGTTTCCTTACCTCCACATGCAAAATCAAATCACCCATGGAAACAAAAAAATTCATTCTGCTTTCTACACATACGTATATCGTGCAGTACATATATGCTCAACTGAGGATTCCTTACAGAAAGAGCTTGATTTTCTTAAACGACTGCAGTACACATAGGATATAGCCTTTCCGTGATAGAAAAAGCGGTCCAAAAATTTAGGAAATCGAAGCCTGTCTGCTCGCTCACGCCAGTAGACCTCCCAGTACGAACAAATTGGGCGGTTATCCCATTTGCTCCTCAGACTTGCTTCAGAATTTCAAAAATTCTCAAAAGTTTTAATTTCAAAGTTATTTCCAAACCCATAAACAAGATGAACTTTTACGGATCAAAAGACTACGTCCAAGACATAAATTCCTGGGGAATTTATCAGATATCTTGTGAATGTGGATTTTCATATATAGGACATACCTGCAGGGCTTTAAGTTTCCGTGTGAAGGAACACAAGACTTACGTACGGAACTATGAACTGAAGAAGTCATCAATAGTCCAACATTGTCACGAAAATAACCATAATTTTTTTGATTGGAAACGCTATTCTTATTGATAAACCTGATTCGACTAACAAGCTTAATATATTAGAAGCTTTCCACCTATACCGGGATTATTCATGACGTCTACGCCATTTCTTTCAAGCGCGTGGAAACAACTCACCAAAAGCCGTGACCGTCAGAACTCTGATGATGTCACAATGATTTGAACGTTTACGCTGCATTTGTCCTGATGATGCCGAGCCAAACGCTCTGCGAAACCATATTCGATGTTAATAAAAAATTTAATTGTGAATAAACGTTGATAATTTATTCTAAATTTCACTAAGCTGTTCTCTGATGTTCAAAGGTTAGCTCCTCACAGAAAGAACTCACTGTTGCTGTATCAGACTCTTCCAATCACAGAGATCTCAGCACAAAGCCCGAGCTTCATTAACATCCATCACACCCCGCACACAAGACCTTTTGTACTTCATACTCATAATCTTTTTCTCAGGCAGACATTTCCTGAATCTGGTTCTCCCATGATTTCCTTGGCCTTCCTCTACCTTTCTTTCCTGCCACTTGTGCTGAAGAAATTCTCGTAGTAAGCATCTCATTACTCATTCTTTCAACATGGCCAAACCATCTAAGAATATTAGTCTGCACCTTACTAACAACATTTTGCCTCACATTACACATCTGAAACACCTGTTCATTCCTCACATGATCAGAGCGTGTCTTTCCACAAACCCCTCCGTAAGTAACGCATCTCCCCAGCACACAAACGACTCGTATATCTTTTCTGCTGAACCCAGGTTTGCCGCCCCGGTGGCGCAGTGGTCTAAGGCGCTGGCCTCTGATCATTCGTCCGTCTGGGGTCCGGGTTCGAATCCCGGTGAGGCATGGATGTTGTGTTTGTCTTACGGCACTGGCTCTCTCCCTTCCCTGGAACCAGTGACCCTAAATTCGGGACGGGCGACTGCTTATAGCCCATTGAGTTGCTCACGGTGGTCGTTAAACCTCCAATCAAAAAAAAAAAAAAAGAACCCAGGTTTCACTGCTGTACATCAGAGAAGGGACAATTACACTTTCATATACAGCCATTCGGGAATTTAAGAACTCATCATTCCTATGAAATCCTCCCAAAGCAGTTCACTCACCTACTAATTTCACCGTCTAATTTGTTCTCTCTGTCAAACAGGCTCCCCAAATACACAAACTCGTTTACCTGATCAATAACGGTGCCATTTAGATTTATCCTTCGTTCAGTTACAAGACCTCGTACCTTTCCTATAATGAAGTTTCCAAACACTTCTCCTGGCAAATTCTTCAGTCTGATAGCACAACAGCTCTTGCATTCAATCTGATCACTATTTTCCTTAAACAAAGAGACAATGATAGCATTCCTCTAATATTAAGGGTTAATTCCTGGCAAATTTCAGTTCAACAGTCAATGACAGACACTACCATATTGTAACATCTCAGCAGTTATGCCATCTACTCCCGAAGCCTTAAAAATTTGGAGATGTTAAAACTTTACAAACCTCTTCCCTTGATATCCCTGGTGTTTCCTTCTCTTACTGTGGCATCATCTGCTTCTGCCTTAAACTCACCTTTGCTTTCATGTTCTAATAACTCACAGAAATGTTCACCCCATCTTCCATTTAACTCATTAGGCTTCCATACCTTTTCTCCGATCTTATTCTGCACACAACTTAGAAATTTATTTGTCCCATTTTTCCTACACGTTGTATGCTTCCAGAATGTTTTCTTATCTTTTCAAAAAGTTAATTATGCCTTTCCATATTATTTCCCCTACCTTTTTGCCTTACTCTGATGAACCTGCTTTGCTGCTTTACACTTCTTACAGAGATATTTGTCCTCAGAAACTCTATGCCTTGTAACCTCCCTAAACATGTATCCTTCTTTTTTTATTGCTTCTTTAACTTCACTCTTCCACAAGGCATCACATTTAATGCGACCCACCGTTGCCGTACGAGAAACCTCTTAATCAACAGTAACATCACAGTTCTTAAAAAAATCTGTCAACTTCTTTTCCACATCCCTCTCACATAGCATGAACTCATTCAGTCGTTAACTGGGTATTTCATAGTAACGCTGATGTTCTTCTGGAAACTTCCAACCTTTATTGTTTTCAATAGTAGGCATCTACCTATAACTCTTTCTCCAACCAACATTTTATTTCACTCGTGACGATAACAGGTAATGATCAGACACATCTACACCTCTCATTATACGAACGTGAAATTATTATAAACAACAAAATCTATTGCTCTTTTCTGTCCCAGAGTACGATTCTCCCGCTTAAACATGTGGATGTACTTGTTGCTAAAAAACCTAGTAGGTACGCGTAAACTATCCTGAATGAGGAGTTCAATTAATCATCCGCCATTGTCATTCACACTAGGGTCAATAAACTTATCCAGAACATTTTCAGAAATATCGTTCTGTACTGCTATAATAGTCCCTTGTTATAATAACTTTCATCCCTTACCATGATAACTTTCTCTTTAGCGCCAAACTTGCTCAAAACAACTTCCATTTCATTCCAGAAATTATCCTTCCTATTAGAAGGTTCAGAGTCACGAGGGATATACGCTACAACATTTACAATTCTCTGAAATTTCACTTTCAAAACAATCCAAATCCATATGATTTCCTCACTTATGCAGTTATAGTGAATCAAGTTGTTCTTCATCCGTTTACTTAAAATCACACCTATGCTAGCTTCTCTCCTTATATTGTCCAGTACACCAGACCACAAACTCACCATTCAACACTCTTCTATCAAAATTGGTTTCTTTTTAGTTTCACTTACACACAGCACATCCAATCTATACTTATTAGTTTCTTCAGTCACCTCATTTCCCGGCCCATTTATTTCTCTAGTATTCCATACACCAATCACACACTCACTCAGCCGAGATCTCTTTCTTGTAAGTCGTTTATTAGTTCCACGTTGATTTCCTGGTGCAGTAGCCTTCTGATGGGTGGTAGGTCCACCATATCGCACACGTGAGTCCTTCAAATACTTTTTTTGAGCCTGGAGAAAAACCAAAGTGCATTAGTGTGCGGAATCAGCCCACAGCCAACGGTTCAATTTGGTCATACCACCTAAGGATTCGGGAACAAAATCCCAGTGACTTGAAGTTTTGTTCAATGGTACACAGGGCTAGCTGGTACCTCCACAATATTTATACTAGAGATTAATTTTACGTCAGATTCTCAGCTTTATAGAGGCCCTTATTGCCATCTTGTGTCCGATTATTGCTCAGTCTAGAGCCCTTTGGAGGTAAATCCATATATCATAACGATCCCAAGCCAAAAGATTTATCACGTTTATTAATATTTAGAATAAATCAAATATAGTGTGTTTGTGAGATGAATAGAACTGAGTTGTCGATAAAATGCTGATATAGTCTTGATTGCACTTGATCTAGTGGCGCGAACTCATTTTCGGGATCTTCCTTAGCGTTTGTCAAAATTGTTTGAAAATAATCTTTAACGAGATTTCCAATCAGATGAGCAACATTATACAGTGTTTTACATGCAGTGTTACTTCAATTAATGCAGAGGTGTTAAGGATTTTTGCCCAAAATTTTGCAGAAATAATTCACTCCCAGGGAAATGGCTTAGAGTGAAACAAGTGTCTCAACAGAAATTTGTGTTTTCTAAGTATTCCGAAGGCAAATACGATTGCACTGGAATGTTTGCCTAGAAGTTTCTGTTTTGGATTGAATCATTGTATCAATCTCTCACAGTTCGCTGCAATTCGAAGTATTCGTCACGCGTCGCTTAAGAGCATCGGAAAAGCTTACGGCTGAGAAAAGTGTCATAAATGAGGTTCAGATATTTTTTATAAAAATGAAAGTAATCCCTTGCATAACAATATCTACGTGTCTTTGTGGATATTTATACTGCATAGTTCAAGAGCTAAGCATTACTGGTTGAAAAACGGGACACGTAAACAATTAGTACAAAAGCTCATGAAGAAACTGCTTGCAATATGACATCATATACTAAGCAGTTAAAAACCCTTTCTTGTACCCTTCTCTGTTTCACCCTGTACTGTTAATAATGATCTTGAAATTAAGAGAAAAAGAAAAGGCGAAGTGAAACCAGTTAGTAAAATACAGAAAGTCATTCGGGATCTATGGTAACGATTTGCATGGGCGAATGTGTCACGACCAGTATGCAAATCAAACTGTCGGTCCGCACTAGCGTTTATAGTAGAAGAGCTACGACAGAAAATATTAAAGAAAACGCACAGTATTTTGTGATAAAAGCGTGAAATTTGCATGTTTGAAGAGCACGCATTTACTTACGGTTTTAGATATGGAGGCATTCCAAAATCACTTCAGAATAAAAAATGGCGTCTAAAATAAAAATTGAGATTTCTTTATAAAAATGAACTATATTTTTGCTTATTTTCAGGTTTAAAAATGAAAGAGAACTGAAAAACAAATCTGCTCCAAATAATAAGGGAAGGCCATTTTTAAACGAATACCCGGAAACTACTCTTTTCACACATCTCTCCGTTTAACCATTTTCAGCCATTCCTTCTCAGCTAAAAAACACAAATCAACTTTTAAACTGAAGTATGACGTGTAGATGGTGTCCATTTTTATAAAAATGGCTGCGAAACCATTTTTATAAATATTACGGAAATTTTATCTTCACCGTACTTGTTGGGCCACGTACACTGAATAATTTTAAGAAGTGCATGCAATGGCTAATCCATAGCAGTAACCACACCCTAAGCAGGACTGAGAAAATTGGTGCTCTGCTTTATATCCATCGTAAAATCTGTTTTCACAGCCGTTCTTATAAAGATGCCCACCATATGCACGCCATACCTCAGTTTCCATAGTTGACTTATGTGGTTGTGTGAGCTAAGAAACTGAAGATTAGCTAAACAATAGCAAAATTAAACAAAGATGTGTGAAAAGAGTGATTTACCGGGTACATTTTGAAAATTGAATTCGTTATTTAATTTTGAGAAGGTATGTTTAAGTTCTCTTTCATTTATAAACCAGAAAATAAGCAAAAAGACAGTTAATTTTCACACAGAAAGATCAGTTTTGATTTTTGACACCATTAAAAAAATACCTGCCATTTTGAATTCTGAAGTGATTTTTGAATACCTCCATATCAAAAAACACATGTGTATGCATGTTCTTAAAACATGCAAAGTTTCACTTTTTCATCACAAAATGCCGCTTTTAGCCCTTTAGCGGACCGACAGTTTGATTTGCATACTGGTCGTGACACATTCGCCCATGCAAATCGTTACCATAGATCCCGAATGACTTTCTGTATTTTACTAACTGGTTTTCACTTCGCCTTTTCTTTTTCTCTTAATTTCAAGATCATTATTAACAGTACAGGGTGAAACAGAGAAGGGTATTCTACTATTCTACTATTAAGGTCATCTGAAATGTAGAATGCCGTAAACCATTATAGTCTGGCACAGACAATGCCTCCAAAAATATCTGACTTCTGAAAGGGGTACAGCACAGACCTCCGACGCGAACTATAACTATTTGAAAATAATAAAAGCGTCCAAAGCTCATGGATTCAACATTTCGAAGCCATCCATGCTAAATTACATAACAAAGAAATTTCGTCTAGTGGAAATCTCCCAGTTGGTACAAAACATCTAAAACCAAGGCACATCACACCACAAGTAGTTCTGATGCTGTCATCCAGAAAATGAAGACTTTCGTATAAGAACCAAACTAAGCGGCACAATGCATCACCGCAGTGAAGGTGGGAGTGTGTGTAGGAACCATTAACACCGTAATCCACAGAGAATTTAACCTAAAGAAACATCACGGGAGTAGAGTATTCGGCTTTTCCCAAGGCACATTTCGGAGAGAAAGATCGCGTGAAGAGAACAGTACGAAAACCCCATGGGCAACGAATGGTGGAAGTATGTGTTCACCGTGGACGAAGTCTCCTTTTACTTATGTGACAGCAACGCACCACGTTCAGTTTACAATTGAATGGACGGCACCAAGGAGTTTCTAATATAGCATTGAGAGTTCACTGAAACTTTCCCGCAAGGCATTATGATTCTCGTTGGATTCTCATGACGGTGCAAGCTACAGTTTAATTGGATAAAAACACAAAAAATAACTAATCGTATCATCAGTAAGGAATTCTGGCAACAATTTACGAGTAGGATGTGCCTGCGCCGTACTGTAAAGACAAAAATCTGGGATGCATCTAGCAGGCTCGTCAAGAAACGCATCGAAATCGACCCAAAATACACTGACGGAAAAAAAAATCCCAACACCAAGAAGGGGTTGTGTTAGATAAACGACAGTTGGTAGGCGGTGAGAGTACATCTGTAAGATGACGTCTATGCAAATTTTGCGCTCGGCGCATACGTGTGGCCCTAGTAGCGCCCCTCGGAACATGCAAAGCAGGTTTGCTGTAAATACGCGCTGTAACGTTCGTGAGCATTAGTTATCTTTGAGATTCGACGTAGTGTGTTGATGTTAGTCAAGAATGCCTTTAAGAAGACGAAGAAGCCATTATCAACAGCTCACGGAGTTTGAACGAGGTCGTGTAATAGGGCTACGAGAAGGTGGATTTTCTTTCCGCAATATTGCAGAACGACTTGGTAGGAATGTAGCCACTGTGCATGATTGTTGGCAGCGGTGGTCAAGGGAAGGTACTGCCTCAAGAAGACCGGGTTCCGGCAGGCCACGTGGCACTACTGAGAGGGAAGACCGCCGTGTACGGCGTATGGCCGTGGCGCATCGTACCGCGTCTGCGGCAGCAATTCGAGCTGCAGTTGCCACCACAGTGGCACAACGAACTGTTACAAATCGGTTACTTGAAGGACAGCTCCGAGCCAGACGCCCTGTAGCGTGCATTCTACTTACTCCAAACCACTGCCGTTTGCGACGTCAGTGGTGTCAAGCTAGAGCTCATTAGAGGACGGAGTGGAGATCTGTTGTGTTTTCTGATGAAAGCCGGTCCTGCCTGGGTGCCAGGGATGGCCGTGTGTTGGTTAGAAGGAGGCCAGGTGAGCGCCTGCAACCAACCTGTCTGCGGCCGAGACACACTGGACTTACACCTGGAGTTATGGTCTGGGGAGCAATTTCCTATGACAGCAGGAGCACTCTCGTGGTTATCCCACGCACTCTGATGGCACAGTTGTACGTCGGTCTGGTGATTCAACCTGTTGTGCTGCCATTCATGGACAGCATTCCAGGGGTTGTTTTCCAATAGGATAACGCTCGCCCGCGTACCGCTGTTGTAACCCAACATGCTCTACAGAGTGTCGACATGTTGCCGTGGCCTGCTAGATCACCAGATCTTTCACCAATCGAGCACGTATGGGACATCATTAGACGACAACTCCAGCGTCACCCCCAACCAGCATTAATCGTCCCTGTATTGACCGACCAAGTGCAACAGGCATGGAACTCCATCCCACAAACTGACATCCAACACCTGTACGACACAATGCATGAACGTTTGCGTGCTTGCATTCAACATTCTGACGGTTACACCGGTTATTAATGTACCAGCATTTCACATTTAAAATGGCTCTTTTCGCGCTTACAATAAGCTGTGATCTTGAAACCTTAATCGATTAAATATGTTACCTTTACAAATGTATTGCCGCCATTTCATTCCTCTACAACTATTTTTTCGTGGTGTTGGGATTTTTTTCCCGTCAGTGTATCTTATATCAGATGGACTAGAAGATCTGGATTCAAGCAATATAATACACAGAGACATCCCTGTCAAATCTACTGACGCCTTTCCGATGGATTTCTGCATCTTTGATTTACTGAAACTTTCTTTTCAGCGGAGACGACCACTTACAAGAGATGATTTTTGGAAAACATGCAAGGAAGAGTGGGACAATATCAACATGATTACACTGCAAAACCGCAATCTATTTACAGTAGAAATTGAGAAATTGCATTGTACAGCGGTAGCGGTAGTGAAGCGCCATCAGATCGAGCAGCACTGGTGGTAAGGAAAGGGTTTTTCAAATTCCCCAGTAGTCTGAAAATAATTACCATAGGACCTGAGCGACGGTATGTAGAAGAGAAATTTCTCCTCACCTCATGGATTGGTCTTTTCCTCTTGTCTTAATAAGATTTTGGTTTCGGTGAAGGAATTTTAAGAAAAAAAAGCTTAAACAAAGCTTTGTTAGTTTTATTGTTGATGTAAAAAAAAATGAATCTTTACCAAAAAAATAAATTCAGTTAAGTGATGTTCATAAAGAACAGGAGTTTTGAGTTATCCTTTCAAGCTGCTGATGTACTTGAACTAAATGACGACAAAGGTTTTCAGCGCTCCCCAAGCAGAAATGCTCCAATAGCTGCAAAAGTTTATAAAAACTACGCCAAAACAATTCATTCCTTTCCGGCTCTCATCACTGCAGTACAGACAACAAACCTGTCAAGGGTATATTAGTTACTTTCTAGTCCTTAAACCTCTGCTCCATGGCCTAAGGCATGATGGAGAAGGGCTAGTCTCCCTGACACAGGCGTCATGCCACTGTCCAGAAACAATTGACTGAAACTTTTTCCCTCTCCTTTTTTTTTTTTTTTTTTTTTTTTTTTTTTGACATAGCCATTTTAGCAAATACACTCATCGTCAAAAAAAGAGTTGCACCAAAAAGGACGTGCCGGATTGCAATGCTCTTCGGGAGGAAAGTAGAGGTTACCAGAAACAATACATGATTAAACATTGAGACTGATATGGGCAATATTTATTGAGCTATACGCCAATAAATAATGTCTCTCAGAATGGCGTCGGGCCGCCATGTTTGCTCACACAGCATGCCAGACGTCTCGGCATGGAGTTGTACAGGTTTCTAATGGTGTCCTGCGATAAGCCGCCCCATGCAGCTTGAAACTTTTAATGCAGTTCCTGCAGATTGTGCGGTAGGGGTGGAGTGTGGATAGCGCGTCTAATAGCATCCCTCGCGTTTTTAATCGCCGATAGGTCTGGCGATGAGGATGGCCATGGCAGAGTTTCAGTGCCTTAAAGACAAGCTCTCGAGACAGCAACAGTATGCGAACGAGCGTTGTCCTGTTGGAAAATCGAACCGGAGTGAGCATTCAGAAAAGGTATGGCCACTGGTTGCAGGACCTCATTGGCAGTTAAAGTTGGGCTGTTAAAGTGCCTGGAATGAACACCAAAAGTAATCTTGCATCGTAGGCAATTGCACTCCATACCATGACACCAGGCCTTCTGGACGTGTGACGCTTGACAACAAACCGTTCATCTTAGCGCTGACCACGGTGCCTGCACACCGGAATTCGTTGGTCGTCTCCTCCAAGACAAAAGCGGGATTCGTCACTGAAGATCATCCTCTGCCATTCTGAGTGGCTCTATGACAGTCTGGCACGACACCATTGCAGTCTTTGGCGACGATGCAATGGTGTTAAAAACAGTCGTCGTAATGTTCTGCGTGCGTGTAGTCCTACGTCGTGCAGCCGTCTGCCAATGGTGCTGGCACTAATCGGCGATGCATGGAGGGCACCACTGCTCGCTGAATATCCGCAATCGTGGCTGTTGGGTCACTCCGCAGATGTAGGACAACCCGTCTGTCCTTTCTCTCTCTCTCTCCGTGGTTCGTCTAGGTCTCCCAGAACCTTCCTGTCGCTGCTGCGTGCCTTGTTCTCTCCACTGCCGCCAACAGCATGCTATGGTGATATCCACACAACCGGTATGGCCCGCAATACGGCGCTAAGACTATCCCGCTTCCCGGAGCCCGACGACGCGGCCCCTCTCGAACTCCTACAATTGCTCGCATTGCTTCCGAGCTTTTCTCCGAGGCATACTTCACTTGCAAAAGATGGAACCCACACAACAGCACTAGTCAGAATGGCAAGCGCGTTCAACGGGACGACCTTATATAGCCGGTCAGACACAGTGCTACGACTCCTCCTTGCTGGCGTCACATGCGCGGTCGAGCGTGATACTTGAACCATTTGTATGACTCACGATGTCAAACCTACCCTACAAGTTTCATTCTTGTCGGTTGCTTCCTTCTGGGTGCAATGTTTTTGACGATGAGTGTAATAAGATATGAAATTAATGTTAGTCATCCACCTAAATGATGCTTTTGAATAAAAAAAGCTAAGCGAAAGCAACGGTCTCTGATGTGCAGGTTCGCTCGTTCCAGCCCCGTTCGACCCAATTAGACATCAAATATGCATTCAGTAGAAAACAAAAATTAGAAATAGGGGTGATGGACAGTTGATATGGGCATCCCATGCACAGAGTAGAACAGACTCAAACCAGATGCAGGCGATAAATAGGCGGACGGCAGTGCATACCAAGAGAGTATAGCAGCCGACGAACATGGGTAATCTGAGAGAATTTGATAGTGGACGTATTGTCTGCGCAAGACAGATCGGGTCATTCTTTCGCCCAAGTGGTAAGGACCATAAGTTTCTCGAGGTTTTTTTTTTTTTTTGAGAGTGGAGGTTTAACGACCACCGTGAGCAACTCAATGGGCTATAGGCAGTCGCCCGTCCCTAATTTAGAGTCACTGGTTCCAGGGAAGGGAGAGAACCAGTGCCATAAGACAAACACAACATCCATGCCTCACCGGGATTCGAACCCGGACCCCTTCGGACGAATGATCAGAGGCCATCGCTTAGACCACTGCGCCACCGGGGCGGCCTTCTCGAGGGTAACCGTATCAAGAGTGTATGCTATCGAAGGACGTACCAGCGCCCAGAGAGCAAACGGGGACCAACAACACTCAGTTGATGACCGGGCTCAAGGTAGATTATCCAGGCTCGTACATATCACCTTCAGGCTAAATGTAGAAGGCTCAAGCAGCGTCAACAACACACGGTGCGGTGAACTCTGCATACCTTGCGCTACAGGAGCTGACGCCCTACTCGTGTGCCACTGTTGACTGCTCGTCATCGGAAATAATGACTCGTCTGGCACCGGGAACATCAAAACTGGACCTCTGCAGAGTAGCGCCACGTCGTGGGGTTAGGTGAATTCCGTTTTCAGCTGTACCGGGTATAGAGGAGGGTGCAGGTGTGCCGTCGACAGCGTGAAGCCATGGCCTCGTCTTGCTAGGTCAGCTCTATCAAGGTGGTGGTGGCTCTGTGATGGTTTCATTAGTCTTCTCATAGAACCCATTAGATACCTTAATGTGTCTGCTGAGGTGCTTAAACTCTGCGCAACAACAGCATATGTTGTCTGATCACCTACATGCATTTATGGTCTTCGTGCTTCATACGGCGGATAGTCTGTTCCATCAGGACAATGAGCCGCCCACCAGGCTGCAAAGATCCAAGCCTGGCTCGAGGAGCTTTCATCTGAGTTTGGAACCATCCAAAAGCTCCCAAGGTCCCCGGATTTAAACCCCATCGAAGCTCTGTGTGATGCCGTGAAGCCGAGCATCAGATCCATGGATCCTGGACCGATGTCTCCGGCGGAGTTGTTGACAGTGCTGCAACAGGCATGGCTGGCATTACCTCCAGAAACCGTCCGACATCTGATGGAGCCGATGCCTCGGCACGTACAGGCTGTTTGTTATTCGCGCTAGAGGAGGACCAACACGCTATTACGTTGGCATCTGTAAGGTCTTGCCCATTAAATGTCTTTGTCCTAGCAGACTTGAGCCCATCTTGCTAAACCCGAGTTAATTACTTCCAGCCGGTTAAACGGTTAAAATCAACAGAAGTTAGAATTAAGTTTTGCCATTTACATTATTCGACAGTCACATGAGACAGTTCTGTTTCCCCTGATTTGTACACATACCGACCACTGAAATAGGAAATTTTATTCAATACGGGGGTTTGACCTCTTTTGGACGGTTTGACATAGATTCCACAACGTGTTGGAGTACATGTACGTCTACCGCATACCAGGAATTCACCAAACATTCCCTTAACTGGCTCAGATTTTATGGAAAACCGCTTTTCTCCTGCATCTGTTATTCTAATACGTCCCATGTATTCTGAGTGCGGTTCAGGTCTGGGCTTTGTGGTGGCCAAGGAATATGGCTGAAGTCTCTGTCATGGTCGCTGAACCACTTTTAAACGCATCTTGCGCGATGGATAGTAGCATTGTCGTTCATGAAACAGCCGCCCCCAGTTACATGGTCAACATTGCAAGACTGACTCGATCGGCATAAATTTCCAGATAATCTTTGGAGGAAACCAGACTTACCAGCAACAGCAGACGAACCGTTCCGTAATAACAGAAGTAACTGGCCGCACACCATGACACCACCTCCAGAAACTTGAGTTGTGTTAACAAGGAAGGCTGGGTCTATTTCTTCATGGGGCTCCCTCCAAAATCTGTGCCTACTGTCGATACAGAACAAGGTGTAGCGTAACACCACCTCCAGAAACTGGCCGCACACCATGACACCACCTCCAGAAACTTGAGTTGTGTTAACAAGGAAAGCTGGGTTCATTTCTTCATGGGGCTCCCTCCAAACTTTGTGCATACCGTCGATACAGAACAAGGTGTAGCATGACACCACCTCCAGAAACTGGCCGAACACTATGACACCACCTCCAGAAACTTGAGTTGTGTTAACAAGGAAAGCTGGGTCCATTTCTTCATGGGGCTTCCTCCAAACTCTGTGCCTACCGTCGATACAGAACAAGGTGTAGCGTGACACCACCTCCAGAAACTGGCCGCACACCATGACACCACCCCCAGAAACTTGAGTTGTGTTAACAAGGAAAGCTGGGTCCATTTCTTCATGGGGCTCCCTCCAAACTTTGTGCCTACCGTCGATACCGAACAAGGTGTAGCGTGATTCGTGAGATCGCAATGTTTTTTTCTGTTTTCCAGTCACGATGTTTTTGACATCACTGCAGACAAACTTTCAGGTTTTTCGTGGAAATCAGTGGTTTCCCAGTAGGCATGCGACTTCCAATAACATTCCTCTCCAATTCCTTGCGCATAGTTTGCTGAGATATGAGTTGGTAGCAGTTTTCATTGAATGCTTCGATCAGTTGCTGTACACAGGATGTCTTGTTTCTTTGTACAAGTCTTCTCAGACAACGGCGATCTTGTCCCTAACAGATTGTCGTCGAGCCACAGTTACGCCTCATAGACAAGCAATGTGGGTTATGTTTCCACTGGTAAAAGACCTGGGATATCTCACCTTTTGAGAAACCAGTCAGTTCTGCTGTTTTCAAAATCGTCACTCCAGCCAGAAGCGCACCCACAATAAGCCTTTATCGAACTCCTAAAGATCGTATGTTTTTCCCATTGTGACCAATGTGGCTGCTGAGCAGCAGTCTTAAATAACTACTATAACGAAGTAAATTTCTCCGTCATTTTTGTCCACGTCGGGGCTCGAACCCGGGTCCCCTCATTCCGGAATAAGTCCCTTTACCAATTGGGCTACGCGGACGTTCGTTCTGACTGCTATCTGCCTTTATGTCGTGTGCGTCCTGCTGGGCAGGCACATTACATCCCCCCCCCTTGAAAGAGGGCCGGGGCATGGTCCACGTGTCAGCCGTGACCATGAGTCGTTGAAGGCAGCCATCCCTGTAGAACGTGCACCTGAGAACTACCAGTCAATCTGCTGTGTGGAATGCAACGTTACACACATTTACTTTTCGAAGCGCTGGAGAAGGGATTCTCTTATTTTTCCTTTCTTGCGGTGTGAAAAGAACGTCACACCATTGCGAGATCTTGAACGGCCGGGTCATCCGGAAAGTTCGGGCGCCATTATAACGAAGCAAGTTTCTCTGTCATTTTTATCCGCGCCGGGCTCTAACCCGGATCTCCTCATTCCGGAATAAGTCACTCTACCAATTGAGCTACGCGGACGTTCGTTCTGACTGCTATCTGCCTTTATGTCGTGACAGGCACGTCACATCCCCCCCCCCCAAAGAGGGCCGGGGGCATGGCCCACGGGTCAGCCGTGACCATGAATCGTTGCAGGCAGCCATGCGCTGAAGAACGTACACTTGAGAACTCCCAGTCAATCTGGTGTGTGGAATGCAACATCACACATTGTTTTTTTGTTTTTTTTCGAAGTGCTGGAGAAGGGATTCTCTTATTTTTCCTATCTCGCGGTGTGGAAAGAACATCACACCATTGCGAGATCTTGAACGGCCGGGTCATCCGGAAAGTTCGGGTGCCATTATAACGAAGTAAATTTCTCCGTCTTTTTATCCACGCCGGGGCTCGAACCCGGGTCTCTTCATTCCGGAATAAGTCACTCTACCAATTGAGCTACGCGGACTTTCATTCTGACTGCTATCTGCCTTTATGTCGTGTGCGTCCTGCTGGGCAGGCACGTCACACTACTTAGATCATATTGTCCCGCACGTGACGATGTATTTTGCATATACGTTGCATAAGGGGCGTTTACGTACATGTGCATAAAGGTTTCTAATTCAGTGGCCGGTGGTGTGTGTGCAAGTGCAAAATCCTGTTTCTGAACTTTAATTTTTAATCAAACTTCGTAGGTATAAGACCTGCATATGTCAAACGACGTATTAATTTAACCCCAGAATTTGGTCTCATCCGAGAAGTAAAACATGTGTCCGATAGTTTGCTATAAAATTAATTTACTGAACTTGTTTTTTGGTGTTGTTCTGAAATAAGGAACGTTAGAAACAAACCTAGCGGTAACATGCCAAAGAAAAAATAGCATTCGATCGCAAATAAGGCCGAATAGGCATTCATTTTCAATCACTCAAACAGTTTATTGGGCTAAAGATTCTAGTGTACATGTGTATGTTCGGCATTTTACTGATAAAGGTTATTTTATAAACATAGTTTTACTAGTACTTTTGTCTTTGATAAGCCAAAATTATTTTTCGTGAAAAATAACGCTTATGCTTAGTTGTACTTAAATCGTTCAAAACGTAACGAGACTGACATCATAGCATCAAAACAAACCCACCCAGAAAAATGCAGCTGCCTGTATTGGATCATCTGCAAGGTCAGTCACTTGACGACGCGTCGTTAGAGCGCTCCGCTGGTTCATTCTTTTAGTAGACGGCGTAGAGTTCAGACATGTTTATGTAACCTAACATACATTTAAAACTGGAGCAAAGAACAGCTATAAAATATGGCGTGCGTTTGAATAAAACCTCCATAGAAGCGTACGGAATGATTAAAACAGCCTATAAAGAAGATGCTTCGTCCCGTGCAAACGTTTTTGAGTGGCACAAGAAACTTGTGAATGGTGAAGGGTGTCTGGAAGGTGCACCACGCTTCAGTAGGCGTTCGAGAACGACTACGAAGGTTAATGTCAATACTATCGAGGCACTCCTGCGCAAAGACCGCCGAACGGCTATTGATAATGTTGCAAATGTGATGCAGATGTTCGTTGGTTTCGTTGATTACATTGTGTGAAACCGGTTGAGGTATCGAAAAGACTCTGCAAAGTGGATTCCCTACTTTCTCGCGGATGAACACAAGGTAAATCGTGTTATCACTTGTCGTCATTGGAAGTGTCAGCTGCGACTTGATAGCGCCAGACCTGGCTATGTGTGTCTTCCATCTATTCCCTGAAGTGAAAAAACAACTTCGTGGGCGCCGGTTTGCATCAAATACTGAACTGAAAAATGTATGTAATGGGTATACTGAGCCAGATGTCAAGGAAGAGCCTCGAATACACCTCCCGGAAGTGGACAGAAAGGTAGGACCGGTGAATACAGGTAGAGGGCGAATACTTCCGAAGTATGTAAGTGTAAGCATGTTTACTACAGTACAGTTCTGCCCCATGTAAAATTAGTCTCGTTACTTTTTGAACGATCACCGTATGTATTATACATCGCAGGCTTCAAATAAAAATGCATTATATTTTGTACGGATCACGAAAATATTAATAATCAGTGATTGTATGTACAGTTAGTTGCGTGGTGCAATAGTATAAATATCTTGAAAATATTAAAGTATTTTTCATGATGACATTTCTGTCCTTCACATGTTGTTTCGGTTTTAAAATCTTGACAAGTCAGATCAGAGCTTTTGCGAAAATGTTTCATAGCAACTCTAATCCCGTACTAGAATTCAGAATATAATTTCACCATCGCTTAATCCTCGGGGTCGTCCGTCCAATGACTCTCTCTTCCGTCACTTTCCTTCCACCGATGCAGGTCATAAACAAACCTATAAATACACCTCGTTTGGATGCTTCCATTGGAATCGGAATATGACTGGTGTGACTTAGTAGAAATGCTTACCGGTAATCTTTTAAGTTTAACGATTTTTAGAAGAGAGCATGGGATGGGGAAGAAAGAAATATTCTGTGATAGAAGGGCCCAAACGAACTGTGGTTATAGGCTTGTTTTTGACCTTGCATCTCTGGAAGGAAAGCAACGGAAGAGGAACTCATCGGGCGGACTACCCTGAGGATGAAGTGCTGGTGAGGATATATTCTAAATTCTTATACAGAACTGTAGTTGCTATAAAACATTATCGCGAAAGCTCTAATCTGATTTGTCAAAACTTTAATACCGAAACTGTATGTGAAAAACAGAAAGCTCATCATAAAAATATTTTAACATTTTCAAGATATTTATAAAAATGCGTTTTTCAAAATTATGTCTCCTATTTCGTGTCGTAAGATCGCAGATAAAAGAACCAGACGCACATTTAGCCAACAAAGCGGAGATTATATGTAAAATGCCTATGCCATTTCATCATTCATGGGATGTACACGAAACTACAATGGAACAGTTCTATTAATTGATGATGAAAAATGTTACAATGCTCAAGTCCTGCTTACCTCGTTAGATTCCTGTTTTATGTATTTTTCTTTTGCCGTTAACCATGAAAAATGCTTTACAGGTGAAAAAAAATATGTTTTTGAAGGGTTTTTTTATTGTACTTGGAGTTGCTAATAAAAGCCAGTAATATTTTCAACAGAAGAAATAACTTTATTGGCAAAGTCACTTGAAAGAAATCTGAACTGAAAGATTCCTTGCGGAAAAAAAAACTGCGGGTCATAAAAAAGTTCGTTCTTTCTAGTTTGACTTCATTTTATGATCGAAATTTTACAGATTACGAACCATACCGAAAGCGTCAAATATATTTCTACAATCGAACGTAAAGTATAATATCTAACTTACCGAAGAAGCGAGTTTCGACGAAACAGAATTATTTCAAAAATAATTCTTATAAGACATACTCCTTTCCGAATTAGATGTTTAGCAGAAAAGCTGCAAATGTAGAAATAAATACTTTTTTGCTATTCCATCAGATAATTTAACTGGGTTTCAAATAAGAGCGCTTGGAGAAACATCGAGATTAGTTTCTAACTTGTCCGTCTCTACCGAACAAGGAAGTGATTAAATTAACTTCAGAATAAAAATTGTATGCTGGAATTTTCAAATGGGATTTCCTCGTAATTTTTATTCACAATTGAAAACGAAAGTTTTGATTTGGAAAGTACGTGCTGCACTATCCTTTTATTTATCTATGTATATCTAATTATTTCAGGTGTCTGAGGGAGAGAGCGTTAACGATATGCTACACGTATAACATATCGATTGCCGACTTGAATACGCGTTGCCACGAAGAGAATAAATAAAAGCATCACTTTCTTTATTAATCAATTCACGTTTCGGAAATGTTTTCGTTGATATTTTTATTAATATATCTTTTATGAAAACATTGCAAGTGTTCTACAAAACTTTTGTTTTTCGATTGGAGGTTTAACGACCACCGTGGGCAAGACACGATATGATTGTGTGAGAAATTAAGATGTATTGTGGTTGTGTGATGTGAAGCAAAATGTTGTTAGCAAGGTGGAGACCAATATGCTTCGGTGGTTTGGCCATGTTGAAAGAATGAGTAATGAAATGCTTACTAAGAAAACCTTTTCAGCCCAAGTGGCAGGAAGGAAAGGCAGAGGAAGGTCAAGGAAGACATGGGTGGATCAGATTCAGGAGTGTCTGCATGAGAATAAGATTATGAGTATGAAGTATAAAAGATCTTGTGTACGACGTATAATGGATATCAGTGAAGCACGAGTTGTATGTCAAGATTGCTGTAAATGCAGAAGTTTGATACGACAACAATAAGTAAAAATATCTGGAAGTTTGCATTTCTTTTTGGAGCTAACCTCTAAATCTCAGAGAACAGCTTAGTGATATGTATGTATGTATGTATGTATGTGAGGAACTCAATGCGCTATAAGCAGTCACCTGTCCCTGATTTAGGGCCACTGACTCCAGGGAAGGGATAGAGAGGAAGTGCCGTAAGACAAACGCAATATCCATGCCTCAACGGGATTCGAACCCGGACCCTTCTCGGACGAATGGTCATTAGCCAGCGCTTAGACCACTGCGCCACAGGGGCGGCATACAAAACTTGTGAACGTAGGTGTAAAAAAATCGACCTATGTAAAATTCGTAGAATAGTCATTACAATCCATGAAAGAATGAACAGAGATATATCAGAGTACAGATTGATGACTCCAGAAGAAGAATTGTATGAGATAATACTCTTTGTACCGTCCGACATAATGGTAAAAGACCAGTTAATTCTAAAACTAGATTTGTACATCACGATTTATATTTCAACTAAATTCTGGAGCACTAATCTATGAGGTAACAACATCATCATCATCATCATTGTCAACCATTATCAATCCACTGCTGGACGAAGGTCTCCCCAAGTTTCCTCCACAACGGTCTGTCTTGTGCCAGTCTCCTTCATGTCACTCCCGCATATTTTCTAATTTCATCCACCCATCTCCCATGTGGTCTTTTTCTGGGTCTTTTCCTGTCCCTTGGAATCCAATCTAAAATTTCGGCTGTCCATCTATGGTCTGTCCTTCTGGCAGTATGTCCAGCCCATTGCCATCTCAGGGATTTAACTCTGATCATGATATTTTCCACACTTGTCATTTTTCGGATCCACGAGTTCCTCTTCTTATCTCTCCTGGTTATACCAAGCATGCACCTCTCCATGCTACTTTGAGTTGTCTGCAGCCTTTGTATGTCTCTTTTAGTTAAGGTCCACGTCTCTGCACCATACGTAAGCACTGGAAGGATGCATTGATCAAACACTTTTCTTTTAAGACATAATGGCATATTGCTCTTGAAAATTATGCTGTTTCTTCCAAAAGCTCTCCAGGCAAGTTTTGTACGCCGATTAATTTCTTCATCAATGTGACCCTCACTTGATATCTGCTGTCCAAGATAAACATACGTATCTGTTATCTCCAGTTTTTCTCCATCAATCGATAAATCTTCATTTCTTGTAAAAGCATTGAACATCACTTTTGTCTTCTGAGAGTTCATTTTTAATCCCACTTCTTTACACTTGTCAGCAAGTTCCTGGATCATACTCTGCAGCTCTGATGGGGTAGTTGCAAAAATGACTACGTCATCAACAAAACGAAGGTGGGTTAGATAATCTCCATTAATCTTTATCCCTTTGTTTTCCCAGTTCAGTGATTGAAAGACATTTTCCAATGTGGCATTAAAGAGCTTCGGAGATATGGTGTCACCTTGTCTCACTCCCTTTCCAATTTTTATGTGTGTTGTATTTTCAAACAGCCGAATCTTTGCACTTGCATTTTCATAGATGTTATTAATAATATTAATGTATGCATCTTCAATACCGCAGGATTTCAGAGCCGTGGTAACTGCTGATGGTTTCACCGAATCAAAGGCTTTTTCATAATCCATAAAAGCCATGCACAATGGAAGTTCATATTCCCTCGCTCTTTCAATTAGTTCTCTCAGTACGTGGATATGATCTATTGTGCTGTAGCCACTCCTGAATCCAGCTTGTTCTCTCGGTTGAACCATGTCCAGTGTTACCTTCAAGCGGTGTGAAAGAACTTTAGTGAAGATTTTATAAACCACTGATAGGAGGCTGATAGGTCTGTAGTTCCTGAGATCCTCAATGTCACCTTGTTTATGTAGCAGGATCATTGTAGCATTGTTCCAATCCTCAGGAATCTTCCCTTCATTAAGGCATCTAGTGAAAATTTGGGCGAGTACTGTTTCAATTTCTCCACTTGCTTCTTGTATGATGTCTACAGTAAGTCCACCTTCTCCTGGAGCTTTCCCCCGCTTCATGTTCTTGATTGCATGAGCAACTTCTGCTGGGAGGACTGGAAGAACTCTGGTACCTTTCATGATGTCTGGAGTACATGTATCATCCCTTTCATATAATGTGGAGTAGAAATCTTTCACTCTTGTCAAAATTTCGCCTCTATTTCTTGTTATCGAACCATCTTCTTTTCTCAGAGCCATAATCTGTTTTCTTCCCTTACTGAGATGTCCCTTTGCTATCTTAAGGCTTTGGTTGTTTTCAATTGCTTTCCTCACTAGCTCACAGTGGAATTTCCGTACGTCTTCAGTGATACTTTTTCGTGCTGTCTTGCATAGCTCTATACATTCCACTTTGGAAGTCACATCTTCTTTAGTTGTCCTCATCTCTCTTCTTTTTGCATCAACATTTTGGTTTTTCCTGATAATTTGTTCACATGCAACTTGTTCTTAGACCCAGCTAATTTTGTTGCTGTTTCCATAAGAGCTTTGGTTACTTTTCTGTTAACTTCCGAAATATCCACTTCTTCCGATGTTAGGCCTTCTAAAGCAGAGAATCTGTTCTTCAGTTCCAACTTGAAAGTATTATGGTGTTTTTTAAGGTTGGTTATGTCAATACATTTTGTTTGTCTTATGAGCTTGCCACGTTCCAGTTTAGTGTTAAGGTGCATCTTACATCTCACCAATCTATGGTCACTACCTGTGTTGAACTTGTTCAGCACACTGCAGTCTTCGATGACGAATTTTTTGTTACACATAATAAAATCAATTTCACTTGTCGTCCCAATTGGATGTCTCCATGTCCATTTCCTGTGTGGCTTTTTCTTGAAAAAGGAGTTCAAGATGAAAAATCCTTCTGCCTCTGCAAACTCAACGAGAGTATTTCCACGCTGGTTTCTGTTGCCGTGACCGAATTTACCTACTGAAGTTTCATTCTGTTGCCGGTGCCCTATTTTTGCATTGAAATCTCCCATAATTATCTTCAAGTGCTGCTTACCTTTAATATTTAGATGACGAATTTCCTCATAAAATTCTTCAATTTCTTCTTCAGGATGACTTGTGGTGGGTGCATAAGTTTGAATAATCTGAGCCTGGTATCTTCTCGAGAGTTGGATAACGAGTCTTGCAGCTCTGTCAGAGGAACTTTCAACTTCTACCACTTTATCCTTCAGTTTCTTGTTTATTATAAATCGAACACCACTAGTTCTGCCAGTATCTGTCCCACGATAACAGAAGAGATGTTAACTTTTCAGTTCAATGAGATCTTCTCCGTTTCTCTTTACCTCACTTAGCCCGACGATGTCCCACTTGATCCTTTGTAGTTCCTCTTCCAATTCAAGAAGACTTGAATCAGAAGATAGGGAGCGTCCATTATACGTAGCCAATGTCAGCATCAAATGGCAGCCTAGTCCGGCCCTCCGGGGATTCTTAGCACCCTCTGCCTTCATGTCGCACTGGCCGCTGCCTTGGCATGGTACATTCCAGCTGCCGGAGACTGAGGGCCAAGATTTAAGTTGTAGAGTCATTTTGGAGGTGACAACATATAGGGTACTAAATGAGTTTTGTTATTTCACATTGTTTGTCTAATTTTAAGACTGTGTTATTGCAAAGATACTGAGCTTAGGGATTTGACCTTTCAACTCATTCAAAAGAACCTTTTAGAAGCCAAACTGAGTGTTCGTTGTATTCTGAAAGTAGCGCAGTTAGAACTAAAGATTTTCGGGTTAACGTTTCTGAAAGGTTTAAAGATTTTTGTGTTTAGGAAATATTTCGAAATTAATGATCAAATCTACGTTTATCAAAAGTTTTGAATTTTAAAATGATAATTTTCTCTAAAACGCTGTCCAACTTCCGTTGATAAAATTATTTCCATTGGTATAAGCAATTTTTGAGATTTGTAGATTGGATTTCACTACTGCTAGGGCCAAAGAGCGCCAAGGGACACCGGTTTAGAACGGAAACCACAATAAGTCAAAATATTACAAGACAGAACGTTACATGGTATACAAAAATGACACGAAACGGGGTAAATGCCAGCCTTGGTGGTCATATTAGGTGCAATAAAATGTAAGAATTTTGTTTAAGGTAGTATGAATAAGTTTGAACTTTTGAAAATTTTGACAACGTAGAAAAGGACATCTCCTAAAAGAAACGTATCTGCTGTCAGAATTGTTCTACTATCGTACTACAGGTCGCAGCTTCAGCAAAGCCTTAACTGCTGAAATACACTGCTGACCACAAAAAAATGCAACACCAAGAAAGAAGCATCCGACTGGCCCGAAATTCGCAGCATGCGTCGCCCGCGAAAGGACATGCAAATGAATAGCATTGCAGGGCTTATGCAAATCATGTGCTCCCGGCACGCCACCGAGAAGCACTTAAGAATGGTGTACAGAAGGCGGGGTGTAAATAGTGGAAGTGTGTTGTGCTGCCGGAAGCTTCCTGATGCCTCGTCGTGGGAAGCTTCCTGATGCCTCGTCGCAGAATACGGCAGTCATTCCACCACGTTTCGGAGTTCGACTTATCGCGACAGCGGTTTATCGTACCGAGACATCGGTGCCAGTGTGGGACGACATCCAGCCACAGTGAGGCGAGTATGGATTCGGTAAGTGCAGGAGGGACGAACGGACCGACGTGAGAGATTGCCGCAGCCGCGGCACACCACCGTACCACAGGACCGGCAGTTGTGCGGCGGGCATTGACGTCTCGCACCGCCACATCACGAACGTTAGCGCTGGAATTAGGGTGTGTTGCGAAACAACCTGTGTCAGCACGTACCGTTCGACGTCGTCTGCAGGAGCGGGGACTTGTCGCACGGCACCCCTTGCTCCGATTACCATTGACGTTGCACCACTAGTGAGTGCGGCGGTAGTGGACCGTTGAACGCCGCACCTGGACTACGGAATGACACGACATTGTCTTCTCCGACGAATCCCGCTTCTGCCTGCAACACCACGATGGTCGGATCCGCGTGTGGCGGCATCACGGCGAGAGACTGTATGACGCCTGCTGTATGCATCGCCATACGGGTCCGTCGCCCGGCGTTATGTTTCGAAGCGCAATTGGATATGACACCCGCACCCTTCTGGTACGCATCGCCGGTACACTCAACAGCCACCGCTACATCTCCGACGTTTTGGAACCTGTAGTCCTCCTTTACCTTCAGGACCAGCCAGCGGCCACGTTTCAACAGGACAATGCGCGCCCGCATGTGGCACGCATCGTGCAACAATTCTTCACGGCTCACCTGGTGTCACTGCTGCCGTGGCCCGCCTGTTCTCCCGATATGTCGCCCATTGAACACGTCTGGTCGCTGATCGGTAACCGAGTGTCCCGGCATGCACCACCCGCGGCAACGCCAGATGAACTGTGGCAACGTGTGGTAACAGCCTGGACCGACATACCGGTATTAGCGGACCGGCAGTTGTGCGGCGGGCATTTACGGCTCGCACCGCCACATCACGAACGTTAGCGCAGGAATTAGGGTGTGTTGTGCAACAACCTGAGTCAGCACGTACCGTTTGACGTCGTCTGCAGGAGCGGGGACTTGTCGCGCGGCGCCCATTGCTCCGATTATCATTGACATTACACCATCGGCGAGTGCGGCGGCAGTGGACCGTTGAACGCCGTACCTAGACTACGGAATGGCACGACATTGTCTTCTTCGACGAATCCCTTTTCTGCCTGCACTACCACGATGGTCGGATCCACGTGTGGCGGCACCACGGCGAGAGACTGTATGACGCCTGCATTATGCATCGCCATACCAGTCCGTCGCCCTGCGTTATGTTTCGGAGCGCAATTGGATATGACACCCGAACCCCTCTGGTACGCATCGCCGGTACACTCCACAGCCACCGCTACATCTCCGACGTTTTGGAACCTGTAGTCCTCCATTACCTGCAGGACCTGTCAGCGGCCACATTTCAACAGGACAATGCGCGCCCGCACGTGGCACGCATCGTGCAACAATTCTTCACGGCATACCAGGTGTCACTGCTGCCGTAGCCCGTCTGTTCTCCTGATATGTCGCCCATTGAACACGTCTGGTCGCTGATCGGCAACCGAGTGGCCCGGCAAGCACCACCCGCGGCAACGCCTGATGAACTGTGGCAACGTGTGGAAGCAGCCTGGACCGACAGTCCCCAAGCCCACATCCAAAGCTTCTTTCGTTCGATGTGGCGGCGTGTAGCGGCCGTTATTGCCAGCCATAGGGGCCACTATTGATGTCTGTTCCGCAAGTCGCACGGGCCTGTAAGCTCAATCTTTTCATCTTTGTATCTGTTGTTATGTGTCCAGTAAATCAGGCTTTGCTATCTCGTGACCTTCTTGGTGTTGCATTTTGCGTGGCCAGCAGTGTATTTTGGCTTCTTTTTAGAGTGTTCCTTGATCTTTGATCTTGGTTTACATAACGACAAATACGTATTTGTATTTTTTTTCTACTGTTGTTCCACGTCGGAGGTAGTTGAACAATACGTCAAGCTAATGACTATCAATCTTTTCACCGGGAACAATTAAGTTTTTGCATTCCCGGAGTTCAAGGAACACTCTAAAAAAAGCCAAATTATTTCAGCAGCTAAGGCTTTGCTGAAGTTGCGACCAGCTCCCAGCTCAGGTCTTTGATTTTGTGACAGGTCACCCGTGCTGTGTGAGGTCTCGCTTCAGCCGGCTGTTAGAGGACGTCCTTTATGTTGAGCAATGCTCATCGTTTCGACGTGAGCGATGCGTGCAGATCGTATAGCTGGCGGAGGTACACATCGGCCGTGATAGTGGTTTTGTCTGGCAGCAGCTCAAAAAACACGACATTCCGAATATCCCACCAGATAGACAGCAAGACCTTACTGGGTGAAAGCTGGCTTTGGGGGACGGCATGGGCTTCTGTTTTGGGTCCAACCACTGTTTTCGGGCGCTGACATCGACATACAGGACTCGTTTTTCGTTATCTGTAACAATGCGGTCCAACAACAGTTCAACTTGGTTACGTGCAACCAGGGAAACGCATGCACTCATGCGATTTGCTTTGTACTAAACTGTGAGTTGATGGGGTACCCAAACTCCCCTCTTACGCACCTTCCCTAGATGACGCAGGTGCGTGATAATGCTCGTGTGGATAGTTCCCTGCTCTTTGGCCAACTCCCGCGTGTTCACACGTGGGTGGGTCTCCACTAAGGTCTTCAGCATGTACATATCCACTGTTGCGGGTCTTCCGGCTTTGTAACGGTCTGACAGGTCAAATGTTTCTCTCGAAACCGTTCGAACCAACGACTACATTGTCGATGTGTTATGGCATTGGGATACGCACTGGTAATGTTCCCTACAGCACTTGCGTGGGTACTATAGCGACAAAACTCATACAGCATGCAATTGTGGAAGTGCTCCTTGTCCACTTCCATGTCCGCTGGCGCTTATACACTCTTTGCCTTCTGACAGCTAATTGCCACTGACATAAAGCACTTACCTGCTGATTTCATGCCGGTGTGCTGCAGTCTCAATGGGCAACGTGCGCAGTGGCCATGGTTTCGATTTCGGGTACCTTGTCATCGGATATTACTACAATATTTTTCCAACCCAATAGAAATAAAAGCTAAATCGCAAGTGTGTAAGTGTGGAGGATTGGTAACTTTTAGTCTAGGATATCTACAGATACATCACATCGTGTTGTACACCATTTCAAAGGTCTCGCCAGCAGCTGGTAACCTTTCCCCTTTGGGGGCTCGATAGGAAGCCAAATTTTCCTCCGACGAGTATTTTACTGAAACCGGAAAAAATGCTTACATCAAGATGGCGTTTTGTAATGGCTTTCACCATATTTAGCATCACGCAGATTGCAATGAGATATTGTGACATTCATGTAAAACGTGGGGAAATAATTTTTTTCACACATGGGACAGCATTCAAAAATCTGATTTCAACAGTGATTTTGACTACATCCGTTATCAGTTTTCCTTACGTCGAAATTTTTTTGCTTAGGATTTACTTTACTACTGTCGGGAAAGATGAATAGCATCAGAAACTTGGGGTTTCGCTGGTTCCCTTAACTTCAAAAGCTACGGTAGAAGGACTAAGTTTCAATTTGGAACACGATTAAAATCTTTTGTTTCAATCATCAAACAACATATCTAAAGTTTTCACTTTGTATTTATTATATAAAATTTGAATAAACTTACGTTCTGTTAGTAAACCCGAATTTCGGTTTTCTTATGCTTGTTTCTGGGACAAACTGAAAAAAGTCGGTCGCCGTAAAAGGAAAGTTCAGAACCGTTGATCTAAAGCGTGCGAGGATGTTTCCAAAAGTTGAAGAGAAAACGAAATCATCGCGTTAATTCTAAAATATTCTGTTCCTGTTTTAAACAATAATATCAGTCATAGGTCATGTAGATTCTCTCGTTTCGTTGTTGAATATTCTAAGAATGGAATTTTAATGCTTTTATCAAACATTTCTCAACAAAAGATCCTGGATTTAATGGCTATTTGGCGAAAAGACTGGATCAAAGAAATATTGAAGTGGTTTTTCCTCAATATAAGCTGAATTACCTCATAAAAAATACCTCTGGAAAGCTAATAAAATGAAGCTCTGGCAAAACATTGCAATCCAGTGATATGCCAGCAGAGGAATAACTTCTTATAACGTTTGACCTTTCATATAGAAGGAATTAATTTTCAGCTCATCGCTGTAAGGCGAAATTCCCTGGGAATAGCATCACAGAATACCATCTACTGTCTTTTTCTGATGGATGATCGTATGATTCATGAACTTTATTTATTCATGAAGATGTTATTTTTTGATATGCAGAAAATTCATTTTACTTTGCTTGGAGGAAAAGTGCTGAAGGAAATGGAAAATTGAAATCTTTATTAAAATTCGGTTTTTGTGCAAATACCACCTCACCAAAAAAAAAAAATCCTTGCCCTGAACGTTGATAACAATATGTCCAGGATACTTCTTTAATCTGGCAATATGTTAGATATTACAGAAAGATTTGCGTGGGATGCAATCAAGACCACTCAATCTGTTTTGGCATGAAAAAGAAAATGAAAGCAATTGTTTTTATTATTTTGAGTCTTCTACATAAGAATAATAAAGATTCAGTCATGCAAGGTTTGGCATGTTCGAAGTGTTAACTAATCTGTTGCTGGCCACTTGACCAGAGTGAATGCTAATTTCACGATATCTGCGATTGCGATCACCTGCAATAAAGCTAAGAGAAAAGAACATCACAATACAACAAGCAAAGAAATTTTCTTCTTTACAAATGATGGATAAAAAATAAGAAAATACAATAGTGTTTCTGTCGTAGCATAAATATAATAAGATAAATATATTCACATATTCGGAGAAAAAGTAAACTCCTTTTCTTTTCATTTCTGGGATTTAACTTACACCATAAGCAACTCTAAGGACTATAAGCTGTCCTTAATTTAGAGCAGATGGTCCCAGGGAAGGGGATGAAGCAGCTCTCTAAAAGTAATACACTACTCATACCTCATTTGGACTGGAACCTAGACCCAACTACGGCTGCAAGGTAGGAATCTCTGACCACACGGCAACCGGGACGGTGCAGCTGAACTCCATCCTCTCTGTAAGTAGAATTCTTATTTTCCCGCAACCGCATCCAGGGTTAACCAAGCATTACTCAAAACACAAATTAATGTGTGAAACTGTTTATAAAGCAGATTTGATGGTTGAGAGAGAGAGAGAGACAGAGAGAGAGAGAGGGGGGGGCCAGAGAGAGAGGGGGCAGAGAGAGAGGGATAGAGAGAGAGAGAGAGAGAGAAGTTTATTTGATAGGAAATTAAAAACATTTCGAAAGACATGAATGAATATTTGCCTTTATTCCGATGCTCAGATAGGAGCGCGGCTACTCTAGTCGGGAAGATTGAAATCTACTGAGCTACCCTGGTGGGTGATTGGTACGAAACCCTGGCTTGTAAATCATTCTTACAAAACTTGTGAAGGTTCGAATGCCCAGCAGAGTTACCGGAACATTCAATGAGAAAGTAGCAGACTTAGCTCTGAAAAGTAGCCAAATCAATTCAAAATATCTCCATTTTTATTACAGTATTTTTTCTTCAATTAAAAAAAGGAAAAGCTCCTTTGTTCATTACAAATCAAAAGTTGTCAGTTTTTAAAAAGATTTAAAAAAATATTTGAAAAAAACTTTAGTTTCTAAAAACTTTATTTGATTTAAAAAAAAAGATTGATTAATAAGATTGCAATCTTTCCATTATAATTTTTTTAACAAACTGAGCCCACATACCCATGATTAAACAACTTAACGTATATTTTCCAATACAAGGAACAAAAAAAAATATTATTGAACTCAAAGTAGATCGAAGTTATACAGATGAAAAAAAAATAACACGGGCCGTACCTGCTTCTGTTGAACTGAACTGTCCTGCAACGAAATGAATTAAGGAATACTGACAACGTCAACGGTCACCGTCACATCAGACGTCAAACTGAGTGACAACAATCCAAATTACGAATAAAAAGTGCCGAAACAAAATAAAGCTACAAATGTTTAAAGTTACACCTATGCATAGGTACATTCCCATTACGGTTAACCGCTTCTGAAAAATAAATTTCCACTCGAAATATTACGAAACGTCAATATTACGTTACCAACTCGAGATTTGTAGGTACTCCACTGAGAAAAATACTTACAAGAAACAAGGGAAAAAGCAGCCCAAAAGGTGGCAGAGTAGAAGACCAAAAAAAAAAAAAAAAAAAAAAAGTAGCAGACCGAAAAAAAACAAAAACAAAAAAAAGACAGTAGCAGACCGAAAAAAAAAAAACAAAACAACAGTAGCAGACTGCTTTTCAGAGTAGCCCAATCATCTACAAGTAGCCCAATCTGGCGACTTACATGCCGATTGAGGTATGGATAGTTGGTTTGTCTTATGCCACTAGCTTTCTCCCTTCCCAGTAACCAGCAGCCCTACATTACAGACGGGGCTGCTTATAGGCTAGCTCATTGAGTTGCTCACAGTGGTCGTTAAACCACCAAACAAACAAATCTGCTGCTAACTGCACTCTGGCATTAAACTCGAGAACGACAAACAGCTTTTAAACAATCTTTCTCGGTTAGGTCTTGCATCAGAAGTGCCAGATGAGACCGCTAAGAGCGGACCCCAAAATATTTAGATTTAAAAGTCAACTGCCAATAGTGGGACGCACTTATCCAACCAAACGACGCCCTACGGTCAGAAAATTCCAACGCTGCTGGTTGCACAAAACAAAGACGTTAACTCAGGAATTACTCTTCATCAAGTCACACAAACCCGGATATAACAATACAAAGAAGTGGGGGTAATACAATGCACAGTTGATAGATTTAAAATGATCTGTTGGTAGAAACAGCGAAAAGAAATACATATAAGAACTGGAAATGTAAACAACCCTTGTGTATGAACGAACTAAATATAGGAGGTGCAGTTACAGTGAAAAAATACCGGAAGACATGGACGTCAAACATGATCTGTAGTAAGGAGTCATAAAACGTTGCTCCGGAAGTCTGCATATCAAGCACAATTGATTTGTCCTGTCCTTCTTAGTACTAGTGTTTTTGCACTCTCTTTTGCAGACACTGGCATCAGAGATCTTTATCTATCGATGACCTGAATCATCGTCTGCACCTTTCATTCGCACTATCAAAAGGTTCCTTCTTACCAAGTCTTGGTCTTACTCTTCTAATACAAATAAGTAAGGCAGTCAAATTCAGAAACCAATGAGATACTAATCAAATGAAGTTTCCACTATACAGTTCCTATCTACTGAAGAAGTTTTATTTTTTTTATTTTATTTTTTGCTTCATCATTTAACGACCACCATGAGCAATCGCCCGTTCCTAATTTAGGGCCACTGTTTTCAGAATAGGAACATCACACCACCCATTGCTTTCCCGTTGATTGCAGCTGAGGTCCTCTTGGACGAGTGGTCAGAAGCCAGCTCTTCAAACCACTCTGACACCGGGGAGGCCTAAAAGATTGCTTTCTCGGAGTAAGTGGCTCAGACAGAGACTCAGGATTCACTAAATGAAGCTAATTCTGTTTCACAGAAAAACGCTTAGAATGTAGAGCTTTCATTCGATAATTCAGCTGATACAGAGGTTTAAATAGCACACTGTGAAGCATACATCTATTTTAACCTTGATTTTGAGTTCGTTTCCTTACGTAAATTCCGTTATTTCTTGGATAAACATTTTTTAACAGAACAGCACATTTATTTCCCCGAGCATCGTGTCCGTTTTTGCAACACTGACAGTGAGTCAGAGCTAAAGGAAGGTGTTGAATGTGAGAGGCTGCTGCAGAGAGGGAGATTGCGAGTAGACAGTGGAGAGTTGATATAGCAGAATATATTAAAGTCTTGTTATATATCTACGTGAGTCTACGAATATGTATTGTTGTTGTGTGATTGAGATCTAAATATATGACCTAAACTTCCAGTGAGGGGAAAAATAAAGGAACAAATTGCCGTTACATGAAAGTGATGATACTTTGACCCTGGCCGCTTTAATTATTATTGACTAAGTTATTGCAAAAGTGAAATTTACGTTCAGCAAGTTCAGAGTTAGCTAAGAACATTAGTTAAGCAATTAAACAACTGCAGTCAACTTTACAAAACTTCTGCGGACTAATACAGTGGTAGTAATTGCAACGGAAGGGGAAGTATTGGTTCCAACAGTGGCATAACTTGGTGGCGAAGATGTAATGTACTAAAACTGTACAAAAGATTACTCCACCGAAAGCATAGAAACACTAGTCTGGGAGCCGACAGTGACATTAACTCGAGCATTATAAGGATCGCTAATTGATCAGAGGTGAAGATCCAAATGATTTCAATCTTTTGAGCCCTTTTACAAAGTGGTATTGCCTGGGAAACGTTTTCCCTCTTGGTGCAATGAAAAATGGAAGATTTGCCGCAGTCTAAGATTTTTTCTCGAGCGGAATTCGTGTATTGTCTGTGCGATGGGGTACTTGTATTTCAGCAGGAGAGGACTGTGCTAAAAAGTAAAAACGTCTATTGTTCAAGGTATGAATAAGATATCTCTTCTTTTCATTGTAGTTGTTTTCATTAAACCACTCCTATTTTCTGTTTAATGATTATTATTTCCATTCCCTACTGAGTTCCACCAATTTTAAATACCTTTCTTATTACTAAACCCCTTTTGAGTAACATTGTATTAGGTTTATATAAGAACGGGATGCGTATGTTTCTACACTTGCCTTCGGCATACTTATAGCGTTATGATCTAGTGGGCCGACTTGATACCTCAGAAATTACCATATGCAATAATTTCGCAGTAATGGTGACTAGCACCGGACACGATAGGATTCCGTCAGCAGCACAGCCATTCCCGTTTCAAGTCACAACCAACGTGTTTTCCTCCATGCCATCACAGCGAAAATTTTATGTCGTCATCTTCGCATAATGTCAGCAACAGCGTGTCCTATTAAAAATCAGCCACTCCATCCCCAAGAACAGATATGGAGCAAAGTCAGAATTACCAAAATTCTGCTTAAAGTACAGGACATTTAGTAGCTCTGCATTCATCAGCGGTTACCAGTACCCACCACATGACATACATTCAGAAGAATCTCTGATCAGAACATTCACTACTGTAAAACACCGGGTACCGTTGAGCATATTTTCACCGAATGCAAGCTACTGCGCTTGCTCCACACTACAGTCTTCGGAGTTACGAATACGATCTGAAAAAAAAAAAACATAATCTGTAAGACTACAGGTATCTGCAACCCCAGAATGCATTCAACCATTCCTCATTATGTTCAGTTCTTTCCATGTACGAATCCCGGTGAGGTATATATGATGTGTTTGATTTAAGGAACTGGCTCTCTCCTTTTCCTGGAGCCAGTGACCCTAAATTAGGAACACACGACTGCTTGTACTGCTTATAGCCCACTGAGGTGCTCACGATGGTCGTTCAACCCCCAATCAATAACAATACTTACAAGAATGATGACACCGAATTTTCGGGTGTAATAAGCACGTCTTTTGAATCCGTTCTGGCCGCCCCGGTGGCGCAGTGGTCTAAGGCGCTGGCCTCTGATCATTCGTCCGTAAGGGGTCCGGGTTCGAATCCCGGTCAGGCATGGATGTTGTGTTTGTCTTACGGCACTGGCTCTCTCCCTTCCCTGGAACCAGTGACCCTAAATTAGGGACGGGCGACTGCTTATAGCCCATTGAGTTGCTCACGGTGGTCGTTAAACCTCCAATCCAAAAAAAAAAAAAAAAAAAAAATCCGTTCTGACGCAAATTAAATTTATCAAAGCTATTCAAAGGCAATGGAACCGGTATGGAAAACAATAGTATCTGACGGAAGAAAGAAGTTTTTCAATCGGGTCTTTAATCCCTCAGATAGCCGCCCCGGTGGCGCAGTGGTCTAAGGCGTTGGCCTCTGATCATTCGTCGGAAGGGGTCCGGGTTCGAATCCCGGTGAGGCATGGATATTGTGTTTGTCTTACGGCACTGGCTCTCTCCCTTCCCTGGAACCAGTGACTCTAAATTAGGGACGGGCGACTGCTTATAGCCCATTGAGTTGCTCACGGTGGTCGTTAAATCTAAAAAAAAAAAAAAAAATCCCTCAGATATTGGTGTAAACGGAATCTTGAGCTTACGAACTCTTAGAAACAGAGTTATCGAAAAATATAAGATGTGACTTTACGTCCCCTGGTGGGAAAACCATGCATTATTTTAGAAAGAAAGTATTCTCAAAAGGTTTATCCATATGAGCGAGATCAGTCCAAGAAAAAAAATTTAGTCGAGTTTTCGGGAGCCCAGATTTTGCTACATATACATCAGAAGCAAAAATTAACACTCATGACCCCTGGTGGCCAAACCATTCTTTACAAAACATTAGAAATTATGCGAAAAATATTTTCCATCAGGTCTGGTATGCGATACAGGAAGAATTTTTCAAATCAGAGTTTTAGGAGCAGAAAACGCAATTTACCTTTATGTGCCCTAGGGGAAAGTCTTAAATGATGTACGTGAAAATTTTGAATTTATAGGGAAAACATTTCGCATCGGAAACACTATCCAACAACGAAGGAATTTTTCAAATTGGACTTTTAGAAGTAGAGATATTGAGAAAAATAAGATATACATCTACGCTCCCTAGCGTAGAAACCATGCATTATTTCAAGAAGAAAGTGTTCCTAAAAAGTTTGTCGACATGAGTAGCATCGGTCAACAAAAGACTTTTTTTTTCAATCGAGATTTTAGAAGCTCATGTTTTGCTGCAAATACATCAGAAGCGGAAATTAAGGTTTACGCACCCTGGTGGCCAAACCATTTTTTTTACAAAAATTAGAAATTATGTGCAAACGATTTCCCATCAGGAGCTGTATCCGGTGCAGAAAGAATTTTTCAAATCGGAGATTTAGAAGCAGAGATATAGGGCGAAACGCAATTTACCTTAACGCCCCTAGCGGAAAGTCTATGAATTACTTGAAAATTTTGAAATTATATGAAAAACATGTCACACGGAAAATACTATCCAACAAAGAAGGAATTTTTAAAATCGGACTCCTAGAAGTAGAGATATTGAAAAAAAATAAGATATATATCTACGCCCCCTGGCGGTAAAACTGTCGGATATTTTAGGAAGAAAATATTACGAAAAGGTTTATCGATGTGAGTGGCATCAGTACACGAAATAATTTTTTCAATCGATATTTTAGAAGCTCCGATTTTATGGCAAATACATCAGAAGCAAAAATGAACACTTACGCCCCCTGGTGGCCAAAGTATTCTTTACGGAAAATTCGAAATTATATGCAAAATATTTTCCATTAGGAGATGTATCCGCTGAAAAAAAGATTTTTCAAATCGGAGTGTTAGGCGAAGAGTTATAGGAAAAAATATAATTTACTTTTACGCCCCCTAGCGGAAAATCTATGCGTAATTTCAAAAGGAAACTATAACTAAAATACATTCCGACATAAATGGAATCGAAAGATAAAAGAATTTTTTCAATCGGATGTTTAGAAGCAAACATGTGGGTTAAAACGTAATTTTGAATTCGACATCATCTGCATTTACGCCCCCTACCGGCAAAATTGTACATCGTAATAAAAAAAACGAAATAAAGGATCATCATTCGCATATTGCAAGCTTCCGAATGCAAAAAGAATTTTTCAAATCGGACTAATAGTTGCAGAGATACTGTGGGTACAGACGGACGGACAAACCGATAACAGAAGCACGATCTTTTTTTACAAAAGACGTGCTAATAATGAACGACATAAGGCGTGTGAGAACATAGGCGTGTTCCTTTTCTCACCACGTGCGTTTCCCTGAACTGATCATGTGACACTCTGGTAGCAATTAACGCTGGGCTGTAAGAAATAACAAACAATTTTTTCTCCGCGCGTGGAAGCAATGTTTGCGACTGCTATGAGGCGTACTTATGTGACTTATTTTTCAAAAAGTAATGCCTCTCTCATTTTCCCCAAAAAACGAGAATATTCGGCCGTATCGTGCATTCTTTGGTATAGCAGAAGCATTTGTTTAATTAGAAACTAATCCAGTTCTAAGGAGACACTGATATTGCGCTTAAAGAAACTCGATGCGTTCATTCACTGATGTGCCATTCTACCTGGAAAAACGGACAACGGTTTATTAAAGATATTTCTCTAGCTATGATTCCCACAACAAAATACACTTTTAGGAGGTCAACTTTCAGTTCTGTACAAGAACCAGGTATGTTTTTTTATGGCAGCAGCAGAAATGAGCTTTAAATAACATCAGGAAATATAATTCTTTACTTTCAACCATTTCGTTTGGTGGTCCACAAAACCCTGTTCAAATGACTTATGCTCCCTTAAAACTAATCTCGGTTTACATAACGACAAATACGTGTTTTTTTTTCTGCTGTTGTTCCACGTCGGAGGTAGTTGAACAATACGTCAAGCTAATGACTATCAATCTTTTCACCGGGAACAATTAAGTTTTTGCATTCCCGGAGTTCAAGGAACACTCTAAAAAAAGCCAAATTATTTCAGCAGCTAAGGCTTTGCTGAAGTTGCGACCAGCTCCCAGCTCAGGTCTTTGATATTGTGACAGGTCACCAGTGCTGTGTGAGGTCTCGCTTCAGCCGGCTGTAGGAGGACGTCCTTTCTGTTGAGCAGAGCTAATCGTTTCGACGTGAGCGATGCGTGCAGATCGTAGAGCTGACGGTGGTACACATCGGCCGTGATAGTAGTTTTGTCTGGCAGCAGCTCAAAACACACGGCATTCCGAATATCACACCAGATACACAGCAAGACCTTACTGGGTGAAAGCTGGCTTTGGGGGACGGCATGGGCTTCTGTTTTGGGTCCAACCACTGTTTTCGGGTGCTGACATCGACATACAGGACTCATTTTTCGTTATCTGTAACAATGCGGTCCAACAACAGTTCAACTTGGTTACGTGCAACCAGGGAAACGCATGCACTCATGCGATTTGCTTTGTACTCAACTGTGAGTTGATGAGGTACCCAAACTCCCTCTCTTGTGCACCTTCCCTAGATGACGCAGGTGCGTGATAATGCTCGTGTGGGTAGTCCCCAGCTGTTTGGCCAACTCCCGCGTGTTCACACGTGGGTGGGTCTCCACTATGGTCTTCAGCATGTACATATCCACTCTTGCGGGTCTTCCGGCTTTGGAACGGTCTGACAGGTCAAATGTTTCTCTCGAAACCGTTCGAACCAACGACTACATTGTCGATGTGTTATGGCATTGGGATACGCACTGGTAATGTTCCCTACAGCACTTGCGTGGGTACTATAGCGACAAAACTCATACAGCATGCAATGGCGGAAGTGTTCCTTGTCCACTTCCATGTCGGTTGGAGCTTAGACTCTCTGCCTTCTGACAGCTAATTGCCACTGACGTAAACCACTTAACTGCTGATTTCATGCCGGAGTGCTGTGCCGTCTCAATGGCCAACGTGCGCAGTGGCCGTAGTTTCGTCTTCGGGTACCTCGTCATCGGACATTACTATTTTTCCAACCCTCTAGAAATAAAAGCTAAATCGCAAGTGTGTAAGTGAGGAGGATTGGTAAATTTTAGTCTAGGATATCTACAGATACATCACATCGTGTTGTACACCATTTCAAAGGTCTCGTCAGCAGCTGGTAACCTTCCCCGTGTGGGGGCTCGATAGGAAGCCGTCGAAACGATGAGCACTGCTAAACAGAAAGGAAGTCCTCCTACTGCCGGCTGAAGCGAGACCACACACCGCACGGGTGACCCGTCACAAAATCAGAGACCTGAGCTGGGAGCTGCTACCGCACGCAGTCAATTTTCCTTACATTGCCCCAAACAACTAACACCTTTTCCGGTCGTTGCAGCATTTCCTGGACAGACAGAGGCTCACCAACCGGGCCGACGTCAAACGCGCATTTACTCACTTCTTTACGTCCAAGCCGCCACAATTGGACAGGGAGGAACGGTACTCAACAGCTGCCCAGACGATCGGAGAAGGTCGTGGGAAACGATGGCGGCTACATTTTGGACAGATCTGTACCTCTATATACGTAATTAGCACTTTTCTGTTGCCTTGCATTTGCAGTCATTACTTTCTATCCAACCCAATATCTTGAGGTAAGATTTTAGCGTGATGGACTTTCGTTGCTACATCACATTTCATTGATGTCAGGATCGTTTCTTACGTTCGTCTAAATCTGAATAATATATAATAATAAATATTGTTTTCCAAAAACTGAACCGTCGCGCGAAATACTTACTATTGCCGTCGCCATAGTTTAGTAAATATTTTCTTTTATGCTTCATATCTTCTTTCCTTGGTTCTACGATAATAACATTCATTGTTCCACGTGTCTAAGTACCGCTGAGTGTGAGGAATTTGTAAGACCTTATTGTTTGTTGTTATGATTTAATTTCAATTAGTATGTACTGGACTATGGCTTGGTGTGGTCGTGAGTGACGCGAATATGTTGTATGTAAATAAATGTATACTGTAGAACCATTCTATTTGTTACGCTTTCCAACCGTAGGTTGAAGAAGCGTATATGCTCCAGCTTTGTCCGTCTGTCAGCACGATAAATCGCGTAAAAATGGTTCGATATCGATGAAATTGTAGTATGTGGTATGGGACCACCCGGGGGCAAACCCTATTGAAAATGGGGGAAGTGGGCTCAAACGTCAGGACATAGGAGCAGGATGCATTCCATTGCCCTTATGCGTCATAACGTACGTAAAACGGTTCGCTTTCGATGAAATTTTAGCATGTGGTAGGGGACCACCTGGGGACGAACTCTATTGAAAATTCTAGAAATGGAGTCAAAGGTCAGGATCGGGATCCATTCCATTGCCCTTATGCGTCATAACTTGCGTAAATAAGGCTCGATTTCAATGAAAGTTTATTATGTCGTAGGGGACCACCTGGGGATTAACCCTATTGAAAATGGGTGAAGTGGACTTAAAGGTCAGGACATAGGAGCGGGATGAATTCCATTGCCCTTATGCGTCATACCGTAAGTAAAAATGGTTCGCTTTCAATGAAATTTTAGTATGTGGTAGGGGACCACCTGGGGACGAACCCTATTGATAAATCTAGAAATGGGGTCAAAGGTCAGGATCGGGATCCATTCCATCGCCCTTATGCGTTATAACTTATGTAAAAATGCTTCGATTGAGATAAAACTTTATCATGTTGTTCCGGAGGTATACTTTACTGGCTCTTTTTAATATAATCGAAATGGGGTGAAAGGTCAGGTCAGAAGAGCAAGATTTGTTCTACAGCCATTATCCTTATAACTTGAGTAATAATTGGAGTAATGATTTCTGGTATGTTGGTTGGTTGGTTGGTTGGTTAATTGATGTTAATGGCGCAAGGGCCATGGTTGGCCAAAGAGCGCCAAACAAAAGACATCAAAACAAAAGACATCAAAACAAAACAAAATCAATAAAAAACGTACACAAGGTTAAAAACAGGCTGATGTGGTAAAAATGAAATATGATAGTGAACAAGTTAAAAGCTAGATAAGTTTAAAAAAGTCAATATCTTGTAAAAACGAAAACACTGCTTTCATGTCGCAGGCTTCGCCAATAATGGTTTGCAGCGTAGCTGCTCCTTCGTCCAACAGATGAGAGTGAAAATGACGAAAACGATGATCACAAAACCGAACACAAGTACACAAAACATGAAGGACAGTGAGACGACAGTCGCACGCCTCACACACCGGGACACTCTCGCCACACAGCAAAAAGCGGTGAGTAAAACGACAGTGCCCAATGCGGAGACGTGCAAGAACAACTTCCTCACGACGGTTCTTCCGCAAACTAGACTTCCATAGTCCGATCCGTGGTTTGAGAGAATGCAGCTTATTGCTGCTCTGCTGAGACCACAGGGACTGCCACTCGTCCAGGAGAAATGTCCGGATCAAAGGTCTAAAATCACGGAAAGACAGGGGCAGCCGAGCTGACAACATGGAGGAAACAGACCTGGCAGAAAGATCTGCCAGCTCGTTACCCCGGATCCCAACATGGCCAGGAACCCAACAGAATCGGACCAGGAATCCAGCACCTTCCAAAGTTCCAAGAAGACGACGGACATCACGGATGACAGGAGAGTCCGTGTCCTCTGGAGAAGATAAAACTTGGATGACGGACTGGGAATCGGAGCAAATCAAAGCGCGACGATGAGATCTAAACTGTATGTGACACAAAGCGAGGTGTACCGCACGCATCTCTGCCGAAAAGACTGTGGATTCAGGCGGAAGCCTCTCAGCATGGGAGGCATCGCCACACACGAATGCGGATCCAACAACCTCACCGGATTTCGACCCGTCAGTAAATACAAGCACAAAATCCGGGAAGAGAGACAGTATCTCGGCAAAGAGCTGCTGGTACACCAGAGCAGGAGTGGAAGACTTTGGCCACACACAAAGGGAAAGGTCAGCCGTTGCTTGAACCGGCAGCCAAGGCGGTTCATTGTAGAACCGGGTCAAACCAATCCTTGACAAGTCTAGACCAGCATCGCGCACCAAGGTCGACAACCGAATCCCAAACGTCGGAACACAGGAAGGCCGGTGTGAGAATAGGCGGACACATTGTGGTTGGAAAATGGAGCCATGCAGAGGATGATCAGGAAGAGACTTCAACTTGGTGAAGAATTGAAGAGACAGCTGCTTACGTCGGAATGCACAACGGCGGTTCATGGGCCTCGACATACAGGCTATGCACGGGAGAGGTACGGAAAGCACCAGTGCATAGCCGCAGAGCCTGGTGATGGACAAGATCCAGAGGCCGCAACACGGAAGGACGTGCCGAACCGTACGTTATGCAACCGAAGTCTAACTTTGACCGAATCAGAGAATGGTAAATGCGAAGCATTGAGCACCTGTCGGCCCCCCAAGATGTACGAGAGAGGACCTTCAGGATACTCAAGGACTTCGTGCACTTCACCTTTAAAGACTGGATGTGAGGTCGGAAGGTGAGTGCTCGGTCAAATGTTAGCCCAAGGAACATGACTTCTGACACCACAGGGATGGTTGAACACCCCAGACGGAGGTTAGGGTCTGGGTGAAGACCCCGTTTGCGGCAAAAATGCACGCAAACGGTCTTCTGGGTCGAGAAGCCAAATCCATTGTGGGAGGCCCAGGTAGAGATCTTATTAATGGCCGACTGCAGCTGCCGCTCAATGGTGCGCATGTTGACAGATGCGCAAGAGATCTGCAGATCATCCACATACATGGAGCCACGAACCGACGGAGGAAGTAGAGTGAAAATATGATTTACACGAAGGATGAACAATGTCACAGAAAGAATGGAGCCTTGAGGGACACCCTGCTCTTGTGGGTATAACGCAGAGAGGGTCGATCCGACGCGCACACGGAACATCCGGTTCTGGAGAAATCCGGCAATGAAGGTTGGCAAATTTCCCCGCAATCCGCAGTCACGCAGATCACGGAGAATGCCGTATCTCCAGGTTCGATCGTAAGCTTTTTCCATGTCGAAGAACACGGAGACCATGTGCTGACGCCGGACGAACGCCTCCCGGACAGATGTCTCAAGGCGAAGATGATGATCGGAGGTGGAACGGAATTTCCGAAAACCACTCTGATGAGGTGAAAGAAGGTGACGTGATTCCAAATAAAAAACGAAACGAAAATTGATGATGCGCTCTAGAACTTTGCAGAGGCAGCTCGTCATAGCAATTGGTCGGTAGTTCAACGGGTTAGCGGGATCTTTACCAGGTTTGAGAACAGGAACGACAATGGCAGTGCGCCAAGATTCGGGAAAGTCACGCTCGTGCCAGATCCTGTTAAACAGGACCAGCAGACATTCAAGAGAGGACGGAGAAAGGTGCTGCAGCATTTCATAATGGATGTTGTCCGGTCCGACAGATGTTCGGCCGGACCGATTGAGGGCAATCTTCAGTTCGACGGCAGTCAGCGGGCTGTTATAATCGGTAGCGGAAAACGGGCCAAAGGAAACCTTGGACCGTTCAAGCCGCGGCTGTACCTGCCGGAACGAAGCAGCGTAATTGCGGCTGCTGGACACCGAAGAAAATGCGGCGCCCAGACAGTCAGCAATACCCTGAGCGTCAGCAACCGTTCCTCCACCACTCTCAAGAATGGAGATTTCCCCAGAAGGGTACTTACCCCGAATCTTGCGGATCCTGTCCCAAACGATCTTAGAGCTGGTAGTGGTGGTAATCCCGGATACGTATCGTATCCAAGATTCCCGTTGGCTACGACGACGGACCAAACGCGCGTAAGATTTGGCTCTCTTGAAAGCAAGTAGGTTCGCGTCGGTGGGGTACCGACGAAACCTACCCCAAGCCCGATGTTGGGCCTGACGAGCTGCCTTGCAAGTGGAATTCCACCAAGGTCGCGGACAACGTGGAAGTTTAGTCGAAGACTTAGGGATGGTAAAGTCTGCCGCTAGCACAATACAATCCGTAACCGCCGCAACAGCTTCATCGATCGTACCCGAGGTCACCATGTCTATAGTAATGGTCGCTGAAGCCGTGAATGAGTCCCACTTGGCGCGATCGATAGCCCATCTAGCAGGGCGAGTAGGATGACGGTACCCGTCACCTGCTAGACGGAGAAAGATGGGAAAGTGATCACTGCCAAGGGGATCATCAGACACGCTCCAGGACCAGTCAGGATATAACGATGGCGAACTCAAGGACAGATCAATGGCTGAGTACGAGCGGGTGGGTTCATGAAAGTAAGTGACTGCCCCGGTGTTGTGGAGACAGAGGGACGTGTTGGAGAGAAGGGACTCAACAACACGGCCCCTGGAGTCACGAGTGGCAGAACCCCACAACGGATTGTGTGCATTGAAATCTCCCAAGATGAAGAAAGGAGGCGGCAGCTGGTCAACTAAATCTTCCAGATCCGAAAGGCCTACAGCTTCAGTTGGTGGTATGTAGATGGAACACACCGTGAGCAGAGTGTTCACAGATAGTCGCACTGCCACCGCCTGCAAAGTCGTCCGAAGGGCAACCGCAGTGACAGGGACACCATGAGGAACAACGACGGCCACTCCTCCGCAGGCGATAACGCCGTCCTGGTGATCGTTACGAAAAATAGAGTAGCGGCGCAGCGAAAGAGTGTCCGCCGTGCGAATCTTCGTCTCCTGGAGACACACGCACACAGGTGTATGCGAAGACAGTAAGCCTTTCAGATCATCAAGGTGGCGTCGCAGACCTCGGCAATTCCACTGAATGATGGAAGCCATAAAGCGAAAAAAAAAAAAAGGAAAGAAAATGCAGAGACGACTAAGACGCCTCATAATACGTCTCAGAATCCATGAGCTCCAGGCCGTCTGCAGGGTCAGGGGGTAAGATAGGGTTGTGCTTACTCCCCGTGTGTTTTTTAGGCTTTGCCCGACTCTGAGTGTTAGAGGTGTGTTTCGGTGAGGATGCGCCTGGTTTCACCGGATCGGGTTTCAGCTTCGATTTGCCCTGAACCTGGGACCCGGTGCTGGCAGAGGAGCATTTCGGCAACGGGGTGGATGTCGCCTTGGAGTCAAGACGGCGAGACTGAAGTGTCTCCAATCCAGCAGCAACGACGTCCTCGAAATCGAAGGGACACCGCGCTGGGATGTGAGCCTCAGTCTGGACAGCAACAGTAGCCTTCTGAACCACCACTGAGGCATACGAACGTCGACCTGGTGGCCCAGGGGCGATCCGCCGTCTGGCCTCTGGATAGGAGAGATGCTCAATGGTCTTGAGACGTTGAATCGCCTGCTCCTCTACCCACTTGGGACATTGCTTAGAAGCTGCAGAGTGCGCACCATCACAGTTAGTGCAGTGTTCAGAAGCTGCCGAACATTCCAGCAAAAGATGATCCGCAGAACCACAGCGACCACACTTAGCCACATTACGACACGACTGCTGGGAGTGTCCGTAACGCTGGCACTTGAAGCACCTGAGGGGATTGGGTATATAGGGTCGAACGTCAAGATGTAAGTACCCTGCCTTGATGGAAGTCGGCAGGGTTGGGGAGTCAAAGGTTAAGATGATATTGCGAGATGGAACAAGTTTCCCATCTCGCCGAAACAGAATCCGGCGAACCCCAGTGACATGTTGTTCCCCTAGTTCGGCAAGTAGCTCCTCATCGCTGCAGTCAATTAAGTCGCTGGAGGTGACCACTCCTCGAGAGGAATTCAAGTAGCCGTGCGGTGTCACTTGAAGCGGAATACCCAACAGTGCGGTCGTGGTAAGCAGAGTGGTGCTATGTCTGGAATGAGAGGTTTCGACAAGAAGATCCCCTGAAGGAAGCTTCTTGACATTGCGCGGAGAGCCAGCAACGGCCTGAAGAGCCTTATTGATCCAGAAGGGGCTCTTTGCACTCAAAGGTTGTAAAGGATCGACAGAGTGAATCAAGAGAAACAGAGCATGGCAAGTGTCAGAGACAAGTTTCTTGGTGGAAGGGATAATCCCATCCTCCATTGGACGCTTTGATGTCGCACCATGGGAAGTATCTTTGGAACCCATAAAGTAGAGAGAAGATTCATCCGCCGACCTCCCCACCCACTACCGAGCCCAACGAGGGAGAGCCGGAGGTCCGCAAGCCCAAGAGGACGCAGGACACGTCTCTAGGGATAGTCAGCGGATATAGCAAGTTGGTAGGGCAGACACACGCTCAGCGTGCACCCAGACTTTCCCGTGCCCGGAGAACACCCCTTTGGCATGCCCACCCTACCCCCAAACTCACCCAGCCGAACAGAACGACAAGCCGCTAGAAGTCTGGACGCAACTCGGTCACAGACTTCCTGACCAGAAGTGGGTTAGCTCCCAGCCTCCCGTTTAGGGTGAAGCAGAGGGCAAAGAGGAGTGTTGGCATATGGAGACACAACAACCCGGCCCCCAAATACCTCAGCCTCCAGCATCCTCATTTCCACCTGCACGGGTCACCGCACACGGCAAACATGCAGGTAGGTCTAAGCTAACCAGCCCCAGAAAAAAACAGAAAATGCAACAAAAAAGAGAAAAGACAGGGAAGAGAACGAGGAAGAAAACCCAGAGCTGGCGCCTCATCACAACCTCAGCAGCCTACAACTGAGGCGGGTACATGTCAAGATAAGAACGAAAGACGGAAAAAACAAAACAATAAGAGAAAATCGGCTCGGGCCGTGGGGACGCCATCCCCCATCAGCTGGATGAACAGCTGTCCCTTCGGTGATGGTATCGGTCATGAGTAAACGAAAAGGACTCCGTCACAAGGTGAGCTCGGGCCGTGGGGGCGCCGCTCCCCAAATAACTGGAAAACCAGTTATCCCCGTGCGGGCTCTGGTATGTTGGAAAGCGTATCATAATCAATGCATTGCATGATTCTACTAACTTGTTATTTCATACCCACAAAGATCTTGGCATGCGAAAGATGAATGTCAGAAATTATCAATGAAGAGTGCCAGGGTATTCTATCGATTTTTTTAATAGGAAGCGTTATGGGAATTTCTTAGCTGAAAGAGAGCCTCCACTCCACTACAACAATAGGCAGTTCTACAAAGTTCTTTACTGGACGTTGAATCCACTGCCACAACGGCGTGAAATAACGAGACCGTGCTCGTGACGAATTAAACGCGTTGTGGTGGTCGAAAGCGAGTGGGAAACCGTTGACCTTGAATTGTCTGTAACCATTAACCCTCTAACGACCAGGGGCCTGAACACTTGTGTCGCTCAAAATATCATAATGCTCGAAACTCTCTGTTGCTCCTTTGAGAAAGAACTTTTGTTGCTCCTTTTAGAATTGTGGTTCTCCTCCCCTTTACAAGTTAACAAAACAAGGATTGTGCTCGGCTACTTCTCGAAACTTCCCATCTGTAGGCTTGTCACAGTGCATCTCGTGTACTGTTATTTCGTTAAATCAGAAAACCGCATGGTTCGAATAGCACCGTAGATATAATTAAGAAGTAAATTATCATTGAAAAAAACCAATTTGGTGTCGGAGATGAAATCCTTTATTTCGGTGAATTGTTTAATTCGTGATAAATCCAGGTCACAGGGATTTATAGTGTGAGTTTTCGGCTGGTCTCAAGCCCATAGTCCATTAACTACCTGCTTCTTCTATGACTTTCCGTACGCGATAAGGCAAAAATTCTCGAAACTTCTTCTTCAAAATCATACCAACCTCTCTACCGCTCTCTCACTCAGTAAACTCTCTGAAAAAAGTCATCTTTCTCCTTTTTCAAAATCCCTTCTCCCATTAAACAACTTAGTTCCAAACTCTCGCCTCCAGCAATGACCGCATGTCCGAACCCACGACGAAAAGCATTTTCCCAGCGTCCAAAAATGTTCACGGCCTAATAGCACCAGCCCGAAGGATCCCCTTACCAAAGAACGGAAATACTTTCTAATGAATGGCCCTTAAAAGCACTCTTCTATTGTAGATACAGGAATTCGGCTTCCGATGCGATGTTATTCTCAAGGAAGTTAGCCGACAGCTATTTATTTTAGGAGACCTGTTGGCTCCGCAAATAGAATCAAAAATTATATTCTTCGAACGTTTCCCCGATTACAACTTTTAAAACATTCTTAAAATGCTAGATTCTTCATTATTTACGGATTGACATTAACCATTAAAAGTTTTTAAGTATTTACACAACGTTAAAATTCATAAAATTAACATTCTCCACTAGCCTGTTCCGTTACAGTTATTATTAAAGGTTATTCACATTTACCACTTTACAGCTTGATGCATTGACCTTTAGACGTTTCCCGTGGGCAATCAGCTCATTCTTTCACTGAGAAGGAATGCGATGTCGCAAGAGTAAATAATATCGCCTCTGGATACACCAACGCCTGCTTTACTCATTTATTTGTTTAGCGACAACAATGATGATTAAGGGTGACTTCTGCTGATCTCGTAGAGGTCGTGTAAATTTAAAGAATATGTAGGGGTAGCAGCGTGGAGTCATTGCATGCATTGCATTCCCCAAAAACCGTGCACAAATTTGCTCTATGTAAAAACAAACTGCACGAAGAAAAACTTTGTGCTACAGTTTTTTATGGAAAAATTGAAACTATGTACCTGGTTTCAGAAGATTTTTAATTTAAAATGAAATTCACTTGTTTGCAGGTATTTCTAGAAAAAAAAAAAAAAAAACCAGTGCTAATGCAAAAAGTGCCTTCGCATTATCATGCCCGTAGGCATGTGAAATTGTGCCGTGGGAAGTATCTGATCCTAGGCAGGGAACTGACATCAACGTAGAAACTACTGCGGATGCGAAGTCTTTCGTTGCATTTACTTTTCGGACATCGACCAATCAGATTCTTTCCCTCTGCTTCCTCTGTTTATTCCCACGTACCATGAGTTTATGTTAACTGCCGCTGAAAAACTCGCCCAAATGCGAAAGAACTTATTGCATTAATCAATGGAAAGCAGAATTTCTTTCGACGGTTACCTGGTCCGCTACGTAATTTCAGAGGGATGTTTTCTGATACAGTTGGAAAAACGCAAGACTACTTTTTTGTGTATTCATTGACTTTTAAAACTCAATAATGCTTCAAGACTTTTAACATACATACATATCACTAAGCTGTTCTCTGATATTCAGAGGTTAGCTCCACAAAGAAATACAAACTACCAGATAATTTTTACTTATTGTTGCCGTATCCAACTTCTCCATTTACAGCGATCTTGTCATACAACTCAGGCTCCACTGACATCCATCACACGCCGTACACAAGATATTCTATACTTCATACTCATAATCGTTTTCTCATGCAGACCCTCCTCAATCTGATTAAACTGCCAAAGGAAAAAAAGGAAATGGATGATGCGAAATAAATAGGTGTCTTCCGATTCCTTGTGTTTACAGAAAAATTCGAATGTGTACGCAACGAAAACCAACCTCACTCCTGAGTGCTTAACATCGTCGTTAAGTGTTTAGGTAAAAACATACGAACTTACAATTACACATACATACTTCAACGCTTCTACACTGGCGGAAAGTGAAAAAAGAACACCAACAAGGAGACGTCTGATACCAACGAAATTTATACAGCATAATAACGGAATACAGAGGATAACGTGATCAAAACATTATGGCAAAATACAGCTGTATTTGCTGGTAAACTGAAAAAACATTTCCATGTAACATGGTTAGTACGAGGTTGAACCGCCATGAACTGCGTCACACTGTGCAATTCTGGCATGGAGTCTGTCGTACAGATATTGGATGTAAGTTTGGGGTATTGAGATCCAAGCATCCTCAACCTGGACGCGTAAATCGGGGATGGTCGTGGCTGGCCGTGGAGACCGGATAAGTCGTTGTCCCATAAAATCCCACACGTGCTCAATGGGGGACAAATCCGGTGAACGTGCAGGCCATGGAAGTTGTCTCACACCCTGAAGTGCATGTTGCGTTGCACGTGCCGTGTGTGGGCGTGCGTTATCTTGCTGGAAAGCACCACGATGGACCGACCTTACAAATGGCACAACAACGGGCTGAATGATGTTGTTGATGTAGGAGGTGCTGTTTAAAGTACCCGGTACAAACACTAGTTGTGTACGGGAGTGATAGCTAATCGCTTCCCACACGAGGAGACCAGGTGTAGGCCCTGCGTGTCACTGGCGAATGCAAGAAGGGCGGAAACACTGCCCTGTGCGTCTGCGAACACGCATACGGCCATCGGAGTCTCCCAAGCAGAATCTGCTTTCATCTCTGAACACGACAGATCGCCATTGCGATCTCCAGTGCAGACGTTGGCGACACCGTTGCAGCCATTCCTGACGGTGGGCTGGAGTCAGAGGTACACATGCCAGAGACACACGTGCACGTAGTCCTGCATCCAGTAGACGGTTGCGGATTGTTTGCACAGTCACCTCAGGTTCAACGGCAGCTCGGATTTGCGTCGCCGTGGATGTTCTGCTTGACAACGCCGCTCTTCTTATGCGTCGACCGGTCCGCTCATCAGTCCGTCTGTGACTCCCGGTTCCACGTCTTCGCGTGTGGGAATGTTCCTCGGACCAACTACGTCACCATCGTATCACCACCGATACTTCCCGTCCAATTCGCTCCGCAATACGACGATACGACCACCCGGCCTCTCGGAGTCCGACTAGACGACCTCGCTCAAAGTCCGATAACTGCTGAAATCGTACACGTCTTCCATGTCCAGGCATTGCAGCTTCTTCAGGGTCTTTGCACGTGTCCGTACGCCGACGACTGATTACATTCACTTCGCCGTACTCCTTAAATACCACCGACAATAATTTGCATATTATGCCGTGCTGTGGTGTAAGCGCTCACCGGTTGATCTCGAAATTAACATCACACCTACGTTAACTCGACCCCATTAACATATGTAAATTTCATGATCGTCAGCCAATTCCTTCTTGGTGTTCTTTTTTCACTTTCCGCCAGTGTATTTACAAAATAGACAGGAATTGTAGCGTTTTAAAACACCAAAGGCTGTTTTGTTAACCAGCACGCCACTGCTTAAAACTCAATACTCTATTCTTTTTTTTTTTTTTTGCATGCCTACACATAACTCACTGCACGTCACTGGGAGGGTAGTAAATCCTATCCACTCCAGACGGACGTTTTCTGGCAATCGTGGTACTTTGAATATAAGGGCGTTTCGAGCGTTATGGTCGTTTAAGGGTTAAATGCAAAGTGCACCTCACTCTCTGCATTAGTTCGGTGATATATGTTTATGAAAGCAAAAATGTTGTTTGTTGCGCTTCGGGAAACCGCTGAGTTCAAGAACTGAACAACGGATAAACGTGAATTTTCTGGTGAAATTATATAAAACACCTCCTAAATCTTTTGGTATGTTAATTGAGGCGTACTGGGAAGAATGCATGTCACGTGCGCGTACTTTGTTGTGGCATAAGAGGTTCAATGAGGGCCGGGAGCACATTGAAGACGACGAAAGTCAGGAACGTCCAAGCACTTCAAAAACAGAAGACTATGTAGAAAAAATCTACATAATTGTTCTCAGTGATAGAAAATTGACGATTAGAATGATGATAGAAATGCTTAACATCTATAAATAGACTGTTATGCTGTTCGACTTCAAAAGCCTTTTGTTTTTGGTATCTTCCTTCCGGTAAGAGACACGTTTTGTGCACCATTTGTTAATTTCCGTCATACATTTTTCAGCTCCTAGTGTACGTGTGATTAGCTATTTCAATTTCTGGAGGTTCTATCGATTGTAGAAATCTGATTTATTATTTCAACCGGTTCTATTGACTAGAATAACCCTGCTCACATACGTGTATTAAGTTATATGCAGGTTTTCACTTGGTGGTGTATGTGCAGTTTTCACTGGTGCACATAACTTAATACACATTATAAAAACAGATCTTTAGTCACCAAGAGCAAACCAGTTAGTGAAATGGTTGTGAAAATTTGTAAAATCCTGTGTTAGTACAAAGATTTCATTATCCGGCTTGCTCCTAGTGACGAAAAACCTGCTTTTTTCACTGGATAACAGCATCACTTCGCAGTATTGGCATTACCTCACAGATTTCTGCATTAACCATAATTATGCAGTCGTAGGCAGTAAACTCTACCTGCAGACTCGTGGAATACCAATGGGCAGCAGTTTTTCAAGCAGTTTAGCCATTCTTTACCTGCACCACTTCGAATCTACATTCCTCGCTACTCAGTATGCTGAACCCGGAATCGTTGTGAGATACATCGACGATATTATTGTCTTCAATAACCCTCGTTTTTTACAAATGAGTGAGGCAATTTAGCCCGATGACCTATCTCTGGAAATACCAATAGTGCATCTAACCACGTGAACTTTCTGGACCTGGATATTAAAATCAACAAAAAAAATGGGTTTTCAGATCAACCTTTTTGATAAAAGACAGGATTTTAATTTTGACAAATTTCTTCACCCACTGGTCTTCCAATGTCTCAATTGGTATACAATGTAACATAATTATATCTCAGTTTCACCGAATAGTAACAATATGTTCTAACACAGAAAATATTATCAAAAACTTAAAGATCTTAGTCAGTAAATTTAAATCTAATAACGTTCCAATCCACTTTCTCAGACGTTACTTATATCAATTAATTCTTAATTTTAATTCAACCTCCCCAGCTGCAAATTACACATCAACACTCTGTACTGAAAGAAGCATGTAGTGATTCATGCTTGGTGCAACCAGCAAAGGTAAAAAGAGGAACTCGTGGATAAGGAAAATGACAAGAGTGGAAAACCTCATGATCAGAGTAAAATACCTGAAAAGACAATGGGCTGGACATACTATGTTCTTCAAAGTAACAATTAAACATTAACCTCAACAAACCACAAAATTTGAAAATCAAATAGCGCCTAAAGCTGCGAACAGATTTCTTAAAAAGAACACCAAGCAAGAAGCAAATAGAATGTTCAACAAATACTGTCCAACGTAAACCAATTTAGAATTTTAAGGAAATCCAAGATCCAGGCAAATTCCAAATAAGAGATTTAAGGATTGCAGAAAATATTGGCAGCTGTCACTCGTTGGTTTTATCTAGGGTCTACACAAATCACAACTGTCTTATTTTTACACCGACCAAGCATTTGTGGGTTTCTTCTCTGTCGAATTTGCAAAAATTCCCTTTATGTTAAATTAACAAATTAAAATAATTATTTATAGGGCAAACCTTTGGGCAGCAGGCTAATTTAAGCAATGGTCTTTAGTATTTTTAGCACGTCTTTTGAAAAAAGATCGTGCTTATGTTATCGGTTTGATCGTCCGTAGGCACGATATCTCAGCAACTATTAGTCTGATTTGAAAAATTCTTTTTGCATTGGGAAATTTGAAATATGCGAATGATGATCCTTTATTTAGTTTTTTTTTTACGATGTACAATTTCGCCACTAGAGGGTGTAAATGCAGATGATGTCGAATTAAAAAATACGTTTTATTCCACATATTTGCTTCTAAACATCCAATTGAAAAAAGTATTTTATCTTTCGATTCCATTTATGTGGAAGAGTATTTTAGATATAGTTACTTTTTCAAATTATGCATAGATTTTCCGCTAGGACGCGTAAAAAGTAAATTATATTTTCCCCAATAACTATTCTTCTAAAACTCCAATTTGAAAATTTGTTTCTTCAGCGGATACACCTACTGATGGAACATCTTTTGCATATAATTTCAAAATTTTGTAAAGCATACTTTGGCCACCAGGGGGCGTAAGTGTTAATTTTTGCTTCTGATGTATTTGCCATAAAATCTGAGTTTCTAAAATCTCGATTGAAAAATTCTTTCGTGGACTGATAAACATCGATAAATTTTTTCGGAATATTCTCTTTATAAAATATTCTATAGTTTCTCCGCCAAGGGGCGTAGATGTATATCTTATTTTTGTCAATATCTCTACTTCTAGGAGTCCGATTTGAAAAATTCCTTCTTTCTTGGATAGTGTGTTCTTGCGACATGTTTTTTGTATAATTTTAAAACTTTCAAGTAATTCATAGACTTTCCGCTAGGGGCGTAGAGGTAAATTGCGTTTCCCCCTATATCTCTGCTTCTAAATTTCCCATTTGAAAAATTCTTTCTGCACCAGATGCAGCTCCTGGTGAGAAATCGTTTGCACATATTTTCTAATTTTTGTAAAAAAAATTGGTTTGGCCACCAGGGGGCGTAAATCTTAATTTTCGTTCTGATGTATTTGCAGCAAAACATGATCTTCTAAATTCTCGATTGAAAAAAACGTCGTTTGCAGACCGATACTATTCATGTCGACAAATCTTTTAGAAATATTTTCTTCTTAAAATAATGCATGGTTTCTACACTAGGGGGCGTAGATATATATCTTATTTTTGTCAATATCTCTACTTCTAGGAGTCCGATTTGAAAAAATCCTTATTTGTTGGATAGTGTTTCTGATGAGAAATGTTTTTCCTATAAATTCAAAATTTTCAAGTAAATCATATACTTTCCGCTAGGGGGCACAAATGTAAACTGCGTTTTCTGCGTTATTTCTGCTTCTAAAACTCCGATTTGAAAAATTCTTTCTGCACCGGATACAGCTACTGATGGGAAATTCTTTGCACATAATTTTTAATTTTTGTAAAAAATGGTTTGGCCACCAGGTAGCGTAAGTCTTAATTTCCGCTTCTGATGTATTTGCAGCAAAATATGAGCTTCTAAAATCTCGATTGAAAAAAGTCGTTTGTTGACCGATACTACTCATGTCGACAAACCTTTTAGGAACATTTTCTTCTTGAAATAATACATGGCTTCTACGCCAGGGGCGTAGATGTATATCTTATTTTTGTCAATATCTCTACTTCTAGAGTCCGATTTGAAAAATTCCTTCTTTGTTGATTAGTGTTTCCGATGCGAAATGTTTTTCCTATAAATTCAAAATTTTCAAGTAAATCATAGACTTTCCGCTAGGGGGCACAAAGGTAAATTGCGTTTTCTGCGTTATTTCTTCTACTAAAACTCCGATTTGAAACATTCTTCCTGTATCGCATGCAACACTTGATGGAAAATATTGTTCATATAATTTCTAATGTTTGGTAAAGAATGGTTTGGCCACCAGGGGGCATAAGTGTTAAGTTCTGCTTCTGATGTACTTGTAGCAAAATCTGGGCTCCTAAAAACTCGACTAAATTCTTTTTTCTTGTACCGATACCGCTCATATTGAAAAACATTTTGAGAATACTTTCTTCCTAAAATAATGCATAGTTTTCCCACCAGGGGACGTAAAGTCACATCTTATTTTTGTCGATATCTCTGTTTCTAAGAGACCGATTTGAAAAATTCTTTTTGTGTTGGAGAGCGTTTCCGGTGCGAAAAGTTTCTCATATAAAAAAATATGTTTTTCTTAACGCACAAGTCTGCAACCCGAGGGCGGAAGCTCACGATTCCGTTTACAGCAATACCTGAGGGATTAAAAACCGGATTGAAAAACTTCTTTCTTCCGTCAGATACTATTGTTTTCCATACCGGTTCCATTGACTTTGAATAGCTTTGATAAATTTAATTTGCGTCAGAACGGATTCAAAAGACGTGCTTATTACACCCGAAAATTCGGGGTCATATTTCTTGTTTAAATTAAATTCGACATTGCAGAAACCCACACTTTCTTGTTCTGTGTAGCAATGAGAGATTTGTGATTTGTGTCGGCCCTTGATACAGCCACAAGTGACAGCAAACAATATTATCTGCAATCCTTAAATCCCTGATTTGGCATTTGCCGTTTTTAAAAGCTCTCGTTTTCTTTTTCAACTTTCGTATTTTCACAGAATTTTCTTTAGTCGCAAATTCCTTATATTTCAGAAAAGTCCGTTTTAGGGTTTTCCGTATTTATAAATGCGCGATGATGGAACTTTTTTTTTTTTCGTTTGTGCGTGGGATTTAGTAATTTTATTTTCTGTCGGAGCTTATTATTTCTTTTAGTAAGTATGTGATAATTTTTTCTTTTGGACGTACTACAAATTAAGTATTTTTTTTTTCATCGTAATTTTCCAAAGTAACAGACTGCTTTGGAAATTGAGACATTTTTAAACTGGCAATGATTTTCAGTTATCTTTAAGAAAAGGTTAAATGTACCGTTTTATAGTATTGCTTCACAACATTTCTAAATATAAAATTTGCCGCCCCGGTGGCGCAGTGGTCTAAGCGATGGCATCTGATCATTCGTCCGTAAGGGGTCCAGGTTCGAATCCCGGTGAGGCGTGGATGTTGTGTTTGTCTTACGGCACTGGCTCTCTCCCTTCCCTGGAACCAGTGACCCTAAATTAGGGACGGGCGACTGCTTATAGCCCATTGAGTTGCTCACGGTGGTCGTTAAACCTCCAATCACAAAAAAAAAAAAAAAAAAAAAAAAATATATATATATATATATCATCATCATCATCATCATTGTCAACCATTATCAATCCACTGCTGGACGAAGGTCTCCCCAAGTTTCCTCCACAACGGTCTGTCTTGTGCCAGTCTCCTCCATGTCACCCCTGCATACTTTCGAATTTCATCCACCCATCTCCCATGTGGTCTTCTTCTGGGTCTTTTCCTGTCCCTTGGAATCCAATCTAAAATTTCAGCTGTCCATCGATGATCTGTCCTTCTGGCAGTATGTCCAGCCCATTGCCATTTCAGGGATTTAACTCTGATCATGATGTCTTCCACTCTTGTCATTTTTCGGATCCACGAGTTCCTCTTCTTATCTCTCCTGGTTACACCAAGCATGCACCTCTCCATGCTTCTTTGAGTTGTCTGCAGCCTTTGTATGTCTCTTTTAGTTAAGGTCCACGTCTCCGCACCATACGTAAGCACTGGAAGGATGCATTGATCAAACACTTTTCTTTTAAGACATAATGGCATATTGCTCTTGAAAATTATGCTGTTTCTTCCAAAAGCTCTCCAGGCAAGTTTTGTACGCCGATTAATTTCTTCATCAATGTGACCCTCACTTGATATCTGCTGTCCAAGATAAACGTACGTGTCTGTTATCTCCAGCTTTTCTCCATCAATCGATAAATCTTCATTTCTTGTAAAAGCATTGAGCATCACTTTTGTCTTCTGAAAGTTCATTTTTAATCCCACTTCTTTACTCTTTGTCAGCAAGTTCCTGGATCATACTCTGCAGCTCTGATGGGGTAGTTGCAAAAATGACTACGTCATCAGCAAAACGAAGGTGGGTTAGATAATCTCCATTAATCTTTATCCCCTTGTTTTCCCAGCTCAGTGACTGAAAAACACCCTCCAATGTGGCATTAAAGAGCTTCGGAGATATGGTGTCACCTTGTCTCACTCCCTTTCCAATTTTTACGTATGTTGTATTTTCAAACAGCCTAATCTTTGCACTTGCATTTTCATAGATGTTATTAATAATATTAATGTATGCATCTTCAATACCGCAGGTTTTCAGAGCCATTGTAACTGCTGATGGTTTCACCGAATCAAAGGCTTTTTCATAATCGATAAAAGCCATGCACAATGGAAGTTCATATTCCCTCGCTCTTTCAATTAGTTCTCTAAGCACGTGGATATGATCTATTGTGCTGTAGCCACTCCTGAATCCAGCTTGTTCTCTCGGTTGAGCCATGTCCAGTGTTACCTTCAAGCGGTGTGAAAGAACTTTAGTGAAGATTTTATAAACTACTGATAGGAGGCTGATAGGTCTGTAGTTTCCGAGATCCTCAATGTCACCTTTCTTATGTAGCAGGATCATTGTAGCGGTGTTCCAATCCTCAGGAATCTTTCCTTCATTAAGGCATCGAGTGAAAATTTGGGCAAGTACTGTTTCGATTTCTCCACTTGCTACTTGTATGATGTCTACAGTAATTCCATCTTCTCCTGGAGCTTTTCCTCGCTTCATGTTCTTGATTGCATGTGCAACTTCTGCTGGAAGGACTGGAGGAACTCTGGTACTGGTATCTTTCATGATGTCTGGAGTGCATATATCATCCCTTTCATATAATTTGGAGTAGAAATCTTTCACTCTTGTCAAAATTTCGCCTCTATTTCTTGTTACAGAACCATCTTCTTTTCTCAGTGCCATAATCTGTTTTCTTCCCTTACTGAGATGTCCCTTTGCTATCTTTAGGCTTTGGTTGTTTTCAATTGCTTTCCTCACTAGTTCACAGTTGAATTTCCTTACGTCTTCAGTGATACTTTTTCTTACTGTCTTGCATAGCTCTATATATTCCACTTTGGAAGTCACATCTTCTTTAGTTGTCCTCATCTCTCTTCTTTTTTGCATCAACATTTTGGTTTTTCCTGATAATTTGTTCACATGCAACTTGTTCTTAGACCCAGCTAATTTTGTTGCTGTTTCCATAAGAGCTTTGGTTACTTTTCTGTTAACTTCAGAGATGTCCACTTCTTCCGATGTTAGGCCTTCTAAAGCAGAGAACCTGTTCTTTAGTTCTAACTTGAAGGTATTATGGTGTTTTTTAAGGTTGGTTATGTCAATAGATTTTGTTTGTCCTATGAGCTTGCCACGTTCAAGTTTAGTGTTGAGGTGCATCTTACATCTCACCAATCTATGGTCACTACCTGTGTTGAACTTGTTTAGCACACTGCAGTCTTCTATGACGAATTTTTTGTTACACATAATAAAATCAATTTCACTTGTCGTCCCATTTGGATGTCTCCATGTCCATTTCCTGTGTGGCTTTTTCTTGAAGAAGGAGTTCAAGATGAAAAACCCTTCTGCCTCTGCAAACTCAACAAGAGTATTTCCACGCTGGTTTCTGTTGCCATGACCGAATTTACCTACCGAAGTTTCATTCTGTTGCCGTTGCCCTATTTTTGCATTGAAATCTCCCATAATTATTTTCAAGTGCTGCTTACCTTTATTATTTAGATGACAAATTTCCTCATAAAATTCTTCAATTTCTTCTTCAGGATGACTTGTGGTGGGTGCATAAGTTTGAATAATCTGAGCCTGGTATCTTTTCGAGAGTTGGATAACAAGTCGTGCAGCTCTGTCAGAGGAACTTTCAACTTCTACAACTTTATCCTTCAGTTTCTTGTTTATTATAAATCCAACACCACTAGTTCTGCCAGTATCTGTCCCACGATAGTAGAAGAGATGTCCACTTTTCAGTTCGATGAGATCTTCTCCTTTTCCTCCTTACCTCACTTAGCCCCACGATGTCCCACTTGATCCTTTGTAGTTCTTCTTCCAATTCAAGAAGCCTTGAATCAGAAGATAGGGAGCGTCCATTGTAAGTAGCCAAGGTCAGCATCAGATGGCAGCCTAGTCCGGTCCTCCGGGGATTCTTAGCACCCTCTGCCTTCATGTCGCACTGGCCGCTGCCTTGGCCAGGTACATTCCAGCTGCCGGAGACTGAGGGCCAAGATTTAAGTTGTGGAATCATTTTGGAGGGGTTTGGCCATAACTCACCACGCTGGCCAAGCGGGTTGGTGAGTGTGGGATAGCATTTCCTCTGATCCCGATGGTATAGTTATACCGCTATGGGCGGTCGTCAGAGCCCCTTTAGTGGGAACAGGATGCACCACGAGAAGGCGGGGTTGACATTTGTCAAGGAGAGGCTGTGATGTTACGCATCACCTGACCTTACATCCCATATATATATATATATATATATATATATATAAAATTCACCATTGATAGCTATAACTTTCTTTGATCTTAAGGACTTTACAGACTGATATTAATACATAGGCACCGTACAATTACCTGTACAATAATATAAGTACCCGCTTTCTTACGGTAACACAATATATAATAGCTGGTGCACAAAATGGTGGAGAGGAGAAGAAATACCCTGCGCCACAATAACCAAAATTCATGCGATATGCTATCCACAATATCCGATCTCGTTACAGAACTTCAAAATCGCATTCTTTTACAGACGATTGAAATTTAGCAGTTAATCAAACCTCAAATATTCCTGGGAATCGCTCCTATTACCCGAAAAGTATCGTCATATGCATACGAAAAAAGTCCGAACGGAGTTTTTCCGTTATTACGCGAAAGGAATTGCGGAAATGTTTCTGAAAATTCAGAATTTTCCTTTAACACATCTTAAAAATGGCAGTTTACCGTCAATATAAGAAAGGAATTGCTGAAAAGCTTCTGAAAATTCAGAGTTTTTCTGGCATCCGAAAAATCCGTGAAATTCGGAATTCTGTCATTTCTCGGAGAAGGTTTTATCAGAAATATGCTTCTGTAGTTCACGAAAGGAATTGCGGAAAGTGGCTTGTGAATTTCAGAAAATGTTTACAGTGTACTAATGCCAGTTTACGAAATTGTTGTCATGATAGGTGAATAATCTTGAATGAAATGCAGATTTAATAAAAGACAAATGTTTCATTAGTCAAAAGACTTAGCCTTCTGGGAGATGTTATTCTGACTTTTCGTTCACTGAATTTTCATAATTCAGGTATTGTAGTCTTGCATAGAAACATACGCACGCATATATCACTGAGCTGCTTTTTTTGAGAATCGGAAGTTAGTTTCTCAAATAAAGATAGGCCTATTAAAATTTCAGTAGAACGGGCATTTAACGAGCCCGTATTTAGCGAGATACCAGATTTAACAAACAAAACAGGTTGTTTGGTATAACATTGATGCAAAGCAAATTTGACCGGTATAAAGGAACAGAATTGAAGGAAATCCCTGGATTTGACGAGGAAGAGGACAGCTAAGATGATCACTCTTAACTAACAAAGGAATAAGATTAAATGAAATCCCATGCGTGACAAGGCAGAGAAAATCTACTGCGCACTGCCGTCGAATGGAGAAATGAGAATGGGGACATAAAGGGCGAAATTGCTACAGCGCAGTGGAATTTTGGTGTACCACTAGTACAATGTCGATAGAAAAGCAATGGGAAGGCAGTACATCAAATTCTTAGCAAAAGCGTTGTGCAGAGTCTCCTTCACATACTCCAATAGGCTATGCCTCGAGAGTATCATCAGCAGAGTTGAAAACAGGCTCCCTTCTCCTAGGCAAAAGGCGGATGGGTTGGGTTCACGAACATGTATTGAGTGGATTTTTGAGCGATGATTGAAGAGAGGAGTAGATGAGTAATCGAATGGGGACGTTGTCCGAGGGGAAGCCGGAGATAACAATTCCTGGAATTATATCATTTGTCCCTTTCACCCTCCAAGTGAGCGATGCTGCTTTATTTGGTGTGTGTCGTTACGCAATGGACAATCTCACTAGCCCTCCAGTAGATTATCCATAAAGGACAACTTTAGAGAGCTAGAAATTGGTGAAAACATGTTGCCATATGTTATGATATACACTATATTGACAAAAGTCACCGGACACCCCTTCAAAAGCAAATGAACGGATCCGCTGCATTTTTAAGATGCGTGATACATCCGCAAACGGTATAAAAACAAGCCTGCAGCTGACCGCGATTATATCGCACTGTGAGGTTGAGTGAAAATGACGCGGCGGGAGAGAACTGACTTTGAGAAAGGAAAGATTGTTGGGTGTTATGTTAGTGGGTTGTCCATAAGAGAAACCAAGCGGCGTTTAAATATACCCAAGTCAACTGTTTTGAATGTACTGAATAAGTGGAAGACACATGACGTGCCTGGAGCAGCAAAACGTACCGACCAAAGAAAATCAGTGATAGAAGACGTCGAAGCCTCAGGAGAGTCGTTACAGCTAATCGACGGAGTACTGCACAAGACCTCAGTGTACAGGTGAGTAAAAATGCTGGAATCCCGGTATGTACACGTACCGATCGCAGAGAAGTTCATTCCACGGGTTACCGTGGTCGTGCGGCTGCTCATAAACCTTTCATCTCCACTCGGAATGCTACTCGTCGTTTATCATGGTGTAAAGAACATTTGGCGTGCACCGTAGATCAATAGAAACGGGTCCTATGGACTGATGAATCCAGATGCACGATTCATCAGTCTGATGGCAGTGTGTGGGTATGGCGGCAGCCGGGAGAACGCTATTCAACACAGTGTACTGTTCCTACGGTCAAGTTTGGACTTGGCAGTGTACTCGGGTGGAGGTGTTTTTCGTGGTATGGTCCCAGCCCATTGGTTATCGTGGACAAACCTGTTAACCAACACGTCTACCTCGATATTCTCGACAATTATGCCCTACCAACTCTGTGGCAATACTATGGAACCGAGCCTTGTTGGTACCAGCAGGATAATGCACCGAGCCATAAATCAAGGACTGTTACGGCGTGGTTTGACGATAATTCCGTATCGTGTGCTGACTGGCCAGCACAGAGTCCTGATCTTAATCCCATAGAACACTTATGGGATGAATTAGGGCGCCGCATAAGAAGTTTGGAGCCAAGACCTACTACTAAGCAACAGTTAGCGGCAGCAGTATGTACTGAATGGAAGCGCATACCTATCGCTGTGTTCCAAAACCTTGTCGAAAGCATAAAGCATGTCTCGAAGGGTCAGTGCATGCATTAAGGCCAAAGGTAGGCCGACACCGTACTAATGTATGTCGATAAATGCTATGTTGTGTTTCTCTTCTAGGTGTCCGGTGACATTTGTCAATATAGTGTATATATGGATATACTCGTATAATATAAAAGCTTATGCATGTTGTCTCATATGAATATTTTTACATTCTGGGATTCATCCTAAAACGGATTTAGTGACCGCCCGGATTTAACGAGGATTTACGTTGGTCCCGAGCTCCTCCTAATAAGCGGGTTCTACCGTACTTCTGATGTTACATTGTGCTTACTGTTGATGCCTCAAAATTTTCCACTTACCAAGATGTTGGCATACAATTCGCGCTTCACACATCCATCGCACACCATCTTTTTCAGGTTTTTTCTTTTTCAATTATTCCTGAATTTTATCTTATTATGATTTACTTGACCTTTAGTTACATTTCCTTCCTGCCACATAGGGTGAAGAAACTTAGTCGGCTCCCCGATATTCGCTCTTTTTAATATGGCCAAACTGTCACCGAACATTTGTCTCCAATATGCTACCCAACAAAAACACAAGTGCTGGGAAACTACTGGCCACCAGATGGCACTGATTGATCACTGCTGGCTGAAATCTGCCGCTCACGGCACGGTAGCGGTGCGTTTGTAGCAGAGCCATCAGTTGGCAGCCATTGATGGCTCTGCAGCATCGCCGTGAATTGTGGGCCTCCAAGCAAGTGCCACTAGTGGCCCGTAACTTGCAACCGAAGCAACCCCAACACGAGGTGGAAGCAACGAGACTGCGCATGCGCAGAAGCAATACGTTCTGTGTCTCTCATGGTACCAGTTAGTTGAAGACGACGCTATCGCCATCGTGTTATTTTTGTAGATGTTAAGAAAAAAAAGCCATATGTAGAGAGGCGAATAAATTTCCTAATGAAATGCCACGTCGACGAAGATTATCGTCGGAAGAAAAATACATGAATAATTATTAATGAACTGTAAGAAACAGATAATTACTCTCATGTATTTATAGAAACTCATTTCGTAGCAAAATTCCTGCACTGACACACAAAGAATCTAGAGTACAGACAGCCATGAAATACAGCCACACCATTCCCATGAATAACAAGAAGTAATTTATGTGTAATCTTTCGTTTTAACATACATTAAACCTCTTGAAACAAAAGTCCCGGAAAAACATTCAAAAATCGTGATGTTGGAAAAAAATAGGAATTATACGCGTACAAAATTTATCAATTATTCGAACAAAAGAAAAAAAAAAGAATAAGCTATGTGGATAAAATGTAATCATCCATGGGTTGAATACACAAGACTGGAGGAATTCGCTGCTGAGAATAACGTCAAATAAAATAAAATATCTTTCCTGTTGAGAACAAATGTAGCTTCGGACCGAGGAAAGGAAAGATACAACGTTAAAAATGTAACAGAATGTGACATGAACGGGTAAAAATATATTAATTAAACAATCGCCTTTCAAGGCCACAAGGAGAGCACAAAATTTTGGAAAGTGCCTGTAAGTTGGTACACTCGTCGAGAAAGAGTGAAGTTCTCTTAAGGTAAATAAAAACAATCGTTACGTTAAAAAAATAAATTTATGAATTATATGAAACAACATTTATGAAGAATACCCAGCAATATTATAAAATTAAAAGAAAACCATTTGTTTTACATTCCTCTGGAAACAGGCTCAGCTTCAACCAAAGGCTCGTGCGTGGCAAAACGTTTAGTTGGTAGAGCACCCGCTTCACAAACATCATTGTCTTTGGTTCGTTTTCAGTCAGATCCAAACAGGCTTTTTTCAGGGCCTTTTGAGAAAATCTCTACAGCGCTGTGCTGTAATGCAGAAGTTTCATAGGGGCACAAAAAAGTAGTTGTGCCGTTGGGAAACTGCGGTTATCAGTTTTTTGTTTTGTTTTTATGGCTACTACTGGGAAATTGGCGGACAAGATTCTGCAAGCTAGCAATTACGTCACGTGATTGCCGGCTGCCACAGCCTGGAAAATAGCAGACCACATTAAGCTAGACATCATTTATGGCACGTGCCGGCAGGTTCGTTTGTGGCAACCACTGCCAGTGATGGATAACTGATGGCCCTGTTCTCGCATATGACAACTGATGGGGTGCCAACTGTTGGCCAGCTACTGACCTGAACTGCTGGTCCATCTAGTGGCTGCTGGGACATTTTATTGACGGTTCATTCAACGGCAACATATTGCTGTGCCAGTGCTGGCAATTCTGGTAACCAGCAGTGGCCCAGTGCTGGCCAAGCAAGACTGTTTCTGCTGGGTAGCGGCATTCGGTTTTACATTACACGCTTTTTTAACGTATCCTGCTTTTCAAACTTTAATAGTTTTTTTATAAATCCACTGAAACTCAACCCGAAGCTGAAATTTATAAAGGACGGAATGCTAAAATATTTATTATATTTTTTGATCTGCACCATGTGATAACAATAAATCCCATATGCTTATATTTGTAGTGATTGCCATCATGCAGGACTCACATTTGTGTTTTAATGAATTTCATCGTTTTGAATCCGTTTTAATATGATTTCGTTTCTCTTGTAATATTACTAATTTCCTAACCCACAATTAGTTCTCTTACATACATGTATATGTATAATAAATGAAAACAGAATAAACAGCCCAATATTATAAAGTAGTGGACATGATGTTTTGATATACACATGTATATGTATAATTTTAATGAAACTGGCAGTGCCATACTTAATTTTCAATTTTTTTAACAGAATTTGAAATTTCGGTCACTTATGTATCGTGTTAACCTAAGACAATGTTTTAGTATTAGTAAGCGTTACACTACTGAAAACAGGAAAATATAGTTCCTATTTATCAACCAGATGTGTTGTGAGATGAATTCAGATTCACTGTGAAGGAAATCATAGAACGCCTATTCCAAGCATACCGGAAAAGCAAAATTATAATTTCTGATCGGAATGCTTCCACACTATTATCGTTTAGAACAGGGGAGTTTCGATTACACTTTGGTGTATAATATAACTTACACTCAATAGACAAAACATTAGATATACATACTACCTAATAGCGTGTTGATTCCCCTCTAGCGCGAATAGCAGCCTTTACACGCAGGGGCATATACTTCACCAGATGCCGGAGGGTTTCCGGAGGTAATGCCATCCATGCCTGTTGCAGCATTGTCCTCAACTCCGACCGAGATATCTGTCCAGGATCCGTGGATCTGATATTTCGCTCTACGGCACACCAGAGAGCGTCCCCAGGGTTTAAATCTGGGGGACATTGGGGGCCCATGGATGGTTCCAAACTAAGATGAGTGTTCCTCGAGTAATGCCTGTGTGGATGCGGCCTGATGGGGAAGAGCATTGTCCTTCTGAAACAGACCACCGGCCTCGAGATGCGCGAAGGCCATGAAAACGTACATGTCACCAGCCAACACATGCTGGTAGCGCGCAGCTGTTAAGGACCTCTCGAGACACATTGAGGGACCTAATGTGTCCCATGAGGAGGTTCTGCAAACCATCAAACCTTTCCACCACCTTGAACATAGCCGACCTGGCACAACGGGGTCATGGCCTCATGCTCTCGATGTCACACCCGCAACATCCCGTCAGCTCGGTACAGTTGAAAACGGGATTCGTCTAACCACACGATGCAGTACCACATCGCAGAGGTCCAGTTTTGTAGTTCCCGCCACCAGGCGAGGCGTAATGTCCGATGACGAGTAGTGAACTGTGGCACACGTGTAGGGCGTCGGTTCCTGTAGCCCATGGTAAGCAGGGTAAGCCGTGCCGTTTGCTCGCTGAGCCTCCGACATTTAAACGGGATGTGATTTGCGCTGCCGTTGCCAAGCGGTTGGTCTGTACGAGAATGGACAATCTACGTAGACCCCGCTCATCAATGGCGTGTGGTCGGCCACCGCTTGCTCTCTGGGCACTAGTACGACCGTCGATGACATACTCGCGGTACACCCTTGATACGGTTGCCCTCGAGAACCCAAGTGTTCTTACCAATTGGGTGATAGAATGACCCATCTCTCTTGCTCCGACAATGCGCCTATGATCGAAGTTGCTGAGATCACCACGTTTGCCCATGTTTGTCGATTGCGATACACTGTTGGGAAGTCCTGCTGTCCGCTTCTTTATCGCCTGTGTTCAGTTTGGGTCTGTTCCACTCTGCGCGGCGGATGCCCATGTCAACTGTCCATAACCCCCATCTCAAATGTTTCTGAGTGTATATATTCGGCATCAAATACAGCACTTTGAGTTATCAGTAATTGTATCGGCATTTTCTTGAAATTAATTTATATATGAAAAATATTTCCTACCTGATTGGGTGTTATCTGCATTTGAATTTGCGTTTTCTTGAGGAGTTTCTTCATATTCTGGAGGATTGGCAACTGAAAAGAAATAAACAAAAATGTAAATTTTTTTCTATACCCAGCTTTGTACTTAAATGTAAGCAACAGGTAACCTTACCGAATTTTTGGAACCAAATTTTTCAATCTGACATTTCAGAGATGTTTAAAAGAGCAATAATCTGGTTCTAAAGAAGTCGGAAGGCACAAATTTATTAAGATACTGAGTATGGTTAAAGCTAATACAGTATATTTTGTGTTATTCAAATTCGTACATACACGAAAGTAGCAAGTCATTAAGAACACGTACCTAATAACGCGTTGAGCCGCCATTGGCTTTCAAAACAAACAGGGTTCTATGCGGAATGGATTAGACAAAGTGCTAATATCGTTCTACAAGTACCCTATGTGGAAAAAGCTCTTCGGAGACTCTCTTCTGCAATAGGAATGGAACATCACAATAGATCACTTGTCCAATACAGCCTTCAAAACTGCAGGTAAGCTCCTCAGACGTCGTATATTGTCTATTCGTGAGATATGGCCACGCGCGTTGAGCTTACTGACTTCCAACAAGGTGTCATTATAGGGTGACATTTGGGCAACCTGTCCGTGAGTGCGATTGCAGAACAGTTGCAATATACACGGTCAACTGTTCAAGAAGTCATTAGTAAATGAGCGCACGGATCCTGCCTTTACAGTGAAGCGGCACACGGCCCGCACATCGGGAGTAACTGTCTGGGGAGCCATTTCCTACGATATCCGGACACCCTTGGTGGTCCCCTGTACAATCCTCATGTCACAACGGTACGTCGACGACATTCTACGACATGTTGCGTTGGCATTATATTTGCAGCATCACCGAAAAATTTTTCAGCAGGATAATACCCGGCCACACACGGCATGGCTCTCCCAGGCCTGCCTCCGTAATGTCGACACCCTTCCATGGCCAGCCCGATCGCCAAACTTTTCACCGATCGAAATTGTTTGGAACATGATGCAACGCCATGTTCCAAACATTTTCGATTGGTGAAAAGTTAGCGTGACCTACGCCCATCCTGCAATGTCAGCAAACAGGCCTGCAAGTTGGACACCGTCTGGCATGCTATACCTGAGGACAGTACCCGTGAACTGTATGCGGGTATGTTACGCCGGATAGCCGTGTGTATACGAGCCAGATGTGCGCTACAACGTACTGACTTGTTCCACTCGTGTAAGAGTGTCAGTATCTGTCATACTTGTCCTATACATGTACATTGCATATACTTAATACAGACATTTAACGTGGACCAGAAACATCAAACAAAGATCTTTGCTCTTTCCACGTTTATAAGTGAGTCACGGAAAAATTCTCATTGGCCGCCACCGGGAGTTGAACCCAGGGTCTTCCAGTTACGCGCCGGATATCCTTCCGCTGCACCACAGCGGCCTCGAATTCCTCCAGATTCACACAGGCTAACTGCCATATATTAATTTTCATTTCGATTGGATAATTCCTCCTGGGTGCTTCGTGGTTTTTTTTACTCTTGCAAAGTCTGTATATCGCGCTTCGCCCGGTCTTACATCACAGCCTTAAAATTGTAATTCGTTAAATCATCCACACAGACAGAGAGAGAGAGAGAGAGAGACAGAGTTTAATAAATCATGGGGAATAGAGGTTCTCTAGATTTCTTCTACGCCTTTTGTTTATTTCGTGAAAGGAAATTCACGATCGACATGTGAATTCATTTCTCTGACAGACATGGGGAAATTTAAAGATCACCGAATACATATTTTATCGAAAAATTATCAACTATTCAACATTTTCATCGAAAAGAGTCGAATATTTTTCTGTTTTTCTCTCTCAAAATCTCGCATTTTGAAGAGTGTCAGTATCTGTCAAGAGATATTCAACCACACGTTTTCGTTTCAAACGGAAAATCAGTTACTCCTCAGAAACATCCGGTTGTCCAATTCAGATCGTCTCTTCACTCAGCCAGGATGCATATTGCTGGTGAGGTACTGTAATATGTATGCATTTCCGGCATGTCCTCGAATATCAAGCCTCAAGAGTTCTGATCAAAGCCTTTTCAGATTGTTTAGATATGTGCACCTTAGAGATGTTTGCAGAAGGGAAAAGGAATATCTCTTCCGAAAGTTCTAGCTGGACCGATTATTTCCACGTTCAGTCAAAAGAGAGCGAAGTTTTCGAATCTGGAATAACATTTCACTAAGGTAAAAAAGTAAAACGTGCCAGTAAGAAACTCGGAGAAATAAGAGAAATTAGGAATGTATCACCTACTTTTTTCTGCAAAACAAAGCGAACTGCATCATATACAGAAAGAGTAAAACTCTTTGTTTATTACAAAGCATGAATTAATTTGATTTCTCCAGCCAGCATATACACTATTGTTTGTGAAAATTGCGACACCAAGAAAGAATCAAGCTATTTAAATTAAATCTATATCACAGATCCCTCATATTACAGGATTTAACTGAAGGCACCTCGAGCAACACTAACAGTCTTTACACGGCGTCGCATTGAATTGAAGAAGTTTACGATATCGTTGTAGGGATAGCCTGCAAAGCTGTTTCTAAGTGAGACCAGATTTCATTTGTGGTGACTGGCAGAGGACGGGCCAGTCGCTTAGGTGCCATTTCCCAGAAATGTCCGATCGGGAACATATCCCCTGAATGTGCAGGCCACGGAGGAAGCCGTATCTTCCATGCATGGAAGAGGTCTTGGACCTACCGGACCACATGTGCCAGAGCATTGTTCTTCTGGAATATAAGCGTCAGTACAACTCAATATCACCTCTGCCTCTAAAACATTTCTGATGTATATCTGGCTGTCGAGGGTTTCCTCAATTCGCCTCAGGCGAGATCGTGAGTTAAACACAGTGGCGCTCCAAACCATGACGCTTGCCGTTGGTTCGGCACCTGCAGCTTGCAAAGTGCACACCACACACCATGACGCTTGGCAATGAACGGTACCTTGCAGACTGCAAGATGCGAAATAGTGAGTCGTCAGAAAACACGATTTGTTGCAAATTAACGCTCCAATGTCTATGTTCGGGACCCCATTTCAGCCTGTGGCGTCTGTGGTTGAGGGACAAAGGAATGCGCAGCAATGGGGTGCTAGTGACGAGTCCTTTGTTCCTCAGACGACGTCGAACTGCGCTTGCGGACAAAGCCTGACCTATGACAATGCTCCACTGCTGCGCTAACACCGTGGATGTTGCTGTTCGATTGGTCACTGCCATGCCGCAGAAGTGTTTGTCATCCCGTGCAGTCGTACGATATTTTTTTTTTTTTTTGATTGGAGGTTTAACGACCACCGTGAGCAACTCAATGGGCTATAAGCAGTCGCCCGTCCCTAATTTAGGGTCACTGGTTCCAGGGAAGGGAGAGAGCCAGTGCCGTAAGACAAGCACAACATCCATGCCTGACCGGGATTCGAACCCGGACCCCTTACGGACGAATGATCAGAGGCCAACGCCTTAGACCACTGCGACACCGGGGAGGCCGTACGATATTACGGGGCATTTCCTCTATTTCTGTGAATTCGAGCGCCTCATCTGTCCACTGACGCCACGTTCGTAACACTGTACTGGCGTTTGGTCCCATACGAGTGTCGATTTCGTCATAGAAAAATCCAGCTTCTCTCACCCCAGCAATCTTTTCTCTCTCAAAGTCCGTCAGGTGCTTACAATATAATGCAATCTTCTTCGGCGACGGGGCATAGTAAGACACAAGAAACACCCTTTCAACACAACTGATTGCTACATCTGTCCACTGATACCGCGTTCGCAACACTGTACTGGCGTTTGGTCCCATACGAGTGTCGATTTCGCCATAGAAAAATCCAACTTCTCTCACCCCAGCAATCCTTTCTCCCTCAAAGTTCGTCAGGTGCTTACAATATAATGCAACCTTCTTCGGCGACGGGGCATAGTGAGACACAAGAAACACCCTTTCAACACAACTCATTGCTACATCTCAACACAACTGATTGCTACATCTCAACACAACTGATTGCTACATCTGTCCACTGATGCCACGTTCGCAACACTGTACTGGCGTTTGGTCCCATACGAGTGTCCATTTCGTCATAGAAAAATCCAGCTTCTCTCACCCCAGCAATCCTTTCTCCCTCAAAGTCCGTCAGGTGCTTACAATATAATGCAATCTTCTTCGGCGACGGGGCATAGTAAGGTACAAGAAACACCCTTTCAACACAACTGATTGCTACATCTCAACACAACTGATTGCCACACCTATCCACTGATGCCATGTGCACAACACTGTACTGGCGTTTGGTCCCATACGAGTGTCGATTTTGCGATAGGAAAATCCAGCTTCTCTCACCCCAGCAATCCTTTCTCTCTCAAAGTCCGTCAGGTGCTTACAATATAATGCAACCTTCTTCGGCGACGGGGCATAGTAAGGCACAAGAAACACCCTTTCAACACAACTGATTGCTACATCTCAACACAACTGATTGCTACATCTCAACACAACTGATTGCCACACCTGTCCACTGATGCCATGTGCACAACACTGTACTGGCGTTTGGTCCCATATGAGTGTCGATTTCGCGATAGGAAAATCCAGCTTCTCTCACCCCAGCAATTCTTTCTCTCTCAAAGTCCGTCAGGCGCTTACAATATATTGCAACCTTCTTCGGCGACGGGGCATAGTGAGACACAAGAAACACCCTTTCTTTTTACTGATTTCTACATCTCGTTTGAGCCAGCTCTTTATACCGAAGACCGGAAATATCAGAGGGCGCTGCTCCGAAACCGCATGCGCATTTCCTTTGATATTTTAATCATTTGCATGTCCCAATCTGTTGTACCATCCTGTAAGTTTGAAGCTAATATCCACAGTTCTTTATCGTGTTGTAATTTTCACAAACAATAGTGTGGAAACTAACGAGACTGAGTGACTTTTCTGAGGATAATACTGGTGTACACTGACTTTACGATTTCATGCACAGCAGTTCTCTTTTCTAAACTTACAGTGACAAAACCTTTTTTTTAAGTAGAGCTGCATTTAATAATACTAGTGTTTCTGAAGTAAGAGCAGGCGACTGCATTACAGTCCTTAGGGTTGCTGCTGGTGGTTGTTAAACACCGAAACAGAACCATCCTTTGACCCGGGCAAGTGTGACACATTCCGCCCGCGTTACAGGATCTGTCTCATCATTGGCACAAATAGTTACGTATTAAGATAAAAATGCAATATAACAAATTAATTAGATATGGCGTGCTCAAACAAACGAGTATTACCTTTTTTTATGGGATATGGAAGCAACTGCATACACCTTATTTAAGCCAGCCAATTGTTCTGGACTTCCAGCATAGCGCAGCTGGCTGATGTACTGTGCTTAGTGTAAAACGCGGACGTTTAGACGGGTGTTCGACCCCGGTCCTGCCGGCCCTACAGTCCCCGGCTTTTCCGCAGACTCCCCGGATGTGGGGACGCGAATGCGTGGATGGTTTCCTCTGAAGTCGGTCTCGGACGCACTTAGTCCCTGGTCCCCTTTCCCTGACAGGTTTTACCAGATGAGTGTCGATGCACTGGTAGTAAAAACACAAGACGATTGTAATCTGCTGCCATCTGGTGGCAGGCTTCTACGGGCATTTGTCCCATGGTTGTTAATGATGATGAATTGTCCTGGATTAGACAGGATATTTCCGAATTCCGATAGTATTCCGAATTCCGATAGTATTCCGTATGTACAATCTGTGCTCCTCATGTGTGTGTGTGTACAAATTGTCGTAAACAATAAACAAGGCTTAGTGCAATTTTTAATATACAAAATAGGGTTATAAGTTTTTATCAACAATTGAAACCTTAAGTTTCGCTTGATTTAATCTTCCTAAATTGTAATTTTGATGTATATATTTAATACAAAATGATTTATTATTTTAATTTCGAGAAAGAAAGTTATTCTATCTGAGGCTTCAAAAAGAAGGAAACTCCGGAAAGTAAACACAGTAGCAGCATTCCATTCTGTGGTTTATTTGTACTACCAACACAACAAGTAATAAATATTAAAAAAATATTATTTGAAAATAATAAATTTTTAGTTTTTGAACATTTATGTTATTGAGAATGAGTACAAGACGAGACTGAGATATAACTGAAAATACGAGAATTGTACTCCTAAATGAAAGCGGAAAAGAATAAAGAAATACACTCGTGTTCACAAAAAACAAAGTACCTGGAAGGATTCGAGCTACGACTTTACTTTTTTACAGTATATGTTTATTAGGCGCTATAGAACAAATAATTAGCATCTCGATGTAGCTAATAATCGGTGTGGCCGCATCTGGCATGTATCGCCTGCTGTACGCGCTAAGGCATCGAATCAAATAATGTGCGAATGGTGTCCTGTGGAATAGCCATCCAGGCTGTATTGACCAACGTCCAAAGTTCTGGCAGACGGTCGTACTGCTGCACCTGTCGTTTGAGCATGTCTCAGATATTTTCCATGCGTGGTAGTCCGCCAATCTAGCCGGCCACAGCTAAAGTGGAACGTTTCTATCCCTGAAGAAGGTACATGTTTTCACTGCAGCATCTAGTGTGCCATTGTCTTGCTGAAATATGGCCCCTTGGACTTCTGCAGGTACGGAAGGGTGACCGGCTGAGGAATGCCAAAGATGTAACGGGTATTTGTTACAGTGGTACGGACTGTCACGAGAGATGATCTGCTTTCGTACCCGATAGCACCCCAGGCCATAATGTCTTGTGTTGGTGTGGTATGCCTGGTATGAACACACCCTTCCCGACGCTCTCCACCTGCCGTCGGTAGACACAAATGCGGCCATCATTTTCACCTAAACAGAAGCGCGTTTCGTCCGAGAACACCATACTGTGCCATTCGTCCCGCCACTGCCTTCCTTCGATGCACCATTGCAGCCTACATCCGTTGCTGCGGTTTCAAAAGTAGCACGAACTGTTACAGCTGACATGGGAGAATGCGTCACAGTTTCCCAGCGCCAAGGCCTTCGATGATGCAGAACGATCATTCGAAATCATCCTCATAAAAGCCATCCTCAAATTTTCCAAACAGCTAGTGAATGGCTTGCAATCTTCTACCGAAAGCAAAATTTGACTATAGAATTTTATGTGTTTACAAATAACCAGCAATCTTGATTATGACTCTGATATCTCACAGCCATTAGGAAGAATAAAAGCGAAGGCTATCTTATTTTGGCAAGCACTTGTGTCAAGTGCTCGATCAAAGGCATTTTTGTTACATGCATAATTCCTGATTCGAAGAACGAAAGTGAAAGAAAATGGTGTCATTATACGTAAAGGCATGTATAACACAACAAAGCTAGATAATTCTAATTATCATATCTGGAAAATGAGAATAGAGATGCTTCTTATTAAAGACAATATATAAAACGTTGTTTCAGAGCCGATTCCAGAAGAAAAGAGTGAAACATGTCTGAGAAACGACGAACTTGCTAAGGCTACTATAATACTTCGCGTATCTGATGACCACCATATTTATCACGTACATGATAAGAAAACCAATTCCAAAATGTGGAATGCTTTGAAAATTGTTTGTGAAACAGAAAGTTTAAGTAGCAAATTGTATTTGCTTAGAAAAATGTGTAGTTTACATTTTCAAGAAAATGGAACAACTATGCAAGAGCATGTAAATAGAATGCTGGAAATAGTTCACAAGCTTCAAGCACAAGGAGAAGAATTCAAAGACACACATTTAAGAGCTATTTTGCTAAATAGTTTACCAAGTGCCTATGAAAATCTAGTTACTGCTTTAGAAGCAATGCAGGAATAAGATTTAACACTTGAGTTTATCAAATGAGAAGTGATAGATGAATACAAAGAAGGAGAACAAAACTCACAGGCACACACAGACCACACAACTGTTTTAAAAGCAAGTTATAAAAGGAAAGATTACAGCTCAAAACAAGAAAATGTTTGCCCTTTTTGTAAAAAGAAAAAAACAATGGTGGCACAGATAACTGTTTGCACTACAAAAGGAATCCAAATAAAGTGAACACAAGTAAGTTCCACAAAAATAATAACTCACATTTAGAGTCTCACAGTAATATTGCCGTGTGGACAAGAAAAGCAAATATAGATTGTGAACAAAATGACATGAAAAGGAAAAAATAAAATTTATCATTAGAAAGGAAGTCAAAACACGACAAAATATCCAAAGGTTGGTGAATTGATTCTGGTGCAACGTGTCACATGAGAAATGACATTACACTGTTTAAGGAACATTCAAAAGGTGACTCAGAGCTGATCACTACTGGCGATGATTCTCATATTAAGTCAGAAGGCAACGAAAATATATTCTATAACGAAGTAAATTTCTCCGTCATTTTTGTCCACGCCGGGGCTCGAACCCGGGTCCCCTCATTCCGGAATAAGTCGCTCTACCAATTGAGATACGCGGACGGTCGTTGTCGCTGCTATCTGCCTTTATGTCGTGTGCGTCCTGCTGGGTAGGCACGTCACAATTTTTAAATTGTAAAATCGAAAAAGGAATAGTTAGGTGGAAGTAAAGGATGTAGATACTAATTTATTATCTGCTAGAAAGGCCACAGAAAAAGGATATGAAGATTTATTTAAGAATAAGAAATGCATAATTAAGTATGAGGGTGCTATTGTAACGATAGGCATAATACATACCTCATATAATATGTACAAGCTACAAATAGCAGATGGAAAGGTAAATTTGGTCACAACATGTGAAAATTAAAATTGTTTGCTTATATAGCACCGAAGACTAGCTCATAAAGACATTGAAATAATAAAGCAAATGGAGAAAAAAGAATTAGCAAGAGCAAAAACTCTTTCCAACTGTAAAAAGGAAGAGAACTATGAGTTGTGCATAAAAGGCTAACTTACCCAGAAACCGTTCTCAAAACAAAGTAGCTTTAAGGCCAAAGCTATATGAGAATTAATAAATACAGATATTTGTTGTTCCATGAGTGAAACCAACCCGAGTGGGTATAATAATTTTATCACATTTACAGATGATTGTAGCATATAATGTTATATATATTTGCTTAAAAGTAAAGATGAAGCATTAGCAAAATTTAGACAATATGTAGCTTCAGTATAAATCAAATTTGGAAAAATGCCCAAATCAATAAAAACAAATAATAGAGGAGCGTATTGCGAAGGGATTCTGAAAGTTACGTAGGAGGACAAAGAATAGAACACAAAACAACTGTGCCATACTGTAAGGGCAAAATACGTTATTAATGTAATATCGGACATTGGGCATTATTTTCATATTTTATGTGTTACGATAAAAGGACTAGAATTAGAAGTCAAGCGACAAAGGAAAGACGCTGCACGTGTTTTCCCGTTTCCAGAAAAAGAACTACTCTATTTTTTTTATTTCCAGGAAAGGAACGTTTCTAGTTTCTTTGTTCGGAAATCAGCCTTCTGGAAACTGGCGCACTGAACATTTCTAGCAGTACATCTGCAAGTTAAAGTAGTCGGATAACTAAAGGCCTTTGAGGCTAATGGCTTTGAGACATATTGTAAGACTCCAACATGGAGCCCGACCGCCTGAGAAAATGTACGTGTATATTGTAACCAAGGCAGTTCGGAATGTACGAACACAATAGTGTAAACAATGCTGTAGAGCTATGCTGTCCGTTGGAGCTTAGTTCGTGGAAAAGGTCAAGGTCGCGATAGGAGCCGTAAGGTGACCTTTCTACTCAGCAGCGAAGACTGGGAGCGAGGGAGCAAGCTGTTCGGAGAAGAAGAAGGTGGGGGGACCAACAGCGGAGGCTCTCTCTAGGTAGTTCTCCGCGTCTCGGGCAATAGAGCAGAGGTTAGCACGTGACGAGAGGTGAGGAGAAGAGTGAGTTGGAGTTTGGCGGTAGAGGGAGCACGTGTACTTTGCTCGGTAGGAGTCTAGGAACTTCGTACGTCCTTGTGGATGGAAGGGAATTTAGCGTCTTCGTGATACAGGCCGTTTTCAGGCTCTCACAAGCGCGTGGAGATTCTGTACCGAAGTTGCGGACAGATTCCAGTAGGGACTATTCGGACAAACAATTAAATGTTAGCAAAGAAAGCTGCACTACGACGAAAACGGATTCGTGAAATAATGCGTGAGTGATTTCTCGCAACGAACGAAGTCTCCGATACACAGCCTAGGCTCAGACAACATTTCTCTGAGTGACGATTAAATTTTGTTAAGTTTGAAAACTTTGATTCGATTCCTTTTAAGGTAGGTCTCTTCGTTATTCATTCACCTCCCCTCTCTTGATTAGCAGATGTTAATAGTAAAGCTGAGGGAGCAGAGCGCCTGTTTGACCAATTATTGGTTATTTAAGTAGTATGAACCTTGACCTATTGTCTGTGGGGTGCGTGCTCCGGTGAATGAACTTTGATTATAGAGCCTTGTAGGACTTTAGATTACGTAAGGCAGGTGAAGTATTTATGTTCGCCCCTACACATACTATCCTCAGATGAATGGAATAATTGTACAAAAAATTAATTTTGGACAAAAATGGCAAAAACATTTGACGTTAAATGCTAACATAAAGACAAAATACTGGGCAGAAGCTTACATACGAAATAGAGTCCCAATGCAAGCAACAGGAATAATTCTTTTTGAATTGTGCGAAGAATTTACACCATATCTTGGTCATATTAAAGTATATGGATCAAAAGTTTATATATGTACTAGCGGAGATACCCGGCATTGCCCGGGAGAGACATAAAGTTTTTTTCAAGTAACAATGTAAATCGCACTATAAAAAAAATCCTACCATGCTGAACAACGCTCAGTTTTTATGAGATATGAGATTGTTAGCATTTTTACCCCTCTTTCTCTGTGGGCGTTGACGTTTTTTATTGCCTCCGAAGAATATTATTGTCATGAAGGATTTTCGAAATAGAGAAGAGAAGGAAAATATGGCCAATTTTGTTATAATATTAATTATTTTAAACCGTTTTTTACACTTTACAGCCTGTAATTTTTCAATGTTCTTGATATCCTGTGGAACATTGAACATAGAATTGTCCGTGGGAACAGCATGGAGACCGCAAGCACTTGTTTCACTGGGCCACTGTGCTTTATTGATGGTGATACAGAATGCCTGACTGGCAGAATGGCGTGTTCATTGTAAAACTTGTTTGTAAACATTTATGCTTTTTCCACCTGGAGCATAGATAAACAAATGATTTGGAGAACCTACTTGTAAGCACGGTACGTATATCTGCCCGTGGGAAAAACACGGTGTCTCCAAAATAATACCAGCGCACTTGATTGACTGGCCCTGTGCCTTGTCGATGGTGATACCAAATGCCAGCCTTACTGGGAACTGCAATCTGAAAGTTTAACTTTTCCATTCCTGCAGCACATTACAGGAGGCTCCGTTTTAAACATCTTGGCGTGGCAGTAACTACATATTCGGTTCATTTTTCCAATAATAACATTCGGATGTTGAACATAGTCCTTGTGAGTATCAAAGTGAAAACCTTCCAGCAAGAAATTGGAATGGCTTGCCACCCTTGATGTAGCGTTTCCTTCTGCTTTTGAATTCGAGCCTCTTGCTGTTCCAATTTCTCTGCCGCCCTAGGTACGCTGACTCTTTCCTGCTGATCCATAAGTCTTCGATCACGTTGTTCGGTTCTCTCACTCTCTCGAAGTAATTTTACTTTCTTTGCTTTCGGCTGAACTTGTCCGATGGGTTTGCGTTTTTTTGGAGGCATTTCACCACACCTGATGAAAATTTTATTATAAGAAACACAATTTATAAAGGCCGTTCTGAGCTCTAAAAACTCGAAATAGCAAACATGCACAATAATGCACTTCCTGCACTCCGCATTTAGCTTTCTATAGTGTAGATATACAACCTGGTCACACCCAACGTGAAAGAAAGTAGTTAACGATAATATACTGACTTTTTTTTACTAATCTCGAAAACTAAACCGATTCGGGTAATTCTTTCACAGTTGGGAAGCTTTCCGGAGGACATAGGCTATTTCGTTTATTTATTATTATGTTTTTATTATGTTTTATTATTTTTGGCTGTACTACCGAATAACATCGCTTTCAAGTAATTTCCAATTTCTCATGTATCGTTCCGCTTTGTTTACATACAACCTGATAACACCCAACGTGAAAGAAAGTAGTTCACTATAGTATGCGGAATTTTTTTACTAATTTCGAAAACTAAACCCATTCGGATAATTCTTTCACCGTTGGGAAGCTTACTTCTTTTCGGTAGACATAGGCTATTCGTTTTATCTATACTAATATACTAATCTTGTATTTAAATTTTATGTATGAAGAAGACAGTCTGTTCTAACTTCAACTTAACCTTAATGCTATTTGAGAGGACCACGCCTATTGGTGGGAACCTGTAGCTCCACCCATATATTGGACTCCTGCGCCAGTTGTTGGGAGTCTAATGAAACCTAATCCTTACAAAGAAAATGCCATGGTAACATAAACAAAAAAAATACTTATGGCAATATGTTCCGCCGGTGCATTGTGTTTTCAAAAATCGGACTCTTCCCCGTATGCCTGAACCGCGGAAGCTTGGGAGGAGTGAGACGTCACCTGACGACCGTTGCTCTGACACGCGGAGTAATACCGCAGCAGCCGACTTGCACCCAGTCTGTAGAGTGTCCCGTAAAAACACATTTGACTCCCTTAGGGATGGAATTTCTAAAAATCGTTGGGCTTGTATTTTAATCTGGGTGATGAAGAATATGTATGCCAATTGTGGTGCAAATCCATCAAACCGTTTAGGAACGTATGCGGAACAAACATACAAACTTTCACTTTTATATACGTCGTATATAGAGATATGTACGAAAACAACAAAGGAGAAAATTTGGCAACAGTGCACAAGAGGGGAACTTATTAAGAAATGATGAAAGATCTAATGGATACAGAGTATTAAATAAAGAAACAAATAGAGCAGTCATTACCAGATCGGTAAAATTTGATGAAAATAAGCAACCTGAAATAAAAAGTACACCTGCTGAAAGGAAAACAGAAGGATAACAGGACATTTTCTTTAAAAATGAAGAAATGTCATCAGGAAATGTGGAAGATAATAACGTAGAGAAGAGCCTGAAAATATTCAAAGAATATCTTCAAGAATAAATAAAGGAATACCACCAGAAAGATTAGCATATGTTGCAAACTTTCAATATAAAAAGGATCCACAAACCTTTAAAAAAATCCAAGACATGAATGAAGTAGAAAAAGGAAAGGGGTTGGACTCTATAAAAAAATATCTAGATGCATTGAAGAAATATAAATAAAAGACTTCGGTAGATTTTCCAGACGGCAAGAAAGCAAAATAAATGGATTTTTAAAAGAAAATACAGTGCAAATGGAAAAGTTGAAAGCTATAAAGCAAGGCTTGTAACAAAGGGGCATACACAACAACCGGGTTCAGACTTTTTCAACCGTAGTAAAGCATAACACTTTAAGAACTCTTTTGACAGTTGCAGCAAATAGGAAATAGCACGTTCATCATCGTGATATAAAAACTGCTTTTCTGCATGAAAAATTGGAAGAAGATGTTTTCATGGAACAACCAGAAAGAATCAGAAAAAGAAGAAAAGATTTGTAAATTACAAAAGAGCATATATGGTCTCAAACAAAATCCAGAAATCGGAGTAGAACAATAACAGAATATTTGTGTAACAAAGGCTTCAAACAAAGTACAACAGATCCTTACTTTTTTTATAGAATCCAACCCCTTTCCTTTACTTAAGGATGGAAAACAAACATGTTTAGCGATTTATATAGATGATATATTGATTGTATCGAACAGCATAGACAATATAAAGAAAACTACAAATTTGTTGAAACATCAATTTGAAGTAAAATATTTAGGTCATGTTACATATTATCTTAGAATTCAAATAGAAAGAGTAGAAGATTAAGTTTTCTTCTTAATCAAAGTAATAAAATAAAGGAAATTATACAAAATTATGACTGAGGTCAAAATAAGCAAAGTAAAACACCAATAAGTACAGATTACAGAAATAACACTCAAGAAGAACTTCTTAAGGTTAATGGAGTTCATAGAGAAACAGTGCTTGTAACAAAGGGGTATATATCATGGGTATTACCTACAGTAACAAGACCAGACATTTTAACTACCATAGACATCTTGAGCAAGAAAGTAGAAAACCCAAGTAAACAAGACTGGACAGCTATTATAAAGTCAATTCATTATTTAAAGTCAACAGTAACCCTTAAATTAAGACTCTTCGAAAGACACACTAATTTTAAAAGGCTATACATATGCTGATTGGGCAGGAAACCAGACTGGCTGGAAATCAATATATGGATTTGTGTTCATGTTAGAAAAGATTGCCACATTTTGGAGCAGCCGTAAGCAGTCTACAACAGCCTTATCGACAATCGAAGCAGAGTTCATCGCCACTGCAGAGGCTAGTAAAGAACTATTATGGTTGCGAGAGTTGTTTAAAAATGTTGATTGTGAACAAAGTAGTGCCGCTATAGTGTTTCAAGACAACAAAGCAACTATACATTTCGTAGAGAGTGAAAAGATCAACTCTAGATCTGAACATATCGTGGTGCGGTATCAGTTTGTGGAAGAGTTGAATGGAACTGTTATTCAATTAGATTACTGCAGTGCCTCTGAGATCGTGGCTGCCATACTCACCAAGCCGTTGGCAAGATCCCATTTTGAAAAACCCAGTTATTCACTAGTTATAATAAAATGAAACTCCTCCAGCCAAGTGGGAGACTTAAGAATTCCTGTAGGAACTATGCCTGTCCGAGTTCCACAACGTTTGAACTAGAGGCCTCAAGTTTAACCAAGTTGCAGGTAGCACTGCGCTCGCTGTTTTATTTTGTTTGTTTTGGTGTTAGCCAGCTTTGCTTAGATACCATTCTGATTACTTCGTTAATTTGTTATTGCTCAGTATGTTGGCGGTGTAAATGTTTTGTGCGTTAATACGGTAGAAAGACGTATACGGGAGTGAGGATTTGTTTTTGTAGATCTTCAGGTATTGTTTATCTTCATTCAAGTTTTAGTGAATAAATATTTTATTAAATGGTAAGTTCGTTTTCTGTTTTTCTCAATGCATAGAAATCCTCCACACAGCTAAAGAATTCTTGCAACCAAATTTGACTGTAGAATTGTATTTGTTCACAAATAACCAACAATCTTTCCCATTGTGATCGACACTGCTGATGATTACGGACGAGGAGCAGTCTTAAAAAAGTTGCCTAGATCACGTGGTGACGCACGTGACTACATATTTTGCATATATGTTACGTAAGTGAAGTTTACGTAATCTGTAAAAAGATTTCTAATTCAGTGGCCGGTGTGTGTACAAAGGGGAGGTCTGCTTAAATTTTTAAAAACTGGAAACAATGAAAACGAACCGACACTGCTGTGGAGCACGAACCGAATTCAATAGTCATTGAAGATTTACCGATCATTAAGATAAAAATAAAGCTTATTCAATTGATAAAACATTTAGAAAGAGAGACAGTTATTTTTCCCCACTAGAGGTTGAAATCTCTGTTATAAAAATTAACAAATTGTGCATAAAAAAAATATATCGTACCTGAATGTACGTAGCAGAGACACAGTGATGTTTATATCAAACAGTTAGAAGAGCATATACAGAACAAAACGTGTTTAAACTTTACGCTCCCTAGCAGAAGAAGTTTTAACCCTTTCCACTCGAATGGTATTTACCAATACTCACCCTGCATTCGCATTTTGTTTTCTGCAGTAGAGTTCACAACTTAGCTGTAAAAGTTCAGCTTTGGGAAGCTTGATGCAAAAAAAAAAAAAATGTCTCGATAGTCCCGACGTAAGGACTATAGTGGCGTCATCGGCGTAGAGGCTAACACCCGCCGCACGAACTATTTGGCAATTTCATAATGTCGGGTGTCGCCCGACAGTCGAGCAGAAAGGGTTTTAATCATAGATAACCAGAAAATATGTGAAAGCTATTCTTCACAGGAAAAGCTATATTAATATATTAAGGAAAAAGAAAAATTCAAATACATCTCTTTGAAACACAGATAGCGAGAAAGGTTTTGGCATTTCTGCCCAATAATGGGAAAACTGTGCATTATTAAAAAAAATAATAATATTCTCCATCTTTACTGTAACGAACTGCATATAGTAAAAAAATCAAAATGATTTTTAGAAGCGGAGATACAGCATCAATACAGACGTACAGAATAATACCACGAAGCGCCAGATCTGTGAGGTACAAAACTTCACGAGTAAAGGTAAAGTGTTCCACATAGTAAATAGTATACGGCGTATAAAGAATTTTGTAAATCTGAATTTTAAAAGCAGAGATATTAACAAAAAAACGATATGACATTTGCGTCCCTGGCGAGAAACCGAGGGCACTATTTTAGCCAATATATCTACACAAAAAGCTTTGGCAGTTAGTATTATCTGACCGAAAGAAAAGTTTTTCAATCGGGATTTCAGACTCGCAGATGTTGGTGTTGATATGCTGCCAACGGAAATGGGAACTTTTGGACTTTAAGAGGCACACGTGTGCCTTAAGGGAAATTTGAAGTTACATACAAAACATTTCGCTCTCCAGAAGTATTTTTTTTTCAAATCGGCCTGTTAGAAGCAGAGATATAGCAATATATATATATATACATCTGCGCCCCTGGCGGAAAAATGATGCACTATATCAGCACAAGGTATTGTCAAAATGCTTCTCATGGTGAGTGGTATCTGACCGCGAAATAATTTTTTAAATCGAGCTTTCAGAAGCAGATATTGCTGCAAATATATCAGAAACAAAAATATACTCTTACGCTCCCTAGATGCCAAACCACTCTTTTCAAAATTTCAGAGTTATATGCAAAACAGTTCTCACAAGGAGTTCTGTCCGATGCAAAAATAATTTTTGAAATCGGACGTTTAGAAGCAGAGATATCGGGGAAATCGCAATTTAACTTTTACACATTCCCGCCCCGGTGGAAACTTTCGACCGACCATTTTTTGCTTCCTAAGCGCTGGCTTCCGACCATTCTTTCCCGATGAGTCCGGATTCAAATCCGGTGTGGCATGGATATTGTGTTTGTTTTATGGCACTAGCTCTCTCCCTTCGCTGGAACCAGTGGCACTAAATTAGGGACCGGCGACTGCCCATCACGGGGGTCGTCAAGCCTCCAATTAGAAAAAGTTACGCCCCAAGCGGAAAAACTATACATTATTTGGAAAAAAAAAATGTCCCCAAAATTGTCTTCGTTATAAATGGTACCGATGCAAAAGTGTTTTTAGTCGGATGTTCAAAAGTAATTATATTCAATAAAATGTATATATAAGTCGATAGGATCTACTCATACGCCCTCTGGTGGAAAAGTTATGCATCGTAAAAGAACTGGAAAGCAAGGATCATCGTTCTCGTACTTCAAGTTTCCCAATGGAAAAAGAAGTTTTCAAATCGAACTAATAGATTAAGAGATATGATGTCCACAGACGGACGGACAGACAAAATAATAACATAAACACTATCTCCGTTTGCAAAAGACGTGATAAAAATCTGAGGTAGGAAGATCATCAGAACTAAAGCAGACTACAAATACAATAACGAAGATGAAAAAAATATTACTTTCAGAAGGCGTCACAGTATCCTCCAGAATTATACATTCAGCTACACATAAAGCAGTGATCTCAAAATTCGAGCGGTATGTGTGATAACAATGGTAGCTACTTTGAATATCTAATTTGACGTAGCTGCAAAATTTTGTTCTTTTTTGTGTTTTGCTGTCGCGTTGAACAGCTGTTCCTCATAAGCTGCCGCACTGAAAGAGTAATTTCTCATTATACAAGAATTCGTAAATGTACAAGAATATAACGATGAAACGCCCATTATTTAGGTGTGCTTGAACTGATGGTTCTTAATTTTCTCAGCCGCAAAATGATAATTTCGGACGGCATACGAAACGCTAATTTCAGATAACATAGGTAGTAAAAGTGCAAAAGCATGTAATTAGTATTGCGTTGCGTAGCCGTACTAGTATATGTGAACTGGCATACCAGTAAGCTGACTTTAGGTTTCAAACAAGTTTCCCACTCGTATAATATTCTTTTCAATGCACGATCACTTTCATTGTAACATCTGCTATAACATATCGTTAAAAAGAGCAGTTTAGCTGTTGTTACAAAACTGAACATACATTCCTTATTGATTTGGAACCAAACTTTGAAATAGAGCGCGAGTAATAAATTATCGATACATAAAAAAGTGAAAAAGAAAAAGTTTTTCAAATCGAACTATTAGAAGCATTGATATCGAGAAAAATGAGAGGTACGACTACGCCGCCTAGCGGGAAAACTATGCATTATTTTAAACAGATGGTCTTCTCAAAATATTTTTCGTGATGAGCGGTATCTGATCACAAAATAATTATTTTTTAGTCGAGTTTTCAGAAGGGCAGACATTTCTGCAAATACACTGACGGGAAAAAATCCCAACACCACGAAAAAATAGTTGTAGAGGAATGAAATGGCGGCAATACATTTGTATAGGTAACATATTTAATCGATTAAGGTTTCAAGATCACAGCTTATTGTAAGCGCGAGAAGAGCCATTTTAAATGTGAAATGCTGGTATATTAATAACCGGTGTAACCGCCAGAATGTTGAATGCAAGCACGCAAACGTTCATGCATTGTGTCGTACAGGTGCTGGATGTCAGTTTGTGGGATGGAGTTCCATGCCTGTTGCACTTGGTCGGTCAATACAGGGACGGTTAATGCTAGTTGGGGGTGACGCTGGAGTTGTCGTCCAATGATGTCCCATACGTGCTCGATTGGTGAAAGATCTGGTGATCTAGCAGGCCACGGCAACATCTCGACACTCTGTAGAGCATGTTGGGATACAACAGCGGTATGCGGGCGAGCGTTATCCTGTTGGAAAACGCCCCCTGGAATGCTGTTCATGAATGGCAGCACAACAGGTTGAATCACCAGACCGACGTACAACTGAACCGTCAGGGTGCGTGGGATAACCACGAGAGTACTCGTGCTGTCATAGGAAATTGCTTCCCAGACCATAACTCCAGGTGTAGGTCCAGTGTGTCTCGGCCGCAGACAGGTTGGTTGCAGGAGCTCACCTGGCCTCATTCTAACCAACACACGGCCATCACTGGCACCCAGGCAGAACCGGCTTTTATCAGAAAACACACCAGATCTCCACTTCGTCCTCCAATGAGCTCTAGCTTGACACCAATGACGTCGCAAACGGCAATGGTTTGGAGTAAGTGGAATGCACGCTACAGGGCGTCTGGCTCGGAGCTGTCCTTCAAGTAACCGATTTGTAACAGTTCGCTGTGCCACTGTGGTGGCAACTGCAACTCGAATTGCTGCCGCAGACACGGTGCGATGTGCCACGGACATACGCCGTACACGGCGGTCTTCCCTCTCAGTAGTGCCACGTGGCCGGTCGGAACCCGGTCTTTTTGAGCCAGTACCTTCCCTTGAGTACCGCTGCCAACAATCATGCACAGTGGCTACATTCCTGCCAAGTCGTTCTGCAATATTGCGGAAAGAAAATCCACCTTCTCGTAGCCCTATTACACGACCTCGTTCAAACTCCGTGAGCTGTTGATAATGGCTTCTTCGTCTTCTTAAAGGCATTCTTGACTAACATCAACACCCTACGTCGAATCTCAACGATAACTAACGCTCACGAACGTTACAGTGCGTATTTACAGCAAACCTGCTTTGCATGTTCCGAGGGGCGCTACTAGCGCCACACGTATGCGCCGAGCGCGAAATTTGCATAGACGTCATCTTACAGATATACTCTCACCGCCTACCAACTGTCGTTTATCTAACACAACCCCTTCTTGGTGATGGGATTTTTTTTCCGTCAGTGTACTTCAGAAATAGAAATATACACTTACGCCCCTCGTGGCAAAACTGCTCTTTATCAAAAATTAGAAATTATATGCAGAATATTTTCCACTAGGAGGCCTATCCGATGCGGAAATAATTTTTCAAATCGTACTTTCAGAAGCAGAGACACCGAGGAAATTCTGAAATTATGTGGTTAAACCTCCATTAAAAAAAAACAAAAAACAAAGAAGAAGTAGGCAAAGCGTCCAACAGCGTCGAAAGAAAATGATGTTCAAACCAACACAAAGAGGATTCTGTGAAATGAAGCATGTACGAAACACGATTTTTTACTTCCAGTAGCGGACTGGCGATCCATAAACGGCCCTGGGAGCTGATTATGAGCGACCCACTTTTGGGGAAAATCACCCCCCGAAAACGTTATGTTAGAATCACCGTTTACTGTTTAAACATCTTTTTAATAAAAGTCTACGAATCATTGAGGCTTTTTGTATTGAGACAATAACATTTTCCACAGTTTCCTGGACACACCGCAGCTCTATTAAAATTTAGTGTAAGAAAAAATTACTTCTGTTGCTGAGAAGCCACAGACGTTCTCTAAAAGAGACTGTAGAATACTTTATTCCATACTTATTGATTTTATTGCCATAGTTGAATTCAGAATTTGTAATAGTTTCTTTGCTTTTAGTGAGGACGGAAATTCAAATGTGCCCAAAATCAATATCTTTTTCAAGACTTACCTATGATTAATAAAATAAATAGAAAAAATTATCTAGAGAAAATTAAAAATGTCCAGAATTTCAATGCAAATTTATAAAGTGAAAGAAATTAGAGAGTGTGATTATTTTTTATTTAATTACTTTCAAACGGAAAAAGTCTCTTTGTTGTAGCTGAAACACACTTACCAGAACTGCAGTCCAAGGTTACATGTATAATGCCCAAAAAATGTAATGTAGGAAATCAGATGCAGATCTTGTACGAAAAAGGAAAAGCATATAAAAAGCAGCCACCCAAAATTTTGCAGTAGGTGAACCTCAATGCATTTACGTACACAATGAATTTCGAGTTTCTATCAAAACCTATTGATAGCACATTTGAATTAGATTGTATTTATTATTCAACTACAATTGACAAAAGCTGTGTGAGGTAGAGTATATCAGTCCAAAGGGACGAAGCTTAAATTAGGAATTCGAGAATGGGGGTGTACAAAAATAGGGTTTGACTCTATAGAACATTCATTTGCTACGTAAGTTTCTTTCTTTCGAAGCCGTCAAAATTTGGTAGTCAAACTTTGTCATCTTGCTTATATTCTACAAAAATATTGAAGTGCAAGTACATATTTACTTTTTTTTTCTTGAGTTAGCATAAGGCCTACCGGCACTGAATATGGCGGCCTACCAGGAATTCTCCCAGTATCTCAGCGGCCCAGTCCGCGCCTGTTTACTCTCACTGTAAAATATTCCACATGCGTAGCTGAACATCCAAATGTGTAGAAGCAAAGATTTAGCTGTTTGTGAACTGTATTTATCAGACTCATAATGGCCAGTGCCTGTGAGAAACTGTCGCGTTCTTACGGCTTTGATGGGGAATGCAATCGATTTTGTCAAAACCTCTTTTAATAAGCATAGACAACTGAGAGTCGCATTTATATATAATATTTTTTTTTTCTGGAGTGTTACGATTAAAATGTTTATATCCCATTTCGTATTTAATGGCTTTTTCTCGCAGTACCGAACAAAATGCAAAGGTACAAAGAAAAAAGGAAAACCCGTTTCCTCTCGAGCCAAAAGATGGAAACTCCAAGAAATCGATACACCTTTAAGGAGCAATGAAAATTTTTCTACGCTTTCTGATGTATGTAGCCCCAAGTGCAACGAAGCAGAAATCTTCGTAATAAGCAATTTTCCAAGGGAATGGTAAGCCACTTCGGGCAAAGCTGTTTATGGTAAGGACACCCTTTTCACATGTGACTGAAAATGTTAATTTAATTACGCCACTCTCATGTCATCGCTGTAATCTCCTTTTCTGGTTGCCAATCAGTTGCGACCCACCCGTGAGATTTCCATCTAGAAAGACCAGAGATCATAACGCCATTACTCCCTAGCTGACGATTTACGGACTCGCTCTGATGCTGGGCGAAAACGTACAGATAAAGCGAGTTTTCATTTTATGTAATTGCTTTACACAACTAATAATAAATGAAAGTTTTTATGCTGCCATTTTTGTCAGGCTAAATTTGGATAATAAGTAAGAAAAGGAACTGGAATCTACATTGAAGAATATTTCCTGCAGTTTTCGGCAAGTGTAAAATTACCGTATTTTTCGGATTATAAGTCGAATGGGTTAAATTTTTCCGTTTCCTTATCTTCGTTCATAGAATTCAGTGTAAGACAAGGCTAGAACAAATGCACACTTAGTGTTCTTGAATTATGTAATCATATTTTTAATGTTTCAGTAAATATTAAGAAAACATGAGATGAGCAGAATTTTTCTTTTCGACAAAAAGCTGAATTTTGTGAGTTTATTTTCTCTTAAGAAATGACGCTACCCGTATTTCTCACCCTCTGATCGCCCAACCGGAAAATTCGCAGCACAAAGGTGCAAAACTAAAAACAACAACAACAAAAAAAAAAGGTCACACAAGTGTGTTAAATCAGAGTGATGCTAGCAGCGTGAGTTATTGAGTCATTGTTCCATTGTTCCGCTGCATTTTCTCACAGAGTCTGATTGAAATTAAAAGAAATCAGAAGAGCGTTTGATTTCAATAGGAAACATAAAATAAACAAAGATAAGCATAATAATTGGAAGCAATAGATGCTTTGTATTCAGCTGAGCTACACAATTTAGAGACTGATAGAGGGAAATAAAAATGCCTTCGCTAGCCGCTGGGCATAGGTGTTCTTAAAGCGCAAGTGCCGCCGGATGTCAATACGATTATCACCAGCCAATCAACTGCGTGGCAGTGATGTGTTTCAGAGGTTTAATGAACGCGAGATAAATGAGGTGCACCCATTGTAGTCCTGACGGATTTGGAAAACCAAAGATGAATGCCGTTCACAGGGGCTTTGGAAGGGTCGCAAGGGGAATGCTATTAACATAGGACAGCTGTCACGTCAAATCGGTCGCGGTGACTTTGATGATGTTTCTGTTGAAGGCGAATTGTTGTAACAACTTTTAAACAAGATCTTAGTGACAGAATATTTCATTTCCTACGTTTTCGAAATAAACGTAACATTGCGTTTCGGGTGCCCAGATTACAACCAAATTTAAGTCACAATATGCATATGCAATTACATATATACAGTTAAGGAAAAATTAATAGCAACTCTGGAAATTTCTGACATTTTTGGGTTTTCAGTGTTGCTACAAAAGTAAATATGTAGATAGTACTCAAAATATATATATATATCATTTAAAAGCACATTTCATGCAGAAGAGAACTCAATTTATAGAATGGGAATATCTTTAACAGAACTCAATTTATGGCCAAAAATGTGCTGCGAAGGAAGCACACTTCGTTATGTGAAATATCATCGTCCTTGCTACAAGCCGACGGAGCTTGTGTGTACGTCCGCGTACAGGCGATATAAAGGGCAGGTGATGTTCGTGTGGTTATTCCAGATGTTTTCCTAGTGCGCGTAGGTAGTTCGTTTGCATTGGTGAGTGTGTAGTCGTTACTCCTGTGCACTGCAGTGCAAATCTGAAGTTTTGAGTGCATTTCGTTTATTCTGTGCAAATTGTGTTGCAGTTATGGAAAGATAAGGTGATTTTTCACCACGAAAAGCTTCCCGGATGGTGTCTTTAAGGGAATTCGGTAAAAACAATGCAGAAATTGCCCGGATAACTGGGGTGCACAAGGGTAGAATTGGACGGCAGCTGGCGAAGATCCGTGATATGGGTGGAATCAAGAATGGCAGGCTGGGTAAATGTAGTTGAAAAATGAAAACAACTCCTAGAAGTAAAACTCGTTGAAACGGTTATGTCTGCGAAACAGGTTCGTCTTGTCAACAGTTCTTGCCAAAGAATTGCGAGAGAGCTCTGGTACAGTTGTTTGTCCTTGAACAGTGAAGAACAGGTTACGTTCTGTGGGTCTGACGTCTCATACGGCGGTAAAGAAGCCATTGCTAACCAATGTACAATGCAAGAAACGTTTAGAATGGGCAAAGGAACATAAGGAGTGGAACACTGATAGTTGGCGTCAAGTGTTATTTAGTGATGAGGCAAAACTGAACATCGACGGTAACGACGCTGGGTGCCGAGTGTTTCGACGAAATAACGAGGCATTGCATCCCTCTTGCACACTTAAGAAAAGAAAGTATCCATGCAGTGTTGGGATTTGGGGATGTTTTGCTGCTGCTGGAGTGGGCAGATTCCATGTGTGTGAGAGCACTGTTAATGCACAGGTGTACAAATGTATCCTCCAGGACAAGATGGTGCCTTCAGGACGTGATTTGTTCCATGGTCAGCTATACGTCTTCCTGGACGGTTCGGCCCCATGCCACCGTGCAAATATCATTAAAGCTTATGCGACGTCTTTAGGCAATGATGTGCCTCATCCTTGGCCTGGTAATAATTCGCCAGATTTGAACCCGATTGAGAATTTGTGGCGCATTCTGAAAAGAAAAGTGAACGAACGTCACCCCACAAATAAAGTGGAACTGATTAACGCAATTACTGACGTTTGGTACAACTGTATTTCATCCGATATGTTGAGTAAGTTGGTTTGTGCAGCCGTTGTTAAATCAAAAGGTCACCCAACGAAATATTAGGTACGTAATTCCATTTGAATTTGAACATGTTACTTTTCCACGATTTCTGTTTCGCAGCACATTTCTGTTCAAAACTTGAGTTCTGTTAAAGATATTCCCATTCTGTAAACTGATTTGGCTTCTCCATAAAATGTGCTTTAAAATGATATATATATATATATATATATATATATATTGAGAGTATTATCTACATATTTACTTTCGTAGCAACACTGAAAACTCAAAACCGTCAGAAATTTCCAGAGTTGCTATTAATCTTTTCGTAGCAGTATATTTCTCATTGAGAAATATCAATGACCAATCAATAGATAAATCGATCTGGCGTATAAGTAGAGGCTCTAACTTCAGAAGAAAATAAGTCTTGTTTTATACGGTGAACAATACATGGTAGGTTATATATACCCAAGTGATTCCTAACTTGGAACATTGCGGTGCGAAACTAACTGCGGGTGATTAGTTTCCTTCTCAAGTTTTCGTGAGAAACAATAGAAGAAGTGTGTGCAGGTAAATTTCAGTCTGTGACGTATACCTCTAATTTAACCGTTTAAGTTGCCGTTGTACCTGATCAAAATTGATCCCAAAAATTTCTGCTCTCCCTAAACACATGTTACATAGCTGCCGGGGGTTTGCGAAAGTTACCAGAAAACAATTTTTCTCCCCGCTCCTTGATCTCATCAGTACCAACTATAATCTTACCATGGGTGATAAGCCCTCCCTTTATGCCCTTTATTTTCTTCTCCATGACCCAAGCATGATGGGGAAGCGCTAGTCCCCCGACATGGACATCATGCCACTCGGTAAAAACAAGTGACTCAAACATCTTCTTTCTCCTTTTTTAGGTTAGTCGCCATAGCCCATTTAACAGATAGTCATTTGGAAAGAATAGTGGCCGCCCCGGTGGCGCAGTGGTCTAAGGCGCTGGCCTCTGATCATTCGTCCGTAAGGGGACCGGGTTCGAATCCCGGTCAGGCATGGATGTTGTGTTTGTCTTACGGCACTGGCTCTTTCCCTTCCCTGGAGCTAGTGACCCAAAATTAGGGACGGGCGACTGCCTATAGCCCATTTGAGTTGCTCACGGTGGTCGTTAAACCTCCAATCAAAAAAAAAAAAAAAAAAAAAAAAAAAAAAAAAGAATAGTGTCAATTATTCCCCTAAATCGGTAAAACGTCCTCGAATAGAAACGACTACTTACTCTCACCAGCGAAGGAGTAACTAGCCCTGATTTCCTTTGCGAAGAAAATACACGCAAAATGTTTTCATAGATAGTAGTATCTAACCGAAGAAATTTTTCAGTCGGGTTTTTGGTCCCGCACATATTGCTGTAAACGGAAACGTGAGCTTACGCTCTCTAATGACACACTTGTGCATTATAAAATAAATCGAAATTATTTGTAGAACATTTCGCTTTGGAAAAGCTTTCCGATAAAGAAAGAATTTTTCACATCGGACTATTTGAAACGGAGATATCGACAAAAATAATATATACATTTACACACCCTGGCGAAAAATCTATGCCCTATTTTAAGCAGAAAGTATTCTCAAAAGGTTTTCCGAGGTAAAGGGTGTGGGTCCACGAAAGCATGTTTTCAACCGAGTTTTCAAAAATGCAGATTTTGCTGCGAATATATCAGAAACAGAAATAAACATTTACGTCTCCAGGTGGGCAAACTGATCTCTACAAAAATTAGAAATGATATATGTAGAGCATTTCCAACCGGGAGCTGTATCGGATGTATAAAGAATTTTTGAAGTTGGACATTTAGAAGCCGAGAAATCGGGGATATCCCAATTTACCTTTACGCCGCTAGCGGAAAGTATATGCATTACTTGAAAAAAAATGTAACCGAAATAGTGTTCGTTATAAGTGGCATCGAAAGGAAGAAACATTTTTTTGTTTATTCAGTTGGATTTGTAGAAGCAAATATATGGAATAAAATGTATTTTGAAATCGATATTATCTGCTTTACGCCCTCTAGCGGCGAAGTTATGCAACGGAAAAGAACCGAAAACTAAGGATTGTCGTTCTGAATATTCCAGGCTTTCAATACCAATACAAAAAGAAGTTTTCAAATCAGACTAATACTTACAGAGATATAGTGTCAACAGACGGACGGATAAAGGGATACTATAAGCACGTACTTTTTTTGGGAAAAACATGTTAAAAATTCGAGCGACTTTTAGCACACAAACTGCATGCAGCCATCCGCTGCAAAACGTGCGCTTGAGAACTGCCAGTCAATTTTTTTAATTTTTCGAAGCCCTGGAGAAGGAATTCTCTGATTTTTTCTCTCTCGCAGTGTGGAAACAACATCACGCCATTGCGAGATTTTGAACGGCCGGGTCACCCGGGAAGTTTGGGCGCCATTATAACGAAGTAAATTTCTCCGTCATTTTTGTCCACGTTGGGGCTCGAACCCGGGTCCCCTCATTCCGGAATAAATCACTCTACCAATTGAGCTACGCGGACATTCGTTCTGACTGCTATCTGCATTTATGTCGTGTGCGTCCTGCTGGCAGGCACGTCACACGGGGGAAACGCAATTTAACTTTACACCCTCTAGTAGAAAATCTATGTATTACTTGATAAAGAAACTAACTAAAATAGTTATAAATGTCTTCGACAGGAAGAAATATTTTTTTCGATCGGATATTTAGTAATAAATATTTCGAATAAAATGTATTTTGAATTCGATATCATTGGCATTTACGCCCTCTAGCGGCGAAGTTGTGCATCGAAAAAAAACAACAAAAAAACAAAAAACGGAAAACAAGGATCATCATTCTCACATTTCAAGCTTCCCACAATGCAAAATGATTTTTTTCATATCGGACTTATAGTTCCAGCGATACGAAATCCACAGACGGACGGACGGACAAACCGACAACATAAGATAGATATTTTTTACAAAAGTCGTGCTAACAAGATCTATTTTCACAAAAAATGTGTTAAAAACATGTAAACATTTTCCGAGGAATATTGACCTAATACTTCATATGCCCCCCATTCGTCCTCAGTTCAGCAGCTATCCGACGTGGCATCGATTCAGTAAGATGCCGTAAGCTGTTGGGAGGTATGGCCAACCAAGCTGTGTGTAAGTACAACTTACACACAGCTTGGTTGGAATCGTGGATAAGAAAAATGACAAGAGTGGAAGACATCATGATCAGCGTAAGGTCCCTGAAATGGCATAGGGCTGGACATATTGCCTGGAGAACGGACCACCGATGAACAGCCGAAATTTTAGACTGGATTCCAAGGAACAGAAAAAGACCCAGAATAAGACCACGTGGAAGATGGGTGAATGGAGGAGACTGGCCCAAAACAGTCCGTTGTTAAAAAAAACTTGGGGAGACCTTCATCCAACAGTGGACTGGTAATGATTGACAATAATGATGATAATATATTCGAATTTATAATTCTAAGCATGTTTGTCCGGGTCCAAATTTTTGCCCGTTTCCGACTCTATTTGAGACGAGCAGATAGTGAAAGAATATTGTTAGAACGTTTTGTATTGAGACAGCCGATTGTATTTAAAGAGCGAAAAGTGTTACGCATGTTATGAAACATCATTGATACGTTTTATTTAAAGTATCTTGTGTTACGAACGATTTGTTGCTGACCAACCTGACGTGCTTGCATTTCTAATAAAGGATTTGGAATTCATTCAGTAGATTTATGTTGTCAGCGAACGCTGGCCGTTAATTTGAAGGGATATTTATGACTAAGATTTTCAGCTACACACGATGGAGGCTCATCCGGGAAAGTGACATATAAGTCACCCTGCGAAAAGTTAAGATTTAGGTTAAGTTAAAACCTTAACGTCTACAAACCCAATGAAAGCAAATACTTTGAAGCTTGTCTAAAACGGAATGCAAAGGGATTGGAACTATTTTCCATTTTAGAAAGGTATCCGTTTTATACAGATGTATCCGTGAAAGCCATTAAAATGTAAACATTTGAATATTTGTCATGCAATTAACATATTCTACGTAGTTAGTGATTACTTAAGAGAATGTATAGTTGTACATAGCTTAATAATTTAAAAATCCCAAAGTTCTATTTTTTTTTAATAATTCGTTAGTGATATCTGTACAGTAATACAATATGACGCTCAGTGAGAGCGTATGCGCTGTTCATTAACGAAATAATTCAGAGTCACCTCGAAGAAGTGCAAAATCTCGAATATTCTAAATATTTTGCAATGCTTGATGATATGTTTTTATCCTAGATTTAGATTCTGTTTTCACCTCTATTTCACCATCCCCACTGCTATTGTTTTTTCTTCAATTCGATGTCGTTCAATAATTTCGTCAATATCTTCGTCAGACTCTACGGCAAGAGTCAAACGAAAGAACGCAACTCACAACAAGCAAAGACTATGAATGATCGTCTCAATGAACATATGTTAGAGAATTAATCGGAGAGCCTCGTTGAAACCTTAACGGAACAGCCAGTTGCGAAGATTGGACTTTTCATCCAGCAAAGAGAGCAACGCTAGTCACACGACCTAATCCTGAGTCGCTCTACGTGCTTAAGGAGAAGCCAGACTGCGATACAAGGTGCTTTTGCGTAAATAATCCAAAAGCAATGTCTCTCTCTCTCTTATTATCTTCAATCTCAAGCGAATTTGTTCCATGTGAATTCATCATTGAACTTTATTGTGTAATGCTTTGTATTCAACGAAAAATCTTGACGGCAGGGGAACATCTAGGAACTTCCCGTTGTTACACTGTTCATTTACTCTCCTGCCATTCCTGTTTCCGCGTTAGGATGGTTCCGTATCAAACAGGTTTTACTGTGTTTCACAGCAAAGAAAAGCTATCACTTCACGACTGATATAATAATCACAAAGTGGGAAAACCATAAAAGAAGTAAGTTTTTTCAATTACTTGCGGCATTTTCTTCACAGTATGATAGGTAACAAAACGAAAATTCAACAATCCCGGTGGAAAAATAAATGATATATTCGGAAATTTTACCATTGCTCTAGAAAGAACGATTTTCAATCAATGTGTATTTGCAATCTTAATACTTGCAGAAGAGAGTTTGGCACTATGAACAAAGCAACACAGAAATATACAATTTACGCATCGACACATGGGGAAATGTTACTTCTCAGAAGGATAGCAAGACAAATAAATGGAAATACGATAAGCTAAATGAACACAGAACTCATGAAATACAGATGTGCAGGCTTCCGCTTAAAGAGATCATAGAAGATGGTGTAGTACACTGTTTAAAAAATGTAGTAGGTTGCACCAAAATGTGGAACTACACTAGCTGCACCCCCTTTTGGGGCTAAGGAACGCTCTTTTGTTGTGTATGAAACGCAGAATGTGATGCATTGGGTGCAACTTCGTACCATTCAAGTTGCATACCATAAGATGGTGCATGATTGAATCATTGTTTTGTGTTTCATGCACCACACAATGGTATATATTTGAACCAGAAATTTGGTACAGCACCACGTTTTGGTGCAACATGCCACATACGTTTTAACAGTGTAGAAAGGTCAAATGGAAATTTAAATTGACGGAGTGGTCAAAAGTGTTAGATTGTGACCATCGGTTCAAGACGGACCCGGGTTCGAGCCGCGATGAGACATGAGTGACGTGTTTGCCCGATGGCGCTGGCTGTGTGTCTTTTCTGAAACCAGTGGCTCTGAGGTTGTGACAAACGACTGCTTTATAGACCTAAGAGTTTATCATGGTGGCCGTTACAGCTTGAAACGAATTAACAAAAACGCTAAATTGGGACATAAAGAAAAGTTGTTCCAAAAAAGAGATTGTTGGATAAGATAACCAGAACTGCAGGAAGAATGTGAAATAGAACTGGAGAGAAAAGTAGCAGATCTTCGTCGGTAACGAACCAAACCAAAATGACAAGCAGACAGCATGTCGTTCAAAAAGATGTTTGCTTTAAAATGGTAATATAGTACTTAATTGGCATTCCTAGTTTTGAAGTTTTGTTATTTCGTTTTTACATATAAATGAAAGCCAATAAGTACTACAGATCTTAAAATTATTGCTTATGGCGTCCGTGAACTACAAAAGAGAAGTTAATAAGATAAAGCTTACCTGAAAGCATTTCGGATGAACTTAGTTTCCAACCCCAAGAATTTCTGTTCTTTTTGTTGTATCCTCTAAAACAAAATTCGTCGCCGAAACACTACTATCCGCAGTTATTCGTTTCCGACATTCCATTATCTAAGGCATCTGTCGTAAGTCAACAACTTTCTCGCTTCCACTGCCACGGCTTAGAGAAGTTCCTGATATTTTCTTCGAGTGAGATATCTCGCCTAAACCACTTTATTGTTTTACTTTCCGCTGTAAAGATTTATCACACAACATCTTCTAATCTGATTTCGCGCCATTTAAAGATGTTTTCCTCTAATAGTAGAAGAGAAAATAGAGTGATGCACATCAGATGTTCCCTTTCTTCTTGGAACCACTTTAAAACTGAATTATATCTACTCAAATTCCAAGATTACTATTGGCTATACTTAGACAAAACAAATGCATTTTTCCTGTTCGAAAGTACCGTGATATCTTTTCTTTTTTGTCTCTGTGTTATGGAAAAGCATTCGAAACAAACCCATGGTACAGCAACTTGTTTTCTGGACTTCTCGCTTTTCTTACGAACCTCAAAAGAATATGGATCTGTTAATTTTCGGTATTTATTGCTCCAGAACTTCGTTTTCTCCTATTGTTTAGCTGACTGTTTGGCGTCATAAGTGCGTAGGTAATAAAATAAAAAGACTATGCCTACGAATAAACTTAGACAATGGAGCATATTTTCATTTTTGGATGTTTATTGCCTTCGCAGTCGAAGCGCGCTGGTTTCCTGACTAAGGATTGACAGATCACGAAGGTAAATGAAGCTAAGCTTACTTCACTCATGAAGTTTCGGATAAGTAAACACCTCCGATTTCCCAAAGGCCTGACTCAATAAAAAAAAAAAGCTGCGAGTACATAAGGCACGGGATTTTCGCTAGCATTATGAAGGGAATTCTAAAAGTCAAAGATTTTAATATAACGATAGTGTGTGTGTTACAAAAAGAGATGTGCTTTTACGCATTTCGTATTCTGTAATAATAAAATTCACGTGCCGGTCTGTCTGCCTGTCGCTTACCGAACAAACTATTGAACGTAGAGGTTTTGAATTTTGTAGAAAATTGTGAGGCAATATGAGAACGTGCACCTCGGAGCTCTTTTCTTTACTTTTTTTTTTTTGAAATTGAAATTTTCAAAATTTTAATTTTAAAAGCTATTTTTACGGGAAGATTTCGACTTGGTTTCTACAACCATTGTTTCAAATTTGAAATAACGCGAGCGATTTACACCCTGAAATCTGATCTTGCTGTTTTATAAGCTCGCGCAACAATATTTCATTGTCTTTTGCGTGATTACAAGGGAAATAAATAACGAAAAGCTCGCGACAAACGTAATACGGGCAACAATGTTAATAATTTGTGTCAAAATGATTGTGCTGAACTTGGGAGAAGTACTCTTTTGCACCGCATTTGCCGGCTGGTTTATTTACGTTTTATACCGCGGCTGTCTGTGTTTTTCTACGCAGTATAAATAGTTCCAGTATAGGAAACACCAAAAACAGTTTAAAAAATGTTAAATTAACGTATAAAACTTTCTCAAAAAGAAAACACAGCCTTAATTAAGTGCTCTTTAAGAAACACCCCGCGGCTGTCCGTGTGTTACTACGAACTGTAAATAGTTCTATTATAGGAAGCACGAAAAACAGTTTTAACAAGTTAATAAAATCATGCAATGCATTGATTATGATACGCTTTCCAACATACCAGAAATTATTACTCAAGTTATGTGGATAATGGCTGTGGAATAAATCTCGCTCCTGTGTCCTGACCTTTGACCCCATTTCGATGATATTCAGCAGAACCGGTTCACTGTATCTCCGGAACAACATGATAAAGTTTTGTTGCAATAGAAGCAGTTTTACGCAAGTTATGAGAATAATGGCTGTGGAATAAATCTGGCTTTAGTGCAATGACCTTTGACCTCATTTCGTTGATATTCAACTGAACGGGTTCACTATACCTCCGGAACAACATGATAAAGTTTTTTCGCAATCCAAGCATTTTAGGTAAGTTATGATGCACAAGGGCAATGGAATGGATCCCACTCCAGTGTCCTGACCTTTAACCCCTTTTCGCCCATTTTCAATAGGGTTCGTCCCCAGTGGCTCCCTACCACATACTAAAATTTCATCGAAATCGAACCATTTTTACACAAGTTATGACGCATAAGGGCAATGGAATATATCCCGCTCTTATGCCCTGCCTAACCTTTGACCCCATTTCGTCTATTTTTAATAGGGTTCGTGCCCAGGTGGTTCCCTACCACATACTAAAATTTCATCGAAATCGAACAATTTTTACGCAAGTTATGACGCATAAAGCAATGGAATGGATCCCACTCCTATGTCCTGATCTTTGACCCTGCTTCGGCCATTTTAAATAGGGTTCTTCCTCAGGTTGTTTCCTACCACATACTAAAATTTCGTCGAAATCGAACGATTTTCACGTGAGTTATCGTGCGGAAGGACAGACGGACGGACAAAGCTGGAGCATATACGCTTCTTCAACCTACTGTTGGAAAGCGTAAAAAAGGTTAAACAAACATTTAAAAAGTTAGGAAAGAACAAAGAAATTCAGCCTTAACTCCGTACTGTAGTAAAGAAAATTCCGGAGTTTGGTAAGATTGAAATAAAGAGTTACGCATAAATGAGCTTGAACTGAGAATTTCTGAAACTGCCTCGACTAAAGAAAAGAAAATTGTATGTAATGATCATAAGCGTACCATCCGGGGTTGCCTTCACGTTTTGCAGTTCAAGATTGGTGCACCTATTATGTTTCTCAGAAATCTGGATCCACTAACGCTCTGCAATGGAGCACGACTCACAATAAAGAAACTCGTGTTAAACGTCATCGAAGTTACCATCATGCCTGACCATGCTACAGGAGACCCTGTTTTCATTCCACACGTTCCAATTGTCCCATCTGACTTTTCATTCCAGTCTAAACGCCTACAGGTCCCTGTTTGCTTAGTTTCGCCGTAAGTATCAACAAAGCAGAGGGTCAATCGCTAAAAGTTGTTGGACTCAACCTGAAAAACTGATGCTTTTCTTATGATCAGCAGTATGTGGATTGCTCCTGAGTTGACAACAATAACATTCACATCATTTTGGCACCAAATGGAAGAACCCTCACCATTGTTTGCCCAAAGGCTTTTCAAGGATATACTTGCACTTCGGAAAAACTCTACATTATACTGATCAAAACACATAAGGAGAATGTAAATACAAATTTTGAAGATGACAATCCGATTTTTGACGTAAATGTGACAAGGATGGTAAGTCAGATAATATCCGAAAACTTGAAAATTTTCATCGTCCTGGAGCGGGACTCGAACCCGCGTCTCCCAGAAAACGCCCGGGTATGCTAACCACTACACCACCCAGAACGACCAAGTTTCAAGTTTCCGATCAATTTGAAAATAACCATCACAGGATTCGCTAGTCGAAGCAACCGGCATTCATGTTTAGCGAATCTGGAGGTTAATAATCCTATCCCGTGATTGCCCGGAGAAGCAGATAAATCATGAAAGAAATACGGGATTACGCCATATAATACAAATTTTGAAGATGACAATCCGATTTTTGGCGTAAATGTGACAAAGATGGTAAGTCAGATAATATCCGAAAACTTGAAAATTTTCATCGTCGTGGAGCGGGACTCGAACCCGCGTCTCCCAGAAAACGCCTAGGTATGCTAACCACTACACCACTCAGAACGACCAAGGCGTTTTCTGGGAGACGCGGGTTCGAGTCCCGCTCCACGACGATAAAAATTTTCAAGTTTTCGGATATTATCTGACTTACCATCTTTGTCACATTTACGCCAAAAATCGGATTGTCATCTTCAAAATTTGTATTATATGGCGTAATCCCGTATTTCTTTCATGAGAATGTAAATGTTTTAAATAATTCAAACTTCCTATATATTTACGGTCAATAAAGACTTCTGTTTCAGCTGGTACTGCCGACGTACGTATAGATTTTATTCTTTCTTTAAATTTATTTCATTAGATTAGCGAAATATATTTGTGCAATATATCCTATTCATAATCTCACGAAATTTCCGACAAGTCTGGCCCAAAAACAGACTTGTGTATTTTTTGTTAAACCAGGGGAACGACCGGACTCTTTAATAGTACCTAAGGGGCACCAGTGAAGCAGGCGTGTTCTTGATACTAACACCTACTGAGGTGTTTTGTTTTCCTTTTTCGGCTGTTCGTGATAGTAATAAACTTTGAAGAGTATTCATTGGACATCAAATGCTAACAGAGGCAGTAGCGCATACTCTCTCAAAAAATAGCAGTTAAAAAATATCACGTGTTTTTCATGTGGTAATCAGAAGTTAAGAGTGTGGAATGCGAAACTGCCTCAAAAGATTTGAATAAAAAACAACCTGCTGGAGAATGTTTATCAGACCTAAAGAAAACAAATGCTACCAGCGAAGGCAAAAGCTAACCTTTCATCTGACCTGCCAAACTATTGGTTCGAATTTCACGCGTCTAATCTTTCTTCTGAAATCCATAGTTTCTGATGTATTAATACTACGTTACAGAACGGGATTTGAAAGTCCGATTTTGTGGTTACCGAGAAAGTTTCTCGAGTAAAACTGAACCTCTGTAAACTAAGATGAAACAAAGAAAACCTTAATAATCACAAACCTTAAGTGTAAAAAACGAACATAACAGCTATTTGAGAGAAATAAATTATAGTATTTGCCAATCACACTATTATTCAACATTCGTAAATTAAACCATTTGACAAAGTAATGAATTACCATAAAAATAGATAGGAGTTTCAGTTACCAGAGGAAATAATTCATGAGTGATTTTATAGAAGAATTATTATTTCGGTGGGAGCATGGATGTTGTGTTTGTCTTACGGCACCACTGGCTCTCTCCTTTCCCTGGAACTAGTGGCCCTAAATAAGGGACGGGCGGCTGCTTATAGCCGTATGAGTTGTTCAAGGTGTTCGTTAAACACACAAATAAAGAAAATGACTCAGATGGTACTCTTATAACGGTCAACAACATACGACAACAAATCTGCTGTGACACCGTCTTCACGAAGCGTGGTGGTCAGTGCCTCAGTACTCTAAGGCGTATGAACAACTCTATTCTGAGGAGGTTGGGAAATACTTTGCACATCAGGGAAGATTTGCTTCATAATGGTATGGCTCTGTAAACCTTCTTTCTCAGAATTACTGTTATTTCTTTCTGTCTGAAAATGTCACCACATCTTACGTATATGATATCCTGTGTATCCAGTATATTCCACTGCGTATGCTACGACCCTACTTCCTTGTGTTACGTTTTTATGACACAGTGTATTTGATAACACTCACACTACCACGGGCTCTTAGGGGAAACGTAGTATTTATTTCAAAAGTAAATAGTAAGCCATGTTTACACCATAATCCTTTTAAGCACATGTACTCTCATTTTTCCTGCATGGCAAATAAAAATAATGAGAGTTGTAACGTATACTCTCGATTCACTTTCCTTTTTGATTTTTACTATCTCTGGTTATTTTATTTTTCTATGTAAATTATCTTCTTACTGAACGAGATGTTATTTCTCCCGCTGAATGAGATCTGGCAATGAGTGTAAGTCATGACGTGGTTATAGCCAGTATAAATAGGCGCGTTCAACGATACTTAGAGAGAGCTTTTTGTTGATGTGTGTAGGGAGAGCGTTTGTTGTTGCACGGAGAGAGCGTTGGTTTATGTGAAGGAGAGCGTTTGGTGCTGTATAAAGAGAGTTCGTTTATGGGAGAGCGAGAAGTCAATAATAAAGAATTTGCTGTAAGTACGTTTTTCTCAGTTCATAGTTACTGTCAGACCTCTGTCTGGCTGTTAGGTTTATTTCATTTCGTGTTATTAGTAACAACCAGCATAAAACTTTATTCATCTTAATTACTACTGCAACATTACTACCAGTTATAAGTTTGTTCATTACTATTACTACACTACTAGCAGGAGACTTTATTCATGATCTTAATTAACTAGTAACAACAACCATTTGAATTCACTATTAGAAGCTTAGTACAAGCATTGAATTCATCATAATATTAGCTGAGTAGAAGCTTAGCTTAGCTGTAGTGGTAGTGAAAGCTATATTCACGATAATTAGCTTAGCAATTAGCTAAGTAGCAGAAAAGCTTATTCATTATAGAGTACATGTACTTAAAAAACCAAAATTCGATCAGCTGAGAATCTCTTTGGGTAATGTCTTTGTTTAAGGAAAAAGAATCACTTGAATTAATTAAGGTTGCGTTATACATTATTTTCAACACCATTTTGGCAATGACTAAAGAGCCCATCATTAATATTCTTTCTGAATATTAATCATGGACTCATATAATCGCAAAAAATGTGAAATGAGAGAGTCTGTAGCGATCAGATATTTTTTGAGGAAGACCGATGAATTTATAAGTGAACTAAGGTAAACATCCTGACCAACCAGCTCTTCCACGTAATATCGATTCTGTACCGAAACTTGACTGTTAATTTCCTATTACAGTAGTAGAAGCGTGATTGTTAAACGATTAATGAAGAGACGCAATTTAAAACACAAACAGTGGTTTGGTTGATCTTTTAGTGGGTTAAGATACAAAGAAGAAGGAAGTAAGGTAAGAGGGAAACTTCATTCATTTCCAATGATAAGTTAATTTTATCTGCTCAAAAGGAAGAAAAGGGTTCAGTCGTTTTAAGGATCTGCTTATATTGCTATGGGTGACACTCCTCATTTTACAAGCCATATCTCTGTATGTTTTGTTTTCAGAGTGATCTCAGTGAAGAATAAATTTTTCATGAAAAGCTCGACGTGATAGTAAAATGTCTATGCAAACCTTTCATATCTACTACTGCATAATATTTCCCTAAGTGTTTCTAGTTTCTCATTATTTATCCGATCTGAAATCCCGGTTAACCGAATTTCACCAGCCGAAACCATTTAGTTTCTCTAAGGCCCCATATACTTTTACTCAAGAGAGAAGTGTATTTTCATGGTAAATGAAACTGAGAGAACATTTTCCTAAACGCTAATGACAGTATTTGGAGTTTTATGCAATATTCTGCTATCCGAACTTCCAGGTAACCGAGTCGCGCCGGTAGAAACCGTTAATACTACCCCATTTGTCTTCGGCCCTGGTATTAAAAGTTTTCGTTTGGTACATGCCATGTAAGACATGTACCAATAGGAGGGAAGAAAAGAAAGTTTACTTTTTAAAAAAGTTTCCTTTTGGTACATGTCACGCGATTACAGAGCAGTAAAGCAATAAACGTATTTCTGAATGAAATCTTTAGTCATGTAAAAAATCATCTTTCTACAAATTTTGCGAGAGCACCTTCGAGAACGTCGTTTAGAATGAAAAATGACAGGCACATGTACTTTGATTTGCACCATGTACAACACTCGGTTTTTGAGGATTACAAAAATACAACAACAAAAAGACAAGTGCCGCTTGATAAGAATAAGGATGCTTTGCATCCACATTTCAAAAAAACCGTGAGAACGATAATGTCAAAGACAAGACAAAGAGGGGAATAAGTCTAAGGTACGTATTTTAAAACTCATTATTACAATGAAATTATAGGATTTCTTATGTCCTTAGGATTCAATCGCATAAAATAGCGTTAATGTTATATCAACGATCAAACAGATTATCGAATTGTTTTTCTTTATATTTGATTGGCAACTTTTGTACAGATGTTAATATCTTTAGGGACAGTATTGGTACAGTAAAAAAAGGTGAATACTGACATTCAGAAGAATGGGTTCCTGACTTGTCGCTCAAACTGGGTCCGGGTTTGAGAGACGGATGAGGCATGGATGGTGCGCTTGTCCTACGGCGCTGGCTCTCTCCCTTTTCTGGGACCATTGACCCTAAATTAGGGATGCGAGATTGCTTATAGTGTTTAGAAATGCTCATGATAGTCTTTGAACTCCGACACAAGAAAAAAATTCTGACATACGTTGTTAACTGACACTGCTTAAAGTTCTTTCGACGAATGAGGTACAGGAGGTTAAAACGATGATACAAGTTGCAAACGGTCTTGTGATAAATGCAGCTCCGTACCAGGTCATATATCCAGAAATAAAGCCACTGCACAGAAAAAAAAATACGCCCTAAAATGCGTATAGGAATGGTAATCACCAATTTTACGATAACAACCAATAGTAATCACCAATTTTACGATAACAACCAATAGTAATCACCAATTTTACGATAACAACCAATAGTAATCACCAATTTTACGATAACAACCAATAGTAATCACCAATTTTACGATAACAACCTTAGGTCAATAAGAGCCAAAAAAGGTTGCAGTATAAAGATAGTTCTTCACTCTGTTCCTCACATTGAGATTTATCATTTAACATTGTGGTTTGAGAGTGTAGACATTTTGTCAGGAACCAAAGCAGCGTAGAAAAATCATATTCTTATTGCGCAGTCTTCTTTCGGTGTCATAGCAAGGACTTCACTGTCACCAGATATCACTTTTTGTCCCACATTAGTCGAGTAAACATTTGAGTGCCCGCCTAGGGGTCGACGGTGCGGGCATTTGACCAGCCGTACGAGTTGGGTCCGGATTCGAGTCCAGTGGAGGCAAGAGTGGGTCTCGAGCGGGTTCTGTTGTCTCTTAATCGGAACCAATATCCCGAAATTAGAGACGAACACCTCCGTACAGACTTTGCTACTCATGAAGGTCTCTGAAGCCCTAAACAAATACGTACAAATTTTAGGTTGTGCAAATAACTTGCTGAATAAATGATTCACGATTTATTATTTTCTCAGTAGCTACTCTAACGTAGAAAATAGTTACAATGTATGTATACACTTAACCGAAAATTATCCTGCTCCAATCTCCCGCACGAATATGAAATTTGACGTTTTTCCAACTTGTGGTGGTGCAGGGTTCCGTCATCTGTTTCTTAGTATTCTTTCAACATCGTTTTGTAAATGACTTATGTAAGCCAGATTCAGAGTTTTAGACATGCTTCCAGGCAAACGAAATGTGCATATTATTGTTGCAGTTTATGTGGGACGTTTTCTCTGTGGTTATGGTCGCTGTTAAACGAAACACTTTGATTTTAGTATACACACCTGGCAACAAAAAAAAAAAACAAGAAAGGAAGAAACGAAGCACCCCGAGAAATTATTTCGATTCTGAGGAAACTCCGCACGAATATACCTCAGGGCCGTTTATGCAAATGGTTAGAAATAACGACCAATGGCGAAATAATGGCCCGCCACTGCTCATGACAAACGCGCATGGAGGAGGGTGTATCAAAAGCAAATTTCGCACGCAGAGAAAATTGTGACAGCGGATTGCGGTTGTATTAACTTCCACGGACTGTAGGTATACCTCGATGCTGGATCCGTAAACAATACCAGCAGTTCAGCGAGTTTGAGAGAGGACGTATAATGATTGGGCTGAGTGAGGCCAGTTTTTCAAGTCACCGTATCGCCAGACATATTTGGGTCGAAGCGGAGCGGCAATCGTTCGATGTTAGCACCAATGGGAAGTGGAGAGCTCAACATAGCGGAACCCAGGCAGGGGGTGGCCGAGAGCAACGACCGAACGAGAGGATCGAACGATTGTGAGAGCCACACGAACAGAACAGAATTCGTTTCTCTTCACTATCCGTAGCCATGTTGCGACGTTGACAGGTACGGAAGTGGCCATCTGGACCGCTACCGGATGATTTACGGCACAGGAACTATATTCGAGAAGGCCACTACGACGCCTACCATTGATCAGCGAGCGTCGCCAGCGCCGGTTTCAGTGGTGTCGGGCACGATCATATTGGGATAGTGTCCAGTGGTGTCGTGTTGTCTTCAGTGATTGGTCGCGGTTTGCACTTGGCGCCGATGACCAGCGCATATGTGTCTGGAGACGAGCCGGCCAGCGCACGGATCCTACCTTTACGGTGCAACTGCATACGGCTTGCACACCGAGAGTGACTGTCTGGGGAGTCATTTCCTACGATAGCCGGACACCCTTCGTAGTCTCCTGTACCGCCCTCACGGCTCAACGGTACGTCGACGACATTCTACGACATGTTGTGTTGCCATTACATTCGCAGTATCACCGAGAAAGTTTTGAAAAGGATAATGCCATGCCACCCACGGCACGGTTCTCACTTTCATGCCCTCAGTAATGTCAACACCTATCCATGGCTAGTCCGATTGCCCGACCTCTTACCGACTGAATATGTTTGGGACATGATGAGACTCCACCTATGCCCATCCCATAATGTCGGTGAACTGGCCCGCAATTTGGACAGCATCCGGCATGCTATACCTCAGGAGAGTACCCGTGAACTGTATGCGCCTATGCTACGCGGGCAACCGCTTGTATCCGAGCCAGAGGTGGCTCTACAATTTACTGACTTGATCCACTCTTTTAGCTGTTTTATCCAAATACATGGTCCAACTGCTCTGGAGTTGCAATAATTTCCTTTCTTATACATGTTCACTGCACATAGCAATTTTCATCTCGATTGGATGATTCTTTTTTGGTGCTTCGCTTTGTTTTATTTTCTTTATTTTTTCCTTGTTTTTTCAAACTGTGCATTTTACTGTATGCGCAATTTTGTCTTAAAGGGGTTAGGCTGAGTTTTAAACATAATAATCGCCAAAAGTGGTTTTATTCAGTTTTTGTTCTCATTTTTTTATATGTCCATGCAGTCTAAAATTTAAATTACTATTCGTGCTAGCAAAGTAAAAGGAATTTAGATATTTGGCTCTTTCTAAATGGGCATTTTGTACCCACTCGATTTTAAGAGGCTTTCATGTCTATAATAAACAGTAGAGATAGTATGTGCAACATTATTTGCTTTTTCAATTTCGGCTGTATTAGAGTCGCATCTACTATATGGAATAAACCCATAGTATTTCCTTGATTTTTTTTTATTTTAAATTGTTGTTTTTTATTTTACGTGCTGTGTATTTCTGAAGAATTTAGTATTCACTTTATGTTACAGCTGTTGTTAATTGCCAGTTGTTTCATCCGGTTTAGCACAGAATAGTTAGTAACTATTCTGTGCTAAGAAGAATGCCATTAGCATGGTTTATTTATAGGTAACACTCATTTGATGAATAAAGCATTTCACCTAAGGTCACTTTGCTGCCCCGATGGCGCGGTCGTCTAAGCGCTGGCTTCTGACAATTCGTCCAAGATGGACCCGGGTTCGAATCCTAGTGAGGCATGGATGCTGTGTTTTTCTTACGGCGCTGGTTCTCTTCTTTCCTTGGAACCAGTGACCCAAAATTAGGGACGGGCGACTGCTTATAGCCCATCGAGTTGCTTACGGTGGCCGTTAAACCACCAAATAATAATAATAATAAAAAATAAGGTCACTTCATATCCGTACATAAATTATTTCTTTTCCTTATGAAACAATAGAAATCCACTTGACCGAAAAGTTCATATCGCCGAAAAATAGTTTTACCGAAATATTTATCTTACGAAAGAGTCGGTTTACCGAGAGGGTCGTTTTCACCGAAAAAGTCACTTGACCGAATTATCGTTTCATCGAAACGAGGTTCATTTCACTAATGATTGGGCTCATCAAAACGTTCATTTCATCAAAGGGTCTTGAAAAGGATCGCTTCAACAAAAGGTGAATTTATACAAATTATCATTTCACGCGAAGATCATTTTATCGAATTGTTTATATCAAAGGCAAAAGGTCGATGATCCAACTTATCTCTGTCAAATGCCGAAACAATCAATTGCCGATTTGGGCGTAGAACGGATGTCCAGTCCACTATATCTTCCGGAATTTGCTCCCTGCGATTTCTCTTTGTTTCCTGAAAGTCGATGAGTCCGATAGTGAGCTAAATAATTCTGTGATCGGTATACGTTACACTATGTCAAAAAAAGGCTTCGCCCATATGCCTAACATTATATGCGACATGGGGATTCTTGTGTTGACAAACTTTGACGGGGAATAGCAGCGGCTACCTATTATAAGCGTAGGTTAGCGATATGGTCGGTAAGATGTTTCGACACTTTTCAGCCCTAATTATTGTAAATATGCTTTAATATCTACTTTTGCTCATGAAATTTTTGTTTGTGCCATTTTTAGCAGTGTCATTGAGACCAGCCTGTCCCGAACCAGGTACCGTCGAACAACAATGGGTTAGCTGTTGTTTTTCGACACCACTTGGCTCAATGTCGGATTCGCGATGAGAATAGAAGTAGGCTAGTATATCTTATAGGAAGTGTTATACTGATGTTGATGGCAGATGTTTATCGCTGTGTGTGAGTGAATCGAAGAAACGGGCTTAATGCCCATTTTCAATGCAGCAAGGCAAAAAAAGGATTAACCTCTTAACACGGCTGGTACAAAAGACATAAATACTTCTGGGGCTTTAGAAAAGTGTAAAATTATTGTTTGGTGTGACCACAAGATTTTTGCATTTCAGATGTTATTGGTGACGAAAGAACTGGAGATGCGTCTTGAAGCCTCGACATTTGCGCTTGTGCAGCCATGTGGCATATTTTTCTGGGCCTCGAAAGAGATCCCAATAAAGGACAAGTTTAGCTGGCTTTAGGGATCAGTACCGTACTGTAGTATTTCTAACGGACAGAAACGCAGAGTTCATCGGAAATTTCTACGTTAACTGACAGAGCGATACGCATGTTATCAAATGTTTGGATATTCCATTAAACAGTATTTTAGGTTTGAGTACAGTCTAGTTTGACGTACTACGTTAACTTCTTCAGATACACTTTAAAATAGAGGGACCAACGACATATTGCCGTAAAGGTAACGCTTCTCTTTAAAATGTGATGTCTCCTTCTGGATCCCCAAGATAAGTTTAATACTTCCGTAAAGCGGCGGAAAGGTGCGAGGGTCGTTACAGCAGCTGTAATTTCAAAACTTTCGGAACAACCATAGTACATATTGCTGGAATGCTGACAATAGTAGTATTATCTTATTATCTGAATCTCATGGAATAACACTTGAAGTTAATAATCTTAATATCGTTCTTTTACTGTAAGTGCAACAATACTATTTTTTTTATTTACATCTCTGTTGGCTGTTAGATTCGTTTGCTGGCAAGAGTGAAATCGTTAACATTTGCACTTGATGTCGACTTTCTTATGTCTTGTAAAAATTCTAGAAAATAAACTTCTACCTTGTCTTCATACCAAAGCGACTACTTATAGCCCACTAAGTTGCTCACGGTAGTCGTTAAACTTCTGAACAACAAAAACACTACACCAAACTTGCTAACTGTTGTGTCCTGTACTCCTGACAGTTGTTTGGGGACAAAATCAGTGGGCATTAATCCCTGTGCTATTTGAAGCGATTTGTGAATACTTGATCACATAAAACTAAGTTTCTGCAAGAACTATTTTTCCTGGTACGATTTGACCTGTTGACATATAGGGTCTTCAAATTTTTCAATGTCCATTAACAGGAGTTGTTCGAGAAACCAGTATTACCGCACTGTAATATGTTAAACAAATTCACCAACTCCATGTCTACAAACAGCACGGATAAACATCCCACGATTCTTTTCCTCGTGCTCGTATTTATGGTGTTCATACTTGGAATACTTCCATTCCGCATCCCAAAAAATAATACAGTGCCGTGTTATTTTTGAGATTGGAAAATCATCATCTATTATTAAACCTTAGCTTTTTTGGATGAAGATATATAAATGTTTTCTTCACAACTTTCTGTTAAGAGCAAGTCTCTATCATGCCAACCCGACATGCTTCCGAATTTCATCCACACATCCTCTACGTGGACTTTTTCCAGGCCTTAAAAAAAGAATAATGATACTAGTAATCCAAATTCCTTGGCGTAGAGTAGAAATCAAAGTTTCCAAGCTTTCGCACATCAGCCAAATTGCTTTTTCAAAGAAAGTTTAAAGATAGTAAACTGGCAGTTTACTGTCTGGAAGGTAGATTGGTAAAATCAAGGAAGGTAGACAGTAAACTGCCTACCTTCCTTGAAAAAGCAATCTGGTTGATGTCCGAAAGCTTAGAAACTTTGATTTCTATTCTACGCCAAGATATTCGGATTACTAGTATAGTTATACTATTTTAAGTGTAGTTAGTGTACAGTTCCTTTTTATTAATTATTAATTCTTGAAGATCTTTTTCTGTTCCTTGATGTCCAGTATTTCAGTTGTCTACCGGTGGTCAGTTCTTGCATCAGTATGTTCATTCCATTTGATGGTTTTTACTTTCGCCATGATGTCATCAATTCTTGCCATTCCCTTGTTCCATGAGTTCCTCTTCCTATCTTTCCTAGTTACACCAAGCATGCATCTCTTTGTGCGTCTTTGAGTTGTCAGCAGCCATTCCCCTTTGAAGCCTAAAGCAGTTCTTAACTTCGCCTTCGGTGTGGCCCTCATTTGATTGTCAAGAGTACATGTAGATATCGGCTACTTTTAGATATGCTCATCAACCTCTAAATCTTCAGTCCTTGTAAAAGCGTTGTACATCAATTTTGTTATCGTACGTTTATTTTTAATATTTTCAGCACCACTTCTTTAGTCTTGCCAGAACGTTCTTGGATAATTGACTTCAAGTAACAGGGTCTAGTTACAAAATCCATTATGTTATCAGTAAAACGCAAGTGGATTAAATAATCTGCATAAATATTTAACCCTTTGTCTCCTCAGCTCAATGATTGAAATACATTCTTACAGAGATTTAGAAATAAGCACTTCTAGATCGGCTGTGAATGTAATTTTTGTTTTCTACAAAAACTTCGAAGGTCTCGAAAATAGAAAAATACTCTTTTATATACTTAAGAAAACCTTCAAAATTCTACTAAGAAACAATTTTATTTACATATATTTTTTCAGTTAAAAATGTGCATCCAACTGATTCTTCAAATTAAAACTAACAATAAAATGAGTGTCGAACTGATTCTTCAAATTAAAACTCACAATAAAATGTGTGTCGAACTGATTCTTCAAATTAAAACTCACAGTAAAATGTGTGTTGAACTGATTCTTCAAATTAAAACTCACAATTCTTTAAAGGCTAATTAAGGTCAGCAAGAAACAACACCTCAGGTTTTTTAAAAAAGAAATGCATTGTGTTCTGTACCTCTGACACTAGCTAAACTTATTCTTATTGTATCTCTTGGTCAATATAAAAATTCAAAATGTTTAGTACAAATAAACACCACACGTTATTTAAGCATTTTAGTGAAAGACCCCAAGGCAGAAATGCACAAAGCTAATATCGTGCTCATTTGCAAGCGATATTGAACAATGATTTCAAGCTTATTTTTATCATATTTAATGCCCAGTTTCTACAACATATCAAGAACAAATTGCTTAGCGATGATATTTTTTTTAAAGGGAACGAACAGGTTGTACGTTTGGGCATTCCCTGAGCTTCTTATGTTGCTCTGTAACGTACCAGGAGATGTGACGTACCTGCCAGAAGGACGCACACGACATAAAGGCAGATAGGAATTAGAATCAATGTCCGCGTAGCTTAATTGGTAGAGCAACTTATTCCGGAATGAGTGGACCCGGGTTCGAACCCCGGCGCGGATAAAAATGACGGAGAAATTCACTTCGTTATAATGGCGCCCGAACTATCCGAACTATCCGGATGACCCGACCGTTCAAAATCTCGCATTGGTGTGATGTTATTTCCACACCGCGAGATAGGAAAAATAAGAGAATCCTTTCTCCAGCACTTCGAAAAAAAAAAAAAATAAGGGGGAGATGATGTAACGTACCAGGAGATGTGACGTACCTGCCAGAAGGACGCACACGACATAAAGGCAGATAGGAATTAGAATCAATGTCCGCGTAGCTTAATTGGTAGAGCAACTTATTCCGGAATGAGTGGACCCGGGTTCGAACCCCGGCGCGGATAAATATGACGGAGAAATTCACTTCGTTATAGCTCAAATAAAATTTTCAGAAGTTTGTTCATGTGAACATAGCGAGTTATAAAAAATTTCGTAATCTTTATCAAAATCATGAACTTAAAAATGCGCATCTGTACTCAATGTTTTCTCAAGTCCTTGAAATTAAAGCAGCTTTGTGTAATAGTGTGCTTGCTTCAATTCATTTCTCGTTCATATAGAGAAAAACATTCAGACTAGCTTTGAAGAAAAAGGAAAACTAAAGCAGAAACGAATTTCTCTTATTCGGTGGAAGACAAACATTAAATGAACAAAAATAGCTCAGCTGTAGTTAACATCGAGTAGCAAAACAGAAGGGCAGTGCGGAAAGCTATCGCATCTACTCCCAGAAATTGTATCACAAATTACACATCTGTCGAGAAAACAGTGAAATTTATTTCTTCGACATTCAGTTGAGGAAGCTCGGATTTGTTTACAACATTGATTTCTAAGATCAAAAGATTTCCTTTAGATGATCTTGCTACGCAAATTAATGGGGCAGAACTCTACACGTCACCACGCAACGGCAGCAATCTGAGTCAATCTCTCGTAAACTCTCGGAAAATTAGGTCAGCGAATTTTATGAGAGCAAAACAGAGCAAGTTGCACAGAAAAGAATAGATAATAGAAAACGAAAAGGAAGGGTGAAACAACGTGGTGTTATAATAATTTTTGTCATAAAATGTTCGGAACGACACATACGCTGTCCTGTCCTACAATCAATCTGGAAATCAACTGAAGAAAGAAGTATAAATGTTGTACAATCTGCTCGCGCTGCAAATATGTGTAACTTCAAATGCTCGCGAAAGATATGAGTTTTGATAATTATCAGAGTGAAATGTAAATCAAACACAAGTTCAAATGGAAAACAGTTACACTGTGTGAGGCAGATGCATCCAAACATAAGCACTACTTTCAATCTTTGAACTAAGAAGACTAATGGGTAAATGCTCCAAATGTGAATATGTAAACCACCTGCGTTTTGCCAATGACTCAACCATTTTTGTAAGTACGTGCTCAGATCTTCAGAGTATGAACCAGACATTTGCTGGCAAGAGAAATGAAGTCGAATCGAAGATGGGCTTTTCAGAAAAAAATGATGTTCAATGCTTTTAGAAAAACTGAAGATTTAGAGGTTTATAGAGCAAACTTAGAAGTGAATGAGGCTTACGTCTACCTTGAACAACAGATATCAAGCTACGATTACATCGAAGACAAAATTAATAAGAGCATAAAACTTGGCTAGAATGTACTAGGAAGAAACACAACAATTTTCAAAAGCAATTCACCATTATGTATTACAAGTGTTTAATCAGTGCATCCTTTCAGTTCATGCTTATAAATTGGAGACCTGAAACTTCATTAAGAATCATGTACATAGGATGCGAACAACTCCAAGAAGCACACAAAGATGAACGTTTGCTGTAATCAAGAAAGACAGGAAAAGAAACTCGTGAATCAGGAAAATGTCTCGAATTGATGATATCATGATCAAAGTAAAGACCACGATATGGCAGTAGGCTGGATATATTGCTAGATGAAATAACCAGGGCCGCCATTAGGGTGTTGGGCCCCATGCAAATCTTTTTTGCGGGTCCTTTGTCGATGTAAACATATTGCATTTAAAATGCATTACAAAACTGATCGGCCCATATGAGGTATACTGATCTATCGATGTATATTTAGATTAATGGTCAGAGAAGCGGTGTGTAAGTACACTCACGGACAATGAAATTTGCGCACCAAGAGGAAAATATGCTACAACCGCGAAACTTTGCAGATAGCTAGAGTGCGTGCTAATATGCAAATGATCCACGTTTGGTGCGAATGCTCATGCTCGCACAACCTGTTGTTGCGCTGCAAGCACGAGCCGGCAGCCTTATAAGCCGGTGTGTAGTCGATGCCCCATGAAAGCGAAAAGCTCCGGTCGACGCACGCAGGACTACAGAATGACAAGAATGCCGGTTAGACACAAGAGACGTCGATTTACGCAACTTACGAACTTTGGGAGTGGCCTGATTGTCCGGCTGAAAACCTCAGGGTGGTCGTCGCGCCGTATAGCCCGCCACGTGGATCGTTCTGACCATACCGTCCTACTGTGTTGTGAGCAGTGAACACGTGACGGCCCTGCACAACGGCGGACCGCACCAGGAGGACCACCAGTAGAGAAGATCGACGGATCGTACGCCAGGTACGAAGGGAATCCTCGGGGACCCGGTCCAGATGTAGAGGCTCCTGTGTGCCCACCAACCATTTCAGACGCCTTGCGGAAGCGAATCTGCGATCCCAGCGGACATTACGTGTGCTGCCATTACCATCGAAACATCGCCGGCTCCGGGTGCAGTGGTGCCAGGCCAGAGCGACGTGCAACGCCACAGACTGGCGACTTGTGGTGTTTAGCAATGAGTGCCGCTCCGTTTTAGGGACAGATGATCATCGTGTCCCGGTCCCGGTGTGGAAGTCTCCGGGTCAAGGGCACAATCCCGCCTTTGCTATCGAGCGCCATACCTCCCCCACTGCAGGCATTATGGTCTGGGGAGCCATTGTCTACGATAGCCGATCAGCTCTAGTAGTGGTACGTGGATCATTAACGGCCCAGCGGTATGTGGATGAGATCCTACGGCCCCATGTGCTCCCATCCCTGGCGGGGATTCCAGGTGCGCTGTACCAGCAGGATAATGCCCGCCCGCACACGGATTGGGTTTCCCATGATTGTCTACGTCATGTCCAGACACTTCCATGGCCTTCGCGCTCCCCGGACATGTCCTCTATCGAGCATGTGTGGGACCAATTCAAACGCCAGCTGTCGCTGTGTCGCACTATCCGGGATTTGGAGCACACCGTACAACACGTGTGGACCAGCCTGTAGCAGGACAACATCAGACGTCTGTTCGCCTCCATGCCTGACCGTATTGCAGCATGTATCGCCGCACGAGGCGGTGCGTCGCGCTGTTGAAAATGACCGTACGGCGTGCCACAGATCCCCCTGTAATTGTCCTGCAGCTCTGTTTTTGCCATCATGTGTATCATTCATCAGTATCATTAAGTCCATAAAATTTCAGTTCAATCCAATGATTCGTCTTGGTGCACACATTTCCTTGTCCGTTAGTGTATATTTGTTTATCGTGCGATGACTGCTCTCTGGAACTATTTAGGCTATAACGAAGTAAATTTCTCCGTCATTTTTGGTCTACGCCGGGATTCGAACCCGGATCCCTCATTCCGGAATAAGTCACTCTACCAATTGAGCTACGCGGACGTTTGTTCCGACTCCTATCTGCCTTTATGTCGTGTGTGTCCTTCTGGCAGGTACGTCACATCTCCTGGTACGTTACAAGGCCCGTGTTGTTTAACGTCTGATTGGCGCATCATATCTAAACATCGTTGCGGACCAAGTGCATCCTGTCATGTGGATGGTTTATCCCAATGGCGATGGCTACTTTCAACAAGATAATGCGTCCGGCCATAGTGCTCGTATTGTACAGGATTGGTTTCAGGAACATGCCGGTGAGTTTACTTTGCTTAGGTGACCCCCACAATCTCCAGATCTCAACCCCATTGAGAATTTGTGGGATCAAGTTGAACGAGCCATCAGACAGCTGGATCCAAAACCCTGCAATCTCACAATTCTGGAAATTGCTATTCATCAAGCATGGTCTCAGATCCCACAAACCACCTACCAATAATTCACGGAGTCCATGCCACGAAGAATCGACGCCGTATTAAAGGCAAAAGGTGGCCCAACGAAGTACTGACGGGGTGGTCATAATAAAGTGGCCACTTTGTGTATACACTAGCCTGGGCATCTTCTATAGCGCTCGACAATGAAACATTCGAAGAGGAAGGCATCTCTTACTTGTTTTCGGAATCCCAAAGAAACATTTGTCGATTTCTTTGGAATAAGCATTATTGCAATGTATCACATTGAGGCCAACTCAAAGGTATGAAATGTGCTGGAGGTAAGGGTGAAATCCAGATTACAAAACGCAGCATTTCTTTTATATACAAGATTGCGTATGTTTTCGTGTTCTACTCACAGAACAGCAAACATAAGATATTAATTTGCATACAAAATTCTTAAGTTTTTGCAAGTTTATTCGTGAACATTTATTTTTCTTGCCGTCATTTCAGCAAAATCCTTAAGTATATCGTTCCAAATAAGATGCTCACGTAATGTATGTATTCTATTGACAGTAATGCCAAATTAGATAATTCTTCTTGAGTCATTGTAATTCTAAGATAGTTTTTTTATTTATTTCAATTGAGAGAAACTTCGCTCTGCTGAGGTAGTAGTAACTGCAACTGTCAAAATTCTTAAAGCAATAGTGAAATGTGAAAATGAATCATGAATTTTACGAATGTTTAAATATTATAATATTGTTGATTATGAAAAATTGTCATCACTGCAGGAAGTATTACAAAATATATTTTGATTTCATCAAATAAATCGCTACCATTTGATCGCGATTACTTCCGTCCCTTAACGTAGTATTTAGATATACACAATATTTCCTAAGATCTTTCAAAATTACAATGGCGGAAAGTGAAAAAAGAACACCAAGAAGGAATTGGCGGACGATCATGAAATTTACATATGTTAATGGGGTCGAGTTTACGTAGGTGTGATGTTAATTTTGGGACCAACCGGTGAGCGCTTACACTACAGCACGGCATAATATGCAAATTGTTGTTGGTGGTATTTAAGGAGTACGGCGAAGTGAATGTAATCAGTCGTCGGCGTACGGACACGTGCGAAGACCCTGAGGAAGCTACAATGCCTGGACATGGAAGACGTGTACGATTTCAGAAGTTATGAGACTTTGAGCGAGGTCGTCTAGTCGGACTCCGCGAGCCCGGGTGGTCGTATCGTCGCATTGCGGAGCGAATCGGACGGGAAGTATCGGTGGTGGTACGATGGTGGCGTAGATAGTCCGAGGAACATTTCCACACGAGAAGACGTGGAACAGGGAGTCACAGACGGACTGATGAGCGGGCCGATCGACGTATAAGAAGAGCGGCGTTGTCAAGCAGAACATCCACTGCGACGCAAATCCGAGCTGCCGTTGTACCTGAGGTGACAGTGCGAACAATCCGCAACCGTCTACTGGATGCAGGACTACGTGCACGTGTGCCTCTGACTCCAGCCCACCGTCAGGAACGGTTGCAGTGGTGTCGCCAACGTCTGCACTGGAGAACGCAATGGCGATCTGTCGTGTTCAGCGATGAAAGCAGATTCTGCTTGGGAGCCTCCGATGGCCGTATGCGTGTTCGCAGACGCACAGCGGAGCGTCTGCACCCTTCGTGCATCCGCCAGCAACACGCAGGGCCCTGGTCTCTTGGTGTGGGGAGCGATCAGTTATCACTCCCGTACACAACTAGTGTTTGTACCGGGTACGTTAAACAGCACCTCCTACATCAACAACCTCATTCATCCCGTTGTTGTGCCATTTGTAAGATCGGTCCATCGTGGTGTTTTCCAGCAAGATAACGCACGCCCACACACGGCACGTGCAACGCAACATTCACTTCAGGGTGTGAGACAACTTCCATGGCCTGCACGTTCACCGGATTTCTCCCCCATTGAGCACGTGTGGGATTTTATGGGACAACGACTTATCCGGTCTCCACGGCCAGCCACGACCATCCCCGATTTACGCGTCCAGGTTGAGGATGCTTGGAACTCAATACCCCAAACTTACATTCAACATCTTTACGACTGACTCCATGCCAGAATTGCACAGTGTGACGCAGTTCATGGCGGTTCAACCTCGTACTAACCATCTTACATGGAAATGTTATTTTTCATTTTACCAGCAAATACAGCTGTATTTTGCCATAATGTTTTAATCACGTTATCCTCTGTATTCCGTTATTATGCTGTATAAATCTCGTTGGTATGAGACGTCTCCTTCTTGGTGTTCTTTTTTCACTTTCCGCCAGTGTATTAATGCTGGAATATTACACAGCAAACCGAAAATAGCATTGTGTTGCACAGTTTTTTCAAATCTTTGTTCTATCGAAACCACAAATCTATACAATCATTGGTTAAAGCTGGTTTTAAAGACGGATTTTGAATCATGTAACAGTGGTAGCAAAATACATTTATCTTAGAACATGCAATCAAATTTTTATAGTTTCTTTTACCATTTGAAAGAATCGTTGTGTAAAACGAATTACTTAATTTTCTGCCATATTCATCCAATGAAAAATTTTAATCATTAACTTTAACTGGATTATGTTCGCAAAAAATATTCTCACGCTGTCGGAGGGATGTGATGGACATTTTCCAGGATAGTCCAAAAGTAGAGCTGCAGAAATTTCGTCCGTTACGTTTACTTTGCCCAACTTCATTACAATAATTTTCTTTGTCATCTAATAATGGGTACGCCAGGGTAGCATTTATTGTTTCAGAGATGTGAATTTGATACGAATAATTTCCTTTTTCATTCTCATCTCTAATTAAGCCTTCATTTGCTAAAGAACATGGGATTACAGGAATTTCATCTGGGTTATTTAGATTCTGGATACGATGGGATTAAGCTTTATTTTCCTTTTAATCTTTGTGATCAGCAATTAAGTCTTCATTAACTGTGGAATTTGGTTCATGCTTAAGAGAAGTCCTGGTCGCTTTTATTGCTTCCAGTTTTTAAAAATTAAGTCAGACCTTCTCTTTGCATATCTATTTTTTTTTCAGCTTTCATTCTTTTCTGAGCACCACTATCGTATTTTCTATGTAGATCTCGTCTTGTACTCATCATCAGTTATGTAAAGAATTAAAAAAATAAATTTTTAATGTATTGAAAGTATATTTTCTAATATTATTTGTTATGTTAGCAGTAAAACTAAACCAGAGAATGGACGATTCATACTGTCTTTGCATTTCATAGTGTCCTATTTTTGAAACCTCAGATACAGTAATTCTCTCGAAATTAAAATATTAATCACCTTGTGGTATGTATACAAAATTTGTCAAAGTTATAATTTAAGGAAATTAATTTTTTTTTAATTAGGGGTTGAACGACCATTGTGAACAACTTTATAGGCTACAAGCAGTCGGCCGTCAGTCCCTAATTTGGGGCCACTGGTTCCAGAGAAGGGATAGAATCAGTGCCATAACACAAACACAACAACCATGCCACACCGGGATTCGAACCCGGACCCACCTAAAACGAATGGTCAGAAAGAAAATGAAATCAGGTGGAACTTGCGTCACCTTATTTTTCAGAGTTTACGGCAGATTGAAATCACACACAAAATTACATACTGGGATCCGGAATATTTGGAAACCAGAACTATCGCGTCTAATCCAGCTCAACTGGCTGGCTTAATTTAGGTGTATTCAGACGTTCCCATATGCCAAACAATATATCCGATGCAAATAAGGTAACACAAATAAGCTAGCATTCCCTTGGTTGTGAAGATCATTCATAAATAGTTTCTTTCATTCTGCATATTGCATTTTATTGTAAAAAAAAATGTGCCTTATGATGAGCGGAGTATTCTGGGCCGCGGGGACAGGAGCAACTTCCCCGTCTGTCCAGGTCTAAGGGCGGCGCTGGAACTGACCACAGTTGTACAATTGAAATACTAAACTGGATATGAAGGGGCAGAAAAAGAATACGTCGAAAACAACATGGCCGAGAATTGCTCAAGACAGTTGTGAAAGAGACCAGGATCTATCTAGCAGTGGATTAAGAATAGTTGATGATGACAACGTGAAACTTTTATTTTGTACAGTTTTATAGCAATACAACAAAGGGAGCACACAGAAGTTTTCCTGATCTGTCCCCTTTTCATTCTATTAGGTTTTTGCATATGAAATGTCGGAATGTTGAAGGAAACTTCAAGCATCCAAATTACGGTGCAAAAGAAACTATTAATCAAACCAATCGCCGCCAGCAATCGAGCATCGGGATGGCAAAAACTCATGGAACGCGGTTTCAGCTGATGTTTGATTGGGAAATGATTAACCCCGTAGGAAGGTGACCAGGTGAATGAAAAAGAGATAGTGCTTATGAGGCAGATGAGGTAAGGTTTCGCATCTCAACCCCCATAGCAGAATAATGCGACGGGTGACGTACGTCGCAGATTTTGTTGTGGTCCCGCAGACAGAAGCAATATCCTCAGAACCTTTATTTTGGCCTGTAGACATCAACGATATCCTCAGAACCATTATTTTGGTCCTGCAGACATAAACGATATCCACATAGCTTTCATTTTGGTCCTACAGACAAAAAGAATATAAACAATATATATGCAAAACGATAGATTCCCGATCATTCGTGCAAATTTTCTGTCTGAGGACAGAATTCCGTCTTTCTGAAATTTCCGAAAACGGAAGTTAAACGGAGTCAAGATTTCTCACGAAAACGTAAGTTTTTTCTCCGCGATGTTCCCTTTGTCCATATTGTTGTTAGATATAATTTTATTCCAGAAATGCTTGTGTTTCGGCTTGAAAATGGGGGCAACAATTTCCGAAAATGGAAATTAAACGCAGCGCTGTAATCTGTGTTGGTTTTCCTCGCGATGTTTCCTCTGCCTCGTATCGTTTTTAAATGTAATTTTATTCCATAAATATTTGTGTTTCAGCTGAGAAAATGAAGAAAAAAATTATGAAAACGGAAATTGAACGGAGCGAAGATTTCTCTCGTAATTGCAATTTTTTTCGTGATGATCCTTCTGTCTATTATTATTATTGTTTTATGTCATTTGCACAAATGTTTCAGCTTTAAAATGGAGGCAAACATTTCTAAAAGCGGAAGCTAAAGGCAATGAAGACTTTTCCCATGAGCGTATTTTTTTTGTGGTATTACCCCCGTTATTTATCATTTGATTTTATAAATTGTTATGTTTCAGCTTGAAAAATCAGGGGGAAAATCTGACAACGCAAATTGTGAATGCAATGATAATTTCTCCCTAAATCGAAAATTTTTTCTTTGTAATCTTTCCGTTTTCATGTGTTATTGCTAAATATTATTTTATTCCATAAATGCTGGTATTTCTGATATTTCCGCATGATGGTAAGTCGACAGATCTTACGCTTACGGTAAGTCAACAGATCTTACAGCTTGGAAAAGTGTGCTAAGGTACGCACGTTCAGAAGGCAGAGGGTTCTATATTCTAGTTATTATTGCAACTTCTGTAGTACCTAGTCGTTTTTTTTAGGTAGAAGAAATATAATATAGTGACTTTCTTTTCTCTCATTTATTTAATTTTTACTTGTGCAAGTTTTTTTGCACCCAGTACGTATCTTACCCAGTGACCACCCGCAGATTATTATGTAGCACAACAAATCCGACGCAGACTCTCTGGAACTTTCTGCTATGGGGAGCTAAACTGGTGCTGATTCTTGATCGTCTGGCGTGCAACGTGGGGGTTCGCGCTGGCATAATAGAAGCATGGGCTCATGGCGATTGATTTCGACTCATTGGTGGACACTTCCCCAATGTAATGTCAAGTTTTTGACAATACCGTACCTGTCCGCCGTGGTGGTTTGACAAGCTTGAAAAGGGTGGAGTCGATAACACCAGATGCTGGCCACCAAACACTGACTATCGTCTGCTTGAGATGGGCTACCGGCTTCGGGGTGTGTTTCGAGGCTTCACCGGGGTGAAGCCATTGCGCCGAATGTAGGATATCTTCACGCAGCATCCATTTCTCATCACATGTGACCAGGCGGTTCAAAAATATTACACATTTGGTTGCGAATAATCAGAGAAGAGCAGATATCAAACCACCGTCGTGCTTTGTGCTATTCCTTCAACACGTGTGTTACCAATTTATCTACCTTCTTCATTTTATCTATGGCCGTTAAATGTCGGGAAATGGTTGAGTAGTGTACTTCGAGTTTCTTGTAAAGTCATCGCACCGTTTAAGGCGAATCGGATTGTATCAAGGCCTCCAACTCGGCATCATCTATAGATGATTCTGGTATACCGCGTGGTTCATTCTCGAGGCTCATATCTCCATACCGGAAATTAGCCAGCCAACGTAGTGTCCTGCGCTCACTACAGATGCCTTCCCCTAACGATGTATTGATGTTGTGAGCTGCCTCCGATGACACACGGTGTCCAAGCTTAAACTCATATTAAAAAATGACACTGATTTGGCTCCTTCTCACCGTAGTACAGGCTTCTTGTTACTGACGATGTTGTTAGTGCTTTATAGGCAGAAACACTGACAATTTAAATTTACATAACACGTCGCGCTATGTGACAGTTCCTAAAGTATTTGTCAGCCGCACAGTTCTGCAAAATCCCACATTTAATCTGCAACAACCTAATAATTAGAACTCTTCAAAGAATATCAGAGGATGATTTCACCGTATGAAGTACTTCTTGCTTTCCATTTATTCGAGCGCAAAGCATCATTTCGTGCCTTCCGAAACACTGACCTTTTGTGTTGACTGCTCCGTTACACGGTCTCCAAGAGGTTGTAGAACCGGTGTCTGGATAATTTTCAAAGTTAGTCCCAGGCACGAGTCCCAAATGAAGCATACGTGGTATGCTTGTGTTACTGCACTGGTCTGTCGCTTCCGGGGAATTATTGATCTTAAATTAGCACGGAGACTGGCTATAGCTTTAGATGTTCATGTGGTCGTTAACCTCTCGGAAATAGCTGTTTTTGAATGGCAAATAATAAAAGAATCATATGTGTTTAGAAGAGTATAACGTTTCTTTTTTATATCGTTAGTTTCATTAGTTTTGGGCTTTTAATCCTGAAGTCACCGATGTTGTGCACTCGACTAATCGCCAGACCCTGCGACCTCGTACAATCCTCTGCAGCTCTATAGCTTTCTAACATCGACCGACCATTTTCGCCCACAACAAGGCAGCTGAATTCGTGTTTTGTTGATTATACACCACTCATTGCACCCTCGGTACTGTTGTTCTGGTATAGCCGAGAAGGCTTGCCGTTTCTGAGATGCTTGTATCTACTTGCCTAGCTCCCTCTACCATGCCCTTTTCAAAGTACCTTAAAACATGAGTGTTTCCCGAATTGCCGTATCTACGTTTCATACATGCCTGAATCTTTTGCAGTGCGACCCGTTTATAAAGCCATCTCAGTGCCATAATTGCGTATATTAGTGAGAATGGCACTTGCCTGATTTCTAATAATAGATGTTCCTAATAATTTGTAGATAAAAATATTTCACTGGAACTTTATGCCATCGTAAAAATGGGTAAATAACGATTTTTCCAAATATTTTATTGTATCCATGGATTTGTGATAGCCAATCATACGCTAATGTAGTTTTCAGATCATAAGTGAACCAAATCATTTTTTTAATGGAGGTTTAACGACCACCGTGAGCAACTCGATGGGGTATAAGCAGTCGCCTGGCCCTAATTCAGGACCACTGGTTGCAGGGAAGGGAGAGAGCCAGTGCTGTAAGACGAACATGTCATTCATGCCTCACCGGGATTCTTTTTTTTTTTCTTTTTGATTGAAGGTTTAACGACCACCGTGAGCAACTCAACGGGCTATAAGCAGTCGCCCGTCCCTAATTTAGGGTCACTGGTTCCAGGGAAGGAAGAGAGCCAGTGCCGTAAGACAAACACAACATCCATGCCTCACCGTGATTCGAACCCGGACCCCGTTCGGACGAATGATCAGAGGCCATCGCTTAGTCCACTGCGCCACCGGGGTGGCCACCGGGATTCGAACGCAGTCCTATCTCGGATGTACAGTCCTAAGCCAGCGCTTAGACCACTGCGCCACCGGGGCGGCATTTTTGTTTTCATCTTTCAATGATCAAATTTCTCTTCATTGATCAACAATTCACTTTTTCTTTATTGATCAACAATTCACCGCAAATTCGCCAGCTTCCTTAAACTTCGTAAAAGACGTTTGGGGAAAAAAGACAGCAGTTTATACTCAATAGCCTAAACTTCCATGATTTTAGAAAAGCATTAAAAAACTGGAAGAAATGGTATTAGAAAGAAGAAAAGCTGAAGCGGGATTCTATTCAAGCTTTTGAGACAAAAAAGAAGCAATATATTTTGTAATAAAAAAAATACCTGGGATTAGTTTTGTATACCTCTCCGCGCTTTTTATTGTGATCCATAAATGTATCCTTCTTCAACAGGGACATGAATATGATTTTGTCCACATGAAATATTTCTGCTTTTTTTCCGTGGTGACAAACACATGGTTGAGGACCACGAGAAAATCTGCTTCAACCAAGTATTGGAAAGGACCCATGGAAAGGAAAACGATAGGCAATTTAGTGATTATTCTTACTTGCATGACAGAATTGGAAAGGTTTTGTGTAATGGCTTTGAAAAACTGATAAATCGAAGGAACGCGCAGAGATTTAAAACTTTCCAAAACAAAATGAGGAACCACTACTCACTTTACAGAATACGATGTTTTCAACACAGCAACGGAACAATTTACAAATACTTCATTTTTTAATTTTTCCTGTTAATTTTTTGTGACATTCATAACTAACGGCTGCAAAGGGAACAATGTTTCTGCTCTGTCAGAGACTGTATTATTTCCTGCAAAAATTATTAGCGAGACTCATAAATAATGCAATTCTGTTTTCTTTCGAACAAAACCTATGAATTAGTGCGAACATAAAATACGGCTAACAGACGTATAATAGCGGTTCGAAATAGAACTAGTACCCGAAATCCTTCCTGATTTATTGAACAATGTCACTCCGTGTCCTAAAACCCCAACCACAAGTAATACACTTCCAACACACATGGGTTATCTGATGTACATTGTTTTTATCGTGAGGGAGTCTTACCTTCGTATTTTTGTAAAACAAAAGTTTGAAAAAACAAAAAACACTGCCTGCCGCGTTTTATCTATTTTAATTCTTCAGTCAGTTTGTGTGGTTTTCCAGTGACCTTTAAATGAATAACGTACGTAGGAAAATAAATCTTTTGGAAAATTTGCCTCAGACAATACAGTCTATTTACATGCTCAGAGCCAGAAGGATTGAAAAAAATATAGATGTGTTCTCCTAGAGTTTTCGTAAATTTAATCTACTTGTGCTTCATAGCACAGCGGTTTCTTTTACAGTTTTCCATCTTCGTGGTACCTCTTACTTTGTCTTGCTGACAATATTATTAAATACCAAGAATTTCCTTTTCTGTTTTACTAAGTGTTTACCTACGTATCTCTCTTTACAACATCTGCCCATAATCCACAGTAGCGTCTGGGTTCCCGAGTTAGCTGAATCGTTGGCTTCTGACCATTCTTCCGAAATGGGCTCTGATTCGAGTCCCAAGTGAGGTATGGCAGCAGTGTTAGTCTGATAGCGAGGACTAAATTTTCCCCTGGAACCAGTATCCCAAAATTAGGGACGGAAGACTGCTTATAGATCTATGAGTTCTTAACGGTAGTCGCGAAGTTCTCAAAATAAAAAATACAGCACCGGACTTCTCAATAACTAACCCGGGATAGTTTAATGTACACTGCTGGCCACCCAAAATGCAACACCAAGAAGGACTCGAGATAGCAAAGCCAGATTTACTGGACACATAACAACAGATACAAAGATGAAACGATTGAGCTTACAGGCCCGTGCGACTTGCGGAACACGCAGACATCAATAGTTCGTCTGGCCCTCATGGCTGGCAATAACGGCCGCTACACGCCGCGGCATCGAACGAAAGAGGCTTTGAATGGGAGCTTGGGGTATGGTGATCCAGGCTGCTTTCACACGTCGCCACAGTTCATCAGGCGTAGCCGCGGGTGGTGCTTGCCCGGCTACTCGGTTGCCGATCAGCAACCAGACGTGTTCCATGGGCGACATATTGGGACAACAGGCGGGCCACGGCAGCAGTGACATCTGGTGGGCCGTGAAGAATTGTTGCACTATGCGCGCCACGCGCGGGCGCGCATTGTCCTGTTGAAACGTGGCCGCTGGCAGGTCCTGCAAGTTAGGGAGTACTACAGGCTCCAAAACGTCGGAGATGTAGCGATGGCTGTTAGGTGTACCGGCGATGCGTACCAAAGAGGTGCGGGTGTCATATTCAATTGCGCCCGAAACCATAACGCCAGGCGACGGAGCGGTATGGCGATGCATAATGCAGGCGTCATACAGTCTCTAACCACGGTGCCTCCACACGCGGATCCGACCATCGTGGTGTTGCAGGCAGAAGCGGGATTCATCAGAGAAGACAATGTCGTGCCATTCCGTAGGCCAACGGCGGCGTTCAACGGCCCACTAACGTCGCACTCGCCAGTGGTGTAACGTCAATGGTAATCGGAGCAATGGGCGCCGTGCGACAAGTCCCCGCTCCTGCAGACTACGTCGAACGGTACGTGCTGACACAGGTTGTTACGCAACACACCCTAATTCCTGCGCTAACGTTCGTCATGTGGCGGTGCGAGCTGTCAATGCCACCGCACAACACGCCTGTCCTCTCGTCCGGTGGTGTGCCGCGGCTGCGGCAATCGCTCACGTCGGTCGATCCGTCCCTCCTGCACCCACCGAATCCATACTCGCCTCACTGTGGCTGGATGTCGTCCCACACGGACGCCAATGTCTCGGTAAGATAAACCGCTGTCGCGATAAGTCACTATTCGTCCTCTGTCGAACTCTGAAACGTGCTGGAATGACTGCCGTATTCTGCGACGAGGCATCAGGAAGCTTCCCACGCACAGGTCCGGCAGCACAACACACTTCTACTACTTACACCCCGCCTTCTGTGCACCCTTCTTATAGTGCTTCTTAATGGCCTGCCGAACGCACATGATTTGCATATGCCTTGCAATGCTAATCGTTTGCATGTCCTCTCGTGGGCGACGCATGCTGCGAATTTCAGGTCAATCAGATGCTTCCTTCTTGGTGTTGGATTTTGGGTGGCCAGCAGTGTATATTTGAACTCATTTCCTTTTTTTTTTTTTTTTTTTTTTTTTTCGTGGTTTAACGACCACAGTGAGCAACCCGATGGGATATAAGCAGTCGCCCCTTATTAATTTAGAGCTACTGATTCCCCAGAAGCGAGAGGGCCAGTGACATAAGACAAAGACAACAACCAGGGCTTAGTGTACCTTGCCACCGGGGTCGCCTCGTTTCATTGGAGTACTTCACATATAAGTACTTTATCATATGAGTGCTTCACATTCAAAGTAAAATTTCAGTAATTATTCTATTTACAAAACTGGCGACCTTTCTTATCCCTTTAACCATAGGCTTATTAGAATTGTTTACTTTTGTATCTTCAAAATACTGTAAGTTGGTTTTAACGCTTTAATTAGTTGGAACGAATTCACTTTGGGTTAGGAAAGTGAGATGAAATCATCTGGGCCGCCCCGGTGGCGCAGTAGTCTAAGGCGCTGGCCTCTGATCATTCGTCCGTAAGGGGTCCGGGTTCGAATCCCGATCAGGCATGGATGTTGTGTTTGTCTTACGGCACTGGCTCTCTCCCTTCCCTGGAACCAGTGACCCTAAATTAGGGACGGGCGACTGCTTATAGCCCATCGAGTTCCTCACGGTGGTCGCTAAACCTCCAATCAAAAAAAAAAAAATCATCTGGAATAAATATATATATGCTGTCTAAGAAGTGGGCCGAACGCAGCTGGGACGAGTGAAGCTGCGTATCATAAAGAGTTTGTTTTCTTCCCTTAGCTTTGTTACTCAAAGTGGTCATTTAGGGGAATAATGGACACTAATCTTTATGGCTAATTACCTGCTGGAAGGGCTGCAACAATGCCGACGAACCAAAGAAAGAGAAAGAAGGCTTTTGTGTCACTTTTTTTCCACCCAGCGGCATGGTGTCCCTGTCAGAGGGACTAGCGCTTCCCTATCATGCCTGGGGTCCTGGAGAAAAAAATAGAACACTAGAAGTGAGCGAGCATTTATAACCAGTGACAGGTTTATGGTAAGTACTGCTGAAATGTGAGGGAGAAAGGAAATGTTTTGGCGTAGCTTTCGCGAAACCTGTTGGCCGTATGAACATTTCTGTTAGTAGGGCGCAGAAATTTTTTGCAATATTTGTTTCAGGTACATTGGCGGCATAAAGGGTTAAAAATTGTTATTTAGGAAAGCCATTTACAAGCAACGATGCGGTTTTAACAATGAGATAGTGCAGCAACGGCGCAATGTTTGAAAACAAGTGTCATTCTAGTTATCATGAGCTTTCAGGCGGACATGATTTTCAGAATGTAACGTATTTTCTTCATCCGAGCCCTTGTAAACTATCGCTTTTCTTTTACATGGTTTTAAACCAAATATCCCATTTCCTTCATTGCCACTGTATGTGTTGTGCAACGATACTAAGATATGACTTAATAATCCACCATTTCAGCGAAGACTATATAGCTTCATATTTTATGGAGTACAATTAAGTGGCTTCATCCCTCCTCAGACTGTTTTTCTTCAATAAAAGATTGTTTAAATTATACACTGAAGTATCAAATTATTCGAAGCACCTACCTAATATGGTGCGGGGCCAGCCTCAGCCTTCAAAATAGCCTGGATTCAATGTGGATGAGATTCAACGAGGTACTGGTGTAATTCTTATAGGTATGTTGCGTCAAGTGAATCGGATGGCGTCCATCAGTTGCGGAATGTCTTCTGGAAGAGGTGTTTCACATTTCTGTTTCGCTTGTACAAAGTTCTGTGTTTTGTGTATACATGTAGTTAGCAAATCGAAGGCTACACAATGTTTACGGAGATGACACCGTTCTCAAGAGCAATGTGCGCAGGTGGATGAAGTTTAACCCTTTAACGACCATGACTCTAAAATCTAGTATCACTCTAAATACCGTAACGCCCGAAACTCTCTGTTGTTTCACTTCTTTGTTTAAAGAGACTAACGGTGACTCTTGCTGATCCCTCATAGGTTGCGCACATTTAAAGAACATGTAACGGTAGGAAATCTGGCTCACTCTAGACAGGTGTTTCGGGCAGCTATCGTCGTTTGTATGTACGGGCATTTTGGGCGTTATGGTCGCTAAAGGGTTAAAGAAGGAGGAAACCAGCATTAAAGAGGAAGCTCGCAGGGGAGCACCATAATCTGCGACCACTGACACGAATCGTCAGCGAGTGGATGAATTGATTCGCGCAGAGAGAAGAGTCACAGTCCGTGAGCTTGTCGCACAGCTGTACTGTGGTCACAATGCCATACAGAAGATGGTGGAACACTTAGGGTATCGGAAAGTGTATGCAAAGTGGGTACTTTGGCAGTTGACACCCAATTTGAAGGTGAGAAGGGTGGAAGTCTGCTCTGATATGCTAGAAGCGTTTGAAGCCAGTGAAGAAACATTTTTATTTTTCGATCTGGTGACAGGGGATGAAACGTGGGCGTATCTTTACGATCCGGAAACGAAGAATCAATCCATGGAACGGTGTCACATCGCTTCACTAAGGCTAAGAAGTTCAAGAGCCAGCGATCAGCACAGAAAGTCAGGGTGACTGTTTTTTGTGATGACAGGGGTGTCATTCTTCTTGAATTTCTGGAACGTGGCCGTACCGTGACCAGCGAGCGGTACGTTGAGTCACTCAAGAAGCTTAGAGAAGCCATAAGGAGGAAGAGACCGAACAAGAATCTGGAAAGGATCCACATTCAGCATGACAATGCGAGACCACACACAGCTTTGGCAACAAATCAAGCGATCAGAAAAGTTATACCGGTCGGTGGTCCCCCATCCGTCGTTCAGCCCAGATCTGGCTCCCTTCGACTTCCACCTGTTCGGTTCAATGAAGGACAGACTCCGGGGACAAAAACGCTATCTACCAACAAGTAATTGGACACCTGTGATAGCAAAGGAAAACGAGTTTATTCACCTTCAATAAATGGTGGAGCCTCCACGAGCGGCGATTACAGCTGCGACCCTCCGGGGCAGACTCTCAACCAGGCGTTGTACGACGGCGAGCGGTATTTTCTTCCCACTCGGCTTTTAGAAGACACGTCAGTTCTTTCACCGATTTCGGACGGTGGGGGCACCCATTAAGTCGACGATCCAACTCGTCCCAGAGGTGCTCGATAGGGTTAAGGTCCGAGCTCTGTGCAGGCCAGTCCATTTGATTAACCCCATTGTCACCATACCAAGCCATGGTGGACCTCGCAACATGACAGGTGGCATTGTCATCCTCAAAGTAACATGGGTCCACCCCGTAAAACTGCCACAACGTAGGAAGCGCATGGTCATCCAAAATGGTGCAGTAGGTCTCGGCGTTGAGTCTACCAGGAATTGCGACCAAGGGTCCCGTGCAATACTAAATGAAACACCCCCATAGCATAATTCCACCGCCGCCTAACTTCACAGTTGGCACGATACATTTCGGCAGGAGGCGTTCTCCAGGCAGACGCCAAACCCAGACCATGCCATCCGAATGGTTGAGGGTGAACCTTGATTCGTCGCTCCAGGGAACCTGTTTCCACTGTTCAACGGTCCACTGTCGACGTTCTTTGCACCACGTTAGCCGAGCAGCGCTATTGGACTTGGTGATCAAAGGCTTGTGGGCGGCGGCACGTCCATGATAACCGAGCAGATGGGCTTCCTTACTGATGGTATTCATCGAATGAACACTCCCGGATGCCTGTTGAAACTCCTCGCGGATGTGGCCCGTCGATTTGGTGCGGTTCTTCCGAATTTCTTTGGCCAGCACCCGTTGGTCTCTAACTCCCAGTTGTGTGGGTCTTCCGGGTCCAGGCACATTCCGACAGTCACCTCTGATCTTCCACTTGCCAATCACGTAGGCCACTATCGATTTTGGGTACTTCAACTCGCTGGATATGTCACGTATGGATCGGCCATTTCTGTGATACCCGACGATTACACCTTTCTCGAAATCAGAGAGCTCCGAACTGCGTGGCATCTGGCAGGCGACTGGTTGCGTTGTTGTTTCCCACACGATACTTAACGGCGGCGGTCGTGACGTGTATCAGGACCGCAGATATCGTCGATTGCAGGGGTGTCCAATTACTTGTTGGTAGATAGTGTATTTGATGACACAGAAAAGGTGAAAGTGGCTTTGAAGAAGTGCGCACAACAGTCCACACCTAAATGTTTTCGAAGAGGATTCGAGAGTTGGGTTCAACGATGTCGCAAATGTATCGCTTGTGATGGAGACTATGTTGAATAGTACCTTTGTATAATGAAAGAGTTACTCTACGAACATGTGCAAATGTAAACGACCTCTGTCAGTTAATAAAAAACGTATGCTCACTTTTGCATTACTTTCGGTACAATCCTCGTGTGTATGCGTATATATATAGCATCATCATCATTGTCAACCGCGGCTGCAGATGGCGTAGTGTTCAACGTTCGTGACTGCCACGGAGGAATCTCAGTTCGATCACCTCACTTCCGTGGGACTTTCCTATCGGGTACTCTAGCACAAATCTCTTAGCTTCCTATTTCTAAGGGTTGTTTAAGACCTGGTGTCAGACACTCCCTTCCTAAAATCCTCTACATATCATCTGATCATTGTGAACAATTATCAATCCACTGCTGGATGAAGGTCTCTCCAAGTTTCTTCCATATCGGTCTGTCTCGAGCCAGCGTCCTCCATGTCACTCCCGCATGCTTTCTAATTTCATCCACACATCTCCCATGTGGTCTTCTTCTGGATCTTTTCCTGTCCCTTGAAATCCAGTCTAAAAATTCCAGTTGTCCATCGGTGGTCCGTCGTTCTGCAATATGTCCAGCTAATTGCAATTTCAGGGATTTTATTCTGATCATGATGTCTTCCAGTCTTGTAATTTTGCTTATCAACGAGTTTCTCTTCTTAGCTTTCCTGGTTACACCAAGCATGCATCTCTCCAAGCGTCTTACAGTTGTCTGCAGTCTTTGTATGTCTTTTTCAGTTCAGATAAATTTATCTGCTCTGTATGTAAGCCCTGGAATGATGTGTGTGACATTGATTAAACACTTTTCTTTTAAGACATAATGTCATATTGCTCTTAAAAATTGCACAGTTTCTTCCAAAAGCTCTCCATCCAAGTTTTATACGCCGATTAATTTCTTCCTCAACGTGACCGTCGCTTGATATGTGCTGTCCAAGGTAAATGTTGGTATGTTATCTCCAGCTTTTCTCCATCAATCGATAAATCTTCATTTCTCGTAAAAGTAGTATATACTGTATATATCTATATATGTATATCTCGAATTTTCCTGCTGAAAGAGACACGCCATTTTCATGAATTCCACAACAGGTTGCCTTTAGCATCTTCCAGGTGAGTACTATTCAGGGAATGAGTTGCTAATCTAAATGGATTTGGTTCGGTCATGAGGAAAATTGAAAGGCTTTTCGTGAGAGTCTGCTTTTCCTACCGTCCTCAACGTAATTATTGCATCCGAATCCGTAACTTCGAACTGTCTTTTATAGTTTTCATTGCTGGTATTCAGAGGAAACGCTCGAAAAGCTAAGAATCGAATTCTCCGAATTGAGTTAAATCTGCATTTGAATAAACGAAAGCAAGCTGAAGGAAACAGACATTTCCGTGGTTTCAATTTCACAGACACAAGTGTGAATGGCAGACAAGAATTCTAACATCGCCGTTTTACGCATTTATCCGGAGATGCGTACATTCGGATTTCAATGAATGCCTTTAAGAATCCGTAGAAGGTGAGTTTTGCTTTAAACAAAGACTGTAGTGTCATAGAATCATTGGATATGTCAGATACGTGATGAAAAGATTTCCAGATATATATCGTCTAAGGCAAATATGCAACCAGACAACCATTACTTTGCCACTTCCCACACAATGCGTATTGGGATTATCTTAACGCTGTTCAACTTTTGTGCCAAGGTTTTAAAAACAATTTTAAGGAGTTCACATTTTTCTATGGAAATGTTTATAAGATGATGTAAATACGAAGATGCCCTGCTTAATTTATTAAACTACATAAGCTGTTTCAATTAATCAGTATTAGAGCATTTGAAGTTTTAAATTTGAAAAAAACAAACTTATATTTAATAAGAGCACTGAGGACGATTTACAGTCCACAAAACTCCACATGTCCATTTCGATGTTTGTCGTTGAAAGCCAAAATAATTGTTCAAGGATAAAGGGATTTATACTGTGCCTGTATCTTGACTTTATGTACTGAGGCCATCCAAAAAAGTAAGTACCTTTTGCGCATCACTACCACGCAAGTGTATCATTCACAGTTGCGCATGCGCATGCGCATGCGCAGTTGTTGCCTTGACGCGATTTTGTGAGATCGTGCTTATGTGCTGTTCGTTAATTATGTTTAGGTTAATAGAACGGCCCGCCGACTGTGATGTCCTGTCTGTGATACGGTTTCTGAATGCGATAAATATCATACCAAGTGAGATTCATCTGCAAATTTGCGAAATTTACGGACAAAACGCAATGAGTTCAGGAATGGTGAGGAAGTGGGTTCGAATGTTTAATGAAGGACGACAGAGCGTGCACGACGAATTACTCATTGGTAGGCCTTCTCTTGTCGCGGAACATCTCGTGGAGTGAATGAAAACGTTATGGAGAACCGACACTTCACAGTTTCTGATCTTGCAAAACATTTTCCCGAAGTTTCGAAATCATTACACATAAGCTTCAGTACCACAAAGTGTGTGTACGCTAGAATCCAAAGATGAAGGCTAACAGCACAAAACGAAGCACATAGGATCTGCTTTGGAATATTTTGGGCGGTACGCGGAGGAAGAGTACTATATTTTAAGCCGTATAGGAACGGGAGATGAGACTTGGATCTCTCACATCTCACCTCAACCGAAACAGTAGTCCCTGCAATGCAAACACAAGGCTTCGCCTATGGCCAAAAAATTCAAACAGACGGTGTCAACGAGGAAGGTCATGTTTGCTGACTTTTTATACAGGAAAGGAGTTTTGTTGGTGGAATTTCTGCCTAAAAGCAAAACAGTAAATGCGGCTGTTTATTGCGAGACACTGAAAAAGTTGCGTCGAGCAAGTAGAAAAAAAAAATGTGCAGCATGCTGAGAAAGGGAGTTGTTGTTCTCAATGACAACGCAAGGCCTTATGTAGCACATGCGATGCAAAACCTGGCCACCAAATTTGGATGGGAGTAGCTGGGTCACCCTCCCTACTGCCCAGATCAGGCGCCCACTGACTGTCATATGTCTGTCCATTTGAACCGGTTTCTTGCCGGCCAGCGGTTTGTATACGATTTGAAGGCGACGGTTGAGCGGTAGCTTAAGACCCAGGGAGCAGACTTCTGCGAGGAGGGTATCCAGAAACTTGTGCCACGATATGAGAAATGCCTTAACATCCACGGGGAATATGTCTAAAAGTAGATTCAGGTACGTAGAATTCATCGCACATTAAAAATTTGTTATCGATATTGTTTTTTGTTTCATCTTCAAACTATACTTAATTTCCGGATGGCCCTCGTATTTCACGTCAAACAATGCCCTCTCGCTTGTGTAAGTACTGCCAAAAATTGAAATACACTGGCGGAAAGTTAAATAAGAACACCAAGAAGGAATTGGCGGACGGTCATGAAATTTACATAAGTTAATGGGGTCGTGTTTACGTAGGTGTGATGTTAATTTCGGGACCAACCGGTGAGCGCTTACGCCACAGCACGGCATAATATGCAAATTATCGTCGGTGGTATTTAAGGATTACGGCGAAGTGAATGTAATCAGTATTCGGCGTACGGACACGTGATAAGAACCTGAAGAGGCTGCAATGCCAGGACATGGAGGACGTGTACGATTTCAGCAGTTATCGGACTTTGAGCGAGGTCGTCTAGTCGGACTCCGCGAGGCCGGGTGGTCGTTTCGTCGTATTGCGGAGCGAATTGGACGGGAAGTATCGGTGGTGGTACGATGGTGGCGTAGATGGTCCGAGGAACATTCCCACACGAGAAGACGTGGAACTGGGAGTCACAGACGGACTAATGAGCGGACCGATCGACGCCTAAAAAGAGCGGTGTTGTCAAGCAGAACATCCACTGCGACGCAAATCCGAGCTGCCTTGCACCTGAGGTAACTGTGCGAACAATCCGCAACCGTCTACTGGATGCAGGACTACGTGCACGTGTGCCTCTGGCATGTGTACCTCTGACTCCAGCCCACCGTCAGGAACGGCTGCAGTGGTGTCGCCAATGTCTGCACTGGTGAACGCAATGGCGATCTGTTGTGTTCAGCGATGAAAGCAGATTCTGCTTGCGAGCCTCCGATGGCCGTATGCTTGTTCGCAGACGCACAGGGGAGCCTCATCACCCTTCTTGCATCCGCCAGCGACACACAGGGCCTACACCTGGTCTCCTGGTGTAGGGAGCGATCAGCTATCACTCCCGTTCACAACTAGTGTTTGTACCGGGTACGTTAAACAGCACCTCTTACATCAACAACATCATTCAGCCCGTTGTTGTGTCATTTGTAAGGTCGGTCCATCGTGGTGTTTTTTAGCAAGATGGCGCACGCCCACACACGGCACGTGCAACGCAACATGCACTTTAGGGTGGGAGACAACTTCCATGGCCAGCACGTTCACCGGATTTGTCCCCTATTGAGCACGTGTGGGTTTTTTTATGGTACGACGACTTATCCGGTCTCCATGCCCAGCCACGACCATCCCCGATGTACGCGTCCAGGTTGAGGATGCTTGGAACGCAGTACCCCAAACGTACATCCAACATCTGTACGACATACTCCATGCCAGAATTGCACAGTGTGACCCAGTTCATGGTGGTTCAACCTCGTACTAACCATGTTACATGGAAATGTTATTTTTCAGTTTACCAGCAAATACAGCTGTATTTTGCCATAATGTTTTGATCACGTTATCCACTGTATTCCGTTATTATGCGGTATAAATTTCGTTGGTATCAGACGTCTCCTTCTTGGTGTTCTTTTTTCACTTTCCGCCAGTTAAACTTCTAATTCCAAATCTCTTATGTTTGGATATATGAAATTGAAACAGCACTGCTCCAGTCTCTGTTTCAGCTCTAATAAATTAATCTGCTTGAAGTTCACATTATTCCGTTTCAAAAATGGGGTTAGTTCTAACAATGTCAAAATACACTACGGTGCCAAGAAAACTGGGAATGGCGCTACCATTTCTATTACATGCCACCACATCCATGCGGTAAATGGTATCGTTTGCAAACGACGTATATGTAGAGGCAGGTATTTCCGCAAGCTCAAGTAGTAGCAGCAGCTCATATGGTAGCCTATCTGGAGTTAAGCGATTTTGAACGTGGTATGATAATCGGCACTCGGGAGATAGATAGGTCACTCCTCGGAAATTATGACTAAATTTGGATTTACCCGGACAACAATTTCAAGGGTGTACCCGGACGACACAAACTTAGGGAAAACAACCCGAGTGCGAGACCGATGTATCAGTAGAAATGCTCTGGACGATCGTAGACAGCGGCGTCTGGCACGCATCGTAACATCATCTGCAACATCGCGGCAGATCAGAGCGCAATTTAATGTTGGAGACAGTAGTGTTTGGACAGTTCAATGTTTCTTGTGTTCTATGTGGGTTCCTGAGCCAACGGCCCAGCCGGGTGCCATTGCTGACCTATAGGTTTCAGGTGGCATGCATTAGGACTCTACATACGCCTGCAGACTTCTCTGTCCGATGGAAGCTACGTAACCATACTTGGGGATCATTTGCACCCGTTCATGTCATGCAGCCACTCGGACGGGGTGCGAATACTTTCAAAATGACAATGCCCCACTGTGCACGTCGACAGTCGCCCGATTATGGCTGAAGGAACACTCCACGGAGTTTGGCATCTTGACTTTGCCCCTTCGTTTGCCGAATTTAAATGCCATCGAACAGATCTGGGATACTATTCAACATGCCGTCAATGCCAGGAATTCTCTACCGGCGAATATTACGGAAGTTTGGGATGCAATTTAGTAAGCATGGTGTGCACTGTCTTCACAGTACTACAAAGAGTTCGTGAAGTCCATGCCCGTCGCGTCGCAGCAGTTAGCTTTTTGCGAGGAGGACCAACACGGTATTACAGATGTAACCCATTTTTTTTGGTACTTCAATGTACAGTGGATCGCTGAACAGGCGTATGCTTGGTTTGTTGGTTTGAGTTAATTGAATGCTTTATATCTGTCATAAAGATTCTTAATAAGAGTATCCAGCTGACAGGAATAAATCTTCAAAATGTATAGTTTCACCAAGTATTCCATGGTGAAATACTTGGTGAAACTATCAAAATGTATTTTTTCACCAAGTATTTCACAAACTATAGTTTCACCAAGTATTTCACCAAGTATAGTTTCACCAAGTATTTCGCCAAGTATAGTTTCACCAAGTATTTCGCCAAGTATAGTTTCACCAAGTATCCCATGAAAAAGTTTCTTGCAGGATTCGAAGTAAAGATTCTTAATAAGAGTATCCAGCTGACAGGAATAAATCTTCAAAATGTATAGTTTCACCAAGTATTCCATGGTGAAATACTTGGTGAAACTATCAAAATGTATTTTTTCACCAAGTATTTCACAAACTATAGTTTCACCAAGTATTTCACCAAGTATAGTTTCACCAAGTATTTCGCCAAGTATAGTTTCACCAAGTATTTCGCCAAGTATAGTTTCACCAAGTATCCCATGAAAAAGTTTCTTGCAGGATTCGAAGTAAAGATTCTTAATAAGAGTATCCAGCTGAGGGGAATAAATCTTCAAAATGTATAGTTTCACTAAGTATAGTTTCACCAAGTATTCCATGGTGAAATACTTGGTGAAACTATCCAAATGTATAGTTTCACCAAGTATTTCACAAACTATAGTTTTACCAAGTATTCCATGAAAAAGTTTCTTGCAGGATTCGAAGTGAGCCAAATTGTTTCTTTCTAGATTTTATTATAACAATGATAGTTTGTTACGGTAACAAGCTATACGACTGCAAAGATTACATATATTTTGGGTCTTCCCCCTGCAAAGAAATATCTAGCGCATCTATACACTGCCTAATATCACTTAGAAGAGCTAAAGAGCAAAGAAAAGCCACATTACTGAGATATTCAGTTAGACCAGTATCGCATTTTATTTCTTCCCGTAAAAAGAGATAAAGTTCTTCCCGAAGTTAGAAAAATATTCCGGTATATTTTAAAGTACCTAATCAATTGATTCGATTGTGCAGAAACAAGCCATCACATTCGGTGTCGAGTTCACCCAATTTTTTTTTAATTTTTCATGCGTAGGAGCACGGTTTTTGACACTATAATTAAATTTGTTATTTTCACTACCTTGACAGTCCCGTCTAAGACCCACAGAGTGGTTGTATTGTGCAATGGAATTTAACATTTCAGATTTAGTTCAATCTCTTTTCAATGAGAAATAAAATTTGCTTTATTGCTGGACCGCAAAATTTCGTTCCGCGGGCCGCCAGATAGAGAAGTAACTGAATTATCCCATAATTTACTCACTTATTGGTTGCTTGCACCAGAGGGTTGAAAATTTTAAAATTTAGGAACTAGATTTCTGAAAATATTTTCAAAAGAGAAACTTATTGTGGAAAGGCAGATAGCTGGTGGCTGAGCTTTCAGAAGTGCTCGTTTCTGAAACTTGCGCACTTTTGTTCTTTCATGTTCTTGACACAAAAGGCCCCACCGACACAGATTTACCGACCAGCGCGCTCAGCCCCAAAGATGTTTTACAAATTATAAAATTTCAAGTTCTTCCACTGTGTTTCTTAAAAAAAGCAAAAAAGCATATAATGATCTTCCTTAAATTAAAAACAATTCTGAAAGAGGATACATAGAATTATAATTTTGTGTACTGGCTCCACATACCAAAGAAATAATATGAAGTATAACGGAAAAAATGGAGAAATTTGCTTTGTTAAAAGGGCGGATAAATGGATGGATTTCTTCCTAGCGAACAACAAGAAGGTTATTTACAAATACGCGATAGGGTGGAATAAGCGACTATCCGGGAAAAGTTTATAAAACTGGGGATGGAAAACTGCGAAGAAGCAGAATGAATGATAATGATTACGGAACATTTATCAACGACCTTTGTTAAGAAAATGTGCACACACACCAAACTTTTGTGAGGAAAACATCTGGCGACACACTTTTGCATATCATGCATGATTTTTTTCTTAGAAATTGAGTCCATTATGATCTAAGCAGACTGATAACACACTAAGTGATCAGTGAATTATGACCACCTATCTACACTGCTGGCCACCCAAAATGCAACACCAAGAAGGACACGAGATTGCAAAGCCAGATTTACTGGACACATAACAACAGATACAAAGATCAAACGATTGAGCTTACAGGCCAGTGCGACTTACGGAACACGCGGACATCAATAGTTCGTGTGGCCCACAGAACTATTGATGGCTGGCAATAACGGCCGCTACACGCCGCGGCATCGAACGAGAGAGGCTTTGGATGTGGGATTGGGGTACGTCGGTCCAGGCTGCTTCCAGACGTTGCCACAGTTCATCAGGCGTAGCCGCGGGTGGTGCTTGCCGGGCCACTCGGTTGCCGATCAGCGGCCAGACGTGTTCGATGGGCGACATATCGGGAGAACAGGCGGGCCACGGCAGCAGTGACACTGGGTAGGCCGTGAAGAATTGTTGCACGATGCGTGCCACGTGCGGGCGCGCATTGTCCTGTTGAAACGCGGCAGCTGGCAGGTCCTGCAGGTAAGAGAGGACTACAGGCTCCAAAACGTCGGAGATGTAGCGGTGGCTGTTGAGTGTAACGGCGATGCGTACCAGAGGGGTGCGGGTGTCATATCCAATGGCGTCCCAAACGTTAACGCCAGGCGACGGACCGGTATGGCTATGGATAATGCAGGCGTCATACAGTCTCTGGCCGCGGTGCCGCCACACGCGGATCCGACCGTCGTGGTGTTGCAGGCAGAAGCAGGATTCGTCGGAGAAGACAATGTCGTGCCATTCCGTAGTCCAGGTGCGGTGTTCAACGGCCCACTGTCGCCGCACTCGCCGGTGGTGTAACGTCAGTGGTGATCGGAGCAATGGGCGCAGTGCGAAAAGTCCCCGCTCCTTGCAGACGACGTCGAACGGTATGTGCTGACACAGGTTGTTGGGCAACACACCCTAATTCCTGCGCTAACGTTCGTGATGTGGCGGTGCGAGCCGTCAATGCCCACCGCACAGCATGCCGGTGCTCCCGTTTGGTGGTGTGCCGCGGCTGCGGCAATCGCTCACGTTGGTCGGTCCGTCTCTCCTACACCCACCGAATCCATACTCGCCTCACTGTGACTGGATGTCGTCCCACACGGGCGCCGATGTCTCGGTACGATAAACCGCTATCGCAATAAGCCACTCTTCGTGGTCTGTCGAACTCCGAAACGTGCTGGAATGACTGCCGTATTCTGCGACGAGGCATCAGGAAGCTTCCCACTCACAGGTCCGGCAGCACAACACACTTCCACTACTTACACGCCGCCTTCTGTGAACCCTTCTTATAGCGATTCTGTGTGGCGTGCCGGGTGCACATGATTTGCATATGCCCTGCAATACTAATCGTTTGCATGTCCTCTCGCGGGCGACGAATGCTACGAATTTCCGGCCAATCGGATGCTTCCTTCTTGGTGTTGAATTTTGGGTGGCCAGCAGTGTAATATGTCTAGGTCTTACTTTCGCCCTTAGTACAGCAGCTACCCGATGTGGCATCGATTCAGTAAGATGTCAAAAGCAGTTGAGAGTACGGCCAACCAAGCTGTGTGTAATGCAGCCTTCATCTTTGTACTAGGCGAGCCTTTTGCGCCGATGAAACGTGGTTAGGAGAAGATATCGTCGGAGTCGTCTGCTGTTATAGCCCATACGTGTGAGCGTGCGATGCACTGTACTGTTCCAGGTTGACCTCTGTTGTATTGGTAGTCAACTGTTGAATAGTGGTTCGTCTGATGACCTCTAAGAGTCATCGGACCCATCATTTACCTCTCACATCAACCTATCACTCTCCTGTGCAGATTTTGCTTCCGGGTCGTAGTTTGAGCATTTTGCTGCCAGTCCTGATACACTTTAACTACGGCAGCTCGCGAACAATAAACTAGTTCAGCCGTTTGGGAAATCGAGGCACCCTCTCTCCGAGCTCCCACAATCTGTCCTTTGTCAGAGTCTGATAAATCCTTATGTTTACCCATTGCGCTCCGAATTTTACTACCAACTGCTTCACTCACACCTTATATACGCTACAGAGATAGACTAGTCGTACTCTCTCGGAAATCACGTGGTCGACCGGCCCGATCCACTTTTTATAAGGGTGGCCATAATTCTGTGATCATTCGGTGTAAGTAAACTGCCGATGAGACCTTCAGAGGTGATTATGTATATGCAGAAACTATGTCTCCCAGTCTCATTAAACCGACATGAGTAGAGGGCATTGTTTCGCACAGGAGTTCGAATAAAAAGGCAGTGCTGGAGAACAGATTCAACTGAAATTGACGACACGTCTGGAAACCTGGTCTCACTCGGAGGTGCGCCTGGTGATTAGGTTGAACGATGTGACACGCAGACTTGAAAGGAACAGCTATCGGAAAATTAGGGAAGGCGACTGCCTATAACCCTATGAGTTGCTTTCCGCTATCGTTAAACCCCGTAATAAAAAAAAAAGAGATTTTTTTTATAAGCACGCAGTTTCCCCATTAAAAGCCATGATGAAAATACATCAGCCACGGCAGTGGCCGAGTGGGCAGAAGCGTTTAAGACTAGTCTCCCGGGCTGGGTCTGTGGTTAGGAATGGGTGGTGTGTGTGTGTGTGTGTCTTACGTCGCTGACGTTAACTGTTTCCTGTACTGATGACCTAAATAATTTATTCTGTTGTTCATCCATTTACGGGTGATCATTCAATTTCCAAGGTGTTGCTGTGCTCACTGAGTAAATAAATCGTTGCGAGAATCTCGTGTTTACGACCAAAGCTCATTCAAGTCACATTAGAAATTTGCAAACTGCCCAAAAATAGCGCGCGGGGGGGGGTATCTCCCCCGTTAACAGTTCACGACGACTGATTAGGCACCGCATTCAAATGAATGTCATTCACATATCATTCCCATTCTTAAGTATCACCATTATTTCGTAGCTGATTGCTCAATCACATACTGGTTGACTCTTGTTAATTCTCAACATTACTTTTTTTAACGGGAATTCATTTCCGAACTCAACTCACTAGGACGGAATAAAATTAAACATGCTGCGATTTTAGTGTGTCGCAGTAATAGCGGAGTGAATTATCATTCACAACGGCGAGACCGAACCATTCGAGGTTAAGAGTCATATCTTCTGAACCAATTGTTCACGAATGGTCCATCATTTGTTCCCTGGAACTGGTGGCCCTAAATTAAGGATGGAGGACTGCTTATAGATCTCGCAGTTGCTCATAACCATCGTTAAAATGAAAAAAGAAAACCACGAAAAGAAGAGTAGATCGATCATTTTCTCCTTGTTGTAATCAGGTGGGATAGTTATTACGATTTTATTTACTTAAACCTAAGTAGATTAACGATTTGAGTTTTCGTCTAAATTAATTACTGCTAAATGAGATTATATATTTGCTTTTAATTAGGCTAGGTAAATCTGCCCTCGTGATTTTTCAGTTCCTTGAGCCAAGGCTTGTGAACATAGGAGCTACGTAATGATGAGCAAGCACTGAGGACGATAACATGAGTGTATTCATTAGTGAATATTTTCAGCTCTCCTGTGTTTTGTTTAAATACATTTCTGTTGGCTGTTTGAGATCATTTACTCTCGTAGATCTTGTCACTAATGGTGCAACTAAAATCCTCCACACGCTCTCTTCTTCTCTCTCTCTCTCTCTCTCTTGGGAATTTTTTCCCAGTAATAATTATTGGCAGAAATGATATCCCAATGCCCATTGTTCACGGCTTAATAACTGTCCTTTTGCCTCCTGAAAAGCTCTTCAAGCTTACGCACGCAAGACGATAATGGCACAGAGGGTGAAGCATGCTTCTTTTTTCCTTGTCTGAGGTTCATGTTGTGACAAATATGGGGTCATCATTTTCATGAAGGGCCTATAAAAGAACACTACTAGAAAATGTGGCGAACAAAATAATCAACTCTTGCCTCGAATATTTACTTACACCACAAAAGAAGAGCTGAAGAGAACGATCTTTCTTTTTGGTCATTCAAAACTTTGATTTCCGAAGTATTTAACGCGCAGACGTTCTCATAAGAAACATGGGCACGGCTTGCTGCAGAATAAATAAATTTTTAAAATTGTGAAAATCTGAATTGTGTACGCGAGGGCTTTTTAATTTTGGCCCATAATAAAATAATCTATGTTTAATTTTATTTAAGTAAAACGTTGTCTGTATGTGTATTTTGCATCGAGAAGCAGTTCACATATCTCCTTTCATTGGTTTTATGACAATACCATTCATTTAACCACTTAAGTTCCGCTCAGTGTCAGGAATTAAAAAACTTTATTGTTTGTTTTTATGATTTAATTCCACCCAGTATGCACGGAACTGTGGTTCGGTGTGATCGTGAGTGACACGAATAAGCAATGAGCTGCACGTACATAACTGTGTACAGTCGAATCACTCGTTTTATTTCATACCCAAAATGATATTGGCATGCGAAAAATGCAGAGCATAAATTATCTACAAAGAGTACCAGGCTACACTCTCGATTCTTTTTGCTTTTCTTTCTGTTATAAATGTCCGCTGATTACGAAAAGTATTCGGACACTACCAAATATTTGCATAAATGCAAAAAATGTTGCGCAGGAAGGTGCGCTTTGAGTTTGGAAGTACGTATATAAAGCTTAGAGGTTCTGTCGTGTTATCAGTAACTTCGAAGCGGATATGCCCCGTGGACGCAAACTTTCCGAGTTCCAGCTTGGACTGGTCATAAGATGTCATTTGAGTAACGTTTCCATACGAAGCATTGCAGCTAAACTAAACATACCAAAATCGACTGTAAGCGTAGCAGTGAAGACATGGAAGCAGGACGGTGCAACTACAGAAAAAAAGCATTCAGGATGGCCGAGCAATTTGACGGAACGTGACAGAAAAAACATGGTCCGAAATGTTAAGACATCCCGAACTGGTGTTTTCTTCGCTAGCCGCCGTAGTTAAAGTGTTTCAGGACTGGAGTGAAAAACGTCAAACAACGGCCTGACGGCCAAACTTTGATGGTGGCCTGAAGGTAAACTTTGAGGTTGATGTGACAGGTGGGTGCAGAGTTCGACGAATCGTACAAGTTACCAGACGCAGCGTTGTTCAACAGTTGATCCAATACAACAGAGGTCAACCTGTAACATTATCTGTCATGACCATATTTCGCACGCTTGCACGTTTGGGCTGTGACAGCAGACGACCCTTAAGACATCTGCTCCTAACCACCGTTCATAAGCGCAAAAGATTCGCCTGGTGTCCTGCAACTTGGGCTCCGGATAACTGCAAAAAAGTGTGCTGATCTAACGACTGTCGTTATTTGCTCTACTCCACGGATAGTCGTGTACGCATGTGGCGCAAACAATATGAGGCACTCGATCCATTCTGCATGGTCTCCACTGTACAAGCCGGTGGAAGCGGTTGCATGGTGTTGGGCATGTTTATCTAAGAGGAAATTGGACCCTTGGTGCATTTGGAACAACGTATGACTGTTGCCCTCTATATGCTGACTCAGCGCACCCATCAATATAGCAGTCTTTCCTGAATGTCAGCGGTGTCTTCCAAAGATGACAAGGCTCCGAGCCGCAGGTCCAATGTTGTGCATGAATGGTTTGAGAAACACAGTTCAGACTTCCAGCATATCGATATTCCTCCTAACTCTCACGATATCAATCCCATGGGACATTATGAGACGGCATATCAGGCGTCTGGTTACACCAACCACCTCCATACTTGCATTGAAAGACGCATTACGCACAGCTTGGTTGGCCATACCTCCCAAGTGCGTCCTGCATCGTATTGGATCGATGCCACGTCTGATAGCTGCTGTAATGAGGGGAAAAAAGGACCTACGAAGTATTAGATAGGTGGCCATAATTCAGTTATCACTCAGTTTATTTTATTGGGTTGGACCTCGAACATCCTCAAAAATGTAATTAGAAATCTAAATCGGCAAAGAAATCATTTGATGAAAAAGTTTAATACAAAATTGAGCGAGGAAGCGTTATTATTTCCTATTAAGAAACTGAACACACGGGATCTGTCTGGAAGCGATGTGAAGCGTATTTTATTACATCCGATCATGCCATACAAAATATCAAAACGAATATTGGCAAAATAAATCACAGAAGCACGAAACATATATTTTCTGCGATATAAACGAAAGTGAAGACGTTGTTGATGATCCCAATCAGTTAATCTGTTTTCATATACGCCTTTGGATCTCATTAACTTCGTCTCTTTATTATTCATAACTTTCCGGATATTAAATTAAATTCACATCTGCATGTTCTCATAAGAAGGCTTTAATTGGATTCTGTTTGCAACTGCCATCCACTGCCGTTGAATAATTGAACACAAATGGTTGCTTTGGTTTGACGTGAAAATTAGAAATTTCCGAGACTTGGATTGAATAACATCCGGTGGGTGACATCCTGGCAACTACTTTGCAAAGGAAAATTATAGCGTAATCATGATAAAGTACAAGAAAAACTGCTTTCTGTTCACTCATCCGAATCCTTTATTCAATAAGAATAAACACAAAATGCGCAAAAAATAATATTTCTTGAACAAAAGCAAGCATTAAGTATTAATATTTATTAAAATGGTATTAAATATCACATCATCGCGCGAAATATCTAGCCCCTTTAGAATATTTATCAAAATGGAAAATTGGATCAGACACAAAGCATCAATCATTTTGGAAAAAACAAGACAATTTTCATGTGGAAATAATGAATATAATTTCGGGAAAGACATGCAGGAGAAAACCAAGAAGTAAATTGCAGGTACAATAGCAGTAGTGATCGATCGACAACTTCAGCTTAGTAGAATAATATCCATTACAAACGCAACGTCAGTGAAGTATATCAAATCAGCAGTCTTGTGCTCTATTTGTGCATAACAGAATTGAGAACAGGTTCACGCAAGTCCAAATTTCGGCAACTAGTACCATGTGTTTTTTTTATCTGTTCGCTTTAGGGGGAAGGTTTTCCAACCGCATTAAGTTTTACGAATTTAGTGGACATTCCTTATGTAATATTGCCTGTTACTAAATATTTCTAAATATTTCCACCTAGTAGTATATATTCGTCCGCGTGTTTGGCTTGTAGGGAAGGATTTCCATCTACACTGGTGCTCAAAATTGAAGGATAATCTACAAATACGTATAGAGCTGCCCATGGTTGTAATAACGCACTAAAACCTGGCGAACATGCAAATTTCACTACGCCGAAGAATATCTGGCATTTCCTTTGGCACCAGGCAAGCCAGAAAGTACATGGTGATACGTTAGGGATAATTTAAAAATGCTGTGGTATGGCTAGTAACAGATATAATAAGTCAACATTTGGCAGAAATTGCCTTCATGTATGGGAGTTTGTCCAGGCTGCTATATGACCCCATTTGCAGTCTCGGAAGATTTCATAGTGGGTGCTCAATTCTTGCCACGTGTTTTCTAACATCTGCGGAGTTATTTGTGCGAACGCTGCAGCACGGAGGTCAGGTTTCTTCTGAAGTCCCTCTATGACCAGGATCATGCCTGTACATCTACATATCTTTTTAGTACAACAAACAGGTAACGATATCATTTTACAGCAAGATGGGGGGGGGCACCGAACTGGTCACTGGAAGTCACGAACTCCCTCAACAACACATTTAATGACAACTGGTGTGGCCCGATGGCCCTATTCGTTGGCCTGCAAACTCCACGGGTCTCACTCTCCTCGATTTTGTCGTGTGGGAATGACCTTAAAGCCTTACCACAAGAAGAAATCGAGGGGAGTGAGACCCATAGAGTTTGCAGGACAAGGATGTACAAATCACTCCGCAGATGTTAGAAAACGTGTGGCAAGAATTGAGCACACGGTATGAACTCTGCAGAGTCCGCAAAAGGTGTCATGTAGAGGTCTAGACAACCCCTATCCATAAAGGCAATTTCTGCCAAATATTGACTTGTCAGATCTGTTACAAGTCATACCACAGTATTTTTAAATTATCCCTACCCAAACGGATCACCATGTGTAAATTAGGATTGCGTTAAGAAAAACAAGTTAGTCTACTCGCATTTTGTAGGTGTTTTCGGCAACTATTGCTTTCACTTCTTTGGTATGTTGAACTGATTATGCTACCAACACATCGTATATATGAGATTATTTTCAGCAGTTGAGAGGAAAAAAGGAAGGAAGCTGGTCATTTCCAAACGGAAGTTTCCAGAGCATTGCATGTTTTACAAAATATTTTATAAAGACACTGGAGACGGTTCGTCCTCGACCAGGACGAGGCCATCCAAGAGCCACAACTACTGCAGAAGATCGCTATATGAGTCTTACTGCCAGACTAGGAACTGAGTCTTACAAATGGACTAGGAACTTCCGAAACTGCGAAAGTTTTATGACAATTTCTCCTCGACCGAGTCAAACACACAGAGTAGTGACACCACAGTCCATTACAGCAGTTGAAGGCATTGTGACAGGAAATCGCCGAGTGACGGTGGATGAAATAGCCTCACTTTTGAACATCAGTCGTAGTTAGCGCACCACATTAACCATGATGTGCTCCAGTTCAAAAAAGTGTCTGCAAGGTGCGTGCCACGCCATCTGACTCCAGAATTGAAACAACGACGTGTTGATGAATGTCAAAAACTTTTGCGGTGCTTTGAAGGATAAGGTGACGGCTTCCTACAAAGAACTGTTACTCCAGATAAAACCTGGGTTCACTATCATTGGCCAGAAACCAAGAGAGCGAGCAACCAATGGCGCCATCCCTCCTCACCAAAACCTAAGGAGTTCCGTCCGTATCCAACTGCAGGAAACGTTATGCGGACTCTCCTTTGCGATGATGGAGGCGTAATGTTGGAGCACTATATGGCCCGGAGGACACTGTAACCAGTGACATGAATGCAGGTCTTATCAGGAATCATCTTTGACATGGCATCAAATCCGAACGGCGTGGACTTCTGAGCACTAGTGTCTTGTTGCAACATGATCACGCTCTGCCCCATACTGTCCATGCAACGGTTGGAACCATACAAAACCTACCTTTCGAGTGCCTTCCACATCCGCCGTGTTCACCAGAATTTGCTCTAAGGGGTTACCACATCATTGAACCACTCAAAGATGCGATGGGAGGAAAGACTTTCAGGTCCGATGAAGAGATGCAGCAGGTAGTGCATGAGTGGCTGCACACGCGACCAAAGAAATTTTTTTCTACAGGAATCTCTGCAATTTGTAAGCGCTGGAGGACTTGTATTGCACAAACTGGAGATTACATTGTAAAATGATACAGATCTGTACTACGTTTGCACAATGTATTGTGAGAAAAAAATATTTAAGGTTTTCATTTGACTCTCCCTTGTAAAAATACCTGGTTATCAAAAAATTACTTAACATTTCTTATTTTTCCCGTCATTATTGATGGGCTTTCACCTAGTTTTTTATAAGGAGGTATTACTTAAGCTGGGCTTTATCTACATAGTACTGCGTATTTGTTCGTTTGTGGGATTTAGATGGAAGGTTATCCAAACCCATGCGTTTCTGTTTGAAGTTTGTTTGATCAGCGAACATTTCAAAAGTTGTGTACTACATCTAGTACTACACATTTTTTCATATCATTTTCTTTTTTCTCTTCTGTGTTTTAGAAAGAAATTTTCCAACTGTGTTCTCCGAAGTGTCCTCGTTGCTAATTTCCTACTTCGATTCCAGGAAAGTTAGAAATATAAAACTCTGGAACAAACGCAACATCTATGCCTGTAATCACACACAATGGAAGCGACATGATTTCTTGAAAATTATTTAAAAAGAAATGCTCTTAAAGATGGAGAAGGATATAAAAGAACAGAACAAAACAATCTTTTCATATCATCTGTCATACTGTACTAAAAACGGTGAAATAAGAAGCTTGTTTACCATAGCTCATTATATTGGATTTCATCGCAACAAGCTGCGGAAGCTGTTGAACGACATTTGAGATATCAAGATATCAGCATAACTTGAGTTACATAAATGCAAATTAGAAATACATATTATACCCTGAATAACAATATCTGCTCGTTTATAAGTTAATTGAAGTCTTAATGGGAGGGTAGATCAATAACTAATTTCCGATGATCTATGGCTGAAATACAGCGATAGATTAATCGGTGTCTCTCAACTTCATTACCTTCTCTTGGGCTTTGCTTGGCACAAGAATTTGAATCAAACTGCAACGTGCTGGAGCACAAATCCAAGGAAAAATGACGACTTTGCCAGGAAATATGGTCGCATTCCGAGGTTAGCCACATAAATTACATTGAACCATGTGTAACGCCCTACAGATTTGAAGCAAAGACACCCTTCTGTCTTCTTGCGCACGAGCCTCCACGTAAAACACGTTGCAGTATATTGTTGATGCTGCATACCTGTCACTGCGTTTGTCCTCCAGTGTGAGTATTTTGAACATCACTTCGATATGCTCTGAGCACTCATGACTTGACGCCCATAGACTTCTTGCAGTTGGCCGTGGTGATCCTAATCACTGCGCATACCTCCTAATCATGATGTGCATGTACCTCCGAGTGAGACCGTGCTTCAAGACGGGTCGTTATTTTCCTTTGAATCTGTTCTACAGCATGTTGGAGGTTCACCCAGACTTCTGCGGCAATCAAACAACGCCCTCTAGTCAGGACAATGACCTTGGAAGAAACCAATCAACATATCCTTAATTCGCCGCAAGACGTCGTCTGAAGTTATTCCTTGATCAGCTCACGTATTAGCATGAGATTTATTGTGTGCGTAAAAGCTTCGTGAAAGAGATAAGCCAATACAAAATCGAGAAAGAAAAGTCAGAAAATTCAGACAATCACCATAAAACCGGGGAACGGGATTTTCGAAATGAACATTATTTTCGCTTGGTATTGAGGTTTAAAGGCACAAGAAGGATTAAAGGCTAGATTGTGCCCCTTGGTCCTAGTACTGTGTGAGAGTTCTCAGGGAAAGAAACAGCATAGTATGGACAAGGCAAAATCCGTGCGTGTCTTGCTTGATATACCAACCCAGTGACAGAAGCCACCTCCGTAGACTACTCGACCGTTCGTTGTTACAAGTAAGATGCAGGAGTTTATCAAAATAACGGAAACACTTACTGTTTGTGGAGAAAATTTTATTATTAAGCTGTAGTCTCACCTCGGGCCTTCAGAACAGAAGCAAGTCGATTTGGAATAGACTTATACAAGTCACGCATATATGAAAATGGAATTTGGGATCATTCTTCCTTGACAATATGTTCCAATTCTGCCAGTGATATTGGTGAGGGAAAGGGGGATCTGACCTTTTGCTCCAGATGTTCCACAAATGTTCAATAATATTGAGGTCTGGAGACTGAGGTGGCCGGGGTAACTGCTGTATCTCCCCTACGTGTTCGTCAAAGCGCAATTTGACACGTTTCGCGCAAAAAATTGATGCATTATCTGCTTGAAACCAGGAACGGTCATTAGGAAACAATGCCTGCAACATTAGGTGCAGGAATAGATTTGTATTTAGAAGATGTGACACGACCATGAAGAATAACTAATGGTCCTAAGGAATGCCATGATATGGCACCCCGCAACATCAGCCTCAATGCTTCACAATCAGGACCAAAAGTCGGGGTTGGTATGCTTCTGAAGGATTTCACTACAGGTACAATCTACCAATAATGTGAAGCACGATTCATCAGGCCAAATACCACGTTACCAGTCTTTAGCATCCCCAGTTTTTTTTTGTGCTTTGCACCACATTAGACCTTTAGTTGGAGGGATGCTGGTAATGAGAGGTTTGTGGATTGCAGCACGGCCATAAATACCAGCACGATGAAGTTCTCGACGAACTGTTACGACAGAAACGGGGTCATTTCGACTGGTGTTCAACTCTGCTGTTACTTGTGGTACTGTGGTTTTGTGTTTCCGTAGCACAATCAATGCCAACGTTCGACTATCCATATCTGATATCTTCGAATGGCATCCACAATTTGCAAGTTTGGAGGCAACACATTGTCCTTTTTGATAGGTACTCATAATCTTCGATACAGTTCCTCGTGTGACACCTACTATATGGTTTCTGTTTGGATGTAATGAGCAACTCAATGGGCTATCACCAGTCGCCCGTCAATAATTTAAGGCCAATGGTTCCAGGGAAGGGAGAGAGCCAGTGCCGGGTAAGACCAAACACAACTTCCATGCCTCATCGAGATTCGAATCTGGACTCTCCTTTCGGACATAAAGTCAGAATCCACCATGGTGGCCCTGCTTTATCTGCCGTTATAGTTACTGAAGTTCCTGCAAGACGCACGCCAGTGATCATACCCTTTTTGTGGTAACGGACAAATGAAAATGCCGATATGTACTCCACAACAGTTGTTTCACCTGCGACTGTTGGGTGACGGATCACTTTGTCCAGTTTATTTCGTCCAACGTTCACTTTGTCCACTGTTCACTTCGTCCGCTGTTCATTTAGTCCAATGTTCACTTCGTCCACTGTTCATTTCGTCCAACGTTCATTTCGTCCACATCCATTTCGTCCTCCGAATGAATGGAACACTGTGAAAATTATCTGTTTTCATGGAGTTTTTGTGATAGGTAGAAGAAAAGGTCAGCGGACATTGCTTGCATGCGTGTTCTTTTCCTGTTTGAGTTTCTCGATTAAAATATAACGATTTTAAATGTTATTTAAAGCAAAACAAGGAACTTAACTTTGAAGAACTTTTAAACTCTTTTGTACGGTACGACGTCAATCACTATAGCATGACTCACGCTATGCTCATAAAAGGAGTGTAAAGTGGGATTTTTTAATAACGCTGTACTTTTACTTAGGCACTAAATATTAATTAAATGGCCTTTGGCTTAGGCGGTTTAACAGTTTTCAATCCGCCGATCTCATATTCATAAAGTTTACATGACATAAAAATTTAGTAATGCTGCGCTTTTTACTTAGACACTAAATATTAATTCATAGGCCTTAGGCCTAGAATTAATATTTAGTATACCGATGCCCTAGGCCCTAGTAATTAATATTTTATGGCTAAGTAAAATATCAATATTAATAACTTGACATGTTATGCAAATACTATGAATATGTAGTGTAATGCCTTAAAAACTGTTAAAAAGGCCTAGGGCTTATTAATTAATGTTTAGAGCCGAAGTAAAGGTGCAACATTAATAACTTGACTTGATATGTAAGAGTTATGAATACAATATAGTTAGAATATAAACTGTGAAAAAGGCCTAGGCCAAGGGCCTATGAAATATTATTTAGTGCATGAGCAAAAGCGCAATATTATTACTTTAATTTGATAAAAAAATTTACGAATATGACGTACTTAAAATAAAAACAGTGAAAAATTATTTCATAGGCCCTAGGCCTAGGCCTATTGCCTGTGAAATAATATTTAGTGCCTGAGAAAAAGCGCAATATTATTACCTTGACTTGATACATAAACGTTATGAATATGACATCCGTAGAATAAATACTGTAAAAAGGCCTAGGCCTAGGGATTATGAAATAATATTTAGTGCCTGAGCAAATGCTATGAATATGAATATGACGTGATTAGAATAAAAAATGTGAAAAGGCCTAGGGCACATGAAATAATATTTAGTGCCTAAGTAAAAGCGCAATAATGTTACCTTGAGTAGATATGTAAACGTTATGAATATGACAACCGTAGAATAAAAACTGTTGAAACGACCTAAGCCTAGGGCTCATGAATTAATATTTGGTGCCTCAGTAAAAGCACAAAATGATTACCTTGACTGGATGCGTAAACGTTTTGAATATGACATCGGCAGAATAAAAAATGCCAAAAGGGCCTACGCATGAGGCATAGTAATCATTATTTAGCGCCCAAGTAAGTAAAAGAGAAATATTAATAACTTGGCATCTTATGTAAATATTTAGTGCCTAAGTAAAAGTGCAGAGTTTTTAAAAATCCCACTTTACTCTCCTTTAATGAACATAGCGTGAGTCATGCTATAGTGATTGACGTCGTATCATACAAAAGAGTTAAAAAGTTCTTCAAAACTAAGTTCCTTGTTTTACTTTAAATAGCATTTAAAACCATTATATTTTAATCGAGAAACTCAGACAGGGAAAAAAATCGCATGCAAGCAATGTCCGCTGAGCTTTTCTTCTACCTATCACAAAAACTCCATGAAAACATATACTTTTCATAGTATTCCATTCATTCGGAGGACGAAATGAATGTGGACGAAGTGATAGGGAACCGACTGTTGCACAGCTATGGAACAGCAGACATCGTACTGCACCCCTTATATACCTCGCATCTTGGGTGACATCATTGTGATTTGCACACGGCGCATTGCCTCTACTCCAGTCGCCGCCAGTGTTTCCATTATTTTGATAAACTCCTGTATGAACTCGAGAAATCTTGGTCTTATTTATTTACTGTTTTATTTAGTTTTCTTTATCTGCATCCGCGATAGGAAGGACAAACTAAGAAATCAAAACATTTAAAGAACAAAGCATATGGCTTCAGAGTTTGCATTTTTTTTTAAAGAAACTAGGAAAATATCTCACATGGGAATTTCCGTCGCGATATTAGGCACCTACAATACAGCCCTTCCATTCCCGAATCTCCTATATAAGTCTCGGTCGATAATCCTCCTGAAGTTCCAACATCTGGTATTTTTAAACTGAGAAAAAAGGTCTTAAAAATACGTAGCAAAAGAGGAACTCCAAAATTCTACGTAAAGCCGAGGACCGTAGAATTCGTAAATGTTATTCCATAATTCACCTTAAGTTACCTCTTCGCTGCGGTGGAATTCTAGGAAATCAGAGATGAGTATTCCTTTTTTTACCCCCACTTCTTCCAATTTCATCTGGAGAAGGTACGAGTTTCTGTTTCTCAGAGGAAATAGTGCTCTGCCGAAGATACCACGCTTATCTTTGTGCCGGTGAGAACGTCAAAATGCAGCAAATGTGTTGGAATATTTCTTTTTCCTTTTTCACGGAGCTTTTCTCCTCTGATACTTCGTTTATGGAGAACTGATCACGGAAGTAAAATTCTATAACTTTGAACATGAGCCATTTTATGTGAACGTTTTTATATAAAATACATTTTTCGTCCTCGCAGCTCTCGGATGTTTCAAAGAAGGTCGGCTTAGAATTTACTTCTTTTTGCCGAGGAAAACAAATTTACTATTCTGTCTAGCATGAACCAGTGAGTTTCTCTTAGTAACACCTTCAAATAAAGCATTTATTTAGACATAAATTCACAAGATCTAAAATGTTTTGTAAGTAATTAGTTTTACCAGAATCATATATTTTCGGGAAAAGCATCTGCCATCAAAATGTAGATACTAACACTTACGGAAATTCCCTCCTCAGCAGAGGAATTAAAAACAACAGTCATCTCTTAATATAAACAATGCGTTTTATTGTTTCATTGTAAGTTATAGGGGAAATAGTAGGCGTGCTCAGCTCAAAATATACTGTACACAGGCTGATTTCGAAATAACAGTAAGACCCCATAGTAAACTTCAAATTTTCTTACTTTTCATTACGTTGAACGTTTGCCCAATCCATCAAGAAACTCCCTCTACAATTTATGCCAATAGCATAAATTCTCAACGTAAAACTGGAAAATACTTTGAAAATTATATTCAAGATTCTGCATTTTATATCTAATATAAAGCTCGTCTCACAAACCATAGAACTAAAAAAACTACTGCTGGAACTGTGACAGCGTCAAAATATAATTAACAACATTCTGAAGTGACTGATATCATCAAATATTTTACCTAAGAAGGTTTCCAGAGACCAAAAATATCAGTAATACTAATTTTTGTTTTTCTCAGTTTCCAAAGACGTTTTTTCACTGGTAAACAAATAGTCAGGATTATACACTGAAGAGCAATTGAATTAGAGATACCTGTCTAGTAACGTGTAGCACCACCTTTTGTCCTGATGACGGCGGCGATTCGTCTCGGCATGGACTTGACAAGACACCGGAAGCGTTGGGAAGCCATACGGATCCACGACCCTTGAACAAACAGCCACAGTTCACGAAGATTTGATGGAGAGGGGTCAGAGCCTCGAACATCTCTCTCGATGGCATCCCAGATGGGCTCGATGGGATTAAGGTCAGATGACCTAGTTGGCCAAGGGAGCGAGGTCACGTCGGTGGAGTGTTCGTCCAACCATTCGGATACAATTCGGGAGCGATGGCACGGTGCATTGTCTTGTTGCAGGATGAGGTCCCCAGTGAGATGTTGAAGACGCACAAACGGCAGTAAATGGTCGTCCAGGATATTCCGGTAACGTTGACCCGTGTGAGGGATGATGTCACACGTACCAGGGGTCCCATTTCAGTCCACGTAAACAGTCCCCAGACGAGAATGCCACCCCCACCAGCTTGAAGAGTACCCTGCTGGCAAGAAGCATCCATCGCTTCATGTGGTTTGCGCCGTACTCGTATCCTGCCATCCGCATGTACCAACGTGAATCTCGACTCATCAGTCCAGGCAACATTTTGCCACATGTCTAGGGTCCAGTGGCGAAGTTCTTGCGCCCATGCTAATCTGTGCACCCTGTGATGTGCGGTCAGCAGCGGTACCCTCGTGGGACGATGGCTTCTGTACCCCATAGTGAAGAGATGGTTCTGGATGGTGTGGCTGCTTACACGTTTTTGTGCACCAGCGTTAAATTGCCGAGTGTTTCCTTGCGCTGTTACAATGCGAGCTAGCCGACGATGACCCCGCTCATCCACACGCTGTTGTCCACGGCAGTTAGCCTTTGCAGGGATGGTTTTACCGGATTTGATGTACTCACGGTTCACCTGTAACACAGTGGCTCGTAAAACTCCCGGGATGGAGTGACGAATTCATCGGGCCCCGACAATTTGCCCACCATCAAATGTGCTTAGATCCTTCGTCTTAACTATACTGCGTCCGACTCTTACGGATTCCCGTCGCATCACTCCTTATATTGTTGGATCGCTGCATATGTCATGTCGTTTCGATTTACAGAGCCGTCCACAGCGCCACATTTGCATAACACCAGTTGTCTTTAATTCAATTGCTTTTCAGTGTATTTAAAATGGGAATCCTTTTTTTACAGACATACTCCTAAAAACCAAAAACCTTATGACCAGCGCGTCTTTATGCAATTCTAAGCAAATGCAGGTAAACGACAGCGCGTGTGAATGCGAAAGTCATGAGACGGTAGAAATAACCTTGATACGGAGTTCCATTAATCAGCGTTATTCTTGTTTTTTAGATTGGAAACTCAGCGGACGTACGCGAGTTTTTCAAAGGCCAAGTACCTTAAAAAAATTTACATGGAGGGAAATACCACAAACCGTAGACTAGGTCCGATGAATCTTGTTTCCTGTTGCACCATGTCGTTTACATGGGGAAGTGTTGGCATCAGGATGCACCATGGGACGATCACAAGCCGCTGGGGTCGGGCAATGTTCTGCTGGGAAACCCTGGGTCCGGTCATTCATGTGCAGAAAACTAAGACGTCTACCACTTACCTGAACATCATTACAAACCAGGCACATCCTTCGATTGTAACGGTATACCCCTCTAGTAATGACTTTTTTTTTATTGAGGTTTAACGACCACCATGAGCAACTCAATGGGCAATAAGCAGTCTCCCGTCCTTAATTTAGAGTCACTGGTTCCAGGAAAGGGAGAGAGCGAGTGCCAAAGGACAAAACCAACATCCATGCCTCACCGGGATTCGAAGCCGGACCCCTTTCGGGCGAATGATCAGAAGCCATCGCTTAGACCACTGCGCCACCGAGGCGGCCTAGTAATGACTTCTTTCAGCAGAATAATGCGCCATGCTTCACTAGTGGGTTGTTCGAGAATTATTCCTGGAACATAAGTAAGTCTTCCGGGTATTGCCTTGTCCTTTAAATTCCCCAGTCATGAATCCAATCAAATATCTGTGTTTGTTTTAAAAAAAAATCCGGTCTGCGGTGGTAGGTACCATAAGACACTTTCAGAAGTCGTGTGCGTTTATGTCTTGTCAAATAAGAAGAGGGGGGGTAAAAGTTGTTTTGTCTGCACGTGGAGGACCAACATCATATTAGGCAGGTGGTCATACAATTTTTGGCTGTTCGGTGTATAAACAATCTTATAAATATAAGTTTCAATTTTTCGTAAGTAATTTAAAATAGCAATACTGAATTTCTTATTTCGGGGTTTAACGACCACATAAGCAACTTATAAGACTGTAAACGGTCGCCTGTTACTAATTAGGGACCACTGTCTCCAAGATTAACTAAAACAGATTAACTATGACTTGAACCAGGGCACATTTCGGACAAATGGTCAAACGACATCTCCTCAGAACAGGCGGGCACAGGGGTTGCGTATTAATACTGAACAATCATTTTTTACGCTTTCCAACCGTAGGTTGAAGAAGCGTATATGCTCCAGCTTTTTCCGTCCGTCTGTCTGTCTGTCGGCACGATAACTCACGTAAAAATGGTTCGATTTCGATGAAATTTTAGTATGTGGTAGGGGACCACCAGGGGACGAACCCTATTGAAAATGGGTGAAGTGGGGTCAAAGGTCACGCCATAAGAGCGGGATCCATTTCATTGCCTTTATGCGTCATAAGATGCGTAAATATGGTTCGATTTCGATGAAATTTCAGTATGTGGTAGGAAACTACCTGGGCACGAACCTTACTGAAAATTGGAGTCAAAGGTCAGGCAGGGCATAAGAGCGGGATTTATTCCATTGCCCTTAGGCGTCATAACGTGCGTAAAAATGGTTCGATTTCGATGAAATTTTGGTATGTGGTAAGGCCTTTATGCGTCATAACATACGTAAATATGGTTCGATTTCGATGAAATTTTAGTGTGTGGTAGGGAACCACCTGGGTACGAATCCTATTGAAAATGGGCGAAATGGGGTCAAAGGTCAGGCAGGACATAAGAGCGGGATTTGTTCCATTGCCCTTATGCGTCATAACGTGCGTAAAAATGGTTCGATTTCGATGAAATTTTAGTATGTGGTAGGGAGCCACTGGGGACGAACCCTATTGAAAATGGGCAAAATGGGGTCAAAGGTCAGGACACTGGAGTGGGATCCATTCCATGCCCTTGTGCATCATAACTTACCAAAAATGTTTCGATTGCGACAAAACGTTATCATGTTGTTCCGGAGGTATAGTGAACCGATTCTGTTGAATATCAACGAAATGGGGTCAAAGGTCATTGCGAAAAAGCAAGATTTATTCCACAGCCATTATTCTCATAACTTGCATAGAACTGCTTCTATTGCGACAAAACTTTAGTATGTTATTCTTGAGGTGTACCGAACCGGTGCTGTTGAATATCATAGAAATAAGGTCACAGGTCAGGACACAGGAGCGAGATTTATTCCACAGCTATTATCCTCATAACTTGAGTAATAATTTCTGGTATGTTGGAAAGCGTATCATAATCAATGCATTGCATGATTTTACTAACTTGTTCTTTAAAGTATGAGTTAAAAAAAGGTGTTTGTTCTTGTTGTAGCATCAATGAGATAACAATTCATTCACTCTATTTTACATAATGTCTAACATGCTGATTGTAATAAATGTAACCTTCGTTAAAAATAAGACTCATTTGAGTTCATGTAAAGTAGGAATCATGGGATTCGAAATATGTGGGTGTTATTTCTATAAAATCTTTCGGGTTTCTCAGTCCCTCTATAACGTACCGCTACTAAGGGATCCAATCGGTAATAAAAAGCAAAAGACGGATAGTATTCTTTTGTGCTAAGTTACAGAGAAATTCTGACCCAAGTACATAACCCTTTAAGCGGTTGATGTACCTGAACGAAATGGTGCCTAAAATTTTCTGCGTTCTACAACCAGAAATGTTCACATGGCGCCCGAGTTTTAGCGAAGCTATCGCGAAGCAATTCCAATTCCTCCTATCATCTCATCAGAACTGATCATACTGGTGATAAACTCCCACTATTCTCTGCTCCATCACCCAAAGCATCAGGAGGAAGGGATAGTTCCTTTGACACGAAAAACATGCCATTGGGTAGAAGCAAATGACTCTCTCTCTCTCCTTTCTTCGGCTGGTTGCCAGTGTTATAACCCTTTTAGCAGACATCAGCAAGCAATTATTTCGTGTCACCTTTTATTAATCTTTCGTTCAATGGCGGTGTTCCCGATCCTAGGCGAAGCGCACAGACCTGCGTCATAGAGTCAGCGGTGGCAGCCGTGTGGGTGTTGGCTGCGGAACTCCATAGAACGCAGGAAACGTCTGCCGGAACGTTGATGCTACTACTGTCCCCATCATTGAATTATGCTGTGATTTTATGCAATGTTGCACGCCCGGCGGATGTTACGATGCGTGCCAGACGCCGCTGTCCACGATCGTCCACGGCTTTTTTACTGCCACACCGGTCTCATACTCTGGACATCAAAATTCCGTGGTAATTTTCGAGATGGAGTGACCCATCTCCCTGGCGCCGACTGTCACACCACATTCGAAATCGCTTAAATCTTTATAAGCTGTCATCTGAACTGCAAATGCTACTACTTGAGCTTGCGGAGATATCTGCCTCTATATATACGTCGTTTGAGGACGATACCATTTACTGCATGGGTATGGTGGCATGTAATGGTAATGGTACCGCCCTTCTTAGATGTTTTTAGTACCTCAGTGTATGTGACGTACCACTGAGGTGAGGCAAGAGTTAAAACGGCAATTTGCAGTTATAAGCCAAAGTCAGTGTACTTCAGTCGGAAGAATAACTAGCTCCGGAGCAAGGAGACATGGTTGCGAATTTCACCACCGGCAAAAAGGTTTTACACTGTTAAAAATGTTGTGGTAGGTTGCACCAAGAAATGGTGCTACACCAGCTGCACCATTTCCTGAGAAAAGATACACCATTGTGTGGTGCAAACAAAACCCAACAACATGATGAAACCTTGCAGCATTATGTGGACCAACCTTGTATAATAACGTGGTGCCAGGTTGCACCACGTTGTTGGGTTTCGTGTGCACCACACAATGGTGTTGCTTTTCTCAGAAAGTAGTGCAGCTGGTGTAGCACCACTTTTCGGTGCAACCTACCACAAAGTTTTTAACAGTGTACGCTATAATCATTTCATAAGGAAATTTTTTATAAGAAGTACAATATGCAACCTCAAACACCTCTCCCTGGAAAAGAAATCGTGGATTTTAACACTTCTCTCTCTCTCTCTCTCTCTCTCTCTCTCTCTCTCTCTCTCTCTCTCTCTGTCTCTCTGTCTCTGTCTCTCTCTCTCTCTCTCTCTCTCTCTCTCTCTCTCTCTCTCTCTCTCTCTCTGTCTCTCTGTCTCTGTCTCTCTCTCTCTCTCTCTCTCTCTCTCTGAACTTGTAATCCATATTATATGAGTTTCCTATGCTTAGCGAATACTTCTTTGCGGTAATACCTTTTCCTTTATGACAATTGTCGTGTATGTCCTTTACGGACAACATTTTCCCGTAACCATTCTATTAAAATGTGAGATTTGCTTTCTAGGGCTTACAGTGAAATTTTGTTCCCGTCCCGCAATGGAAATTCGACCCGGTTCCAGCAAAAATTCCATCCGGCGCTGTTAAAGAATCTTGTTTTTAGCCATTTTATGAAAACTGAAAGAAAACAGTTTCGGAATATAGTGTACAGGAATTATGTTCATTACAGCAACATGTCAAAATCCCATTATGTTAGAAATCAGTTACATGTTGCAACGAAGGTAAGAGTCCTCTGTAATGTTTGAAATTTGCATTTCTTTCTTGATATAGCTAGAAAAAACCTGTTCTCTTATTTTTTTTCAGAAACTATTTCGATTTAGTTAAGCAGTTGTTTTTTTCTATGTTTCTGTTTACAGCGAAATTAATATCAGTAGCCTGTAAGGTTAGCTAGTTGTGATAGCGTCTGTTTTCTCACGTGGAAAGCTCTCCGACGTGGAAGTCGGTTCCAGTTTCCGTAACTATTCTAAGCGGCTCGCCGTCAATCCGGATCGATCCATTTCTGGTAATTACTGGCAACACTACGAACAAGTGACATCGTGGAATAACACCAGAGGCACTGCGGCGTACTACAATTCCAGACGAATCTAATTTGTTCGCCAGCTTGAGCTTTTTCCCCCAGATTTGATGAAGTGTAGATTGGGATTCCCTTAAATTTGAGGATGAGAGGGATAGAGAACGCTCGCATTTATACCTCATTGGCAATTTGATTTCTCCTACGTGTAAATAACTGATTTATTGTCTGTAATTTCAGATCAACTAAAGCAATTGACGTTTTTTTAATATCATCATCATCATCATTGTCAACCATTATCAATCCACTGCTGGACGAAGGTCTCCCCAAGTTTCCTCCACAACGGTCTGTCTTGTGCCAGTCTCCTCCATGTCACTCCCGCATATTTACGAATTTCATCCACCCATCTCCCATGTGGTCTTTTTCTGGGTCTTTTCCTGTCCCTTGGAATCCAATCTAAAATTTCGGCTGTCCATCTATGGTCTGTCCTTCTGGCAGTATGTCCAGCCCATTGCCATTTCAGGGATTTAACTCTGATCATGATGTCTTCCACTCTCGTCATTTTTCGGATCCACGAGTTCCTCTTCTTATCTCTCCTGGTTATACCAAGCATGCACCTCTCCATGCCTCTTTGAGTTGTCTGCAGCCTTTGTATGTCTCTTTTAGTTAAGGTCCACGTCTCTGCACCATACGTAAGCACTGGAAGGATGCATTGATCAAACACTTTTCTTTTAAGACATAATGGCATATTGCTCTTGAAAATTATGCTGTTTCTTCCAAAAGCTCTCCAGGCAAGTTTTGTACGCCGATTAATTTCTTCATCAATGTGACCCTCACTTGATATCTGCTGTCCAAGATAAACATACGTATCTGTTATCTCCAGTTTTTCTCCATCAATCGATAAATCTTCATTTCTTGTAAAAGCATTGAACATCACTTTTGTCTTCTGAAAGTTCATTTTTAATCCCACTTCTTTACTCTTGTCAGCAAGTTCCTGGATCATACTCTGCAGCTCTGATGGGGTAGTTGCAAAAATGACTACGTCATCAGCAAAACGAAGGTGGGTTAGATAATCTCCATTAATCTTTATCCCTTTGTTTTCCCAGTTCAGTGATTGAAAGACATTTTCCAATGTGGCATTAAAGAGCTTCGGAGATATGGTGTCACCTTGTCTCACTCCCTTTCCAATTTTTATGTGTGTTGCATTTTCAAACAGCCGAATCTTTGCACTTGCATTTTCATAGATGTTATTAATAATATTAATGTATGCATCTTCAATACCGCAGGATTTCAGAGCCGTGGTAACTGCTGATGGTTTCACCGAATCAAAGGCTTTTTCATAATCGATAAAAGCCATGCACAATGGAAGTTCATATTCCCTCGCTCTTTCAATTAGTTCTCTCAGTACGTGGATATGATCTATTGTGCTGTAGCCACTCCTGAATCCAGCTTGTTCTCTCGGTTGAGCCATGTCCAGTGTTACCTTCAAGCGGTGTGAAAGAACTTTAGTGAAGATTTTATAAACCACTGATAGGAGGCTGATAGGTCTGTAGTTCCTGAGATCCTCAATGTCACCTTTTTTATGTAGCAGGATCATTGTAGCATTGTTCCAATCCTCAGGAATCTTCCCTTCATTAAGGCATCGAGTGAAAATTTGGGCGAGTACTGTTTCAATTTCTCCACTTGCTTCTTGTATGATGTCTATAGTAATTCCATCTTCTCCTGGAGCTTTCCCCCGCTTCATGTTCTTGATTGCATGAGCAACTTCTGCTGGGAGGACTGGAAGAACTCTGGTACCTTTCATGATGTCTGGAGTACGTGTATCATCCCTTTCATATAATTTGGAGTAGAAATCTTTCACTCTTGTCAAGATTTCGCCTCTATTTCTTGTTATAGAACCATCTTCTTTTCTCAGAGCCATAATCTGTTTTCTTCCCTTACTGAGATGTCCCTTTGCTATCTTCAGGCTTTGGTTGTTTTCAATTGCTTTCCTCACTAGCTCACAGTTGAATTTCCTTACGTCTTCAGTGATACTTTTTCGTGTTGTCTTGCATAGCTCCATATATTCCACTTTGGAAGTCACATCTTCTTTAGTTGTCCTCATCTCTCTTCTTTTTTGCATCAACATTTTGGTTTTTCCTGATAATTTGTTCACATGCAACTTGTTCTTAGACCCAGCTAATTTTGTTGCTGTTTCCATTAGAGCTTTGGTTACTTTTCTGTTAACTTCAGAAATATCCACTTCTTCCGATTTTAGGCCTTCTAAAGCAGAGAATCTGTTCTTCAGTTCCAACTTGAAAGTATTATGGTGTTTTTTAAGGTTGGTTATGTCAATACATTTTGTTTGTCTTATGAGCTTGCCACGTTCCAGTTTAGTGTTGAGGTGCATCTTACATCTCACCAATCTATGGTCACTACCTGTGTTGAACTTGTTCAGCACACTGCAGTCTTCGATGACGAATTTTTTGTTACACATAATAAAATCAATTTCACTTGTCGTCCCAATTGGATGTCTCCATGTCCATTTCCTGTGTGGCTTTTTCTTGAAAAAGGAGTTCAAGATGAAAAATCCTTCTGCCTCTGCAAACTCAACGAGAGTATTTCCACGCTGGTTTCTATTGCCGTGACCGAATTTACCTACTGAAGTTTCATTCTGTTGCCGTTGCCCTATTTTTGCATTGAAATCTCCCATAATTATCTTCAAGTGCTGCTTACCTTTATTATTTAGATGACGAATTTCCTCATAAAATTCTTCAATTTCTTCTTCAGGATAATATATTCATCCCAAAATGATAAAAAACTAAAAATTACGTAGGCTTTCTCTAACACTTTCAGCAAAGTTTTAAGCGGTTTGAGTTACTTTCAGTTTTGAAGCTGGTTTCAGGTATTTTCCATGTTTAAAATATTGGCGGGTCCTGCACTAGACTGGGAGTCACCAAACGTTTGGAGAGAAGGGCCAAATGGCAAATTGGTTGAAGCTTGGAAAGAAAAATTGGTAAACCGAAGATCAAAAATGAAGATATTGTAAATATTCAATGATTTAATGTTTGTAAAGGTCCAACTATTTTTGTTTTGTTTTTGTATGGTCTGTAATTTAACATGAAAGTTTTCAAGGAAATATTTAAAGACATTTATAGATATCTTAAATAAATACAAAACTAAACTAATTAAAGAAAAAGTTTAGTTTTTAGTAAGTTGACTTCATTACATAAACAAATTGACTTTATGACACCAAAAACTGGAAAAAATCAATGAGAAGAACGGTATTGTTTCTGGAATGATTTAGCGGCATTTTTACCTTTGGTTTCAGGTTGGACAACCCAATTTTTAAAAAGTCTGACAAGTGGTTTTTGGTCAATCGTGAACGAAGTTTTAATTTTACGTAATTATTTTTGGAGAAAGCTTCTTCACAAACATATGTGCTACTAAATACTGAAAGTATTTTCCCGGCAAAAGTTTTCAGATTTGTAAAACAATTTCTAGGCAAAAGAGAATAAAAGGATTTGGTAGACTATGCGCGATATTACTGGTTACAGGACACCATGCTCTTAATTAAATCATTTTAGCTGTCTCAAGTATGGCTTCTATTTTCATTAAGCGATAATTGACGCAACATGGTTCATTACACTTCACGGACACTATGTTTTATTTATCGGAGATCACGAAAAATAGCGACACGTCCATGCGCTAAGGTGGGCAGACATGATAGTCATTACAGTCAAAAGGACATTCTTCCAGTAATCTTGTCCGTAATGGTCATTATAGTCAAGACGAAGGCTACTGTGACAGAGAGGTATCCTCCAGGAATGAGATCGTCGTCGTCTGAGGAGGCTTGTACGGAGAAACAGAACTTCCGGTGTTCAGCAACCAACCGAAACATTCAATGAAGATGTCCCCGACTCATATGTCAGCGAACTATGCGCAGGGAGTTGAAACGGAAAGGTAATGTAGTCGCATGCAGAGATTAGTGCGAAGAACCGGAAAGTTCTCTCCACTAGTGTCAGGAGCACCGACACTGGGAAACTAGAGCAAAAAAGCTATGTGATCTGATGAGTCGCGGTTCAGTTTGTTCCGTACCCGACGATATCAGAGAGGTTTGTTGGAACCTATGAAGCAATGGACCCACCTTGCCTTGTAAACACAACTCAAGGTTGTGGAGGTGGTGTCATGGTGTGGGGCACATGCTGTTGGCACAAAAAGGGTCCCCTAATATTGCTGGAATATCTGGTGTCCTTCAGTGTATATCTGAATCTTGTTGCCTGTCAATTCCATTCTGCAATGTTGACTTTTTATCCAGCAGATGATGGCTGTTTTATGGACAAAAATGTTACATTCCATCGCGAAAAATGTGTTCAGCATTAGTTCAGCAAAACATGAGCGCCTTGCACCATTTACACTGGCCACCACAAGGGTCGGATCCGAACCCTACTTAGGATGTACAGTATATAATGTGTTAGAGCAAAGTTCTCTACTGTCAAATATGAGCAAGTTAAAGGACTGTTTGGTGAGCGACTGGTATGATGTGGAAGTAGATGCACTCTCACATCTTGTGGGATCTATGCCAACCCGCATACGTGCTGTAATTCGGGCTAAAAGATGTCCAACTTGGTATTGAATAAAGAGTTCTAAATCAGTTGCTGGGTGTGTAGAAGAGAAACATTTTACGTAAAAAAAATGCTGCGAGGAATCGTGAGTCACATTGTAACGAGACTCTCACGTGCATCCGATGACCTAGGTTCCTAAACAGGGGCAAGGTCGGACATATGTCGTCCCTTGAATCCTCATTGGGAACTTAAACCTTTTATTGAAGTGTAATATTTAAATTTCTGCGATAATAGTCATACTACTGACAACTGGTTTGCAGCAAAGCATAACATCTGAAATTTGCCGATATATTTTGGAGGAGCAGTATGGAAAACATGATGAATACTGCAAAATCCAAGACAGGCGCCGAGGTGCAACTCCATTTCTCAGGAAAGGTTAGATTTAGAATGAGAAGGTAAGAGAAATAATTCCGACGGCATAGGTTTCGGAGAAGGCCTAAGATGATAGACTACGCTGGTGCGAACATGCAATGGCAAGGAATGAAGGCTACGTAACTGTGTGCGATTCGCTATGTAGAGTTACAAACATGGAACCATCAGGTAAGCGGAGCTGAGGAAGGCCGCGGATGTATAATATACTGCTGGCCACCGAAAATGCAACACCAAGAAGGACACGAGATAGCAAAGCCAGATTTACTGGACACATAACAACAGATACAAAAATGAAACGATTGAGCTTACAGTCCCGTGCGACTTGCGGAACATGCAGACATCAATAGATTGTGTGGCCCCCATGGCTGGCAATAATGACCGCTACACGCCGCGGCATCGAACGAAATAGGCTTTGAATGTGGGCTGGAGTATGTCGGTCCAGGCTGCTTCCACACGTTGGCACAGTTCATCAGGTGTAGCCGCGGGTGGTGCTTGCCGGGCTACTCGGTTACCGATCAGCTACCAGAAGTGTTCGATGGTCGACATATCGGGAGAACAGGCGGGCCACGGCAGCAGTGACACCTGGTGGGCCGTGAATACTTGTTGCACGATGCGTGCCACGTGCAAGCGCGCATTGTCCTGTTGAAACGTGGCCGCTGGAAGGTCCTGCAAGTAAGGGAGGACTACAGTCTCCAAAACGTCGGAGATGTAGCGGTGTCTGTTGAGTGTACCGGCGATGCGTACCAGAGGTGTGCGGGTGTCATATCCAATTGCGCCCGAAACCATAACGCCAGGTGACGGACCGGTATGGCGATGCATAATGCAGGCGTCATACAGTCTCTGGCCGCCGTGCCGCCACACGCGAATCCGACCATCGTGGTGTTTCAGGCAGAAGCGGGATTCGTCGGATAAGACAATTTCGTGTCATTCCGTAGTCCAGGTGCGGCGTTCAGCGCCCCACTGCCGCCTCACTCGCCGGTGGTGTAACCTCAATGGTAATCGGAGCAATTGGCGCCGTACGACAAGTCCCCGCTTCTGCAGACGACGTCGAACGGTACGTGCTGACACAGGTTGTTGCGCAACACACCCTAATTCCTGCGCTAATGTTCGTGATGTGGCAGTGCGAGCGGTCAATGCCCGCCGCACAACATGCCAGTCCTCTCGTTCGGTGGTGTGCCGTGGCTGTGGTAATCACTCACCTCGGTCCGTCCGTCCCTCCTACACCCACCGAATCCATACTCGCCTCACTGTGACTGGATGTCGTCACACACGGGCGCCGATATCTCGGTACGATAAACCACTGTCGCGATAAGCCAGTATTCGTCCTCTGTCGAACTCCGAAACGTGATGGAATGACTGCCGTATTCTGCGACGAGGCACCAGGAAGCTTCCCACGCACAGGTCCGGCAGCACAACACACTTCCACTACTTACACCTCGCCTTCTGTGCACCCTTCGTATAGTGCTTCTCGGTGGCGTGCCAGGCGCACATGATTTGCATACGCCCTGCAATGCTAATTGTTTGCATGTCCTCTCGTGGGTGCATGCTGCGAATTTCAGGCCAATCGGATGCTTCCTTCTTGGTATTGCATTTTGGGTGGCCAGCAGTGTAGATGGAGTGATCGTTTATAACAACGACATGAGGGAGAATAATTCCAAGATTGTGGTGAAATAAGATGGAACTGAGTGGAGCAGAAAGATCAGCAGCACTCATCCTACACACCTGTAGGACTAATAATACCAACGAAACAGAAACTGGAGGATTTTGTTCATCATGAAAAGTAAAAACGATGAAAAATTGATAAGATATGTTCAACATAAACATATCACAGCAACCTTTCTTTATCGATTCACAGGGAGACGGAGGTCACCCCTATTCTCCCCTACAGCTGGATTCCTTCCGATTTTTCCTCATGTTTTGTCCATTCTAGTTTCATATACCATCTCCTTCTTATTCTGCGGCATGTTGTTCGCACAGCAGATGAGACACCCGTTGAGTGACTGGAAAGTATACAAATAAGTTTTTATCTGACGTGTGTGCTGCCACCTAGCGCAGCTAATGCGGGGTTCGATTCAACGTATCGTGCCAACAGCACGACGTTACATGGTGCTTTAATTGTTCGAATGGTCGCGTCGCTGTTCCCAGAGGTAGTCTACCAGTTTTAACGGCATCAATAATTGTTCACTTGTCTTGTGATTGAGGTCGTATGACAGTACTTTATTCTTGCTCTCTGAAGAGGTCATGGTGTATTAACTCACTAAGCGCGTTTTTAGACTTTCTGCATACACATTTTATGAGATTGCCTTGTACAAGACTAAAGCGAAGCTCGTCGATGAACAGAGTGGCTTTGTTTTCCTTTTCTTTATCTTCGTATTCTGCACCAGTGATGTTAAATACTTCAATGTCAGGAGATTGATAATGATAGCAGGATTGTAGCTACTAATGTGCCTTGCCATATCAAATCTCCGTACTATTGTTGCTAATCCGTCCTACCATTGCAAATCTCAGGATTACGTAAGCGAGCGTGTTTGTGTGAGAAGTGCCAAAAATCTCTCCTTTCCATAACACATCTAACAATTGTAATACAACATGTTTCCCTTCATAGCAGACCTCAGGCATGTGGCAGATAACACTGGGGACAACTTTTGGTGCCTAAGATGTTACACCCTTTTTGGGGTATTTTGGGGTCACAGATTCCGAAAATGGCATTAGTTTTTGTCCATAAAATCTGCTTCTCACGATATGACATATGCAGAGAAATCTCAAAACGCCTAGAACACGAAAAACAACACACAAGTTTCGTCATTGAGACATGCTTGCTGAACCCGCGTTTCTGTGATTTCCTGCGATGCGATGTTCCTGGACATTCGCGGTGGATGCTCCAACAATAGTCCGCCATCTTATGCGTATCCCATCGTCCACGGAACCGTTCTTCCATGGCCCTTATTTCCTGGCGAAATCGCGCTCCTTGTTCATCGCTGATATCACCAAGACAATGTGGAAATCGTTCCACATGACTGTGGAGGTAATGCAATTTGATGTTCATGTTACAATCAAATGTACAAAACGCAGTGAGCATATTCTCCATGAGTTTACAGTGGTTAGCGGTCTTATGGTTCCCAGAGTTATCGGTAGTTAGAGGCCTTATGGTTCCCAAGAAAATTCTGTACAACCATACAAAATGACGACCACGCACATGCCTCAATGTTGTCCATTGAGTCTTGGAAACGCTGGTCTTTCATGAGTTCCCGGATGTGTGGTCCATCGAATATACCTGCTTGTGTTTTCTCGATGCTCAACGATGGAAATTTTCTACACATGTAGCCGAAACACATTCCATCTCTCTTAAGTACTTTTACAAATTGTTTCATCAAACCAAGTTTCATGTGCAATGGTGGCAAAATGATCTTTTCTCTGTCCATCAAAGGTTATGTGCTGATATTTTTCTCTCTAGCTGCCATGTTTTCTCTCACAGGCCACCGTCTTCTCACCCAGTGTTGATCTTTAGCTCTACTGTCCCACAGACATACAAAGCACGGGCACTTGGTGTGCCCTGCTTGCTGCCCTTGGAGGAAATTCACCATCTTCAAATCCACACAGATGACCCATTGGTGATCGCGGTATGCTATCTTTTCTAGGACTATTGTTATTGTCGCCCGATTTTCCCGCATACCAACTGAGTGACCGATTGGGATTGATCTGTATCTGTTCCCGTTATGCAGAAGTACACATTTGAGGCTGCATTTAGAGCTATCTATGAATAACCGCCATTTACGGGGTGTGTATTCCCGTACGCCCAATTTCATCAGCAGTCCTGGCACATTTCTGCAGAAAATGAATTCGTTTTCTTTTGTGAAGAATGTCAGAAACTCTTCTTCTCTGTTGCGATAGAGTGTGATTTTTGTTCCCGGTAACAGTACATTTTTTTTACCAGCTTAGAAGCTATCAATTCAGCTGCCTTCTTTGGAAGACTTAGGTCGCTTATGAGGTCGTTCAATTCCATTTGACTGAAACCTGATGCAGCTGATGAAGGTCCCTGGAAATCACTATCATATTGCTCAGCATAGCTTTCTTTCTCACCAGCCGATATATCCCACTCTTCGGAGAGCTCTAGAAGCCTGCTACACGTTGGGACAGGTGTCTCTTCTGAATGTGAAACAGGGTGTCTAGCGGAGGCTAGATCAGGATACATCCACTGATTCCGGTGTTTCCCATTGATGCCATTCACCAGACAAAAGTAACAGTCATCACTGTGGTTGCTGTGTTCGTGCCATACCATTGGTATACCAAATTTAATGCACTTCCTTTTCCCATTCGTCCACTGCCGCAGGTGCTCTGTACACGTTTTACGCACGACATGCGGTGCCCAAGGTTTATCTTGGTACCCTAGTTTTATATCCAAAATAAACTCTTTTCGCAAAGTCTGTTATAGCTTGTCTCTGTTGAGCGAACGTGTACTCTCCGCAAATGTAACAAAAAACATCCGGATGATTGACACATTTTCTTCGTGATGAATCCATGTCAACGCCTTAAACAAAAATAAAACACGTCTGAATATGTAACGTGCACACGCAAACACGGACAGCAACAGAAAATTCGAAGGTATGTATACGAACATGTAACAAATGCTGGCGGGAAAATAAAGTAATACTAGGTAATAGCGCCAACAATATCTCGAAAACTGGAGTTGCTAGAGCAAAATGGATACCATTTCCGGAATCAGCGGCACAAAAATACCCGGAATCAAGTTGAAAATTTCACGCACCACGAAAACACTTTTTGTTTTGTTACCCAGTGTAATCTATCTTGCCAAATAGACCATTGTAGGTCCTGTACTGTAGCTGAATTCTTCTCTGATGTGTGTTGTGGAGTTCTTTAATGAAACGATATGAACAACAGGGTACCGTTACTACACTATACTGTCTTTCCTCGGCGTTAATTTTCATATACAGTCAGTCCTGCGTACAGCAGTTTCATGACCGTCACAAGGGTGGTGTCCGTTAGTGCTATCAGCTACTTTGTAGAACCACTTCCTGCAGTGAATATCTCCGTGCGAAACGTAATCTGGTTGATTCAGCAGTTATTATTCTTCGCATAATTTTCAGTAGATTTATGTAATTTGTATGGGACGTTGCCACTTGCCGAGTTGTAATTATTTTCCTAACTCAATCCTAGTGATCCTCACATTTGAGCATCAGCACAATGTTTGATGGTATTGTGTAAGGTTACCTTTCTTCCCTGTTGGGTTGCGATTATCATGTTGTACAAGGCATACCATAAACAAAGTAATTACAAAGTACCTGGATACTGGAAGTGCGACTCGTTAAAAGCATAAGCAAACCTTAAAATGATACAATATCATTAAGGATTATCAACAGCTCAAAAGTAGTTCACGTCAAGATGTACATATAGTGTTATGACCCCACTGAGAGAAATGTTCCACTTGTCTGAAAAAACTGATCAGCATTGTGCATGCTATTTATGATATCTTAACGCAAAATTCCTCCATTCAGCGATTTCCGTAATATTTAATATTATTCATCAATTCATCCCTCGACTAAGATGGATGCAGACGGCTCCAGAAAATTAAAAATTCCTTTAATCCCAGAGGCTCTCGAAATCTGACTAATGAAATACCGACGGCTACTGAAAGATCTTGACAGTTCGAACGCTGGAAGTGACACTGAGGGAAATTATCTGGTTCTTTTCAATCAGGCGAAATGTAATTATTGTTCATGTATTATTTAGGGATTAAATAGGCCACTGAAAGAGAAAAATTGAGCGTGATAATTTTATTATGTATAAAAATCTTAGTTCTCAGAGTTATGACGAGAGCAGCTATTTTCTTTGTCGGAAATATGATCACGTGTTTTAATGTTAATGAGTATTTTCCACAAACCTTTTATTGTTCCTTTCAAAATTAGTCAGGAATTGCGGACGAATTTAAATTTCGTTATTTTCAGTCAATAATCTTTTTTAATTTGCTTTATTTTATGCCGTACCAAAACCGAAAAAAACGAGTATTCTGTTGATTTTTCTAATACTTCTCTTACAATTAAGCATAGTTTCTGCTAAAGGAAAAGCGCACGTATGTCAGTTTTCGGAGAACATGTATGCCATAACGTTCAATATCTGACAGAACTGTGAACACTACCTCATTGTACAGCGTAAGTAGGAATTTTACGTGAGCTATTATGTGTAGTACAATATTTTCATCTAAAATCCATTGAACAGCGCAATTCAGAAAAAAAAACAACGAGAGAGTACCTTGGTACTCTTTGTAGATAATTTATGCTGTGCATCTTTCGTATGCCAAGATTTTTGTGGGTATGAAATAAAACGAGTAATTCGAGAGTATACATTTATTTATGTACAACTCATTGCATTTATTTGCGTCAGTCAAGACTACGGCGAGCCACAGGCGGTTACTTGATAAAATTACACAGGGAAAAATTACACGGAGTGAAATTACAGAGCAAAATTTACACAAGGAAGAAATTACACACAAAAAAATTACACAAGTCGGAAATTACACATAGAATGAATTTTACAACAGATTATACAAAATTTGCAGCCATGATTGTACAAAATCATGAAACTCTAACTTATACTGTAGACGGTTTTTGGAAGGGGTCGGAGCCCGGAGGGTTAGGGCCGCCCACACCAAATTTTCGTAAAATCTACGGTTTTCAATTTAGAACCACCAAAATTTGTATACTATCACATGAAACTCTAACTTAGACTGTAGGCAGTTTTGGGAAGGGGTCGAAGTCCGGGGAGTCAGACCCCCCAAATTTTCGTAAAATCTACAGTTTTCAATTTAGAACCACCACATTTGGTATACTACCTCATGGTACTCTAACTTAGACGGTAGACGGTTTTTGGAACGGAACGGGACTGGGGTCAGAGCCCCTCCCCCATACGAAATTTTCTTAAAATCTACAGTTTAAAATTTAGAACCACCAAATTTGGTATATTATCACATGAAACTCTAACTTAGACTTTAGACGGTTTTCGGAAGGGTCACCCCCCCACACACACACACATTTTTCATAAAACCTACAGTTTTCAATTTAAAACAACCAAATTTGGTATACTATCTCATGGTACTGTAACTAGACGGTAGACGGTTTTCCGAAGGGGTGGAGCCCGGGGATCAGAGCTCCCCATACAAAATTTTCTTAAAATCTACAGTTTCCAATTTAGAACGACCAAATTTGGTGTACTACCTCATTGTATTCTAACTTAGACCGCATGCGGAAGGAGTCGGGTCCCGGGGTGAAGGGGCCTAATTCAAAATTTTCGAAAAAATTACATTTTGTATTCTTAAGAACTGCAGCTCAATTCAGCGCTCCAATACCTCACCTGCGGTCTAAGTTAGAGGCCCTAGATAACAATAAAGTGCACAAATAACCGGTTAATGGTGTATTAAAACACAAATTAATAAACGTTAGCTTTCACCACCAACGGGTGCCTTATCAGTCAGAAATACAATGTAATGTAAATAATGCAAATTCTGTTTTGTTTCGTGTAATTAAATTAACTAAATCAAAAAATTTTAAATATGTTTACTGGAAATTTGCAGAAATATCTTTTTCATTCATTTACTTTTACCAGCTGAACTTGGTGATTCCACAAATAGTAAACTTTACCCGGGAAATGCCGGGTACTCCTGCTAGTAGGAACTAAAGATAATGTTACACTTTTAGTCAGGTACAAAACAATAATTGAAAAGCCATAGGCCTGGGCCATTTTAGCGATTTTCAGTCCGCCGTGCTAATTCTCATAAGGTTTGCATAGAAGGCCAAGATTTTAGCAATGCGCTTTACTGAGGTTGAAACTGTTATGAAGACCCTAGGCTCCTAGGCCTAGGTCGTTTCGATAGTTTTCTGACCTCCGAGCTGATATTTATATAGTTTTCATAGAAAATTAAATTAATTCTATTGAAATTTTACTCGAGCACAAAACATTAAACGATACGCCTGAGGCCTAGGCATATGTATTTTTGTAATTTTTATAATGCCGTGATCATATGAGGTTTGCATGAAACCAATTTAAGAGCGTTACGCTTATAAAAAATTCTTTAAAACGCCTTGGCCTAGCGGCCAATAATTGGTATTCCTTGCCTAAGTGAAAGCGCAACATTATTAACTTGATTTGTTATGCAAATCTTATAAATATGAGCACAGCGATTAAAAGTTACGAAAGAGTCCTTGCAAGTAATCTTTTTTGACCGAGTGCAAGTGCAATTTACGAAATGTCGACAAGTCAAAATATCTAAAGTAACAATGCAATTTGGAATATTCTTTTTTCTTTCTTTTTATTTCAGTTTTGACACTTGTATTAACTTCTGAAAACATATGTACTTCACCTGATTTTTATCTTCATTGTGCTTTTAACAGAATTCCTTACCATGATTTGGGTAAATACACAAGAAAAAATTACACTATTCATTTTTTTTAATTTATTAAATTCTTTGGTTGTCATATCAAATACTTAAACTTTGTTATAACGGTTACATAGATCAAATTAAATTTAAATATAAAACATCAAATAAAAAACACTAAGTCATATGAGCTACACAACGCAAGAAATCTAATCGCCTATTAGAGTCGTAATTCTGCACAATATTTGAAATACGTTGTTTTAAGAAAATGTACCTACCACGTCCGGGGTTTTGTTGACCAGTTAAATGCTACAAACAGTTTGTATGTTGTAAGGATAATTCTTTGACGATGTTGTCTAGAAATTTCAAAACAGTTGGATGGGAACACTGAAAAAGTGACTGAAGTCCGTAATGCCATCCTTCGATACAATTTGTATTTCTTGCTATACAGTTTGCCACAGATTGCCTATTGTTCCAAACAGAAATATTAAATAGAGGTTGTTTGTAAGCGCCGTTCCTCAGCTGTCGACCTCGAAAATATGTACGTTCGAAATAAAGGAAGATTTGCTCGATTTGTTGAGTATATTCGTTTAAATCAGAGAACAGGTGAGCAACTTCTAAAAATGCTTCCAACACTTCTTCTTCAGGTAACAGGACAAGTAATAATAACATTTTAATGTGTATCGCAAATGACTGATTAGATTCATATAAAGATTTCAATCCACATTCATTTACTTTGCGCAGAATAGATTGCGATAAATGAAAAAAACAGCCTCCAATTTCGATATTTTTAAATACAGTACGGAAAGCTTTCATTGCTGCAGTTTGAAAATCAGTCAACATTTTTCGTACCCGGGATTGGGGAATTTTCTCCAGCAACATATTTAACATCTTCACGTACCGTATATTATTTCTTCTTTCCCTGGTAGAAGAGCCAGTACACAAGGAAAAGCGATACCTGAATCGCATTGGACATGGATACTGTATAACTGGTAATATATTTCCGGAACAACTTTAAATGTAACATCTGCTAGCCAAGAATTGTTAACCACAAGGAGATCTAGAAGTGTCTTGTGACCAATAAGTATTATGCGTTCTGGGTCATCTACGCCGGAATCATGAATAATCCAATTTGCGTACTTCGCTGGTATTTCAAAATTTCTGTTATTTGGATTTGCCGGAACGTTCCCGAGTGTTTTAGCTTTGGATCCATTTAATCTCCTCGTCAAGGAACTTTTCTTTGGTAGACACATTTTTATCCCATCTGATACAGTTACTTAAATTGTCTGCTATAACTGAACGAGCCGTTGCCCCTTGATGCAACATTTCAATTTTCATTTGATTTGTAAGTTTATGAGCTGCAGTTTCAAAAATCCTATTAGCATCACAGTGTTCGGAAGGCTCACGGATGATCTTGTTGTCTCTGGTATGGAGCAGCGATCGACAGTGTAAAGTTCTGAATTTCGCACAACGCGAATGAATAGTTCCTCTAGCAGTTTCACGCTGGCGAACAAACTCAAATCCTTTGTAAATGATAGTTTGACCACCTTTATTACTAATGCCATACTCAAAATTATCCATGGGAAAAATAAAAATTAATTTTAAATACGGAAATTTTTAAAGTGGCACTGTATATGCACAAGCAAACACTTATTGTATACTGGTTGTATTACGCGTAACTATAGCGGCTATAAGGGCAGTGTGGAAAGCGCCGTAGTGCTTCAGCAGATAAATTAACCCCATGTGTAGGTGTCGGTTGTTTCCCTTATCTCCGTCTCACGAGATTGTGTTACAGTAACTACGTTATCATCAATAGAAGTGGGCTTTTCTTCTACTATGATTCCAAATGTAAACAATTTTTGTTTTGATTACTATGACAAAAAAAAAAAAAAAAAGAAGTAATCAGTGTTTTGTGCCAGGGGGTAATATTATACTAATGGTTTGTCACTGTTTGGGCTACCTAAAAATGAAATGCTTTTCAAACAGTGGGAAAAATTAATACCCAGAGCTGAAAAAGCACTTGATACATTTAGTGCAGTTTGTGAAAAACATTTCGTTGATCGATCATATTATTCGGAATTTCGTTCATAAGGTACATGGTGAGGATGTATTCATACCACACAATCGTCAGTTTTGGCAGATGATGCGATTCCAACAATTTTTCCTAATTTGCCAAAATTTATGTATATAAAATTGAATGTTTGTTTGTTCGCTCGTACGTCCGCTATACAAATCCACAGTCTTCAATTTAGAACCACCAAACTTGATAACCTGTTACTAAATTTGATGGTTCTATATTGAAAACTGTAGATTTTACGAAAATTTTCTGGGGGCGGGGCTCTAACCCCCATTTCGTTCCAAAAATCGTCTACCGTCTAAGTTAGAGTACCATGAGATAGTATACCAAATTTGGTGGCTCTAAATTGAAAACTGCAGATTTTACGAAAATTTTGTTGGATTGGAGGGCTCTGCTTCCCCCCGACTCCGACCTCTTCCCAAAACCATCTACAGTCTAAGTTAAAATTTAATGTGTTAGTATACCAAATTTGGTGGTTCTAAATTTAAAACTGTAGTTTTTACGAAAATTTTGTATGAATGCCCTGACCCCCCGGGCTCCCACCCCTTCCAAAAACCGTCTATCGTCTAAGTTACAGTACCATGAGATAGTATACCAAATTTGGTAGTTCTATATTGAAAACTATAGATTTAAAAAAAATGTAGGGGGGGGCTCTGCCCTCCGGGCTCTGCCCCCTTCGAAAAAGCGTCTACCGTCTAAGTTAGTGTTTCATGAAGCAGTATACAAAATTTGGTGGTTCTAAATTGAAAACTGTAGATTTTACGAAAATTTTGTACGTGGGGCCCTGACCGCCCGGGCTACGACCCCTCCCAAAAACCGTCTACAGTCTAAGTTAGAGTTTCATGATTTTGTATAATCATGGCTATAAATTTTGTATAATCTGTTGTAAAATTCATTCTATGTGTAATTTCCGACTTGTGTAATTTTTTCTTCGTGTAACTTCTTACTTGTGTGAATTTTGCTGTGTAATTTCATTCCGTGTAATTTTCCCTGTGTAATTCAGTCTTGGCCCCGCCACAGGCATGCATGTACATACTAAGTGGATTTGAATCATAGCAGTAAGGTTTACTAATTCTTAACAGTGAACGGTATTTAGGTAGGTGAATTAAGAGTTTTTTATTGTCGTAAAATCAATGAAAGAAGATAGGTGAGTCATAAAAGTAAATATTTGCTAAACTATGGCGACGGGAATAGCAAGTATTTCAGTTGTTTAGTTCTTCAGAAACAATATTTATTTTTATTATCATTATTATATATATTTTTCAGATTTACACAAACGTAAGAAACGCACCTGACACCGATGAAATATAATGTAGGTACGAAAGTCCATCTGCACATGCGCACGCTAAAATGTGAGTTCAAGATAGAAAGAAAAGCCGAATCGCAAGTGTGTTGGTGAGAGGGGGATTGGTAACTTTTCGTTTAGGATGTCTACAGGTTACACCTCATCGTGTTATACATCATTTGAAAGACGGGGGGGGGAGGGGAGCGCACGGAGAGTCAAGAGAAGCCAAATTTCGCTTGCTACGATGCACCGTTCTCGAAATATTTAAGAAAATCCATATTGGTGGGTCACCGCCTACAGCATCAAAATGCATTTTTGTAATGGTTTTTAACATATTTAGCATCAGGTTCTTGTAATTTCCGCAGATTGCAATGAGATATTGTTACGCTTATGTAAAACGTGATGAAACAATGTTCGATGCTAGTTTAGTAAATTATGTTGTTGAGTAACAATGAAATTAACTGTTGTTGTATCACATGTGACAGCGTGCGGCATGATTACACTTCAACTATTGTTTTGACAATGACGCACCGTTACCCACTTTTGTTATATCGAAATTTTTACTTGGGAATTACTTTGCTACTGTCAGGAAAGACGCATATCATAAAAAAATGGATTTTATAGCACTGATGGCGTTTTATGTAAAATATTTAAGATAATATCAAATAAATGTTTAACTTAAAGACATTAATGTGCCTACAGTTGTTGAAATATTTGCAAAATTGTTCCATATGCCTTGTGGAATTTCCTACACTTCCAATTTCAGCTTTAAAAAAATCAGTGCTTTCTACCCATGTGACACTCTTAGCTTTGTCTGACGAACTCGTTAGTTTGGTTCTCTTGTGGGTTGTACTATAATTTAAATAACTTTAAACATATTGAGACACGTATACACTGCAAAATATACAAATGAATGCAAGGTTTCAGTTTATCATACGTTTTGGCTAGAGTGTATTTATAATTGAATTGTTAGAACCACTGCCAAAAAGAGAAAAGGAAGAACTTATGTTACTCAGTATAAAGGAAGGAAATCTATTGCATTAATGGAGAAAGTTAGAAAGTTAAGTCTTTCAGTTTGAGTCAAGTCAAGTAGTCATGGTGTGAAGTCTGTTTTTTCGTCTCCCCCGTAGCAATAATATTCAAACATGAATCTCGGCTAAGTTGTTCGGTGTGTGTGTGTGTGTGTGTGTGTGTGTGTGTGTGTGTGTGTGTGTGTGTTTGTGTTTGTTTGTATTTTTGTAGTAATGCTTTTTTGGATATTGTCTAGTATTACAGACGAATAACGAGATAATTTGGTACGACGCATTAAAACATATTTTGGAATTGCAGGGGCACAACTTATGTGTCGTGGTGCCATTGGTTCTTATACCACACTTGTGTTGCTCCAGGATATACTAAGAAACTGGTATTGTTGAGTTTTCTATTTATTGATTTATTCTACAGCTACTCAAATCATTCGGAAGTGAAGTTACAAGCAAAAGTACAGCGTCTAGTCATAAAAAGCAAAAAATAGTGGAATTTGTGAAATTAGTGTAAAATGCATTTAACGCAAAATTACTGTGTAGTACATTATTAAAACTTGCAGGACACTTGAAATAACTTACCAACAAGCAAAATACACTTTAATATTTAATTGGATAACCACGGTTTCTTAGTAACAAAGTGCACCTTCTTGGCATGGAGCTAATGAGTTTCTCTAGTTGTTCATTGGTGATAACACGGTACCATACTGCCCTTACAGACTGAACAAATGCTGTTTTAGATCTTAATCTCACAGATTCTCTATGAGATTAAGATCCGGTGACTGTGCCTGCCACTGAATTTTTCTTATAAATTTTCGATTAAACCACTCGTCAACCAACTTTGACCGATGACATGGCGCGTTATCGTCCTGAAAGATAAAATTCTGCAAGCCCACGTCTTGTGCAGATGGTAGCAGTTTGGACTCCGAAATATCCGCATATTTCGATCCATTCAAGGTGCCATCAACAATGTGCAGACGGCCAACACCATTGGCTGAAATACAGGACCATAACATCACCGAATGTGGGTGCTTGATTGTTGGCTGGGTGCAGTATGCCTTATATCTTTCACCAGCCCGACGACGTACATAATTATTTCCATTAATAGTGGAAATAGTAACGATTGTTTCATTACTGAAAATAACATTTTTTCCATTTCCTATTCTTGTGCTCCTTGGCCCAAGCAGTTCTTTCGAGCCGTTGTTGTTCAGTAAGGAAATGTTTTCGTGCAGTCAGTCCATTTTCTTGTAGCCTACGACGAACTGTACGTACAGATGCAATAATGCCTACTTCATTCTCTCACTTATTTCTTCAGGGGACGGAGTTGTCCGAAAATTTCTGAAGTTCCTGATTGTTAATTTTTTGTCCTAAAATGTCCTTTTTGTTCTGTATCCTTAAAATTTGAGTGTAATCCCGAAGTTTTAAAAATAAATGTAAGTATAGTGATTCATCATCTAGCGTTTACAGGTACCGTGTAAATAAAAAATGGAAAGAGAGAGGGAGAGAGAGAGATAGAGAGAGAGATAGAGAGAGAGAGAGAAAGAGAGAGAGAGTAAGTACTCTATCGTTGTGACATCATCGCCAAGAACTCTCATTCTTGTAATTTACGATGTATGCGGATGCGTTCCCGCTTTTGTGAGATTGTTCGAGAATCGAGGCTGCCATGAAGCCGCTTCCTACGGAAGGCGTACTGAAATGCCAACCATTACGGAATCTCTGTAATTATTACAGATTTTCCCTGGGATTACGGATGGCTAACGAAAAATTACAGCTTTAAGATTTTCGCTGTTGTTAAGACATTTTTACTGGTTTTCTAATATATCAATGCAAAAGAAAAGGTTTTCGTGTAGCTTTTCGTGCAGTCATTCTAATTTCTTGTAGCCTATGACGAACTGTACGTGCAGATGAAATAATGCCTACTTCATTCTTCCACTCATTTCTGAAATCAGTGGTTGTTTTAAGCCTTGATTTTAAGGAACAACGAATCAACATGCGATCATCACGTTCAGTACACAGCCTTGGTAGACCTGATCCTCTTGTATTTCTCATACATCCAGTTTCTACAACTATTTTAATGGCGCGCAAGACAGTGGAATGATCAAAGCCACGTTTAACAGCAATTTTAGCACCGTGTTATCACCAATGGACAACTAGTTCCATGCCAAGAATGTGCACTTTGTTCCATGCCAAGAATGTGCACTTTGTTCCATGCCAAGAATGTGCACTTTGTTACTAAGAAACCGTGGTTATCCAATTAAATATTAAAGCGTATTTTGCTTGTTGGTAAATTATTTCAAGTGTCCTGCAAGTTTCAATAATGTACTGTCAGTAATTTTACGTTAAATGCATTGTACACCAATTTCACAAATTCCACTATTTTTTGTTTTTATGACTAGACGCTGTACCTTTGCTTGTAACTTCACTTCTATTACTGGTAATAATATTCTGTAAACATATTTGAATTCAGCATAACATTTCCTTTAAAAGGATGTATAATACGTATTTCTGACTTTACCATTACGCTGTATAAGTTGACTTCAAACATCAAAAATTGGTCACGATTGTATGAGACATTTAACGTTTTTCTTACTTTGCACTTATTTTTATTACATCTTCACTTCGAAACCCTAACTTTTTTTTTACTTGTCTTTTTCCTTTTTTTCTTTTTTTTAAGTCACTGTGTAAAAAATTATTAAGTTGCATGAACTTCATAACATATTCTTACATAATCCACGTAAATCATTTGGGGATAGTTCATTTTAATGCACGGTCCTTGGGTTATAAAATTTCAGAATTGGAGTCCTTTAACAAGTCTATGAGGTATTTGGTGGACACAATTTGCATGACAGAGACTTGGTTTAATGGAGCTGGATTTGTACTTGATTTGAGGAAATGTAAACCTTTTTATATCAACAGAACAGAGGTTAGAGGAGGGTGTGTGGTAATTTATGTCAAACAGCGTTGTTTCAACAATTATAATCTTGTAAATGAACTAACATTTATATATAACTATTATATTGAAATTCAGAAAAATATTATATCTGTTTGTTATCGCCCATCCTCTCAGAGCCTTACGCCATTCATAGAAAAATTATCAGATATCTTGGATCATATAGCTTTATCAGGAAAAAAGGGATTCTTACTTGGTGATTTAAATATTGATTTATTACCTAATAACTCACAGACTAATAATCTATTAGACAGCTTTGCTGCAGCTGGTTTCCTCAATTCGATACAATCAGCCACAAGAATGACTCCTTCAGTATCATCAATATTAGATCTAGAGGTTACCGATGGAACTCCTGATACAATCTCCTCAGGTATTTTGAACTACGATTTTAGTAACCATCTTCCAGTTTTTGTATATTACACTGATATTACTAACTGCACACCTGCGACCTTTTATAAAAAAATAGATTATATTCTAAAGATAATATTTACTTGTTTATCATGTTATTACAGCCTATAAACTGGGAAGATGTGTACAAAGAAGATAACTCGGAAAGAGCTTTTCATAAAGTTTTTATACCATTTTCGACTTTTTATAATCAGGCTTTTCCTGTCCGAAATGCGAATAATAATTAAAAAAAATGAGAAAGCCCTGGCTGACACGTCGCTGTTTAAACCAGACTAATAAAAAAAATTTATATTCATGATTTATAAGAACTACAGCCAGAGCTGACTTTTTAATTTTTAAACAATTCCGAAACAAACTAAATTCTGATATACGTAAATTCAAAAGAGACTCCTACCATAACATTTTTCTCTCAGAATAACGCGAAATTAACCTGGAAGTACCTAAACTTACATTCATGGGCAATGAAATTTGCGCACCAAGAAGAAAGCATCGGATTGAACTGAAATTTTATGGACGTAATAATACACAAGATGGCGAAAACAGAGTTGCAGGACAATTACAGAAGGATCTGTGGCACGCAGTCCGGTCATCTTCAATAGCGCGTCGCACCGCCTCGTGAGGCGATACAGGCTGTAATACGGCCCGGCATGGAGGCAAACAGACGCCTGATATTGTTCTGTGGCAGACTGGCCTACACGTGTTGGACGGTGTGCTCTAGATCCCGGATAGTGCGGCACGGCGGAAGCCGGCGTTTCCAACTTGTCCCACACATGCTCGATAGGGGACATGTCCGGGGAGCAGACAAGCCATGGAAGTGTATGAACATGACGTAGGCAGTGCTGGGCAACCCGAGCCGTGTGCAGGCGGGTATTATCTTGATGGTATAGCGCACCTGGAATCCCCGCCAGGGATGGGAGCGCATGGAGTCGTAGGATCTTATTCACATACTGCCGGCCCGTCAATGATCCACGAAAGACTAGTAGAACTGATCGGCTATCGTAGACAATGGCTCCCCAGACCATAATGTCTGCAGTGGAGGAGGTGTGGCGCTCAATAGCAAGGTTGAAATTGTGCCGTTGACATGGAGACCTCCACACCGAGACACGATGATCATATGTCCCCAAAACGAAATGGAACTCATCGCTAAACACCACGCGTCGCCGGTCTCTAGCGTTCCACGTCGCTCTGGCCTGGCACCACTGCACGCGGAGCCGGCGATGTTCTGGTGTTAATGGCAGCACACGTAGGGGGCGCTGGGATCGCAGGTTCGTTTCCGCGAGGCGTCGGGCAATCGTTCGTGGGCCCACAGGAGCCGCTACATCTGCCTGTATAGTGGACCGGGTCCCCGTTGGATCCGTTCGTGCCTGGCGCACGATCCGACGATCCTCTCTACCGGTGGTCCTCCTGGTGCGTCCGGAGCCGCTCCGCCGCGTGGCAGTGCGGTCACGTGTCCACTGCTCCCAACACAGTCAGACGGTATGGTCAGAACGATCCACGTGGCGGGCGCGTCGACCACCCTGCGGTTTTCAGCCCAATGAACCGGCCTCTCTCAAAGTCCGTAAGTTGCGTAAATCGACGTCTTTGCCGTCTGCTCGGCATTCTTGTCACTCTGTACTCTTGCTTGCGTCAGCCGCTGCTTTTCGCTTTCGTGGATCATCGCCTACCCGTCGGTGTATAAGGCTGCCGGTTCGTGCTTGCCGCGCCACCACAGGATGTGCGGTCATGCGGAATCGCACCAAACGTGGATCATTTAAATACCAGTACGCACTCTAGCTATTTGCGAAATTTTGCGGTTGTAGCATGTTTTCTTCTAGGTGCGTAAATTTTATTGTCCGTGAGTGTATTTCTTGGTAAGACTAGGGTGTCAAAATTTTCTGCTCAACTGGCTCATGGTCTGTGTTGGGAGCAGTGTTCTGTTCATAAGAAACAAATTATTGTGGACTTGATTAACGCACATTTTATCAACGCTCCCTAAGAGGTTCTTAATTATTCCTCATGCACACATGATGGAGAAATCCCTCCATATGTTGGTTCATTCTGTTAGAATTCGATGTACGTATTAAAGATTACTAAAACTGAACTATTTCACTTTTTAAATGATATTAACATTTACATGGGAGCGGGGCATGATGATATCCTCCCTAAAATCATTAAACATGTCATACCATATATCATTGATGCTCTATTATGTATTTATAATACTGCTTTACGAACCGGTATATGTCCTAGTCCTTTTAAAATCGCGAACATAACACCGATCTATAAATCTGGTTCAGAACCTTACAATGAGTATATATACCTTAGAACTGTTTTTGGACATTTCAAAAGCTGTTGACATAATTAACCATCAAATTCTTCTTACAAAATTGCAGGCTATGGGTATACGGGGAAGAGCTTTGACTTTTTTAGCAGCCACTTATCCGGCCGACAGCAATATGTACAGTACAAACAATGAGAATATAATAAACAGCAGATTAAACGAGGAGTACTTCAGGGTTCGGTCTTGGTCCCGTTGCTGTTCAATTGGTATGTAAATGAAATTTTTTCGATTGGACCAAGAACTTATACTATTTTGTACGCTGATGATGAAGCTTCTCTGTTTGAGGGTGAGGACATACAGGATCTGACTCATAAATTGGATGCTTATTTTACATCTTTAAACAATTGGTTATCTCGCACTGATCTTCTTTTGAATTATCGTAAAACCAAAACTATGTATTTTTCACATCATATACCTTACCTTCCTCTGCCAACAACAATACACTTACTTGCAAACTCCTTAGAGGTTGTGAAGGGTCATACTTACTTAGGAACTTCTATTCAGAGTAATCTTTGTTCTAACAGTCACATTGATGACCTTGATAAAAGGATTTCACAGGGTATTGGAACAATTATTAATGTCCTTCCTTTTTTAACCCTAAATGTGATGATTCAGATTTATTTTACACTGGTACAGTCTCATTTAAATTATTGTATATTATCTTGGGGATTTACTACTTAATATAACATTGATAAACTGCAAAGGCTTTAAAACAATTTATGAGATTATTGCAACTGAAAAGTCAATTTTCTCAACACCGGATCCTGCTCAATGTTAGGCGTGCCTATCCTGACAATTTTAATCTTCTAATAATTGGTCAACTTATCAAATATAATTTGGACGTTATAATGTTTAAAAAGGTGAAACTTAATCTCTTTCAAGATTTAATTCAGTTAAATATTCGTACTCATCCACAGTCTACTCTCATTGCTCATTTATTTAGTCTCTATGTCAATAAAAACTGAACGATTGAAATCTCACATAAATTTTGCTTGTCCAACGTTCTGGAATACCTTGCCCATATCCTTGCTATCAATCAACATTTTAAAATTATTTAAACCAAAGCTTAAAAAATACTTAATGCAACTGCCAAACTTGTAAAACTGTAAACCAATATTTTGGTGAACATTTAGTGGCTTTCATTTATTATGGGCATTTCTTAGGGTTTTATGATGCTATTGCTATATTATTCTTGAAACTTTCCCGGTTTTCTTTCCTTTTTCTTAACTATTAACAAACATGTATTTTGTTTTTGATTTACATTTATTAATTTCAGCTAATAATTTAATGTTTGAACAGTTCTGACTTGACACGTATTTCTGTTTTTGCTTGTTTTGAGTTGGGATAAGATGACTTGTTAGGCCATTCGGCCATTTTCCTCTTTAGTGTCCCAGTTGTCACATGTCTATGATGTTCTTGTATGTATTGGATAGCTAAATAAAATAAATCAAATCAAATCAAATCAAAAGCATGGTGCTCAGCTGCGAATATGTCAAGAGTGGAATTATTCGCTTTCTTAATTTTATTTCTGTTAATTTAACCAAATTAGTGGCTTCATTATTTTATTGGAAAAATTAATGATACAGGTCTTTCTTCAAATCACAGCTTGGGTCAGCTATGTTTGTGTTAATTACCATCCCACTACTGGATACTTCATTTTAAAAGCTGACAGCTGACAGCTTCTGGTGTGTTCATTTATAAGAAATAAGCGAGAAGTAGATATTTAGAACAAACGACGCAGCATTGTGCATAGATGTTTTTGCACATTTACGTCCCCTTCTTTCCTTTTTTCGAAAAGGAATTGTTGTTTTCCGGCACGTATGTGTGTCTTTGGTGCAAAGTGAATTTAACCATTTTCTGGGCTTAGGTTACAAGAAATGGGATTAATACAAACCCTTAAAGAAAAACATTTCTGCTATGCATATAACCAGGTGTAAAGACCGGACTACCCTCTCTTAGGAAGAAATATATTGCCTTGTGGAGTATTAACTTGTGATCAGCTGTAGTTTAAATGATTAACTTAGTTCTCAGCTAAATGTTTCTAGAGCATTTCATAGAACATATATTCAAACTTCTTGAATATTTAATCTCTAACGGTCAGAGAAAAAAATTAACATAAGAAACTTGCGTAACAATTCCAAATTCGTTATTCTCCCACTGGAAATCTTTCGACATCTCGACTGTTTATTACAAAAATTTCTATCTCTCTCGTACATAAATCTTTATCTCTCATAAATCTCGTCTCTCTCGTTCTTTACTACATTCAACATTGCCATTTTATCTTGCTCTGACTCACTACCAGCGTTTCAAAATTCTAAAAGCTGTTCGGGAGAGAATAAATCTTGTTCAATGAAAAAAAAGGTTTAACCGAGGAGTAACGAAAATTACACAACAAAACAGGAACTCAAAAAAAGGTTATTTAGAGGTATACGTCACACTGTTGTAGATAACTTTGTAGATTTCTCATATGACCGTGATACGGTGATAGGGCACATATGATATATGGATATGCCACTGAGAAGCGGCTGTCAGTGGTACCCCTGTCTCAAGAGGAGATATGTTTCAACTTATATGACCACTGGTGCAGTGATGGGGAAAATATATGATGGCCGAACATTTCACAAAGAAGCAGCTTGCCAGTGGAAAGATAAGCTACTTCTTCTGTTATTTGCATTCAGTATTTGTGACGTACTACAGAGGTGACAAACATGTCAAGATGCCTAGTAGCAGTGATAAGCCCTTGTCGGTGTGGCTTAATTGAGAAATCATTCAGCTCCGTAGCAGACGAGTGCCGGCTCGAGCATCGCCACCGGCAAAAATATGTATTTTCGCATTGACCCTTGAAGGTAAAAAGGAATCTTCTGGCCGCTAGGTTCTTCGAAAAATGTGTGATATTCCTTCTACACATCACTAATGAGAATTACTTCAACTTCTCGAAAAATGTGTGATGTTCCTTCTACACATCACTAATAAGAATTACTTCAACTTTTCTAAAAATGTGTGATGTTCCTTCTACACATCACTAATGAGAATTACTTCAACTTCTCGAAAAATGTGTGATGATCCTTCTACACATCACTAATGAGAATTACTTCAACTTTTCAAAAAATGTGTGATGTTCCTTCTACACATCACTAATGAGAATTACTTCAACTTTTTAAAAAGTGTGTGATGTTCATTCTACACATCACTAATGAGAATTACTTCAACTTTTCAAAAAATGTGTGATGTTCCTTCTGCACATCACTAATGAGAATTACTTCAACTTTTCTAAAAATGTGTGATGTTCCTTCTACACATCACTAATGAGAATTACTTCAACTTCTCGAAAAATGTGTGATGTTCCTTCTACACATCACTAATGAGAATTACTTCAACTTTTCAAAAAATGTGTGATGTTCCTTCTACACATCACTAATGAGAATTACTTCAACTTTTCAAAAATTGTGTGATTTTCCTTCTGCACATCACTAATGAGAATTACTTCAACTTCTCGAAAAATGTGTAATGTTCCTTCTACACATCACTAATGAGAATTACTTCAACTTTCAAAAAATGTGTGATGTTCCTTCTACACATCACTAATGAGAATTACTTCAACTTCTCGAAAAATGTGTGATGTTCCTTCTACACATCAGTTATGAGAATTACTTCTCGAAAAATGCGTGATGCTTCTTCCACACCTCGTCTGCAATTAGTGAGAATTCCTTCTTCTATAGCGAGTTACTTCAAGCATGTTTTGCGGCGGACCCGAAATCTTTGATTTCGTGCCCCCGCCTTTCTCAAAGGAAGGGTGGATATATGTGGCGTACGCTGTAAAAAAACTTTCTGAAATTCACCAGCCATTTTCCGCGATTTCTTTGGTAAATTAACGAAGCGTGTTTCTGGTACAACCTTTACCGAGAAGTGAGGGAAGAAAAAACTTAATTTTTCGGATTTTTCGTACGCCAGGAAAATTCTGAATTTTCAGAAACCTCTCCGCATTTCCTTTCTTATATTGACCGTAAATTGCCGTTTCTAAGGTGTGTTAACGGAAAACTTTGAATTTTCAGAAACGTTTCCGCAATTCTTTTCGTATATTAACGGAAAATTCCGTTCTCACCTTTTCCGTTTTGGAAAAATTCGGTAATAGGAACAACTCGGGGAGTACTTGATGTTTGATTAACTAATAAATAGATTGTGTGATATCAGTGTATCAATCTGAGGACCCATTAACACAAAAGCTATTGTAGTTATCAAAAATTAATCTTATATTTAGGAGTTTTGTGAAATACACTGCCTGACAGAAAAAATGCCACACCACGAAGACGTGAACTCAGCGCCATGCAAATTGAAGGGTTGGTACAAACGTACAAGTTATGCAAATGATTGCATTTGCAGGCCAATCGCACGAACGGCGTGCGGGATATAAGCGGTCAACCAGCCCCTGAGGTCCTCAGTCGAGACATCGTCACAGCCGCGAGAAGTGAGTGGTTCGGCTGTAACCGTATCTGGAGAACGAACAAGTGGTGCCAATGCCTTTGAGACGCCGTCGTGCGCGATTTCGTCAAACGGATGAGTTCACGAGAGGTGTCATAGTAGGCCTTCGTACCACCGGGTGGTCCTTGCGTCGTATTACGGAAGGAAAGCAACGTTATGCCACGACCGTCGGTCGCATTTGGAGACAGTGGTCCCAAGCAGGACATGTGCAACGTCGTAGGGGGACCGAAACATGGAGCCCGACGTCTGAGCGCACCGATTGTCGCATCCGACGTCATGCCGTAGCGAACCCACAGGCCACAATGGGCGACATTTTGCAAAGTGTACGGCTTGGATGCTCCGTAACCGACGCGGAGAGTGTCGCACCGATTGGCTGCGTCTGGTTCGTTGTCCAGCCGTCCGTTGCGAAAGCTACCCTTAACAGCGAGCCATCGTCATCACCGCTTGGCGGCGTGGTGTCGCTCCAGAGCTGCGTGGGGTGCCGAATGGAACAGTGTGGTGTTCAGCGACGAATCGCGGTTCTGTCTCGCCACGGATGATCGCCGTGTGAGAGTCTGGAGGCGATGTGGCCAACAGGCGGATCCACCAATGTGGAGAGCCACACGGCCCGGCAACGTGGCCAACAAGCGGATTCCTCCGCCATTAGGGGGCACCACACGGCCCGGCAACGTAGAATCATGGTGTGGAGTGCTATCAGCGCCAACAATAGCTCACCGCTGGTATGCATTACGGGCACAATGACGACACGTCGCTATCTTGACGAAGTGCTGCGGCCCATGGCACTATCGTATCTGCAGGATATCCCAAACGCAGTTTTTCAACAGGATAACGCCCGGCCGCATACCGATCGGATCAGTCTGAATATTTTACACGGTGTGTGGATGCTTCCGTGGACAGCACGATCTCCCAACCTCTCGCCCATCAAGCATCTGTGGGACACGATTAGACGTCGGTTGAGTACCCTCCCACCCCCACAAAATGAAGATGAACTGTGGGCTCGGATCAACACCACATGATTCACGATACCACAGGACTCTATTCGGACTCTCTTTGCTTCGATGCCACGTCGGATTCAACCCTGTATCGCCCAAAATGGGGGCCACACTCCTTATTGATCATATTGTATATTCGGCGACTGGAGCCTAGTCTCTATGTGACAATTAAATCGTTTGTTCAGGATCTACTTGGCTATCTGTGTGTGCAGTTTGGTCTGTTTTCGAGCATTGCTTCATGTCATGGTGTGGCATTTTCGAAAAATCCGAAAAATTCTGGCCGTTATATTCTTAGAAAAATTTGTAATGTTCATCCCACACATCATCTGGAATTAATGAGAATTCCTTCAACTATTCGAAACATGTGTGATGCGTCTTCCACACAACGTCTGGAATTAGGGAGAATTCCTTCCTCTAGAAAGTGTCATTTCAAGCATGGTTTGCGCAGACCCGAAAACCGCGATTTCGTGCACCAGCTTTTCTCAAGGGGGGTGAAATATGTGACGTAGTACAAAGGTGACGTACAATTCAAGCAGGCAAGTACCAACGATTAGCACTTGTCTGTTTAGCTTAATTGGGAAAGCATTCGGCTCCGAGTAGAAGGATGCGCGTTCGAGCGTCACCAACGGCAAAAATGGGTATTTTCACATATTGCAAACGTCAGTAATGTGAACGAATTTCGAGCTGAGCCTTTGACATTTGCTTTCTTGCATAATATGCTGCATCTGGATCTCACTCCCATGTAACGTAATGATAATTTTGAATGTAGAAATCATTTTATGCATTCTAGTACGTCTTCTAAGGGAATTCCAGAATTATACACTGAAGAGCAATTGAATTAGAGACAGCTGGCGTTATGCAAATATGGCGCCGTGGGCGGCCCTGTAAACGGAAACGACATGACGTATGCAGCGATCCGACAATATAAGGAGTGATGCGACGGGAATCAGTAAGAGTCGGATGCAGTATGGGTAAGACGAAGGATCTAAGCGCATTTGATCGTGGGCAAATTGTTGGGGCCCGACAAATTGGTCACTCCATCTCGGAAGTCGTGCAGGCACTAGGATTTTCACGAGCCACTGTGTCACGAGTGGACAGTGAGGACATCAAATCCGGTAAAACCATCCGTGCAAAGGCCAACTGCCGAGGACAACAGCGTGTTAATGAGTGGGGTCATCGTCGGCTAGCTCGCATTGTAACAGCGGATAGACGGGCCACAGTGCAAGAAATCACTCGGCAATTTAACGCTGTTGCACAAAAACGTGTAAGCAGCCACACCATCCAGAACCATCTCCTCGCTATGGGGTACAGAAGCCATCGTCCCACGAGGGTACCGCTGCTGACCGCACATCACAGGGTGCAAAGATTAGCATGGGCGTGGGAACATCGCCACTGGACCCTAGACATGTGGAAAAATGTTGCCTGGACTAATGAGTCGAGATTCACGTTGGTGCATCCGGATGGCAGGATACGAGTACGGCGCAAACCACATGAAGCAATGGATCCTTCTTGCCAGCAGGGTACTCTTAAAGCTGGTGGGGGTGGCAATCTCGTCTGGGCACTGTTTACGTGGACTGAAATGGGACCCCTGGTACGTGTGACATCGTCCTTCACAGGTCAACGTTACCGGGATATCCTGGACTACCATTTGCTCCCGTTTCTGCATCTTCAATATCCCACTGGGGATCTCATCCTGCAACAAGACAATGCCCCGTGCCATCGCTCCCGAATTGTATCCGAATGGTTGGAGGAACACTCAACCGACGTGACCTCGCTTCCTTGGCCAGCTAGGTCTCCTGACCTCAATCCCATCAAGCCCATCTGGGATGCCATCGAGAGAGATGTTCGAGGCTCTGACCCCCTCCATCAAATATTCGTGAACTGTGAGAGCTTGTTCAGGGGTCGTGGATCCGTATGGCTTCCCAACGCTTCCGGTGTCTTGTCGAGTCCATGCCGAGACGAATCGCCGCCGTCATCAGGCAGAAAGGTGGTGCTACACGTTACTAGACAGGTATCTCTAATTCAATTGCTCGTCAGTGTATTTTATTCATGTATGTACTATGACATTGGAAATGTTGCACCCAGAAGGAGTGATCAAAAGTGCACGCAAATCGGCACGAGGATGAGTTGTGCGAAGATCGGTAAATTATTAAAACACGGGGCAAATCAAATTGGAAACTTCGTCTGATACAGTTCTAAAGATCGCGCATTTGAGGCATATAACAGGTATCTGTCTTGTAGAGAGTGACTTCAGAATGCAAGAGACATACTGAAAGTGCCAAAACGTCACGCCGTCGAGGTGGGAAATAGGTCTAAACGAAGGCTTCTGATCATTCGTACGAGATGAGTTCGGGTTCGAAACCCGGTGAGGCGTGGATATTGTGTTTGCCTAACGGCGCTGGCTCTCTCCCTTCCCTGGAACCAGTGGCCCTACCTTAGGGACAGGCGACAGCTTATGGGTCACTGAGTTGCTCACGGTGGGCGTTAAATCTCCAATAAAAAATTTACGCTCCGCACCCATATCAGCAGCTCAGCTACTTCGATATACGGCAGATTATTGGTTTTCGAGATGCAGGATTGTCATTTGGTCTTAAGCGAAGCGTACTGGTCGTCACAACACAGTGCACTGATGTTGACAGGAGTGACTGCTGGAAAGTTCAACTAGTCGATTTGTTAGTACCACAGGACAGAAGACTACAGAACGGGAAGATAATCTCATCCGTCCACAGGTAAGTGCTGCACCAACAGCCACGATAGCGACCATCCAACTACTTGTGAATGTTTTACCTGACCACCCTTTGAACCACTGCATTCCGACTAGCGAAAGTGCATACCGGTCATTGAGTGTATACTAGCCTTCCCGTGCATACAGGCCATTGCGTATGTCCCGCTGACCGTCATCAACAGAGTCTAGAATGGTGCTGTGCCCGAGGGACGCCAAGGGTACAGAACGGCATCAAATGGTATTCCGTGAAGAATCCCGCTTTTGCTTGGGGTCTGATAAAATATGCATACACGTGTGGCGACCTCATATTAATCGCACTCAGCCTAGAGCTTTTGTGGAGTGCCATACTGCACGCCTTGGTAGATTTATGGTGTGAGAAACGATTGCTTGCCATCGCCGTTCTTTTTTTTTTGATGTTCCTCAACGGCAATCTGGCAGCTCGCAGCTATGTTCAAGAATCCCGGAACCCGTCAATCGTTTCTTTCTTTCTGGGGTGCCTGACACCATTTTTCAACGCGATAAATCCGGCATACCCATTGTAGGTGCTTTTTCTTTTATCTCTTTGTGTTGCGGACGTAGTTAGTATGTTGGACAGCCAGGTCTCCGGGTTTCTTCCCAGCCGAACACGTGTGAGCCATGATTGTACGCCTTCCACAGACCCACCTGAAGTCTGCACGGACCACAGCTCTTATGCGGAACCAGATACTTGGTAAAAAATACCGGGGAAAGCTATTCGACAGTTGTCGGACTCCATGCCGAGAAGATTGGCACAATGTATTTGCAACCTACGAGAGTTTGCTTAATACTGATTTCTTCAGAGTAAGCATCGTTTTAGGTCACTAAATGTGTTCCTTCGCAATTGAAAACTTTATGCTGTATGCCGTATATTTCTTTTGCTGTCATTACTCGAAGCACGCTTTCTGTGTTCCTGCTGAGTTCTGTAATATCAATAACGCAGCGTATACGTTCTTTGGTTAACAACTTTACATTCGTTATGTGGGATACCACAATAGTTATATTTAAAATGGAAATCAAATTCTTCAGAAAGAATTCAACTAAGTATACAAAAGTTCAGTAGCAAACTGCAAAACTGGGAGACAGTAATCTTTTCTCAAACGGTAGTAAACTCGATTTCCGCACATTCGCGGAAGAAATATCTGACTTGGTGTTAAGAAGATTTATGGTCATCGCAATAGAAGGAACGTATTACGACATGGTGAGTTAAAGGTAATTGGTAGTCATTTTCTCGTAATCATATTAATATATTTTGGAAAGCAGTGTAAAAACTAACCATTTTACAAAAGTTGTCTTTCCTTCGAAAAAGCTGAGAAATAAGTTCAGAAGGCTCATCTGTCAGATGTTTTTTGTATTTGCCACATTCTAAAGGCGAGGAATTATCAAGAGTCGTTTGAAATCGCTGAAGAACTGAGATGCAAGCGACTGAAGAATTTACGCACAAAAGGTATCTTTAATAATGTTGTCGGCGACAAAAGCTATGCCTCATTTAATTTTGAAAGCGAAAACCAAAATGCTTATGCAGTTTCGACGAATGCTGCTTCTAAATTATATCAAATAACCTCAGGCGCGTCTATTATGTCAGGAAAATGTTTCATAACGGTAAAGAAATAAACGAACTATGCTTCTGTTCGAAAGATGAAAATTAATTTCAACTTTCCAAGGATCATTAAATTATTTGAAATCCGGAAGAGAATTAAATAAATGCCATTTTGGTTAAAAATTAACTATGAACAAATTCACAGAACTATCTTTTAATATACGTTATCAATAACTGGAAATGCGATTTTCTTTATGTTCTGTTATTAATTGTGGGAAAGGAAAAATTCTGAAATTAAGCAAAAATGGTAGATTTGATTTCGCAAGCTTTTGCTTGTTTTCCTGATTAAAAATACGTTACAGAATTTCTGAAATAGTACCTTATTGAACGAAAGCAAAATTTAGATTTTTTCCATTTCTTTGGTACATTTTTAAGTTTCATTCACAGATTATATGTTTCCAAACGTGTAGTTTAATCTGGTTGCCGCGTTGACGGAAAGGCGAGTACTGAGTTCATTTACATAGAACAAAACACTTTAACCATAAAATCTTCTGAAAAAAATTTCAGCTTTAGCCCACTGATTGTTACAGAAAGTTTGGGAGATGGTGAGATAACTCACACCTGGCAGAATGTTTTTTAGAAAGGAAATGTTTCAGCATATTTCAGTCACGCACAAGAACCATTTTCTGAAAACCTTTCCTTCAAATATTTTTTAATGTTGGACTTCGTATGAACACTCAAAATCCGTGTAGAAATAAATACTGAAAACGTTGTTGCATAGAAAGGGAAATGTTAAAGTTTCGGAAACGAAATTGTTCTGTAAAAGGACACTGATTGAAAGTGGTAAAATTGGGAAATTGTACTGAAAGCACCCCATAATTATTCAACACTGTCCAACGCTTCAGGACGAATATCAAAACAGACGACTGCAAGCCGTTATGGGACTAAACGATCGTGCTAACACGCACATGAGTACGATGTGTCATGCGAAGGGATTCCATGATAAGATGCCCTTATACAAACTTGCTGTTACACTAGACAGCTGCCGAGAGTATATACAGGCAAAAGGCAGAGTCGAGTCTCAAACCAGTTCATTCTGTTTTTCACGTCTTTCTTTCTTTCCTTTCCTTTTTGTGTGCATCGGGGTCTAACGACAATCATAAATACGTGACGCTAAGGGCTATAAACAGTTGCTTGTCCCTAATTTGGGGCCAATGGTACAAGGGAATGGAGAGAGAGAGAGAGAGAGAGAACTAGCACCATATGTGACAAACATACCTTCTACACTTCATACTACCCATCCTACATCCAAAGCCAGCGTTTTCACCAATGTGACACCGGGGTGGCTTTTCATGTGTTTCAGCCGCAGAGCGAAATACACTATATTATCAAAAGTATTCGGACACCACAATGTTTTGGGACAAATAGTTTTATTATCACAATTAGTAGCTCGTCGGTCTACCTTTTGCTTGTACGACAGCGGCAACACGTCGTGGCATACTATCAACTGATTTCCGGTAGGTCTCGACAGGAATGGTTTGTCATTCCTCCTGCAAAGCTGCTACCTAGAGTAGAGAGCGAAGGCAGTCGTTGTGGTCTAGTTCGTATTCGGTACTGCAGTTCGTCCAAGAGATGTTCTATGGGATTAAAATCAGGACTCTGAGTAGGCCAGTCAAACAATTCCCCCTCATTTTCAAGAAACCAGTCCTTCACACGCCGTGCAGTGTGGCAGAGAGCTCGATCAGAAACGATCATTTCCATAATATTTCCACATTGTTGGTAGGGCAGATTTACCCAGGACGTCGAGGTACACTTTAGAGTTCATGGTTTGTGGTGCAATTACAAACGGGCCAAGGCCCCATCCCCGAAAAACAACTCCGTGCCATGATGGAGCGTCAGTCGAAATTAACAGCTGAGAGAACACAGTCCGACGAAAATCGTTCGCCGAGCTGTCGCCAAATTCAAACACGCCAATCAGGTTGGAATAGTGAAAAGCGTGACTCATCACTCCAAAGAACAGCTTTCCAGTCGCCCGCAGTCCAGAAACGACGGAAGACACACCACTTCAACGGCGCTTCGCATTCACTGTAGTGATGTATGGCTTGTGTGCCGCTGCTCTATCATAATAACCTACACTGTGCAACTCTCTGCGGATAGTTATGGTACTAACCGAGCCATTACCAGCATTTTCTACTTCAGCAGCGATGGGAACGGCAGAGGAAGAACGGGATTTTTTACCATTGCTCTTCTATCACGTTCCGCTAGTTTGTGCGGCCTTTCTGAACGTTTCTTTGTTGTAGGTGCACCGTCCTGCTTCCATCTCTTCACGACATCACTTAGAGTCAATTTTGGTGTGGTGAGTTTAGGTGCAATGTTCATTATGGAAACGTTACTCAAAATGATATCCTATGACCATCCCACGCTGAACTCGTAAAGTTCACGTCCACGCGGCATGTCCGCTTCAAAATTAGTGATAATACGACGGAACATCTCAGCTTTGTATATACTATACTGTGCAAATTATTTGGGACAAAATAAAAAAGTTACTCTTTTTTCCAAAACTATGTCTTTATATCATTCTATGCCTTGATTATACACTGATAAATACCTGCATTAGTATGAAGTGTGTCCTCCTTTAGCAGAAATGACCTCTTGAATTCGTTTTGGCATTGACTCCACTAGTTGAGTGCACATATTTTTCGCTTCGTAATCGTGGAACCACACTTTTATAGCATTCGTTATCATGCGTTCTTTGGTTGTACAGTCCACTTTACCTAATCGTCTCTTCAAAATATTCCACAAGTTTTCTATGGGATTTAAGTCTGGTCAATTTCCAGGCCAATCAAGCAAATGAATTGGATTTTATAGCTCTTGACCAATTTCGAACTGTGACATGGGCCCAAGTCATGTTGAAATGTCCCGTCAAAACGTTTGCAAGAATGGAACAATCGCACGTTGTAATATTTCTACGTACTTGGCTGAATTCATCATACCTTGAACAGGAACTAAGATTCCAGTGCTATTTGATGTGAAAAAACCCCAAAACATCTGTTTCAGGGGGGGGGTGTTTTACAGTTTGTTTGACATGCTCAGGTCTTAAGATTTCACAGTTGCTTCATCTAACGACATTTGCTTGGTAACCCTGCACAAATAAATGAATTTCATCACTGAAAATTACCTATTTCCAGTCGTCAGCAGTTCATGATTTATATATTTTTGGCCCATGCTAAACGTTTTATCTTGATTTTCGCATTCAAATATTGTTTTTTCGTTGGTCTTTTTGCCTTCCGGCCAACTTCCAGAAGCCTACGGCGTACAGTTGAATCACTAACATCACAACCACTAGCCAATAAATCTCTTTGAAGGTCGATGCTTGTTTTTTTTTTTTTTTTTTTTTTGATTCATTTTACTATTTCTGATTAGATATTTGTCGGTTCGTGGAGTTGTTTTTCGTTTTCTTCCACATTTACCTCTCAATTTTGGAGACGATGATCCAGATGCATTGTATCGCGTAAGCAGTCTTGATACGCTTGATTTGCCTGCACCAACTGCAGAAGCGATATCTCTCACAGTCATAGAAATGTGATCCTTCAGGGCAATTATTTTTGCACGCTTCCTTGGGGAAATATCCATTTTTCAGTACACGAAAGCAACACGTACTCACAGAGAGCAAAAACTAGCATCCACCTGTCACACACGAAAGCTCACAACTGGAGCTGAAGTGCCTATTTCCTGTTCAAAACCGGTCAACCACATTCTTACTATCAAGTTCTAACAGTCACACCACCTCACAGCTGATAAAACCGGTTTACGTGGGTTTCCGATATCAACTGGCGATCACATTACAGTTCTGAGAATAAAATAGCTTGTCCCAATTAATTTGCTCGGTAGGCTATAGTACGTACCACCCCACTCATAGCGCAGCTTCCTGCGCATCCATTCTTTGCACTTATGTAAGTATTTGTGTGACGTACCTGCCAGCAGGACGCACACGACATAAAGGCAGATAGGAGTCAGAATGAACGTCTGCGTAGCTCAGTTGGTAGAGCGACTTGTTCCGGAATAAGAAGACTCGGGTTCGAATCCCGGCGTAGACCAAAAATGACGGAGAAATTTACTTCGTTATATTTGGTAGTGTCCGAATGCTTTTAATAATTTAGTGTAATCTCTGAGGTACCAAAATATTGTCCCGCAGATATCATAGAGACGATTTTACCGGAGCCGAATAATGTTGAAATATGTCGAGCGAAGATTTATGTCGCGTTTTAGATGTACAGTTTTAAATAAATGTACATTTTGCATGTAGAAACCCCATACAAATTAACTTTTAAAAATAATGGCACAAACGAATTTCTTGAAAGTTTTAATTTAATCGGTTTCGAGCTTATTGGAAAAAAACGTATAGCTGCGCGGTTAAATTTTCTTACGTAATATAATCTGCGTAAGCTTATATATATTCGCATATTGCTCTGCACTCTACATTCTTTTCTTATTCCCTCTTGAAAATGCTGAAAAAATTCATCTCGACGAAATTTTAATAACAGCTTTTAAGCCATCCTGCCGACGTAAATGCACGGTTCTAAACTGTAATACCTCGAGCTAGCAAAACGAAATTGAAAATATTATGTAACAGTATGTAGCACGATGTTGCGAAATCAGCTAGGCTTTTACTGGTTGCAAAGTATTGAAATATTTCAGGTTTATTTCCTTGTATTCAAGCATTTCTCAGATTTATCCGTTATAAAGCTTCAATCTAAGGTATTCAAATATTTCATTGAATTCTCTTTTTACTGTGAAGAAAACTGGAAGAGGTTATGATGTAAAGCGAGGATATTCCCAATACTTTCATGAGAGTTTAATTGAAACATTATTTAAATCACGTTCTGCCCGGTATACAGCCTTCTCTACGGTACTTACACTGAGATGCCAGTTCATTAGGTACACTTACCCACTATAGCAGAAAGTTCCTGGTCAGTCTGCAACAGATATGTATTGCCATAAAGTAATCTGTGGGTGGTCACTAAGCAAAATAACTACTAGATGCGAAAAGCAATAAAACTTTCCACAGAAAGAAATAGACCCCCCCCCCCAAAAAAAACCCCTCTGTACCTATAGAATTTTGCTATTTTCAAGCTGTAACGTAAAGATTTATGTAATAAAATATTTAACAACAATGAAGGACAGAGGCATTCCTATAGAGAAAAAATACTATTACAGGAGAAATCTTAGCTCCATTTTACTTCCATTTTCGGAAAATGTTTCTCCACTTTCGATCTCAAATACGAACATATATGTAATTTGATGGTGATTAATCAAACAATAATACAGTGCAGGGAAAGCACAAGGGGCGGGGGCTAGTTTTACGGGTGAAATATTTCGCTGCCTTTAGCTGCCGCTGTCGAAAACTTTTAACTCCAATTTACGATTACGGGTGAAAATATCGTTTCGTCCAACTTTCGTTTTCGGAAGATTTTCCTTCATTTTCAATCTAAAATACAAACATGTATCTAGTAAAGGGCTATTTAATAACCACGCCGTCCATAGGGAACAAACAACTCAAGAAAAAAATAATTTAAGATTATTAAGCTCCGTCTAACTTTCGTTTTCGGAAATTGTTGCGTCCATTTTCGAATCGAAACATGAACATTTATGCAATAACATGATATTTAAAAACAGTACCGGACAATCTTCTCCAGTAACATCAAGGGAACATGACGAGAAAAAAAATTACGATTACGGGAGAAATCTTCACTCCGTCTAACTTCCGATTACGGAAATTTTGAAAGACGGGAAACAACGCTGCATCTATGATTGTGAGTCTGCAAGAGAATTTAATAGGGTACTGGCGATATCGTTTTTGCCTGAGGCCCAAAATAGATCTGCAACGTGCATCGCCCGTCGCCGCGATTCTGCTACAAGGCACTTACCTAGCATCGTGTTGAGCCGCCCTTGACATGCAGAACAGCCCAAATTCATCGTGGTAGGAGAGATACTAGATTCCGGAAGCGTCGTACAAGAATGTTTCACCCTGCTGAAATGATTGAGTCGCGCGCGTGCTGCGAAAGGAACAGCGGCACAGTCTCGCAGTAAAGAACCCGTTCCACATCATCCAAGCGATACTCGATGTGTTTCTAATCAGGGGACTGTGCAGGCCACTGAAGCAAGAAAAACTCGTCATGTTCTGTGAGAGTACAAGCTGTATGAGCGGGTGTGTTATCCTCTGGACGTGTGCGTCTGCTTGAGGATAAACCGTAGACATGAAGGAAGGAATTTGGTCGGCACCCTTCGATGGGTATCAAGGGGCCTAATGCGTGCCACAAAAATATTCCCCATACCAGCACACCGCCGCTATCAGCCTTCACAGTTGACACCAGACAAGAGGGCTGCATGCCCTCATGATGCGCCGTATTCGGATCTTGTGATCAGCGTTATGTAGGAGACATCCTGATTCCTCCATCCAGGCGGAATCAAGAAAAAAAAGGAATGATTTTAATTGGGTTTATAAAATAATCATACGGAATTAAATACATTTTCATTTCAAAAGCATCTTCATTTGCCCACTCTGACGGAAAGGTTGTGCACCAGAGAAAGAAAAAATAGAGGGAAAAACCATCGTTGTCGCAGTTCCAGGATATCCAATAGAAAAATAATTTCATAGTTATTGGCATAGGTTTTCAACACACGTGCTAAAAGGACGAAATTTCAAAGAAACATTTAGGTTAAATGAGGACATTTTTTGTTATTCTCTTTTATTTCTGAAAACGCCAATGCATATAATGATGTTCCGAATGGTAATAACCAACTCCTAAATTGTTTGAGTAAGTGCGTTCACATGAGGATAATCGTTCTTGCGATTAACTATTCTGTCTTATACGTACTTAACAATTCTGCCTTTTTATGACAAACCTTGGATACACATAGATTGTGCAACTTTAAATTTTATTGCTCAAGCAACATAGATGAAAATTTGAATAAGCGCGCGAGCGCTCGTCTTACTTAGTGACGTGTTCCTCACAGGTGTCGCACTTGCCAAGACGGCAAAGATGCAGCGACAAATTTCATCGGTGTAGCTTAATTGGGAAAGCATTTGGCTCCGGAGCAGAAGGATGCTGGTTCGAGTCCGCCATCGGTAAATGGATTTTACCTTAGATTGACGCCCGAACGTTAAATTAATCGTCGTACCGTTGGGTTCTTCAAAAACTGTGTGATGTTCATTCCACACATCGTCTAGAATTAGTCAGAATTCTTTCTTCTACAGTGAGCTCTCCTTCAAGGGTGCTTTGCCGGTTGACCCGGAAACCTACGATTTCGTTCCAACCGTTTCTCGTGGGGGAGGGGGTTATATGTGACGAACCTATCTCAGAAGTGACGCACATATCAAGACGGCAAAGATGCAGCGACAAACTTCGTCGGTGTAGCTTAATTGGGAAAGCAGTCGGCTCCACAGCGGAAGGATGCTGGTTTGAGTTACCGCCACAGGCAAATGGATTTTGCGCTGTATTGGCGGCCCGAAGGTAAAATGAATCTCTTAGCCGTTATGTTCTTCGAAACATGTGGGATGTTTGTTCTGCACTTCGTCTTTAATTAGTCAGAATTCCTTCTTCTACAGTGTGCTTTCCTTCAAGCGTCGTTTGCCAGCTGACCCGGAAACATACGATTCCGTCCCTTTCTCACGTGTATGGGGGGGGGATATATGTGAGTACCTGCCTCAGAAGTGACGCATATATCAAGACGGTGTAGCTTAATTGGGAAACCATTCGGCTCCGGCGCAGAATGACGCGAGTTTAAGCTCAGCCACCGGCAAATTTGTGTTTCGTTCTAACTTTAGAAATGGTTCATGTTTTACCAGGCAGTTGACGCTAAGTAAAGCGTGGCAATTCTTTGAGAATGTTTTGTGTTGTGTCAGCTTTTAACTGCTGGTATGCAATTTTTACAGCAATGGCGGTTTGAGAAACGCACACTGTTTCTTTCTATACATTTTATGAAAAGGTTGTCTCGCTTGCGTGTTTTAATATCAAATGAAAGTGTTTACTAATATAAGTGTGTAGAAAATAATTGTTTCCATTTCTTCTGTAGGAAAAAAAAATACACAGATCTACCGAACTAAGACTTGCCTTTCTTATTATTTCTACACGAGAATAAATGACACAGATGTAACACTTTCCGAATAAAAATTTGTATCGACTATTACCCATCACAGAATAACGGCCATTCAGAGACTTGGAGAAATATATCAATAAAAATGTGTCAGACGTCTGCCGAACTGCGGAAATAGATACAAATACCTTCGCTGACTCGATTGCGGATATTAACATATTTCCTGAGGGCATATTCTATTTGTGAGCCATGCTGAGATATCCTTATGAAAAATGTCTTCTCAATGATAAATAAATATTTTCCTTAAATGAATTGGATTGTGCAAAAGCGTCTGAAATGTTTCAATCCCTTTATGGAATTCAGACTTCATTCTAACAGTGAAACGGAATGTATTACAGAAATGTCGCGGAGAAAAAGCATTTGTTTTTATCTATGTGATGAAAACATAGCTTTCAGGTAAAAATGGGTCTTTTATGCTATTTATTTCCCTTTTACTAGGAATAGGAGACGACGATAAACGTCATCGAAGCGGAATTTTTCTGCTCATTTTTCTATCCTTCTGTACTTATCTTTGCAATACCTTTTGTGCTCCCGATTTTAAGAGTTTATTAAAAATAAAGTCTCAAGTATGAACTTTGTAGGTTTAAAAGAAGTGCCTCAAAGTTATCATTGCAGATATGTCCTAAAATAAAATAGTCCGCATACGAATCTAGATTTGAAGAAGTAACACTAAGTAGCATCGAATGAGTCACTCATGCCGTGGTGCTTCTGAATATTTATAGTGAAACACAAATTTGCCGGTGGCGGCTTCTTAAATGGCATCTTTCTGCTCTGGAACCTAATATTTTCGCATTTAATCTACACCTACGGAATGTGACGCTACCACTTTGCAGTTTTGACATGTACGACTCCTCTGTAGTACGTCACACACCCTATATTGACAAAAGTCACCGAACACCTAGAAGAGAAACACAACATAGTATTTATTCCCATACATTAGTACGGTGTCGGTCCACCTTTGGCCTAAGTCACGTTTTTCTGAGCTCCGTGTTGTGTGCCTATTTAGTGTGTTTTATCGTGTGGTTCGTCATTTTCCTTTCGTGTTCCTTCAAGCTGAAGGTTCGTGCTTTGTTTTGATACATCTCCCAAGTTGGTGAGTAGTTTATTTTTTCTGTTATCATCATTTGAATTGTCGACCTAGCTGGTCGATTTCTCAGGCAGCCCTCGTCATTAACAATGGCGGCGGCTGCTGCTGATAAGAGCGATGTCCACGCCCATATCAGCGAGGCATTTCCTGCCGCCTCCTCCTCCTCCTCCTCCTCGACACGAGACCAATCTCCTCCAATGCTTGTAGGTGACGTCACCCAACCACTAGAAGTGGAAAGTGACTCCTCAACTACAGCTCAAGCTTCTTGCCCTGCTTCGACCAGTGACGTCAGTGCAGCGCAACTCTCTGTTGCTTTAAGTGAAGACATGGATGTGTCTGACAGCGCTGCTAATTTACCCTCTACTTCAACTCAGTTCAAACAGCCGGTTGCGTTGCAGCCCTCCCGCTCGAGTCCTGCTTCTAGGGCATACTCTGCCGCTCTTACTGGAACAAAAGCTCCTTCCAAGTTTGTTGCAGAAGTCTTACCAGACTCGTACGTCATTGTTGATGGCCTTACTGCCACCATAGATATTCCCGAAGATTCCCCAGCGGGAAAACAATTCTATTCTAGAATGGACTTCGGAGTGTGTTTTGATGCGCTCCCAGACACAAAGTTGAAAGAATATAGTATGGCTCTCAAGCAGATACTTCCAGCTGGAGCCAGTATTACTCACATGGCTCGAAAACCTCGAGCTGTGTTGGTGTACTTTGCTCTTAAAGAGCATGCGGATCTTGTCTTGACAGAAGGTTTGTCCCTCAAAGACGTCCATCTTCTACCAGAACCTGTCTCTCAGCGTCCAATCCAGGTTACATTTTATCCGGTTCCACCTGAGGTGTCAGACGTTGCGCTGTGCACTGTACTCAGTAAGTTCGGCCGAGTTGTTGGGCCAGTTACTACTCTTTCAGCCGCGCCGAGAGATCCAGACGATAAATCCATAGGAGGCTTTCGCCGAAGTGCAAGAGTGATCTTTCCATCTGATGAACATTTGCTCGCCTGCCCAAAGGTGCTCAACGTTCGTTGTGGACAGCAACGTAGGAGAATTGAAGTGACTACCTTCCTCCACTGCACTTTTTGCCACGGAGAGAATCATTTACGTGTGCATTGCCCACACCTAGCATCACAGGCTCCTAATAATTCTCCTACAACTTCTGGCCCTCTTCTGAGACGAGCAACACCTTCTTCCACTGCACAGAAAGCTTCAGAATCGAAACTTTCACAAAAGTCGACTGCAGGAGTTGGTCAACGCGTGTCTACGGACCCTTTATCCTTCGACCAGCAACTGGATTTTGCCTCACTTAATTGTTCGCTTCCCATGAGTCGTCATTCTGTAGCGGAGTCCCCTTCAGGGGTTTCTCCACTGCCCTTATCATTGATACTTCTAAATCTGCTGATGACGGATTTTCTGGCCACGAATCTCGAGTTAATGAGAGCTCAACTGAGCCTTCGCTGAAACGTCGTGGTTCTTCTCGAAGACGCCCACCGAAGAAGCCGACTGCCGCATCACCCCGCACCTCTCCCCGTACTGGTAGTACCTCTCGAAAGAATTCACCATTAAAGGCTGCTACCTCTTCTGTCCAGGCCGACGAAGAGCCTCCTCTTAAATTTGAGGATCTTGTCGAATACCTTAAGGATGGCTCGGTTCCTACTGGGCCGATTTCATTTGAAGATTTACATCAATACCTGTCACATAAGACAGACCACTCCACAACGCATGCTTTACTCTCAAAGTATGCATCGTTTCTCCCTCTAGTGCATGATCAGATCCAAGTCCTTAATCAATGCATCTCCCACCTTCGCAAGGAACATCCGTGGGCTAAAACCTATTTTAATCGACTCAAATCATTTCCTCCTGTTGTGAAGGCTCTTCAGCAAGCATTAATGGAAAAAAGTCTTCAAGATTGTATCTCTTAATTGCAGGGGATTTGCATCCCCATTTTCTAATGCCTTGGTACATGAAGACCTCACTCCGTTAGGAGCTGATCTTCTCTTACTACAAGAGACGAATTGCCAATCCACTACGATATTCTCCCGATGGCGCCAGTGGAACTACACATTTCACCACGCCTACCAACTATCATCCCATAGTGGTCTAGCTATAGGTATCCGCCATACTTTCAACTCCATAATCACCTCTTTTTCGGTTCGAAACTTATGTCGAGACCTATTACAGTGTGCATCATTCACCATAGCTTCCACATCTTATCATATATTTAATATTTATATTCCAAGCTCTTCAACCCACTTGACAATACTTTTTACTCGCCTTCGTCGTGCCTTGTCTCGCATTCCTCCCATAGATCATGTTTTAATTGGAGGGGATTTCAATTGCACTCTGAATCCTACCCTGGACCGATCTCCTTCCACCAGAGAACGCCGTGTTAACTTGGTGAATCTTCTTCAGTCAGTGGTCTCCGACAACTCATTCATTGATGTTCACCGTCACTTCCATCCTTCATCGACTGTACATACTTGGCGCTCGCAACATAATCAAAATCCGTACACAGCTCGCCTTGACAGATACTACGCCTCATCTACTCTGCTTACAGCTGTGACAGAATCTATTATCACTCCTACAGCTTCTTCTGACCATTGTGCCATCGTTCTTATTATTCAAGCAGTTCCAGCACAACCCCGTACAATTCGTCCATGGACTCTTGACGACACTCTTCTTACAGATCCAGACTTCTGTACTTCAGTACGCTCCTTCCTTGAGGACAAACGACCTCAACTTCAATCAGCTCCTTGTGGTCTGACTTTTTGGTTGGGCATTAAACAGCAACTCGTTCTCCACGTTCGCAATCTTTCTTTTAAAGCAAAAACGCTTCAAAACATGCGTCTCAACCATGTCCGTTCCATGCTCTCCATCCTAAGCCTAAGTGATCCTCTCTTCTGCCACTATCAAGAAGAACTGCGATCAATCCTCCTTCCTCTGGCTCAACAAGCTCTACGACGTCTCCGGCTACAACATCTATCGCCAGACGCATCCAATTACGATTTCCTTACATCCATGGAAAAAACACGAACAGCATCGAATTCACTTCGGCACCTTCGCCTCGCATCTGGAGAGGTGTCTGATGATCCACTCACTCTATGTTCCCAGGTCCGAAAGTTCTATACAGAGAAGTTCTGTGAATCTCCTCCGCCATCCTCTTCAGCTTTGGCATCACTTCTTTCTAACCTACCACAAGTTCCTCCCCATCTTGCCTCTTCTCTCCTCCTTCCTCCCACGTTCTCTGAACTATCCTCTACGTTTTCTTCTTTAAACTCTAGGGCCGCACCGGGTCCGGACGGCCTCACTTTCCTCTTCTATAAAACCTTTCTACCTCTCCTTCTACCATTTCTCTTTTCTGCACTTTCTGCTGCTTTCAATCACTCCCCTCTACCGAGGCGATTCACAGTAGCATATGTTGTACTATTCCCTAAGAAAGGTGAGCTCCTTGACCTGGGGAATTGGCGCCCTATCTCCCTCTTAAATCTAGATTATAAACTTTATACTAAACTTCTTTCCCAACGCCTTAACCCCATTCTCACTCACATTCTCTCCCCAAATCAAACTTACACAGTTCCCGGCCGTTCACTTTCTCATAACATCCATCTACTAAATGATCTAATCCATCTTGCCCGATCTCGCTCTGAACCCCTCGCCCTTCTCTCTCTTGACCAACAATCCGCTTTTGATAATATCTCACATTCCTATCTATCGGCTACACTCCTTCACTTCGGTTTTCCTCCTTCCTTCGTCTCTCTTCTTTTCTCACTCTATCAAGACGCCGTTCTCCAGGTCAAGCTGCCCACCTTTCTCACAGCGCCTATTCCCTTCAGCCGGGGAGTGCGGCAGGGTTGCCCACTCTCCGGACAACTCTTTGCAATAGCAATTGAACCCTTCCTCCGCTCTGTACACCAATCTTTTAAAGCAGTTCTGCCACCACTCTCTGCCTGCACAAGACATCATGCCACTACCTCTGTTGCATACGCAGATGATGTCACCATCTGCATCCGTCATGACTCACAGTTTCCGTGTCTCCAACGTCTATTCGCAGCTTATGCCTCATGCTCCGGTGCAGCGCTCAACTCATCTAAAAGCACTGGTTTATGGTGCGGCTCATGGGCACATCGTGTAGACAACCCTTGGGGAGCAAGCTGGTCGTCCATCTCACAGCGCTTCCTTGGAGTTCATCTTGGTTCCTTGCAAGCTGCCCCCCTCTACACGTGGAATGCTATTCACCCACGCTTGCTCAGGTCAACTGCCTCCTGGAGGAGAGCCCAGTTCTGCTCATCATTCTTCCAGAGAGCTCGCCTCTCTCGAACTTACCTGATTTCCTTGTGCACACACTCTTGGCTTGGTGTCAAGTCTCTACAACTCCGCCTTCATGAAATTACCCGATGTCTTACTTCTCTGATTTGGACCTGCCACCACTGGGTCAGTGTCACAAAGCTTTGCCTCCCTCCGGATCACGGCGGCATCGGACTCCTTGATACACAGGAGTACTACAAGGCCGTCAGAATCACTACTTTTCTCCGTCTCTTCACGTCGCCAGTACCAGATGCCGTTTTAGCTAGGGACGTCATCGCCTCCCCGAGCAACCCTAACTTTTCTTTTCTCTCCTTACTACTCATGGACCACCGACCCCTCACCCTCATTCGACTTCCCCCTGTTTACCGTGAAGCTCTAACTTTCCTTCGTTCCCTCCCTCTCTCTCGTTCTCCACCTGATTCCACAACTGAGCTCCTTGCTGAACCCCTCTTTTATTCTTCGATTATTCACCCCTTTCATCTTCCGTACTTTGCCTATCCTACCTGGCTCCGAGCAGGTGTGGTAACAGTTAAAGATCTCACTAACCCTGACCTTTCTTGGCGACCCTTCGCCAGCCTCCCTCCCTCTCTTCTCCTCTCCTCCTCCTCTCGTGACATCTACGACTCTATTCTTTCATCTATCATTTCTCAATTTCCTCATCTTGCTTCCCACTCAGGTATTTCCTTTGTTCCTTCTGCTTCTCTCCCATTTCCTCTTTTCTTGCTTACTTCTGGCTCAGCTCATCCCATTTCTTCTCTCTCGGTGTCAGCTCTTTATCGGTTCCTCGCTATGTCCCATTCTTCTCCTCCTCTCCCCATTCCTGATGTTCCCCCTGCTGCCACTGCTACGGTGTGGTCAGCCGCCCTGTCTCCTCTTTCTGCTCCTCTAGAAATTAATACCCATTGACTTTTCCTCCATCGCCGCCTTCCTGTTCCCTCCGTTCTTTTCCGAATGTCTCTTCTCGATTCCCCTCTTTGCCCTTTCTGTGCTCGGGAGGCTGATGTCTCCCATGTCTATCAACACTGTGTTATATTACTCCCAATGCTGAACTTGGCATTTACTATCGCCCAATGTTCCATTACAGCAGATCTTACATTTGATGCATATCGGACTCTTCTGCTACAGAACTATCCCCCAGTCAAGCTCCCATCAGTCTGTGCCTATATTTTTATTTTAGCGAAGCATGTAATCTACGTGTTTCATCAACGCTGCAGATATTTGACTACTCCTCTGACTGTGCATGAAGCTTCTACGGCATTATTATGCCATTTCCGCGACCGTCTGACATCTCGACTTCGGCTAGAGTATTCTGTTGCAGTTACTCAGCGTCGGGAGAGCCAGTTCCTTGCCACCTGGTCACCGGCTGCCTCATGGTTTACCAGCTCGCCAGCGTCATTGTACCTGACGGTCGGCAGATTTGGTATTTGACCTTTTTGAATCAGAAATGCATATGTAAATATCAACAATCTGTTTTCAAGATCTTTGCACAGCTTGGAAATTTACCGCATGGGTTTTTTGATAAAGGGCTGTACGTGTTTACACAGCAAATTGTTTTTTGTGACACTCATCTTGTATTTTTTTCCTACATTGACGTTCAAGTTAGTTCGTCTTTAGTTTACATTTTGAGTATAAGTATTGCAGTTAGTCATTAGCATAGTGCTGTATAAACATAGATATTGTTTCTGCAGTGTAGTTTTTTGTAATTTTGTTCTATTTTGTTTCCCGAACATGTTTGCACTGTGCTGTATAATTGTACATAGTTTTCAAAATATTGCGGAACAAGTAATCCATCTTATTTGCATCAGAATGTCCAAGTTTAGTTATTTCCTGTTATTAAACATTCAAATGATTTGTCTGATAATCAGTTTTTTAAATTGCATAGTACTGTACATCCTTGTAAATATGTTGTGTTAAAACTCACTGTCATATCGTACCTTCTTTCAAGAGACATGTTGACTAATGATTCCTACTGTATTTATTTTTGCACAAGTTAGTCAATTGCATGGTGTTGTACTCATGAGTAATATATTTTGAAAAACATTTTACCTATTTTGTTCTTTTGTGTGAGGTGATCCTTGGTACTATCATTCTTCTATCACTACATATGGATAGTGAGAATATGTTAAAGCTTTATTCATCGTGTGTTTTCTTATTATACTTACATTTTCTATCTGGTCAACAGAATAGTGTTACATTTCTGTATATGGTCCGATTTTGATTTGTAACATGTTGACACTGTGCTGTATATCTGTACATTGTTTTTGAATATTGCCGAACAGGTAATATATTATATTTACACCAGGAAGTCCAAGTTTGTTCTTCTCCTGATATTCATCATTTCATTGATTTGTCTTATGATCAGTTTGTCAATTGCTTTGTACTGTACATTCTTGTAACTATGATGTGTTACACCTTACTGTCTTATTGTATTTTTTTTTTTTTTTTTTTTTTTGCAAGAGAAATGTTGTCTCCTGAAGCTCTCAATTTTCTTGAACAAGTTTGTTAAACGCACAGCAATGCACTTATGAACAATAAGTTTTTTTGTTAAAATCCTTCCTCAATGCCCAGACATGCTTGTCGCTGTTCATTTATCACGAGCTGTAATTTTGCTCCATTTTTCAACTTGTGCACTATGCTGTATATTTTTATATAGGTTTTAGTAGTTTAACGATCTTTGATCGTATTTTATTTGTATTTAGACGTCCTTATTAGTTCGTCTCCTGATTTCTAACTTGAATAAAGATATTTTGAAACCACCTTTGACCTTAATGCATACACTGACCCTTTGAGACATGCTTTGGACCAGATTTTGGAACACAGCGATAGGTATGCGCTTCCATTCAGTACATAATGCTGCCGCGAACTGTTGCTTAGTAGTAGGCCTTGGTTCCAAACGTCTTATGCGGCGCTCTAATTTATCCCATAGAGCACTTATGGGATTACGATTAGGGCTCTGTGCTGGCCAGCCCACACACGATACGGAATTATCGCCAAACCACGCCGTAACAGTCCTTGCTTTATGGCTTGGTGCATTATCCTGCAGGTACCAACCAAGCTCGGTCCCATAGTATTGCCATAGAGTTGGCAGGGCATAATTGTCCAGAATATCGAAGTAGACGTGCTGGTTAACAGGTTTGTCCACGATAACCAATGGGCCATGACCATACCACGAAAACCACCCCCACACGAGTACACTGCCAGCTCCAAACTTGATCGTAGGAACAGTACACTGTGGTAAATAGCGTTCCCCTGGCTGCCGCCATACCCACACACAGCCATCAGACTGATGGATCGTGTATCTGGATTCATCAGTCCATAGGATCCGTTTCCATTGATCTACGGTCCACGATAAATGTTCTTTAGATCATGCTAAACGACGAGGGGCATTCCGAGTGGAGACGAAAGGCTTATGAGCAGCCGCACGACTGCGGCATACCATGGAATGAAGTTCTCTTCGAATGGTACGTGTACATACCAAGGTTTCAGCATTTTTACTCACCTGTACACTGACGTCTTGTGCAGTTCTCCGTCAATTAGCTGTAACGACTCTCCTGAAGCTACGACGTCCTCTATCACTGATTTTCTTTCTTCTGCCGGTACGTTTTGCTGCTTCATGCACGCCATGTGTCTTCCACTTATTCAGTACATCCAAAACAGTTGACTTGGGTATGTTTAAACGCCTCTCGGTTTCTCTTATGGACAACCCACTAATATAACACCCAACAATCTTTCCTTCCTCAAAGTCAGTTCTCTCCCGCCGTGACATTTTCATTCAACCTCACAGTGCGATATAATTGCGGTCAGCTACTGAATTGTTTTTATAACGTTTGCAGCTGTACCGCGCATCTTAACAACGCAGCGGATCCGTTCATTTGCTTTTGAAGGGGTGTCCGGTGACTTTTGTCAATATAGTATATATCCCCTCTCCCTTGAGAAAGACGAGGATACACGAAATCGCAGGTTTCGGGTACGCTGCAAACCATGCTTGAAGTAACTCTCTGCAGAAGAAGGAATTCTCACTATTTCTAGACGATGTGTGAAAACAATATCACCCATTTTTCGAAGCGAAGAAGGAATTTGTCGTTAATTCCAGACGATGTATGAAAAATCACACATGTTTCAAAGAACCCAACGGCCAGTGGATCTATTTTTACTTTCGGGTTCCAATTCAGCGAAACAACGTTTTGCTGGTGGCTGAATTCGAAACCGCTTCCTTCTGCTCCGGAGCTGAATGCTTTCCACGACGGAATTTGGCGCTTTAACTGTACCGTGTTGACATGTACGTCACCTCTGTAGTACGTCACACACTGACACTTACGTCCGCTTTTAAAGCGCACCATGTTTTAAAACGATGGTTCCTTATTCGATGTATGGTAATTAAGGATTCAAAACTTTACGTAAATATTTCATAATGAGCTTTTAAAATCTAAGAATTTCTCTTTTCTTTTTTTGACTTAGAGCTTTCACAAAGGACTATAGATTGAGCGTTTTGGAAAGAAGTAGGCAGCCAGCCCAAAATCATGACCTTCGGGTCCCTTCTCACTTGGCGGAGAGAAAGCCACAGCTGCTGCCACGTGACTTTTTGTTTCAACTGAAATCTTTTCACAGCGGCGCTGCAGTCTAGCATGTATTCTATTCTCATTACCAAGACACACAAATGAGCATGCTGTCCTTTCGCTGGTGGTAACGTAATGTTTTAGTTTTCTTTTTACTTTAATTATGGGAACTAGAAAAAGTCTTTCGAAAGATGTTCACAGAAAAGGCTTTTTATTATTATAAAGTTCATCATGAAACTACCATAGAAATGCTTTTCTTTATTCAGCGTGATTATGTTTCAATAAATAATAGGATAAAACTACAAGTAAGAAATTGTGAAGAAAAGGTTTCCTTTTAAAGTTTGCTTTTCCAATTTACAGAGAACGAAACGAATAACGCCGCCCCGGTGGCGCAGTGGTCTAAGGCGCTGGCCTCTGATCATTCGTCCGTGAGGGGTCCGGGTTCGAATCCCGGTGAGGCATGGATGTTGTGTTTGTCTTACGGCACTGGCTCTCTCCCTTTCCTGGAACCAGTGACCCTAAATTAGGGACGGGCGACTGCTTATAGCCCATTGAGTTGCTCACGGTGGTCGTTAAACCTCCAATCAAAAAAAAAAAAAAAAAAAGAAACGAATAACAAAGACGTGTTTGTAAATGTTACACGTTGGCTACATTACATAACAGCACAGAGAAGACGGGGATTCGTAGAGATTTTGCACTGGATGGGAAGAAGCAAATCGAATACCTACGGCTTAAGAGGATTTCAGGCCCAGGCATAACGCTTCGGGGAGCCAAATAAAGCAAATACTCCAGAACCGGGAGCAGTGAATTGCCTATTAAATTTCTTGGCTCTTTACAAGAGTGTTTATATAATCGCCCGATTGGCTTGCTGGTATTTCACAATATTGTTATTGAACATTTATGCGCATTGAAGTACCAATTGTACCATCAAAGCTACTGCTACATATCCGTGTGGCGAGGAGTTCTTGAGGATTGGATGGTTTTGGATTTTTTTTCTTTACACCAAAGAAAAGGGCCAGACAGCACCAGGTGCTAAGGGAGAAGAAAATTTAGATCGTGAGTTATATTGTGAACTTACCGTTAAAATACTAGTTATTCGATAGTGATCAACTAAGGGTCAAACAGCATTTTAATGTCGTCAGTCAAAGAGTTGTCTTTTGTTTGACAATGTATGATACAACATGGATCAAATATTGTATCTCCTTTCACTGAAATTTGAACTTCAGCTGAATAGCAAGTGTGTGCAACACAGTCCACTGGTAGTTGAAATTTAGTTCAGTTTAAGTTTACTAGCGATTTAATACTGCGCTCTGGTCCAAAAGCCAGCAACTTTCTGTAAAGGTGAAATCGATGTAAGCGGGGTGTGAGAAAAATCGCTTTTGCATCATAGATCTTCAAATTTATTGGTTAACATTTATTCTTGTTACGTTTAATTGCTGAGCTGCTTGTTTATCTGGATTCACCTAAGAACACGATCTCGCCCTGTAAAGTCAAGAACGACATGAATTTGGAAAATTCGACAGCCAGGCCGTGAGAACGTCGCTACAAAGTCTACGGTCGGAACAGCTCAATCCTTTGGCGTTTCCACTGAACGATACTTTTGCGGCGGTAACGGATATCAGCTCTCCTAGAAATAGTACTGAAAAACTCAACATAAATTATTGTACTTCATTGAATTATGGCACGAAACTGTTTAATCAGCTCGTTTTTCAAGGTATTTAAAGGACATTATGTACAGAGAAATGTGTATTCAACATATTTGAAATTCTGATTGGTGCTTCGCAAGTATCAAGAGCATTCCGATCAAGGATACCATACAATCCAGTATTCATATGAAACGTCTACAATTTTGAATGAATACATCTTTCGAATGTTGACGCGAAATGTAATGCAATACTTAGCGTATCGCAAAGCATCACAGAAAGTTTATTAACCCTTTAAGCGGCCGATGTTCCGGAACTGAACGGTATCCCAAATTTTCTGCGATTCTCAAACAGACATGTTCACATAGGAGCCGGGTTTTACGAAAGCTACTGCAAAACAATTGCTTCTTCCTCTCATTTCAGCAGTGTCAATTATAGATTTGTCGTTGGTGATTTAGTTCCTGTTGAAGTCTTTAGTCTTATAGTCTGATTCCCGTAAAGTCCTTTATTCTCTGTGACTCAAGGAATGGTTGGGAACGGCAAGTCCTCCTGACATAAACATCACGCCACTAGTTAAAAACAGGTTACTCAAACATCTTTTCTCCCCTTTTTTTAGCTTTGTCGCTATAGCATTTTTAGACGAAGAGGTAATTAGACAGAAAGCACTGATGGTAATCAATCCCCTTAAATGACTACTTTCAATGAAAGCCTGAAGAAGAAGAAGAAACTATTTCTGATGCGCAGGTTCACTCATTTCAGCCGCGTTCGGCTTGCTTCTTAGACAACAAATATATTCGTTCGAGCTGATTCTGCCCATTTTGATAACCCCGAATTAATTCGTTCCAGCCGGTTAAAGGGTTAAAACAAACTCAAATTTAGGATTTTGTTCACATTGACTGTTGATAACTGATTTAAAACGAAACCGCGAAACTGAGAATAACGCCATTTTAGGAGAAGACACCATGTGCCGCGTGATTCAACGAAACCAGAGCGGACTTCATTAGAATTCTTGAGCGAAATGTCGAAAGACACCACTAAATAAATAATTGATACATGAGTGGTATGAGAAGTTTATGGAAATTGGAAGTGTGATTCGACGGACAAAATCCTGATATGCAAATCTATTCTTAAGTGCAACGGTGATAGTGTTTTTTCTTGTTTTAACAACCCCCATGAGAAACTCAGAAGGCTATAAGCAGTGTCCCGTCCCTAATTTAGGGCCGCTGGTTACATGAAAAAAAAAAAACAGTCAGTACCATCGGAAAAATACACCACCCATGTCTCATCCTGGACACGACTCAGGACGATTTCGGGCGAATGGTCAGCGTCCAGCTCCTCAGACCTTTTAGCCGTGGATTGCAAAGACCATGCTCAACCTAGCGTGAAAGGTAATTGTAAGATTGCCTAAATGCATCATTCCCAGATGGCTAGGTCAGTAAATGAGGTCAAACCTTGTGGCCTTCCCATCTCTTGTCACAACCCTCCTAGACTGCTTTTCGTGATGAAAGGTCAAAGTCATTGTGTGCTAAAGGAAAATAAAACAAAAGCGGAGTTACGATCGAAGATCTCTTACTGTTGCAAGAGAAAATAAACGCAAGCATGTTTGAACGTACCTGGAGAGATGAATAGAGAATACCTAATTTGAAATATGTTCTGCTCATCGTCTGAAAGGGATCGATGGGAACACAGTGGCATTTTCCTTCGGAAGAGAATACTGGATATAGTCTTTTTCACACTCATCACTCTGGCACTGTTCTTTTGTGGCCAATGGTTCGCTTCCTAGAAGTAAATTCATCTAATTCGCTACCATTAGTTTTGAATCTCTTGGAGCATATATCCCACCATCCACCAATGCTGCATAAAGAAAAAGCTTTGCAGACTGCTGGCTAAACATCTTCTTTGCAGTATTACAATATCTCATCTAGAGCATTCCATGACGAACACTTTCACCAAAGGTGGTCCCCGAAGAGTTCTGTGTAAGTGGCATAGCCTTTCTTGCTGGGTGTATATGTTATAAACGTCTTCATATTCCGGCAACGGCTAGAGATACACCTGCCTTTTAAGCACTCAATCAAAGATTTCGGAAGCATAAAGTTCCAGTTATTTTTAATGTTTATCTAAATACTTCAGTGATATTGGCTACATATGCACTTAGTAGACAAAACATTAGAGATAAGGGTGATGGGCAGGTGATATGGGCATAACCCGCGCAGAGTGAAACAGCACCAAACCTATTTCCGGCGATAAACAAGCGGACAGCAAGGCTTCCCAACGGTCTATCGCATTCGACTAACATGGGTAAACGTGGTGATCTCAGCGACTTTGCTCGTGGATGCATGTGTCGGCGGAAGATAAATGGGACATTCTGTGCCCAAGTGGTAAGAACCCTCAGGTTCTCGCGGGCAAACGTATCAAGGGTGTACTGCGAGTATACCATCGACGGATGTACTAGCGTCCAGAGAGCAAGCGGTGGCTTACAACACGCTATTGATCACATCTAGGTCAAATGTCGGAGGCCAAAAGGGCATCAGCGAGCGAACTGTACTACGCACGTTGCATACCCTGGGCTATGGGAGACGTTGTCCTAGTAGTGTGCCACTGTTGACTACTCGTCATCAGAAATAGCGTCTCTTCTGGTGCCGAGAACATAAAAACTGGACTTCTGCAGTGCGACGCCACGTCGTGTGGTCAGATGAATCCCGTTTCCAGCTGTATCGAGCTGACGGGAGGGTAGTGGTATGTCGTCGACAGCACTAGGCCATGGTCCTGTCGTGCCAGGTTGGCTTTGTGTTGGTTTGGGAAGCCTTCTCATGGGACACGTTAAGTCCCTTAGAGTATCTGGAGAGGTTCTTAACCGCTGCGCGCTACTAGAATACGCTGGCAGATCACCTACATGCTTTCATGGCATTGACCGATGGTCTATTTCAGCAGGTCAATGCGGCACTCCATCGTGCCGTAACCACCGAGGCATGACTTGAGAAACATTCATCTCAGTTTGGAACTATCCAATGGCAGTTAATGTTCCCGGATTTAAACCGTGTGAAATCACTCTGGGATTTCGTGGATCGGAACATCAGGTCCGTGGATTCTGGACCGACGTCTCGAGTGGACTTGTGGGCATTGCTACAACAATCATGGATGGCATTACTTCAGGAAACTCTCCGAAATATGGTGGATTCGTTACCTTGGCATGGCTCTTGTTATTCGCGCTAGAGGAGGACCAACACGCTGTTAGGTATGTATCTCTAATGTTTTGTACATTGAGCGTATTTTTCACACAACTAATTGAAGAGGCATAATATTGACACTATTTATTATTTCTTCATTTTATGATCCCGTTAAAACATACACGCACGCATATAGCTCTTCTTTCCGAATAACGACAGAGAGTTTCTGAGTGCCTCTAAGTTACTGAACGACCGTTGTAATTTCTCTATACTTCTCCAGTTGTGTTAGTTCCGTTAAACTCTGTTTTCTCGTTGCTCAAGAAACATACCTCTTGGAGTTGATAAAACATGTTGCTCTTGAGAAATTTCTCAGATGATATTACAAATCCCTGATTTCTTGTAATCTATAATAGTAAATTCCAGATGGATGATGAGTTTCGTCATGTATTAATGTGACTATTAGCAGGAGTTTAGAGAATGATAGAATGACTCATATTATATTTCGCACAGTTTCCAGAGTTGTCTCTGCTGCTGTCGATTACACGTCTTGCACTCATGAAAACTGCTAACACTGAACTTGAATGCACATGATTTGCATAGAATTAAGCTTTTCAAATGGGCTGTTCCCAAAATATCCCCATTCCTAAACCATTAGTCTTCTGGGAGGATTGAATAAGCGTATAAAAGCACATGAAGTTTTTCTTGCTACCTCCATGCAGCTGTTTACAGCTTTTAAGGAAGATTGCGGAAATATTAAAGCAGCGGAGTTGTGCAGATTGCTACAAAAAAGTTTTGGAAGCTTCCCACGAAGGATTAAAGGTCGAGTCAGTCGGATATGTCAAGATTGTCAATAAAAATTCAAATTCTGAAAGTTAATGGGATTATTTATGATACAGTGTCCGTTATCTACTTGTTTCTGGCTAAGAAAATTTCATAACATTGAAAGGGAAACGTGGTTCTGTTATCTGGTTGGTAGCGTTCACAAGAAGAGTGTTGGACAATTTTTCTGCACCTCAGTTTTCGCATTCAAACTTCACAGTCGTATCAGAATAAAATGACCATCTCCAGAATCGCAGTGCACACGCCCAGGCGCGTCACATAATGCACGTGACAAGGTCGACAACACAGAGATATAAGCGGCCGGCCAGGACAAATGAGCCATAGTGCGTAACGTGACGGACATGCAAAAAAGGAATGATCATCGGCTGCCGCGCCAACGGTGGAAGCATCTCAGAAACAGCAGACCTCGTGGGATGTTCGCGAGGTGCTGTAGTAAGGGTGTGCCACGAATGGACCGCCGGCACACCGAGTACCTCCCGACGTAAGAACTGTGGAGCCCCGAATGCCATCGACCCCAGAGGAGAACGTCGCCTCCGTCGACTGGTAAAGGGCAATCGACGCGCAACAGTGCAGCAGTTGACCACGCAAATGAATGCTGGGGCGCCCAGGTACTTGTCTACGATAACAGTAGAGCGAACCCTGTAACGCATGAATCTTCGGAATCGACGCTGTGTCAAGGCGCTCATGTTAACCCAGGCTCATCGGCAACGACGCCTACAGTTCACATGGGACTACCGTCATTGGACAGTGGCAGAGTAAAGAAAGGTTGCCTTCTCCGACAAATCGAGGTCTCTACTCCACAGAAGTGACGGGCGTGGCCGATATGGCGTCAGACACACGAGAACCAACAGCCGGACACGCTTGTCGGTCAAGTACAGGCCGGCGGTGGCAGTGCGCACGTCTGGGGATGCCTTTCTGGTATGACCTGAGACCGCTGATACCACTGGACAGGTCCCTGAACTCCAAAGGCTACATGTCCATCCTCGTTGACCTCATGCATCCCTTCATGTTAACCGTTTACCCTGGTGGCAATAGTGTCTACTAATAGGACAGTGCGCCATTCCACGTCGCTAAGGGGGTGCGTTGACTGGTTTCAGGAACACGACAGCGATGCCTCCGTTCTCCCTTGGACGGCGAAATCGCCCGACCTCAATCCCATAGAACACTTGTGGAACTATTTGGATCGACAGATTGGACGTGCGGACCCACAACCACGTCATCTCCGGGACCTCCGTGCTCTTCTGCAGTTCGAATGAGCAGGTCTGCCTCGGACAACCTTCTAGGCCCTCATTGCGTCCATGCCACGCCGTTTCGCCACTGTCGTCCGGCCGAGGGTGGTTATTCCCATTATTAGGTAGGTGGTCATATTATTCTGATACGACCGTGTATGTTAATGAAAAACAATTTGGTATGAAATGTACCTTTTAAACGAGGCGATTTTTTATTTATTTGATGCGGTACCCCGAAATAACTCAAATATTTTTCATATTGCTGCAACATTGTTGTGGAAAAGCGTAAAATATATTTAAAATGGCATTCAGCAGATTAATTTCTCCGCAAATTTCAGAAAATGAAAGAACTGAATTGCAAAAATATTACAAACAACGGCTTGTGAAAGTAAAACCTAAAACAAGTTTGTAAAATCATGCAATGCATTGATTATAATACGTTTTCCAACATACCAGAAATCATTACTCAAGTTATCACTCAAGTTATGAGAATAATGGCTGTGGAATAAATCTCGGTCCAGTGCCCTGACCTTTGACCCCATTTTGATGATATTCAACAGAACCTGTTCGGTATACCTCCGAAATAACATGATAAAGGTTTGTCGCAATCGAAGCATTTTTACGTAAGTTATGATGCATAAGGGCTATGGAATAGATCCCGCTCCTGTGTTCTAACCTTTGACCCCATTTCGTCCATTTTCAACACAATTTGTCCCCAGGCAAGCCCTTACAACATACTTACATTTCATCCAAATCGAAGCATTTTTACGTAAGTTATGACGCATAATGGCGATGGAAGTGATTCCGCTTCTATGTCCTGACCTTTGACCCCATTTCGCCCATTTTCAATACGATTTGTCCGCAGGTGGTCCCCTACCACATACTAAAATGTCATCGAAATCGAACCTTATTTACGTTAGTTATGACACATAAAAGCAGTGGAATGGATCCCGCTCCTATGTACTGACCTTTGACCCCATTTCGTTCACTTTAAGTAGGGTTCCTTCCCAGGCGATCCCCTACCAGATACTAAAATTTCATCGAAATCGAACGATTGTTACGCGAGTTATCGTGCGGACGGACATACGCACACAACGCGTGACGTAATGAGGCAGATGGGAATCGCGAACATGTGCTCGCAAGAGTGTGACGTCATAAAACTTTAATAGGATCCACACACAACGCGTGACGTAATGAAACAGATGGCGTGACAGCGCGCCAACATTCTCAAACGCGAGATTGTGACGTCATATGATTTCCCCACATTTCGTCCATTTGACCACATTTCGTCCATTTTCAATAGGGTTTGTTCCCAGGTGGTCCCATACATTGGTAACATTAATGGAACAACGCCATGACACTGAAAACGTTATAATTCGGGGTGGTTATTTAACCCACTAAACGAATTCTCCTAAAGTCGATATCAAGCTAAATTGATTTCTAGTACCAGAAAACGGTAGGTTAACGACTTTCATCAAAATTCTTAGAGCCGTTTTCAAAATAAAATGTATATACATACATACCAGAATTGCTACTTTAAGGTGGACGTCAAGAAATTTTGCTTCCTATACTTCCAATGGAAAAACTTCTGTACACATTTTTTTTTTTTTGATTGGAGGTTTGACGACCACCGTGAGCAACTCAATGGGCTATAAGCTGTCGCCCGTCCCTAATTTAGGGTCACTGGTTCCAGGGAAGGGAGAGAGACAGTGCCGTAAGACAAACACAACATCCATGCCTCACCGGGATTCGAACCTGGACCCCTTTCGGACGAATCATCATAGGCCATCGCTTAGACCACTGCGCCACCGGGGCGGCACACATTTTCTTCACAATCAATGCGTTCCCAAGGATGAAAATTTGAACATCGATTAAAATAGCTTCATTTCATAACTTGGAATACTTAATAATTTCTAAACCATAACCATAATTATGCAATCCAACATTTATTTGTCCACTGACGTCATCAAAGTACAGGTCGCGCCATGTTTTCTCTGGTTTCAACACCACCAAAGGAAAAGTTATTGATTTTTAACATAATTATGGTTATGTTTTAGAAAATATTAAGTTTTCCAAGTTATAATATGAAATTATTTTAATCGATGTTCAAATCTTTATCCTCGGGAACACATTAATTGTGAAGGAAATGTGTACAAAAGTTTTTCCATTGGAAGTACAAGAAGCAAAATTACTTGACGTCCACCTTAATAATATGGGATAAGTGGGATGGAATGGATCGCAATCCTATGTCCTGACCTTTGACCACATTTCGTCCATTTTCAATAGGGTTTGTTCCCAGGTGGTCCCATACTACATACTGAATTTTCATCGAAATCGAACCAATTTTTACGCACGTTCTGACGCATAAGGGCAATGGAATGCATCCCGATATAATGTCCTGACCTTTGACCCCACTTCACCCATTTTTAATAGAGTTCGTCCCCAGGCGGTCTCCTACCACATAGTAAAATTTCATTGAAATCGAACCATATTTACGCAAGTTATGACGCATAAGGGCAATGAAATGATCCCGCTCCTACGTCGTGACCTTTGACCCCATTTGTCCCATTTTCAATAGGGTTCGTCCTCAGGTTGTCCCCTACCACATACTAAAATTTCATCGAAATCGAACCATTTTCACGCCAGTTATCGTGCGGACGGACGGACAAAGCTGGAGCATTACGCTTCTTCAACCAACGGTTGGAAAGCGTAAATGAGCGTAGATGAAAACGGTTTAGGATTTTACGAAATAAAATCCTGTTTTCAAGAAATTCTGACACTGTGTGAAAATCATTGGAGTTATCTCTATAGCATATTTTGAGCGAACTGTTTGAATTACCATTGCCACCAAGCCAGACATGAAAGATAATTATGCTACCGTTGCGAGTCGCAGAGAAATGGAGTTGATATTCTGTGGAAAAGCTAAAATTGGAAGCCCGAGAAAGGAAGTGCATTGAAAGCTATCTGGAAGTGGACAAAAATTGAATTCGTCATTTTTCAGTTTCATTTCGTGTTTAATTCCTTTTCTCGATAAGAAATAAAAAGCAGTGAAGAAAACAGAATATAAAGAAAACAGAATATAAAGAAAACTTGAGATTATAGAAAAAGAAGTAGCTATTACATCGAAATGATGCTAGAGGGAAAAATAAAAAATAAGCATTCGCATTAAAGTGCTTAAGTAAAAAAATCCCATGCAACTTTGCGTGTGATAACTTCGTCAGTCAACCATGCATCACACTTTTAATAAATGCGACAGAAACATACACGGTTCATTAACAGAGACAAAACTCTGTCATCTTCCTAAACTGGAAAAATATCTTTCCCTTTGGTTAGCTTTCAGCAATGCAATAAGGATTTGTCTGGAATTAAGGGGAAAAAAGATAATGAATATATGAAGCAAAAACCTCGAGGCAATGGGCCATAAGATTTTTTAAAATAGAATGTCCTTTTTCTAAAGTATTTCTGCCGCAATGAATAACTGAATTCTTCTAGCTATGTTCTTAATAACTGTAGCTTTCAAAATTCAGAAAGGATAAATAATACGTTGCATTTTCTTTGGTAATTGGTATGATGAACCGTTTTGCTTAAGGAGGGGTATTACAGTCTACGAGATGAAGGATTAAAAGTTTCCTGACGCTGATTTAAAATAATTGAAAAGACCCCTAAGGGAATCAAAGAATCCTATAAAGTAAATGAAAAACAGTGAAAAAATGAAGAGCAGTAACATTCTAATGTATCCGACGAAGAGTCCTTATACCTCAGAAAGAGAGTAATAACGATATTTAAATTCAAATGAGTCTTACCCGTGACACAATAGGAAAAAAACACCGTAAGGCTACTAAAATACATTTTTAATTTTTTTTTCGGCACATCATATTTATGACCAGATCCTTTCGAAATTGAAACTCCGTTTTATTCCATTCCACTGCCACATCTACACTATTTGATCAAAAAAAAAAAAACAATCTGGACACTTACCTATCCTCAAATTTCCTGTAATCGTTAAGTAATTAATACTGAGTTGATGAACCCTCCTCTACTAACATAGCCTCGACTCTGCTGGGAAGGCTATCTTCTAGATTTTGGTATGTTGCTGCGGAAATTGCCTTTCATTCTGCCACAAGAGTATTAGTCAGGTCGACCACCGTTATGTGGTGGTTCGGCCTGGCTTGCAGTTGGCGTTCCAATTCATCTCAAAGATTTTCCATGGGGCTGAGATCAAGGCACTGTGTAGGCCAGTCAAGTTCTTCCACACCCTTCTCATCAAACCATTCCTTCAGGGACCTGGCTTTGTGGATTTCGTGGACTGGGTCATTGTTCTGTATGTGAAGGAAAGGGCCCTCACCGAAATGTTCACGTAACGTTGGGTGTACCAAATTGTCGAGAATGTAGTTATCAGCCTTAACGTCGAGATTCCTTGGTACAGGAACTAGGGAATCCAGCTCGAACCATGAAAAATTGCTCCTAAGCATGATGCCTCCTGCATCAGACTTCACAGTTGGCACAAGAGAATCGGGATGGTAGAATTCACCTGACGTCCTCCAAACGCAGACTCGTTCGTTGGTCTGCCAGATGGTGAACGGTGAATCGTCACTCTAAAGAACGCGTTTCCACAACTCCAGAGTCCAATGGCTCCGAAGTTTCCAATCGACGCTAAGCGTTGATCTTGATGATGTTATGCTTGTGTGGGGCTGCTCGGCCACGGAAACCCATTCCCTTCAGCTTTCGGCAAACCGTTAGGGTCCTTCCAGAGGCATTTTGTAAATCGGTGGTGTCGCTTCAGAACTTGGCGGTCCCACTCTGGTTACTTTACGTGACCTACCAGGTAGCGATTGAGCTGCTACATAGGCGTTTCCATTTCACAATAACATCCATACAGTTGATCGGCGTAGCTGCAGCAGGGCAGAAATTTCCAAAAACTGATTTGTTGTTAAAGTGACATCCAATGACCGTGCCACGTTGAAAGTCACTGAGCTCTGCCGTACTGCCCATGTTACTGTTTTTGCTTGTCTAATGATGTTTCCTAGAAGACTTGCATCTTTTTTGTAGCTGTATGGGCCATGGCTGTGGCGTATACACCGATGAACCATTACACTATGACCACCTACCTAATAAGCCGTAGGACACCCTTTAGCCCTCAAAACAGCGGCCACTCGGCGAGACATCGATTTGATGAGGTGGCGATAGATATCCTGTAGTATCTGGTACCATAATGTCAACAGCAGGTCTTCCAGTTCCAGTACATTTTGGGGTGGTGGATATTTAGTGCGAACCTGCTTTCCCAAGTCTATCCACAAATGTTCTATTGGTTTCATGTCAGGTGACTTTGGAGGCCAGGGCATTAACAGAAAGTTACCTACATCTTCCTGGAACCACTTCTTGATGATTCTGGCAGTGTGGCATAGCGCATTATCCTGCTGGTAATGGCCATCACTAGCAAGGAACACAGTTGCCATGAATGGGTGAACTTGGTCCGCAACGATGTTCAGATAACTGTCAGGGATTGTGCTATTGGGGATAATGGGGCCTAAGGTGTTCCAAAAAACACCTCCCACAGCATAACACCACCGCCACCGGCCTCTTTCCGCCCAACAGTGCATCCAACTACCATAGACTCCGTTAGTAATTGGCGTATCCGAGCTCGGCCGTCTACGTGATGCACCAGAAATCTTGATTCGTTAGACCAGGCCACTTTCTCCTAATCATCTACTTTCCAATCTCGATGATCTGGGGCCCATTTCATGCGTTGTTGGTGCTGACGCGCAGTGAGCATGGATACTTCGGTTACGCAGGCCCACGCGCAGAAAGCAGCAATGAACTGTGTACTGTGACACATTGCCCTGATCACCACTGTTGTAGCTGTGGGGGATTTGTCGCACTGTGGTTCTGCTGTCGCTGTGAACAATGCGCGACAGTCTCCGCTCCCCTCTGGCATCAGTGAGCTGCGAACGACGCACGGCTGGACGACGGTTCGTCGTTTCGCCATCTGTGCACCACTTTTGATACCTATGCACTCACTACAGCGGCACGTAAACGACACAGAAGCGCCGTGCTGAAGCGCAGTGGCATCACAATTTGTACTTTATCTAACTCCGATAAATCGGCAGCTTTTCCCATTTTGACACCGAACACTCTATTAAACGAAAGCCAGTCCTCGGGCTGTATATATACTATGTGAACTTCAGCTGTGCCACCGTTCGGTCTTCAGGCGCCATCATTTCTCTAGGCTGGGGATGGTCATAATGTAATGGCTCGTCGGTGTATTGGCAAAATGGGCAAATACACTACTCAAAAGGCGTGTACGGATAATTTTGGTCATACACGGTGTGTAAATAACAGCAATATGACACAGCAGTAACAATGTTTTCAACAGATACGACTTAGACTTTTTAGCACTTATTTTGTAAAAAAAGATCGTGCTTCTGTTATCGGTTTGTCCGTCCGTCCGTCCGTCCGTCCGTCTGTCCGTCTGTACCCATGGTATCTCTGCAACTATTAGTCCGATTTAAAAAATTCTTTTTCAATTCGGAAGCTAAAAATATGCGAATGATGATCCCTTTTTCGTTTTTTTTTTTTTACGATGTACAATTTTGCCGCTAGGGGGCGTAAATGCAGTGATGTCGAATTCAAAATTACGTTTTAATCCAGATATTTGCTTCTAAACATCCGATTGAAAAAATTCTTTTATCTTTCAATTCCATTTATGTCGAAGAGTATTTTAGGTATAGTTTCCATTTCAAATTACGCATAGATTTGCCGCTAGGGGGCGTAAAAGTAAATTACATTTTTTCCGATAACTCTTCTCCTAAAACTCCGATTTGAAAATTTTTTCAGCGGATACATCTCTTAATGGACAATCTTTTGCTTATAATTTAGAATTTTTAGTAAAGAATGCTTTGGCCACCAGGGGGCGTAAGTGTTAATTTTTGCTTCTGATGTATTTGCCATAAAATCTGAGCTTCTAAAATATCGATAGAAAAAATTATTTCGTGGACTGATGCCACTTACTTCGATAAACCTTTTCGGAATATTTTCTTTCTAAAATATCCAACAGTTTCTCCGCCAGGGGCGTAGATGTATATCTTATTTTTGTCAATATCTCTACTTCTAGGAGTCTGATTTGAAAAATTCCTTCTTTGTTGGATAGTGTTTTCCGTGTGACATGTTTTTCCTATTATTTCAAAATTTTCAAGTACTTCATAGATTTTCCGCTAGGGGCCGTAAGGGTAAATTGCGTTTCCCCCTATATCTCTGCTTCTAAATCTCCGATTTGAAAAATTCTTTCTGCGTCGGATACAGCTTCTGATGGGAAATCGTTTGCAGATAATTTTTAATTTTTGTAAAAAAATGGTTTGGCCACCAGGGGGCGTAAATCTTAATTTCCGTTTTTGATGTATTTGCAACAAATCAGCTTCTAATATCTCGATTGAAAAAAACGTCGTTTGTAGACCGACACTACTCGTGTCGATAAACCTTTTAGAAACATTTTCCTCTTAAAATAGTGCATGGTTTCTGCGCCAGGGGGCGTAGACGTATATCATATTTTTGTCAATATCTCGACTTCTAGGAGTCCGATTTAAAAAAATCCGTCTTTGTTCGATAGGTTTTCTAGTGTGACATGTTTTTCCTGTAAATTCAAAATTTTCAAGTAATTCGTAGACTTTCCGTTAGGGGGCTTAAAGGTAAATTGCGTTTCCCACTATTTCTCTGTTTCTAAACCTCCGATTTGAAAAATTCCTTCTGCACCGGATACAGCTCCTGATGGGAAATCCTTTGCACATAATTTCTAATTTTTGTAAAAAAATGGTATGGCCACCAGGTGGCGTAAGTCTTAATTTCCACTTCTGATGTATTTGCAGCAAAATATGAGCTTCTAAAATCTCGATTGAAAAAAAGTCTTTTGTTGACCGATGCTACCCATGTCGTCAAACCTTTTAGGAACACTTTCTTCTTGAAGTAATGTATGGTTTCTACGTCAGGGGCCGTAGATGTATATCTTATTTTTGTCAATATCTCTTCTTCTAACAGTCCAATTTGAAAAATTCCTTGGTTGTTGGATAGTGTTTCCATTCCAATGCGAAATGTTTTTCCTATAAATTCAAAACTTTCACGTAAATCATTTAAGACTTTCCGCTAGGGCGCATAAAGGTGAATTGCGTTTTCTGCTCCTAAAACTCTGATTTGAAAAATTATTCTTGTGTCGCATACAAGACCTGATGGAAAATATTTTTCACATAATTTCTAATGTTTTGTAAAGAATGGTTTGGCCACCAGGGGTCATAAGTGTAAATTTCTGCTTCTGATGTATTTGTTGCAAAATCTGGGCTCCTGAAAAATCGACAAAATTTTTTTCTTGGACCGATACCGCTCATATGGAAAAACCTTTTGAGAATACTTTCTTTCTAAAATAATGCATGGTTTTCCCACCAGGGGACGTAAAGTCACATCTTATTTTTGTCGATAACTCTGTTTCTAATTGTTCGTAAGCTCAAGATTCCGTTTACACCAATATCTGAAGGATTAAAGACCCGATTGAAAAACTTCTTTCTTCCGTCAGATACTATTGTTTTCCATACCGGTTCCATTGCCTTTGAATAGCTTTGATAAATTTAATTTGGGTCAGAACGGATTCAAAAGACGTGCTTATTACACCCGAAAATTCGGTGTCATCTTTCTTGTTTCTTTAATTCGAACACTATCCCACGTTTCCTTAGTTGTTGTTTTTTCTCAAGTTTTTGAAAACGGCATCGTGCTTATACTATCACTATGTCGGACCGTCGCTCTGTCTGTGATCATTATATGCCTATGCCTATTAATAGGACTTCAGAAATGTTTTTTTCCGTTGGAAAGAATGAACAATATACGCTGATCCATAACATCTTTATGCCTAACTTCGCGAGTGGAGTAAATGTAAAGCGATTGTATTCCAAATGAATTTTGTTCCATATCACAGCTTTTAAAAAATTTATTGAAAATAATTTTTCTCGCATTTATATCACTTACTATGAAGATCATTTTGCCAGCCCGGTGGAACAGTGGTCTAAACGCTGGCTTGTGACCATTCGTTCGTGATGGGTCCGAGTTCGTATCCCGGTGTGGCATGGATGTTGTGTTTGTCTTTTGGCATTCTTTCCCTTCCGTGGAACCAGTGGCGCTAAAATAGGGATGGGCGACTGCTAATAGCCAGTTGGGTTAGTTGCCCATGGTGGTCGTTAAAACTTCAATCAAAACCATTTTGCATACAGTTTCTTCTTCAAGTAATTCACAGGTTTCCCCGTTAGACCGCGTGAACGTGCACTTCATTTCCACCAATATCTCTGCTTCTAAGTGTTCAATTTAAAAAATTATGTTCCATATCATAGTGAAGAACAACTATTTTTTGATCGGAGGTTTAACGACCACCGTGAGTAACAAAAAGGGCTATAAGCAATTTCCCTCCCTAATTTAGGGCTATTGGTTCCAAGGAAGGGAGAGCGCCAGCGCAGTAAGACAAACACGACATCCATGCCTCGCGGGATGCGAACTCGGACCCATCACAGACGAATCATCAGAAGCCATCGCTTAGACCACTGCGCCACCGGGGGTGGCGAAGAACAATTTGAATATGATAATTGATGTTCCCGTAAGGCATAATTTGCCACTAGAGGCGTAGTTTCGTATTTGCAGCTGTTTCTACTAATCCCAACTTACAACATTCATTTTCGGTCACATACCACTCGCGACGAGATACATTATATGCATATTTCCTGCTCAAAATAATGCATAGTTTTTCAGCTTGGGGGCGTAAATTTATATCATGGTTTGCTAGATACCAGTACATGTAAAAGTCAGATTTGAAAAATTCATTTTGCGTTCAATAGCCTTCACAGAGAACAGTAATTTGCATATAATATTCAATTTTTCATGGCTACCAATCTTGCCACTATGCAGCGTAACTACATGTTTCTGTTTCTAGCACATTTGTAGTCGTATCTTCCCTACTTTAAATACCCGATTGAAAAAAAGAAAAAAGAAAAAGAAAATTGTCCTATAGCGTTCACCACGGAAAACATTTTACGCATGTTTCCTAGACAAAATAATGCATAGTGTCACTAAACGGTGTGAAAGCATATTTTCCAATATTTCATAGTGCATAGTTCTTACACTAAGTGTCGTAAGCTTGCATTTCTATTTGCAAATGGCATCGCAGCTTAAAGATATCCATTTAAGAAAAAAACGTTTTGTACTTAATGCAATTAGGTATAGTGAAAATTGTGAACATTTTCCATTTTAAGTACTGCAGTGTCCCCGCTAGGGGCCGTATACGTATAAATGTTCTCGTTATCTGTTCTTTTTTTATTGAAGATTTAGCGATTTAACGACCACCGTGAGCAACTCAATGGGCTATAAGCAGGCACCTGTCCTTAATTTTGAGCCACTGGTTCCAGGGAAGGGAGAAAGCCAATGCCGTAAGGCAAACACAGTATCCATGCCACACCGGGATTCGAACACGGATGGTTCTCAGTTGAATGTTCATAAGCCAACGCTTAGACCACTACGCCAGCTGGGCAGCATCTCTTCCTCTGAGAGTAGTATTCGAAAAACTCCACTTTTTTTCCTATCTTACTCTATGAAGAATACTTTCTGCATATTTTCTACTTTTTCTGCCGCTACGGGGTGTTAGTGCATATCATTATTTGCAAGATCATCTCCATTTTTAAAAATATTACAGAAATAATCATTTCTAGGTTGCAACCCTTTACTATGAAGAACAGTCACCTGCCGTTTTTCTTGTCTAACAAATCAGTTTTCCCGCTTGAGGGTGTAAGTTCTTGTTGAACTTTCCACCATTTGAAAAATTCCTTTCGTCTCGGATGTCTGTAGCTATGTGGAACATTTTGTTCACATGTAGTGATATTTTCTAGCTCAGAAAAGTATTGTTTTGCATCTAGCAGGCTTCCGTAGCTATTTTTACGCACAAAGGTTTTTTACATACGCTAGAAATCCGGTTGAAAAATTGTACAAAATACTAAAGTTATATTATTACTCCAATTTATTGGTGTAAAAATAAAAATGAATTTTCCCAGTCTTTCGCACATGAAGCAGATAGCTTTTCCAAGGAAGGTAGACAAAAAACTGCAAAATAATTTCTATCAACCGTAATTGGAAAATGTCATGTGGCTGATGTGCGAAAGATAGGAAGAGTTTATTTCTATTTTCAGGCCAATAAATCGTATTATAAATACAGTTTTGCTATTTTATGTGTAGTTTGTGCACAGTTTCTCGTTATTAAATAATTTGAAAAAAAATATTTTATAACTGGTTTCACTTTCTACGAAGAGTATTGCGCACATTGTGCTTTTCAAAGAATGCACAGTTTTCCCATTAGCGGGCTTAAAGGCATTTAAAGTTTCTATGTTTCTCTAATATTCTAAAAATTTGTGTTGAAAAATTATCCTCAGGACTGAAAGGATTCACAAGACGTGCTCATTTCACTAGGTAATTTGGTATCATTTGTCTTGATTTTATTTGCTTTCACGTTTTACGTTTCGGCTCATTTATAGAATCGATCATGTTACTTACGTTTCCGAGAGACAATACTAGATGTTGCCATGTTGGACTGCTCGCGCGTCATGCCTGAGACCCACTGTTGTCTTAGTTTTCTTTATTGCGATGGCCGTTAAAGGGACATTTTATGTTTTGGAGGAACAATGAAAGAATATCTTTTGAAGAAAAAGCGACATTTCGTGTCTTACAAACGCAATGTGATAACTGCTTTTGTGGGTAATGAAGAGGATCATTTCCTGTTTTTGGAAGTACGATTTGGAAAATTTATTGTGTATCTGATTTCTATTTCTGTGCAGAGGCGGAACTAGGCATTTCTGCGCCAGAAGTAAACCACAAAATTGCCCCTCCCCATAAAGTCGTTAAGACAAAAAATATTTAGTGCTTGGTGCCTAAAGTATTGTAATGATGCATGTTGCATGTGTTTTTAGGTAATGTGTGCTGATTACGCACAAGCTTACCTTATTTAGTATTCACACGAATATGTAATTACAATTTTTCAAAATAACTAATACTAGCCATTGGGAGTAGCATCTGTCATTTCGCTTCACACTGAATTTTTTTTTGTCATATTCTCTTGTAGTTGATTGATAACTAATAACACTGGGGAACAGTTTTTCTTATTTTCCGTTGCAAGATATTTTTCAACTGATTCTAAGTATTTTTTCAACGCTGATTTTAAATCTGAGATCTGTTTTCCTCTACATGCTCTAGTTTTCATGCAATATGAAACTTGTGATTTTCGCAAAAAAAGGACACCCGCTGTGCTATTTACTCGCCCAAATTTTCACTCGATGCCTTAATGAAGGAAAGATTCCTGAGGATTGGAACACCGCTACAATGATCCTGCTACATAAGAAAGGTGACATTGAGGATCTCGGAAACTACAGACCTATCAGCCTCCTATCAGTAGTTTATAAAATCTTCACTAAAGTTCTTTCACACCGCTTGAAGGTAACACTGGACATGGCTCAAACGAGAGAACAAGCTGGATTTGGGAGTGGCTACAGCACAATAGATCATATCCATGTGCTGAGAGAACTAATTGAAAGAGCGAGGGAATATGAACTTCCATTGTGCATGGCTTTTATCGATTATGAAAAAGCCTTTGATTTGGTGAAACCATCAGCAGTTACAATGGCTCTGAAAACCTGCGGTATTGAAGATGCATACATTAATATTATTAATAACATCTATGAAAATGCAAGTGCAAAGATTAGGCTGTTTGAAAATACAACACACATAAAAATTGGAAAGGGAGTGAGACAAGGTGACACCATATCTCCGAAGCTCTTTAATGCCACATTGGAAAATGTCTTTCAATCACTGAACTGGGAAAACAAGAGGATAAAGATTAATGGAGATTATCTAACCCACCTTCGTTTTGCTGATGACGTAGTCATTTTTGCAACTAGCCCATCAGAACTGCAGAGTATGATCCAGGAACTTGCTGACAAGAGTAAAGAAGTGGGATTAAAAATGAACTTTCAGAAGACAAAAGTGATGTTCAATGCTTTTACAAGAAATGAAGATTTATCGATTGATGGAGAAAAGCTGGAGATAACAGATACGTACGTTTATCTTGGACAGCAGATATCAAGTGAGGGTCACATTGATGAAGAAATTAATCGGCGTACAAAACTTGCCTGGAGAGCTTTTGGAAGAAACAGCATAATTTTCAAGAGCAATATGCCATTATGTCTTAAAAGAAAAGTGTTTGATCAATGCATCCTTCCAGTGCTTACGTATGGTGCAGAGACGTGGACCTTAACTAAAAGAGACGTACAAAGGCTGCAGACAACTCAAAGAAGCATGGAGAGGTGCATACTTGGTGTAACCAGGAGAGATAAGAAGAGGAACTCGTGGATCCGAAAAATGACAAGAGTGGAAGACATCATGATCAGAGTTAAATCCCTGAAATGGCAATGGGCTGGACATACTGCCAGAAGGACAGATCATCGATGGACAGCCGAAATTTTAGATTGGATTCCAAGGGACAGGAAAAGACCCAGAAGAAGACCACATGGGAGATGGGTGGATGAAATTCGAAAGTATGCAGGGGTGACATGGAGGAGACTGGCACAAGACAGACCGTTGTGGAGGAAACTTGGGGAGACCTTCGTCCAGCAGTGGATTGATAATGGTTGACAATGATGAAGATGATGATAGCTTGAGAACTAGGCTTACATCTATCCTAACCTTAAACTAATCAGGCTAATTCTTTTACAAACATCAATATTCTGTATCTTTATTGTTAATTTTGGATTCTAGAGATTTATCTGATTTACATAAAAATAACACCTGCGTTTCTTTGTTTGAGATCTGATCATGGCTTCTTCAAGTAGACATACATATGTAAATAATCCTGATGCATTCTGTTATGTCTATGGCTGTTACACACTTCTTCGTCAAAAGCGCATTATAACTTCGTTTGTGAGGCGTGCCTATAAAACCTATTTTGAAGTTCCCCTTGAACCAAGACAAGAAATCGGATCCTCATAGTGTGTGTCAGAAGTGTGAGGAAATGCTTCGGGACTGGACAAAAGGGAAACAAAATGGTCTGCCTTTTGGAGTTCCCATGGTTTGGCGAGGACCTAAAGACCGCATAACTGACCTCTATTTCTGCCTGGTCAACACAGGCAAAAATAGAGGTCAGTTATGTAAGGCGTACCTATAGAACCTATTTTGAAGTTCCCCTTGAACCAAGACGAGAAATGAGATCCTCATAGTGTGTGTCAGAAGTGTGAGGAAATGCTTCGGGACTGGACAAAAGAGAAACGAAACGGTCTTCTTTTTGGAGTTTCCATGGTTTGGCGAGGACCTAAGGACCGGATAACTGACCTCTATTTTTGCCTGGTCAACACGAAGGATTTCGCCAAGAAAAACCGGCATAAGATCTCCTATCCCAGTATTACCTCAGCAATTCGACCTACTCCGCAATCTGAGGAACTGCCGGTTCCAGTTTTTAATGATTTTGCCTCATCTGAAAATGAAGACAGTGGACATGATCAGGAGGAGCAGGAGGGTTGTGATAACGAGCTTCAATAAATGTTTTCAAAAGCCGAAGACTCCTCATCTGATACCAAACAGTCATCAGCACCTCAGCAGTTTAGCCAATCGGAATCGAATGACTTAGTGAGCGATTTGGGGCTCTCGAAAAAAGAAGCTAAGGTATTAGCCTCCAGGCTGCAAGAAAAGAACCTACTTGACCGCTCTGCAAAAGTTTCTTATTTCCAAAAGCGGGACCAAATTCTTGTGGAATTTTTTTAGAAGACAAGCACTTTGTTTACTGCAACAATATCCCAGGTCTTCTCAGGCAATTAGGTGTTACCTCGTATAGTCCAACATAATGGCGATTATTTCTAGACAGCTCAAAGCGCAGCCTGCTGTTGGATTTTTGCGATCTCTTGCACAATGACAATGTTTATGGAACGGTTTCAGTTGATCACTCAGTGCATTTGAGAGAATAACATAATGACACAAAAATAGTCATTGACTTACTCAAATATCACGAGCACAACTGGATCATTTGTGTGGACCTGAAAACGGTCAACTTCTTCCTTGGTCAACACAACGGCTTCACGAAGTTTCCATGCTTTCTCTGCATGTGGGACTGCCGAGCTCGAGAGAAACACTGGACCCAGAAGGAGTGGGCCATCCGTGAAAATCCAGAAGCAGGCATGCCAAACATTGTGAATGACCCAATCGTTAGCCGAGATAATTATTTTCCCCTCACTCCATATCAAGCTCGGCTTGATGAAATAGTTCGTGAAGGCATTAAGTACTGATGGTGAATGTTTTCAACATATAGTTTCCGGTTTTCCTGCTGTGTCTTTTGAGAAAATCAAAGCAGGTGTGTTCGATGGACCTCAAATTCGTGCCCTTGTACATGATGAAGAATTTGTCAGGAAGATGAATGATGAGGAGAAAGCAACATGTAGCAGTTATACGTAACTGCTACATCTTTCGTAGCAGTTATACGTATCTTTCTTGGTAACAAAAAGGCAAATTACTATGAGGATCTCGTTGCTAGAATGCTGTTGGATTTTCGCGATCCTGTGTACAGGATGAGTGTCAAGCTCCATTTCCTGAATAGTCACCTTGATTAATTCCGCGATGGGACAAAAATATGATGGCAGACTACTGCTGGATCATCAAACGAGATTGCCCTGAGAAAGTCCACAAACGCCACAGCTACAAGCACAAATTCTTGCCTGAATAGGACATTTATGAACTTTGCATCCCATCCTTATCAGTTGTTCTGAATCACCTACCATCTTTATGTCGAAATATATATTAATTTAAAATAAAAATCATTAAAGCATATTCATATTTGACTATAATGGATAAATGTTTTAGATTTGACAAGTGGCGATACATATTTTGCTCAACAAAAGTGGGGTTTTTTAGCCTGTTTTCAAATTTTAATGCATATTGTGATGTACTGTGAAAATACAAGATTGTCCGCAACGAAACTGTGTCCCCTCACTCCGGAGTAAGTTGCTTTCCCAACTGAGCTACGCGGAGAGAACGTCTCGCTGAAGATTTGTCGTCATGACACATGCTTTTACCTCTGTAATACGTCACATCATCTCCCTCTTAATTTTTTTTTTTTCTTTTGAAGCGAAGTAGGAATTTTTCATTAATTCCAAACAATGAGTATAACAAACATCACACATTTTTCAAAGAACCCAACGGCTAGTGGATCCATTTTCCATAATCGGGTACCAATGTGAATGTACAAGTTTGTCCGCAACGCACATCGAAGCCGTGTCCCCTCACTCCGGAGCAGGGCCCGAGCGTGACAATCTTGGGCCCACGGCAATAAAAAAAATGAGCCCCAATCCCAGATCTTTCTATGAGGAGTGGGAAGCAAAAGAGTAATACATTAATATTTGTTTTGAAAATATAGAATAACTGCACAAACATGTTGCATGTGGCTTTACTATACTATATATAAATACACTGCAGTACATGAAACTGAGAGATTTTTGTATGCATGTGTGCATAGTATCTACACTGCTGGCCACCCAAAATGCAACACCAAGAAGGACACGAGATAGCAAAGCCAGATTTACTGGACACATAACAACCGATACAAAGATGAAACGATTGAGCTCACAGGCCCGTGCAACTTGCGGAACACGCAAACATCAATAACTCGTGTGGCCCCCATGGCTGGCAATAACGCCGCTACACGGCCGCGGTATCGAACGAAAGAGGCTTTGCATGTGGGCTTGGGGTATGTCGGTCGAGGCTGCTTTCACACGTTGCCACAGTTCAGCAGGCGTAGCCGCGGGTGGTGCTTGCCGGGCCACACGGTTGCCGATCTGAAACCAGACGTGTTCGATGGGCGACATATCGGGAGAACAGGCGGGCAACGGCAGCAGTAACACCTGGTGGGCCGTGAAGAAATGTTGCACTATGAGTACCACGTACGGGCGCGTATTATCCTGTCAAAACGTGGCCGCTGGCAGGTCCTGCAGGTAAGGGAGGACTACAGGTTCCAAAACGTCGGAGGTGTAGCGGTGGCTGTTGAATGTACCAGCGATGCGTACCAGAGGGGTGCGGGTGTCATATCCAATTGCGCCCCAAACCATAACGCCAGGCGACGGACCTGTATGGCGATACATAATGCAGGCGTCATACAGTCTCTCGCCGCGGTGCCGCCACACGCGGATCAGACCATCGTGGTGTTGCATGCAGAAGCGGGATTCGTCGGAGAAGACAATGTCGTGCCATTCCGTAGTCCAGGTGCGGCGTTCAACGGCCCACTGCCGCCGCACTCGCTGGTAGTGTAACGTCAATGGTAATCGGAGCAATGGGCGCCGGCAGTCATTCCGAAACGTGCTGGAATGACTGCCGTATTCTGCGACGAGGCATCAGGAAGCTTCCCACGCACAGGTCCGGTAGCACAACACACTTCCACTACTTACACCCCGCCTTCGTGCACCCTTTTTATAGTGCTTCTCGGTGGCGTGCCGGTCGCACATGATATGCATATGCCCTGCAATGCTAATCGTTTGCATCTCCTCTCGCGGGCGACGCAAGCTGCGAATTTCAGGCCAGTCGGATGCTTCCTGCTTGGTGTTGCATTTTGGGTGGGCAGCAGTGTAGATAGGTAGATTGCAAAAATTATTCTGTGCACAACTGTCGAAATGGCTTTTACTTCATTAAGGTTCTGAGAACATAAAAGAAAAATATTGTTATGGTGGTGTTTAATAACTTGCTTGATTATGGGTTATTTTAGAATTTAAGGTGAAAACATTAAAATTAGGTAAATAGTGAAATTATGAGCAAAATTGAAATTTGGGTGATGGGTTGAGGAAATCTGAAACTGAAAAATATTCCAATGCCATGATAAAAAAAATGATTCACCGCTGCTTCCCCAAACCAAAATACTATTTATTGTTTGCGTTGTTTATGATTGAAGAGATGAAAACGTGAAAGTGAAAAGAAGAGATATTGTTTACATATGTACCAAAATTTATCGCTACAATATTCATGCCCAGCAAAAAAAAAAAAAAAAAAAGAAAGTGCTGGGAAACTGCTGGTCACTTCTGGATGAAATCTGCCGCTCACGGTGCCCGGTAGCGGTCAGTTGGTGGCAGCGCTATCAGTAGTCGAGGCATTGATGGCCCTGCAGCATCGCCGTGAATTGTGGGCCTGCAAGCAAGTGCCACTAGTGGCCCGTTGCTGGCAACCAATGCAACCCCATCAGCAGGTGGAAGCAACGGGACTGCGCATGCGCAGAAGCAACACTTTCTGTGTATCTGGTGGTACCAGATAGTTGAAGACGACGCTATCGCCATCGTGTTATTTTAGTGGATGTAAAGAAAAAATCTATATGTAGAGAGGCGAATTAATTTCCTAATGAAATTCCACGTCGACGAAGATATCAGATTAAGCCATGAAATACACCCACTCCATTCCCATGAATAACAATTCATGGAATGGATCGGGTGAATAACAAGATAAAAATTGAAACCGCTTGAAACAAATGTCCTGGAAAACCATTAAAAAAACCTTTGTTGAAAAAAAAAAAGAATTATATGCGTACAAAGTTTATTAATTATTTGAAAGAAAAAAAAGCAACGCTATGTGGATATAATATACTCATCCATGGGTTGAATACACAAGACTGCGAGGAATTCGCTTCTAAAAATAACAAGAAGTAAAATAAAATATGTTTCCTCTTTAAAACAAATGTAGCTTCGGACAACGGAAAGGAAAGATACAACGTTAAAAATGTAACATAATGTGACATGAACCCGGGTAAATATATGTTAATTCAACAATCTCCTTTCAAGACGAGAAGGACAGTACAAATCTTTGTAAAGCGACTCTAAGTATGTACACTCCTTTATGAGTGAAGTTCCCTTAAGGTAAAAAAAAAAAAAAAAAACTATCGTTAGGTTGAAAAAATAAATTTATGAGTTATAACTCATAAATTTATTTTTCAACCTAACGATAGTTTTTTTGAAACTGACTTTTAGGAAAAATACCTTGCAATATTGTAAAATGAAAGAGGGAACCATTCGATTAAACATTCCGCACGAAACAGACAGCTTCAAGCACACTCTCGTGCGTGGTAAATTGGTTCGGTTGGTAGAGAGCTGAGCTCCTACGCCAGCGGCCCTGGTTCGTATCTCTCCAGATCCAAACGGGCGTTTTACCGGTCTGTTGAGAAAATTTTCCCAGCGCAGTGCTATAATTCACAAGTTTCGTAAGGGTAGAAAAAAAAAGTTGTAGCTTTCGAAAACTGCGGTTATCTTTGATTTTTTTAAGGCTACTACTGGGAAATTAGCGTACTACTGCCTGTGATGGACAACTGATGGCCCTGTTGTGACATATGACAACTGATGGGGTGCCAACTGTTGGCCAGCTGTTGGTCTGAACTGCTGGCACTTCTGTTGGCCGCCGGGACATTTTATTGACGGTTCAGGAGCGGCAACATAGTGTTGGGCCATTGCTGTCAGTGCTTCCTGCCAGCAATGGCCCACTGCTGGCCCTGAAAGACTGTTTTTGCTAGGTGGTAGCATTGTACACGTGTAAATAGATCTCAGCAGTGAATCGATCTAGCGGTTATTCCAAGGACACGATTGTGATTGCATTAAAAAAAACCATCAATGTTCTTATTTTCTCCTAAGGTGGATAACATGGGACAAAGTGATAAAATTTAGCCTCTTTACACAAAATTGTCACTGCACAAAGTTTTGGATTTTTGTAAAGCCACTTGGCCTGCATTTATTTGTAAAAACTTAACCATAAAAAAAAGAAAAAAAAATTCATTATGTCGCTGAAAAACTTCCACAGAATGAACAATCAAATCAAATGCCGCCCGAACAATCAAATAATTTTTCACATTCCTAACTTTTGCCATTAGGCTCTATAAAAGAAGATTAGCTCATGTACTTCAAGATTCGAATAAAATTGTGTCCACAGGGACCACAAGGTGTTTTCACTCTCAAATTAAAGTCCAACTAATACTAAAAAGAAAGGCAGCCTCCTGGCACAACACTTGCCAATATGAAGCCGAATTTAAATTCAGTCCCTTTCGGGTGCTTAAAGACATATTTCTTTTACTACATGATTTTTAGTACATATTTGACTAATGACACCTTAAAATTTACATTGTACACACGGTGAGGTAAGTTTTGGCAGATGAAGTGTAATTTCCTTCCACTCGGTTATTATGTTAGATCTTAATTTTTTTTATGTAATACAGAATACATGTAACGCTTTCAAACACAAACACAAACCTCTCAAAAAAAAAATAGAACCCTCTCAAAATTTAAACACCTCTGCAGCGAACTTTCTCATACCAGATTTCAACACGCCTACATTAATTTTAAAATTACAACTGAGCAAAAATTATAGATAATCAAAAATTACATTAGTAAACAATCCCACACTACCAGGAAAATTTGCTTTAAAATCTCATTGCACTGAACACTGGCATTTACTGATGCAAAATAACTTCTAGACCCTAAATCGAACACACTGCACTTAATATCTTACTCGATTCACTCAATAATGTATCACTAACTTGCAAAACTAACAAAAAGAATTTCGAGAAAATTGATCAGTTTTTCTGAAATTTACAGAAACGAAAATCCAACGGCAGAACAACTGGGTATTTTAAAACTGTAACAGATGAAAGTACTTTGGATTTCATTAATTAAAAATATTTTTTTCTTCTAGAGTTAGTTGAGTTTATAAATAGCATTCAAATATTTCTCATGTGCAGAAATAAAAATTATTAACAATCTGACTGAAATTCACCTGGTCAATGCTGTTTGAAATCAAAATTAAAATGGTTAAGGTTAGTTTACCTAGCTATTTCTAAAAATATGCAGATCATATAACAGTTCGATCTATTTTACTCCATGTGAATTCAAAATGAAATTGGTAACTTTGTCAAAATATGATTTCATACCCAACCTTGGACTTCATGTCATATAAATTTGATAAAACGTAAACACTAGGGATATGTATAACACCCTATCATAAAAAATACAACTAAAAAGTATGTATCCAGCACCTTCAAGATACTCTAAAACCGTTCAAACATCTGTGGCAACGAAAAAAAAGTTCTGTTTTTTGTTGTTGTTGGTCTATCGCCTGTAATATCTTTAAAATTACTTCTTTCTTATCTTTTGAGCTGCAAATTCACAAATAACGTCATTATAATCTAAATTAGAAGTTATGTCATTTTCAAAAGAAAGTTTTGCCAACGCAGAAAGTTTTTCTTGACCTAGCGTTGTACTTAAAGAAGATTTTAATCTTTTCAAAAGAAAAAACTTCGTTCACTTGTACAGTTGCTAATAGGTAAAGTTTGAAATATTTTCAAAGCTGTCTCAACAATTGGAAAGAAATGTTGCTTTCATATTTAGTTGATGTAAATTTTGCAAGGTATCTATAATATTTTCAGTTTTCTGTTTAATGGTGAAAACTGCTGATATTCTTCAGCAAAATCATCATCTAAATCAACATTATAATGCTCCTGAAAAGTACGTGCTTTACAAGAAGCTTCACTGGTTTTACAGTTTATTCAGAAAGAAAATGTGTATACTATATTTTCATATGAAACTTTCCTTGTTGTTAATTGTGATATTAATGCATCACAAAGGGCATAGTGACATGTTACTCGAAAATTATCTCGAGGAAAGAGATATACTGGAGGAGTATCTCTATCATCAAGAAGGCTGCTTTTTGGAACGCTTTTCTTTCTTGTAGTTTCATAATTTTCAACTTGCATTTGTATTAATTATATAAACTTTGCTTCCTTCTCATACGTATAAAAATTTTCTCTCACATAGTGCACAAAAGAGACTAATGAATCAAATAATGGCAAAACACATTCAAGGTTTTCGGAAGTCTTTTGAAGTTGCTTGCTTACTTTATTAAGGGGCTGTAAAATTGAATCCCATACCACTACATTTATTGCAGTTTCCAACTTTTGCAATTTCGATGAGAGAGAAGAAGCCTCGTGTCTAGTAAAGGCAGGTTCATCTGAGCTCTCTGATAACATATTAAGCCAAGGAGGTTATATTACTGGAGACACCACTGGCTCTGCCGCCATAGGTCACAGCTAATCTGTGGTGTGACGTCACAAGCAGGCAAAAATGAACTAAATTATACCGTTGATGAAACAGTAAGCTTGTGTATCATTGATAAAGATTATTGAATTACTCATTTTATCTGTTTATACGCTTAGAAGCGTTTGTTCCATTGGTTTCCAAGCAGCTTCTCTTCTGCGGCTACGTCGTGCCTGCTCATGACGTCATTTGCAGCACAGACAGTGACTTATGGCGGCCAATACTGCCTGGATAGGAGTGGTGTCTCCAGTAATACTGTATAACCTCCTTGTGTTAAGCACATAAACAAGTTCTCTATAATTTGTTCTTAATGATCTTGTGGCATCTGCATCAGCGCACCACCTAGTCGATGAATGGCTCTTCAAGGTAAATACTGGATTTTGTTTTCTACACGCCTCCTTTAAAATATTCCAACGATGGGTAGATGAAGAAATAAAGTTATAAAGCTTCTGTAATAATGAAAGAAAAAACACTACAACATGTGTGCAGCCACTAAATTTAACGTGTGTGCAGTTCCAAACTGTGCGCAGCCACTAAATTTAATGTGTGTACAGAGTCAGTCTCTTTCTCTCTCTCGCTCTCTCTCTCTCTCTCTCTCTCTCTCTCTCTCTCTCTCTCTCTCTCTCTCTCTCTCTCTCTCTCTCTCTCTCTCATATTAGGGACAGAGAACAGCATGCAGCCGTTAGAATTGCTCACGATGGCCGTTAAACCCCGAAGCAACAGCAACAAAAGCAAAAAATGAAATAAGAATTAGCATCATAAGTAGATTTGGAATGGTTTTCCAAATGTAGTAAACAGCTAATGCAAAACTTTAGTGCATTAGAAAATTCCATCGAGTTCAACATTTCATCGACGTACTCTTTCTCCTCGGAAAACATCGTTCCAAAAGTTGAAACTACCGTGAGAACTCCTTTCCAAATGCATTTCACAAACGGTTTACTATTTTTATCCGCTATCACGATGTTGCAGTACACTTTTCGCTGTTCTTAAACATGTTTTAGGAGGAATGTCTCTCTTTATTTTTGTTTCATGTCACAAATTAGCATTAAAATAAGAATTAACATTTGGAATGAGAAAGGCAATAACATCCAAGACTCTGCTTTGATCTCCTGATATTTAATGGAAACAATGTTAACTTTTCAATTCCAATCGTTTCTCTTTCGAAAAAGAGAAACATATGCTTACGCAACGAATCATTCTGCAAAGCAATCTCCACATCGACTTTTTTCTTATTTGTCCATATGTCACAATCTTCGGTCGTCAGATAATGCCAGTGCACGTGTTAGCTTATGAGAAAATATATTTTTATTCACAAAGCATTGCCAGCTGCAGCTGCTTTTCCGAATTTCTGCACAAAAGCGTTTTGGTTGGAGAAAAAGTATCTAAATTTCGCATCCGACGGAATGTATTCATTTGTATCAAACTCAAACGAACTGCAGAACTTGACGGCTGTGACCCACTGTCAGTGAATAATATGATACACGAACGAAGAAGTTAAAAATAGCTAATCGCAAGTTTAATCTGTCTGAATGACAGGAAATTGGATGCAGTTTTAAAGGCGTAGTAAATACGTACTTCAAAAGTGCTATTGGCGCAAACTTTTTAACAGAGTTTTCATAATAATGTCTTCCATTTCTTTTTCGGATAGGGTGAAGAGTGGGGTTAACGACCTCCAAGATTCTCCATGCTGCTTTGGTGCCCGATTGTTCTGAAGCGCTGGCTTCTGACCGATTTCTTCGGATATATGACCAGGTTCAAGCCCCAGATGAGGCGTGGGTGGTATACGAGGTCCGTCCAAAAAGTAATGAGAATGATTAGAAAACAAATGTGTTTAATCAAAATACATACCATAAGGCCCGATTACCTTTGAAGTAAGTAACCTGGGACTGAACACACTTATTCCAGCGACGCTGCAATTCGTCGTAGCAGTGCTAGAAGTCTTCATGTGAGAAGCTCTCCATAGCCCTCGTCGCGTCTGACTCGACGTTTGCAACAGTACCAAAATGTTGTCCTTTCAGGTGCGTTTTGATTTTCGGGAACAAAAAAGTCACACGATGCGAAGTCAGGGCTGTAGGGGAAGGGGGAAGGGTGAGAATGCGTAGGGATGTTTTTCCGCGCCAGAAACTACCTCACAGCCAGTGATGTGTAACTCGGCGACATTGTCACGGTGAAAGATACACGTTTCCGCATTGTCACGAACCACTCGCAAAACCATTTTCCTCAAACGCTCCACGACCTGTAGGTAAAAAGTCTGATTGACTGTCTGTCTTGGTGGTACAAATTCTTTGTGCACCACTCCTCGATAGTCAAAACAAAGAAACAAAAAACGATGAGCATTGAATTTACTTTCGATTTGCTTATGCGAAGTTTCTTCGGTCGAGTTGAAGTGGGAGTGTGTCATTCTGAACTCTGCCTTTTTGCTTCGGGATCGTACTCAAACATCCATGTTTCTACCCCAGTAATCACTCTATGCAAAAAGTCATGCTCAGTTGTCACACGATCCAACCGTTTTTTGGGAAATGAACAGACGATTCTCCTTCTGCTCATCGGACAAGTTTTTTAGAACGAGTTTTGCGCAAATCTTCCCCATGTTGAGATTTTCCATAATGATTCGATGAACCACCATTTTTGGTACTCAGACCTCATCTGCGATTAGTCGGACCATTGAAACGTCGATCCCGTTCCAGAGCAGCCTTCATAACGGCCACATTGTCATCGGTTCTTGACGTTGAAGGTCTCCCTGAGCGCTGATCATCCTCAATAGCTTCCCTTCCATCCTTGAAGGCCTTGTGCTACCTGAAAACTTGGGCTGATGACAAAGCTACGTCCCCATATGCTGTCTTTAGCATCTCTAAGGTTTCTGCGGCTATTTTCCCCAGTTTTTCGCAAAATTTGGTTGCGTAACGCAGCTCGACGCTCCTTCGCATTTTCATGCGTAACGAGTGTGAAAAGCAAGGGCGCACTTTTTTAACTTTCCGACGCTTCAAAAGGCTCGCCCTCAACTGAGAATAGTCCAGCCGTTTACCTGAGATACCCACGCAACAACCTGCAGCGCCACCTGCCTTCCGCGATCTTCGTGGCGAACGTCAACAAATCATTCTCATTAATTTTGGGGACGGAATACGTATTTACCTTACATGGCACTGACTCTGTCTCTTCCCTGAAACAAGTGGCCCTAAATTAGGAACGGGCGGCTGCTTATAGCTCGAGAGTTGCTTATGGTGGTCGTTTCTAAATGCAAGACCACTGGTTCCAGGGAAGGAACCAAAACCAATGCTTAGCACAAATACACAGCCCATGCAGAACCGAGACCCATGCTAGGGGCCGATATTTGACGATTAGCCGGAAACCCCGATTCTGATCACCACCAATGCTGCAGATATCATAACGTCTTTTTAAAATAAACCACATGCTTACAGTATCACTGCCCGTCCCTCTCTAGACACAAGAATCAATAGATTCACAAAATCCCTTTTTGCATCGCATAGTGCCCATATTGAGAGAGGTGATTCACTCACCTCCAAATTTTTGTTCTGCACAGATTTCCCGTAGGAGGCGTAATCTTATTTTTTATGTTTTCCAGGAAATCTACATTTCTGAAAGATGAAAGGAAGATCTCTTTGCATTCTACAAATGGAATCATGTGCAAAACGTGGCATGTAGTTTATAATTTGCAGGATGCAAACTTTTGTCGCAAGGCTACACAAACGTACAGCGTAATATACATTGAACAGCCAGAAGATTATGACTAGCTGTCTAGTATCATGTTGGACCTCGACGTGCCGCCAAAACAGTTCTTACCCGGTGAGGCATGGGCGCTACATGATTCTTGAACTTCTCTTGTGATGCGTTTAACTATTGAAAGTTACGTGGTTGGGCCGCCGTAGATCTGATTTCCTGTTCCCACACAAACCAACAGATGTTCTATTAGATTGTTGTATGGGGAATTTGGAGGCCAAGAAAATACCTAGAAGTATTTCTCATGTTCCACGACCCATATTCGAACAAACCGGGAGGTGTGGCATGGAGCATTACTGCTGAAAGAAGACGCTACTAGAGGGGATACGTTCGCTGTGAAAGAATGTACGTGGTCTGCACTGGTGTTTAGGCAGGTGGTAGAAGTCATAGGTTCCTGCACATGAATGACTGGACCTTTTAGAAGGTACTAACCTCGACTGACCTTGAGCACCCCAGAAGCCTTGCCGTCTTGGAAATGTTCTGACCCAGTCATCTGGCCATTACAAAATGGCCTTTGTCAAACTCGCTTAAGTCCTCTGCCCATAAGCGTAGCGTCGGTGGAGCACGGGGGAGTACGTGCCCCCTCAACTTAAAAACTGGAAAAAATAATAACTAATCGTTTGCCTTTTAAATGTCATAAAGTGTGACATACAGCCAAGGGAACAAGGCTAGGCAGTAGCGAGCATTGCTATGACTGCTTTCTTTCCAGCAGTCATTTCGATAGACAATAGCACGCAGTCATATGATGAAGGTTTTGATTATCAGATGACTGCATGTGGTGCTTTGAAAGGCATGTTGTTGTCTTTTTCATCCGTATTAGGGTTAAACAACCAAGCTTGTCACACCTCGTAGTTTTGGATATGTTAGGCATGTAAAAATCTAAGTTAGTTATGTCAATCGAAAGATATCATTTGCGGAGAAACAATTTCCGAGAGTGTTTCCCCAAAACATGAGTTTACACTAATTTGTGACCCCCCCTCCAAACTGTTTAGTCACGCTACGCCTATGGCTCTGCCTTTCCTATCTGAAGAACAAGAATAACACTGTAACACTGATTAACAGAGTTCAGTATCAGGTTGTAACGTACCAGGAGATGTGACGTACCTGCCAGAAGGACGCACACGACATAAAGGCAGATAGCAATTAGAATCGATGTCCGCGTAGCTTAATTGGTAGAGCAACTTATTCCGGAATGAGTGGACCCGGGTTCGAATCCCGGCGTAGACCGAAAATGACGGAGAAATTTACTTCGTTATAATGGCGCCCGAACTATCCGGATGACCCGACCGTTCAAAAATCTCGCATTGGTGTGATGTTATTTCCACACCGCGAGATAGGAAAAATAAGAGAATCCTTTCTCCAGCACTTCGAAAAAAAAAAATAAATAAGGGGAGATGATGTAACGTACCAGGAGAGGAGATGTGACGTACCTGCCAGCAGGACGCACACGACATAAAGGCAGATAGGAATCAGAACAAATGTCCGCGTAGCTTAATTGGTAGAGTAACTTATTCCGGAATGAGTGGACCCGGGTTCGAACCCCGGCGCGGATAAAAATGACGGAGAAATTCACTTCGTTATAAGGTGCTATTTATACCGTTTCATGAACGTTTCAAGCGCCGTCGTTTACTTGCAGTTGTTGGATTTGCCGAAAGACGCGCAAGTTATAATGTTTTGACTGTTCGGTGTGCGTTCAAAGAAGAGATCTTACAAACATTAGCTAACAAATTTTGAAGATGACAATGCGATTTTTGGCGTAAATGTGACAAGGATGGTAAGTCAGATAATATCCGAAAACTTGAAAATTTTTCATCGTCCTGGAGCGGGGCTCAAACCCGCTTCGAATCCTGTGATAGTTAAATTCAAATTGATCGGAAACTTGAAACTTGGTCGTTCTGGGTGGTGTAGCGGTTAGCATACCCGAGCGTTTTCTGGGAGACGCGGGTTCGAGTCCCGCTCCAGGACGATGAAAATTTTCAAGTTTTCGGATATTATCTGACTTACCATCCTTGTCACATTTACGCCAAAAATCGGATTGTCATCTTCAAAATTTGTATTATATGGCGTAATCCGGTATTTTTTTCATGATTTATCTGCTTCTCCGGGCAAACACGGGATAAGATTCTTAACCTCCAGATTCGCTAAACATGAATGCCGGTTGCGTCGACTAGTGAATCCTGTGATGGTCAAATTCAAATTGATCGGAAACTTGAAACTTGGTCGTTCTGGGTGGTGTAGTGGTTTGCATACCCGGGCGTTTTCTGGGAGACGCGGGTTCGAGTCCCGCTCCAGGACGATGAAAATTTTTAAGTTTTCGGATATTATCTGACTTATCATCCTTGTCACATTTACGCCAAAAATCGGATTGTCATCTTCAAAATTTGTATTATATGGCGTAATCCCGTATTTCTTTCATGATTAGCTAACAATTTAGATAATCAGTTAAACAACAGCTATCACAATTTTTAACTCTACACCTGTTTTATTTTGCTTTTGATTTGCTTATTTCTTGGCATACTCTTTTTTCCCTTTATTTCCCTTTGTTTTGCTTCATTGCTGGTCAACATTGCTTGAATGGTTTTTCAATTTTGCCGTACACTTGTTAGGTTCTTTCTACAAAACATAAAAATTTGAAGTTCCTATTCATTTATCGCGAAAAAATAAAATCATCTGCGATTGGGTGTTAACGAGATTCACGAAGTTATCGTGAAGAAAGTTTTGTTGTCTGATTTGAAAGAAAATGATTTTAGTTGCAGACCTTTAGTTTTATATTTTAGAGAGTAAGCGAAAAAGTATTCAGTCATGCTTCCGTACTTCTGTTTTGAGTGTACAGTAGCATGCGTCAAAATCTGAGATGACAGAGGATCTTCTTTCATAATGGCAATGCATTTCGTTTTTGTTGCCATTTCGCCCAACTCCAAAAGAACATCTGAGTCTAATTTAAGATTATTGCATCTACGAACAGATGAAAATTGTAACCTTCGAACAAATGCAACATTCATGGACTATCGGGGAATTCAGAGGCTAGGCGAGAGAAATTGGATACTAATAGCTCATGCTTTTATAAAAAAAAACATATTCATGTCTGCTTATTGATGGGAGCACATAAATCATCCAACTGAGATTTTCATGCGGGAATGATACATCTCTGGAACGTACCTATCACCGCAACTTTTTCTCCGATCTCTCTGGTTTCACGTTTTTGAAGGTTATTCAAAAAGAAATACCACAATAATGATCGAAAACGAAAAAACGGCTGGCTATTCCGTGGAAATATTCTAGCAGCCGAATTTCTGCTTGTTCTAAGCAGCGCTTGACAATGTACAGAATAGATTTGCGTGACCACAGTTTTAGTAGTGACTGCAATTTCAAAGATGGAGTGAACGCAAAATTCACGTTCAGCCGTACGCTTCTCATTTAAAAAATAGAGAAAGTACCCCGGTACTCTTTGTAGACAATTTATTCTATCAATCTTTCGCATGCCAAGATCTTTGTGCGTGTGAAATAAAACGAGTAATTCCGGAGTATAAGTTTATTTACGTACAAGACATTGTATTTCTTCGTGTCACTCGCGACCACACCAAGCCACAGTCCGGTACATACTAAGAGGAATTAGATTTCAAAAACAATTTCTGACATTCAGCGGTACTTAGGTAGGTGAATTTATGAATGTTATTGTCGTAAAACTAATGAAAGGGGATATGTGAGTCATAAAACTCCATATTTACTAAACTATGGCGGCGACAGTAGCATTTCGATTGTTTAGTTTTTCAGATACAATATTTTTTTTTGTTACTATTATTACTCAGACTTAGACGAATTTTAGAAACAACCCTGACACCAATGAAACGTGGTGTAGCTGCGAAAGTCCATCAAGCTAAAATCTGACCTCAAGATAGAAAGAAAAGCTGAATCCTAAATGTGCTAGTGAGGCGGATTGGTAACTTTTGGTCTAGGATAGCTACAGGTTACACCCCATCGTGTTATACATCAGTTTAAAGCTCTCATCAATAGCAGGAAATCTCTTCCCTTGGCGGCTCTAGAGGAAGCCAAATTTCGGGGACCCAATCCGTACCATTTTTAACAAGTCTTTTGTAAAAAAAGATCGTGCTTATGTTACCGGTTTGTCCGTCTGTACCCACGATATCTCTGCAACTATTAGTCCGATTTAAAAAATTATTTTTGCATTGGAAAGCTTGAAATATGCGAATGATGATAATTTATTTTGTTTTTTTTTACGATGTACAATTTCGCCGCTAGGGGGCGTAAATGCAGATAATGTCAAATTCAAAATTACGTTTTATTCCACATATTTGCTTCTAAACATCCGATTGAAAAAATTATTTTATCTTTCGATTCCATTTATATCGAAGAGTATTTTAGATATAGTTACTTTTTTCAAATTACGCATAGATGTTCCGCTAGGTGGCGTAAAAGTAAATTACATTTTCCCCAATAACTCTTCTTCTAAAACTCCGATTTGAATTTTTTTTCTTCAGCGAATATACCTCCTGATGGAAAATCTTTTGCATATAATTTCAAATTTTTGGTAAAGAATAGTTTAGCCACCAGGGGGCGTAAGTGTTAATTTTTGCTTCTGATGTATTTGCCACAAATTCTGAGCTTCTAAAATATGGATAGAAATAATTCTTTCCGTGGACTTGGCCACTCACATCGATAAACCTTTTCGGAATATTTTCTTTTTAAAATATTCTACAGTTTTTTACGCTAGGGGGCGTAGATGTATATCTTGTTTTTGCAATATCTCTACCTCTAAGAGTCCGATTTGAAAAAATTCCTTCTTTGTTGGATAGTGTTTCCAGTGTGACATGTTTTTCATATAATTTCAAAATTTTCAAGAAATTCATAGACTTTCAGCTAGGGGGCGTAGAGGTAAATTGCGTTTCCCCCTGTATCTCTGCTTCTAAATCTCCGATTTGAAAAATTCTTTCTGCACCGGATACAGCTCCTGATGGGAAACCGTTTGCACATAATTTCTAATTTTGTAAAAAAACTGTTTGGCCGCCAGGGGGCGTAAATTTTAATTTCCGCTTCTGATGTATTTGAAGCAAAATATGAGCTTCTAAATTCTTGATTGAAAAAATTCGTCGTTTGTAGACAGATAGTACTCATGTCAACACAAACCTTTTCGAAACATTTTCTTTTTAAAATAATGCATGGTTTCTACACGCCAGGGGGCATAGATGTGTATCTTATTTTGGTCAATATCTCTACTTCTAGGAGTCCGACTTGAAAAATTCCTTCTTTGTTGGATAGTGTTTCAGGTGTGACATGTTTTTCATATAATTTCAAAATTTTCGAATAATTCATAGGCTTTCCGCTAGGGAGCGTAATGGTAAATTGCTTTCCCCCTATATCTCTGCTTCTAAATCTCCGATTTGAAAAAATTCTTTCTGCACCGGATACAGCTCCTGATGGGAAAAGTTTTTGAAAAATATGGTTTGGCCACCAGGCGACGTAACGTAAGTCTCAATTTCTGCTTCTGATGTATTTGCAGCAAAATATGAGCTTCTAAAATCTCGATTGAAAAAAGTGGTTTGTTCACCGGAACTACTCATGTCGACAAACCTTTTAGGAACATTTTCTTCTTGAAATAATGCATGGCTTCCACGCCAGGGGGCGTAGATGCATATCTAATTTTTGTCAATATCTCCACTTTAGGAGTGCGATTTGAAATATCCCCTCTTTGTTGGATAGTGTTTCCGATGCGAAATGTTTTTCCCATAAATTAAAATTTTTCAAGTAAATCATAGACTTTCCGCAAGGGTGCACAAAAGTAAATTGCGTTTTCTTCGTTATTTCTGCTTCTAAAACTAAGATTTGAAATACTTATTCCTGTATCGCATACAAAACCTGATGGAAAATATTTTTCACATAATTTCTGATGTTTGGTAAAGAATGGTTTGGCCACCAGGGGGCATAAGTTTTAATTTCTGCTTCTGTTGTATTTGTAGCAAAATCTGGGCTCCTGAAAACTCGACTAAATTTTTTTTTCTTGGATAGATAGTGCTCATACGGAAAAACCTTTTGAGAATGCTTTCTTCCTAAAATAATGCATGGTTTTCCCACCAGGGGACGTAAAGTCACATCTTATTTTTTGTCGATATCTCTGTTTCTAAGAGTCCGATTTGAAAAATTATTTCTATGTTGGAGAACGTTTCCGGTGCGAAATGTTTCTCATATAAATTCATGTTTTTCTTAACGCACAAGTCTGCAACCAAAGAGCGTAAGCTCACAATTCCGTTTACAGCAATATCTGAGCGATTAAAAACCCGATTGAAAAACTTCTTTCTTCCGTCAGATACTATTGTTTTCCATACCGGCTCCATTGACTTTGAATAGCTTTGATAAATTTAATTTGCGTCAGAACGGATTCAAAAGACGTGCTAATTACACCCGAAAATTTGGTGTCATCTTTCTTGTTACTACTGTCGAGAAAGATGCGTAGCATCAATATGCATTTTTGTAATGGCTTTTATCACAATTAGAATCAGGTTCTCGTAATTTGCTGAGAATGCAATGAGATATTGTTACGCTTATGTAAAACGTGATGAAATACTGTTCGGCAGTAGTTTAGTAAAATATATTGTTGAGTAGCAATGAAATATGCCGAGTACTTCAGGGGACAGCATTCGGGTCGATCAGATTTCAAAAAAATGTTTTTGACTACTTCCGTTACGAATTTTCGTAATATCGAAATTTTTTACCTGGGATTAAGTTTACTACCGTCAGGAAAGATGCATAGCATCAATGCTAATGTGTCTGTGTGCGTTGTTGAAACAAGGAGCGAAAACATATGAGAATTTATAAAAATATGTTGAATATATTTTAAATTCAGGCTGAACTAAACCTACATTCCTCATCAAAGAAATAAAAATGACTCTTCCAGAAGCAAAGTTGTGCGTATGATGCAAATTCGTACAACTTTGTAGTGTAAATAGAAACTTTTCAGGTTTGCAGTCTTTTGAATGAGATAAGCGGACGAATACTGCATAACATCAATCGTGGGTATGTTTCCCTGCAATGCAATCTCTATTATGGTTTGAAAGTAAATCAGAGAGACCAAATTATATTCTGATCTGTGGTTCTCCAGTGTTGTTGCATTTGAAGATGAGGTTCTGTTACATTATGCGCTGGAGTCAGTTTTGTGCTCTGACGTCGTTTTATGATGTTTTCGACGTACTCAACGGGCGAGAGATCTGACTACTTGGAAGATCATTGTTCCAAGGTCACAGCTTGCAAACGCCGTTGAGCAACCCGTGCGTAAAGCAATCTAGCATACTTGTGCTGTTGAAGTTGTTGCCTTAACTAACCTTTTTAAACATAAATCCTACTGCACATGTCGGCCACTAAATTAGAAGTTTTTATTTAATACCGGGTTGGGCAATTTGTATCCTGAATTACAAGAAGTATGCGGTTTCTCAGAGACTACACAAGGTGTTGGAGGGCATCTACGTCAACAGTACACCACGCCTTAACCAGACAGCCCTTTAACTGGTCAAATTTGAGGGAAGAGGACTTTACTCCAGCATCTGGTTGGTTGGTTGGTTGTTGGATTTTATTGGCGCAAGGGCCAGGTTTGGCCAAAGAGCGCCAGACAAAGAACGATCAGCCACAGATTTTTAAAAACGTGGAAAATGATTAAGATCAGACAGGCTTGGTAAAAGTTGAAAAAGAGTATGAAGAAAGCAGTGAAGAAAAGGTAGTTAATGAAGTTTATTAAAAGTAACATATTTACTAATGGAAAAGGACGAACCGTCACTCTCCTCCCCCCCCACACTCCTCTGCAATGCTGGCAGAGGGCGGGGACGAACTGTCACTCTCCCCTCCCCCCCATGTTCCTCTGCAATGCTGGTAGAGGCTGGGGACGAACTGTCACTCTCCTCCCCCCGTGTTCTTCTATAATGTTGGGTGAGGGTGGGGACCTCGCTGAGGCCGAGACAGTTTGATGGACACCGCACACCTTTGCGGATTGAGGGCCGGGTCTTCCGCACGTGCAGGCTGTCTGCTGGGAACCGGAAGAGGCGGGCGTCTTCAAAAGAGAAGGCGAAGACGCAGCTGGTCGAATAAGCTGGAGCTCGGTGAAATCCACCTGTGTCGCTTGTTCAGCTGTAGATCGCTTGGCAAGTGCGGCGAGAGCTACAGGGCGCGGAACAAAAGGCTGCACGGGTTGTGGCTGAGACTGAACAACTGCGGCAAAAGTACGCTGTCGGTTGTTGGGAATACCCAACTTGGCCTTGGCAGCAGGGTACGAGAGGCCCTCCAGGGTCTTGAGGCGCTGGATCGCCTTCTCGTCGTTCCACTTCGAACAGGACCTGGCATAAGCAGCGTGGGAGTCACCACAGTTTACACAGCAGGGCTCTGAAGTGCATCCAGTCCCTTCGTGGTCGCGGGAACCACAATTGGCGCACCTCGCAACACTGTTACAGGACCGCTGGGAATGTCCATACCTCTGGCACTTAAAACAGCGTAGAGGATTTGGTATATAAGGACGAACTGCACATAACAAGTAACCAGCCTTTATTTCAGTAGGTACCTTCGGGCTGTTAAAAGTCAAAATAACATTTCGTGATTTGATCAGCGCGCCATCGCGCCTGAAAGTCATGCGTCGGGCAGCTATGACACCCTGATCAGCAAGTTCACACACAAGTTCATCTTCATCGCAGACCAACAAGTCGGGCTCAGAAATGACTCCCTTGGAGGTGTTGAGATACGGATGTGCCGTCACTTGAACTGGAATATCCTGAAGTCTGGTCAACTGCAGAAGAGATTTGCTCTGAGAGAGAGTGCAAGTTTCCACAAGCAGGTCACCAGAGCGTAGCTTCTTCACTGACTTCAAAGAGCCAGCAACACCCGCAAGTGCCTTCGAGATGAAAAAAGGAGACTTTGAGGAAAGTTTCAACATCTGGTCAGTAGAAGAAATGACGAGAAAAGTAGCTTGAGGTATCGAATCTGCAAGTGTAATGCGACGTTTCTGAGCTGACGGCTCAACACCTGGATCTAAAGATACGTCGCGGTGATGTCGTTTTTCAACGAAAGTTCTCTTCAGTGTGTTATGTGTGGGAGGTGGTTGAGGCAAATTTGGCCCCTGATCAATCACCATATCCTGTTGTTTTTTAAATTTTGAGGAGGGTTTATGTTTCCCCATGGGAGTAAGAAAAAATTCATCAGCAACGTACTCCGCCCACAATCGAGCCCAACAGGGGAGAACTGGAGGTCCGCAAGCCAAACACATGACGCAAGACACAGTTCTAGAGCTTAGTTGCAAATATAGTCCGTTGGCTGTGATCACACGCACTCGGCGGACACTTCGGCCTCCGGGTACCGTCATGCCAACGCCTTTGGCATGATCCCACAGCCCTCGGGCTCACCCTGCCGTGCCATACGACAAAGCCGCTAAAGCCCTGTACACAACTTGGTACAAGACTTCTGACTAGAGGTGGGTTAGTCTCTAGCCTCCCGTTTACAGCGAAGCCGGGGTCGAAGAGGAGTGTTGGTACACAGGAGGCACTTAACCGGTCTCCTGCGACCTCAGCCGCCAGACATCCCATTTCCGCCTCACGGGTCTCCGCACGCGGCAAACATGCAGGTAGGTCTAGCACCCAAACCAGCTAAAAGGAAAAAAAAAGAAATCCAAAGAAGACAAATCCTGGCAGGGAACCTAAACGGAATCTCAGCAACCTACGAACTGAGCGGTTAATATAAATCAGTTAGTGGTGGAGGGTAACAAAACCACAAGACCGGGGTGTTAGTACATAACGTGGTAGCGATTAGGTAGAGAATACAACACGGGCAACTAGCCAGTGGAGAAAATAAATAAAAACGAAAAAGCGAGACACAAGACCAGCTCGGGAACGTGGGGCCGCGACTCCCCAACAGCTGGATGAACAGCCGTCCCTGCAAACACCAACAGCAAAGCGGTGGCATGACATCAGATGTTGACCAGTCACAAGGTCAGCTCGGGCCGTGGGGGCGCTGCTCCCCAAATAACTGGAAAACCAGTTATCCCCGTGCGGGGCTCCAGCATCTGCTTTCTAACATGTCATATACATTCTCAATGGGGTTCAGCACCGGGCTTTGTAGCGGCCAGGAACATTTTTTGAAATCGCTGACATGTTTGCTGAACTAGTGATAAACACATGTTGCACGATGAACAGTAGCTTTGTCGTTCATGAAACAGCCATCACTTGCTGAATAAAAAGTCAACGTTGCGGGGATTGGACGTTTTCGGGAAGAATGTTCAGATAATCCTCGGAAGAAAACCGGCCTTCCAGCAACATCAGGGGACCCGTTCCGTACCAAAACAATGTTCCCCATATCCCGACACCTCCTTCAGAACCTTGAGTTACGTTTATAAGTAGAGCTGGGTCCCATTTCTTTGTTGGGCTCCCGCCAAATTCTCTGCCTACCGTCGGTACAGAAAAAAGTGTACCGCAGCTCGTTGGACCACATGACTTTGTTCCCAATCTTCCAGTATCCAGTCACGGTGTTCCTCACACCACTCTAGACGAATCGCAGAAATCAGTGGTTTTCTTACAGGCATTCGACTGCAAATATTGATCCTTTTTAGTTCCCTGAGTATAGTTCACTAGTATATGAGTCGGGAACGGCCTTCGTTGAATGTAGCTCTCAACTGTTACACACAGGAAGTACTGTTTCTCCGTACACGCATTTTCAAACGATCGCGTTCCTGATGTACTGTCGTCGCGCAACAGTGGCCGATGCGGCGGCAGTTCCCTTTTAAACTGCAAACAAAAGTACGTTTCCGCAAGTTAAAGTTCATGCAAAATGTGCACATTTCACGAATGAATTTCATCGGCATTTATGTCTTCAGTATCCACTGTATGTTACTGTGTAAATAAGATTTTTGCGTTTTTTCCAAGAAAGATCAGCTCAAACTGAAAAACTCGCAGCAACGATAATGCGGTTGGCACTACTAGGCTTCCACATCCAATTCGTTGGTGGATGCCTTAAGCGTCTGTTGTGATGTTTTGTCTTGAAACGCAGTTCTTTCCGTTCTTTTTCTATCATTTTGTTTTTTCAAAAAACATGACAGTGCATTACTTCCGTATCTATTTCAGATCCGTTTGTATAGCATATGTGGTACGTGCTTAAACTGCATTTTTGATCATTAACTCCCGAACGCACAGTAATGAAAACCGGCACAAATACAAGTTTAGCACGATAGTATACCCGGATCAAAAAATCCCGCGCGTAATTGCACAATGGATACGCATAAAAGTATAGAAGATACAAGCTTTCATGATGCTGTAGAAAAGGTGCAGATGAATATCAATATCTGTAGCTAAGATAAAGCAATAAAATATTAAATACATTTAGCAATCTATAACGAAGTAAATTTCTCCGTCATTTTTGTCCACGCAGGGGCCCGAATCCGGGTCCCCTCATTCCGGAATAAGTCACTCTACCATTTGAGCTACGCGGACGTTCGTTATGGCTTCTATCTGTCTTTACGTCGTGTGCGTCCTGCTGGGCAGGCACGTCACATTTATCCCCCCGCCGAAAGAGGGCCAGGGGCATGGCCGACGGGTCAGCCGTGACCATGAATCGTCGTAGGCAGCCATCCGCTGAAGAACGTACTTTTGAGAACTCCCAGTCAATCTGGTGTGTGGAATGCAACGTCACACATTTTTATTTTTCGAAGCGCTGGAGAAGGGATTCTCTTATTTTTCCTATCTCGCGGTGTGGAAAGAACATCACACCATTGCGAGATCTTGAACGGCCGGATCATCCGGAAAGTTCGGGCGCCATTGTAACGAAGTAAATTTCTCCGTCATTTTTGTCCACGCCAGGGCCCGAACCCGGATCCCCTCATTCCGGAATAAGTCACTCTACCAATTGAGCTGCACGGACGTTCGTTATGGCTTCTATCTATCTTTATGTCGTGTGCGTCCTGCTGGGCAGGTACGTCACAAATCTTTCTTGCAGTATACACTGAGATGCCAAGAAACGTGCGAAGGGTGCTACAATTTCCATTACATGCCCCCACACCCATGCGCTAAATGGTATTTTCGGTCGCCCTAGTAGCGCAGTGGTCTAAGCGCTAGCTACTGACCATTCGTCCGAGATGAGTGCGTGTTCTAATCCCGGTGCGGTATTGATGTTGTGTTTGTTTTACGGCACTGGCTCTCTCCCTTCCCTGGAACTGGTGACCCTAAATCACGGACTGGTGACTGCTTATAGCCCATCGAATTGTTCACGGTGTTCGTCAAACCCCCAATCATAAAAAAAATGATATCGTCTTCAAACGATGTATACATAAAGGCAGATATCCCCTGCAAGCTCAAGTAGTAACATCTGCAGTTCAGATAACAGTTTGTCAGGATTTAAGCAATTTCGAACGTGATATGATAGTCGGTGCCCGGTAAATGGATCACCCCATCTCGGAAATTACCTCAAAATTTGGATTTACCCGGCAAATAATATCAAGGGTGTGCGTGGACTACATGAGCTCAGAGAAAACATCCAGACTACGAGACCGGTGTTTCCGTAAAAAAGCCCTGGAGCATTGTGGACAGCGGCATCTGTCACACATCGTAACATCCGCCTGGTATGCAACATGAGCGCAATTCAATCAGTGGCGTACATCGCAGCGAAATTCAATGCTGGGACCAGCAGTAACATCAACGTTCGGGCAATACAAAGTTCCCAGTGTTCTATGCGGTTCCGGAGCCGACGGCCCACCCGGGTGCAATTGCTGACCCAACGACGCAAAGCTGTGCGCTCGTATGGGCTCGAGAACACCGCCATTTGACGCAAGATAACTGGTAACGTGTATCCTGGTCCAACAAATTGGGGTACCAACAGTTTCGGCCAGATGGCCGACTCCGAGTGTGGCGACAACTCCACGAGGTAATGGACCCCGCATGGCTAGAAGGGAGAGTACATGCCGGCTGTGGCTCTGTTGTGGTGTGGAGTGCTTTCAGCTGTTACACATTTGGACCCGTCATACGTCTGCATATAGCTCTGGCCGGTGAAGGCTACGTAACCATCTTTGGGGATCATTTACACCCGTTAATGTCATGTAACAACTCCGTCGGGTGCGACTTTTTTCTATACAAAAATACACCACTGCACATGTCCATAGTCGTCCGATTATGGCTGCAGGAACATTCCACGGAGTTAAAGCCATCGAACACATTTGGGATACTGTTTAAAGTGCCGTCAATGGCAGGAATTCTTCCCCGCCGGATATTACGGAATGGTGGGACGCTCTTCAGGAAGCATGGTGTGCACTGTCTTCACAGTACTACAGAGAACTCGTGAAGTCCATTCACCGTTACGTTGCTGCCGTTATCCGATTATCAGGTTATCGTTATCCGATCGTTGGTTATTTTCGGGTCATTTGGACCCAAGCAGTATTACAGAGGTATCCCAGTTTTTTTGGCACTTCAGTGTACACACATACATGTACCCAGGTATATATTCATAGTAATAATGTGAGACGCAGTCAGATTTTGATTTTTTGGGGGGAAGGGGGAAGAAAGTGCATCTTACGTCGTTCAAAAAATTACGGTAAATGATTTTTTATTTTTTTTTTTTTGATTGGAGGTTTAACGACCACCGTGAGCAACTCAATGGGCTATAAGCAGTCGCCCGTCCCTAATTTAGGGTCACTGGTTCCAGGGAAGGGAGAGATCCAGTGCCGTAAAACAAACACAACATCCATGCATCACTGGGATTCGAACCCGGACCCCTTTCGGACGAATGATCAGAGGCCATCGCTTAGACCACTGCGCCACCGGGGCGGCGATTTTTTATTCACCTCCTATTCTATGTTTCTGTGTTTTTGGTTATTTTCGGGTCATTTGGATCGCTCTTTCTGGTTGGAGTAAATTCAATGTTGAGCAGTGTATATCCTCTTTTTTATTCAGACATTCATTTTTATTGGTGACTTGGGTTTGAGTCTTGTTGAATTCATAGCGTGCGCTATCTGAACAAAAATTAAAAATTTTCATTAAGAATGTGGAAACCGCATTTTCCGCATTAGCTATAGATGGAAATGTTTTTAAACTAATGAACGTAGTGCGAGAAATTACTTTATTTTCTTTAATTTTCGTGTGCGGTAGAGAGCTTTGTAAGTACTAACAGAAAATAATTGCTATTCCAGTTTTGCCTTTGAGTTTCCTGTCTCTATTAATATATTTTATTCGGAGAAAAAAATATTAAAGACAGAATACCCGATGACTCAAATTAGTAGCCTTCGCAAAATCCTTTCGTGAGGACAAGAAAATGGCACAAGTTTTTATTTGGAGATTTTTCGAAAAGGATGATTTGAAAGAAAAAGTCTCTTAATGAATCTGCGAGCATTAATTTGCATTCGTTGTGATTTCTCGGATTTCATATTAAATCTTAATTTCAGGTGATTAAACATGGATTTCCTTTTGAAAAGCGTTTTGCATGTTACGTTTTGTGATTTTAAAGATATTATCACATTTCATTACCGTTTCTAATAAAAAAGTGGGCTCCCCATTATGCAAAAGAAAGGATAAAATTTTTGTCGAGGTTGAAAGATCTCTTATTTCAGTATGTTTCATCAATTTCAGTTAATCATACTGATTCCGATGAACAAATAAATGAAAAAATGGCGATCCAGTAATATGTACACTGCTGGACATTAAAAGTGCAACACCAGAAAATCGCATCCCAGGGGCTCGAAAGTTGGTAGAAAGGCAGATCACGGGCGCATTTGTAAATGGTTAACCGGGCAGCACATATAGAAACTGCGTGGGACTGTAACGCCTCCTGAAATTCGACAAGTGAAAAAGGAGCCAGTGTTAAACACTCGAATTGTGTTTGCTCGCCGTTCCTGGCCACGCCCAGTTGCAGCATGCTCCGTCGAAGATAACGGCAGCCCTACCAGCAGGTTTACGACTTCGATCGCAAGAGAATTGTAGCATATCCGGATTGCGGGTTATCTCTCCGAGACATCGGTGCTCGTGTGGGACGGCAAGCGGCCACAGTGAGGAAAATTTGGCGTCAGTGTGTAGCGGAGGAGCGAACACGCAGACGTGCGGGATTCCAACGGCCCCGAACTAGAGGGCATCTGGTGTGCATGGTTCTGACGAATCGCATAGCCACATCGAACCCGTAGCTCAACGGTTCAGATATGTGGCACAAAACCCAGTCTCGGCACAGATGGTTCGACGTCGACTGCAGCAGTGGGTTATTTTTGCACGGCGCCTATTTCTTCGGCTACCTTTGACTGGACAACATTGGTGTCAGCGACAACAATGGTGCCAAGAATGTAGCGTATGGAGGAGCGAATGGCAAGACATCGTGTTTTCTGATGAATCCAGCTTCAGTTTGCAGCACCATGATGGACGAATCTGTGTCTAGTGGTACAACGGCAACCGTCTGAGTGAGTGAGTCCTGCATTATGCTGCGCCAAGCCAGCCCGGAACGTGGCGTTATGATATGGGGTGCCATTGGATTCCACTCCCGCATGCACCTCGTCCGCATTATCGGTATGTGACGTACCTGCCAGCAGGACGCACACGACATAAAGGCAGATAAATATCAGAATAAACGTCTGCGTAGCTCAGTTGGTAGAGCGACTTGTTCCGGAATAAGCGGACTCGGGTTCGAATCCCGGCGTAGACCAAAAATGACGGAGAAATTTACTTCGTTATAATGACACCCGAACTATCCGGATGACCCGACCGTTCAAAATCTCGCAATGGTGTGATGTTCTTTCCACACCGCGAGATAGGAAAAATCAGAGAAACCCTTCTCCAGCGTTTCGAAAAATAAAAATGTGTGATGTTGCATTCCACACACCAGATTGACTGGGAGTTCTGAAGTGCACGTTCTACAGTGGATGGCTGCCTACAACGATTCATGGTCACGGCTGACCCGTGGGCCATGCCCCCGGCCCTCTTTCGGGGGGAGATGTGACGTACGTGCCAGCAGGACGCACACGACATAAAGGCAGATAACAATCAGAATAAACGTCTGCGTAGCTCAGTTGGTAGAGCGACTTGTTCCGGAATAAGCGGACTCGGGTTCGAATCCCGGCGTAGACCAAAAATGACGGAGAAATTCACTTCGTTATAGGTACGTTAAACAGCCATCATCATATCACTGAGGTGTTGCAGCCTGTTGTTGTACCATATGTTCAGGGACTGTCTGGTGCCATTTACCAACAGGAAAATGCGCGGCTGCATGTGGCACGCAAAGACCAAGACTCCCTGGATCGTCACCATGTGCCACGTTTTCCTTGCCCCCACGGTCTCCGTATGTGTCGCCTATTGAAATAAAAGTACTCGTGGTCCCCAGACGACTGGCACGCCAGCGGCTACAATGGAGAAAATGGGGCATCGTATCAAAGATGCGTGGATGGACATTCCTCAAAGACACATCCAAAGTCTCTTTCGCTCGATGCCAAGTGGTATAGCACCTGTAATTGCTGCCCAACACCGGATACTGATTGTTATGTGTTCACCTCGTCTTACCGTGCTGTATATGTAATTGATTCACCCTTGTATCTTCTGATTACTGTACAATAAACACGTTTTTGATATATCTTGTCTTTCGTGGTGTTGCGCTTTTAATGGCCAGCAGGGTGTTTGAGTTTGAGGCCCATTTTAATATCCCACTTTGCTTTACTTTCCTTGAGGTTTCCGGTGGCGTTTCAATAGGAAATTATGTTATTTTTTTATAATTACGCACTGTAAAGATTATCTGTAATTCATGAGCCACTTTCCGCGATTCGTTTCGTAAATTAACGAACCATATTTCTGACACAACCTTTTGCGTGAAATGACAGAAAGAAACCTGAATTTCATGGACTTTTCGCACGCATGAAAAATTCTAAGTTTTCAGAAACCTTTCATCAATTCCTTTCTTATATTGACGGTAAATGGCCGTTTTTAAAATCTGTTAGCTAAAAATTCTGAATTCTTGGAAACTTGTCTGCACTTCCTTTCGTATATTAACGGAAAAACTCCGTTCTTACTTTTTCCGTATCCATATGACGAAAACTTTCCGGTTATATGAACATTCGAAGGAATACTAGAGCTTCGATTAACTGTTAAATTTCAGTCATCTGTCGACGGATCTGATTTTAAAATTCTGTAGCGAGATTATATATTGTGGATAGCATATCGCATGGAATTTTGGTTATTGTGGAACCGGATATTCCTTCTTCTCTCCCCCATTTTGTGCTCCAGCTGTTGTATATTATGCTACTGGAAAAAACCGGGTACTTTAATTATTGTACAGGTGATTGTATGATGTCAGTGTATCAGTCTGTGGAGTCCTTAAGACAAAAGCTGTTGTTGCTATCAAGAGTGAATTTTATTTTTAGGAGTTGTGTGAAATAATACTATAAAACAGTACATTTCACCTTTTCTTAAAGATAATTAAAATTAATTGTGAGTTTAAAAAGATATCAAGTTCCAAAGCATTCTGTTGTTTCGAAAAATCACGATGAAAAAAATAGGTAGTTTATATGTATGACCTCCTATCGAAAAAGTAAAATTATTGGGACCCTATTAAAAAATAATTAACTCCAACAGAAACCAAAATGAGTAATACATTCGCAGTAATGACAAAAAAAAAAAAAAGTTAAAGCAGCGCATAGTTAGAGTTTATCTTGGACGTGACTCTGAGTTCCGAGTCTTTCTGGCTCAGTGGTTTTGACACGCATTAGCTATTGAGCCAAACCAAACGACGTCGGTTCGATCCCTTCCGCTGCGGAAGGAGTATGTGGTGTAAAGGCTGAGAAAGTCAGAGTTTTCGATTTTGCAAAATTTCTGTATAAATACAGAAAAACCTAAAACGCACTTTTCTAAAATGAACGGAGAATGGAAAAATCTGCAAAAATACGGAAGTTAAACAAAACGGGCACTTTTAAAAACGGAAATTTCTTTAAAAGCCGAACACCTACCAGCAATTTTACTTCACGTTATTTTCAGGAATTTTTCGCGAATTCACCCCACTTGTTTTTTACAGTGTGTAGACACTTTATTTGTATGTCGTTTTCAATTTAGTGAAGGTTTTGTAGCAAAACGGGGGAAAAATGCGTCCGAAGTGCTCTAGAATGACATTGGAAAATTGTGGTCGCCCCGGTGGCCAAGTGGTACAAAGCCTTGGCTTCTAATCACTCATTCGAGATTGATGCAGGTTCGAATCCTGGGGGAAGCATTGGTGATGTTTTTGTCTTACAACTCGGGCTGTCTCCCTTTTCTGGAATCAGTAGCCCCAAATTAGGGACGGGAGACTGATTATAGCATACTGAGTTGCTCACGGAGGTTGTTAAACACCAAAACAAACAAACAAAACTATAGACTGGGTGAAACGACAATTTTATTTCTCATAATAAGCTCGGTTCTTAGAAACGTCATTCTTTCCCCCTTTCTACATTCACAGATTGGTCAGAATTGGTTCCGATATGGCTACTAACGTATTGCCCGTGTTTATATGTTACTCTGTGAAAAACACTAGAACATCCGTGAGCAGAATTACACCCAGCTGTAACCTATCATGCTCCCATCCAATACGAGCTCACTGTTTTAAATATTTCTCTGATGTGATTTTATGACTCATAAATCGTACACTGCCCTATTATTAATATCCTGACACCCCGTTATTTATAGGGATTTAGATCCTACTCAAGAACCGTTTCACAGACCTACCTGTAAATATACGTATAAGTTCGTAGGGCCTATCACAAGACAACAGCACGAATGTGAATGAATGATGCTTCGATCGACAGAGTTAACTGATTTCCAGCGCGGATTGAACATAAGCAATTATTTTGTACCTGACGATTCAGCGGCACTGAAGATCCCTAGGTGGACGTGATGTGCAAATTCAAGCAGTGTAGCGCTGAATATACCAAGAAACGACCCGGCATACTTCTGAAGCTACCAGAACGCACCGGGATAGCTCTGTAAATGCCTGTCAGCGCAAATCTACGTTATCTTAAATCACGAAAATCCTATGTGACAGTATTGGGACTAATGTTAACACTATTACACTGCGCAGGAAGCTCCACGATATGGTTTACCACGGTCAAGTTGCCATTCAGAAAACGCCAGTCATATCGACTAATGCCTCTCGCGGAAAAGCATTTTGTAAAGAACATCAATCTTGGAGCAATAAAAAAGTGTACTGTGGATTCATGAGTGACTGTACTCCTGGTAGTTCCTGGGTGTGGCGCATGCCGGAAGAAAGTTTGTATAACAGGCGTAACTGTTGCGCGACGACAATCTGTCAGGTATGAGATCACCGTCATCTGAGAAGGCTTGTACGGAGAAACAGCATTTCCTGTGTGCAACAATTGACCTGGAGCATTCAATGATGGTTGTTCGCGACCCATATCCCAACGAAATATGTTCAGCGAATTGAAGAGGATCGGTATTGGCAGTCACATGTCTATACGGAAAGCACTGATTTCTCAGAACTGGAAAGTTCTTCTACAGTGGCAACAGTAGTACCGTGACTGGTAGACTGTATAAAAGTCATGTAGTCCGACAAGTCGCGGTACACATTTTCTGTACCGACGGTAAGCAGAGTTTGGAGGGAACTCTTCGAAGGAATAGGCTTGCCTCGTAAACACAACTCAAGGTTCTGCAGGTGGTATCATGGTGTGTGGTACACGTTCTGTTGGTCTCGAACGGGCCCCCTGATATTGCTGGAGGCTCGGGTGTGCTCCAATGATTATGTGAACATTGATGCCAATCAAGTCCATCCTGCAATGTTGACTTTTTGTCCAGCAGGTGGCGGCTGTTTCATTGACGACAACGCTACTGTCCAGCGCACAAGATTTGCTCAGCACTGGTTTTGTGGTGGCCAAATGAACATGAAGGGATGACAGCGACTTCCTCCATGTTCACTTGGCAGCCACAAAACCCGGACCTGAACTCCCACTGAAAATGTATCGGACATGTTAGGAAAACAGATCCAAAATCCTCTTCCGTTTAATTTGAGTGACTTAAAGTACTGTCTTGTGAACTCCTGGTATTATGTAGACGTAGATGCCCTCCACCACCTAGTGGAATCTATACCAAATCGCATATGTGATGTAATTCGCGCTAAATGAGGTAAAACCCAGAGTATAAAAGTTTTTATTTCAGTGGCCGGTATATATACACTGGTGTGCAAACATTAAGGACGAAGAGGAGAAATTTGCATAACAGCGGAACGAGCAGACAGAACGGACCGAAAGACCACTCAGAAGATAGACTAGGGTCCGGTACAGTAGGGAATGCGCATATATGCAACATGACGTAGGGGGGAGGGAGTGTCGGAAGGGTATAAAGCACACGGGCGGTGTACGCTCAGTAATTCGGTGAAAGCTATTGCACGGTGCATATCCGTTTGAACGACGTCGAGTTGCTCCCACCGTGTGATATGGCCAACAGGCAATCCAGTAGACAACATCTGGATGATTTTACCCGAGGTCGCGTCATTGGGATGTTGGAAAAAGGTCTAAGTGTGACGAGTGTGGCCGAAGAGTTCGGGATCGCTCACAGCATCGTTTCACGAGCTTGGAGAACATTTTAAACGACAAGAACAGCTGTCCGAGAGTTTAGAAGTGGTCATCCATCACGGCGGCGGACGACTAGTATATTTTCCTACAGGCGAGAAGAGACAGACGGCTGACAGCGGGAGAAATCGCAAGGCACATGTAACAGACACACTGGACGTCCGTTATCGCGTTTTACCGTGGCCAGGAGGCTGCACAAAGGTGGTCTATTTGCACGACGACCAGTTCGGTGTGTGCCATTAACACCTGTTCATCGGAGACGGCGGTTTCTGTGGTGCCAGGAACACAAAAACTAGACACATCAGCAATGGGGTCGTGTTCTCTTTACGGACGAGAGCCGATTTAGTCTGACGAGCGATTCTGGACGTATGCACATCTGGAGAGAGCAGGAAACACGCAATCACACCTCCAACATCATCGAAAGGGACCGGTTTGGAGGCGGCGGAGTTCTCGTTTGGGGCCGTATCATGCTTGGTAGCCGTACTGACCTCCACATCTTCCAAGGAGGTTCAGTCACTGGTGTCCGCTACTGTACCGAGGTTCTCCTGCATCACTTGCGTCTGTTTAGAGATGCTGTGGGTCCTGAGTTCCTCTTCATGGACGACAACGCTACACCTCATTGCACGGTAGCTGTCACAGAGCTGTTGGCGAGTGAAGATATTCAACGCATGGATTGGCCCGCAAGGTCGCCGGACCTAAATCCAATCGAACACGTGTGGGGCCTTCTCAGGAGACGCTTGGTAGCACGTCACCAGCCGCCAGCAACGATTCCGCAGCTGCGATTGGCGCTGCAAGATGAATGGGCCGAGATGATGCCTCAACAGCTCCTTGACAACCTCGTCCTCAGCATAGACAGACGTTGTAAATCCTGCAACGCAGTCAGGGGTGATCATATCCCCTACTAAAGACTGGATTTTTATTGGCAGCCGCCGGTCACATGGACGTTTTTGTCTTCTGTCCAGTTGTGCTCGAAGCTACCATTTCAATAAGGTGTTTTTGTATCTTTTGGATTCCTTGTTTGGACGGTTTTGCTCACTTGTCCCATATTCTTACATCTTGGGGATCTTATGGTATAATTTGAGTCTATGTGGAGCACTTCTGCATGACGTTACATTCGAAAAACCGTCTCGTCCTTAATTTTTGCACGCCAGTGTAGTTGGACAGTGTACCTGCGGTATAAACCACAAAAGAAATGCTAGTTACATACAAATTATCAAGGGGGAGGGGGAGTAATCAGATTGTCTCCAATCGGTTTGAACACCTTTGTTTTTCTTGGCGGCTGTCGATAAGAGTATGCGTAAAATCCTAAAACTAAGGTAGAAAACACGCGAACAGTACAGTTAATTTCAGGTATAAACCTATCATGCACCTATCCGGAAGTACATAACGCAGGTTATTTAATTTCACTTCTATACTTGGACTTTCTTTCATGCAGCGATAAGAGTTGGCTTCGCAATCAAGTGTGATTCGTGCCTGAAGGAATATTCATACTCACTGAAATGGGGCAATAAGGAGTTAAGAGAACCAGATTAGTTTTAATAGGATGGCACTTGTGTTCCGCACAAGGTAGTCAACAGAGAACAATAATGTTCAAGGTCCGCTCATTTATCTTTTGCCTCAGATAACCTTTGGTGCTGAGATTATTATGATGTTTTACTATCTGTTTTGCTCGAAGACAGCAAGCACATTGAACTTAAAATGTTTATTAGTTTAGGATGGCATGCTTTCCTTTCAGGATTTAATGACTCCACGAATATCTAACATTGTTCGGCGTGGCCCGTTCCACATTTTGGGCCACCAGTTCTAGGATAGTGACAGAGCCGAGGCTGTACGCCAAACACACCACCCATGAACACGTGCTACATCTCGGACGATTAAAAAAACTTATTACTTGATTTATTATCTGCTGATGAGTTACTACATTTACAGAGGTTATATATAAATATACGTTGTTCCAATGTCTCTGCCCAAAGTAAAGATTTTGTAGACTACTCGCTTGTGGCATAGTTATCAAAGCGCTGGCTTGTGTTCGAGATGTGTTGCTTCTAAAATGTTTTGTTTCCCCATAAGCAGTCGCCCGTGCAGTGTTGCCATTCTACTAATTTATACTTCCGTTTACTGATATAGTTTTGTAATCTAGAGATTTTTCTCTGTCTTATGGCCACCTCTTGAATTTTCTAGCACCACTAATTTTTTGGCTTGAGAGATATTTTTTGATTATTTGACATTTTCTCCTACATTTATAAACTATAAAATAATATGTATAATGTACTTCTGGAACTAATGTCATATAATGTTTAAGCAGCAGGTTATGGTTTCTTTTATGAAATGCCATAGAGAAGTTAAAAAGTCTTGCAGTTATTTCTGCGGAATTATATTTTTTGCGAAAGTTGATTACAAATGAATGATGAATGAATGCTGTTGGAGAGGATATAGGAAGGAAGCGTCTGTCCTTAGAACTTAAACAGCCTTTAGAAAGAAGAAGCTAGGAGATTTGGGCTAAGGTACCAGATAGAAGAAAGTGAAGTCCAGAAAGATAAATGTTTTTCAATCAGTTCCGACTTGCACCCAAATTTCACGGGGTGTAAGAGTCTTGGTAACCAGTCGTTAGATGGCCAGGCAAGGATATTTTGTAGGCCACGGAGCTGTCAAAGAGAGTACATCAGAATTTGTGTATTTCCTCTAGCACACCAGAGACATTCTTTCAGTACAACTCTGACTACATTAAAAGACCAATGTAGTTATTATTTACACAAACATTAGTTTTAATCGTGAGCATTATTTTATAAAGCTGCTCATGAGTTATATCTTGTAAAAAAAAGTGAGTCGTTGATTTAAATTTTCGTTCCAGTGTTAAATAGTAGTTTATGGAATACTGGTTTTACTTCAGGTATTAGTAGATTCAACTGTTTCTGCGTACGGAGAATAGATCCAGTTATACATTACATTTTTCAGGTTCTGAATATATGTATTTTAAGCAAAATTACCTGATCTACTGATTTCTACTGATTTTTGAGCTGTGGTCTACTGATTTCAGGTAAAAGTTTCTGGCAACACTGAGTCCTGTTCATAATCTTTGGCCGCTCGTTCAAGGGAGGGGAAAGAAGCAATGCCTCATCGGGACTCGAACCCTTGCTCAACTCAGGACAACTAGCCCAAAGCTAGAGCATCCAACAATTCGCCACTCGAGCTACGAATTTTGTTACCGTAAGTCCATTTCATTCAGAATATTAAACACGTAGAAATTTATTTAACACCTGCATTACATAACATATTCTTATATTCACCAAATTCTCTCGTTAAACTTCCTAATACAACCAACGAGTAACTGAAAGATTCCTCTTTACGGGAAATAGTTTCTTACCGTTAGGGTTATGTGAGAAATATCACATTGTGTGCATTCCAGGCTGAAGAATAAAAGAAATATTTGCAAGTAAACATTAATTAGTTTTATTAATCTTGTCTTACATCATGAAGAGTCTTCGGCGCCGAATGGCATTTTTGCTCTAGGCTTCTGAACTAGATTTCAGAAGCAATTTCACCCGAAACACTTCTGAATGGCACTTCGCGTTTATGGCGAAATTAGTGGTGAGGAGTTTTATGAACGAGTGGTTTGAGAACATTTTAATTATGGTTCAACGCCATGATTGATTAGTGCGAAAATAAAATTAATCTGTGGAAATATCATGTCTGCTTACAGAGTGAGATGCCAATTTGCACTTTTCAATTAGATAGCAAACATACCGACGTTGCTAAGCCATTTGCTAAAATGAGGTAAAACGAAACGCTGCAGATGGCCAACTTTTCTCCTCATAATGATATTTAACCGAAACCATATTAATTTTTTCGCAAATACAAACACGTTCGTCTTAATTTATGATGTTTGGAGAATTTTCATACTTATGTTTAAATATACAGTATCATCCCGAAATAAAAGGAAAATATGTTCTTAAATTTTGCTTTGGATGATAAAATTAAAACCAGTTAATACGAACTTGGTAAACAACTCCAAAGTTTTCCTGTTGCGGCATGAATAAGTTGAATCATTTTATCGTTAGAAGTTTGAGGGTGAAATTAAAAATGAATAACAGAGGAATTAAAAAATATTTTGCCTAAACGATTTATCTAGGAAAACTTATTTGCGCTTCTATAAACATTATACACCGTATTGCCAAACATTACGGCACACTTAAAGTTAATGAAAAAGTAAGACTTTACTGAAACAAATCAAATACCGTGTCGGGACTGCCTTTGGTATTTGTGACTTCGGAAACGCATCGTGGAAAAATTTAAGGTAGCCCCGGTGAGGCGGTATTCCTAACCGCTGGCTTCTGACCACTCGTCCGCGATGAGGTCCGAGTTCAAATCTCATGAGGCATGGATGTTGTGCTGCCTTAAGACACTGGCTCTCTCCCTTCCCTGGAACTAGTGGCCCTAAATTAGGGACGGGCGACTGCTTATAGTCCATAGAGTTGCTTATGATGGTCATTTAACCTCCAATAAAAAAAAACGAATAAAAAAACGTCAAGCTGCTATGAGATCACTATCAGAAAGACGATTAAATAATTCTTTGGGTCTGCATTTCTAATTTCATTCTAAAGATGTTTTATAGGGTTGGTACTGGAGGTCAACGTTAGCAACTTCAAATAATAGTTTCTCTAAGCTCACAGTAGGTGCTCTGTGATATACCGCACTATTATAATAGAAAATGCGAAGGGCAGTTTCCCGATATTGACCTCAATGCACAGTTTTCTCTTTAGCTGCTGAAACCTGAAACCCTTTTAACTGCAAGAACAATCCTTTTTCACTTAATCGTGCACTTTCTCTCGCTAGTAAACGACTCCCAATTCTTCTAAATATTTACCACACCTTTTGAAAAAAAAATACATGCTTACAGTATCACTGTGTCCACTCGCTTTTCGGCGCGATATATCTGTAACGATCAGTCATATTTCAGAATTTATTTTCACTGTCGAAAGCCCGAACTATCAGGACGAATATCCATACATTTTTTTTCTGATGCATTATTTCGACGCTAGGGGAGTAAATGAGCATGCTATTAAATTCAAAATATATTTTACAGTATACAATTGTTTCAAAAACCTATTTTTACCTTCCGGTACCTTTTACTACTACGGCCATTTTGCGTAAAACTTCCATTTGAAATGATGCATGGTGTCACCACTACAGGTCGTAAAGGTATAACGTATTTATCCTAAATTTCCTGTTTCTAAAAATTGGTTTTCACTATTTTCTCAGTAAATAGAGGTCACGATTGAATTTTGTAAATGCCATGCATTTTAGAAACTTTTGTGGTAAAATACTTTACCATTATGGGGCGTAAGCGCATATTTTTGTTTTCAACGCGTAGCAATCGTATCTTCGCGTTTTAAATTCTAACTGAAACAAGTTAGTAAAATCATGCAATGCATTGACTATGATACGCTTTCCAACATACTAGAAATCATAAAATGGCTGTGGAATAAATCTCACTCCTACGCTCTGAGCTTTGATCACATTTCGATGATATTCAACAGAACTCGTTCAGTATACCTCCGAAATAACATGATAAAGTTTTGTCGCAATCGAAACAATTTTACGTAAGTTATGATGCATAAGGGCTATGGAATAGACCCCGCTTCTTTGTCCTAACCTTTGACCCATTTCGCTCATTTTCAATAGGATTCGTCCCCAGGCGCAGGCTCTTACAACATACTAACATTTCATCCAAATCGAAACATTTTTACGTAAGTTATGATACATAATGGCGATGGAAGTAATTCCGCTCCTATGTCCTGACCTTTGACCCCCATTTCGCCAATTTTCAATGGGGTTTGTCTCCAGGTAATCCCCTACCACATACTAATATTTAATCGAAATCGAACCTTGTTTACGTTAGTTATGACGCATAAGAACAGTGGAATGGATCCCGCTCCTATGTCCTCACCTTTGACCCCATTTCGTTCACTTTCAATAGGGTTCCTTCCCAGGTGATTCCCTTCCACATACTAAAATTTCATCGAAATCGAACGATTTTTACGCGAGTTATCGTGCAGACGAACATACGCACACAACGCGTGACGTAATGAGGTAGATGGGAATCGCGGCCATCTGCTAGCAAAAGTGTGACGTCATAAAACTTTATTAGGATCCGCACATTTGTTTGACTGCTGACGTCATGAAAATACAGGTCGCGCCATCTTTTTTCTTCCCAATTAATGCGTTCCTAAGGATGAATTTTTTTTTTTTTTTTTTTTTTTGATTGGAGGTTTAACGACCACCGTGAGCAACTCAATGGGCTATAAGCCGTCGCCCGTCCCTAATTTAGGGTCACTGGTTCCAGGGAAGGGAGAGAGCCAGTGCCGTAAGACAAACACAACATCCATGCCTTACCGGGATTCGAACCCGGACCCCGTTCGGACGAATGATCAGAGGCCATCGCTTAGACCACTGCGCCACCGGGGCGGCGATGATGAAAATTTGAACATCGATTAAAATAGCTTCATTTTATAACTTGAAATACCTAATATTTTCTAAAACATAACCATAATTATGCAATCCAACATTTGTTTGTCTACTGACGTCATCAAAGTACAAGTCGCACCATTCTTTTTCTGGTTTCAACACCACCAAAGGAAAAATTATTGATTTTTAATATAATTATGGTTATGTTTTAGAAAATATTAAGTATTCCAAGTTATAATATAAAGTAATTTTAATCGATTTCAAATTTTCATCCTTGGGAACACATTAATTGTGAAGGAAATGTGTACAGAAGTTTTTCCATTGGAAGTATAGGAAGCAAAATTACTTCACGTCCACCTTAATAATATGGAATAAGGGCGATGGAATAGATCGCAATCCTATGTCCTGACCTTTAACCCCATTTCGTCCATTTTCAATAGGGTTCGTCCCCAGGTTGTCTTCTACCACATACTGAAATTTCATCGAAATCGAACCATATTTACGCACGTTATGGCACATAAAGGCAATGGAATGCATCCCGCTCTTATGTCTTGACCTTTGACCCCAATTCACCCATTTTGAATAGGGTTCGTCTCCAGGTGTTCCCCTACCACATTGTAAAATTTCATTGAAATCGAGCGATATTTACGCAAGTTATGACGTATAAGTGTAATGGAATGGATCCCGCTCCTACGTCTTGACCTTTGACCCCATTTGTCCCATTCGATAGGGTTCGTCCCCAGGTGGTCCCCTACCACATACTAATATTTCATCGAAATCGAACCATATTTACGCCAGTTATCGTGCGGACGGACGGACAAAGCTGGAGCATATACGCTTCTTCAACCTACGGTTGGAAAGCGTAAAAAAGGTCTTTCAGTCAAACGCCAATGACTGTGGAAAATATTTGTGGGCTTTCTTTCACAAAATGTTGTTTAAATTTCGTGCTAGGAGGGTTAATGTAAATCCCTGTAATGATGATATCTCCTCTTCTAAGAGTCTTATTTAAAATTTTCTGTTTGCTACCAATAGCGTTTGTGACAAGGAATATTTTGCATATATTTTCCAATTTTCTGCCACACAGTTTTGCTACTAGGGGGGGGGGGGTACATATTCATCATTTCTATTTGTAACATACTTGGAACTGTATCTTCGTTTCTGAGAACACAATTTAAAAAATCTTCGTTGACCTCCTATTGAAATATGCAAATGACAACCGTACGTCATCGATTTGGTAGCCGCGCGATATTGATAAACGTTGTTCTGAGGGGGATGCGGCAACTACGATTCAGTACACCTGTTAGTAGAAAAATGGTACTGCACCATCACTTAGAAGACGCTTTACGGTGGAGAGCAATCCGTAGATTGGAAGCAGGGCAATCGCAAACTGAGGTAGCAAGATGACTGAATGTGTCGAGGCAAGTGGTCTCCGATCTTCGGATAGGGTTCCTGGAAACCGGAACAATAACCAGATGACCGGGACAAGGACGCCTCTGAGCCACAACAGGTCAAAACGACCGGCATTTGTCTGTAACAGCTCGATGCAACAGGAAATCAACAGCCAGGCAACTCTCGCAGAAACTCTCGTGTGCTACGGGAACTCGGATATAGAGGCAAACAGTTGTCAGAAAACTCCACGAGGGAGGTCTATATGCAAGAAGGCCGGTGATCTGTATCACATCGTACAAAAGGGTCCGTCGGAAGTTTGCCCGACAACATCACCCTTGAAGCCCTGGTCAATGGGGCCGTGTTATCTTCAGTGACGAGTCACAGTGTAGCCTAAACACGGATTCTCGACCTGTGAACATTTGGAGAGAGGCGGAAAGCCGAAATCTTCCCTCCAGCATTACAGAAATTGACAACTATGGTGGTGAAGGACCCCTGCTGGGATCATATTTGATGGACGCACGTCTCTGCATGTGTTTCCGGAAGGCACTCCTGACTGCTGCATGCTACCGTTATGACATTCCAGAGTCATATGTGCGGCTTTTCAGACAAGCTGTTTGCTACCAGTCCTTTTTTTTTACGGACGATAACTCCAGTTCCCATAGGGCTCTTCTAGTCAACGAATAACTGGAGGGTGAGGGTATTCACAGGATGGAGTGACCCGCGAGATCTCCAGACCTGAACCCGATGGAGCATGTTTGGGATACCGTGGGAAGTCCAGTTGCAAACAGTAAGGCCCCTTTCAGAACCCTCCCGGGATTTAGATCCGCCTTGGTGGAGAAGTGGTACTTACTGACACAAATTCTCCTTCACAGCCTTGTAAATAGCATGAGGACTCGTTGTGCGATGTGTACCGCTATTAGGGATAATCACACTCCCTATTATTAGACCTTCGAATTCCGCACCACTTCCTGAATCACTCTTGGATCGCCACGCTGTCATGCAGTTCTCGTAATCCTTTTCCGTAGTGTATTGCTGCGTTATATGTATGTCCGTATCAACTGTCATTAAAACTCTGTCGAGTGGATTTTGCGTCATTCACGATTTTGCGTTTGTCACGTTAATGTTCGACACCAAGGAAGTCTGTAGTATTTTTTATTATTGTACATTGCCTTTAGTTTAAGTTAATTAGTTCCTTTAACTAAACTTGGTGCTGAATGGATAAAACAATGTCTTTGATTCTCGGAACATACTGTGTATCTCACACTCTAGAAACAACAAGGTGAATAGAAACAGCCAGGACGAAAGAATCAACAAAAACGTACGCAACGTCATCTGTTTATTCTCCACGTACTGGAAGTTCAGGTCACCAATACACTATAATTTAGTCGTAACGCTGACACTTACAGTGACACTCTTGTTTCTACGTATAAATCTCAGTCAGATATCGACAACACTTTTTTTATTGGAGTTTTAACGACAACCGTGAGCAACTCAGTGGGCTACAAGCAGTCGCCCGTCCCTAAGTTTGGGCCACTGACCTCAGGGAAGGGATAGAGTAAGTGCCTTAAGACAAACACAAGATCCGGGCCCATCTTGGACGGATGGTCATAAGTCATCGCTTAGACCACTGCACCACCGGGCCGGCTACAACACTTATTCGTCGATTCATATAAACGTACAACCTCTTTCTATATTCAAAGTATATCGCCATCATATTCCCTATATGCAGTAACTCCACGCTTTTTCATTCAACTTTCCACTATTTTCCCTGACTTACTGTCAGTGTTACCAGAATATACAATCTGTTCGGGAAGTAATGTGCCGTTCAGTAGGAAAACCTTAAACCGGGAACTAACGAAATTTACAAAAGAAAACAGAAACTTAAAAGGAAAGTTAAATTTAGATATACTTCACATATCTGATTCACGAATATGATGATGTGATAAGCTAGAAATATCTGTGAAAAGAGGAAGTGTGTATACAGGTGTACTTTGAGAAGAGGACACGAATAATTGTAAGTTATATTCTTATAATCAATACCTCAATACGGATTGTGTTCCTTGCTATCGAACTCTGGACCGTTAGCGATAATATAAGAGTGATGCTTAACATTTAATAGAATTTCAGCATACAGGAATCCAAAATGATACTTGCTCTCACAAAACTCATAAAGAAAGGATTTTTTTGCAAATAGGGCATTGGGGCATTTAGTAGAACACATGTTCTCAAAATTTGACTACTCCATTTGGCAACATTCTTCTTATCATTAACATAATGCTGTATTATTTTTAGACATATGGTGCATGCAAAATGGACTGTGCCTAATTTAAATTTTTAGCTCGACTTTCTTAAAAAAGTACGTACTTAGAGTACCACTTTGTCAATCCGTTCGCCTGTGAATAACATATCTCTGCATTTGTTAGTCCGATTTGAAAAAAATTGCATTGGAATGCTTGAAGTGCGATAACGATGATCCTTGCTCTACGTTTTTTTATCCATAACTTCGCCGCAAGAGGGCGTAAATGCAGATGTTATCGAATTCAAAATATATTTTATTCCATATATTTGCCTCTAAATATCCAATTGAAAAATGTATTTCTTCCCCTCGATGCCATTTATAACAAACACTAATTTGGGTTAAGTTTCTTTTTCAAGCAATGCTTATATTTTTCAGTAGGGGGCGTAAAGTTAAATTGAGATTTATCCGATATCTCTGCTTCTAAAAGTCGTATTGGAAAAATTCTTTCTGCGTTGGACACAACTTGTGGTGGAAAATGTTCCCATTAGAATTTCCAATTTCTGGTAAAGAATGGTTCGGCCATCAGGGAGCATAAGTTGTTTTTCTGTTGCAGATGTATTTGCAGTAAAACACGCGCTTCTGCGAATTCGATTAAAAACATTCTTTGTCGACCGATACCACTCTCCTTGGTAAACCTTTTGAGAATATCTTCTTCTTTATATTATGCTTAGTTATCTGTCAGGCGGGTTTAGATGTATATCTCATTTTTGTCGATATATCTGTTTCTAAGGGTCTGATTTGAAAAATTCTTTATCGGACAGTATTTGCGGCGCGAAATGTTTTGCATATATTTTCAAATTTTTCTTAACAGACAAGTGTGCCCCTAGGAGGGGTAAGCCACGTTTCCGCTTACAGTATGTTCACAGCAATATCGGCGGAGCTGAAACCCCGATGGAAAAAACAATTCGGTCAGATATTACTACATACGAGACATCATCATCATCATCATTGTCAAAAATTATCAATCCACTGCTGGACGAAGGTCTCCCGAATTTTCCTCCACAACGGTCTGTCTTGTGCCAGTCTCCTCCATGTCACTCCCGCATACTTTCGAATTTCATCCACCCATCTCCCATGTGTTATATTTGTGTATATTTCCTTCCTGAAATGTGGCAAAATTTCCCCGCTAGGGGGCGCAAATTTATAATTTGTTTTTCTTAATATATCTGCTTCTAAATGTGCAATTAAAAACAAATACTTTTAACACCAAATAACAGTTATCTTGCGAAACACTTTAAGTTTAAATTTGTGCTTGTGGAGATTTTTGTAGTTTAATTCTGTCGCTAGGTGGTGTTGGTGTACTTTTGTTTCAGCTGTAACTACGCTTCTAAAAACCCTATCGAAAATTTCGTTTTTATTGTTTGCCATTCTCTACGATAACGATGCGGAACACCATCCTCTTTAAATAATCCACAGCTTTCCCGCTAAGGGGCGTAAATGTCAAAACCTTTTTCTCGCTAGATATGCTTCTGGGAGACGTATTTGGAGAATTGTTTTTCTTAGCGTAATTTTTCTATGAAAAATATTATTCGCATATTTTCAGCTTTTCCTTTGTGCAAAATTCTTCTGCTAGGGACGTACAGTTATATCATGTTTTCTTATACATTTCTTCTTTTAACTGTTCCATTTGGAAAGCTCTTTGTCTGATATCTCCCTTCTGCTATGAAAACTTTTTGTGCACCATTTGTTAATTTTCATAACATAGTTTTCAGGCGCTGGTGGGAGTAAGTAGCTGTTCCTATTTCTGGATGTTTTATCGGTTGTAGAAATCGGGATGATTTTTTGTTTTTGTAACTGGTTTTAATTGACTATGAATGACTTTGAAAAATTTATTCACACCGGAAAGCAATCAAAAGACATGCTCATTACAACCGAAAATTTGGTGTCATCTTTTTTGCTGTTTTCTCTTTGGGGGGGGTTAACTACCACCATGATCAACTCGATGGGCTATAAGCTGTCGAGTTTCCATGTTCAGGGCTACTGGTTCCACGAAAGGGTAAGAGCTAGTGCCGTAAGGTAAACACGCATACATGCGTCACCAGAATGCGAATCCGGACCCATCTTGGGCGAATGATCAGGAGCCAGAGATTAGACCACTGGACACCGAGGCTGCAATTTTATTTCTTTAGTGTCATTATTAGCCCACAGATGTATTTTCCTCTGTTTTCCACGTCGGTTGAATCGAATCCATATATCGCGATTTCCGTTTGATCATACTGTCGTTACACCACGGAGGACAACGAAGTTCCAATCAACCGAAACTAAGCAGTTGTATCTTAGGTATGTGAAGACCTCTCAAATTTGCGCTAGTCAAAGCTGTTGATGCTACCTCATAGACTTTTTCCTATCCAGACATGGAAATAGGTCAATAACTCCAGTGCTCACAGATATCAGTGGGAATTCCCCTTTGTAGAAATATTACTTCACAAATACGCACATGGAATGCACAAAAAATTGGCATTGTTAGCCAACAAGTTCCGTAGTTTTAGGTTTGTCACGTACCCTGGTTTCCATAAATTAAAGGAAAAAACCCAGAAAAATGGCGATAACTCAAAATATTCGTGATAAAATGTCAGGAAATTTGGTGAAAACCTGTATCGTATCCTACGTTAGAAAAAGACTACAAAACATTTCCTAAAAAACATGCCAAAATGACCACATGCAGAACCAGGTGAAAAATAAGGTGTCAAAATCAAATAGTCAAAGCTCCACAATAGTGAGTGTGGTTATCTTTTACAGAAATTAAAGCCTCGCAGCGATGCCTCATGCTGTCGATGATGGTATCTAGGAGTTCAGCTGGTAGCAATGGCAATTGGTTGTATCCAACGTTAGAAAAAGAGTACAAAATATTTCCTAAAAAACATGCCAAAATGACCACATGCAGAACCAGGTGAAAAATAAGGTGTCAAAATGAAATAGTCAAAGCTTCACAATAGTGAGTGTGGTTATCTTTTACAGAAATTCATGCCTCGCAGCGATGCCTCATGCTGTCGATGATGGTATCTAGGAGTTCAGCTGGTAGTAATGGCAATTGTTCGTATCCAACGTTAGAAAAAGAGTACAAAATATTTCCTAAAAAACATGCCAAATTGACCACATGCAGAACCAGGTGAAAAATAAGGTGTCAAAATGAAATAGTCAAAGCTCCGCAATAGTGAGTGTGGTTATCTTTTACAGAAATTCAAGCCTCGCAGGGATGCCTCATGCTGTCGATTATGGTATCTAGGAGTTCAGCTGGTAGCAATGGCAATTTTTCGTGCAAAGCCTATCTAAGCCTCTCCAGGTTTTGCGCAGGGATGAGGGTAGTAGCACGTCTCCTTAAAGCATGCCGGATATGCTCCATCGGATTAAGGTCGGGAGACCTGGTTGGTAAACCCATGCAGACAATGGTCTCCTCTTGAAGATATTGTTCCACCACCCTCAATCGGTGGAAAAGATCGTTATGGCAGGCAGAAAAAATTGACATTATTACCAAACAGGTGCCGTATTCTTCAGTTTATCATGTAGTTATCACTTCAGAAAGGAATTACTACATCGACCTACAGCGGGAGCTGAATCCGCACCACTCGATTTCCATTTGCTATGAGGAAGCGCGTATACCTTCGACTAGCGCAAATATTAAACATATTCATATTCCAAAGCTATAACTAATTAACTTCAGTTGCTTGGAACTCTTTTGTTCTGGGTGGTGAAACGGTTTCATACTCGAACGGAAACCAGTTCGACACCCGCTGCAGGGCGTTGTTACTTTTAAGTTGCCTTAAGAGATCGCTATGTGGGAAATTAGAGAAATATAGCACCTGTGGACCAACATTGTTTATACCTTTTATGTTTCTGTGAAGAAGTGTTTCTTTTAAAGGATTGGTTTCCCATTGATACTTAGTTTTTTATTGGTACAACCTGATTAACAGAAACTCTTCATTGGACACCATAATAATTTTCCATTTAGAAAAACGAAGAACAGTACATATAAATAAGATAGTCATAACAACTTTGTGTTACAATTTAGCTAGTAGGACATATTTCTAAACCATTGATGCCCGTTTGCCGTCATGAAAGAATTACCAACGTTTTGCCGCACACAAAGCTTGTTTAAACTCTGTGAGTATTTGTTTTGACACATATATCTGCGTCAAACGACGTAAGCTTAGAATTAAGTGCAACCCTATGAGATAATTTGCAAGCTCAAAATGTTTTTTTGTTTTTTTTGTAATTATAATCCTAATTAGAAAAATATATTGTAGTACTTACAAATTCCTCTAAGCAGGGCAATCAGGATCCGCTGCGAAAGGATGCATGTTCATTAAGCATTAGCCGTAGAACAGAAGCAAGCATTAAATATCGAGGAACGTAATCCACTTCGACAACGAAAGGAAAGCGTGAACTTTATAAGCTGCGCATCAAAGTATTTATAACCAAGTGTTTTTCTTTTTTCGTTTAGTCTGTGTTAGGAGCTGTCACTCAAGATGTTGTTCACGTAATTTTTTTTATGCCCTATATATATATTCTTTTTCATTTTCAGTACTTCGCATCGCTTTTTTCAAAAGACTTCAGTCTATATTTTTTGTTGCTGTTGAAAAATTACGTCAAGACTTTCACCGCGGATACCGGAAGAAGACGAACGATTGTCGTAGTGCATCAAGCTTCAAGTGTGAAGCTGGTGGCTCGCTTTTTGAAGTAACTTGTGGGCGGTCTTACAGCGTGGAAATTCTAGACGCTAAGCTTCGCGGGTGTTCGAACCATTAAAATTTTATTAGACTATATTTCAAGTTTTAATCAGAGTGGAAGGAGACAGTTACCGATTTGATAGAAATTAAAACTCTGACGATAAGATGCAAACCTTTGAAGAAAATTAAAGTCGCTTCCATTTCTTGATTTCGTTATTTTCAGTTTGGTGTCTGCATTATTAATTTAAATTACTACAGACGGTTTTATTCATTGAAACGCGTATATGTACAAATGTCAACTCAACCTAAGAAACATTACAAAAAGTTTGTTGTCCACTTTAGGAAATAAACTTTGTTGTCCACTTTAGGAAAAAACACGAAAGTCAGTTACAAGAACAGTACTCAGCTTTTATTCCAATCACAAGAACTTCGTAGGAGAGAACACTAAAGCTAATTCATTCTCTCGCCGCTCTGGTTGCGCAGTGTCTAACCAGTGGCTAATCACCATTCGTACGAGAAGGGTCCAGGTTCGAATCCCGGTGAGGCATGGATGTTATGTGTGTGTGTTATAGCACTGGCTCTCTCCCTTGCCTAGAACAAGTGGCCCTATATTAGGGACGGTAAACTGCTTCTAGGCCAGTGAGTTGCTCACGATGGTCGTTAAACGTTCAGTTAAAAACAAAACAAAACAAGTTAGTAAAATCATGCAATGCATTGATTATGATAAGCTTTCCAACATACCAGAAGTTATTACTCAAGTTATTTGGATAATGGCTGTGGAATAAATCTCGCTCCTGTGTGCTGACCTTTGACCCCATTTCGATGATATTCAACAGAACAGGTTCACTATACCTCCGGAACAACATGATAAAGTTTTGTTGCAATAGAAGCAGTTTTACGCAAGTTATGAGAATAATGGCTGTTTAATAAATCTGGCTTTAGTGCAATGACCTTTGACCCCATTTCGTTGATATTCAACAGAACCGGTTTACTATACCTCCGGAACAACATGATACAGTTTTGTCGCAACTCAAGCATTTTAAGTAAGTTATGATGCACAAGGGCAATGGAATGGATACCACTCCAGTGTCCTGACCTTTGACCCCATTTCCCCTCCTTTTCAATCGGGTTCGTCTCCAGTGGCTCCCTACCACATGCTAAAATTTCATCGAAATCGAACCATTTGTACGCAAGGTATGACGCATAAGGGCAATGGAATATATCCCGCTCTTATGCCCTGCCTGACCTTTGACCCCATTTCGCCAATTTTCGATAGGTTTCGTGCCCAGGTGATTCCCTACCACATACTAAAATTTCATCGAAATCGAACCATATTTACGCATGTTAGGACGCATAAAGGCAATGGAATGGATCCCGCTCCTATGTCCTGACCTTTGACCCTGCTTCGCCCATTTTCAATAGGGTTTGTCCCCAGGTGGTCCTCTACTACATACTAAAATTTCGTCGAAATCGAACCATTTTCACGTGAGTTATCGTGCGGGCGGACGGACAAAGCTAGAGCATATTACGCTTTTTCAACCTACGGTTGGAAAGCGTAAAAAAGGAAAACAATCATTCTCTTAGTAGAGAAGAAGGCACCTTGTGACGAACTACATGAGGTGAAACAGATGTCAAGACAACAAATCTGCAGCGATACATTCCGTTGGTGTAATTTAGTCGGATAAAACAACTGGCTCCGGAGCGAGGAGTCGCTGATTCGATCCTCGTCACAAACGAACTTGTGAATTTCAATTTGGCGCCCGATTGTGGAAAATAAATCTACTAGGCGTTGGGTTCTTCCAAAAATGTGTGATGGTTGTTTCACACATCGTCTGGAATCAATAAAAATTCATTCTTTACTTCAAGAAAATAAAAAAATAAATAAAAAAGTAAGTAGGAGATGATATGGCGTACTACAGACGTAAAGCACGTGTCAAGGCGACAAATCTGCAGCTACATATTCCGTCGGTGTAGTTTAGTCAGTTAGAACAACTGACTCCGGAGCGAGGAGGCCTAAAGAGTGTTTTGATGCTCTGCATCATTCCCGACAGTACTAAAGTAAATCCCAAATAACAAATTTCCATGTAACTAAAATGGGTAACGGTGTGTCATTGTGAAAACCGTTGCTGAAATTCGATTGGGCTACAATCTGTACCATAAAATGACGCAATAGAAGTTAATGTCATTGGTTTTTTTTTGTTTTTTTTTTTTTTTTTTTTTGATGGGAGGTTTAACGACCACCGTGAGCAACTCAATGGGCTATAAGTAGTCGCCCGTCCCTAATTTAGGGTCACTGGCTCCAGGGAAGGGAGAGAGCCAGCACCGTAAGACAAACACAACATCCATGCCTGACCGGGATTCGAACCCGGACCCCTTACGGACGAATGATCAGAGGCCAGCGCCTTAGACCACTGCGCCACCGGGGCGGCAATGTGATTGTTACTCAACAATATATTTTACTAAAATATCGCCGAACATTATTTTATCACGTTTTACATAAACGTAACAATATCTCATTGCAATCTCTGTAAATTACGCGAACCTCATGCTAAATGTGATAAAGGCCATTACAAAAATGCATTTTGATCCTGCAGTCGGTGAGCCACCTGCAGTAGATGGATTTCCTCAAACATCTCGAAAACGGCTGTTTTTCGTCCATGAATTTCAAGCTCTCCTGCCATTGACGAGCGCTTTTAAATAATATATAACACGATGGGGGTGTAACCTGTAGATATTCTAGACCAAAGGTTACCAATCCCCTTCACTAACACCTTTGCGATTAAGATTTTCTTTCTATCTTGAAGTCAGATTTTAGCTCGATGGACTTTCGTAGGTACATCACGTTTTGTCAGTGTCGTTTCTTATGTTTGTCTAAATCCTAAAAATATACAGGATGTCCATAAATGAAGTATACAACTTTAGTATGCTATTGAAAAAAACTACAACAAATAACAACTTACTTTTATTGTCAAAACACATGGTAACTGTGAAAGCTTTTTTATAGAAATGTCAGTAGGTCTCCACGTGTGTTCCGTTGGTTGCTCGCAGGATATCTAAACGATAGTCCAGTACCACCCACGTACGCTGCAGAATGTCAGGTGTAACAAGGAGGAAAGCTGCAGTAATGCACCCTTCGAGCTTAGTGCTAGATGTAACCTTTTTCTTGTACACAATGTGCTTAATAAAGCCCCAAAGAAAAAAATCGCATGGGATAATATCAGGAGAACTGGTTGGCAATGCCATCGGACCCCCACGTCCAATCCTACGCCCTGGAAAATGAGGTCTAAAGATCTGCGTACACCCAAAGACAAGTGCGGAGGCGCTCCATCTTGCTTGTAAATGATGTCTTGAATATCCTGGATTTGTGGAATTGCGAATTGTTCTAACATGTCCAGGTACGTTATGCCAGTGATGGTTGGTTCAGCGAAAAAAAAAAAGCCCTATCACTCTGCCTTCCATTAGACCATCCCCAGGTGCTTTTGCCTTTCAAGACACTTCCTGTTGCTTTGAATTTATTTACCCATTGTCCTATGCGCCTTCGTGTCGGAGGCTGTCTCTGTACTCCGTTCTGAACTTACGCTGAACTTCTGTTAGAGATTTTGACTCCGCATACCAAAACACACACGCTGCTTTCTCCACTGGGAAAGCCCATGTCTGTTGTATTCCGTGTTTGACGAGATTTGTCATTACATGAGACACCTGGCGCCATCTACCATCTGACTTAAAAAGTTTTTTCTATGATATTTTTTAGTAGTATAACGAAGTTGTATACTTCATTTATAGACACCCTGTATAATAATAAAAAACACTGTTTTTTAAAATACTGAACAGAATTAACGAAGCATATTTTCGATACAACCTTTTCCGTCAAATGACGGAAAGAAACGTTAATTTCACGGATTTTTCGTACCACAGGAAAATTACGAATTTTCAGAAACCTTTCCGCAATTCCTTTTGCATATTAACGAAAAAAACTCCGTTCTCACTTTTTTCCCAGATCCGTATGACGAGAAATTACCGGTGATAGGAGCGATTGGTGAGAATACTTGAGGTTTGATTAACTTTAAAATTGCAATTATCTGTCGAAATTTGAAGTTCCGTAGCGAGATCGGTTATTGTGGATAGGATGTTGCATGCATTTTGGGTATTGTGGCACACCACTTTGGAACTTAAACTTTCTGGTATTAATTTTGGAATGTGGTCACTGTGTACTCTAAATGACAAAAGATATAACTTCACTTTTATGCTATGCGTTTCATTTCGCTCCTTTGTTTGTAATAAATGTAATGATAAACATATACTACATCGCGTGTATTTCGTCAAAGTTAAGATACATCACAAACTCTATTGAACTAAATAAGAGTTCCGTTGTTTACAGCTAAAAATAGCACACTACCTGTACTTTTCGTTCCCCGGCTAGCTTCTATTCTGATGCGGGTAAACTTAACTGAGTCTTCTTTTGCTTTCTTGTGTTACGATAGCTTCATTATATTATTATGTGATGTATTCAGTACATCTTTGGAATAATGTGCGCCGCAGGATTGGGGTGCGGTCGAATAGATTCTCTTCGGTGGTACGGCTCACGGCAGCTTTAAAAGAGAACGGGGGGTAAATACCGGCGTTCTTCTACTACAAATTAATTTTGATTATTCGGCAACACTGATGGAAAAGCATAGTGGACTTGCAATAAAAACGCGTCCACGACATTTAATCGTTTTTGGAAGTACGTCTCACGGCTGTATAGCAAACTGTACTCCCATACCCACACACATCTCTCAGAATACAAAACCTAAGAAAGAAAATTTGAAAGCCAAGGAATAACGGAGAAAATCCTAAGGTTTAAACAAGTGATGGTTAAGACAATTCCAAAGTTTAAGCGATTTTGGTCGTAGACATATCGAGGTGAGAATGCCACACTATTTTCAGGGAATTCTTTTCGGATATTTCGGTTTTACTAATCATGTAAAACACGAAACTTTGAATATGTATTTGACAAATGAATGTAAGATAATACACAATGTAATGAAAGGCGGGCATTTATTTGCCTATAAAATCTTATAGCTAAGGGTTTATGATAACGAACAAAAGTTTCGTCTTGCAGAACGGAGTACGATGAAATGAATATTTTTTCAGTCGGTCTTTTAGATGCGACTATACAAGTGAAATATCTCCGTGTCCGTATATATACACTGCTGGCCACCCAAAATGCAACACCAAGAAGGAAGCATCCGATTGGCCTGAAATTCGCAGCATGGGTCGCCCGCCAGAGGACATGCAAACGATTAGCATTACAAGGCTTATGCAAATCATGTGCGCCCAGCACGCCACCGAGAAGCACTATAAGAAGGGTGCACAGAATGCGAGGTGTACGTAGTGGAAGTGTGTTGTGCTGCCGGACCTGTGAGTGGGAAGCTTCCTGATGCCTCGACGTAGAATACGGCAGTCATTCCAGCACGTTTCGGAGTTCGACAGAGGACGAATAGTAGCTTATCGCGACAGAGGTTTATCGTACCGAAACATCGGCGCCCGTGTAGGACGACATCCAGCCACAGTGAGGCGAGTATGAATTCGGTGGTTGCAGGAGGGACGGACGGACCGACGTGAGTGATTGCCGTAGGCGCGAAACACCGCCGAACGTGAGGACCGGCATGTTGTGCGGCGGGCATTGACAGCTCGTACCGCCACATCACGAACGTTAGCACTGGAATTAGGGTATGCTGCGCCACAACCTGTGTCAGCACGTACCGTTCGATGTCGTCTGCAGGAGCGGGGACTTGTCGTACGGCGCCCATTGCTCCGATTACCATTGAGGTTACACCACCGGCGAGTGCGGCGGCAGTAGGCTGTTGAATGCCGCACCTGGACTACGGAATGGCACGACATTGTTTTCTCCGACGAATCCCGCTCCTGCCTGCAACACCACGATGGTTGGATCCGCGTGTGGCGTCACCGCGGCGACATACTGTATGACAACTGCATTATGCATCGCCATACCGGTCCGTCGCCTGGCGTTATGGTTTGGGGCGCAATAGGATATGACACCCGCACCCCTCTGGTACGCATCGCCGGTACACTCAACAGCCACCGCTACAACTCCGACGTTTTGGAGCCTGTAGTCCTCCCTTAGCTGCAAAGCACCTGCCAGCGGCCACGTTTCAACAGAACAATGCGCGCCGGCACGTGGCACACATAGTGCAAGAATTCTTCACGGCCCACCAGGTGTCACTGTTGCCGTGGTCCGCCTGTTCTCCCGATATGTCGCCCATCGAACACGTCTCGTCGCTGATCGGCAACCGAGTGTCCCGGCAAGCACCACCCGCGGCTACTCCTGATGAACTGTGGCAACGTGTGGAAGCAGCCTGGACCGACATACCCCAAGCCCACATCCAAAGCCTCTTTCGTTCGATGCCGCGGCGTGTAGCGGCCGTTATTGCCAGCCATGGGGGCCATACGAACTATTGATGTCTGCGTGTTCCGCAAGTCGCACGGGCCTGTAAGCTCAATCGTTTCATCTTTGTATCGGTTGTTATGTGTCCAGTAAATCTGGCTTTGCTATCTCGTGTCCTTCTTGGTGTCGCATTTTGGGTGGCCAGCAGTGTATGTATAACCACATACATTCTCAAACAGAGTGAAACCTAATTAAAGCCAAGTCAACAGCACCAAATACAAATAAAAATTCTAAAGTGGTAAATATAGCCAATAAAAAAAATACCTAGACCTGACACTTTTGTCTAACGTGAACGCAAATACCAAGTCAAAGTTTCAGAATGCCTAACTCAAACCCTCAGACAAAAGTCTGGGGCCAAGTATTTTTATTGGCTATACTCACCATTTTAGAGTTTTTATTCGTATTTGGTGCTGATGACCTGGCTTTAATTAGGCTTCACTCTGTTTGGGAATGTATGTGGTTGTTAGTCTTGTTGATTGAACATTTTGTTTAATTTGTGTTTCATATAACTACAATGTACTTGATACCTCTATCATTATATGCTGCGTTACGCATTTCATTGGAGTCTTATGATTTCAGTAATAATCGGTTCGCTTTCGGGCTTGGGACTTCAAATTTTTGGATTCGGAGATTTCTTGATTGGCTGCCGAATTTTATTTCGCTTTCTATGAGTCATGTGGTTTGTATGATGTAATTAATATAAGGTCAAGTGATGCGTAACATCACAGCCTCTCCTTGACAAATGTCAACCCCGCCTTCTCGTGGTGCATCCTGTTCCCACTAAAGGGGCTCTGACGACCGCCCATAGCGGTATAACTATACCATCGGGATTAGAGGAAATTCTATCCCACACTCACCAACCCGCTTGGCCAGCGTGGTGAGTTATGGCCAAACCCCTCCAAAATGATTCCACAACTTAAATCTTGGCCCTCAGTCTCCGGCAGCTGGAATGTACCTGGCCAAGGCAGCGGCCAGTGCGACATGAAGGCAGAGGGTGCTAAGAATCCCCGGAGAACCGGACTAGGCTGCCATCTGATGCTGACCTTGGCTACTTACAATGGACGCTCCCTATCTTCTGATTCAAGGCTTCTTGAATTGGAAGAGGAACTACAAAGGATCAAGTGGGACATCGTGGGGCTAAGTGAGGTAAGGAGAAAAGGAGAAGATCTCATCGAACTGAAAAGTGGACATCTCTTCTACTATCGTGGGACAGATACTGGCAGAACTAGTGGTGTTGGATTTATAATAAACAAGAAACTGAAGGATAAAGTTGTAGAAGTTGAAAGTTCCTCTGACAGAGCTGCACGACTTGTTATCCAACTCTCGAAAAGATACCAGGCTCAGATTATTCAAACTTATGCAGCCACCACAAGTCATCCTGAAGAAGAAATTGAAGAATTTTATGAGGAAATTTGTCATCTAAATAATAATGGTAAGCAGCACTTGAAAATAATTATGGGAGATTTCAATGCAAAAATAGGGCAACGGCAACAGAATGAAACTTCAGTAGGTAAATTCGGTCATGGCAACAGAAACCAGCGTGGAAATACTCTCGTTGAGTTTGCAGAGGCAGAAGGGTTTTTCATCTTGAACTCCTTCTTCAAGAATAAGCCACACAGGAAATGGACATGGAGACATCCAAATGGGACGACAGGTGAAATTGATTTTATTATGTGTAACAAAAAATTCGTCATAGAAGACTGCAGTGTGCTAAACAAGTTCAACACAGGTAGTGACCATAGATTGGTGAGATGTAAGATGCACCTCAACACTATACTTGAACGTGGCAAGCTCATAAGACAAACAAAATGTATTGACATAACCAACCTTAAAAAACACCATAATACCTTCAAGTTAGAACTAAAGAACAGGTTCTCTGCTTTAGAAGGCCTAACATCGGAAGAAGTGGACATCTCTGAAGTTAACAGAAAAGTAACCAAAGCTCTTATGGAAACAGCAACAAAATTAGCTGGGTCTAAGAACAAGTTGCATGTGAACAAATTTTCAGGAAAAACCAAAATGTTGATGCAAAAAAGAAGAGAGATGAGGACAACTAAAGAAGATGTGACTTCCAAAGTGGAATATATAGAGCTATGCAAGACAGTAAGAAAAAGTATCACTGAAGACGTAAGGAAATTCAACTGTGAACTAGTGAGGAAAGCAATTGAAAACAACCAAAGCCTAAAGATAGCAAAGGGACATCTCAGTAAGGGAAGAAAACAGATTATGGCACTGAGAAAAGAAGATGGTTCTGTAACAAGAAATAGAGGCGAAATTTTGACAAGAGTGAAAGATTTCTACTCCAAATTATATGAAAGGGATGATACATGCACTCCAGACATCATGAAAGATACCAGTACCAGAGTTCCTCCAGTCCTTCCAGCAGAAGTTGCACATGCAATCAAGAACATGAAGCGAGGAAAAGCTCCAGGAGAAGATGGAATTACTGTAGACATCATACAAGAAGCAAGTGGAGAAATCGAAACAGTACTCGCCCAAATTTTCACTCGATGCCTTAATGAAGGAAAGATTCCTGAGGATTGGAACACCGCTACAATGATCCTGGTACATAAGAAAGGTGACATTGAGGATCTCGGAAACTACAGACCTATCAGCCTCCTATCAGTAGTTTATAAAATCTTCACTAAAGTTCTTTCACACCGCTTGAAGGTAACACTGGACATGGCTCAACCGAGAGAACAAGCTGGATTCAGGAGTGGCTACAGCACAATAGATCATATCCACGTGCTGAGAGAACTAATTGAAAGAGCGAGGGAATATGAACTTCCATTGTGCATGGCTTTTATCGATTATGAAAAAGCCTTTGATTCGGTGAAATCATCAGCAGTTACAATGGCTCTGAAAACCTGCGGTATTGAAGATGCATACATTAATATTATTAATAACATCTATGAAAATGCAAGTGCAAAGATTAGGCTGTTTGAAAATACAACACACATAAAAATTGGAAAGGGAGTGAGACAAGGTGACACCATATCTCCGAAGCTCTTTAATGCCACATTGGAGGGTGTTTTTCAGTCGCTGAGCTGGGAAAACAAGGGGATAAAGATTAATGGAGATTATCTAACCCACCTTCGTTTTGCTGATGACGTAGTCATTTTTGCAACTACCCCATCAGAGCTGCAGAGTGTGATCCAGGAACTTGCTGACAAGAGTAAAGATGTGGGATTAAAAATGAACTTTCAGAAGACAAAAGTGATGTTCAATGCTTTTACAAGAAATGAAGATTTATCGATTGATGGAGAAAAGCTGGAGATAACAGACACGTACGTTTATCTTGGACAGCAGATATCAAGTGAGGGTCACATTGATGAAGAAATTAATCGGCGTATAAAACTTGCCTGGAGAGCTTTTGGAAGAAACAGCATAATTTTCAAGAGCAATATGCCATTATGTCTTAAAAGAAAAGTGTTTGATCAATGCATCCTTCCAGTTCTTACGTATGATGCAGAGACGTGGACCTTAACTAAAAGAGACATACAAAGGCTTCAGACAACTCAAAGAAGCATGGAGAGGTGCATGCTTGGTGTAACCAGGAGAGATAAGAAGAGGAACTCGTGGATCCGAAAAATGACAAGAGTGGAAGACATCATGATCAGAGTTAAATCCCTGAAATGGCAATGGGCTGGACATACTGCCAGAAGGACAGATCATCGATGGACAGCCGAAATTTTAGATTGGATTCCAAGGGACAGGAAAAGACCCAGAAGAAGACCACATGGGAGATGGGTGGATGAAATTCAAAAGTATGCGGGAGTGACATGGAGAAGACTGGCACAAGACAGACCGTTGTGGAGGAAACTTGGGAAGACCTTCGTCCAGCAGTGGATTAATAATGGTTGACAATGATGATGATGATGATACTCTAGAGTGAAGAAGAAATCAAGAACTTGTCTAACAGATTTGAACTCAGTGAAACAGACATGATTCGTGGTTTTAGAGAATGCCAGAAACTTCAGGGAAAAGAAAATTGCTTGCAACTTTTACTACAGATGAAGTGAACTTTGCAAAGTGCGTATTACTGTACCTTTTGTTTTTAGATTTAACGACCATCATGAGCAACTCTGTGGGCTATAAGCAGTTGCTCGTCCCTAATTTAGGGCCACTGGTTTTAGGGAAGTGAGAGAACCAGTTCCGTAGGACAAATGCATCATCCATGTCTCACGGGGATTCCAACCTGGACCCATCTCAGACGAATTGTCATAAGCCAGCGCTTAGACCACTGCGGCCCTGGGGCGGCGCTGTACCTTCAAACAACTGTGGAGGGGAATTTTTCAGGAGAATTTGATAATCACCCAAATTTGCTGTGTATTATATAACCATTATGTAACACTGTTTTTTTAATATAATAATCTAATATTATATGAGCATGTAAGTTATGATTTTGCATTTCATCTCATGAACAAATAATACGACTTAAAGAACAAGTTTGAAGAAATTGAATTGCTTTTCATTAGGTCAATTTCCTCCACAATTACCACAACTTGTGTTTAAGAATTCCGGCAACTTTACCTCCAGAAAAAAGAAGCTCTGTCTATATATACACTATATAAATGCACACCATGCTTCCTGAAGAGCGTCCAACAATTCCGTAATATTCGCCGATGGAGGAGTCTTAGCATTAACGGCACGTTGAACAGCATCCCAAATGTGTTCGATGGCGTTTAAATCCGGCGAACAAGGAGACCAAGTCAGGATGCCAAACTCCGTGAATGTTCATTCAGCCGTAATTGGGCGACTGTGGATGTGTCCGGTGGCGTATTGTCGTGTTGAAAGAGGTCGCACCATTCGGAGTGCTTGCATGACATGGACCAGTGCAAATTATCCCCAAGGATAGTTACGTAGCCGTACACCGTTCAGAAATGTCTGCAGACGTATAAGGGGGTCCTAATGCGTGGCAGTTGAAAACACCCCATAACAGAGCCACTGCCAGCCTGCACTGTCCCTTGTAGACATGCGGGACCCATTACTTCGTGGGGTTCTCGCCACACCCGCAGTCGGCCATCTTCCCGAAACTGTTGGTACCGCGATTCGTCGTACCAGGCCATACGTTTGAAGTCATCTTGCGTCAAATGGCTGTGCTCCGGAGCTCAAGCGCGTCGCACAGTCTTGCGTCATCCGATTCGTAATGGCACCCGGGTGGGCCGTCGGCTCCGAAACCACATCGAATACTGGGGACGTTGCATTGCCCAAACGCTGATGCTACTAATGGCCCCAGCATTGAATTGCGCTGAGATATGCAGCAATGGTTCACTCCGGATGGATGTTACGATCCGTGCCGGACGCCGCTGTCCGCGATTGTCCGCGGCCTGAGAGATACCCGTTGCTTTAAACGCAACGGGTTTGGGCACCACAAAGTTAAGTGCCCAAGTGAGTTCGAGTCATGTGTTCGTTGCGGCCAGGCGGGTCACCGACACAGAGAATGCACCAACGAGGCTCATTGCCCCAACTGCCAGAAGGCAAACGATCGCTACAACCTGAAACTCGAGACCAACCACTCTAGTCTGGAGACGAAATGCCCCAATCTCCAGAGGGAAATTGAGAACCAGAGACGCCGGATTGACTACGGATGATCTCCAGCTAATTGTGACGAGTCTACACAATCGAAAATTTGAAATGTAACTAAATTTCGATGTACTGTAACACTTCTGAGCTTGCAACCGTAACAGAGGTACTTTTACGGATTGTGTGTGTTTCTTTTCTGTGTGATTTGTCTTTGTGCTAATGGAATTAAAGGCCGATTGGCCCATAGTTGGAGCGGCACACAAATCTCCCAGGGATGTCACAATGGGCACTCGGTCCACCTGAGTACACTTCCATTCGCACCACCCGTCCTGGTGTCCGGTTCTGCGGTTCTTTTTCGTGATATACCGATCGGGCGGATATCGCAATGTTTACCGCAAAATAAACATGACTAGTGACATCCGTTTAACCCTGTGAAGTCCACATTTAGACTGTACAGGCTGACATATTCATCAACGTACGGCCACCGGTATGGCACTCTGGAATTTCCCCTGAATTTGTGTAGTTCAGGAACACCCTTGATGTTGTTGACCCTGTAATTCCAAATTTCGTGGTAATTTCCGAGATGGAGTGACCCATCTCCCGGGCGCAGACTATCATTCCACGTTCGAACTCGTTTAAGTCCTGATAAGTTACCATCTGAACTGCGAATGCTACTACTCGAGCTTGCGGAGATATCTGTTTTTCTATATATACGTCGTTTGCGGACGATACCATTTACTTCATGGGTGTTTGGGGTATGTAATGGAAATGGTAGCGTCCTTTCCAAAATGATAAATGAGGAAGACATCATGATCAGAGTAAAATCCCTGGAATGGCAATAGGCTGGACATATTGCCAGAAGGACAGACCATCGCTGGACAACTGAAAATTTAGACTGGATTGCAAGGGACAGGAAAAGACTCTGAAGAAGACCACATGGGAGATGGGTGGTTGAAATTCTAAAGTATGGGGGAGTAACATGGAGGAGACTGGCACAAGACAGACAGTTGTGGGAGAAACTTGGGGAGACCTTCATCCAGCAGTGGATTGATAATGGTTGACAATGATCATGATGATATATACACTGGCGGAAAGTGGAAAAAGAACACCAAGAAGGAATTGCCGGACGATCATGAAATTTACATATGTTAATGGGGTCGAGTTTACGTAGGTGTGATGTTAATTTCGGGACCAACCGGTGAGCGCTTACGCCACAGCACGGCATATTATGCAAATTATCGTCGGTGGTATTTAAGGAGTACGGCAAAGTGAATGTAATCAGTCGTCGGCGTACGGACACGTGCGAAGACCCTGAAGAAGCTACAATGCCTGGACATGGAAGACGTGTACGATTTCAGCAGTTATCGGACTTTGAGTGAGGTCGTCTAGTCGGACTCCGCGAGGACGGGTGGTCGTATCGTCATATTGCGGAGCGAATTGGACGGGAAGTATCGGTGGTGGTACGATGGTGGCGTAGATGGTCCGAGGAACATTCCCACACGAGAAGACGTGGAACAGGGAGTCACAGACGGACTGATGAGCGGGCCGATCGACGCAAAAGAAGAGCTACGTTGTCAAGCAGAACATCCACTGCGACGCAAATCCGAGCTGCCGTTGCACCTGAGGTGACTGTGCGAACAATCCGCAACCGTCTACTGGATGCAGGACTACGTGCACGTGTGCCTCTGGCATGTGTACCTCTGACTCCAGCCCACCGTCATGAACGGCTGCAGTGGTGTCGCCAACGTCTTCACTGGAGAACGCAATGGCGATCTGTCGTGTTCACCGATGAAAGCAGATTCTGCTTGGCAGCCTGCGATGGCCGTATGCGTGTTCGCAGACGCACAAGGGAGCGTCTCCACCCTTCTTGCATCCGCCAGCAACACACAGGGCCTACACCTGGTCTCCTGGTGTAGTGAGCGATCAGCTATCGCTCCCGTACACAACTAGTGTTTGTACCGGGTACGTTAAACAGCACCTCCTACATCAACAACATCATTCAGCCCGTTGTTGCGCCATTTGTAAGGTCTGTCCATCGTGGTGTTTTCCAGCAAGATAACGCACACCCACACATGGCACGTGCAACGCAACATGCACTTCAGGGTGTGAGACACCTTCCATATCCTGCACGTTCACCGGATTTGTCCCCCATTGAGCACGTGTGGGATTTTATGGGACAACGACTTATTCGGTCTTTAGGAACAGCCACGATCATCCTTGATTTACGCGTACAGGTTGAGGATGCTTGGAACTCAATACCCCAAACTTACATCCAACACCTGTACGACAGACTCCATGCCAGAATTGCACAGTGTGACGCAGTTCATCGCGGTTCAACCTCGTACTAACCATGTTACATGGAAATGTTATTTTTCATTTTACCAGCAAATACAGCTGTATTTTGCCATAATGTTTTGATTACATTATCCTCTGTATTCCGTTATTATGCTGTATACATTTCGTTGGTATCAGACGTCTCCTTCTTGGTGTTCTTTTTTCACTTTCCGCCAGAGTATATATCATATAATTAAATCTCTCGGAGGAAGTAGACTGATTATTTTTGCGTAAAACCTCTGAGAATATGATAAAAACTTTGACTTTCTCCTTGCTACCACATAACGCGAATATACCACGAGTGTCCAATTAATTGATACCAATGGACGATTTTATACGAATAGACTAATACATTGTAGTCACGTTACTATTGCCACATAAACAAGTGAGTGGTCTCATAACTGGTTTCTTACCGTTCTTCCGAATAGGCCCGGTTTGTTGCAGTAGTATTCACCGTTTCGTGGAACCGGTATTCCTAAGTTACCGGGGAAGATCGCTTATAGCCCTTTGAGTTACTCACGGTGGTCTGTAAACCCCGAAACAAACAAACACAACCAAGTGAACGGGGGCACTCCCGGTCGCAGCTCGGAATACCTTATTGAAGATCTAATAACAAAGACACATGATCGCATAGACTTTGAGAGTTTGATGATTGCGGGTGCTGAGAGGAGTGGTGAGAGTATCGGCAAAACTGCTGCACCAGAGCAACATTAGTAAGATTGCACAGAATGGCAGAAACAACAAAAACCCGATAGTGACTGGTGGTCAACTAAGGCTAGTCCAAGCCCGAGGAGAGCCGAAGAAAACGAGATGAGCGGGGAGATAGTGAAACGGCATCATCTCGGTGTGCACGGTGCACCCTGTTTTGCATCTGGACGACCTATCTATACATTAATGCTGTTTGCAGCGAACAAAACGAAATTTTTCCAGTGAACACAGCAGCACCAGATACCAATAAACGATTGGAAACGATTCACGTGGTCTATCGAATAGCATTTTCAATTGCACAAATGTGGCTTTATATCCCTTTATGCGAGCGCACTCTCTTCAGAGTATTAAATTGAAACATCATGGCTAATCGAAATTATCTCTCCATAGTCACTCTTACCCCGTATCCATATGTACTTCAGAATTACAATGCATCATGCCACAATGCCGACATTCTCTCGCGTTAGTTTCAGGAATATGGTGGAGGTGTGTCCTGTTTCCTCAATTCCGTGAAGCATTTATGGGATGAAGTGGAAGGGGCCATCGGACGTTTGGATATACCGCTATCCATTTTGCGTGATTTAAGAGATATTATTCGACTTGTGTGGGCCAGTACTTCACAGCTGTGTTAGGGAAACGTGGTCGAATCAATGCCAAGGCAAGCTTCTGCTGTTGAAAAGCTCATGAAAAGTAGGTCGTTCTAGTAAATTGTCCGCTTTCTGTATACACGGTAATGCTCAGATTTAAAGGATAATTTACGAAAGCCTTTATATTTCCCGATGTACCTAAAATATTATACGGAAAATTGGCGAACATATAAATTTTGCTACGCGGAAGACTACCCTGCATTTACTTTTGCAGCAAGTATGACGTAATCTGTAAATTACGATTGCGTTAAAAAGATGCGCGAGTTTACAAGCATTTTGTGGCTGTTCTAGACAACTCTTGCTTTCACTTCGGGGATACGTCGAGCTGATTATGTCACAAAAATATACGGATGATTTTCAGCGGTGGGGAGCGGTTGGTATCATGGAAGCACGTTAGGCGAAGATGAAAGTTTCCAGAGCATTAAATGTTCCACAAAACGTCATGTTAAGATTCTGGAGGCAGTTTCAACAGATACATGTTCGTCTACAAACTGGACAAGGTCGTCTCAGAGCCATTGCTGTTGCAGATGATCGCTAGGGAGTGTGATTGGTAGACGGAACATAGGGATATCCGCTGGAAAATTCTCTTTAGAGCATTCAGTAGCTACAGCAAAAAAGGTTTCAAGACATGCTTTTTGTAGAATACTTCACGAGCAACGCCATTATGAAAGGAAACAAGTTATTTGTGTCCCTCTGTCTTCCGCTGCCCTGGAGTCTCGTTTAATGTGGAGTTGCCAACACCACACTTCGAGTCCAGAAGAGGGGCGAATGTTTCATTCATAGATGAATCACGATTTAGCTTAAGTACTAATTCGCGAAGCATTCTCATCTGGAGAGGACCAGAAACAATCTCTCTCACATCAGAGAAAGGGACTATCGTGGTGGCGGTGGCGTGATGGACTATGCAGAAATCGCAACAAACTGGTACACAGACATTAACAACTTTCACATTCGCTGTATTACCTCCCTGATGTAAAGGGACAAGATCCTGAACCCATACGTCAGAACATACAGGAAATACATTGGTCTCGAATTTATTCTTATGGACTATAATACCCAACCACGTCCAGCTTATTTGGTCGACGATTTCCTCCAAAAGAAGAATATTCGACGAACGAAGTGGCCATCTAGATGTCCCGATCTCAATCCCGTTAAACATGTATGAGATGTTTTAGGGAGACACGCCAGAGCATTTAAAGAACTCAAAGCAGCTGTTCTTCAGGACGAATCATAAATAACTCTAGACCTCACACCAAAACCTTCATAAACAGCATGAAAAGTAGTTGGTTGAGCTGCATAAGTATCAGAAGTGATCATACTCCATATTAAAATACCACATGGCATACGTAAAATACACTGCTGGCCATCCAAAATGAAACACCAAGAAGGAAGCATCCGATTGACCTGAAATTCGCAGCATGCGTCGCCCGCAAGAAGACATGTAAATGATTATCATTGCAGGGCATATGTAAATCATGTGCGCCTGGCACGCCACCGAGAAGCACTATGAGAAGGGTGCACAGAAGGCGAGGTGTAAGTAGTGGAAGTGTATTGTGCTGCCTGACCTGTGCGTGGAAAGCTTCCTGATGCCTCGTCGCAGAATACGGCAGTCATTTCAGCACGTTTCGGAGTTTGACAGAGGATGAATAGTGGCTTACCGCGACAGCAGTTTATCGTACCGTGCCATCGGTGCCCGTGTGGGACGACATCCAGCCACAGTGAGGCCAGTATGGATTCGATGGGTGCAGGAGGGACTGACAGACCGACGTGAGTGATTGCCGCAGCCACTGCACACCACCGAAAGAGGCTGGCATGTTGTGAGGCGGGCATTGACGGTTCACACCGCCACATCACGAACGTTAGCGCAGGAATTAGGGTGTGTTGCGTAACAACCTGTGTCAGCATGTACCGTTCGACGTCGTCTGCAGGAGCGGGGACTTGTCGCACGGTGCCCATTGCTCCGATTACCATTGGCGTTACACCACCGGCGAGTGCGGCGGCAGTGGGCCGTTGAACGCCGCACTTGGACTACGCAATGGCACGAAATTGTCTTCTTCGACGAATCTCGCTTCTGCCTGCAACACCACTATGGTCGGATCCGCGTGTGGCGGCACCGCGGCGAGAGACTGTGTGACGCCTGCATAATGCATCGCCATACCGGTCCGCCGCTTGGCGTTATGATTTGGGGCTTAATTGGTTATGACACCCGCACCCATCTGGTACGCATCACCGGTACACTGAACAGCCACCGCTACATCTCCGACGTTTTGGAGCCTGTAGTTCTCCCTTACTTGCAGGACCTGCCAGCGGCCACGTTTCAGCAGGACAATGCGCGTCCGCACGTGGCACGCATCGGGCAACAATTCTTCCTGGCCCACCAGGTGTCACTGCTGCCGTGGCTAGCCTGTTCTTCCAATATGTAGCCCATCGAACACGTCTGGTCGCTGAGCGGCAACCGAGTGACCCGGCAAGCACCACCCGCGGCTACTCCTGATGAATTGTGGCAACGTGTGGAAGCAGCCTGGACCGACATACCCCAAGCCCACATCCAAAGCCTCTTTCGTTCGATGCCGCGGCGTGTAGCGGCCGTTATTGCCAGCCATGGGGGCCACACGAACTATTGTTGTCTGCATGTTCTGCAAGTCGCACGGGCCTGTAAGCTCAATCCTTTCATCTTTGTATCTATTGTTATGTGTCCAGTAGATCTGGCTTTGCTATTTCGTGTCCTTCTTGGTGTTGCATTTTGGGTGGCTAGCAGTGTACTTTAAATATCATCCCACGGACTGCTTCCTTATGTAAATTACAATATTGTGATATCAGCACATGCAAATTATAAAATTATGGTTTTCTTCTGCTTGAGTTACATAAATAATGTAATTATAAACCTTTTTACCAAATTTAATTTAAACTTCTTCAGAAATACTTCGCATTATGTACAAATGTTTAAGTTATTCGTCAATTTTGATCAACAGTGTATTTGTAAGGAAGCGTATCCTCATATTTGTAATTTTCACCGTATCTCCACTTATGAAACTATGATCTGAAAAATTGCTTTTATATCCGATAACCGAAAATCGCACCTAAAGATTGATTTGCAGTTCTGAACTTAACTCTGAAGCGCTGCGGGGTTTAAATTCAGAGTTTTATTTTAATTATATTTAATTCAGGTTTGCAGGCCTTGAATTGTACCGGTACACTGGTGTAATCGTCGACCAGGTAAGCCCCATGTGGACGAGCGTTGTCGTCCATAAAATGGAACCGAGGACAGTTTGGAGATTGGTTTTTAGCCAACGTGTAACCGTTGGCTAAAAACCAGTCTCCAGTGTGTCGGGTAAGCGCCAGTTGGGGATTCAGTTCCTTGTTGTCTCCTATCCAAGTCGGGAATTTTCCGTGATTTATCCTGAACGCAGCGCGAGTTATTTACTGAAAATCGGCCGTGGTTGTCTGAGCAGCTTCCGGCTCTACGATTTATGCTCTTCCACAGCATTGGGCTACCCGGTTCAAAATCCTAATTGAAGCTGTGACTCTATTCGACAACAAGGGATCGTGACGATTTGTAATGCCATAAAAAGTCGTTCTAGGATTAGAAAGATTCGTTTATGTCCTTTAGATTTAGCCATGGTGAATACAATCGTCAACAATTTGATTTTCCATTTATGGTAACGTAGAAGACTTGGAGCTGTATTTTGCATTTAGAAATAATATTTGCACTCCTAACGTGTGATTTTGTAAATTTCATTTTCAAACGAGTTGCTGCAATCAGAGCCACAATTTTTCATTGCTTACCTCGATTTTCTTATCAGGATATTTTCGCTGAATGACGTAAACTTCGATTTATTTTTTTGTTTAGAAATAAAAAATGTTATATTCATTGAAGCTTATATTGGTGTCTTTCTGGCTGTCATAATTTTTTCAGTGAGCAATTTTTGAAAGCGCAATTGCTATGTTATGGAAAAGTTACTTTACATTCAAATGTTTCAGTTGGATAATCAGTAACAATATATATTCTGTTATCGTAAATTTATATCAGGTTACCACAAAAGTATTTGCCGTGTTCGGAGACTGAGACGAAGTAAAACACATACTTAGTAGAAAAGCAATTTATTCATCAAAATAATTACCATGGGTGTCGACAAGGTTTTGGAAACGTGCTGACAACTTATATATATACGTCTGAGATAAATCGCCGGATCATGGTAAGAGAAAAAGTTTTGTAAGGCAACGTGTAACTCATCAAAGTCGTGTCCATGTAAATCATTGTCGAGTGAAAGAAACAAGTTATAGTCTGCAGAAGAGATATCTGGTGAGTAATCTGGATAGTATAAAAGCTCCAACCCATGTTCTTTAATAGTGTATAACGAAGTAAATTTCTCCGTCATTTTTGTCCACGCCGGGACTCGAACCCGGGTCCCCTCATTCCGGAATAAGTCGCTCTACCAATTGAGCTACGCGGACGTTCGTTATCTCCGCCATCTGCCTTTATGTCGTGTATGTCCTGCGGGTCAGGCACGTCACATCTCCCCCTGAAAGAGGGCCGGAGGCATGGCCCACGGGTCAGCCGTGACCATGAATCGTTGCAGGCAGCAATCCGCTGTAGAACGTGCACTTGAGAACTCCCAGTCAATCTAGTACTAGTTTGGAATGCAACATTACACATTTTTATTCTTCGAGGCGCTGAAGAAGAGATTCTCTTATTTTTCCTCACTCGCGGTGTGGAAAGAACATCACACCATTGCGAGATCTTGAACGGCCGGGTCATCCGGAAAGTTCGGGCGCCATTATAACGAAGTAAATTTCTACGTCATTTTTGTCCACGCCGGGCTCGAACCCGCGTCCCCTCATTCCGGAATAAGTCGCTCTACCAATTGAGCTACGCGGACGTTCGTTATCTCCGCTATCTGCCTTTATGTCTTGTACGTCCTGCGGGACAGGCACGTCACAAGTGTTTCTAGTCAATGAAGCGGAGTGGGCTCGAGCGTTATCTTGAAGGAACAGAACTCCATTTCTGTAGACCAATGCTGCCTCTTTCTTTTTCAAGTCCATAGAAGGATCAAAGAACACATACAATAATAAATTCAGTCCTCTAAATAAGGGGACCATGCTAGTGCAGGACTAACCCTAGCATGGGTATAGGCGTATATATACATGTGTACACCATGTCATTCAAGAAAGTGACGTAATTAATCTATAATCACCAACAGCATAGAAGGATCAAAGAACACATACAATAATAAAATCAGTCTTCTAAATAAGGGGACCATGCAAGTGCAGTACTGAATTTATTAGTGTATGTGTTCTTCGACCCATCCATGCTGTTGGCGGTTATTGATTAATTACGTCACTTCCTTGAATGACGTGGTGTACACATGTACATACACTGCCGGAAAGTGAAAAAAACGTAAAGAAGGAATTGGCGGACGATCATAAAATTTACATATGTTAATGGAGTCGAGTTTACGTAGGTGTGGTGTTAATTTCTGGACCAACCGGTGAGAGCTTACTCCACAGCACGGCATAATATGCAAATTATTGTAGGTGGTATTTAAGGAGTAAAGCGAAGTGAATGTAATCAGTCGTCGGCGTACGGACACGTGCGAGGACCTTGGAGACGCTGCAATGCCTGGACATGGAAGACGTGTACGATTTCAGCAGTTATCGGACTTTGAGCGAGGTCGTCTAGTCGGACTCCGCGAGGCCGGGTGGTCGTATCGTCGTATTGCGGAGCGAATTGGATGGGAAGTATCGGTGGTGGTACGATGGTGGCGTACATGGTCCGAGGGACATTACCATACGAGAAGACGTGGAACCGGGAGTCACAGACGGACTGATGAGCGGACCGATCGACGCATAAGAAGAGCGGCGTTGTCAAGCAGAACATCCACTGCGACGCAAATCCGAGCTGCCGTTGCACCTGAGGTGACAGTGCGAACAATCCGCAACCGTCTACTGGATGCAGGACTACGCGCACGTGTGCCTCTGGCAAGTGTACCTCTGACTCCAGCCCACCGTCATGAACGGCTGCAGTGGTGTCGCCAACGTCTTCACTGGAGAACGCAATGGCGATCTGTCGTGTTCAGCGATGAAAGCAGATTCTGCTTGGGAGCCTGCGATGGCCGTATGCGTGTTCGCAGACGCACAGGGGAGCGTCTCCAGTGGAACGGTGATTGAGTGGTCAGAAGTGTACGTTTAGGGGTAGTCGTCAGAAATGGGCACGATCTTGAGGCACAGGTGTTGTGCTTGTCTTATATAGCTGATTGTCTCCCTTCCCTGGCACCAGTGACCCTGAATTAGGGACGAGCAACTGCTTACAGCAATTACAGTTTTTTTCACGTACTGATCGTTAACCCCCTTCCCCCAAGAAAAGAAAATATCTCTATGTTGCTGATGAACAGGTCGACTAATACACCAATTGTTACCAATTCGTATTTAGATGATTTTCACCAATTGTTAGAACTGGTAAATTTTAGATGAACTTTTCTAACAGGCTTACTTTTATACCGGCTCATGTAACTGGTCTGCTTTTAAACTAACGTTTGAAACATGTGTACTTTTTTCGAATTGGTTTGATTTTAAACCAATTTTCGTAACTGATGTGCTTTTGAGCCAGTGTACTTTATTCGAACTGGTTTGGTTTTAAACCAATTTTCATAACTGATGTGCTTTTGAGCCAATCTTTCTTATAGACCTACTTTTAAACTAACTCATTTAACTGTTCCGCTTTGAAACTAATAGAAACATGTGACTTTTCTTTGGAATGGTTTGGTTTTAAACTAAGTTTTGTAATCAGTATGATTTCAAACCAAAGTTTTAAACCAGTATACGTGTTTGTACCTGGTCTGCTTTTAAACTAACGTTTCTACCAGGCTTGATGTTAAGCCAATTGATGTAACTGGTCTGCTTACATACAAAATTTTATAACTTCTGCTTTGAAACCAAACTTCGTAAATTTGTATGCTTTCTTTAAGTAAGTCCTCTCCTTTTAAACAAACTTTTGTACCTAGACTACATTAATTTTTTCAGACAAAAATAATCCTGGCTAATGTTTGTTGCTTTTATGAAAATATAACCAATAACAGTCTTTTATGCAATTTTTCAAGTTTAGTGAACCTCAAACTCTATACTAAGAGGACTTGCGTCATACACCCCTTCTAAGACTTCTGCAGTTGAATCAAACAAATGGTGCTTAGAAAGGCATATATATAAAGTGATTCTTTCTTCCAGAAAAGGATCATAAGGTTAGGAAAACCAAAACTGAAAAAAAATCGGTGAAGGGAGGGAAAGGAAAAAAAGTAAACAAAGCAGGAAGTGTTTGAAAAGAAAAGGAGCGCAGCTGGTGTTGGCATACGATAACCTTCGGTCACAATTGGCTCCTTGCTATTCCTCTATTTCCTTTTGACGACGTCGGAGAGGGATCGTCGGTGAATGAGGGAGACCGTTCGTCCACAAGGAAAAGAATTTCTCATTTACGCCATTTTAGCTCAGTCATAAGCTGCGATGCAATGGAACGAGGAATGCCCCGAAGATTAAACGCGTCAGGATCATAAAGACCTACCAAATTTATTTTCCCATATTTTTCTCTTATTTAGCTCATTTTCCCTCATTCAAAAGACGATCAGGTACTTGCTGAGGCAATGATAAATACATTATAAGTTAATAACCGAAATGCTTGGTCCCATTTCCAGCAGAAATGATCTTTGAAGGCACACAATAGATCTCAGGAAATTCAGCTTTTCTTTAGCTTTGCATCGAAGGTTAGGAGAGGGAAATTAATTATCCCGAAATTACCGTGAATAAGCAGATGTCCGAAGGCGCCTGTGCGTTTTAATTTTTTTTTTTGTTAAAGCTTGATTTACGCAAAGAGAAATCACATCTAAGGCAAAAAATAGATCTTTAAATTTTTCTTCGTGTGCACAATTCGGAGTAAATTCCTTGTAAAATGCGTGCTAATCAATTTCAGGCAATTGTTGTATGATATATAGGCAGCAAATACTTGCTGATTTCAAAGTAGGTCACACTTGCACAAAATTTGTTTGATCATTTTGTTTTACAAAAAACCTTTTTTGTCTGTTTAGCGATTAAAAACTGAAGTCGATTCAAACTGTATTCGACGTGTTGTCTTGTAATTTAAGAAGAAAAGGATTTTTGGAGAAAGGTCACCAACTTCAGTGAGAAAAAATCAGTGATATATTACCGAGGTTGTTCAGAAAGTAATGCCTCCATGTTTATATACAAGCCCGGTGGCAAGGTATCAAACTGAACAAAACAAGAACAAAGCTCAGAATTTCTACTTTAATTCACATATTTTATTTTCCTACATAGTCTCCCTTATGATCGATACAGACACGCCAACGTTTAACATTTTTTTTTAAATCTGCTTTTGTAAAAGTCTTCAACTTGTTCTCTGAACCATTTTCTCGTAGCGGCTAGAACATCTTCCTCACCGGCGAATTGAATTTCTTTCAGATGTCTCTCGAGAGCAGAAAACATCTTGAATTCAGACGGTGCCAAATCTGTGCTGTAGGTAGGGTGTTCAAGAACTTCCTAACCGATTTTCTGTAAGGCCTCTGAAGTGAAAGCGCTGGCGTGGGGTTTGGCGTTGCCGTGTTGCAGAATAATTGGCTTTAACACCATGCACGCGGTTTATTCTTTGCATTAACCTTTTCAAAGTATGCCCGTAGCTCTCAGCGTTGATAGTAATACCTTTGACCATGTACTTCTGATGAGTAGAATGACTCTGTAGTCACAGAACACAGTAAGCATGCACTTACCGGCAGAAATTTGAGTTTCGAATTTTTTTCGCTCAAGAAAAAGATGGGTGTCGATATTCCAGCAATTGATTTTCATTTCTGGGTCGTAATGGCGAACCCACCTCTCATCGTCAGTCACAATGCTTTTGAGAAAACCACTTCCATATTTTTCATAGCGAGCAAGCAACATTCGGCATGTTTTAAGTCTTGATTTCTTCATTTCAGTCATTAGGTGACACGGTACCCAACGAGCACACGCTTTGTTGTTAACGATGTCACTGGCATTACCTAAACTAACGTTCAGCTTACCTACTGTACTTGTCTGAGTTATGTTCCTATTTTCCCTGAGGAACACATCAACCTATTTCCTGTTCAAATCGCAAGTTGCGATTACGGGTCCCCTACTTCGCTGCTGATATTTTACGGCTAACATTTTCCCACTCTGTGCTTTGATTTTTTTACCCACGACAAACAGTGCTTATGTCCAATGTTCCAGAACCATAAACTGCCACTAATCTAGCGTTAAGCATTTTGGGAGATACATTTTCATGAGTTAAAAACTGTATAATTTATAGTTGTTTGACACCCATCGACACAGCTGAAAACGAATCATCCATTTTGAACACAATTAAATACGAACAACTAGATGTACGGAGTTCTATTAGTCAGTAATATGAAGCTAATTGCACAAAGAATTGTTTGTTGTGTGACTTGTTGCTAGGCAACAAGTTATGTACGAGATGCTTGCGCAGAGGCATTACTTATTGAACACGCCTAGTATATATAGAAGATCTAGACGAAAAAGTATGAAGACACATCCGCATATGCAAATAACTGGCATTTTCGGAACCAGACGTGCACGCGAGGGGTGTGTTGAGAGCTGTCCGTGAAGGGGAGCGTTGACACATCTGTCGAACTGCATTGGAAACGACTATGCCGCGCCCAGATGAACTGACGGAACGAGGAATGGTGGTTGGACGTCATCTATTAATACATACCATTACCTCTCTTCTTAGATTTCCAAATTTCATTGTCGTTGATGTTCTTAATCGATGGAACGCAGCTGGTGCCAATAAAGAAAAGCCGCACGAACTCAGTGATCGTGCCAAACGAAGATTACTGCAGAATGACAAGAAAACACGAAAGTTCTCTACATCTGACTTGGCCGGTGACGTCGAACATTGCATTGGAACAGCTATTTCTATCATAATAGTCCGCCGGGATCCGCATGCTCATGATTACCGTGCAAGGTCAGTTGTGCACGAGCTCTACATTACCTTTAGTAATTCCAGATGACGACTTCAGTAGTGCTTCACTCACAGTTAGTTGACAACAGCAGAGTGGATGAGCGAAGTCTGCTGTGACGATTGCGCTAACCACTCTTTCGTTCTAATGGACTCATTAACGTATTTGTGCGTGACAAAGAACTCGATCCTTTGCTTATGGTACGCTCCAACCTACTGGCCGCCTGGTACGAAAACATTTTGAGGTCAAGCGCCTTGCCATACTGCAAGGTTTGTCCAGGCCTAATTTGAGAAGTAGGAACGGTCAACTGTTGAACTTTCCTGCCCAGATTTCCCCGTGTCTAAGTCCAAAAGAACATCAGTGGGACGAGCTGGAACGGCGAATTGGACCTTGTCTGGCAAGACCTTGCTCTACAGTAGCTGTGGCAGAAGTTTTGCCGGATGAATGGAGGAAAATTATGGAAAAGACATACCGGCGTCTCGTGGAAGGCATGCGTAGAAGGGTTGAAGCAGTCCTAACAGCCAAATTTGGGCAGACTGTGTACTGATTTCGGCTAAGAAATGATATTGTTTCCATTCGACCTAGGTGTCGGAATACTATTGTATACATAGTGTGTATTATCCTATAAACCGAAGGCTTCAGATTCTTAACAACCAGAAATCGTTAAAAAGCCGGAACCCGCTGTAAAAGGCAAACATCGAATTTCAGGAGCTTTGAAAACATGACATTTATTGAAGAAGTAAACATCAAGAAAAGCGTCTTTCTACCTTAAATGAATTTTCCAAATGAAAAACATGCTTTTTCATTCCTCACAGTGTCGTCTTGCTGTATTAATCAGCGGAACAAGCATTTCCCCTTTGTTTTGAACAGAAATTAAAGCCAAAATCGGTGTTTACTCACATTGTTAGAAATGACCTGTAACGAAGAATCTCAAGCTGAGTGGACAACGATTTTTGATATCTCTTGTCAGTTAAAATACAATGGAACATCGGTTATCCTTTTTTCACTTTTGTACGGAATTATGCGGTAGTTTCTGTCGCTTTTTCAATTCGGTATTATATAATTCGTTTATATGCTTTTAGTGATTATACGTCAAAATTTGAATTTCAGATTATCTACAATACACTGCTCTTTGATTCTTTTATGCGTAACACGTATGTCACAATTGTAAGGGAACCGAGACAGCGTTGCTGTGTTCCTTCTTGGTGCAGCCAAAGTTGAACGTTAATCCAATCAGGAAAGTGTGTGTTGTTTACTTTCGGTTTGGATGAAAAATTGGTTTCGCATTTCAGCACTCGCACACATATGCACTATTTAAAAATTGATAAATCACTGGGACGTAACTTTGCGGCTCCACCATTTCGTGACGGAGTAGATTAGAATCCGAAATGTATCATTAATATTCATCATTTTACTTCCAAATGAATACATCCAGGATCCATAGGAAAAGAAACCTGTTAACTCATGTGTTGCATATTGAAACTTTTGTTTCAGATTCCTCGTTGTGAGAATTTCACTTAAGCTAGAATCTGGATTTTTATAGACAGACAGCTGTTGAAAGGGAAGCTTCATTCTCATAGTCTTTATGAATTTTGCAATGCGATAAAATTTATTGTAAATTTTTACGTTTTTTTTTCTCTTTCGATGACAATAAATCTTTAAATAAATCATTATTAAAGAATATTCTTTACTTCTTCGAAGCATAAATTTTACAATATTTAACACTGTGGGATTTAAGGCGAACCACTTGTAAAACATATAACCGAGATTTCAGTATATATGCCTTTTAATTCCTATTTTGCTGGAACAATCAAGAGAGCAAGCAATTCCCCGCTTTTTTTAAAGCGAAATCGAAATTTAATATCGTTACTCTCTGCTGCCAAAACAAATTTGTAAACACAAGTGACAGCGGCGCAAAGAGTCAATATCAATTTTGAATATGAATTCACTTTAGTTCATATTGACTAGTACAGCAAGAAGTGAGTGGACAACTTGCATTTCATTACAAAAATTTAATGATGTAAAAAAGCCACTTTTATGTGCTACTAGCATTTACGTTTTGTAACGGACTCTAGTGCAAGCTGATACCCTCCTTATTTAAAACAAAAATGTTTTCTGATAAAAGTTTTCGGCTTGCGTTTACGCTCAATTGATTTCCAAACTTTTTATTGATGGGGTTAAGGCTCACATCTCGAGACGCCAGTTCCATCTTCTTGAAACAGGGTTATGCGTCAGTCCGTCGGGAACAAATTCCTCGTCTGTGTCAAACCGTATCGGTCCCAAATTTTAGTTACATGTAAATTGTATACAGGAAGACCATACGATTTGGGTTGTATTTCCTTCCATGTCTCTTTCTCCTGTAGAACGGCTCCGAAATATTAAATTACTGAAATTGTGTTTTTTGCTGTGGACGGAAATAGCTGCATAAAATTTCAGACATCACTCCCTTCCTCCTACGATCGTAAATCGGTCTGCCTGTCCGTCCGCGGAAATAATTTTCCCTCTTCTAATGGCCAGACTGGAAAAGCTATTTCTCTCGCCAATTATCAAGGTCCATGCTTCCTTTCGTCCATTTGTATGTAGAAAAAACGTTTGGCAGTCAGAAGTGAATATTTCTCATTGTGGACAGAGGGATAGACAAACTGACGAAGCTACCGACGGACGGAAAGATGCATGAAACCTAATGATCATGTTTTCATTTAGGGCGCAAAGAAATAATTATAACAATCCAACATTTTAAGTGGGAGTACCGTTTCTGCAGACGGACAGACAGGTAGATGAAGGAACAGACATATCTACATAAACCTGTCTGTATACCTGTGGCTATCACATAATTTCTTCAATCTGGCTGTTAGAAGCGGAGACATAGTTTCTGCAGAGAGACAAACTGGCGAATAGATTGATGAACGGAAAGATGTTTGAAATCATATTAAACTTCAGCTTCACCACTAAAGATAGTCACACCAAAATCACCAAATACAACACAGCCAATCAAGACACGGATTTTTAACAATCAGCATTTATGAAACTGAAATACAATTTCTATCATTTACTCAGACGGATAGGTATACAGTTGAAGGGAAAGAAAGATGTCGTTAAACTTAGGTGCATGTCTCTCTCAATCAGCTACAGAAAGAATTTCTTCGATGTGATCATTAAGTGAGGATGTCCTTCCTGTGAGCAAATGGACAGACGGATAAACGGAATGATAGGCATCAATAACATTGCTTGTATGTTTGTTTTCTATCTGTCCCAAAAAGAATTCCTTCAATTTGGCCGTCAGAAGAGGAACTATGTCACCCCAGTGGCGCAGTGGTTTAAACACTGGCTTATGATTATTCGTCCGAGAGCACTGGTCTAAGCGTTGGCTTCTGACTCAGTTGGGTCTAGGAAGGAATCACGGTGAGGCATGTTGTATATTGTCTTACGGCGCTGGGTCTCTCTCTTTCCTGGAACGAACAAGTAGCTCTAAATTAGGGACCGGCGACTACTCACAGCCCCTCGAGTATCTCACGGTGGTCGTTAAACCTCCAGAAAAACGACAACAAAACATTCGTCCAAGTTGGGTCCGGGTTCGATTTCCGGTGAAGCAGGGATGTTGTGTTTGTCTTACGGCACTAGCTCTCTTCCTTCCCTGGAACTAGTGGCCCTATATAAAGGACGGGCGATTGATTATAGCCCATCGAGTTGCTCACGGTTGTCGTTAAACCCCCTGTGACGTACTACGGAGGTAAAGCACGTGTCAAGATGACAAATTTGCAACGATACGTTCCGTCCGTGTAGCTTAGTTGGGATAGCAACTTACTCCGGAGTGAGGAGGCACAGGTTCGATCCCCATCACGTACAAACTTGTGTTTTCACATTGATGCCCGAACGTAAATATGGATGTACTGGCCCGTTGGTTTCTTCGAAAAATATGTGATGAATGCTCCACACATGGTTTAGAATTAATTAAACTTCGTTCTTTGCTTCAAAAAGAAAAACAATTAAGAGGGAGATGATGTGACGTACTACGGAGGTAAATCACGTGTCAAGACGACAAATCTGCAACGATACGTTCCGTCCGTGTAGCTTAGTTGGGGGCGCAACTTACTCCTTACAGAGGGGGCGCGAGTTCGATTTCGTCACCGACAAATTGTGTTTCAATACCCCAATAAAAACAAAAAAAGAACTATTGCTTCTGAAAAAAAAAACATTCTTTCTTTAAAAAAAAAAGCATCCTTTCTGAAAACTTCGAGCTACAGCTTGGGGAACAGATGAAAGGAAGAAGTTGATCACCTAACGGAAAGACTATTAATATACCAGTATGTAAAAAGATAGCATAAACATATAACTGAGATTTTGACCTTATATAGGAATCTCAAAGATTTTATTACTTTTACTAAGACTTGAAGATATAGAAAGCATATATATATATACAAAATAAAACATTTCGGTGTCACAGGGGATTAGATGATACAACGCAATCGTTCATTATAGTAAAAATAATTATATAAAAATTGCATCTTAAACATCATACTAGAGTAGTGCTGAAATCTGTTCAGCCAATCTGAAAACAGTATCGCAAACATCGGATGATTCTAGTATCCAGGCACTCGAATCGAATAAACGAATACATAACTCACAAAATATAAACACAGTAATAAAATCGGTAATATAAAAATTCGAAAAAATTTACTTATATTAAATTTAAACACGAAATAATTTATTTCTCGTTCAGATTTAATTTCCTTTATTTTAGAAGCCTGTAAAATATGGAACCTATGCTGTAGCCAAAGAGACAAATTGAATTGCAAAATGTGGGACATCATATTCGAAGCAGAAAATTGCCATTTCCGAACTAAGACTGGGCCGTAAGATAATAAATTTCTTGTACAATTTCTTCCAATACTTTGTCATTTAAATCGAAGTTATACATGCGAATAAGTAATATTTTATAAGCATACAAAACATTTTTCAACTGCACAAAAGAGGTCACGTAGGTAACATAAACACGAGTAAAAATCTAATTTCTAATCTTTGATATAGTGTAATGAAATTACTAGAATACAACGTACAAATAAAATAAAGTAAAACATATGGTTGGAAATCGCGTTGCTCGTTTAAGAAACGAACAGGAATTTCATTACTAAACAAAATTTTGCCCGAAAGACCGCCGACTAAGGGTCTGTGGACTAATTTTATGTGCAAAAAGCACAAAATGGAGTGCAATGGAAGGTAAATGTAGATTTGCACACGCATAACTCCGCATTATAACATTTCTTTAAATACCTACAAAACCTGTTATGAATATTTTGAGAGAGCACGACTTTAATTTATTGGAAAGTTACTACGCCTTTACTTTACTTTAGTAACTTTCCAAAAAAGTCACTACGCCTTTACTTATCGGAAACAAATAAATCATTTCCCAAAGTTTTATGCTGAGTTGAACCATTCGGAATTTTACCCAAAAATTCAAACGCAAATATTAGATCGTAACCACTATTTTGCTCGGCCATTTTATGCCATCTATCGGGAAGCTTCATTATTCCGTCGGGAAGCTTCATTATTCCGTCGGGAAGCTTCATTATTCCGTCGGTGTAGAGCAGGGTTGATTTCCTTTGAAAACCCTATCATGGTCGCTTTTGATGGCCTACAAAGATGGAAGTCTTTACCGTTCAAACTGTTTTGCAGAAATCGAAAAATAATGGTTAGCCTAAGTTGCAATGTCTGGTAAATATGGCAGGTGGAACAAACCATCGCAACCCAAGTGCAGCAGTTTCTGCCAGGATGTCAAAGACACAAATGGTCTCGCGTTGTTATGGTGGAATACAACTACTTTGCGATTAGCCAATTCCGGACATTTCAATCGATCACAGCTTTCGGCTAGTACAATTGAAAGCAGTGCTTATCTTAATTGTTTGACTGCTTGGCAAGATCCCATAGCAAAGAATTGCCTTCCAATTCCATCATACACAAGGCATGACCTTCTTTGGATGCAGGAGGTCAACCTTGGGTTGCAATAATGGAGGAACACCTGTCTTGTTCTAGGATCTTTTTCTATGGATGTTTCTGTAAAGGATCCATTTTTCATCAACCGTCAACAACAGCTTCAAAAATAGGTCGTTTGTGTTGCATTGCAGGAAAGAATCGCAAGTTAGGCACGCGATCCATTAATTTGTTTTCGCTTCTTGAGCCATACATTGAACCGATTCAAATGCTTTCCACCTTTTATGCTTGCGATATTTTTAGTACTTTAACAATCGTTGTTGCAGGGCTAAGCTGGTTGGGTGTTGGAGAACTGGCCACCGGAGAAGTGGCCACCGGAGAACTGGCCACAAAAATTTTAAGAGGTCGTATAAAAATTGCGTTTTGGACCGCTTCATGCACACGACCCCCAGAGGTTGGTTATCTGAGTCATATAAAGTTTCCGTAATTTCGTCTTTTCTTAATTGCGATAATTAATGTAATTTTTTTATAAAAAATGTTTATGATCTACATTTCAACAGAAGATTTCAGGGTTTTCTTTTTTCTTTTTTTTTTTTTGATTGGAGGTTTAACGACCACCGTGAGCAACTCAACGGGCTGTAAGCAGTCGCCCGTCCCTAATTTAGGGTCACTGGTTCCAGGGAAGGGAGAGAGCCAGTGCCGTAAGACAAACACAACATCCATGCCTCACCGGGATTCGAACCCGGACCCCTTCGGACGAATGAGCAGAGGCCAACGCCTTAGACCACTGCGCCACCGGGGCGGCTCAGGGTTTTCAAACTACAAGACTTCAAATTATTTGAGCGCATGTGCTGACTCAGGAAACTTGTCGGGGGGGGGGGTACCGAAAGTGTAAAATATGTAGAATTTTTCGTGCGATCCGAAGATTTTCAGCAATTACAAGCTACAACCCCCCCCCGAACAGGTTTCCTGAGTAGGCACATGCCTTCAGATAATGTGTCGAGTTGTAGCTGCTAAATGCTGAAAATCTCCCGATCGGACGAGAAATCTTCATATTTTACACTACTTTTGGTATGCCCCCCCCCCCCCCCACACACACAAGTTTGCTGAGTAGGCACATACCCTCAAATGATGTGTCGAGTTGTAAATGCCAAAAATCTGCCAATCGGACGAGAAGTTCTTCATATTTTACACTTCTGAAATTACCCTCCATCACCCGGACGGGTTTGCCGCGTAGGCACATGCGCTCAGAACAGAAAATTTGTCGAGCTGCAGCTTGTAAATACTGGAAATCTGCCTTCAAATAATGTATCGAGTTGTAGCTTGTAAATGCCAAAAATCTCCCGATCGGAAGAGGAATTTTTCATATTTTACACATTTTTGGTATTAAACCTCCCCCCCCTTCATCGCCGACAAGTTTCCAGAGAGTGCACAACATGCGCTGAGAAAATTTGTCGAGTTGCAGCTTGTAAATGCTGAAGATCTCCCTTTTTTTAACGATTTTGGTCCCCCCCCCGACTAGTATCCTGAGGCAGCAGATGCCCTCAGACAATTCGATGACTTGTAGCTTGTAATGGCTGAAAATCTCCCGATCGGACCAGAAATTCTTTATATTTCATATTTTAGGTTTTAAACCCCCCACCACTCCCCACCCGACAAGTTTCCTGGGTTTGCTCATACTCGCAGAGAATTTGTTCAGTTATAGTTTATAGAAAAATATCGTAAATAAGAAAATACAAAATTACTGACATTTTATGTGTGTCAGATAACCAATCTCGGGGAGACGTGGCCACGGAGCAGCCCAGAACGCAATTCTTATACGGCCTCTTAAAATTTTTGTGGCCAGTTCTCCGGGTGGCCAGTTCTCCGGTGGCCAGTTCTCCGGTGGCCCCTTCTCCGGTGGTCAGTTCTCCGGTGGCCAGTTCTCCGCTTAGTCTTAGCTCCAAAAATCATGGAAATGTCTAAATTTCTTACTGAAAATGAAATATTAAAAAACAAATTATGAACAATAGTTGCTCAAAGAGTGGGGAATATAGCCACACGAAATTTGTTTATGCAGAACAATTTTATGGCACTGAAATTGCAATGTGTCCAGTTCTCCGGTGGCCAATTCTCCGGGGGCCAGTTCTACGGTGGCCAGTTCTCCGTACCCGAAGCTGGTTAGTTTGGATTGATGTGGAAACTTTGTGGCTGTCAATCGTGGAGGGCCATCTTACAAAGAGAAATTCCTAGTTCAGAACTTTGCGAACCACTTCTAACAGGCTTGGACCTTCATATAACATTGTCTCTGTACACTGCACAAAAATCTTTTTCGTTGTTTGGGTTGCGTTTTTACCCTTCCGTGGAAGAAAAGTACAAAATGATGAAAATGCGCATTCATGTTTTCCATTTTCAAATTCATCCTACGTAAAAATGACTCAATCAGTTTGCACGTTTAATTTTCCAGAACACGATAGCAGCTGCCACCTGTTTATCTATAGCTTATAATGCACTCTTTTGGTTATGCAGATCACATACAGTGACACCGCTTGGAAAATATACGGACGAACCGTTTGGTTCAACACAATATGTTCCAAAATACGTTATGGAAAAAATAAGGTCTATTTATTTTTCATGAGGACAAAATGAATAATCAAGTCGGCATCAAATCTTAGGTTTTTAAATTTTAACACCACCAAATCTCTCTTTGCTTTTTAATTTTTCCGTTCTTTCGAGACCTCACATTTTCTGTTCATAGTGTATTTACCTCAAATTCGTTTTTCTGACGAGATAGTCACTTTTGCAAGCACATTTCCAGTGCTTCAGATATACACTACGTGGAAAAAAGTGTCTGGACACCAGTGCTTCTTTTACAATACTGTATTTATGGAATAATCAATAAGGAATTGGCTCACCTTAGGCCACAATTAGATTGTGCGCTCCCCTTGGCACACTTTCAGTGAGATTCTGGTAAGTAGCCGCTGAAAAATTATGCCCTTCTTCCCACAAAGCGATGGACGGTTGAGGCACAGAAGTTGAACGTACAGTTCGAGCACGAATCTGACGTTCAAGTTCATCCCGAAGGGCCTCTATATGATTGAGGTCGGTGCTTTTAGCTGGCCACCACAAATTCTGTACACCCATATTCTCAAACCATGTTGAAATGGGGCGTGCATTATGGCACTGCTCACTGTCTTTCTGAAAGAAGAATGGCCTGTGTCCGTGAAACTGGTAAAATGTAAGCAGTGCAGCGTTGTCCCGGTACTTCGTGGCGTTCGTTTCCATTCACAACCACCAACGGTCCGAGTCCATACCTCGAGAAATATTACCAGACCACGACACTGCCACCACCAAATTTAACAGTTGTGATGATACATTCAGGCAGATAGAGTTCACCTGGCATACGCCACACGGAACAACGACCATCGGATTTGAAAACGGTGCAGTGGGATTCGTCACTTCATAACACTCGTTTCTACTGGTCTGTTGTCCATGGACGATTTGCTTTGCACTAAGCAACTCGCTTACTTGCATTTAACGAGTTGTTAACGGCTTGAATGCAGCAGTTCGGCCATGGAAATTTAACTTGTGCAGTTTCTTACGAACTGTTTTAGTGCACACACTAACCCGTGTTGAGTTTTGAAATATTTTGGTGATACTTTGTGCAGAGGAATGACGGTAACGAAGGACGACACTTTTTAAAGTTGCCTTGTTCTTTTCCGTAAATTACCTTGGCCTTCGTGAACGTTTCGTGGCAGTGATAAGTCCCTCACATTTCCATTTACTACCAACGTCTTGAAGAGTTGACCGTGTGTGATGCAATTGTTCTGCAACCGTACGCACGGACAGATTGCTGATATGTAACCTACAATAACACCTCGTTGGAAGTCATTAAGCTCAACACAGGTTGCCATGTCTCACGCGTAGACGATATACGACGTTTGAGGATCTTCCCCACAGTTTTAGGGAAAATCAGTCACACGTCATTTGTTGGAGTTTCCATATTTGTTGCGGAAGGGGGTGTCCATAGACTTTTTTCCCCATATAAAGTATAGTGGTTTTTGTAAACACACCTTCGGTGCTGCAGAGTATGTTTCGGAAACTTGTTCACCAGAGTAAAGAAGTGGGATTATAAATCAACTTTCACAGAACACAAACTTGATGTTCAATGCTTTTACTAGAACTGAAGATTTAGAGGTGGATGAGGCAAATTTAGAAATAACTACAGAGGAATCCATATATAACAGAGTTGAAGGAAAAGTTAAAACATATTTTATGTATGTAAACTCCGATATAACCCAAAAGACTGACTATGCTTTACCTGACACACTACGTAAAATTGCAATTTTTGCCATTTCACTTAATTGATTCGATGTCAAGCAAAAACTAGTCAATTAGAAACTGTTTACTACTTAATCGAAGTTAAATAAAATTTCTTAATTAAAAAGTATGGTTAGCAACAAAAATTTGAATGAGAACAGTTTATGTAAAAATTAAGTTAACTGTAAAAATTTTAAACTTCACATACATTTGCGCTGTTATATCAGAAATATCAGTCAACTGTTGTCTGTTTTGTGCTTTTACGATAGCAGCTCTCAAGGTTCTTCGAATTTCCTTTAACGCAATGACTGAGATGTTTTGTAGAGACAAACTAAGCTGCAAGATTTTCTTAAAACATCATTAGCAGGTTTCTTTATAAACTGCTTTAATTTCCACGGTGATTTCTTCTTCAGCGCTTGATTGATCGTAATTCTTGCGCTGAATGTATTCCAGCATGTCCACATCTGTTTGAATTTCCTCTCGAAAACTTTTTCTTTAATCACTCGACGAACCATCGCTGAATTTTTGTGTCTATTCATTATTGTTTTTTTAAAACTGTGGAAAAAGTGGAATGCCAAACTTTTTCGCAGTTTCACATCTTTTAACTCCTCGTGTTCCACTAACTTAATTACTACGATTTTCCAACCGAGAGCCAATATTTTTTGGTTTACGTAAAAACACTGCACAGGCTACTGAGCAAATCAGAAGTCGAAGTCCAACTAAATTTACCAATTATGAACAACGTCATATCTTGTTATCCAAGTGAGACTACTTGAACAACAGCCATTGAAGAACGGGCTGACAACCCCGAAGAGGTAAGGAATCGAAGTCGGGAATCATATCGCTAGAATGGCATCATACAGACAGGTTCGCAGAGGCCCCGAGCAGAGATTAAGTGACCATTTGTCCGAGACGGGTCTGAGTTCGAATCCCGGTTAGGCATGAATGTTGTGGTTGTCTTACGGCACTCAGCATTCCCTAGAACCAATGGCCCCAAATTATGGACGGGCGACTGCCCATAGCCCATTTAGTTGCTTACGGTGGTCGTTAATAACCCATACAACAAAGCAAAAACAAAAAAACAGCTGCTTTTGCCAATATTGATGTAACTATGTCGGAAATGGTGGATTGTTACTGATGGTGGCCATTACGAGTATGCGAACATGTAAGTTTAATTTTGTATGCCCTACAGTCCGTTTTGTTCAATTACATGTTGTATCATCACCTGAATACTCGGGTATTGCGTCTTAGAGTTTACATTATTTATATTGGGTTGAGAAGAAAGTAATATCTGCAAATGCAAGGCAACAGAAAAGTGCTAATTACCATATATACAGGTACAAATCAGTACAAAATGTGGTCGCCATCGTTTGCCACGACCTGCTCCCATCATCTGAGCAGCTGTTGGTAACCGTACCTGTAGAATTGTGGCGGCATGGACACAAAGAAGCGAGTATGTGCGCTTTCGACATTGTCCCGGTCGGAGGACGGCTGTCCGTCCAGGAAATGCTATAACAACCGAAAAAGGTGGTAGTCTCTTGGGGGCAATGTCCGAGGCATAGGCTGGGTGCTGTAGCAGCTCTCAGCATAGGTCCTTGATCTTGTTACAGGTCCCCCGTGCTGTGAGAGGTCTCGCTTCGTCCTGTTGTAGGAGGACGCCCATGCGGTTCAGCAATGCTGATCATTTTGACGTGAGAGATGCGTGAAAATCGTCCAGCTAACGGCAGTACACATCAGCGATGATAGTGGTGTTGTCCGGCAGCAGCTAAAAAAACACGACGTCCTGCATCTCTTACCAAAGAGACAGCAGGACCTTAGACGAGTGTTAAACTGCTTTGGGAGGGCGGCATGGGCTTCTGTTTTAGGTCCAACCACTGTTTCCGGGAGCTGACATTGTCATACAGGACCCATTTCCCGTCACCTGTTACAATGCTGTCCAAGAACGGTTCAACTTGGTCACGTGCAAACAGAGAAACGCATGCATTCATGCGATTTGCTTTCTGCTCAACTGTGAGTTGATGGGGTACCCAAAATCCCCTCTTGTGCACCTTCTCAAGTTGACGCAGGTGCGTGTGTAGTGTGACTCAGCTGTTGGGCCAACCCTCGAGTGGTCACGCGTGAGTCAGTCTCAACTGAGGTCTTCAGCATGTCCATATCCCCTGATGCGGGTATTCCGGTTTCGGGACGGTCTGACAGGTCAAAATTTCTCTCTCGAAACCACTCAAACCAGCGACAGCACTGACAATGTGATATGGCATTGGAGAACACACTGGTTAATGTTTCTTATACCACTTGCGGGAGTGCTACCGCGACGACACTCATACAGTATGCAGTGGCAGATGTGCTCCATGTCCACTTCCTTGTGGGCTAGCGCTTACGCTCTTCGCCTTCTAATGGCTGACTGCCACCGACTTTAGCTGCCTACCTTCTGATTGTCATGCGGGTTGCTCAGCAAGTTCAGTGAGCAGTGTGCGCCGTGCCCGGGGCTTCGACTTCGGGTACCTCGTCATCGCACAATACTTTCTTTCCAAGCCAATATATTGTGAGGGTGTCGTTTCATCTGTAGTATGGCGCCAAATAGAATATGTACTGTTTCCTCCACACTTTGTAACTTCGTAGTAGACAATATATTACATCTTGTACGAATCTTAAAAATAATCATAATCAGAGATAGTACGATCAGTTATGTGGTATAAAAGTCTAAATATATTGAAAATAATAATGTAACCATGAGGTTAATCTGTTCTCCACGTATTGTTTATGCATTAAAAAGCTTGATCAGTCTTTAAAGAAAATATAGTGGTTCATCAAGAGCTATACTCAATGGGTACATTTTTCAGTTTGGAACAACTAAAATTTAGAATGCTTGATTATAAAGTTTTCATTGGTTTTGCAAACTCATTTTATAAAGACGCTGTGTTCATACAGTATTAATTTTAGTAATCTGTGTTGCAAATGTACCCTTGTTGAGTGCTCAGAAGTAGTTTCAAATAACATTTAAGAATTGAATCTGTTACCTCCGTTTGCATCAAATTCATTCCTTGCTTTTCAGGTTTTTATGGGTAACCGAGTCGGTTGCAGCTCTTGGCTCTTGATTTTTCATTAGTTCCGTTCGAACAAACTATCATTCTGAACTTGTGTTCATACAAAGTTTTTTTTTTGTTGTTAATGACTTTGATCACACAAAAACGTTTCCCACGGTCACGGCTTGCAGCAGATGTACAGTTTTTGTCCTTTTTGGTCTGAGCCTGTACCGTGTAATTCAGCAAGGTTACAAAGCACCATTTTGGCTTTACATTCATGTAAGCAGTTTTCATACAATGTTTTGCCAAAGCAGTCAGCGAGTTTGAGCGCTGATATCGTGCCCCGGGCAGACGAACACGATCTTTCCATCAAACGTTCGTTTTTCTATTTACTTTCTAAAGAGTTCCTGAAAAGCGAAGAAAGGATTTTTCTTTTTCTGAAGTGAGATTGAGAGACTCTTACAAAGAAATTTTAGAAACGGTGCATTCGGAAAGCACGAAAATTCTGCTCTTTTTTTTTTTTTTTTTTTTTGCTCTCTTTGGCGCATTTCACAAGAATGTTTGAGTACATCGGATGAACGACTTCGCGTCAAAGCTAATTTTATGGGTTATTTGACGATGTCTGTTAGGAAGATTTAGAGATACTAGAGTCATATTAAGTGAATGTCTGGAAGAAAGTGAACAATAAATTTGAGAGGAACTCTCCGAAAATGACTATCAAAATCAAATAATACTTGATAACAGCAATAGTAGTGTTTCTATATAAGTGAGCGCAAAAAATTGAAAAAGATATTTTCTGAAACCCACGAGTTCTTGTTTTAGACCTAGATCTACTTGCTTCCCCTGGATATTATTGTTCTGGTTTCTCCCGAGAAGTATTCTTCAGTCGCTTCCTTAATTACTTAGCCTCTCTTATTGGCATGATTTTGTGTGATACAGAAAAACAGGGTTGAATTTCGATCTGCCGACTGTCTGTGATGGGTCGTATTAGGTTGTGGAGGTCAGGTGCAACAAAGATCGCCGATGTCTATCATTATTCGAAAGCCTTCGGTCGTTCACGTAATTTGTGTTACCATCTGAAAGAATCTTTTCGCGGAAGCGACCGAATCTATCCATCACCACTCCCGTAAGATTTATCTTTCAGGAAGTGTACTGAGAAACGATGTTTCCGAGTTAGGGAACAGCCACTTCATTGCTTACGGGCTTACGTAACTAAGGTGTGAAGAAGACGAATTCTTTCCCCCTAATCCATTCGAAGCTCGCTTCAGCTCCGAGCGTAAAATTTTGTTTTCTACAGTATCAGCGACAGCGTTATGTTGATAATCATTAAAACCATTACGTAATATCTTTTATTTTGAAATACAACGTTTGTCCCAAAACAACTGAAAATATTTTTATAAATAAAAAAAAAATATGCGTACCTTAATTTTCAAGGAAGCGGTCATCTTTTACGAAATCATCATCATTGTCAACCATTAATAATCCACTGCTGGACGAAAGTCTCCCCAAGTTTCCTCCACAACGGTCTGTCTTGTGCCAGTCTCCTCCATGTCATTCCTGCATACTTTCGAATTTCATCCACCCATCTCCCATGTGGTCTTCTTCTTGGTCTTTTCCTGTCCCTTGGAATCCAATCTAAAATTACGGCTGTCCATCGATGATCTGTCCTTCTGGCAGTATATCCAGCCTATTGCCATTTCAATGATTTAACTCTGATCATGATGTCTTCCACTCTTGTCATTTTTCGGATCCACGAGTTCCTCTTCTTATCTCTCCTGGTTACACCAAGCATGCACCTCTCCATGCTTCTTTGAGTTGTCTGCAGCCTTTGTATGTCTCTTTTAGTTAAGGTCCACGTCTCTGCACCATACGTAAGCACTGGAAGGATGCATTGATCAAACACTTTTCTTTTAAGACATAATGGCATATTGCTCTTGAAAATTATGCTGTTTCTTCCAAAAGCTCTCCAGGCAAGTTTTGTACGTCGATTAATTTCTTCATCAATGTGACCCTCACTTGATATCTACTGTCCAAGATAAACGTACTTTTATCTCCAGCTTTTCTCCATCAATTGATAAATCTTCATTTCTTGTAAAAGCATTGAACATCACTTTTGTCTTCTGAAAGTTAATTTTTAATCCCACTTCTTTACTCTTGTCAGCAAGTTCCTGGATCATACCCTGCAGCTCTGATGCGGTAGTTGCAAAAATGACTTTTCGAAATGACTTTTTCGAAATACTGTCCATTATATCGAATATAGGTGTCCCAACTTTCCCACCACGTTTTGAATTGCTTTTCTGAAATGCCTTTGAAACATTCCTTCGCAGCTGTAATAAGTTGTTGATCAGTCTCAAATTGTCGTCCCCGGAATGTCTTTTTTTTTTAAATGGGGAACAAGAAGTCACATGGTTACACGTCTGGGCTATATGCAAGTTAGGACATCGACTTAATATTTATTTTCTCCCAATAAGGAACGACAGTAGTGGCCATGTGCGGCCTTGCGTTGCGCCGCACATGAAAAGAAATGGGGATGTCAAGTTGAACTAACTCGTTTCATGCCCAAATGGTCGGTTAAAATTCTGTAAATTGATGATTTTGAAATGTGAACCATATCTTTGATATCTCTAATTGATAGGTGTCTGTTTTCTCGTATAATAACACCTATTTTATTGATGTTTACCTCTGTAACACTCGTTGAAAGTGCGACTAAAGCTGCCGACTCATGACCATCCATAAATTCTTTATGCCATCTGTAAATTGTTGATTTTCCTAGACATTCATCGTTATAAGCCTCTTGAATAAGACGGAAAGTCTCTCCGACAGACTTCTTAAGTAGACAGCAAAATATAATGGCGCATCTTTGATCCTCTTCCACATCCATTGTAACGTACCAGGAGATGTGACGCACCTGCCCGAAGGACGCACACGACATAAAGGCAGATAGGAATCAGAATAAAACGTCCGCGTAGCTCAATTGGTAGAGTGACTTATTCCGGAATGAGGGGATCCGGGTTCGAATCCTGGCGCGGATAAAAATGACGGAGAAATTTACTTCGTTATACCATTTTTTTCGAAAAACCACAGCGCGAAAACGGTTGTTAGAGGTTCATGAAACAAGGTTTATTAAACTGTGCACTACCAACGACGCATGCGTGATAAACAGGTGTGTCCGGTTGCTATGGTTACTACAGCGACTACGGTTTTTTCGAGACTCATAGCAAGGTCGAACGCAGTACTGCACATTTTTTATGGAAACATTCTCAATTATTTTGGGACAAGCTATGTGTATTTGCGGGGAGACCTTTTGAGGGTTAAAGTAAAATATTGAAACGCTCACGGTATCAAGAATATTTTGCCTACTAAATTTAGCTGTGGAAACGTATTAAATGTTTTTTTTTCTACTCCCGGACGGGGAAGTTTATAATGATTTCTACAACCTGGCAAAAAAAACGTCATAGTACTTATATCCCAGTCAGGAGAGCATACTGGTGTCGAGATCGTATCTTTTAATAAGAGAAACTTTGCAAGAATGACTACGCGATTACATAGCGGAGATCATCTTCAAGAAGTACAAAATATCATGTGCAAAAGTATGAAGAAAATCATGCGCTGTCTTTATGACATCCTTTCTAACACTGGAAATAACCTCCATAGGTTGTACATACACTGTTGGCCACCCAAAATGCAACACCAAGAAGGACACGAGATAGCAAAGCCAGATTTATAGGACACATAACAACAGACACAAAGATGAAACGATTGAGCTTACAGGCCCGTGCGACTTGCGGAATACACAGACATCAATAGTTCGTGTGGCTCCCATGGCTGACAATAACGGCCGCCACACGCCGCGGCATCGAACGAAAGAGGCTTTGGATGTGGGCTTGGGATATGTCGGTCCAGGCTACTTCCACACGTTGCCACAGTTCATCAGGCGTAGCCGCGGGTGGTGCTTGCCGGGCCACTCGGTTGCCGATCAGCGACCAGACGTGTTCGATGGGCGACATATCGGGAGAACAGGCGGGCCACGGCAGCAGTGACACCTGGTGGGCCGTGAAGAATTGTTGCACGATGCGTACCACGTACGGGCGCGCATTGTCCGGTTAAAACGTGGCCGCTGGCAAAGCTGCTGGTAAGGGAGGACTACAGGATCCAAAACGTTGGAGATATAGAGGTGGTTGTTGAGTGTACCAGTGATACGTACCAGAGGGGTGCGGGTGTCATATCCAACTGCGCCCCAAACCATAACGCCAGGCGACCGCCGGTATGGCGATGCATAATGCAGGCGTCATACAGTCTCTCGCCGCGGTGCGGCCACACGCGGATCCGACCATCATGGTGTTGCACGCAGAAGCGGGATTCATCGGAGAAGACAATGTCGTGCCATTCCGTAGTCCAGGTGCGGCGTTCAACGGCCCACTGCCGCTGCACTCGCCGGTGGTGTAACCTCAATGGTAATCGAAGCAACGGGCGCCGTGCGACAAGTCCCCGCTCCTGCAGACAACATCGAATGTTACGTGCTGACACAGGTTGTTGCGCAACACACCCTAATTCCTGCGCTAACGTTCGTGATGTGGTCTCGTTTGGTGGTGTGCAGTGGCTGCGGCAATCACTCACGTCGGTCCGTCCGTCGCTCCTGCACCCACCGAATCCATATTCGCCTCACTGTGGCTGGATGTCGTCCCACACGGGCGCCGATGTCTCGGTACGATAAACCGCTGTCGCAATAAGCCACTATTCGTCCTCTGTTGAACTCCGAAATGTGCTGGAATGACTGTCGTATTCTGCGACGAGACATCAGGAAGCTTCCCACGCACAGGTCCGGCAGCACAACACACTTCCACTACTTACATACCGCCTTCTGTGCACCCTTCTTATAGTGCTTCTCGGTGGCGTGCCGGGCGCACATGATTTGCATATGCCTTGCAATGCTAATCGTTTGCATGTCCTCTCGCGGTCGACGCATGCTGCGAATGTCAGGCCAATCGGATGCTTCCTTCTTGGTGTTGCATTTTGGGTGGCCAGCAGTGTATTTAATTTACAGCCTTACACTTGTTCAAAACTTAGACTAGTTTTTTTACCAACAATAATTTTTAAATTTCTAACGCAGAAGAGATATTGGGAGTCGTTTGTGTGCTGGAGAGAAGCAAAGTAAAATTTTGTTAGTAATGTGGAAACAGGTATTCTGAGTGTCATACTGAAAGAATTAATGCTGAGATGCTTACTAGGTGGCAGTAATGATAGGTATCAGAAGGTCAAAGAAATCCTGGAAGGACCTGTTTCAGGATTTCCTGCATGTGAAAGAGGTAATGAATATGAAGAACAAAAGGGGTCCTGCGTGGGACGCAGGGTGGATGTTAGTGAAATGCAAGTTGCGTCCGATATTTCTGTAAATGGAGACGGTTCGATATATCAGAAATAAGTAAAATCTAGCGCATTCATTTTAAAACTTTAGATGGACTTTTTTGAAGAGGTAACCTCTGAATCATCTAAGATAACAGCTTAGTGATATGTATTGTATGTATGCATCCATATGTAAGTGTTAATCGTGCCCAGAAAAGCCAATACTTTCTCATGTCTAATTATAACTTTAACTCATATGTATAAATAAACATTCGAAAATGGTTAGTTATACTTAAGATTCATGATCAACCACCCAATAATTTTTTCTTGGTTTCATTTTATGTGTGCTTGTTCCTAATAATCTTCAGCAGGATAGGTGCTGTTAAATACGAGTACCTTAGCAAGAAAGATGCCACGGACTTCTTTTGGGCGTCATGGGCGCGTATTTTCAATTCTTTCCTAAACGAAAAGAAACTTTTCAGAGATCGCTTTGAGAAAAAGATTAGATCAGCGAAAAGAGAAATGCATTTACCCCACCTTGCCAGGAAAAACTGCACACTATTTGAAATACAGAAATTGTAAAGTGTTCTTCATGGTGAATGGAACCAGTCACAAACAGAAAATTATCAGTCGGATTTATGGAATCGGTAAAGCTGTTGCAAGTACAAAAATCGAGTTTCGCTCACTAGCAGCTGAAAAGTACGTTACGACAAATTGCAAACTGTGCGCAAAATGTTCGTTATAGGGGAAGGTATCAGAAGAAAAAGGGGTTTTCAAATCCAACGAATAAAAGCAGAAATATGGAGGAAAACGTAATGATACTTATGCTATTTTTTTCAGGCTTTGGCGGCCACCATGAACAAATCTGAGAGCTATAAGTGGTCTCCCGTCCCTAATTAAGGACAAATGGCTCTAAGGAAGGGACAAAGCCAGCGCCATAGGACAGTGGGCACCGTCTATGTTTCATCCGGGAGTCAAACCCGGGCTAATTATTTTCATTTCATTTTTCATTTTTTTTATTTTTTCAGCTGCCACATTGTATTACACATCATAGTTACTGCACATTATACATAGTAATGATATATACATATTGTAGCAAACAGGAAGAGGAGGGAAAAGGCCTCATGGCCTGACATAGCCCTCCTCTGTTGTGATCTATTCCTAGTTTGATAGTGATTAGTACGGGTATTTAGAGATATTACATCTTGGTATAAATCATTTTTAATTATTTTAAACCTTATTTTACCCAAGTTAAAATCATATAATTGCTTTATAGTAAGTATATTATATTTATTGGGGTTTACTTTTGACCGGATAAATGTAATAGGTTGAAAATTATTTGATATTTTGAGGTATATTAGTCTTATATATCGATTTTTCAACACTTGTAGTTTATGAATATTATATTGAGTAGTTTGTCCCCATGTTAAGATACAATAATTAATATGTGTTTGAATTAGTGTGTAATAAAGTAAAATCAATGTTTTAGTGTTAAATTTGGCAAGATGCGAGTAACTACCACAATATTTCTGGAAATCTTATTAATTAGATTTTCAATATGTTTATTCCATTTCAAATCATGTTGAATAACTGTACCCAAGTAAGTATGTGTTGAGATAATATCAATTTTAACTCCATTTAACAAAATCATCCAGTCCTTAAGTTGAGGAGTTTGTAATTTGGAGTAAACCATGGACTTAGTTTTATTTGTATTAATTAACATTTGCATTTAGCCGATCTATTGTTAATTTAAATTGTATTTAATAAAACAAATCTTGTACGACTGGATAGAAACCAGGCCCCAGATGCCGACTGTATAGCCCGGCATAGCGCTCATAACGCATTCTGACGCAGACCACATTATATACTCTCTGCTAGGTTATCGCATTCCTATGATCCCTCAGAAATTGTCACTTCTTTCTCGTCTACATGTCTACATGTATCGTGAGTTTCGTTTCATTTCGTGCATTCCATGGCATGGCATTTTCTATGTCGAACCATGTACTTCTTGATCAATCCTTGTATTTTCATATGAGCGCAAATGTTTCCACAGTTTTGTATAAGTGGTATGAATTCAGAACGACAAAAGGGTAACTTACTAAACTGTAGCTACATAACGAAAAATTGTAACAAAGCTTTGAATCGGCTCACACGTTTATGCTAATGATTCTGCTGCGTGTAATTTACCAAAAGCGCATTTACTACGATTGGTAGGAGACCGCTCTGGAGTCATCAAGCCTGATCGTAATTAGCAGCAACGATTTTCGCAAAAAATCTAGTTCCGCAAACGAGCACACTCATTACTTAGGGATTCTAATCCTTAAGCCATCATCAAACGGGCTTTGGTGGTGAATGTACAAGTAAAGAGCTCTCTAACTCCTTAAATCAAGTTAAACATAGCTACGTAATAGGGATATTATCCTTATAAAAATTCTCAGGATTAAAAAATTTCCATTCCTCATTAATTGACAAAACCAAAAGGAATAGTTTATCTGAAAGCAACTGTTTTTGCATGCGCTTATGGGTAATGTGTGTAAATAATTTTTGTGCCGATACATTGGAACGAAACCTTTAGGTACAGGAGGCGAAACAACAGTTATTGCAGCACACATTTTAGCGTTTCAGGCAAAATAAACAAAGTTTATTTTTCCTAAAAAGCTGGAATTTGCTTTTGGCTAGCTTCATCATCGCAAATGATGAGTACTACTTCCCAGCACACGTCTCATTGTAATTAATATGTAAGTATAGCTCAATTCTTCATTTCCATTGTTCGCGAAACACGTTGTAGGGAATCAGTTAATTTTGAAATTCATAAGTGCGACATGCTTAAAGCAATAGTGTACAACCTACGGTGGTCTATGACTTACTATTTTGTGATTCCTGAGACTGTACGGTTAGAATATGGCAGGAGATAGGGAGGAAAATATTTTTCACGATATCTCGTAATCATAAACATTTATAGTTTTTGATCTTCTTCTTGAGAAATTAATATCGCAACAACTGAATCAGATTTTACATTACTAGCATTATTAATTCTTTAGATATCTTTATTATCAATTCATACTGAACGGATTCCTTTCCTCTTACAATTATTACTTGCTAAACGTACTCTGCATGTTTTTTAGACTAGCGGGTTGAACTAACCCTAAATGCGTGACACAATATTTAGACAACCACTAACGATATCATAGCTTGTTGTTGTTGTTGTGTAACGTACCAGGAGATGTGACGTACCTGCCAGAAGGACGCACACGACATAAAGGCACATAGGAATCAGAATAAAACGTCCGCGTAGCTCAATTGGTAGAGTGACTTATTCCGGAATGAGGGGATCCGGGTTCGAATCCTGGCGTGGACAGAAATGACGGAGAAATTTACTTCGTTATAGTTGTTGATTGGAGGTTTAACGACCACCGTGAGCAACTCAATGGGCTATAAGCAGTCGCCCGTCCCTAATTTAGAGTCACTGGTACCAGGGAAGGGAGAGAGCCAGTGCCGTAAGACAAACACAACATCCATGCCTGACCGGGATTCGAACCCAGACCGCTTTTGGACGAATGATCGGAGGCCATCGCTTAGACCACTGCGCCACCGGGGCGGCTATCATAGCTTGAACTACTGTAGCAAGAAATGGAACTTTCAACTACTTACTTAATCACTTCCCGGTCGTTCATATACAGCTCGTAATCACAAGTCCTTCGTCTTTGATTAACTAACAAAGCATCTTTGCCTTAATCTCAGTATCAATCTCGTAGATACAACTTATTCAGTGCACACCTCATCAAAATTACACACCTCAAAATACAATCGGTGAATTGGCTCTAATCGTACCATCACAACGCCCCTTTCACTCTGCTTGAGAATTTTTATCTTTGGGTTTCCAAAATGTATAAAGAAATTGGAGGAACTGATGAGCCGTTCAGAAAGAAAAGTTAACGGAGAATTAAGTTTTCGCGCACAAACAGTTATATACACAGAGTGATCACTGAATCAGCCGCCCCGGTGGCGCAGTGGTCTAAGCGATGGCCTCTGATCATTCGTCTGAAAGGGGTCTGGGTTCGAATCCCGGTGAGGCATGGATGTTGTGTTTGTCTTGCGGCTCTGGCTCTCTCCCTTTCCTGGAACCAGTGACCCTAAATTAGGGACGGGCGACTGCTTATTGCCCATTGAGTTGCTCACGGTGGCCGTTAAACCTCCAATAAAAAAAATCACTGAATTATGACCACCCCTATTAAAAGTAGATGCGGCCGGTTGACCCTGTGATTTCGCAGACGGCGTAATTAGTCGACCGACGTAGCATATATACGGTGTGAGTGGAGTAGTAGGTAGTAACATTCAGAGCATGATGGCTAAACGGAAGGATTTACCGGACATTGAGAGAGGACAGATTGTGGGAGCTCGGAGACCCGGTGCCTCGATTTCCCAAACGGCTGAACTGGTGGGTTGTTCTCGAGCCTTCCTAGTTGAAGACCATCAGGTCTGGCTTGAAAAATGGTGAATGACGCGGAAGCAAAACTGCACAGGACAGCGAAAGGTTGATGTGAGAACGACGACTCGTAGAGGCCAACAGACTCACAACTGTTCAACAGTTTACTACCCAGTGCAACACAGGTCACCACAGAACAGCATCTGTCATGACCATGCGCCGTACCATCGCACGTACGGGCTATAACAGCGGACGACTCCGACGACATCTTCTCCTAACCTCGGTTCATCCGCGCAAAACACTCGCCTGGTGCAAAGATCACGCAAGTTGGACGTCAGATGACTGGGAAAAAAATGTGCTGGTCTAACGAGTCGAGCCTTTAACTCCACTCTGTGGATGGTCGTGTACGTATTTGGCGGAAACAACGTGGAACACTCAATCCATCTTGCGTGGTCTCCACAGCGCAAGCCGATGGAGGTGGTTGTATGGTGTGGGGATGTTTACGTGGAAGGAATTTGGACCTCTAGTGTATGTGGCACCACGTATGACTGGTGTCCACTATGGTGAATTGCTTACTGACTCTGTACACCTAGCAAAGTTGCACTTTTTCGCGAATAGCGAGAGTGTCTTCTATGATGACAATGCGCCAAACTCCAGGTCCAGTGTGGTGCCGGAATGGTTTGAGGAACACAGTTCATACTTCCAGCATATCGACTGGCCTCCGAACTCTACCGATATTAATTCCATAGAGCACTTACGGAGCAATATGGAACGGCATATTAGGCACCTGGATACACCACTCACCTCCATATCTGTATGGAAGACAGCAAAACACACAGCTTGTTTGGCCATACCTCCCAACTGCTTCCGACATATTATTGAATCGATGCCACGTGGGATATCTGTTGTACTGAGGGCGAAAGGAGGGACCTACGAAGTGTTGGGTAGGTGGACATTTTGAAATCCCTAAATTTTTTCCTATGTACATGATTTTAAAAATCCTCATCTTATATTTCGATGTTCCGCCCGACCCGGTGGCGCAGCGGTCTAAGCGATGACCTCTGATCATACGCCCAAAAGGGGTTCAAATCCCTGTGAGGCATGGACGTTGTAATTGTCTTACGGCATTGGTTCTCTCCCATTCCTGGAACCTGTGACCCTAAATTAAGGACGGGAGACTGCTTATAATTAATACAGACATTTAACGTGGACTAGGAACATCAAACAAAGATCTTCGCTCTTTTCACGTTTATAAGTGAGTCACGGAAAAATTATTTTTCCGTAACTAAAAAAAAAAAAATGGTTTTTTCGTTTATAAGTTAATCACGGAAAAATTATTTTTCCGTGATTAACTTATAAACGAAAAAACCATTTTTTATGAATAAATAATACAGACATTTAACGTGGACCAGGAACATCAAACAAAGATCTTCGCTCTTTCCACGTTTATAAGTGAGTCACGGAAAAATTATTTGTCCGTGACTCACTTATAAACGAAAAAACCATTTTTTATGAATAAATAATACAGACATTTAACGTGGACCAGGAACATCAAACAAAGATCTTCGCTCTTTCCACGTTTATAAGTGAGTCACGGAAAAAATTCTTTGTCCGTGACTCACTTATAAACGAAAAAACCATTTTTTATGAATAAATAATACAGACATTTAACGTGGACCAGGAACATCAAACAAAGATCTTCGCTCTTTCCACGTTTATAAGTGAGTCACGGAAAAAATTCTTTGTCCGTGACTCACTTATAAACGAAAAAACCATTTTTTATGAATAAATAATACAGACATTTAACGTGGACCAGGAACATCAAACAAAGATCTTCGCTCTTTCCACGTTTATAAGTGAGTCAAGGAAAAATTCTCATAGGCCGCCACCGAGAGTCGAACCCAGGGTCTTCCAGTTACGCGCCGGATATGCTTCCAATGTACCACAGCGGCCTCGAATTCCTCCAGACTCACACACGCTAACTGCCAAGCCAATTTGGCAGGTTGCTTCTTGGAGCCCCGCACAATGCTGGGGATTCACCAAAGATAGTAAGCAGCAACTGAAGAAATAATTAGAAGGCGAATGAATAATTAATACAGACATTTAACGTGGACTAGGAACATCAAACAAAGATCTTCGCTCTTTTCACGTTTATAAGTGAGTCACGGAAAAATTATTTTTCCGTAACTAAAAAAAAAAAAATGGTTTTTTCGTTTATAAGTTAATCACGGAAAAATTATTTTTCCGTGATTAACTTATAAACGAAAAAACCATTTTTTATGAATAAATAATACAGACATTTAACGTGGACCAGGAACATCAAACAAAGATCTTCGCTCTTTCCACGTTTATAAGTGAGTCACGGAAAAAATTCTTTGTCCGTGACTCACTTATAAACGAAAAAACTATTTTTTATGAATAAATAATACAGACATTTAACGTGGACCAGGAACATCAAACAAAGATCTTCGCTCTTTCCACGTTTATAAGTGAGTCACGGAAAAAATTCTTTGTCCGTGACTCACTTATAAACGAAAAAACCATTTTTTATGAATAAATAATACAGACATTTAACGTGGACCAGGAACATCAAACAAAGATCTTCGCTCTTTCCACGTTTATAAGTGAGTCACGGAAAAAATTCTTTGTCCGTGACTCACTTATAAACGAAAAAACTATTTTTTATGAATAAATAATACAGACATTTAACGTGGACCAGGAACATCAAACAAAGATCTTCGCTCTTTCCACGTTTATAAGTGAGTCACGGAAAAAATTCTTTGTCCGTGACTCACTTATAAACGAAAAAACTATTTTTTATGAATAAATAATACAGACATTTAACGTGGACCAGGAACATCAAACAAAGATCTTCGCTCTTTCCACGTTTATAAGTGAGTCACGGAAAAAATTCTTTGTCCGTGACTCACTTATAAACGAAAAAACCATTTTTTATGAATAAATAATACAGACATTTAACGTGGACCAGGAACATCAAACAAAGATCTTCGCTCTTTCCACGTTTATAAGTGAGTCACGGAAAAATTCTCATAGGCCGCCACCGAGAGTCGAACCCAGGGTCTTCCAGTTACGCGCCGGATATGCTTCCAATGTAACACAGCGGCCTCGAATTCCTCCAGACTCACACACGCTAACTGCCAAGCCAATTTGGCAGGTTGCTTCTTGGAGCCCTGCACAATGCTGGGGATTCACCAAAGATGGTAAGCAGCAACTGAAGAAATAATTAGAAGGCGAATGAATAATTAATACAGACATTTAACGTGGACTAGGAACATCAAACAAAGATCTTCGCTCTTTTCACGTTTATAAGTGAGTCACGGAAAAATTATTTTTCCGTAACTAAAAAAAAAAAAAATGGTTTTTTCGTTTATAAGTTAATCACGGAAAAATTATTTTTCCGTGATTAACTTATAAACGAAAAAACCATTTTTTATGAATAAATAATACAGACATTTAACGTGGACCAGGAACATCAAACAAAGATCTTCGCTCTTTCCACGTTTATAAGTGAGTCACGGAAAAAATTCTTTGTCCGTGACTCACTTATAAACGAAAAAACTATTTTTTATGAATAAATAATACAGACATTTAACGTGGACCAGGAACATCAAACAAAGATCTTCGCTCTTTCCACGTTTATAAGTGAGTCACGGAAAAATTATTTGTCCGTGACTCACTTATAAACGAAAAAACCATTTTTTATGAATAAATAATACAGACATTTAACGTGGACCAGGAACATCAAACAAAGATCTTCGCTCTTTCCACGTTTATAAGTGAGTCACGGAAAAAATTCTTTGTCCGTGACTCACTTATAAACGAAAAAACCATTTTTTATGAATAAATAATACAGACATTTAACGTGGACCAGGAACATCAAACAAAGATCTTCGCTCTTTCCACGTTTATAAGTGAGTCACGGAAAAAATTCTTTGTCCGTGACTCACTTATAAACGAAAAAACCATTTTTTATGAATAAATAATACAGACATTTAACGTGGACCAGGAACATCAAACAAAGATCTTCGCTCTTTCCACGTTTATAAGTGAGTCAAGGAAAAATTCTCATAGGCCGCCACCGAGAGTCGAACCCAGGGTCTTCCAGTTACGCGCCGGATATGCTTCCAATGTACCACAGCGGCCTCGAATTCCTCAGGAACATCACACACGCTAACTGCCAAGCCAATTTGGCAGGTTGCTTCTTGGAGCCCCGCACAATGCTGGGGATTCACCAAAGATAGTAAGCAGCAACTGAAGAAATAATTAGAAGGCGAATGAATAATTAATACAGACATTTAACGTGGACTAGGAACATCAAACAAAGATCTTCGCTCTTTTCCACGTTTATAAGTGAGTCACGGAAAAATTCTTTGTCCGTGACTCACTTATAAACGAAAAACCATTTTTTATGAATAAATAATACAGACATTTAACGTGGACCAGGAACATCAAACAAAGATCTTCGCTCTTTCCACGTTTATAAGTTAATCACGGAAAAATTATTTTTCCGTGATTAACTTATAAACGAAAAAACCATTTTTTATGAATAAATAATACAGACATTTAACGTGGACCAGGAACATCAAACAAAGATCTTCGCTCTTTCCACGTTTATAAGTGAGTCACGGAAAAAATTCTTTGTCCGTGACTCACTTATAAACGAAAAAACTATTTTTTATGAATAAATAATACAGACATTTAACGTGGACCAGGAACATCAAACAAAGATCTTCGCTCTTTCCACGTTTATAAGTGAGTCACGGAAAAAATTCTTTGTCCGTGACTCACTTATAAACGAAAAAACCATTTTTTATGAATAAATAATACAGACATTTAACGTGGACCAGGAACATCAAACAAAGATCTTCGCTCTTTCCACGTTTATAAGTGAGTCACGGAAAAAATTCTTTGTCCGTGACTCACTTATAAACGAAAAAACCATTTTTTATGAATAAATAATACAGACATTTAACGTGGACCAGGAACATCAAACAAAGATCTTCGCTCTTTCCACGTTTATAAGTGAGTCACGGAAAAAATTCTTTTTGCGTGACTCACTTATAAACGAAAAAACTATTTTTTATGAATAATTAATACAGACAATTAACGTGGACCAGGAACATCAAACAAAGATCTTCGCTTTTTCCACGTTTATAAGTGAGTCACGGAAAAAGAATTTTTCCGTGACTCACACACAAACGTGGAAAGAGCGAAGATCTTTGTTTGAAGACTGCTTATAGCCTATTAAGTTGCTCACGCGGTCGTTAAACCTCCAATCAAAAAAATAAAATTTCGATGTTAATGTTTTCCCGTGACTAACTTTCCTATTTGTGAGTCTCAAAACGTTTTATTCATCCCGAATTTAGTGTTCTTTTCTTTTCGATTTTGATCCGAGAAGCTTAAAGCGTGAAGGCGACTGTTTATTTTCCGTTTCTTCTTCTTCCCATCACAGGGGCGGGAATCATCACCTTGCGACGAGACTGTAGTTGAATAATGCGTTGTTTAGGCGCCACAGGTTTTGTCACACGATTTGTTTTTAATGGTCGTACACAAACAAAAATGCAGATATTCTCCAGAGAACTGCTAACAAACGTGTCACGTGTAGGAGCCTGGTTTGACGAGCTTGTAACGTGAGACGTTGTGTGGTCAAGACAGTCAGTAAACTCTAGAACACAGCAGTGAAAATGTATGTAAAACGTCGTAGAGTTTTAATTTTGAGTGAGAAAGCAATGGTCATTAAAGAAGTAGACAGAAATACAGAAGTGACACTTGCAAAAAATCGAAATTTACAACCTTCGAATATGTTCGTTAGAGATCAAAGTTCGGTCATCTTTGTTGTGGAAAAGTGTGGTTTATCATCATCCAAAAGAAAGAATTGAAAGATGTCATCATACGAAACCTTGGAAAAACACACGCTGAGATTGGCCACCCCGTGGCGTAGTGGTCCAAGCGATGGCTTCTGACCATTCGTCCCTGATGGGTCCTGGTTCGAATCCCGGTAAGGCATGGATGTTGTGTTTGTCTTACGGCACTGGCTCTCTCCCTTCCCTGGAACCAGCAGCCCTAAATTAGGGTCGGGCGACTGCTTATAGCCCATTGAGTTGCTCGCGGTGGTCGTTAAACTTTCAAACGCACTGAGATTGAAACAGAACTGTTTTTAGTTAGACGCCAGCAAGCAACCATCGTGGACTTTGAAAGCGTTAGTGCAATACGGCTTTTCTTAACAATGTAGTTGGATCCTCATGTATACATACAAATTGCGTATTTTCTTAATATGCTATTACTGTGGGCATATTTTCCAGCGAATATTGGCAATATAATTTTTTGTGACTCATTATCTTTACTTGTTCGCGTGATGACGCACAACCTAAAACTACACGATTGTTGTCATCACGTGGCAGTTTAAATCTCAATTTTAAACGCAAAAAAAATTGTATTTCTGCATTTAACAATTTTCAGGATTTAACGTTCATTTTTGTCGTTCCCTTTGAAAAATTTATATCGCGATTCAACTTTATAGAAGAACAATAACTCAAAAAAGGTTTAAGAAAGATATTCGTTCTAAGTGTTCCAATGGAAATCCGTAGTTATGTTATAGATGTTCGTCATTTTGTATGTACATACTTGCAACGAAGATAACAGAGTTTTCTGTTATTGTAGTGCACTATCCTTTATTTTGATTTTACGCTACCCAGGTGCCTCAGTGGTCTGAGCGCTAGCTTCTGACCATTAGTCCGAGATGGTTCAAGGTTCGGATCCTGGTGGGGCATAGACGTTATGTTTGTCTTACGGCACTGGCTGGGACGGACGACTGCCTATAGCCCAATGAGTTACTCACAGTGGTCGTTAAATTCTCGATCAATAACAAAAAAGATAGTTTACTTTTACTTCGAAATTTATCGACGACTATGACAAATTCGTAGAGTAAGAAGTAGCTGCCCGGAACTAATTTAGAGACACTGGATTCTCGGGAACGGAGTTAACCTGCACCACCCTTGCCTCATCCGGTATTCGATCCTGTACTTATGAGCATGAACTGGTGTCAGCGGAACAGCGAATGTTAATGGATGCCCAATATCCAGATGAAAAACAAATTTGGTAAAAAGTTTGATTTTATATTAAAATTATTTTTTAAATTCGAAAATATTAACAGATGTCTCTAAAGGTGAATTTCTAAGGCAACTTCCAAGTAATAGGGAAGGTAGTAACGGTTGCAAATGGTTGCAGGGTGCCTTCATCAGGTATAATGTTGCTTTAGTTACAGTTATTCCAAACCGGTGAATACGACTGGTTCGAAGTCTGTGTGTCAAGGATTATGAAAGGTGGCTATGCCATGATTATTTTCCAGTGCTTGCTTACTGCCTGATAAATGATTCCAATGTTCTGAGGCACAATGTTCGGACGAACAAATTACTTACTCCCAGAGAAGCTACCAAAAAAAATCACTCAATGAAACTGAAAACTGTTAAATCTGAGGGTTGACGGCTTTCGTGTTATACACAGTGCGTCAAAGAATTTTTAAGACTGGCGCTAGATTTCAGCCTACGGGGGCGCCACCAGTGTAATCGCGAATGCGTTATAAACCGTGACCATCTGCTTGCATTCTGCCAAAAGTACTGCGCAGTTGTTAAAGTCACTCAAACGAAACGGGCGTTCATTAGAGAAGTAAAATTTTTTTCATGTTGAATTATTAAGATGGAACAAAGGGCTGTTATTAAATTTAACGCAAAACTTCATAAAAGTGCCTCGGAAACGTACCAAATGATGAAACAAGTTTACGGTGAGTTTTGTTTAAGTAGATCAAATGTTTTCCTGTGGCACAAACACGTTTTTTTGACGGAAGAGATACGCTAGAAAATGATAAGCATACCGGAAGACCAAGTTCATCTAAGACACCTGAGGTTATTGAAAAAGTGCGTGATTTTCGTGACAAACAATCGATGTGCGTCACTAAGAATGATGGAAGAGTCTTTAAACATCAACAAAGAGACGATTCGAACCATCCTGCATGAAGATTTAGGCAAAACAAAAGTCTGTGCCAAATTTGTTCCACAAACGTTAACCAATGAAGAAAAATCAAGGAGAAGTGCACATTGCAGAGACATCATTTCAGCCGCTGAAAATGATCCAAACTTTTTAAAATCGATTGTTACAGGTGGTGAAACATGGTGTTTTCAATATGATCCTAAAACAAAGCGACAAAGTGCGGAATGGAAGTCAAAAAACTCACCACAAGCCAAAAAAAGAAGAAAAGTTCCATCAAAAGTCAAAACAATGATAATTACATTCTTCGATAGTAAGAGTATTATAGACAAAGAATTTGTTCCAAGTGGACAAAGAATTACTGGTGAGTTTTATTTAAATGTTTTGAGGCGTCTGATGGGCATAATTCGTTGCATTCGTCCAGAATATCGGGATGAAAACGGTTGGTGTTTGTTGCACGATAATGCACCCAGTCACACCTCACTTCTTGTTCGTAGATTTTTGGCGAAAAATAACGTCTGTGTGTTGAATCATCCACCGTATTCGCCTGATTTAGCACCTGCGACTTTTCTTTGTTCCCAAAATATAAAATGACGTTGAAAGGGTGTTATTTCGATGATATTTCGACCATACAAACAGCTTCGACGCGTGCTTTGGAGGCAATTCCGCAAAGTGAACTAGAACAGGCATTCGAATCATTATTAAATCGCTGTAACAAATGCATTGAAGCCGGAGGGACTTATTTTGAATAACAAACCAAAACAAATTATAATTTCTTGTTTCTCTTTCATTTTACAGACCCAGTCTTAAAAATTCTTTGCCACACTGTGTATGATCTAGAAACCCTGAAGTTTCCTTGATATGAAACATCAGAACGTGCAAGATAGATCACAACCCCTTTCTCTTCGCAGAGTGCAGTTCGTGTTTTACAGACAGCACGAAGACAGAATGTCAGCTCCCGAAAGAAAATGCAGTGTGTTCTCCGATTGGTACAGTCCAGGAATGCTACGCACATGTAGTAATTCAGACGTGACCTTAATGGGGATGTATCGAGTAACCTATCGGTCCTGGAATGGAAACGGCAGTTAAGAGGAGAGGAGGAGTGTTAGGGATAATAAGCAAGCATCTGGAGGATAAAGTTTCAGCATAGAATGCTGTTACGAGAAATCGCTTCGTGCGTCGTAATGTTCTTGGGCTGCTGGCATATACTTGTGTATTTATTATTACACATCTCATGGTGCTTGCCTTAAAGCTTTGCGCTTCTGGTGTTACTAGCTGCAAATTATTTGCACCATTAAACTACAACTAAGAAATTACACTCACAAGCCAACATTATGACCACCTATCTAAGAGTACGTTGGGCTCCCTTTCTCCTATTGATAAATAACAGTTACCCCGCTGTTGCACCGATTCCCACTAGGCCGCGGATGGTTTTCTCATGTATTTCGTACAAGCTGGACAGAATGACGTTTATATGTTTTTTGACCGAGAGAGGCACTGGGGTGGACCGGTGTGAATCCTGTGTTTAACTACATCCCACAAATGTTCGGCGGGATTAATATCGGGAAACATTTGCTCCCGCGGAAACGGCCGAGAGGTTTAGACGTGATCCTCGAGACATTCCTGCACAACGCGAACACCGGGTAATGTTTTTCTGAAAGAGTCTAGTGACATCCGGATACACGGTCACCATGCTAGAGAACACGTGGTCACATGCAGTATTTTGATTGGATATAGTAAAGCGAGTGTGTTCAGTAGGAATAGTGGGATTTTCCCTGTACAATAACACAGCCATCGCCAGCCTGTTTTCGTCTAGTCTGAATGAAACATGGTTGCAGCTGCATGGAATATGGACGAGTCAGTCGGCTTTGAGCTGAGACCTGAACTCATCGGACTAGCCGTCTATTTTCCATTCGTCAAGTGTCCAGTCTCGGTGTTTCCTTTTGTAGTGCAGATGGAGCTGTAACTGTTGGTCAGCATGGGATGCCGACTCCTTAGGCCTATCCGAAAGAGCGTCCGTAAAATTGTGTGCACGAAAGAGTTTCTCTTTGCGTCCTGGTAGTCTGTCGTACACTAAAGAGCAATTGAATTAGAAACAGCTGGCGTTATGCAAATGTGGCGCTAAGGGCGGTCCTGTAAACTGAAACGACATGACGTATGCAGCGATCCGACAATATAAGGAATGATGTGACGGGAAACAGTAAGAGTCGGACGCAGTATGGGCAAAACGAAGGATCTAAGCGCATTTGATCGTGGGCAAATTGCCGAGGCCCGACAAATGGGTCACTCTATCTCGGAAGTCGTGCAGGCACTGGGATTTTCACGAGCCACTGTGTCACGGGTGCACCGTGAGTACATCGAATCCGGTAAAACCATCCCTGCAAGGGCCAGCTGCCGTGGACAACATCGTGTGGATGAGCGGGGTCATCATCGGTTAGCTCGCATTGTAACAGCGGATAGACGGGCCACAGTGCAATAAATTCACTCGGCAATTTAACGCTGGTGCACAAAAACGTGTAAGCAGCCACACCATCCAGAACCATCTCCTCGCTATGGGGTACATAAACCATCGTCCCACGAGGGTACCGCTGCTGACCGCACATCACAGGGTGCAAAGATTAGCATTGGCAGACTGATGAATCGAGATTCATGTTGCCTGGACTGATGAATCGAGATTCACGTTGGTACATGCGGATGGCAGGATACGAGTACGGTGCAAACGACATGTAGCGATAGATTCTTCTTGCCAGCAGGGTACTCTGCAAGCTGGTGGGGGTGGAATTCTCGTCTGGGGACTGTTTACGTGGACTGAAATGGGACCCCTGGTACGTGCGACATCGTCGCTCACAGGTCAACGTTACCGGGATAACCTGGACGACCATTTGCTACCGTTTGTGCGTCTTGAACATCCCACTGGGGACTTCATCCTGCAACAAGACAATGCAACGTGCTATCGCTCCCGAATTGTATCCGAATGGTTGGATGAACACTCCACCGACGTGACCTCGCTTCTTTGGCCAGCTAGGTCACCTGACCTCAATCCCATCGAGCACATCTGGGATGCCATCGAGAGAGATGTTCGAGGCTCTGACCCCCTCCATTAAATCTTCGTGAACTGTGGGAGTTTGTTCAGGGGTCGTGGATCCGTAGGGCTTACCAACGTTTCCGGTATCTTGTCAAGTCCATGCCGAGACGAATCGCCACCGTCATCAGGGCGAAAGGTGGTGCTACACATTACTATACAGGTATCTTTAATTCAATTGCTCTTCAGTGTATATTGAAAGATTGTGAGCCATCTACTTTTCCGGACAGCATGCGCCAACAGGTATTCACCTTAACTGATCTCCCATTTTCGTCACGTAGTGTAGATCTGTTTCCTTCTTCGGACCATTTCCGTTACTGTGGCCTCCCTGGAACGACCACCGATGCCCGCAATTGTTGAGATTCTGTCACCATCTTTCCTAGCGTGTATGATTACTCCCTGTTCGAATTTCGACAAGTTCTTCCTCATTCTCAGTACACGGGATAAGGAAGAACTTGTCGAAAACTGCCCCGCTCTGCACCACCCTTTTTAGTAGATTCGTCGCTGGTTGGTGATATCACTGCCGGGGGCTGTAGGCTGTATCGATTCGCGGAGACAGGAATGGTCGAATGATTCAGCCCAGCAGTGCATGTATTTGTCAATGATATTTTGTTTAAGGCAAAAGTGAACAGCTTGTCATTCTTCTACAACTGAAACGCACACACTCACTTACGTATACATATATTCGACGTAGTCCAGCATCGTCGGATGAAACAAAAGCTTATACCGAAGATTTATTCAAAAGCTGAGATTGGTACATTCCTGGAGTAGAAACTGGAGATGAGGAACTCTTCGGAAAATTTAACATGTCATACGGCACTTCTTGAAACAAGAAGTAAAGAAAAATTATATACGCGGAAACCTACGTACCGTTAGATACGCAGAGAGCTCACTGAAATTCGACACCTATGTAATGCGTCGTTCGCTCTACTTTCTCCCGTTGGACCGACATCCCCTGGTGCGACATCGACTCCTCAAGATGTCTCTATAGTTATATGGGGATCTGCAACCAAGTTGTTTGTATTTCGGTCTGAAGTTCCAGAATGGAGCGCGATGGTGGATCCAACTGCCTCTACTGCCTGTCCACAACATTTCACCTATGTTTATTTGGGTTGAGATCAGGTAAGTTGGAGGCATTCGTGATGTGTCATATCATATATGTCATCGGGCCCGTTCGTGCAGGAATGCTCGATTCGGGCTCGATGACATGGGCCATTATCGTTCTGGAAGAACACATCCCCTTCTGGTTGGAGGTACATCATTGTGAGGTATACATGGTCCGCAAGCAGTCCTTCATAGTACCCGGTGTCCATACGCTGGTTTGCAATCACCAGGCGTCCCGATACATTACACAATAACGCAGGTCTGGGTAGCTGGTGCCATGTATGAAGGATCCATAGCCAAATGGTTGATCGACAATGAGCAGAATGCAGTACATACACCGAAGAGTCAAAGGATCATTCCCAGCAAGTCTTTCAATAAATCGAAACAACTGCAGGTAAACGACGGCGCGTGTGAAAACCATCAAATATTTAACATTTGGTACTGAGCTCCGGTAATCAGAGTTATTCTTGCTCTTCCGATGGGAAAGGAAGTGAGTTTGACAGAGGCCAAATTTTAATGGCCAGACTACTGTGTCAAAGCATTTCTGAGACTTCGATGCTTACGGACAGCCGCGATTAATACTTTTATAAAGTGGTCGGAGGAGGAAAAAACTACGAACTGCCTGCAAGGTTTGGGCCGATCAGGGATCATGGATGCCAGAGGTGGGAGAAAGCTATCCCATATGCTACAAGCCAAGAGAAGAGATACTGTGTCGCAACTCGCCGGTAATCTGAATACTGGTGACGGAAGTAATGTGACACAACACACAATGCATCGAACCTAGCTGAAAGTGGTGCTGGTTGCTGCAGGCCACACCGAGTGCCCATGCCTACCTTAGTTCACGGTCGAAAGCTCCTGTAATGGGCTCACGAGCATCACAACTGGACGTTGAGTGATTCCAAGAAGGTCGCCTGGTCCGATAAACCCAGTTTCCCATTGCATCATGTACACGACCGTGTACGTGTGCGTCGTTTACATGGGGACGTGTTGGCACCAGGATGCACCGTAGAAGAAACCAATCTGGTAGAGGCTGCGTAATGCTTTGGGCAATGTTCTCCTGAGACACTCTGGGTCATTCATGTGCAGGAAACTATGTCGTCGACCGCTTTTCTAAATATCATTGCAGACGAGGTAAATTCTCTCATGTCAACGGTATTCCCTTCTAGTAGTGCCTATAATTATTCAGCAGAATAATGCGCCATGCCCTACTTCCCGGAATGTTCGAGAATGGTTCGCATAATATGAGGAAGACTTCCAGGTATTGCCTTAGCCTCCAACTTTCCCAGACATCAATCCAATCGAGCATCTATGGTTTGCGTTAGAACAGCTAATCTGATCTGCCGCGAATCAACAATGTAACTTACAATAGATAAATGATCTTCTGGTAAATTGTTGGTACCAGATACCACAAAACATATTCAGATATTTGGTAGCGTACATGCTTCTCCGGGTAAGATCTGTATTGGGGACACGCCGAGGAGAGTAAGATGTGTATTGGAGGCACGTGGAGGAGGGTAAGATGTGTATTGGGGGCACATGGAGGATCAGCATCTTATTAGGCAGGTGGTCATACTGTTTTGGCTAATCGATGTATAACACTGGGGAACAAAGTTTGTGTTGCATTGATACTAGCACTTGTTCTTAACTAATTTAAGAGTGCTGAATTCAAATCTGAAGTTAGTTTTTCTCTGTAAGCTCTAGATTTTTTGCAATTCAACATTTTCATTATTCGCGAAATTTTGACGCCTCTCGCATGATGACATGGTATATCTGAGAAATTTATGGTCACGAAGTCTTGAAATTAGGCTTAAACAACCGTCTTGGCAAATATATTTTTTATGTATTCACAAAAACGTGTAGCTGCATCACAATATACACTAAAGTTTGAAAAGAAGCAAAAGAATCACTTGTGTGGAGTAAAATATTAGGTGTGCAACTTAATTCTCGGCCACAGGCACGACACGTTGACAACAAGTTATAACAAATCGAATACGTACCTAATCACGGAAATAATCCCCGTCGTATTGGATACATTTGAGCCATCGGTCAGGGAGCTGCTGAATGCCACTGCGGAAAAACAGGGCTGTTTCGAGTTGATAAATTCAGCAATACTTTTGTGGACCTCCTCGACAGAAGTGAAGAGCGTAACACTCAGATGATATTGCAGGGAGCGAAGGAGGTGATAATACGACGGGGCGAAGTCTGGAGAATACGCCGGGTGGGACAAAATCTCCCATCCTAGGTCGGTGATCGTGTTTAAAGTCATTTTTGCGGTGTGAGGACGCGCGTTATTCTGAAGCAACAGGACCGACCTTCTGCCCTTTCCGGTGTATGGCCTTTTCGCCTCCACTGCGTTGCTGACAATAACGCTCAGCGTTGACCGTTTCAGAAGGTTTGAGTAACTCATAGTGTGCGACACCGCGCTGATCTCACCATATGCACAGCAACAATTTCTTGGCGTGGATATTCGGTTTGGCGGTACTGGAAGCAGAAGATATGCAGTATTATATCCCACTTATAATGAATAAAGTTCTCCGGCTGGACGTGTAGTGCAGGAAAGCTTACGTTAAGTCACGTTAGGGTTATTGAAAGTTTACTTGACGTAGCTAAAGTGTGCTTAATCTTCAAAGTGCTAGAGTTTGTTTAGGTAAGACACGCATGTGCAATAAATTCCAAGAATATGGAATTATTTTTACTCAGCGTTCCTCATTATCTTGAATATCAGTAATATAACTTCGGTTTTAGTACATTAGTACCTTGAAGGCTTCTTATTAGAGCGGTAAACACAATATCCCTTGAACTTAATGTAAACACTCAATGAAATAGACTTAACGGCCAGACAGAGGTCTGACAATAAAATGAACTAAGAAAACGTACTCACTTTTAACCTTTTATTGGGGAGCTCCTGGTATTACTCAAATACACACTCCAAAATAACACAACTACTAATAGACCGAACTTTTGTATTATCGTAGAAACGTAGGTAAATCGCATAACAATAATTAGGAAGAACCTATCACATAAAACGAAGCTCCTTGGTATCGTTGAGCGCGCCTATATATACTGCATACCACCACGTCATGACTTACACTCGTTGCCACATATAATTCAGCGAGAGAAACAACATCTCGTTAAGTGAGAAGATAATTTGCATAGGAAAATAAAATAACAAGACATAGTAAAATCAGAAAGAAACTGAATCTAGAGTATACGTTACTCACTCACTCCGTCACTAAGAAATGCCAGGGTACTGTGGTGCAGACAGCATTGATACTGGGACGAAAATTAATGGGTCAGTGTCCACTTCTCCGATGAATCAAGGTACAGTCTCGGAAGTGACGGCCGTCGTGTTCTCATTCGCCTACGGTGGCATTATGCCGGACGGGGGCACACAGCTCCCTATCTATCAAAGTCGAGCCTCAGTAGATCGCAGATAGAAAGACGAAATCGCTGATCTCTACGTGAGTATTTTTCGGGATGCTGTTCGTGGACGATAACAGTTGTTATTGTCGATGATTATCTGGCAAGTGAAGATATCCACCGTATGTCATGGCCAGCGCATTTCCTAGACATTGATACCTTTGAGCATGTGCGGGATGCATTGGGTAGAAGCATTGCTGGCCGTCAACCTCCTGCCAGAGTTCTCGAAGAACTCTTGTTCGGGAGTGAGATTTGCTGCCACACAGTCTTCTTGTGTTCCGTTGTCAACAGCATGAGACATCGGTCAAACACTTGTATCGCTGTAAAATGCCACCATGCGCCTTAGTAGACCTTTGTACAAAATTAAAATCCTACGGAAAATTCGTGCTGTTTCCACATGGACAGTTTGTAAGTTTTGTGGTTTATAATTTTTTATGTGATTTGTACTGTGCATTTGTTCCTTACTAAGATATCTATATCATCATCATCATCATTGTCAACCATTATCAATCCACTGCTGGACGAAGGTCTCCCCAAGTTTCCTCCACAACGGTCTGTCTTGTGCCAGTCTCCTCCATGTCACTCCCGCATACTTTCGAATTTCATCCACCCATCTTCCATGTGGTCTTCTTCTGGGTCTTTTCCTGTCCCTTGGAATCCAATCTAAAATTTCGGCTGTCTATCGATGGTCTGTTCTTCTGGCAGTATGTCCAGCCCATTGCCATTTCAGGGATTTAACTCTGATCATGATGTCTTCCACTCTTGTCATTTTTCGGATCCACGAGTTCCTCTTCTTATCTCTCCTGGTTACACCAAGCATGCACCTCTCCATACTTCTTTGAGTTGTCTGCAGCCTTTGTATGTCTCTTTTAGCTAAGGTCCACGTTTCTGCACCATACGTAAGCACTGGAAGGATGCATTGATCAAACACTTTTCTTTTAAGACATAATGGCATATTGCTCTTGAAAATTATGCTGTTTCTTCCAAAAGCTCTCCAGGCAAGTTTTGTACGCCGATTAATTTCTTCACCAATGTGACCCTCACTTGATATCTGCTGTCCAAGATAAATGTACGTGTCTGTTATCTCCAGCTTTTCTCCATCAATCGATAAATCTTCATTTCTTGTAAAAGCATTGTACATCACTTTTGTCTTCTGAAAGTTCATTTTTAATCCCACTTCTTTACTCTTGTCAGCAAGTTCCTGGATCATACTCTGTAGCTCTGATGGGGTAGTTGCAAAAATGACTATGTCATCAGCAAAACGAAGGTGGGTTAGATAATCTCCATTAATCTTTATCCCTTTGTTTTCCCAGTTCAGTGATTGAAAGACATTTTCCAATGTGGCATTAAAGAGCTTCGGAGATATGGTGTCACCTTGTCTCACTCCTTTTCCAATTTTTATGTGTGTTGTATTTTCAAACAGCCGAATCTTTGCACTTGCATTTTCATAGATGTTATTAATAATATTAATGTATGCATCTTCAATACCGCAGGATTTCAGAGCCATTGCAACTGCTGATGGTTTCACCGAATCAAAGGCTTTTTCATAATCGATAAAAGCCATGCACAATGGAAGCTCATATTCCCTCGCTCTTTCAATTTATATATACTGTAGTAAACAGCCTATATCATTGTGACTTTTCGGTTTTGCAATTTAACACTTTCTGTTGATTATGCTTAACTTCTGGGCACCAGTGTAGTTGAAGTATTTTGCCAAACCTTTTCTGAAGAACATAAGTTGGCAAACCGTTATAACTCTTTTAAAATGTATTATAGAAACGAAATGTTGTTTGATGATTCAGATAAAATAAGAATTGAATATAATGGCATAGGCTTTGTAAAACACTATTTTAAAAAATCTCGTTGGGTTTCTTTTTTACAGATTACATGTGCTTTTTGTAGTTAAAGTGAAGTTTTCAGTTTCTTTAATCTCAGCCAGGACATCGAATATGCTTTTTTTAAGGACACCCGTTGCGGGAAAATACTGTTGCTGTTCTGCTAGTTCTTCCATTACCGAGATCTTTTATCTTCCTGTTCGTGATGCGAAATCCAATTCCGACCCTATCGTCACCACAGAATTGCAAAGCATATGGGTAAAGGAAAGCACATCAGAAAACTCTAACAAAGTTCAGCATTGCGTAATCCCGACAGGAATTCCAAATTTTTATTTGGAAAAGGACAGAGTTATTTCGGACAAATGTTTGCTTCACGTACTTAAAACATTTGAAATGAACAAGCACCTAAAAAAATTTTTCAAGACTAATATTGAAATTTAAAATCTCCATACCGAAGATGACATAAACTGATGCAGAAAGCTCCTAGAAACGCCTATCTAATGACGTGTTGGACTGTACTTGGACTTCAAAACAGCCTCGATTCGATGGGGCATGGATTCAACGCGGTGCTGATACACACAGTAGACAAAATATTAGAGACTAGCTGTAAAGCCCGTTGAGATAAGAATACAACGGGATCTAGAAACTACTTATTGCTATTCAAGCGTTTATCTTTTGAGTAGTCATCGTAAATTATGAGTGTGCATTGAAACATGCCCTTGATGTGCTTCATTGTTCACGCATAGAAATACAAAATACGAAAGCGTTTGCCGGATGATAATCCTCCCTTGGTAAGGGACGTGGACTCCCTCTTTTGTGCTACCCCCTTTCTTTGTATTATTTGTTTTTTTTTCTGTGATTACTTTTAGCATTTATCAATTAAGTCAACGACGTTGGAAAATATCTTTGCACATGATATTTTTTGTGAATATCTATTCGGAATTTGGAAGTATTTTTCCTTGTTCAAGCCCATGGACTACTTTAACTGTGGCATCATTAAACCGTCGAACTCTTGACAATGCAACATAAAGTTGTCTGCGGCTAAACACTGGTTCAGAAAGGAAGATAGATACCTGCTTTGTCGAGTGTTTGACCTTGAGACTTGTTCATGGTCATCTTACAACTTACAACTGTGTGCTTCCACTACCATCGCACCCGAAAAAAGAACCCCTAACTTGAAACAAAAGAAAAAAATGTAAACAAAACATTAAACCGGAACGGTTACAGATAACACTGTGTGAACACCGGAATATAAATGTTCGTTTTCTTTTGCTAAACAGCATACGTTTGTTTATAGTTAAAAAGTGATCCACGTCGCCGCAAGTCTTGCCTTTCGTATAATAAGATAGGGGTGAGGAGCAGTTGACATGGGAATCCTCCGAGAAGAATGGAACAGATACAAACCGAACGTACGCAATAAATGCAATCGAAGAACATGGGTAAACGTGTTGGTCGGAGCGACTTTGATCGCGGACACATTGTCGGCACAAGACAAATGAGTATTTATATCGCCCAACTACTAAGAACCCTAGAGTTCCCGAGGGCAACCGTATCAATGGTGCGATTATCCCAATGACTGACGTACCAGCGGTCAGAGGACAAGTTTGGCGACCACATGCACTGATGACTAGGGTCGACCTAAACTACTCTGCCTATCCTGGTCTAATGAAGCCCACGCCCTTCTCGTGTGCCACCGTAGACTGCTGGTCATCGGACATTACGCCTCTCTTGATGCCAGGAACATAAAAACTGGACATCTGTAGAGTGGTGTCGCGTCATGTGGTCAGATGAATCCCGTGTTCAGCTCTACCGAGATGACTGGAGAATGCGGGTGTGACGTCAACAGCATGAGGCCATACCCTGTAGTGCCAGGTCGGTGGTGGCATTGTTGTGGTTTGGAGAGCCTTTTCATGGGACACATCAGGTCCCTTAGTGTGTCTGGAGAAATTCTTAACCACTGCGTGCTGCAAGCATGTACTGGCTGATCACTTACAGGCTTTCATATCCCTCGCGCATCCTATGGCCGATGAATGCTGAGCTCTACCAGGACTTCTTGGACAGTTATTCCCTACCAACATTGTGCCAGTACATTGGTGTGAAAGCCCATATCTGTATGAGCAGGATAACGCAGCACGTCATACTGTTCGCAAAAAAACAGTTGAAGAGTATTCCATGAAGACTAGAGGCCATCCTGAGGTCAAAAGGTTTCAGCACACAATGTTAAGTTTTCCGTAAATGAAGTTTATTTGTAGACATGCAAGTAGTGTCCGGGATTCAATGGTAGGTCTTTACAGAGGACATAAATGTGTGATTTCAGAAAACTATGTACACTGAAATGCAGAAAGTCATGTGATACGTACCTAGTATCGTGTAGAACCTTCTCTAGCCCAGCGAAGTGCAACACCTCGACGTGGCATTGATTCCACAAGTGGCCGGAAGACTTCTGGAGAAAGTTTGAGCCATGCCGACTGAGACACCTGCCCACGGGTCCTTGGTATTTGTAGCTACAGGATCTTTGGTGCGAATGGACCTTTCCACAACGCCCCATAAATACTCTATTGGGTTCATGTCTGGCGAACGGGGTGGTTACACCATCCGTCGGAACTCTCCAGAATGCTGATCGAATCAATTTTGGACAACTTGGGCCCGATGACATGATGTATGATCCACCTGGAAAATCCCATGGTTGTTGGGGTACATAACTTATGAAGTCCATGAAGGGTTGCAAATGCTCACCCAGCAGAGCAACAAAGCGATTACCGGTGAATGACGTGTTTACGAGGACCAGAGTACCCAAACTGTGTCATGTAAAGACACCCCACGCATGCATGGAAACCTCACCAGCTTGCACAGTGCCTTGTTGACAGCTTGACTCTATGGCCTCGTGACGTCTGCGCCATACCCTAACCCTATCATCAGCTCGTAAGAACTGATAGCGTGATTCATCGGACCACGCCACATGTTTCCAGTCTTCCAGGGTCCAATCACCATGTTCACGAGACTAGGTGAGGCGCTGTGTCCAATGTCGTGGTGTTAACAAAGACATTCTGGTGGGTCTTCTGCTCCCATACCGCATGGACGCTAAACTACGCTACACTGACTTGATGGATATGTGTCTGGTACCTCCTGCATTGAATGTGGGTGTTATTTGAGCCAGTGTCGCTGGTCTTTTAGCATGGTCAATCTTGGCCAGACGTCAGTGATCACGGTCATTCAGCACCCGTGGTCAGCCACTGCGCTGTCCACGGTAGGGGGCAATGCCTTCCATGAGGCATTCTCGGTACACACGTGATATCGTGGATCGAGTAAAGTTGAATGTTCGCACAACTTCGGAAATTGAATGTCCCATCCATCTGGCTTCCACTACCATGCGTCGTTCAAATTCCGGTAATTCACGTCAGTTTGCCATAATCCTACTGGTAGTTGTTCAGCCTGACTCACGAGATTACATCTCGCAACTGATAAAAATCGTGGCGTGCGTCGAAGCCTTTATACGACAGCAGCTCCAGCTAAAAATTTGCATACTGCTATCCCGTGACTTTGGGCACTTCAGTGTATATGAGCTTTGGTTCCCAAGTAACGTGCACTGAAAGTAAGTTTAAAGATACATCCATTGTACTGGATAGGAAAAATATCCGTAAAATTTTCTGACGAGCTTAAAAATTTAACAAGCTGATAATAATAATTAATTATTATGCTGACAATTATAAAGAGATTGTCAATTTTGACGAGTGGTTCCTTTGTTCTCTTGCAGAAAAGGTTTCAGTTTTGTTTTAGGATTTAGTAAGTGAGCATCGAAAACTTTCAGGAATCGCCCGTTCCTAATTTGTGGACACTGATTCCATGGTTGGAAAGCACCGAGGTTGGTACATCGCAGTATCCCCTGGTTCTCAGGTCCAGGCTCAGTCAGATTCGCACATCTGACCAGTTGGTCGCCCAGAAGAGAAACAATTAACTACTTTTATGCTGTAACATTTTACAAACGAAAATTTTCAGGAATAGCACAAATCCCTTTGAGAAGCATGTAAAGTCTCGTCTCGATGCTTCAGATAGAAAACTTCTTGATAGCATTTCTACATATTTATTGAAGGTTCAAGACTTCTGAATTTTGATATTGATACCTGAGACGGAAATAGCGGAATCGATCCACGGAGATCTCTTTTCTAAGAGACAGGTCGTCATAAATTAGGATGCGACAGGAAAGTTACTGAATATGTTGAAAACTGGAAATACTGCTATGACCGAAATATGCAAAATGTTGGAGACAGAATTCGAATTGCGCCGGTTATCTGATACGTACGACTAACAAGTTTACTCTTTAATATGATCATCCCAGTGTTTTGGTACAATGCGTCACTGTATTTTTAAAGTTAATCCCAACAGCTAGCAGAACAAAATATGTCCATTGCACAAGTAGTATATTTGAGCAATTATTGAGTACAATGATTTCAACAGATGCACATCCGCTGAATTTCAGAATTTGCAAAGATGTGTATGCGAATTCATTGAAAGCGTTCGTCATTTAGCGAAGATTGGCTGTAGAAATGCTTGCTATACACTGAGAGGACAAATTATTCTGACCGCCTGTTAAATACGTTGTTGGGCCACCTTTTGCCCTGAATACTGCTTGAATTTGCCTTGATATGGACTATTAAATGTCCGTAAGTGGCTTGGTGTGTATTGGCCTAAATGCGATTAATTGCACTCTCCATCTCTTGAAGATCTGATGGTGGTGGACCCAGCTGTCTGACGCTCCTTTCGACTTCATCCCATAAATGATGCATTGGATTGAGATCCGGTGATTGAGGAGACCAATGTAGCAAGGAAAAGTCACCGTGATGCTCTCAAACCATTCGCACACAATGTGAGTACTATGACATGGAGCATTGTCTTGTTGGAAATATCCTTCTCTATTGGGGGAAAACATCAACATAACTGGTTGGACTTAGTCAACAACGATATTTAAATACCTTTGGGTGGTCAGACGTTGCTCCACACAAATAAAAGGATCCAAATACTCATACGAAACCATGCTCCTGACCTTAATGTTGCATCCGCCAGATTGAAAAGAAGTGACGATGCGAGATGGGTCCATGATTTTGTGCTGCTGTCTTCATATCCTAACGCTTTCATCTGCATGGTCTAGTTGAAAGCGTGATTCTCCGGACCACGTTACCTTTTTCCCTTCATTTACTGTCCAATTCTTGTGTTCCTGAGCGAACTGGTGGCATTTCTTCTTGTTCGCTGCATGTAGCAGTGGCTTACGGACAGGCCGTCTGCTTCTGTAACCCATACAATATAATGCGCAGTTAACTGTACGGCAAACCTGACGAAGTGGACTTGGTTCTTGATTCAGGTTATCTGCAACCTGACGAAGTGTTTCCATTCTGTTTGACTGAAAAGAAGTCTGCCACCCTCCGCTCATCTCGAGCATCCAGTAGCTGTTGAGGACAACACGCCTAGCATTCAAACCCAGTCTTTTGACTGGTGGTCCACTTTCTGTAAACCTTAGCAACTTCTGCCTTCGAACATTTCACAAGTGTAGCCGTTTAGCTAATGCTCGCATCAATGCTTCGAGCACCCACGATTATTCTACGTTCAAAGTCCGTCATATTGCATCTTTTACTCATTATTTCTTGCGCAGTGCACTTCATTAGTCTCTGCATGCTTTCGGCGTTCCCTTTTTATACCTATTTAGCCATTTTGCGTCAGCAGCATCAGCATGATAGCTACTTTGCATAAAATGGTACAGTGGGTATAATAATTTGATCTCTTAGTGTATATCAGAGTATCACTTTACGGCCATAGCTTTGGGTTTTCACTCATTACTTTACTTCAGTTCATAGATTTCTTGCTTCCACCAAGGAAATTAAATTTAGACAACAGCAACACCGTTTCAAGTGATCACATGATTCACTTGTCAAATTGTTTTATGTAGTGTTACATATACCATGTAAGGTTTAAGGTTGTGAATGTATGTATGTTAGCCTCGCTTAGTGCTGAAAACATAAAACCTAAAGGTAGGGTCCCAATAAATGAAACGTTGATGAACACCACTTAACTTTTGTTGTTCACTACACTTAGCTCTCCACATGAATTCGCCCCGAAGACACAGTTTCTTGAAATAGAAAACTGGTTAACCGAATTTAAGTTCCACAATTAAAATATAAACGTTATTTATGATCAAAGGTAATAAATGGTAATATAACTCGAAAAAGTGTTGTCTTGCAAGGTTGGAGCAGTGGATTTTACAAAAACCAACAATCCACATGTAACGTACCAGGAGATGTGATGTACCTGCCCGAAGGACGCACACGACATAAAGGCAGATAGGAATCAGAATAAAACGTCCGCGTAGCTGAATTGGTAGAGTGACTTGTTCCGGAATGAGGGGATCCGGATTCGAACCCCGGCGCGGATAAAAATGACGGAGAAATTCACTTCGTTATAATGGCGCCCGAACTATCCGGATGACCCGACCGTTCAAAATCTCGCATTGGTGTGATGTTATTTCCACACCGCGAGATACGAAAAATAAGAGAATCCTTTCTCCAGCACTTCGAAAAAAAAAAATAAATAAAAAATAAGGGGGAGATGATGTAACGTACCAGGAGATGTGACGTACCTGCCCGAAGGACGCACACGACATAAAGGCAGATAGGAATCAGAATAAAACGTCCGCGTAGCTCAATTGGTAGAGTGACTTATTCCGGAATGAGGGGATCCGGGTTCGAATCCTGGCGTGGACAGAAATGACGGAGAAATTCACTTCGTTATACACAAAAATACACCAAAAGGCCCTGAACTATGGTTACAGTCGTTTTCGTCACTTCGCTATAGTGGCCTATCACCAGGCCAAAAAAAAAAACTGGAAGTTCTTTTTTGGGGTTATTTACCAACAAAAACAAAAGAACCTCCAGTAACTCAAATGGGCTATAAGCAGTCCCCCGTCCCTAATTTAGGCCACTGGCTCCAGAAACGGCAGAGAAACAGAGCAGTAACACAAGCACACCATCCATGCGTCAAGAGGGATTCGAACTCGGGCCCACCCTAAATGAATGGTTAAGGGTAGCCAGCCCTTCTTATCACTCGGCCGCCCGGTATGTGGGCAAAACCGGAGGTTCAGATTGTAACGTTTAGAAATGAAGCAAATATAAAAAAAATTACACACACACACACACACACACACACACACACAACTTGTATAGGAATGAAAACGAAAAAGGAAAATTATATCTAGAAGTATACCTCACAACCATTATTTCTTTCCAAATAAAATAAGCTGAAATTATTTCCCACAGCTCAGGATGAAACTGTGGTATTTCGTGTTACTAGCTGAATTGTGCTCAGCGTTGCCCGGATGTAGGTTTAAAATGAAATTTGCATATTCCGATTTTTGCTGCAGTTACGGATCCCGCTTTGAAACACTAACCACAAAAAATTTCATTTTCTATGCTCTCTATGTTCACAAATCTTGTTAGCAGTGCAGCAATAATAATTTTGGAATACATGAATGTCGAAAAGAAAATCCCAAAACTTAAGCGTCCTTCCATACCATGTTAAAAGGAATCTTTTCTTTGCTTTTTTGCTCCTTTCTGTCGCAATAACTATAGCTGCAACCATGATTTTCCTCTTTCAGACGAGATGTAATGAAATCGTGTTTGACAAACTCACCTTGTACAATGCTTTATGAACCATAAGTAAACCAATTTACCCAACAATTAAAATCGATGGTAAAGCACCACATGCATCTGGAGAGTGACATAGATTCGTCGTCAACCAACACTGTGACCACTGATGGAATAACAGTAGCTAAATAAATGAAATTAATCTGGCATCGTATATAAAATAAAAGAAATTGCTTGCATCCGTACCCCGCCACTTCTGAACAGCCGTTGTGGCTCGACAGTCACATCAAACCAGTACGGGATTGAGACGCTTTGCCACCAAATGACTGATTATCATTCTGATCTGTGCTTCTATATCCTGAAAAAGTTCCCAAATTCGGGGAACTTTTCCAAAAGTAAGGTAAAGTGGGAAATTGGGATTATTTTTTTTCAAAATCTGTTATATCCTGCGAAATTTTGAATGAAATTAAAACTTATGTTAATACTGTAGCAAAAATTTGCAGACGATTCAAATTTATAAAACAGTGCTTATGTTGGAAAACAAAATTGACGTACAGTTGGGTGTTTTTCCAAAGATTGCAGATTTAGCGATTGATGTGAAAAATCTCTAGAGATACCTACATTTAACTTGGGCAGCAGATATCAAGCTAGGGCTATATTGATGAAAAATTAATCGACGTGTGAAACTTGGCTGGAGTGCATTTGGAAGAAACAGTCCAATTTTCAGGAGCAATTTACTTTTATGTTTTAAAGTTGTTTAATCAGTGCATCCATCAGTTCTTACTTATGGATAGAAGACATGGAGCTCTACTAAAATCGACATCCAGAGTATTCATACAATTGAAAGAAGCATGGAGAGATGCATTCTTGCTGTAACCAGGAAGGAAAAGGAGAGGAACTCGTGGATCAAGAAAATGACAAGAGTGAAAGACATCACGATCAAAGTCAAATACCTGAAATGCAATAGGCTGGACATTTTGCTAGGAAAAAACAACCACGGATGAACAATGAAGTAATAAACTGGATACCACGGGACAGAAAACGCGCAAAAGAAACACCACGTTGGAGATGGGTTAATGAAATTCGAAAGTTTTCTGGAGTGACAAGGAGGAAACTAGCTCAAGATAGACAGCTGTGCAAGAAACTTGGAGAAACCTTCATCCAGTAATGGATTGATAATGGTTAACGATGATTATATACACTGAGTTAGTTTGCAAGAGCCTAATAACGCGTCATCTACCTAATAACGCTTTGGTCCTCTTTTCTGTGTATCACGGTTTGCAGACGCCTAGCAACAGATTCTACAAGGTGTCAAAAATCCTTCATGCGTAACTTGACCCATGTCTGCTGTAGTACCTCCGTCAATTTACGTTCATTCCGTGGAGGAGGATCAACAGTTCTCACACCTCGTTCTAGCATATTGGGTTACATTCAGGGCAGTTTGGCGAATTGGTTTTAGTGTTCCTCCAACGACTCACGAGCGGGATGACACGGTGTGTTGTCCTATTGAAATACAATACTGTGGTCCAAGTAAACCTCCTTCAGATATGGATGAAGATGGTCGGCTAACAGGTCCCTGTAGCGTCCACCATTTAGTGTTTGTAGGATGATAACCAACGGACCTAGAACTTGCCTGGAAAAAGCTCCCCAGACTAAAACACCACCTCCACCAGCCTGTTGAACCCCAATTGTGCAGCCAGGAAATAAGGTTTCATGCTGTTTACGCAGTATGCGAACCCAGCCATCCGCGTGGTGCAGCAGGAAATGGGACTCATCTCACAAGTCGACCTTTTGCCATCTGTCGAGGGTCCATTGCCGACTTTCCTTGACCTATGCGAGGCGTTCTTTGCAATGACTGGGCGCCATCGTGGGTGCCTTCGTTGGTCTCCGGCTGTGGAACCTCAGACAAAGCAAGGTACGACGCATGGTGCGCGTGGAAATAGATCGGCTGCCCCAGTGGCGAAGTGGTCTAAGCGATGGCATCTGATCATTGGTCCAAAAGGGATCCGGGTTCGAATCCCGGTGAGGCATGGATGTTGTGTTTGTCTTACGGCACTGGCTCGCTCCCTTCCCTGGATCCACTGACCCTAAATTAGGGATGGCCGACTGCTTACAGCCCATTGAGTTGCTCACGGTGGTCGTTAAACCTCCAAAGCTCGAACTGCACCGCACCGCGTTTGTAGAGGAAGGTTAACTGGGTGACTGTTGCACGTCTTTGCTGAGATACAAGTCATGACACCTGACGCTGACCTTTAGAATCAACCGCGCGTGGCTGACCAATGTGAGCCGTTGTGCTGGATGTCTGTGTATGGGTAATCCAGTCCTAATAAACCATTCATACAGTAGTACGGGAGCAGCCAACAAATGCAGCTGTTTCCGAAATACTGGCACCTGCCATATATGAAATTTGCTCCAAGTGCATTAATGCCTAGTTACGAGTCTGCTGGGGATGAAATTTGGGCTTATTTTTAGAGCGCAGAGGCAACAACACAGTTTATGGCTGGTGGCATGAGACCTCGCTTAGTCCTAAAATGGTTACAACACAGCATACAACAACGAGAAAAAAAAATGGATGCTTACAATTTTCTGAGATTTAAGAGGTATCATTCTGGTTGAATTTTCTTGAACAATGTGGCAATGTCAACAGTTCTCACTATTCTGAGAAACTTAAGAAGCTCAAAATAGCTTTCCGCAAGATGAAACCCTACATAGCTCTTTTGGTTCTGTCCTGTTACACGAGTACAACACCACGGGCGTTTGCCAAAACGAAAAGGGATGTAACCATATTGCACCATACACCCCTGATTTGGAACCTACTGATTTTCATTTGTTTAGTCTTGCGAAGAACTCTCTTCGTGATAAGCGTTTTGAGAATACAGATGAAGCTAAACAGGTTGTGAAATCTCGGGCCGAATAAAAAGCGGCGGAATGTTCCTAAACTGGTTACGTTGAAAAAATGCGTGTCAGTTTTAGCTGGGGGTTATTCTGTGTGGTACCATTACATTAACAAATTTAAAAGTATTTTTCTTTCAAATTTCATTAAAATATCTCAACTTACCGAACAGTTATTTGCAAAGATGCATTATTTTGTGGAAAGCCATCGCAGTTCACTGATTGAATTGTGTTAAGAATGCATAATCAAACTTGTAAGCGATTTGATTATTTATTATATTGGAAATCATACAGTAGATATTACGATGTACAGGGGTTGGACAAAATAATGTGAACACTATGATTATGGGGGTTAATGTTATTCGTGTAGGATGTACTGAAAATAATAAACGTTGAGATTATACAAATTTTGAAGATGACAATCCGATTTTTAGCGTAAATGTGACAAGGATGGTAAGTCAGATAATATCCGAAAATTTGAAAATTCTCATCGTCCTGGAGCGGGACTCGAACCCGCGTCTCCCAGAAAACGCCCGGGTATGCTAACCACTACACCACCCAGAACGACCGAGTTTCAAGTTTCCAATCAATTTGAATATAACCATCACAGGATTCGCTAGTCGAAGCAACCGGCATTCATGTTTAGCGAATTTCGGATATTATCTGTTTTCGGATATTATCTGACTTACCATCCTTGTCACATTTACGCCAAAAATCGGATTGTCATCTTCAAAATTTGTATTATATGGCGTAATCCCGTATTTCTTTCATGGTTGAGATTATATTTTGTGTATTTCTGAATGTATTCTCTAGGTTGTATGTCAGTGTAGTAAAAGTTGTATCCAGCAGTGGTTCGTACGAATGGTCAGTGAAAAAATGGGCAACCTGTCAGGTTTCCAAAGAGAACAAACCGTGGAAGCCCGTTTAGCATGAGCGTCTGTAACTATAAAAACCAAATTGCTTGGTGTTTGAAGAACAAAAGTCTCCACGTTTATTACTGCGTGCACAATGCATGGCAAGACTTCATCGACGAAGAAGAATAGTGGTCGAAAACCGAGATTGATTGTGAGGGACCGTCGAATACTGACAAGGATTGTGTCCAAACAACACATAGCTACTACGCCAAAACTGACAGCAGGACTCAATATCCACCTATAAGACCCTGTTTTCTCCAAAACAGTTCACAGAGAACTTCACAAAGCCAACATACATGGACGAGCTGATCAGAGGTGTACTTTAATCACAGGAATCAACGCCAAAATGCGGAAAAGATGGTGTCAACTGACTACTGGAGACGTGCGTTAAGGTCCGATGTGTCCTCATTTACATTATTTCCAACAGTAGGCCGGGTTTATGTATGGAGAACCTCCAAAGAAGCTTACAATTCGGAATGTCTGTCCCAAGTGTTAGACATGTGGACCTGTGGTGATTTTTCGTCGGCGATGTCTTGGTATTTGGCTGGCCACACTATTTCTGTACATGGTCGAATTACTGCCAGCGAGTACTTGGGCATTCTAGGTGATCAGATGTTTCCTATGGTCGAAATGCTGTCTCCCAACAATGATGCTATTTTTCAAGCTGATGATGCGCCTATACATACAGTATGAACAGTTTAGTCTTGGTTTGAGGATACACCGAGACGAACTTCAACACTTTCCATTTCCAACTCTATCATCTTTTTTTTTTTTTTTTTTTTTTTTTTTGATTGGAGGTTTAACGACCACCATGAGCAACTCAATGGGCTATAAGCAGTCGCCCGTCCCTAATTTAGGGTCACTGGTTCCAGGGAAGGGAAAGAGCCAGTGCCGTAAGACAAACACAACATCCATGCCTCACCGGGATTCGAACCCGGACCCCTTTCGAACGAATGATCAGAGGCCATCGCTTAGACCACTGCGCCACCGGGGCGGCTCTCTATCATCTGTCTTGAATATCATTTAACCACTGTGAGCAATTTTGGAAAGCAAAGTGAGTAGCATATTCCCTCCTCCAACATCTCTGAAGCAACTGGCTGATGTTCTGATAGACGAATGGTACAACATTCCACTGAAGGCTATTTAAAAGCTGTATGGATATATTCCAAGAAAGTGGGGAGTTATTTTGAAGTCAAATGGTGGTCCAGCATCTTATTAATAAAAACATATCGCCTATTTCCTAGGTGTTCACATTGTTTTGTCCAACCCCTGTATGTTTTGCACACTGAGTGCATCCAGTGGTGTTTTGGCGAATAAATGACATTTTTTTATTGAAGGTTTAACGACCACCGTGAGCAACTCAATGGGCTATAAGCAGTCGCCCGTCCCTAATTTAGGGTCACTGGTTCCAGAGAAGGGAGAGAGCCAGTGCCGTAAGACAAACACAACATCCATGCCTCACCGGGATTCGAAACCGGACTCCTTTTGGACGAATGATTAGAGGCCATCACTTAAACCACTGCGCCACCGGGGCGGCAAATAAATGGCATGAAAGTTGTAAGGTACGGTTTAACTGCGTGAGCACTGTTTATACTTTCTCATAATTTAAAAGGAAAGTTATTGCATGTGCTTTCATCATAGTGTTATTCAGTTACTACATAAATGTTACGGCTTTCACACATATTGCGTTAATTTATATCGACTTATACGCTTTGCTTTTTACTACCCTCAATTTTTATTCGTAATATTAGCAGACAGCACACCAAGTTTTGTGCGTCTTTTAATTAGTGTTAGAAGAAGGGGAAGATAGACAACGTGAATTTCTTCGGCATTTGAGCGAACTCAAGTCGTTTACTCCAAGGGCACACACTCGTGTGATCAGAGAATGCTGTTCATCTGGGTTTACAAGATGAATACCGGTTTCGTTGTACCTCTGGAGGTTGCGTCAAAGACTCGATGGAAAGTAAGGGTCCCGTTGTTCCTATTGTGATCTTCGATCACTATGCATCTTCATTGATGTCTGTCTTTATCCCGCACCTGAGGGACTCCATCCATAAGAACTAATCCCCCCAATCTATTTCTTTCGTAGTAGCATCCCTACCATATCAACTAGGAATACTTCTCTCAGTAGGGAATTACGCTTGGTCATTCATTACTTTCGGTAATGCGGATCCCGTTTATATCTTGCTTTGTCTTCTGAAGACAGAAATGCCCTTTATTTTTCTCGGCTCATGACTACGGAGCTGTAAATGTTATAAATTCATGTTATCCGCATTCGTGATTCGTGTTGATTTAACCAAAAACACTACCAGTGAACGAATAATACGAAATTAATGCTTACTTGTTAATAAAAATATTTCAGCGGTAGCTATGAATAAGAAATTTGCAATACATAAAATGCAGGATGTACGGAGCTGATTTATATTCTTTCACATAGAAATCATTATTTATACATTTTTCCTATAGCTTAACTCAGGAATAGAAATCAAGATAACTCTGGATCAGTTTTTCAGGATGCTCTCGTCACCAATGTACCTGTTATCAAATAGACAAAGTCATCGCTCTTTCCACGTTTTCCTTTAATTAACACAGAGCAACAGAAAAAATTGTATTTCGACATCGCTGGGATCTGGGGTTGGATCCCAGCGGTGTCGAAATACAATTTTTTCGGTTTCTGTGTGTTATTTAAAGAAAAATGTGGAAAGAGCGATGACTTTGTCTATTTACATTGTCTCCACGCATTTGGAAGATTTGTACCTGTTATCATTTAGGAAGTTTTGTTTGTTTTGGGTTTAATGGCCACTGTGAGCAACTCTATGGGCTATAAGCAGTCGCCATGAGTTAGAACTGGAAGGATGCACTGTTTAAACAATATTTAAGACATAATGATAATTTACTTTTTAAAACTCTTCTGTTTCTTCGAAATGCACTCCAGCTAAGTTTTATACTCCAATTAATTTCTCCTTGGATGTGACCCTCGCTCGATGTTTACTGTCCAACGTAGATGCAGCCATCAGTTACTTCGAAATTTCCCCCATCATCATCTAAATCTTTAGTTCTTGTAAAAGCATTATACATCAATATTCTGAAAATGAGATGCCCGGTCTCCTTTTTCAGAAGCTGGAAAATGGCGACACATCGAAGCTGAGTCTCTTTCCTGCGGAATGTGTAATCGAATGGTTCTCTCTTTAATTGTACAATATTGCGAGGTATTTTTCATAAATGTCAGTTTCATATAACTCATAAATTTATTTTATCAACGTAACGATCGTTTTTTTTTACTTTAATGGAACTTCACTCATTTTCAAGAGTGTACCAACTTAAAGGCGCGTTCCAAAGTTTTGTGATGTCCTTGTCGTCTTGAAAGCCGATTCTTTAAATTAATATATCTACCCGTTCATGTCACATTCTGTTACATTTTTAACGTTGTATCTTTCCTTTCCGCTGTCCGAAGCTACATTTGTTTTAAAGAGCAAAGATATTTTATTTTACTTCTCGTTATTTTTAGAAGCGAATTCCTCCAGTCTTGTGTATTCAACCCATGGATGAGTACATTATATCCACATAGCGTTTTTTTTTCAAATAATTGATAAATTTGGTACGCATATAATTCTTTTTTTTTTTCCAACGAACGTTTTTTCAATGTTTTTCCAGGACTGTTGTTTCAAGCGGTTTAGTGTATGTTAAAACGAAAGATTACACAGAAATTATTTCTTGTTGAATAAATAAATCTATCGCTCTTTCCTCGTTTTATTCAACTGACACCACGTATTTAAATGATTTTCACCATATTTCTTGTTATTCATGGTAATGGAGTGGGTGTATTTCACGGCTGCAATCCAGTATTTCAGGGCTTAATCTGATATCTTCGTCGACGTGGCATTTCATTAGGAAATTAATTCGCCTGGCTTTTCTTTTTCTTAACATCCACTAAAATAACACAATGGCGATAGCGTCGTCTTCAACTAACTGGTACCACGAGAGACACAGCAAGTGCATGCGCAGTCCCGTTGCTTCAACCACGGTACCTTTTACTGCCCAGTAAAAAAATATCTAGACGCAAATTTTCGTAACTAAATGGTTGATGGGGTAAGGAAGTGTTTAAGAGAAGAAGAGAGATGAACTGGGAAGAAGGAATTCTCGTTAGACATTCGATTTCAATATTTCAATATGGTAAAATGCCATATCTCAAAACATTTAAGGTATTCCAAAGCTTTTGTTGCGTATTTTGGTGTTTCACCGCACTTTAGTTAGTGCCAGTACGACACGTTAAGTAAGATAAAAAAATAATTTCGTTGGCATCACCTTCAGCATCTGTGACGAAGAAAATTCATTAAAACGTCATATAACAAAGAAGCTTTAGAAATTAAATTTAATGGAAATTTCAGTTTCTCCCTCTTCGTTAGCTTATGAAAAGGAGCGACTTTCGGTGCTTCAGTGACTAACAAAAGCCCAGATTAAAAATTAGAAAACATTAAAGAACCCTCCATCTAGCGGAAAACTCATGAATAGAATTAATTAAATGTAAGCTTCTCGGAGCCACGTTGCACAGCCATCGTTTGAGAATTGGTTTAAAATTCCAGTCATATATGCACTTAGTGGGGAGTGACTTTTGCAGAGAAAATGCGAAGGGGCACTAATCTGTTTCGACAATGATCTCATTTTGAAGCGATGGCCACAACGCAAATTTATAACAAAATTATGGTTAAGTAAACGAACCTTCAAAACAAAGGTGAAAAACTTCCTATCTACTAACTTTTAACAGTTTAAGATGTTTTATGTAATACCTGTCAGCAACTGTGCAGCATCTTCGAATAATGTTATCTCCTGTTTCGTCTTTTATCTCCCCCTAAGAATTTATGCACGTGACAGCTGAGCTAACACATAGTTTGTTTTTTCTTCATCAAGGTTTTTTTTCGAAGACATAAAATGTAAACATTCACCATGTAACATGTTAATTAGCGATAATAAGGAAAGAAGTACTAGGAAGAGAAAGTAAAACTATTGTGCCAAGGGTTCATAAACTATTTTTACGGTATAAACTGTTTATCAGCCGTACGGATTCATCTTCATCTCACAACAGTTCTTACCTCAAGTAGTTGGGAAAAAAACACATCACAAATTCCGACGATTTTTTTATCAACTCATAAAATATATGTCTACTTAAGTGCTAAGTACTTCAAGGCAAGACAAAAGATAATAATGCATTGATAAAAACTGGAATATCTCCACTCATTGAAACTCTTATGAATTTAACACTTTTTACGTGGAAGTGAAGACCGACCCTTCTAAAAGATGAGAGGAAAAATTACCCATTTCAAGATATTATTTTATTTACTTTGTGTTTCTAAGGGCGAAAGTTTGTTGAAAGCATGGTGTTTTAAGAAACAACCTTTCACTACATCAGGTATATCAAAATGAATCGGCAATGCTTTAAAACTTCATTTTGTACCAATTTAAAGACATGGAAATGATCTTTCCAAAAAACAGACAGGCTACCAATGGCCGTTGCTCTTTTGAAATAAAAAAAGCACAAGTCTATCTTCCATGGGGAAAATTTACATGTATTTTGGAGCTTCAACGCGTAATTACAGGAAGTTTTCATAAAACGTAAAGACAATGGAAAAAGATTATCGAATTTTCCTTGATATCTCACTTATTTACACAGTCGAGTCACAATATTGTGACCACCTCCTACTTTTGACGTCAACAGCGCGTAGCCAATGAAAGAAGGCACGTGTCGTGAGCTGGCTTGGAGGGTTTATAAGTTGTGCTATGGGCATTCTGAAAAAATATCACTCGTTGCTGTCATGGATAAAAGGAGCGATTTATCATATTTTCAAAAATGGATGATTATCGGTTTTCGGGCGAAGGGTGGCAGTATTTCTGAAACAGTGCATTTTGTGAACTGTTCGTGTGCTGCTGTGGTTAAAGTGTATCATGATTGGAGAAATTACACCATTGCAACTAAGCGACGTGGAAACTGCGGAGCACCACGTGCCATTGATGTCAGAGGTGAACGTCGGCTTCGAAGGTGCATGAGGACCGATCGACACGCTACCGTGGAGCAACTCACTGGCCGACTGAACCAGGGGGCAACCGGAAATGTGTCTAAAACGACAGTTCAGCAAACCCTGCAGAGTATGGGGCTCCGATGCAGACGGAAGGTCACTGCACCTATGCTATCGAAGGCGCATCGGCAGAAAAGGCTTACATTTGCTCGGCAGTATCGGAATTGGACCTCCTCTGATTGGCAAAGGATTGCCTTCGCCTATAAGTCACGTTTTCTGCTTCATCGAACGGATGGACGTTGGCGTATAAGGCGAGATCAGATCAGACCATATGTAGAAAATTTTAGGAAGGGAGTGTCTGACCCCAGGTCTTAAACAACCCTTAGAAATAGGAAGCTAGGAGATTTGGGCTAGAGTGCCCGATAGGAAAGTGACACGGAAGCGAGGTAGAAAGGGGGAGGGAGACGCCCTTATTTATTACCGGGGAGCCAGTACCCAGGGTCCGACGGCTTAACGTGCCCATCCGACGCACGGCGGATATTTATTGGTTCGAACGTTCGTACCTGCCCAGGATCGAACCTGAGGTTATCTCCACGACAATCACGAACGCTGACCACTAGGCCACCCGCGGCCCCGTATAAGGCGAGAAACATCGGAGAGCAAACACTATTCAACCATTGCTGGAAGAACACAAGCTGGTGGGGGCAGCATTATGGTCTGGGGAATGTTTTCGTGGCATTCTCTGGGTCCACTCATACCTGTGGAAAGCACTATGAACCGAATTCTCTATGAATCCATCCTTTCCGACCACGTACACCCATACATGCTGATTGTCTTCCATGGGGCGGATGAGGTCTTCCAGAACGACAATGCGACGCGTCACACAGCTAGAAATGTCCGAGAATGGTTGGAAAAGCACGATGATGGCTTCAAGGTACTTCCCTGGCCCCCTAATTTCTCAGACGTAAACCCAATGGAGCATCTGTGCGACCAACTCCATCGTGTTGTTCGCTCTATGGATCCTCCACCACGCAACTTCCAACACATGTCAGATGCAATGCAGTCAGCATGGCTTCACATACCTGCGAACAACTTCCAGCACCTTATTGAGTCATTCCCAGCCCGTCTAGCTGCTGTCCACGCTGCACACGGCGGTTACTCTGGATATTAGCTGGTAGTCGCAATAATATGACTCGACCGTGTATATACAGCATATAAAATATTCACACACACCGAACGAAGAGCCAAAACATTATGACCAGCGCTTCTTTATGCTAATTGAAGCAACTGCAGGTGAGCAACGGGGAGTGTGAAGGTAATAACTGCTGATACTTAGCTCTGTTATAAGCAATGTTATTCTGCTCTTCAGATGGGTAAGGTAGCGTAGTTTGATATAAGCGAAATTGTAATGGCCAGCCGACTGGTTCAGTACACTTTCGAGACGGCAAGGCTTGTGGTTAGTACCTTCAAAAAGTGGTTCGAGGAGGAGAAAGCTACGAACCGCCGGCAATGTTTGGGCCGACCAAGGTTTGGGCAGGTTATCCCGTATGGTACGAGCCAACAGGATTGATGCTGTGGTGCAACTCGTCGGTAATTTGAATACTGGTAACGGAAATAATGTGTCACAACACACAGTACATCGATCTGTGTGTTTTGTGCCCACGGTAACTTCGGCTCACGGTCGAAAGCGCCTACGATGGACACGCGAGCATCAAAACTGGACCTTTAATAATTAGAAGAAGGTTGTGTGGTCCGATGAATCTCGTCACTATCTGCAGCATGTGGACGGCTGAGTACATGCGCGTTGTTCACTAGGGAAACTGTTGGCACCAGGATGTACCGTGGGACAAAAACAAGCCGGCGGAGGAAGTATAGAGCTTTTGGCAATGTTATAGTGGGAAACCATTGGCCCAGTCATTCATGTGAAGGAAACTATGATGTGTACCACCTACCTAAACAACACTACTGAACAGGTACATCCTTTCAAGGCAACGGTATTCTCCTCTAATATTGCAGTTCTTTCAGCAGGATAATACGCCATGCCAAAGTGCCCGGATTGTATGAGATTGGTTCGCGGAGCTTGAGGAAGACTTCCAGGTATTGTCCTGGTCTCTATATCCTCCGGATATTAATCCACCTGAGCATCTGCTGTTTGAGTGGAACTGAAAATCCAATCTGCGGCGAGTCAACCACGTAACTTACAAGGGTTAAAGGATCTGGTGGCAACGTGTTGGAACGAGATACAACAATACGGCTTTAGAAATCTTGTAGCGTCAATTACTCGCCGGGTTAGAGCTGTTTTGGCGGCACGTGGAGAAAAAAAATCCTATTAGGCAGGTGGTCATATACACCCGTATATTAAAATTTACCATGAGGATGCACTTTTTTCCTTCTCTAACTAGATTTCACATTCACAAATTCAAGACTTTTGCTGCAGATTTTGCCTATCACTAACACCCCCCACACACACACACACACGGAGTTCATTTTCATACCTGCGGTGACGTTACAGCTACACTGTAACAGAGTGGTATACCTGAGTTAGGTGTAGGCATTTAAAATGACTTAAATACCGAGCATGTGTTATTGAATTGCAAACTGACGCATGCAGTTCCTGATTTTTGTATTTTTACTCTGGCTGCAATACGTTATTTCATTATCAACGCATTTTAGCACTTCCTTTAGAAAAAAAGTATGTGCACTAAAAAAATTGTATCACTATGTCTGTCTGTCAGCCATATCTCTCCATCTCCGATTTGAAAAATTCGATTTTGAGTAAAAAGCCTGAACTGTTGAAATTACTGTACAATCCACATGTTTTTTGTCTTTTCCCGGTGTATATATCCTGTCCACTAGGTGATGTAAATGCTCATGCTAATAAATTCAAAATGTATTTCACTCTATACAGTTGCTTCAAACGAAAACAATAAGAAAAAATATTTTTACCGTCCGATACCTTTTACCAGAAAGGCCATTTTACGCAGTTTCTATTTGAAATAATTCCTGGTGTCATCACTACTTTGTGTAAATATACAGTGCATTTTTCCCAAAATCTCTGCTTCTAAAAACCTGGTTTTAACATTATTTTGCGTTACATAAAGGTCACGGCAGAAGGAAAGGTTGTGAAAGGTGTGGTAACTTGCGCGATGTAGTCAAGTACGTGAATTAATATATCTGTTACCGTCACGGAGCTGTGAGAAAGGGTTGTAGCACAGACAGCGTATCGCGGCAGGCTGTTCTAAGTGCACGCTGTTAGTAGGCAAAAGTGGAGCAAAAGACCAATATCCAATTCTCCTGCAAATTGGGCCGTTGCCGCGTCACATCCTCCACCCCTGGCCTCTGCTGATTACATTTTGTTTCCCAGACCAAAATTTGTGCCGAAAGTGAATATATTTTCTGACGTTTAAGCAAAAGGGACTGCCTAGCTACAGACGATTACAAACGACTTTTCTCATAGCTTCCAGCTGTTATACAAACGAAGGCAGAAGTGTATTGTATTCGGTGGGGAACTTTATTTAGAAGATGAGTAAAGTAAATTTTCGTAAATATTATGTGTTGTAATTTTTATCGTGCATTTACCGAACTTTATTGACACATCTTGTATATACGTTATATGTATGTGCTTAGATGTGTGTGGACAGACAGATAGTATTGAGAATGGGAGAACTTGAGGGCATGGAAGTTTCGTAGATGGGAAAGCTCTTCGTCGTTCGTGAAGAATATATATATTTAATTCCTTTCCGGGGAGTTTATTTTATGTGGAAGGCAAAAATGTTTTCTTCTCGTGCGCGCCGTGCATGGTTGCTCAAGATCTCTTTGCATCTATTTTTTATTTCGAGTGGGTCAGATGGCCTTTCCGTCGAAACAGCAGCAAGGAACCAATCATCTTTGTCTCGGGTGAGATCGAAGATAGACGAAATAACCTTATCCACAGGAAGGAGAACTAGTAAAACGAATGGAAAATTATTTGTAGGATGGCACAGATGGAGTGGCGGGTTCAAATGTTGCTCTAGTGATCCTTCACTAGTCTTCCAAATCGATCGTGTGAGTATTGACGGTGGCGGCTCTGATATATCTGTGCTACCGGAAGATCGACTGAGCAGACACCACCTGCCCGTAATATTGATCCTTTGGCCGTTCTTGGAGGAAAACAAAAGTTTTTTTTCAAGTAAAAACTCATTCTCGATATCAAGACACAGCAATCGAGGAGGGGAAGCGAGGAACGTCAAGACCGGACGTTATTACTTTCCTACCGACGTCACCTAGGTAGAGAAAGTTTCTATTTGTCTGAAAATAGAATGATTGCCAACGCACAGATGTTTCTCACTTAGTTTACTTCTCGGTAGTGCAAACCAAAGGAAGACAGGTGTTTGGCGCAAATATTGAATACCAACGGTACGTTCCATTGAATTTCGATTTTACAGTTTCGCTATTTTTGTACGACAAGAATTCTGGTTTACATTAAGTAAGATATACCGAAGCACCAAAGAGAAGTCATCGCTCTTTCCACCTTTATAAGTGAGTCACGGAAAAATTATCATTGGCCGCCACCGGGAATCGAACCCAGGGTCTTCCAGTTACGCGCCGGATATGCTTCTACTGAACCAAAGCGGCCTAGAATTCCTCCAAACTCACATGCACATTGGCAGGTTGCTTCTTGGAACCCCGCACAATGCTGGGGATTCACCAAAGATGGTAAGCGGCAACTGAACAAATAATTACAACGCTAATGAATAATTAATACAGACACTTGACGTGCACTAGGAACATCAAACAGAAGTCATCGCTCTTTCCACGTTTATAATTAAGTCACGGAAAAATGATCATTGGCCGCCACCGGGAATCGAACCCAGGGTCTTCCAGTTACGCGCCGGACATGCTTCCACTGCATCACAGCGGCCACGAATTCCTTCAGACTCACGCACACTAACTGCCAAGCACATTGGCAGGTTGCTTCTTGGAGCCTCGCACAATGCTGGGGATTCACCAAAGACGGCAAGCGGAAACTGAACAAATAATTACAAGGCGAATGAATCATTAAAACAGACACTTGACTTGGACTAGGAACATCAAACAGAAGTCATCGCTCTTTCCACGTTTATCCCGGTGGCGGTCAATGATAATTTTTCCGTGACTCACTTATAAACGTGGAAAGAGCGATGATTTCTGTTTGATGTTCCTAGTCCACGTCAAATATCTGTATTAAATACACCGAAGCTTTTCTACATTACGTGATATATATATTACGTGTCTGCCAGTTCATAATATCATTAGTTCGATATTGAGAGCTGGTATAAAATGTATAGAGGTAAAAGTGTTGGGTACACCAACAGGAGTACCTAACCCTTTTACCTGTGTTCCGTGATTTAAGTTAGCTGTATCACGGAAAGATCGATGACCAGGATCGAAAAGAAAAACACATTACCCTCATTTGGCCACGATACCTATTTAAATGTTTTAACTTCAGCTTAATCTGGTTATGCTTCCAATCGTTAAAACTGTCAGTTTCAGAAAATATTAAGATTGACTAAATGTGGACACAAGGCAGGAATGCTTGAGACACACCAAAGAACCAAAGCATTATGACCAGCGTGGTTTTATGCAAATCGAAGCAACTTCAGGTAAATGGCAGGCCATGTAAATGTCATGAAATGGTATAAGTAATACCTGATATTCAGCTCTGTTAATCAGTGTTATTCTTGTTTTTCGGATGGGAAAGGCACCCTTAAAATAAGCGAGTTTGACAAAGGCAAAATTCTAAAGGTAAGACGTTTGGATCAGAGCACTTCCGAGACAGCAAGGCTTGTGTGGTGCTCACAGTCAGCCGTGGGTAGCGCGTCCATAAAATGATCGGAGTAAGAAAAAACCACGAGCTGTCGGCAATACGTGGGGCCGACTATGGCTCATCCATGCTATAGGTGAAAAGACACTAATCTGTATGGTACGAACCAACAGAAGGGACTCTGTGGCGCAACTCTCTAGTAATTTGAATCCTGGTGATGGATATGATGCGTCACAACATACGGTACATCAAACCCTGCTGAAAATGGGGTGTCACCCTGGTGGCGTAGTGGTATAAGCGATGGCTTCTGATCATTCGTCCGAAAGGGGTCCGGGTTTGAATCCCGGTGAGGCATGGATGTTGTGTTTGTCTTACGGCACTGGCTTTCTCCCTTCCCTAGAACTAGTGACCCAAAATTAGGGACGGGCGACTGCTTATAACCCATTGAGTTGCTCCCGGTGGTCGTTAAATCTCCAATAATAAAAAAATAAATGGGCCTGCGTAACCGCAGTCCGCTCCGAAGTAAGAGGCTAACCTCGGTTAACCATCAAAAGCACCTACAATGGGCTCTGGGCTCGCAAGCTGGAAATCTGGACCTTGAATGATTTTGAAAGGAGGCCGTCTGATCCGAGGAATCCCGTTTCCTGTTGCACCATGTGGACGGTCGGATATGTGAGCGTCGTTTAATTGGGAAAGTGTTGGCACCAAGATGCACCAAAAAACAGCCGGTGGAGGGCGAGGAAGTGTAATGTTTTGTGCAAGATTCTGCTGGGAAATCCTGAGTTTAGTTATTCATGTGCATGGAACTATGACGCCTACCACCTACTTAAATATCACTGCTGACCAGGTACATCCTTTCATGGGAACCCTCTAGTAGTGCCTTCTTTCAGCAAGATTATGCGCCATGCCACACTGCCCATATTGTTCGAGAATGATTCGCGGATTTGAGGAAAATTTTCAGATATTGCCCAGGTTTGTTTCCAAATCCCGCAGATATAAATCCAATCGATCATCTGTGGTTTGTGTTGGAACATAAAATCCGATCTGAGGTGTCTGAACTATGTAACTTTCAAGAACTGAAAGATCTGCTGGTGACATGTTAGCACCAGATACCACAAGACACCTTTAGAAATCTTGTAGTTCTTATGACTCTCCGAGAAAGAGGTATTTTGGCGGCTCGTGGAGAAACAACATCATATTTGGCATAGGGTTATAATATTTTGCCTCTTCCGTGTACCTCATCAAAGGAAATACAATTATTATCAGAATAGAAGAACTATTCGTCGTTTAGTCGAACAATGTCACAAATCGTCATGTGTGGTAGGAGAGAGGCATACATAGCGCGAATACCTTTCCGTGGGAGCGAGTCCGCAGCTCACATCGGAAACTCCTCCATAATTTTCGGTGACTCAGATGCAGTGATTAATCGGTTTTAGGTGTTCCAAACATACTATGTAGCAGACATGTCAGGGCATCTTACGTGCCATGGAAACGCTTAAAGACGTGGGATGTTACCTCTAATTTAACCCACCTTTGAGTTCCTGTATTCGTATGTAAATTCCGTTTCTTCTCGGTTTTCTGATTTAACGCTAAAGATTCTTGCTCGATGAATTTGACGTTAGATACTTATGAGAACAGGTCAAAGAGCAAGTTATGTAGTAAGACTCAAGAGATAAAAGCTTGAGTGGTCAATGTTCAGTGTGCTATGTTGAATTGACTATATGCTTGCGCGATCTTCTGTTTGCCATGTCGTTTAGTCTATGATAGAGAACGATTGATGTCATGTGATTTATGCAATCTTTGAATCATAGTCCAAACACGACTCTCTGTCATGATAGAGTAGAGAACTACGATTTATCGTATTAAGAAAGCTTTCACGTTTGTTGTGATTCAAGCGCTGCGTGTTCTGATAACGAATGATTTGTGGATGTTAGAATAACGACGTGATGATTTAAAACAATAAAAGGTTGAATTTCTAAGTAACCTTGTTCTCTCTAAACCGTTGGCCATATTATGGCAGTAATATCGTTATATATTATTTAAGATTTTCAGCTCCTACGACTGAAAATAAATCCGAGGTGTCACAGTGAAGCCAATTTACTATTTTAAACTTCAATACTTGAGGTTACATGTTAGTAAAAAGTGAAGCCTCAGCCATGTGTGAGATATGCTGTCTGTAATTTTACACTAAAGCTGAAGTTAAACGTAAACTAACAAGGTCAATGCTTTAGTGTTGTACAAGGAACATAGCTTAAAGATAGGATAATATTTACAAGCTAGCATGGGCGGTGGAAGGTGACTCCGGGGTTCGGACCCCTTCTGGAATTTTATGGTCCCCCTCATCGAGGGGTTCCACCCAGGAAACGTCCTAAAGCTATATGCCTATGTGGTGCACATATAATTTATAGTTTCATGAAAGAAATACGCGGTTACGCCATATAATACACATTTTGAAGATGACAATCCGATTTTTGGCGTAAATGTGACAAGGATGGTAAGTCAGATAATATCCGAAAACTTGAAAATTTTCATCGTCCTGGAGCGGGACCCGAACCCGCGTCTCCCAGAAAACGCCTGGGTATGCTAACCACTACACCACCCAGAACGACCAAGTTTCAAGTTTCCGATCAATTTAAATGTAACCATCACAGGATTCGCTAGTCGAAGCAACCGCCATTCATGTTTAGCGCACCTGAAGGTTAAGAATCATATCCCGTGTTTACCCGGAGAAGCAGATAAATCATGAAAGAAATACTGGATTACGCCATATAATACAAATTTAGAAGATGACAATCCGATTTTTGGCGTAAATGTCACAAGATTCGCTAAACATGAATGCCGGTTGCTTCGACTAGCGAATCCTGTGATGGTTACATTCAATTGATCGGAAACTTGAAACTTGGTCGTTCTGGGTGGTGTAGTGGTTAGCATACCCGGGCGTTTTCTGGGAGACGCGGTTTCAAGTCCCGGGACGATGAAAATTTTCAAGTTTTCGGATATTATCTGACTTACCATCCGTGTCACATTTACGCCAAAAATCGGATTGTCATCTTCAAAATTTGTAATTTATAGTTTGTTTGTTTTTTACGATTTCCCGGATACCGTCACCATGCTTCGTAGTCTTCTGGAAAACTCTTCAAGTACAATGTTGAAAATTGATTTCGCACAAATATACTAAAAAGTTAATCCAACGCTCTGTTTTTATCCTTAAAAATATCGTTAAAGAATTCTTTAAATTTCTTTAAAGCAACAACCATGGGGGAAAAGGGGTTTCTCTCCTTCCGTCTGTGCGTTATTTTTTTTTATTCCATGTCCGAATGTGTCATACTCGAGATCAGAAAACCCATTAAATACATCTGAAAAATAAATAACTGGACAAAAGAACTTGAACTCAAATTAAGCGGTGTGTATACTAGTTGTTGTGCACAGGGCACAGGTCATTCTTGGTGTTTCGTCACATAGAAGATAAACGATCCTGGACGAAGGTGCGTGCTTTTGCTGCAAGAACAACTATTGTCGAACTTATAAGAGTAACAAAATCGCTTGCCTCTCACACTCTGTGGCGTTCTGGATGGAGTTTTTTGCCCAGGGAAGAAATAATCTATCGGCGTTTCCTTGAGGTTTGTGATTTCATCCCTCTTCTTTATGCACAATGCTTGTGTGTGATAGAGAAAACTCGAGATACTTGTTTAGGCACTTAGCTCGATATGAATTTCATAGCGCCCGAGTAAGAACTGGCTCCTGCCATTTCGACAACAGACTTACCCGTTTAATCCAAGAGTTGTGTGATTGCAATGCTAAATCGCTGTTGTCATCTCAGGTACAATTAGACATTCATGCCATTATGTCTTAAAAGAAAAGTGTTTGATCAATGCATCCTTCCAGTGCTTACGTATGGTGCAGAGACGTGGACCTTAACTAAAAGAGACATACAAAAGCTGCAGACAACTCAAAGAAGCATGGAGAGGTGCATGCTTGGTATAACCAGGAGAGATAAGAAGAGGAACTCGTGGATCCGAAAAATGACGAGAGTGGAAGACATCATGATCAGAGTTAAATCCCTGAAATGGCAATGGGCTGGACATACTGCCAGAAGGACAGACCATAGATGGACAGCCGAAATTTTAGATTGGATTCCAAGGGACAGGAAAAGACCCAGAAAAAGACCACATGGGAGATGGGTGGATGAAATTCGTAAATATGCGGGAGTGACATGGAGGAGACTGGCAGAAGACAGACCGTTGTGGAGGAAACTTGGGGAGACCTTCGTCCAGCAGTGGATTGATAATGGTTGACAATGATGATGATGATGATGATATTGTATAACTATAGCTTATCAGAACTTGACGTTTATTAGCTGCAGTAAACATCCGAAAAATTCAGACACCCTTTTTAATGCATTTATGACATTTACTGACAGTCGGGTGATTAAAGGATTTCGGCGTGCTTTACACTTTTCGTATTTCACAGGATGGGACGGGGTGTGTGTGGGGGGGGGTCTCAATCGCCGCACCACTTCAAACCTTTAGCTTCCAATTCAGTCCGGCGCCTGCAATTTCCTAAGCAGATGGTACAAGGCAACGAAGTGGTTTTGGAATGCACTCCCTTCTAGATATCAGTTGACAGGTTATAACATATTTTCAGTTGCGCCCAACATTTTCTAATTTTATTTTTAGTCTAGATGTTCAGGTTGGGTACGAATTTTTGTTAGAAAATGAAAGATCTGCTCAGTGGCGCAACAGGAATTTCTTTATGGGGTGTCCCAAAACGTTGAAGATGCAAATAAAGTAACTTAGGGAAAACGTCACCGAAAGCATTGGGGAGCGATAAACAAAAATCTCCGCTATTTTAAAATGGGTTTCCAATGATTCGTAAAATATGTATTCGAAAATATATACAAATATATTTAAAAATAAGTAGCGAATGACAAACAAATAAGCACGATGGACCAAGCGACACTTTATGGGGAGCCCGTCCCCACACACTAAGTGCGTCACTGGTTCTGCTGGTATTTTGGAATTTTTTTCCGAGAAAGGTCCATAAACCTGGAACTGATGAAACGGACGCTGACTCTGCAAAATAGGTAAAGTTTGTTGATGTTAGCTTATTCTCTATTTACGTAGTCCGCTCTCATATTTGTGCATTTCCGCTTACGAGAAATGTACAGTTACTACACGTGTCTTTAAAGCCTGTGCTACAAACATAAATACACAAATAAACGGAAGGAAGTACTGAAAGTGTCATGAAATAAATAATGTGAAGTCATATTGAGATTCGTTGTTTGACAAATCCTTTCTGTGCAATTTTCGTTAAATGTAGCTAAAAATGACTGAAGTCTGTAATCAGAGATGTAGGTCTAATGTAAAAAGTACATGAGCGGTGAAGGTATTAGGTAAAAACACCCCTTTTCTACAGCGAGCTACTTCAGGTTTGGTGCGGATTCTAAACATGCGATTTCGTATATGCACTATATGACGGACCACTGAGGTAATGCAAGAGACAGAACGGCAAGTTACAGCGATAAGCCAAGGTCGGTGTAGTTCAGTTGGGAAAATAACTGGCCCCGGAGCGTGGAGATTTGTGGATTTGAATTAACATAAGCGCTGCAGATAAAATTTTTAAACTTTAATTTAATTTTAAATATTATTACAGGTAAATAGAGCAGCATATGGCTTTTGTTTTGTCTTATCTAGCAGTGCCATGTAGATTTTTACTATCAAAAACATTTTTAGAGCTCCGTAGCTTTTCATTTTAAGAGCTCCGTAGCTTTTTCACTGTAGTTTAATTGCTAGTTCTATATTTAAATTTAAATTGCGAGTAATGAAACCTTTTACCACTGAAGAATTTTTTTCTTGTGGCGAACTCTTCTTAAATAAACACAAGAATCGTTTACACGGTGTAAAAGAAATCAACATATGATATGCTACCATATATCAAATTTTATTAAAACATTAAATTTATGGTACAACTTAATGTTCGCAACTGATTACATTTTTAGAAGCTCTTTATTCTGTCCTTCAACTTTGAGCTAAAAAATATTGTCAAACTGCTTTTCCCTAAAAATTTTAATTTGCTGTGGAAAATGATATTTGTTTTTATTTATTTTTCTTCTCTAAGCTTAATTGCAATATACGTATAATTATTGACGTGAACGCTTTGTCCAAAAGATTCTAGCTTTGCCCTTCTACAATGTTGAAGGAAATACAGTCGCATAGTATCCAGCTTTGCGAACTCGTTTATTTCTGCTGCATCAACATTTTCAAGTTGGACACATTTAACCGTTTTACTGAAACTTCGGCAGCTTAAATTTATTACAAACGAACTGTTTCTAGGTACAGAAAAGTTTCAGTAAAGTAAAAGAGAATTTATCATGAGGTTATACCCAAAAGATTTTGTTTTAAAAAAATTATCCTCAAATAAGTTTGGGCAGAAAGTTTCGCACGAGGAGCTACACTCTAAAATATAAGTAGTGGGAATTCATGGAAATTTTACGAAAATAACGTGCAGCAACGTTGCCAGTAGGTGTCAGTCTTTTAACGAAATTTTCTGAAAATAACGTGCAGCAACATTGCCAGTAGGTGTCGGTCTTTTAACGAAATTTCCGTTTTTAAAAGTGCCCGTTTTTAAAAACTTCCGTATTTTCAAAGATCTTCCATAATCAGAAACTCCGATTATTTTAGAAAAGTGCGTTTCATGTTTTTCCGTATTTAAACCGAAATTTCGCAAAATCGAATATGCTCAATTTCTCGGTCCTTACGCCAGATAATCCTTTTCCAGCGGTAGGGATCGAACCGACGTCTTTTGGATTGATTCAACAGAAAACGAGCGTCTTAACCACTGAGCTAGAAAGGCTCGGAAAACTAAATCACTTTCATGGTAAAACTAACTGCACGATGATGAATCTTTTTATCAGTAATGCAAGTGATTTAGTCATTTTATTTTCTATTGGACCGTAGAATTATTACAAATCCATTCAAAAAAAATATTTTTTTCTGTAGGAGTACTTGTCACAAATTAAGTATATTTTTCATCCTCATTTTTCGGAGCAACAGAATCCTTTGGAATTTAAGATCTTTTAAATTGATAATGACTTTCAATTTTCTTTAAGAAAATGTGAAATGTACTGTTTTTCAGTATTATTTCACGAAAATCCTAAATATAAAATTTACTCTTGCTAGCTATAATAGTTTTTGTCTTAAGGCTCTACCAGACCCGCCATCTTGTATTGCTGCCTTCTCGTGTTAACCAACGGCAAGCGTATTTCACAAATTGCTCGGGCAGTTTTACACATTTTGGAACACCGTTTGTGGTTAACGCGAGATATATGATAAATAAAGAGTTCCCTGGTTTCAGACTTTCATTTTGGACTCTTGAAGTATTTTTTATTAATTAATAAAACTATGGAAGACGCCTTGCTACGACTTTCGTTGCAGATAAAAAATGAAGGGAAAGGTCAATAAAAATTCTGAAGCCAGGGAACTCTTTATTTATCATATATCTTGCGTTAGCCACAAACGGTATTCCAAAATGTGCAAAATTGCCCGAGCAGTTTGTGAAATACGCTTGCCCGTTGGTTAACAAGAGAAAGCAGCAATACAAGATGGCGGGTCTTGTAGAGCCTTCAGGACTCCACAGACTGATACATAACATCGTAATATCACCTGCGCGATAACTCAAGTACCCGGTTTCTGACGTTACGACAATATGCAGGGTGTTTCACTCACTCTCTGTCCCTAAATTTCCCTTATAACTTACAAACTAATCGACGTAATTCAGTGAAATTTGACACGGACCTACCTTGGTGTATGAGAAGCCTGATGATCTCAGAGAAAGTGTTAAAAGTGGTCGCCATAACCATCAAAGCATGCATGCACACGCCTCTCCATGTTACGGAAGGTATTCACAAACTCATCTGGAGTCACAGCCTCAATTTCCAACCGAATGTTTTCCTGCAGTTCCACGAGAGTCCGTGGCTTGTTGCGATACACTTTCCGTTTCAGCATGCCCCATAGGAAGAAATCCGGTGGGGTAAAGTCAGGCGACCTTGGTGGCTAAAGTCCCTTGGAAAAAAGACGATCTTCAAAGAAGGAAACTCTTTTTTTTTATTGGTGGTTTAACGACCACCGTGTGCAACTAAGTGGGCTATAAGAAGTCGCCCGTCCCTAATTTAGAACCACTGGTTCCAGGGAAGGAAGAGAGCTAGTGCCGTAAGACAAACACAAAATCCATGCCTCCCCGGTATTCGAACCCGGTCCAATCACGGACGAATGATCAGAAGCCATCGCTTAGATCACTGCTCCACCAGGGCGGCGAAACCATTTCAGCCATGCTGACATTGGACGTGTGGCAGGTGGCACCATCCTGCTGAAAATAGCCAGTACGGAGTTCCATGTCGTCCAACTGATTCACAAACTCACGGAAGATTCCCATGTAGACTACGGTAACCACCGTTGTATGGAAGAAGATTGGGCCAATAATGCGGACCCTCTTCGGCAGTTCACTGACCACGAGTCCTATAAACCAAGGTAAGTCTGTGCCATATTTCCCTGAATTACGTCTATTAGTTTGCAAGTTATAAAAGCAAGTTAGGGGCCTAGAGCGAGGAAAACACCCTGTATAATAGTTGGTGCACAAAATGGGAGAGAGGAAAAGAAATATCCTGTGCCACAAAAACCAAAATTCATACGATACGCAATCCAGAAAATCCGGTCTCGCTGCAGAACTTCAAAATCAGGTCCTTGGACAGACGATTGAAATTAAATAGTTAACCAACCTCACGCATTCTCACGAATCGCTCCTATTACCGGAAATTCATCGTCATACGATACTGAAAAAATGAGAACGGAGTTTATCCGTTAATATACGAAAGGAATTGCTGAAAGGTTTTTGAAAATTCACAATCCGAGAAACTCAGGTTTCTTTCCGTCACTTCACGGAAAACGTTGTATCAGAAATATGCTTCGTTAATTCACGGATGGAATCACGGAAAGTGGCTCGTGAATTTCACAAAATGTTTTACAGTCTATCCCCTCCGATAGCCAAAAGTGTTTGCGTCCGTGCTCAATTCAACATGAGGGATATCGTTCTCCGTTTCCATGACTTTTTCAATGCGCTTTTCTTGAAGTCTTGATGAAGCTGAATATTAATGGATCTTATGCTAAAAGTACATGTCCTATCAGAAAGAACATTCACGTGTGTAAAATATAGTTAAATTATATGCTAGCTTGCATGGGCGGCCGAACCTAATATTTTCAGGGGATATCCAATTTCTCCGAGAGCGAAAACAATTTAAAAAAAGTAGGAGGAGAGAGAGAGAGAGAGAGAGAGAAAGAGAAATAAAACAGCGTAGGGTAGATGAGAGTACCCGTGCATATCATCGACATCATCAACCATTGTCAATCCACGGCTGAATGAAGGTCTCCCCAAGTAACTTATACAACTTTCTGTCTTGAAACTGTCTCATCTTCCACTTGGTCTTGTTCTGGGTCTTTTCCTGCTTCTTGGAATTATACCTAATATTTCAGTTGCTCAAGCACGGTCATTTTTTCTAGCAATATGCCCAGCCAATTGTCACTTGACCGTCTTCAGTTTGATCATGAAGTCATCAGCTTTCTCCCTGTCCCTTATCCATGTGTTCCTCTTCCTATCTTTCTTGATTACACCAAGCATGCGCCTTTCCACGTTTTTCTGAGTTGTCTTCATCCTCTGTATGTCTTTTTCAGTTAAGGTTAATGTTTTTGCTCCACATGTAAGAATTGGAAGGACGCACTGATTAAACAATTTCCCTTTAATACATAATGGTAAACTGCTCTTGAAAAATGTACTGTTTCTTCCAAATGCTCTCCAACTAAGTTGTGTACGCTTATTTACCTGGGCGAGTTAAAAGTTCTTTCCATTTTCAGCTCCCCATAATGTTGGGCCTTCACTCCTGTGCAAAACGCGCTCCACCGTCGCGTCGACTGCGTACAGCGATAACGTGGAACAGAAAAGGCTAATGACGTGCGTTTGGCACGGAGCCACGTTTCTTTATCAGGTGAGCAGAGGATGGAGGTCGATAAACGTTCTGTTTGAGTTCACTTACGCCTTTATTGTAAAAATGGGTTAAACGCGGCAGCAACGCGATAAATTTCTGCACTTGAAGGCGAGAAAACAGTGAACAGCAGCACTGCATGAAAATGGTCCCGGTGTTTCAATACTGCGGACATCAGTTTCGAACACAAGTCGATGTCAGGAAGTCCATCGATCACCAACACAGACACCACGGCGGAATCTGTGAGAGCAAACCCCGGTACCAATACACGACAAATGACAGCTGAGGTGGTGTCTTCCTAATCCATTTTTTCGTCATCTGCACCAGCTTGTTTCTCCTCCAGCTGCCATCGAATTGTTCCCATGCATTGACACCCCAGAAAGCGAAACAAGGCGTTGCTCTCTGTCGAAGATTGTTGTCAAATCAACAGGACGATAGGTTTTAGCGTCTTATCGCCACAGGCGATTAAAAGTGTATAATCCTACGATAACCTACCACTGAGCACCAGTGGCTGAGCACACACTAGGAAGAACAGACAGTGGCACAAAGAGGGAACCTCGTGTGGAACGTCATTCTGTACATTTGGTGGAACTATGAGGGTCCCCAGCACTGGGGACTTGTACCAGATATTCAGGCTCCGAACGGAATATCTATGCGAAACAGCCGCCGCTACCCAGCACTCATCAATAGAAAGCGGCCGTGGATAATACCCCAAAGGCACACCTACAGAATGGCCCGCCTGAAAATACAGGAATTGGAAGGGGTTGGGATACTACCCCATCTTCCATACAGTTCTGACTTGGCCCCATCCGAATGCCACCTGTTTCGCTCCGTGGACTATTCCCTACGAGGAAGGCACTTTGCTTCATTGGTGGATGTGGAATCTCACATCAGATAGTTTCTGTCCTCGAAACCAGCCAAGTGGTACCACCGTAGGAATGTGGCTCTGGTGGAACGTTAGCAAAGAACTGCAGGACAACGGCCTGTACTTTGCAGAATGAGGAGAGCAAATCTGGGTATCATATATATTACATAATGATGAGAGCATGCAGAATGAGGAGATCATGAATGGCCATAATTCAGCTTTTTAGTTGCAAACGGGACCAACTTTTGGCTCACCTTCACATTTCTTCTCTACGTAGACCTTGCTTCATATTTGTTGTTCAAGGTAAATGTAGGTATCGGTCACATCCAGATTCGCCCCATCAACTTCCTGATCTTCAGTTTTTGTAAAAGCACTTTACATGAATTTGTCAAATGTAAGTTCATTTGTAAACCCCTTCTTTTTTGCTCTTGTCACCAAGTTACTGGATCATATAGTTCGGAGGGGTACTCCCAAAAATGACTACGTCGTTATTAAAGACAGTGTGGGTTAAATAATCTACATTAATATTTTTCCCTTTTCCCCGTTCGATGATTGAAACACATTCTGCAAAAATGGCACTAAAGAGTTTGGGAGATACGTTGTCAGCTTGTCTTAATCCCTTTGAAATTTGTATGTGTTGTGCCCTCAGACAGTCGAACCTTTGTGCTTGCATTTTCATAGATGTTAGTAATGATGGTTATGTATTCATCTTCAATACCGCAGGATTTCAAAGACATCAAAACTACTGACGATTTCACAGAATCAAAGGCCTTTTCATAATCAGTAAAAACCAGGATTTCATATTTATTCTTCCTTTCAATTAGTTCTCTCAATACGATATATGATTAACGGTGCAATTGCTGCTCCTGAATCCAGCTTGTTCTTTAGTTAAGTCAAATCCAATTTTCCTTCAAGTGATGCGACAGTGCCTTCCTGAAAATGAAATGATCAACTGATAGGAGGGCAATGGGTCTGCCGTTCCTGCGGTCATCGAGGTCCAATTTTTTATGTGTCAGGATCAAAGAAACATTCTTCCAGTCATCAGGAATTTTTCCTTCTTTGAGGCATTTAGAGAAAATTTGGGCGAATGTAATTCGTTTCTCCATTGGCTTCATGTAAAATACCCATGGAAATTCCATCCTCTTCTGGGGTTCTTCAGTTTTTCCCCGTTTTGTGTTTTTAAATGGCATGAGCAACATGACCCAGGACTAGACGGACTACTGGCAGTACTTGCGCATGCAGTTAAGAACATGAAACGGGGAAGAGCTCATATATATGTACAGGGGTTTATCCAAATAATGGAAACACTTACTGTTTGCGGATAATTTTTTATTTAAAAGCCATAGGCCCAGCTCGGGCTTTCAGAACAGAAGCAATTCGATTTGAAATCAACTTATTAAGTCATTCACATACGGTAATAGAATTTGGGACCATTCTTACTGTAAAATATACCCCAACTGTGTCAGTGAAGATGGAGGTAGGAAGTGGGATGGACTAACCTTTCAACCCAGATATCCCCACAAATGTTCAATAATAATATTGAGGTCTGGAATAGCTGTTGTATCGCATCTTTAAGCTGTGAAAACCACAACTTGACACGCTACGCACAATGCACGAGTGTATTATCTGATTGAAACCAATGATGGGCGTTAGAGAACTATGCCTGCAACATTGGGTGCAGGTGCTCCGCAAGAATGGATTAGTACATTGCAAATGTTACACGACCCTGCCGAACAGCCAATGGCTCTAAGCAAATGCCATGATATGGCACACAACAGCATCAGGGATCCACCTCCGTGTTTCACAGTGAGAAACAAATAGTCAGTTTGGTACGCTTCTGCAGGTTTTTGCCTGACGTACACTCTACCAATGGTAGGAAACAATGTGAAGAACGATTTACAAGACCTGATGACACGTTTCCAGTCTTTACCATCCCAGCGTTTATGTGCTTTGCACCACCTTACATGTTTTGTTGCACTGATGTTGGTAATCATAGGTTGTGAATTGTAGAAAGACCATAAATACAGGCACGATGGAGTTCCCGATGAAGTGTTATGACGGAAACGGATCATTCCGATTGGTGCTCAATTCTGCTATTATTTGCAGTGCCGTGGTCTTGTGCTTCTGTTGTACAATCCGTGCCAATCTTCGCCTATCCCTATCTGACATCTTCGTATGGCGTCCACAGTTTGCACGTTTGGAGGCAACCCCTTACCCTTTTTAATAGGTATTCATAATATCCGATAAAATTCCTCGTGTTACACTACTGTCTCTGCCGTTCTAGTTAGTAAAGCCGCTGCAAATGGCGCACCAATGATCATGCCTTTTTTGAGGTCACTGAGATCTGGCGTTGTCAGCAATTACTCCAAAACAGCTGTTTCGTCTGCGCTATGGCACTACTACGTGATAGCCGACGTCGTACTGCGCCCCTTTATATATATCATATCACTGGTAACGTCGTCCCCGTGATTTGCATACAGCTCATTGCGTGTATTCCAGTAGCAGCAGTTGTTTCCATTTTTTGATAAACCTCTCTACGTAAATAGATATGTAAATATATACGCGTGTGTTGACAATATAAACACTGAGTGGCCACTTTATTATGACCACCCCTCTGTACTTAGTTGGGCAACCTTTTACCTTTAATACTGCGTCGATTCTTCGTGGCATGGACTCCACGAGATGTTGATAAGTGGTTTGTGGAATCTGAGACCATGCTTATGAATAGCACTTTCCAGGAGTGTGAGATTGCAGGGTTGTGGATCCAGCTGTCTGATGGCTCGTTCTACTTCATCCCACAAATTATCAATGTTGATTATAGGGGCCACCTAAGCAAAGCAAACTCACCGACATGTTTCTGAAACCAATCCTGTACAATACGAGCACTATGGCAGGACGCATTATCTTGTTGAAAGTAGCCATCGCCATTGGGATAAACCATCCGCATGACAGGATGAACTTGGTCCACAACGATGGTTAGATATGATGTGCCAGTCAGACGTTGATTAGCACGAATTAAAGGGCCCAAAGCATGCCAGGAAAACATTCCCCAAACCATAAAGTTGTCTCCACCAGGTTGAAGGGTTGTAGCAATGCATTTGGGGTCCATGCTTTCGTGCTGTTTCCGCCAAATTCTCACTCGGCCATCGGCATGGTGCAACTGAAAACGTGATTCATCGGACCACATAATTTGTTTCCAATTAACGACTGTCCAATCCTTGTTCTCCTGTACGAACTGGAGACGTTTTCTCTTGTTAACTGCAGACAGCAAAGGTGTTCGAACGGGCCTTCGGCTTCCATATCCCATCCGATGCAGTGTACGGCGAATAGTGCGTGCAGAGATCATTTGAGGGGATCCTTGATTAAGATGGTCTGTAATTTGCTGCACTGTTGCCCTTCGGTTGTCTGTTACCAGTCTGGACACTCTCCGTTCCGCCCGAGTAGTCACTAGTAGATGACGACCACACGTTGCACGTAGAGACCCAGTTTTGTGGCTGGCAGTTCAGTCTTTAAACACTTTAACAACAGCTGCTCTGGAACATTTCACGAATGCGGCGGTTTCGGTGATACTCACTCCATGGCTTTGAGCTCCTACAATCATCCCAAATTGAAAGCCAGTCAAATCGCATTTTTTTACCCATCTCGTCACCAAAAAATCACTTCTACTACTGTCGCAAGCTCTAAGCTCTCCCTATTTATACTAGCTTTGCTCTCTGGTGGCAACAGCGTGCAGCCATAGCTCATTTGCTTAAAACTGTAAGGTGGTCATACTAAAGTGGCCACTGAGTGTATAAGACGCTCAAGAATGTCACTGGCGAACTGTAAGAATGTGATTGGAGGGAATCATTGAACATGTGATGCTAATCAGGCGAATTTTTTCATAGCGTAAATGAGCTCTTGGGTTAATCTCGAAGTACCATTTTAAATGTGGGAACAGTAGTCCGGTTTCGGAAGAACGCGGTGCCCGGTATTCGTCGGATGAGAAGTATGTTCTAACTCGAAAGAGAAATCATAACTTTTTTTTGTGAGGGTGTACCTATGAAAGAAATCTGATCATGCCGTGCTCAAAAAGGTAAGTCGTTTATAGATTTTAATGAAATAGAGAAACGAACTTTTTAATCATTGTGTACAAGAAATCCCACGCTGCTATGTGTTCAGCTAAACTTTATTGTGGATTGTCTATATTACACTCTTACACAAAATGCGGAATGGTAGCCATAGAGTGATTTGACATTTCTTCCAGCATCGGTGGAAATCCTTCTTTTGAAGTCCTAACTTAATTCGCACTTGTTCTCGGTGGCCTTAAGATGTTATCTCACGGTGCCAATTCCTCATTCATCTGTCAATAGCAATTCCCTGTCTGTTATTCGACGATCAATTTACCCGTCGTTCAAACGACGGGCAGAAGAATGGTAATATGTGGACGTAACAGTACTCGACAGGATAAAGTGTTTATCTTCACCAGGTAAGGACTAACTTATATGAATTCCAAACACACACAGACACATACACACACAAAAGAGGGTAGTTCGTTGACTTGTGCTTGCTCATGTCTCCTCTTTTGTGAAGCTCTCTTTGTATTATACTAACGTGCCAAAGAATACAGTTCTCTAACTTCGAAATTCTTGCTGTTTAATTTGAGTGATTTGTTTTAATTTCACGAAATTTACAAGAGTCAACTATTATTCCGGCTGGACAAAATGTAATCATGCTCTCTGAACACGTTAGTTTTTAAATCTCAAACACACATAAACGCAGTCACGTGCACAAGAAGGTGATTAGTCCTCGTTAAAGCGGAATATGTCTTTTAAGAGGTCAGTCACTAGATATTTACCAATCATTTTGTTTAAATGCGGAAGGAACGTGGACAAATATGGTATAAAGCACTTGCTAAACAAAAGGTGTACGTTAAGGCGTGCATAAAATTAAAAGACATAATCTGGATAAAGTTTTATGCTAGGTGCGAACTTAAGTTTATATGATAACTAAGAAGTATCCCATATTATCATTGATACATCGTCCGCTTGAAATCTGAATGCGGATCCAAAAGGATACAGGTTTAATTTGGGATGTTCATACAGCATTGTATTACCATAGCAAAGGAGATGGATTTACTAATACTACTTTCTATGGGTTATTCTTTTCATAGAAACAGACTTTTTCTTATTGCCGCTTCGGAAGTTTTTGTTCGCTTCCACTGCAGTTGCTTTACCGGCAGTGACACAGAAATGCGTGTCACACGGCGTCCATCTGAGTCAGGAAATTCAGCTGACTTTTCTTTTTATATCACTGAATTTACCTTAGTAGAAATCGATGAGCAACCAATTCTCAAATTGCATATGTAAATAAGCGTTTTGTTTCTGACATAGAAATGTCAGAATCGTATTTTCATCCATGTTGAAAGTTCTCCAGAATACTTAAAGACCGTATCATTCTCGAGCGGGAATATTCCACGCATCCAGCGATTTCGGTTCGAGTATACACACAATGGACAAAACATTCAAAACACCTACTTAATGGTGAGTTAGATCTCCTCTAGCACCAACAGCATCGACTCCACACCAGACGGCGGAGGGTTTCTGGAGATAATGCCAGCCATGCCTGTTGCAGTATTGTCCACAACTCCTCCCCAGACGTCGGTCCACACACAGTCCATGGATCTGATGTTCAGTTTCACGGCATCCCAAAGAGCTTCCACAAGGTTTAAATCCGGGAATCTTGGGGACCACTGGATGGTTCCAAACTCAGATGAGTGTTCCTCGAGCCATGCGTGGAAGTTTGCGGCTCGGTGGGGGCGGCGCATTGCTCAGCTGAAACAGACCATCAGCCACAAGATACGCGAAAGCCACGAAAGAGTGTAGGCAATCAGCCAGCACCTGTTAGTAGTGCTCAGTGGTTAAGAACATCTCCAGACACACCATGGGACCTAATGTGTCCCATGAGAAGGCTCTCCGAACCATCACAGAGCCACCACCGCCTTGAACAGAGCCTACCTGGCACGATGGGGCCATGGCCTCATGCTGTTGACGCCGCGCCCGCAAACTCGCAACAACTCGGTACAGCTGAAAACTGGACTCATCGGACCACACCACGTGGCGCCACTCTGCAGATGTCCTGTTGTGATGTTCCTGGCACAAAGCGAGGCGAAATGTATGATAACGAGCAGTCAACAGTAGCACACGAGTAGAGCGTCGGTTCCGGCAGCCCTAGCTATGCTGCGTACGCTGTACCGTTCGCTCGCTTGCTGACGCTATTTGGGCCTCCAGGATTTAACAAGGATGTGCTTTTCACCGCTGTTGTCAAGCGGTCGGTCTGTCGAGCCTAGATGATCTACGTCAACCCCTGTCACTATGGCATGTGGTCGGCTACCGCTTGCTCTCTGGGTTCTGGTACGTCCGTCGATGGTATACTCGTGGTACACCTTTGATTCGGTTGCCCTCGGGAAACCTAGGGGTTTTACAACTTGGGCGATAGAATAAACCATGTGTCTGTGCCGACAATGAGTCTACGATCAAAGTCGCTTATATCACCACGTTTACCCATGTTCGTCGATTGTGATACACTGTTGAGAAGATCTGCTGTCCTCCGATTTATTGTTTGCGTTCGGTTTGAGTCTGTTCCACTCAGCGCGGGGTATGCCCATATTAAGTACCCATCATCGCTACTTCTAATGTTTTGTCTAATGTGTGTATTATTTTAGCACCAATAAGGACAGCGTAGGTTCGGCAGCTGAAGTATAGAATCTAAACAAACCGCCAAGCTTGTTTCTCAAGAAACAAGCTTGACGGTGTTTTAAGAAACAAGCATTTCCCAGCAAAAAACAGTCTTGCTGGCCCAGCACTATGTTGCCGCTGCCGAACCGTCAATAAAATGTCCGGGCGGCCAACAGAAGGGCCAGAAGTTCAGGCCAACAGCTGACCAACAGTTGGCACCCCATCACTTGTCATATGCCACAACAGAGCCATCAGTTATCCATCACAGGCAGTAGCTGCCACAAGTGGCTCTTCAGCGGCCCTGCAAGCACGTGCCAGCAATAATGGCCAGCCTAATGTGGTCCGATAGTTTGCCGGTAGTGGCAGCCGGCAACCACGTGACGCAACTGATGGCTTGCCGAATCTTGTCCGCCAATTTCCCATTAGTAGTCATAAAAAAATCAAGGAAAACTGCAGTTTCCCTTAGCTAAAACTTTTTTTTTCTCCCCTTACGAAACTTGTGATTTATAGCACTGCGCCGGGGAAATTTTCTCAACAGACCGGGAAAATACCCGTTTGGATCTGGGTCGATACGAACCACGGCTGTCGGTGTGGAAGGTGAGCTCTCTACCAACCGGACTAAATTGCCACGTACCAGCGTGTGCTTGAAGCTGTCTGTTTGGTACGGGAAGTGTAATCGAATGGTTCTCTTTTTCATTTTACAATATTGCGAGGTATTTTTCATAAAAGTCAGTTTCATATAATTCATAAATTCAGCTTTTCAACGTAACGATAGTTTTTTTTACCTTAAGGGAACTTCACTTGTTTTCAAGGAGTGTACGAACTTAAAGTCGCTTTCCAAAGTTTTGTACTGCCCTTGTCTTGAAAGGCGAATGTTGAATTAATATATATTTACCCGGGTTTATGTCACATTCTGTTACATTTTAAACGTTGTATCTTTCCTTTCCGTTTTCCGAAGCTACATTTGTTTTAAAGAGGAAAGATATTTTGTTTAACTTCTCGTTATTTTTAGAAGCGAATCACTCCCAGTCTTGTGTATTCAATCCAAGGATGAGTACATTATATCCACATAGCGTTGCTTTTTTTTTCTTTCAAATAATTAATAAATTTTGTACGCGTATAAATCTTTTTTTTTCCAACAAACTTTTTTTAATGTTTTTCATGGACATTTGTTTCAAGCGGTTTCCAATATTTTCTTGTTATTCACCCACTCCGTTCCATGAATTATTATTCATAGGAATGGAGTGGCTGCATTTCATGGCTGTAATCTAGTATTTCATGGTTTAATCTGATATCTTCGTCAACGTGCAATTTCATTAGGAAATTAATTCGCCTCTCTACATATGGATTTTTTTCTTAACATCCACTAAAATAACACGATGGCGATAGCGTCGTCTTCAACTAACTAGTACCATGAGAGACACATCAAGTGTTGCTTCTGTGCATGGGCAGTCCCGTTGCTTCCACCTGCTGTTGGGGTTGCATTGGTTGCCAGCAACGGGCCACTATTGGCACCTGCTTGGAGGCCCACAATTCACGGCGATGCTGCAGGGCCATCAATGCCTCGACTACTGATAGCGCTGCCACCAACGGACAGCTACCGGGCCGTGGTCAGCAGATTTCAGCCAGCAGTGACCCATCACTGCCAGCTGGTGGCCAGCAGTTTCCCAGCACTTGTGTTTTTGCTGGGTTGAATAGTAGCTGAACTACATCTTCAAATGAAATATTGAAAAATAATAGGGATTTTGGTCACTCTTATTTTGCAAATTCTGTTACCTGTGAACTTCCACAGAGACTTGGTGAATGCAGACAGAACCTTGCGGTGACATCCCTAGGATAAATAACAAGGTGAAATCAAACAACCAAATATTTATTTAGTGTGATATCCCGAGATCACAGATATCAATGATTTCTAAAAACTGTTTCCGCTTTTTATGTATTTTTGTTTCTGGCGTTGTTCTTAGTCACGAACGTCTATTCGAATGTGAATTCAAATTCATTGACAGCTGTCCAAATGGAAAGAACAGATAGCTTACATCGAACTGAGATAGACAGATTATAAAGATGTAAACAAACTGCGCATCTTTTATCTTAGACGAGAAGTGATTTGGTTAAATTTTGTTAACAATTTTCTTGAGTGTTGAGGAAACATACAAAGTAAGAAAAAGGCACACACACACACACACGTGCACACAGAGAGATAGTCGAGTCACATTATTGTGACCACCTCCTACGTTTGACGTCAACAGCCCGTAGCCAATGTAAGAAGGCACGTGTCATGAGCTGGCTTGGAGAGTATATAAGGTGTGCTGTAGGCATTCTGAAAAAATATCACTCGTTGCTGTCATGGATAAAAGGAGCGATTACCAGATTTGCATAAAGGGATGATTATCGGATTTCGGAACAAGGGTGGCAGTATTTCTGAAACAGAGCAGTTTGTGAACTGTTCGCGTGCTGCTGTGGTTAAAGTGTATCGGGATGGGAGAAATGGCACCATTGCGAATAAGCAGCGACGTAGAAACTGCGGAGCACCACGTGCCATCGCTGTGAGAGGTGAACGTCGGCTTCAAAGGTGCGTGAGAGCCTATCTACACGCTACCGTGGAGCAACTTACTGACCGAATGAACCATGGGGCTACCGGAAGTGTGTCTAAAACGACAGTTCATCGAACCCTCCTGCGTATGGGGCTCCAATGCAGACGGAGGGTCACTGCACCTATGCTAACGAAAGTGCATCGGCAGGAAAGGCTTATATTTGTACGCCACTATTGGAATCGGACCTCCACTGATTGGCAAAGGACTGCCTTCTCCGATGAATCACGTTTTCTGCTTCATCGAATAGATGGACGTTGGAGTAAAAAGCGAGAAACATCGGAGAACAAACACTCTTCAACCATTTCTGGAGAAACACAAGCTGGTGGGGGCAGCGTTATGGTCTGGGGAATGTTTTCGTTGCATTCCCTGGGTCCACTCATACCTGTGGAAGGCACTATGTACCGAATTTCGTTAGAAATCCATCCTTGCAGACCACGTACACCCATACATGCTGATTGTCTTCCTTGGGGCGGATGGGATCTTCCAGCACGACAGTGCGACGTGTCACACTACTAGAAATGTCCAAGAGTGGTTCGAAAAGCGCGATGAAGACTTCAAAGCACTTCCCTGGCTCCCTGATTCCACAGACTTAAACCCAATTGAGCATCTGTGGACCACCTTTTTTTCTTGGCCGGAGTTTTCCTTGATATATATATCAAACAAAACTCTGGCCAAGAACACACGCAAACACACAAACGCACACACAAAAAGATATGGATTGCATTGAAAGTCTGAACGCGCAAAAGGGAATGTACTCTTCACAGATGAGTCATTTCAGTCTGACCTCTCTGATTCTAGACGTCACTTGATCTGACGTGAAAGTGGTACTGCGTAGGAGCGCAAGAATGTGCAGGAATGGAACAGATACGGTGGTGCCGGGGTCATGGTGTGGGCGGCATCATGATTAATGGACGCACCGAGCTACTGGTGCTTTAAAATGGTAGTATGACGGTCGAACGATATTGCAACGAAGTTCTCCTGTGTCATGTTCGATTATTCCGTGCTGCTGTAGGCGAAATCTTTCTGTTCATGAATGAAAACGCGACATGTTACTTCTGGATACTATAACGAAGTAAATTTCTTCGTCATTTTTGGCCACGCCGGGGCTCGAACCCGGGTCCCCTCATTTCCGGAATAAATCACTCCACCAACTGAGCTACGCGGATGTTCGTTCTGACTGCTATCTGCCTTTATGTCGTGTGCATCCTGCTGGGCAGGCACGTCACATCTCCCCCCCGAAAGAGGGCCAGGGGCATGGCCCACGGGTCAGCCGTGACCATGAAACGTTGCAGGCACCCATTCGCTGTAGAACGTGCACTTCAGAAATCCCAGTCAATCTGGTGTGTGGAATGCAACGTCACACACATTTATTTTTTGAAGCGCTGGAGAAGGGATTCTCTTATTTTTCCTCTCTCGCGGTGTGGAAAGAACATCACACCATTGCAAGATTTTGAACGGCCGGGGTCATCCGGAAAGTTCGGGCGCCATTATAACGAAGTAAATTTCTCCGTCATTTTTGTCCACGCCGGGGCTCGAACCCGGGTCCCCTCATTCCGGGATAAGTCACTCTACCAACTGAGCTACGCGGACGTTCGTTCTGACAGCTATCTGCCTTTATGTCATGTGCGTCCTGCTGGGCAGGCACGTCACAATACTGATAATATTCATTGCATAAACAGGCCAGCATGCTCCCGAGACCTCATTCCCACCGAACACATCTTTGACTCAGTGAGAGACGCATTATTTGCGGGAAAACCCCCTCCAGAAAACAAGCAAGGCCTCATCCGTGCTCTGAGGGAGGAGTGGACTAATTTGTCTCAAGAACTCCTAGAGCACTTGGTGCTCAGTATGCCACAATGTTGTGAGACTTGCATTGCAGTTCTAAATGGACATATTCCATACTGAAATGTCTCTCTGCCAGGTTATAGGTAAGCACTATACATCCATTTTCCAACTATGTCCTTAGGTAATTTGTAAATTTTATGTAAACACTGAGTATAATGTAATTTATGCGTCATTTGTAAACATTTTTTTTTCTTTCCATGTGTTGGTATGCTGGCAATATAATTACTTCCCCATTCAGGTGTGATCATGTATTGGTATTCTTATACAGGTAAAAATGTAGTTCGTCCTTAGGTTAGGAAAAGCATATGAATAGTCCAACATTCTTCGATATGTATTTTATGAAAGGCTTCTGAATAATCCGAAATTCCTCGATATATATTTTATGAAAAGCTTATGAATAATCCGAAATGCACGAAATTTCTTTTTCAGTATAATATCCGTGTCTGGCGGTCGTTCTCAATGGTAAAGAAATAAAACAGAAATGCATTAGAAGGTGTTGAAAAATTGCAAAGAACTAAAAGTACGAAATGAAAATAGGCAGTTATCATGCAGACTCTGCTACTTATTTGGGAATCGTTATTTTTTTCGGAGACGATGCAGAGTTTTCACGAGATATCAGTCTCTCCTATTTTATATCTCCATTTCTGTTTCCTTACTTAGACAAGTGATTTTTTGCCGTTACCGGGAAATATATATAAATTTATGTTCTGTACAAAATGAGACGCGGTAGTTCATTGAACTGTCCAAATGGCATAAATACAGAGTGATCCATTTAAACCAGTACCCTGAAAAAACCTTACATTTTTGCAAGGGATCGCGCAAGGAACTTCTTTTTTTCAAAGAAGCAGTAACTCCTGGAGAATGAAAACCGCCACCGTGAAGAAGGTTGGTAACCGTAACTGTGACTCAGCTCGAGATTTGTTTGTTGTTGCGTTGTTATTCACTTGCGTGCATTCGGAAACATGCAGTACGCTGTTCCAGAGCGTGTTTTTTTAGAGAAATAGTACTGGGTAACCAATTCTGTCATCAAAACGCAACGAGCATTTCGAAGAGAGTTTGGAGTTCGAAAAGTTCCAAGCAAGTCAACAATTCTGTCGATGACAAAAAATCTGGAGCAAACCGGTTCTCTTCTCAGCGGTAGCCATCACCCTCCGATGCCCCAAACGCGTGTGGACGATGTTCGGCAACGTTTACTTCAATCTTTGACGAAATCGTTGCGCAGATTAAGCCAACAGACAGGATATTCATACGGAACTTATCAAAGGGCAGCAAAAAAGCGAATATTCGACCATTTAAAGTGCACGTAATCCATCAGCTGCAGGAACCGGGCAAGGGAAAGAGAGTAAGTTACTGCAAATGGTTTCAAAATGTTCTTAATTTGCGATCTGATATTCTCTCCATCACATGGTTTACAGATGAAGCCTGGTTTCATCTGTCAGGCTACGTCAATTCGCAAAACAGCAGATACTGGGCTCCCGAAAACCCACACGTTATGTGTGAAACACCGATGCATTCACAAAAGGTTGGTGTATTGTGTGCGGTTTCGTCTACTAAAATTATTGGCCCCATTTTTTTCTTTGAGACTGTCAACACTAACGTTTATTGCCGCATATTCAATGAATTTGTGGAACAGCTTGATGACATTGAATTGACAGAGGGCTACTTTCAGCAGGATGGCGCTACGTGTCACACATCGAAAGTCTCAATGTGACTCCTAACCAGCTTCTTTTATGACAGATTAATTTCAAAAAACATATGGCCTCCCCGATCTCCGGACTTAACTTCCCCTGACTTTTTTTATGGGGCTACTTAAAGGATAGAGTTTACCAAACCCATCCAAAAACATTGGATGCATTGCGTGAAACAATCACGACTGAAATTGGCCATGTTTCTGCTCGTACTCTACATGAGACATCGCTGAATATGGTGTAGCGTGTTCAACTGTGTTTACAAGAAAATGGAGGACAATTCCAACATTTGCTTTGATAAAATGATTCTCCAATACCACATGCATAATTCTCAACTTACTGTATGATTTTGTTGTTATTTATAAAAAAGTTATAAGTAAATCACATGGTACTGGTTTAAATGGATCACCCTGTGTATTTAAATCAATATTTGCTGATCGGTAATGGTTTACAATATACATATCATTTATTTATTTGTGTTTTAATAGCCACCATGTGTGCACTGCATACAAGGAAAAACCATATGTTAATGCAAAGTAAATAGGAATATTTTGTAAAATGTCTCACATGCCAATTAGTAAGGCTGTCTCTTTTTTGAACTTCTGCTTTCCTCTTTAATGCTACGTTGCTAGTCGGTGCCAAAGATTTAATTCAATTTATTAATGGTACTCGGTATGCTCAAAACTGATGGTTAGTCCAATGAACGTAAGTGAAAACTATTAATTATTTCCAGTTGAGTTATTTTCATTTGGAAAATGAGGTTACCGTGGATTTTCTATGGCAGTGAAAAAGAATGGATAGATTGTATCCTCTACACAGCTTGTTTCTCAAGTGTTTGTTCAAATTTTGGGGGATTCACTAACGCCAATTCTGATAAAACTGTCAAATATACATACATGTACATAGGTGCAGAAACTACATACTTCCCAGAGGTACCGAAGTGCATTGTAAAATCGCACACTAGGCGTTTCAGAGATGAATGAATGATCATTAGGATGGGGAACAAGCGGGATTGGTGCAAGTGCCGGAAAGCCGATACTATGTGTTCGATTTCAGCGCCCCTACTGGCGAATTCGTGAACATAGTTCACCGAACTCCGAAAAATGATTGATGGAACAAAATCGTCAATTGCTAGGTTGAAGAGCATCATTTGTTTGTTACAAGTCGGCCATAAAAATGGAGATTAACGGGAAAATGTAGGTGTGCATTTAGGAGGCAAAAGTATTCAATGGCATTTCTAAGCGATGCAATATCACTGGATTGCTATCTAGATATGAGACGACCCCTAAACTTAGGAGAGGATAATCGTGACCCTGTAATTCCTCCCCCGTTCTTACGAAACTGTGATTACGACTTGCGATCCAATGGAATGTGAAACGACGGACGCAACTTGACAGTTTCGCTCGAGCGGGGAGGAGGGATTGATTCCAGAGTCATTTTGTATCTTCTCCGTTTAGCAGTCCTGCTATCTTTAGACTGCTATTTCGTTCTGTCTCTACAAATGCCAGTGGTATCGAAACCTGAGAATGTTAAAATTCCTTTAATACTGCAGGCGAATGATTATATATTCTTAAGACTTTGAGATGTCAACCGGAATAACAATACAAGCCAAATAAATGGGGGTTAGGAATATTTTCCGCACAAGCACAAGCATTTAATCATATATTTAATTACGTTACCAGAAGTAACCTGCTTGAAAAAGGAAAATGGGCTGCATTTATCCTATTTACAACGTAGCTTCCCTATGAACTAGCCAAAGATAACTGCATATAGATTTTCAGTCCTATCTATATTGTCCTAATATCATGCAAGTCTTACTGACTAGCTCATAGCTAGTTCCAAATAAGAAAATAGGCACGGAAAATCCTGACCACGTCCTTTCAGGTTGCTAATTAACCCAGAACGTTTAGGCACACTATCCTGAGGAGCAAGCTTCTGATTACACTTTCTCTTCTTTACGGTCACCTGTACCAAAAGCTTCCCAGGTAAATAGAAAGAACAAGACGCTCGGTGGAAATACTGGCCATTATCATGTCTGCAGGTGAACCCACAGAATTTGACCCATGCTTAGGCCAGGGTCTCACTCTCTCAGCACAGAGCTCCGTTCCAGGGCGAAGGACTGCACCCCGTCAGAACTCTTCGGCAAACTTCGCTGGTCATAGTCGCTGAAAAAGCAAAGGTTTTCCTGTTGCAATCAGAGAGAGATGCTGCACTTAGCCGGTGAACTTAAAGCTGTCCTCTGGTGAAAATAAAAAAGATACTCTCCGGCAAACTTCGCTGGTGATAGTCTATGAAAAAGCAAAGGTTCCCCTGTTCCAGTCAGAGAGAGAGAGATGCTGCACTTGGCCGTTGAGGTTAAAGCTGTCCTTTGGTGTAGATTCTCGCTTGCTTGCTAGATGCTGTGATTCAGGTAGATTTTCTCCGTTCAGCCAGTGCTACTAAGGGTTCTTAGAGCCGATGCTTTACTTTTGTAGCAGCAATTCCAAGATTTGTGCAGCGGCGAGTCATTCACGTTTCATATGACATCCTCACTGACTTTGAGGTGCACTGCCTTCAATGCGAGTCATAAACCTTTTTCGTCTGTTGTATCATTTCTCTAACCCTGCTCATTACCGCTTTTAACCATACATCGAAACTCCCGCTGCGCAATCAGCTCGCGACTCAAAAACAAGTAGTAGGTGTCCCTTTCCTTTGCCTAATTTTACCTTCAGGTCAGAAGTAAATCCCAATAAATATAATATACTTACAATAAAACCATTATTTGACTATAATCTTGGTAAAATAATGTTCAGAAAATTAAAAATGATTTATCCCATGATTTAATATAATTAAATATTTGTACTCATACTTATGAAACCAAGAATCGATCAACACTCATACCTAATTTCCCTCGGACAGAAACAATTAAAATGAATATTAATTATTCGGGTCCAAAACTTTGGAACTCCTTGCCTTATGACATAAAATCTATTAACAATTTTGACCTATTTAAAAAAATTCAAGCATCACCTTATTAACAAGTCTCTCAATCAGTGCTGAGTTGACCTGATCTGGTCGCTGGATGGATTTCACAGCTTATGAATAGACCTTGCATCTATGTACACTTATGTATTTATTTAATCTTTCAGTTATATTCAATGTGCCTTTGACTTGTCTTTTGTATTGTTATTTGTTGTTCGTGTCCTTTTTTTTAGTACTAGGGATGGGAGAGCTATGTCAGGCCTTACGGCCTTTTCCCTCCTTCTCCTGGTTGCTACATTTTTTGTAATTGATTATATTGTTTGTATTTTGAATTGTAATATGTTGCAACTGAAAAATGAATAAATGAAATGAAATAAAATGTATTAGGCAAGAAACGCCACCACTAACTGACTAGCTTTCCTTTATGTACCAGCAAAGGGCCTAATCGCATTTTTTCCAAGGGATAACGTTGCCCTCTTTTTGGTGCGTTCTAATCTCTTCATATGCCACCCTTGAAAAAAACTAACCCTGTTCCTCTCCCAAAAGGACTCCTCAAAGACACAGACTTTTGACATTGCTTTACATGGCTAATTACGTCTCGGATGGTTTTCACATGACATTCGTTCGTGTCTGGAAAGGGACGAAGTAAGTGTGTCTGACGACATGGGCACAAGGCAAGATGATGCCCCGCTTCCACCACACCAAATTTGGTGTTTGCTAAACGGTGCGGGCTCATGACGTGTATGTATCTGTTTGTCTGGAGTGTGTTTTAGTGCGTTATGTTAAGTAATGTTGCAATGATATTTATTATTAATGAAAAATATAGTAGGTCTATTTCATAGTGTACCAGTATACTTTTCAAATTTCTGACCTTCAGGATTTTGTGAAAAATAAATACATTATGATAATAACATTTATTATTATAAAACAGTATAATGCACCAGAAAAGACATAATAATGTGGGAAAAGGAGCAAATATTAAAGCAATCTTAATGAACACTTACTATGCAAAGGAAAATTTGATTAACACTTATGTAATTTCCCACTTTTCCACCCAATGCCTGACTGCATCGTAATTAAGGCATGGTCATCGGTTTTTTACGGGACTTTGCATGGGCAAAATTTTCAGTTACTGAAGAGTAGGCAATACCCAGAGTTGTGTTCCTTTTCTACCCACATTATAACAAGTGAGTTAACTTTTTTTCTCCCAATAAATTCATTTTTTCAATTTTTATTCTTGAGACTGCTGAAAATGATCTTTCAGCAAAACAGTTCGTGACTGGTAAATTTAAAACATTCTCAAAGCTATTTCTAAGTTTGGAAATGTACTCTGAAGATTTTTGTCAATGATGAAAGTGTACATATCCCGTGATGTGTTCAAGTCTTCGGCATCCATATATGACTGGAAATGTAGATATTCGTTGCTGAGAAAGTTTTCAAGGCCACGTTCCACGTACGTATATTACACATTCGGGTGGCTACTCACTTCCTTGTTTATTCTTTCATATCACTGCAGTTACGAATTAATGATATACACTGACGGAAAAAAATCCCAACACCAAGAAGGGGTTGTGTTAGATAAACGACAGTTGGTAGGCGGTGAGAGTACATCTGTAAGATGACGTCTATGCAAATTTCGCGCTCGGCGCATACGTGTGGCACTAGTAGCGCCCCTCGGAACATGCAAAACAGGTTTGCTGTAAATACGCGCTGTAACGTTCGGGAGCGTTAGTTATCGTTGAGATTCGACGTAGTGTGTTGATGTTAGTCAAGAATGCCTTTAAGAAGACGAAGAAGCCATTATCAACAGCTCACAAAGTTTGAACGTGGTCGTGTAATAGGGCTACGAGAAGGTGGATTTTCGTTCCGCAATATTGCAGAACGACTTGGCAGGAATGTAGCTACTGTGCATGATTGTTGGCAGCGGTGGTCAAGGGAAGGTACTGCCTCAAGAAGACCGGGTTCCGGCTGGCCACGTGGCACTACTGAGAGGGAAGACCGCCGTTTACGGCGTTTGGCCGTAGCGCATCGTACCGCGTCTGCGGCAGCAATTCGAGCTGCAGTTGCCACCACAGTGACACAACGAACTGTTACAAATCGGTTACTTGAAGGACAGCTCCGAGCCAGACGCCCTGTAGCGTGCATTCCACTTATTCCAAACCACTGCCGTTTGCGACGTCAGTTGTGTCAAGCTAGAACTCATTGGAGGACGGAGTGGAGATCTGTTGTGTTTTCTGATGAAAGCCGGTTCTGCCTGGGTGCCAGTGATGGCCGTGTGTTGGTTAGAAAGAGGCCAGGTGAGCGCCTGCAACCAACCTGTCAGCGGCCGAGACACACTGGACCTACACCTGGAGTTATGGTCTGGGGAGTAATTTCCTATGACAGCAGGAGCACTCTCGTGTCCCACGCACCCTGACGGCACAGTTGTACGTCGGTCTGGTGATTCAACCTGTTGTGCTGCCATTCCTGAACAGCATTCCAGGGGTGTTTTCCAACAGGATAACCATCGCCCGCATACCGCTTTTGTAACCCAACATGCTCTACAGAGTGTCGACATGTTGCCGTGGCCTGCTAGATCACCAGATCTGTCACCAATCGAGCACGTATGGAACATCATTAGACGACAACTCCAGCGTCACCCCCAACCAGCATTAACCGTCCCTGTATTGACCGACCAAGTGCAACAGGCATGGAACTCCATCCCACAAACTGACATCCAGCACCTGTACGACACAATACATGAACGTTTGCGTGCTTGCATTCAACATTCTGGCGGTTACACCGGTTATTAATGTACCAGTATTTCACATTTAAAATGTCTCATCTCGCTCTCACAATAAGCTGTGATCTTGAAACCTTAATCGATTAAATATGTTACCTATACAAATATATTGCCGCCATTTCATTCCTCTACAACTATTTTTTTGTGGTGTAGTTTAACCTTTATTTTAAAATACTATGCTATTCTCTTTCTATTCTTTAACCGCACCCGTTTTTATAAAAGGTTACTTTATTGTATTAAATTATAAATGTTAATTTCTAGATATTATTATAAAATTTATTTTATACGCCCTTTGGTGAATCATTTTCATATAGCATTCATTTTGTTTGTGTATGGTAGAGTTTTTGAAGAACAGGCGCAACAGCTTCATTAATCTTAGAAATAAAAACAATACGTGAGGCTCAGGGCCCCCGAAGTAGTTTTAAAGGGGAAGAACGCACCCTACGCAAACAATAATTCTAATTGCTTCCATGTATTACTACAAACTAGTATATTATCAGACGTCAAGGCAAGAGGGACACCCCTCGAGCACTCTCTCCCTCCCCCTCCAAACCAGCACATAACAAGTTTCAATGTCAGACTGCCCCATACAACAATGAATTATTATAGCGTTTTGGCTAGCCCCAATACAGCCGGCAATCGACGCTCTTGCTCATTTAATTCACGCATATGGAGTGACGACTACACATAATATAAGTTTTAAAAATTAATAAATTTTGTAAAATTATTTAAGTAAAAATTTTCTTGAGTGGTGGTACTCAAATATTCATAAAACACCTTTCAGCTTGACGCCTCCCAAAATCTGGCGCCCTGGGCCCGTTACTTAAATCTGCCCTGGAGCGAGAGGAAGCCCGTTTGGGGCCTCTTTGCCTCTACGCGCATTTTCGCTGTTCAAATCCTGGTTTTATCGATTCATGCTTCGATTTCCTAACTTAAAGGTTCTAAGACGGAGCACAGCAATCCAATGATATTGCACTACTTAGGCGTGTCATATACTTTTGCCTCCTCAGTGTACAAAGCTGAGTTTTCTCTAAATTGCAATTGTACTTTATCTTTTAATGCATTCTCAAGTTTCTTTGTACTCTCAGAGAATTAATGATATAAACATATGTTCGAATATGTATTCATTCTTCTCTGTGATTTTCCCCACTTCTGAAAATCATTCAGTCGGCGATAAATGAAATACCTTTTGATCGCCTTTCAGGCGTTTAAAGTTGTGCATTAGTTTTTTCATAAAAAGTATGCATGGGTGTTTTGTTTTTATTAAAAGAAAGTTGGTTACTTGGGAAAAAAATTACGTATGCGATGGACGAAGTATTAAGAGGAATGAAATAGCCTCGTTAATTAAACTGTCACGATTCGAATTTTTTTCTTGCATAAATGAAACAAAAGTCTTTTCTTTTAGCTTAGTGGTTCAATGATTTCTTTCTTTTGAACGACTGAGCTTCCCCGCAGTTTTTGATCGCTGCTAGCGAAGTTCTGAAAAATCTTCTTCATTCCGTTTTAAAGGAATGAAAAGATCATTGTTCGTATTCTTGAAACGTATTGTTATTTGTGTCATTTGTATCTGTTGAGAGTAGCACAATATCATAGCATCCGGATATTTCTGTTTTTCAGACCTCAAAATAAATAGAATTAAGTATTGCTTTAATGAATATTTTTTGTGAAATCAGTTTATTGTCATCTGCAGCTCCAGGAGTTCCCAGTAGAATAGCGTGGTGACGTAGCACAGAATTGAGGAAAAATAATCAATTTTTGTTCTACGTTAGCCCACAGACGAAAACAAAGTTTAAACATAAAAAACTAATATAATTGTATCCCCAAGGCAAGGAAACGTTTTCTAAAAATGTGTAGGTGTAACAATGTATAGTCTGCTTATTATTACCTGGCAGTTGGAAAGGATGCAGTCGACTATTAGTTTTAGGGGAGGTTTGCATTGTAAAAGACGTGTGGTTTTATTAGCAAAATACCTCCAAATCTTACAGTAAAGAGATAAAGAAACGATGAGGGAACGGAATGGAGAAGAGAGTGAATGGGGATTTCCTTTTTTGTTGATTCCCTGTGGTGCTTAGAAGCTTCTCGTTAAAGAGTTTTTGTAGGAGGTAATGAAGTGGTAAGGGGAGAGAGAATAACAGAAAACGAACCTTACGACTTCTGTTACTGACTTCTTATGCTAGCTTTGTGGTACGCTCCTGCCCATCATAAGATATCACCTCACCAAACCATGGGAGATATAGGACATGCAGAGCCTGTGTACTTTCCCTCAAAAGCTATTTAACGAGATGCTTCTAAGCTCAACAGGGAATCAATACCAGAAGAAATCCCTATTCACTCCCTTCCTCATCCCGTTCCCTCCTCTTTCTTTATCACTATGCTCCAAAAATTGAAGGTGTTTGGCTACGAAAATGGCACGCCGTTTACAATGCGAACCTCTCCAAAAACTAGTAAAGTTTATCCTTCCGAACTGCGAGGTAAAAATGTACGGACTAAACATATTTCTAATGTCGTCAATGCTTTCACAAATGCTTTTTATGTAATACGGTTTTAGGACCAGCAAGAGCAACTCAAAGTGTTATAAGCAGTCGCCTGTCACTAATTTCGGGCCACTGGTTTCCCGGAGGGGATAGAGCCTGCTTCTTACGAGCAGCACATTGCACGTGTCTCACTCGGTACTCTAACTCGGACGACCAGCCAGGAACTTATGCATCTGACCACTCTCCCACGGGGAGACTACCAATCTTTTCACCTCACAGTACCTTGCATGAGAAGCACGACACTAAATTATCAGGTGTAATGAGCACGTTGTTTCGCAGTTGCCTGCAACCTACTATACCAATTTCAAGGTAGGATTTTCTTCTATTTAAAACTTGTCAATTAGTAGGATTCTATTTACGCCACCTAGTGAAACAAAATAGCGATAGAAAGCAGAGAAGCTGTATAGGAATTATTAGGTTACATCAATTCGAAGCATGAAATTTTAAAGTAAAAAGCGCAAATGTAGTGAAAATGAAGATACACTGTTACGAGGGTCACAAATGCCCTTGAAAATCCGAACCATGCGGAAAATACTGACCGCTTTTACAGCTAGCCAATGCTAAGAGGATTTCTCCAATCATCTGAGATATCCTTGAACATACAATTGACATTTGCGAAAGGGGAAACTGTGCATATGAATATAAAAAAAGAAAGAATGGAGAAGGTATGAGGAGTGATCGTCACTTTGCTCTGTAAATAGTATGTATTTTTTACGTCATACGGCATTTATATTCAATCAAGGTGCCATGCCGCCGAATGGAGCCATAGCCTCATTAAGATCTGTGGCTTATTCCGGGAATACACCAGACTGGGTGGCCAGATTAATGCTGGGGAAGGTAGAAATCACAGGAGTAACTGCCGGAAACTGTTCACACGTTCTGAGCGAAATGTGGGGGACCCATCCACGCGTTTGCGTTTCGTACGGGGAAAAACCCTGGCGGAAAACAAATCCCGAATATGATGAGTCGCAACGGGGAATCGAACATGCTTTTTTCATCTACCACACAGGACTGATGGTGTCGGTTAGCCAACTGAGCTCTGCCGGCGGCCTGTGAATCGTACGCAAAATTAATTTTCCAAATCAGACTTTCAGAAGCACTGATGCAACTCAAATCGCTAATATATCTCATATGTAAAATGTGCTTTGTATTGTTTTTCGTAATTTTCACCAGAAAAGTTAGGCTGCAGTTATAGGAAATTTCCAATCCGGCACTTGCGAAAGAAGATATCACTGAAGTAAAAATTCTACTCGACATGGCAGAGAATTGTCCTGTCGTTGTAGTTTCGGGGTTTGATGACTACTACGAGTAGCTCTTATGGCTATAAGCTGCCGCCATTCCCGAATTTAGAGACACTGGTTCCATCAACGTACAGATACAGAGCCAGCGCCATCGGACAAGCACACAATCCCATGCCTCATCTGGGACTCGAACCCAGGCCCATCTCGAACGAATGATCAGAAACCGGTGCCTCACACCACTCGACCACTGGCTCGGAAAGGAGTATATCTGTAGGTCAAGAATGTTTGAAAGTGCATGAAATATGTTTGTCATAAGTACAGCTGTCAAGTACAAATGTGCCACCCCGGTGGCGCAGTGGTCTAAGGCGCTGGCCTCTGATCATTCGTCCGTAAGGGGTCCGGGTTCGAATCCCGGTCAGGCATGGATGTTGTGTTTGTCTTACGGCACTGGCTCTCTCCCTTCCCTGGAACCAGTGACCCTAAATTAGGGACGGGCGGCTGCTTATAGCCCATTGAGTTGCTCACGGTGGTCGTTAAACCTCCAATCAAAAAAAAAAAAAAAAGTACAAATGTACATTTACGTGTAACCTCGTAAAAATATTTTTTTGTTTCACCTAGCGGAAAAAACTGTACATCGCTATAAAATGCATGAAACGGTTTGTGAATAATTCACTGTGGAATGGAAATCATGGGTGGTTTCCCGTCGCCTTTCTCATCGCCGTTCAGGGAGCAGCTACCACAAATGACTGAATAAGTTAAGAGCTGATGTTAGGGTTCCGTCCATTCATCCGCGTTAAATTCGCAGGTATCCTGGAAAACTACAAACTGAATGGTCAGCAAAGGGATCTGAACCCCTAACAAGCCGCCTACCGCACCGTCACGAGATTTAGCCAAATGAGCTACCACATTGTATTAGCGTTGTCCAATGCAAAAAGAATCATGAGATTTGCAGATGAAACAAAATGAAGGTCCTGGAGCCAGAAACTGTTCATAACTGAAGAAGCAAACAGACAGACAAAGAATTGCCCTAAGCATCTGTTTTTGTTTGTTTTTCGTTTTCATTATAGAAACGCATGCTAAAGAGAAAATGTGATGTCCCAAGAATTATATTAACAGAATGCAAAACCGAACATGAGATATAGTCATCTAGTGTTCCACACACAAGCAGGCATAAGCTAACGTCATCTAGTGTTATACGCTCAAGCAGCCATAAGCTAACGTCATCTGGTGTTATACGCTCAAGCAGATAAAGGTGTGTCGTCAAGTTTTTACGCACAACCAGGTACAAGCGTATTATCCATTTTTCTATGCTTTAGCAGGGTCATTCAGAGTTCTGCGCGCTAGCGGATATAAGCGAGTCATCTATTGTTTCACGCATGAGCAGATACAAGAACACCATCCACTGTTCTGCGTGCCAGCAGATATAAGCAAAACTTAGCAATGTTCTATGCACAAGCATGTCTAAGTCATTCATTTATTGCTCTACGCACAAGCTATTATAGACGAAAATCAATGAGCTCTACGCATAAGCAATTATCAGCGTAAGTCAATGAGTAATACGCACAAGCAAATACACGCGAAACTGAGTGAGTTCTACGCAAAAGTAGATTATAAATAAATGCCGTGCAGTGTTTCTTCACGTAAAGCAAAAAAGAGCGAAACCCACTGTTGTTCTACGCAGAAGTAGATATAAGCAAATATCATGGAGTGTTCAACGAACCAGCACATTTTTCAGAAAAAGCCGTCCACATTTGGGCGCACAAGCAGGTAAAAGGCAAGTGACCCTGATTTTTATGTGCTTTGCTTCGGTAGAAAAGACAGTTTTTTTTTTATTTGATCTAAATTGTTCTACTTATTTCGTTTAAAAACCGCTTAATGTGAAACATTTAAGATTTCTCTGCTGGCTGAAGACAATGATGAGATTAACAACTAAAACAAGGTAATAGAAATAAATGAAAAAATAAACTCGAAATCACGTATGGCAAAGTGATTAGCTCTCAACTTTGTGGGGAGTCCTCAGCAAACTTGCGAAGGTAACATGCTCAAACAAAGATGGAGAGATGCCTGTTCGACTTCCCCTTAGCAAAGGTGCAAGTTTCCGGATAAGCCTTTGCATAGAAAACAATTAATCATGGAGTCTTTATGTCATGAAAATAATGCAAAGAAAGCAAATTCTGTTTCGCTCCCCGTTAAATCACGTTTCATTCGTCAGAGGCAGAAACGCAAAGCAGATAAATAAGAGGCGTAGCAGAAAACAGAGGGGAATCCCGCGAAATATTATTTAAGGCCCGCCGCAAATAAAAATAAGATTTGGCCACTTCCGATGTGGTGTTGAATAGATCGTACTAACTTCTAATCAGACATAGGCAATGCGTGATAGTATATTATAAAATGTACATAATATAATAATCACCATTACACACACTTTGCAAAAAAAAACCTGAAAAAAAAAAAAAAAAGGCTAAGCACCCCAAGAAATTCGTTCGATCCTCATGAAACTTCCCAAGCAAGTATCTAAGTTCCAAATATGCAAACGATTAAAAAAATAAAGACCATTGACGAAATAGTGGCCCGCCCCAAGGCATGGAAACCGCGCATCGAAGAGGGTAGCTCGCACGCAGGAACAATTGTTACCGCGGATTGCGGTTACATTAACCTCCACGGACTATGAGGATGCCTCGAGGTCCGATCCGTGCGTAATACGAGCAGTTTAGCGAGTTTGAGAGAAGACGTATAATTAAACTCAGAGAGGATGGGTGGCAAGTCGCCTTATCGCCAGGCATTTGGGTCAGAGCGACGCTGCAATCGGACGATATTGGCCCAATGGGTAGAGGAGGACACAACAAAGCGGCACGCAGGCAGTGGATGGCCGAGGGCAACAACAGATCGAGTGACAGTGATAGACGCACGAACAGAACCTAATGCGTCGCTCTCAACAATCTGTTGCCATGTTGCGTCGTCTACTAGTACGGAAGCAGCCATCCGGATCGTTGCCAGACGACTTGCGGCCGAGGACTACATTCGAAGAGGCCACTCCCCCGCCTACCACTGACCAGCGTATATCCCAGGCAGCCCAGCCTTGCAATTTAACGCAAGCCCAACACTGAGTCACCGTCTTCTCTTCCTAGCAGACGGTGGCTCAGTGTTGGCCCTACGTTAAATTGCAAAGACTTGCTACTTCGGGTGTGTCAGGAGACGAGCCGGCCAGCACACAGATCTTTATGGTGCCGTTCCACTTTATCGTGGAACAGCACGCAGGTCGCACACCGGGAGTGACTTACTCGAGAGCCATTTCTTACGATAGCCGTTCACTCTTGGTAGTCCTCCGTACCACCCTCACGACTCAACTGTACGTCAACGGCATTCTACGAACTGTTGTGTTACCATTCCTGTTGCAGCATCACCGAACAATTCTTCAGCCGATAATACCCGGTCACACACGGCACGGGTCTCCCAGGCCAGCTTCCATAATGTCGACGCCCTTCCATGACCAACCCAATCGCCCAATCTCTCACCGAACGAACATGTTTGAGAAATGATGGGACGCCACCTACGCCCATCCCGGAATGTCGGCGAACTGACCCGCAATTTCGACACTATCTGGCATGATATACCTATGGACATTATTCATGAATTGTATGCGTGTATGCCAAGCCGAGTAAACAGGCTTGCAATCTGGACACTATGTGACACGCTATACCTCAGGACAGTATCCGTGAGCTCTGTGAGTCTATGCCACGCTGGGTAAGCCGCTTGTATCTGAGCCAGAGGTGAAGCTTCTACGTACTGCCTTGTTCCACTTGTGTATGGCTGTTTTATCCGAATGAATGGCGCAACTGCTCTGGAAGGGCAATCATTTCCTTTCATGCACGTATACATTGCACATACCAATTTTCATCTCGATGGATGATTCCTTCTGAGTGTTTCGTTTGTTTGTTTGTTTTTTGGCAAAGAGTGTATGCAATTTCACATAAACTATAGAAAAATAAAAAAAATGGGGGTAGATGCCTCGGTTGCCAGAAGACCAAAGGAGAAAAGGCCAAGTGAGGGTGAGTGACTGCTGAAGGGAAATTTTGCTGCTTGGTAATTTGACTAACTTCTCGGTTTATCCTTACTCCTACGATGTGTCCTACTGGCCCCTGAAGGAAGAAAGCGTCTAGTCAGTTCATAACCTAAGCTTTTTATAAAACTTTAAATGCATTTTTTACTATGCATGATACACAGTTTTCATGCTACATGACGTATAGGCATATTTATGTAACGTGAAAATGTACACTTAGTTGGCAAAATATTACCTATACCTACTTAATAGCGTGTTTGTCCTCCTCTAGCGCAAATAGCTGCCTGTACACGCCTAAATATCGACTCCAAAAAATGCCGGAGGGATTTCACAGGTAATGCCAGCCAGGCCTGTTGCAGCATTGTCTACAACTCCACCCAAGATCCATGGATCTGATGTTGAGTTCCACGGCATCACTGGGTTTAAATCCGGGGATTTTGGGGGACACTGAATGGTTCCGAACTCAGATGAGTGTTTCTCGAGCCATGTATGGTAGGGCGGCGCATTGTGCTGCTGAAAAACACCATCGGCCGCAGGATACGCGGATACCATGAAAGCGTGTAGGTGATTATTCAGGACATGCTGGTAACGCGCAGGGTTTAAGGACCTCTTCGGACATACTAAGGGATCTAATGTGTTCCATGATAAAGCACCCCAAACCATCACAGAACGCCCACCGCCTTGAACAGAGACGATCTGTTACGGCGGTGTCATTGCCTAATGTTATCGTCCCTACAGCGGCACACTCCCGTCAGTTTGGTACAGCTGATAATGGGATTCATCTGACAACAAGACTAAGCGCCACTCTGCAGAGGTCCAGTTTTAGTGTTCCCGGCACCAGGCGAGGTGTTATGTCCGAGAACGAGCAGTCGACAGTGGCACACGATTAGGGCGACGGTTCCCATAGCCCAAGGCATACAACATACGATGTACTGTTCGCTCGCCGATGGTGCTTATGCCTCCGACATTTAACCTGGATGTGATTTCCACCGCCGTTGCCAAGCAGTCGATCTGCACGAGCCTAGATAGATTACGTCAACCACTGTCATCAATGACTTTTGGTCCACCACCGCTTGCTCTCTGGGCGCTGGTACGTCCGTTGATGGTACACTCGCGGTACACTCTTGATACGGTTTCCGTCGGGAAACCTAAGGTTCAGACCACTTATTGCTATAGAATGACCCATTCGTCTTGCGCGGACAATGCGTCCACGATCACAGTCGCTCAGATCACCACATTTACCCATGTTCGTCGATTGCGGGACACTGGTAGGAATCCCTGCTGTTAGCTTGCGTTCGGTTGGGGTCTGTTCCACTATGCGTGAAGGATGCTCATGTGAACTGCCCATCAGCCCTCTCTCTAATGTTTTGTCTTCTGAGCTTATATAAATTTCAAATTAGAAAAAAGAAAAATTATTGCTTTCAGGAAAACGTATTTCAAGGTGTAGCTAAAGAATTCGTGTAAATGCTAACTGAAAGGACAATTTTTTTAAAATTAAAATGTTTATGTGTGCGTGTGTGCGCGCGTGTGTGTTACGCACCGTCAAATAGAATGGTCTTGAACTTTAGGGGTGTATGAGGAAATTTAGACAAGTGTTAGAGAGAGAGATTTAGATATCTATGTAAAGGATTTTAGGAAGGCAGTGTCTGATCTCAGGTCTTAACCCTTTCGCTACCGCAACGCCCAACGCGCCCGAACATGCAGACAACCACAAGCTCACGAGTCGCCTGGATAGCATGAGTAGGATTTCCTCCCCCTCCCCCTCATGTTCTTTGAATTTTCAAGGCATCCGAGGGGTTAGCAGAAGTCACCCTCAGTCGTTATTGTTGTAGCTAAACAAAGAAGTGCACCAGGAGTTGGTTTGTCCCGGGACCATATCATTTAGCCTTCTGACATCGCTCAGTAGGACTCTTAGTTTGTTGACACGTGCTTCGTTTGTCTGTGATATTTAACATTGTTCCAAAAGTGGAGTTTACGAGAGAAAATTTGCCGTAAATATTCTTTCATTTTGCTCAGTCCGTATAAAAACATTGAGAACATATTTTTTATATTAGAACAAGAAAAGAGTAGAGTAAACAAGATTAGAATAATGCACTGATTGCCCCAGGGAAACGTCAGATGGTCAGTGCACAGCAGACCTAGAGATCGGAAGTTTCGAGAGGTGACACAGCCCTAATCATTTTTTTGTTAACTTGACAAAGGGAGGGGGAACGAAATTCGGAAAGGAGCAGCAAACATTTTCGGTAGCTGTGGTATTCTGAGTGACAAAACATTTTAATATCGTGGTCGCGAAAGGGTTAAACAAGCTTTAGAAGTAGGAAGCCAGGAGATTTGGGCTAGAGTGCCTGTGAGGAAAGAGTCACACGGAAGTGAAGTGGGAGGTTCGAGGAAGACATCATTATTTATAACCGGGAGCCCAGTACCCGCTGTCCGACGCCTTAGCTTACCTATCAGACGCATGGCGGATGTTTAGTGGTTCGAGCGTTCGTGCCTGCTGGGATCGATCCTCAGACTTTTCCGTAGAAGTCCCGAACGTTAACCACTGGGCCATCCGAGGCCCGGTAGTGTTAGGAGGTGGAGGACACATATTTCCTAGCAACTGATGAGACATACTTGCAAATTTGTGACTCAGATAGTAAACAAAGTTTTGTTCGGAAGTCGCCTTTATTGCCAACACCGAAAAAAGCAAGAATTGTGCCGTCTGCTTGTAGAGTTACGGTGATCACTTTTTGTGACGTGCAGGAGATGATTTACCAGAATGATGTACAAAATAATACCACTCTTACGGGAATCTACCACAGAACTGTATTGCAGACTTTGCGGAGTCACATTCGTCGCAAAGGCCACACTTACACGCAAGCGCATGTATGCTGCACCACAACATTGCGAGGCCACGCGTTTCTTATTCTTTAACAAAGTAAATTTCTCCGTCATTTCTGTATCCGCGCGAGGATTTGAACCCGGGTCCCCTCATTCCGGAATAAGTTGCTCTACCAATTGAGCTACGCGGACGTTTTATTCTGATTCCTATCTGCCTTTATGTCGTGTGCGTCCTTCTGGCAGGTACGTCACATCTCCTGGTACGTTACAATTCCACCGTTGAACATTTAGTAAAAATAATATTCGATGTGTTTCTCATCTTCACTTCAGCATTGACCTTGCCCCCCAAAGATTTTTTTTGAAACTCAAGAAAGGAACTGTGAGTCAACGGTAGGTTCGCAAGCGCATGTCAAAAAATTGCTTTCATTCGGTTCTTAAAAAGTGTCAAAAGCTTTGAAACGAGTGCATGTATGAAATCAGGAATATTTTGAAAATAAAAAGTATCTCTTCATAATATGGATAATTAGTAAATGTACGTTGTTTTTAAAAATTATGGCCATTCTTTATTTAACAGCCTACGTACCCTTATGGCTGATAATACTCCCTAATGATTTTTAATATTACAGCAGAATGCGACTTCCTGCAAAGAAATAAGTCATTAATGAGTACGGCAGAGCGCATACGTACTTAAGTTATTAACCTTGCTTGCGTATCCAAGTCACCTACGCGTTTTCGTAGAGAACCTTTCCAATAAAGACTTTGATAAATACTTCTGCGATATTCTAGATTTGCTAAATATACCCATCTGACGAACAGGAGCTTCGTGGCATGTGATGGAATCGTTTACCGACATCAATCCCCACGCTTACATAGTATCAGATTTGGAGACGTAAGAAAATCCCATCACATCCGGGGGTTGCAAGACTGTGCTGCGCATTAAGTCAGCAGGTGTTTCGGATATATCCGGATCTGACGTTAAGAGTTAAGAGAGGTAATGGAATTACAGAAAGCACTCCTTAATAGAAGTTCGAGGAACTTTCATCTTATACAACATTGTATCACCGAGAACGGCAATATCTCTTTAGCTGTTTACTTCCGCAAATTTCGTCAAATCAAATTCCGTAACTTGGAGCTAGTACTTTCAGAATGAAACGTGATATATTTAGAACGAAAATTGATGCACTCAGAATTTCAGAAACAGTGCGATTCGTATACCCGGCATTTGTGAAATTCTGCTATTGCTATTTATGCTTTAATTTTCGACATGGAGAAACACGTGGGTCATAAAAACTTACCGCTCGATGTCTAAAAAATTCATTATACTCTGTAACGTAAACTCTAATATAATTTTCCTTTTTTAGTTCCTGTATTTATGCAAATTTTGGTTCGTTCTCCTTTAAGCGGTTTCTAACTTAACGCTACATTTCTCTCCGGAATGAATGTCTTATGCGACCTAAACTGAAGTCAGAAGTAGAATGACGTATGAGTTCGATAGAGATAAGAACGATTTGTAAATGCATGTTCGCTAGCTTTCGAGTTGGGTGGTGTTCTATCTGACTTCGGTTAGATGCTTCCTAGTTGTTTTCCGTCAAAGTGATATTTCTAGTAGGACATATTCAGTTGTTTTCCGTCAAAGTGATATTTCTAGTAGGACATATTCAGTTGTTTTCCGTCAAAGTGATATTTCTAGTAGGACATATTCAGTTGTTTCACGTTAAATTGTTTTGAGTTACTAGTCAGATGCTTCCTAGTTGTTTTCCGTCAAAGTGATATTTCTTGTAGGACGTATTCAGTTGTTTCACGTTAAATTGTTTTGAGTTACTAGTCAGATGTTTCCTAGTTGTTTTCCGTCAAAGTGATATTTCTTGTAGGACGTATTCAGTTGTTTCACGTTAAATTGTTTTGAGTTACTAGTCAGATGCTTCCTAGTTGTTTTCCGTCAAAGTGATATTTCTTGTAGGACATATTCAGTTGTATCACGTTAAATTGTTTTGAGTTACTAGTCAGATGCTTCCTAGTTGTTTTCCGTCAAAGTGATATTTCTTGTAGGGCATATTCAGTTGTTTCACGTTAAATTGTTTTGAGTTACTAGTCAGATGCTTCCTAGTTGTTTTCCGTCAAAGTGATATTTCTTGTAGGACGTATTCAGTTGTTTCACGTTAAATTGTTTTGAGTTACTAGTCAGATGCTTCCTAGTTGTTTTCCGTCAAAGTGATATTTCTTGTAGGATATATTCAGTTGTTTCACGTTAAATTGTTTTGAGTTACTAGTCAGATGCTTCCTAGTCTTTTTCCGTGAAAGTGATATTTCTTGTAGGACATATTCAGTTGTTTCACGTTAAATTGTTTTGAGTAACTAGTCAGATGCTTTGCGCTTTTCGTCACGAGGCCCACTCTTATCATAAGTTGACCAGATTGTTATACTGTTGGAGTTTAAAGCATTAATTTATTGACAAGTTAGCGATACCAAAAGGGTGTCATAAGTTACGAGCAATCTGCTGTATTTAGTGCATTCGAGAACCTGTTGGAGATTACGACGATGTGTGATGACCTTGCAAGTGTCCAAAGGAATAATAAAGATGATGAAGTCATCGTAAATAAAGGCTTGTTATTTACCGGCCGTTAATCCAATAAGGGTATTTAAGTAACAACTTTGTGGTAGTTTTAGCTATCAGGAGCATCAAGTCAAAGCTACGGAACATTTCAGTTAAAGCAGTTTTCATATTCACGTATGGTAACGCTTTAGGAAACGTAATTTTTCTTCATACACAGTTATACAAAAAATTAAGAACATTATAATGATAAATAATATTCAGTTGTTTGTGCAAGATTTCATCTATTTTTATCAAAAAACATTTCTTATGATTTTCATTAGTTTAAGGTGATTTTTATGATAACGATGGCTTTTAATATCTATACAAATAAGTATTGTTTTTGAAAAACTGAAAAGTCGAAATACTCACTATTGCCGTCTCCATATTTTAGCAAATATGTATTTTTATAACTCACATATCTTGTTTCATTGTTTTTATGACGACAACAATCATTAATCCACCTACCTATATACCACTCAATGTCACGAATTAATGAACCTTATTGTTTGTTGTTATAATTTAATTCAACTTAGTATTTATCGGACCGTGAATAAATGCAATGTGTTGTACGTATATAAATGTACACTCTCGAATCGCTTCTTTTATTTCACACCCACAAAGATCTTTGCATACGAAATATGCATAACATAAATTATCTGTTTTGCTTTTTTTATAGCTGAGAGTATTTCATAATTATTTTAAATACTGCACTGCTAATTATTTTAAATTCTACACCTATTGATTACGTTAACTCTACATTTTTATAAAAGTCACCTAAGAGATTTTGCAGGGAAGCTTTCCAATAAAAAATATGATAAACATTTTTTGGGAATGATATCTGGCCACTTTGTAAGTCAGCATTTTATGTACTGCCAGTGTACATGCAATACTGGCAATATTTTCAATTTTGGATTCAGATAGACATATGGTTCCTGCACAGCGCACTTGTTTGAACGACCACCATTATTTCTTTAAATGGGACCGTTTGTAAAACTAAGTGAGAGAGATTGACTTCCATTTTTCATTTTTTGATTAGCATGAGTGTCAGTTTCTGTGCCTTATGAATGACAACTCGTCATTTTGATAAACAAGTTTCAATACAAAAATGCAAGTACGTCTTTGGATATTTGAGATTAGATTGAAATTTATTGAATGTTTTTATCTGATGGTAAAAATACCCTTAAATGGAGAGATATTAAACTTGAAAATTGTATTTCAGAGAATATTTTAGGAAAATTAATGCGAATACACATCCTCTTTCCTCCCCAATGTTGAAATCGAGCACATTGTGAGATGCCTTCTATTATTTGCTTTTTTTCATTCCAAAGATGGGATGGTGATTGATCAAAAAGACAATTTTTGGGGTCAGTTTCCTTTCGTAGAAAGCAATCATAAAATAATTTTTGATTTCCAAGATTTCGTATAATTTCTTTGTAGTAAACTGGAAATATCACATTAATACAAAAACAGGAGAAATATATTTTTGTTCCCAATCAATCTGCTTAATTTTAAAAAAATGAGAGTACACACTATTCACACAGAAACGCAGAAGATAGTCTGCAATCGTTCGACACAAGTAAAGGTGTACGACTTATATCCTTGACTGTGCATTTTTTTTTCAAAAACGGCGGAAACACAATTTAATTTGCTGAATTCTGTAACAGAATTTTCAAAAATTTTTCAAAATGCGTTTCTCCCCTGGCGGAGAAACTGTGGACTATTTTAAGAAGAAAATACTCCGAAAAAGTTTATCGATGTGAGTGGCATCAGTCCACGAAATAATTTTTTCAATCGATACTATAGGAGCTCAGATTTTATGGCAAATACATCAGAAGCAAAAATTAACCCTCACGCCCCCTGGTGGAATAAGCATTCTTTACCAAAAATTTTAAATGATATGCAAAAAATTTTCCATCAAGAGGTGTATCCGCTGAAGAAAAAGAGTTTCCAAATCGGAGTTTTAGAAGAAGAGTTATTGGGAAAAATGTAATTTAATTTTACGCCCGCTAGCGGAAAATCTATGCGTAGTTTGAAAAAGTAACTATATCTAAAATGCTCTTCGGCATAAATGGAATCGGAAGATAAAAAATTTTTCAATCGGATGTTTAGAAACAAATATGTGGAATAAAACGTAATTTTGAATTCGACATCATCTGCATTTATGCCCTCTAGCGTCGAAATTGTACATCGTAAAAAAAAAACGAAATGGTGGATCATAATCCGCATTTTTCAAGTTCCCAAAGCAAAAAGAAATTTTCAAATCGGACTAATATTTGTAGAGATATCGTGGGTACAGACGGACTGACGGACGGACAAACCAGCAACATAAGCACGATCTTTTTTTACAAAAGACGTGCTAAAAATACGTACAAAGACTGCAGGCAACTGAAATAATCACGGAGAGATGCATGCTTGGTGTAACCAGGAGAGATAAAAAGAAGAACTCGTGAATAAGGAAAACGATAAAAACGGAAGACCTCATGATCAGAGTAAAATCCCTGAAATGGCAATGGGCTAGACACATTCCCAGGAGAATGGACTACTTAGTGGGCAACCAAAATTTTAGACTGGATTCCAAGGGATAGGAAAATACCCAGAAGAAGACCACATGGGAAATGGGTGGATGAAATTCCAAAGCATGCTGGAGTGTCATGTAAGAGACTGGCGCAAGACAGACAGTTGTGGAAGAAACTTGTGGAGACCATCCAGCAGTGGATTGATAATGATTGACAATGATGATGACACACACACACACACAAGTTTTTCATTTTTGAGTATTTGATTTTTCAGTTAGCATTAACACGCATTCTTCCCCTGAAGTTTCTTTTAGTGAAAAGCAATAGTTTTTGTCTTTTTTTATTTGAAGTTTATACACCTCTCTGTTAAAATTTTGAAACCACCTGCATATTGCACATGTGTATGATACAAGTACTCCTCTCGCCGCCAAAAGTGATCTCACCCGATGAGGCATACATTCAACGAGACGTTGGTAGGTGTCTCTAGATATTTGGTGCCATGACTGACACAGAAGATCCCGCAGTTCGCATAAATTATAATGATTGGAGTGATGCTGCTCGTACCTGTTTCTCCAACTCAAACCACAAATGCTTGATAGGATTTATATCCGGCGAATATGGTGGCCATGGCAATAAATGGAATTCCTATTCATGTTCTTGGAAACATTCCTGAACCTTCTTCGCAGTGTGGAAGACTTCATCTCCGCCAGGGTATACAGTCTCCATAAAGTCGTGTACTTGGTCAACCACGATGTGCAGGTACGTGACAGCTGTGTGAGTTCGTTCTACAGGGATAACGGGTCCAAGTGTTTTCCAAGAAAATATTTCCCAGACGATCATACTCCCTTCAGCAGCCTGATCCGTCCTACAGTGCATCCAGGTGAGAAGGCTTCCTCCGGTCAGTCAGTCAGTATTTGTCATTTTCTTGTAGGACTTAAGTCCAAAGTGAGTAGAGTTTAGGTCCCAGCCACCTACAGCGAGATCGCCTTTTGGGCCGGACACAGAAACGGAAGGAATGAGAGCAAGTCTAGCGACTTTGACAGAACAGTTTGTAGTGAGATTAGAGTACAGTAGATGGCGCCACCGTACAAGTACGATGTTGCACTCAGAGGGTTGAGAGAATTTCAGTGGGGGCATAGGAAAGGATACCCATTTAACCAGTGGGTCCAGCCTGGGGGCCGTCACTTAACGTGCTCGTCCGATGCACGGCGGATATTCAGCGATTGTTAGTAAATCACACCATCTCTGAAAGATCAGCCCAGGTTCGAACCTGAGGACCTTGCATCGATAGAAACGTCACACACGAGCTCGTCCGTCGACATGGTGTAACAGAAAACGGGATTCCTCTGACCATGAGACTCTCTTCCAGTCTTTTATGGTCCAATGTCTATGATTACGTGCCCACTGCAAGCGTTGACGACCATGGCCCAGTGGCGCGGCAAAGACCCATATCCAAGAGCGTACGATGAACTGTGTGTCTAGACACATTGTGCTCTTCACCCCACTCGAAATTAGGGGTAACGTCATTCACACAGCAGCTCTCCTGTTGCTGCAGACAAGACGAGACAGCTTGCGCTGAGCCCAAACTCCCTGGAGAGCAAGTCCTAGTGCGCGAACTGCGAAGGGGTGTGACGTCACGGTCAGAGGGCCATCGCAATCTCTCACTCCAGAGAGATCAAAGGGCAAACGTAAGGGGAATGTCAAATTAGCTTCGCGTTCATGCGGCGTTGGTCAATATTGAGCTTTCGGTAGTCGTGCACGTGAGTTAGTGTTTTTATACAACATGCCTGGAAAATATTGAGTGCTTTTTTGTAGATCTAATTACAAAGCACATCCAAAAGCCATTTTTTTCAGCTTTCCTGAAAGTGAAAGAAAGCCTTCGAAGAAGATGGATTTCTTCCGTAAGAATAAAGAATTTTAAACACACCGTGAATTCAAAGGTTAGTTAAGCCTAATTGTTCTCATGATAGCATGTTCTGCTTTCGTTATAAATACAACTATAATTTAGTGAATTGTTAGTCGTTATTTTGAGTGACGGAGTAAAATTTAAGGGCTAGCCTTCCGATTAGCAGCTCATTATTTGTTGTCGTTTAAATAATGATATTACTTACCATTCAACATTTTATTTCTATGAAATAAATGTTATTTTTCTTTCCAAAATTCGTAGTTAGTAGTGTTCAAATTGAAAATAAAAAAAGAAAAGATGTACAGATATTATCAGCGCATCAAGTACTAAGGTTAGCCAGGAAAAGAAACTGGCAATAAATAATTACGTTATTTATTAATTAACATTTCATTTCCGTAAAACAAATGTTATTTTTCTTCACAAAATTGTTGCGCATCAGTGTCCTAATTAAATCAAGAATTCGCACGAAATGTACTGAACTACTTGATGCGCTGATAATCTGAAAGCTAGCCCAAAGAAACGCTTATTGGAATGTCCAACAAATGTATCCGAAAGTTTGGAATGTGTCCGAAAGAATTCACTTATATCGTTAAACTTCAGCACGATCACTAAAGTTTGTTGGCTGATAAGTTAAAATGTATGTATGCACATATATTAATGGGCTTACAATTAAGTTGGAGAATGTAGAATTTAATTTAAATTAAGTTGTGGTAGTGATTGAGGTTTGGATTAGAGAACTATGAACTTGAATTGTCTACATTGAACTCTTGTGCAAAGCAGCACTTTAATTCCTAGTTACATTCACAGTCACATGTATAAGGATAGTTTCAGAAATATTGGCAGTGAAACGTTTCTCCCTGCAAGAAGCACATCGCGCAAAAAGTAAAGTACTTATGCATAATGAAGGAACACATTTGTTGAAGCATGTGTTTTCCACTTTTTAGGGAGTCTGTTAATGTGTTAGATGATATCTTCAACATCTTTACAGATATTGAAAAATGGAAAAAAAATTTGACATTCAGATTTTCCAGCATAAAAGTTTAAGTGTTATGTGCATAAATTCGAAGATATCCATATTAATACATTCCATGTTCACTTGACAAAGAACTTTTCCCTAAATGATTCCAATTTATAACTTTTTTTTACCTTCTACAAGTATTTGCAAGATTTGCGCACACATCTTACAGTATTTTCAGTAAATATACTCACTAAATCGGAAATTTTGCTTTCGCGTTCTTTACGTAATTAAGGCAAAATCTTTTGGTTTTTTTTTTTTTTGGTCTTTCATTTTAATGAATCGAACGCGAAGGAAATTTCTAAAAGTTTTAAGTGAAACGATTATGTTCATACAGTCCTATCAATTTGCCACTAACGCACTTAAAAAAACCGTAGTTGCAAAAATGCTTGACGTAAAATGCTGGGCTTTTCACGTTATGCGTGAAAAGATTTATGTTTGTGCTCCTTTAGCCAAATTGCAAACTAAAGGAAAATTTCCTGAAATATTTAGTTTTAAGACTCGTACATAAAATCATTTCCCAGCGCAAGAGCAAAACTTTAGAATTCCCCGATTTACAGATATCATTGCTGGAAACTGAGAAAAAAATGAAAGCTAAGGATGTAATCTTTCGATGATATATAAGGATAAAAAATGCAGAGAAAAGAAAACATGGTCGATTTATTGCTGGGTGCGCAAATTGTCTAGTATCGCACTCGAGAAACTATTTATCTGCGTAACACCGCGGTACCTCGTCGGCGTTTTCAGGAGCGGAGAGCTCGATGCTCGAGTCGGCCAGCCTACTATGTCTGACTTCACACACCAGTTCGGAGGCTTTCTTAATCTTCAGGGGTTTTTGGCTGAACCTGGGCATCAATGATCGTAGCTTATACCCACGCCTTGCGACCGATAGAAGTGTCACCTTTTCCACACCATCTTTGATAGGTACTAACTACTGCATACCGTGAGCAGCCTACAAGCGTCGCTGTTTCGGAGATGCTCTTACCCATCAGGCGTCTTGCCATAGCGATCTTGTCTTCGTCGAAATCTGACAGATCCTTTGCTTTTCTCATGTTCAGACGAAATGAAATACTGACTGAGAGAGCTCCGACCCAGGTATTATGTATATCATTCGTAGCCTTGCAACATGACGCTGATTGGCTGCACGCGGCGTTATTTGCGTAACGTACAGGTGGTTTTAATACACTGTTGTGCAAAAACTAAGGACGAAGAGGAGAAAGTAGCATAACAGCGGAACGAGCAGGCAGAACGGACCGAAAGACCACTCAAGAGATAGACTAGGGTCCGGTACGGTAAGGCATGCGCATTTATACAGCATGACGTAGGTGGGGGGAGTGTCGGAAGGGTATAAAGCACACGGGCGGTGTACGCTCGGCAATTCGGTGAAAGCTATTGCAAGGTGTACATCTGTTTGAACGACGTCGAGTTGCTGCCATCGTGTGATATGGCCAACAGGCAATCCAGTAGACGACATCTGGATGACTTTACCCGAGGTCGCGTCATTGGGAAATTGGAAGAAGGTCAAAGCGCGACTAGTGTGGCTGAGGAGTTCGGGATCGCTCACAGCATCGTTTTACGAGCTTGAAGAGCATTGCAAACGACAGGAGCAGCTGTCCGAGAGTTTAGCAGTGGTCGTGCACGAGTAACCACGGCTGCGGACGACCAGTATATTGTCCCACAGGCGAGAAGAGACAGACGGCAGACAGCGGGAGAAATCGCAAGGCACATGCAACAGACAACTGGACGTCCGTTATCGCGTTTTACCTTGGCCAGGAGGCTGCACAAAGGTGGCATATTTACCCGACGACCAGTACGGTGTGTGCCATTAACACCTGCTCATCGGAGACGGCGGTTTCTGTGGTGCCAGGAATACAAGAACTGGACACATCAGCAATGGGGTCGAGTTCTCTTTACGGATGAGAGCCGATTTAGTCTGACGAGCGATTCTGGACGTATACACATCTGGAGAGAGCAAGGAACACGCAATCACACCTCGAACATCATCGAAAGGGACCGGTTTGGAGGTGGCGAAGTTCTCGTTTGGGGCCGTATCATGCTTGGTAGCCGTACTGACCTCCACATCTTCCAAGGAGGTTAAGTCACTGGTGTCCGCTATTGTACCGATGTTCTCCTGCCTCACGTGCGTCTGTTTAGACGTGCTGTGGGTCCTGAGTTCCTCTTCATGGACGACAACGCTACACCTCATCGTACAGTGCCTGTCGCAGAATTGTTCGAGAGTTAAGATATTCAACGCATGGTTTAGTTCGCAAGGTCCCCGGACCTAAATCCAATCGAACACGTGTGGCAGCTTCTCGGGAGACGCTTGGCAGCACCTCACCAGCCGCCAGCAACGAATCTGCAGCTGCGGTTGGTGCTACAAGAGGAATGGGCCGCGATGCCTCGACAGATCCTTGACATCCTCTTCCTCAGCATGAACAGACGTTGTAAATCCTGCAACGCAGTCAGGGGTGATCATATCCCCTACTAAAGACTGGATTTTTATTGGCAGCCGCCGGTCACATGGACGTTTCTGTCTTCTGTCCAGTTGTGCTCGAAGCTACCTTTTCAATAAAGTGCTTTTGTATCCTTTGGATTCCTTGTTTGGACGGTTTTGCTCACTTGTCCCATATTCTTATATCTTAGCGATCTTATGGTACGATTTGAGTCGATGTGGAGCACTTCTGCACGACGTTACATTCGAAAAACCGTCTCGTCCTTAATTTTTGCACGCCAGTGTATTTTGGCTAATCGGTGAAAGCACTTGAATAACACCTAAAACTGGAAAGCTACTTTAAAAGAAAAAATGCAAATGTTTCAAAATTAAGAAAAATCGTTCTTAAAGACAGACACATGCATATCATTTACTTCTTCACCTTTCATTCATTACCCGATAATACCTGCTCACCCAAAGGTGTTAGTGAGACATATACGCATTAATATAAACAATGAGAACACTAATTTGCTATAACGAAGTAAATTGCTCCGTTATCTTTGTCGACGCCGGATATCGAATCTGAGTCCCATTACTCCGGAATAAGTCGCTCTACCAACGCATACGTATGTTCTCGCTGCTATCTGCCTTTATATCACGTGCATCCTGCCGTGCAGGCACGCCACATTGCCATAAACGAACAAAATAAAACTCCAATAGCATTTTCCTACCAACTTTCTCCACCCTTCTCGTTTCATTATCGCATTTTCTGCCCTTGGAAAATTATTTCCGCTAAGTCCAATGGACAATTTAACACCATCAATCCATAGTGTTTTTTATTTTTCCCATGGGGTGTCAGCAGCTAATCGTAAACGCAATTCCTGTCAAGGTAATTCTTCATTTCAAACGCGACACAGATGCTCGAACCGCCTATGTTTTCATTAACGTAAAACTGCATCCGATCATGCCACTTAATCCATCTCTTATAGTTCCCCATAATGAGTCAGTTTTCATATAGGGCACGTCTAACCGCCTAATCATGAGACACGCATTTGGAAGAAAATGTATAATTTTTAAGAACACTTTATTATGATGTCTCCAAAGAAAAGTGTATAATCAGTGCATCCTTCCAATTCATACTTGTGGAACTCAGATGTTACCGGATAGCCGGGATGTTTAATGTCCGGAACCATCGTGACTTGGCCCGTTGTAAATCTGGGTGACGGAATAAATCTCTGGATTAGCAATCGAACCTACTTCTAGGCAATTCTGCAGCCAACTCCAAAACATGCAAGAAAGGATGACATTTCTATGTAAGTAGGTCGTTTAAAAAGTAACGAGACTGATGCCATAGCGCCAAAACAAACCAACGCTCAAATATGCAGATGCCTGTGTTGGAACAGCTGCTAGGTCAGTCACGTGACGACACGTCGTTTCAGCGTTCCGCTAGTTCACTCTTGTAGTAGACGGCGTAGAGTTCAGAAGTGCTTATGTAACCCACTGTAGATTTAAAACTGGAACAAAGAGCAGCTATAAAATTTTACGTGCGTTTGAAAAAAAAACCCGCCAGATTAACGCACGAAATGAGTAAAACAACAGCCTATAAGGAAGATGTCTTGTCCCGTGCAAGAGTTTTTGAGTGGCACACAAAAAATGTGACTGGTGGAGAGTGTCTGGAAGATGTGTCACGCTCCGGTAGGCCTTCGACATCGATTACGGAAGTTAATGTCAATTCCACCGAGGCACTCCTGCGCGAAGACCACCGAGATATCATTTAGGAGGTTGTTAATGTGATGCAGATATCCGTTCGGTTCCGTTGATGACATTGTAAGAAACTTGTTGGGGTACCAAAAAGTCCCTCATGGATTAACACAAGGCTAATCATGTTATCACTTGTTGTCAATGGAAGTGCCGTCTGCGACGTGATGACCAAACCTCCGTATTCACCGGACCTAGCGCCGTGTAACTTCCACCTATTCCCCGAAGTGAAAACATAACTTAGTGGGCGTCCGTTTTCATTAAAAACTTAACTGAACAATGCTGTGATCGGCATCCTGAACCATATGTCGAGGAAGGGTTTCGAACGCACCTTCCGGAAAGCGAATCGAAGGGTGAGACCGGTTCATTCAGGTAGACTTCGAAAGTATGTAAGTACTTCGAAAGACTTCGAAAGTATGTAAGTGTAGTATGTTTACTGCATATCACTTCTGCCCAATGTAAAATCTGTCTCCTTACTCTTTGAACGACCCTCGTAGAGCGGTTTACTTACAAAGTGGTCTATTTATGTACACCACTATTTATACAGCGGGCCTTATACACTATCTACCAAAAAGTAATTGGGCACCTGTGATAGCAAAAGGAAAACGAAGTTTATTCACCTTCAATAGTTGGTGGACCCTCCACGAGCGGCGATTACAGCTGCGACCCTCCGGGGCATACTCTCAACCAGGCGTTGTACGACGGCTAGCGGTATTTTCTTCCACTCGGCTTGGAGAAGACAGGTCAGTTCCTTCACCGATTTCGGACGGTGGGGGCACCCCTTAAGTCGACGCTCCAACTAATGCCAGAGGTGCTCAATAGGGTTAAGGTCCGGGCTCTGCGCAGGCCAGTCCATTCGATTAACCCCATTGACACCATACCAAGCCATGGTGGACCTCGCAACATGACAGGTGGCTTTGTCATCCTGAAAGTAACATGGGTCCACCCCGTAAAACTGCCACAACGTAGGAAGCGCATGGTCATCCAAAATGGTGCAGTAGGTCTCGGCGTTGAGTCTACCAGGAATTGCGACGAAGGGTCCAGTGCCATACCAGGAGAAACACCCCCATAGCATAATTCCACTGCCGCCGAACTTCACAGTTGGCACAATACATTCCGACAGGAGGCGTTCTCCAGGCAGACGCCAAACCCAGACCCTGCCATCCGAACGGTAGAGGGTGAACCTTGATTCGTCGCTCCAGAGAACCTGTTTCCACTTTTCAACGGTCCACTGTCGACGTTCTTTGCACCACGTTAGCCGAGCAGCGCTATTGGACTTGGTGATCAAAGGCTTGTGGGTGGCAGCACGTTCATGATAACCAAGCAGATGGGCTTCCTTACGGATGGCATTCATTGAAAGAACACTCCCGGATGCCTGTTGAAACTCTTAAAGGATGTGGCCCATCGATTTGGTGCGGTTCTTCCGAATTTCTCTGGCCAGCACCCGTCGGTCTCTAACTCCCAGTTTTGTGGGTCTGCCGGGTCGGGGCACATTCCGACAGTCACCTCTCATCTTCCACTTGCCAATCACGTAGGCCACCGTCAATTTTTGGTACTTCAACTTGCTGGATATGTCACGTATGGATCGTCTATTTCTGTGATACCCGACGATTACACCTTTCTCGAAATCAGAGAGCTCCAAACTGTGTGGCATCTTGCATGCGACTGGTTGCGTTGTTGTTCCCCACACGATATTTAACGGCGGCGGCCGTGACGTGTATCAGGACCGCAGATATCGTCGATTGCAGGGGTGTCCAATTACTTGTTGGTAGATAGTGTATTAAATATGCGCACATATGTCTGAAAGTATTTCCAGCTCAGGATTTAAAATGCGAGAAAATCTACTTTCATAGTAATGGGGAAATCATTATCCAGCATAATGTATTGCACTAGAATTTAACACTCGCAGCTGCTTCCGGAGAAGTTATCACGGTCCACAGGCGATCTTCTTCTCCTGAGGAGGGGGTTGGGATTGGCACAGGCACACGGTTGGTTACAGAGCAATCTTCCACCCTACCGCACTCCCTGTCTCCTCGGCGTACGGCAACCGTCCCAACCAGAATTCTTAATCGTCGGCAGACTTCGGTCAACTGCTGTACAGTTTTTACAGAGTTTAACACATATTTTTTTTTCAAAATAAATCTATCTGGCTACATTAAAGGAAAAGGATTTCAAGATATTGAGGTTTTACAACAGAATGCGAAGAATCACCTGTTCGCTATTTCAGAAGATGTCTTCAAAAAATGATTCCAGCAGAGGAAACAACGCTGAATAAAGTGTGTGATTTCGGAAGGGGACTACTTCGAAGGCAATTAAGTTTCAAATTTGTAAGTCTTGTACTTTTTTTAATAAACCCAGTTTAGATACTTTTTGATCACATCTTGTACCTATTAGAGTGCTCTTCAGCCGCCGTTGCCCTCGAGCATCGACTATTCGATTTCGCTACCAGGAAGACCGCTGACTGGTTGTGTTGTAGAGTGGCACAGCCGAGAAGGTTTGTCGTTCCTGAAATACTTGGACCTGCGAGCCTGGAGCCCATTATCATACCTCTTTCAAATGCACCTTAACCCTTTAATTGGCTTGAACGAATTAACTCGGAGTTAGCGAAGTGGGCTGAAATTACCTCGAACGAACAAATTCCTTGTCTAAGCAGAGGGTCAAATGCGGCTGGAAAAGAGTGAACCATTAGAACTCTTTGCTTTCCTCTTCGTTTTATTGTTCATAGTGGTCATTTAGGGGGATGATTGACACTAAACGTTTTTGACTGATTATTACTTAAGCTTAAAAGGTCCATAACAATGGCTTAGAACATAAGTAAGGATCCCTCGTTCCTTAGGTTCTACGCCATAGTTATAGCTCTTTTAGCAGGCAATTAATTAATATTTTCGAATCATTTGTTTCCATCCAGTGACATGATTTCCGTGTGAGGGAGACTACCTTTCCGTATCGTATTTTGAGTCATAGCGCAAGGGATAAAGGACTAGGAGGGAGCTTTCATCACTGGAGATAGGTTTGTAGTGGGTGCTGCTGAGTTGAGAAGTGAAGGGAGAAGTGTCTTGCGTTGAGAAGCGTCTTGCCGTAGATTTCGTAAAACATGGACGGAATGTGAAATTTTTGCTTTGGGAGAGCAGAAAATTTTGATCAGCGTTTAGTTAAGGTGCATCGGCCGCTTAAAGTGTTCGAGTCTTTCCCGCTATGTCGCTATCTACGCTTCGTACACGTCGGAATCCTTTGCAGTGATCTGTTTATGAAGCCACCTCTTAATGTCATAAGGATGACACGTGACTGGTAGCTGTAGGTTGTTCCTAACGATTTGCTACTTCAGTGTACACTCAATGGATAAGACATTAGAGATACCAATCTAATAGCGCGTTGGTCCTCCTATAGCGCGAATGTACACGCCGAGGCATCGACTCCACCAGATGCCGGAGTGTTTACGGAGGTAATGCCAGCTATGCCTGTTGCAGCATTGTTCGCAACTCCGCCCGAGACGTCGGTCCAAGATCTGATGTTCCGCTGCACGTCGAACCAGTGAGCTTCCACAGGGTTTCAATGCGCCGACCCATCAGACCACAACCATGCTTGAATGGTTGTGGCTCAATGGATCAGTGCATTGTCCTGCTGAAACAGACCATCGACCGCAGAATGCGCGAAGGCCTTGAAAGCGTGTCTTAGTGGTCAACCAGCACATGCTTGCAGCGCGCAAGGACATCTCCGGACACAAAGGGACCTAATGTGCTCCGTGAGAGACCTCCCCAAACCATCACAGAGACGCCATCTCCCTGAACGTAGCCGACCTGGCACGGCTGGAAGATGTCCTCGTTCTGCTGACGCCACACCCATACCCTCCCGTCAGCTCGGTACAGATGAAAACGGGATTCATCTGACCACACGACGCGGCGCCACTTTGCAAAAGTGCAGTTTTGATGTTTTCGGTACCAGGCGAGGCGTTATTTCCGATGAGGAGCTGTCAAAATTGGCACAAGAGTAGGGAGTCTGCTCCCTTAGCGCATGGTATACAGCGCGCGACGTACCCTTTGCTCGCTGACGTTGCTTGAGCTTCCGACATTTAACCTGAATGTGATTTGCGCCGCCGTTGCCAAGCGGTTCGTCTGTACGAGATTGGATAGTCCACTCTGACCTCTGTTACCAATGGCTTGTAGTCGGCAACCGCTTGCTCTATGGGTGCTGGTACGTCCGTCGATGGTATACGATAAAATGGCCGATCGGTCTTTTGCGCCAAGAATGCGACCACGATCAAAGTCGTTCAGATCACCACGTTTACTCATGCCCGTCGATTGCGGTACATTGTTGCGAAGCCTTGCTGTCCTTCTAGTTGATTACCTGCGTTCGATTTGGGTCTGTTCCATTCTGCGCGAGGGATGTCCATGTCAACTGCTTATTACCGCTATTTCTACTGTTCGTGTACTGAGTGTCTATACTCATTACAAATCTTTCACAAGCTGATTGAGATTACAATGCAAGCTACTCACAAACACTCGTCGACGTTAAAGCCAAATTATCAGCTTTGTTTTTTGTCGTGAAGCAAATCAGGACTCTTGGGGCATCCCCCTTTCGATGAATCACTTATTTTTCAGACTTTTTTTTTATTAAGTCGGAAGAGATTGGGTCATTAATTTATTGTTTGGACTAAAATTTCTTTGAATACATTTAGCGTCCGTTCACGTATCGGACGTCTTATACATGCCTGTCTGAAGCTTGGTAATACCTAAAGCTTATGCCCATTTCTTCAATTTGTTTAGGGTTGTTATTAGAAATATTTTGTAATTTTTTTTTCGTTAATTTGCGTTCGTCTCTTTGAACAGTGTATGTGGAATGACATTTGAATTTTAAAGATCAGTAAGCGGAAAATAAGAATTACGATATAAAAAGCTTCTCCTAACAGAAAAGCGAAATAATCTCCGAGAAAACGGCAAAAAGGACAGAAACGGGTGGAAACTTTCCTTAAACAGACTTTAAAAGTCGAAGCAAAGCAAAAAAATAAGCATGAAAAGTAATATTCACGACAAAATAAAATCTAACCCTGTTACATTCTAAACAGGCTTTTACCTCGAGAGGAAAGCTCTGTGTGAGTAAAAAAGATTCCGTCGCATTCCCTTTCCATTAAGGAAGAAATTTTGAACTTGTCATTACGTCTTCAGCGTGTTAAGTACCTTACGAACTTCGGTGACTTCACCATGGGGAAGAAAATCAATTCCTCGTTATTTTTTTGCTTTTAGGAACTGTTTCAATTTCGCCGTTCTATAATCCCTTTGGCTTTTCAGTGGGGAACTGCGTCTGACAAACACCGGGATTTTCCCATTCCAGCCAATGCGAATAGATAAATACTGGAAGCAGTGGAAGAGTAGGCAACAAATCTGTCACCGAACGACAATAATTGAATGATTTTGTCGTCTTCAAATGTATTCGCGAAATAAAGGAAATAAAATGGACAAACAATGAAATCTGCAAAATTCAAAAGTAAGACGAAGAATTACGACTACTTAGCATAAGTTAAACTTGAAACGTAGAGCTATCTACAGCACAAGCTCATTTATATCCACTTACAGTATTTCGTGTGTAAGAACCACTTTTTCTTTACAATCGCTTTGCAAATAGCATTTTCTCTAGTGTTACTTAGCGTTAATGACATTTTCTAAAGCTTCGAGTTCCTCAAGTATTTCGGATGAATACGGTTATTAACTTGAGATCATCCCAAAAAAAAAAAGCTGAATGCAAGAAGATTCTGAGCAGAATAAGACGAACTAAATGAAGAAAAAAATCAGTATGTCGTTCTGGAAAGAGAGGTTGACGCGTGCCCGTTAAACGAAATGAACTCTATCGCATCAAAATTATAAACACAGAAAAGTGGTACTTCAGGATAAGTTGGAAATAGCATGAAAAACACAAATATCAAATGATTTCTCCTTCCCGGTGGCTGAGTAGTCAGAGACAAAGGTTTCTGGCTTGATCTCTGATTTGGGCCATTGTCCTTGCGAAGTAGAAGGCCATGTCACTTTTGCCGTAGAACTACGTGTAACTCTGCGGATAGTAGGTGGCGACTTACGGCCGACTGCCTGTGGAAATAATAGGTCCCAGTTTAAATCATTATAGCGTTAAAAATACGTGCCGCACACTAATCGCGTTCGTATATCTGTGAACAGCATGAAGTCCAATCCGCGTACTGCGTAATACATCGTGCGTGCGAAGCTCCCCTCGCTCCCTGTGCGCGGTGGAGGTGATGAAATATTTTTGGGGGTGCCGCCGCGTTCGACTCAGTCTATCTCGGCAAGCGTGAGCGCAACACGACTCTGCGTGGTATAATTTTAAAGCTCCCAATGAGATCAATTCAAATGTACGAATAACATTTCGCAGTGGTTTGAACTTTACATATTAAAAATTGTTCTCTTGTGAACTGGTGAACACTTTTAACATTATCGCGGTTTATCTGTACAACCGTGAGTGTAAAACGACTCTGCGTGATACCGTTTTACAGCTCTCGACAAGATCTATTCAAATATATAAAGAACATATCGCAGTGGTTTAAACTAAAATTAAAAAATAATGTTTTCGTGTGAACGGGTTAACTTTTTCGACAATGCCGTGGAATTTGCAGAATGAACGCAAGCAAAAGTGGAGAAAATCAAAACGAGAGGCAAGAGCAAGTGATGAGGAATGTAAGAAGCCCAAGAAGACAGAGCACCAAGTTGGGTAATTCGTGTATTGATCCACTTTGTGTTCGCAATGTGTCCAGCATTATTTGTAAAAATTACGTAAGCTACGTTTCATATCATAGACCTGTGTTGGCTCTAACAAATTAAATAAGCGCTTTGAAACCATACTCTACAAGCTCATTTTTAACTCTCCAATCTGCAAGTCGCAGTCCTACGTTCCAAATTGACGGCTCAATCAGAATTGAGCCTACCTGTATTGTGTGTGTGTGTGTGTGACGTTGCACTTTCTGTCAGATACACTCCGTTTTATTTAAAATTTCTTTTCGAAAGTATACGTAGCGGTTACTATGAATTGTTTTAATCTATCTTGATTATTTTTGAATTAAAAGAAATCAGTAAAAAATTATCATTTTTAAATGTCTTTTGATTCAAACCAAAGACGTCATGACCGAGCAAGATCAAATCATTTCAGAGTAACCGCTATTTGCTTTGAAAATTAAATTTTCAATGAAATTGATTGGATCTGACGGAAAGTGGATGCTATCGATGAGATCTATTCAAATATACGAAATGAGATCAGTAAAAAATATACTTTCTATGAGATCTATTCAAATACACGTAAAAGGTATCAGAGACAAACAGATTTTCAAATACGAAAAGAATATTATGGCCTGTTTCTCCACACCTGGTAATTGTTTCTGGTGAAGAATGGGTGGTGTGTTTCTCTTACCACGCTGACTCCCCCGACTTTCCTAGAACAGTGATCCCAAATCCGGCACGTGCGATGGCTTAATATATTTCTCCTTAGAATAGGTGATATGGTGGTGGTTAGTAGTAACTGACCATAATTAGTTTTCGTAGTTAGTAGTAACTGACCCTGAAACAAAAAATAAAAAAAGATGACACCGAATTTTCAGTTGTAGTGAGCATGTCTTTTGAATCCTTTTTTACGCGAATTAAATTTATTAAAGCTATTTAAAGTCAATGGAAGGTGTTGGGAAAACAAGCAACCGGTTTCAACAATCGAGAAAACATCCAGAAATAGAAACAGCTACTTACTTTCACCAGCGGCTAAAAAGTATTTTACGCAAATTAACAAGTGGCACACAAAACGTTTCTCAGAGCAGAAGGAAGGTATCAGAGACAAACAGATTTTCAAATTGAACAGTTAAAAGAAGAAATACAGAAGGGAACACGATATAGCTCTGCGGCTTCTAGCGGAAGAATTTTGCATAATGGAACAGTTAAAAATAAGCGAAAAGTATTCTTCATGAGAAATGATACGCTAAGGAAAAATAATTTTTGACGGAAGCAGAAATAGTGGGGAAACGATTTTGACCTTTAAGCCCGCTAGCCGGAAATTTGTGGATAATTTATAGAGTAAAATGCCCCACATCTCTATAGTAGCGAATGGCATACAATAAAAAAGAAATTACTTATAACGAAGTAAATTTCTCCGTCATTTTTATCCGCGCCAGGATTCGAACCCGGGTCCCCTCACTCCGGAATAAGTTGTTCTACCAACTGAGCTACGCGGACGTTTTATTCTGATTCTTATCTGCCTTTATGTCGTGTGCGTCCTTCTGGCAGGTACGTCACATCTCCTGGTACGTTACATCATCTCCCTTATTTTTTTTTTTTTTTTTGAAGTGCTGGAGAAAGAATTCTCTTATTTTTCCTATCTCGCGGTGTGGAAAGAACATCACACCAATGCGAGATTTTGAACGGTCGGGTCATCCGGATAGTTCGGGCGCCATTATAACGAAGTAAATTTCTCCGTCATTTTTATCCGCGCCAGGATTCGAATCCGGGTCCCCTCACTCCGGAATAAGTTGCTCTACCAACTGAGCTACGCGGACGTTTTATTCTGATTCCTATCTGCCTTTATGTCGTGTGCGTCCTTCTGGCAGGTACGTCACATCTCCTGGTACGTTACATTCCTTAGTAGAGTTTTTAGAAACGGAGATACAGCTGCAAACACAATTACACAAACATGACCTAGCGACGGAACTGTGAACCATAAAACTCCTTAAAAACTGACCTAAAGTGTTCCACACGGTTAATGGCATCCGGTGTTAAAAGAAGTTTCTAAATCACCCATTTAAAAGCAGATGCATTAAAAAAAGGTTAAGCATTGGTGCCCTAGCGGTATGATTGTGCATTATTTTGGATATAAAATACACACAAAGTATTTTTCATAGTTAGTAGTAACGGATTAAGAAATATTTTTTTTATATCGGGTTTCTAGTTCAGCGGACGACAATAATTGAATGACTTCTGTCATTCTTTTGAATTAGAAAATGTTATTAGGATTTATACAAATACAGATCCCTAAAGCTCTTTGGGATTATATAATGTTATCTAGAAGTACCGATAACTAATACTTTATTGTAATAGAAATGCTATCTAGAAATACAGAGAAACAGACGAGTATTATTCTATGGTATCCCAGTGGCGCAGTGGTCTAAGCTCTGCCTTCTGACCTTTCGTCCGAGATGGGTCATGGTTCGAATCTCAGCCAGGCATGAATGTTGTGTTTGTCTTACGGCACTGGCTCTTTCTCTTCCCTGGAACCAGTGACCCTAAATTAGGGATGAGCGACTGCTTAGAGCCCATTGAGTTGCTCACGGTGGTCGTTAAATCTCGAAAAAAAAAAAAAAAGAAAACAAAAAAAGTGTTGTATCAGAATAGAACTGCCTTCCAGAAATACAGATAAACAGTTCACTAATTTCTATTTGAACAGGGAAATATTGTCTATAAAGGGCGAAATATTTAATACTCTTTTGGTGTAGAAAGTGTTATGTAGAAGTGCAGATGCGCTATCGTTTTGAATTAAAAACTGTTCACTAGGTACAATAATCGAAAGGATTGTACTGAATTAGAAAATACTCTCTAGGTCGCTAATATTATTCTGCGTCAGAAAATTTTGTCTCGCATCTTCACAAGAGCAACTTTTGTTGCCTGAATTCTTGGTAGATTTTCAGGAGAGATATTTTATGTGATAAAAGGAGACCGAATTAGGAGAAAATAAATAAAATCTAAAAACTAGTTCCTCAAAAAATACGGATCACATATGTCGTGATTTTTTTGAGATAGTTCATCTCATTTTTTTACTGTTTTTGCAGATGCAAATTTAAGTCGTAAAGTAATATCTTTTGCATTTTTCGACTTTCCATCACAACTGGGTCAAGGTATTTTACGTTAATCGACTCCGTTCGAATTATAAAATTTTAAATGCTTAAAAGCAGCTTTTATCGCCAGATTCAAAAACCTGAATTTTGTAACATTTAAGGGATATGTAGATAGCAGGTAGAATATAATCGTTTAAATGGGTTGTAGATTTGCTTACAGCTTTGACTTCACTTAAAGCTTAGCGCTCGTAAGGTTTACTTTAATGAATTTGCTTCACAGTAAAACCCGGATTATTTAAACTTGCAGATGAAAGACTTAATTACACATACCACTCGCTTTCAGAATAACGGCCAGAATTCAATGAATACAAAGTTACTTATAAATATCCAAACCATTTCTTTATTTGTCAGCACTTCAAAACAGGCTTTCCACAAACACGCTGATACGTTGAATGCAAATCAATATCAGACAGGTCAAGATACGCTCGCTATCTATTCTTTGCGTAAACATGAATCGCTCAACTAATTGTTTACATTGCTCATGAATCTTTCGTGAATTGCTCTCTCAACAGGAATACAGCACGCTCAACATTGCACAATCTCTCACTGCACTCGAATACTGCACATTTATTTCTTATCTAAAATCTTTAACTAATTTGTTTGCCCTTAGACCAAATGTCAAGATTACCAAACTCAAATTCATCGGGAGAAATTCCGTGGCGTTAAGTTTAGAAAATATATAACAAGAAGAAACAAAATTTTCATATGAACACATGAACTCAAAAAAGAAGGTCAAATTAGTGGTATACGTCACACAAGATACGACGAGTTGCCAAAACGATTCGTGCACTCATCTGAACATTGGAATTAGGGCTTCATGTAGCACTACCAGAATATTCAAAAGGTGTGAGAACAGCTCAAAGTACTTGAACAAAGTCCGCGATAGCAACTGTAAATGTTAAACAGAACTGTCGTTTTGACCAGAAGGAAAGAGAATGAACACGGACAGTGTGTATGCTGTTCTGAAAATCGGATGAGACGTTCCTTCCTGTACGGCATTCAGAAGTTTTCTAGTTTGTCCAGATGCATTTCGCTCAATATTAGAATACAATTCTGTGGTTGCACAACCGGGAACTGAATTTCGAAATTTAGATGCACAACAAATGAAATATTATGAGTCGTAGCGGCCAGCGCGACTTTTAATCAGATAATTGCAGTAGGCGTATTTTTAACTAGAATTCTTTGCTGTGGTAAAGAGTCCCAAAAATGTCAGGTGATGCGTAACATCACAGCCTCTCCTTGACAAATGTCAACCCCGCCTTCTCGTGGTGCATCCTGTTCCCACTAAAGGGGCTCTGACGACCGCAAATAGCGGTATAACTATACCATCGGGATCAGAGGAAATGCTATCCCACACTCACCAACCCGCTTGGCCAGCGTGGTGAGTTATGGCCAAACACCTCCAAAATGACTCTACAACTTAAATCTTGGCCCTCAGTCTCCGGCAGCTGGAATGTACCTGGCCAAGGCAGCGGCCAGTGCGACATGAAGGCAGAGGGTGCTAAGAATCCTCCGGAGGACCGGACTAGGCTGCCATTTGATGCTGACCTTGGCTACCTACAACGGACGCTCCCTATCTTCTGATTCAAGGCTTCTTGAATTGGAAGAGGAACTACAAAGGATCAAGTGGGACATCGTCGGGCAGAGTGAGGTAAGGAGAAAAGGAGAAGATCTCATTGAACTGAAAAGTGGACATCTCTTCTATTATCGTGGGACAGATACTGGCAGAACTAGTGGTGTTGGATTTATAATAAACAAGAAACTGAAGGATAAAGTGGTAGAAGTTGAAAGTTCCTGTGACAGAGCTGCACGACTCGTTATCCAACTATCGAGAAGATACCAGGCTCAGATTATTCAAACTTATGCACCCACCACAAGTCATCCTGAAGAAGAAATTGAAGAATTTTATGAGGAAATTCGTCATCTAAATAATAAAGGTAAGCAGCACTTGAAGATAATTATGGGAGATTTCAATGCAAAAATAGGGCACCGGCAACAGAATGAAACTTCAGTAGGTAAATTCGGTCACGGCAACAGAAACCAGCGTGGAAATACTCTCGTTGAGTTTGCAGAGGCAGAAGGATTTTTCATCTTGAATTCCTTTTTCAAGAAAAAGCCACACAGGAAATGGACATGGAGACATCCAATTGGGACGACAAGTGAAATTGATTTTATTATGTGTAACAAAAAATTCGTCATCGAAGACTGCAGTGTGCTAAACAAGTTCAACACAGGTAGTGACCATAGATTGGTGAGATGTAAGATGCACCTCAACACTAAACTGGAACGTGGCAAGCTCATAAGACAAACAAAATGTATTGACATAACCAACCTTAAAAAACACCATAATACTTTCAAGTTGGAACTGAAGAACAGATTCTCTGCTTTAGAAGGCCTAACATCGGAAGAAGTGGATATTTCTGAAGTTAACAGAAAAGTAACCAAAGCTCTTATGGAAACAGCAACAAAATTAGCTGGGTCTAAGAACAAGTTGCATGTAAACAAATTATCAGGAAAAACCAAAATGTTGATGCAAAAAAGAAGAGAGATGAGGACAACTAAAGAAGATGTGACTTCCAAAGTGGAATATATAGAGCTATGCAAGACAGCACGAAAAAGTATCACTGAAGACGTAAGGAAATTCAACTGTGAGCTAGTGAGGAAAGCAATTGAAAACAACCAAAGCCTAAAGATAGCAAAGGGACATCTCAGTAAGGGAAGAAAACAGATTATGGCTCTGAGAAAAGAAGATGGTTCTATAACAAGAAATAGAGGCGAAATTTTGACAAGAGTGAAAGATTTCTACTCCAAACTATATGAAAGGGATGATACATGTACTCCAGACATCATGAAAGGTACCAGAGTTCTTCCAGTCCTCCCAGCAGAAGTTGCTCATGCAATCAAGAACATGAAGCGGGGGAAAGCTCCAGGAGAAGATGGAATTACTATAGACATCATACAAGAAGTAAGTGGAGAAATTGAAACAGTACTCGCCCAAATTTTCACTCGATGCCTTAATGAAGGGAAGATTCCTGAGGATTGGAACAATGCTACAATGATCCTGCTACATAAAAAAGGTGACATTGAGGATCTCAGGAACTACAGACCTATCAGCCCCCTATCAGTGGTTTATAAAATCTTCACTAAAGTTCTTTCACACCGCTTGAAGGTAACACTGGACATGGCTCAACCGAGAGAACAAGCTGGATTCAGGAGTGGCTACAGCACAATAGATCATATCCACGTACTGAGAGAACTAATTGAAAGAGCGAGGGAATATGAACTTCCATTGTGCATGGCTTTTATCGATTATGAAAAAGCCTTTGATTCGGTGAAAATATCAGCAGTTACCACGGCTCTGAAATCCTGCGGTATTGAAGATGCATACATTAATATTATTAATAACATCTATGAAAATGCAAGTGCAAAGATTCGGCTGTTTGAAAATACAACACACATAAAAATTGGAAAGGGAGTGAGACAAGGTGACACGATATCTCCGAAGCTCTTTAATGCCACATTGGAAAATGTCTTTCAATCACTGAACTGGGAAAACAAAGGGATAAAGATTAATGGAGATTATCTAACCCACCTTCGTTTTGCTGATGACGTAGTCATTTTTGCAACTACCCCATCAGAGCTGCAGAGTATGATCCAGGAACTTGCTGACAAGAGTAAAGAAGTGGGATTAAAAATGAACTTTCAGAAGACAAAAGTGATGTTCAATGCTTTTACAAGAAATGAAGATTTATCGATTGATGGAGAAAAACTGGAGATAACAAATACGTATGTTTATCTTGGACAGCAGATATCAAGTGAGGGTCACATTGATGAAGAAATTAATCGGCGTACAAAACTTGCCTGGAGAGCTTTTGGAAGAAACAGCATAATTTTGAAGAGCAATATGCCATTATGTCTTAAAAGAAAAGTGTTTGATCAATGCATCCTTCCAGTGCTTACGTATGGTGCAGAGACGTGGACCTTAACTAAAAGAGACATACAAAGGCTGCAGACAACTCAAAGTAGCATGGAGAGGTGCATGCTTCGTGTAACCAGGAGAGATAAGAAGAGGAACTCGTGGATCCGAAAAATGACGAGAGTGGAAGACATCATGATTAGAGTTAAATCCCTGAAATGGCAATGGGCTGGACATACTGCCAGAAGGACAGACCATAGATGGACAGCCGAAATTTTAGATTGGATTCCAAGGGACAGGAAAAGACCCAGAAGAAGACCACATGGGAGATGGGTGGATGAAATTCGTAAATATGCGGGAGTGACATGGAGGAGACTGGCACAAGACAGACCGTTGTGGAGGAAACTTGGGGAGACCTTCGTCCAGCAGTGGATTGATAATGGTTGACAATGATGATGATGATGAATCAAAAGACTTAGGGGATATATAGAGGACTGTCAATTAAAGCCCAGTGTATCGATTTCGGCTTCTCAGGATATGTAAACAGAGGGCTGCGGATCAGCTGCAATGGTATTTTTTGCACAATATTCGATTTTTTAAAAACAGAAATCTTAACGTGTTACATGTCGTTTTTGCTTCTGGGATTAACAATCGTTATGAGAAACTCGGCGAACTATACGCAGTCCCTAATGTAAGGTCTCTCTCTATCTCCACGGATGAGAGAGGAACTAAGAAAACTACACTACACTAAAACAAATACCCGCACTAAGACAAATGCACCACCTATGCCTCATGTGGGACTCAAATCCGTTTATATTTAGACACGGGGTCGGCTAGGCGGTTTTTAAAGGAAAACATATGACTGTTTTAGAAGAATTACTGTAAGAAAAGTGAAAATGGTGAAGAAAAGTTTTACATTTTAGTTAGCAGTTTGGTGTTGCATGTCTCTTACATGAGTATTACTACTGTGTGATTCAAGTAAAAGTGTGAACAAAAAATACCCAGTATTTGTATGCTTTCTTAAGAAGATTATATGTTTCCATGCTAGTCTTCATCGTTATGGCGTACAGCAAGATCGATGGTAGCACAAATACACTAACTTTGCCAATGGCTTCTTGACGTGCCGGCCCCGCAAGACGCACACGACAAATATAGGCAGATAGCAGCGAGAACGAACGTCTGCGTAGCTCAGTTGGTAGAGCGACTTGTTCCGGAATAAGTGGACTCAGGCTCGATTCCCGGCTTGGACCAAAAATGACGGAGAAGTTTACTTCGTTATAATGGCGCTCGAACTTCCCGGATGACCCGGCCGTTAAAGATCTCGCAATGGTGTGATGTTCTTTCCACACCGCGAGACAAGAAAAATAAGAGAATCCCTTCTCCAGCGCTTCGAAAAATAAATGTGTGTGACGTTGCATTCCACACCAGATTGACTGGGAGTTCTCAAGTGCACGTTCTGCAGCGGATGGCTGCCTGTAACGATTCATGCTCATCACGGCTGACCCATGGGTCATGTCCCCGGCCTTCTTTCGGAAGGGGAGATGTGACGTGCCTGCTCCGCAGGACTCACGCGACATAAAGGCAGATAGCACCGAGAACGAACGTCTGCGTAGCTCAGTTGGTAAAGCGACTTGTTCCGGAATAAGTGGACTCGGGTTCAATTCCCGGCGTGGACCAAAAATGACGGAGAAATTTACTTCGTTATACTTCTCATTATAGAAATTCTACGTTTCTGTTACAGTCGTTTTCGAGCAGAATAACGATAATGTAGAGTTTAAATGAACTTGAAAGTTGTTAATAACTACACACAATTTACAGTACGTATGCTTGTTTAACGTTATATATAATCAGTGCTTCTTTTATTTAGATAAAGCTGCCAGAACTTTTAAACATAAACTGTTGTAAATGATGTTGCCTTAATAAAAGAAACTCCGTTTCTGTAACATTGTTCGTTAAGCTTTATTATTGTTGCATGGTACAAAATACGAAAACATTATCAATAACCGTTTTATAATGCATAGCAAATGCTGAAATTAAAATCAAATTAAGCCAAAATTCAAATTACTCTCGAATGCAAGCTACATAATGAGAGCTGAAACAGTTCTCTTCCACTACTTGTTTTCATATCCTCTGCTGAATGAGTACTTTGCAGGACCAAACTGGATTAGTGGAGTCCCAATACTTTTTGTGAATAATTATAAGGTTATTGCTTTGATTAAAAGAGAAGACCTAACTGAGGTGTTCATCAAATTCGTCAGAGAAAATTCTCGTTCACATTCTCAAGAATTTTCAGCAAAGGTTTGCTAAGTAAGCTGTAAAAGTTGCTTAGTTATTTCTTTTTCTTGAAGTTGTAGGTACTGTTTAAAACCACGAACCATGTCGCTTTGATTGACGTGAAACATGTTAGACAACTCCCTGATTTCTTGTTCATTATACACTATATTTCCCTTAATACGTGTGTATACGTATTGCTGTACAACTTTTCTACAGTTGATACATTATTTACAGGGAAGAAACTTTTCCGGGTACTACTTGTGGAAAAAAAATCAAGCCCAAGTGATTAATTTCTGCCCTCTCCCTTCCTCACTTTTTACGGTTATTACATGACTTAAATTAAATAACTACATGTTACGGTTGTAACAGTATTTTCATTAAATAATTATTCCAAAATTCAAAACCAAAATTTATTAAATTATTGTGTTAGTAATGGTGCCAGGAAAAAATCCCTGCCTGTAATTTGTCTTTGTATAAGCTCCTTACTTTCGTATAAAGAAGAGATAAATGTAAGCATTAGCGCTTTCAGAAACATAGGTATAAAAGTACTCCTTATGGTTTTTTTTTTATTTTTACGCCACTCATATTTAGATAAATACAATGTGGTTATGCTTAACTTATATTGCCTTATCCCCATCCAAAGTTAGGTTTGTTTTTTGCACAAGGAAAAAGGAGCGTTTATACAGCACAAATGAGAAAGTATACGTGCTGTAGGAGATATCTCTTGGATAAAATATTTTACGGCGTAAACTCAGTACTATTAAGCTCTCACTTTTTTTGCCTGCTTAAAATAGTCATCATCACTGGCGATGATTAATTCTCTAATTGTTATAAGAACTAAAGAGCAGAATACGTACCCGTATTTCTAATGAAATCCTGACTTAAACGAAAGGTCAAGAGTCTTATAAGTTTATCTTAAATAATCCAGGATCTACGGCACAAGCACGAAATTTTACTTTACGACATGATTCGCTTTCTAATCCACTTTTAAGAACTGTTAAATGACTGTGTATCGGAAATAATATTTAACATTCTAGACAGTACTTCGGAATAAGTTAAGAGAGACTGCAGTAAATGCCTTACCTTTGTTTTGCTAATGGATGCGCAGATCTTTCGCAAATAATCTGAAATTGGAAGCCATCCTTACGATTGCTGCAAATATCTTGCCGCGAATGGAATAAACGAATGCAAGATAAAAATGAGCGACGAGATATTTGCACCGGCAAGGCTTATCTTCAATTGCAGTCACGTACAGAATGCCAGAGAAAGGCGGAAGGAAAGAAAATTTCTGCATTTATACCATTTCGAGCTCATTGCGGCCTCTAAAAACGAAGACAGAATAAATATTTTATAGATTCTCCAGGCGCCTGCAATTCAGAGAAGGCAGGCTTGGAACGTTATGAATAAGATAATGTGAAAAAGGTTAGTTTCTATGGAAACCGGGGAACGGTTTATGCGAATTCCTTATGGAATTTTGCAATGCAACATGAAATAGAGCAGTTTTAAAAACACGAATTTAACATTCAGTTATCTTCAACAAAGTATTAACTTATTATCTATGGCCTGAAATAACGCATTAAGAGCCGTATGTGCGTCGCAAATGTAATAATGTCTAAAAACATGCATACCTGTTTCAAACTATGTTGAAAGAGCTTGAGGTATTGCATATGTTTTGGCATTTCACCATACCGAAATTATAGTTGTTTGCTTTAAAGGGCTCAGAGAAAACAGAAATTGAATTTTTGCTTAGCTAAATACTTGTAGTCTGTACGACTTAATATTTATCGATAAATAAATTTTAGTCTGTAAAGACAAATGCTAACTAAGAAGCAAGCTTTCTATTACCAGCACTTTGTGCTGCAAAACGATTTTTAAACTCGAAGGAAATTTGACGGCATCTAATTGACGACGAAGGAAATTTGACGGTATTATGCTAAAGAAAATATACAGTCCGAGTAATGACGCGGAAAATACCCTACCAATTTTTTTGGAACGTGTTCGAAAATTATTTTTCTCATTTTTGAAAGAAGAAACACATTTCCCCCTTTAAACTTTATTGATATCATAGTCATAGTCAGTGCCGTAACTAGCTTTTCATGTGCTATATGCGAAGTTTTTATTTCGGGCACCCTTAATTTTTTTAGAGGGGGGAGGATTAATAATAAAACAAATACAATAAAACATTTGTTTATTAATAATTTTTGTGCATACAAGAAATAAACATGTTAATTCATATGTATTTATAAATGAAAATAATTATTTAATTACACTTTCTGTCTTTCATTTCAGCAAATTCATTGCTTATATCATCACAATTAATATCTTTAACGATATTATATTCAATCTAAATTATGACAAGATTGAACAATCATTCTCGTCCGATAGCGATCTTAAATAATTCTTAAATTTAACTTTCTAAAACTTCTCTCATACGAAGCAGCAGAAACTGGAAGAGTGAGAAATATTCGGAGAGCAAAATATATTGATATTAGGATATGACTCAATTAATCCAAAGTCACGAAGAGCCTGTAGAATATCAATGCAGATTTAATGTTATATATTAGTGTCCAGGTTTCAAACTCAAAGGACGCCCCGGTGGCGCAGTGGTCTAAGCGATGGCCTCTGATCATTCGTCCGAACTGGGTCCGGGTTCGAATCCCGGTGAGGTATGGATGTTGTGTTTGTCTTACGGCACTGGTTTTCTCCCTTCCCTGGAACCAGCGACCCTAGATTTAGGGACGGGCGACTGCTTATAGCCCATTGAGTTGCTCACGGTGGTCGTTAAACCTCCAATCCAAAAAAAACTCAAAGTTTTGAATTTCACGTGTGAGCTCGTACATGCACTATTTTGGCAAAAGTCACCGGACACCTGGAAGAGAAACACAACATAGCATTTATTGACATATATTAGTACGGTGTCGGTCCACCTTTGGATTTAATGCATGCACTGACCCTTCGAGACATGCTTTCGACAAGGTTTTGGAACACAGAGATGGGTATGCGCTTCCATTCAGTATATAATGCTGCCGATAACTGTTGCTTAGTGGTAGGCCTTGGTTCCAAACTTCTTATGCGGCGCTCTAATTCATCCCATAGGTGCTCTATGGGATTAAGATCAGGGCCTGTGCTGGACAGTCGACACACGATACGAATTATTGTCAAACCGTGCCGTAACCGTCCTTGCTTTATTGCTCGGTGCATTGTTCTGCTGGTACCAACAAGGCTCGGTTCCATAATATTTCCACAAAGTTGGTAAAGCATAATTTTCCGGAATATCGCGGTAGACGTGCTGGATAACAGGTTTTCCACGATAACGAATGGGCCAGGACCATACCACGAAAAACACCCCCACAAGAGTACACTGCCACCTCCAAACTTGACCGTAGGAACAGTATACTGTGGTATTCAATAAATAGCGTTTCCCCGGCAGCCGCCATACCCACACATGGCCATCAGACTGATGGATTATGTATCTGGATTCATCACAGTTTCCATTGATCTACGGTCCACGATAAATGTTCTTTACAGCATGCTAAACGACGAGTGGTATTCCGAGTGGAGATGAAAGTCTTATGAGCAGCCGCACGACCACGGTAACCCATGGAATGAAGTTCTATGCGAATGGTACGTGTACATACCGACATTCCAGCATTTTTACTCACCTGTACACTGAGGTCTTGTGCAGTACTCCGTCGATTGGCTGTAACGACTCTCCCGAGGCTTCGACGTCCTCTATCACAGATTTTCTATGGTCTGCTGGTACGTTTTGCTGCTTCAAGCATGCCATATGTCTTCCACCTATTGAGTACATCCAAAAGAGTTGACTTGAGTATGTTTAAACGCCTCTCGGTTTCTCTTATAGATAACCCACTGTATAACACCCAGCAATCTTTTCTTTCTCATAGTCAGTTCTCTCCCGCCGCGACATTTTCACTCAACCTCAGAGTGCAATATGATCGCGTTCAACTGCAGGCTTGAATTTATACCGTTTGAAGATGTAACGCGCATCTTAACAACGCAGCAGATCCGTTCATTTACTTTTGAAGGGGTGTCCGGTCACTTTTGTCAATATGGTGTATGTAAATCTTCGCTATACTTAATAACAAGTTCTACAGCCGCTATTAAAACTCAAATAGAGTTTACTGGTACAACCAGAGTATTAACGACTTTACTGTACACAACTTTTACTATGTGGCTCCAACTGCTATATGATTGGGCATGCAGGGCTAGTTCATAGACGTAATCCTTGTCCCTCCCCTGCTCAGTGACGTCACAGGTACATATGCTGAACAATAAGACCACAAAAAAGCCCACAAAGCCAAGAGGTGCGTGACCTCCCGAAGATCACTTCTTTACTAACCGTGACGGGAGCTCTGGTCACGTGAGGAAGGAAGAAGCTTGATCTTTGGACGAGCTCTCCTCTCCTCACGTGATCGGGTGCACACCTTTAAAAAGAAGTTTTAAGCATAATTTTAAAAGATTCTCTTCTAATCGTGAATAACTAATACAAGACCATTTAATGGAAAACTTATTTAACTGGAAGCAACCAATGAAAAAATGAAGGGAGGGGAATGTATTTCATCTACTGCTGATGACATTTTATTTATCCCGTCACCTACGCATTTTCACAAGGCGATTTCGGGGTCTTTCCTCTTGGGTCTTGTGCATCTGCACCTGCCTAGTTACGGCACCTGTCATAGTATTAAACTTATCAATAATAGACATTAAACTGTATTAATATTATAGTCATGGTATTAAACTTATTAACAGTATTAAGCTTTATTAATATAACAGATTACAAATATTACAATCAGTATTACTTTTTATTAATATTATAGTCATTTATGTAAACTTTTTAGTATTATAGTCATTCCCACAAAACTATTTTCGAAAGATGTTAAAAATCAGAAAAAGCTAACTTTTTTTATCATTGGCGCTAAAACGTCGTTACCTAATCTTTACTTTTAGCATCCACGGTAATTTCGAAAAACCGAAAGACAGGGACATAAAAGAAACGCACTGATAACTACAGATCGCTGTAAGGTTACATTTTGTGATAACACTATCTTGGAGTCAAAATTAGGCACAGTTCTTGATGGGCAATTCAGAATAGTCTCGGCTTCATTTTAATGGGATTCCTCGTTTAGGTACATATTGATATCGAACGTCAGAAATAATGGGCGAAATGTAGTTCTTACACGTTCTTCGAGTGTAAACTACACTCTTTTTCAAAGGAAATAGCAAACACTATATAGTGTTTTTTTTTATAATAACGGCATTTTGTCACCTACATAAGACGAACACGATTTCTGCGTGTATGTTGCACAGCTTTCAAAACTACTTCTTCTCTCTGACCAGTAAAGCCCATGCAGATAACAAATCTAGTCCGCTGTTTTGGTTGAAAATTTCTGATTTACTTTTTACTTTAAAGGAATACTCAATCAAAGGAATTTCGCTTTCAGATTTATCTGTTCAGTGAAGTAATGTTTGTTCTGCTCCGGAGCCGAATGCTTTCCCAATTAAGTTACGGACATGTGCGTCATGTCCGTAGCTTTAATTGGGAAAGCATGTGCGGGCTTTTCTCTGCTACTTGCCGTCTAGACATGTGCGTCATCTGTGTAGTACGTCACATATATTCCCTTCCTGTTTGAGAAAGGCGATGGCACGAATTCGCAAGTTATGATCTACCGCAAACCATGCTTGGAGTAACTCTCTGTAGAAGAAGAAAATCTCAATAATTCCGGACGATGTGTGGAACAAGCTTCACACATCTTTCGAAACGAAGAAAAAATTATCATCAATTTCAGACGCTATGGGGAAGCAACACACATATTTTTCGAAGAACCTAACAGCCAGTGGACCCATTTTTACATTCGGGCGGCAATATGAAACCAAACCCTCTCTCTGCCGGTACCGGGACTCGAATCCACATTCTTCTTCTCCGGAGCAGAATTCTTTCTCTATTACGCTAATTGCCGCCCCGGTGGCGCAGTGGTCTAAGCGATGGCTTCTGATCATTCGTCCGGAAGGGGTCCGGGTCCGAATCCCGGTGAGGCATGGATGTTGTGTTTGTCTTACGGCACTGGCTCTCTCCCTTCCCTGGAACCAGTGACCTTAAATTAGGGACGGGCGACTGCTTATAGCCCATTGAGTTGCTCACGGTGGTCGTTAAACCTCCAATCAAAAAAAAAAAAAAATTACGCTAAGCCGGCAAGGACCTTTCACTGCAACTTTCCGAGTTGACATGTGCGTCACCTCTGTAGTACGTCACACTCTTCACTAAAACATTGTTTTTTTGTTTAACTTAAATAACGCTGATTCCTCTTCATGAAATTACTCTGCAAATTTATTCCTTTTCATGAAATTACTCTGCATTGCGAAGAAAATGTAATAAAACACGATATAACACCTACGTAATAGAACAAACGTCGTAGACAATTGTTCGAGCACGTGCGTGTTGCCACAAATGAAGTATTACTAACTTCATTTTATATTCCTGCATTTCTCCTTGACTTTACGTATCGTTTGATTGTAGTGAGCTTAGTTCCGATTTCGGCCACCGGATGAAAGCAGATGACGCTGCAAGTACTGACATGACGTCAGAGCGTTAGGGATAGGCGTAGCTATTATATAGGTTTTATGTTAAAGTTACTACAACGTATTGATGGCGAAAATTTTAAGTGATGACATGCTGAAATATTGATTAATAAACAATTTAGACTCGTAAGTAACCTTATTTGCCTGTGAACTCTAGCCGTATTTTCCTGTAGCGAATTTAAATGCCTAATTAAGTTTTCACCGATTAAGAAATACTAAGACTCATCCGCGAAAGCAATTTGTAAGTTAAAGCGACAATATAAATTTTCAGTGAAGCACTGCGTTAAACCGGTAAGATAATAATTACAGACAAACTAATAACCAATATTTAACTATTACATTGGTAAACACTGTTTTTGTCCCATGGAACATTGTATTTCTAATGTAATGTTTTTACTCTGAATTCAAAAATGTAACCAGAATTTTTCTGTTCACCTATAGTTTTTGTGTGACAACATTTCTTAAGTATTGGTTATTGAACTTTTATGTATTGCGTCCACAGAAATGATGTACATAAAACGTATTTTAAAATGATTCCTTGTTGTATTTTATTTCGAATATAGTGTGGGGAAAACAACCTGCCATTAAAAAGTCACTAATGTATGTACCTAACCGCAGTTAGGGATGGTTCTTGCACAGGCAACTCCGGACAACATTTGAGCAACCATTTTTCTGCCGACCTGCACGTTGTACGCATTACTAGTGCTGTGTTACATTTTTGAGGATAATAATAACTTGAGCAATAATATTGTGATTCCAATCGTGTCATTATGTCAAGGAAGTGTTTAAATCACCCTGATACTTTCTGTTACGTGTGTGGTGAAGTAAACCTCAAAGTTTTGAGGCGAAACCTATTAATTTTAAAAAGTGTTATGAGCTTTATTTCGATTGTAAAGTGGGCTACTAAGATAAGAGTTGGGCCCTTCATATCTGTTGTGTAACATGTGATATGCTTCCTACGAGATGGGTGAATGGTTCTCACCATATGCCTTTAGCACATCCCAGGATTTGGGAGGAACCAAAAAACCACTCTTCAGACTGTTATTTTTTGTTTAGCAAACGACAGAGACCTCATCTAAGTCCAAGCACACCCTTATTTGCCTTCTGCAATGAGTCCTATTTCTCACAGAGTGGATATGACTGCGCCATAACTTCAAGAAAATGTGACATTAAGTGATAATGACTCTGACACTAATGACATTCATCAAGAACAAGAGGAAAACGCTCATCGTGATCCTCATTTTGGAGCAAGCCCTGTTTCATGTGGGCCTCAGTTTTCAACATAGGGAATAATTAATAACTTGGTACGTGTTTTAAATTTGCCCAAAAAGTAGACTGAACTTTTAAGATCCCGTTTAAAAGGATGAACTTTTCACCACTGAGATACTAAAATACGTTTTTTCCCCGCAATTGTCGGGTTGAATTAAAAAATCATCTTTTCACAAGAAGGGAATTTAATACCATATTTACTCGAATCCAACGCGCGCCACCAACACACCTCCTGTATCAGTGAAGCTCTATGTAACTGTATATGTACACACTCGAATAAAAACAAGAAAGATGACACCGAATTTCCGCAAATTAAATTCATCAAAACTATTCAAAGTCAATGGAAACGGTATGCAAAACAATAGAATCTGACGGAAGGAAGACGCTTTTCAATCGGGTTTCTAATCCCTCAGATACTGCTGTAAACGGAGTCGTGAGCTTACGCCCTCTGGTTGCAGACTTGTGCGTTAGAAGAAAAACATGAATTTATATGAGAAACATTTCGCACCGGAAACCCTCTCCAACACCGAAAGAATTTTTCAAATCGGACTCTTAGAAACAGAGATATCGACAAAAATAAGATGTGACTTTACATCCCCAGGTGGGAAAACCATGCATTATTTTAGGAAGGAAGTATTCTCAAAAGGGTTTTTCCAAATGTGCGGTATCGGTCCAAGAAAAAAAAAAGTTAGTCGAGTTTTCAGGAGCCTAGATTTTGCTACAAATGCATCAGAAGCAGAAATTAACATTAATGTCCCCTGCTGGCCAAACCATTCTTTACCAAACATTAGAAATTATGTGAAAAATACTTTCCATCAGGTCTTGTATGCGATACAGGAAGCATTTTTCAGAGCAGAGTTTTAGAAGTTGAAATAACGCAGAAAACGCAATTTACCTTTGTGTCCCCTAGCGGAAAATCAACGATTTACTTGAAAATTTTGAATTTATAAGGAAAATATTTCGCGTCGGAAACACTATGCAACAAAGAAGGAATTTTTATAATCGGACCCTTGGAAGTAGAGATATTGACTAAAATACGATGTACGTCTACGCCCCCTGGCATAGGAACAATGCATTATTTAAAGAAGAAAATGTTCCTAAAAGGTTTGTCGACATGAATAGTATCGGTTAACAAACGACTTTTTTTGCAATCGAGATTTTAGAAGCTCATATTTTGCTGCAAATACATCAGAAGCTGAAATTAAGACTTACGCCATCTGGTTGCCAAACCATTTTTTACAAAAATTAGAAATTACGTGCAAAGGATTTCCCATCAGGAGCTGTATCCAGTGCGGAAATAATTTTTCATATCGGAGATTTAGAAGCAGAGATATAGGGAAAAACGCAATGTACCTTTTCGCACCCTAGCGGACAGTCTATGAATTACTTGAAAAATTTGAAATTATATGAAAAACATGTTACACTGGAAACACTATCCAACAAAGAAATTTTTTTTTAAATCGGTATCCTAGAAGTAGAGATATTGACAAAAATAAGATATATATCTACGCCCCTGGCGTAGAAACCATGCATTATTTTAAGAAGAAAATGTTTCTAAAAGGTTTGTTGACATGAGTAGTATCGTTCTACAAGCCACATTGTTTTCAATCGAGAATTTAGAAGCTCATATTTTGCGGCAAATACATCAGAAGCGGAAATTAAGACTTACGTCCCCTGGTGGCCAAACCATTTTTTTTACAAAAATTAGAAATTATGTGCAAACGATTTTCCCATCAGGAACTGTATCCGGTGCAGAAAGAAGTTTTCAAATAGGAGATTTAGAAGCAGAGATATAGGGGGAAACGCGATTTATCGCAACGTCCCCTAGCGGAAAGTCTATGATTTACTTTAAAATTTTTAAATTATATGAAAAACATGTCACACGGAAAACACTATCCAACAAAGAAGGAATTTTTCAAATCGGTCTCCTAGAAGTAGAGATATTGACAAAAATAAGAAATACATCTGCGCCCCTGGCGGAGAAACTGTGGAATATTTTAAGAAACAAATATTCCGAAAAGGTTTATCGATGTGAGTTTTCCGAAAATATTTATGGATAAGGTTTACCGGGGTCAACGTCCACGAAAGAATTTTTTCAATCGATATTTTAGAAGCTCAGATTTTTTGGCAAATAAATCAGAAGCAAAAATTAACACTTACGACCCCAAGTGGCCAAAGTATTCTTTACCAAAAATTTAAAATTGCATGCAAAAGATTTTCCATCAGGAGGTGTATCCGCTGAAGAAAAAAAAATTCAAATCGGAGTTTTAGAAGAAGAGCTATCAGGAAAAATGTAATTAATTTTTACGCCCCTTGCGGAAAATCTATGCATAATTTGAAAAAGTAACTATATCTAAAATACTGTTCGACATAAATGTAATTGAAAGATAAAATATTTTTTTCAATCGGATGTTTAGAAGCAAATATGTGGCATAAAACGTAGTTTGCAAATTGACATCATCTGCATTCACGCCCTCTAGCGGCGAAATTGTACATCGTAAAAAACGAAATGAAGGATCATCATTCGCATATTTAAAGATTCCCATTCCCAATGCAAAAGGAATTTTTCAAATCGGACTAATAGTTGCAGAGATATCGTGGGTACAGACGGACGGACGGACAAACCGGTAACATAAGCACGATCTTTTTTTACAAAAGACGTGCTAAAAAGGAAGAAAGTGGTAGTCTAAAAATTTTTTACCTAATTTCAGCTACATAACAGATGAATACATACATGTATAACTGCAAAACAATATTACCTGCTAACCCGATTGCTGTTTTCTTCTTTTTTACTTACCCAATGTTATACGCTCAAGAAATAAATATAAGTAGACAAAATATTAGAGATAGGGGTTATTGGCGGCTGACAAGGGCATACCCCGCGCAGAGTAAAAGAGACCCAAACCGAACGCAGGTGATAAACAGGACAGCAGGGCTTCGCAAGGATGTACCACAATCGACGAGCATGAGTAAATGTGGTGATCTGAGCGACTTTAATCGTGGGCACATTGTCGGCGCAAAACAGATGACTCATTCTATCGCGCAATTGGTAATAACCCTTGGTTCCACGAAGGCAAACGCATAGAGGCGATTCTGTGAGTATGACATCGACGGACGTACCAACACCCAGAGAGTAAGCGGTAGCCGACCATACGTCATTGATGACCGGGGTCAACCTAGATTATCCAGGATCATAGATATCGACCGCTTAGCAACGGCGGCAAAAATTACATCTGGGTTAGATGTCGGATGCTCAAGCAGCGTCAGCGGACGAACTGCAGAGTGCGCAAAAAGCGTAACCTGGGCTACGGGAACTGACGTTCTACTTGTGTGCCACTGTTGGCTGCTCGTCATCGGAAATAACGCCTCGTATGGTGCGGGGAACATCCCAACTGGATCTCTGCGGAGTGGCGCAGCGTCGTGTTGTCAGATGAATCCTGTTTACAGCTGTACCGAGCTGACAGGTGGCTGGGCGTATGGTGCCGGCAACCTGAGGCCATGTCTCCATCGTGCCACGTCTACTCTGTTCAAGGCGGTGGTGGCTCTGTGATGGTTCGGGGGCTTTCCCACGGGACACATTAGGTTCCTTAGTGTCTGGAGAGGTTCTTAACTGCAAGGCGCTGTTAACATATGCTTGCTGATCACCTACACGCTTTCATGATCTTCATGCATTCTGAGGCCGATGGTCTGTTTCAGCAGGACAAAGCGCCACCTCTCAAGGCTGCAACTACACAGGCATGGCTCGAGTAACACTCATATCAGTTTGAAAGGAACCTGAGGCCCCTAGGTCCCCGGATTTAATTTAAACTCTGTGGACGCTCACTGGAACGCTATGGAGCACAACATCAATGAAATTCATGGATCCCGGACCGACATCTCGGACGGAGTTGTCCACAATGCTGCAACAGGCAAGTCTGGCATTTCCTCCGAAAACTATCTGGCAGCTAGTGGAGTCGATGCCTCGGCGGGTATTCATGCTATATGAAGAGCAACACCCTATTAGGTAGGTATCTCTAATGGTTTGTGCATTGGGTGACGCTAATTTCTTTGTATTTCCCTTCAAGTAGCGTCATGGAGTCAGAAGCCAAATTATGGTGAAGTGAACGGAACAAGTGGAAATGTATTAGACGCTAAGTTGGGTGAATACAGCGGGTTAGGCAAAACTTCCAAGTCAAGCTCCTGCAATCTGGACTGTGTTGCGATAAAAACCTGCGGTGTAGCGTTTCCTTTATAGAAAGCAATACCTTTCACGACACTGAGACGCTCGGACTTCAAGGCATGGCGTACTCTGTCAAGTCGTTGAAAGCAAGACTCACAGTGATCGTTTGGTTAGGTGCCAACAGGGCATGATAGAAAATTAAATCCCTTACAATCTCACCAAAAGCAGAGCATGACCTTCTTTGAGTGGAAACCACCTTTGAGATTCGTTCCTGAAAGTGTTTTTGCCGAAAATATTTGGTGCCTTTAATTCCTTTGAATAGCACTCATTTTTTGTTTCCAGTTACCATTTGATACAAGAAGGAATAGGTTTAGTATCGAGCTTGCTGAGATACGCTAATTAATATCCTTTCCTTTCTTAGCCAGTAACTGACGTGGTACCAGTTGATCCAGTTTTCGGACCATTCCAACAGCCTGGATTATCCTCGTGCTATTTGCTCGATCAACTAAAATTCTATTAGTAATATCTTCTTCGGTGAGGGCGGGCTTAATTATTGCCAATACGTCTTCATTGCACACTTTTTTTGAAATTAAAGGTCCACCGCGAGCAACTCAATGGGCTCTAAGCAGTCGCCCGTCCTTTTTAGTGCCACTGGTTCCAGGAAAGGAAGTGAACCAGTGCCGTAAGACAAACACAACATCCATGCCTCACCGGGATCGAACCCTGACCCTTTCTCGGACGAATGGTCATAAGCCAGCGCTGATACCACTGCACCACCGGGCATCTCTCACACTTCAGAAGGGCGTCCAGAACGGGGCTTATCTTCAAACGTCTTATCACTTGAACCAAACTTCGCGAACGAGTGTCCTTTCAACTGGAAACTTTATATGAAGTTCCCAACTGTCCTTTCAACTGGAACTTTATTTACAACAATGTGGTATTTGCAATCAAAGTGAAGTTTGCACAAAATTGATGATTGTATATATCTACATTCTATTTATGTTGCCATTGTTTAGAAATCATCTTCAATTTTCGTGTCACAGGAGTTTTGCTGTATAACACAGTATCACGAAAAATTATGTAGGGTCACTGAGTCTCTGGATTGTCTAACATGATTCAAAATCTTTGTGAACTAGAGTTAAAATTAAGTCAATTAAAACAGTTGAGGAGCGACAATTCTCTTATCACTGTTTGAAGCACAAAAGTGGCACAAAGCTACGACATTAATTTTATAACAGTCATATGTGCAGCTTAACTGTAGTGAAAGTTCACCTCGACAATAACAGTTCATTCAAAATATGTAAATTAAAACTTACTTACAACAAATAATCTTTTCCGTCATTCACTTCGTATTGTGTGGTACCAGACAACTTTGAGTATTATTTATTAACTGAGGCAGAACTGCTGGCTTCATTGTGTTCCAGTTGGATTCTGGAACACATTTTTTTTATATGTTGTATTGTTTTCCTCTTGCTGCACTAGTGTCTGACACTGGTGCAGCAAGAGGTAATGAAGAGTATGATAGTAAATATAGATGTTATGCTTGGCCAGAACTATCGAGTAGGAACAGATGGCAGGATGGGTGTTTGGAAAAACCAGATGTTGATATGGGTGTTGCAATCCACAAACTTTTTAGCACGTCTTTTGTAAAAAAAGATCGTGCTTATGTTACCGGTTTGTCCATCCGTCCGTCCGTCTGTACCCACGCTATCTCTGCAACTATTAGTCCGATTTAAAAAATTCTTTTTGCATTGGGAAGCTTGAAATATGCGAATGATATTTGCTTTTTTTTGCGATGTACAATTTCGCCGCTAGAAGGCATAAATGCAGATGATAACGAATTCAAAAATGCGTTTTATTCCACATATTTGCTTTTTTTGCGATGTACAATTTCGCCGCTAGAAGGCATAAATGCAGATGATTTCGAATTCAAAAATGCGTTTTATTCCACATATTTGCTTCTAAACATCCGATTGAAAAGATTCTTTTATCTATTGATTCCATTTATGTCGAAGAGTATTTTAGATATAGTTACTTTTACAAATGAAGCATAGATGTTTCGCTAGGGGGCGTAAAAGTAAATTATATTTTTCCCAAAAACTCTTCTTCTAAAACTCCGATTTGAAAACTTTTTGCTTCAGCGGATGCAACTCGTGATGGAAACTCTTTTGCATATAATTTCAAATTTTTGGTAAAGAATAATTTAGCCACCAGGGGCCGTAAGTGTTAATTTTTGCTTCTGATGTATTTGCCATAAAATCTGAGCTTCCAAATATCGATTGAAAAAATATTTCGTGGACAGATGCCACTCACATCGATAAACTATTTTGGAACATCTTCTTCGTAAAATAGTTCACAGTTTCTCCGCCAGAGGGCGTAGACGTATATTTTATTTTTGTAAAATATATCTACTTCTAGGAGTCCGATTTGGAAAATTCTTTCTTTGTGGGATAGTGTTTTTAGTGTGACACGTTTTTCATATAATTTAAAAATTTTCAAGTGATTCATAAACTTTCCGCCAGGGGGCGTAGTGGTAAATTGGGTTTTCCCCTATATCTCTGCTACTAAATCTCCGATTTGAAAAATTCTTTCTGTACCGGATACAGCTCCTGATGGGAAATCGTTTGCACATAATTTCTAATTTTTGTAAAAATATAGTTTGGCCGCCAGGGGGCGTATACCTTAATTTCCGCTTCTGATGTATTTGCAGCAAAATGTGAGCTTTTATATTTTCGATTGAAAAAAAAACGTCGTTTGCAGACCGATACTACTCATGTCGACAAACCTTTTAGGAAAATTTTCTTCTTGAAAAAATGTATAGTTTCTACGCCAGAGGGCGTAGATGTATATCTTATTTTTGTCAATATATCTACTTCTAGGAGTCCGATTAGAAAAATTCCTTCTTTGATGGATAGTGTTTCCAGTGTGACATGTTTTTCATATAATTTCAGAATTTTTAAGTAATTCTTAGACTTTCCGCTAGGGGGCGTAAAGGTAAATTGCATTCCCCCCTACATCTCTGCTTCTATATCTCCTATTTGAAAAATTCTTTCTGTAGCGGATACAGCTCTTGATGAAAAAATCATTTGCACATGATTTACAATTTTTGAAAAAAATGGTTTGGCCACCAGGTGGCGTAAGTCTTAATTTCCGCTTCTGATGTATTTGCAGCAAACTATGAGCTTCCAAAATCACGACTGAAAAAAAAGTCGTTTGTTGTCTGATACTACTCATGTCGACAAACGTTTTAGTAACATTTTCTTCTTGAAATAATGCATGGTTTCTATGCCAGGGGGCGTAGATGTATAACATATTTTTGTCAATATATCTACTTCTAGGAGACCGATTTAAAAAATTCCTTCTTTGTTGGATAGTGTTTCCGATGCGAAATGTTTTTCTATAAATTCAAAATTTTCAAGTAAATTATAGACTTTCCGCTAGGGCACACAAAGGTAAAGTGCGTTTTTTGCGTTGTTTCTGCTTCTAAAACTCCGATTAGAAAAATTCTTCCTGTATCGCATACAAGACCTGATGGAAAATATTTTTCACATAATTTCTAATGTTTGGTAAAGAATGGTTTGGCCACCAGGGGGCGTAAGTGTTAATTTCTGCTTCTGATGTATTTGTAGCAAAATCTGGGCTCCTTAAAACTAGATGATTTTTTTTATTGGACCGATACCGCTCGTATGGGAAAACCTTTTGGAATACTTTCTTCCTAAAATAATGCATGGCTTTCCCACCAGGGGACGTAAAGTCACACCTTATTTTTGTCGATATCTCTGTTTCTAAGAGTCCGATTTGAAAAATTCTTTCTATTTTGGAGAGCATTTCCGGTGTAAAATGTTTCTCATATAAATTCATTTTTTCTTAACGCACAAGTCTGCAACCATAGGGCGTAAGCTCATGATTCCGTTTACAGCAATGTGTGAGAAATTAAAAACCCGATTGATAAACTTCTTTCTTCCGTCAGATACTATTGTTTTCCATACCGGTTCCATTGACTTTGTATAGCTTTGATAAATTTAATTTGCGTCAGAACGGATTCAAAAAACCGTGCTTATTACCCCCGAAAATTCGGTGTCATCTTTCTTGTTTTCATATATTTTCCAGTAACTTGAAAAGCGGTGGTGATAATCTACAATTCGTGTAAATAGGTTGAATATCTCCGAAGACTTCACAGTAGACACAGCTAGGGGTTGGCTGCTCTGTTAAAAATGAAAATGGCTTTAGGGATTGGCACTCTGCCATGCAGGAACAGCCTCAGCGTGTCTTGTTCTCGAGGAATTCATGTTTTGAGGGGATAGCGTTCCAGTTGTGCGAGGTTGTGCGTCAATATATCAGAGATGTTCATAAAGGTATTTTGTTGATATGGTGTGAATCACCCTCAGGGTGCCCAACATCTTTACTGAAAATGGTAGTTTTAATGAAGCGAAAGGGATATTCTTGAGTCCATTCAAAGTAAACATCTCAGAGTATAAAGTGAAAATTGGTACTAAAATTGGAGGAAGAATTTCAGCTATAAGTTTCCCGAAAAACTCAGCGTAGAGTATCTGGTCCACCATGACCGATCCCGCTGGCAGCCTTGAAGACAAATAAAAATATTCATTGTTGTGTGGATGGATTGAGGCAAAATAGAAAAGTGGTTCCGACATGAGATCCAGTGTTCTTGTTTTTCATCGAACGCGAAAAGCAAACATGGGGACAAACGCGTACTAAACTCATATCAACACCTCAAGTCTTACACACTAAATCAGTTGCAGCTGCCAAAGATGCTGCTTTTATCGCAACGGAGCTACAGTCGGCTACTACTGCACGGTGCTTCCACCTGCTCTGTATTTTGAAAGCCTGATACAAAACTTTCTTGCTAGGAATACATAGCCGGCGAAAACGTATCTACTTAATTAATAGATTTAAAATATAGATAGGTTTAGAATGCCAAAATGAAAAGGATTCAGCCTCCTCCCGGTGGCGCAGTGGTCTAAGCGCTGATTCTGAAAATTCGTACAGGATGGATCCCGGTTCGAATCCCTTTGAGGCATGGATGTTGTGTTTATCTTACAGCACTGATTTTTTTCCTTCCCTGGAATCAGTGGCCTAAACTTAGGGACGGGAGACTCCATGTAACTGATCGAATTGCTCAAGGTGGTCGTCAAAAAAAGGAGGGGGTTTCTTGAACAAGCGAAATATTTGAGTAAAAATAAATGAAAGACAGGCAGCAAAATATATTGAAATATTCATACTAAAAAGAAAACAAAGGTACACCACAATTTCAATGAAATAATAGCATGGGAAATTTAAAGGAATATCTGCATTTCTTGACAAGAAAACTTTCAGTACATATTGCTGATATTTAATTGCACAAAAAAATCAGGCTATTTTTGGGATAGTTAATTAAACAGAGCTATTAACTGTACATTTTCAGTAAGGATTTCTTGTATAAATTTTATAAATCCTAATTTCCGAAATCGCACATGACCCTACTACAATGCGTGTCGTCAATTTGCTCTGACTACAATTTGAATAAGGGGCGTTCCTTTGCTGTAATTCAGTCACAAAATATACGGAGACACAATGTAGAATGTCATATTTCATTTTTGTATATCATTGGGATTCAGTAATTTGTCCCTCGTCCTCCGTGAACTTCATATTTGTAGATCTAAGACAAATACATATGCAGAGGATGTTCACACAATGGTAGAACGATTTTCCAGCAATATATTTATTGTTTAAAGTAAAATTATTTCTTTTTTAAATTTTCTATCTGATATCCTTTTCTCTGCATGAACCTACATCTATATTTACAAGATAATGGGGCATTTATTAAAACTGATAATGGTATTTTATTCTCCTCCTCTTCCGATACTTTCCGTAGTCCAATCACTATTTTAGGTCTGCATTTAAAAAGCGCTATGTTCAGCAATCCGAAGGCACAACGTTCGGGGTGGTGGTGATTTAGAGCAAACCCCTTTTCCGTGTCGAACCACAAATGTTTGATTGGGTTCATGTCAGGTGAATTTGGAGGCCAGCGTATTAACAGAAAGTCACCAGCATGTTCCTCGAACCACTCCTTGACGATTCTAGCAATTTGACATGGCGCATTATGCTGTTGGTAATGGCAATCACCATCATGGAACACAGTTGCCATGAATGGGTGAACTTGGTCCGCAACGATGTTCAGATACCTGATAGCTGTCAGGGATTGCGCTATTAGGATAACGTGGCTTAAAGTGTCCCAAGAAAACATCTCCCACAGCATAGCACTGCCGCCGCCGGTCTGTTTCCGTGCAACAGTGTATCCAAGTGCCATAGCCACTGTTGGTAATCGGCGTATCCGCGCTCGGCCGTCTACGTGATGCACCAGGAATCTTGATTCGTCAGACCAGGCCACTTTCTTCCAATCATCCACGGTCAAATATCGATTATCTTGGGCCCATTTCACGCGTTGTTGGCGATGACGTGCAGTGAGCATGGGTACACGGCTGGGTCTTGTGCTACGCAGGACCATGCGCAGAAGGTTGCGTTTAACTGCGAGCTGTGACACATTGTCATGACCACCACTGTTGTAGCTGCTGGCGATTTGTCGCACTGTGACCCTGCTGTCTCTGTTAACAATGCGCGACTGTCCCCGTTCCCTTCTGGCATCAATGAGCTGCAGACGACATACGGCTGGACGACGGTTTGTCGTTTGGCGATCTATGCACCACTTTTGATGCGTACTCAGTACAGCGACACGTAAACAGCCTACAAACCGCGCCGCTGCCACCATCGTAGTTCCGAGGTGTCGTGCTATAACAATGTCCTTTCGTCAAACTCCGCTAAATCGGCAGCACTTCCCATTCTGACTCCGAACACCTGCTAATCGAAAGGCGGTCCTCGGGTTGAATATATACTGCTCCGTGAACTTCACCTGCGCCACCGTTCCGTCTTGAAGCGTGCTCATTTCTCTAGGCTGGGGGTCGTCATAATGTAATGTCTCATCGGTATATATATATATATATATATATATATATATATATATATATATATATGGGGATGTAAGGTCAGGTGATGCGTAACATCACAGCCTCTCCTTGACAAATGTCAACCCCGCCTTCTCGTGGTGCATCCTGTTCCCACTAAAGGGGCTCTGACGACCGCCAATAGCGGTATAACTATACCATCGGGATTAGAGGAAATTCTATCCCACACTCACCAACCCGCTTGGCCAGCGTGGTGAGTTATGGCCAAACCCCTCCAAAATGATTCCACAACTTAAATCTTGGCCCTCAGTCTCCGGCAGCTGGAATGTACCTGGGCCAAGGCAGCGGCCAGTGCGACATGAAGGCAGAGGGTGCTAAGAATCCCCGGAGGACCGGACTAGGCTGCCATCTGATGCTGACCTTGGCTACGTACAATGGACGCTCCCTATCTTCTGATTCAAGGCTTCTTGAATTGGAAGAGGAACTACAAAGGATCAAGTGCAACATCGTCGGGCTAAGTGAGGTAAGGAGAAAAGGAGAAGATCTCATTGAACTGAAAAGTGGACATCTCTTCTACTATCGTGGGACAGATACTGGCAGAACTAGTGGTGTTGGATTTATAATAAACAAGAAACTGAAGGATAAAGTTGTAGAAGTTGAAAGTTCCTCTGACAGAGCTGCACGACTAGTTATCCAACTCTCGAAAAGATACCAGGCTCAGATTATTCAAACTTATGCACCCATCACAAGTCATCCTGAAGAAGAAATTGAAGAATTTTATGAGGAAATTTGTCATCTAAATAATAAAGGTAAGCAGCACTTGAAAATAATTATGGGAGATTTCAATGCAAAAATAGGGCAACGGCAACAGAATGAAACTTCAGTAGGTAAATTCGGTCACGGCAACAGAAACCAGCGTGGAAATACTCTCGTTGAGTTTGCAGAGGCAGAAGGGTTTTTCATCTTGAACTCCTTCTTCAAGAAAAAGCCACACAGGAAATGGACATGGAGACATCCAAATGGGACAACAAGTGAAATTGATTTTATTATGTGTAACAAAAAATTCGTCATAGAAGACTGCAGTGTGCTAAACAAGTTCAACACAGGTAGTGACCATAGATTGGTGAGATGTAAGATGCACCTCAACACAAAACTTGAACGTGGCAAGCTCATAAGACAAACAAAATCTATTGACATAACCAACCTTAAAAAACACCATAATACCTTCAAGTTGGAACTGAAGAACAGGTTCTCTGCTTTAGAAGGCCTAACATCGGAAGAAGTGGACATCTCTGAAGTTAACAGAAAAGTAACCAAAGCTCTTATGGAAACAGCAACAAAATTAGCTGGGTCTAAGAACAAGTTGCATGTAAATAAATTATCAGGAAAAACGAAAATGTTGATGCAAAAAGAAGAGAGATGAGGACAACTAAAGAAGATGTGACTTCCAAAGTGGAATATATAGAGCTATGCAAGACAGTACGAAAAAGTATCACTGAAGACGTAAGAAAATTCAACTGTGAACTAGTGAGGAAAGCAATTGAAAACAACCAAAGCCTAAAGATAGCAAAGGGACATCTCAGTAAGGGAAGAAAACAGATTATGGCACTGAGAAAAGAAGATGGCTCTGTAACAAGAAATAGAGGCGAAATTTTGACAAGAGTGAAAGATTTCTACTCCAAATTATATGAAAGGGATGATACATGCACTCCAGACATCATGAAAGATACCAGTACCAGAGTTCCTCCAGTCCTTCCAGCAGAAGTTGCACATGCAATCAAGAACATGAAGCGGGGAAAAGCTCCAGGAGAAGATGGAATTACTGTAGACATCATACAAGAAGCAAGTGGAGAAATCGAAACAGTACTCGCCCAAATTTTCACTCGATGCCTTAATGAAGGAAAGATTCCTGAGGATTGGAACACCGCTACAATGATCCTGCTACATAAGAAAGGTGACATTGAGGATCTCGGAAACTACAGACCTATCAGCCTCCTATCAGTAGTTTATAAAATCTTCACTAAAGTTCTTTCACACCGCTTGAAGGTAACACTGGACATGGCTCAACCGAGAGAACAAGCTGATTCAGGAGTGGCTACAGCACAATAGATCATATCCACGTACTGAGAGAACTAATTGAAAGAGCGAGGGAATATGAACTTCCATTGTGCATGGCTTTATCGATTATGAAAAAGCCTTTGATTCGGTGAAACCATCAGCAGTTACAATGGCTCTGAAAACCTGCGGTATTGAAGATGCATACATTAATATCATTAATAACATCTATGAAAATGCAAGTGCAAAGATTAGGCTGTTTGAAAATACAACACACGTAAAAATTGGAAAGGGAGTGAGACAAGGTGACACCATATCTCCGAAGCTCTTTAATGCCACATTGGAGGGTGTTTTTCAGTCGCTGAGCTGGGAAAACAAGGGGATAAGGATTAATGGAGATTATCTAACCCACCTTCGTTTTGCTGATGACGTAGTCATTTTTGCAACTACCCCATCAGAGCTGCAGAGTATGATCCAGGAACTTGCTGACAAGAGTAAAGAAGTGGGATTAAAAATGAACTTTCAGAAGACAAAAGTGATGTTCAATGCTTTTACAAGAAATGAAGATTTATCGATTGATGGAGAAAAGCTGGAGATAACAGACACGTGCGTTTATCTTGGACAGCAGATATCTAGTGAGGGTCACATTGATGAAGAAATTAATCGGCGTACAAAACTTGCCTGGAGAGCTTTTGGAAGAAACAGCATAATTTTCAAGAGCAATATGCCATTATGTCTTAAAAGAAAAGTGTTTGATCAATGCATCCTTCCAGTGCTTACGTATGGTGCAGAGACGTGGACCTTAACTAAAAGAGACATACAAAGGCTGCAGACAACTCAAAGAAGCATGGAGAGGTGCATACTTGGTGTAACCAGGAGAGATAAGAAGAGGAACTCGTGGATCCGAAAAATGACAAGAGTGGAAGACATCATGATCAGAGTTAAATCCCTGAAATGGCAATGGGCTGGACATACTGCCAGAAGGACAGATCATCGATGGACAGCCGAAATTTTAGATTGGATTCCAAGGGACAGGAAAAGACCCAGAAGAAGACCACATGGGAGATGGGTGGATGAAATTCGGAAAGTATGCAGGGGGTGACATGGAGGAGACTGGCACAAGACAGACTGTTGTGGAGGAAACTTGGGGAGACCTTCGTCCAGCAGTGGATTGATAATGGTTGACAATGATGATGATGATGATATATATATGATATTGGCCTTGGGTACTTACAATGGACGCTCCCTATCTTCTGATTCAAGGCTTCTTGATTTGGAAGAGGAACTACAAAGGATCAAGTGCAACATCGTCGGGCTAAGTGAGATAAGGGGAAAAGGAGAAGATCTCATTGAACTGAAAAGTGGACATCTCTTCTACTATCGTGGGACAGATACTGGCAGAACTAGTGGTGTTGGATTTATAATAAACAAGAAACTGAAGGATAAAGTTGTAGAAGTTGAAAATTCCTCTGACAGAGCTGCACGACTCGTTATACAACTCTCAAGAATATACCAGGCTCAGATTATTCAAACTTATGCACCCACCACAAGTCATCCTGATGAAAAACTTGAAGACTTTTATGAGGAAATTCCGTTATCTAAATAATAAAGGCAAGCAGCACTTTAAAATAATTATGGGAGATTTCAATGCAAAAATAGGGCACCAGCAACAGAATGAAACTTCAGTAGGTAAATTCGGTCACGGCAATAGAAACCAGCGTGGAAATACTCTCGTTGAGTTTGCAGAAGCAGAAGGGTTTTTCATCTTGAACTCCTTTTTCAAGAAAAAGCCGCAAAAGAAATGGACATGGAGGCATCCCAATGGATGGACAAGTGAAATTGACTTTATTATGTGTAACAAGAAATTTGTCATGGAAGACTGCAGTGTTCTGAACAAGTTCAACACAGGTAGTGACCATAGAATGGTAAGATGTAAGATGCACCTCAATGCTAAACTCGAGCGTGGCAAGCTCATAAAACAAACAAAGTTTATTGACGTGACCAACCTTAAAAAGCATCATAATACCTCCAAATTAGAACTGAGGAACAGATTCTCTATTCTAGAAGGTCTAACATAAGAAGAAGTGGACATCTCTGAAGTTAACAGAAAAGTAACCAAAACTCTTATTTGAAACAGCAACAAAATTAGCTGGATCTAAGAACAGGATGCATGTGAACAAATTATCAGGAAAAACCAAATTGTTGATGCAAAAAAAGAGAGAGATGAGGACAACTAAAGAAGATGTGACTACCAAAGTGGAATATATAGAGCTATGCAAGACAGTACGAAAAAGTATCACTGAAGGCGTAAGGAAATTCAACTGTGAATTAGTAAGGAAAGTTATTGAAAACAACCAAAGCCTAAAGGTAGCAAAGGGACATCTCAGTAAGGGAAGAAACATATTATGGCACTGAGAAAAGAAGATGGTTCTGTAACAAGAAATAGAAGCGAAATTTTGACAAGACTGAAATATTTCTGCTCCAAATTATATGAAAGGGATGATACATGTACTCCAGGCATCATGAAAGGTACCAGTACCAGAGTTCTTCCAGTCCTTCCAGCAGAAGTTGCACATGCAATCAAGAACATGAAGCGGGGAAAAGCTGCAGGAGAAGATGGAATTACTGTAGACATCATACAAGAAGCAAGTGGAGAAATTGAAACAGTACTCGCTCAAGTTTCCACTCGATGCCTTAATGAAGGGGAGATTCCTGAGGATTGGAACACCGCTACAATGATCCTGCTGCATAAAAAAGGTGACATTGAGGTTCAGACCTATCAGCCTCCTATCAGTAGTTTATAAAATCTTCACTAAAGTTCTTTCACACCGCTTGAAGGTAACACTGAACATGGCTCAGCCGAGCAAACAAGCTAAATTCAGGAGTGGCTACAGCACTGTAGATCATATCCACGTACTGAGAGAACTAATTGAAAGAGAGAGTGAATATGAACTTTCATTGTGCATGGCTCTTATTGTCTATGGAAAGGTCTTTGATTCAGTGAAATCATCAGCAGTTACAATGGCATTGAAATCCTGCGGTATTGACGATTCATACATAAATATTATTAATAACATCTATGAAAATGCAAGTGCAAAAATTCGACTGTTTGAGAATACAGCACACATAAAAATTGGAAAGGTGGTGAGACAAGGTGACACCATATCTCTCAAGCTCTTTAATGCCACAATGGAAAATGTCTTTCAATCACTGAACTGGGAAAACCAAGGGATAAAGATTAATGGAGATTATTTAACTCACCTTCGTTTTGCTGATGACGTAGTCATTTTTGCAACTATCCCAACAGAGCTGCAGAGTATGATCCAGGAACTTGCGGACAAGAGTAAAGAAGTGGGATTAAAAATGAACTTTCAGAAGACAAAAGTGATGTTCAATGCTTTTACAAGAAATGAAGATTTATCGATTGATGGAGAAAAGCTGTAGATAACAGATGCGTACGTTTATCTTGGACAGCAGATATCAAGTGAGGGTCACATTGATGAAGAAATTAATCGGCGTACAAAACTTGCCTGGAGAGCTTTTGGAAGAAACAGCATAATTTTGAAGAGCAATATGCCATTATGTCTTAAAAGTAAAGTATTTGATCAATGCATCCTTCCAGTGCTTACGTATGGTGCAGAGACGTGGACTTTATCAAAAAGAGACATATAGAGGCTGAAGACAACTCAAAGAAGCATGGAGAGGTGCGTGCTTGGTGTAACCAGGAAAGATAAGAAGAGGAACTCGTGTATAAGAAAAATGACAAGAGTGGAAGACATCATGATCAGAGTAAAATCTCTAAAATGAAAATTGGCTAGAAATGCTGCCAGACGGGCAGACCATCGATGGACAGTCGGAATTTTAGATTGGATTCCATGGGACAGGAAAAGACCCAGAAGAAGACCGCATGGGAGATGGGTGGATGGAATTCGAAAGTATGCAGGAGTAACATGGAGGAGACTGGCACAAGACAGACCGTTGTGGAAGAGTCTTGGAGAGACCTTCGTCCAGCAGTGAATTGATAATGGTTGAAAATGATGATGATGATGATGATGATATATATATATATGTATATATAACGCCAGGGCCAAATACTTCCATCCGAATGAAAGTGTCAGTAGCACGATTTCTCACTCCACAAGGCGCTCTCGTACTCTTCTATTGTCCAAGAACGGTGTGCAAGGTACCACTTCACACTTCATCTGGCATTGCCTGTAGTGATTTAGGGCTTGTGCGCAACTGATCTAGCACGGTAAACATAGACATGCAATCCTGATATCGGATTGTTCTGATGCAAATAGCTGTTCCAATGACTTGTGTGACGTCGGCCGCCCAGGTCTGTGGCGAAGGACGCACCTGCCTTTTTCCGTTCCTCAGTAAGCTTCGTTTCTCGTTATAAGTCAGTTTGCCTCGCCTCCCAGAGCGCAGCTTCACTGGAGTTGCAGCATCTTCTTTCCATCGACGAAGACCATTAGCAACAGTGGATTTAGGAAATCCCAGAAAACTACCAAAAGTACGCGCTGATTGCTTGCCGAGACGGCATCCAACCACCATGCCCCCTTCAATGGAGGTACCCGAATACTTTTGTCTAGATAGTGTAGGTGCAACTGAGGAATTTCATGATGTGATAAAAGCAGCGAGTGAAGGAGCCGCGAGAATAAACAACAGTTACTATTTTATTGCACTTGTCGCCAAGGCGCGCGCGCGTGCGCTTATGTGTGTCCACATTCGACGAATCCTATAACAGCGCCACTTCACCACATTCTGGAATTTGAGTAATGATCCCCAGTGTTGTCGTAGCAGACTTTCTGCCTAGCATGGCTTGGTATTGATTAGTTCGTCCGTTGGTGGTACTAGTCAAACCCATAATTTACGAGAAAAATGACTATCAACACTGCACGTAGCACCCTGCGTTTAGTCGAAACAAAAGTTTCATTCATGTGTTCCATGTTCTAATGGAAACCCTTTCTTTGTAAAACCTTTAAACTTCCATGTCAAAGCTTGAAAAATAATCAAGTAATTTGTGAGTTTTAATGATCTTGCTAGCGCAGTTTTCAGTTCGTTCTTATGTGGCTGAGAACTTGTGTATAAATTAAAAAAAAAGGTAGTTTTCTGAAAAAATGACTTTTCCCCTACACTACAACTTACACTCAGACGTAAAAAAATTTTTACGAAATTTACGCAAATAATGTTGTCTGTATATCAAGCTACAGCAATTCGGAAAGAATTTATGTTAACTTTGAAACTTCTTGCGTCATATGCATGAAATAAAACCAAACAGGGATGAAATTTTTGTCTCATGTTAAGAAGTTTATCAGGATCCCTTTTTTTTATTTCAGCAAACTATTTTTCTCAAGGAAAGCTTGATCCATAATTTTTTAGATATCTTTATGGATAACATTTTTAAAAATCTAAAGAAGTCGAATAAGTATGTTTTTTTTTTAAAGCAGATAGGATTTTAATGCATTTATTCATACAACGGTGGGTGTTTTTCACAATCGCAGAAATTTACCTAAATTCATAAAAACTGGTAAGTATCCGTATTTTTATGCTTTATTTATGCTTACGAATTTATACAAAATCCTTTCGTGGAATAAAAAGTTAAACATTTCAATAGAGTGCCGTTGTAAATTCTAGGAGAAGTGAAAGTAATTTAACCCTAATGTTCTGGAGTCAAACAACATAATTATAAACTCAGAAGTTGTAGCGAATGTAGATCCAAAGCGTGTGTGCTACATTGTCGAGAGCTTTGCTACTTACACATCTAATTTCTTTCCTATTAGTTTCCTATGTCATATTTATGCTTTCCTAAGACTTATTACACATTTTGCAGTTTGATATGATTTATTGTCGAAATATTTATAGGGAAAATACATCATCATCATCATCATTGTCAACCATTATCAATCCACTGCTGGACGAAGGTCTCCCCAAGTTTCCTCCACAACGGTCTGTCTTGTGCCAGTCTCCTCCATGTCACCCCTGCATACTTTCGAATTTCATCCACCCATCTCCCATGTGGTCTTCTTCTGGGTCTTTTCCTGTCTCTTGGAATCCAATCTAAAATTTCGGCTGTTTATCGATGATCTGTCCTTCTGGCAGTATGTCCAGCCCATTGCCATTTCAGGGATTTAACTCTGATCATGATGTCTTCCACTCTTGTCATTTTTCAGATCCACGAGTTCCTCTTCTTATCTCTCCTGGTTACACGAAGCATGCACCTCTCCATGCTTCTTTGAGTTGTCTGCAGTCTTTGTATATCTCTTTTAGTTAAGGTCCACGTTTCTGCACCATACGTAAGCACTGGAAGGATGCATTGATCAAACACTTTTCTTTTAAGACATAATGGCATATTGCTCTTGAAAATTATGCTGTTTCTTCCAAAAGCTCTCCAGGCAAGTTTTGTACGCCGATTAATTTCTTCATCAATGTGACCCTCACTTGATATCTGCTGTCCAAGATAAACGTACGTGTCTGTTATCTCCAGCTTTTCTCCATCAATCAATAAATCTTCATTTCTTGTAAAAGCATTGAACATCACTTTTGTCTTCTGAAAGTTCATTTTTAATCCCACTTCTTTACTCTTGTCAGCAAGTTCCTGGATCATACTCTGCAGCTCTGATGGGGTAGTTGCAAAAATGACTACGTCATCAGCAAAACGAAGGTGGGTTAGATTATCTCCATTAATCTTCATCCCTTTGTTTTCCCATCTCAGCGACTGAAAAACACCCTCCAATGGGCATTAAAGAGCTTCGGAGATATGGTGTCACCTTGTCTCACTCCCTTTCCAATTTTTATGTGTGTTGTATTTTCAAACAGCCTAATCTTTGCACTTGCATTTTCATAGATGTTATTAATAATATTAATGTATGCATCTTCAATACCGCAGGTTTTCAGAGCCATTGTAACTGCTGATGGTTTCACCGAATCAAAGGCTTTTTCATAATCGATAAAAGCCATGCACAATGGAAGTTCATATTCCCTCGCTCTTTCAATTAGTTCTCTCAGTACGTGGATATGATCTATTGTGCTGTAGCCACTCCTGAATCCAGCTTGTTCTCTCGGTTGAGCCATGTCCAGTGTTACCTTCAAGCGGTGTGAAAGAACTTTAGTGAAGATTTTATAAACTACTGATAGGAGGCTGATAGGTCTGTAGTTTCCGAGATCCTCAATGTCACCATTCTTATGTAGCAGGATCATTGTAGCGGTGTTCCAATCCTCAGGAATCTTTCCTTCATTAAGGCATCGAGTGAAAATTTGGGCGAGTACTGTTTCAATTTCTCCACTTGCTTCTTGTATGATGTCTACAGTAATTCCATCTTCTCCTGGAGCTTTTCCCCGCTTCATGTTCTTCATTGCATGTGCAACTTCTGCTGGAAGGACTGGAGGAACTCTGGTACTGGTATCTTTCATGATGTCTGGAGTGCATGTATCATCCCTTTCATATAATTTGGAGTAGAAATCTTTCACTCTTGTCAAAATTTCGCCTCTATTTCTTGTTACAGAACAATCTTTTTTCTCAGTGCTATAATCTGTTTTCTTCCCTTACTGAGATCTCCCTTTGCTATCTTTAGGCTTTGGTTGTTTTCAATTGCTTTCCTCACTAGTTCACAATTGAATTTTCTTACGTCTTCAGTGATACTTTTTCGTACTGTCTTGCATAGCTCTATATATTCCACTTTGGAAGTCACATCTTCTTTAGTTTTCCTCATCTCTCTTCTTTTTTGCATCAACATTTTCGTTTTTCCTGATAATTTGTTTACATGCAACTTGTTCTTAGACCCAGCTAATTTTGTTGCTGTTTCCATAAGAGCTTTGGTTACTTTTCTGTTAACTTCAGAGATGTCCACTTCTTCCGATGTTAGGCCTTCTAAAGCAGAGAACCTGTTCTTCAGTTCCAACTTGAAGGTATTATGGTGTTTTTTAAGGTTGGTTATGTCAATAGATTGTGTTTGTCTTATGAGCTTGCCACGTTCAAGTTTGGTGTTGAGGTGCATCTTACATCTCACCAATCTATGGTCACTACCTGTGTTGAACTAGTTTAGCACACTGCAGTCTTCTGTGACAAATTTTTTGTTACACATAATAAAATCAATTTCACTTGTCGTCCCATTTGGATGTCTCCATGTCCATTTCCTGTGTGGCTTTTTCTTGAAGAAGGAGTTCAAGATGAAAAACCCTTCTGCCTCTGCAAACTCAACGAGAGTATTTCCACGCTGGTTTCTGTTGCCGTGACCGAATTTACCTACTGAAGTTTCATTCTGTTGCCGTTGCCCTATTTTTGCATTGAAATCTCCCATAATTATTTTCAAGTGCTGCTTACCTTTATTATTTAGATGACAAATTTCCTCATAAAATTCTTCAATTTCTTCTTCAGGATGACTTCGAAGACTGCATATGTCCCGATTTTCACTGGTTAAACATATGCTTTTTCTGTGGGGAATTAATGATACCCACTGGCATTTTAGGCTATAGGGCGTCATTACTAAAGACTTATTTGCTGCGCCCAGCCCGGTTGAAGACCGTTCGTTTAAGGTCCTGTTGCAGCTATTATTTAGGCCCGGTCCGGTCCGGCCAGTGATGTGCCATTTTATATTATTTTGTCTTTCTGTTGTATTTTATTAAATTGCGAAAATTAAAGAATAAAATGAGATATTAATGAAAATATTTAGTTGTAAGTAAGCCTAAAAATATTAACGAAACTTTAGCAATTATCGAAAAATATAACCTTTAAAGACAGGCAAAACAAAGACTAAGCGCGTTCAAGACCTCCCTTTCTCTGAACTAGCAAGCATTAACACTACAAAAGTCAATCTCCATACAGATTAGGGATAGGACAAAACAATCGGCGTCTTCCCACTCTCTCATACATACACACACAACGCCCACCCCTCTGTAGACATCCCCCGTCCCCGACTTCACACAACACACACACTAACTCGGGGTCTAATCTTTTTGATGTCAACAAGTCCCAAAAATCGTTTAGCATCTTAATACCTACAGATGGTAAAAACACTGTCAGAGCCTCTCCTCGCCTTTGCGATTATGCGCTGGGCTATATCATGGAAGTAAGTAAAACCAGCAAAACAGCTAAAAAACAGGAAACCGGGAAACACGACAGTTTTCATTCTTTGCCATTGCGATAAAAAAAATATTTCGACTTGGCCCTGCCCAGCCTGGCTGTAAGTGTCTGGGGAAAAGCCCAGCCCGGCCCGGTCCGTTAATACTTAAATATGGCTCTAAGAAGCAACGGGACATTTCCTGAGTACTTTAGGCGTTTTGGTATTAAAAACTGTAAATGTGTTTGCGGATCCAGTGCAGCAGATGTCGAACATTTGATTTTTCGGTGTCCTGGATTGCAGCAAATAAGAAATAAGCTTTTGGTTGGTCTGAAGGCTGAACTTTCAAAGAAGCAGGTGTTGGACAGTAAATACCTGCGTGCTGGTGTCATAAAAATGTTAAGGAAAATCTCATTGGGAGAAATTGAAGTTGTGAGCCCCATACAACTTGAGGTCCCGGAGTCCCCTGAGTGGGACTCCGAGAGTTTGCCTGATTAATTCCCTCAGTGGGGGTACAATTGAATGTTTGCAATAAATTAGGAGTACCATGTTTGGGAAACCGGTTGTTGTTTCTCTTTGATTGTAATTTTGGTAATAACTTTGTGGAGTTTGTCTATTAATTTGATTTGGAGTGTGTTCTGTCTGCTATTGTTTGATTCCTCGGACAGTGTTCGAGAGAAATGTCTGGTAATTGGTGGTAAATATTTATATATTGGATTCTAGAGTGTATTTTAGTATTAGTTGTTGAAATGAATTTGTGTCTGTGTTCAAAATTTAATTTTAAGTGATTTTCAAATTGTAACTTGTGATAAAATAATTTGGAAATTGTTTGGCTTTGCTTTTTAGAATTTAATGAATGTTACTTTTTATGACCTAGCTTAAAATGTTTTTTAATGAATTTTAGAAAATGTGCAATGAATTGTTATGAAATATTCGCTTTGCGAATGGAATGTAAAATCTACTTCATTTGTTTAGGAAGTAAATTGTTAGAGATTGTTTCTCAAATATTTAATTTGGTGAGTTTGTAACTCGAAAGATGTGCCTTTTGGCGTTGTATTTTTTGTTTGAAAAATAAAGACCATGTATGGTCAGATGTTCGTGTGGCAACGATCTCTTGGTCAGATCAGATGAGTCTCCTATCCCCCCATGTTGAGTGGTGAAGAGGGTTCGGGCCTGTGGCTCCTCTCGGGTGGGTAGGATTGCTATCGTTAACTTTTCAATTTTAAAGATGTGTACTTACCCTCTTGTGCCTTTAGTTAGGCGGTACAGGAAATTGTGATCAGTCTTACTTTGTTCTCTAAACTAAAAAAAAGACCGACCCGGCCCGTGCAGATCTCTAGTCATTACTCCCTAATTTGGGGCCACTGATTCGAGGGAGATGGAAGGGCGCATCCGGAGCTTATATCTGGGCGCAGCTAGGATAATTGGCCAGATACTCGCTTTTCTGACTACTTGCCCAGTAGGGTTGTGCAAAAAAAGTTTTATTTTGTTTCGGGGTTTAACGACCACCATACGCATGTCTAAGCGCTATAAGAAGTCGCCTGCCTCTAATTTAGAGCCACTGGTTCCAGGAGAGGGTGTGATCCAGTGTGATAAAACAAACACACTACCTATGTCTCATCATATTAAAAGATCCCTCCTCAGACCACTCAGACACCCTTGGCTATACAAAAGTAGTTCTAAAGCCGTCATATTTTCCGCTTGATAACGCGCAGAATTGAATGCTTATAAATTAAGGAATGTATGTATATGTTATTAAGCATAAATGGATAACTTTGACGAGCATAAGTAATATTTTTTGTGACACATGTTACTATAAACAAATTATCCAACCATATAAACATATAAATCAGAATCACATTTGTACACCAAAATGGATATTAGCTATTACAGAATCCGTTTTTCTTTAGAGTAAACAACTGATATTGCTAAGCTTAGGTAAACCTTTTGGTGGTTTAATTGAGGCAGTCTGATTCCAACTTATGCAGAAAAAGAGTTCAAAGAACGTTAATATTTGAAAAAAAAAACAGCTTGTGTTGAGGTAACTTCAAATTGTGTAAAAGGTAGAAGTTTGCTCGTGAAAAAAAACACACGCAAAAAAAACAAAGCTTTAGGTTTTTAAGATTCTAGCATATCTATCCAGAGTATACGGAATTAACGCGAGACACAGTCATTGCATGCACTCCTTGTTGTAAGTATTTCGACTGCCTCTGAAGGCAGTCCCATTTTGAGTAAGTTTCCTCAGTAAAAGTAGCACACAAAAACTACCAAAATTGCGATTGCCATCAGAGTCAGTCGAAATACTCACAACACAGAGTGCATGCAACGACTTTGTCTCGCATTATTTTCATCTGCTCTGGATAGATATCCTAGAGTTTTAAGATCTTAAATTATTTTTTGCTGATCTTCACGTACAAATTTCGATTGTAAACACAATTTAAAGTTAACTCAACACAAGCACGTCTTTTCAAATGTTAACGTTTCTTCTAAGATTGCTTTTGTAGTTAGAATCAGTCTACTTCGATAAAACCACCCGAGGTGGGCGAAAGCTTGACAATATCAGTTTTTTACGCCAGTAAAAAACAGAAATTATCCAACGTTTGTAACAAGTGTTTGAGCTTTTTCTTCTTTTGAATACAAGGAGTTGCAGTTCGTAGTATTCAATAATATCCGCGGCATTGCGGCAGCGGATTCTTTAGTGAAATAAAAATCAAGGGTTTCAGTTCTACAAGTATTGCATTTGCCTTCTTTTTAACGTACTCATTCTTTCTGGAGAGAGGAGCGATTAACAATTTCTGTTAGCATCCGAGGATGTAAGCCCTACCTGATTTCGACATTTTGTTTCCAGGAAAGATAACTGACAGACAAACACAATGTCTGATTTTCCCTTTTAGATCAATCAGTCTGATTTTCTATGTTGATTTCCCGTTTTAGATGGATAAAGAAATATTAGTATTTGACAATGGAAATCATGCATCTTGAAATATACCTGTATACAGCGGCGTCGCGTAAAACTGATTGGTCTCTGCGGAAGCTAATTTTAGGACTTCGTTCCCCAACAAAAATCAGTTCTGCACACTTTCATGGTTTCTGATAAATCGTGGAAACTGTTAGTCGCAGAGAGACAATACGTATTAGTATTTTTAAAACACACAGGACATTATATTAATAATATTGTATCTAATATTACATAAATTATGAAAAACTCAAAAATATCTTAGAGTGAGGAAAAGTCAGGCCGACATAATTACCAAAGGCGTTATGTTCTAGTATGAACGATGGTTTGCTGAAGGGGAATTTTGCTACTCAGCATTATGTCTGACCTCTTAGTTTCGGAATTCGACAGAAGAATCTTATTCTTACAGAAGTTAGAAATAATGGACATTATGGTGGCGTCACACTTCGTTAAGCCTGAGAGGATTTAGTCAGCTAAAAAGGCAGTCAAACCACAAATGAGGAGCAGGTATGGTGATAAATTCTCCTCTTTTATCTGTAGTTTAAGAAGATACAAGTGCATTGTGTTCAGACCGTCCTGTGGAATGAAAATTTAAAAACAAAATTAGTTATGGAGTTGTAAGTAAACAGGGTTTTTCTGCAGAATATAACTTTAGGTATTGCGCAGCGGCAAAAGTGAGTGTTTTTGTATTTACATTTCAACGAATGTTAAGAAATTACTGTTTGGAGAGATCTAGAGGCCCCTGTTTTCCGGGAGAAGCCCGCACCTTGGGGCTTGCAGGGGCCTACCTTGCGCCACTCCTTGCGAGTGAATTGAAAGATAATATAATATTATGTTTTATTGGTTTCTGAAAGGTGTTTATTCTGTGTTAAGGCGTCACGTCACGGTATAGTCCTTGGCATTCAATTCTTTTGAGGCTACATCAAAATTCAATTTATTTACTCTCTATAAACATGAGAGCAGGATGTAGAAGAAACAACGAGTCCGACGCCCTCTTATTAAATAAAATTGCATTTTTTATCGTAGTCAGCGCACCAATCTCATAACTTTTTGAGACATCTGTTGAGCTACTATACTGTTAATACTTCAATAATTAGCGCTTATATTTTTGAGTTAACATCTACAATAAAAGAAAGGCGAAAATCCCAAACTGATTTCAAATTTAAGAAATGGGAGCTAATGGCATCAAATACTCGTACATGAAAAGGCGTGGACGTTATTTTGAAACAATGAATAATAAACAACAGCTTATATTGAATTATACATATATAGCATACATTTCCATCGGGGTATAAAACGTTCGACCCACCATATTTTTTAAACTTTTATTTCTATGATTCAAATTGCGTGTGAACGATCATTCCATAATCTAACCTAATGAAATAAAACTTGTCGGCAATCACGTGCATACATGCACGTGATTGCCGACATATACATTTAAGAAGGATTGTCTCCCCGAATGAACTCAAAGAGAAACACGAACAGATTCTGTCGTTTTCCATTGAATTCCTCATAAGAGTCTTAGACGTTCATGTTCTGTTTTCTTTCTCTCATCGATCATTCGCGTCACGAGATACCACGAAATAAGGAAGCTTCTACATATTACCACCCATTTAACTTTCAATCTTTTCTTTGCGAACTTGAAACAGATAGTTTAGTCTTATTCTTTAAATATTCCCGACCCTTAATTCATATTTAAGTAGCTCACCCAATTACTAAGAGACGGATTTTTGAAATTGTAATTTTTTCTCGACCAGTTGCGGTTTTCTTCTTTCTATGAGTAATCTTTTCCAATTACTCTTCTCACCACAAACCGTCTTCAACTGACTAGAACTTTCATTATTAAAAATAGCCATTGTCATTTGTGGACTCTTCAGAAAAACTGCGTACTCGCCACAGCTCGTTTTGTCATGTTTAACTACGACAAACATATTGCGTGTTCTACCAGTAAGATTGACATTCCTCGAGCTTGTTGGCAATTTTGTAAAAATGAACTGAAAATGTTCTTCATTCAAGTTTTGAACATTGATCTTTTCGTACAGAATGCCAAATGAATTTTGAGTCACATGGTCTCAGAAGGCGCGACGTGTTTATACATGTGTATTACATGATGAAGTGAATCACGCAACATAACACACATTTTTAGAACGTTTTTGATAAGAAGGTGAAGAAAAAAAAGTTCAAAGAATTGAAACTGGCAACAACTTGTTAAATGCACACGAAAAAAACTGCTGCAGTTAAATATCGCCTGCTACGAAAATGGCGTACGTAAACAAGCTGTGGATAGAAGGTTATGTGTTTGCTCTTCATGAAGAGAAATATTCGTATTCTGTAAATAAAAAACGCTTTGAAAATCATAGCATTTCTAAATGCAAAATAAGCGAAATTATTAATAGCAGAGGAAAAATAGTCAAGCACTGCTTCTAACAGGGAAAAGAACACCAAGTGAATATTCAAAGAAGGTACCTACTTTTACAACTATTTCAAAACTAAGGTATCTTGTCTTAAAAGAAAACCCACCGAGACAAAGACTTATCGCTAAGTCGTTAAAAATCACCGTATCAATTGTAAATAAGGTAATAAACAAAGATTTGAATCTGAAAAAAAAAGCCCATAATGTTCACCGCCTTTTGCCTAGGCACGTGGCTGAGCGCAGAACACGGTGTACGTCCCCAGCGTTTGGACTCTTACATCTACACTATATTGACAAAAGTCACCGGACACCTAGAAGAGAAACACAACATAGCATTTATTGACATACATTATTACGGTGTAGGTCCTCCTTTGGCCTTAATGCATTCACTAACCCTTCAATACATGCTTTCGACAAGGTTTCGGAACACAGCGATAGGTATGCGTTTCCATTCAATACATAATGCTGCCGCTAACTGTTGCTTAGTAGTAGGCCTTGGTTCCAAACTTATTATGCGGCGCTCTAATTCATCCCATATGTGCTTTATGGAATTAAGATCAGAGCTCTGTGCTGGCCAGTCCACTCACGATACGGAATTATCGTCAAACCACGCCGTAACAGTCCTTGCTTTATGGCTCGGTGCATTGTCCTGCTGGTACCAAAAAGGATCTGTTCCATAGTATTGCCACAGAGTTGGTAGGGCATAATTGTCCAAAATATCGCGATAGACGTGCTGGTTAACGGGTTTGTCCACGATAACACATGGACCGAGACTATACCACGAAAAACACCCCCACACGAGTACACTGCCAGATCCAAACTTGACCGTAGGAACAGTACACTGTGGTAAATAGCTGCCGCCATACGCACACGGCCATCAGACAGATGGATCGTGTATCTGGATTCATATAGGTCCCGTTTCCATTGATCTACGGTCCACGATAAATGTTCTTTACACCATGCTAAACGACGAGTAGCATTCCGAGTGGAGATGAGAGGCTTATGAGCAGCCGCACGACCATGGTAACCCATGGAATGAAGTTATCTGCGAATGGTACGTGTACATACCGAGGCTCCAGCATTTTTACTTACCTGTACCCTGAGGTCTTGTGCAGTAAGTACTTTGTCGATTAGCTGCAACGACTCTCCTGATTCTTCGGAGAGTCATTACAGCCAATCGATCACTGATTTTCTTTGGTCTGCCGATACGTTCAGGCATGCCATGTGTCTTCCAATTATTCGGTACATCCAAAACAGTTGACTTGGGTATGTTTAAACGCTTCTCGGTTTCTATTATGGACAACCCACTAGTATAATACCCAACAATATTTCTTTTCTAGAAGTCAGTTCTCTCCCGCCGCGACATTTTCAATCAACCTTACAGTGCGATATGATCGCGATCAGCTGCAGGCTTGTTTTTATACCGTTTGCAGCTGTACCGTGCCTCTTAACAACTCAGCGGATCCGTTCATTTTCTTTTGAAGGGGTGTCCGGTGACTTTTGTAAATATAGCGTATGTTCCCAGCGATGTTTGGGGCCAGCGTGGGCAAATTCGTGACACATTGTCGTGGAATGGGCTTCATGAGATATCAGAACATATCTGTAGCCAGTGACTTAATACCATTCATCAGTTTCCGGTTTTCGTACCACATGGCCAAACAATATAGTTTGCTCTTTCCCGTACGCCCGTCCCTAAATGATCAGATCTAATCGTTCAGGAAAAAACAAGCCAACGTCATACGTCAAATACAGCGTACGTCCCTCATACGGAACACAAAACTGGACCCTCTCGGACAACTATTTAGTGACCTACACTACTGATTGCTGGGTCGCAGCGTGGGTCCTCTTTGTTTTCCAGTTTCATTGCGATTTAACGAATTGTAGGGTCGATAGTCATAATTCAGTTGCCCGTGAGTGTACGTTGTAATCAATTTTCTTTCTTTATCAAATTTAGAATGCACTGAAAACAGAAGAAAAAAATGAACTAGTGTCCATTCATTATCGAACTTTCAAACGCGTGTTCGACATATACGTGTAACGACACACTTAAGAAAAAATCCCTATGCAAATGCAAATCACAAGAGACCATTACTGCAAATTCTGCTTATTCGTAAAACATGATTATAAAGCAGTCTTTGTGGAATAGGTTCGTAAAAGAAATGCAGTCCAATCATAAACGAAGTTTTCAAATCTTTTAGGGAAGAGAAAAAAGAAGGAGAAAGTAAAGAAATATGGCGAAAAGTGTTTTCATAGCAAACAATGTCATAAAAACTGTTTTCTCTGAAACCATTAAAGGAAAAGGAAATCTCAAAAAAGTCAAGAACATTGTGAATCGATTTTGTTCTTCAGTTAGCTTCACGGGAAAAGGAATTAGATAAGAAAGTTTAATCACTAAAAGAAATGTCCATTTCATTTTGAGCAGAAAGAAATGGAAAATTGCTCGTTTTTAATTCCACCTCAGAGTATTTACAAATGTGTAGATTTTGCGAAACTTCTTTCGATTCTAGTTTCTGGGCGATGCACTTCGTAACTACTCAAGAGAAATAAGCATCTGTGGATTAGATCCTTCCCTTGCCAGAAACACCCTGCAGATTGCATACACTCCTTTTGATAATACTGTACATTCTATTCTGTGAGACATGCATTACTGGGAGAACAGTATTATTTTGCTCTTCAGAAGAATTCTGTTAGATAGAGAACAGCAAATGAAATGCGGAGGTGGTGCAAATTTATCTGGCCTTCCCAGGAGAAAAACCCATTAAATATTTTAGAGAGAATTTGAAGTTCAAAGTTTTCGCCCTAAAAGGAAATGAACCCGAATTTTCTAATCAAGTGCTGTATTATCAGAACAGAGGAATGCAGTTTTAAAAATTTTACCCAGTTTTGTTTGTATAGTATATTGGTCTAGTAACATTCTAGATGTTTTTTCAAACAGCTTTGATTAGTCAGAAATATTAGTTTCCATCTGATGTTTTGACCAATGATATGACATGTGTGAGTCAATTACACTGCCCTAGCATTAACAACCGGACAAATGCGTGTCTATAAATAATGATTATTTACAGAAAATTTATTAGTTTGCGCTGATAACTTTGGCTCTTATGAAGACAAAAAGTGCCAACGCAGAATACTCTCACCAGATTTTTTTCAAATGTCCGAGATATGTCTTTCAAAATTTTTTTCAAATGTCAAGCAATATGTTCCGCCAAACGGCGGAACCTATCGGCGGACATTTGAAAAAATCTAAAGTGAACAGGGCAGCTCTGTTTGTTGGGAATCTCCTCTTCTACGCAATAGATGATTGCAGTCGTCCCAGAGATTTTCTATACACTGTTAAAAAAAAATTTCTAGGTTGCACCAAAAAGTGGTGCTACCCCAGCCTCACCACTTTCTGAGAAATATATATCACTGTATGTGGCAAACATTAATATTATTAATAACATCTGTGAAAATGCAAGTGCAAAGATTCGGCTGTTTGAAAATACAACACATATAAAAATTGGAAAGGGAGTGAGACAAGGTTACACCATATCTCTGAAGCTCTTTAATGCCCCATTGGAAAATGTCTTTCAATCACTGAACTGGGAAAACCAAGGGATAAAGATTAATGGAGATTATCTAACCCACCTTCGTTTTGCTGATGACATAGTCATTTTTGCAACTACCCCATAAGAGCTGCAGAGTATGATCCAGGAACTTGCTGACAAGAGTAAAGAAGTGGGATTAAAAATGAACTTTCAGAAGACAAAAGTGATGTTCCATGCTTTTACAAGAAATGAAGATTTATCGATTGATGGAGAAAATCTGGAGATAACAGACACTACGTTTATCTTGGACAGCAGATATCAAGTGAGTGTCACATTAATGAAGAAATTAATCGGCGTACAAAACTTGCCTGGAGAGCTTTTGGAAGAAACAGCATAATTTTCAAGAGCAATATGCCATTATGTCTTAAAAGAAAAGTGTTTGATCAATGCGTCCTTCCAGTGCTTACGTATGGTGCAGAGACGTGGACCTTAATTAAAAGAGACATACAAGGGCTGCAGACAACTTAAAGTAGCATGGAGAGGTGCATGCTTGGTGTAACCAGGAGAGATAAGAAGAGGAACTCGTGGATCCGAAAAATGACAAGAGTGGAAGACATCATGATCAGAGTTAAATCCCTGAAATGGCACTGGGCTGCGCATACTGCCAGAAAGACAGACCATCGATGGACAGCCGAAATTTTAGATTGGATTCCAAGGGACAGGAAAAGACCCAGAAGAAGACCACATGGGAGATGGGTGGATGAAATTTGTAAGTATGCGGGAGTGACATGGAGGAGACTGGCACAAGACAGACCGTTGTGGAGGAAACTTGGGAAGACCTTCATCCAGCAGTGGATTGATAATGGTTGACAATGATGATGATGATGATGATGTGGCAAACAAAACCCAACAGCATGATGCAAACTTGCACCATAATGTCGTGCAAACTTGTACAAATATATAGTGCAAAGCTGCACTTTGGTATGTTTGAACGCCTCTCGATTTCTCTTATGGCCAACCCACTAATATAACATCCAACAATATCTCCTTTCTCAAAGCCAGTTCTTTCTAGCCACGACATTTTCAATCAACCTCACAGTGCGATATGATCTCGGTAAGCTACAAGCTTGTTTTTATACCATTTGCAGCTGTACCGCGCATCTTAACAACGCAGCGGGTCCTTCGATTTGCTTTTGAAGGGGTGTCCGGTGACTTTTGTCAATACAGTATATACACCGGCGTGCAAAAATTAAGGACAAGACGGTTTTTCGAATGGAACGTCGTGCAGAAGTGCTCCACATCGACTCAAATCATACCATAAGATCCCCAAGATGTAAGAATATGGGACAAGTGAGCAAACCCGTCCAAACAAGGAATCCAAACCATACAAAGGCCCTTTATTGAAAAGATAGCTTCGAGCACAACTGGACAGAAAACAGAAACGTCCATGTGACAGGCGGCTGACAAGAAAAATCCAGTCTTTAGTAGGGGATATGATCACCCTGACTGCTTTGCAGGATTTACAACGTCTGTCTATGCTGAGGACGAGGTTGTCAAGAAGCTGTTGAGGCACCGCGGCCCATTTCTCATGTAGCGCCAATCGCTGCTGCGGAATCGTTGCTGGCGGCTGGTTACATGCTGCCAAGCATCTCCCGAGAAGGTCGCACACGTGTTCGATTGGAGTTAGGTCTGGGGACCCTGCGGGCCAGTCCATGGGTTGAATATCTTCACTCTCCAACAGCTCTGCGACAGCCCCTGTACGATGAGGTGTAACGTTGTCGTTCATTAAGAGGAACTCAGAACCCACAGCACCTCGAAACAGACGCACGTGATGCAGGAGAACCTCGGTACAATAGCGGACACCAGTGACTGAACCTCCTTGGAAGATGTGGAGGTCAGTACGGCTACCAAGCATGACACCGCCCCAAACGAGAACTCCGCAACCTCCAAACCGGTCCCTTTCGATGATGTTGGAGGTGTGATTGCGTGTTTTCTGCTCTCTCCAGATGTGTATACGTCCAGAATCGCTCGTCAGACTAAATCGGCTCTCATCCGTAAACAGAACTCGGCCCCATTGATGATGTGTCCAGTTCTTATGTTCCTGACACCACAGAAACCGCCGTCTCCGATGAGCAGGCGTTAATGGCACACACCTTACTGGTCGTCGTGCAAATAGACCACCTTTGTGCAGCCTTCTGGCCACGGTAAAACGCGATAACGGACGTCCAGTTCTCTGTTTCACGTGCTTTGCGATTTCTCCCGCTGTCTGCCGTCTATCTCTTCTCGCTTGTAGGACAATATGCCGGTCGTCCACCGCCGTGGTTGCACGTGGAAGACCACTGCTAAACTCTCGGACAGCTGTTCCTGTTGTTTCAAATGCTCTCCAAGCTCGTGAAACGATGCTGTGAGCGATTCCGAACTCCTCAGACACACTAGTCACACTTCGACTTTCTTCCAACTTCCCAATGACGCGACCTCGGGTAAAGTCATCCAGATACCGTCTATTGGATTGCTTGTTGGCCATATCACACGGTGGCAGCAACTCGACATTGTTCAAATCGATTTACATCGTGCAATAGCTTTCACCGAATTGCTGATCGTACACCGCTCGTGTGCTTTTTACCCTTCCGACACTCCCCCCCCCCTACGTCATGCTGCATATATGCGCATGCCCTACCGTACCGGACCCTAGTCTATCTCCTGAGTGGTCTTCCGGCCTGATCTGCCTGCTCGTATCGCTGTTATGCTAATTTCTCCTCTCCGTTCTTAATTTTTGCACACCAATGTATTTTACGTTTACATGTACATATACACTGCTGGACAATTGCTAAGGACGGATCATAAACGGTTATATAGCGCATAAAAAAGTAAGTGTGGTTGGATGCCAAGTGAAATAAAATAATGTCAGAATGCCAGGACATTACAAGAAAGACAATTTATTGTGCTCTGAAATCCAGAAGGCTTTGGAACGTGTTCAAGGGACAAAAAGGCTATTTTGTACAGAATACGTAAACGTAAAAAAAAATGCAATTACCTTCCGCAGGCGTTCTGGCGTAAGATGTCAATACGGGATATGGCCACCATGGAGGGCGATGCAAGATTCCACACGTCGTGTCATGCTTTGCACAACATTATCAAGCAGCTGTTGGGGTAATTTATCCCATTCCTCTGTCAGTGCACGGATGAGGGTGTCTTTGTTTTTGGAGGGCATTGGCGACCAGCAAGACTCCTCCCCAAAGCATCCCACACATTTTCAATGGGATTCAGATCTGAAGAACGTGGTGACCATACGAGGCGTTGAATATCCTCGCTCTCAAGACACTCCTTGACAGCGACTGTTTGATGACACGTTGCGTTGTCGTCCATGAAAATGAATCTATCACCGACAGCACCACGGAACATGCGAACATGAGGTAGCAGAACATCATTAATGTATCTTTGGCCAGTCATAGTCCCAGTTGGAAGCACATAGAGGGACGTACGGCCATTGATCATGATGCCAGTCCATACCATGACACTACATGTCGGATATCGGTCCCTTTCCTGTATGTTTGCTGGACAAGATGCAGTGCACTATCATGCCAGATCAGTTGTCGTCGACAATCAGACGATAGACTGTATCTACTCTCATCTGAGAAGAGGACAGCAGACCAGTCGTTATCAGTCCAATTGCGATGTTGATGGCACCATTGCAAATGGGCGGTACGGTGACGTCTGGACAATGGGATGAACACAACAGGACGGCAGGCGTATAGTCATCCTTCATGCAAACGTCTGGCGACAATTTTTCGGGAGATCCGCTTGCCAGTAGCAGCCATAAACTGATTTGCTACCTCACTAGCTGTGCTGCGCCGGTGTCTTTTGTTGATAGCACTATGTACCGATCTTCTGCAGGTGTCGTACTGCGAACACGACCTCCCTCGTTACGTTTGCTACACTCTCCATTTGTTTGAAATGATTTTCCAAAGCCTTGAAACAACACTGTGGCTGACGTCGAACTCCCTGGCAACATCTGTTATTTTTCGCCCTTCTTCACTCTTGCCAATAATACGGCCACGCGTAAAATCTTCTAGGTGATGTCGGGAAGACATACTGAAAATTGCAAGTTCATCAATTGATTCTTTCCCTTTCAACTTTGCGTTTGAACAACAACGGTCAATACGCGTCCAATCCTTTATATCTCTTATCAGCGCTATGACGTCACGAACAAGTTCGGCAATCCAAAATTTGCATACGCACAACACGTCTTACTGTATCCCGCACTCATGCTAATTTCCACATTTTCCTGCCTTCCATTTTATGGTTGCTATCGTTGCTATTGTCATCCGTCCTTAGCAATTGTACGGCAGTGTATATAAATTGAGTTTCGAATTTATACTTCGCAGCAGATTTGTCCAAGTCAGTTACTGGTCCGGATCCTAAATGTTTGAACCGTTTCCAATTCTGGCAGCATCAACAACATAAAGCAAGTAGAGTGCGTGGAGGATCTACTGCAAGAAAGACTAAGGGGTGACATTGCGTCAGATTGGCGGAAATGCTTATACCGTGAGTCACATCGTTCAACCTAATCACTGCGCATAGCTCCGAGTTAGACCGTGCTTCCGAGCGTGTGGTCATTTTCCCTAGAAACGTTTCTTCAGCAATTTGCGTTTTTATTCAAACTTCGGTGCCAAAGAACTCCCTCCAATCAGGACAGCGCAAAAATGTTGGTAGACACTAATTTGCACGTCTCTAATCCTTCGCCAAAGATGCACTGAGGTCACTTATTATTCAGCTCTCGTAACAGACAGCTATGCACTATTAGAACCAACCGCCCAGGTGGCCGATGATTTGGATTCTCACCATTTGCCCGGTTTGAGCTCCGTATAAGACACGGTTGGTGTGCTTGTATTTCGGCGCAGGCTCTCCCCTTTTCTGAAAACAGTGGCCCATATTAAGGAGGTGCGACGGCTTATAACACGTAGAGTTCCTCATTCTGGTCGTTCAACCCCGAAATAAAACAAGTTAGTAAAATCATGCAATGCATTGATTATGATACGCTTTCCAACATACCAGAAATTATTACTCAAGTTATGAGGATAATGGCTGTGGAATAAATCTCGCTCCTGTGTCCTGACCTTTGACCCCATTTCGATGATATTCAACAGAACCGGTTCAGTATACCTCAAGAATACCATACTAAAGTTTTGTCGCAATAGAAGCAGTTTTACGCAAGTTATGAGAATAATGGCTGTGGAACAAATCTTGCTTTTGTGCAATGACTTTTGACCCCGTTTCGTTGATATTCAACAGAACCCTATACCTCCGGAAAAACATGATTACGTTTGTCGCAATCGAAACATTTTAGGTAAGTTATGATGCATAAGGGCAATGGAATGGATACCACTCCAGTGACCTGACCTTTGACCCCCTTTCGCCCATTTTCAATAGGGTTCGTCCCCAGTGGATCCCTACCACATGCTAAAATTTCATCGAAATCGAACCATATTTACGCATGCTATGACGCATAAAAGCAATGGAATGGATTCCACTTTTATGCCCTGACCTTTGACCCCATTCCGCCCATTTTCAATAGGGTTCGTCCCCAGGTGGTTCCTTACCAAATACCAAAATTTCAACGAAATTGAACTATTTTTACGCAAGTTATGACGCATAAGGGCAACGGAACAAATCCCGCTCTTATATCCTGCCTGACCTTTGACCCCATTTCGCCCATTTTCAACAGGGTTTGTGCGCAGGTGGTTCCCTACCAAATACTAAAATTTCATCCAAATCAAACCATATTTACGCAAGTTATCACGCATAAAGGCAATGAAATGGATCCCGCTTTTATGTCCTGACCTTTGACTCCATTCCGCCCATTTTCAACAGGGTTTGTTCTCAAGTGGTTCCTTACCACATACTAAAAGTTTCATTGAAATCGAACCATTTTTACGCAAGTTATGATGCATAAAGGCAATGGAATGGATCCCGCTTCTTTGTCCTGATTTTTGACTGCATTTCATTTATTTTCAATAGGGATCGTTCCCAGGTAATTCCCTACCACATACTAAAATTCCATCAAAATCGAACCATTTTTACGCAAAATATGACGCATAAGAGCAATGGAAAGGGATCCCGCTCCTATGTCCTGATCTTTGACCCTGTTTTGCCCATTTTCAATAGGGTTCGTCCCCAGGTGGTCCCCTACCACATACTAAAATGTCGTCGAAATCGAACCATTTTCACGTGAGTTATCGTGTGGACCGACGTACGGACGTACAAAGCTGGAGCATATACGCTTCTCCAACCTACGGTTGGAAAGCGTAAATAAAAACAGGTAGCATTCACTGAGTGATTATGACCAGCTATCTATTATTTCGTAGGGGCTCCTTTCGCCCTCAGTACAGCAGCTATGCAACATGGCATCGATTCAATAAAATGCCTGAAGCAGTTGGGAGGTATGGCCATCCAGGCTGTGTGTAATGCGGTCTTCAAAGCAGGTATGGAGGTGATTGATGTATCCAGACGCCTGATATGCCGTTCCATATTGTTCCACAAGTGCTCTCTGGGATTGATATCGGGAGAGTTCGGAGGCCAATCGATATGCTGGAAGTCTGAACAGGCGTTTCTCAAACCATTCCTCCACAACATTGGACCTGTGGCTCGGTGCATTGTCATCTCGAAAGACATCATCGCCATTCAGGAAAAAGTGCAACTTTGTTAGGTGCACAGAGTCAGCAAGCAATTCACGATAGTGGGCAGCAGGCATAAGTTGTTCCACGTGTGTCAGGAGTTAAAGTACCTTCCAGATAAACATGCCCCACACCATACAACCGCCTCTACCGGTTTCCACTGTAGAGACCCTGCAGTATGGATCGAGTGCCTCATGCTGTTTACGTGAAATACGAACACGACCATCCACGGAGTGGAGTAAAAGACGCGACTTGTCAGACCAGCACACTTTTTTCCAGTCATCCGACGTCCAACTTGCATCATCTTTGCACCATGCGAGTCTTTTACGCCAATGAACTATGGTTAGGAGACGATGTCGTCCGAGTCGTCTTCTGTTATAGCATATACGTGCGTAAGTACGATGCATGGTCATGACATATACTGCTCCGTGTTGACTTCGGTTGTACTTGGTAGTGAAATGTGGAACTGTGCTGCGTCTGTCGGTCGGTACGAGTCGTCGGACTCCGCGCTCATCTCTCACATCAACCTTTTGCTGTCCTGTGCAGTTTTACCTCCGGGTCGTTGTTTGACCTTTTTCACGCCAGTCCTGATGCACTTAAACTATGGCGGCTCGCAAACAACCAATCAGTTCAGCCGTCTGGGAAATCGAGGCACCCGCTCTCCGAGCTCCCACAATCTGTCTTTTCTCGAAGTCCGATAAATACTTTCGTTCAGTAACCACTTTCCGAATTTTACTACCTACTGCTTCACTCACACCTTATACACTGAAGAACAATTTAATTAGATATACCTATCTAGTGAACAAGCTCCCACAGTTCACGAAGATTTGATGGAAGTGGTTCAGAGCCTCGAACATATCTCTCGATGACATCCCAGATGTGTTCAATGGGACTGAAGTCAGGTGACCTAGATGGACAAGGAAGCGAGGTCACGTCGGTGGAGTGTTCATCCAACCATTCGGATACAATTCGGGAGCGATGGCACGGTGCATTGTCTTGTTGCAGGATGAGGTCCCCAGTGCGATGTTGAAGACACACAAACGGGAGCAAATGGTCGTCCAGTATATCCCGGTAACGTTGACCTGTGAGGGACGATGTCACACGTACCAAGGGTCTCATTTCAGTCCACGTAAAGAGTCCCCAGACGAGAATGCCACCCCCACCAGCTTGAAGAATACCGTGCTGGCAAGAAGGATCCATCGCTGCATGTGGTTTGCGCCGTACTCGTATCCTGCCATCCGCATGTACCAACGTGAATCTCGACTCATCAGTCCAGGCAACATTTCTCCACATGTCTAGGGTCCAGTGACGATGTTCCCGCGCCCATGCTAATCTTTGCACCCTGTGATGTGCGGTCAGCAGCGGTACCCTCGTGGGACGATGGCTTCTGTACCACATAGCGAGGAGATGGTTCTGGACGGTGTGGCTGCTTACACGTTTTTGTGCACCATCGTTAAATTGCCGAGTGATTTCTTGCGCTGTGGCCCGTCTATCCACTTTTACAATGCGAGCTAGCCGACGATGACCCCGCTCGTCCACACGCTGTTGTCCACGGGATTTGGCCCTTGCAGGGATGGTTTTACCGTATTCGATGTACTCACGTTGCACCCGTGACACAGTGGCTCGTGAAAATCCCAGTGCCTGCACGACTTCCGAGATGGAGTGACCCATTCGTCGGGCCCCGATAATTTGCCCACGATCAAATGCGCTTAGATCCTTCGTCTTACCCATACTGCGTCCGACTCTTACTGATTCCAGTCGCATCATTCCTTATATTGTCGGATCGCTGCATACGTCATGTCGTTTCCGTTTACAGGGCCGCCCACAGCGATATATTTGCATAACGCCAGCTGTCTCTAATTTAATTGCTCTTCAGTGTATAATGTACGTCAGTCGACTAATCGCGCCCTCTCAAACATCACGTAGCCAATTGGCCGCATCCACTTCTGATAGGGGTGGTTATAGTTCAGTGATCAATCGGTGCATTTCTTTTTCGATGTGGCTCTCGTTTGATATCTGTTGCCTAAGGTAAAGGATATATGCATTGGGTACCTCTAGATTATCTCCATCAACGTCCAATTCTTCAGTTTTTGACAAAGTACTATACACCAGCTTTGTTTTCAGTAAGTTCATTTTTAAACTCACTTTTGTACTCTTTACAGAAAGCCCTCTGTAGCTCTGAGGGCGTTCCTAAAAATAATTAAATATTACTGTATTATATAATGTGGTGAGTATACTATTATTCTTTCTTTTTGTACGGGAGCTTTTTCGCATTATTTGCATTACGTATACATATTTTGCATTGAATCATACTATACATCCATCATATAGGGAAACTGGAAAGAAAAAATACGTAACGGTTTATGTGCATTATTGAAAATTAAAGCTATCTTTGAAGACTCATGTTTCATTTGATGGCTGTAACCGTCAAGGGAAAATGACAAAAATGAAATTCATGCTACGGAAGATTCAGGCATTTAGTTTTATGGCTGTCTGCGGGAAACGCAAGACATTGTTCCTTTCTTGTACTGTATCATTTTTATTGTTATAACCTAAACAATAAGCCTCTTGTCGAAGCAGCTCATTTGACCTACATGAAAGAGACCATAAATAAAAAAAAGTCGAAATTTTTATTGGCTCTCTGAAATTTTAAGAAAGGATGATGTTTATGTTATGTGAGACGTGTTGCCTGCGAGTGAAACTCTCTCTCTCTCTCTTTCTCTCTTTCTCGTGATGAAACTTACCGGCGTTCAAAAAAGATTTAGTTTGTTCTTTAAATGATGTCACGGTAGACAAATGGTGCATTTCTAACGTGTTTATCAAAGTACGGGCAATTTCGAAGATGGAACTAAGCGCATAAATAAAACACCAATATAATAAGAAAACTCTAAACATTAATCATTGTGAAACATATTTAAAACGTGAGGAAAAGAATTCAGCGTATAATTGTTCCTGTAAAAGTTATCCTACTCAGAGCAAAATTATAGACACTTCCTCAATGCGTTAGTGTTCCGTTGGTAATAAAAGCAAAACGCAGAACGATTATATTAAAAGAACTAGAAAGATGACATCGGATTTTCGGTTGTAATGAGCAAGTCTTTTGAATCCTTTCCGACGAGAATAAATTTTTTTCAAAATTATGCAAAGCCAGTGGAACCGGTTAGAAAAAAATTCAACAGGATTATTTCAAAACGACTAAAAAAACAGCGACGTACTTCCACCAGCGACTGCAAAGTATGTGACGAAAATTAACAAACGACGCATAAAATGTTTCTCATAGCAAGAGGAAGGTATCAAAGACAAAGAGATTTTCAAATGGAACAGTTAAAAGAATAAATGTAGAAGGAAGCGCCGCCCCGGTAGCGCAGTGATCTAAGCGCTGGCCTATGACCATTCATCCGTGAAGGGTCCGGGTTCGAATCCCGGTGAGGCATGGATGTTGTGTTTGTCTTACGGTACCGGTTCTCTCCCTTCCCTGGAGCCAGTGACCCTAAATTAGGGACGGGCGACTGCTTGTAGCCCATTGAGTTGCTCACGGTGGTCGTTAAACCTTCAATCAAATAACAAAAAAAAGAAGAAGGAAGCATGATATAATTCTACGCCTTGTGGCAGAAGAATCTTGCATAATAGAAAAGTTGAAAATAGGTGAAAAGTATTGTTCATAGCAAACGCTATGCTAAGAAAAAAGAACTTTGCTAGTACACCTACTGGCAGCAGAGATAGCGAGAAAAACGTTTAGACCTTTACGCCCCCTAGCGGGAAATCTGTGCATTTTTTAAAGTGGATAATGCTCGCCGTCGTTATTGCAGCGAATTGCATAGAGTAAAAAAAAAATCCTCAGTAAGGTTTTTTGAATCGGAAATACAGCTACAAAAAGAAGTACAAAAACACCACCTGGCGGCAGAATTGTGAACTATAAAACTCCCCAAATGCAAACCTAAAATTTTCCACAAGGTAAATGGTGTATTTGCCTTTTTAAAGATTTTTTTTAAATCGGAAATTTAGAAGCAGAGATATTCAGAAAAAAAAAGATTAAGCTTTTGCGCACTCTAGCGGCGAAATTATGCATTATTTTGGGAAGAAAATACATACAAAGAGTTTTCATAGCTAGTAGTACCTGACCGAGAAAAAAAGTTCTTTCAATCGGGATTTTAGTCCAGCAGATATTGCTGTAAACGGAAACGTGTACTTACGCCCTCTACTGGCACATTTGTGAGTTAAGAAAACTTTGAAATTACTGTATATGAGAAACATTTCGCACTGGAAACGTTCTCCAAGAAAGAAAGAATTTCTTTCAAATCGGACTCTTAGAAGCAGAGGTATTAACAAAAATAAGATATACATGTACGCGCCCTGGCGAAAAAGCTATGCACTATTTTATGCAGAAGGTATTTCTCAAAAGGTTTTCCGAGGTGAGCGGTATCGGTTCACGAAAAAATTCTTTTAATCTAGTTTATAGAAGTTCGGATTTTGCTGCAAATACATCAGAAGCAAAAATAAACTCTTACGCCCCTGGTGGCCAAAGCATTCTTTATCAAAAATTGGAAATTATAAACAAAACATTTTTCATCAAGAGCTGTATCCGGTTCAGGAAGAATGTTTCAAATCGGACTTTTAGAAAAATAGATATCGCGGAAAATGCAATTTAGCTTTACATCCCCTAGCGGAAAATCTATGTATTACTTGAAAAAGAAACTGTACCTAAAATAGTATTTCATACAAATGGCATCGAATGAGGGAAAAAATCCAATCGGATATTTAGAAGCAAATGTATGGAATAAAATGTATTTCAAAATCGATATCATCTCCATTTACACCGTCTAGCGGTGAAGATGTGCATCGGGGAAAAAACTGCAATGCAAGGAACATCACTCTCACATTTGAAGTTTCCCAATGCAAAAAGGATTTTTCAAATTGGATTAATAGTTGCAGAGGCATGGTGTCCACATAGGCGGACGGACCAACAGAGTGATAACATAAGTACGATCTTTTTTAACAAAATACGTGCTATAAAGGAGAGAGGAAATGTTTGAGTCACTTGTTTCTCTCAAGTGGCATGATGTCCGTGTGAGGAAGACTAGCCCTACTCTATCATGCCTTGGGTCACGAAATAGAGCAAAACGGATCAGGAGGGAGCGCTTATGGTAGGTTTATGGTCGGTATTGCTGTAATGAGAGGGGGTAGGCAATCTAGCGGCTATGCACAGGAACTTTTGGCACCACTAATAGGGTTAATGCTACACGTGCCTGTCTTCTGATGGTAGAGAGAGCGGTTCTAGCTGCGGCGGAAAAACTATTTGCCGAATCACACGATTTACCCTTACGCGACAATCAGCTTGGAGGGATTCCGCCCACACAGAAGGTTTAGGCTCGGCGGCCTACGCCTGTTGCACGCTTTTGAGACAGGAAGGGGAAACGGAAGGACATTAGTGGAACCTAGGAGTTCACGATAGGAAAGTTTGTAGACAGAGAGAAGTCAGTAGATATAGCGGCTAGTGCGAATGGTGTCACACAATGCCAAAGCACACACTGCTAGTAGAGAACAGAGAAATGGGTGGGAGGAAGATCAGAAACCAGTATTTTCATCCGTGGAGGGGGGGGCAGTACTAAGTGCCCGACGGCTTAACGTGCACATCCGACGCACGGCTGATATTTAGTACTTCGAACGTCCCAACCTGCCTGGGATCGATCCGGGTAACTTTACGCGCCAATCAGAAACGCTGACCGCTAGGCCATCCGCGGCTCTTACACGGTTTACCCGTGGGGCGATCGTCTTGCGTCCTTCAGTCCCGGGCTGACGCGACGTCGTTGCTTCTCTGAAAATCGATACAGATTTGCGTTGTCACGGGGCCAAATGGTGCACAGGACGGCCAGTGGACCAATAATTCGTCACCCATCAAATGCATTCAGCTGGCGATATGGTCGGCGAATTCGGTGCTTTCGCATTCTGTAGGAATTTCGCTTCCTCTTGAAAGTCACAGCTCAAAACCAGAAGTCTCTTCTCGCTGGGAAACTAGTCTCAGTTGTGACATTGCAATAGAGGTACTCTCGCTTGTATCAGCAAGCGCTGCAATCAGATTCGCCACATATTTTAATCATGTGCATATCTCAAGTAAATGTACCAGCCTATCGATTTGCATGCGCTTCCAATCATTCCTTTAGGGTAGTGCAATTTTACTATTGCAGAATGTAACGTGAAAAGGCCACCCCTGGGGCCGAGTGATATGAAAATATAGCTTATAACGAAGTAAATTTCTCCGTCATTTCTGGTCTACGCCGGGATTCGAACCAGAGTCCGCTTATTCCGGAACAAGTCGCTCTACCAACTGAGCTACGCAGACGTTCATTCTGATTGCTATCTGCCTTTATGTCGTGTGCGTCCTGCTGGCAGGTACGTCACATCCCCCCTCGAAAGAGGGCCGGGGCATGGCCCACGGGTCAGCCGTGACCATGAATCGTTGCAGGCAGCCATCCACTGTAGAACGTGCACTTGAGAACTCCCAGTCAATCTGGTGTGTGGAATGCAACGTCACGCACATTTATTTTTCGAAGCGCTGGAGAAGGGATTCTCTGATTTTTCCTATCTCGCGGTGTGGAAATAACATCACACCATTGCGAGATTTTGAACGGTCAGGTCATCCGGATAGTTCGGGCGCCATTATAACGAAGTAAATTTCTCCGTCATTTCTGGTCTACGCCGGGATTCGAACCCGAGTCCGCTTATTCCGGAACAAGTCGCTCCACCAACTGAGCTACGCAGACGTTCATTCTGATTGCTATCTGCCTTTATGTCGTGTGCGTCCTGCTGGCAGGTACGTCACAAGCTTTTAATCATTCCACTAGAATCCCTGAAGAGGCATGGATCGCGTGTTTGTATTACGTCACTGGCTCGGACCCCAGTGAGATGCTAAACCCCCAAATGAAAAAAGAAAAAAAAAACATAAAATTAAATAAGCAGGTGGTCATTATCTTAGCGTCCCATGTTGTTGCTTAAATCTACTAGGGCCATGCAGAAATTAAGTACCGTTCGCGCATCATTCCCGCGAAAGTGTTCGTTTCAGAGTCGCGCATGTGCAGTTGTGTTCCTCATCCAACAGCCACGTCCTGACCATATTTTCTGAGGTCGTGCTTATATTAAAGGTTTTTGCTGTGCGTTAATGATGTTTAGGTTAATAGAACGCCCCCTCCCCTTCCCCCGACTGCGAAGTCCGGTCTTTGACAATGTTTCCGAATGCAAAAATTGTTAGACCAAATGAGATTCATCAGCGAATTTGCGGAAATAAAACCGCAATGAGTGCAGGAATGGTGCGAAGTGCATTCGAATGTTTAATGCGTCCTGCTGGCAGGTACGTCACATCCCCCCCCTCGAAAGAGGGCCGGGGCATGGCCCACGGGTCAGCCGTGACCATGAATCGTTGCAGGCAGCCATCCACTGTAGAACGTGCACTTGAGAACTCCCAGTCAATCTGGTGTGTGGAATGCAACGTCACGCACATTTATTTTTCGAAGCGCTGGAGAAGGGATTCTCTGATTTTTCCTATCTCGCGGTGTGGAAATAACATCACACCATTGCGAGATTTTGAACGGTCAGGTCATCCGGATAGTTCGGGCGCCATTACAACGAAGTAAATTTCTCCGTCATTTCTGGTCTACGCTGGGATTCGAACCCGAGTCCGCTTATTCCGGAACAAGTCGCTCCACCAACTGACTTACGCAGACGTTCATTCTGATTGCTATCTGCCTTTATGTCGTGTGCGTCCTGCTGGCAGGTACGTCACAAGCTTTTAATCATTCCACTAGAATCCCTGAAGAGGCATGGATCGCGTGTTTGTATTACGTCACTGGCTCGGACCCCAGTGAGATGCTAAACCCCCAAATGAAAAAAGAAAAAAAAACATAAAATTAAATAAGCAGGTGGTCATTATCTTAGCGTCCCATGTTGTTGCTTAAATCTACTAGGGCCATACAGAAATTAAGTACCGTTCGCGCATCATTCCCGCGAAAGTATTCGTTTCAGAGTCGCGCATGTGCAGTTGTGTTCCTCATCCAACAGCCACGTCCTGACCATATTTTCTGAGGTCGTGCTTATATTAAAGGTTTTTGCTGTGCGTTAATGATGTTTAGGTTAATAGAACGTCCCCTCCCCTTCCCCCAACTGCGAAGTCCGGTCTTTGACAATGTTTCCGAATGCAAAAATTGTTAGACCAAATGAGATTCATCAGCGAATTTGCGGAAATAAAACCGCAATGAGTGCAGGAATGGTGCGAAGTGCATTCGAATGTTTAATGAAGGACGATAGAGCGTTCATGACGAATTGGACAGTGGTAATGTGTCTCTGGTTATGGAAGATTTTGTGGAAAGAGTAAATGAAAACATTAGGGGAGAACCGACGCTTCACAATTTGTGATCTTTCAGAGCATTTCCCTGACGTTTCGAAATCGTTAAGTGAAAGCTTCAGCACCACAAAATGTGTGAACGATGGTTGCCAAAGATGTTGATAGTAGATCACAAAACGAAGTGCATGGGACCTGCTTTAGAATTTTTGGGGCGTTACGCGGAGGAAGGTGATGATATTTTTAAGATGTATAGTGACGGAAGATGAGACTTCAGTCTCTCACATCACACCCGAATTGATGTCCTTGCATCATCAGTCCCTGCAATGGAAACACATCATTCATCCGACGATGACCCGAAGACGACAGTTGAACGGCAGCTCAAAATCCAGGCTGCAGACCTCTATGAGGAGCGTATCCAGAAACTAGTGCCACGATATGACAAATTCCTTAACATCCACGGGGAATATGTCGAAAAGTAGATTAAATTATGCAGAATTCATCGCAGATTAAAAATAATTATCAATACTTCTTTTTCCTATTTTATCTTCAAAAACGATACTTACCTTCTGGATGACCCTCGTACTTGCAAACTCATGCAGTAAGTGTTCATTTTCTTGTGAGGGGGGATATGTTTAGATAAGTTTACTTTTGCCTTTGGAAAGTTTTTCTTTTAGGAAAAACTTAAGATTACCAGCACGATAAACCACGCTGATTAGGAAGAACAGTAACAAGAAAGAAATGAGTTCAAGGAATATGTCATTTGTCGTTAAGAATCAGGATAGCATCCTACTGTGAGCCAGGTAACTTTTCTTTTATTGCGTACTCTTCACTTGGGAAGACACACGAATGACACGATCGATTTAGAAAAAATCGGAATCGATGAACACGTGACCGAAAAAAAAAAGGCTAAATAAATGCTTCTCATTAAGGTTTTCTTCCGAAGAATTGGGAGAATTGTGGAAAACACATAATAGCTGTTACGAAAGGAAGAGCTTTGCAGTGCCAAATATCAAACAACGCATGTTTCCGCATTTGATTTCCCAATCTACTAACGCTGTCACGCAAAGAAGAAATAGTTCGTGAAGCAGAAGACTAATTAATTTCAAGAGAGTACGTAAATGCAAAAGTTATTTTCGGAAACTGGATCCACGTATCGCTATTCCAAAGAACGTTGCTTTGCCCCCAATTAACTTTATACGAGTTTTGGATCATAATTTAACGAAGATTCTCAGGTTTTCTCTACAGAGTCAAATGTATTACCACGGAGAAGACATGTTTTATAACATATCTCTTTCAAATTAGCAAATGAAATGGAGAGGTCCAACCGAGTTAGAATCAAGAGTGAAGGCAAGAACGGATAATGAAAGTCACGCAGGTTTTACCAAACTTAAAAAAATGACTTCATATGTAATTATCGGAATAATTAATGACCAGCTAATGCGTTAAGCTCTATAAAAGTTATTTCTTAAGATTTCCGAACATACACCGAAGAGCCGAAACATTACGAGCAGCGCGCCTCCTTTTGCAAATCGAAGTAACTGCAGGAAAACGACGGTGCGTGTGAAAGTCACGAAAGAGTATGAATAATAGATGATATTGAGCTCTGCTGATCAGTGTCTTTCTTCAAATGGGATAAAGAGCGAGTTTGACAAAGGCAAAATTTTAAAGGCCAGACGATTGGGTGAGAGCATTTCTGAGGCAACAAGGCTTGTGGGATGCTGACGGTCAGCCGTGGTTGATACCTTCAGAAAGTGGTCCGAGGAGGGATGAACCACGAACCGTCGGCAAGGTGTGAGCCGACCACAGCTCACCGATGCTAGAGGTAAGTCGAAGTCTATCCCGTATGGTACGAGCCAACAGAAGGGATACTGTGGCGCAACTCATCAGGGCTTTGAATGCTGGTGACAGGGGTAATGTGTCACAACACACAGTATAACGAACTCTGCGGAAAATTGGATTTCATAGCTGCAGGCCGCTCGCAGTCCCTATGCTGACCTCGGTTTACAAGACGAAAGCTCCTAAAACGGGCCCACGAGCATGAAAACTGTCCCTTGAAGGATTGGAAGAAGGTCGTCTGGTCGACTGAATCATGTTTCATGTTGCACCATGTGGACGGCTAGTTAAGTGTGCGTCGTTTATCTGGGGAAGTGTTGCCAGCCGGATACACCGTTGGACAAAAACTAGCTGGTGGAGGAAGTGTAATGCTTTAGGTACTGTCTGCTAGGGAACCTTGGGTCTAGTCATTCATGTGCAAGTAACTATTGCGTCTACCCATTCATGTGCAAGTAACTATGACGTCCACCGATTACCTTAACATAATTGCAGATCAGGTACATGGCAACGTATTCCCCTCGAATAGTGACTTCTTTCAGCAGGATAATGTGCTAATTATTCCACACTGCCCGGATTCACCGACAACGGTTCTCGAAACACGAGGAAGACTTCCAGGTATTGCCCTGGCCTCCAAATTTCCCAGATATTAATCCAATCGAGCATCTGTGGTTTGTGTTGGAACTGCAAGTTCGACCGACGGTGGCTCAACCACGTAACTTAGAAAAGTTACTGGACCACGTTTTGCTACCCGATACCACAAGACAGCTTCAGAAATCTTGTAGGGTCCATCCCTCGCTGGATAAAAGCTGTATTGGCACGTGGAGGACCACCATCATATTTGACAGGTGGTCATAATGCTTTGGCTTGTCGTTGTATGATTTCCTGGTCAGTTTTACGTGACACTAACTCCAGGGAGAAACCACGAAAACGTAAACCTAAACGTTAAGATGACATCACAGCAGAGAAACCTCCTTCCAAAACTTGAAAATTTCAGAATCACCAAAGATGAAGTTATAAATCATTTGAATTAATTATATTTATTCTGCTTTAAACCCGTCATTTTTGCAGAGTTGTGGCCAGTAGCAAATACAAAGTTACGCTGCCTAACTAAAAAGCTCGGCATTCACTAGCACGTGCCATAATTATTTTTCAAGGCCGATTATCTGCACTACAGTGCATTATAACCTACGACAGTATCTGAGAAGCGGTTTTCAATACTTATCTAAATAATTGATGTAAATCCAGTCATTTCTTTTTCACTACGAAGCTATTCTTCTATGCCTAATATCTCTGAAGATTAGGTATACATATTCTTTACGATTTTTCATCACATTTTTTAAATTATAATTTATTGACATATTATTTTAACTAAGAGTATGAAAATAATATTTATCGCGTTTTTGTGTTTATATTTTCATCTTCTATACATACGCACTCTTTGACAAATTCAAATAGTGAAGCATGCGGGAGGAATTATCCAATCCATATGAAAATTAGTATGTGCAATGTACATGTACAGGAAAGGCAATTGCAATTCCAGGGCATTGAGTCATTTATTGGGATAAAACAGCTACGCGAGTGGAACAAGTCAATACGTTGTAGCGCCACCTTTGGCTCGGGTAAAAGCGGTTACCCGGCGTGGCATAGACTCATACAGTTCACAGATATTGTCCTGAGGTATAGCATGCCAGATGGTGTCCATATTGTATGGCAGTTACCCGACATTCTGGAATGGGAGCAGGTGGCGCCCCATTATGTCCCAAACATGTTCGTTCGGTGAGAGGCCAGGCGATCGGAAAGGTATCAACATTTCGGAGGCCGTTTTCAGAGAGCCATCACAGCAGAGAAACCTCCTTCCACAACTGGGAATTATTCTGCTGAAATGTTGCTTGGTGATGCTGCGATAGGGATGGCAATAAAACAGGTCGTAGAATGTTACCGACGTATCGTTGAACCGTGAGGGTGGTACGGAGGACTACCAAGGCAATCCGGCTATCTTAAGACATGACTCCCCAGACAACCATTCCTATTGCGCGAGCCGTTTGCCGTCCCACCGTAATTACTGGATCTCGGCGCTGGCCGACTCGTCTCCAAATACGTATGCGCTGGCTATCGGTGCCAAGTAACTTATCACTGAAGACAACACGATGCCACTGGACATTATTCCACGTTGATCGTGCCCAACAGTACTGCAACCGGTGCCAGCGATATTAGCTGGTTAGTGGTAGGTAGCGGAGTGGCCTCGTCGAATGAGGTCCGCGTGCCGCACGTCCTTTAGCAACGGTTCTGATGGTCACTTCCGTACCTGTAGACGACGTAACATGGCCACAAATGGTTAAGAGCGAAGAATTCGGTTCTGTTCGTGCAGTTCTCACAATCGCTCGCTTCTTGCATACTGTCGTTGCCCTCGGCCGTCCACTGCCTGTGTGCCGCTGGGTTGTGCCCTGTTCGAGACATTGGCGCCAACATCGTCCGACTACCATATGGCTCACACCTAAATGTCTGGCGATACGGAGACTGGCCAACCAGTCTTTCTCAACTCAATTATAAGTCCTCTCCCAAACTTTGCTCAACTGCTCGTATTGTGCACGAATCCGACGTCGAGGCATCCGCACGGTCCGTGGAAATTAATGCAACAGAAATATGCTATCACACTTGTTCCTGAGTGCGAGTTTTGTTTTTGATATGCCCTTCTCGATGCGTCGTTTCAATGCGCTGTGGAGGGCCACTCTTTCATCATTAGTCGTTATTTATTCATTAATTGCCTATTCGGCCTTGTGGTACTTGCATGCGGAGTTTCACGTGGAGAAAATGAAAAATTAAGTAGATGTTACGCTGCACCAGTTCTGCAGTGGTCTAAGCGCTGGCTTCTGATCATTCTTCCACGATTGGTCTGGGTTCGAATTCCGAGTGAAGCACGAATACTATGCTTGTCGTAGGGCACGGGCTCTCTCCCTTCTTTTGAATCAGTGGCCCTAAATTATGGGGCTCATAAGTCATTGAGTCGCTCACAGTGTTCCTAAAACCTTTCCGCGTTGCCCCTTTGTGCAGTGGTCTAAGCGCTGGCTTCTGACCATTAATCTGATATGGGTCTGTGTTCGAATCCTGGTGAGACAGGAATGTTGTGTTTTTCTTACGGCACTGGTTCTCTTCCTTCCGTGGAAATGGTGACCCTAAATTAGTGACGTGTAACTGCTTATAAGCCCATCGAGTTGCTCACGGTGGTCGTCAAACACCAAGGCAAAAAAATTCAAAATGTAGGTGCTCTACGTCACAGGATAAACATTCAAATAATTATTTAATAAGCAAACAAATGTACGAGATCTAATATTCGACGTGCAGAATGAAGTTTTTTCTTCTTCAGTTTTGGAGCTACTTGAATGTTTTTTAACTTATCACATTTGCTTATACCCTATAAGCTCACATATTTCACCTTATTTCTTTCCAAAGAGAAACGTTCATCTAATATGCTGTCAAAAGAATTACATTTGAAGCAAGGTAAATTAATGAATCGTAAAAGTTACAGCATGTGAAGCAAATAAGCGCCGTGTGAAGATGGTAAAACACCAAACAAAATCTTCCATTTTGATAAGTGGTGTTCATCAATAGCAATCATGATCAATGTCCAATTAAGGAAATTCCCGCCTCTTTGGGGCTATAACTAGAGAGCATGATATAAGTCTTGCGTTGCGCGCAATGAATCATTCCTGGCCGTTCAGTTACGGCCGGTGACTTCGGCGACGTAATATTAGGAGAGAGTGATGGGATATGACGACGCTTCAGGACAGGTATCCTAATAACTACCAGAATTCCTCCTCTAGCCTCCCCCTTCCCATTTCTTCTGCGTCCCTCCTAAAAGACGCCTCTTTACTCAAACACCAAAGCAAGGCTGGTAATTTACTTTCTAGGGCAGATTCGTCAGTTCCAACCTGACTGCAGAGAATCGATCAAATAAAGAACAAGACAGAAATGACGTTACATGCACGATGTTTATCAAATATGCTGGATCTCTAGGAACTCACTTCGAAAGTTATTTTTCCTGACTTTCCGTGCACAGATGTAATACATTTCGGAACATTTTGCCCCCGACGTAGACGTACATTCGTGTACCATCATTTGTTTCCACGAGAAAAGCGACTCTCCAACTAAAGCCAGCAGTTTTCTTCTTTTCCCTCTTTTTGGTCACTTTCTTATTTCCATATTTGTTTCTTTATCCCTATGCTTTTATGAGAAAAATATATTTCCAACATTCTAAACTGAAACTGGTGCACTGTAGCAGTGGTTTCCGATGCCAGCAACGAGTAATAATGAAAAAAAAAAGGTCACAATTGCCGGATTTGGCGAGTTAAGGATTTTAGACTGGCGACATTATAACCAAAATCAGCCGGATTGTTCTTTCTTATTTCTAATAATTTTTAATTCCTGTCCTTTTGTGGTACATATCCTTCCAACATTCAAAACTAAAGATGATAGCCATGTTTCAGGCTACTTGCGATTAAGCATCAAATGCGAAGGGTGTGCGGAAAGTAATTCCTTCATGTTTTGTGTATTTACTTTGTGATGTTATCTCTAAATTAACTTTTTTTCTCTTTTCTTGAGTTTCTGTTCTTATGCAAATCATATTGCTTCTTTGATAGAGTTTCTTTCTGAACGGCACGTCGCTTCACTGCATCCTTTTATACGTTTTAGCAACGACTGACAGTGAGCCGAAGGTAAAAAATAGCCATGCAGCGTTAAAACAGAGGTTTATTAGGGTGGTGGTACGAGGAAATCCTGGTTCACATCTTTGTTTAGTGAAAACAATACAGACAGAGGATGATCTCCCCTAATCTCGCAGAGATCGTGCAAATTCAAAGAACATGTGATGGTAGGAAATTCTACTCACTCTAGACAGGCGATTCGGGCATCCGCTGTCGTCTGCTCCTACGGGAGTTTGGAGCGATGTGTTTGTTACACGGGTAGAACATTTTGGACAGTGAAATAAGGAAATAAACTGGGCTTTTCATGATACTTATTTTGTTAAGGGAATCAAGCCTTTGTTTAAACCAGGATAAATATGTTCACACTAGTAGCTGTTGCTTGAGCAATAAAAGCAACGTAACCGTGTAATATCACTAATACAATGAACTTTACTCATTTTATCACCAGTGGTTTACAAATCAGGGCTTGGTAGCCCAATGAGCAACACCGCGGGCTTGTGGGCTCTCCCCTGAGGTGGGTTTGAGTTCCGAATGCGGAACGGGTGGTGTGTTTGTCCTACGGCCCTGGATTTTCTCCTTACCTGGAGTCAGTGGCTTAAAATTGTGAACGAGCTGCTCCTTACAACCTTAGATACTAACACGGGTAATCGAACTAGGTAAAAACAATCCACAAAAGCGTATTTTAACAGCAGCATTTGTTTTTTTCCAGTCCTAATGTTTGTCAATTAAATTTCGTCCAACATTTTTTCTTTCCGAAAAGCTTGATATCCTTGTTTTTAATTATTGACGGCTTAGCGCAAATATACTTCGCTTAGACTGCTGTCGTCATGGTATTTCATATTTAGGTGGGCGTTGAAGCCCAACCAAGCTTTGTTTCTCGAAATGGTTTTATTGCGTCACAATCATTACTGTGGCTGAGACAGACAGAATCCAAACAAAACGCTTTAAAATGCTGCTGATTCAGCTGTTTCTAGAAGCTGTTTTGAAACTCTCATAAAATAACATCTTCGTTTTCTTCAGTTTTTAGAAGCACAGTTTTACAAAGCGCCTTCGTAGCGACTGAATTTCTTTGTACTACCTTAATGTAAAACCTTCAGCTTGGACGACGTTCATAAACTGACGAGTCAATCCTTAAAAAACAAAACGAAATCATTCCATGCAAACATATTTTTGTTATGTAAAGCTCATTCGCTTCAAATGCCAAGAGGCTACCGTCTAAAATCTGATTTTTCCTTAAAGTAGAAGCAATAAATGAATGTTTTTATTATGTCATTATATTGGAATGCTAAAAATGCTATGTTAATTCTTTCAATTTTCATATTGAGAGAGAGAATGAGAGAGAGAGAGAGAGAGAGAGAGAGAAGGACGTTACTTCTATTACAAATCCACGCATAACAGGAATATTTTGTTTTGGAATATAAGCCTGTCGAGGGACTGCGTTCATTTCACGTGGGAAAAAGACATAATAAAGTTCACCATTTTCATTTTCAAACACTACCAATCCATGAACATTTTTGCATTTAATTTTCCGGCATTGCATTTGCGTACTGCCTTAGTTCATTTAGCAACTGCTTAAAATAATTTGCACTGAATTATTGAAATGAAAAAAAACTGAAAAATTGTGAGCTGAAGTAAAGATAAACAATTTTCTTCTTCAGCAATTACTTTCTTTCAAAACATTATTGATGATTTTGTATGATCATATGTTTCTTTACGATTGCGGAGTCGAATTATTTTGTATACCGTATTTCTTCTTTTCTTTCTATAATTATAGCTTCCCTGCGCTTGTTTAGAGATTGCACACTTAGACGATATCAAATTTTACTTCAATGCGCCTATGGTAAACGCTTATTGGAATTTCTTAAATTAGAAATACCAGGTTCGTAGAAAAAGGAGTGGAAGATTTCATGCCAACATTTCTTTCACATTTCGACTCTTTCATCAGTAGCGATGGGTTTCAAGAATGCCTTTTTGACTCAGTTGGATTTGTGGCACGGAAGTTATTCCTGAGATCATGTCCAGCGCGTTTTGATTCCCTACTTCATATACACGGTCTTTCAATTTGCACGACGTAACTCAACTGAAAATTTATGAATTTTAGATCCGACCTGAAAAGTTCGCAAATGCCCAATGATTGCTTTAACCTAAGAATTCATTATTGTGTATTGTAAATGCTTCAGCGAGATTTAATTAACACCAGAATTCTGGTGACTGTTCTTAATACTGGATGAGCAGCCTCGAGACGCTTTTAGAACAAAGGGCATTTATGAATATAAAACTTAGAGCTTTGGCTAAACCAGAAATGCTGAAAGTTTTCGAGCAACACGAAAAATTCAGACTAGCTGGAAGAGCATGGTGTTTACCTTTTTTCACTTATTAATACTAGTTTATCGAAACTTGTAACTTTCCATATATTCCAGAAATGTCTTATCCTTCACTGTAGAGGCTGTCCCCACTCGACATTGGAAAGAATTAAATTTTCATTTTTTTTTATTTTTAATTTAGGTTTCATGGATGTACATTAACTTTGCTGTCAAAATTTAACTAATGTTTCTTTGCTCTTAAATTATTTTTATGTTCTCAAAATTTCATGTTGCTTTAGTTTTCTTCGCAGTATTGAACAAAGTACTTTTGTTTCGTTTTGCCCCCAATTTTCGAAGCGACAACCTAATTGTAAGTACAATTAACTTTAACGCGGTTTTTTATGTAGAGAATTTTATCCCAGTTGCCCTCATTTACTTTTGATATCATCACGTAAACTATTGTTTGATAAAAGGTTTCGATTTTGTCTCAGTGTATGAACATTTTCTTAATACCTCAAATCGAGTTCAAATTTTCTTTGTATTTATGGATATTTCGAGGTTTTCTGAAAATCCTTTCGTGTACGGGATTGAATTATCTGGTTTTTTGGTTTTTCTTCTCTTTCAGTCTTTACAGTATTGAATTTTAGTCTAATTGTTTGCTGTATTTTAAGCATATGATAGTTGTAGTTTTACTTAATTAATAGTTTTTTAGCTAAAGGTTCTTGGTTCAGAGACAGCTTTGTAGAACACATATCCAAAAAATTCTTTGAATAGTTAGTTAACTGCCAACCTCCAGAGAAAAGAATCAGCATAAGAGATAAGATCCCAGCAATTCATTTATTTCCCCAATGAAAGGCCAAATCTACTGTACAACGCGCTTGGATGCCTTTTTAATTATAAAATAATCAAATTACGCTTGGATGTAGTTTGAATATTTATAATCAATCATACTACTGATTTGTTGCAGCGTAGTTGATTATTTATATTCAACTACGCTGCAATTTTACAGTCTTGATATATGCTTTACCTCCGTAGTACGTAACGTACCATCGTATTATTTTGTGTTCGAGTACTTTATATTTGATGGATGACCTTCACTATCATTTTCATCATATCGAAATAGGAAAGTTTAGATATTTTGGAACAACCAATTATATCTTCGTTGATAAAGAACTTATCAGCAAATGCAATATAAACCAAAAAGACGAACCACTTGTGTTTTTCATATACGATAGAGAAAACAGATCATATTGCAAAAGTTAACAGAAAAAATGATAGCTTCTGTAGTAAAAGCCTTTGCGTTTTCTTTTCGACACTAACGATGGTGGAACTTGGAAGAAGTTTTATCACACTGTGATCTTATCCTGAGATTGTTATTTTACCCAGTGCTTTGTTCTTGGTATTCCTAGTATGGCTGCAAACTCCGGTCAGGAAATAATTCGTTTTCAGTTTTTCTGTTTTTAATGAATTTAGCTATAATGATGGAAGACCTACATGGTTGCTTGAGCAATATTTTATGGCTTATCAATTTGACAAATATGTTTCGTTCTATTTTGCGGCACCTTTGGGAATACGTTTTAGTGCATAATTTTTTAGGCAAATTTGGTTTCAATAATTGTCTTTATAAAATTGCATTGACATTGTCATTTTTGTAACAACTCTTCAGAACTGCAGAATATGATCCAGGAATTCGTTGAAAAGAAGTGAGATTTAAAATGAATTTTCAGAAAACAAAATTGATGAATAATGCTTTCACAAGAAATGAAGGTTTATCGATTGATGAGGAAAAGCTGGAGGTAACCGATATTTACATTTATTTACCTTGGGCAACAGATATCTAGCGAGGGTTCCATTGATGAAGAAATTAATCGGCATATAAAACTTGGTTGGAGAGCGTTTGGAAGAAACAGTACAATTTTCGAAAAAATTTGCCATTATGTCTTAAAAGAAAAGTGTTTAATCAATGCATCCTTCCAGTTTTTACGTACGTAGCAGAGACCAGGACTTTAACTAAATGAGACATATAAAGGATACAGGCAACTGAAAAAAGCAGGGAGAGATGTATGCTTGGTGTAACCAGGAAATATAACACGAGGAACTCGTGGATAAGAAAAATGACAAGAGTGGAAGACATGGTCAGAGTAAAATCCCCGAATTGGCAATAGTCTGGATATGTTGCCAGAAGAACGGACCACCGATGGACAACCGAAATTTCAGACTGGATTCTGAGGGACAGAAAAAAGACCCAGAAGAAGACCCCATGGGAAATGAAAGGATGTAATTCGAAAGCATGCTGTAGTGACATGGAGGATGAAATTCGAAAGCATGCTGTAGTGACATGGAGGATGAAATTCGAAAGCATGCTGTAGTGACATGGAGGATGAAATTCGAAAGCATGCTGTAGTGACATGGAGGATGAAATTCGAAAGCATGCTGTAGTGACATGGAGGATGAAATTCGAAAGCATGCTGTAGTGACATGGAGGATGAAATTCGAAAGCATGCTGTAGTGACATGAAGGATGAAATTCGAAAGCATGCTGTAGTGACATGGAGGAGACTTGCTCAAGACAGACCATTGTGAAAGAAACTTGGGGAAACCTTCATAAAAACTTTGATAATGGTAATAAAAAAAACTTTGATAATGGTTTTTAAAGCATTACTGGTGCAGCACTGAGTACAGAGACGTGTTTAAACATTACAGCGCCGTGGGCCCTAAAAATCAGACATCCTCAAATAAGCGAAATTTAATGTCAAGCATTTACTTTCAACTTCATATTTAAATTATATATATATTTTTTTATCACAAAAGGTATCAGCATATTCTCAAGAACGACTCTGCAGAATTTTAGCACATGTATTATATAAAACTGGGCACTGAAATTCAAATTTTAAATACCTTTTTCACGCAAGTTTAATTTGAACAATTTCGAAACTTCATTCCACCATGAATTTCTATATTTACAAAGAAATTGCTTCATTTTAACATACATACGACATGTTTATCTCCAAAGTTTGAGTTTAAATTTTCAACGTAAGCAAATACCATCTTTGGGATATTTTTAATACAGTGCTGATTCAAATTTTCATTGTAAATTGATTGAATGACTGGAAAGAATGAACACAAATTAGCGAAACTACTTACAGTTCAAGCATTTCCCATACGCCGGTCCTCCAGGGCTTACGACGCAAAAACGTTGTGACGTACTACAGAGATGAAAACATGTGTCAAGACGACAAATCTGCAGCGAGACATTCTGTCCGCGTAGCTCAGTTGGGAGAGCGACTGACTCCGGAGTGAGGGGACACGGACAAACTTGTGTTTCCACATTAGCGCACGATTGTGGAAAATGGATCCACTGGCCTTTGGATTTTTCGAGAAATGTGTGATGTTTGTTCCACACACTGTTTGGAATTAATGAAAAATTCCTACTTCGCTTCAAAGAAAAAACAAATTAAGAGGGAGAGGATGTGACGTACTACAGAGGTGAAAACACGTGTCAAGACGTCAAATCTGCAGCGAGTCATTCTGTTCGCGTAGCTCGGTTGGGAGAGCGACTTATTCCGGAGTGAAGGGACACGGGTCTGGTACGGTTCGTCCAACAACGATTGGTCCAATGCCGATTCGTCCAATGCCGATTGGTAAAGTGCCGATTCGTCCAATGGACAATTGGTCCAAAGGTACGATTCGTCCAATGATATGATTGGTCCAAAGGTATGATTCGTCCAATTTATATGATTGGTCCAATGCCGATTCGTCCAATGGACGATTGGTCCAATTTGCCCGAAGTACTACTCGTGCTATAAAAGTCTCATCTGTTCTGATTCTACCTCCGATGGTATACGAAAGTACCGGTAGTCCAAAGAATGTAAAATAATGTTACATTTCATACGTAATATTGTGGTTACAGATTTCTTTTTTTTTTTTTTTGAATCGCGTTTTTTTTGTTATACTGTCCTTGCTGCCGTATGTGAAGTAACTGATGTACGAGCCGTTCAATCAACTTCAATGTTTCTTTTTTGCATGAAATAATAAAAAATACTAGTGTTCCGTTTCTGTTTGTATAATGCAGTGGGGTTTTCCGCCAACTGCCCAATGGAAACAACTGGTCGGGGTTTGGACAGAGGCCTTTTTAACAGTTTATATTCTACCGATGTCATATTCATAACATTTACATATTAAATCAAGTTAATAATATTGCGCTTTTGCTTAAGCACGAAATATTAATTCATAGGCCTTTTCAACAGTTTTTATTCCAGCGATGTCATATTCCTAACGTTTACATATCAAATCAAGTTAATAATATTGAGCTTTTACTAAGGCACGAAATATAAATTCATAGGCTCCAGGACTTTTTATTCTACCGATGCCATATTCATAACGTTTACATATTAAATCAAGTTAATAAAAAAAAATATTGCGCTTTAACTTAAACACGAAATATTATTTCATAGGCCTGCGGCCTAGGTGCCTTGCAAAGACCTCAGAAATGATACGATGAGTGCCTTTTATAAAGTTTTATAAAATGTTTACAAATACCAAATATCTAGGTTGTAATTTAAAATCTTCTAAAAAGGCCCGTGACCTAGGTGCCTGTTAGATAGCTGAGAAATGATACGATGAGTGCATTTTATTAGGTTTTATAAAATGTTTACAAATACAAAATATCTAGGTTGTAACTTAAAATCTTCTAGAAAGGCCCGCGGCCTAGGTGCCTTGTAAAGACCTGGGAAATGATTCGATGAGTGCCTTTTATAAGGTTTTATAGAATGTTTACAAATACCAAATATCTAGGTTGTAACTCATAATCTTTTAAAAAAGCCCGGGGCCTAGGTGCTTCGTAAAAACCTGAGAAATGATAAAAGAGGTGCTTCGTAAAGACCTGAGAAATGATAAAAGAGGTGCTTCGTAAAGACCTCAGAAATGATAAAGACCTGAGAAATGATAGGATGAGTGCCTTTTATTAGGTTTTGTAACATATTTACAAATACCAAATATCTAGGTTGTAAATCAAAATCTTCTAAAAATTCCCGCGGCCGAGGTGCTTTGCAAACAGCTGAGAAATGCTCCATTGAGTGCCTTTTACCAGGTTTATGTAAAATGTTTACAATTACCAAATATACGGAAATTATCTTTCAAAAGGATATAAAGAGGAGAATAATTTAAATTATTATTCCTTTCTGGAAAATAAGAAAGTTTACCGTTGGTAAGATGATACCATTGGACGAATCGGCGTTGGACCAATCGCCATTGGACCAATCGTCCCTTTGGACGAATTGGCATTGGACGAATCGGCATTGGACCAATCGTCCGGGACCGAGGGGACACTGAGTAGATGCCCGTCGCGGACAAACTTGTGTTTTCACAACGTACAAAGAGATTATTTTTAAACGGTGCGACACGCGAAAAAAAACGCCAGAAATTGACGATCCCATGGCCGAAACTAACTCGTGGATCAGGGGGGTCAAACGAAATTGTGGTCCATCTGTTTGCTTCCACAATTTTCGTAATCTTCATCCCTCTTATCCAACAGCTGTTTTCGTCCACAGGATTGCCGATTGCAGGAATATCTCTGCGTGTCGCGCCATTCATGGTAAATCCATTGCTACGGTTCTGTATGAAAAGCTCAGGAGAACGGACGTTTTGGAGATGCTCTAACAGGCACGCCAGGTGTCAACAATCATGCTGAGTTTAACCCTTTAAGCGGTTAAACTCAGGGAAGGAATTGTTTTACCGTAGCTTACCTAAACCAAATGGTGCTCAAAATTTTCTGCGCTCCCCAAACAGAAACGTCCACACAGCTGCCGAGTTTTATGAACTCTACGGCAAAACAATTTCTTCCCCTCTCTCATCTCACCAGTACAGATAATAAACTTGTTACTGGTGATAAGCACTCCCATTTAATACTTAATTCTCTGCTCCATGACCCAAGCACTAGTTCATCCGACACGAGGGGACTAGTTATCCTTATCTTGTGCCAGATGAATTATAACATATCAGAAGGACTGGACATGAGTTAGACTAGTTATCCAATAAGACTAGTCCTTCTGAGACGGATATCATGCCCCTGGGTAGAAGCGAATTACTCAAACATCTCTTTGCTTTCCTAGGTTCGCAGCCACTATTATAGCCCTTTTAGCAGATAAAACAGTCAGAAAGGATCAATGTCTGAGATCCCCCTTAATGACCATTTTGAATAACAAACCTAAGGCGGAAAAGAAAACTTTTTAAAGCTTCACTCCTTTCAGCCGCGGTCGGCCTGCTTCTAAAGTAGCAAAGAAGTTCGTTCGAGATGATTTCATCCAATTTTGCTAACCCCGATTTAATTCTTCCAGCCGGGTAGAGTCGCTCAGATCACTCCTTTTGCCCATTCCGACCCAAACTTGAACTCTAACTGATGCTCGGTGTGCTAGATTGCTAGATCTATATCGCGCTTAAGTGCCGTTTTACGCGTTTAACTGAGACATTTATATGGCGAGGGCAGGTGTACATAATTAACGGGTATCTCAGTATATTTCGTTGTGTACTGTTGCACAAAACACAAACTCCCCTTGTAGCGTATACTCTAGATTCAGTTTCTTTTGATTTTACTATCTCTTGTTATTTTATTTTCCTATGCAAATTATCTTCTCACTTAACGAGATGTTGTTTCTCCCGCTGAATTACATGTGGCAACGAGTGTAAGTCATGACGTGGTGGTATGCAGTATATATAGGCGCGCTCAAGTATACCAGAGAAGGCCGCCCCGGTGGCGCAGTGGTCTAAGGCGTTGGCCTCTGATCATTCGTCCGTAAGGGGTCTGGGTTCGAATCCCGGTCAGGCATGGATGTTGTGTTTGTCTTACGGCACTGGCTCTCTCCCTTCCCTGGAACCAGTGACCCTAAATTAGGGACGGGCGACTGCTTATAGCCCATTGAGTTGCTTACGGTGGTCGTTAAACCTCCAATCAAAAAAAAAAAAATACCAGAGAGGTTCGTTTTATATGTGATAGGTTCTTCCTGATTATTGATATGCGATTTACCTACGTTTCTACGAAAGTTCGGGCTATCAGTAGTTGTGTTATTTTGGAGTGTGTATTTGAGTAATACCAGGAGCTCCCCAATAAAAGGTTAAAAGTGAGTACGTTTTCTTAGTTCATTTTATTGTCAGACCTCTGTCTGGCCGTTAAGTCTATTTCATTGAGTGTTTACGTTAAGTTCAGGGTATGTTGTGTTTACCGCTCTAATAAGGAGCCTTCAAGGTACTAATGTACTAAAACCGAAGTTATATTACTGATATTCAAGATAATGAGGAACGCTGAGTAAAAATAAATTCCATATTCTTGGAATTTATTGCACGTGCGTGTCTTACCTAAACAAACTCTAGCACTTTGAAGATTAAGCACACTTTGGCTACGTCAAGTAACCTTTCAATAACCCTAACGTGACTTAACGTAAGCCTTCCTGCACTACACGTCCAGCCGGAGAATTTTATTCATTATACCCTGAATGTTTGTAGACACTCATTTAAAAATTAGTTATGAAGCATTATTCCCAATGCATGTTGCATTATTCTTCAGTCTGATGTTTTTTCATTCCGTTATACCGAAATAAAAACTAAACCGTCGCGATTGACAAGGGGCGGTTGAACAATAATAATAAAGTTTCTGCTTTCATTTTATATAGCATCTCTCGTCTATTAAGTGATCGGCACATCACAAATGAATAAACGAATATAGTGAAATAACAGTTGTGTGAAATTTAGCAACTTTATGAATCATCAGAAGAAAAAGTGAATTACCACATTTGTCTTGTTGGGGCGGGGCAACGCATGCGAGATCTTCAATGAAAAACAGTTTTAATTTCTGTACAATTTGGGTATATGTACTGTCTTGTACAATATAATAGTCTAATACGAGGTTAATTGTACAGTATACATTATGATTATCAGTACTGTACCATATTTATTTCTGTTCTACACGTTTTTCAGGATCCTATACCCCTCTTTGAGTCCTGTTGATATGCTTAACAGTACTTATTTAATGATTTTTACATACCTTATCTAGAAATCTGTTTTGGAGGGGTTCAATCTGTACCCTTTAATGTTTCAGTTTATTTGGCCTAACGTCATGTAAGGTATTCGAACTGTAAGTAATATTACTAAGGAAGTTGTATACGCGAACTAGCTAGGTTTGGCCGTGTTGGACAACGTTAGGCCTACGGAATTGAAGAATTGAAGAGTGAAGATTGAAAGCCTCCAGAACAGATTTCAAAAGAAGGTATGCAAAAAACATTAAATAAGTACTCTTAAGTGGCGTATAGGATCCTGAATAACCTATAGAACAGAAATAAATAAGGTACAGATAACCATAATGTATACGTTTTAATTTACGCTTTCCAACCGTAGGTTGAAGAAGCGTATATGCTCCAGCTTTGTCCGTCCGTCCGCACGATAACTGGCGTAAAAATGGTTCGATTTCGATGAAATTATAGTATGTGGTAGGGGACCACCTGGGGACGAACCCTATTGAAAATAGGACAAAAGGGGTCAAAGGTCACGACGTAGGAGCGTGATTCATTCCATTGCACTTATACGTCATAACTTGCGTAAATATGGTTCGATTTCAATGAAATTTTACAATGTGGTAGGAGACCCCTGGAGACGAACCCTATTCAAAATGGGGGAATTGGAGTCAAAGGTCAGGACATAAGAGCGGGATGCATTCCATTGCCTTTATGCGCCATAACGTGCGTAAAAATGGTTCGATTTCGATGAAATTTCAGTATGTGGTAGGGGACCACCTGGGAACGAACCCTATTGAAAATGGATGAAATGGGGTCAAAGGTCAGGACATAGGATTGCGATCTATTCCATCGCCCTTATCCCATATTATTAAGGTGGACGTCAAGTAATTTTGCTTCCTATACTTCCAATGGAAAAGCTTTTGTACACATTTCCTTCACAATTAATGTGTTCCCAAGGATGAAAATTTGAACATCGATTAAAATAACTTCTTAATATAACTTGGTATACTTAATATTTTCTAAAACATAACCATAATTATATTAAAAATCAATAACTTTTCCTTTGGTGGTGTTAAAACCAGAAAAAGAATGGCGCGACCTGTACTTTGATGACGTCAGTAGACAAACAAATCTTGGACTGCATAATTATGGTTATGTTTTAGAAAATATTAGGTATTCCAAGTCATAAAATGAAGCTATTTTAATGTTCAAATTTTCATCCTTGGAAACGCATTGATTAAGAAGAAAAAAGATGGCGCGACCTGTATTTTCATGACGTCAGCAGTCAAACAAATGTGCGGATCCTATTAAAGTTTTATGACGTCACACTGTTGCTAGCAGATGGCCACGATTCCCATCTGCCTCATTACGTCACGCGTTGTGTGCGTATGTTCGTCTGCACGATAACTCGCGTAAAAATCGTTGGATTTCGATGAAATTTTTATATGTGGAAGGGAATCACCTGGGAAAGAACCCTATTGAAAGTGAACGCAATGGGGTCAAAGGTGAGGACATAGGAGCGGGATCCATTCCACTGTTCTTATGCGTCATAATTAACGTAAAAAAGGTTCGATTTCGATTAAATATTAGTATGTGGTAGGGGATCACCTGGGGACAAACCCTATTGAAAATTGGCGAAATGAGGGTCAAAGGTCAGGACATAGGAGTGGAATCACTTCCATCGCCATTATGCGTCATAACTTACGTAAAAATGTTTCGATTTGGATGAAATGTTAGTATGTTGTAGGGGCCTACCTGGGGACAAATCCTATTGAAAATGGGCGAAATGGGTCAAAGGTTAGGACACAGAAGCGGGGTCTATTCCATAGCCCTTATACATAATAACTTAAGTAAAATTGCTTAGATTGCGACAAAACTTTATCATGTTATTTCAGAGGTATACTGAACCAGTTCTGTTGAATACCATCGAAATGGGATTAAAGGTCAGGGCGTAGGAGTGAGATTTATTCCACAGCCATTTTATGATTTCTAGTATGTTGGGAAGCGTATGATAATCAATGCATTGCATGATTTTACTAACTTGTTACACCTGGTGCTACTCCAACGTTAAACGCAAACATGTGTATCATTGTCTTATTTGGTCTAAAGCATTCTTAAAACGTAGTTTTGTTTCCTTTAAACTTGAAGGCATCCGCTTGCTGTATTTGCTCTTCCTCTACATAAAATCATTTTTAGTGGTTTCCTCTTTGTTTAGCTCCAGCGGGCAGATTTGAAATGGTCTATCGACTTCTTTACACATTCTGCGAAAGCAGAAACCCGCTGATTGTTCGCCGGAGGCCTTGTCCTTTGCAATTTATAACACGAGCATTATAGACTTCATGCAGCGAGACAAAATGCCGCCGGGTTTTTATCTTATCTTGCTCGAGTGACATCTTCTCTGCCATCACTGTCGAAAATCAGCAGCCGTTACAAACTGTCTCCTGAGCGTGTTCTAAAATTCCTTTTGGAATTTTGTACGTAAGGGTTCACATATATTTTTTTCTTTCTTTTTTTTTCTTTTCGGAGGTATTCGCGTGGCATGTTACTTTCTACATCTACCAGCAACTGTCGCCAAAAAGTAACAAGAATCAAATGACTTTTTTGTTAGACTTTCTGGTTTGAGGAAAACCGTACTCGTTTTATTTGTTCCTTTGCCACTTCCCATTCTCAGCACACCCTTTCCATAGCCGCAGTGATTTTCTTGGTATCACAACCCGACGGTCCATCTGAACTCACGGTTTATAAAAGTCTACAAGTAGAAAGTATGCTATTTCTTTATTGATAAATTTCAAAATAATGAATTTAAATAGTTTAAATCAAAATATTGCATTCATTACACATGCCTGCAAAATTTGAGTCACTGAAAATTGTCTGCAAATTTTTCACTGATTCTAAAGATATTTGGTGAGCTGATATCATACAAGACTACGATTTTGCCCGAAATGAATGTGAAATGTATTCTGATGAAAAGGTTATTGTATTTGTTCACATGTACAGTAGCGGACAAAAGTATTTGGCGAAACACTTTTTCGATCATAATATTTTTTCTGCTGGACCAAATTGGGTCATTTTGGGGTATGATATGTGTTATTCAGTTGTAAACATAACCCATATGCAGATGGATCGGAAACCTTAACACAGATCAGGTACCGAGCTTAATCGCAAAGATAATACAAATTGACCAACAAAGTAGGTGTGTATCACATTCATTTAATGCAACGATAACAGAAAAGAAGTACGTGAAAACGACAAAACAATAACTAATACTTAGTGGGATAACCACAAGACTTAATAACAGCTACACAACGGGCCGGCATCCAGTCCACTAGCTTCTCGACGGTGACCTGCGGAATTCGCACCCATTCTGCAGACAGCTGGTCGAACTTCTGGGCCCTATTCCGGCAGGTTTTCTTAGCACATCGTCTCTCCAGCTCCTCCTACATGTGCTCGATGGGGTTGAGGTCTGGAGATTGGCTTGGACAGTCTAGAAGTGTGACCTGTTGCTGCTGGAAGGCTGCCTTCGCTACTCTGGAGATGTGCTTCGGGTCGTTGTCTTGCTGCATGATCCATCCGGGTGTCATGTTCTGGTTTGCCCATGGGAAGACATCGTTAAGGAGCATGTTCGTGTAGCTCTGGCCGGTCATTATTCCGTCAATCTTGATGACGGGGCCCATTCCATTGCGAGAGAAGGCGCCGTAAACCATGAGCGGTCCTCCTCCGTGCTTGACAGTCGGCTGAATGAACTGGGGGTTAAATCTCTGGCCACACGGACGTCGTACGTATCGGATACCATCACTTCCGAACAAGTTGAACATGCTCTTGTCAGTGAAAAGCACTTTACTTCAGTCCGCCGCGGTCCAGTGCCGATGAGGGCTCGCGAACGCGACTCTGGCTCGTCGATTCTTGACTCCGATGAGTGGTTTCTTGGCGGGGCGTCTTCCATTCAATCCACCAGCAATGAGACGACTGGAGATGGTCATTCGGCTGACGTTCAGGTCTTCGCTGTCGCGGAATTCGGTGGCGATGTCCATAGCAGTCAAGTTGGGATCAGCACGAGATCGACGGAAGATGAGTCTATCCTGACGCAACGTAGTGGAACGAGGTCTACCACATCGCGAACTGTTCTCGACGGTCCCAGTCTTCTTATAACGTTGCAAGATAGCTGAAATGGACTGGTGTCGGATCTTTAGGGCCTTTGCAATGTCGGTGACGCGCATTCCGGATTCCATCATGTTCACGGCCGCCTGGCGAGCTCCAGCAGGGATCTCCGCCTTTTTATCCATTTCTGAAAACCTAAGATTGACTTATTATCACACTACACATCACAAAACCCACAAAAATTACAAAAAAAAACCCCATTAATACATGCAGCAAACAAATGGGTAATAATTGGCGACTCTTGAATATGGCCCATTTCAAACGGCAAATTCGCTCTGAGCGAAATACAAACTACGCGGCATTGTAACCCACAAATCAGCACATATCATATCCCAAAATGACCCGATTTGGTCCAGCAGAAAAACAAATATGGTCAAAAAAGTGTTTCGCCAAATACTTTTGTTCGCTACTGTTTTCTGATGAAAAGGTTATTGTATTACAAAAAGTTAAAACATATTTTTACGTACAGAAAACGTTACAAAGAACAATTTTAAAATGCCATTTATATTTACAAGTCCTTAATTTACACCTTGTTCTTCACTATCGGCTTCATAGTTTTCAGGAAAGTAGTCCATGTGAGTGTTCAGAAAGTGCACTGTTCATTGAGCAATCAAATGACTTGACTTTTTCTAGCATGTTTTCTGCTATTTGCTTGTAGTTGGGATCTTCATATTTCCTCAAGAACTTCTTTACAACTTCCTTGAAAGCATTCCAAGCCTCTCTTTTAACAGTTTCCGTTTTTGCTTTAAACTCATTGTCTTCTTAAGAATTTTTAAATGTATAGAAAATCCCTACTTACAATCCCTCTTTTCAGTCTAGCATCTGACAGTCGCTGACACCTTTACACAAATACCTAAAACACTCTTATTTTGTAGGCAAAGCTTTTACAAACTCCTTCATAAGTCCAGTTTCGGCATGAAGAGGAGGTAGGGGCTGTTTTGGGATCAATCAAACTTTCCTGGATAACGTTTTTGTTTCCTGGTCTTAAGGCAGCCCTGCTTAGCCCTTGTGTTTAGATCCAGTTTACTTTTTACAGTGCAAACAACGTTTTACCTTTCTTAATGTATTTTTTTGTTGCAAACATCATCCTTTCACAGTAAATTTGTCAAATGATAATAAATTCAGTAAGAAAAGGAGCCAAATTAAAATACACTCACGAACAATGAAATTTGCGCACCTAGAAGATAACATGCTACAACCGCGAAATTTTTGCAAATAGCTAGAGTGCATATACTGGTATGCAAATGATCCACGTTTGGTGCGAGTGCGCATGACCGCACACAATGTGGTGTCGCTGCAAGCACGAACCGGCAGCCTTATAAACCGGCAAGTAGTCGATGCCCCATGAAAGCGAAAAGCACCGGCTGACGCAAGCAAGAGTACAGAGTGAGAAGAATGCCGGGTAGACGCCACAGACGACGATTTACGCAACGTATGGACTTTGAGAGAGGCCAGATCATCGGGTTGAAAACCGCAGGGTGGTCGACGCGCCTTATAGCCCACCACGTGGATCGTTCTGACCAAACCGTCCGACTGTGTTGGGAGCAGTGGGCACGTGACGGCAACGCCACACGGCGGAGTGGCTCCGGACGGACTAGGAGGACCAGCGGTAGAGAAGATCGACGGATCGTGCGCCAGGCTCGAACGGATCCCACGGGGACCCGATCCACTATACATGCAGATGTAGCGGCTCCTGTGTGCCCACGAACCATTTCCCGACGCCTCGCGGAAGCAAATCTGTGATCCCAGCGCCCCTTACGTGTGCTTCCATTAACACCGGAACATTGCCGGCTCCGTGGGCAGTGGTGCCAGGACAGAGCGACGTGGAACGCCACAGACTGGCGACGTGTGGTTTTTAGCTATGACTGCCGCTTCATTTCGGAGACAGATGATCATCGTGTCCGGGTGTGGAGGTCCCCGGTTCAACGGCACAATGCCAACCATGCTATCGAGGGCCACACCTCCCCCAATGCAGGCATTATGGTCTGGGGATCCACATTCTACGATAGCCGATGAGCTCCAGTAATGGTACGTGGATCATTGACGGGCCAGCGGTATGTGGATGAGATCCTACGGCCCCATGCGCTCCCATTCCTGGCCGAGATTCCAGGTGCGCTATACCAGCAGGATAATGCCCTCCCGCACACGGCTCGGGTTACCCAGAACTGCCTACGTCATGCATGTCCAGACACTTCCATGGCCTGTCCGCTCCCGGGACATGTCCCCTATAGAGCATTTGTGAGACCAGTTGAAACGCCAGCGGCCGCCGTGCAGCACTATCCGGGATTTGGAGCACACCGTCCAACACGTGTGGGCCAGTCTACCGCAAGACAACATCAGGCGTCTGTTCGCCTCCATGCCGGACCGTATTGAAGCATGTATCGCCGCACGAGGCGGTGCGGCGCGCTATTGAAAGTGACCCGACTGCGTGCCACAGATCCCTCTGCAATTGTCCTGCAGCTCTGTTTTTGCCATCATGTGAATCATTTATTTGTATCATTACGTCCATAAAATTTCAGTTCAATCCGACGCTTCCTTCTTGTGGCGCAAATTTCACTGGCCGTGAGTGTTATTGTTATATACGCTAAGAACAGATGAATTAATAGATAGCGAAATTAAATATTTATTTTGTGAAAAAATGGCACGTCGTGGAATTCTTTCTCTATTTATTCCTGCAATCAGTACCCAAAAATGTATGAAAAGGGGTAAAAAAATGTTAGATAAATTTTCTATTGCAGACCTATGTTATCATTATCAACCGAACGAACAATTTCGGCCCTGTGTATGTCTCCTCAGTTTTTGTTTTCATTCTTTTCAGATGCCCAAGCACCGCATCCATGCACCTACGTCTGGGTCTTTCACTCGGCCTTGTCGTATTTATTTTATTTAGCAGCACCTGCTACAGAAATTTTCCACCCTTTCTCCATACATGTCCCAACCGTTGCAATCCTGTACTTTGCACAAATGGGAGGATGTATGACCTTTTACAGAACTATTGAGATTCCTCATTATGTCTTCCCGCATATATTTCCGTCTCCACATTGTATCATCATCACCAAGCATTATTAATCCACTACTGGATGAATGTCTCCCCAAGTAACCTCCACAAGCTTTTTGTCGTTTTAAGTAACTCTAGCGTACGTTTGCATTTCCTTCACATCTCTTTCGTCATCTTTTTTCCGTCCTTCGTATCCAGTCTAGTATTTTAGTTGCCCAACGGTAGTCAGTTCTAGCGATATTTCCAGCCCATTGCCACTTGAGGGTCTTCGGTTTGGTCGTGTTGTCATCAACTTTTGTCATTTCCGTAATCCATGTGTTCTACCTTTACTGTTTTATACCAAGCATGTATCTTTCCAGGCTTCTACTAGTTGTTTGCAGACTCTGAATCTCTGTCTTAGTTAAGGTCCATGTCTCTGATCAATAAGTAAGAACTGGAAGTTTGCATTAATTAAGCATTTTTTTCTTTTAAGACGTAATGGTAAATTGCTCTTGAAAATTAAAGAGCTTCTTACAAAAGCTCTCCAACCAAGTTTTATTAGCCTATTTATTTCATCTTCTATGTGGCCCAGGTTTGATGTCTTTTGTCCGAGGTAAATGAAGGCATCAGTTGCTTACGGATTTGACCCATCAACTTCAAAATCTTTAGTTTTCGTAGAAAAACCATAAATTTCAGTTCAATCCGACGCTTCCTTCTTGTGGCGCAAATTTCACTGGTCGTGAGTGTTATTGTTATAACTGTACATCAGTTTTGTTTTCTGTAAGTTCAATTTTAAACCCACTTCTCTGATCGTGTCAGCAAGTTCCTGAATCATACATTGTATAAAGTACCATTTATCTTTCTCCGTACTCTTCTTTCGATCCTGTCTATTATTAGATTTTGTAGTTGACCAGATTTCATAGCCATGTGTAAGCACTGGCCGAATATAGCTTAGGTACAATATTTCTTTATATCCTTTTGATAATAATTTTCATTTCCAGAACGTTTTAAAAAGATACTGATCGCACAAGAAACATAATATACTGATCACATCTTAAAAGTGACCCCAGGACAGCGACGGGTACAGTTCAGCTGGTACAAGGTGGACCAAAAGCTATTGAAAACATTTTAAAAATTAATTGAAATGAAAATAACACTGTAATAATACAGACGTACGTATTACTGCTCATTTGCTAAAGAAACTCAAAACGATTCCAGCAATTTTGATTCCACACCGACAGATGACGCAACTGATCCATCACAGGAATTTCTGTTCAAAATGGCTTCTCCCCAGGAGAAAGGTGCCTGTATCGGTTGGTTTTTCGAAGCAAAATCTCTTACACCAGTAAGAAGAAATTTTGAAACAAAATTTGAAAATTAAACAACATCTCGAAACAACTTAAATTGGCACAAAAATTTCCTGAAGTGTCCTTAAGAGAGAAAGAAAGGGACTGCCAAGCCGCTCTTGAAGACACTGACCAGGTGCTCATACCTTTTGTCTCTCCTCTTTTAAAGGTATATTTTACAGTTGTCTTAACAATTGCCTCTGACAGATCGTCCGAGCGGGCCGGGGTTGGAGACCCGAGTGAGGCATGGGCGGTGTGCTTGTCTTACGGCACTAACTCTGTTCTTTTTCTGGGACCATTGGCCATAAAGTAGGGACAAGGCGACCGCTTACAGCTTTAGAGTTGCTCACGGTGGTCACTAACCACCAAGAAAAGGTGCCATTTGCAACCAGTGAAACATAAGCTTACTTTTGGTTCTCACGTAAGATAATGTACTTCTGATTGTATTTTTTAAAGGTTTTGTGCAGAAGAGTTCTGCAGTAACAGTGCCAATCATCCTTTTACGTGAATTTGGGGACAAATAACTCTTTCCCAAGCTAAACGGGGTTTCGGGAGGGGGCGAATGGGTAATGACCACTGTTAACAACGCTCAAGGCTATGTGCAGTCGCCCGTCTTTAATTTGAAACTACTGGTTCCAAATAAAAGAATAGAACCCAGGCCCAGGTCCGACGACTGGACAGAAACTTATGCCTTCGTCCTCGGGCCACACTGTATTCCAAAGGTGTTTCATAGGTAAAGATGAGGCCCCAGTGCGGCTAGCCAGTTTGAAACACTTTATTCAGTTTGGGTGCTGATCACAAAATCCAAGTTTTTTTGTAGTCTTGAACTAGGTTTGCAGCTCAATGAGCAGTTCTAATAGCATTGGCAACATATCTCCAAGCACAATCAGTGAAGAACCTATTCTCAAATACAGTAACAATTCCACGGTAGCCCGAGGACGAAGGCTCCTACCCAAAGAGGAGCTAATTGAATGGTGGTTAGCGTTCTACTAAGATTTTCTTCAACAGTGGTTTCCAGACTCAGAATTGTGTCTCAAATTCGTATCGCGGAGGCCTTCTGAGCCCTCGAACTCCCAGAAATTATCATTAAAGCATAACAAATTCTAAAACAAGAAAGATGTGACCGAATATTCGGTTGTAATAAGAATTTATTTTGAATTCTTTTTGATGCGAATAAAATTTATAAAAGTTATTCATAGTCAATGGAGCCGGCAGGAAAAAAATCAACCCGATTTCTACAAAAAACATCCAGAAATAGAAACAGCGACTTACTCCACCACCCGCTAAAAAGTATGTTACCAAAAGTTAATAAATGTTGCACAAAACGTTTTTCCTGGCAGAAGAGACAAAGAGATATTCAGATCGAACAGTAAAAAAAATAGACATCACAGACAAAGAGATTTTCAGATCGAACAGTTAAAAGAAGAAATATCGATGGAACTAAGAAACTCCTAGCGGAAGAAATTTTCCATAATGGGACAGTTGAAAATAGGCGAAAAGTATTTTTCATGGCAAAAGCTATGCTAAGGAAAAAGAACTTTTGGAATACGACTCCCGGAAGCGGAGATAGCGAGAAAAAGGTTTTTGACCTTTACGCACCGTAGCGGGAAAGACGTGCATTATATTCCCCATATTTATCGTAGCGAGTGACGTACAGCAAAAAAAGAAATTTCTCAAAAGGATTTTCAGATGCTGAGATACAGCTGCAAACAGAAGTACATAAACACTACCTAGAGACAGGAATGTGAACTCCAGAAGTAAAAACTTAAAGTGTTACACAAGGTAAATGGTATCGGATGTTAAAGGAATTTTTTAATCGTATATTTAGAAGTAGAGATATCGAGAAAACCATATTAAGCATTTGCGCCCCCTAGCACTGAAATTGTGCATTATTGTAGGATAAAGATAAACACAAAGAGTTTTCATAGTTAGTAGTATCTGACTGACAAAAACATTTTCAATCAGGTTTTTGGTTCCGCAGATAAACGGAAACGTGAATTTTCGATTAAGGGTTTATTGCAGGTGCCCGTCTGGCTGGAGAGACGATTTTGAAAGTAACAGAGCTGACTGACTTCACAAAAGGTGAAATATTCTAGATCTGTAATTTGTAGAAAAATTACCCACATTGCTTGTCTACGGCGCGACGTCAATCCGTCAGGATCGGGATCGCCGTCGTCTGAGAAGGCTTGTACGGAGAAACAGGACTTCCTGTATGCAGAAATTGACCAGAGGATTCAACGAAGACTGTTCCTGACCCATATCTCAGCGAACTATCATCGGGTAATTGAAGAGGATCGGTACAGTCAGTCGCATGCCGATGCGGAAGCCACAGATTTCTGCGAAGAAGTGGAAAGTGCGTCTGCAGTGTTGTCAGGAACACCGTGACTGTACAATGGAAGACTGGTAAAAGGTCGTGTGGCCTGACCAGTCGTGATACATCTTGTTCTGTTCCGACGGTAGACAGAAAGTTTGGCGGGAACCCCGTGAAGCAATGGGCCCAGCATGCCTTGTAAACACAACTTAAGATTCTGGAAGTTTCTTGATATTGGGCACGTTCTGGTGGTGCGGAACGGATTCCCTGATATTTCTGGATCGGGTTCCCTGATATTTCTGGATCAGGTTCCCTGATATATCTGGATCGAGTTCCCTGATATTTCTGGATATTTTGGATGTCCTCCAAGGATTATCAGAACATTGCTGCAGACCAAGCCCATCCTGCAATGTGGACTTTTTGTCCAGCAGGTGACTGCTTTTTTCTTGGACGACAATGCTACTGTCCATCGTACAAGATGTGTTCAGAGGTTGTTCAGCAAGTATAACAGCGACTTCCACCGTCTTTCCTAGCCATCACAAACCTCGGATCGGGTTACCATTGAGGATGTGTGAGACATATTAGAAAAACAGATCCGAGACCAAAATTCTCTACCGTCAAATCTGAGCTAGTTAAAGGACTGTCAGGTGAACGCCTGGTATACTGTAGACGAAGATGCACTCCAACACTTTTTGGAATCAATGGCACACGGTATACGTGCTTTAATTCGAGCAAAAGGAGATTCAACTCGGTATTGAATCAAAGTTTTTAATTCAGTGGCCAGTACATGTACTACTTTATAAAACGGTGACCTTTGCTTACTTTCCGATATTCAGTTTTGCCATTAGGGGGTCTGAATTCTCATGATTATTTATCTCGATATATGTTTTAATCCATAGCACTGTTTCTGAAAATCTGTTTGGAAAATGTTTTTAATTATAAAAACCATGTTTGTATAATTATAAAGACCTGTTTCTTATAATGGACGCTCCCCATCTTCTGATTCAAGGCTTCTTGAGTTGGAAGAGGAACTACAAAGGATCAAGTGGGACATTGTCGGGCTAAGTGAGGTAAGGAGAAAAGGAGAAGATCTCATTGAACTGAAAAGTAGACATCTCTTCTACTATCGTGGGGCAGATACTGGCAGAACTAGTGGTGTTGGATTTATAATAAACAAGAAACTGAAGGATAAAGTTGTAGAAGTTGAAAGTTCCTCTGACAGAGCTGCACGACTCGTTATCCAACTCTCGAGAAGATACGAGGCTCAGATTATTCAAACTTATGCACCCACCACAAGTCATCCTGAAGAAGAAATTGAAGAATTTTATGAGGAAATTCTTCATCTAAATAATAAAGGTAAGCAGCACTTGAAGATAATTACGAGAGATTTCAATGCACAAATAGGGCAACGGCAACAGAATGAAACTTCAGTAGGTAAATTCGGTCACGGCAACAGAAACCAGAGTGGAAATACTCTCGTTGAGTTTACAGAGGCAGAAGGGTTTTTCATCTTAAACTCCTTTTTCAAGAAAAAGCAACACAGAAAATAGACATGGAGACATCCAAATGGGACGACAAGTGAAATTGATTTTATTATGTGTAACAAAACATTCGTCATCCAAGACTGCAGTGTGCTAAACAAGTTCAACACAGGTAGTGACCATAGATCGGTGAGATGTAAGATGCACCTCAACACTAAACTCGAACGTGGCAAGCTCATAAGACAAACAAAATGTATTGACATAACCAACCTCAAAAAACACCATAATACTTTCAAGTTGGAACTGAAGAACAGATTCTCTGCTTTAGAAGGCCTAACATCGGAAGAAGTGGATATTTCTGAAGTTAGCAGAAAAGTAACCAAAGCTCTTATGGAAACAGCAACAAAATTAGCTGGGTCTAAGAACAAGTTGCATGTGAACACATTATCAGGAAAAACCAAAATCTTGATGCAAAAAAGAAGAGAGATGAGGACAACTAAAGAAGATGTGACTTCCAAAGTGGAATATATAGAGCTATGCAAGACAGTACGAAAAAGTATCACTGAAGACGTAAGGAAATTCAACTGTGAACTAGTGAGGAAAGCAATTGAAAACAACCAAAGCCTAAAGATAGCAAAGGGACATCTCAGTAAGGGAAGAAAACAGATTATGGCACTGAGAAAAGAAGATGGTACTGTAACAAGTAATAGAGGCGAAATTTTGATAAGAGTGAAAGATTTCTACTCCAAATTATATGAAAGGGATGATACATGTACTCCAGACATCATGAAAGGTACCAGTACCAGAGTTCTTCCTGTCCTCCCAGCAGAAGTTGCACATGCAATCAAGAACATGAAGCGGGGAAAAGCTCCAGGAGAAGATGGAATTACTGTAGACATCATAAAAGAAGCAAGTGGAAAAATCGAAACAGTACTCGCCCAAATTTTCACTCGATGCCTTACTGAAGGGAAGATTCCTGGGGATTCGAACAACGCTACAATGATCCTGTTACATAAAAAGGGTGCCATTGAGGATATCAGGAACTACAGACCTATCAGCCTCCTATCAGTGGTTTATAAAATCTTCACTAAAGTTCTTTCACACCGTTTAAAGGTAACACTGGACATGGCTCAACCGAGAGAACAAGCTGGATTCAGGAGTGGCTACAGCACTATAGATCATATTTACGTACTGAGAGAACTAATTGAAAGAGCGAGGGAATATGAACTTCCATTGTGCATGGCTTTTATCTATTATGAAAAAGCCTTTGATTCAGTGAAACCATCAGCAGTTACAATGGCTCTGAAATCCTGCGGTATTGAAGATGCATACATTAATACTGTATTATTAATAACATCTATGAAAATGCAAGTGCAAAGATTCGGCTGTTTGAAAATACAACACACATAAAAATTGGAAAGGGAGTGAGACAAGGTGACACCATATCTCCGAAGCTCTTTAATGCCACATTGGAGGGTGTTTTTCAGTCTCTGAGCTGGGAAAACAAGGGGATAAAGATTAATGGAGATTATCTAACCCACCTTCGTTTTGCTGATGACGTAGTCATTTTTGCAACTACCCCATCAGAGCTGCAGAGTATGATCCAGGAACTTGCTGAGAAGAGTAAAGAAGTGGGATTAAAAATGAACTTTCAGAAGACAAAAGTTATGTTCAATGCTTTTACAAGAAATGAAGATTTATCGGTTGATGGAGAAAAGCTGGAATTAACAGACACGTACGTTTATCTTGGACAGCAGATATCAAGTGAAGGTCACATTGATGAAGAAATTAATCGGCGTACAAAACTTTCCTGGAGAGCTTTTGGAAGAAACGGCATAATTTTTAAGGAGAATATGCCATTATGTCTTAAAAGAAAAATGTTTGATCAATACATCCTTCCAGTGCTTACGTATGGTGCAGAGACGTGGACCTTAACTAAAAGAGACATACAAAGGCTGCAGACAACTCAAAGCAGCATGGAGAGGTGCATGCTTGGTGTAACCAGGAGAGATAAGAAGAGGAACTCGTGGATCCGAAAAATGACAAGAGTGGAAGACATCATGATCAGAGTTAAATCCCTGAAATGGCAATGGGCTGGACATACTGCCAGAAGGACAGACCATCGATGGACAGCCGAAATTTTAGATTAGATTCCAAGGGACAGGAAAAGACCCAGAAGAAGACCACATGGGAGATTGGTGGATGAAATTCGAAAGTATGTGGGAGTGACATGTAGGAGACTGGCATAAGGCAGACCATTGTGGAGGAAACTTGGAGAGACATTCGTCCAGCAGTGGATTGATAATGGTTGACAATGATGATGATGATGATGATGATGTTTTAATCCATAGCACTGTTTCTGAAAATCTGTTTGGAAAATGTTTTACATTATAAAGACAATGTTTTGTGCATTCCCTAGTTCACATTATGCACAGTTTCCCCTCCAAGTTTGTCTCCGATTCTGAAATCCCTGTTGGCAAAATTCTTTCCTTGATGACAGCTTCCGTAAGGATAAATATTTCGCGTTCATTTTCTGCTGTTTCATAACGCGCATTTCTGCCACTCAAAAGGGCTGAAATGCATATTGCTATTTTCAGCCACATTTCCACTTCTAAATTATCGAGTGGAAAACTCCGCTTTTTGCATCATATTATTGTCAGTGTGTGCAAAAATGTGCTCAGTTTTTTTTTTTTTTTATACTAGCGAAATTCGGGATTTTCTGCTGAAGAGTTGAGATATATTCACAGTGGAATGCACATTACCCGTATTTGTAGGAACCAAAAATCAAAATAGCTGAGTGAAAGTCAACTGAAATATATAAGGATCCGTGTTATACTACAAACGGAGAAGCCATAACATCGCAAAACTTGTAACGTACCAGGAGATGTGACGTACCTGCCAGAAGGACGCACACGACATAGAGGCAGATAGGAATCAGAATAAAACGTCCGCGTAGCTCAATTGGTAGAGCAACTTATTCCGGAATGAGGGGATCCGGGTTCGAATCCTGGCGCGGATAAAAATGAGGGAGAAATTTACTTCGTTTTAATGGCGCCCGAACAATCCGGATGACCCGACCGTTCAAAATCTCGCATTGGTGTGATGTTCTTTCCACACCGCGAGACAGGAAAAATAAAAGAATCCCTTCTCCAGCACTTCGACAAATAAAAAAAAAAAAAAAAAATAAGGGGGAGATGATGTAACGTACCAGGAGATGTGACGTGCCTGCCAGAAGGACGCACACGACATAGAGGCAGATAGGAATCAGAATAAAACGTCCGCGTAGCTCAATTGGTAGAGCAACTTATTCCGGAATGAGGGGATCCGGGTTTGAATCCTGGCGCGGATAAAAATGAGGGAGAAATTTACTTCGTTATAATGGCGCCCGAACAATCCGGATGACCCGACCGTTCAAAATCTCGCATTGGTGTGATGTTCTTTCCACACCGCGAGACAGGAAAAATAAGAGAATCCCTTCTCCAGCACTTCGACAAATAAAAAAAAATAAAAAAAAATAAGGGGGAGATGATGTAACGTACCAGGAGATGTGACGTGCCTGCCAGAAGGACGCACACGACATAGAGGCAGATAGGAATCAGAATAAAACGTCCGCGTAGCTCAATTGGTAGAGTGACTTATTCCGGAATGAGAGGATCCGGGTTCGAACCCCGGCGCGGATAAAAATGACGGAGAAATGTACTTCGTTATAAACTATAAATCATAGAATCGACCTTCCAATGCTTGCGCGCACACACACACATATGAGCCATAACATTCTGACCACATAGCTGACAGGGTGTTGGTCCACCTTTCTCGGCGATGACCACTTGCACCCAGCGTACCATAGATTCTCCTAGAATGCGGAAGGTGACCGCCGGTATTCGGTTCCAGCTGAGAGGTATGACTTCTTGGACTTTGACGACAAAGTGGAGCATTGGCGTAGATACGAGAATGCTGCGCCAAACTGCATCTCACAAATGCTCGATGGGAATCCTTGAAGCTGGCAACCAATGGAACACACGAAATACTTGGACACGTTTTGCGAACAGTTCTTGTGCCGCGGATGGCCTCGTAATTAACGTTCGTAACTGCCACGGAAAAGTTTCGGGATCGATCCCGGGCAGGTACAAATGTTCTAACCACTAAATATCCGCCTTGCGTCGGATGCGCACGTTAAGCCGTCGGGCCATGGGTACTGCCCCCTCCCTGTTACACTCGTAAAAAAGGGCCTCTTCCCGGACGTCTTTCTTTATTTACGAATAGGACGTACACAATCCGTTGGAGGAAGAGTAATGCTTTGGGTAATGTACTGCTATGAAACCCTGGGTCCACTCTTCCATGTGCAGGAAACTATGACGTGTACCACCTACCTAAACGTCATTGTAGACCAGGTACATCATTTCACGAGAATGGGGTATTCCCCTCTAGTAGTGCATACTTTCAGAAGTGTAATGCGCCCTACGACACTGTTCAGATTGTTCGAAAATTGTTCGCGGCACATGAGGAAGACTTCCAGATTGGCCTCCAAATTCTTTAAATATCAGTTAATCGAGCATTTGTGGTTTGTGTTGAAACAGCAAATCCGATCTGCGACGGCTCATCCACGTAACTTACAAGAGTTAAAAGATCTGATGGCAACGTGTTAGTACCAGATACAACAAGACACCTTTAGAAATTTTATAGCGTCGAAGGCTCGCCGGGTAAGAGCTGTTTTGGTGGCACATGGACAACCAACATGATGTTAGGATGGTAGTCATAATATTTGGGCTCTTCGGTTTAAATTCTGCGCAGATCAGGGACGCTGCTGCTATGAGCTTTGGGACGCGACCACTCATGAAGGCTTTGATACTCATACTGATGTGACTCATGAGTGTATACATATAAAAATCAAGAAAAAATCTGACAATCTTCTGATTTTAGATGAGTCATTTGATTGTTTTTTACACTTTCCAACCGTAGGTTGAAGAAGCGTATGTGCTCCAGCTTTGTCCGTCCGTCTGTCGTTCCGTCCGTCCGCACAATACCTCACGTGAAAATGCTTCGATTTCGACGAAATTTTAGTATGTGGTATAGGACCACCTGGGGACGAACCCTATTGAAAGTGGGCGAAAGAGGGTCATAGGTCAGGACATAGGAGCGGGATCCATTCCATTGCTCTTATGCGTCATAACTTGCGTAAACATTGTTCGATTTCGATGAGATTTTAACATGTGGTAGGACGATTCCCTATTGAAAATGGGTGAAATAGGATCAAAGGTCAGGGCATAGGAGCTGGATCCATTCCATTGCCTTTATGTGTCATAACTTGCGTAAAAATGGTTCGATTTCGATGAAATTCTAGTATGTGGTGGGGAATTACCTAAGGACGATCCCTATTGCAAATGGGCGGAATGGGGTCAAAGGTCAGGACATAAAGCGGGATCCATTCCATTGCCTTTATGCATCATAACATGCGTAAATACGGTTCGATTTCGATGAAATTTTAGTATGTGGTAGGGAACCAACTGGGCACGAAATCTATTGAAAATGGGCGAAATGGGGTCAAAGGTCAGGCAGGACATAAGACCGGGATTTATTACATTGCCCTTATGCGACATAACTTGCGTAAAAATGGTTCGATTTCGATGAAATTTTAGTATGTGGTAGGGAACAACCTGGGGACGATCCCTATTGAAACTAAATGAAATGGGGTCAAAGATCAGGACACAGGAGCGAGATTTATTCCACAGCCATTATCCACATAACTTGAGTAATAATTTCTGGTATGTTGGAAAGCGTATCATAATCAATGCATTGCATGATTTTACTAACTTGTTTATATACCTACTAGAAATAATTCAAGTAAAAGGCAGAAAATTAAAAAGGAAATGCTATTTGTATCAGACCAATACTGCTATTTCGTCATACTTCTGAGATTATCAAGCAGGTAAAACGTGAGCAAATGATTGCCATTTTTCGCAAGTGCACACCTTGTAGAGCAGAAACTTGAAATGTTTTCTAAATGTTAATTATACTGTTCGTCTCAGTAATTTATCATTTTTGGTTTCTGATATTACATTAATGCTTATATGGTAAAAAACTTGTCAGTCCGTTTCGTTAAACAGTGCCGTCTTTTTTTGTCTTTTTCTTTTTCTTTTTCTTTTTTTTTTTTGATTGAGTGTTTAATCACCACTGTGAAGAGCTATAGGCAGTAAGTAACCTATCCCTAATTTAGGGCCACTGGTTCCAGGGAAGGGAGAGAACCAGGGCCGTAAGACAAACACAACATCCATGCCTCAGCGGGTATTCGAAACCGGACCCGTTTCGGACGAATGGTCAGGGCCATCTTTCAGAATATTGCGCCACTTTTAGTATGTGGTAGGGAACCACCTGGGGATGATCCCAAGGTGGTTCCCTACCACATACTAAAAGTGGCAAGCAAACTATTCTCTTGTGGTTGTTTTATACCGAAACTGTTTTTTTTTCTTTGATTGGAGGTTTAACGACCACCGTGAGCAACTCAATGGGTTATAAGCAGTCGCCCGTCCCTAATTTAGGGTCACTGGTTCCAGGGAAGAGAGAAAGCCAGTGCCGTAAGACAAACACAACATCCATGCCTCAGCAGGTATTTGAAACCGGATCCGTTTCGGACGAATAGTCAGGGCCATCTTTCAAAATACTGCGCCATCGGGGCGGCAGGCAAACTATTCACTTGTGGTTGTTTTATACAGAAACTGTTTTTTTTTTTTTTTTGATTGCAGGTTTAAAGACCACCGTGAGCAACTCAATGGGCTGTAAGTAGTCGCCCGTCCCTAATTTTGGGTCACTGGTTCTAGGGAAGGGAGAGAGACAGTGCCGTCAGACAAACAACATCCATGCCTCACCTGGATCCGAACCCGGATCCCGTTCCTACGAATGATCAGAGGCCATCGCTTAGACCACTGCGCCACCGGGGCGGCCAGAAACTGTTTCATCCACAAAAATAAAAATAAACTTATCAAATTCAAATTTTATTCACTTTGCAGTAGCTCGGAACGGATGGATACATCGAAAGTAAAATAAAACCAGTCGGCTCTTCTTAACATAAGCAGACATTAATGAAGTGGGATTTGATTATAAAGATAAGGAAAAACAATTCAAGGTAAAAAGATTTTTTTCCTCTACAGAAAAATGTGCCGCCCCCGGGGCGCAGTGGTCTAAGTTCTGGGTTCTGGCCATTAGCCCGAGATGGGACTGGGTTCGAATCCCGGTGAGGCATGGATGTTGTGTTTGACTTACGATACTGGCTGTCGGTTCCCTATCACTTTGTCCGTGTTCATTTAGTCCACGTTCATTTTGTCCACCAACAACTCTGTCCATATTCATTTCGTTCTCAGGTTGGATGGAATACCGTAAAAATTTTCTATTTTGATGGAAGTTTTGTTTACTAGGCAGAAAGAAAAAGGTCGGCGGACATTCTTACATGCGAGTTTTTTCCTGTTTAAGTTTTTCGATTGAAATACAACGACTTCAAAAGTTATTTAAAGTAAAACTAGGAACTGAACTTCGAAGAGCTTTTAAACTTTTTTTGTCAATCGCTATGACATAAATCAAAGTTTATTCCAATGGCCATAAATGTGTTGGATTGAAGAGGAAAATTTAGACCCTCTTTCTCCTTTATGTAAAAAGTCTCCATTTTCCTTCTCTCACACCGCAAATTCACAGTAAATATTAATCTAAACTTTTTTCACCATTACACTTTTATGGATCTTTTTATTACGTTAAATAGATATGACACATGTAGAGAGCATTATAGTTCATTCGTACGAAAATTAGTAATACGGAAATTATAAACAATTAATAATCAAAATAAAAAATAAATTTACTGAAACGCTAAGAACTATATAAAACAATATACACAAGATGCATTTCGAAACATTCAAAGATTTTTGTAAAACTTTTATGTCATAGTGATTGACATCGCGAAACACAAAGGAGTTAAAAAGTTCTTCGAAGTTCAGTTCTTCGTTTTACTTTAAATAGCATTTAAAATTCTTATATTTTAATCGAAAGACTTAAACAGGGAAAATATCGCATTTAAGAAATGTTCGCTGACCATTTTTCCCCTAGTAACACAAATTCCACTCAAAAAAAAAAAAAAAAAATTCTCACGGTATTCCATCCATTCTGAGGACGAAATAAACGGCGGACAAAGTGAACGGTGGAACTAAATGAACAGCGCACAAAGTGAACCGTTTATGAAATGAACTAGAGCAAGTGAACGTGATCAAAATGAACATAAGCCAAGTGATCCGTCACCCTGGCTCTCTCCTTTCACTGGAACCAGTGTCCCTAAATTAAGGACGGGCGACTGCTTAGCTCATCGAGTGTTCACGCTGCTCGTTAAACTCCGAAACTAACAAGAAAAGCAGAACATTTTAAAGCGCATTTGGCAATTCAGCCTTGCAAAAGTAAATTTACCGACACACGGTACCTATGCTGTACGCATGCACCTATGAAATGCTAACCATTTCTACGATATTGCCTGATTAGCACGACCCCTTAGGACTCCTTTCAGGTGTTCTATTTTTTATGAACATGAGTGTATGTATACATATTTGCGTGTTGTCTTAGATGGTTGGAAGTTTTATTACATTTATCAAGTTCCGCATAATTTCAGATATTTTCATGTTTCCTAACGGCTTCACTATTTTTTGAGGCGGGGGGCAAAGGGTAGGCACAAAAGAAAGTTTGTAGCCCACCCGTGCCTTCGCGACTGGGTTTCTGCCCAGTAATCAGTACTGGGCACTCGCTCCTCAGAGACCCCGCATGAGGTATTTCATTGGTGGTGCTTTCTTCCCGCGACACTAGCTATATCTCTGCCCTGAAACAAATAGCTAAATAAGAGACGAAGGACTGCTTATATCCCAAGGAGTTGCTAATGTTGTGTGCTCGTGAAACCGCGAAACAAACCAAAAAAAAAAATCTCATATAACATTTAAAGTTCGAGAACCGACATTTCAAACTGGCAGATCATATTTCCAGTAACAATCTAACATTTACCGATAGGCGATTTCCTCAAAGAATACAGTTCCATTCCTCACGGGATGCCTCATCCTCGTATTTGAGCTAAAGTGACATCTATATTTTCTTTTGCAATTTCCATAGAATTCAATATATCTAGATTTTACCAAATTCCATCGACTTTTAAGATACACACGGTGAAGTCACATTATTGTGACCACCAGATAACATCCAGGGGAACCGCCATGTGCAGCGCCGACAGCAGCTAGACGGGCTGGGAGTGACCCAATAAGGTACTGGAAGGTATCCACATGTATGTGGAGCTATGCTTACTGAAGTGCATCTGGAAGCTGCTGGAGGGTTCGTGGTGGAGGATCCATAGACCAAACAACATGATCGAGGTAGTCCCACAGGTGCTCAATTGGGTTTACGTCTGGGGAATTAGGGGGCCAGGGACGTACTTTGAAGACTTCATCGTGTTCTTCCAACCACTCTCGGACATTTCTAGCTGTGTAACACGTCACATTGTCGTTCTGGAAGATCCCATCCTCCCCAGAGAAGACAATCAGCATGTATGGGTGTACGTGTTCTGCAAGGATGGATTCATAACGAATTCGGTCCACAGTGCCTTCCACAGGTATGCGTGGACCCAGAGAATGCCATGAAAACATTTCCCAGACCATAACGCTGCCCTCCTCCCCAGCTTGTGTTCTTCCAGAAATGGTTGAAGAGTGTTTGTTATCCGATGTTTCTCGCCTTATACTTCAACGTCCATCCGTTCGATGAAGCAGGAAACGTGACTCATCGGAGAAGGCCAATCAGCGGAGGTCCAATTCCGATACTGCCGTGCAAATGTAAGCTTTTTCTGCCGATGCAGCTTCGCTAGCGTAGGTGCAGTCACCATCCGTCTGCATCGGAGCTCCATACGCAGCAGGGTTCGCTGAACTGTCGTTTTAGACACACTTGCGGTAGCCCCCTGGTTCATTCGGCCAGTCAGTTGCTCCACTCTAGCTGTCGATTGGCCCTCACACATCTTCGAAGCCGACTTTCAGCTCTCACATCAATGGCACGTGGTACACGTCGCTTATTCGCAATGGTGCCATTTCTCCAATCACTATACACTTTAAACACAGCAGCACGCAAACAGTTCACAAGCTGCGCTGCTTCAGTAATACTGCCACGCTTGGCCCGGAAGCCGATAATCATCCCTTTTTGCAAATCTGATAAATCGTTCCTTTTATCCATGACAGCAACGAGTGATACGTTTTCAGAATGCCTACAGCACACCTTATATACCCTCCAAGCCCGCTCACGACGCGTGCCTTCTTTCATTGGCTACGCACTATTGACAACCAAAGTAGGAGGTGGTCACAATAATGTGACTCGACTGTGCATTATCCACTCAATAGACAAAACATTAGAGATTGTGCTGATTGGTATTTGACATTGGCATCCCCCGCGAGGAGTGGAACCAACCCAAATCAACCCAGGCGATAAATAGCCGTGCAGGAGGGCTTTCCAATAGTGTATCGCAATTGACGAACATTGGTAAACGTGGTGATCTGAGCGACATTGATTGTGCACGCATTCTCGGCCCAAGACAAATGGGTCATTCTGTCACCCAAGCAAAAAGAACCCTAGGGTTTCCGAGTGGAACCGTGTCAAGGGTGTACCACGAGTATACCATCGAAGGACGTACCAGCGCCCAGACAGCAAGCGGTGGCTAACCACACACCATCGATGACCGGGTTCGACGTAGACTGTCCAGGCTCGTACAGAACGACGGTTTCGCAACGGCGGCGGAAATCACATCCGTTTTAAATGTTGAAGACCGAAGCATCGTCAACGAACGAACAGTAGAGCGCACCCTGCATACATTGAGATCATGGACCGACGTCTCGGGCGGAATTATGGACAACGCTGCAACAGACATGGCTGGCATTACCTCCGAAAACACTCCGGCATCTGGTGGAGTCGATGCCTAGGCGTGTACAGGCTGTTATTTGCGCTAGAAGAGGACCAATACGCTCTCAAGTAGTTATCACTAATACACTGGCGGAAAGTGAAGAAAGAACACCAAGAAGGAGACGTCAGATACCAACAAAATTTATACAGCATAATAACGGAACACAGAGGATAACGTGATCAAAACATTATGGCAAAATACAGCTGTATTTGCTGGTAAACTGAAAAATAACATTTTCATGTAACATGGTTAGTACGAGGTTGAACCGCCATGAACTGCGTCACACTGTGCAATTCTGGCATGGAGTCTGTTGTACAGATGTTGGATGTAAGTTTGGGGTATTGAGTTCCAAGCATCCTCAACCTGGACGCGTAAATCGGGGATGGTCGTGGCTGGCCGTGGAGACCGGATAAGTCGTTGTCCCATAAAATCACACACGTGCTCAATGGGGGACAAATCCGGTGAACGTGCAGGCCATGGAAGTTGTCTCACACCCTGAGGTGCATGTTGCCTTGCACGTGCCGTGTCTGGGCGTGCGTTATCTTGCTGGAAAACACCACGATGGACCAACCTTACAAATGGCACAACAACGGACTGAATGAAGTTGTTGATGTAGGAGGTGCTGTTTAACGTACCCGGTACAAACACTAGTTGTGTACGGGAGTGATAGCTGATCGCTCCCCACACCCGGAGACCAGGTGTAGGCCACGTGTGTCGCTGGCGGATGCAAGAAGGGTGGAGACGCTCCCCTGTGCGTCTGCGAACACGCATACGGCCATCGGAGGCTCCCAAACAGAATCTGCTTTCATCGCTGAACACGACAGATCGCCATTGCGTTCTCTAGTGCAGACGTTGGCGACACCACTGCAGCCGTTCCTGACGGTAGGCTGGAGTCAGAGGTACACATGCCAGAGGCACACGTGCACGTAGTCCTGCATCCAGTAGACGGTTGCGGATTGTTCGCACAGTCACCTGAGGTGCAACGGCAGCTCGGATTTGCGTCGCAGTGGATGTTCTGCTTGACAACGCTGCTCTTTTTATGCATCGATCGGTCCGCTCATCAGTCCGTCTGTGACTCCCGGTTCCACGTCTTCTCGTGTGGGAATGTTCCTCGGACCATCTACGCCACCATCGTACCACCACCGATACTTCCCGTCCAATTCGCTCCGCAATACGACGATACGACCAGCTGGCCTCGCGGAGTCCGACTAGACGACCTCGCTCAAAGTCCGATAACTGCTGAAATCGTACACGTCTTCCATGTCCAGGCATTGCACCTTCTTCAGGGTCTTCGCACGTGTCCGTACGCCGACGACTGATTCCAATCACTTCGCCGTACTCCTTAAATACCACCGACGATAATTTGCATATTGCTGATCGAACGTATGTGGGACATGGCAGCTAAGCTACTGGTGCGTCAAGCCCCTCGCCAGTCATCACAAATGAACCCTGGTCTCGCATAGGTGCAGCCTGGCACGCTATTCCCCAGGACGATATCAGAAACCTGTTGCATTCAATGCCACGCTATGTAGAGGCTATTATTTTTGCTCGAGATGGCTTCACACGATAGTGAGGTTTGAAGCGAAAAAATCTTGTGTAGCTCTACAAATATAATCAGTTATCTCCTGTGGCGTGAGGATTCTGTGTTATAAATTTCATTTGAATAGCGCGGTTGTTTCTTAGTGTTGTAAGTTTTGCAAACAGTAGTGTAATACTCAAGAAACGAATATAGCGTATTAAATCAGATTATTTTATTGACGTAATAAGCACAAAGATTCGCCAAGCTTTCGTACTCCACTGGGAGGCTTTTTCAAGGCAACAGTAGATATATAAAAATGATGTAATTTTTTTATTTTATGTCTGCCATTGCCTTTAAAAAGCCTCGCAGTGGAGTGCAAAAGCTTGGCGAATCTTTGTGCTTATTACACCATAAAAATAAACTGATTCAATACGCTATTTGCGTTTCTTGAGTATTCGTATTGTGGTGTATTAAAAATAAAGTAGTGTAATAAAAAGTTTAATTTTGTTCTTAAGATCGATGTAAACAAACCGTATTCTGAAAAATAAAAAAAACATTTTAAACCAAGGGATGTACAGATGGCAAATCGTCGGGCATATGTCAATGTGGCAGGTGACTATTGTGAAATCTGACCACGCTGCCAACTATCCAGTTAGCCGCTTTCCGAGGTCTCAGCCAATGCGTGGATGGATCACTAAAATCAACCATGCGTGTTCCTAGCCATTTCCGGTAGACACTTAATGAGAAAGGCGTTGGGCAACTACCTCATCGTAATCCCCATTCCCCAAGACATGCGTCATCCTGACTGCGCGTAGCTCATATTTATGAATCGGCTACTCTTTGTCAGGACATGACATCTGAAGAAGGAAACGAAGGGAAGAGGAACCGAAAAACGTAAGGACCTCTCATAATATTCGAGCATATTCAACATAGTATCCGCAATACGAAGTGTACTGCATATCAGTTAAAATCAGACATGCCAAGTGATTAGTTTTATTACCATGAAACTTCCATCAGTATTTATTTACCGCGTTGTATTGCTTTGCTACTGGAGTAACTGACATCCGATCAATACTGACTGTAAATTGCCCAGTGATAATGTATATTTCTGGAAATGGTGGTTATTGATCGAATAGGGTTGGAACGCATTAATCACTGGTCCTTATTTGCTTCTGGGGTTGTGATTTTGGAATTCTTTCCTTTGTTTTCTTTTCTTGATTCTTATACAGGCTCGGTTGTTTATACCCTATTCTAAACTAACATTCAGCTAACTGAATACTATTTAGTAGCAGGATGTAATACTTTTTCTATGCTGGAAATATCTTTGATTGTAAAACCGCCTTTTTAATGATTATATCACTTTTCAATGTTAAGTTTTCAATGTTAAATTGCCTTTCCAATGTTAAGTTTGTAAACAAATTTTCCGATGACGTAACAATAAAAACAGAGAAAAAGGTAATTTTTTTTTAAGTGTTGATATGCATAAAGAAATTAGGACGTATTGTTCGAACTCTGAAAGAATGATTAGAATATTAATAGGCATTGAGGACTCAGCTGGTGTCCCGCATTTGACATGGGGTTTTGTATTCTGTTTTTGAATTCGAGTGGCTTCCATTCCCAGAGTTTGAAACTTTACATTTCGAACGGGGCGACTCCTTCTCGAAATCTCTAATAACGGAACTTTGAAAACCAATCATAAAAGATACAATACTACTGCCAGTGCAAGTCATTTATTGAGAAAAGAGATTCAGTTATGGAAACACCACATACAACATTCGGTAGCTTCTACGATTATAATTTAATATTGTTTTGGATTAGCCTTTTTATGCAGATTATGACAAGGGCGTTTTCATAAGAGCATACACAGTGCGTTAAAGAATTTTTAAGACTAGCGCTAGATTTCAGCCTACGGTGGCGCCACCAGTGTAATCGCGAATGCGTTATAAACCGTGGCCATCTGCTTGCCTTCTGTCAAAAGTACTGCGCAGTTGTTAAAGTAACTCAAGTGAAACGGGCGTTCATTAGAGAAGTAAAATTTTTTTCATGTTGAATTATTAAAAGATGGAACAAAGGGCTGTTATTAAATTTAACGCAAAACTTGGTAAAAGTGCCTCGGAAACGTACCAAATGATGAAACAAGTTTACGGTGAGTTTTGTTTAGGTAGATCAAATGTTTCCCTGTGGCACACACGTTTTTTGGACGGAAGAGATACGCTAGAAGATGATAAGCATACCGGAAGACCAAGTTCATCTAGGACACTTGGAAATATTGAAAAAGTGCGTGATTTCGTGGAAAACAATAGATGTGCGTCACTAAGAATGATGGAAGAGTCTTTAAACATCAACAAAGAAACGATTCGAACCATCATGTATAAAGATTTGGGCAAAACAAAAGTCTGTGCTAAATTTGTTCTACACACGTTAACCAATGAACAAAAGTCAAGAAGTGCACATTGAAGAGACATCATTTCAGCCGCTGAAAATGATCCAAACTTCTTAAAATCGATTGTTACAGGTAATGAAACATGGTGTTTTCAATATGATCCTAAAACAAAGCGACAAAGTGCGGAATGGAAGTAAAAAAACTCGCCACAAGCCAAAAAAACAAAAAACAAGAAAAGTTCCATCGAAAATCAAAACAATGCTAATTACATTCTTCGATAGTAAGGGTATTACCACAAAGAATTTGTTCCAAGTGGACAAACAATTACTGATGAGTTTTATTTAAATGTTTTGAGGCGTTTGATGGGCAGAAGTCGTCGCATTCGTCCAGAATATTGGGATGAAAACAGTTGGCGTTTGTTGCACGATAATGCACCCAGTCACACCTCACTTCTTGCTCGTAGATTTTTGGCGAAAAATGACGTCTGTGTGTTGAATCATCCACCGTATTCGCCTGATTTAGCACCCTGCGACTTTTCTTTATTCCCAAAACTTACAATGACGTTAAAAGGGTGTTATTTTGATGATATTTCGACCATACAAACAGCTTAGACGCGTGCTTTGGAGACAATTCCGCAAAGTGAACTGGAACACGCATTCGAATCATTATTAAATCGCTGTAACAAGTGTTTTGAAGCCGGAGGGACTTATTTTGAATAACAAACCAAAACAAATTATAATTTCTTGTTCATATTTCATTTTACAGTCCCAGTCTTAAAACTTCTTTGCCACACTGTATTAGGATAAATATGCGAGGACTATGGGTTAGAACATGGTCTATATAATACGCTGCTCAAAAAATGTTACCAAACAAAAGGAGATCGACAATACGTTAAGGAACCGTATGGGCTACGGTTCCTTAACGTTCACACCTCATAAGTTTTTCACAATGGCTTGGCACCTTCTTGGCGTACTACAGATGATATGATTCAGCTGCCTTTAGAGAAGTGCTTCCCAAAGATGTGAAAAAGGGTCATAAAGTTCGGAAACTGTAGTAGAAGTCGGATGACGCTTGTGCAAGCTCCTCCGCAGTGCATCCTAAACGTACTCAATAGGATTACGGTGGGAGACGTTGGAGGGAGAGATATAACGTTAGGGTTACTATACGTCGTCTTTTAGCCAGACATGTCCTCCTTTTTTTTTTTTTTTTTTTTTTGACCTTAACATTGCGTCCGGGCGGATTTTTTATAAATTGCAAAATGTCTAACTTTTTAGCAACCAACATAAACAGTAGGGAACCAACATAAAGGTTTGCATCGGATAGAAAGCTCTTGGTGGAAAATTATCTGCACATAATTTTTAATCTTTGGTATCATCAGGGGGCGTTATGTTTTCCTGTTTCTGATGTATTTTCACAAAATCTGCGCTTCTGAAAATTCGATTTAGAAAATTATTTCGTGGATCTATACAGCTCACCAAGAAAAGCTTTCTGAGAATACCTTGTGCTTAAAATAGTGCATAGTTTCTCCGCCAGGGTGAGTCGATGTGTATCTCATTTTCTCGATATCTCTGCTTCTAAGAGTTTGATTTAAAAAATGCTTTCTTTATCAGTAAGCGTTTCTGGAACGAAATGTTTAGCATATAATTTTTTTTCTCATAAGTGCGCTTCTGGAGTGCGTAAGTTGACGTTTCAGATTACAGGATATTTGTAGCAATATCTACTGGATTAAAACCCTAATTGAAAAGAATTATTTTTCATATGAAAACATTTTATATGTGTTTCCTTCCCAAAATAATGCACAACTTCCCCACTAGGGGACGCAAATATTTAATCTGATTCTCTCGATATCTGTGCTTCTAACTATCCAATTTAAAAAAAATCTTTTTTTTCTCATCGATGTGTATCTCATTACCGGACGTCATCTGCCTTGATCTCTTCTTTCCTAACCGGTTCCATTGACAATGGTTAACTTTGAAAAAAATTATTCGCTCTGGAAAAGATTCAAGAGACGTGTTCATTACAATCAAAAATTCGGAGTTGTATTTTTGTTTGTCTGTCGTTTCACTTCACGTTCTAGCGCATGTACAGTACTACAGAGAGCTCGTGGAGTCTATAACTTATCGTGTTGCTGCCGTTGTCCGATCGCAAGGAGAACCAGCTCGGTATTAGAGAGGTATCCCAGTTGTTTTTTTTTGTTGTTTTTTTTTGGGGGGGGGGGGTGGCATTTTAGTGTCCAAGAGTGACTGGGGCGACAATCTCGTGGCGTCATACGCATTTGATGTACAGTCACGTATGTGTTGGCCGAAAACAACACCCATTTGAAAGGTCTAGAGCGTGTGCTTCTAACTTCTCTTAATTCTGGGTCAAGATTCCAATCCAGCAGAAAGACATGAATGTTGTGTTTGTCTTTTCGACTTTGTCTTTCACCTTTTCGTGCAGCCAGTAGCTCTAAATCAGGGCTGAACAACTATTCATATCCTTAAATGTTCATGAATGGTAGTTAAATAATATATATCCATATTTTACTCAAAATGATGAAAACAAATTATAACTAGAAACTGAAGTCTCCAGGAAAATAAGTTATTATATTCTGAATTTCCTCGCATCGTAACAGATGTTTCGTTGATATTTTTACTAAAGTAAAATTTTTCGCATACAGTATTGCTCGAAGTGTGTCTCGAAAAAAATTAAAAGTAAATACGCATGAGTATGTCGGATTATATACCCGTACGTATACACACACATGCGTGTGTGCACAAGAAAATGATTTATCATGTGAATAATTCATTTCCTCACCTCGAGAGATCTAAAACTAGGAATCCGAGGCCTAAAAATAAGTATAAGAAAATAATAAGTTCTCAAAAAGGAAAAAAAAAATTGAAACAGATGAATAAAGAAATCCTCCGATTTCCAGGAGATACATTGTGTTATACACTGGAGGAAAGTAAAAAAAGAACACCAAGAAGGATACGTCTAATACCAACGAAATTTATACAGCATAATAACGGAGCACAGAGAATAACGTGATCAAAACATTATGGCAAAATACAGCTGTATTTGCTGGTAAACTGAAAAATAACATTTCCATGTAACATGGTTAGTACGAGGTTGAACCACCATGAACTGCGTCACACGGTGTAATTCTGGCATGCAGTCTGTCGTACAGATGTTGGATGTAAGTTTGGGGTATTGAGTTCCAAGCATCCTCAACCTGGACGCGTAAATCGCGGATGGTCATCGCTGGCCGTGGAGACCGGATAAGTCGTTGCCCCATAAAATCTCATATGTGCTCAATGGGGGAAAAATCCGGTGAACGTGCAGGCCATGGAAGTTGTCTCACACCCTGAAGTGCATATTGTGTTGCACGTGCCGCGTGTGGGCGTGCGTTGTCTTGCTGGAAAACACCACGATGGACCGACCTTACAAATGGAACAACAACGGGCTGAATGATGTTGTTGATGTAGGAGGTGCTGTTTAACGTGCCCGGTACAAACACTAGTTGTGTACGAGAGTGATAGCTGATCGCTCCCCACACCCGGAGACCAGGTGTAGGCCACGTGTGTCGCTGACGGATGCAAAGAAGGGTGGAGACGCTTCTTTGTGCGTCTGCGAACATGCATACGGCCATCGGAGGCTGCAAAGCAGAATCTGCTTTCATCGCTGAACACGACAGATTGCCATTGCGTTCTCCAGTGCAGACGTTGGAGACACCACTGCAGCCGTTCCTCACGGCGGGCTGGAGTCAGAGGTACACATGCCAGAGGCACACGTGCACGTTGTCCTCCATCCAGTAGATGGTTGCGGATTTTTCGCACAGTCACCTCAGGTGCAACGGTAGCTCGGATATGCCTCGCAATGGATGTTCTGCTTGACAACGCCGCTTTTCTTATGCGTCGATCGGTCCGCTCATCAGTCCGTCTGTGACTCCCGGTTCCACGTCTTCTCTTGTGGGAATGTTCCTCGGACCATCTACGCCACCATCGTACCACCACCGATACTTCCCGTCCAATTCGCTCCGCAATACGACGATACGACCGCCCGGCCTCGCGGAGTCCGACTAGACGACATCGTTCACAGTCCACTAACTGCTGAAATCGTACACGTCTTCCATGCCCAGGCATTGCAGCTTCTTCAGGGTCTTCGCACGTGTCCGTATGCCGACGACTGATTACATTCACTTCGCCGTACTCCTTAAATACCACCGACGATAATTTGCATATGATGCCGTACTGTGGCGTAAGCGCTCACCGGTTGGTCCCGAAATTAACATCACACCTACGTAAACTCGACCCCATTAACATATGTAAATTTCATGATCGTCCGCCAATTCTTTCTTGGTGCTCTTTTTTCTCTTTCCGGCAGTGTATTTGGAGTTTCTTAATCAGACGGAACCGAAATTGAAAGAATAAATATTTAAGGCCACCCACAAACACCATCGAGTGTGGAGAATAATGAGATTTCACAATGACAAAGATATTAACACCTGAGTTAGTATTTAAAAGTAGAAATCAAATTAACACAAGAAAGTGAAGAGCCTTGCAACTTCCAAAGGATTGCTATTTTTGGGGTCGCTTTAACTTTTATTTTTTCAATATTCTCTTTCCATACCCGTTTTTTTATTCTGGCTAGAGCTACTACGTTTAGTGGACGTTGAAATATGGCTGCCCTTTCTCAGCGATAAAGAATGTACAACGACAGCGTAATAAAATGCAGTCGGAGACGACGCAAGGATCATTATTTGCAGAAAGCAAGGGAAAATGCCTCCACTTAAGACACTCTGAGAGGGACATGATTGCGGCGCCAAAAAGGGAAATCGCCTTTTTCTCTAAAGCACCCCGTAGTAGGTTCTTCTGTAGATATTGTGTGCAATGTAAAGTAACACTTATGAAAGAAAAAAAATTAACTAGAGGTTATAAAAAATCGTATAGATAAACGAAAAGAAGATCAAAAGAGCGTGTTATTTTGCAAAGGTATATACACTGAGTGGCCACTTTATTATGACCACCCCTTCAGCACTTCGTTGGGCCACCTTTTGCCTTTAATACTGCGTCGATTCTTCGTGGCATGGACTCCACGAGATGTTGATAGGTGGTATGTGTAATCTGAGACCGTGCTTGATGAATAGCATTTTCCAGGAGTGTGAGATTGCAGGGTTGTGGATCCAACTGTCTGATGGCTCGTTCAACTTCATCCCACAAATTCTCAATGGGGTTGAGATCTGGAGATTGTGGGGACCACCTAAGCAAAGTAAACTCACCGGCATGTTCCTGAAATCAATCCAGTACAATAGGAGCACTATGGCAGGACGCATTACCTTGTTGAAAGTAGCCATCGCCACTGTATAAACCATATACATGACAGGATGCACTTGGTCCGCAACGATGTTTAGATATGATGTGCCAGGCAGACGTTGATCAACACGAATTAAAGGGCACAAGCATGCCAGGAAAACATTCCCCAAACCATAACGTTGCCTCCACCAGCTTGAAGGGTTGTAGCAATGAATTTGGGGTCCATGGTTTCGTGCGGTTTCAGCCAAATTCTCACTCAGCCATCGGCATGATGCAACTGAAAACGTGATTCATCGGACCGCATAATTTGTTTCCAATTATCGACTGTCCAATCCTTGTGCTCCTGTGCGAACTGGAGACGTTTTCTCTTGTTAACTGCAGACAGCAAAGGTGTTCAAACAGGCCTTCGGCTGCCAAATCCCATCCGATGCAGTGTACGGCAAACAGTGCGTGCAGAGATCATTTGAGGGGATCCTTGATTAAGATGGTCTGTAATTTGCTGCACTGTTGCCCTTCTGTTGTCTGTTACCAATCTGGACACTCTCCGTTTCCGCCCGAGCAGTCACTAGTCGATGACGACTACACGTTGCACGTGGAGACCCAGTTTTTTGGCTGACAGTCCAGTCTTTAAAGACTTTAACAACAGCTGCTCTGGAACATTTCACGAATGCTGCGGTTTCGGTGATACTCGCTCCATGGCTCCGAGCTCCTACAATCATGCCACGTTGAAAGTCCCAGTCAAAGCGCAATTTGTACCCATCTCGTCACCCAAAAATCACTTCTACTACTGTCGCAAGCACTAAACTTTCTCTTTTTATACTAGCCTCGCCCTCAGGTGGCAACAGAGTGCAGCCATAGCTCATTTGCTTAAAACTGTCAGGTGGTCATAATAAAGTGGCCACGCAGTGTATAATGCAACTTCTGATGTGTACTGAACGTTAAATGATGGATGATACCAGGGGTAATTTAACTGGTATCGCATTGCATATTAAAAATGCCCTACGTTCATAATACCATTAATTGACTGCACTGAATTATTGTTCCCTAAGCAATACGAGAAATGTTCTTAAGCAGAGGACACTGAAGCGTTCTTCTCTTATCTCAATCTGTATCCGAGAGCGGCACCAGATATTTTGTTCGCTGCTAAAGAATTCAGATAATTAAGAGTCCTATCATAACATTAGATTTATCTTACTAAATCGAGACTTAGGCGTTAACGAATTGGGAAGATCTTCCTTACAATCAATAACAAAGGAACAAAAAAACTGAGATGTTCTTGAGATTTAAACAAACGGTAACACGCTAATCAATAATACGCGGAAAGAAAATCGCCCGAACGAAAAAAAAAACAGGAAGAAAGAAAGAAAGAAAGATTACAGAAAAAAATTCTTGCGTCATCAGAGAATTCGAATGAAGGTTGTTAAAACGCATTCAGGTGAACAAAAGTCAAAACCAGGTAACTCCTTTAAAAGCGCTGTTCATCGACAATGATCGAAAAAAACAAAGAAATTTATGGCTGTTTTAAAATTTCTTGTATTGTTAATGCAGGATAGAATTTCCATAAGAACACGAAATTCATGTTGTAAGAAATTGTTCAGATTATATTATAGATGAAAGGCTTAAGACTGATTGTATCAGACAATTTTATTAACAGAGAAAGTGTCCAATGGCACTTAGACTAGAAAATGATTTATCACTGATTTTGATATACACACTTCGCAAAAAAAGAAACACAAAAAAAAAAACGAAGCACTCCGAGAAAGTCGTTCGATCCTGATGAAACTCCGCATACAAGTACCACAGGGCCGAATATTATTGGGTTGTCGGAAAAGTCATGAAGTATTTTGGCACCCGATGGAGGTTGGGCGGTTTAGGAAGTACTAGAGGCATGCGCAGCTCTGTTATCGCTATGACATTCGACAGGTGCCAGTTCGAGCTGCAGTCTAAAACGAATAGTGAGCGATTTGGTTGATTTGCGGAGATTTGACATCAAGTTGAAGATGGAAGACCAAACTGTGCATTTTCGCCATATTTTACTGTTTTACTTCCGTAAAGGGAAAAACGTGCGTCAAGCTTGTGAAAAGTTGCGTAAATGGGGATAATGCTCTACAAGAGCGTCAGTGACAGCGGTGGTTCGCAAAATTCCGTGCTGGTGATTTTGACCTCAACGATGCTCCTCGGTCCGGAAGGCCCACCGAGGTTGATGACGACTAAATCAAGGCATTGGTCGAGTCAAACCCACGACACGAGAGATTGCAGACACATTGCACATCCATCATTCAAGCGTTCACGACCACCTGAAGAAGCTGGGATACGTAAGCAAGCTCGATGTGTGGGTTCCTCATGAACTCAAAGAAGCTCAATTGACGGCGCGTATAAACATCTGCGATATGCTCATTAAACGTAAGGAAAACGATCCTTTTTTGAAGCGACTGATAACTGGTGACGAAAAGTGGATTGTGTACAACAATATGCTGCGCAAACGGTCTTGGTCCCGACGTGCTGCTTTGCCTCAAACGACATCCAAAGCAAACATTCATCAGCGGAAGGTTCTGGTCTCAGTGTGGTGGGATTTTAAAGGTCTCCTGTTTTTCGAGCTCCTACCACGGAACCAAACAATCAATTCAAATGTGTACTGTCGACAATTGGACAGTTTGAACGAATCCATCATTCAGAAACGTCCAGAGCTCGTTCGTCGTAAAGGTGTTGTGTTCCATCACGATAACGCAAGACCACACACAAGTTTGATCACCCGCCAAAAATTATTCTATCTTGGGTGGGATGTGTTGCCAAACCCAGCATACTCGCCTGACCTTGCGCCGTCAGACTTTCACTTGTTTCGCTATCTTCAACAGTCCTTGCGTGGTATAACGTTCAATTCAGATGAGGCTGTAAATCAGCACCTTGTACAGCTTTTCGCCACGAAAGACAGGTCCTTCTATGAACGAGGCATTCTGCAGCTCACTGAAAGATGGCAAAAGGTTATCAAACAAAACTGGCATTATATCATTGATTGAACTTTGTTCTTTCTATCAATAAATGACATTTGCAAAACATGGCTAAAATACGTCATGACCTTTCCGACAACCCAATAAAAAACACCGATCAGTGACAAAATAGCGGCCCGCAACAGCGCATGGGAACCGCGCATCGACGAGGGTATATCAAGAGCGAAGCTCGCACGCAGGGACAATTATACCAGCGAATCGCTGCTACATTAACCTCCGTGGACTGTGAGGATGGCTCGAGGTCGGATCCGTGCATGGTACAAGCAGTTTAGCGAGTTTGAGGGAAGACGTATAACTAAACTGAGAGAGGCCGGATGGCAAGTCTCCCTATCGCCAGGCATTTGGGTCAGAGCGACGCTGCAATCGGACGATGTTGGCCCAATGGGTAGAGGAGGACATAACCCAGCGGCACGCAGGCAGTGGACGGCCGAGGGCAACAACAGATCGAGCGACAATGACAGACGCACGAACATAACCTTATTCGTCGCTTTCAACCATCCGTGAGCATGTTGCGTCTTCTATAGCTATGGAAGTGGCCTCATCCGGACCGTTCCCAGGCGACTTGCGGCTCGGGAACTACATTCGAGGTGGCGACTCCGCCATCTACCACTAGTGACCAGCAAGCTTCCCCGGCACCGGTTGCAGTGCTGTCATGCCCGATCAAAGTGGTGTAGTGTCCATTGCTGCCGTGTTGTCTTCAGAGATGGGTCGCCGTTTGCCCTTGGCGCCGATGACCAGCGCTTACATGTCTGGACGACGAGCCGGTCAGCGCCCGGATCTTGCCTTTACCGTAGAATGGCACACGTTTCGCACACCGAGCGTGTCTGTCTAGGAAGTCATTTTCTACGATAGCCGGACAATCTCGGTAGTCCTCGGTACTACCCTCAAGGCTCAACGCTACGTCGACGAAATTCTACGTCCTGTTGTGTTGCCATTCCTGTAACCGCATCACCGAGCAATTTATTAACAGGATAATTCCCGACCACACACGGCACGGCTTTCTTAGGCTTGCCCCCGTAATGTTAACACTCTTTCATGCCAACAGTATCGCCAGACTTCTCACCGATCGAACATGTTTGGGATATGATGGGACGTCATCTACGCCGATCCTTTAATGTTACGACAAAAGACGAAGGTATGATACATGCCGTATCTATCACTGGCATAACTGTTCTTTCCGTTAAAACTGATTTTCAATAAGCAAATCATATTATTATCTTGATAAATTTGGTCGAGCTGTCTAGGTGGTTTTACGATTTTTATGAGTTCTGTTTTGCCAGCAGCTCCTGTACCCGAATCCTTGGAGATGCGGATTCTAGCTAATCACTCGAGTTCAACCGAGGTTTCTAGGCTGGGTAGTGTGTTGCCCTTCGACAATTTCTTCATCCCTTCCTCTAACTCGATGAGCCTAAATTAGGACCGCGAAACTTGTAGTAGCTTTGGTTCCTCTTAAGAGTTGTTCAAATCCGAAATACACAGCTCGACATAAAAAATGCTTCACCATGAAGGAATGCACGAAACAAGGCGAAACTTACAAAACAAGTTGGCAAGTAGGTGCCAAAGAAGTGATTCAATTTCTGAAAGATTACATGAATACGATAGGCAAGGAGACAGCATAATGTCACCTGAGTCAGTATTTACAAGCTGCCAGCTTTTAAGCTAAAATTTGCAGTCCAAAGGGTAAAGATTCCATGCAATCTGATAAACACATTTACACACCGTTCATACGAAAGTGCTGTTTCAAGAGTTAATGTATTCTCTGCGCATATTTGTATTCAACTTAAGGCTCATTTCTTGCTAATTTTAATCCGTGTACTTACAAATCAGAAACGATAAATTTATTTTATGAAATTTACTGCCGTAGGTCAGTTTCAGTTTTTAAATTATAGTTGCGCTCTTAAAGTACACTGGTATGAAAATAAAAAGTTACAAACGTAAGAGTTGACACACTTCATAGACTTGAATGAAATTCAGAAGAAAAAGTACATCAGAACATGAAAAAGAACGCATGAAAACATGAGATGCATAGAAATGGATGGCCAGGAATAGAACCGATGTCTCTAAAAACATACTTTCCTAGTGGCAGTAGGAATGCGTTTTTCCGATAATCAATAGGCCCCTCCTGATGGCCAAGCATGAGGAATGACGACCATGCATGCTGACAACAAGATGACGAAAGCGGCGGATCGCTTATAACTGTTATGTTACCGCTGATCACAGCTTTCGTACACTTCTGGTAAGGTACTGAAAAGAAGCCATAATTCTCGACAGAGAGTCCCATACTTGCTCAATAGGATTGGCTACTTCATTCTGTGGATATCCTCCCCCACCCTCGGGACAATCGTCGAACAGCAGGGTCCTGTGAGGACCGTCAGTATCGCCCATAAAATGAACTCAGAGCCTTTAGCACATGGGAAAAGCATTTCACAGGGGTCAAGGTACTCCTCTATGAGCTTTGAGCTTGCGCGGTGCCACCCTCGAACACACAGAGTTGTGCATACACCCAGTATTAGACCTCCCCACACCGATGTCTCCATAGTGGTTTCTGTCCCGCATTCTGACGGACTGTTGCTTTTTCCGCCTTCTTTACACATATGCACACTTCAGTAATACGTACACAGATTTAAACGGGACTCATCCGTGAACAGCTCATGCACCCATTGCTGTTCGGTCCAGTTGTGATGCAGCTTGCACCAAGGCATTCGAGCTTTTATTTGTGAGAGGAAAAACATCTCTCTGCTAGCATCCATATCTCTTTCAGGAAGTCATCTAGACACAATTCTTGGCACTAATGTGCCTGAGGTACAAGCGAGTTTTCTGGTTGTTATCTCCTTACGTCTTCATGCCGTCAAGGCCAGATGCAGGTTCTTCTGGAATGTTGTGACCTTCGGCTTGCACGGAACTTGTCGTTGTGATATATGCACTGATTCCTTGTCGTTGTGATATATGCACTGATTGTGATATATGCACTGATATTTTCGCCATACCATGAAGATGACCGCCCTAGAGACATTACTCTTTCCGGCTGACGCAACTTGGGTCTCTTTTGAGGACATTCTAACCATGTCTATTTGAATCTCGAAGACCTCCAAGCAACTCCAGGCGTTCGTCAGCATGTCTTTCTACAGCTATTGTCAGCCAGAGAAGCATGATTTGAAGAATGTCGTATCTGCTCTCTCTCTCTCTCTCTCTCTTTTGTAGCGTTTCCTGTGTGCGTAGCGTTATGCAAGTGCCTCCTCAAGCACAGATTATACGGCATGCCTTTTCTCTTATGGTCTTTGTCATGGTACCATATACCTGTCAGCTGAATTTAATTCTACACTGTAAAGCGTTTTGTTGCTGTGTCAAATTTTATGTTTGTATATTTTGTCCACCACTGTACAAACACACACACAACACTAGTCAGACAGTATTGGTAACAGTTGTCTGTCTCGCGATCAATCCCATGTTAATATTATTTATAAATTCGGTTGCATTAACATACACTGAAGTAGCATATTATTTGGATCACCTATCTAATAACAAATTCGGCTTCCCTTCAAAACAGCCTCGATTCGATGTGACATGGACTGAACGGGTTGATGATATCGTTCTACAGGTGCGTTCAGTCAAGTGGATGTGATGGCGTCCGTCAATTACCGAATGTTTGCTTGAGGAGGATCTCTTTTACGAATGGCTCCCACAACCTCATCCAACAAATATTCAGCTGGGTAAAGATGCAGGGACTGTGGCGCCATTTTAACATTTTGAAGTCGCTGTCGTGTTACTGAAACCACTGTGCGATGACCTAAGCCTTGTGGCATGCCACATTATCGTGATGGACGTATTGCTCTTCACCAGGGAACACCATACACACGAACTGGACCGCAGTTGTTTTAAAATACCTCATGTCATCGAAATGCTGTTACAGACGTATTAAGGAATTCAATTTTTCTATAAAAATAAACCCCTGACCATTATATCTCCTCCAACAGCTTGCACAGTTAACGCTCTGCAGCTGGTATCAATGGATTCGTGCTGTTGACACAATATTCTGGTCCGTCTATCAGATTGTAGTACTAAAAACGTAATTCCTCGGATCAAATGATTTTTCTTCCGCCCTCAGGATTGATTTTTGCTATTCTTGTGCCCACTGCTGACGAATTTGTCTGTTTGAGTAGGGATGAGTGGTTCATATAGGAGGATGTCGGTTGATGTAGCACGTTTACGCCAATGTGCAGCGGATTAAGTACGCTGAAATTCTCCTGTCGATATAGCTGTTGTATTGCGAGGTTGCTTACGTGGCACAATCATCTCCAGCAGCTGCTGCTCTGCACCCACAGCAAAACCGCTGGCTGCTTGTGTTTTTTTTATTTGTGCACCCACTGTACATCCGCACAACATTTGTTCTTGCATAACTCTGAAGGTTTCCAGTTTTTGGAACGCTTGCACCTGTCCGCCTAGCTCCCACTATCATGCCTCTTTCAAAGTCACTTAAATCACGTGTCTTTCACATATTGCCGCTATCTACGCTTCGTATACGTCTCAGTCCTACGTCATAGTCGTTGTCATCAGTAAGAATGACACATATGTGATTGCTATTGGGTGTTCCTAATCGTTTTTTAGCACGTCGTTTGTAAAAATGATCCTGCTGACGTTACCTGTTTGTCAATTCGTGCGTATGTCCGTCCGTCCGACGACACCATATCTCTGCAACTATCAGTCTGGTTTCAGAAATTCTTCTTGAATTGGGAAGCTTGAAATGGGCAAACGACGATCCTTCACTTCGGTTTTTTACGATGCACAATTTCGCCGCTAGAGGGCGTAAATACACATAATATCGAAATCAAAATACATTTCATTCCGTATATTTGCTTCGAAACATCCGATTGAAATTTTTTCCCACCATTCGATTCCATTTATGTCAAAGACTATTTTAGGTATACTCACTTTTTTAAGTTACGCATAAATTTTCCACTAGGGAGCGTAGCAGTATATTGCGTTTCTCACGGTATCTCTGCTTCTAAAACTCCGATTTGAAAACTTCCTTCTGCAGCGAATAGAGCTTCTGATGGGAAATCTCTTGAATGTAATTTCTAATTTTTGGTAAAGAATGGTTTGGCCACCAGGAGGCGTAAGTGTTAATTTCAGCTTCTGACGCATTTGCAACAAAATCTAAGTTTCTGAAATATCGATTGAAAAAGTTCGTTCGCGGACCAATGCCACTCACGTCGATAAACTTTTCGGAATATTTTATTTTGAAAATAATGCATGGTTTCTCCTCCAGGGGGCTTAGATATATACGCTGACGGAAAAAAATCCCAACACCAAGAAGGGGTTGTGTTAGATAAACGATAGTTAGAAGGCGGAGAGAGTACATCTGTAAGTTGACGTCTATGCAAATTTCGTGCTCGGCGCATACGTGTTTCGCTAGTAGCGCTCCGCTCCTCGGAACATGCAAAGCAGGTTTGCTGTAAATACGCGCTGTAACGTTCGTGAGCGTTAGTTATCGTTGAGATTCGACGTAGGGTGTTGAGGTTAGTCAAAAATGCCTTTAAGAAGACGAAGAAGCCATTATCAACAGCTCACGGAGATTGAACGAGGTTGTGGAATAGGACTACGAGAAGGTGGATTTTCTTTCCGCAATATTGCAGAACGACTTGGCAGGAATGTAGCCACTGTGCATGATTGTTGGCAGCGGTAGTCAAGGGAAGGTACTGCCTCAAGAAGACCGGGTTCTGGCCGGCCACGTGGCACTACTGAGAGGCAAGACCGCCGTTTACGGCGTATGGCCGTGGCGCATCGTACCGCGTCTGCGGCAGCAATTCGAGCTGCAGTTGCCACCACAGTGACACAACGAACTGTTACAAATCGGTTACTTGAAGGACAGCTCCGAGCCAGACGCCCTGTAGCGTGCATTCCACTTACTCCAAACCACTGCCGTTTCCGACGTCAGTGGTGTCAAGCTAGAGCTCATTGGAGGACGGAGTGGAGATCTGTTGTGTTTTCTGATGAAAGCCGGTTCTGCCTGGGTGCCAGTGATGGCCGTGTGTTGCTTAGAAGGAGGCCAGGTGAGCGCCTGCAAAGAACCTGTCTGCGGCTGAGACACACTGAACCTACACCTGGAGTCATGGTCTGGGGAGCAATTTCCTATGACAGCAGGAGCACTCTCGTGGCTATCCCACGCACCCTGACGGCACAGTTGTACGTCGGTCTGGTGATTCAACCTGTTGTGCTGCCATTCATGAACAGCATTCCAGGGGGTGTTTTCCAACAGGATAAAGCTCGCCCGCATACCGCTGTTGTAACCCAACATGCTCTACAGAGTGTCGACATGTTGCCGTGGCCTGCTAGATCACCAGATCTTTCACCAATCGAGCACGTATGGGACATCATTGCACGACAACTCCAGCGTAACCCCCAACCAGCATTAACCGTCCCTGTATTGACCGACCAAGTGCAACAGGCATGGAACGCCATCCCACAAACTGACATCCAGCACTTATACGACACAACGCATGAACGTTTGCGTGGTTGCATTCAACATTCTGGCGGTTACACCGGTTATTAATGTACCAGCATTTCACATTTAAAATGGCTCTTCTCGCGCTTACAATAAGCTGTGAACTTGAAACCTTAAACGATTAAATATGTTACCTATATAACGAAGTAAATTTCTCCGTCATTTCTGTCCACGCCAGGATTCGAACCCGGATCCCCTCATTCCGGAACAAGTCACTCTACCAATTGAGCTACGCGGACGTTTGTTCTGACTACTATCTGCTTTTATGTCGTGTGCGTCCTGCTGGCAGGTACGTCACATCTCCCCCCCGAAAGAGGGCCGGGTGCATGGCCCACGGGTCAGCCGGGACCATTAATCGTTGCAGGCAGCCATCCACTGTAGAACGTGCACTTGAGAACTCCCAGTCAATCTGCTGTGTGGAATGCAACGTCACACACATTTATTTTTCGAAGCGCTGGAGAAGGGATTCTCTGATTTTTCCTATCTCGCGGTGTGGAAATAACATCCCACCAATGCGAGATTTTGAACGGTCGGGTCATCCGGATAGTTCGGGCGCCATTATAACGAAGTGAATTTCTCCGTCATTTTTGGTCTACGCCGGGATTCGAACCCGGATCCCCTCATTCCGGAATAAGTCACTCTACCAATTGAGCTACGCGGACGTTTGTTCTGACTACTATCTGCCTTTATGTCGTGTGCGTCCTGCTGGCAGGTACGTCACACCTATACAAATGTATTGCCGTCATTTCATTCCTGTACAACTATTTTTTCGTGGTGTTGGGATTTTTTTCCGTCAGTGTATATATATATATATATTTTCTTCTCTTGTCAATATCTCTACTTCTAATAGTCCGATTTGATATAATTCCTTCTTTGTTCGATAGAGTTTCTAGTACGAAATGTTCTTCACGTAATTTCAAAATTTTTCAAGTAATTCATAGACTTTCCACTAGGGGATGTAAAGGAAAATTGCGTTTTCCCCGATATCTCTGCTTCCAAAACACCAATTTGAAAAATTCTTCCTGTATCGCTTACAGCTCCTGATGGAAATGTTTTGCATATAATTTCCAATATTTGGTAAAGAATGGTTTGGTCACCAGGGGCGTAAGTGTTAATTTCTACTTCTAATGTATTTGCAGAAAAATCTGAGATCCTGAAAACTCGACTGAAAAAATTCTTTCGTGGATCAATACCGCTCACAACGGAAAATATTTTGAGAATACTTTCTTCTTAAAATAATGCATGTTTTTCCTGCCAAGGGCGTGGATACATATTTTATATTTTTCGATATCTCTGCTTGTAAGAATCCGATTTGAAAAAATTCTTTCTTTGTTGGAGAGCGCTTCACCTGAGAAATGCTTCTCTTATAATTTTAAAATTTTCTTTACGCATAAATCTGCTACTAGAGTACATAAGTTCACGTTTGAGTTTACAGCAGTATCTGAGGGATTAAAAACCCGAACGAAATAACTTCTTTCTTCAGTCAGATACTACTGCTCTACAAATCGGTTGCGTTGACTTTGAATAGCTTTGATAAATTTAATTCGCGTCAGAACGGATTCAAAAGACTTGCTCATTGCATCCGCAAATTCGGTATCATTTTTCTTGTTTTTTGTTGTTGTTGTTGTTTTTTTGAGGTGTATGGGCCACCGTGAGCAACTCAATGAGTCATAAGCAGTCGCCCGTTCCTAATTTAGGGCCACTGACTCCAAGGAAGGGAGAGAGCCAGTGCCGTAAGACAAACACAACATCCATGTCTCACCGGGATTCGAATCCGGACCCACCTTGGACGAATGGTCAAAAGCCAGTGGATAGACCACTGCGTCACCCTGGCGGCACCTAATAATTTGCTACTGCAGTGTATGCGTATTGATTTGCTCATTTCTAAATGTCGCACTATAACAAACCTGTTCTCTCCCAATCCACTGAAATAACATTGTGTAGATATAAAACGAACGGAATAGATTATGCGCTGGGAGTCCAAGAATTATCAGTCAGCAACTAGAAATTGTTGAATAAGCAATCTGAAAGAAGGATTTGAAGTGGAAAGTAAAACGAAAAATTAAGTTCGTCAGCAAAGATCACGTAGATTGGGCACATACCGAAAAACGGCTTCGAATATTTTACCGAAACCACATAAGTTAAGTTCTCAGAAAGTGTTAACTGTTAGCATCAGAGATTGTTACTCCTAATAGAAATAACATCGCTGAAGGCTAAACGAACTGGTATTCATTTCAAATTGTCAATCCGAGATAGTAACATTTCTCTTATAAAGTTCCACAAAATTCTTTTGTGTGATCACTAATATTTGAAACACCAAATTTGCCAGAGAGTCTTCCATTTTCCATTCAGTCAAAAACCTTTGAGGAAGAATGCAGTCCTGTGAATAACAGTTTCTATAGATTTCCGTGCTTTTGTTTGATCAGCAATACAACGCCGGGCTGCCAAACTCACCATATGTCCCTTTTTCCCTTGAACTAACAGCACTGCCGCAAAACTCAATGATGTCTTAATCCGACGCTGGGTGCTTATCGCATTTTCCCTGATCCTCCATCAATGGAGCGTCGAAAACTATTCTCTCTCTCCCCCTCGCTGTCTCCTTTCTCCTCGTAGAAGGATGATGCATTTCCACATTCTCCGCGACTTGTCCATCGATCCTTTTGCGATTCCTTCGTCTTTCGAGAGAAATGCATGAAATTTGTAAATGAAGTTAAAGAAATGCAACTCTTTTGCTCTTCGAGCAGAAATACGGTATTAAGATTTTGTATGCTGTGCAGAAAATGATGAATCTCACTTTGTATTTTTTTTTCTTAAATTTCCTCATTTTTATTTTCTGACGGGACATCGGATATTTACGTGGAACTTTAGAAACTTGAAGTTCTGTATCAAAGAGTTCAACGTGATTCTCTCAAAAAACACAGAGGCGTAGAGATTGGATATCGTGTGTTTGAGTTAAGTGGCATTCACTCACAAAAAATTACCAATAATGTTTTTTCTCTTTACTCAGCTAAAGACGATTTTTTTTGCAGTGAAATGCCATTTTATGAGACTGAAATTATTTAATAATATCTTACTTCTGGAAGACTTCAGCCGACATCACTAACGTGTAATTAATAGATTGTGAATATGCACTTTATATGATCAAAAGTATCGTATGCTGTTTTTGAGTAGTGGGTTTGCACATATACACCGAAGAGCCAAAACATTATGACCACTTGCTCAATATGATGTTGGTCCTCCATGTGCCGACAAAACGGCTCTTACCCGGTCGAGCATAGACGCTAAAAGATTTATAAAGGTATCTTGTGGTATCTGGCAGCAAAATTTCACGAGCAGATCCTTTAACTCTTGCACGTTACGAGGCTGAGCCGCCGCAAATCGGATTGGCTGTTCCGGCACAAACCAGAGATCCCCAATTGGCTTGGTGCCTGGGGAATTTGTACATCAAGTCTTCCTCATGTTCTGCGAACCCCTGTCGAACAGTCCGGGCAGTGTGGCATGGGGCATCACCCTACTAAATAGAAGGCACTACTCCAGAGGAATACCGTTGATATGAAAGGATGTACAATGTACATCGTCTGCAATGATGTTTAGGTAGGTGTCATAGTTTCCTGCACATGAATGACTGGACTTAGGGTTTCCCAGCAGAACGTTTCCCCCAAAATATTACTTTTCCGCCACCGGCTAGTTTTCGTTCTACAGCGCATCTTTGTGCCTACACTTCCCGAGGTAAACGACGCACACGTACCCGGTCGTATATATAGTGGAACAGGAAACAAAAGTAATCGGAGAAGACAGCATTTTTCCAATCATTTAAGATCCAGGTTTAATGCTCGATTGCCCATATAAGGCGCTTTCGAGGGTGAATTGGGGTTATCATGGCCACTCGGAACGGCCTGAGGCTACGCAGCCCCGTTTTCAGCAGTGTTCGATGTACTGTGCGTTGTGACAAATTACTCTTGTCACTAGCAATCAAATTACAAGCGAGTTGAGGCAAAGTATTCTTTCTGTTGGCTCGTACCGTACGTGATAGCCTTTGGTCACCTCTAGCATCGATGAGCCGTGGTCTACCCACACATTGCCGGTGGTTCGTGGTGGTCCCTCCTCGGACCACTTTTTGAATGTGATAATCACTGCTGACCCACAAGCCTAGCCGCCTCCGAAACGCTTTGACCCAGTCGTCAGGCCATTATGGCCTTTGTCAGACTTGCTGCCTTTCCTATTTGAAGAACGAGAATAGCACTGATCAACCGAGCTCGGTATCTGGTGTTATTTATACCGTTTCAAGACCTTCACAAGTGCCGTAGTTCACTTGCAGTTGCTTCGATTTGCACAACGACGCGCTGATCATAATATTTTGACTCTTCTGTGTGCGTCACAGCCATACCCTATACACTTGTAAAAGACGATCGTCGCTTGGCAAACATCATAGACAAGCATGGGCAAGAACCAAGGTGAAAATATTCCAAATACGTGTTGACAGTTAATAAATAAATACATCGCTCTTTCCACGTTCCAGAAACACACAGCAACCGAAAAATTGTTTATCAGCCGCCGCTGTGGAATCGAACCAACAGAACTCTCGGTATCGTGCCGAGTGCGTTACATTTACGCCACGGGGGCCAACAATCCACGGTGCTATGTGTATTTTTAAGTCAGCTACTGACATCATAAATCCGTAAGATGGGCTCAGCTACTGAGACGTCTCCATCTGGTGGGCATTAACGGCACTAGCTATATATATTATAGCAGTTAAATCCAAAGGGCGAGAACCAAGGTGAAAATATTCCAAATACGTGGCGACAGTTAATAAATAAATACATCGCTCTTTTCACGTTCCAGAAACACACAGCAACCGAAAAATTGTTTATCAGCCGCCGCTGTGGAATCGAACCAACAGAACTCTCGGTATCGTGCCGAGTGCGTTACATTTACGCCACGGGGGCCAACAATCCACGGTGCTATGTGTATTTTTAAGTCAGCTACTGACATCATAAATCCGTAAGATGGGCTCAGCTGAGTCATAAATCCGTAAGATGGGCTCCGAGAGTTCTGTTGGTTCGATTCCACAGCGGCGGCTGATAAACAATTTTTCGGTTGTTGTGCGTTTCTGGAACGTGGAAAGAGCGATGTATTTATTTATTAAGCATGGGCAATACTACAACGGGCCATATGCGAGAGTTCAGGGACTTCCAACGTGGCATGGCCGTAGGATACCATCTTAGCAACAAGTCAGTTCGGGATAATTCTACCCTGATGCAGCTGCTACCTATAAACTGTGAGTGATGTTATTGTGAATTGGAGCCCGTCACCTTCACCCATTCATGACTATTTCTCACAGAAGGATGCCTTACTCAACAAAAAAAAAAAGCACGCCCCGTTTCTATGCTTGTAGAGTTGCCACTGACGTCCCGCTCTGGTTCTCTTTCTTTCCTGGCACTCTTTAGGCCGTACATTAGGTACGGGCGATTGATTATAGCCCATTGAGTTGCTCAAGGTGGTCGTTAAACCCCAAATAAAAAAACATTCTTGCACTTTATTCGTATTACATGTCACTCATAAGCTATAGCAAAATATGCTTTTTTAGCAAGTCTTTTGTAAAAAAAGATCGTGCTTCTGTTATCGGTTTGTCCATCCGTCTCTACCCACGCTATCTCTGCAACTATTAGACCGATTTGAAAAATCCTTTTTGCATTGGGAAGCTTGAAATATGCGAATCATGATCCTTCATTTCGTTTTTTGTTTTTTTTTACGATGCGCGATTTCGCCGCTAGAGGGGGCGTAAATGCAGATGATATCGAATTCAAAAATACGTTTTATTCCACATATTTGCTTCTAAACATCCGATTGAAAAAATTATTTTATCTTTCGATTCCATTTACGTCGAAGAGAATTTTAGATATAGTTACATTTTTAAATTACGCATAGAGTTCTCGCTCGGGGGCGTAAAAGTAAATTACATTTTTCCCGATAACTCTTCTTCTAAAACTCCGATTTGAAAAATTTCGCTTCAGCGGATGCAACTCGTGATGGAAAATCGTTTGCATATAATTTCTAATTTTGGTAAAGAATACTTTAGTCACCAGTGGGCGTAAGTGTTAATTTTTGCTTCAGATGTATTTGCCATAAAATCTGAGCTTCTAAAATATCGATTGAAAAACTTTTTCGTGGACTGATGCCACTCACATCGATAAACCTTTTTGGAATATTTTCTTCTTAAAATATTTCACAGTTTCTCAGCTAGGGGGCGTAGATGTAATTTTATTTTTGTCAATATCTCTACTTCTAGAAGTCCGATTTGAAAAATTATTTCTTTGTTGGATAGTGTTTTTAGTGTAACACGTTTCTCATATAATTTCAAAATTTTCAAGTAAGTCATAGACTTTCCGCTAGGGGGCGTAGAGGTAAATTGGTTTCCCCCTATATCTCTGCTTCTAAATCTCAGATTTGAAAACTTCTTTCTGAACCTCATACAGCTCCTGATGGGAAATCGTTTGCACATAACTTCTAATTTTTGTAAAAAAAAACTTTGGCCGCCAGGGGGCGTAAACCTAAATTTCCGCTTCTGATGTATTTCCAGCAAAATATGAGCTTTTAAATTCTCGATTGAAAAAAACGACGTTTGTAGACCTATGGTACCCATGGCGACAAACCTTTTAGAAACATTTTCTTCTTAAAATAATACATGGTTTCTCCCCCAGGGGGCGTAGATGTATTATATCTTATTTTTTGTCAATTTCTCTACTTCTAGGAGTCCGATTTGAAAAATTCCTTCTTTGTTGGATAGTGTTTCCAGTGTGACATGTTTTTCATATAATTTCAAAATTTTCAAGTAATTCGTAAACTTTCCGCTAGGGGGCGTAAGGGTAAATTACTTTCCCCTCCATCTCTGCTTCTAAATCTCCTATTTGAAAAATTCTTTCTGCACCGGATACAGCTCCAATTAGGAAATCCTTTGCACATGATTTATGATTTTTGGAAAAAATAATTTGGCCACCAGGTGGCGTAAGTCTTAATTTCCGCTTGTGATGTATTTGCAGCAAAATATGAGCTTCCAAAATCTCGATTGAAAAAAAAGTCTTTTGTTGACTGATACTACTTATGTCGACAAACGTTTTAGGAACATTTTCTTCTTGAAATAATGCATGGTTTCTACGCCAGGGGCGTAGATGTATATCTTATTTTTGTCAACATTTCTACTTTTAGCAGACCGATTTTAAAAATTCCTTCTTTGTTGGATGGTGTTTCCAATGCGAAATGCTTTTCCTATAAATTCAAAATTTTCAAGTAAATCATAGACTTTCCGCTAGGAGGCAAAAAGGTAAATTGCGTTTTCTGCGTTATTTATACTTTTAAAACTCCGATTTGAAACATTCTTCCTGTATCGCATACAAGACCTGATGGAAAATATTTTTCACATAATTTCTAATGTTTGGTAAAGAATGGTTTGGCCACCACGGGTCATAAGTGTTAATTTCTTCTTCTGATGTATTTGTAGCAAAGTCTGGGCTCTTGAAAACTCGACTAATTTTTTTTTTCTCGGACCGATACCGCTCAAATGGAAAAACCTTTTGGAATACTTTCTTCCTAAAATAATGCATGGTTTTCCCACCCGGGGACGCAAAGTCACATCTTATTTTTGTCGATATCTCTGTTTCTAAGAGTCCGATTTGAAAAATTATTTCTATGTTGGAGAGGGTTTCAGGTGCGAAATGTTTCTCATATAAATTCATGTTTTTCTTAACGTACAAGTCTGCAACCATGGGGCGTAAGCTCACGATTCCGTTTACAGCAATATCTGAGGAATTAAAAACCCGACTGAAAAACTTCTTTCTTCCGTCAGATACTATTGTTTTCCATAGTGGTTCCATTGACTTTGAATAGCTTTGATAAATTTAATTTGCGTCAGAATGGATCCAAAAGACGTGCTTATTACACCCGAAAATTCGGTGTCATCTTTCTTGTTATTTTTTGCTTGTGATGTATTCGAAACCACGTCTTCCTACCCGTGGGCGAGATATTCTCCAGAATGGACTACGCTGGCAAGGCTCTGCAAACTTGCCGTTTTTGACTGATGTGTCAGCTCAGTAGTACCGCGCGTGTATCCCCTTTCCCTTGAGAAAGAGGGGAGCGTGAAATCTCCGATTTTGGGTCTGCCAATAAACCATGGTTGATGGAGCTCACTGTAGAAGAACGAAATTTTAATAATTCCACACGATGTGCGGAAGGATCATCACACATTTTATTCGAATCTCACTGCCAGGAGATTCATTTTACCTTCACCACTGTGAAGAAATCATCCATTTGAGCAGCGTGGTGTGATTCGAACTGACGTTTTCCTACTGCGGAGCAGGATATTTTTCCTACTGAACTACGTCGGCGAGGCTGATCACTGCAACTTGCTGTTTTTCACTCATTCGTCACCTCGGTAGTACGTCGCAAAGTATAAAAGCGAAACTTTTCTGTTGCATTGGATGACTGCATTTCGTATACACGAGTGAAACAGGAAAGAATGGTTTGCACCGGACAAAAATAAAGAAAGATATTTTTATGCGGGATACAAGAACGTCAAGGAATAGAGGGCAACCCATATTTTGAATCTCATAAGTGAATTGCGTGAGGCTATGAGTTAATAACTTATTCTAATTTACGAATTCCAGATTTTTCTTCCTTTCAGAAAATGAAAGTGTTACCCTGCTAAACGGAATCAAAGGTTTAATCTTACGAGTTGGAATTTTTTTGTCTTCCGACTGAAGCGTATAAATTTCATGTAAAATACAGAGCATGTTAAAACATTTTTAGAACGTTTTTGATTCAACGAAATGCCGCCCCGGTGGCGCAGTGGTCTTAGCGATGGCGTCTGATCACTCGTCCGAACGGTGTCCGAGTTCGAATCCCGGTGAGGCATGGATGTTGTGTTTGTCTTACGGCACTGGCTCTCTCCCTTCCCTGGAGCCAGTGACCCTAAATTAGGGACGGGCGACTGCTTATAGCCCATTGAGTTGCTCACGGTGGTCGTTAAACCTCCAATCAAAAAAAAAAAAAAAAGATTCAACGAAATGGAAAAACAGAGTTCAAAGAATTGAAACTGGCAACAACGTGTTAGATGAACACGAAAGAAACGTCATTACAGTCAAATATCGTCTGCTAATAAAATGGCGCACGTAAACAAGCTGTGGACTGAAGGTTTGGTTTTTGCTCGTTACGATGAGAAATATTCGCGTTGTGTAATTAAAAACCGCAGAAAAAAAAACAACAAACGAATAACCAAAAGAAGATACGTATTTTTAAGGCAATTTCAAAAGTAAGGTATCTGGTCTTAAAAGACAATCCACTGACTCAAAAAGCGATCGCTAAGTCATTAAAAATCTCTATAAAAACTGTAAACAACGTAATAAACAAATATTTGAATCTGAAAAAAAAACATTAACATAATGTTCACCGCCTTTTGCCTAGGCACGTGGCTGAGCGCAGAACACGGTGTAGACTGCTTTATGAAAATCACTTAGCCGGAGACAGAAGGGAATTTATTGTGACTATTGGAGAAGCATGGATCTACCTAAATGACTAACAAAGAAAGATCGATTTACCATCACAAAAGAACAGAAAAAGACTTACAAACTTGGTTCCAAGAATCCCAAGAGAGTTTCAGTAAAAGTTCATGATTATTGCTGGTTTCTCGTACAACGGGAAATTAAAGTTAAGAAAAGTTGAAACACAGATTTCTACAAAGATTTCTTTCTTTCCGATTTACTATCGCAAAAGAAATTACTATCGCAAAAGAACCGAAAAAGACTTACGATTTACTATCACAAAGGAACAGAAAAAGACTTACAAACTTGGTTCCAAGATTCCCAAGAGAGTTTCAGTAAAAGTTCATGATTATTGCTGGTTTCTCGTACAACGGGAAATTAAAGTTAAGAAAAGTTGAAACACAGATTTCTACAAAGATTTCTTTCTTTCCGATTTACTATCGCAAAAGAAATTACTATCGCAAAAGAACCGAAAAAGACTTACGATTTACTATCACAAAGGAACAGAAAAAGACTTACAAACTTGGTTCCAAGATTCCCAAGAGAGTTTCAGTAAAAGTTCATGATTATTGCTGGTTTCTCGGACAACGGGAAATTAAAGTTAAGAAAAGTTGAAACATAGATTTCTACAAAGATTTCTTTCTTTCCACAGATTTCTACAAAGCTTTCTTTCTTTCCACAGATTTCTACAAATTTTCATATTTATTTTACATTTTATAGGCAGTAGTGATGTGCTATTAAAGTTATTTTTTCGGATTTCAGAGGTCGTTTTATAGGCGCATTCGAAAACAAGGAAATCGAATCTAGGGATAATTATAGTTGATTTTTCATACTGGTTTACTCGAGAAATAAAATTAAAGGAATTTCCACGGTGTTTAGATTCATGATTATTGCTGGTTTCTCGTATACAACGGGAAATTAAAGTTAAGAAAAGTTGAAAAGAATGTTGACATCAATTCTACATATTGCCAAAATGATGTTCTAGTTCCTATATTTAAAGAGGAAATGCCATTCTTTTATCCACGGAGCCTTCAAAGAGTAGAACTTCATCAGGATGAGGCTCCCAGTCATACATCCAAATCTACCACTGTATTTCTTGAAAAAATGAAAAAAGAAACTGGTATCAAGTCTATACCTTCTGCTCATATTCCTTCAAAGTCCCCTGATGTGTCACCAATGGACTATTGTGCCTTCTAAACGCGAGACCTAAAACAATGATTGGACTATGGGAAGCAATGGACGAGGAGTGGAATAAAATACCATTACCAATTTCAAGAAAGGCCCTATTATCTTGGAAAATCTAGATATAGGTTCATATCCAGAGAAAGGGCTATCAGATAGAACATTTAAAAAAGAAATAATTTAATTTTTAACATTAATTGTATTGCTGGAAAATCGTTCTAAAAATGTTGTAACGTACCAGGAGATGTGACGTACCTGCCAGAAGGACGCACACGACATAAAGGCAGATAGGAATCAGAATAAAATGCCAGCGTAGCTCAATTGGTAGAGCAACTTATTCCGGAATGAGGGGACCCGAGTTCGAACCCCGGCGCGGATAAAAATGACGGAGAAATTCACTTCGTTATAATGGCGCCCGAACTATCCGGATGACCCGACCGTTCAAAATCTCGCAATGGTGTGATGTTATTTCCACACCGCGAGATAGGAAAAATAAGAGAATCCCTTCTCCAGCACTTAAAAAAAATAAGGGGGAGATGTGACGTACCTGCCAGAAGGACGCACACGACATAAAGGCAGATAGGAATCAGAATAAAATGCCCGCGTAGCTCAATTGGTAGAGCAACTTATTCCGGAATGAGGGGACCCGAGTTCGAACCCCGGCGCGGATAAAAATGACGGAGAAATTCACTTCGTTATAATGTGTGACATCCTCTGTAGGTGCTAATCGGTGCTATTGCTATAATCAGGGAGCCCATTCGTTCGTAAAACGTTACATGAAAGAAATTGGTTTTCTTTCCACAGATTTCTACAAATGTTCATATTTATTTTACATTTTATAGGCAGTAGTGACGTGCTATTAAAGTTTTTTTTTTTCGGATTTCAGAGTTCGTTTTACAGGCGCATTCGAAAACAAGGAAATCGAATTTGGGGATAATTATAGTTGATTTTTCATACTGGTTTGCTCGAGAAATAAAATTAAAGGAATTTCCACGGCGTTTAGCGTTACAGTTACTGCAATTGGTAACTTTGGAGATATATTGTTTTTTAAACTTTAACGAACACCGTGAGCAACTTAATGGGTTATAAGCAGCAGCCCGTCCCTAATATAGGACCAGTGGTTCCAGACAAGCATAACATCTATGTCTCATCGCGATCAGAACCCGGACCCATCTCGAACGAATGGTTAGAAGCCTGCGATTAGACCAATGCGTCAACGGGGCGACGAACTTTGGAGATACAAATTTTTGTGTTACTAGGCAGATATTGCTCACGTTTGGTTGGAAATAAGTACTGTGTTACATCTCAGCAGAAAAAGATGCATAATGAGTGTTAGCGATCTTAAAACTAGTCTTTTTTAACTGAGACGAGATGAATTTTTATTTTGTGCTCTTCTAACACTAACGGATACAGCAGGGGTGGCTGTGGTGATCACCTTCCCCCTAAAAAGACGTTTCCAAGACCGTAAATAATTAATATACACTGGTATTCAAAACCCTAAAGGTGAACATTATTTCAAAAGGTTACAACTGGAAAATCAGACCCAAAACTTGTGGCAATTTGCATAACTGGGGACGTTTAGTAGAAGGCGGTGCACATGCAAAACGTTGAATCGTGCCAACATGGGTCACGTGGTATCACTTAAACAGATAAAAGAGAAAAAGGCGCGTTAGGCGGCATGTGTTAGAAGGAAAATCTAGACGTGAAGGCATAAAGTTAGGAACGTGTGGTTTAAGTTATGTCTCAAAGCTTTTATCTAAATGACTCCACGCGTGGAAGGATAATATGGAAGTTTGATGAAGGCCACCCAGTGAGTGATGCTGCCAGGGAATGTGGAATCGTGCATAGTGTGGTGCCCATGCTCTGGGCAGCTTTTCAAGCCAATGGAATGTGTTCCAGACGCATGCTAGGAGGTCTCTCTCGCTCCTCTACGACGCATGCAGACAGAGTTTTAGATGTAACAGCTAAACTTAATCGCCGCACCAGGCCTGGCCAGTTTGAGAGTCGCCTCCATTTCAGCGCAAGAACGCTGATATCCCGACAAACTGTGGCAACACGTCCACGACATATAGGGCTGTATACCCGAAGGCCTCTCTAGTCTGCGTCCTTCTATCTAGAGCTCAACGTAGCGCACGTTTTCAGTAATTTCGTATCCTCAGAAATTGGACACGTCATCAATGGGCCAATGTACTCTTTACAGATGAGGGTCATTTCAGCCTGTCCTTCCTCCCAGATTCAAGGCGTCAGTTGACATGGCGTTGAAATGGCACTGTGTACTATCGCGAGAATGTGCGGGAATGGGACACATACAGCGGTGCCAGCGTCATGGTGTGGGGCGGCATCGTGATTAATGGACGCAACGAGCTACAGGTGATGGAAAATGTGACTATGACGGGCGAACACGATATCGCAACAAAGTTCTACTACGTCATGTTCGATTATTCCGGGGGAAGATTTTCTCTTCATGGACGACAACGCGACACTTCATCATGCGAGAGCAATAAAGCAACTTCTGGAGACCGAGGATATTCATCCCAACAACTGACCAGTACGCTCCTGAGGCCTCCATCCTATTGAACACGTCTGGGACGCAATGTGGAGACGCATTGGTGCTCAAAACCCCTCCAGAAAAAAAGCATACTTTGAAATGCTGAGAAAAGTAAGCGTGCCAATTATTTAATTATATCTTTCTGTTGTGGATGGCAAGTTCCAAATAAAAAAAATACAGTGACAGCGGCGCCATTTCTCAAAGTGAACTAGTCGCATGAGTACCGGATGGAGCCTATAGGAGAGCTTTTTCTTCACTGGGAACTAAAGTAAAGGTTGGTATAACACTGATTTCTTTGTTACAGTGACAACGGTGACAGTTTCTCGAAAGTATTGGGGACTTAAACTGTTTCAAAATCTCCGTTTACCATAGCAGTGACGGCGCTATAAAGAAATCAAACTCATGAGTCACCGTCTTGTAAAAAGTGGGAAAATCACCGTGTTGAGTATGAACACAGCGGAAAATCACAATGACAGGAGTTAAACGCTAAATGGAAGAAAAGGAATAAAAGGTGTTATCCTCCTATTCAGCAAAACTAGGTTAACGCATTTCCCTATTCAGCCAAACTAGACTACCCAGGTAGCACAGCTTTGCAATTTAAAGTAAGCCCAACACTGAGCCACATTATTTTGGGAATAGAAGACGGTGGCTTAGTCTTGGCTCTACGTTAAATTGCAAGGCTGTTCTACCTGGGTAGCGCTTTCACCGCCCCACCGCCCCACAAGTTTGTTTGTTTGTTTAGTGTTTAGCGATCACCATAAGCAACTGGATGGGGTGTAAGCAGTCGTTCGTTCCTAATTTAGGGTCGCTGTTTCCAGAGAAGAGACAGAGCCAAACCGCAAGATAAACACAACATTCATGCCTCACCGGGATTCGAATCCGAACGCACCCCGGACGAAAGGTCAGAAGCCAGAGCTTAGACCTCTGCGTTATCGGGGGGGGGGGTGAAAGACTTGATTGCACGAGGTACTTCGAAATCATTATGGTCCAGGATTCAGAATCACAAAATTCTACATACAAGTTCAGTTTCCTTTTATTCTTTATACGTCAAATATGCAGCACATCAATCCTATCAATAATGCATCTCTTGTAACAGCAAGATTAATTGGCTTTAAATTACTATTTCGCAATAATATACTTTTGACAATTATCGCTTGCCCTCATCAAATCTACAATACTTATCGTAATCCGCTCATAACGTATCGTAGCATATTTCCAACACTCTATTTGCGATCTTGCTTTACTCAGTCAAAGCATAGTGCTTTTCGTATATTATTTGCCTTTGACGCACTGTCAGGTTGCCAACTTTGAAAAGTTCGTGCCGCACCAGTGGTGCAGTGGTCTAAGTGCTGGCTTCTAACCATTCGTCTAAGATGGGGCTGTGTTTGAATGCTGGTGAGGCATGGATGTTTTGTTTGTCGTTCGCCACTGGCTCTCTCCCATCCCTGGAATCAGTGGCCATAAATTAGGGATGGGCCACTGCTTACGGCCCATTTAGTTGCTCACGGTGGTCGTTAAACCCCCAAACAAATAAAAAAATAGAAAAAAGGAAGAAAAAAGAAAAGTTCGCCGAGAGGAATAATGTGCCGTTAAGTGAGAAAATATTTAATGAGAGGAAACCAAATTCGCATGAGAACACAAACTCAAAAGGAAGGTTGAATTAGGGGTATAGGTCACAAACTAATAAAATACTACACATTAATACGCATGGATATATGAGAGCAGTTGTGGATAATTAGCACGATTTCCCTTGCGGTCCACTACTTTTATACAATGCGAATAATCTATCCAACTGTTTCATTGTAATCCAGATTATCCGGATACTCAGCGCGACCAGAAAAAAAAATTCTCTTTTCATTTACTCCATATTTTATTTTTTATTGATTGTATTTAGAGAAGAGTATGCTAAAAAATTCAGAAATATCCCTATTGTTTCTCGAAGGAAGGACAATTCCTCTCTTATTTGCCTAAATAACAAACGCAGCGCAAAAGTTGGAGAACGGTAGTTTAAGTGGGTCAAGGAGTTTTATTTGTCTCAGAAAATGCCCGAAGCAGAAGATAACGAAAGAGAGTTTCCTTAATTAGGCTACTGCAACGTCATATGTCAATAGGAACCACACTGGAACTGACGGAGTACTCGTACTTATTGTCTCCAAGACTTCGGCGGCTTTTACGCACTCTTCTTTTACGGCCATGTTCGAGGAGCCACGGAAAGACGAAAAAGTCCGGCATTTCTCTCTGGTGACGCAGAAAATGTTAAAATGCGCCTCGTCTAGCAAATTAATTGCAAATAACAGGAAAAAATTTGCGAATAACAGAAATGGCCAATTAACTCTTATTTATAAACTGAAAATTAAGAATAATATAGCTACAGAAGAATTTTCAAAATGGGAATTTATTGTTAGCCCTGCGATTTTGTACATTAACCGTTTTACCGGCTGGAACGAATTAACTCGGGATTAGCAAAATGGGCTGAAATCAACTGGAACGAATACACTAAATGGCCAAATTATTATGAACACCTGGTTAGTACGTTGTTGGGCTACATTTTGCCCATAATACGGCTCATTAAATGTCGGTAAATGGCTTGGGGTATATTAACCCAAATGCCATGAATTGCACCCTCCAGCTCTTGAAGATTTGATGGTAGCGGATCCAGCTTTATGATGCCCCTTTCGACTTCATCTCACAAACGCTCCATTGGACTGAGATCCAGCGACTGAGGAGGCCAACGTAGCAGCGAAAAGTCTGCGGGATAATCCTCAAACTATTCGCTTACAGTGTTAGTTAACACTATGACATGGAGCATTTTTCTGCTGAAAGTGTCCATCTCCATTGGGATAAACCATCAAAATAACTGGGTGCACTTTGGTCGGTAACGATATTCAAATACGTTTGGGCGGTCAGGCGTTGCTCCACACGATTCAAAGGGCCCAAACACTCCCACGAAAACATGTTTGCGACCCCCCCCCCACACACACGGGGATAACTGGTTTTCCAGTTATTTGGGGAGTAGCGCCCACACGGCCCGAGATGACCTTGTGACGGATTATCTTGCTTTCTCATCTTTGTGCAATTACATTACCGCAGGGACAGCTGTTCATCCAGCTGATGGGGAGTGACGACCCCACGGCCCGAGCCGACACGTAGTGTATATGGTTTCCCCATTTTAGCCTTTTGTTGTTATTTTGCCACGCACCCGCCTCAGTTGTCGGTTGCTATGGTTGTGACTATGCGCCAGCGTCGGAGTTTGGTTTCTCATTCTCTTTTCTTTATTCCCCATTTTATGTTTTACTCTTTGTTTTTCCGCGCTGATTAGCTAGACCTACCTGCACGGTTACCGTGTGCGGTGACCCATAAAGTGGAAAAGGAGATGCTGGGGGCTGAGGTTTCTGGAGCCTGGGGTGTTGTTGTCGCCAGCTACCGACCCTCCTTTTGGACCCCTGCTTCACCCTAAACGGGCGGCAAGGAACTAACCCACTCCTAGTCAATGAAGTCAGTGGCCGAGTTTAGTCCTGTCTTCTAATGGCTTGTCGTCGCGTGCGACAGGGCGAGTCTGGGGATAGTGTGGGCATGCCAAAGGGGTGTTACCAAGACATGGGAAATTCGCGGTTCACGCTGAGCGCATGCCCACCCTGGCAACTTACTATATCCGCTGCTTAACCCTAGAGCTGTGTCCTGCGTCCATCTGGGCTTGCGGACCTTCGGCTCTCCCTCGTTGGAATCGCTGGTGGGCAGGGAATTCGGCGGATGAATATTCTCTTTTTCCTTATGGATTCTAAGGATGTTTCCCCATGGTGCGACATCGAAGTGTCCAATGGAGGACGGGACCATCCCTTCCGCCAAGAAACTTGTCTCTGACACTTGCAATGCTCTGTTTTCTTGATACATTCTATCGATCCTTCACAACCTTTGAGTGCATAGAGCACCTTCAATAAAGCTCTTCAGGCAGTTGCTGGCTCTGCGAACAATGTCAAGAAGCTTCCTTCAGCGAATCTTCTTGTCGAAACATCTCATTCTAGACATAGAGCCTACCATGACCGCACTGTTGGGTATTCCGGTGCAGGCTACACCGCACGGCTACTTTAATTCCTCTCGCGGCGTGGTCACCTTCCGCGACTTAATTGAATGCAGCAATGAGAAACTACTTGTGCAACTAGGAAAACAGCATGTCAATGGTGTTCGACGGATTCATTTTAGGCGAGATGGGAAACTTTTTCTCTCTCGCAATATCATCTTGACTTTTGACACTTCAACCCTACCGACTTTTACCAAGGCAGGGTACTTACGTCTTGACGTTCGCCCCTATATACCCAATCCTCTGAGGTGTTTCAAGTGTCAGCCATATGGACACTCCCAGAAGTCGTGTCGTAGCGTGGCTAGGTGTGGTCGCTGTGGTTCTGAGGATAATACTTTGCTGGAGTGCGCGGCGGCCTCTGAACGCTGCATCAACTGTGAAGGTTCGCACTCTGCTGCTTCTAAGCAATGTCCAAAGGGGATGGAGGAACAGGCTATCCAACGCCTGAAGAGCATTGAACATCTCTCTTATCCAGAGCCCAGACGGCGGATCGCCCCTGGCCCACCAGGTCGGTGTACGTTCATATGCTTCAATTGTGGTCCAGAAGGCTACTGTTGCGGCCTAGACTGAGGTTCACATCCCAGCCCGGTGTCCTTACGATTTCGAGGACATTGTTGCTGCTGGACTGGAGGCTCTCAAATCTCGCCGTAAAGCTCCCAAAGCGACACCCACCTCGTCGCCGAAAAGATTAACAACTACCACTGGCATTCAGGCTGCGGGCACTGCAAAGAAGACACCAGAGAAGCAAAAACCAAGCTCTTCCTCTCCGAGATCTGTAACTAAACATCAGGGTCGGGACCTTCCTGCCAAGAACCCGGAGACTAAACACCGTCCCATATACCCACCAGGCAAGTCACCTCTACGTCTGGTCACTGAAGATCTCCCAGAGGAACTGATGGACTCTGAAACCTTTTAGGCGCCCCAGTCTTTGCCATTTTTCCTCATCTTTTCTCTTTTCCTTTTTTAATTATTGCTTCTATCATCCAGTAGAATTGACGAGGCCTCCGACCAAGAATTGATGATTTGAAGGGCATGCTGTCTTCGTACGCGCCAGTGTGCGTGTGTCTCCAAGAAACAAAACTCCGCACAACGGACACTCTTTCGCTTTCGCTGCGTAGGAATTCCCTTTTTCACAAAGAGCGTGAGGACGGGGTTATCGCGTGCGGCGGTGTGGCCGTTCTTGTTCCTCATGGTATTCATATCACTGCAGTCTCTTTGTGTACGCCTCTGCAAGCAGTGGCAGCGAGACCAGAACATTCTGATCACAGTCTGTTCCATCTATGTACTTACCACCAGATGAAGCGGTAAGCCTTTTCGACTTGGGGAATTTAGTTGACCAGTAGCGGTCTCCTTTTTTCCTGTTAAGTGACTTTAATGACCACAATCCGACCTGTGGGGACAGCAGTCGAGACTCTAGGGGCCGTGTTGTCGAGACCCTCCTGTCCAACACGTCACTCTGTCTCCTTAACACTGGGACAACAACCTACTTCCATGAACCTATCCGTTCGTACTCATCCATTGATCTGTCGCGGAGTTCACCATCGTTATATCCTGACTGGTTCTGTAGCGTGTCTGGTGATCTCCTTGGCAGTGATCATTTTCCAATTTTCTTTCGGCTAGCAGGTGACGCATACCGTCATCGCACCCGTCCCGTTAGGTGGGATATAGATCGAGCCAAGTGAGACACATTCACTGCTTCGGCGACCATTACTCCTACAATCGTGATCTCATGTACGATCAGTGATGCTGTTGCAGCGGTAACGGATTGAACTGGGCAAGTGGCAGAACTCTCCATTCCGCAGACGTCGACTAATCTTCCACGTTGTCCAAAACCTTGCTGGAATTCCTACTGAAAGGCAGCACGTCAGGCTCAGCATAAGGCTTGGGGTAGTTTTCGTCGCATTCCCACCGACACCTCCTTGCTTTCAAGAAAGCCAAGGATTATGCGCGCCTTATCCGTCGTCGTCATAAACGGGAGTCCTGGATCCAGTATGTTTCCGAAATCAACACCTCTACCAACTCTAAGATCGTCTGGGACAGGATTCGCAAGGTTTGGGAGGAAGTACCCATCTGCGGAGATCTCCATTCTCGAGAGTGATGGACGAACGGTTGCTAACGCTCAAGATATTGCTGCCTGTCTTGGCACTGCATGTTCTTCAGTGTCCAGCATCGGAAATTATCCTTCTTCGTATCAGCAGCTTCAGACGCTGCTTGAGAGGTAAAGAATATCCTTGAGACCGTTTTCCCCTGTGGACTATAACAGCCCGCTTACTGCAGTGGAACTGAAGACTGCTTTGCATCGGTCTGGCAGAACATCTGTCGGACCGGATGCCATCCAGAACGACATGCTGAAGCATCTCTCTCCATCATCTGGGGACTGTCTGCTAATTCTGTTAAGCAGGATTTGGCAAGAGCACGTCTTTACCGATTCTTGGTGGACAGCTATTGTCATACCTGTTCTCAAACCTGATAAAGATCCCACAAACCCGTTGAACTACCGTTCCATCACTATGACGAGCTGCCTTTGCAAAGTGCTAGAACCCATCATCAATTTTCGTTTGATGTTTTATTTGGAAACTCATTACATTTTGTCACCTCATCAGAGGGGTTTCCGTCGGTTACGCTCCACCACTGATCATCATCTTTGCCTTGAAACGTCTATATGGGAGGCGTTTGTGAGGCGTTAGCACATGGTCTCCGTGTTCTTCTACGTGGAAAAAGCTTACGATCGGACGTGGAGATACGGCATTCTCCGTGATCTCGACGACTGCAGATTGCGGGGAAACTCACCAACTTTCATTGCCGGTTTTCTCCAGAACCGGATGTTCCATGTGCTCGTCGGATCGACCCTCTCTGCGTTGTGTCCACAGGAGCAAGAGGTCCCTGAAGGTTGCATTTTATCAGTCACTCGTTTTATTCTTCGTGTTGATCACATTTTCACATTACTTCCTCCGATGGTTCGTGGGTCAATGTATGCGGATCGTGGATCAATGTATGTGGATCTTGGATCAATGTATGTGGATCGTGGATCAATGTATGGAATTTCTACGTCCATTTTCCAGTGTTCTGTGAAAATAGCAGTTCTGAATTTCTGAGTTTCTTTTAGGGACCAAATTTAAATGAATTAAATGATTGGACTTTTGAAAAATCCTTGAATCTTTTTATCCTGGTTTGTGTCTCAGTTTTGCATAGAGATTTGGGACATCGCACAAGAAACTGAACTGTGTATTTTGAAGAAAATGACCCATGTTCAGGAGATACTCGTACGGGTCATCCTTTTGTAACACATGTTAAAAACCCAATGACGTTTGCCTAGAGACTCGTGTTCAGACCTTCCTTAGACCTTAATCGGTTACTTCTTGTGTTGCGCTGATGTGATATTGTTACCAACACTGTGGGGGAGTTGAATTTGTTTAATTATTCTGTTGTGCAGATGTAATGTGATTGTTTTTCAACACTAGGTTGGAGGTTTGACTTTGATGTATTTGTTCTTGTGTTGTCGCTCCGGTTTCCATATGCATCAAAGAACAACAAAGAGTGATCCTTTATTGGACGCTGAAGGTGTACCAGGGATTGAACTTCATCGAAACCTTCCAGAACAGTATGGGAAAAGTGTGCAGCCACTGAGCAGAGTCTAAGAATGGATTGTCCATGTCCACTTCTCGTGGCAACGTCGAACAGGTCCAAATCATCGTTCTGGCAAACAAACGTGTGGCTATTGATGACGTGGTAGGTTATATGAAATTATTCTGGCAATCATCTGCAAAAGATTTAACTTTTGTATGTGCAAGATGGGTCGCAAAACAACCCACACAAGTGCACAACCGCAATTGTTTCAGCATCTGCATACGCCTATTGGACTGTTATGTTAACAAAAATGGATACAGCATTTTGAGCCGGAAAGTAAATTTTAAAGTTTGGAATAGAAACATCCGGGACTGCCATTAAAGAATAGCTCGAAATTCAATGGGTATATATGGAGAAGCTTTTTTACTCTGAAGCGCTAATACTGAAGCATCGAAAGGAGAGAAGCTTAACAGTGGACGCCGTTACAGTGAGATCCTGTGTGACAAGCCCAAGCCAAGAATCTGAAACAAATGCGAAGGATTACATTTTTGGGGAAGGCGTTTCGTTGTTGCACGACAATGCCCAGCCACTCATTGCTACCCGCAGTGTTGAAGCTGTCCGACAAATAAACCTTTATATATTGAAGCGTTGTCCCAATAGTCCTCACCTGGCCCTCTTCGGTTTATCACCTTTTGGTCCACCCAAAAGTCTTAAAACACCGGCCTTTTGACCATGATCTAAATGTGAAGGAACCGGTGCATACGTGTCTCGTCTTTCAGTAAAAGGAATGTTTTGTGAAATCCACCTGCGTTTGACCGCTGGATTACGTACGGTGAAAAACAAGAGGACTCTGCCGAAAAATGATGTCCTGGTAAGATCTCAATTGTTTTCGACGTAATACAGTATATTTCGTAAATACATTGCGGATAAGCCTTGTATATGAATCTCACTGCTTCAGGTATACTCCCAAAGATTTCACCTCTGTGCGCTGGTATTCATTGCGTCATGGAATTTGCTCTTTCTTGGGTATAACAAAACAAGAAAGTTGTCACCGAATTCTTAGGTGTAATGAGCACGTCTTTTGAATCCTTTCGAACACGCACAAACTAACAAAGTAAACCCCAAACTCCTCCCACGGGCACGCCACTGTTTATCGTAAAAAATGGCCTACGGTGCAAAAATATATTTTCCAAATTTATTTTTGGAAGGCAAAGTACAGTTGCAAACAGAATACACATAACGCCACCTAGCGTCAGACCAATGCACCAAAAATCCTAAATGGGGTGTCAAATGTTCCACAAAGAGAATGATATGCGGTGTTAAATTTTATTTTGAAATTAGATTTCTAGAAACAGAGATATCGAGAAAAATAAAACATATCTACGCCCACTAGCAGAAAAACTATTCACTGTTATGAGCACATATTATGTGGAAAAGGTTTCCCTTGTTGAGCGATATCTAACCGAAAAAGAGTTTTTTTTTCAGCATAGCTTAAGAGCGCATATATTGGTGCAGATACATCGGAAAAAGAAATAGGTCATCGTATACACTTACTCGCCGTAGTGGCAAACCTCTTTGTTACAAAAACTTACAAATTATTATACGTGCAAAACATTTCTCACAGTCTCTAACCGGCGCATTTTTTTTTCAAATCTGACTTTTACAAGCGGAGATATAGTGGGAAATGCATTACACATTTACGCCTCCTAGCTGGGAAAATGTGCATTATTTGAAATATAAGTTGTACCAAAAATGGTTTTCGTTGTAAATGGTATCGAATGGAAGGACGGATTCTTTCCGATTGAATGTTCAGAAGAAAGGATGTGGAATAAAATGCATTCTGAATTCGATATTGCCGACATTTACGTATCCCAGCCATGAAGTTGTGTATCGTTAAAAGACCAAAAAGCGGTCATTGTTTCCACATTTCAGTCTTTCCAATCCAAAACGTTTTTTTCATATTGGATTTACAGGTGCGGAGATACAGTGTCCACAGTCGGACGGATGGACATTGTGATTACACTTGCTCGTCCATTTCTTTTTTCAAAAGGGGTGCAAAAAAAATTTTTTTTTTTCCTTACTCATAAAGGAAATTTTTACATTCCAACTTACGATTCTTCTAACAGGTACAAAATCCTTTTTACTAAGTCAATTTACCATGGTGACATTGTAAGACGTCGGAGAAACTGTGATGGTATTTTCAAAGATATTACAAAAGTAAAGCGGAAAACTGAGCATCAGAAGTGTGGCACAGACAACAAAAAAACAACAATGCTTGCATTAGTCGTCTCACGTTTCTTCGTTTTAAAAGGAGGTTTCTGAGAATTTCGGATGGTTGTGTTAATTCACAGTATTCAACCAGGCACTCCGAGTAGAGTATGTCGCTGAAATATGTATCTGAACGTTTTACTGCATAACTGGAGAACGTTTCGTTTCAAGATATCAAAGAAATAACTTATAAAATAAAAAAAATAAAACAATACCACTCTACGATACTATAACGGAGTTACATTAGATTTCATTTTTTTTCTAGATATTCTTCCCAAAAGAAGTTGTAAACGGCTTTTTCATTTGTCTAAATCTTACTCTATACAATTCCGGAAATAAACTGCGTTACTGTGGAAAACCCTTGTTGGTCTATAAACTCATTATCACAATTTGTTTTGACATAAACTAAATTACTATTATAACATGGATAGTTCTACCAGTGAACTATTTGTGCAAATTTATACTCGTTGGTTTTTTTTTTTTTTTTGATTGGAGGTTTAACGACCACCGTGAGCAACTTAATGGGCTATAAGCAGTCGCCCGTCCCTAATTTAGGGTCACTGGTTCCAGGGAAGGGAGAGAGCCAGTGCCGTAAGACACACACAACATCCATGCCACACCGGGATTCGAACCCGGACCCCTTCCGACGAATGATCAGAGGCCACCGGGGCCGCTTATAATCGTTGTCACTTAGTCCTTTTTAAATATGTTAAACACGTGCACCTTCATTATCGATGCACACATGTATATTTTATTGAGTTTGCTTAAAAGTAAAAGGCGAAATGAGAAACTCGGTGCATATAATTTTCTTCGTCAGACCGGCAGAATGAGATTACAATATTTTTTTCATTTTCGTATTTTGGCATAATATGGTATAAACGCCTCAAAGGTTTATCCCGGAGAACATGGTAAGAGTAGAAAATGTCCCCAACGTTTAATTCATCATCTAGATACCGAAAAGAAAAAGCAAGAGATATCTGATCTGCCATTAAATGAAGCGGATATCTACAAACTATAATTTACATCCATTATCTCATTAAAAAAGTAATTGGTCAGCTTTGTAACATTTTTCTGGATTGATTAGCTTTCTAACCTGTTATGAAGCTACAATACATTTCCATTGTTTATCTACACTGCTGGCCACCCAAAATGCAACACCAAGAAGGAAGCATCCGATTCGCCTGAAATTCGCAGCATGCATCGCCAGCGAGAGGACATGCAAACGATTAGCATTGCAGGGCATATGCAAATCATGTGCGCCCGGCACGCCACCAAGAAGCACTATAAGAAGGGTGCACAGAAGGCGGGGTGTAAATAGTGGAAGTGTGTTGTGCTGCCGGACCTGTGCGTGAGAAGCTCCCTGATGCCTCGTTGCAGAATACGGCAGTCATTCCAGCACGTTTCAGAGTTCGACAGAGGACGAATAGTGGCTTATGGAGACAGCGGTTTATTGTACCGAGACATCGGCGCCCGTGTGGGACGACATCCAGCCACAGTGAGGCGAGTATGGATTCGGTGGGTGCAGAAGGGACGGACGGACCGACGTGAGCGATTGCCGCAGCCGCGGCACACCACCGAACGAGAGGACGGGCACGTTGTGCGGCGGGCATTGACGGCTCGCACCGCCACATCACTAACGTTAGCGCAGGAATTAGGGTGTGTTGCGCAACAACCTATGTCAGCACGTACCGTTCGACGTCGTCTGCAGGAGCGGGGACTTTTCGCACGGTGCCCATTGCTCCGATTACTATTGACGTTACACCACCGTCAAGTGCGGCGGCAATGGGCCGTTGAACGCCGCACCTGGACTACGGAATGGCACGACATTGTCTTCTCCGACGAATCCCGCTTCTGCCTGCAACACCACGATGGTCGGATCCGCGTGTGGCGGCACCGCGGCGAGAGACTGTATGACGCCTGCATTATGCATCGCCATACCGGTCCGTCGCCTGGCGTTATGGTTTGTGGCGCAATTGGATATGACACCCGCACCCTTCTGGTACGCATCGCCGGTACACTTAACAACCACCGCTGCATCTCCGACGTTTTGGAACCTGTAGTCCTCCCTTACCTGCAGGACCTACCAGCGGCAACGTTTCAACAAGACAATGCGCGCCCGCACGTGGCACGCATCGTGCAACAATTCTTCACGGCCCACCTGCTCTCCCGATATGTCGCCCATCGAACACGTCTGGTCGCTGACCAGCAACCGAGTGGCCGGCAAGCACCACACGCGGCTACGCCTGATGAACTGTGGCAACGTGTGGAAGCAGCCTGCACCGACATACTCCCAGTCCAAAGCCTCTTTCATTCGATGTCTTGGCGTGTAGCGGTCGTTATTGCCAGGCATGGGGCCCCACACGAACTATTGATGTCTGCGTGTTCCGCAAGTCGCACGGGCTTGTAAGTCAATCGTTTCATCTTTGCATCTGTTGTTTTGTGTCCAGTAAGTCTGGCTTTGCTATCTCGTGTCCTTCTTAGTGTTGCATTTTGGGTGGCCAGCAGTGTACAAAAGTAAAAGAAAATGTTAATGTGTGTCAATCATAAGTCATGTGAAAGTTGTGGTTGATATATCGTTTTCCGTTGTTGTACGAGATACAGAGACCGATTTGAAGATGGAATTCCAAAAGGTGACTTGCAAGACGTTAATATTCACATGCCGGCCACTGAATTAGAAACTTGTATTTAATATCGCGTTGGACTTCCTTTACCCCGAATTACAGCACGTAAGCAGTTTGGCATAGATTCCACAAAGTGTTGGAGTGTATCTATGTCTACAGCATACCAGGCGTTCACCAGACAGTCCATTAACTGGCACAGATTTCATGGAAGAGGACTTTGCTCCCGTATCTGTTTTTCTAACATGTCTCATACATTCTCAACGGGGTTCAGATACGGGCTTCGTTGTGGCTAGGGAAGATGGTGGAATTCGCTGTCATGCTCTCTGAACCACTGCTGAACACATCTTGCGAGATGTACAGTAGCATTGTCGTCCATAAAACAGCCATCACTTGTTGGATTAAAAGTCAAAATTGCGGGATGGTCTTGATTGGCAAGAATGTAGAGATACGCCTTGGAGGACACCCAACCTTCCAGAAATATAGAAAGCTGAGTCCATTGCTTCATGGTGCTCCGGCCAAACTCTCTACCTGCCGTCGACACAGAACAAGATATACCGTGACTCGTCGGACCATGTGACTTTTTCAAGTCTTTCAGTGTCCAGTCGCCTTGTTCCTGACACCACTGTTCTTCGCAAACATCTGTGGTTTCCTTATAGGTATGCGACTGCACAAACCTATCCTTTTCAATCAATTCCGTCAGCATAGGTCGCTGAGATATAAGTCGAGAACAGCCTTTATTGAATGCTTCTGTGAATTACTGCGCACAGGAAGCCCTGTTTCTCTGTACGAGTCATCTCAGATGACGGCGATCTGATTCCTGACAGACTGTCGTCGCGCCACAGTTAAGCCTTTTAAACAAGCAATATGGGTTATTTTTTCCACTGATTTAAAACTCGGGATATCTCATCTTTTGAGAAACCATTCAGCTGAGGTGTTTTGAAAATTGTCGTTCCAGCCAGACGGGCACACACCATAAGCCCGTTATCAAATTCCGAAAGACCCTTTGTTTTACCCATTGTGATCAACACTACTGATGATTACTGATGGACACATAAGTCTTAGATAGTTTCCAAGTTCACGCGGTGACGCACGTGACCCCGTACTTTGCATATACGCTGCTGCGTAAGTGACGTTTACGTACATCTGCATAATATTTTCCAATTCAGTAGCCGGTGTTTGTATTTACCGTGAGATGCTATTTGTACGGAGAACAGGAAGGTTTGAACGAGATAGCTGAGAAGTGTGACCATAAACGTGCGCTGTCTTTGGCGTTGACATGAAAATGCTCCTGTCATGTGGGGCAACTTTCCCTATTGAGCATTATAGTATCATCAGTGGTCGCAGTCGTTAGGTACCTAGGTTCGATTACCTTCCGATCGCACGGCTTGCAATAATATGGCTGGGGGGTTCGATCCCATATCGATGGCCCAACCATTGAATATCCGCTATGCTTCGCAAAATATACTCTAAGGAAGGTCCCGGAGAATTATACTCCTCGTTAAAAATAAGGTCGTGTGTTCCTACCCACCTGACTGACCTTCGCTACTTTAGTTCCATGTGTCTTTCCTATTAGGTACCCCAGTCCAGAGCTTCCTACTTCAAAGAGCTGTTTAAATTCCTGGGGACTAAAATCCTCTGTAATATCATTCATTCATTCATTCATTCATTTATTCAATGGGAGTCACAGTGTTTGCTGGCGACGGGTATAGGTCACTTTTTCGGTACAAACCTAATTTGTTACCAATTTTCAGTAAGGTAAATTGATTTATCGAACGTTCTTCAAGGACTTTAGCTGGTGTCTTTGTCCAACCCATTTTTCTTATCTACATTTCTTAAAGAGGAAATTCAGGGCTGCGGTTTGAGCTACGGAAAAGAATCGAAATTGTGGAGAAAAGATACATTTCAGCACCTAATGGAACGTAGTTTATAAAGCAGTATCCCCTGAACTTATAACTGAGATCTTTTCGTGCTCATGTATTCTAAAGATAATATTACTCACCAACTAACAAGACCTACAGCGCATAATAATCGAATAATTTTCGTAGTTAGTTGGTTCAGGAAGTGATACTTACACCACAATCATTCACAGCGATACAAATCAAAATATACAGGTTGCATCTGAAACGTTATCCCCGGGTAGTGCTCTGTACAATTCTTCTCCCGAAAAATGTGATGAAACACCTGTATCCATAGTCCTTGAAATTAAAAACCTAAAACATTATAACCTCTCTTGCTAGAAAAAGTTCGTCCTTAGGCAGTTTGCATTGCAGCACGTAGTACAAAATATTAATAAATGCTTGACGGGCTGGGAGTGACTCAATAAGATGCTGGAAGGTGTACAGTGCATCTGAAAGCTGCTAGAGGACCATGTAGTCTAGACAATTCTATCAGGTATCGATACACAAGATCGCTTCAAACTCGACCTTCTACAAGCTGCTCGTATGACTCGCAGTGCATGGCAACAAGTTAAACATGAAATTATAGCCAACTGTTTCCGAAAAGTAGGCTTTCAGCACTCCGATGATGAGCCTCAACTACATCAAGAAAATGGTGGTGAGGAGATCATACCCACTGTGGAGTACTGGGAAGACGTAGGCCGCGATGTACCGCATGAGGCTTTTGTGAGCGTCGATGACAATTTAGCTGTTTGTGATGAGCTCACAGATGATGAGATCTTCGCTGATGTTTTGAATAATAATACCTGCTGTGTATCTTCAGATGAAGAACTGGAACAGCCAGAAGTTCCTGAAGAGCGCCTTCCAAATTCAGTAGAGGCCTTGGTTCACCTCCAACAATTAAGGAAGTTTGTTGAGGGACAGCAGAATGTAAGTGACTCTCTATTTCATTCAATCGATAAACTTGAGGAATTTACACTTACCCATAATATACATTCTAAGAAGCAGGCCAAAACTGCACGTTTTTTTACAACAAATATGTAAATTTACTGTACTGTATTTTGTTGTATGTTATGAATAAATATGTTGGTTCTTATAGTACTTGAAGTGATTTTTGAATGTGTCCGTATTTAAACTTGCCTAATTCGAATTTGTCGATAATTCTAATTATTTTTGTGGTCCCTTCATTTGACTTATCCAAGTCACACTGTATTTATCAGTCAACGCGCAGAGGTGGTCTAACGCGGAGGCAATCTAATAGGTGGGAGCACTTAGTGTCACTTTGTTCATGTTCATTTCAAATAAGGTTTCAAAATATACTAAATCCTTATTCATTAGAGTCATTAATTAGAGTTACTGAATCACAATGGCCCCACGATATCAATCAACAAGAAAAGCGACTGATTGCTCGCTTTTTGGATCGCCTGAAGAGCTGAAGACTAACGTTTTACCAACTTACAGTCAAGTTATGAAATTTTACCATTTTGTTAGGCAACAACTGAAATTCTCAAAGCACGACCGTGATCTGGCACTTACTGATATTACCAATGATGTTGCGGAAATGGTGGCGATTTATGGAAGAAAGCTTCAATTCCCACAATTTCTCATAAAAGAAATCCCCACATTCTTCGATCTTATCATGCAAAGTATAGAAATATATACTGAAGAGCGAAAGCAAGTCAACTGAGTCATACAGAGACACAGTAAAGCAATTTCAGCACGACACCGAGAAAACTCTTTTCGATATTGCCACATGCAAGTGTCACTTATTTTCATCATGCTCCTGTGAAAAGAGCCGAAAGATTCCACAAATGGAACAACTGTTTTTGGTTGATCAGCGAACAATCAGGCAAATGATTATTGCTAGCGTCGATTCAAAACCAAGAGAAAAACTACTCTGCAAACAAAATAGGCAATCCAATATAGTGTCAAGCGCTTTAGAAACAACTGCTTCATGTTTTTTTACTAGTGAAAAGGAATGCGAAGACCCCAAGTCTATGTTCGAGTCACCTGGCCTCGAGGATTGTGGCAACCCAGCAGAATTTGACAGTGAAACGCTAACGACAAGGATTACGTACCTGCTAGATCCACAGAGTACCATCCCAAAAATATCCTTCGAAGAAAACAAAATGACCAAGAATGTCAGCCAGATGAGAACAAAACTGCCAACCACAGCACTTGCATGCGATAGTGTAGGGATTGGAGACAGGCCTGCAGCGAAAATTATTTTCGCAGTCTTGCAAGATGTCAGAATGATAACTGATGCTGATATTTCCAGAGTTACAGACAAGAATAAAATAAGAAGAGAGAATAAGAGAAAACGCACTGAGTTGCAAAGACGGGAGGAAAACGCAGAGCTTCAAGCCCTCGTTTTTGATGGACGCACAGATATAACCTTGACAGATGAAATTAGAGGAGAGAAGAAGCACAGAACAACGGTTACTGAAGAGTATTTGGTTTTAATATAAGAGCCAGGATCTCAATATCTCGGCCATGTTTCACCAGCAAGTGGTTAAGCAGAATTCATTAAGACCAGCATTATCTAGTACCTTTCGCAGAAGGACATTGACACATGAGCCCTTAGGGCAGTTGAAGCGACGGAACAGCAGGTAAAACTGGATATGGAAATGAAGTTTTAGTCTTACTAGAAGAACAAATTTGGAGGCCTCTGCAATTGCTTCGTGTGTTTGCTGCACGCCAATGAACTATCTTTGCGGCACCGCCTAAAGAAATTGGATGGCCGAACAAGTGGTCCTGCAAACTACTCCGGTCCAATTGGAAAAGAGCTCGAAAGCTGTGAAGTTAAACCGTTCGTCGATTTCGAAAAGGTTGAAGTGGATGAAACCTTTGCAATATCAGAATTAACTTCGCAAAGATCTGAGTACCGATCATCAGTACATGCGGTAGTTTTACGAAGCTGTCAGAAAAGATTATTGCTCACCTGAGTTGGCAGAAAAGTAGCCAGGAAAACTGTCGCACTCCCGTTGGCTGATGGCACCACGTCTAGTTCTACGTTTATACATTGCAAGTACAAATGTGTCGGTAAATTTGAAAACCCTAGTTGAATTCATCATTAAAGTGTATGTGACGATGTGGTTTTCGATCGAATCAAAGCCGCACTGTAAAAATGTTGCTAGACACTTGTGGAAGATGATCAGTTTGTCCCGTTATTTCCCAGACGACTTGAAGAATCTTGTGGAACCTGTAATAAGCCGGAACGCTTCTTATGCCCGTCCTGAGAACATTCATTTTTCAATGCGTACAGACGAAACAATTCACATCAGAGAGCTTGCTATCAGAATGATTTTGAAGGCTAGGGAGAACAGACGCTGAACTGGAAGAATACAGCGGTTTACAGTTTTTTCTGCTGAATTTCGGTGCAAGCCATTATTCTGTATGAATCTAATCAACTGGAACGTCTGGATAGTAACTCAGCCACCCATGCTTCGAGAAATCAGCAGCGAATATCTTCGCAATATGATAAAAGAGAAAAATCCACCTTTGCTGGAAATAAAGAAGTTTCCGTGCCATACTCAGGCAGTGGAAAGAGCAGTTAAAGTAGTGGCAGAGGTGGCAGCTTCGGTGGTTGGACAAGTTGCAAGGGATGGCCTGATCAGAGCCAACATTGAATCTCGAAAAGTAACCCGCTCTCTCGAAAGCAAATCGAAGTACAGGAAAGCACCAGCAGACCAGATAGGCATATATGTAAGAGAATGAATTGAAAACCATAGCGTGTCCATAAATTGTTGGATGGTTGGGGTGGACACGTGTGGGACTCGATATGCAGCCACCTCCTCGTGGTGAGTTCTGGGTTATTTCAGTGAAATTAATCTGAAATAAGAAAAGATCTGCATTGTGCATGCGTGTCTGCTTGCTTGGCACTCAGCGAAGCATTAAATGGTCGATTCAGTAAAAACTGACTTTTCGTCTAAAATTACTTTTTTCTGTTGAATAACCGGAATTTAAGGGTGCCAGCGCCACCGGAAGATATTGTCCAATTTCAGAAAAAAAATTTACCCTGAGACTAAACAACCCAAGGGGCAACTTTTCCACACTCGGCTGTTATTGATTTCGAAAATCGGTGAAAAAATGCATTTTCGGCCCACCCTAATGTCTAAATTCTTTTCTTAAAGCATTTCTACTTTATAACACGTCAACAGCTAAACGTCGATCCTATAAAGAAAGCGTCAGAGGACACGAATCTAAGAAGGAAATAATAAAATGAACGCTGCTTCTGTGACTTAATAAAATCTTACTGCTCTTACAGAGCTATGTAATCGGTAATCTATGAATGCTAAGAGCACGTACCTTAAAAAAAACTCCACATCCGCAGAGTCCTTCTCTACAACTTGCTAAATACTTCTGTTGAATTTAAGGCTTATATCATTCTAATTCCACATTCACTGAAACCAACAAATTTAACCATGAGGGTTTTATACATACTCGTCATCAACTATTTTCAATCCATCTGGTGGATGAAGGTCTCTATAAATTTCTTCCACAAGTTTCTGTCTTGAGCCACTTTCCTCCATGTCACTCTGACATGCTTTCAAATATCTCATCCATCCATCTTACACATGGTCTTTTTCTAACTCTTTCTATGATTCTTCGAATTCAGTCTACTATTTCAGTTGTCCAACTGTGGTCAGTTCTTCAAGCAATATGTACAGCCCATTGCAGTTTCAGGGATTTTACGTTAATTATGATGTCATCAACTCCTGTCATTTTCCTGAGCCGTGAGTTCCTCTTCCCATCCTTTCTGGTTATGCCAAGCACGGGCCTCACCACGCTCCTTTCAGTAGTTTGCAGCCTCTGGAAATGTCTTTTTTAGTTAAAGTCCATGGCTCTGATCCATAAGTGAAACTGGAAATATGCATTGATTAAACACTTAAGAGATAATGGTAAATTGACATTGAAAATTGCACTGCTTCTTCCAAATGCACTCCGGAACAGTTTTATACTCCTATTAATTTCTTCTTCGATGTGGCACTTACTTGATAATATATACATGTAATTATCTTTAACTATTATCAATCCACTGCTGGATGAAGGTCTTTCCAAGTTTTTCTCACAACTATCTACCTCGAACCAGTCACCTCCTTGTCACTCCAGCAAACTTTCAAATTTCATCCCCACATCTCCAACTTGGAATTCTTTCTGGTCATTTTTTGTCCCATGGCATCATCATCATTAGTGTTTTGTCTCTTGACAGGTCCAACGATATCTCAGCAAGTTCTCTTCCTCCAGTTTCCTCTGTCCCTTGCTTCCTCCTTCATTTCTTGATAGTTACCTGTGCCCATTATATCATCACACTTCATTAGTAGTCTCCTTCCTCTTGGTTGTTTTCCTTCAATTTTCCCTTCTATCATTCTTTTCAATAGGCTGTCTCCTCTTAACACATGACTATCCAGTTATATTCCATTTTTCTTATGGTCTTTAGTAAATTCCTTTCTTCTTCAACTCTTTGCAATACTACATCATTGCTAATTTTTTCAATCCACTTTATTTTCTCCATTCTTCTTCATAACCACATTTCAAATGGCTCCAACATTTTAGCTTCCTTCTTTCCACTTGTCCGCTCCATATTACAGTATAGTACTAATACAGTACTTCAAATATAATACTTAATAAGCCTTTTTTTTTAATGTTTGTTCATTTTATTTATAATTTTTTTTGTTATAAAATGCATATTTTCCTTTAATAACTCTTTCTTTCATTTCCATGTCACATTTTCCATTTTCTTGGATTGTACTACCAAGATACTTGTATAGTCACACGTGCTCTACATTTTCTCCATTCATCATCAACTCAACATTTCATGGCTTCCTGGAGACTCTCGTCGTTTTTGTTTTCTTTGTGTTAATTTTCATACCATTTGTTTTACATACACTTTCAAATTTTTGCATTAGATGCTGCAGTTCATCTTCAGTATTAGCTAACATTGATTGATCATCTGCAAATCTAATACTTTGCATTGTTCTTCCTCCTACAGTGATTCTTCTTTTTCTTCATTCCCATGGTATACAGTTTAATATTTCAGTTGTGCATAAGTGGTCGTTTCTCTTAGCAAAATACCTGTCCTATTGCATTTCAGAGATTTTACTTTGATCATGATGCCTTCCACTCTTGTCCTTTTCCTGATTCACGAGTTCCACTTCTTATCTTTCTTGGTTACAGCAAGCATGCACCTTACCTTTCCCTGCTTCTTTAAGTTTTGCGAAGCATTCGGATGTCTTTATTAGTTAACGTCCATGTATGTGATCCATAAGTAAGAAACGGAAGGATTCATTGATTAAACACTTTAAAGACATAAAGAAATATTGCTCTTGAAAATTCTGGTTTCTTCCAAATGCTGTCCAGCCAAGTTTTATATGTCGATTAATTTATTCATAAATGTGGCTTTCGTTTTATATCTGTTGCCCAAGGTAAATGCAGGTATCGGTTACTTCTAGAGATTTTTCACATCACTCGCTAAATCTTCATTTCTTGAACCACAATTTTGTTTTCTGGAAGATCGTTTTTAATCCCCTTATTTACACTTGTTAGAAAGCTCCTGGATCATACTCTGCAGCTCTTAGTGTGTACTTCCAGAAATTACTATGTTATAATCAAAACGAAAGTGAGTTAAATAATCTCCATTAATCTTTATCTCCTTGTCTTCCGAGTTGAAAGATTAAAAACCTTCTGCAGTGTGGCACTGAAGAGCTTGAGAGATACGGTATCACCTTGTCTCATTCCCTTTCGAAGTTTTATTGGTTATGTATTCTCAAATAGCCGAAGCTTTGCACTTGTATTTACATAGATGTCATTAATAATATTAATGTACCCGTCTTCAACACCGCAGCATTTCAAAGACATTATAACTGCTGCTGGTTTCACGGCATCAAAAGACGTTCCGTTGTCAATAAAAGCCACGCATTAGCAAATACAGTTTCACAAAAAGAAAGTACAATTTTAAGTTTGTTTTCAGCGTTGATTTGAAGTTCCGCTCCAGGCTTTTGGAGTTACAAGAAATAGAGGGGTAAAGGTACCAGGGATACCTTTTTAAAACATAGGGCTTCTTTTTTTATTGAATGAAACCTATGGCTTCTTAAATTGGTATTCACGTAATGCAAAAGCTTTCGATAATCAATTTAGGATAGTTGATATTTCTTTAACAGAATAAATCGATTTTGTCTCCCACCTTAGAGTTACATTTCTCAAACTATCCTTTATCCGAATTTTATGATGGGTAAAAACAGTGTCAAAAAACGTCTGCTTAAAGTTCTTTTATTGATTTTAAGGGGTAGGGAATAAATTTAAAATATGATTGGTACGTATATCGGATTCTTTTCTTTGTAACTCCAGGTAGGAGTTTCCCAGCGGGGCCAATTAGGAACATGCTGTCGGAAACTTGTCCTTCTTTCAATACTTGAGCCTGATCTTACACGCTGCCTTTTCTCCAATTCCAGTCAAAAGCCATAAAATGCAGCAACCTTCCAACAATAGCTGGGAAAGGAAGCCCGTGACAAACCCCAATTTCATTCGCGAAGGATTACGTCTTAGAGCTCTCCGAATCGATTTTGTCTGAATGATGTATACAGCATAGTAGTGACGTATTTCAATAAGCTCGAAGATGAGGTAATCTCATTTACTCTATCGAAAAATATTATACTGTTTATTTTTTCTGTGGTATCCGAATTAAACTTCGTAGAATGTCTTTCAGTCGTTAAACTGGGAAGGTAAAGGGATAGATATTAGAGTGATTCAAAAGTCATTGCCGTTTTGAAGGGGCATTTTGTATCACGCAATTACTCGGTGCGCATGTGTTATGCAGATAAGAACAACTCATGACCGGAAAACCGATATCATCTAGTTGATATAATTAGGTGCACACATTGCAGTGATTTGTCGAAACATTTTCTGCTGTCAAAAGCTATGGACGAGAAATACACGATCCGAATGCTGTTACGGCTTTTCTTTTGAAAAAAGGTTGACCGCTGCAGCTGTAGTGAGGGAAATTTTGTGCTGTGGAAGATGAAGGAGAAGTGTCTTTAAAAAACGGCAGGATTTTGGTTTCAGCCATTTAAAAATGGGACTTGCAGCCTTGAAGCCGAAGCACATACTAGAAGACCTTCGACGATGAATTATGAAACTGTACGCGCCGTAGAGTCAAAGCCGCGCACAAGCACTAGATAACTGTCAAATGAGCTGGGAGGACCTCAGTTCACAATTATTTGCAAAATTCACAAGCTCGGCAAAGCACACAGAAGCTGTCGACAAGTAACCCCATGAAATGACAACGGCTCAAGCTGAGCAACGTGTGCATGTGTGTTTCCCATTGCTGGAAAATCCACAGAACGACCGTTTCTTTTGGCGAATTGCAACATGTGATGAAAAGTGGATATTTTTCTGGAATCTTTACATGAGAAAATAGCGGTTAGATTCAAAAAGCATACCAGAATCATTCTCAAAAAGGAGACGATTTGGGCATAAAGTGATGCTATGCGTGTGGTGGAACTTCGAGTACCTATTTCATTGGGAATTGGTTCCAGATGGCCGAGGGATTAATGCGCAGCTGTACTGTGGTTGGTTGGAGCGGATGTATGCCGTTTCAAGCCGATAGTTTTCTGCTGTAGTGAACTATAAAAGAGCTAACCTCCAACAAGATAAAGCTCCTTCTCATCGTGTCCGGTCAACTAAATCAAAAATACAGAAACTGCAGGGTTTTGAGCTAATGTCTCACCTTGCTTATATAGTCCTGAACTTGATCCTTCAGAGTACTACTTACTGCGGTCCATGGGGCATTTTCTACACGGAAAATACACTATGTGGACAAAAGACATTGGACACTGTAAGTAAATAGAATAACAATATTCTATTTACATCAGTAGCGGGTTGGTCGTCCATTTGCAGCGATTACAGCAGCCACCCGTCGAGGTAAACTGTCCACAGGTCCATGAAGTAAGGATAGCGGGATGTTCCACCGTTCCGCCTAGCGTACATCGACCAAATCTGTCAGAGAAGGAAGTCGTGTTGGTCTAGACCTCACCTGTCGTTCAAGTTCATCACATAGGTGTTCAATGGGATTGACGTCCGGCCTCTGAGCAGGCCAGTCCATCCGCGGGACCAGCATTTTCTCATACCATTCCACTGTAGCCCTGGAAACGTAACAAGTGGCATTCTCGTCCTAGAAGAAACAATCGTCTTGTCCGTAGAAATGCCACAACGTTGGGAACATTAACTTATGTAGGATATCTCTATACTGCACAGAGTTCGTGTTGCCATGAATAACAAGCAGTGGAACCACACAGTACCTGAAACACCACCATATCATAACTCTAGCGCATCCGTGCTTTGCGTTCGGCACTGTACACTCCGGAAGCAGACGTTTTTCAGGTAACCGCCAAACCCAGACACGTCCATCCGATCGGAGTAATGTGAAGCGGGATACGTTGCTCCATAACACCTGCAGCCATTGCTCTAATGTCCAATTTCTGTGCTGTTGACACCATCGTAGCAGCGTGGCTTTATTAGTCTTCGTGATGAGAGGTATATGGGCGGCCTCTCGGCCATGATACTCAAGTGCATCGGCCTCTCTTCGAAGTGACTTAGTGGAGACAATAATATCTGTGGCCATATAGTTTCGTATGCTATGACGTGCATTTGTCGGTACCTGGTTTTACGGATCTCCCTCTGATAGATCGCTGGGTTGCAGTTTCGTGGATCTTCCAGGGCGAGGCGAATTCCTGCAATGTCCCAACTTCTTGGACTTGTTGATGGCAAAGGCCACAGTCAATTTAGCGACCTGTCTGACATCAGCAATGCTTTGCATGCTCATACCTCCTATTGAGCAGCAATGCTTTGCATGCTCATACCTCCTATTGAGCAGCAATGCTTTGCATGTTCATACCTCCTATTGAGCAGCCTAGTATAAAGCCATTCTCAAACTCTGAGAGCTCTCTCTCCTGCTATCCATTTTATTAGCGATTGATCTGAGCTTACTTCCGTTGCCGTTTTTATACCTTATAGATCGCGTGTCTGCTGCGGAAATATACCAGTGCGCTTGCGTGGGGGTGTCCAATCACTTTGGTCCACATAGTGTACTTCCGAAACATCCACTATGTTGATCTGGGGGGTACAATACTTTTTCGCCTTGAAACCAAAGTAATTTTTTCACAGGGGGATTCAAGACGTAGTATCAAGATGGCGAAGGACCATCGAGCCCGATGGACTTTATTTCAAAGATTAAACTTCTACGTTTATGCATTTATACACGTTTTCATCAACTGTCAGAAAACGGCAATGAATTTTGAATCACTATGCCATTAATGGAGTTTATTTAACCCACCTTCGTTTTGCTGACGACGTAATCATTTTTTTACACCCTTAGAGCTACAGTGCATGAACCTGCTGACAAGGGCAAAAAGAGTGTGATTAAAAAGGAATTTCCAGAAGCAAAATTGATGTACAATGATGTTACAAAAACGGAAGATTTTGAACCTGATGTGGCAAATCTAAATGTAAAGGATACCTATATTTACAGTGTACATCAGATATCAAACGACAGCTACCTCGAAGAAGAAATAAATAGGTTTTTAAAACTTACTTGGATTATGTCTTAAAAGAAAAGTGTTTAATCATCACATCATTTCAGTTCTTACTTATGGATCAGTGGCATGGACCTTATCTTAAAAAAGGCATCCAGAGGCTGCGAATAGCCGAAGGAAGCATGGAGAGATGCATACTTGGTGTAACCAGGAAAGATAGGAAGAGGAACTCATGGATAAGAAAGATGACAAAAGTTGGCATCATAATCGAGGTAAAAACCCTCACATGGCAATGAGCTTGACATATTGCTAGAAGAACTGATCACCGTTGAACAACTGAAACACTTGACTCGATACCAAAGGAGAGAAAAAGACCACCTGAGAGATGAGCGAATGGAATTAGAAAGCATTATCGTGTGACTTAAAAAGACCAACTGAAGTCATAAAGCTGTGGAACAGACTTGATGAGACTTACATCCAACAATGAATTGATAATGGTTAATGATGATGGTCCGAATTAGGAAGGAAGAATTATCGTGTTAAATTTCTGTAAACAAAATTCTCAGTTGTTGTTTCTTTTTGTCTTATAAGGGGACTTTACGACGTTCCCCCGGGGATTTCAATACCATTTGTGTGGATAAGCCTTGGTATTTACCTTTATTGAGCAAAACGACGAAGCGCTCTTCTCAAACGTCTTCGAGAAAATCAAAGTTAAGAAATCCAGAGTGACTTATGAGTAAGTTTTGCAAAGGGTTTTGCCGAAGACCGCGTGGTGCGGCGGTAGCATGATTGACTCATACTCGCGAGATATCTGGTTCGACTCTCGGTGAGTTAACGTTTTGCTTTACTTTTCAAATCAGAAGTAGGTTTTTCTCTTGATATCAAACAAAGATTTTCGCTCTTTCCACGTTTATAAGTGAGTCACGGAAAAACTCTCATTGGTCACCACCGGGAGTCGAACCCAGGGTCTTCCAGTTACGCGCCGGATATGCTTCCGCTACATAACAGCGGCCTCGAATTCCTCCAGACTCACACACGCTAACTGCCAAGCCAAGTTGGCAGGTTGCTTCTTGGAGCCCCGCACAATGCTGGGGATTCACCAAAGATGGTAAGCAGCAACTGAAGAAATAATTAGAAGGCGAATGAATAATTAATACAGACATTTAACGTGGAACTGGGACATCAAACAAAGATTTTCGCTCTTTCCACGTTTATAAGTGAGTCACGAAAAAACTCTCATTGGTCGCCACCGGGAGTCGAACCCAGGGTCATCCAGTTACGCGCCGGATATGCTTCCATATGTAGCGGAAGCATATCCGGCGCGTAACTGGAAGATCCTGGGTTCGACTCCCGGTGGCGACCAATGAGAGTTTTTTCGTGACTCACTTATAAACGTGGAAAGAGCGAAAATCTTTGTTTGATGTCCCTGGTCCACGTTAAATGTCTGTATTAATTTTTCTCTTGATTTTCTAAACAACCCCTGTGAATGTAAAAAAGCAGATTTTGTACGATGCGCAAGATGTCTTATGAATTATTGTATCCCTTGCTTCTGCGATCAATAAATATTGTCCTGCCTCATTTACTGGTCCATTTGCTTCCAACGGTTCATAAAACGTATTTTTTATTTATATGTGCTTTATATGTCAATTACGTGTCCGAGTTTGTTAATTTTTAGAAATACAAATCTGTAATTAAATTAATTTTTAATAGACAGCAATTCCGAAAAGGAATTTTCAAGTCTGAGGTGGTGAAAAAGGGAAAGCCTATCCGGTGGCTCAGTGGTCTAAGTGGTGGCTTCTGATCATTCGCCCGAGATGGGTTCGGGTTCAAATCCCGTTAAGGCATGAATGTTGTGTTTGCCTTACGGCTCTGGCTATCTCCCTTCCCTGGAGCCAGTGGCCCTACTTTAAGACAGTGCGTCTGCTTATAGCCCATTGAGTTGCTCACGGTGGTCGTTAATCACTCAGTCGAAAAAAACAGGGGAAAATGCACATCTTTAATATAAAATAAATAAACAAAATGTATGAACCCATGCGACTTACAATTAACTTATGTACAAATTGAACTCTGATTTGAAAACGAAAAAGTGTTTGCAATGTAATGACTGTTTTTTATATTGCTTGGTGCGCTGATTTCAAATATGGCATCCATTTTTCTCAATCACGTAAGAATGTTTCACAAAATGGGCTTGAATATATGAGGAAGAAAAGCCTATTTTACATATTCTGGCGAAAAGTAGGTCTTTTCAAAATATTTTTAAGTGTTTTATTTACAAATTTATTATTTATCAAACTATTGGAAATGATTTGCTAAATTATATTAATAAGAGCAGTTACCATTGTTAATACATCATGGTATTCATAGGTTCTTATGCTGTCTTTTCCTTTCCCCCTGAAAGCTGCTTTTGGCACTTTGTCTCTTGTAGGCAGTGTGCGGGTCTTCTCTGTGCAGCATCCAACAGTAGTCCGCCATCATATTGACGTTCCACCTACCTTGGTATCTACGCTCCATCACCTTGATATCTTGGTGAAATCTTTCTCCCTGTTCTTCACTAACAGCACCAAGATTTTCGGGAAAGTAATCCAAATGCGATTTTAAAAATGCACTTTCAAACTCATCGAACAACCCAAGTCTTTGAATTTCGTTAACATGTTTTCCACAATACATTTAAAGTTGGGGTCCTTAAAGTTCCCGAGGAATTTTTTGACGACTTCCTTAAAAGCTCCCCAGGCCTGTTTTTCACTCAAAATTATTTTACTTCCAAACACCTTATCTGTAAAGGTGTTTTTGTAGGTCCAGATATTCGGGAAAACACCTTCCTTTAGTTTTGCTTCCGACAGTCCTGGAAACTTATTGCCAAGGTATTTAAAGCACTCTCCTTCTTTTGATAGAGCCTTAACAAATTGTTTCATCAAGCCAAGCTTGACGTGAAGTGGAGGCAAGAGGACTTTACTGGGATCAACCAAACTTTCCTTTACTACATTTTTGTTTTCATGTTTTATTGCTTTCCTATGCGGCCACTCCTTCTTGATCCAGTGATTGCCCTTATCCCGACTGTCCCATTCACACAAGAAGCAAGGGTACTTGGGGTATTCTGCTTGTTGTCCAAGAAGCATGGAAAGCAGTTTTAGATCACCGCATATCGTCCATCCAATATCTTTATATTTCAATTTGGTGAGAATCAAGGCTAAATTCTCGTAACATTCTTTCAGGTACACAGAATGCCCTAATGGCACTGAAGCATACTTTCTGCCATTATGCAGAAGCATTGCTTTGAGGCTTCTTTTTGACGAGTCAATAAAGAGCCTCCACTCGTTCACGTCATACTGTATATTAAACATCTCCATCAATCCAGGGACATTGCTACAGTAAACCAAGCCACTATCTTGAGAAAAGTATGGAACGAAATCTGTTTCTCTCTTTCTGAACCATGAAAAAGAGGTACCAGGAGCCAATAAATTCTTTTCCTTTAGCCTAGAGCCTACGTGTTCTGCAGATTCTTTAGAAAGGCCCAAATCTCTGACTAAATCATTTAATTCCAGCTGGGAAAAAAGTTGGGGCTCGCTGCTATCTGAAACACCGTGAAAGTCCTCGTCATAAGCCTGACCTTCGTCTTCAGAGTCTTCAGGAATGCCTTCTAGTTTCTCAGTAGGTTTAGGTACAGGTATTTCTGAGCTATGAGGAACAGGGCGTATTGCCGACGGGACGTTTGGATAAAATATTTCACTCTTATTAATTAAATTGTACCCCTGCACGTTACATGAACAGAAGTAGCAGTCATCACTATGATTTTTAGGTTCCCTCCAGATTATAGGGATTCCAAAACGGAAAGACTTTTTCGTGCCTTTTGACCACTTTCGCAATTCTTCTACACAAGGGTAACACACTTTATGTGGGGCCCATGACTTATTCTGGTCACCAAGTTTTACACCGAAATATGCATAATATACTTTCTTCACAAAATCTGTTATAATTCTTTTATGTTTCTTCACTACAAATTCCCCACAAATATAACAAAAGGAATCAGGTGAATTAAGCCAAACCCTTGCTGTCATTTAGTACATTTTATAGGTTAAAACTTTAAATATGAAAACTATGAAAATGAGTATACTCATCCGCTGCGGGAAAAAATTTTTAACCTCTACAGATATAACACCTTGAGAAAAATTGCACTGCTCAGCACACAACCGTTTCATTCAAAGATCAAAGTACAACTGAGCATAGAGCGGGAAGCGTGGAATAAGGGAGAGGAACGAAAGGGAGTGAGTCATCAACTAACTCATTTCCGGTGACACTTGATGTTCCTGGAATTCTCCTCATGATAACGACTGGTGAATCATGGTGATTTTTAACGTAGGCTCTCGACGAATAAGAGCCATTTTGAAGTAAAATCTGTCCAAACAAAACTTTTTTTTGGACATATTATTACTTGAAAATTGTTTTTTTTTCACACCAGAGACTGCCCTAAAAATCTGCAGTTTTCGGCAGTAATGACGACTTATGACACTAAATGCTCCTCCTCTTCCTTAGTACATTATAACACAATGGATTGGTGGCTACGAAAATCAAAATTTTCAATTTGTGAAAAAATGGTACGTGATGGAATTTTTTGACTATTTTTTCTGAAATCAGCATCCAAAAATCTATCAGAATCAGCTATTGGTTTCTAAACACTTTTTGGTTGCAGGCCTGTGTTATCGAACCAGCGATCTAGCGAATATGAGTCAGACACGCCGCCGCCAAACCAGGCGGTCTTCAGGGAGATGCTCCACAAAACGTACTTCTAAGTCATTCGGGATTTTTTAACTTTGATTTTCTGGAAGACGTTTGGGAAGCGGGATTTCTTCCTTTGCTCAATAAAGGTTCATACCAAGGCTTTTCCACACAAACAGTGTTATTGAAATCCCTGAGGGGAACGTCGTAAGCTCCCCTTGTTAGTGCAATGTCTCCCGTGGACAGATAAGACTGTAACGAGTTGTCCGTCCCTAATTTAGGCCTGCTGAATCCAGCAAAAAGACAAACACATCTGCTACTCCAACTAATTCTAACTTGGATCATTAGCCAAGTGTCCGTGTCTTTGACGACGTCAATTCTCAGCGCTTATAAGCATTTATGGATATACATTTATCTTTGGTAAGATATTTTCTATTTTAAAATCTTTGATTTTGTTGTACACCGTATCTTAAACAAGTTAGAAAAATCATGCAATGCATTGATTATGATACGCTTTCCAACATACCAGAAATCGCGCGCAGACAAACCCTCCTCCCTGCCCTGACTATTGATTAGTTCAGTATACCTCCGGAACAACATACTAAAGTTTTGTCGCAATAGAAGCATTTTACTCAAGTTATTACTCAAATTATGAGGATAATGGCTGTGGAATAAATGTCGCTCATGTGCCCTTACCTTTTACCTAATTTCAATAATATTCAACAGAACCGGTTTAGTATACCTCCGGAACAACATAACGTTTTGTTGCAATCGAAGCAGTTTTACGTAAGTTATGACGCATAAGGGCGATGGAATGGATCCCGCTCCTATGTCCTGACCTTTGACCCCATTTCGCTCATTTTCGATAGGGTTCGTTCCCAGGTTCTCCCCTACCACATACTAAAATTTTCTCGAAATATAACTATTTTTACGTGAGTTATCGTGCGGACAGACGGACAAAGCTGGAGCATATACGCTTCTTGAGCCTACGGTTGGAAAGCGCAAAAAAAGTATACCTTTCTCTTACATAACCGGTTAAAGCGCACATAAAATAAAAATATATATTTCCGATTATGCGTGAATTTGTTATTATCGTTAAAGGAAATCCTTAACACGCCACTATATCAGTAATTTAATAAATTGCACTAAAACCACTGGGACTTTGATATCAAGGCCTGAGTGATAGGGATTTTTAAAATGATTTTTGATAAGCCTATTTTATAAAAATTTTGTCCTCAATGATTTTGCTGTGTTTTCTTTAATATATGCGGCACTAATAGAGCGGGCATTTAGTATGATTTTTTTTCTCGCTTTGGGGTTTAACGACCACAATGAGTAACTTGTAGGGCTATAAGCAGTCCCAGTCTCCAATTTGAGGTCAGTGGCTTCAATTAGAGACTGCGAAAGCTACAAGCAGCCCTATTCGTGACAATTCTGCTATTAGAGACTGGGACCATTCCTGCCCATTCTGACTATTGGAGACTGGTACAGCTATAACAGATACTATTCCTGACCATTCTGTCCCAGGCGCAGTGCAGACCCAGCTCTAACAGACAAGCACACCGCACATGCCTCACGGAGACATGAACTGGGACCCAGCTCGGACGAATGGTCCGGAATAGTATTTTGTTAGAAGATGTAGGGTGCCTTGATATCATATTGAACGAAACCACTGACAGGGTCGACTTCGTAGCCGCGCCGATTTCGTGTTACACCACGTCGCAAATGGACTACAAAAGCCAGTGATCATGTCGCCATTCTCCTTTGACCTCACTGATCGAACAAGTGTTTTTGTCCACAGGATCACTAATTGCTGGAAGTTTTTAATGTGTCGCACCATCCAGGGTAAGCCCTGGTATGGTTGCGCGTCAAAAGCCCAGAAGTACTGTCGTATGGGAGACTTTCAAACGCAAACGCCTAGCACCTACGTTTACAATCGCACAAATCATTCGGTTTGCCCATTCTGATTCATAATCGAACCATAAATGATGCTAGACGAGATGGTATGCCTAATATATATCGCACATTGCGCTCATGTGCTGCCTGACGCGTTGGAGTTAGCCATCTATGTAACCAGGGCAGGTGTACGTAAGGAAATTGGATCTCAGTGTATGTGGAATTTTTAGATATCTCGAACAAAAACTGCATGTCTACGGTGCAAAATGAAAACCTTGTTGTTGTTGTTTGCTCAAGGTGTGGGCCACAGTTGGAAACTGGTCGCGTGTGTCACCGGGTCGACAGTTTCTTGCAGGTCAAACGGGTTGAGTTCCTGACCCGATTTCTACCCGGTTTCAGTTCCGTTTTGTTTTTGAAAAGAAACAAAAAAGATTTCAAAGAAAAATGCGCATTGTAGAATTTTGTGCTCGATATTGTAGCCAGCTGAGTGAAAAATGTTTTGTCGTACAAAAATATTGCCGTCTCTTAAAGCAATGAAGGTTTCCACCGACCGACGATACGACACAGACGCTAAACTCAACAATACCATATCGTAAAACGATACTACCTTTGCATTTGTTTTCATTGTGATTGTCCGTTGCCTTACGAAAGGCATACAGGCAAAAGCCTGTCGCCTGCTTCACCGGTGATTCACTTTCTCACACCCCGCGTGTCACACTGTAAGACTGAGAGCTATTTTTCACGTCACATTTTTTGCATTGAACATTCAGAGGTTTTCGTTTGACGAGCTAAAATCCCGTTCCATTGCATATCGTGTCGGAATGAATGCCTTATTTGTTAATATGAATGAATTTAATATTAAGGAGATTAAAAAAGGCGTCGAGGCCAACAAATACGTGCCTGTTGAGAACCAAAAGAGGAAGAGTGAATGCTGGAAGTTGTTTCGTCTCATTAAGAAACCAGAATGTGTTTCACAGCAACATTGTTTTTCACAAGCTTGTGATGAGTTGAAAGTTTCCAAAATGTAAATGTTGATTTCATGAGTGTTTCTTCCTTCTGAGGGGCAATGATGAAATCAACATCCACATTTTGGAAACTTTCAACTCATTAGAAGCTGGTGAATATTGGTGTTGCTCTGAAAAATATTCTGAAATCTGTTATGTTATCAAGAAAACAGTAAACTGAAATTAAACATACAACAAGTTACTTAATTCAAACATTTCGATAGCAGCACCATAAAAATTAAGTGGAACAGACTTAACATCGCTGCGGAAGGATTTTTGACTCTCGAAGATGTGTTTGAAAACATGTGCAAAACAGTTACGTTATGTGAAGGACGACGGTTTCAACACTTTCTGTAAGTAAGTTAGTAAATTATACGTTCCCGTAATATATTTATTTGTACAATTTTTATACAGCCTGTGATAATTTTTATACAGCCTATGAGCAGAGACTTTTCGAACGCCCCGTATGTGTGTATACACTATATTGACAAAAGTCACCGGACACCAAGAAGAGAAACAGAACATCGCATTTATTAACATATACACTGACGGAAAAAAATCCCAACACCACGAAAAAATAGTTGTAGAGGAATGAAATGGCAGCAATACATTTGTATAGGTAACATATTTAATCGATTAAGGTTTCAAGATCACAGCTCATTGTAAGCGCGAGAAGAGCCATTTTAAATGTGAAACGCTGGTACATTAATAACTGGTGTAACCACCAGAATGTTGAATGCAATCACGCAAACGTTCATGCATTGTGTCGTACAGGTGCTGGATGTCAGTTTGTGGGATGGAGTTCCATGCCTGTTGCACTTGGTCGGTCAATACAGGGACGGTTAATGCTGGTTGGGGGTGACGCTGGAGTTGTCGTCCAATGATGTCCCATACGTGCTCGATTGGTGAAAGATCTGGTGATCTAGCAGGCCACGGCAACATGTCGACATTCTGTAGAGCATCTTGGGTTACAACAGTGGTATGCGGGCGAGCGTTATCCTGTTGGAACCCCCCCCCTGGAATGCTGTTCATGAATGGCAGCACAACAAGTTGAATCACCAGACCGACGTACAACTGTGCCGTCAGGGTGCGTGGGATAGCCACGAGAGTGCTCCTGCTGTCATAGGAAATTGCTTCCCAGACCATGACTCCAGGTGTAGGTCCAGTGTGTCTCGTCCGCAGACAGGTTGGTTGCAGGCGCTCACCTGGCCTCCTTCTAACCAACACACGGCCATCACTGGCACCCAGGCAGAACCGGCTTTCATCAGAAAACACAACAGATCTCCACTCCGTCCTCCAATGAGCTCTAGCTTGACACCACTGACGTCGCAAACGGCAGTAGTTTGGAGTAAGTGGAATGCACGCTACAGGGCGTGTGGCTCGGAGCTGTCCTTCAAGCAACCGATTTGTAACAGTTCGTTGTGTCACTGTGGTGGCAACTGCAGCTCGAATTGCTGCCGCAGACGCGGTACGATGCGCCACGGCCATACGCCGTACACGGCGGTCTTCCCTCTCAGTAGTGCCACGTGGCCGGCCTGAACCCGGTCTTCTTGAGGCAGTACCTTCCCTTGACCACCGCTGCCAACAATCATACACAGTGGCTACATTCCTGCCAAATCGTTCTGCAATATTGCGGAAAGAAAATCCACCTTCTCGTAGCCTTATTACACGACCTCGTTCAAACTCCGTGAACTGTTGATAATGGCTTCTTCGTCTTCTTAAAGGTATTTTTGACTAACATCAACACCCTACGTCGAATCTCAACGATAACTAACGCTCACGAACGTTACAGCGCGTATTTACAGCAAACCTGCTTTGCATATTCCGAGGGGCGCTACTAGCGCCACACGTATGCGCCGAGCGTGAAATTTGAATAGACGTCATCTTACAGATGTACTCTCACCGCCTACCAACTATCGTTTATCTAACACAACCCCTTCTGGTGTTGGGATTTTTTCCGTCAGTGTATTAGTACGGTGTCGGCCCACTTTTGGCCTAAATGCATGAGACATGCTTTCGACAAAGTTTTGGAACACAGCGATAGGTATGCGTTTCCATTGAATACATAATGGTGCCGCTAACTGTTGCTTAGTAGTAAGCCTTGGTTCCAAACTTCTTATGCGGTGCTCTAATTCATCCCATATGTGCTCTATGGGATTAAGATCAGGGCCTGTGCTGGCCAGTCTACACACGATACGGAATTGTTGTCAAACCACGACTAACAGTCCTTGCTTTATGGCTCGGTGCATTGTTCTGCTGGTACCAACAAGGCTCGGTTCCATAATATTGCCACAGAGTTGGTAAGGCATAATTGTGCAGAATATCACGGTAGACGTGCTGGGGAACAGGTTTGTACACGATAACCATACCACGAAAAACACCCCCACACGAGTACACTGCCAGCTCCAAACTTGGCCGTAGGAACAGTATAATGTGGTATTCAATAAATAGCGTTACCCCGGCTGCCGCCATACCCACACACGGCTATCAATCAGACTGATGGATCATGTATCTGGATTCATCAGTCCATAAGACCCGTTTTCATCGATCTACGGTCCACGATAAATGTGTTTTACACCATGCTAAACGACGAGTAGCATTCTGAGTGGAGATGAAAAGCTTATGAGCAGCCGCACGACCACAGTAACCTATCGAATGAAGTTCTCTGCGAATGGTATGTGTACATACCGAGGTTCCAGCATTTTTACTCACCTGTACACTGAGGTCTTGTGCAGTACTCCATCGATTCGCTGAAACGACTCTCCTGAGGCTTCGACGTCCTCTATCAGTGATTATCTTTGGTGTGCCGGTACGTTTTGCTGCTTTAGTACATCCAAAACAGTTGACTTGGGTATGTTTAAACGCCTCTCAGTTTTTCTTATGGACAACCCACTAATATAACACCCAACAATCTTTCCTTTCTCAAAGTCAGTTCTCTCCCGCCGCGACATTTTTAGTCAACCTCACCGTGCGATATCATCGCGGTCAGCTGCAGGCATGTTTTTATACCGTTTTCAGCTATACCGCGCACCTTAAAACGCAGCGGATCCGTTCATTTGCTTTTGAAGGGGTGTTCGGTGACTTTTGCCAGTATAGTGTATATATAAGTCCAGATTCAAACTTTTTTACCCGTTTCCAACACTCTGGTGTAGGCAATGAAATGTCCAGTGCACTCATTGGGATGAGAATAATGATATGGCCCATAAATGTGTATACGGGTTCTTTCACAATTTATTCAATGAAATTTTACCCAAAATACGCTGTAAAAATTCCCTAAGATTGAAGGATTTTTTTTTTATGCACAGGAAAATTATGAATTTTCAGAAACATTTCCGGCATTTCCTTCGCATGTTAACGGTAAATTATCGTTTTTAATCGATGTTAGCGGAAAATTATTCCTTTCGTATATTAACGGGAAGATTCTGTTCTCACTTTTTCCGTATCCATATGACTGAAAATTTCCGGTAATAGGAGAGATTCGCAGGAATACTTGAGGTTTGATTAACTATTAAATTTTCGTCGTCTGTTGGAGGATCTGATTTTGAAGTTTTATGGAGAGATCTGATATTCTGGATAGCATATCGCGTGATATTAGGTTATAGTGGAAACAGGTACACCTCCCCCATTTAGTGCGCTAGCTATTTTGTATTATGTTATCGTAAAAAACTGGGCATTTAAATTATTGTACGGGTAATTGCATGATATTATGTATCAGTCTGTGGACTTCCGTAAGATAACAGCTATTGCAGTCGAACTAGCGCATAACGCACTCGCACAAAACGAAGTTCGGCATAGACCGAGGTTTTTATAAACCCCTTGAACTTCGAAATATTCTCCCTTGTTATTTTAATCACATATTACGAACAACAATTTTGGGAGAAACCGCATGTATAAAATTTCAGCACGTTTAGCGGCAAATAAAATAAGTGGCATTCACCCAGTTTCTAAACAGTGGCGAACCCAAACGCTCAGAACTGGATGGCTAATTAGAAGGGCCAACCATGATGAAGTGGGAAGGGTCATAAATTTTAAAGGCCTCAGCAGAAATTTTGGCAAAAAATCCTGTTCATGCGGATTTTCCCCAATGCTGATAATTTTATTCCTAGTCAAAAAAGGTTTTCAGGAGCATACTGTTCGTAGTATTTATTCAACGTATGTAGTATGGGATCCATGTATGCGAATCCCTAAATCCCTATGGCAAGTTACTATTTCTTCGCAATTTTAGCTTACGTAGTTTTCTTTCTTTTCTTTTGCTGTCGCGAAGGCTGTTTATGAACTTTAGTTTGTAACCTAACAAGGACTCTCTCTCTCTCTCTCTCTCTCTCTCTCTCTCTCTCTCGTATGTTTTAAACTATAATCATAAAAATGGCGTGTTTCTACTAATCTCTTAGAAATTTCTGCTCGGGGACTCCTTCCATTTTCCAGAAATTCAAACCCTGAATTTAACAAAAAATTCATTTTATATAACAAAATTGCTGTGAATTTGAAAAATTCAGGTACGTTTATCTAAGTTCCCTAAAATCTCATATTGTTGCACCAGGAATGTGTTCTAACAGCTTAAATACACTCACGAACAATGAAATTTGCGCACCAAGAAGGAAGCATCAGATTGAACTGAGGTTTTATGGAAGTAATGATACAGATGAATGATACACATGGTGGCAAAAACAGAGTTGCAGGACAAAGAATTACAGAGGGATCTGTGGCAGGCAGTTCGGTCATCTTCAACAGCGCGTCGCACCGCCTCACGCGGCGATACATGCTGCAATACGGTCCGGCATAGAGGCGAAAAGATGCCTGATGTTGTCCTGCGGCAGACTGGTCCACACGTATTGAACGGTGTGCTCCAAATCCCGGATAGTGCGGCACGGCGGCAGCTGGCGTTTCAACTGGTCCCACATATGCTCGATAGGGGACATGTCCGGGGAACGGGGAGGGTTTGGAAGTGTCTGGACATGACGTAGGCAGTCCTTGGCAAACCGTGCCGTATGCGGGCGGGCATTATCCTGCTGGTATAGCGCATATGGAATCCAGGCCAGGAGTGGAAGCACATGGGACCGTAGGTTTTCATCTACATACCGCTGACCCGTCAATGATCCACGTACCACTACTAGAGCTGATTGGCTATCGAAGGCAATGGTTCCCCAGACCATAATACCAGCAGTGGAGGACGTTTGGTGCTCGATAGCGAGGTTCTGATTGTGCCGTTGACCCGGGGACCTCCACACCCGGGCACGATAACATCTGTCACCAAAACGAAGCGGCACTCATAGCTAAACACCACACGTCGCCAGTCTGTGGCGTTCCACGTCGCTCTGGCCTAGCATCACTGCACACGGAGCCGGCGATATTTAGTTGTTAATGGCAGCACACGTAAGGGGCGCTGGGATTGCAGATTCGCTCTCGCGAGGCGTCGGGAAATTGTTCGTGGACACACAGGAGCGGCTGCATCTGCCTGTATAGTGGACCGGGTCTCCATTGGATCCGTTCGTGCTTGGCGCGCACGATCCGTCGATCCACTCTACCAGTGGTCTTCCTAGTTCGTCCGGGGCCGCTCCGCCGTGTGGCAGTGCCATCACGTGTCCACTGCTCCCAACACAGTCGGACGGTATGGTCAGAGCGATCCACGTGGTGGGTTATACGGCGCGCCGACAACCCTGTGGTTTTCAACCCGATGATCAGGCCTACCTCAAAGGCCTTAAGTTGCGTAAATCGACGTCTGTGACATCTACCCGGCATTCTTGTCACTCTGTACTCGTGCTTGCGTCGGCCGGTGCTTTTCCTTTTCATGGGGCGTCGACTACACGCCGGTTTATAAGGCTGCTGGTTCGTGATGACAGCGCCACCACAGGGTGTGCAGTAATGCGCACTCGCACCGAACGTGGGTCATTTGCATACCAGCACACACTCTAGCTATTTGCAAAGTTTCGCGGTTGTAGCATGTTTTCTTCTAGGTGCGCAAATGTCATTGTCCGTGAGTGTATTTGGGGGGGGGGCTAAATGGTGGGGTCCAAGAAAAATTGGGTGTGCTGAAGCCCATCCCAGCGGACCCATATCGACGAAACTTTCCGCATTAACTGGAAAGTTTGGAATTACCTGATGTTGACAATGTCCCGTGGTTCCCCTTACAGATAGGTCAGTTCACATGTAGACAAGAATGTTTTAGTTACTTTTTTACTACTCCCCCTCCCCCACCCTTGCTAAACATACTTATCTTACGCAAGTGCTGCCCTTTATCCCCTCCTCTCGCTTACTGTCAATGACTTAATTTCTGTTTGGCAAATTTAAGTGCTTATTTTGCTTCTAGAAGCATATTAAATAACAGATAGCAAGTTGATCAACTTGAGGTAGCAAGCGACATGTTTAATTTCATATATTTTACGGATATCACAAGCCTGGAGTTGCTCTTGGTCTTCGGTCTTTTACCTCACTTTGGATGTGGATTTTAGCTCTTTCGCTTCTGTAATTTAACACTTTTTGTTGATTATGCTTAAATTCTGGACACCAGGGTATTTACCTAGTGGTACTTTAAGCATACTTTGCCCAAAGTGCAAAATAATTTTGTTTAAAAAATCATGTACGGTACAGTAAAAACAAAATCGCACTTGCAATCAGCACTTTAAACATGCACTATATCCGCCCCCCCCAAAAAAAACTCAATCTTTTAATGCGTAACATTTTGTAGATCTGTGTTATTAAAACATTGCTTTCTAACCATCAAATACGTGCAGACGTATACTAATTAAATGCTGCCTTTGTACGATAACATAAAACCATGATGCCGCAATTGCAAAGTTAAAAGATGACATGTATTTACAATTAAAAAACATATGGAGTCCGCACGTATTTGATGGTTATGTTCTGAATGAGAATTGCCTCTTTTTAACATTGCTTTCTATTGCGAAGTTTGCTGCTTCGAACTTCTTATCACATCTATAACTGTATTTCCCTGATTTATAAACCTACCGACGTAAATTATCAGCATATCTTTAGAGAGGCTAAGCTGTTTACAAGTAACTTCTGAATTTTAATCTGGATTATAATTCTATTGTAAATTAAATAGAAGAACGGAAGTTAGGCAAGTGTTTTGTAAGTTTACGCGAGTGAGCACTCCCGTATACCTTTGCTCAGGTTTAAACTTCTACTTTATACAATAAAAAATGTTAATTGCTTCTTTGCCGTTCAACTTTATAATCTGATTCCGACATATCAGTGGGTCGAAAATGTTTACCCGGTTTTTCGATTTTTAAGGGAAGAGAGTTTTTCTCACATTTTGCCCATTTACAGAACGTACCTCTGAGCGATTTAGGTTCGAGCTTTCGTTCCAGCATCAGTTATTGATTGGTTCTGATGAAGGATTTAGGACTCGGTTCACGCAAGATAGGGAGGGTATAATTGAATTCTGACCAACCAGATCTTAGAAGATTCGGCCCTCCTCCCTACATTGCAAGAGTCTACACACAGACCGAGCAATGTCCTTCAAAAACACACTCACACACAGGTACGATTCCAAATCTTTTGTCTCTATCTTTGATCTCATTTACTTGCATTTCTCGTTCCAAATCCTTTCTCGGAAGAGAAATAGGATTTGAGAAGTTTCGTTTCTTTTTGTTAAGGTCCAGAAAGGACACCTGCGGCGAAGTATGTAATCCACGCCTTAGATGCATCTGTTGCTTCGAATTCGGTATACCAGAATTCGTACTTTTTTAATGTCAAGTTTGCCGAAGGTTAGGAATTGTTAAGTTACTTTCAAAAGTTACCCGGAAGAAAAGCAAGTGGATTTCATTTTCCCCCTCCAGTGGGTACATTGAAATCTAGCAGAACACCGAGTTAATATAGTCTGTTTTTTTGATCCGTAAATGGATACGTTTAAACAAAGAATAATATGTACAACAGCAGTTTTCTTTTGTCATTAACATGTTCACGTTAACATGCCACATAAAATGACCTGGCTTCGGATATTGTCGCATTAAACACCACTCCGCACAGGTGAAATACTTTCCTTCATTTCCTTAAATGATTCGATTTCGCAGAAAAATCATTGAAAACGTAAAACGAAACATGATGCAAAATACGGAAAACCTCAAAAATAAGCTTCTGAAAAACTACACCGCTTGATATAAATAATGCCACACCAAGAAGTATTTGCCGGAGGGCCATACAATTCCGAGGGAATGTTTTCGTTAGAAAACATTTAACAACAGGAAACCAAATTTACCTAAGGATACAGAAACTCAGTAGGAAGGTTAAATTAGCGGTACACGTCACATTGCCAAATTAGATAACCTTCTTTGAGTCATTGTAGTTCAACGGTATATTTTTTATTAATTTCAGTTTAGAGAAAATTCGCTCTGCTGAGGCAGTAGTAGCTGAAATTGTCAATAAAATTTGTAAAGAAATTGTGAAATTTGGAAATATATCCCAGGTAACATTCGCTTGATTGTTCAGGTGATTGATGATTATTTTGTTTTATTCTGCATATTGCATTTGTAACGTACCAGGAGATGTGACGTACCTGCCAGAAGGACGCACACGACATAAAGGCAGATAGGAATCAGAATAAAACGTCCGCGTAGCTCAATTGGTAGAGTGACTTATTCCGGAATGAGGGGATCCGGGTTCGAATCCCAGCGTAGACCAGAAATGACGGAGAAATTTACTTCGTTATAATGGCGCCCGAACTATCCGGATGACCCGACCGTTCAAAATCTCGCATTGGTGTGATGTTCTTTCCACACCGCGAGATAGGAAAAATAAGAGAATCCCTTCTCCAGCACTTCGGAAAAAAAAAAATAAGGGGAGATGATGTAACGTACCAGGAGATGTGACGTACCTGCCAGAAGGACGCACACGACATAAAGGCAGATAAGAATCAGAATAAAACGTCCGCGTAGCTCAATTGGTAGAGTGACTTATTCCGGAATGAGGGGATCCGGGTTCGAATCCCGGCATAGACCAGAAATGATGGAGAAATTTACTTCGTTATACATTGTTATCTTGATAACGTTAGTGATTATGATGAACGGGATCCTCCAAAGAGCGGGGCCTCCTGAGATGCAGGGCTCGGGTGCCCCGCTTGCTCGTGTCTAAGAGAGGTCCTGTGTGCAAATATAAACCACCTCGTAACTGAACGATCAGGTTCGATTCTCATAGGAAATAATTCCCTTTTGTACTTATTATTAATAATTGCAAATAATCATTGAGGCTTTACAAACAGTTGTTCAACCTTTATTCATCGTGTGGCTTCATTCGCCATTTATGATGTGCAAACTCATGCGTTTTTAAACAGCAAAGGGACGCTGTCTGTAGCAGTGAGCTTCCGTAGTTAGTGAATCTGCGAGATCACCAGAAAGGCAGAACAGACATTACTGGAAGGCAAATCAATCTAAATTTTCTTCCTCCATACTTATGAATAACGCATTAGCAGTGTGCTCACTTCGCAGCAGCAGGTATATGAATATAACTGATTACATCGCGGCAGAATTAGATTTCTGAAGTGTCACGTGTACCTTTTAGTTGTGCAATCAAAGTCCGAACTTGGACGCGAAGTGATTGTCATGAGCCACAGAAATTGCGACGTCAATGGATTTTTTTCAACCTAAAGAAGAAAGTGCCTATTCACGATGTGAGTGTAATAAAATATTATGTTCTGTAAAATGGGTGCATACATAACAAAAAGTTGTACTCTGAGATTCAGAGGTTAGCTCTTCAGAGAAAAATTGTCTGCCAAGATAGTTTAGGTCATCCGCAACAGTCCCTCTAACATCAGAGGAAGGGACTACTCTGGTGGCTGTGGGGTGATTGTGGTGTGCATGAATCATGACAAACGAGTGCATAGACCAGCACATCTTTCAGAGTCCCTCGGTTACCACCCTGCGGTGCAGAGACGAGATCTTTAACCCATATAGCAGGTAATTCAGAGGAGCTGTCGGTCCATATTTTATTCTTATGAACGATAATGCCCAAACTCGTCGAGCTCATTTGGTACATGAATTTCTCGAATAGGTAGATATCTGCCGATAGAATGGTCTCCCTGACCCCCAATCCCATTGAATGTGTATGGGATGCTCTAAGGTGACGCGTTGAAGCTTGCCAGATCATTTCCATAACACTTAAAAATTTCAGAACAGCTCTTGCTGAGGAGTGGAGACCTCATCCGTACCGTCATAAGCAGTATGAGGAGTCCTTGTTAGAGCTGCATTGCTGTCAAGGGTGACCTTACTCCGTATTAAAATACCACGTGTCTAAAGGAAAATATTTTAAATATTGTTCCATGGACTGCTCTTTCATGCTTTCATGTAAATTATAAGATTATGATGAATCCCGGTAACCCCCCCCCTCACCGGAAAATTCCCCATCGGTAAATTACCCCATATTAAGTTAATTCCCCCATCTCGGAAAACTCCCCCACCGGTAAATTCCCCCACCTTTTTCAGTCAGGGACCGTACACAAATGAATTTCACCCAAAATCCGACTCAATAAGGTGGGGGAATTTACCGGTGGGGGAGTTTTCCGATGTTGGGGAGTTTTCTGACATTTGGAAATAACTCTCTGCGGATATTTTTATAAAATCCCAGGCTGAATTTTATTTGTAAAGATATTAATATTCATCAAAAGAATATTTCTGTTTCCTAGTTCATTTGTTGATGAGAAATAACAATTGCGTTTTAAAATATACTTCGAATCTTGTAGTTTATCTTTTTGCCCAGTTTTTTAGCACGTCTTTTAAAGTAAAAACAGGTCGTGCTTATGTTATCGGTTTGTCCTTTCGTCCGTCCGTCTGTACCCACGATATCTCTGCAACTATTAGTCCGATATGAAAAATTATTTTTGCATTGGGAAGCTTGAAATATGCGAATGATGATCCGTTATTTCGTTTGTTTTTTTTTTACGATGTACATTTTACCGGAAAATAAGGTGGGGGAATTTACCGGTTGGAAAATTCCCCACCTTTTTGAGTAGTATTTTAAGTAAAAATCATTTGCGCACGGTCCCTGACTGAAAACGTTGGGGGAATTTACCGGTGGGGGAGTTTTCCGAGGTGGGGGAATTGACTGAATGTGGGGGAATTTACCGGTGGGGGAATTTTCCGGTGGGGGAGTTTACCGTTTACCGATTATGATATTAACAGGTGCAAACTATAAGATTTTTATTTACTACTGCTTGAAGTATCTAAATAATGTAATAATAAACCTCTTTACTAAATTTCGTTGAATTTCCTCATAAGTACTTTGAGTTATGTACGAATTTGTTAATTATCCTTTAAATCTGAGCACCAGCTATTTCAAAATTTCAAAGTGTGCTAAAAATTGTAGGCGCATCAGGTGCCTACAGTACTTCTAATGTCTTTATAACATAGATGCGAACTACACATTTCCTTTTGCGAAAAGTTTAATTTTAGAATACAGAACCTCTCTGAAGTAATCGATACTCAAAATAAACAGATACAGTTGTACTCTTCTTTCTTTATGCGGCCTGTCAGCGTTATTTCATTTTGTCATGTGTCCCACCGATTCAGAAAATGTGGAAAATGGAATAAATTCTTGTCCTTGCGTTATCATTTACTTATGGTCAGTCACTTTGGGTTCAGCAGAAAGTTGACTTCCTATTGTGACTTTGAATCAATCATTTGAGCTTTCGTAGATTTGATCTGGAAGCTTGCTTGAAACGAATGTTTCATTTCAGTTGAGCGTTTTCTTCTAAATAATGGAATTTTGAATTTATTGTTTAGAAGAAAGGAAAACCAGTGTTTTCAGTGAGGGTTGATGAGGAAAAACTGTGTGGAAAGCAGGAGAGACACGCTGTGAGAGGAGCCCTCAGATTACAAAGACAGTGTGCTGACGTTTGTCACCTCGAGACCAGACGTTATCAGTGTCTAGAGCGGTGACCGCTACCCGGGGAACTTTGTGTGATAAATGCCTTCAGTGGCCAGGGTTGCTTTCCGTTTGCACAGAGTGATCTCAATGACAGATTCCGTCTTCGCAGAGAAGCGGCAGATGAATGTGAGGGATGTACGTTGGTGTGAAATGGGGGATGATAAAGCCTGACATGAGCAGGCGGTGAAAAATAAGGGGCATTCGGAAAGATATTTCCAGTGTTCCGACAACTGAACCAAGGAAATAAGATGCACTAAGATTTCTGCTGTATCGAGATATGTTAGAGGAGCCATTGTACTCAACGAAGGCAATTTGGGTTTATGCTTACCCACGTCTCACAACTGTCACTATCAGTACAGCTAGCACAAACTGCTTTTCGAAGTTTAGTTGCAAAGTTTTGCAAAATATTTCTTACAAAGCATACTTTCAGCGCACGGAAAAAAATTTCTTTGGAAATGCAAAGAACAGCAAATAAAACGTTGGGATGCTGCGAAAGTTTCCCTACTACCAATTTAAAGTTGTTGTATGAATCGATTGTAACAACATGAGGAACTATATTTAAAATAGTATAACTATAGCAGCAATCTGAATTTATTGGCGTAGAATAGAAATCACATCTACCAGATGGCTTTTTCAAGAAAGATGTACAGGAAATCGGATAATAAAACGTTTCAACAATTTGAACGCGGTGACTTGTCTTGACAATAAACGAAGAGATGCAAATGTAATTATTCATTCATAGACACGAGACATCGTGTTTGTTTAGCTCGTGGAATCCCGGGAGGAAAACAAAAGGCATTCACTACATGAAGAATTGGTTGCAAATTCGTGGTAACTCTAGCGAGACTCTATCATTGCAGTACTCGCTGTTCGTAATGATGTCCAAAGTTTCTCGAATGGCAGTGGATTTAAGGGTGGAGTAGGAAGCTAATTTCTATATGTATCCCACATAGGATCAGTGGACTTGAACTGGACTTCTCTGGATAGGGCCGTGGTTAATGGCTGATGTGTGAAAGCTTGGAAATTTGATTCCTATTCTACGCCAATAAATTCGGATTACTAGTATAGTTATACGATTGTAAAAATACGATGAACCTAATGTGTTTTAACATGTCTTTCAAAAAGAAAGAAAGAAAAAAATAGGCCGTCACGGTGAAGCAGTGGTCGAAACGCTCGCTTCTGACTGTACGTCCTAGTCCGCCTGGGTTCGATTCCTGATAAGACCTGAGTGTTGTAGTTTTTTTACGGCACTGGTTCTTTCCCTTCCCTGGAACAAGTGACTCTAAATTAGGGACGGGCGACTGTTATAGCTGCTAGAGTTGCTCAGTTTGGCGGCAGTTAAGCCCCAAACAAACCAAGCAAACAAACAAAAAAGAAAACACTATTTATTTATTTTACCTGGAGGTTTAACAACCTCTATGAGCAACTCTAAGGGCTATAAGCAGTCGTCCCTCTCTAATTTAGAGACACTTGTTCTAGGGAAGGTAGAGAGCCAGTGCTGTAAGACAAACACAACATCCTTGCCTCAACGGGACTCGTACCCCAACCCATCTCGGACATGCATTTATGTAGTAGGATGTTCAAAACTAGAAGTCAGTTATCGCACAAATAAAGTTTGATGTTCTAAGGGTTGGCTATACGGATCCTTTTCCAGAGTTTGCTATGGGTACGAGTTCAAGATCAGGCATAGGTAGTATGTCCCTCTGATGGCGCCAGCTCTGTCTCTTACCTGGAACCATGGCTCTAAATTAGGGACTTACGACTGCTTGCAGTCCAACTTGTTGCTCATGACTTCCTCGGTAGCGCAGTGGTCTCAGTCTTGGTTTCAGACTATTCGTTCGAGATGCGTTCGGGTTCGGATCCCGGTGAGACATGTATGTTTTATGTTACAGTACTAGCTGTCTCCCTTTGCTGGAAACTTCGACCCTAAATTAGGAACGGACGACTGCTTAGAGGCCGTCGAGTTGTTCACGGTGGAAGTTAAACCTCCCCAAAATAGAAAAATAAATGTTCATGGTGGTCGTTAATGTCCAAAGCAACTACGTCGACAAGTAAATACACGTTCAGACTTGCGAATAGAATTGTAATCGTGGAAATTGTAACTAAAGTTGAATAATAACTTTTATTGTAATAGGTTAGTGGATAATAAAATTAATTTTATGAATTTTTAATGTGTTGTAACTACCTAGATACTGGTAGCAATTGATGCTTAATTTTACTGTGTAAATAACTAAGAACTTTGTATTTTAAGAATGTTTTGAATGATAGAAAACGTGGGGACTTACATCTGATTTGAGGAAGATATTTCTTTGTTTTCTCGTGGTGGCAGCGAGTCCCAAAATTGTCGTAGTGTCGGCTAGCTCCTTTGAGGGTCAGATTTTAGCAGACGCCAATATTTACGCCATAAAATTGCTTTTTAGGTCCAGTACATCAATCCTGGAGTACTACGGCCGGGAGGTTTATAGTAGAGGACATCATTACGTTTGTGAGGAAAAATACTTTTGACTGGGTTCGGACGGCGGTCAGCCCCAGGCATGAGTTTGGATGTTTGGGGATGGGGGGACGTGACGGAGGGAGTGTATTTTTAGTACAGTCGTGTATAAGGGATGTCGATGAGAAAGAAGAGAAAGCAGGACATTTAACTAGAAATGAATGTACCGAGAGCGAGAGGGAGTGTGGATGCCAATTGAAGAGAGGGATGGTCGACGCTTTTCAGGAAGGTGGAAATTGTAACTATGCACGAGCTGGAAAAAATTTAGGAAGCGGTCTTTTAACGCATTCTGTAGTTGAGGCCAGCCGAGAACAAAAACTCTAATCACCGGTAACCGGCGATTAAATGAAACAAAATCTCTGAATAAAATACTATCAGCCATACATTCGCCTCATTATTAGTACATTTAAATAAAAAAAATGATGGCATGAAATATTGCCAGTTATTGTATAACTTCTAATATAACAGTTTTAATAAAATTGCCACAAAATATTTGGCTTAAATGGGGAATTTTTGGTCACCAGATCAATGCGTTTATTTTAACGGGCAATACGGTGGCATCAACCTTGATACTTTATCGATTTTTCTGGTGGAGAGAACAAGAGAGATAACTTCGAGTTTTCAAGATATCTGCTGGAAGTTCCAATGGCTCATTAGGAAAAGGCGTCACTACCACTTGGGAACAAAAGCTCTTGTGAAGACACAGAACTGAATGGGTTTAGGACCGAACTATTTTCAAAGGAAAAGTTCAGGATGAGAAAAAGAGAAGTTTTCAACAAGCACTAAGGCCCCAAAATTCTCCGAAGGCATACCTTCCTTTGACTCCGCCAGTTAAGGATGACCTGACGACCAGTTATTTGCCTGATAATCAAGTGACACCGCCAATATTGTCAGTGCGAGTGAAAGACAGATTTTACAATTGTTTGCTGGGAATGATATACATCCTTCTATAAGAAGTTTCTTCAATGAAATTAAATGGCGAATTTGATACTCGTGTGACTGTAAATCATTAATACGAGGGTTGTACCGAAAGTAATGCAAAAGTGGGCATAACTTTGTCAATAACTGACAGAGGTCGTTCAATTTGCACATGTTGGTAGAGTAACTTTTTCTATATACAAAGGTACTACTCAACATAGTCTCCATCACAAGCGATGCATTTGCGCCATCATTGAAACCAACACTCGAATCCTCTTTAAAAAAAAATCAGGTGTGGGCAGTTGTACCTACTTCTTCACAGCCAGTTTTACCTCGTCTGTGTCATCAAATCATTGTCCCAGGAGACTATCCTTCATTGGACTGAACAGGTGAAGTCAGTGGACACCAGATCAGGGCTGTACGGTGGATGGGGGACCACCAACCAGCCTAATTCGCTGATCGCCTAATTTGTTGCCAAAAATGCGTGTGGTCTCGCCCTGTCATTGTGAATGTGGATCCTTTCCAGATTCTTGTTCGGTCTCTTCCTCCTTATGGCTTCTCTAAGCTTCTTGAGTGCCTCAATGTACCTGGTCATGGTACGGCCACGTTCCAGAAACTCAAGGAGAATGGCACTCCTGTCATCCCCAAAAACAGTCACCAGGACTTTCTGTGCTGATCACTGGCTCTTGAACTCCTTAGCCTTGGTGAAGAGGTGTGACGCCATTCCATGGATTGATTCTTCGTTACCGGATCGTAAAGATACGCCCACGTTTCATACCCTGTCACCAGATCGAAAAAACAAACATGTCTTCATTGGCTTCAAACGCTTCCAGCAGACCACAGCAGAATTCCACCCTTCCCTCCTTCAAATTGGGTGCCAACTGCCGAGGTGTCCACTTTGCACACACTTTCCGATACCCTAAGTCTTCCACCATCTTCTGTATGGCATTGTGACCGCAATCCAGTTGTGCAGCAAGCTTACGGATGGTGACTCGTCTCTCCGCGCCAATCAATTCATCCACTCGCTGATGATTCGTGTCTCCCACTGCGTGGTTTGCCTTCAGTGCTGGTTTCCCCTTCTTTAAACTTCTTCATCCATCTGTGCACATTGCTCTTGTCAATGGTGTTATATCCGTAAACATTCTGCAACCTTCTGTGGATGCCAGACAGCTTGCACCCTTCCTTCGTCAAGAATTCAATGACGGCACGTTGCTTCTGCTTGGAATCCATTATTTACCAGCAATGAAGAAAGATTACCGTAGAAGAAGAGTTACTCTACCAACATGTGCAAATTGAACGACCTCTGTCGGTTAATAAAAAAGTTATGCCCACTTTTTCATTATTTTAGGTACAACCCTCGTATAGTTGTTAGATACATAATTGTGTTTTGTAGGGTTTGAGACACAATGGTGGTGTTCTGTTTCAATGAGCGCGGTAGCGTTCAGTAGTAGAGTTCAAAAGGGCGCGTAACATTAAGCACAAAAATTTGATTTTTTAACAACTTCAGAGCAAGTGGATGCATCATCTTCAAGTTTTGCATACAAGGTATCCAACGAGGTCTCAGTAAGTATGCAAAATTTGATTGGAAACACGCCAGTGAACTTTGAGATACAGGTACCGGATTTCGTCACTTCTTTTGGATGAGGAAGGTAAATCGCGCGTGTGTGTGTGTGTGTGTATGTGTGTTTGTGCGTGATGGTGGAACTATCGGCAACTGAAGAACATCCGGAAGTCGTTCGTGGCTCATTAAAAGGTCTTGGTTAAGATTTGGTGGAAATTTGATGTTAAAATTCTTATTATTGCCGATACTGTAGCCGATAAAAGAGCTGATTGTAGGTTTTTCTCGCTTCTCTTTAGCAACAATTCGACCAACTAAAATCAAATTTAGTCTGTCTGTTGTCAAGATTCGTCAGGAAACGAAGCATGGATAGTGGCAATATGGGGACGACTCGTGGTTTAAACGAACGTTGAAGGAAGTGGGCTCAAATAACTTTTCCAGTGGGCTTAAACGACTGGTTGATGTTTGACGGCAACAGTGGATGAAGGGGATTGTAGGAGGTGACAGACGAGTTTCATTGCATCAAGTAACCACGCAGTACAACAGCGGTAGTGAGAGAAGAATTTCAGGATATACAGGCCGAGCACAAAAACGTGAATGAGTCATAAGAGCAGTTGACCCTTACGTGCACCACTCGTCTCTGCTAAAAACATGCAAATTCGTCGCCGGCCGTGGGCACGGAAGCACCAAAACTGGGCACTTGAGGACTGGAAAAAAGATTGCCTGGTTCGATGAATCACATTTGACTCATCGAACATATTCTGGCCCGTTAATACACTCCTGTGAACTGGTTATAATATGGCGTCAATAGCATACCTCTGGAAAAACATTTGGATGCTGCGAAGTGTCTTAACATCATTGCGAACCAGGCGCACTCGTACATGTGCATGGTGTTTCCTGATGGAGAGCGCTGTTTCCAGTAGGATAATGCGCCCTGCCGCAAGACTTGGATCGTCATATAGTGCTTCCGGGATCCACGACAGTGGACTTCAAAGTGCTGAAATCGCCAACACATTCTCCAGAACCTCACCCAGTTGAACATCATTTTATGCAGGATAGTTAAATTTGCGCTTTCCACAGCGTCACTTTTATGGAGACACTAGCATCAGGAATGAAATATTTATAATTCCAGTTACAAATGCCATCATTATTTAGGTTGGCTGCGCGAAGATTCAACTTTACGAAAAAAATGGACGTGCTGTACACGAATGAATTTAATACGTGATTTCAAGGAAAACAGATCTGTTATATAACGTTATACAGCACACAACGCTTCAGATATGTATCAATAGTGTTACAATCTCTCATTTTCGTAACACTTTCAGAGATATCTTACAATTACGTTTCAGCAACATCTGTTTTGGAACATAACTCTTTGTACATTACGATTACGTTAAAAATAGCATTCACCGATACTACTGCTTTATAGTTTCTATTGTACATAATTGCTACCTTGATGTTACATTCCGGCGATATTTAAGATTTTGGGTTTGGCAACGGCGTGGATGCACATGCGCATTTATGCCATTTCACCTAAGTACTCTCCTAGTCGTTCCATGTGCTACTGGGATATTCTTTGGTGGTACTGTCGTACTCGAGTTAGCTAGTTAGTGTACACTAGTGTACGACCTTAAGTTTTGCACGCCAGTGTATAATATCTTAGTACGTTTGTTGGTTTTGAAATAGAAAAAAGTCTCAATAAAAGTAGTTGCTAGTTTGTAAAGGTAGTAAAAAAATAAGGTACTTATGCATTAGCCGGGCACCAGTAGAAATGTAGCAGTAAAGGTCACAATCGTCGATAGATGGCGCCACATGAATTGTTATTTCTTTTTAGAATTTAGCTGTAATGAACGACATGATCAGTTCATTTTTGGTAAACACAATTTATGAAGGAAATATATCGCAACATGCAAGCATTATTAGTGGCCCGAAAACTACACATTAATTTTTGGGGGCCAAGAAGTTTTAATACAATTTAAAATGGAATCAAATGGGTCTGATGGAGCTAAATGATCTCTCCACATGAACTCAGCTAAGTACGAATTGATATGCTGTCTATCAGTTACGCGATGATATCTGTTTCTCCATTTAGCTGATCCCCACAATCTTTCTCTTGTTTGAGTATGGACGGGTTGACAAAGTTGTACTTATGATTGACTTTGAAATGTTGAAAACCTGCCTCTTCTAGCTCCTAAGTCTTATATGCCTTCCATGAATCCGAATAGATTGTAGAATGTTCCGCAAAATGATTCTTACTTTCCTTCAACAGGGTTTTCGCACTTCTGTCTGGCACTTTCACTAAAAAACAGTCATTAGTAGAACAATAAATTCCTCTGAAAAGCCACTGCTCTGGAAGCACACGACCTGTATTAGACTTTCCCTTCGAAAATTATATTTCGTCTATCTCCACAATTAATCCTGGGCTACCAATTTTTTTGTCCGACTGATGTTCGAGAACATCTGCGCAAATTTCTCGTAAAAATTTATTCCAATCAACAGTTGTGTGACTTGCCATATCCCATTGTTGTTCACACCATTTAATAGAAGTTAAATTCTCACTCCAGCTATAAATAAATCGAACAGCAGTTAAAAAGGGAAGCCGACTACTCTGAAACCAATTTCCAACGCGTAAGCCTACCTTAGATCTGCATGCTCTAATGTTGCACCGCCACTGAATACTTTCAAGTCCAAAGTATAGCTTCATATTATGGCCCAATTTACACATTCTTTCACTCGGCAGAATTCCATTACTCTGATCTCGAGGTAAATCCCAAATTTCCATATTGTTCAACACCACAGAAACACATAATGTGGAAGAAATATTCCTCTCATAATATGTGGAAAATACGTCACGATAATTAACACAGCAACCATTTTTTTTAATGGAGGTTTAACGACCACCGTGAGCAACTCAATGGGCTATAAGCAGTCGCCCGTCCCTAATTTAGGGTCACTGGTTCCAGGGAAGGGAGAGAGCCAGTGCCGTAAGACAAACACAACATCCATGCCTCACCGGGATTCCAACCCGGACCCCGTTCGGGCGAATGATCAGAGGCCATCGCCTAGACCGCTGCGCCTCCGGGGCGGCACAGCAACCATGTAATCACAAATGTTAATTATCATGACCACAGAAACATATAACCCAGTGACATGAATCACGTTGTCAGTAATCCAAATAACGAGACGTTATCTGCGGTACCGATGTAGCGCCATGTTCAGCTTCGCATACAAACACACTACCTCCAGATAAAAAAAATTGCAATAATATTACCATTTTTGCGATATATTTTCTTCGAAAATTGTGTTTACCAAAAATAAACTCATCGCGTCGTTCATTACGGCTAAATTTGAAAAATAATGTTGATATATTGAGAAGTTTAACGACTACGCAAATTTTGAAGAAAAAATATAGTAAGATATGCGTTAAAAGGTACATTTCGTTGATTAATTATGAAGAAATTTAAGTCATCGCACAGAAAAATAAAATGATTCGTGGAAAAAATTAATGCATTTCTATTAAATAACGTATTCGCAAAGCAATGGCCTTCTCGTTAGTTTCAACAGTAAGCGCGAGACGTCCTGTGGTGGAGTGGGATAATGCATCTGCCTTATTCCACTCCACCACTCCACTTCGTTGATTAATCATGAAGAAATTTAAGTCATCGCACAGAAAAATAAAATGATCAGTGGAAAAAATAATGCATTTCTATTAAATAACGAATTCGCAAAGCACTATCAATGCAAGGTCCTCAGGTTCGAACCTGGGCTGATCTTTCAGAGATGGTGTGATTTACTAACAATCGCTGAATATCCGCCGTGCATCGGACGAGCACGTTAAGTGACGGCCCCCAGGCTGGACCCACTGGTTAAATGGGTATCCTTTCCTATGCCCCCCCCCTGAAATTCTCTCACCCCTCTGTGTGCAACATCGTACTTGTACGGTGGCGCCATCTACTGTACTCTAATCTCACTACAAACTGTTCTGTCAAAGTCGCTAGACTTGCTCTCATTCCTTCCGTTTCTGTGTCCTGCCCAAAAGGCGATCTCGTTGTAGGTGGCTGGGACCTAAACTCTACTCACTGTGGACGGAAGTCCTACAAGAAAATGAAAAATACTGTGCATTGGTATTCTCCTTAGCTCTTACAGAACGGTGTAAGCGCGAAGCGTCCTGTTGTGGAGTGGGATAATGCATCTGCCTAGAAACCCGCTGGACAGGGGTTCGAACCTGGCGTGATCTTCGAGGATTTGTATCTCCCAGGAAAGAAAATTTCCCTAGCATCGTGACGTCACAACGTGAAATTTCCTGATGGGGGAAAGACAAAATGGTGTACAAAAGATATCGGTGAGAGCATGTGGGGAGGTAAAAAAGAAAATTGGCGAACTAAACATGTTTGGTAGGACCACATGGCACATAAAATGTTATGGTTGAACACAAAGAGAAAATTGCGGACAAAAGAGAGTCGGGAAGATCACGTGGGGAAAAAATGGCTGCGACTGCCGTCATGATTGACCAGGAATCGACCACATCCGTCCTTGAGGCACCACGTGGACGGCTTCCTTTTTACAGAAACCCCTATTAACACGTAATAGTAATATGATGATGTCATAAATGTCTTTCAAATACGTAACAGTAATGTAACGAAGTTACAAATATCTTTCAAATATGTAACAGTAGCATGACGTTGGTATGTTGAAGTTACAAAGACCTTTCACTGTAACGTATCGGTTATGTTTCAAAGTTGTAACGTTTGCGGACATTTTGCCGTAACCGTAAGATTTCTGAAACATTATCGTTACATTGCGCAACGTATCTGTAAAGTCTCAATGTTTCAGTGCTACGTACTTGTAACATATACGAAATATTCTGTGCTGTGTGAGACGTCTTTTCAAAACAAACAATAAGAAAAAAAAGGTCGTGGTTTTGATGTCACTAGACGGACACACATCTACACTTGTTTCTTTGGTTTGAAGAATTTGTTCTATTATGGGAAGCCTGAAACGTTAGAAAGGTGATTCTTGTATTATGGCCTTTTTCCCGGAGCGTAACGTAACCTCTAGAGGGACGTAAATGTAGTTGCAATCGAATTCAAGTCACAGTTCATTCCATATCATTGCTTTTCAATATCCGCGTGATTTCTTTTTTCTTTCCTTCGATACCGAAGATTATTTTAAGCAGTTTCTTTTTCAAGTAGCGATCAGTTTTTCCGCTACAGGGTGTAAAAGTAAGTTACGTTTTCCTCTCTAAAAGTCGGATTTGAGAAATTATTTCTGCGTTCTATCGAGTTCGTGGTGGAAAACATTTCAGATATAATTTCAAGTGTTTTGTAACGATCAGCTTTGCCACTAGGGGGAGGGCATAAGTTTATATTTCTTTTTCTGATGCATTTGCAGCAATAATCTGCGCTGATTTTTTTGTAATCGAGCTCCTGAAAACTCGATTTAAAAGTTATTATACTGTCAGATACCTTTTACCAGGGAAGTTCTTTTGCGTATTTCTTCTACTTAAACTAATGAGCAGTTTATTCGGCGAGGAAGCATATATATCCTGTTTCTCTCTATATCTCTGCATCTAACAGTCCAATTTGGGAAATTCTTTCTTTGCGGAATAGTGTTCTTGGGTATAAATATTTTGCATATAATTTCTGAGTTTTCCTAACACACAAGTTTGACACCAGAGGGAGGGAGGTCATATTTCTTCATACGACAAACGTCAACAATATCTACTCATCCCAAAACCCCATTGAATAAGGTATTTTTTGATCAGATACCGCTAACTGTGAAAGTACTTTTTGTGCATTTTCAAATCCAAGTAATGTAGAATTTATCCTCTATGGGGCGCAAATATATAATCTATTTTTCTATGATATCTGAGCTTATAAATATCCGATTTGAAAACTTCATTTAACATCGGATGCCACTTATTTTGTGCGAAATATTCAGCACGTACCCTTGGGTTTCTATTTTGTGGTGCATAGTTCTAAAGCTAGGTGGCGTCAGTGTGCATTTCTGTTTGCAACTGTATCTCCGCTTTGGAAAGTACTATAGCAAAATATATTTTTGTGCTGTATAACATTTGCTACGGTAAAGATCGAGAACCTTATCTTTATGTATTGCAGTTTGGTTGCTAGAAATCGAATAGGTAAAAAATATTTTTTCTCTATCTCTGCATCTGGAAGTTGTGTATGAAAAATACGTTTTCCTTTACATATTTTGGACACTTGTACACCTTTCCCGCTTTCGTATTATTCACGATTCTACCGCCAGGGGACGTCAGCTTATATTTCTATTTGAAAGAGTACCTTCGACTCTAAAAATCCTGTAGAAAACTCCTCCCTTGGCAGGATGCTCCTTATTATTAAGTGTTTTTTGAGCCTTTTGGGTTTTGCAAGTAATGCAAAACTTTTCCGACAGGAGGCGTTTTTCATTCCTGTTTTCCTATGTAAATTTTAGTTTATTCTCGGTAAGGATGTTTTAGTCTGCACCCTACCTTTTTTCTCTCGACAAACTTGTGTTGTGGCAACCTGACGGTAGTTCAAGAGAAATGACGTATGCTAAAATGGATGATAAGAGTGCTGTTTTGAAATGTATTAGAGTGTGTTCATTTGTACTGAGAGAGTTGATTTCTATGAGAGATTTAATTAGAGTCGCTTACACTGAATGTTTACGCTTCCTTGTCAAAACTGTTTTTCAACAGTTAGCTAGACGTTACGATTATACTGTGTCACGAGCACTCGATTTATTCTAATATTAAATCAGAATAAATCGAGGTTATAATGTTAATTCTAATGTTGATTGTTTACGAATCGAAGTTACGAGAGTCATTCAAAACCTCCTAAGCTTGAGCTTGAAAGTACTGGTTGACGGCTGACGCAAGTATGGCAAAGTATTACATCATCCTTCAGTTATATAACAGCCGCATCACGTCGCTGTGTCAGCATTTCAGATAGCGCCAAAATGCATTGAAGTTTATAAGGTGACAATGGATGAACGACAAATGAAATTGCGGAAACGAGCGGTGACTGAATTTTTGAGGAAGGAAGGTGAAAAACCATGCAGTATTCGTGAACGTATGGTCCGTATGTACGGCGATGGTGCACCTTCATATGCCAGAGTCAAAAGATTGGCTGCTGTCTTTAAACGGGGAAGCGACTCGTTGGAAAGCTACCCTCGCGAGGGACGCTCATTGGAGGTGACCACAGAAGAAATGTACCAAAAAGTGGAGACTTTGATGATGTCAAACCGGCGAATCCGTGTCGTACAGAGCTGAGAAACTGAAGTTAATACCGGCCATGTTTGGACCATTTTGCATGAGAGGATAGGGATGTCAAAGGTCTATGCCAGATGGGTTCTTCGAATGTTGACAGCTGAGATGAAGAATGATCATGTTAAAGTCGGGTGCAACTTGACCACATTAACAGCGTTCCAGATGACTTCTATTCCTGTATTGTGACTGGTGATGAAATGCGACTTCACCATTGGGAACCTGTTATTAAACAAGAGAACATTCAGTGGAAACATCATGGATCACCACCAAAAAGAGTTCAAAACACATCCATCTGCAGGGAAGATAATGGACACCATTTTTTGGAATCCAGAAGGATTGATGTTAATATATTACTTACCTCATAAAAGGACTATGAATGCTGTCTATTATGCCGCGCGATTGCGATAATTGGATGAAACCGTCAAGAGTAAACGGCTAGAAAAATTGCGACGGGGTATTCTGCTGCTTCATGATAATGCTCCAATCGACACAGCCTGTGCTTTCATGCATGTTCTGACAAAATATTGCTTTCAGCTGCTTTCCCACACACTGTATTCAGTTGACCTCACCTCTAGTGACTTCTTTCTCTTCAAAAATCTGAAAAAAGATCTGCGGGGTAGGCGTTTCGCGGATGATTCTAAACTGAAGGATGCAACGAAGTGTTGGTTTGAAAAGAAAGGTAAAACATATTTCGAACCTAGCATTCTCCAAGTCTGTGATCGGTACAAAAAGTGTATCCAAGTCAGGGGAGATTATGTGGAAAAATAAAGGTGCATTTTTGAAAAAAAGTCTTTGTATATTAGGCTTAGAACTTATTGATCGCCCTACGTATGTTCTACAATTGATGTTTGTTGTGTCCAAGTTTAGTTCATGAGTTGTGTGTGTTGACTAACGATGTGTGCCTGCAAAGGACCAACAAAGAAATAGTGGACATAGTGATTAAGCCTTTTCATTTCACCTGGACATTATTATTCTGTGTTTAATTAGCTCTTTCAGGTGTAAATAACCGGTCCTTGACTTTGATGATATTTGCATTTTTTGCATTTTCGAGGTTGTTTTTTTCTCTTTTAGGGCATTTTTTGAGGTTTTGGGACATTTTTTTTATATTTTCGGAGCAGTTTTGTTTTGTTTTAGTGAATTTTTTGCATTTTTTTGACATTTCTGTATTAAAAACAATAAATTTTCATAAGGATTATGCTTTCAAATTGCAACTCTCAAAACCAGGATTGCCAGATGACTGAAGCACAGAACCTTCAAAAGTAGCTCATTCTGGCAACTCTATTCAGCACACTGTTTAGTGCTATCGAGTTTTGGGGAAAGAGAATCCCCATTGTCCCGTTTTGAAAGGAACTGTGAGCGAGATTACTGAGCGAAAGAATTCAAACTCAGAGCATCTTATGTTGAACCGTAGCTCACATTCCAAAACTTTTACATACCACCTGGCAGGTATTTACTTGTTTTTTTTCTTCTGCGGTTTTCTAGTGCAATTTATAGCAAAAAGACAAAATTCTGGTTTATGAATTGTCTAAGATTGAAGTTATTTAATTTATAATTTTGAAAAAATATAATACAAACTGTTTTAGGGGAATTTTTTCTTCAAATGTTAAGGGTATTTTTTTCGTTTTTAAAGGCATTCTTTCATCTTTATAAGAGCATTTTTTAGGAATTTTTAGGTCATCAAAATCCAGGCCATGGTAATTAAGCTAACTGAAACACGACGTTAAGTTGTACGGAAGGTTTCAGTAAGCCGTACAGTGAAGCTAGTTTCTGTGTCAGTTTTACGCAATAGTAAGAGTGCTTTATAGTGAAATTATGTTTCGGTTTTAGTTTGAACTACACTGGCGTGCAAAAACTAAGAACGAGACGGTTTTTCGAGTGTACCGTCGTGCAGAAGTGCCTACATCGACTCAAATCATACCATAAGATCCCCAAGAGGTAAGAATATGGGACAACTGAGCAAACCCGTCCAAACAAGGAATCCAAAGGATACAAAGGCACTTTATTGAAAAGGTAGCTTCGAGCACAACTGGACAGAAGACAGAAACGTCCATGTGACAGGCGGCTGCCAAGAAAAATCCAGTCTTTAGTAGGGGATATGATCCCCCTGACTGCGTTGCAGGATTTACAACGGCTGTCCATGCTGAGGACGAGATTGTCAAGGAGCTGTTGAGGCATCGCGGCCCATTCCTCTTCTAGCGCCAATCGGAGCTGCGGAATCGTTGCTGGCGGCTGGTAACGTGCTGCCAAGCGTCTCCCGAGAAGGTCCCACACGTGTTCGATTGGGTTTAGGTCCGGGGACCGTGCGGGCCAAACCATGCGTTGAATATCTTCACTCTCCAACATCTCTGCGACAGCCACTGTACGATGAGGTGTAGCGTTGTCGTCCATGAAGAGGAACTCAGGACCCACAGCACTTCTAAACAGACGCACGTGATGCAGGAGAACCTCGGTACAATAGCGGACACCAGTGACTGAACCTCCTTGGAAGATGTGGAGGTCAGTACGGCTACCAAGCATGATACCGCCCCAAACCAGAACTCCGCCACCTCCAAACCGGTCCCTTTCGATGATGTTGGAGTTGTGATTGCGTGTTCCCTGCTCTCTCCAGATGTGTATACGTCCAGAATCGCTCGTCAGACTAAGTCGGCTCTCATCCGTAAAGACAACTCGACCCCATTGCTGATGTGTCCAGTTCTTGTGTTCCTGGAACCACAGAAACCGCCGTCTCCGATGAGCAGGCCTTAATGGCACACAACGTACTGGTCGTCGTGCAAATAGACCACCTTTGTGCAGCCTCTTGGACACGGTAAAACGCGATAACGGATGTCCAGTTGTCTGTTGCATGTGCCTTGCGATTTCTCCCGCTGTCAGCCGTCTGTCTCTTCTCACCTGTAGGACAATATACCGGTCGTCCGCCGCCGTGGTTGCTCGTGGACGACCACTGCTAAACTCTCGGACTGCTGTTCCTATCATTTGAAATGCTGTCCAAGCTCGTGAAACGATGCTGTGAGCGATCCCGAACTCCTCGGCCACACTAGTCACACTTCGACCTTCTTCCAACTTACAAACAACGCGACCTCGGGTAAAGTCATCCAGATGTCGTCTACGGGATTGCCTATTGGCCATATGACATGGTGTCAGCAATTCGACGTCGTTCAAACCGATGTACACCGTGCAATAGCTTTCACCGAATTGCTGAGCGTACACCGCCCGTGGGCTTCATACCCTTCCGACACCCCCCCATCATGCTGCATATATGCGCATGCGCTACCGTATCGGACCGTAGTCTATCTCCTGAGTGGTCTTTCGGTCTGTTTTGCCTGCTTGTTCCGCTGTTATGCTAATTTATCTTCTTCGTCCTTAATTTTTGCACAACAGTGTATAAACAATTGTCAAGTAAACAAATATTACACTTCACGAAGCCCTAACACTACACACCCTTGGATATCTTCGGTAACAAGAAATATTTTGCGCACAGACTTTTCGTGAAACACATTTCAGCCGTTAGAGGGCGTAAGTACCTTTTGCAATTTCTTGATGTTTTACCTATTGTTAAAATGCGTTTTTGTTTTATGATACGCATCTTTCCAGTAGTAAAGTAAATCCCAGATAAGAAATTTCGTTGTAACGAAAATGGGTAACGGTGCGTCATTGTCAAAACTGTTGTTGAAATCTGATTGTGCCGCATGCTGCCCCATGAAGGGATGCAACAATAGTTAATTTTATTTTCCCTCAACAATATATTTTGCTAAACTATTATTTCATCACGCTTCACAGTAGCGCAACAATATGCCATTGCGGTGTGAGTGAATTACGAGAATCTCATGCTAAATGTGATAAAAGCCATTACAAAAATGCATTTTGATGTTAGTATCTTTCCCGACAGTAGCGAACTATGCGTCGTAGCGAAATTTCCTATCCTCACGGCCCAACCAAGGGTAGGTTGCCTGGTATTCACGAGAGCTTCAAAATAATATACAACATGATGGGGATATTCTAGACCAAAAGTTACCAGTCCCTCTGTAACGTACCAGGAGATGTAACGTACCAGGAGATGTAACGTACCAGGAGATGTAACGTACCTGCCAGAAGGACGCACACGACATAAAGGCAGATAGGAATCAGAATAAAATGTCCGGGTAGCTCAATTGGTAGAGCAACTTATTCCGGAATGAGGGGACCCGGGTTCGAATCCTGGCGCGGATAAAAATGACGGAGAAATTCACTTCGTTATAATGGCGCCCGAACTATCCGGATGACCCGACCGTTCAAAATCTCGCATTGGTGTGATGTTATTTCCACACCGCGAGATAGGAAAAATAAGAGAATTCCTTCTCCAGCACTTCGAAAAAAAAATAATAATAATAAGGGGGAGATGATGTAACGTACCAGGAGATGTGACGTACCTGCCAGAAGGACGCACACGAAATAAAGGCAGATAGGAAACAGAATAAAACGTCCGCGTAGCTCAATTGGTAGAGCAACTTATTCCGGAATGAGGGGACCCGGGTTCGAATCCTGGCGCGGATAAAAATGACGGAGAAATTCACTTCGTTATACCTCTCACTATCACTCTTACGATTCAGTTTTTCTTCTGTCCTGAGGTGAGATTTTAGCTTGATGGAATTTTGTAGCTTCATGATTTTTCACCAGGGTCTAGGGTCGTTTCTTGCGTTCGGCTAAATCCGAATGCTGTATAATAAAAATAAATATTGTTTTTGAGAAACTAAACAGTCGAAATACTTACTCTTGCCGCCCCCATAGTTTAGTAAAAATTTACTTCTATGACTGACACACTGAAGTGCCAAAAAAACTGTTACACCAGTCTAATACTTGGTAGGTCCCCCACGGGAGCGCAGGACTGCAGGAATACGACGGGGCATGGACTCCACTAGCTTCTGGAAATATGCTGTAGGCAATGCACACCATACTTCCTGCTGAGCGTTCCACAATTCGGGTGTATTCCGAGGTCTCGGATTCCTGTGTTCGATAGCGCGTTCCATGGCATCCTAAATGTGTTCTATCACGTTCAGATCTGGGGACTTCGATGGGAATGGCAACACCCCAAACTCAGATGAATGCCCCTCTAACCATAATGTGGCGTCCCGACACTTGTGTGGAGGTGCATTGTGCTGTTGGAACAGGCCCAACCTATCAGAATGAATGCAGGACATGAACGGGTGTACCTCGTCAGAAAGGATGCGCACGTAGCATTGGCCGGTCATAGACGGTTGTAGACATACCAGGGGCCCCAGTGAAATCCAGCTTAACACGCCCCATACCATTACGGACCCCCCACCAGCCGGTAAAGTTCCTTGTTGATAGGCGGGATCCATGGCATCATGAGGTTTGCGCCACATACGTATCCTTCCATCTGCCTGATAGAGTTGGAAACGCGACTCGTCATACCAGGCTACTTGTTTCCAGTGATCAAGTTTAGTTTTTTAGTAGAATGAGCATGTCTTTTGAACAAAAGGAAACAAGTGTGGTAATGTAAGATGTATAAATAATAAAACTTTTAATGCTATGTGAAATTAATAATATAAACACAAAGATCCGTCATTCTGGAATGCTTGACGTCACCCCAACGTCTGCATTGTTGCGTCATCACTTATCGATCAATTCGTGTGCTCTCTCGCGATGTCAAAATGATTGCCTGCTATATAATAGCACGTGATCACTTTCAGCTGTCAAGATGATCGCGTGCTAATTTAGAAACATTGTATTATTAATGACTCGAGTTCTATTTCTCCGATCTACAAAATTCGAATTGAATTCTTAATATCACAGCAAGTTGAGTTTGCACGCGATCACATTGGAATGTCAAGGTGATCGCATGCTAATTTAAACACATTGGATTATCAATGACTCGAGTTCTATTTATCTGACCTACGAAATTCGAAATAAAATCTTAATATCGCGGCAAGTTGCATTTGTATATTTGTTTAATTTAGCACAATTCGAATATTAATTTGTACGCTATAATTATTTTTTACTTTTTAATTTCACTAATTTTCCGAGTTTAGTGCTGATTATATTATACATTATTATACATCGATCTATCTAAACGCTCTAACCTGCAATAAAAACTGAAATCTTGCAATGTCGAAGTGAGCAAGATTGCATCTAAAAATAGATGTAGCCCCAATAGCACATTGTCGAGAATTTACATATTTCCGATTTGTGATACCAAATATCGCGTTATTTTGCAGAAAAAGCTTCGAACTAAACTTCGGATAGGACAGCCTAAAACAAGCCGTGAGCGGAATAGCCTGTGTGCCGGAGAAAAAGTAATTTAACGCGAAAAATCAAAGCAAAAGATATTAAGCTAAGTTTACACGAAAACAACTGGACTACAAGGAAAATTGTTGAACAACAACAAATATTTCGCGCGGAATATTTATGGCGAAGTCTTTTGAAAAACGAAAATCAGTAGCATATAATTTTCAGTTCTAACATGAGTTCTTACTATATAAATTTTTACTATATTTCCTTACAAAAACGCCGGCGTCTATTTGATTTCTTTTCAATCTGCTTCAATTAAAAATTTCACCGTCTTAAAGCGGGAAACATCCGCTATATATTAATATTTATTTAAAGCTTAAAAACAACCATCTTATGACGGGTTATAGGCTAGTCTTATAATAAAGCGTTATGACATCTCCAAAAAAATTTTGTCATAAAGAAATTACTTTTGCTACAGTGGGAAATGTGTAAAAATATTTTTCATCGTACTTAATTATATCTATTACAAAACAGAATTTATTCAATAGATTAAAAAACATTAGACCTGTTTTCCGTTATTAATGGAAACAAGAAAGATGACACCGAATTTTCGGGTGTAATAAGCACGTCTTTTGAATCCGTTCTGACGCAAATTAAATTTATCAAAGCTATTCAAAGTCAATGGAACCGGTATGGGAAACAATTGTATCTGACGAAAAAGAAGTTTTTCAATCTGGTTTTTAATCCTTCAGTTATTGCTGTAAACGGAATCGTGACCTTACATCCTCGATCACTGGAAACAAATATTTCGCACCGGAAACGCTCTCCAACACAGAAATAATTTTTCAAATCGAATTCGTAGAAACAGAGATATCGACAAAAATAAGATGTGACTTTACGTCCCTTGGTGGGAAAACTATCGGTCCAAGAAAAAAAAAATTTAGTCGAGTTTTCAGAAGCCCAGATTTTGCTACAAATACATCAGAAGCATAAATTAACACTTATGCCCCTGGTGGCCAAACCGTTCTTTACCAAACATTAGAAATTATGTGAGAAATATTTTCCATCAGGTCTTGTATGCGATACAGGAAGAATTTTTCAAATCGGAGTTTTAGATGCAGAAATAACACAGAAAACGCAATTTTCCTTCGTGCCCCTAGCGGAAAGTTTATGATTTACTTGAAAATTTTGCATTTTTAGGAAAAACTTTCGCACCGGAAACACTATCCAACAAAAAAGGAATTTTTCAAATCGGACGCCTAGAAGCAGAGATATTGACAAAAATAAGATATACATCTACGCCCCTGGCGTAGAAACCATGCATTATTTCAAGAAGAAAATGTTCCAAAAAGGTTTGTCTACATGAGTAGTATCGGTCAACAAATTACTTTTTTTTTCAATCGAGAATTTAGAAGCTCATATTTTGCTGCAAATGCATCAGAAGCTGAAATTAAGATTTACGCCCCCTGGTGGCCAAACAATTTTTACAAAAATTAGAAATGATGTGCAAACGATTTCCCATCCGGAGCTGTATCCGGTGCAAAACGAATTTTTCAAATCGGAGATTTAGAAGCAGAGATATAGGGGGAAACGCAATTTACCTCTACGCTCCCTAGCGGAAAGTCTATGAGTTACTTGAAAATTTTGAAATGATATGAAAAACACGTCACACTGAAAACACTATCCAACAAAGAAGGAATTTTTCAAATCGGACTCCTAGAAGTAGAGATATTGACAAAAATAAGATATACATCTAAGTCCCCATGGCGGAGAAACTGTGGAATATTTTAAGAAGAAAATATTCCAAAAAGATTTATCGATGTGAGTGGCATCAGTCCGCGAAAGAATTATTTCAATCCATATTTTAGAAGCTCAGATTTTATGGCAAATACATCAGAAGCAAAAATTAACACTTACGCCCCCTGGTGGCCAAAGTATTGTTTGCCAAAAATTAGAAATTATATGCAAAAGAGTTTCCATCAGGAGGTGTATCCGCTGAAGAACAATTTTTTTCAAATCGGAGTTTTAGAAGAAGAGTTATCGGGAAAAATGTAATTTACTTTTACGCCCCCTAGCGGAAAATCTATGCGTAATTTGAAAAAGTAACTATATCTAAAATACTCTTCGACATAAATGGAATGGAAAGATACAAGAATGTTTTCAATCGGATGCTTAGAAGCAAATATGTGAAATAAAACGTATTTTTGAATTCGACATCATCTGCATTTACGCCATCTAGCGGCAAAATTGTACATCGTAAAAAAAAAACGAAATGAAGGATCATCATTCGCATATTTTAAGCTTCCCAATGCAAAAATAACTTTTCAAATCGGACTAATAGTTGCAGAGATTTCGTGGGTAAAGACGGACAAACCGGTAAAATAGGCACGATCTTTTTTTTACAAAAGACGTGCTAAAAACACAGAAACGCAAACTCACGGCGAAGATTATTCTACCGTAGAACTGCTGCTACTGTTTCCAATAAAAGTACGGTGACGTAACGCGAAGTTTTTTCAGGTGAAATGCAAAATGGATGTCGCCTCCATAGCACAAGCGAAAAAATTACAGAGAAAGAAACGTAACTAACCATAAATATATTCGAGAGGCCATATCATTCGTACCATACTCGGCTTCTTTGTCGAAATAGTAAATAGTAATATCTTATAGCACACGAAGAAATGCTGCAGGGTTTTTTTTTTTTTTTTTTTGGTTTATGTTCCATCGAGGGCTAAAGAATGCCCTCGATGGGACATTTTTCTCATATTTGTACTGGAACGGATATTAAAAAGTTCTTATTTGCATTATAATGAAATATCCTCGTTTCTTTAAATTGCAAATAAACGTTATGCGGAAACGGAAAACTATATTTTTACAATAGCAATAACAAAGAGGCGAAGCGAAAGAGATAGAATTCCCGCCTTCCAACAGGGCGAATTGAAAAGCCTTTTCTATTTTGAGGTATTTTACTCCGAATTATCCGAACTGAAAATGAAACAGTTTCTGTCATGTGGTACCTCCAATTCCCCCCTTAGTGCCGGAGCTCAGTAATTCAAGATATGAGCATGAAAAAAACAGACGACCCCTATTCCTTCGTTGTGTGTAAAAGTTACAAAAGAAGTGTTTTCATTAATTCCAAAGATACTGCAATGCACAGGGAAACGGAAATAGAAGACTAGTCTTTTCCGTTATTTTTCAAAAAACAAACACCAAAGTCAATTGAATTGTTCGTACCTTACCACTTCATACCACAGTGGGAAGAGCATAGGCATGATTTCTTTCCTGAAACGAAAGCATGGAAAAACTAATCCGAAAAAAGATCTATAATCGCAGTATTAAATATGGAATGCAACATTCGTTTACATTCTTTTGACTTCTGATACCTTTATACGAGAGCAAAGTTCACATCACAGCCACTGAGTGTTATTTCGCACGAGTAGCCCTTTGTTCAAATCGCTATTGGATTAATTGTAGCATTGGAAGAATGGACCAATGGGACGATTAGACGAGTACAGATCAGACGAGTCCTTTGTGCCAGTTGTCCATTGGACGAATCGGTATTGGACCAATCCACTTTGGAAGAATCGTGCCAGACCACATGGAATACATCACCTATTCGCACAATGGGACAACTCATTATCAGCTTACACAGAAACTCTTGAGTGAACAGCAGCTGGACTTTTCAAAAAGTCATAATGGGTATATCGAAATCATACATACGCCAGACTTGAATCTAAATCATATATACGTATTTTATAAAAACCTTTTAATGATGAAAGAAGCCACTTTTCTGATGCTCGTGGAACTAAAATGTCAGGTATAATTCTGTGCTTTAGTAACCGTCTACTTTGTGTAAAACATTCCATTCGAATCTTTAATTACGGTATCCTAAAAAAGTAATAACAGTTTAACAGTCAGAAATTTATCTGCGCTACCGTCGCCTTCTAAAAGGAAATATTTTATATTTGTTGCCACTCCTTTTTTCCCTGATTTTCATTTCCCGTATGAAAATGTAATAAACGCGTTCATTTATCTGCAGCGAATTTGTTTCCTAATACAGTGGTGTACATTGAGGGGACAGAAATCATGGGATACCTGGAACCTGGGCACCGCAACGCTGTCACCCCTCTCGCTAGTGGACGAACCCACCGCTTTGCAGATATATACACTGACGGAAAAAAATTCCAACACCAAGAAGGGGTTGTGTTAGATAAACGACAGTTGGTAGGCGGTGAGAGTACATCTGTAAGATGACGTCTATGCAAATTTCGCGCTCGGCGCATACGTGTGGCGCTAGTAGCGCCCTCGGAACATGCAAACCAGGTTTGCTGTAAATACGCGCTGTAACGTTCGTGAGCGTTAGTTATCGTTGAGATTCGACGTAGTGTGTTGATGTTAGTCAAGAATGCCTTTAAGAAGACGAAGAAGCCATTATTAACAGCTCACGGAGTTTGAACGAGGTCGTGTAATAGGGCTACGAGAAGGTGGATTTTCGTTCCGCAATATTGCAAAACAACTTGGAAGGAATGTAGCCACTGTACATGATTGTTGGCAGCGGTGGTCAAGGGAAGGTACTGCCTCAAGAAGACCGGGTTCCGGCCGGCCACGTGGAACTACTGAGAGGGAAGACCGCTGTGTACGGCGTATGGCCGTGGCGCATCGTACCGCGTCTGCGGAAGCAATTCGAGCTGCAGTTGCCACCACAGTGACACAACGAACTGTTACAAATCGGTTACTTGAAGGACAGCTCCGAGCCAGACGCCCTGTAGCGTGCATTCCACTTACTCCAAACCACTGCCGTTTGCAACGTCAGTGGTGTCAAGCTAGAGCTCATTGGAGGACGGAGTGGAGATCTGTTGTGTTTTCTGATGAAAGCCGGTTCTTCCTGGGTGCCAGTGATGGCCGTGTGTTGGTTAGAAGGAGGCCAGGTGAGCGCCTGCAACCAACCTGTCTGCGGCCGAGACACACTGGACCTACACCTAGAGTTATGGTCTGGGGAGCAATTTCCTTTGACAGCAGGAGCACTCTCGTGGTTATCCCACGCACCCTGACGGCACAGTTGTACGTCGGTCTGGTGATTCAACCTGTTGTGCTGCCATTCATGAACAGCATTCCAGGGCGTGTTTTCCAACAGGATAACGCTCGCCCGCATATCGCTGTTGTAACCCAACATGCTCTACAGAGTGTAGACATGTTGCCGTGGCCTGCTAGATCACCAGATCTTTCACCAATCGAGCACGTATGGGACATCATTGGACGATAACTCCAGCGTCACCCCCAACCAGCATTAACCGTCCCTGTATTGACCGACCAAGTGCAACAGGCATGGAACTCCATCCCACAAACTGACATCCAGCACCTGTACGACACAATGCATGAACGTTTGCGTGCTTGCGTTCAACATTATGGCGGTTACACCGGTTATTAATGTACCAGTAATTCACATTTAAAATGGCTCTTCTTGCGCTTACATTAAGCTGTGATCTTGAAACCTAAATCGATTAAATATGTTACCTATACAAATGTATTGCTGCCATTTCATTCCTCTAGAACTATTTTTTCGTGGTGTTGGGATTTTTTTTCCGTCAGTGTATGTAGGGGGACATTGCTGCATTCACGTAGATAGGAATTCGCGGTCAATATTGATAAATGTCGTGAATTAACAGAGTTTCAAAGAGAGTTGATAGTGGGTACAGGGGTCACTATCACCGGGGTGATACAGGAATTGCTGTATCCCAGTTCAACAGTATCAACAGTGCACAGGGAATACACCATTTTCGGTATATCATCGCATCGTGGAAAGCGCTGTGGGTTGAGAAAGGTGGTGGATACACGTGACCATAGATGTCTGTCTCGCATATTTGCAATCATCCAGAGAGTGACACAAATCACAGCTGACTTCAACGAGGGAGTGTCAGAAACATCTCCACCAAGACCACCAGGCGATCATTAGCCGCAATAGGTATCAGAAGCCGTCCACCCACCAGAGCCCTATTGCTAAAGCCACATCACCGGACGTACGCCTCATCTTGGAGAAAGAACATCGGCACTGTAATTTGGATCATGTCAGACGTTTCTCCTGGTCCCCAATGAGTCCCATTTCCAGTTATTTTGTACAGACTGTAGGGTATGAATCTGGCAGAAACCTTACAAAGCGATGGACTTGGCATGTCAATAAGGAACTGTTCAGGCTGGTAGAGGATAGGTTATCGTCTGGCACACTTTGGGACCTCTGGTACGTCTAAATGCATTTCTGAATGATCCACGCTGCGGGTTCATTCTTGCTGTGTCCATCTGCATACGTTTATGGTCATGGTGCATCCTCAGGGCAATGGACTCTTTCAGCTAGACAGTGACCCTTTTCCCAGAGCCTTGGTTACTAGAACATGGAGAGCATTCCGTAGATGTTCCCACCTTGGAATGGCCTCTCCGTTCACCGGGTATGAACCCGGTGGAAAATCTTTGGAATGCTATGGCAGGTCCGTTCAAGTTGTGAAGGTTACTTCAAGCTTTGGATCCTCCACCCAGGAATGCGACGGAATTATGGACAACGGTGCAGCAAGCACAGATGGAGGCATTTATGGAAACTCCATCATGACCTGGTACACTCAATGTCTTACTGTCTGACTGTCCTTATCCGGGCGAAAGGTGGTACTACCCATTACTAGGTAGGTATCCCATGATTTCGTTCCACTTAGTATGTTGAACACAAACTCAAAAAATTAAGTGATACATACTGTAAAGTCTGTGCGTTACGGAATTTTTTATCATGGTCATGATCCATGTACCCTATTTAGTAAAAAAAACAGCTGATTTAATTTGTAAATGAAAAAGTGTTAAAAACTGTCGACCACCGAAATCGTTTCCTTTACGGTTTCTGCTAATTACAACGATATCCCTGATCTTTGTGTCAGAGTAGTATTTTAAGTCAGAGATCATTGGAGTGTTTTTATTTCTTGCCTTGTCTATTGCTTTCCACAAAGTAATCAAACTGCGCTTCAAACTTTATTTGAAGAGAATTTTAAGCGAAATGGTTTTCTCTTTGATTACATTGAATTTTTTTTCGGCATCACCAGCACGGTATTCCTCCCATGGTGAAACTCAGACGCAATAATGGTGTTCAGGCAATAATTGGCTGGATGACCTTTGACGTAAGGTATTTACGTATCTTTAAGGAACGGTCTTAACACCATCAAAAAAGAATAAAAAAGGTTTTCCTGATTTGCATTTAATTTTTTCCTGTCTTTTCCGGTCTGTGCGACTTGGGGTCATTTTTTGTTTAAAAACTTTACGCGTGCGTCTAATCAGATGGTCTTTGATATATGCAAAAGGCAAACAATGTTACTCATGTTTTATTCAAGAATTTTACGCATCGCTGATTGAATCCCACTGGAGATAAAAAATAAAAAATATCAACTGAGGTACACACAGATATTCGCTCTAAAAACTATTCTCTAAGTCTTCAATATTTTGATGCACTTTTTCATGAAACGTTTTGACTGGAAAACATTACTAAAATTATATTATTTATGGCACAGAAAAAGGCTTCCATGATAGGGAAAAAAGTATTACAAAGCAACGCAAGAATGAAGATTTTGATACTCACAAAAGGTGCATGAATATTCACGAGTGAGTTTCTCTCTCGCGTAAAGAAGAAATCAACCGTAAACGCAGCTGATATATATATTTCCGTCATGACAATGGCTCCTTTTTATTTCTTTTAAGAATCCATCCAACCAGAGATATAAGTATTGCATTCAGTTTAAATTGTACATAAATATATTTCGTTACTTATAGTTTTCTGTGAATAAATACGTATTTATCGCCGCCCCGGTGGCGCAGTAGTCTAAGCGATGGCCTCTGATCATTCGTCCGAAAGGGGTCCGGGTTCGAATCCCGGTGAGGCATGGATGTTGTGTTTGTCTTATGGCACTGGCTCTCTCCCTTCCATGGAACCAGTGACCCAAAATTAGGGACGGGCGACTGCTTATAGCCCATTGAGTTGCTCACGGTGGTCGTTAAACTTCCAATAAAAAAAAAAAAAAGAACTGTGTGCTGTGACACATTGCCTTGATAAGCACTGTTGTAGTTCCCAGGGCCACAGTGTCGCTGTGAACAATGCACGATCGAGCGTCGCTGTGAACAATGCACGATCGAATGTTGCTGTGAACAGTGCACGATCGAGTGTCGCTGTGAACATTGCACGACGGTTTCTGCTCCCCTCTGGCATCAATAAGCTGCGAGCAACACACGGCTGGACAACGATTCGTCGTTTGGCCATCTGTGCACCACTTTTGATACGTACTCACTACAGCGACACGTGAACAACACACAAGCCGCTCCGTTTTCGAGATCGTAGTTCCGAAGCGCCGTGCTATCACGATTTGTCCTTATCCAACTCCGATAAATCGGCAGCTTTTTCCATTCTGACTCCGAACGCTCACTAACCGAAAGCCGGTCCTCGAGTTGTATATATACTGCTCTGTGAACTTCACCTGCTCCACCGTTCGGTCTCCAGGCGCGCTTATTTCTCTAGGCTGGGTGTGGTCATAATATAACGGCTCATTGGTGTATATTTGTGTTAAAAAAAGATTTGTATTCGCTACTGAAATAATTTGTCTACATTTCGAGCAGTGATACCTCATGGGACGAGCCACGACGGCTCTGCCACTCCCACTGACTGCACCAATGCACCAAATGTTTTCCATGTAAATTTGTATTGGATGAAATTACTGAGTACTTGTTCATGTTATGGAAATCGGATTTTACGACAAACTCCTGTGATGGCATTCGCATTGGGTATTTTTGAGAATCTGTTCAACATGGCTATTGAAATATTATTTTGATAAATGTTTCTAAAGTTCATGTAATGCAGTGGAGGATTCGTATCTTTGGCTCTAAACTTCTGAGAAATGCTCTGTTGAACTGTTTTCTATTAAAACTGTTCGCGTATTTTCGTAAATGAATGTATTTGGCTGGAAAACGGTTTTTTTAGCGTTAGAAGTTGCTAAAACTAAAGCACTGCGAGCGAACTTATTGTATAACTTGAAATGTGAAACGGAGATTAAACTAGTTACTTGAGTAGCGAATACAAACCTTTTTCTATCATAAATATGTGTTCCATGTTCTCCCTTACGGCTCGTATAAGAGATTGTCATGTTTTTTGTGTTGTTGTTCTAATTGCAACTAACATCTGCTATTGCTGTTTGATCACACAATCGCAACCGATTTCAAACGCACACGGAATTGGTTGGCGCCGGGCGCCCAATTTGATACAAATTAGGCCCTTGCCTGTAACGAGACACTAGTAATACAGACCGCCAAACCCATATCGTGTACACTGTAAAAAAATTTGTAGATTTTACGGTTTTAACCCGTTTTCCAGGGTGCCAACACAAAACCGTAAAATCTACAGTTTTATGCCGTGTTGGAGCAAAACTATAGCTTTGCTCCAACACCGCATTTAATGAAGAAAACAGCACAGAATTTGGCTGGAGCGAGTCACAGTCCAAATAATCACGAAAACACAAAAATTTGGCTGGAACGAATGTGTTGATTGTGTTGGAGCAAAGCTATAGCTTTGCTCCAACACGGCATAAAACTGTAGATTTTACGGTTTTGTGTTGGCACCCTGGAAAACGGTTTAAAACCGTAAAATTTACAGAGATTTTTTTACAGTGTACTATGCTTCTGGTCGTGCAAAACAAAACAACGGAGTATTGTAAGCTACAACTGAAGGAGGGAAGATGTCTTGTAGATCTTGTCACCAACTTTATCTTAAGCTGGATGGAAGATTTGCCGGATCGTGACCCATGTGCATCCGGATGCAAGAACAGACGGACATAGTTGGCAACAATGGCTGCAAGAAGGCATCGCCATGTACCGTAGCGGGACCGGTGAAGTAGAACGGATGCATCGATCGGCGTTTTCGTCGGAGAGCAATTGCGGAGCCACAAGCTACTGCAGAAAGCAATTGGCGGCTTGTAGCCACATTTACTCTTACGCTAAGTAAATGAGGCGTAAATTACACCTCATTTACTTGGCGTAGAAAATCCATTTTTACACAGACGTAAATAACTAATTTTCTTTCATGTGATAATATTATAAAAACTGTTTTAATTTTATTACATTTTAAGCTTAAAGTTTGTTATATATTTCATTATGAAATTATTATTTTATCAAGATTGTTTAAACAGACACCTACTAACCGATGTTTTAGAAACTATATCTGTTCTTTCATGTAGTAGATATCAACAACTGGTGATATCTACTTCTTGCACTAGTACAGTAGATTCCGGTTAATGGGGACATCGGTTAATCAGGGCACCCGTTTATTTGGGAGAATTCTTGAAGGACATCCCAAATAAGCTCTTTGGGACACAGCTTCGCATAATTGGGGCAGCCGCTTAATTGGGTCAAGATGTTCTAGCCTCGATGGATCCCAATTAACCGGAATCTACTGTATTGATAAAAATGACAATTTATATGGAACAGAATTCAAGATTCCCAGACAAAACGTCGGAATCTGTTCATAAAGAAATTGTCTTCTGTCGTTATTGGTAGTCGAAACAAAAGACACCTGTGTTGGCGTGTGTGTGTGTGTGTGTGTGTGTAATCGCAGCCGGAGAATGGATATCAAAGGCGAGGCGGCCTTTTTCTTTTGGTTGTTTCCATCGTCTCGTGTCATTTAAAACTAAACCGTGCCTTATTTTCTTGTTGTTTTTGAAAATCGTATTTTTTAGTGTGCTGCCCAAATTATAATAAAGAAAGGTCCGTGTGAATATGAAGGCCAGGAAAAAAAACCTGGAATATGATGTTGTACTGATATGTGACGTGGAAGTTTACAGTGTTCCAATAAGGTTATATAAACACATCGAAGGGGACGTTGGTTTTTAAAGCATTTTAGTTTTTTTGTCGTACATAATAACCATCATAAGAGCCAGGTTTTTTTAGAATTTCTAAGCAATTTCGAGTTTTTTAAGCGTAATTTATGTGTCACGTAGAAAACAGTTTTTTACACATAATTGCACAACCCTGTGTAGTGGAGACTATGAGCATTTCCGTCACCACACGGACGGTGCACCGAAGATTGGCGGGGGAAGGTCTTTTCCCCCGGCAACCATTGCGTGGACTGCCACTCACCGTAGGGTACCGCCGAGCTCGGCTACATGGGTGTCGCAGACGAGCTGCGTGGCAAAATGAATGGTATCATGTCGTGTTCAGCAATGATTCCCGATTTGTAGTCCTCAGTGTCGACCATCGTCGATTCCGCGTCTGGCGCCGACGTGGCCCCTGTGAGAATTCAGCTGAACACGAGCAGCGTATTACTCGCCAACAAGGCATCTTCGTATGAGATGCGCATAACTGACATGGTGACTGCCCACCTTTACGTGGATGACGTTTAACAGCTCTTGTTTTTGCCATTTCTGAGGATATTCCGCAAGCCGTTTTCCTGCAATATAACGCTCGGCTGTACACCGTGAACATCTCTAGACCGTGCCTACGAAAGGACGTATGCTTCTATGGTCAGCCAGATCTCCGAATCTATCACCCATCGAGGATGCATAAGACCTCATTACATGATGTTTGCAAGTGTCTCCTCGGTCGCTCCGGAATTTTTCTGAATGATGGAACAGGTAACCGTTACGTCGTCACACATACTCTAGGATATAATTACAGTGCTGTATCGCCCCAATCCTGTGCCATTATCTAATCGTGCATATCGAGCTCTGGGGCAAGTACTAGATGGGACATGGGGGGGGGGAGGGTATCCTACTGAGATGGTTCTTTTTCTCTTCTGGAACCAGGTGCTGTAATCTAGAGACGGGCGACTGCTTATATCCTTAGATGGTGAAGGTGTTGTTAAACACATAAACTGAAATTAAAATTAAAAAAAAATAGTAATGGACAGACTCAGTGGTCATTATACTTAGTGCTGTGTGCAAATATATGCAAATTAAAAGAAGGGATACAGATGTATTGCATAACAAAAACCGCAAGGTCAGATCAATCACTCTAGTGTCAGTGCTGTGCTAATGAGTGTTTCATATTAATAAAACAAATCCTTTTCTATTGCTAACAGTGGAAGAATGACCAACGATGCCAAGGAGACGACACGTATTTCATACTGCTTCCCATCCATCGTTACGTAAAGTTTTGATGACGGTGACCCAGAAAAGTCAGAAGCCCGCACTATAGAGCATTCGACAACAGGGCGAGATCGTGATATTTCCTGTGAATTTGCCCTGTGGCAAATCTGCACTGTGTTATAGAGTTCCTGAGACGGAACAGCAATCAGAAATAACAAGAAAGATGGCATCGAATTCTCGGTTGCATTGAGTCCTTTGAATCCTTTCCGACACGAAAAAATTATTTGAAAGTAGGTTTTTAGAAACAAACTTCAGTGAAAAAGATAATGCATTTACGCCTTCTATGAAAAATCTGCGCATAATTTAAAATGTGCAATGTAAGCATTGTTCCAATGCAATGCTAATCTAGATCACTTACCAGGCTGTAACATTAAGTGAAAACAGTGAGAGCAAAAGTTAGGAGTCCAGACGTAGCGCCATCTATTGATGTGTGACTCAGAAGCAAGCACGTTGCTTCTGTACCATTGTTTACACCGTTCGAACAGAAGGATTTTATTTATAATCTGAACTCGTTTCATTTGAGCGAGGGAGTTTTTTTATAGGAAATGATTTTATTTTTATGGAAATCTCAGTCCTCGTTTAATAGCTCATAAAACTATTGCATTATTTGCAGACTAAACATGGGGTGGGGGCTCGACCCCCCTCAGCCGTTGGTATCGCCAAATTTTTGATAAATTTGAAACACTAAAATAGACGAAACCTTTCTTTAAACCATTTTTTTAAATAATAAAATATTAATGATTGATTGTATCAATTATTTTTTTTTGTATTTTAGTATCTTGTACATTTACTAAAATGTTTGACAGCCTTGAAGGAGGTAAGGATTTTCTTAGCGCCCCCCCCCTTAAAAGAACTCATGTGGGCGCCACTGGACTGTCTACTTTTTCTATAAAACGCATTACGATGGATAGCTAAGCTAACAGGGCTACTGATGAAATGATACAAGATAAAATCTAACATTAAAGTTATTCCTGACAATATTTACAAAATAAACTAATAATTTTGTATTATCCAAGTATGTGGTACTCGTTGTTTTTTATTTGTGCCGGTACAGTTTGTCTGCAGCATCATTCGCAGACAAACTGTACCAGCACAAAAGAGAGAAATATCAGTCGTGTTCTTAAGAGAGTTCTCTTAAGAACACGCCTGATATTTTTTATAAAATGCACTTTCTATATAATGAGGATAACCTGGAAATATACACAGTGCGTCAAAGAATTTTTAAGACTGGCGCTAGATTTCAGCCTACGGTGGCGCCACCAGTGTAATCGCGAATGCGTGTTAAACCGTGACCATCTGCTTGCTTTCTGTCAAAAGTACTGCGCAGTTGTTAAAGTAACTCAAACGAAGCGGGCGTTCATTAGAGAAGTAAAATTTTTTTCATGTTGAATTATTAAGATGGAACAAAGGGCTGTTATTAAATTTAACGCAAAACTTGGTAAAAGTGCCTCGGAAACGTACCAAATGATGAAATAATTTTACGGTGAGTTTTGTTTAAGTAGATCAAATGTTCTCCTGTGGTACAAACGTTTTTTGGACGGAAGAGAGACGCTAGAAGATGATAAGCATACCGGAAGACCGAGTTTATCTAGGACACCTAAGATTATTGAAAAAGTGCGTGATTTTATGGCAAACAATCGATGTGTGTCACTAAGAATGATGGAAGAGTCTTTAAACATCAACAAAGAAACGGTTCGAACCATCCTGCATGAAGATTTAGGCAAAACAAAGGTCTGTGCTAAATTTTTTCCACACACGTTAACCAATGAACAAAAATCATGGAGAAGTGCACATTGCAGAGACATCATTTCAGCCGCTGAAAATGATCCAAACTTCTTAAACTCGATTCTTACAGGTGATGAAACATGATATATATACTTGTCCGTCCAAAAGTCTTTCCTTGTTTTTAGAAAATCAATATAAAATAATTACACAACTTACAGAAACAAGATTTTCAGCATTTGAAAGGTAAAAATCTGGGATTTTTTATTTAACGTTTAGTGTAGATGGCGCTAGTTGTTATTCCTGTTCATAGCAACAAGCTATGATGGTGAATGTGCAGGAAAAACCGATTTGTGTACCCTGGTTTTTCAAAACGAAATCCGTAATTCAAGTGCAAAGAAATTTCAATGCACGTTTCGGTAGGAATCACCCTGACACTGAAAGAGCTCAGCATTGGAAAGATAGATAGATGCTTAGAAACTGGTGTGACGTACTACAGATGTGAAGCACATGCTAAGGCGGCAATATTGCAGCGATGAATTCCGCCGGTGTAGCTTAATTGGCTCCGGAGCAGAAGAATGCGGAGTCTATCTGAGTCACCGGCAAATTTATGTTTTCACTTAGGCGACCGATTGTGGAAATAGATCTATTGGCCGTTGGATTCTTCAAAAAATGTGTGATGTTCGTTCCACACATCGCCTAGAATTAATTGGAATTTCTTTTTCGCTTCGAAAAATGTGTGATGTTCGTTCCACACATCGCCTAGAATTATTGGAATTTCTTTTTCGCTTCGAAAAATGTGTGATGTTCGTTCCACACATCGCCTAGAATTATTGGAATTTCTTTTTCGCTTCGAAAAATGTGTGATGTTCGTTCCACACATCGTCTGGCATTAGTGAGAATTCCTTCTTCTACAGAGAATTATTTCAACCATGGATAGAGTGGCGGATACAAAACCTGCCATTTTGTGCTCGCTAAGAAGGCAAAGTTGAAGGGATAAATTCCGTCGGTGCAGCCTAATTCGGAAAGCATTCGGCTTCGGAGCAGAAGGATACGGATTTGCTCTTTGCCACCGGCAAAAGTGTGTTTTTACACAGGAAGTGTGTCGGATAAGCCAAGTAGTGGGCGTTCTAGTGTCTCAAAAGATTACGTGAAATGAGTCCGGAAAGTACCTTCTCGGAGCCGGAGGAATTCAAACCAACCAGCTGCTACAAAATTGGGATTGGCACGCCCAACAATCATGCGAGGTTTGCATAAAATACTGCTGTTATACGCAAACAAAGTCCACATTGTTCAACATTTGAAGGAGAACGAAAAGCCTCAACGTTTTGAATTTGACTATAACATAATGGATCCCATAGATGTTAACGAACACTTTTTTGAACTTGAACGTGTGCACTGTTTTTGTCGACATTTCACGTATCAGGAGCAGTTAATAGACATAACTTGCGCATATGGCTTTCGGAAAACACACTTATCTCACAAACACATATTTGTGATAGCCCAAAAATTAATGTTTGGTGTGGGCTTATACACAACCGTATTATTGGTCATTTATTCTTCGCGGAGAAATCTATCGACGCAAATGTGTACTTAGATATGCCGGAAACTTTTGCTGTGCTGCAAGTAGAAGATCTTCAGCCAGATGTCATCTTGCGACAAGATGGCGATCTTCTCCACTTGGGGAAAAAGTGTTTGCGGCTATTTGCATAGTGTGTTCCCAGGACGCTAGATTGGCCGAGATGGCCTGATTCTATGGCCAGTCCGTTCTCCTGACATAACCTCAGTGGATTTTTAATGAAAATTTGTCATGGACAGAATATTCCGAAGAAAAGTCAGTCATTTAAAGAACCTAAAGGAGAGAGAATGGACCGTGAACACCATTACTGCAGTTGATATAGATCTGTTACATCAGACATGGGGAGAAATTGAGTACAGGTTGGACATCCTCTGCATAGATAAGGAGGCACATATACAATAAGGTGCCAAAAAGCTGGGAAAGGCGTTATCATTTCGATAACATGCCACCACAACCATGCGGTAAATGGTATCGTCTACAAACGACGTATATACACTGAGTGGCCACTTTATTAGGACCACCCCCTCAGTACTTCGTTGGGCCACCTTTTGCCTTTATTACTGCGCCGATTCTTTGTGGCATGGACTCCACGAGATGTTGATAGGTGGTTTGTGGAATCTGAGACCATGCTTAATGAATACACTTTCCAGGAGTGTGAAATTGCAGGGTTGCGCATCCAGCTGTCTGATGGCTCGTTCAACTTCATCCCACAAATTTTCAATTGGGTTGAGATCTGAAGATTGTGGAGGCCACCTAAGCAAAGTAAACTCACCAGCATGTTCCAGAAACCAATCCTGTACAATACGAACACTATGGCAGGACGCATTATCTTGTTGAAAGTAGCCATCGCCATTGGGATAAACCATCCACATGACAGGATGTACTTGGTCCGCAACGATGTTTAGATATGATGTGCCAGTCAGACGTTGATCAACACGAATTAAAGTGCCCAAAGCATGCCCCGAAAACATTTCCCAAATCATAACGTTGCCTCCACCAGCTTGAAGGGTTGCAGCAATGCATTTGGGGTCCATGCTTTCGTGCTGTTTTCGCCAAATTCTCACTCGGCCATCGGCATGGTGCAACTGAAAACGTGATTCATCGGACCACATAATTTATTTCCAATTATCGACTGTACAATCCTTGTGCTCCTGTGCGAACTGGAGACGTTTTCTCTTGTTAACTGCAGACAGCAAAGGTGTTCGAACAGTGCCATATTCCATCCGATGCAGTGTACGGCAAACAGTGCGTGCAGAGATCATTTGAGGAGATCCTTGATTGTAATTTGCTGCACTGTTGCCCTTCTGTTGTCTGCTACCAGTCTGGACACTTTCCGTTCCGCCCGAGCAGTCACTAGTCGATGACGACCACACGTTGCACGTAGAGACCCAGTTTTTTGGCTGACAGTCCAGTCTTTAAACACTTTAACAACAGCTGTTATGGAACATTTCACGAATGCGGCGGTTTCGGTGATACTCGCTCCATGGCTCCGAGCTCCTACAATGATCACACGTTGAAAGTCCGTGAAATCGCATTTTTTACCCATCTCGTCATCTAAAAATCACTTCTACTACTGTCGCAAACACTAAGCTTTCCTTTTTTATACTAGCCTCGCCCTCTGGCGGCAACTGCGTGCAGCCATAGCTCATTTGCTTAAAACTGTCAGGTAGTCATAATAAAGTGGCCACTCAGTGTATAGAGGCAGATATATCCGCAAGATCAAAGAGTAGCATTCGCAGTTCAGATGACCGCTTATCAGGATTTAAGCGATTTCGAACGTCGTATGATAGTTGGCGCCGGGGAGATGGGTCACTCCATCTCGGAAATTTCCACGAAATTTAGATTAATACGGTCAACAGTTTCAATTTTCAATGTGGACTACAAAAACTCAGGAAAAAAATCCAGAGTGGGAGACCGATGAGGCCGTAGCAAAGTCCTGGACGATCGTGGACAGCGGTGTCTGGCACGAAATGTAACATCCGCCGGGCGTACAGCATTGCCGCAAATCACAGCGCAATTCAATGTTGGGTCCAGTAGAAGTATCAACGTTTGGGTAGTGCAACGTTCCCTGTGTTCTGTGGGGTGCCGGAGCCGACGGCCCACCCGGATGCCATTGCTGATCCGACAGCACAAGGCTGTGCGCAAGCCTCGTCTGAGCTCGGGAACACCCTCATTCGACGCAATATGACTGGAAACGTAAAGCCTGGCCTGATGAATCGTGTTACCGACAGTTTTGGACATGTGGCCGACTCTAGGTGTGACGAGAACCCCACGAGGCAATGGATCCTGGATGCCTAGAAGGAACAGTGCAGGCCGGCGGTGGCTCTGTTATGGTGTAGGGTGTTTTCAGGTGGTACGCATTAGGACCCCCTCATACATCTGCAGACCGCTCTGACAGGTGGAGGCAACGTAACCATTCTTGGGATTCTTTTGCACGCCGTTCATGTCATGCAACCACTCTGACGGGTGCGACCTCTCAAAAGCTTCTGCGCACCCCACACGTCCACAGTCGCTCGATTATGGCTGGAGAACAGGAGAGGATTAGGACGACCAAACCAGGCCAGGAATTTTTCTTACGGTCCACTACTTACACAGTGTAACACCTCATAAATGCCCCCCCCCGGTGAGAAAAAATCTGTTAGATCCTGGATGAAAGAGAACTGTTTGATTATGCATTGTCAAACGAATTCAGGCGTAATCAAATTTTATGAAAAATTGTTCTGTGAAAGAAGTTTAAAAATCCACTCAATTCAGCGTCAAAGCCACACCGCATGCAAACATAAACGTATTTTTACAACATAATTATTTTCTTTTAAAATTTTGGTTTTGAGAAAAAAAATTAAAAAAAATGAGGAGTCCTCTGAAGACCTCATTTCTAGTTATATCACCACAAACATTCTTCTGAAATCATGAAAGAAATACGGGATTACGCCATATAATACAAAGTTTGAAGATGAGAATCCGATTTTTGGCGTAAATGTGACAAGGATGGTAAGTCAGATAATACCCGAAAATTTTCATCGTCCTGGAGCGGGACTCGAACCCGCGTTTCCCAGAAAACGCCCGGGTATGCTAACCACTACACCACCCAGAACGACCAAGTTTCAAGTTTCCGATCAATTTGAATTTAACCATCACAGGATTCGCTAGTCGAAGCAACCGGCATTCATGTTTAGCGAATCTGGAGGTTAAGAATCTTAGGTTAAGAAAACATCCTTGTCACATTTACGCCAAAAATCGGATTGTCATCTTCAAAATTTGTATTCTTCTGAAAGTTGAAATTTCAATTTTTTCTGAGAAATTAATTTTTATAATTTTTGATCAACTATCGCCTGCTGCGCAGTGGTATTATTTGTATCTCCTTGTTGTGTAGACGGGTTTTTAAAGTCTACCTATTATTTTGACACATAAACGGGTAAATTAGTGTTTCCCTTAAGATAAAAAATTGAGTGGGACACGGATTTCAAAATATCTCTGCTGGACAATAACTTTATACTCTACATCAGTCTGTGGATAAGAGGGTGGAATCGTGGACCATCACAATGGGCACTAGCGTTTTCTTCAAAAGTGTCGTGTTTTTAATCGCTCCGCATGCTCAAGAAAGTTTTCGAAGTTTTTCGCTTACGTGGTTAGTTCTTTTCGTGTGCTCAGTTCCATAAAGGTTTTGGATACACTTTTTCATCAGCTTCGAAAGGGGTGAGTGTTTTTTTTTGTTTTTCGTTTTTTTGTTTATCTTGGGTGTTACAAATTATAACAGCCCGGTTGTTTACTTTTGGATAATGGTGACTTTCGAAAATGTTAACCCTCACGTGACTCTAGCAGAAGCGCGAAGCTATGAAAATTTCTCTGGCTCCAGTGAGTGCGTTCCACGAAGTGTGCGTCTGTTGATGCGTATGTAAATGAGAGCACCTCTTCTTCTCCTTCAGGCTCATGGTCTCAGTCCTCGACGAAGCCATTTAATGCATCTCGCCCACCTCATCCTCCTTTGCGGCGGCGGTTCAACGCACTTTACGGCCTTCTTCTTTTGCTCTTGCTGTAGTTCCATCCGATTTAGTCGTTCCCGAGATACTCAGGGTTGATGATACTCTACAAATTCAGTGCAGCGACTTTTCGTCGGAAGTTCAAGAACTCAGCACAACTATACAACGTAGCTTATATTTTCCTTTGTTGAGTGAAACACCTCTCTATGTCTATCTGGACGCTGTTCAGAAAACTCTACCGAAGCAAAGCCTTGCTAACATTGCTAGTATACAAACAGGGAAGTTGTCACTTACTTCATAACCGTGGAAACTGTAAACCGTGCCCTTGCTCATGGAGTTGATATGAAGAAAGTTCATGTGAACTCCACTCCGCTTTCTCAACGTCCTATCACTCTTACTCTGGGGCCGGTCTCCCGGAAGTTCCAGACTCTTTGTAAATTGCAGCTCTTTCAACTCGGCAAGATTGTGGGTGAAACTCGGCTGCTTCCCGCTGCGCCACTCAACTCCCCTTACGCAATTGCCAAGAGGTTCTGGCTGGTTTTTTCGTCAGGCCAAGTCATTTCTCAGCGCCCGAAGATAATCACTCTTCGTACAGAAACCAGATCATATTCTTTTGACCTTTAAACCGGTGTGCAGTGTTTCAACTGTAAGGGAGAATGGCATCTGGTTTCAGAATGCCCCTCATCATAAAAACGTCACAACTACTGCTTAAGCAATGCGCCCAATGCCCAGGAAGCTTCATCTTCTGAAACACAATGTGCTGCTTTCCTTCTGTCTCTGCATCAGAAAATTCACCTACAGCAGTTTCCTTCAAGAATTTAGAAGGAGGGTAGGATCTATCAATGACCCTGGCCTCGAAGCCCAACGACCTACGTTTAACTATAGCTAGTTTTAGCTTAATTAATTTAAAGAACTGTGATTAGTCCGGCGGCACTTTTCTCACATAAGTACTGTAGGGAGAAATTTGTTATGTCACTTCAGAGAAAACTACCAACATATAGATACAAGGAGACGTATTACTTTTTTTAACTTGTTTAAGGAAATAACATTTCAGGCAGAAATAAATCTCTGATTTAATTAACGATTTTTATTTATGAGAGCCAAAATAATTATTCGTTCGTCCCAAAATATCCATACAATACGAATACGAGAAAGTGGGCTCTTTCTAGCATGGTCTACCGGGAAATTTCAAAGTGGGCCAATCCGCCCCTGTGGAAACACATTCTACGGAGTTTGGCATCCTGACTTGGCCCCCTCGTTTTCTTAATTTAAACGTCATCGAACACATTTGGGATGCTGTTCAACGTGTCATCAATGCCAGGAGTCCTCCACCGGCAAATATTACAGAATTATTTACCGCTCTTCAGGAAGCATAGCGAGCACTGTCTCCGCAGTACTACGGAGAGCTCGTGGAGTCCATGCCCCGTCGCATTGCTGCCGTTATCCGATCACGAGGAGGACCAACGCGGTATTAGAGAGCTATCCCAGTTTGTTTTTTGGCACTTCAGTGTACATGTAAATTAGTTTGTATCACAAAAAGCTATAGAGGTTTTTAGCACGTCTTTTGTAAAAAAAGATCGTGCTTATGTTACCGGGTTGTCCGTCCGTCCGTCCGTCCGCCCGCCCGCCAGTACCCACGATATCTCTGCAATTGTTAATCCGATTCGAAAAATTCTTTTTGCATTGGGAAGCTTGAAATATGCGAATGACGATCCTTCATTTTGTTTTTATTACGATGTACAATTTCGCCGCTAGAGGGCGTAAATGCAGATGATGTGGAATTCAAAAACACATTTTATTCCACATATTTGCTTTAAACATCCGATTGAAATTTTTTTTTATCTTTCGATTCCATTTATGTCGAAGAGTACTTTGGATATAGTTACTTTTTCAAATTACGCATATATTTTCTGCTAGGGGGCGTAAAAGTAAATTCCATTTTCCCCGATAACTCTTCTTCTAAAACTCCAATTTGAAAAAAAAATTCTTCAGAGGATACACTTCCTGGTGGAAAATCTTTTGCATACAATTTCAAATTTTTGGTAAAGAATACTTTGGCCACCAGGGGGCGTAAATTTTAATTTCCGCTTCTGATGTATTTGCCATAAAATCTGAGCTTCTAAAATATCGATTGAAAAAATTCTTTCGTGGACTGATGCCACTCACATCGATAAACCTTTTCTGAATATTTTCTTCTTAAAATATTACACAGTTTCTCCGCCAGGAGGCTTAGATGTATATCTTATTTTTGTCAATATCTCTACTTCTAAGAGTCCGATTTGAAAAATTCCTTCTTTGTTGGATAATGTTTTCAGTGTGACATGTTTTTCATATAATTTCAAAATTTTCAAGTAATTCATAGACTTTCCGTCAGGGGGCGTAGTGGTAAATTGCGTTTCCCCCTATATCTCTGCTTCTAAATCTCCGATTTGAAAAATTCATTCTGCACCGGATACAGCTCCTGATGGGAAATCCTTTGCACATAATTTCTAATTTTTGTAAAATATGGTTTGGCCACCAGGTGGCGTAAGTCTCAATTTCCGCTTCCGATGTATTTGGGAGCAAAATATGAGCTTCTAAAATATCGAATGAAAAAAATTAGTTTGTTGACCGATCCTACTCATGTCGACAAACATTTTAGAAACATTTTCTTCTTGAAATAATGCATGGTTTCTACGCCAGGAAGCGTAGATGTATATCTCATTTTTGTCAATATCTCTACTTCTAGGCGTCCGATTTGAAAAATTCCTTCTTTGTTGGATAGTGTTCCCTATGCGAATTGTTTTTCCTACAAATTCAAAATTTTCAAGCAAATCATAGACAGGGAACGCTAGGGGACAAAAAGGTGAATTGCGTTTTCTGCGTTATTTCTGCTCCTAAAACTCTGATTTGAAAAACTCTACCTGAATCGCATACAAGACCTGATGGAAAATATTTTTCACATAATTTCTAATGTTCTGTAAAGAATTGTTTGGCCCGCAGGGGGCATAAGTGTTAATTTATGCTTCTGATGTATTTGTAGCAAAATCTGGGCTCCTGAAAACTCGACTAATTTTTTTTTCTTGGACCGATACCGCTCATTTGGGAAAACCTTTTGAGAATACTTTTTTCCTAAAATAATGCATGGTTTTCCCACCAGAGGACGTAAAGTCACATCTTATTTTTGTCGATATCTCTGTTGTTAAGAGTCCGATTTCAAAAAAACTTTCTGTGCTGGAGAGCGTTTCCGGTGCGAAATGCTTCTCATATAAATTCATGTTTTTCTTAACGCACTAGTCTGCAACCAGAGGGCGTAAGCTCACGATTCGGTTTACAGCAGTATCTGAGGGATTAAAAACGTGATTGAAAACTTCTGTCTTCCGTCAGATACTATTGTTTTCTATGCCGGTTCCATTGGCTTTGAATAGCTTCGATAAATTTAATTTGCGTCAGAACGGATTTAAAAGACGTGTTTATTACACCCGAAAATTCGGTGTCATCTGTCTTGTTTTCCTTTACAAAATCTTGTCTGTAAGTGGCTTAGTAATATTTTAATAACTTTCCAAAAATGTAGCAAGACTTTTGGACCCTTCTGTACATTTACACTCAGGTAAATAGTTATCTTCACTATGAGTCAATTTTCAGGTAGAATTAGAAAAAGGCTCTTAAGTAAAATCGTGGAAGACGTTTTTTTTTTTTTTATGTTATGGTTTAGCATCTCGCATGAGGGCTAAGAAGTCTCCTATCTCAAATTTCGGGCCACAGATTCAAGGTCAGGGAGAGAAACAGCGCCACAAGCATAACGTTCGCCTATTAACATGGGATTCAAATTCAAATACAGTAGCAAGACAATTCAGAAATCTGCGCTCCAGATCCCCCTCAGGGTTTTCCCAAATGAATTATGAAAAGAACACTGCCTTTCTATGTAAGAGACATGCGTTTAGTAATTTGTTTTTACTCCGCTTGTTTTGAGATGATACGACTGTGATAATTTTTAAGAAAATTTAAATCACTATGTGTTAGCATTTGTATTTTGTTAACTAAACTCTAGGATTTTTTTTTACTTGAGAATTGTTTTGCGATGAATACGCAGCGAACGATAACGCGTCCTATTAATTTTAGCAGATTCCAGAATATTGTCAATATCACACTGAAATTCAGTTTATGTTTTATATTTAGAATTTTTTACTCTGCGCCAATGTTGCGCTCTGGCTTGTAGGCGTTTAATGCAGCTGGCGTGCTATTTCCTTCCAAGTTAGTTTTTTTCCTTTGCTGATATATTTTCTTATTTGTTATGCTGTGTCGCATTTGGGCTTTATAATTACTTTTGATGGTTATTTTTACGTCAGACAATGATCATTCTTCACGAGTATTGGTATCGGCGAGCATGGCTGCTCTCTTAGGAAGCCTATGAATTAAAATTTAATCTCCACCCCGGGGTGTTTTGATTTTCGCTGTGTAGTATCGCGTGTTGTCAAGTTTTCGTGTTGTTGCTACTGTCGTGTATTCCTTTTTCTCTGTTTTGAAGACCTCGTTGCCGTGGTTATTGCAGTCAATGGTTATCTCGATGACACTCGGTTCATCTGTACGAATTTATTTGATTTTCTGCATTCTGTTATTCTTTTGATATTTTCCCAGTCTGCTTTTTTTGGGGGTTGTCTTCGAACTACTGTACTCTGAAGGCTTTATTTTGCTTTCGATGCTAAAATATTTTCTCATTCGTAAATCTTGTTTTTGTTATTTTCATAAAACAGCGAGCAGTTCGGTCAGAATTATTAATTAGTAAGCTTATTTTACATCGATCGGAAGTAGAGCACTACAAGTCGCGCTGCGACTGTAGCGGACTACATTTACAGTAGTACGGCACGTAGCATCGCTACAAATAGCAAAACGTAATTGTAGCAATAGCACGCTACAAATTAAACTAGAAACTGTGCTGCTTTAAAAAAGTGGTGAAATATTTAAATAACGTGACATTTCCAAATTTCTTGAAGTGTAATTGGCTGGCACGGGGGGGGGGGCCCTGAGTATGCCCTACGGGAACGATTGGATACGATTTCTGTAAAATCGGTGAGAGGAGATCGTCTACATTTTTGCTAATATTCATATAACAGGCATTTTTTTTACCATATTTATTACCAGAATGTTCCAGAATAGAGAGTTTCATTTTTGTGTGTGTGATATTCGAGAATGTCCAGCGTTGTACTTTGAACTGCAATTTAAAAAACAGTTCAGTTGCTATACATGTTTTTGTTTCATAGTCATAGTTCCCCATTTAATGAGAGATTTAGTTTGCGTTACAGATAACCTCTCTTTTCTTTTTCTACATGCAGTTACTTTTTGTTGCAATGTAGCAATATGAAAATGAGTGATTCCGTGTTCCATTTAAAAAAATAATTGCGTTAAACATTTTGGTTAATGAACTAGGATCTCTTAGCAAGTATTCCCAACTGTCGAAAAGAACTCGGGAGGAATCTGCTATACCAAAATGTGTGACAAATTCTGACATAGAGAACAGGTTTTCTTTAAATAAATAAATATATCGCTCTATCCACGTTCCAGAAACACGTAGCAACCGAAAAATTGTTTTTAGCAGCTGCCGTTTAATCAAACCACGGATCTCTGGATATCTAGCCGAGCGCGTTACATTTAAACCACGGTGGCCAACAATCCACGGTGCTATGTGTATTTCTAAGTCAGCTTCTGACATCATAAATCCGTAAGATGGGCTCAGCTACTGAGACGTCTCCATCTGGTGGGCATTAACAACGGCACTGGCTATATATATTATAGCAATTAAATCCAAAGGGCGAAATCCAAGGTGAAAATCCTCTAAAAACGTGGCGTTAGTAAATAAATAAATACACTGGCGGAAAAAAATCCCAACACCAAGAAGGGTTTGTGTTAGATAAACGACAGTTGGAAGGCGGTGAGAGTACATCTGTAAGATGGCGTCTATGCAAATTTTGTGCTCGGTGCATACGTGTGGCGCTAGTAGCGCCCCACAGAACATGCAAAGCAGGTTTGCTGTAAATACGCGCTGTAACGTTCGTGAGAGTTAGTTATCGTTGAGATTCGATGTCGGGTGTTGATGTTAGTCAAGAATGCTTTTAAAGAAGACGAAGAAGCCATTATCAACAGCTCACGGAGTTTGAACGAGGTCGTGTAATAGGGCTACGAGAAAGTGGATTTTCTTTCCGCAATATTGCAGAACGACTTGTCAGGAATGTAGCCACTGTGCATGATTGTTGGCAGCGGTGGTCAAGGGAAGGTACTGCCTCAAGAAGACCGGGTTCCGGCCGGCCACGTGGCACTACTGAGAGAGAAGACCGCCGTGTACTGCGTATGGCCGTGGCGCATCGTACTGCGTCTGCGGCAGCAATTCGAGCTGCAGTTGCCACCACAGTGACACAACGAACTGTTAGAAATCGATTACTTGAAGGACAGCTCCGAGCCACACGCCCTGTAGCGTGCATTCCACTTACTCCAAACCATTGCCGTTTGTGACGTCAGTGGTGTCAAGGTAGAGCTCATTGGAGGACGGAGTGGAGATCTGTTGTGTTTTCTGATGAAAGCCGGTTCTGCCTGGGTGCCAGTGATGGCCGTGTGTTGGTTAGAAGGAGGCCAGGTGAGCGCCTGCAACCAACCTGTCTGCGGCCGAGACACACTGGACCTACACCTGGAGTTATAGTCTGGGGAGCAATTTCCTATGACAGCAGGAGCACTCTCGTGGTCATCCCACGCACCCTGAGGTCACAGTTGTACGTCTGTCTGGTGATTCAACCTGTGGCGCTGCCATTCATGAACACCATTCCAGGGGGTGTTTTCCAACAGGATAACGCTCGCCCGCATACTGCTGTTGTTACCCAACATGCTCTACAGAGTGTTGACATGTTGCCGTGGCCTGCTAGATCACCAGATCTTTCACCAATCGAGTACGTATGGGACATCATTGGACGACAACTCCAGCGTCACCCCCAACCAGCATTAACTGTCCCTGTATTGACCGACCACGTGCAACAGGCATGGAACTCCATCCCGCAAACTGACATCCAGCACCTGTACGACACAATGAATGAACGTTTGCGTGCTTGCATTCAACATTCTGGCGGTTACACCGGTTATTAATGTACCAGCGTTTCACATTTAAAATGGCTCTTCTCGCGCTTACATTAAGCTGTGATCTTGAAACCTTAATCGATTACATATGTTACCTATACAAATGTATTGCCGCCATTTCATTCCTCTACAACTATTTTTTCGTGGTGTTGGGATTTTTTTCCGTCAGTGTACATCGCTCTATCCACGTTTCAGAAACACATAGCAACCGAAAAATTGTGTTCAGCCGCCGCCGTGGAATCGAACCACAGCGGCGGCTGAAAAATTGTTATGAAAACAATTTTTCGGTTGCTATGTGTTTCTGGAACGTGGATAGAGCGTTGTATTTATTTATTTACTGACGCCACGTATTTGGAGGTTTTCTTTATGTTTGGGCTATTGAATTTGTTTTTCTTTCTTGTACACTCAGAAATGGACTCTGTCAACATGGAAATACTATTATTGTTATCAATAGGTATAAGTTCCCTGGAAAAAGGACTTTTTTATTTATAAAGTCTAAGGCTTCCACAGATTTAAAGTCTGGAAAGCAAAAGCTATGGTACCGTCAATTGTATCCTAAGGTGATATAAACCACCAGCTTTATAGAGACAGCTTAAAACTCAAATGGGACTCCGAAACTCTAGAAGTTCAACTACGACCTAGAATCAAAAAATCAAGTGTCGTTAGTTAAATTACGCTAGCAGGAATGAAGTCCAGCAAGCCCCTGAATGTTATAACGTGGGCACAGAATGTCTCAATACCAGTACAAAACAAAATAGTATATTTTAGACTGGATACCAAGAAACAAAAAAAGACCCAGAAGAAGACCACATGGGAGATAGATGGATAAAATTCGAAAACATGCCGTAATAACATGGTGGAGACTTGCTCAAGACAGACAGCTGTGGAAGAAACTTGGGGAGACCTTCATCCAGCAGTGGACTGATAATTGTTGACAATGATGATGATGATATATACATATTTATGAGATCGGCTGTTCTAGGACGCAGCACGTACAAAAGTTGTAAAGGGAGTGAGACAAGTTGGCACCTTATTTCCTAAGCGTTTCAATGACACATTGCAGAATATGTTGCAGTCATTGAACTGATAATACAAGCGGAAAGCACGCTTCGGGGTTTGCTGACAACATAGTCGTCTCTGTAAATACTCTCTCAGAGCTACAGAGTGCGGTCCAGGAACTTTCTGATAAGGCTAAACTAATGATATTAAAGATGAACTTACAGAAAACAAAGATGATGTACTGTGCCCTTAACAGAACTAAAGAATTACAGATTCACAGGAAGATCTAGAAGAAACTGATTCCTACATCTACTTTAACAAAAGATGAAAGGCGAGGACCACATCAAAAAACTTAATAGCAGTACTAAATTGGGCTGGACGCATTCGGAAGAAACAGTACAGTTTTCAAGAGTAATTTACCATTAAGTCTCAAAGAAATGTGCTTTATCAATTCATCCTTCCAGTTCTTACATATACACTGACGGAAAAAAATCCCAACACCACGAAAAAATAGTTGTAGAGGAATGAAATGGCGGCAATACATTTGTGTAGGTAACATATTTAATCGATTAAGGTTTCAAGATCACAGCTTAATGTAAGCGCGAGAAGAGCCATTTTAAATGTGAAATGCTGGTACATTAATAACCGGTGTAACCGCCAGAATGTTGAATGCAAGCACGCAAACGTTCATTCATTGTGCCGTACAGGTGCTGGATGTCAGTTTGTGGGATGGAGTTCCATGCCTGTTGCACTTGGTCGGTCAATACAGGGACGGTTAATGCTGGTTGGGGATGACGCTGGAGTTGTCGTCCAATGATGTCCCATACGTGCTCGATTGGTGACAGATCTGGTGATCTAGCAGGCCACGGCAACATGTCGACACCCTGTAGAGCATGTAGGGTTACAACAGCGGTATGCGGGCGATGGTTATCCTGTTGGAAAACACCCCCTGGAATGCTGTTCAGGAATGGCAGCGCCACAGGTTGAATCACCAGACAGACGTACAACTGTGGCCTCAGGGTGCGTGGGATGACCACAAGAGTGCTCCTGCTGTCATAGGAAATTGCTCCCCAGACCATAACTCCAGGTGTAGGTTCGGTGTGTCTCGGCCGCAGACAGGTTGGTTGCAGGCGCTCACCTGGCCTCCTTCTAACCAACACACGGCCATCACTGGCACCCAGACAGAACCGGCTTTCATCAGAAAACACAACAGATCTCCACTCCGTCCTCCAATGAGCTCTAGCTTGACACCACTGACGTCGCAAACGGCAGTGGTTTGGAGTAAGTGGAATGCACGCTACAGGGCGTCTGGCTCGGAGCTGTCCTTCAAGTACCCGATTTGTAACAGTTCGTTGTGTCACTGTGGTGGCAACTGCAGCACGAATTGCTGCCGCAGACGCGGTACGATGCGCCACGGCCATACGCAGTACACGGCGGTCTTTCCTCTCAGTAGTGCCACGTGGCCGGCCGGAACCCGGTCTTCTTGAGGCAGTACCTTCCCTTGACCACCGCTGCCAACAATCATGCACAGTGGCTACATTCCTGCCAAGTCGTTCTGCAATATTGCGGAACGAAAATCCACCTTCTCGTAGCCCTATTATACGACCTCGTTCAAAGTCCGTGAGCTGTTGATAATGGCTTCTTCGTCTTCTTAAAGGCATTCGTGACTAACATCAACCCACTACGTCGAATCTCAACGATAACTAACGCTCACGAACGTTACAGCGCGTATTTACAGCGCAGCAAACCTGCTTTGCATGTTCTGTGGGGCGCTACTAGCGCCACACGTATGCGCCGAGCGTGAAATTTGCATAGACGTCATCTTACAGATGTACTCTCACCGCCTACCAACTGTCGTTTATCTAACACAACCCCTTCTGGGCGTTGGGATTTTTTTTCCGTCAGTGTAGATCTCTCTGATTGACACAGATCTTAAATTAAAAATCGTACAGATTTTCGTACAAAATATCGTACAGATGTTGATGGCTGTAGTTCGAGAACTCATAGTACACGATTGTATAGCGCAGACGTGGCGAACAGTTTTCGCTTTACTTAGAGGAAGAAAGGGTCAGTGTTCAGGTCTTTCTGACTTCGAATGTGGTATGATTGTGGAGGCATAATGTTTAGGTTCCAATATCTCGACAACAGAAAAAATGGTGAACTGTTACAGTTCCGTGATATTACCAGTCTACTGTGATTGGCTTAACAGCGGTCAAACAACCACGTAAAGGTCAATTGTAGGACATCCACTTTTGGTCGACGTCCGTGGCCAAAGATCGGACGAGTAGCCAGAAACCTAAGCCTCTAGAGCATTCCGTCAGAGGTGCAGCAAGTCGTTTTGTAGTTTTGTGGTGTTTTTGGCGGAGTTCCACCAGGCCAGGAGCCGTAGATAACAAGATACAACCGCGTTTGGGAATCGCTGTGTTAAATGTCGGTGCTTAACCGCTACACTGCAAATTTTTGGCAGTGATTGCAAGTCTGGAAGACTTTAGCAAAGTTCACTCCGAAAAGACATACACCTGCGTGGTCAAATTGTTATGACTATCTGGTTAGTACATTATAGAACCTCGGTTTTGCCCTTAATTCTGCTTGAATTTGCCCTGGTCGGTTAGTGGCTTGGGGTATGTTAGCCCAAATGTAATGAATTGCACCCTCCAGCTCTAAAGATTTGATGGAAGCGAATCTAGCTGTATGCTTCCTCTTTCGACTTCATCCCAAAAATGCTCCTTTGGATTGAGATCCGGTGATTGAGGAGGCCGGTGTAGCAGGAAAAGTTTTCGTGATGCACCTCAAACCATTCGCGTACAATGTGAGCACTATGCCATGGAGCACTGTCCTGCTCGAAATATACATTTCCATTGTAATAAATCATCAACATAACTGGATGGACTTGGTCGGAAACGATATGTAAATACCTTTGGTCAGTTAGAAATTGTTCCACACGAGTCATAGTGCCCAAACACTCCTACTAAAACATCCTCCAGACCTTAGCTTTGCCTCCGCCAGCTGGAATAGTATTGACGATGCAAAATGGGTGAATGCTTTCGTGCTACATTCTCCATATTCTCACCATTCCATTTGTACGGTGTAGTCGAAAATGCGATTCGTCGGACCACATTACCCTTTTCCACTCATTTACTGTCCAATTCTTGTGTTTCTGAGTGAACTGGAGGAGTTTCTTCAGGTTCGCTGCAGATGGCAATGGCTTACGGACAACCCGGTCTGCTTCTGTAGCCCATACGATGTAATGCACGGCGAACTCTGTATTGAGAGGCCATCGGACTTGACCCATGATTCCGATTATCTGTAATCTGACGAAGTGTTGCCTGTTGGACCAAACAAGAGTGCATACTCTCCGCTCATCTCGAGCACCTAGTAGCCGTTGACGACAACACGCCTTTGCTTCCAGAACTCGTTTTGTGACTGGTGGTTCTCTTTAAACTTTTAACAACTGCTGGCCTCTAACATTTCACAAACACAGTCGCTTTGCTAAAGCTCGTACCAATGCTTCCAGCACCCACGATGATTCCACGTTCAAAGTTCGTCAGCTCGCGTCTTTCAGCCAATATTTCTTACGCGATGAACTTCATTAGTTTCTGCATGCCTTCAGAGTTCCCTTTTTATACCGATTCAGCTATCTTGTGTCATCATTCAGTGTCTGCGGGATAGCTGTTTTGCATAAAATGGTCTGGTGGTCATAATAATTTGGCCACTCAGTGTATAATGGGATGTCGCAATGCTTTTTCTGAGGTGTGCATGTTCTCTCTGTTTCAGCTTTCTAAATATTTTCTTTTAGTTCTCTCGCCATCGTTCTGCAATTAGAAGCTTATTAGTTTCTTGAATTAATTAGTTTCAAATTTCCAACTCGATATCTATTTCAGACGCTTTAGTACCTCAAAACAACAATTTAAGCTTTATTTACGAGGGATATTTACGTGCAACAGAGCAAACCTATCTCGCGGAAGTGCTGAATATTTCCTTCGTCGTTAATTCATGTGTTGCTGATTGATTCATTGTTGAACCATAAAGATGACGTTCCTTACTGAAATTATTTCCCGTAGATTAAATGATCCTTCTCAATTTCTTGCCGACGATCTACAAAAAAATTCTCTTTCTGTGTATTCACTAGTTCAGCACGTAGACCTTCTTTTCCGTCACAATAGCAGCCGTTTTGCATGAGAAGAGACTTATTTACACAAATCATGTTCCTATTTATTTTCCCTCGTTTGCATCAAACACACGAGTCGCATTTTGGTGGCGTAAAAATTTATAAAACTACTGAATACCAGTAAATCTGCATTTTTCTTTTTGAGATGCGTGGTGTTTATTTTAGACGCAAATATTTGCAAACGAAGAATTTCACGATTGTTATGTTTCTCAATCCATTGCCTTTTGTATAACAGAAAAAAATATTCTAACTTAAATAAATCACGCGAATTTTACGCGCTAGGAAATGTTTCAGAATACTGTATTCGTTTTAATATTAGATTTATAAGGAAAACAATTTGGGACATCATATAAATGCTCTTTTCCGAGGAGAGGCAAAGTTAGTTTTAAATGTATTTATTCAGAATTTTTAATTCTTTTAAAACGTTGCAGAAAATACGAAAAAAAAATATTTTAATGCAGTTAATGCTCTTATGATTCATAAAACGGATCTCAGTGACACCGATGCTGATATTTCCGTAACTGAAGAAAGTATTATGTGGGAAAAAATCAAGCAACAAATGAGGTCGTTCTGCCAAGGTAATGGAAGTGCTTTTGTTACCAAATTTTATCCAGTTCCATCAGAATTTTTTTGTTGCAAAGCATGTTGATTTGTAACAGAAAAGTTGCATAAGAAATGATAACACATATTAATAACGAGGAACTCTACACCAACTTTACACAAAATAGTAAAACTATATTGGTAATCTGACTTATTGTCGAAAAAATATAAATATACGTTTCCAAGCTTTCGCACATCAACAGATGGCTTTTTCAGCAATATGAATAATATAACGCTTCAACAGTTTGAACAAGGTGACTTGACTAGACAATAAACAAATACATGCGAATGTAATTTTCATCCGAAGACACGAGGCGTCATGTTGGTTGGGCACGCGGTATCCTGGTGCTTTTTGAAGGACTGGTTCCAGACTCGTGGTAATTCTACATAGCTTGTACCAAAACAACTGAGAATGTTTTATAAAGAAATGTGCAATACTGCGTTCGACCTTTGCACGGGTCTCGAAAAAACGGTAGTCGTTGTCGTAACCATAGCAACCGGCCACACCTTTTTATCACGCATGCTTCGTCGGTAGTGCGCAGTTTAATAAGCGTTGTTTCGTGAACCCCTAACAAGTGTATTCGCGCTGCGATTTTTCGAAAAAAATGGATGTGAAAGAGAAACAAATGTACGTCATTAAATTTTGCTGTCGACTAAAGAAGTCTGCCAGAGATACTTTTCCGTCTTATGCAAGAGGTTTATAAAAATGAATGTCTAGGAAAATCAATAATTTACAGATGGCATGAAGAATTTATGGATGGTCGTGAGTCTGCTGTTTTTATCGCGCATGAAGAAAGACCTTCAGCTAGTGTTACAGAGGTAAACATCAATACAATTAGTGTTATTACTCGGGAAAACAGACACCTATCAATCAGAGATATCGAAGATATGGTTCGCATTTCGAAATCATCAATTCACATTTGGGCATTAAACGAGTTTGTTCAACTTGGGTTCCCCATTTCTTGACAAAGGAACAAATGGATCGTCGAGTTGAGGTTTGTCAACTATTAAAGCAAATAATAAACGAAGCTCCAGAAGTCAAGAAAAGGGTTATATACTGGCGATGAAACTTAGCTACACTATTTTCATCCACACGCCAAAGCAGAAAGCTGTGTTTGGAAATCGCCGTCGTCGCCTACAGCGAAAAAGGTTCGTCAGTCAAAATCAGCAGGAATGATCATGTTGGTTGCATTCATTGGTTGTCAAGGTATGATCTATCAACACATTACTCCTCCAAAAACTATGATAAATACCGACTACTACAAAACAGTGATACAGAATTTGTCGAAACATGCAACAACAAAACCACCACACCTGGAAAAGAATTGGGTGTTACACCACGATAATGCAAGGCCGCTCATGTCCAGTTCTGTCGTTTCTTTGGAGAAAATGAATATTAAGTTGGTGACCCAACTTGCATATCGTCCAGACTTGTCGCCATGTGACTTCTGGTTGTCCCACCAGTTTTAAAAAGACATTACGGGGACGACAATTTGAGAATGATCAACAATATATTACAGCTGTGCAAGGGTGTTTCGACAGCATTTCAGAAGAAGAATTGCAGAAGACATTCAAAACAAAAAGTGGGAGGAACGTTGAGACACCTGCATTCGATGCAGTGGACAGTATTTCGAAAGAAGATGACCACTTCCTTGATAATTAAGTTGCGCATATTGTTTTTTATAAAAACATTCTCAGCTGTTTCGAGACAACCCTTGTAGGGAGACATTGTCATTGCAAGTCTCACTGTTGGTAATGATCTCCAAGGTTTCTCGAATGGCAGCAGATCTAGGTGTGAAATAGAGAGCAAATTTCTTTATATCATTCACATAGGAGTAGCCGACTTGAATTTGACTTCTCTGGATAGAGTCATTGTTACTGTACCACAGTTTGAGTCTCTTAAATGCTCGTTCATTGTAATTCTGAACGAACGCTTGGTCATTCCGATGTGGTATTGTCTGGAACAGTCCGGATACTACAAGGGGAACGCATAAACCACTGCCTCTTTGGAAAGAGGGTGTTTGTCAGTATTTCTGTTAAGCACATGTATACCGGGTGTCTCAGAAAAAGATTGAAACAAGCTTTTATCTCTTCAACGGTTGATCACAGATACATATTGCCAATTAGAAAAATACTCAACATGACGTATAGACTTGCGACATGGCAGTTGCACCCCTGTGAGTGGCATTTGCATAAAAATAAAACAATATACAGCCTTTGCAGAAAAAAAAGTTGCGCTATGTGCTAATTAGTCAAAAAAAAAATCGGGTCGGTCTGCTTGCAGAAATGGGGGAGATATTCGCGATGAAAGTTGTAAAAAAATGTATTGTCTGCAGTCCGTTTACGACAAACGGTAGCTTGTTTCTCTGCATAGCTCAAGAGCACTACTCGCTGCAAACGGGCTTCAAACGATACATTTTTTACAATCTTCAATCTGAATATCTCCGCGAGTTTTGCAAGCAGAAATACGCAATTTATTTTCTTCTTCTTTTGACTAAATAGGATATAGCGCAACTTTGTTTTCTGCGAAGGCTGCAAATTATTATTTTTTTTTTATTTTTATGCAAATATCAGACACAGGGCTGTAACTGCCATGTCGCAAGCCTATACGTGATTTTGAGAATTTTTCTAATTGAAAATATGTATCTGTGATCAACCGTTGAAGAGATTAAAGTTTGATTCAATATTTTTGAGACACCTGGTATTAAGATGCAGGACACCTTATGCCCACACTGTAGTCCATCTTCTTGGGTGCATTTTTGAGTTGGTAGGAAGCATTTGGTATGTAAGGAATTGAGCCAAGGTAAATCTGGAAAAGGAGGCTTACAGGGCCGCGGTATCATCAAGTAAATCCTTCCTTATGAATATGGTTACCCTCCGGGGATATAGTTTTATAGACGTCTCATAGGGTCCTGAAACATTGACTGCCAAATTTTGTCGATAAAGTGTCGCAGAGCATCTATTCTCGGAGACGGAAAACGCAGAGTCTGGTCGTTTCGTCTAAGCATGCTTTATCGGCTACAAATCTGGGGATAGGGCTGGTCAAAGTAACATGTTGATGCTTCGTAGACATTATGTCGATTCATTTGCAATATCTAGTCGGGAATTCTTGAGCTGAAACAATGCGTTGTTTTAAAGCTACGACGAAATGCATCGTTACTGCTTTCACGGTTTCTTCGACATTTCAGGGTTCGTCGATTTTGTTATCTGAACTCTCACGACAAACAGTCAGAATTCAGGCAACAAAATCTAAACTGGAGCGCAAGTCACGGACGATACCTCTCTACACTGTTAGGCTCGCCGCTGTACCCAGGGATCGAAAAATCTACTGTTTGGTGTCCGGGATTATATGTTTTTACGTTTGGACTACATCCAGTTATTAGTCCGTGACTGCCGTTCAGAAGTTCGGTTTTCGAAAGCAGCGAGTTTAAAATGGCGTGTCCCATAAGCAGATGTATTTTTTCAGATCTTTTACATGCTTATTAGATATTTTACAGATGTATTTTTTCAGATCGATATACAGGTTGGATCACCAATTTAATATTCATTTTATCCAAAGAAACGACAGAACTGGATATGAGCGGCCTTGCATAATCGTGGTGTAACACCTAATTCTTTTCCAGGTGTGGTGGTTTTGTTGTTGCATGTTTCTACAGATTCTGTATCACTGTTTTGTAGTAGTCGGTATTTATCATAGTTTTTGGAGGAGCAATGTGTCGATAGATCATACCTTGACAACCAATGAATGCAACCAGCGTGACCATTCCCGCTGATTTTGACTGACGAACCTTTTTCGCTGTATGCGACGACGGCGATTTCCAAACACAGCTTTCTGCTTTGGCGTGTGGATCAAAATAGTGTAGCCAAGTTTCATCGCCAGTATATAACCCGTTGCATGACTTCTGGACTTTCGTTTATCATTTGCTTTAATAGTTGACAAACCTCAACTCGACGATCCATTTGTTTCTTTGTCAAGAAATGGGGAACCCAAGTTGAACAAACTCGTTTCATGCCCAAATGTGAATTGATGATTTCGAAATGTGAACCATATCTTCGATATCTCTAATTGATAGGTGTCTGTTTTCCCGTGTAATAATACTAATTTTATTGATGTTTACCTCTGTAACACTAGTTGAAAGTCTTTCTTCATGCGCGACGTGTAGCAATTGGTGTTCAGGAATTTCATCTGCTGTGGTGTGGACTATGAGTGCCACGGGGGATAAATGTGCAAGGTTATCTGTTTTTCTCAGTGTCGCTGAATTAGCGAACTGTAAAAAAAGTTCCTGGGGTTAAATGTGAGTGAGCTCTATTGGGAAGGCAGATAATGAGTGTTTTGTCTGCATGCAATATTTTGTTTAGTCGACATTTCCAAAATTGTAGCTTAACTTTATCCCAATTGTTTGGGGATTAATCTAATGAATTCTTATTTAGTTAGTCCGGGACTATAGAACAAAATATAAATAAATTCGAGAGGGTGCCCTGGTTTTCTTCGTAGACAATTTATGCTATGGATCTTTCGCATGCCAAGATCTTTTTGGGTGTGAAATAAAACGAGTGATTCGAGAGTATACATTTATTTACGTACAACACATTCACATCACTCACGACCACACCGAGCCATAGTCCGGTACATACTAATTAGAAATAAATCAACAAACAATAGGGTTTACTAATTGTTCACATTGGGCGGTACTTAGATTAATGAGTGTCATTTTCGTAAAACCTACGAAAATGACACTCATTAATCTAAGTAGCTAGAGGGCGTAAATGCAGATTATATCGAATTCAAAATACATTTTATTCCATATATTTGCTTCTAAATATCCGTTTGAAAAAATTATTTCTTCCTTTCGATGCCATTTATGACGAAGAATAGTTTGGGTACCGTTTCTTTTTCAAGTAATGTATACATTTCCCGCTAGGAGGCGTAAATTGGGATTACCCCGAGATCTTTGCTTCTAAATGTTCAATTTCAAAATTTATTTCTGCATCGGATACAGCTTCTGGTGGGAAATGTTATACATATAATTTCTAATTTTTTTGTAGAAAATATTTTGGCCACCGCGTAAATGTTTATTTCTGTTTCTGATGTATTTACAGCAAAATCTGCAATTTTGAAAACTCAATTGAGAACATTCTTTCGTGGGCTGATACCGCCTACCTCCAAAATTTTTTTGTAAATACCTTCTGCTTGAAACAGAGCATAGTTTTTTTTTGTTTTTTTTTATTGGAGGTTTAACGACCACCGTGAGCAACTCAACGGGCTATAAGCAGTCGCCCGTCCCTAATTTAGGGTCACTGGTTCCAGGGAAGGGAGAGAGCCAGTGCCGTAAGACAAACACAACATCCATGCCTCACCGGGATTCGAACCCGGACCCCTTACGGACGAATGATCAGAGGCCATCGCTTAGACCACTGCGCCACCAGGGCGGCGCATAGTTTTTCCATCAGATGCATATATGTATATCCTAGTTTTGTTGATATCTCTGATTCTAAGGGTTCAATTTGAAAAATTATTTCTTTATCGGAGAACGTTTCCGGAGCGAAATGTTCATTTATTTCAATTTTTTTAATGTACAAGTGTGCCGTTAGATGGCGCAAGTTCGCGTTTCTGTTTGCAGAAATATCTGCGGTACTAAAAACGCAACTGACAAAACTCGATTTCGGTCAGGTACTAATAAGTATGAAAACATTTTGCCTATATTTTCTCACCAAACTAATGCACAGTTTCTCGTCAAATGGGCGCAAATATTTAATATGGTTTTTGTTTCTGGATATCCCTGCTTCTAAATGTTCGATTCAAAAAATTCTTTTAACAATTGATACCATTTACCTAGTGGAGCACATTAGGTTTGTACTTGAGAGTTTTTTGTTGCTAGGTGGTGTTTGTGTGCTTCTTTTTTGCAGCTGTATCTACTTTCCCAAAAACCCTAATGAGAATTTTTTTTATTGTATGCTATTTGCCTCAATAAAGATGGGGAGCATTTTCCTCCTTAAATAATGTCTAGATTTTCTCCTAGGATGCGTAAAGGTCAAAACTTTTTTCCCTTTATCTCTGCTTCCGGGAGACCTATTTCGAAAGTCTTTTTCTTAGCACATCTTTTACTATGAAGAATGCTTTCGCATATTTTTAATTTTTCCATTATACAAAATTCTTAGGACGTAGATTTACAGCATGTTTTTTTCCATATTTCTTCTTTTAGCTGTTGAATTTGGAAATCTTTTTGTCACTTCTGTTATAAAACTTTTTGTGCACCATTTGTTAACTTTGGTTACATACTTTATATCCGTTGTGTCCATTTCTAGATGTTTTATCGTTTGCAGAAATCCCGATGATTTTGTTCTTTAACTGGTTCTATTTACTATGAATAACTTTGAAAAAAACTATTCGCATTGGAAAGGATTTAAAAGGATTTACAACCGAAAATTCGGTGTTATCTTTCTTGTTTAATGTGGTATTAATTTAGGTATTTATTCCTAAATAAGTGGCGTATATATGATACCAGAGGACGAAATACATACAATGCACGGTAAATTTCCGTGAAGTCCAAAAACTGATTTCCTCGTTTAACTCCCGTGCTAGTGGTCAAATAGCGTTTCCCAATTTAATGCAGAACGTAACCACCATTGCCCCATTTTAGGCGATTTAATATTAGCATTCTGGAACGAATTTGAACGTATAGAAAAGAGTAAGTAGGCTGTGTTACATATGCATAACAAAAGATCAAGGCGAGTAAGTATGCATAAAAATTTCGAAGTGTTAATATCGTTTTGCATCTCTGCACAAAGAAAAGAAATTATTTAATTTTCGCCAGCTCGAGCTACTACTGTGGAGTCCCAGGAGCTTCGATGCTCGTAAGTTATTCTCTCTTTTTACTGCTTAGAAAACTGAATTTTATTCGGCGCATAATTCTTTCAGTCTCTGCCCACTGGTATTTCTCAGCTTAAGAAATGGAATCTGCTTTCATTTTCTCTCATATGGGTATTTCTTTTCAAAACACATGAGTCGCATGACTTTCTTTGATGAATTCTCAGAGCAACCTCACGGATTCATATTCCTTTCAAACTGTTTCAGTGATAACATTCGAACCCAACCTCAGGAAAAATCTTTAAACTTGCACATAAGTTTAATTTTTGCTGCAAAATTTTGCTGGCTTTTATACGTCCTACGTGCACATCTCAGTGGGAAGAAACCATCAAATGATTTATTTCGTCCACGTTCACTTGGCTCAGTTCACTTGGTCCAATTCACTTTGTCCACCGTTCACTGCGTCCACATTAATTTCGTCCTCAGAATGAATGGAATACCGTGGAAATTTCTATTTTTGATGATATTTTTTTTACTAGGCAGAAAAAAACGTCAGCGGGCATTACTTTCATGCCATTGTTTTTTCTTTTTAAGTTTTTACATTAAAATATAATGATTTTAAATGTTATTTAAAGTAAGACGAGGAACTGAACTTTGAAGAGCGTTTTAATTTTTTTTGTGTGGTACGATGTCAATCACTATGACATAAATCAAAGATTATTCCAATGGCCATAAATGTGTTAGATTGAAGATGAAATATTTAGACCCCCTTTCTCCTTTATGTAAAAAGTCTCCATTTTCCTTCTTTCACACAGCAAATTCACAGTAAACATCAATCTAAACTTTTTTCATCAATATGTTTTTATGGATTTTTTCTCATGTTAAATAGCTATGACACATATACAAATCATTATAGTTCATTCGCATGAAAATTACTAAAAACGCAAGTTATAAATAATTAATCAAAATAAAAGATAAATATATTAAAACGGTAAGAACTATATGAAAACAGTGTACGTGATCTATTTCAAAACATCAAAAGATTTTCCTGTAAAACTTTGATTTATGTCATAGTGATTGACATAGTAACACACAAAGGAGTAAAAAGCTCTTCAAAGTTTAGCTCTTCGTTTCACTTTAAATAACATTTAAAATCGTTATATTTTAATCGAAAAACTTAAACAGGAAAACGAATCGTATGTAAGCAATGTCTGCTGAACCCTTGTTTTCTGCCTAGCAACAAAACTTCCTCAAAACAGAAAATTTCCGCGGTATTCCATCCATTTTGAAGACAAAATGAATTTGGGCAAAGTGAACGGCGCACAGAATGAGCGGTGGGCGAAATAAATGGTGGACTAAATGAACAGTGCACAAAGTGAACCGTGTACGAAATGAATTGGACCAAGTGAACGTGGACGAAATGAACTGGACCAAGTGAACGTGGACGAAATGAACTGGACCAAGTGAACGTGGACGAAAGGAACACGGGCAAAGTGGTCCGTCACCACGATTTAGCAGGTCAGTATCGTTAATTGAAAATTGAATCTGCGTTCAAGAGAGTTATTTTCGATAATTGGTGAATAAATTTAGCTCCATTTAAAAGAGTAAAAACTAAAGTCATGCCTACCAATGCACAATAAAAACATGGCGAGTCACAAGTTCGTCCGTTTGCAGGTAAAAGTTTAATGATGCAAGAAATCCATACGAGCTCACCTTTCTACAAAGAACAGGCAGATGATTTCTCCAGTCCTTTGACAACGTTCCACCATATCACGATCCCACAGCAGATTTCGAGGACAGGAATTTAAAACTACGGCCCTCATTGTAAAACTGATCTAGGGAGCATGGGACCTTGTCAGGCCTGGCTGGCCTTTTCCCCCTGCTTCCTGGCTGGGCATCGTTTCAATTGCCTTATCTGTAGTACTGTTCTTTTGTTTTTCGCTCATCAAAATAAAATGAATTGAATTGATTACCAATTCTACATCCACCACTGAAACGAAGTGCCGTCCTTGTAGGAAATGGCCCATGGAGAAAAAAAGGCAGTAGTCAAAAGGGGCAAAGTCCGAGCTGTATGAAGGATGAGGTAGGGTCTGAACCCCTTTCAATTTCTGTAGTTTTTAGTGGAGCACTCTGAAGGTGTGACTAGGGGCATTATCAAATTGCAGCAAAGCCCGCTTCCTATTGATGAGCCATGGGTAGCGCCGGCGCAGAGTACCATGGGCCCCCTGCAGTTATTCGGCATAGAGGTTCCCGTCCACAGCCTGACCATTTGGTACGAGTTCCCAGTGCAGAGGACCTTCACAATTTTACTAAATGTACAGCATGTCTTTCCTCTTGAACTGCCCTCTTTGCACACTCTGTTGATCTCAAAACTGCCCTTGTATTGCTTCGAATTGATGCCAAAACCTGTCGTCCTGCGTATTTGACAGTGCGCGACAGAAAACGGCACTTGGATCCGCTTGCTGGGGTTTCAGTTCATGGGGAAACATTCGATGTCGCCTGGATGAGAAACCAAGTTGGTGCAGGTGACGAACGATGGTGGACTAAGAAGACCTCACATCAGGTAACAATCATAGTGTACTACTAGCGGGGTTCGCTGCCACAGCTTCGACCAAGATGTCAGTGTTGGTGGCCGTTGGACGTCGTGACCTCGGCTTGTCTTCGAGAAGAGTGTACCCAGTATTGAAACACTGGAACCATTTCGTGCAGTTCTGCTGCCCACCGTTCCCTCTCTTGCAACTGCACAAATTTCTCTCTGTGCTGCTTCCACATTTAACCGTTTTTTTCAAATAATGGATTCGGAGCACCTGAACAGCACGAGTGTCGACCTCCATCTAGTGATCACTGATAACGAACTGTGAAGCTTATCAACCTCGTGTTCCACGTTATGGTGCTACTCAGTCAAAGCTGGCGCCTGTTTTGCACATGAATGGAGGCCTGACATTATGTGCAGCTCAAAACGGGACGAACTTTTGAACTACTCTGGTATTCAAACTGATAAAGAAACGTGTTGCATTCATTTATTCAGTGGCATATGCTCATGAGCCATGACATTATGACCACCGTCATAATAGCTTATTGGATTACATTTCGCCGCGAAACTACTTGTGCCCGGTATGGCATCGACACTTGTAAACCTAGGAATCTACAGAGCAAACGCTGTGTTCCATTGCATCCCCAAAATTTCGAACTCCGATATGTTCTTCCCTCTCCCCACTGCACCGGTTTCGTAGTAGCGAACTGACACTCGCTTCTCACACCGTCGGAAGATATTCCGCGCCGGTCAGTAGCAGCAGTGCTAGACGCTATGGGGCGCGTCCACTCGTGGAGACACTGGTTCTTATAACGATCCGGTCCAGGAGTGTGCAGTCTTAGAGGGAACTGTATATCCGAATGTGAATATACGTCAAAAGATTTTCTGTATATTGTCTTACAGAATGGGAGCATAACAAACTGAGTATGCACGAATTGGCGGCCCTGTTCTAACCTCCGGCTTAAATTTTTAATGCCGGAATCGAATTTCACCCTTGCAAATCTTGCTTTAGGATTTAAATTTGCGTTTTTTAAATTGATCGTGCTTCCAAACATGAAATGTGTATGTTTCCCGAAATATTTGTAATTAAATGTTCAACGGAAAAGCATCTTATAGTAAGTTCTTGGGAGAATAAGGAAGGATTCAGTATGTTCAAAAGAAAATAATATAATATGCAAATCTATAATTTTGCAAATGATATCCAGCTTGTTAGTTTTGTTAGTATTTTTAGCCTAGACTATAACTCGAAAATTAATGCTATTGGCTACTCAAAGATAGTTATGTGCAGTATATTGTTGAAAGCATCAAACTGCGCGAAGTCCTGAATATTTGTGAAAACTGATTTAAACTATACAGCATAATGAACAACGTAAGTGGAGGTTTTCTTTGCGCTGATGCTGCTATTTGACGTAGAAGACTGGACTTAATATCCCATAAGTTGTTATAAATTTTGTGGTAGGTGCACAAAAAAGTGGCATTACACCAGTTGTACCACTTTCTGAGAAAAGATACGAGTACACCATTGTGTGGTGTACCCGTTATATGGTACCTATTCTCAGAAAGTGGTACAGCTAGTGTAGTAGCAAGTTTTGGTGCAACCTACTGCAAAATTTTCAACAGTGTAGATTGAAACACCTTTTTTCAAAAGGATTGTTATAAATCATATAGAGTTAAAACATTATCCTTTTATGACTCTTGTTTCTCATGTCATGGCTAAAGAAATATCAAAGAGCAGATCTTCAAAGTTCACTACTGTTGCAACGCCACCCAGGTGGCGCAGTGGTCTAAGCGCTAGCGTATGATCATTCGTTCATGAAGGGCCTGGGTTCGAATCCCGGTGAGGCATGGATGTCGTGTTTATCTTACGGCGGCACTGGTTCTCTCCCTTCACTGGAACCAGTGGTTCTAAATTAGGGACGAGTGACTGCTTACAGCCCACCAAACTGCTCACGGTGGTTATTAATCTTCAAAAAAGTTGCAACACCATGAAGGACTACTGGTATTGTCTTGAAAATTAAAGCATATGTTCAAAAGGTTGGGATATGCAAATGACTAAAATGTCAGCGAAAGTGCACATGCGGTTTCGGAGCCGACCCCTCTGAACTGTCCGGTCTTGGGTATAAAGAGCTGCCTCAAACGAGATGTTACAATACGTGAAGAGCCTACATTCAGTCGAAAGGGTGTTTCGACTCCCTGTTGTCGCTGAGAAAGGCCCCATCATGAACACCTGACGGAGTTTGAGCGACGAAGGATTTTTGGGATGAGAGAAGCTGGATTTTCCTACCGCGAAATTTCCCCTCGTACGGGACGAAATGCCAGTATAGTAATGTGAACGTCGTAATGTACAGTTGAGGCTCGGACGGACAGAAATCCGGAAAATGGACCGCAAAATCGCACTACAGCACGGGATGACGGACACCTCTATAGCATAGCAGGGACCCATCGCACAGCGACATACACGGTGTTAGCGCAGTAGTGGAGCACTGTCACAAGTCGGGTTTTGTACTCCAGCACAATTCGAAGTCGTCTGCTTAACAGAGCACTGGTCGCTGGTAACCCATTGCTGTGCATTCCTTTGATCCTCAACCACATACGCATCGGGTTGCAATAGGTTCTCGAACACAAACATTAGCAAGCTAATGGGAAACAAGTCATGCGTTCTGACGAGTCACTATTTAACTTGAAGACCCATGATGGTCGCATACCTTTTCAGAGACACAGTGGTGAACAGCATCTTGCAGCGTCATAAAATCTCAAAGCCAAGCGTCCACGTTTGGGGCGCCATTGAGTTCAATTCACGATCTCTCCTGACCCGAATTGAGGAAACTCTCAACAGCCAGCGATACATCAGCGATGTTTTAGAGGCACAGATGATACCTTTCCCCCCCCCCTTTTTTTTTTCCATTGGAGGTTTGACGACCACCGTGAGCAACTCAGTGGGCCATAAGCAATCTTCCGTCTCTAATTTAGGGCCACTGGTTCCACGGAAGGGAGAGAGCCAGGGCCCTAAGACAAACACAACATCCATGCGTCACCGGGATCTGAACCTGGACCTATCTCGGACGAATGATCAGAAGCCATCCCTTAGACTCTGCGCCACCGGGGTGGCGATACCTTTCCTTGGGAGTTGTCTTGGCACCATATTCCAGCAGGACAACGCTCGGCCGCATATGGATCGGAATGCCCAAGACCTCTTCCATGCACGGCAGATTTCACTTCTTCCCTGGCCTGCACGTTCGTCGTGTATGTCCCCGATCGAACATGTCTGAGACATGGTAGCTAAGCGACTGCCAGTCAAACGCCTTCATCAATCACCCCAAGTGAACTCTGGCCTCGCATAAAAGCAGCCTTGCAGGCTATTTCCCAGGACGATATCAGAACCCTCTTCTCTTCAATGCCACACAGGGTAGGTGCTGTTATAATTGCACTATGTGGCTTCATACGATACTGAGTTTTGAAGCGAAAAACTTTTGTATAGCTCGACAAATGTAATCAGTTATCTCATGTAACATAAGGAACCTGTGATTTAAATTTCATTTGAATAGCGCAGTGTTGCAATTTTCACAAACAGTAGTGTAATCCAAGATTTGTGGGGTTTTAGACTTTCATCTTGCAAAAGCATGTCACGTATTTTTAAGGCAGGCAATATTTCGTAAATTATTTTCCGTATAAATATGCTTCCGAAAATAGTTTAAGAATGATCTCTTCTCCGTAAACACCGTTGAGAAAATCATGATTAATATTTGGTGCAATGACATTTGGCAGATGACATCTATATCTATAAACGTCCGACGTCTGTGCAGCGGAAAGAACGTCAGTCGTTATCAGCAGAAATTAATGAAGCAAGATCACTGCAGACCTTCAGTTTTGTCAGCAAGACTGGTGAATACCAACAAAAAATATTTTAGTGACGTACACAAGCACCTCTTATTAATCACATATTCGCTGCAATCATTTGAACATTTTGCTTTAAGAGAAATTAGAAAAAAGAGTTATCTCTCATTAGCCATTCACCCGAGTTTAAGTGTTTATTTATCATACGTACTTTTTCAAATATTCTGAAAGATCAATTTGGAATAGCAGCTTCAAATTTAATAAAGAAAGATGCCACCGAATTTTCTGTTGTTATGAGCAAGTCTTTTCAATCCAAGCGAATTAAATTTATGAAAGTTATTCAAAGTCAATGCAACCGGTTACAAAAAAATCAACCGGATTTCTACAGTCGATGAAACATCCAGAAATAAAAACAGCTACTTACTTACACCAGCGACTAAAAAGTAAGTTCCGAAAATGGACAAATGGCGCACAAATAAGTTTCTCATAGCAGGAAGAAGGTAACGGAGACAAACAGATTTTCAAATCGAGCAGTTAAAGGAAGAAATATAGAAGGAAACATCATATAACTCTACGTCTTTTAGTGGAAAAATTTTGCATAATGGAAAAATTGAAAATAGGCGAAAAATATTCTTCATGAAAAAAGCTATGCTAAGGAAAAAGCACTTTTCAAATACGTCTCCCGGAAGCAGAGATACCGAGAAAAATGTATTGACCTTTACTCACCCTAGCAGGCAATCCGTGCATTATTTAAGCAAGATAATGCTCCACGTGTATATTGTAGCGAATGGCTTACAGTAAAAAAACGATTTCTCAATACATTTTTTAGAAGCACAGATACAGCTGCAAACAGAAGTAATTTGGCGCTCTTTGGCCAGGCATGGTCCTTGTGCCATAAAAACTAACCAACCAACCAACAGAAGTAAGCGAACACCTCCTAGTGACAGAACTGTGAACTATAAAAGTCCTCAAATACTCACCTAAAGTGTTTCACAAGATAATTGGCGTCCGGTGTGGAAATAATTTTTAAATCGCACATTCAGAAGCAAAGATATTTAAAAAAACACAGATTAAACATTTTGTCCTCATAGCGGCGAAATTGGGCATTATTTTGGGAACAAAATACACACAATGGATTTTCATACTTAGTAGTACCTGACTGCAAAATAATTTGTATATCGAGTTTTTAGTCTCGCTCCAAACGCCCTCTAGTAGCAAACTTGTGCGTTGAGAAAAATTTGAAATTTTATGAAAAACATTTCGGAGCGGAAAATCTCTCCAACAAATAAATAATTTTTGAAATCGGACTCTTAGAAGCAGAAATATCGACAAAAACGAGATATACATCTACACCCACTGGAGGAAAACTAAGGCGCTCTTTTAAGCAGGAGGTATTCTCAAAAGGTTTTCTGAGGTGAGCGGTATCGGTCTACGGGAAAAAATTTCAGTCGAATTTTCGGAAGCTTACAGTTTGGTGCAAATACATCAGAAGCATAAATAGACACTTACGCTCTCTGGTGGCCAAACCATTCTTTATCAAAAATTAGAAATTATATGCAAAACATTTCGCACGAGGAGCTGTTTCCGATACAGGAAGATATTTTCAAATTGGACTTTTAGAAGCAGAGATATCGGGAGAAACGTAATTTAGCTTTGCGCCCCTTAGCTGAAAATCTATGCATTACTTGAAAAAGAAACTGTGCCTAAAATAGTCTTCGTTATAAATGCCATCATAAAGAAGAAATATTTTTTTCAAACGGATATGCAGAAGCAAATATATGCAATGAAACGTATCTTGAATTCGATATCATCTGCATTTATGCCCACTAGCCGAAATGGTATGCATCGTAAAAAAGCCAGAATGCAAGGATCATCATTCTCACATTTCAAGCTTTCCAATGCAAAAATAATTTTTCAAATCGGACTATTAGTTGCAGAGATATGGTGTGCATAGGTGAACGGACGGACAAACCGATAACGTAAGCACCGTATTTTTACAAAAGAAGTGCTAAAATCATTGGATAAGTAACAAGAAGTTTCTTTCTCTGAGTCGCTTTTACTGTGCGCTGCTCTACCATCAACGTCCGGACACACCTTCTACTGATAATGAATTAGGTACTACGCGAGCGCCACGTCAAAGACTCAACTTTAAATATGATCGTTGGCTATGACGAGTGACGACACATTAGCACGACTGTGATTGCAAGGTGACGATATGGACAAAGGCAACTGATTTCCGCCACGGATGGTTAATAAAGTGCAACGAAAAAAAAAATCGAGAGAGTACTGTGGTACTATTTGTAGATAATGTAAGCTATGCATCTTTCGCATGCCTAGATCTTTGTGGGTGTGAAATAAAACGTGTGATTTGAGAGTATACATTTATTTACGTACAACAGATTGCATTTATTCGCGTCACTCACGACCACACCGAGCCACAGTCCGGTACATACTCAACGGAATTAAACCTTATAACAAACAATAAGGTTTGCTAATTTCTGACAATGAGCGGTACTTAGGCAAGCGGATTAATGAATGTTATTGTGATAAAAGCAATGAAAGAAGATATGTGAGTCATAAGAGGAAATATTTACTAAACTATGGCGGCGGCAATAGTAAGCCCGTAGGTCGTTCAAAACGTAACGAGACTGACGTCCTATCGCCAAAACAAACCCACGCAGAAATACGCAGTTGTCTGTGTCGGAACACCTGCAAGGTAAATCACGTGACGACAAATCGTCACCGCTTTTCGCTTGTTCATTCTTGTAGTTGACGGCGTAGAGTCAGACGTGTTTCTGTAACCCAGTACGGATTTAGAACTGGAGCAAAGACCAGGTATAAAATTTTCCGTGCGTTGAAATAAAACATCTACAGAAACGCACGAAATGGTTAAAAAAGCCTATAAGGAAGATGCTTTGTTCCGTGCAAGAGTTTTTGAGTAGCACAAGAAATTTGTGAATGGTGAAGAGTGTCTGGAAGATGCCTCAAGCTCCGGTAGGCCTTTGTCCTCGACTACGGAGGTTAATGTCAATACCATCGATGCACTCATGTGCGAAGACCACCGAATAACCTTTGAGGAGGTTGTTAATGTGATGCAGATGTCTGTAGGTTCTGTTGATGATATTGTGAGAAAAGTGGATGCTACCGAAAAGCCGCTTCAAAGTGGATTCCCCACTTGCTCACGGATGAACACAATGCTTGTTTTCACTTGTCGCCAATGGAAGTTCCGACTACGACGTGAACCACACGCTTTGAATCGATTTGTCACATGTGATGAAACATTTTTTCACCATTTCGATTCAGAAACAAAACAACAGAGCACCCAATGGAAACACCTCAATCCAAGAAAGCAAAGGTTCAAGCAAGTGCAGGAAAGGTCGTGCACCTGGTTTTCTTCGATAAAAAGGAGTTTTTGTATGACCATGTTGTTCCACAAGGGTAAACTGTTCGGTGCGTGTTATTCTGAAGTTCGCAAAGGTCCTCTAAAGAAAAATATTTCCCCAAAACGTTTAGAATATGCACAAATTTGTTGGATTTTGCATCAAGATAATGTCCCTACACCTCGTGCTTTTCTCACTCAACAGGTTATCCAAGATCTGGGCATCGAAATGATGGCGCACCCTTCGTGTTCACTGGATCTGGCGCCGTGTAACTCCCACCTATTTCCGGAAGTGAAAAAACAGCTTTGTGGGCATCGGTTTGCATCAAATACTGAACTAAATAATGTTCTGATGGGTATCATGAACCACATATCGAGGAAGATCTTCGAACACGTCTTCGGGAAGAAGATAGACAGATGAGACCGGTGCAATCAGGTAGAGGAAGAATACTTCGAAATTATGTAAGTGCAAGTATGTTTACTGCGCTGCATTTCTGCCTCATGTAAAATCAGTCTCGTTACTTTTTGAACGACCCTCTGTTTGGTCTTTCAAAAACAATAATTATTATTGTTATTATTATTATTATATGCTATTCAAATTTAGACGAACGTAACATTCCTTCCCCCCCCCCGACATCAATGAAATGTTATGTACCTACGAATGACATCTGCGCATACGCAAACTAAAATGTGACCTCAAGATAGAAAGAAAAGCTGAATTGCAAGTGTGTTCGTGAGGTGGGGGGATTGGTAACTTTTGTTCAAGTACAATATATTTTCAGGTTACACCCCATCGTGTTGTACACCAATTTAAAGCTCTGGTTAATGGCATCTAACTCTAACAAATTTTGCTACGACGCACGGTTTTCATAGCTTCCAAAATGCATTTGTGTAATGGCTTTTATCGCGTTTTGGATGTGGTTCTCGTAATTTTCGCAGATTGTAACGAGATATTGTTACGTTTATGTAAAACGTGATGAAATTATGTTGAGCGATAGTTTAGTAAAATATATTTTTTGAGTAACAAGGAAATTAACTATTGTTACGTTGCTTCAAGGTACAGCATTCAAACATCAGATCCGATTTCAGCCGTCCCGGTGGCGCAGTGGTCTAAGCGATGGCCTCTGATCATTCGTCCGAAAGGGTTCCGGGTTTGAATCCCGGTGAGGCATGGATGTTGTGTTTGTCTTACGGCGTTGGCTCTCTCCCTTCCCTGGAACCAGTAACCCTAAATTAGGGACGGGCGACTGTTTATAGCCCATTGAGTTGCTCATGGTGGTCGCTAAACCTCCAATAAAAAACCAAAAGAACATCAGATTTCAACAATGGGCTTTATTACTTCCGTTACCCATTTTCGTTACATCGAAATTTTGTGCCTGGGATTTACGTTACTGCTGCTGCTCATACTTGACATTTCAGTGGCATTCCAGATTCCTTGGTCAACGGTTGATGATGTGATATGAGCCGCCCCGGTGGCGCAGTGGTCTAAGGCGCTGGCCTCTGATCATTCGTCCGTAAGGGGTCCGGGTTCGAATCCCGGTGAGGCATGGATGTTGTGTTTGTCTTACAGCACTGGTTCTCTCCCTTCCCTGGAACCAGTGACCCTAAATTAGGGACGGGCGACTGCTTATAGCCCATTGAGTTGCTCATGGTGGTCGTTAAACCTCAAAAAAAAAAAAAAAAAATGTGATATGCAAATGAAACGGTCTAAATCTGCCAAGATTGGTAAACCTCCAAAACTAACAGATTGGGGCAGGAGAGTTGCGCGAAGGGCTATCTGCTCAGAACAACAATCAACATTATATCTCATCCCGCAAACCCTATGTGAGACTATTGGGACTGATGTTAGCACCAGTACAATAAAGGGGACATGGGTCACCACGGTCGAGTACCATCAACAATTCGGTAATCACTTCGACTAATCACAGAGGCTGATTAGCTTGGTGCAAGGAATGTCGATCTAGATGAGGACACTTTTGTTGTTTTCCCTGGACCACCTACTTAGAAATATCTTGGGCGCGCAATTGTGGGGTGTTTTGGAAAGAAGGGATAAAAAGACTGATCAGCATCGAAGGCTGTACTATTTCGGAATTTAACTATTACAGTGGGGCCGCCCCGGTGGCGCAGTGGTCTAAGCGATGGCCTCTGATCATTCGTCCGAACGGGGTCCGGGTTCGAATCCCGGTGAGGCATGGATGTTGTGTTTGTCTTACGGCACTGGCTCTCTCCCTTCCCTGGAACTAGTGACCCTAAATTACGGACGGGCGACTGCTTATAGCCCATTGAGTGTCTCACGGTGGTCGTTAAACCTCCAATTAAAAAAGCCGCCCCGGTGGCGCAGTGGTCTAAGGCACTGGCCTCTGATCATTCGTCCGTAAGGGGTCCGGGCTCGAATCCCGGTCAGGCATGGATGTTGTGTTTGTCTTACGGCACTGGCTCTCTCCCTTCCCTGTAACCAGTGACCGTAAATTAGGGACGGGCGACTGCTTATAGCCCATTGAGTTGCTCACGGTGGTCGTTAAACCTCCAATCAAAAAAAAAAAAATTAAAAAAAAAAAAAAATTACAGTGGGCATTTGATGCGCCACCGGTTCTAATTTAAGGCTCGATTCTTGCGAAGTGACGGAATCACCACCTGCCGCCCCGCCCCGGTGGCGCAGTGGTATAAGGCGCTGGCTTCTGATCATTCACCCGTAAGGGGTCTGGGTTCGAATCCCGGTCAGGCATGGATGTTGTGTTTGTCTTACGGCACTGGCTCTCTCCCTTCCCTGGAACCAGTGACCCTAAATTAGGGACGGGCGACTGCTTATAGCCCATTGAGTTGCTCACGGTGGTCGTTAAAATACCAATCAAAAAAAAAAAAAAAAAAAAAGAAAGAATCACCACCTTAAGACAAACACGCCACCCATTTCTCATCCGTGACCCTAATTCTGGCGCAAATCTGATTATTGTACAAAAGCCCGAGAATTTGGCCTCACGGGAAAGAGGGTGGCTGATATAGATCAGATCAACGTCTGCTGGTATGGTATGTGGACACACCTCGGCAATGTGGTATTTTGTGGTGTTTAACAGCAACGCGTAGCTTCATAGCTAATCCCATAGGAGTAGGTGTAGCAAATCTTACTTACTCCAAATGGTCGATATGGGCGTCCTTTTTTTAAATTGAATGTTTAACGACCAGCGTCAGCATCTCGATGGTCTATAAGCAGGGCCGTAAGACAAACACGACATCCCTGCCTCATCGGGACTCGAACTCAGACCCATCAAGGACGAATGGTCATAAGCTAGTGCTTAGACCACTGCGCTCGGGCATCCCTCCTCGTCTGTATGTGTGACTGTCTCTGACGCGGTGATCGTCAACTGTTTTTCAAACCAAATGCTTAGTGGATTTCCTTTGAATAGTTTCAAGTAACGGTGTTACAAATGAATTCATCTCTGTTATGAAACAACTTTAGGATTTAAAATTAACTTTCAGTAAAATCCGTTTATTGGTGTAGACTGCCAAAACAGGTAGAAACTCCAAAGTTTCAGTCGGCAACAGATGGCTTTTTTAAGGCAAATTATAAAGCTAAAGAGGGAAATGCAGAATGCTCATATTGCGTGTACGATAACAATATCCAATTTTGACTTGACTTAAAGACCATGTAAAATTAATAAAAACAATTGATTCACGTTCATTCAGTATCAGTTCGTAAGGACAAATGAAATCAGTTAAAAAGATCTAGAGACCAGCATTTAAAATGTCCATTGGTGCGAGACGCGACTCTAAAGAATCACTGATTAATACTGGACTTAATAGGATCTCACTACTTGTGATGTAGACCTCAAAATCATTCTTCCGTTTTAAGATTCTCCTCTTGTATAGTTTCTGCTTCTTCTCAGTTATATATATTTTTTTTATAAACAGCACGGCAAATCCTCCGTATTTCCTTATACCTTTTGGCAACGGCAGCTAGTGGGTCAGAAGCAAACGAAAGGTCACGCCCAGTGTGATGAGGAGGTGGTGTGAACGTTAAGACGATATACTGCTTGAAATAGGACCGAATGCTATCTTGATCACAACGCCAAATGAGTTTTATGTACGTTGATAATGTGATTCAGTCTAGGAGCTGTTTTAGTTGCCCAAAGAGGAATAGTGTTTGTGTCTAAATTACGTTGCAATTCCTCAAAGTGGAGCTCTAAGTCGACAAGCAGAAAGTCGAATAAACCAGTCCTTTGGATGTTATGTAAGTTCTATTTCTTGTAATATCGATTCTTATGGCAGTTATTTGTAATTTAGGTGTTAGAGTTAAGCATTTAGTATTGGCAAACAATCTTCAAAACCTGAAACATAAAACCGTTAGAACTTCGTATAATCTCCCTAACAAATGCTTTTTCTGGTGTGCTCTTTGTTGCCGTACATTTGACTTGGGTCCACTGAGGTACATGAGAGTTGTATTGAATCTTCTGGGAGGGAGATAAAGGTACATCTTTATTTTATGCACCCGTGTTGTGCTCAGTAATCTTGGCACTAATCGACATCTCTATCGTGCCTACATAAGACTTCTGAGAGCCATCAGGGAACTTACATCGAATAGAACGCACTTCAGCTTCGTCATTCGTATTTTAATCGTTTCTGAAATTTGCCAGGAGGTTAACAATAGACGGCGGTGTTCTTACATTAACTTCCAATTATAATATGTACCTCTAATTTATATTTCCACTAGAGTTCCTGAGTTCATATGTAGATTTGGTTATTATTATTATTATTATATTTATTTTCCTGAGTCCTATGACCCCGAGGACTAGAATATTGAACATAATCAAAATAGTCATTAACTTGGTACAACGGTTGCTGCTGAGATTGAGCTCGGCCGCCCCGGTAGCCTAGTGGTCCAAACGACTGCTACTGATCGTACGCACGATAGGGATCCGAATTTAAATCCCGGTGAGGCATGGATATTTTGTTTGTCTTACGGCACTGGCTCTCTCCCTTCCCTGGAACCACTGACCTTAAATTAGGGACGGGCGACTGCTTATAGCCCATTGATTTGCTCACGGTAGTCGTTAAACCTCCAATCAAAAAAAAAAAAAAAAACATGAGCCCGTCGATGTAGCGGTATACATCTTTTTTGCTGTCTTGGCAGCGATTGTGGCTGAACTTGTGATTGTTGTAGCTCCGGACCTGGGGCAAATAGTAACCAAAGAAAGAGTGTTAATGACAGCCATGTCGTTCTTCCTAAACATGAACCGAACGCAGACATTCTTGAAAGGCATGTGGTTTACGGCCTTATATATAAAGTCTTGCAGGACTGGGCTCAGCTGCTGTAAATAGTGCTTAAAACGTCTTTGCCGTGGCGCAGTGGTCTAAGCGATGGCTTCTGGTCATTCGTCCGTATGGGGTCCGGGTTAGAATCCCGGTGAGGCATGGATACGGCACTGGCTCTCTCCCTTCCCTGGAACCAGTGACCCTAAATTAGGGACGGGCGACTGCTTATATCCCATTGAGTTATTCATGAAGGTCGTTCAACCTCCAATCAAAAATGAAAATGTCTTTATTAAACGGCAATGGATGCCACAACGTGTAGTCTTGCTGTCGCGAATGCAATAGAGTTGTCAGAGCTTTTTTACTGGACAACAGCTTCTATGTTATACCCGCTTTGTTCATTGTGTTGGGGAATAGTTGTAGAAATTCTTAACGGAAACTATCGTATTACGCCCCTCGGTTTATTTTTCTACATTGGCGATACATTTTTTTTTATATAATTGGAGGTTTAACGACCACCGTGAGCAACTCAATGGGCTATAAGCAGTCACCCGTCCCTAATTTAGGGTCACTGGTTCCAGGGAAGGGAGAGAGCCAGTGCCGTACAACAAACACAACATCCATGCCTCACCGGAATTCGAACCCGGACCCCGTTCGGACGAATGATCAGAGGCCATCACTTAGACCACTGCGCCACCGGGGCGGCATACATGGTTTTAACAGCGTCTTTCAGACAAATGCCAGCAATTTGTACCCTACAATATTCAGGCATGGTATAAAGGTCTAAATGAGTTCCATTCGTCCGAGAAGGGTCCGGGTTCGAATTCCGCTGACGTGTGGGTGTTGTTTGTCTTACGGTACTGGCTCTCTCCCTTCCCTGGAACCAGTGGCCGTACATTAGGGACGGGCGACTGCTTAAAACCCATTGAGTTGCTCACGGTGCTCGTTAAACCTTTAATCAAGAAAAAAACCAATGAGAGTAGCTTAACATCGGGCGCCTCGCCGGCTGTGCACAAGGTGTGAACCCAGGTGACTGCTAAGAACGGTTAAGACCCTGAGGTTATCATAATCAAAATTTTGAAATTCCCCTTACAAGAACTAAGATCCGCAAGCTGCTTCATACACTTGGTGTCTTCTAGAATTTGAATCAGGCAACGAAGTTTGCACACTTCTTCGAACGAACTGTAAAATTATCTATGCCGCCCCGGGGTTGCAATGGTCAAAGCTTTGGCTTATGATCATTCGTCGGAGAAGGGTCCGGGTTCGAATCCAGTGAGGCATATATGTTGTCTTACGGCCCTAGCTCTCTCCCTTCCTTGGAAGCAGTGGCCCTAAATTAGAGACGGGTAACTGCTCATAAACCATTGAGTTGCTCACGGTGGTCGTTAAGCCTTCAATCAAAACAAAAATATATTACCTTGTTTACTCAAGTTTTAGGGGGTTAAACGACATCCGTGACCAACTCAATGGGTTATAAGCAGCCGCCTGTCCCTTATTTAGACCCATTGTTTGCAGGGAAGGGAGAAAGTCAGGGCCGTAAGGCAAACACAAAGTCCATGCCTTAAAAGTATTCGAACCCGGACCTATCTCGGACGAATGGTCAGAAGCCAGCGCTTAGACCACTGCGCCATCGAGGTGGCACTCATTTTTTACAGTGGTTCGGGCACCACGTACAATGTTATGTTTAAATGGTTTGTTTGATGGGAGCTTTCACGTTAAGCTAACTTATCTGTAAAACACTGAAAGTTTTCTCACGTAAGGTTTAACTTCGTAAATTTGTTTCACTATGAAACCCGTATTTTTTCTCAGTCGTAGCAACTGAAATTCTGATATGTTTTACTTCAACAATGCGGCAGGGTTTAGAGAAATCCAAGGTCACTTGCGAGTCAAATCTCGGTCAGCACGTCATTACTAAATCTTCCACAAATCGTTCGTAATCACAACAAGATGTTACAACGGGACTTCATTCAACAGAAACTTGAATGTTCACTCAATATATCCTAGCTCTCCATTCTCTCATAATAGAACGTCGGTTTGGCCGCCTCGGTGGCGCAGTGGTCTAAGCGATGGCTTCTGATCATTCGTCCGAGATGGGTCCGCGTTCGAATTCCGGTGAGGCACGGGTGTTGTGTTTGTCTTACGGCAATGGCTCTGCCCCTTCCCTGGAGTCAGTGGCCCTAAATTAGGGACGAGCTACTGCTTATAGTCCATTGAGTTGCTTATGGTAATCGTTAAACCCTCAAAGGGAAAAAAGCGTCCGACAGTCAAACATTCGTGGAAGATTACATATAGCTCATAACTAAAGCCCGAAAGTTTAAGCATTAAAAACCTCCAAAATAGACAACATTTATGCATTCGAAATTCCTGGAAGTATTACTGAGGTTTCATATACACTGTCTGATCAAAAGTGCCCTGACACTAGTGTCCACAAACGCCCTGTAATGGGAAAGCAATCAATATTGAGGCTGTGCACTCTTTGATGCTAAGGCAGCCTCCACTCTGCTGGGAAGGCTTTTCACTAGAGCTTAGTACTTTCCATTCTGCCATAAGACAATTAGTCAGGTAGATCACCTATATCGGCCGGTTTGGAATGGCACGCAATTCATCCGAAAGGTGTTCCATGGGGTTGTGATCGGGGCTCCGTGCAGACCAGTCAAATTCTTTCACACACATCTCATCAAAACATTCCTGCGCGGACCTCGTTTTGTGAACAGGGACATTTTACTGTTGGTAAAGGAATGGGCATTTACTGAACTGTTGCCATAACTTTGGGAGAACAGAATTGTCAAACTTGTCATTGTACACCGCAGTGTTAACATTTCTGAGCACCGGAACTAGGTGGTCTAGCCCAGCCCATGAAAAACAGCCTGAGGGTATGATGCCTCCTCATTGTTTAGTGGACATCTAAACGCTTCTCTCTACGACTAAACGTTTCGCTTTTGATTGGAAATGGATTAGTTTGAGTACAGCCTTCCTGTAATTGGGGATAATTTTTTAAGTGATTTCGAGATGCTGTTAGAAGTTCAGTCTAGTGATTTCGTATTTCAAAAGTGCTTTTGTAAAAGAAATTTAGGACATATGCAAAAATATGCACTAATCTGAAGATATTCTTTATTTCTCCAAGTGGCTAAAAAGGCTAAATCATGCAAAATAAGAATTTTGTGTGAACATCCGTGCTTCACTCATAAACCGCTTCTCTGTCATAGCGTTTCAAAATTTACGCACTCAAGCTCTTATCTTCCGAACCTTTTTTTACCGTTTGGGGGTTTAACAACTACCGTGAGCAATTCGATGAGTTACAAGCCGCAGCCCGTCCCTAATTTAAGGCCCGTGATTTCAGGGAAGTGAGAGAGCCAGTGCCGTAAGACAAACTCTCAGCGGGATTCAGACCAGGACCCATGACAGACGGAATGGTCAGAAGCCAGTGCGTAGACCACCACGTCACCAGAGGCCCTCCGATCCTTTTAAGTATGTTGGGTTGCACTTTGACTTGCTTTCAGAAGTTGCCAATTTCAAATTCAGCGGGAGAAACCCGTGACATTAAGCTTACAGAATACAGTATTTAACAAAAGAAAACGAAATCTACATAAGACAGGAACTCAAAAGTAAAGTTAAATTAGTCGTATACATCACACAGTACAAAACATCTCGAAGCGTTTCTGAAAAAATATCTAACGCTAATTATGTACGGTGTCAAAACTATGCTTTAAACGGTGGGTTTTGTTCATTATTGTCAGTCCAAACTTTAGTTTTCGTCTGTTTTGTCCTCACCATCTGCTACAGAATGTATTTTTTTCTTGTATTAATTTTATATTTCCTTTGAGTCGAGTCAGAATTCGATATTTGAAACATAAGACGCGAAAAGTTTCCATCTTTACTATTGTAATTTGCCTTGAAAAAGCCGACCGCTTCTGAGCCAAAGCTCGTCAAAAACAGTGGTTTGAGGAATCTAGAATTTAAAGCGTAGCACTCGTACTTCACAAATGATGGCCAACAAAGAAAACTAAAGTTACCAGGCCACCCCGGTGGCGCAGTGGTCTAATCGATGGCCTCTGATCGTTCGTCCGAAAGGGGTACGGGTTCGAATCCCGGTGAAGCATGGATGTTGTGTTTGTTGTACGGCACTGGCTCTCTTCCTTCCCTGGAACCAGTGACCCTATATTAGGGACGGGCGACTGCTTATAGCCCATTGAGTTGCTTACGGTGGTCGTTAACCATCCAATAAAAAAAAAGTTACTAGGCTATATATAATCAGATAAATATAATCACATGACGTGAGGGCTAATCAGCGAAACGGTTTGCTTTTCCAATTTAAGTTTGATATTGTTGGGTATATTAATGCAATTCTGCACTTTAAAGTGTAGGAGCAAGATGCGTTTTTGATTTTATTCTTCCTCTAAGGCATATCTCTGTCGCGAGCTTTGATTCACAAGTATTGTATACCAGCAAACTTTTGTGTGTTTTAATACATTTATAAGTTGAGATAAGATTGCAGCAGCTTGACTTTGAAAGACTCTGCTGAGAAAGCAGTTTTCTGAAAAGTAGCCGAATTCAAAAGACTTTATTAATAGTTCTCGCACCGCCCGAAAGCCTACGAACCCTGCGGCGATAATCCTTGTTAATCCCCGAGCTTTAAGTTAAGACATAGAAATGAGTTTCGTGTTTCTCGGAAATCATAAATGCACAGTTTCCTGCTGATATGACCCTAATACGTTCTAGTGAAACGACTTGGGCAACGAATTCTTCCTCATCAAATTGATATTTTGTAAAAGAACAGAATTAGTGTTTCTGTGAAGGAATGCTTGTGGGATCGAATTCCAGATAAGAAACTATTTTTTTTTAATTCTTTTGGTACCTATTCTTGCAACTATTGTCCCTAAATTAGTGTCGAGTGATTCCTCCCGTATAGAAAGAAGTTTGTTTTCTTTTTTTAAAAAAATGGCATCTATTAACGTATTTTGTATAGTTTACCTTTTCATGACTAAAAAAATTCGTAAGCGAAGCTTTTCCGCATATGGTCAAACGAAAATTTAAGTGTTCCTCAGTGTGTTTAAATACTCTTCGTTAGATTCCATTGTACCGCTGTTGCAGTTTTCCGTTTATTTTTGCAGCTGGTGTTTCAGATAGTCATAATTCATTCCACAAGCGTGCAGAGCAGTGCGAATGTGCAAACTCACCAGCCCCGTCGCATTGAAAAATGTTAAGGAGTTAAGCATATTTGAACATACTTACGTACATACATACACTGAAGAGCAATTTAATTAGAGATACCTGTCTAGTAGCGTGTAGCACCACCATGGACTCGACAAGACACAGGAAGCGTTGGGAAGCCATACGGATCCACGACCTCTGAACAAGCTCCCATTGTTCACGAAGATTTGATGGAGGGGTTAGAGCCTCTAACATCTCTCTCGATGACATCCCAGATGTGCTCGATGAGATTCAGGTCAGGTGACCTAGCTGGCCAAGGAAGCTAGGTCACGTCGGTTGAGTGTTCATCCAACCATTCGGATACAATTCAGGAGCGATGGCACGGTGTATTTTCTTGTTGCACAAGAAAATACAGTGGGATGTTGAAGACGCACAAACTGGAGAAAATGGTCGGCCAGGATATCCCGGTTACGTTGGCCTGTGAGGGACTATGTCACACATACCAAGTGTACCAATTAAGTCCAGGTAAACATTCCCACCAGCTTGAAGAGTACCCTGCTGGCAAGAAGGATCCATTGCTTCATGTGGTTTGCGCCGTACTCGTATCCTGCTATCCGCATGTAGCAACGGGAATTTCGACTCATCAATCCAGGCAGCATTTTCCCACATGTCTAGGGTCCAGTGGCGATGTTCCCGCGCCCATGCTAATCTTTTCACCCTGTGATGTGCGGTCAGCAGCGGTATCTTCGTGGGACGATGGCTTCTGTACCCCATGGCGAGGAGATGGTTCTGGATGATGTGGCTGCTTACACATTTTTGTGCACCAGAGTTAAATTGCAGAGTGATTTCTTGCACTGTGGCCCGTCTATCTGCTGTTACAATGCAAGCTAGCCGACGATTAACCCCCCGCTCATCCACAAGCTGCTGTCCACGGCAGTTGGCTTTTGCAAGGGTGGTTTTACCGGATTCGATGTACTCACGGTGCACCCGTGACATAGTGGCTGGTGAAAATCCTAGTGCCTGCACGACTTCCGAGATGGAGTTACCCATTCGTCGGGCCTTGACAATTTGCCCACGATCAAATGTGCTTAGATCCTTCGTCTTACTCATACTGCGTCATACTCTTAGTGGTTCCCGTCGCATACGTCATGTCGGATCGCTGCATACGTCATGTAGTTTCCGTTTACAGGGCCGCCCACAGTGCCACATTTGCATAACGCCATCTGTCTCTAATTCAATTGCTCTTCAGTGTACATGCATATCATTAAGTTGTTCTCTGAGATTCAGAGGTTAACTCCTCAAAGAAAGACAAAGTGTCGAGTACACATTTAAACGATAGAACTAGAAATTACTTACTGTTGGTGTATCAAATGTCTCCATTTACAACAATCTTGACACACAACTCGCGCTTCATTAACATCCATCGCACTCCCTTTTTGGCCGTCCCGGTGGCGCAGTGGTCTAAGCGATGGCCTCTGATCATTCGTCCGTAAGGGGTCCGGGTTCTAATCCCGGTGAGACATGGATGTTGTGTTTGTCTTACGGCACTGGCTCTCTCCCTTCCCTGGAACCAGTGACCCTAAATTAGGGACGGGCGACTGATTATATCCCATTGAGTTGCTCACGGTGTTCGTTAAACCTCCAATCAAAAAAACAAAAACAAAAAAACACGCCCTTTTGTACTTCATAATCATGATCATTTTCTCAAGCTGACATTCCTGAATCTGGTCCTCTCAAGATTTCCTTGGCCTTCCTCTGCCTTTCTTTCCTGCCACTTGGGCTGAAAAAATGCTCTTAGTCAGCATCTTATCAGTTTTTCTTTCAACATGGCCAAACCACCTAAGAATATTAGTCTCCACCTTACTAACAACATTTTGCCTCCCATTACTCATCTGCAACATATCTTCATTCCTCACATGATCAGCGGGTGTCTTACCACAAACACCCCGTAAGTAATGCACCTCCCCAACACATAGACGACTCCTATGTCTTTTCTGTAGTATCCAGGTTTCACTGCCGTACATCAGAGTAGGAACAATTACACTTTCATACACAGCCAATCGGGACTTCCTTGAGAACCCATCATTCCTGTGAAATTCTCCTAAGGCAGCTATAACTTGCAATGAAGAATTCACTCGCCTATTAATTTCGCCATCTAATTTCTTTCTGTCAAACATACTTGCTAAATATACTAACACATTCATCTGGTCAATCTCCGTGCCATTAAGACTTATCTTGGATCCAGTACGAATAGTACCTCGCTCAAAAACCATAACTTTGGTTTTTCCCTTATTTATATTTAGTTTGAATTTTATACAAACTTCGTACATCCGGGACAGCATATACTGCAAGTCACTTTTGCTCTCTCCCAACAGGACTGTGTCATCAGCATAGAGCAATCTGCGCACACTCATTACCAAGCCATAAACCAGTAAGATCCATTTTGACATCACGCATGCATGCATCCATAAATATATTAAACAGCCAAGGTGACATTGAACAAACTTGTCTGACTCCTGCACCAGTAGAAAACCATTTCGATAAAACACAATTCACAAGTTGAAAAAGTGGATAAAATGATAAAACCTAGACGATAGAATAACATGGCTATAGAGTAGGCAGAATATGGAATGAATAAACAAATGGCGATGTAACTCACATAAAAACATCAAAAGCCGGAGCAATTAATTGTTGTCCAGTAGAGTGCCAATTATAGGGGTTTCCTGGAGTCTCATTGGCTCGTACAGGAGAGTTTTGTATGGTGCATATAACGCCTTAGAACAATAAAAATATCACACAGACTTTGTATGCTGTTGACGAGGGCAGTTTATTTTAGTTGTATTATTTTGAGGTTTAACGGCCAGGGTGAGGAACTCTAAGGGCTATAAGCAGTGTCCCATCGAAAATTTAGGTCACTGTTTCCAGGGAAGGGAGACAGCCAGCGCCGTAAGGCAAATACACCATCCCTCTCTCATCTGGGACTCGAACCAGGACCAAGGTCTATGATTAACAAGAAACCTACGCTTCTAACCGCCAAGCTACCTGGCCGGCTAAGGAAAGCAGTACAAAGGTCATGCGGCATTAAATACTGCCTCTGTATGAGAGTAAATTTGGAACTCAAGAAAATTCTTGGTGGACGTAGATGAACTGAAATTCGTCACCCTAATGCACATCGTACATATAATATCTTGGGTTGCGGTTCGGCCAAGATGCTGACCGACTGGCTGAACCGCAACAATCCACAACCATCTCATTAAACTATTCCTGCACGGACCTCGCTTTGTGAACCGGTGCATTGTGTTTTTGGTAAGAAAAGAGCACTCGGCGAACTGTTGCCATAATGTCGAAAGCATAGAATGGTCCAGAATGTCATTATAAGCCACAGCGTTAAGATTTCCGGACAGTGGAACAAGGAAGCCCAGCCCAAACCACGAAGAACATCTCCAGGGTATTATGTCTCCTTTACCAAACTTCAAAGATGGGCCAACAGGCAGGCAGGTAACTTTCTCTTGACATGCTGCACACCCAAACTTGCCAGTCGGGCTTCCCGATGGTGAAACGTGGGTCAACGCTTCAGAATGCGTTTCCACTGGTTCTCCAGAGTTCCCTGGCACCGAGATTTATTCCATTCCAACTGACGCTGGCGTTGATCTTTCTGATTTTGGGTTTGTGTGCGGCATTTCGGCCTGGAAACCCATTCTCTTCAGCTGTGGACGAACCGTTGTGAAGCTGGCGTTGCTCTCAGAGGCAGTTTCAGACTCTGAGGTGAGTGCTGCAACCAAGGATAGGAGATTTTGTCTCACAACCTGCTTCAGAACTAGAGGGTCATGTACTGTCACTTTGCGTGGTACACCAGATTGCATTGTTGTTGCTCCTAGACGTTTCCAATTCTCAATAACATCACTGACAGTTGATTGGAGCAGCAGGAGGAAATATTCCAACTAACTAGTTGCTAAAATGGCACCCTATGATTGTGCCACGTTGAAAGTCACTGAGCTCCGCCGTACGGCCCACTCGACGCAAAAATGATTTTTCAAATCGAACCTGATCTCTGTCGTACAGCCATGTCCCATGGCTATGGCGTGTACGGTTAAATTCGCTACTCAGAAGCAGTGTCCGGATACTACTGATCATATTGTGTAATTCAGTATGATATCGCGTACAACTGAGAGAGAAGGAAACCTCGGAGAAGAAAAACTAACGACAAAACACTGAAACAGCAGAATGAACTCTCAAAAATACTGTATATGAAGCAGAAGACGAAAGAAGACAACGATTATATTCAAATAGACAGAAAAAGCAAGCCAAAAGGAGAAGCTTGTATAGCGAAGATCATGTCTTAAAAAATAACTGCTTATGTACTCAGAGGTCTCTGATAAATAAATTTCAGTTCGATTATCTATATATTACCGCTTAATTTGGAAACTTTAGTTTCATTAAATCCTGTTTCGGGTGAAAAGGTTTTGATACAAGTCGGTAGGGACCTGTACTCACACTGTGTTTAGATTCCTTCATAATGGGTTTTAGTTGCTCATCACTGCAGCCATCTGTGTTGTGTAACGTTAATACTTGAACTACTGAGCGATAAATCAGGTTTTTCTCCTTTCCGCACGGTGATGCAGTTTTGAAGAGTTAGTAGCCACACGTAGGTAAATTGGTTTGGTCGTCTTAATGCCGTAAAATTACGAGCTCCTTCTAAAGCCTTAAAACACTACGTATATTTGAATTATGTTCGTTAATTGGCTATCCTTAATTTACAGAGTGAAATTAATTTTAAACTTTCCTGTCGCATCTGTTACGTTTCCTACCGAACGCGAGCTGCAAACACTTTATTCCAATTCTCGGAAAAAATCATTGTCGTTAAAGATCAGATCATATGTAGAGTTTTTTAGGAAGGAAGAATCTGACCTCAGGTCTTTAACAACCCTTAGAAATAGGAAGCTAGGAGATTTGGGCTAGAGTGCCCGATAGGAAAATCACACGGAAGTAAGGTAGAAATGGGGAGGAAGACGCCCTTATTTTTTACCGAAGGGCCAGTACTCGGGGTCAAGCGGCTTAACGTGCCCACCTGACGCACGGCGGATATTTAGTGGTTCGAGCGTTCGTACCTGCCAGGGATCGAACCTGAGGTCTTCTCCGTGGCAGTCACGAACGTTGACCACTAGGCTACCCGCGGCCCTTCATTGTCGTTAAATATAAGACCCTTGTATTGCTACCAGTTTAATGTATTCATTTAACTAATATCTGCCAGAGGGAACATAGCATTTTCAAAATACCGCCTGTGAGTGATTATAATGCTGTAATTTATGCTACAATGGAACCTTAAGCTGTACACTCTATTATCAAACGTATTCGGATACTACCAAATATTTACGTATGTGCAAAGAACGGTTGCGCAGGACTGTGCGCTCTGAGTTGGGAGATATGTGTATAAAGCTGGGATGTTCTGTGGTATTATCAGGAATTTGAAGCGGATATGCCGCGTGGATGCCAACATTCGAAGTTCAAGCGTGGGCCGGTCATAGGATGGAATTTGAGTAATGTTTCCATACAAAGCATTGCTGCTAAACTAAACATACCAAAATTGACTGTAAGTGATGCCGTGAAGAGATGGAAGCAGGTAGGCGCACCTACAGCAAAAACAAAAAAACCTTCCGAAAGGCCGCACAAACTGACGGAACAGCCATGGTAAGAAACATTAAGAAATTCCGTTCTTTCTCTGCCGTTTCCGTCGCTACTAAAGTAGGAAATGCTTCTAATGCCTCGGTTGGTACCATAACTATCCACAGAGCACAGAGAGCTGCACATTGTGGGTTATGGTAAAAAAGCGGTACACAAATCTTGCATCACTACCGTGAATGCTAAGAGCTGTCGGAAAGGCGTGTCTCCCGTCGTTCCTGGACTTAGGGTGACTAGAAAGCTGTTCTTTGGAGGGATGAGTCACGCTTTTCACTCTTTCAATCTGATGGGCGTGTTTGGATTAGGAGACAGCTCGGCGAACAATTTTCGTCGGACTGTGTTCTTCCAGCTGTCAAGATCTACGAAAGTTCCATCATAGTATGGAGTTGTTTTTCGTGTATGGGACTCGTCCCGTTGGTTATTATACCATGAACTCTGAAGTGTACCTCGACGTTTTGGATAATTCTGCCCTGCCAATAATGTAGCAGCATTATAGAAATGACCATTGTCTCTTCCAACACGATCGCGCTCTTTGCCATACTGCACAGCGTGTGCAGGAGTGGTTTCTTGAAAATGAGGTGGAACTGTTAGACTGGACTGCTCAGAGTCCTGATCTTAATCCCATAGAGCGGCTCTGGGAAGAATGGAGCGGCGGATACGAAATCGACCACAACTCCCGTCTTCGCTCTCCACTCTGGCAGCAAGCAGCTTTGCAGGACGAATGTCGAGACCTACCGGAAATTGGTTGATAGTATGCCTCGACGTGTTGCCGCTGTCATACAAGCAAAAGGTGGACCGACTAACTACTAATTGCGATGATAAAGCCATTTGTCCGAAAACATTGTAGTGTTCGAATACTTATGATAATATAATGTATATCATGGCATAACTCAGGTAATAAGTGAGCAATTCCGAAACCCAACTATTGTGTTCCTAATGCGTCGAAAGCATTTCTAGAAATGGTATTTTTTTCATTAGTTGATGCGTGGCACTCGAAAGCAATTTAGGAGTGATACAGAATAGATGAGTTCGGGCTCATTTTTAGGAGGCCTAGAGCCCGGGCCCGTATTCTTGGAAAATTTTGCTTATCAAGGCTTGCATTTATGCATTATACACTGACCAAAGATATGGCCCAAGCAAGGATTCGTTTAAAAATCATTAGTTTAAAAACTTTAGTTCAGTTAATTCACTTCACAATATTAATATGTATTTAGAAATACTACGCATAAAGCCAAATGTTCTAAATGTGGATTTGAAAATAAATAATCAACGTGCCCTTCGACCGTATCAGGGGAATCGGTAATTTTGGTAGAAGCTGAAGAAACGAAAATCTTTTAGAAACAAAAAATTCTATTCGTTATTTCTTTTTGATTTCTAAATTTACTTTTATTTTGAATAAATTGCATTATAAAACTTAAAACGCCGTACAGACTGTTGCAAGTGTTTAAAATTTTGACTCTAGAAAACTAACCATTGCAATAAAATTTACATATATGCTAATTGGTAAAGGTAGTTTAGAGTGATGTAGTAGAATATAAAAAAAAACATGTAGGGAAATTTCCAAAATTGAAAAAAAAAGAACGTAAGTGTTTCAGACCAGATTATTCTGCATTTTGTAACATTAACAAAGCTTTGCGCTTAATAGTATAATAATCACAATACTATCATATGGGTGTGCAGTTTCCAGATCAAGTTCATCATGAAAAAAGAGAGAGAGAGAATTGCATCTAGTGCCTCAGCGCTTCAACTTGATCTTCTTTTCTCTAAAACTCTACCTGCTGCACTAAAAACCAACGTCACCCCAAAAATCACGGGAGTGAGCAAATTTAAAAGAAATAACAATACTTCTAACTGTACAATTTTGGAAATTAATACATCATTTTAAAGTTAAGATTCTTGATTTTTAATAAAATACAAAAAATGGGAATGTGATTTTTCCCAGTCTTTCGATACCAGACCTCCTTAAACTAATCCTTGCTTGGGCCATAGCTTTGGACAATGCATAATGCAAGTCTTGCTAAGCAAAATTTGTCTTGCAATGGCAGCTAGCTTAGGAAATTGAAAATCCTTCAATTTCCTAAGCTAGCTGCCATGGTAACAAATCCACAATGAAATTTAACACGTGTAATTCAACCGGGCTCGGAATTACACGTGTTGAATTAATTACAGTAATGAAATTCAAGACGTGTAATTCCGGGCCCGGGTTTTTCGGTAGTTAATGAATTCTGAGCCCGCCCGGCCGGGCCAGGGCCCGAGCTCATCGCTAATACAGAAAGTGCACAATTGAACGTTTCATGTGTAAGTTTTGAAATCTTGTTTTACATTTCTTAAACAAATTCCCCATTTTGGTATCTTACAGGTGACAATACTTTACATTATGTCTTTTTTTAAAGGCAAATGTATCAATTTTTTTCTAAAGATTTCCTCAAGTCAACACCAAAATGAAAAACGAAATTTTGCAACCAAAACGCAGTGTGACTTTTCATTATATTAATATACAGTTTAATAACCTTATGCATCATAGCTATGTCCTGGTTCATTTATGGTTTATATTAATATTTTTATAACTTCGATTTATGTCATTTCGCATTCGAAACTTTACTTCAGCAAAACACCGTTGTTAATTGAAATCATGTTTTCATTTCATATTCTTAAGCAAAGGCATCTAATTGATGCCTTTGCTTAAGAATATGAAATGAAAGCATGACATCCATCTAATTGAGTATATACATCCAGGGTAAAATACTTTATATTCAAGGTGACCGAAAATAACACTGCTCGAGATAGAAAATGCCGCACCAGGAAGTGTTTGCCATGCAAATCGGTGGGTATAAATCCACAATGGGGCTGTGTAAATGATAGCAATTGATACCCAATCACGTGAGAGGTGAGGGGAGATGGGAAATAAAAGGAAAAAACGGCTCTCCAAATCTTAGTTTAGTCTTCCTCACGTTGGCCTAGGGACCATCTAATCAGAGTGATATCGGTGACGAAAGCACGTGTAAGGAGTAATAATGCCTAGGTGTTATCACGGTGAATCTCTGTCATATTGACACCTTGATTATGGGAGAATCCCTGTCTCATATTTTATGATTTGCGAAATGAAGGTACTATGTCTCAATTTTTCCTTAACTGTTCAAGAGAGGCAAGTGCAATGCGCATTGTTCTGTAAGTATCCATGTCTCGCAGCCTTGCCAAAAGGCAATTCAAGATTGCGTTGCCATGCATATGTCTTTTGTGTTATTGTTAGTTTTATGTAGATGTGCGTTTAGGCACCTTTCGTTTGATAAAATAAGCGCACTTTCACACGTTTACAGTTGTTAACCTTCAGGAAAGTAATGTGCGTCACCCTAGTGCAGATGGGGCACGTAAGCGTACGGCATTCGACGAGGTGTACATGCAGCTATGGACATCCCTGTATCGACACGGACTACGAATCGCTGATTGGCTGAAGCAGGTTTGCGCTGTTGCTCGTCATTGCGACGACTACCACTACCAGCAGTACATAGCCGCGCAGTACAGCCGTACCAACATAACTGGCGGGACGAATGGAGCCAAGTCATATTTAGCGACGAGTCCCGACTCTTAGTGCCTACGATCGCTGATTGAGAGTTTGGTAAAGACATGTCACTGGGCTTATCATGAACGTCATATGGCTGCTTAACCTGGTGTCATGGTTTGGGGCGCTATCAGTTTCAATAGCCCGTACGTGTATAGTAGGTACAATGACAGCACCACGGTACGTCGAGGAAGTGTTGTGTTGCTATATCCCGGTGGTATCCTTAATGCCTAGTTTCAAAAAGACAACGCCCGGCCGTATACTGCTAGCATCAGCAGCCATTGCCTGCAAGTTGTCCAGGTGCTGCCTTGGCCAGTGCGATCCCCAAACTTCTCCCGATAGAGAACGTGTGGGACGTCATTGGCAGACCACTTAGCGCCACTGTAAGACCCTTACGCAATGTCGATGAATTCTGGACAAAGATCAACGACACATGGTCAGAGATTCCTCAGGACACCATCCGCAAACTTTCCCACTCGATGCCAAGCTGTGTTGCCAAATGTGTAGCCCAGCATGACAGCCATACGAGCTTCCGACTGAGGTCCCATTATTATGTCTCCTTGCCCTTAGAATTCATGCAATCTCTCAGAAATTCAATCAATTCATTCTCACCTGCTCGTTCACATGTGTGGTAAGTTTTGTCTCGGTTTGTGCATTTCTTCATGGTGTGGCATTTTCTATGTCGTTCGGCAGTTTTGCTAGCTTCAGAAACGTTTATATCTGTAGGGAGATACTCACACTCTAATTTAGAGTTATTTTGTAATTTGACATGTCGGTATGATCTTCATCCACTAGGTAGGGTTCACCATTACACTTGAAATCTAGGAACCATCGGCAACACATTCTTACTCTGGCAATAATCTCTGCACACATCTTTAATTTTCCTTCTTGGACTCATTAAGGCACGATGATATTTTTAAACTACTAGAACATACTGATATACAACTATACGCTGATGATGCCACTATTTTATTACACGGTAATGACATAAATACTTATTTCTCAGTTGGAAAATAATTTCCCTTTAATGACTGGTTGAGTTGTAACGATTTGGCTATTAATACGAATAAAACAAAAATAATGATTTTTAGCAAAAATTCTGCTTATCCGCCTAAATTACAGAAAATAAAATTAATTGGACATGATATTGAGGTGGTGCACTGCCATAATTATTTGGGTACCACTTTAAGTGATTTGAAACGGAATACACATATCGATCTACTTTCAACTAAAAGTTCGAGAAACATTGAAGTTATTAGTCGCACTCGTAGACATCTAACCCCTAAATTAATGCTGGCGTTATACTACTCCATCATACATACCTACTTTACCTACTGTATATTGATATGGGGGAAAACAACACAATATAACATTCACAAACTACAAAAATTACAAAATCAATTTATCAGGTTATTGGAATTAAAATTTAATACTAATCAATCTTCTAATTTGACATATAGAACAACTACACATCCCAATATTTTCAATATATTAACTATACAACAATTATATGAATATAACTTGGGAAAGATTATGTTTAAAAGAATAAAATGTAACCTCTACTATAATTTGATCACAATCAATATGCATACTCATACCTATCCAACAAGAAATAGATTTAAACTACTACCGGTATTCACACATACAGAAAATTTTAAAAATTACATAAATTACTCTAACCCTAAATTATGGAATACTTTTCCTCACCCTCTTACTGCTATTAATAATAATTTTTTTAAGAAAAAACTAAAACTCTATCTATTGGGGAAGAACTAGCTCTATCACAGTTATTTTTTTGACTAACTTTTTGAAGGTTATCTTATTTATTTTTGGAATTTCATATGCATATACTCTTATTTGTAGTCAAAAATTGTGAAACTGGGATAAAATTCTACTTACACAATACTAAATTATTCATGGTGAGCTTTCTTTCTTTATAATTTTTATTTACTAATTACCAATTTACTTATGATGTCAGATAATTAGTTATGTCTGTTCCTGATTTATACAATCTTCATTATGGGTGCCGAGGGCTATGTTAGGCCAATTCAGGCCTTTTCCCTCGTGCTTCCCAGTTGTCACTAGTTACACAGTTATTATTATGGTATTGCTTTTGGTGTATATGGTCACAACTGAAAATGAAATGAAATATATGCCATATGTCTTACCTGTAATCCTTACGTTGTTTTGAGTGTTGCAATAAAACGCAACCCTCTTTACTAAGCAACAGCTCTGCGTAAAATGATGATTCAAGGATACATCAACTTTAACCACTCATACTGGCTTCCATGCGCAAATAAATTTAAATTTGCATGTCGCAGTCTCGTCCATGCCAGAAACTAATTTTACTCCAGGGACAGCCGTCCTAAATGCTGTGCCAAGTTCTTAACTTAAGATAATAGTAACGCTTAGTTTAAAGCTTTCTGCGCCGCGACAAATGCTGAAGTTTTGAGTTGAATTCTACCATCTCAGATATCAACGAAGCTCTTGTTGTTGCTCATGGTAGTCGTAAAACTGGGACAAACACACACGTGCGTTAATGAAATCAATTACGTGGCCTATTCATTTCTTCTAGTTTTCTGGTTTGAGAAAATGTTAACGTCCGTCCTTCAGATTTAGCAGTTTTTCTTCTACGATAGTAAATCTTAAACCCGTAGATATAATCTCCTGTCTCACCCGAATTAAAAATGTTAATTCCGCAAATATATTGCTTCACTAGTTGTTGCTTTTTTTTAATGAACAATTTGAATGCTCACCTTCAAAATAATTTTTTACCATTGCATATCAAATTTGTAGGTGTCAAAGACATTTCGCATGATCCTTGGGAGTCATTCTGTGAATAATTTTCCCCCGAAGTTCTGTTTCGATTGACATTAATCTACAGACTTTTCTTTCTAACTGGCATTATTTTACAATTTCTTTTTTAACTGATGCGTTTTAAAGTTTTTTTCCGTCTAACTAGGCTTATTGCAGTGAATTCTGTCAAATGAACAAAACACTTGGGCGGAAGGCATCGGTTACACGTCATGTTCTACTATGCCAAGCGTTTTAACACGTCTAACGTGCGAAATATGTGAAAATTCGGGCTCTGTTTTCAATCGCATGTCATGACCACGGCTTTCGGATTTTGTAGCGTCTCTAACGTAAGAATTATGCAAACATTTCATGGTACTACAATGGAAATGTCCGTCCATCTTTCCGTCTGCGTTTAACTATCGATGAGATTTAAAAAAAAAACTAGTATCATAGGGAAGTGTGATGAATGAAGGCGATTTTTCATCCGAACCACTTAGTTATTTTTTCATACGCACAGTCGTGCAGATACTGCTGAACAAGGCAATTTTTTTACTTTAAAATTTATTTTATTCTTTACCAATAGATTTAAAATTTCTTAATTTTTCGCAAAAAAGCGTTTCTTTCTATTTCTTTCAGTTTCTTCTGCTCCAAAGTTTCGATTTGAAAAATCATTTTTGCGTCGAATACCTTATACTGTGAAGAACGTTTTGAGCACACTATTAACTTTTTCATAATGCACAGCTTTGCCACTAAATTTGTATTTCTATTTAAATCCATAGCTGCACTTCAACTTCAATCATGTCAGATGAAAAAACAATTGCTTTTTTTTCAGTTATAAGGTACTACAGAGGTAAAGCACGTGTCAGGACGACAAATCTGCAGTGATACATTCTGTCCGTGTAGCTTAGTTGGGAGATAACTTACTCCGGACCGAGGGGCGCGGTTCGTCACGGACAAACTTGTGTTTTTACACAGTTACCAGTCACTATGAAAAATAAGTGCTTACACATCTATACCTGAGATGTACAGCTTTTTCGCTAGAGGTGTAAACACATACGCTTTCGAAAGTCTGACAAAATGTTGTTTTTTCGTTGGATAACTTTTTTGATAAACATTTATGTGCACCATCATCTACTTTCATTAATGTACGAAGTTGCTGATGGTAGGCATAAATGCATATTTCTCTTCGTGACAATACTTTATCATTTAGAAAAAATCGAACAATTTTTTTTGTGTGTATCAGAATCCGCACTTTATGTCAAATTGCTAGTATCATAAACCTTAGGAATAAGGTTTCAGATATCAATAAATGCTTAATAATAACCACATTCTCCATCATCGCTATTCCCTTTGGGTCTAATTACACTGAGGAATTTTCTGGCATGTCCCATGTTGATTTCGAGTCTTTCGAAACTAATAATTCCTGAGGGCTTTATTTTTTTCCATTGCGGAGTTGAACCACCCTTATGAGCACGTAAGGTTACAACCATCTCTAATTTGATCCAGCGGTTCCGCTGAAGGAAGAGAACCAGTCTTTGCATTACAACACAACAGGTAGGTTGAAAGCTGACGATTCACCACAATCGAACGCTAAATGACAGGCTGTGTTTACAGATTTTGGATAAATACATTCAGGAGCTTATACTATGTGAAGATGAAATTTGCCGATTGCGCATTAAACGGAACACCATTTCGACGATTTTGCTGTAAATTGAACCTACATCGATCGGATTCAATTAGAAGATATGAGATTGCAATATCTTGACATTAAGTATAAATCCAGGATCTTCATTACTTCCCGCCCTCCCCTTATAACTCTACGGCAGTTTTTGCATGATAGAAGGAATTATTCACCGTAACGCATATTTGACCAAAAGAAATTGAATTACGTGATCCCCGGTAAACTGACTTCTTGCTTGACCTACAATATTTCTTTCAGAATCAAAAGTTTTTCCTCTTGATGTTTGTAAGTAAAGAATATTCATTTCACATTAGCAGTTTGGGCAAGATTTTCTACTTATTCTACGTAAGGAGCGTTTGCTTGATTTTTCCATATTCACCTTTTTAGCAAGACCTTTGTAAAAGAAAAAGTTCGTGCTCACGTAATCACTTTGACCGTCCGTCAGTCTGTTTGTGAACACTGTCTCTGCGACTATTTGTCAGATTTGAAAACTTTTCTTTGTATTGAGAAGCTTGAAATGTGAGAATGATGATACTTGCATTCCGTTCTTTTCCGATGCACAACTCCGCCGCTAGAGGGCGTAAGCGCAGAATATATAGAATTCAAAATACATTTTATTCCATATATTGGGTTCATGCATATAAGTTCATGTCCTTTTATTTCACGAGTACTTCCCCGGTCAGTAGTGACGGTGCAGATGGCCAGTTGTACACAGTGTGGCAAATAATTTTTAAGACTGGGTCTGTAAAATGATATAGAAACAAGAAATTATCATTTGTTTTGGTTTGTTATTCAAAATAGGTCCCTCCGGCTTCAATACACTTGTTACAGCGATTTAATAATGATTCAAATGCCTGTTCCAGTTCACTTTGCGGAATTGCCTCCAAAGCACGCGTCGAAGCTGTTTGTATGGTCGAAATATCATCAAAATATCACCCTTTTAACGTCATTTTAAGTTTTGGGAATAAAGAAAAGTCGCAGGGTGCTAAATTAGGCGAATACGGTGGATGATTCTACACACAGACATTATTTTTCGCCAAAAATCTACGAACAAGAAGTGAGGTGTGACTGGGTTCATTATCGCGCGACAATCACCAACTGTTTTCATCCCGATATTCTGGACGAATGCGACGAATTCTTCCCATCAAACGCCTCAAAACATTTAAATAAAACTCACCAGTAATTGTTTGTCCACTTGGAACAAATTCTTTGTGGATAATACCGTTACTATCAAAGAATGTAATGAGCATTGTTTTGATTTTCGATGGAACTTTTCTTGTTTTTTGGCTTGTGGTGAATTTTTTGACTTCCATTCCGCACTTTGTCGCCTTGTTTTAGGATCATATTGAAAACACCATGTTTCATCACCTGTAACAATCGATTTTAAGAAGTTTGGATCATTTTCAGCGGCTGAAATGTTGTCTCTGCAATGTGCACTTCTCCTTAATTTTTGCTCATTGGTTAACGCGTGTGGAACAAATTTAGCACAGACTTTTGTTTTGCCCAAATCTTCATGCAGGATGGTTCGAATCGTTTCTTTGATGATGGTTAAAGACTCTTCCATCATTCTTAGTGACGCACATTGATTGTTTGCCACGAAATCACGCACTTTTTCAATAATCTCATATGTCCTAGATGGACTTGGTCTTCCGGTATGCTTATCATCTTCTAGCATATCTCTTCCGTCCAAAAAGCGTTTGTGCCACAGGAAAACTTTCGATCTCCTTAAACAAAACTCACCGTAAACTTGTTTCATCATTTGGTACGTTTCCGAGGCACTTTTACCAAGTTTTGCGTTAAATTTAATAACAGCCCTTTGTTCCATTTTAATAATTCAACATGAAAAAACTTTTACTTCTCTAATGAACGGCCGTTTCGTTTGAGTTACTTTAACAACTGCGCAGTACTTTTGGCAGAAAGCAAGCAGATGGTCACGGTTTAAAACGCATTTGCGATTACACTGGTGGCGCCACCGTAAGCTGAAATCTAGCGCCTGTCTTAAAAATTCTTTGACGCACTGTGTATATCAAAATGTAGCCAGTAATACTGTGTACCTAAATCAGATTGCGTTGTGTGATTGTGACTAATGTTTTTTTGGTTTTCAGGTCCGGAAGTATGGAGTGTCAAGTAGAGAGGAATGCACATTTCTGACATCTGCTCCTCTACAAGTTTAACAAGGGATCCACAGCCACCGAGGCTACTCGACAAATTTGTGCCGTGTATGGGAAGAATGCTATTGCTCTGAGGACAGCCGGCCAATAGTTTGAACGGCTCCGAGGTGGCAATTTTGACCCAACGATTCTTCAAGCTCAGGTCGTCCATCTCACTTTGATGAGGATCGGGAACCATCTCATCCACTTGGATCTGTGTCAAATCACACGCGAACTGAACACTGAGATCAGGCCACCGTGGTGCAACACCTGGAACGTGTGGGAAAGGTACAGAAATTGGGGTCTTGGGTGCCTCACACTCTCACAGAGGACAACAAGAATCAGCATGTTGCTATATGTGGTTTCGTGCTCACCCGTTATCGCGACTGTTCTCAGCAACACAAACCTTTTCTGTCACGTATTGTTACTGGAGATGAAAAGTGGTGCCTGTACGTGAATTTCAGGCATCTGAGGAAATGGTTAAGCCCATCCAAAACATGACCTTCATCCTGCGAAGGTCATTTTGTTTGTCTGGAGAGACATGGAAGGCATTATTCACTGGGAAATGCTGTAGAGGAATCGGACCATCAACGCTGCACTCTATTGTGAACAACTATGCCGTGTGTAGGGAGCAATTTATCAGAAACGGCCACATCGGCGCCATAGTGTCCTTCTCCAACATGTTAACGCACGCCCTCACAGTGCAAACAGGACCAAAATGGCCATTCAGGACATGAAATGGGAGATCCTTCCACATCCGGCCTACTCCCCAAATGTCGCCCCTTCAGACTGTCACCTGTTCCGATCTCTGTCGAATACACTTCGTGGCAGAACGTTCAACAATGATTAATTTCCTTGGTGATTTCTTCGCAGCAAAACCTGCACGTTTTTTCAAGAATGGCATTGCAGACCTATCTAAACGGCATGAACTCGTGCATCAACCCAATATTTGCTTCCAACTATCAGATTGAAAAAATCCTTCCTTCCGATGCCATTTATATCGAATTATATACAGTCTATTTTTCAAGTAATGCATAGATTTTCTGCTAGAGGGTGTAAAGGTAAATTGCGTTTTTCCCGATTTCTCTGCTTTTTAAAACTCCGATTTGAAAAGATCTTCCTGTATCCGATACAGCTCCTGATCGGAAATGTTTTGCATATAATTTGTAATTTTTAGCGAAGAATGGTTTGGTCACCAGGAGGCGTAAGTCATTATTTCTCTTTCTGATGTTATTTGCAGCAAAATCTGAGCTTCTAAAATGTCGATTGAAAGAATGATTTCGTGGACCGATACTGCTCACCTCGGAAAGCCTTTTTAGAATGATTTCTTCTTAAAATAATGCATCGTTTTTCAACCAGGGGCGTAGTATATATATATTGTCGATATCTCTGCTTCTAAGAGTCTGATCTGAAAAATTCTTTCTTTGTTCGAGAGCGTTTCCGGTGCAGAATGTTTCTCATATAATTTCAATTTTTTCTTAACGCACAAATCTGCCTCTAGAGAGCGTAACTTCACGTTTCCGTTTACAGCAATATCTGCTTTACTAAACACCCGATTGAAAAATTATTTTTCGGTCAGGTACTACTAACTATGGAAACTGTGTGTATATTTTCATTCCGAAATAATGAACAATTTCGCCGCTAGGGGCGTCATTGTTTAATGTTTTTCTCAATATCTGTGCTTCCAAAGGTGCGATATAAAAAATCTTTTCAACATCAGATGCCATTTACTTTGTGGGTTTGTATTTGAAGAGTTTTTTAGTTCACAACTCTTTCGCTATTTGGTGTTTTTGTACTTCTGTTTGCCGCTGTACTTTCGCTTCTAAAAACCCTATTGAGGTATTTCTTTTTACTGTGTGCCATTCGCTGCAATTGATACGGGAAGTATCCTCTTTAAATAATCCACAGTTTTACCGCTAGGGGGCGTAAAGGTGAAAACCTTTTTCCCAATATCTCTGTTTCCTTGAGACAATTGAAAACTTTTTTTTTCTTTCTTGGCATGCTTTTTTTCGTTTTTTGCCGTTCTTTTTCCATGAATATTTTTCGCCTATTTTCCAATTTTTCCGTTATGCGAAATTCTCCCGCGAGAAAGCGTAGAGTTATATCATGTTA